>JAVANC010000013.1:44307199-49107199 GCA_033319125.1 Parnassius glacialis
CACGGTGGTTCGTTAAGGCCACGTATGCTATTTTGTCTTATTGATTGCGCAGTTGATTTTATTTTATACGTAATTAAAGATTTCTATTTGTATCTTTGAAATTCGCTCTGTGTTGGAGTCGTAAGAGTGTCTATCTCCCCGTTGCCCCATGAATGTCATAAGAAGCTATGCTAAACAGATATTTTTATTCTTTTGACAAGGAGAAACTGAACCGGAGATGGGCAGCAGCATCTTTCTATTAACAGCTGATAAACATTAAAAAACTGCGGTTGCCGACTCGTTTGCTAAGCGTGTTAACCTAGGCAAATATCCCCTATGAGGCTATCTATGGGGAGGCTTACGTTTAGCAGTGGACTTTTGATTGTAATGGCAAATAGTATAGTAATCGTAATTATTGACTAGGAGGTTTAAAAATATTATTAGGTTTGTAATAACATAATATCGTTTATAATTTTTAAAGTTTACGTCTGCCGTTTCTTCAAACAAACTTTATTATTATTATTTACAGAAACTGTTATATAGTTGCTGATTTAAGTTGGTGTGAAATAAAATAACATTTACTTCTATACTTTAATACTGTAATTATTTAAATAGAAATACTACCGTGCGTGGTAGCTTACCATTAAAGATTAGCTTCAATCGACCTAATTTTTTAATTAATTAAATTATTCCATAAATTTTTAAGTATGTGTAAGTTGAGCATTGTGTAATAACTCTGAAAAATTCACGTTAAGTTAGATTTATATGTATACTGCATTAATCAATTTCAGTCTTAAGCAAAAATTATCGTTCGATCGTTCGAAAAATATTAATTCTGGTAATAAAGTAATAAATTCCTGGTATTTCAGGTTTTTAAATTTTTTGCCCACTATTGTTGTATTTACCGTGTAATGGCGGTGTAAGAATATCCACTACGTAAGTACTGGTAGTGCTGGTAGGTTAGTAACATTACTAACGTAACACAGGGAAACAAATAACAGTGATTTTTAAGAGTGGTAGAGCCACGCGGCAGTTTTTGCTGTCGCACGGATGGGCCGGCTCGAACCGGGGTGGTACTACGACCTCACAGAATACCAGCGCGAAGTAGAGGTTTACCTCTGCGTTTCGCTTGGTGAGTGCAGGTGGCCGGACGCCCTTTTTACTGGAAATGAGTCATTCCATCCTAGTCCTCACGGGTGAAAACGCATCTGCATTTTGATTTGTAATAGAGGATAGATGTAGATGTCTATGGGCCGCAGCAACCACTTACCATCAGGTGGACTGTGTGCTCGTTTGTCACCCTTATCCTATAAAAAAAATATAAGGAAATGGGCAGCAGTCTTTCCCTAATAACGACTAAAAATAAAAAATAAACTGCGGTTGCCAACCGTGGCAACTATGAAAAATGTCCTCCCTATAAGGCAATCTATGGGGGAGGCCCATGTTCCAAAGTTTTTAATAGGTAGTAACAGTATTGTCGTATTTTTGAATTTTATTCCGGATCTAGTACCTTCATAGAATATCTAGTATCTTGATACCTCCGTTTGCAGTTATCCCAAACCTTCCCAATTCTTACTAATTCGTGTAATGTTTAAGAGTTAAGAGAATGAAGAAAAGATGTATTCTTCAATTATGAATATTAAATTAATATAGAAGTTTGCTGTGTTTTTTATAGTATAGGGTGACAAACGAGCACACAGTCCACCTGATAGTAAGTGGTTGCTGTGCCCATAGATATCTACATTTATCCTCAATAAAGAATCAAAATGCAGATGCGTCGTCACCCGTGAGGACTAAGATGGAATGCCTCTTTTCCAGTAAAATGGGTCTCCAGTTCTCTACACTCACCATACGCAACACAGTAGTGTAAAGATGCCATTTTACGCTGGTATTCGGTGAGAGCGTGATCCCTCCCCGGTAGAGTAGACCCATTCGTGCTACAATTATACTACTAATATAGCTGCAGCATAGTTCTACCACGTATAGTAAAAGTAAGAAAATCCACTAGCCTATACGTGGTTATGTAAGTGGTCATAGAGGAAAACTAAAGCAAGAGTTTAGTGCAATAATAATAATAAAGGCAATACATAGGGGCGGGGCCTATGTTCAACACAACATGGAATTTTGATGGACTGTAATGAAAAATAAATGAATGACGATTATAATAGATCTTCGTTTTGGGTCTTTTCATTTCTATTGATGTGAATTCCCTCCCTGGTCCGGTCATGATAATGTATATTACTGAATGCAATGGCCAAATGAAACGATGCATATTAAAACTTTACTAATGAAATCTAATTGTTCCGATAGTAGTTCCTCTCCTTAAGCGACGGGAGAAATGTCGAACATGTGGTGACTGTGGCGAAGGTTTCATTATTTCGTGTTGTCGCTCTGTCTACGTACTTTATTTGTTTTAATTGCATTTAAATAAACCGTTTTTAACTAATTACTTTATCATATTATTAATTAATATGTATGTTGAGTGATTTGTCATGATCAAAACGAAGTACGATTATGTGATTAATTTAAATAAAACTAATTTTTACAACCATTTTCACGGAGGGGGGGGGGGGGGGTGCTAAGGTGTTTGACGTCGCAATGTCATAGTTAACCACGGCTAGTTTCCGTAACAGCTAGTTCTATTTAAATGTGTAATTAGTGTTCGCGGAAATATAAGAAATCATTAATAAACGTTAAATTTAAAAAAATTCAAATTTAAACATGGAACATTTTAAATTCTTCTTTTTCTTTTAAATTATGGCTTATCTTGATATAATTTTACCAGTATCATGTCAGTCACAAGTAAATAATAATTATATCTATTTTCAATCAAAAACGTCACATTTTCAAATATCGTCACCAAAATTGATTAGTAATTTTACAGTTTAACATTATTAGTACGAATAAAATCACACATATTTATAAAGGAAGAATACACAGGGACAACAAATATGAGAAATTTAAAGGACACGGGACGTAATTGGGCAGTATATAATAGAGAGGGTGAGAAATATTAGGCCACTCAACGAACAGATGATTGACAGATCCTTTTTAGCCAACATTCACAGATTGCGTTACCACAAATTCTGAGTATAGCCAAGTGTACTGAAAGCATGACCAAAGCGGAGGCGACAAACAGTAGAGGTGATAGCTTTACTGAAGTGGCGATATTAAATAAAACCGGGTTTTGATGGGATATTTTTTGAAAACTGGAATATTGTATACATTCTTATAATTTAGACTGACGGCAATTACTTTGCCATGAATACAGCACAAATACATTGGCCTTATTGTTAAGGATACGAATAAGGACTGCAAACTTATAAAGCCGTGGGTTCTAATCTGCCATTCGCTAAGGTTAGCTTACTTGGTGTAGTTACCCAGTTATTTATTTAAATGTATTTTTAAATTAAAAAAAATATAAAGCTGTCATCTAAAATCGTTAAATGAGTTAAAAATGATACAAAAAACGTCAAAGTCTTTTTATTATTCTTTTACAGAGAAATAGAAGAATATTAATTAGTCGATAAAACTAAAATTGAATAAAATAGGTCGCAGAAAAAGTTTCTTCGCATTTTGTATGTATATAATTGAAGAAAAATCTGGTTAGTTTTAATATCAATATATCAATATATACATACATACATATAAAACATGAAGAGGAAGGAAAATAAAAAGCAAATAACACTTTCCCGCCATTTTCAATTGTTTTTCTGTCCGCCAAAATGAGTGAATCTAACGAAAAAATTCGATACAAGAACCATTTTTGGAAAGATTGAACATTGGTAATAAAAAGTAGATCACCTACGACAAGACCGTATGCAATATATCATGGTTAAAAGGTATTTAAGCTCCATAGGCTGTAGCAAAACCCGGATTAATACACAATAAGGTGATGCTGTGTGTATGGTTGGATTGGAAGGGCATCGTATATTCGTATTATGAGCTTTTACTGCCGGGCAAAACCATAGATTCGGATCTCTACTGTTAACAACTAACGAGACTCAAGTAAGAAATTGAGAAATAACGGCCGAAATTGATCAATAGAGAAGGAGTGGTCTTTCATCATGATAACGACAGATCAAACACATATTTGACTACTGAGCAAAAATTGAGAGTGCTTGGTTGGCAAGTGTTAATGCATCTACCATAATATAGTCCTCAGATATTACCCGTTTTGGTCTCTTCAGGATTCTTTAGGTAGTGTTAGCATCAAGAGAGGTCTTTCAAAACTACTTGTCGCATTTTTTTGATCAAAAATCCCAAGATTTCTACAGCAACGGGATCATGTCACTACCTATAAGTTATCGAATATAATGAATAATAAAATAAAATGACACACGAACTCGTATATATAAAAATTAAATGTATCAAACTTTGAAAATATATGTTTAATTTTGTATATAAAATACGTAGAAATTTTTTCCCTGACCTTATATTCCTTCCTTGACCTTATATTTATTGCCAGAAAGATATCTTATTTTATCACTTTCATATATCTCATATAGTAATAAAAAGGAATAAAATATATGTAGTCCTAATGTTAATTTCTATGGAACTTTTTAAATTCACCACTATAAATTCAAAACAGCTATCAAAACATATCTAGTTAGCTTCCCTGTAGCTTGATATTTAAATATTACCATTAATATAAGGACAGGTTGGCGAAAATTTTATTTCAATTATATAAATACCAGGTACTTTTAATAAAATTTAAAAATAGTTTCTTTTGCGAAATATTTCGCTTTGTGCACAATATGTACTAGCGTAACGTTCTAACATGCGAGATAACACAGCACCATGTAGAAAACGGGTTCAGTAGGAAAAATAATTTTAGAATTATAAGGTTTTTGATCTTCCACAGATTATTAATGTTTACTTTTCATTAAAATTATTTGTGTCTTTTCTTTTTGGTAGATTAACATTTCAGTGAAATACTGATCGTGTCATATTAACATGTACTATTTATAAGGCCAACGTTTGCTGGTACTCTAGGCTATAGTAGAAATAAAAAATCCCTCGTTTGAGAGCAATATATATTCTTGGGTTTCGCATGGCAAGCAACATCAACTAGAAAATCATTAGCAAGAAAAAATGAGTTCCATCCAGACTACTTATTAAAATGTCAATTAAGGCCTACTTATCATTCTTTATTTATGAAAAATGTCCACACAACTCTATTTTATCCGACTACGACAAGACCAAAAAATGTTATGATTTAAAAAGCTTGTATGTATGTTAATCTGTCGCAGCTCCTAAACTACTCATCGTAATTGACAAGCGTCGTGACTCGTGATCTTCCGAAGTTAGTAGAATAAACTGACATCACATAAAATTTTACGTGGATATTAATTGCAGACATAAAGTGAAACCAAAGAAATAATAATTTTACAGTACTAAAAACTATAATAATAATTAAAAAAAAAACTAAAACTAGAAACTTAAATATCATATAGTCCTACTCCCCGCGGTATCGTGCCAAGAACGCTGGCTGCGTTTCCCCGCTGAATGGCTATACTTAGCCTTTGAGTAAGGAAAGAACCAGCCCTCTTATCACCAGCAGCAACGACCAGCCGCGGATGAAGTTCCTTTAGGAACCTCACCGCACGTGGACCCCACGGACCGATAGTCTCTACAGCAAATGGCACAAATATGTAGTCATCTCTCAGAGACTCATATTTGCGCCACTTACTCAGTTCAGCTGCCTCTGATGCCGCCCCGGCTCTAAACGAGGTACCCCTGAGATGAGAGACCGCCAGAGTGTCTACGCAAGTAGCATCCCACACTAGGGCTTTACCTCTCTCCCAAGGGACCAATGTCATACCGTCGGGTCTCCTGCCATCGTCTCTAAATATTCCACAAGGCTCTAAAACCGAGGGAACATTTATAGAGACAAGAGCCCTTCGGATGACATCGTTCAAAGAACTGTGTCGTGAAAATCTACCAGCGCTTTTCTTACATGAAAGTCCGTGGAGCCCAAACCTGTCGACGCTGCTACCACAGGGACACTGATGGGGTTGACAAATCAAATTTTACAGTTGTGTAGATATATTTAGTGGACATGGAAATATTTTGACATTCGCTAATGTTTAAAGCTTGGTAAAATACACGCTAGGGTGACAGGTTTACCACTACTTGTATGTCCTGTACCCAGCTCCAGCTTACGTGTACAGGCAAACCTGACAGGTACACCCTAGCGTGTATGGCTACCTTAAGTAATTTATTACCTTCTCATTAACCTTAACCGTTTCATATTTCGTTTACGAGACCCTAAGAGACTACAAGCTTTGAAAGGCTTCGTTTGAAGCGCGTAGCACCTCGTTGCAAACTAAAAACTGGGCGTCGCGTCGCTTCGTTTTGTGCGAATAGCGTCCGTTACAAACGGGTTCCACGATACAATTATACACGGGCACGCGTTCATTCGCAGAACGCAATTTAAACTTGTTTGGATGTTTTTTAATTTTTTTTGAGCGAGTACTGACGCTATTTTCAGGAAAAAAAATCTGGCGGAAAGTTAGTTTCGGTCTAGACGTTAAAATGGCGATCGTTGTAACATATTGTAAAAACCAGCAGTGAGAATTTAATTAAATAAAAAAGTTTTTTATTGAACATTAATAAATAATTAAATATTTATTATTATCTATATATATTTATCATTATCTATTACCAAAAGTATGATATTATTTTGCTTCTGTTTCAGTTTGGTACGTAATCATATTGGGTTTATGAGTTAACCAAATGAATTCACTAAGAGAATCGAATGACGCATTTCTTTTTTAAACTTAAAATATTTGCATATAATATAATATTTCGTCATAAAAATATCAAAATTATACTTGAAATATGATTGGCTAAGTAAATTAATAAAAAAATATTTTAAAGTACGTACCATTGTTGTTTTCTAAAAAAAACTATAACAAAAACATTTATTTTCAATATTATTTTCAAGTCCACTATGAATTCACATATTGAGATACGAGATTTGCAAATTGGAATTCGTTCACAAAGGAGAACGTTCTTTCTTTTACGAATTTTTAATATTGTCTGTTTCGTTTCAGTTTTGTTCTTTGAGGAACATGATATAAAAGAATAAGTGTTTTAGTTTCAAATAACAGATATATATTAATTACTTTATTTACGACTTAAAATATAACATAGTGACCACTTCATTGAAATACGCCCCGACTTTGCTTGGGTAGGTTTACCACGTGCTCGGCGGTGAAGGAAAACATCGTGAGGAAACCTGCATGTCTGAGAAATAAGAAAAAAATATTACGAAGATATGTGAAGTTCGCCAACACGCATTGGGGCAGCGCGGACACTCCCTTGCCCTAAAACCCTCTCAGAAATGAGAGGAGGCCTGTGCCCAGCATTGGGACGTAAATAGGTTGCAACTTTACTTACTTACTTCGCTTGGGTAGGATCAACACATTAACAAATGTGACGTTATTTAGATTTAAGATAATTATCAAAGACTATTTATTTCACCATTTTTTAAATATAGAAGTGCGGGCAAACCAGCATGCGGCTCACCAGATGGAGAGTGCCGGCTGCCGCGCTGCCCACAAACGACTGTAACACCAGGGGAATTGCAGGTGCGTTGCCGGCCTTTTAAAAAAGAGTAAGCTCGTTCCACGAAGGTTCTTAAGAAAGGGGAGCAAATTTTCGCTCGCGACTAAAACTGCTCGGGACAAGCGAAGCAATAAGACCAAGGCGACCCCTGTCACACTATCCGTGAATTTTTGGAACTTCATTCCAACTTTAACAATATACGCTACCATCTGGAAATGGCGAAACCAGCCTTCCTCTTTTTAACCGAGACTCTGGTGTCCAGTCCGGCTGATACTTCATATCTCTCCTATCCGGGGTACAAATTAGAACACTCCTTTGTGCCCCGGGCTGGAGTTTGCGTATACGTCAGAGAGGATATCTGTTTTCGACGCCTTACCACACAGCAACCACTTACCATCATGTGGACTGTGTACTCGTTTATCACCCTATCCTATAAAAAAAAATAGCCGCTTACTCTATACTTGGTAGAGAACTACTGCAGTTATGTTACAGTTGTAACAAATTTTTTATGGTTCTCTACACTCACTATACAAAATACAGCAGTGTCAAGCTGCAATTGGAACATAAATGGATCGGATCGATCGGGGAAGTACCAAGTTCTCACAAATACAAGCGTCAAATAGCAGCTTAATGCTGCCATCTTCTGTATTGCTGTAGAGACCCCGAGACTCTCGTTTTTACTGGAAACGAAGCAATCTATCTTAGAACTCAGGGGTGACAACGCATCTGCATTTTTATTCTTAATAGATGTAGATATCTATGGATGAAATTATCTACTTACCATCAGGTGGTTTGTCTGCTTATTTGTCACACTTATTCATTGAAAAAAGAAACTAACATTCAGGTGGACTCCTAGCTCGTTTCTCACGGTAATTAAAAAAAGTAATAATGAATGAACAATGTAATAATTAGAAAAAAGTTTAAAAGTTGTTGAACAGTAAAGTAGCTACTTCGTGGTAAACGTTTTACCAGTACATTTTATGTTTCGTGTTGGATGTGATAACAAAATGCCCCAAGCGAACATACTACCCGCAGACCTAATTCCAACTTTTTGTAAATAAATATGTATATGATAATATTTATATATGTAAAAGGTTAGCCGCTTGCCTTTACCGAAATATTGTAATATAATTTATAATAAACTAAGATACATACGAGGAATATTTGTAAATTTGGTTATTTAAAATACGCGACTTACATTTTTGAGATAATTCTAATTTACGAGGATAAATGTAGACGTCTATGGACCACAGCAACCACTTACCATCAGGTGGACTGTGTGATCGTTTGTCACCCTATCCTATAAAAAAAATTATACGTGGCAGAGCCATGCCGCAGTTATATTAGTGATACCTATAGTTTTAGCACGAATGAGTCGGCTCAACCGGAGAAGGATCACGCTCTCATAGAATACCAGCGAAAAATAGCACAACACTGCTGTGTTTCGTATGGTGAGTGTAGAGAACCGGAGACCCTTTTTACTGGAAAACAGGCATTCCATCTTAGTTCTCACGGGTGACAACGCATCTGCATTTTGATTCTTTATTGAGGATAGATGTAGATGTCTGTGGGTCACAGCAACCACTAAGTTAAATTGATAAATACCCTCGTACGTATATATCTTATTTATCCTTAATTATTTTAGTTCATTTCGCGATACTACATTTATCACGTTTCATTTTAACTAATATTTAATTTCGAGCTGTGAAACCCATGGTCATCGCGGCGCTTGTGTTCAACGTTCTGATGTCATATACAACCCGTGTAATCTTTTGCTTTTGTTTAAATAAATTTTGGTCCCAGAATGTACATAATATAACAGTAGTGTCTTGAAATCGAGCAGATAAATAATTATAGGATTCGAATATTCCTTCCTTCCTTCCCTATTATTTCCGGGGATATGTTGTTATACAAATCTGATGACATGATGACAAACATGTTCTACAGTCTGCAGAAATACATTTTTTTTACGATATTTGATTCTGTTTTAATTTTGAATCCTCTACTTTATTATTTTGATGCTTATTATAGTTCGCCCGTTCAGAGAATGCGTTCCTGACACGTCGCGATTGAACTGACGACGTAACTTTGTAATGGCGTTGCAGTTACGATAAAAATATTTTTGCTGTTTGTTTACCGTTTTAACAATTTATGAACATTAAAACAACATTATTATATCAATAATCAATGAATGTTATAATTTTGTGCCAAACTGAGTGTCAAATAACTTGGTAAACAATATTTTTCTAAATCTATACTGCGCTATTACAAGGTTATGTCAGCGCTTTATATTTGTAGTGCTGTGCTAACAATAACAGGCAATAACAGTATCGTAATCTGTTCTTATACAGTTATACTTTATAAAATAATACGTTTTGTTTTTCTTTTTAAGAATTTGAAAATAATAGACTATAAGATAACTTTTCTTAAATATAAAAATAAAACTACGACCAAACCGAACGCGCGAAAGAAAGTAGCATTTTTATATTTAGGTTGAAAATGGTAACCCCAAATGGCGTTAGGGGCCGCCATTTTGTGACGCTAAAACAGTCGTCTGTTGTCGTTTCGTGCGCATAAACCACGTTCTTCAAGTGTTTTCGATCTGTTTTTATTTGATTACCTGGCTTTCGTTTAATGGACTGTTTTTGCTTTTCAAACTGACATCGGCGCTAAATCGGACTTCGATTGTGTTTTGTATTGCGTTATTTTTACTTTTGGTGCATAATAATGCCTAAACGTGGACAAACATTGAAAAGTGGAGCCCGTGAGTTAATCATCAAGCTGCAAGATTACTTTGAGCTGGAGCGGCAAAATGGCGAACCCTTGTTACCTGTCGAACAAGTACAAGAACGCGTCTCTCAGGCGCTTGGAGTTAGCAAACGAACGATAACAAATATTAATAAAGAAAAGTTCGGCTCTACTGGCACGGAAGATAATATTTTACGTACTCCGAAGAAGAAACGTAGAACTAAACCCGTGACAGATATTGACACCTTTGACGCCGATGCAATCAGAAATCATATATATGGTTACTATTCCAGAAATGAATATCTCAACAGGAAGAAGCTTTTGGCATCGTAAAGAGAAGCTGGAATGTTTAGCGGGGGTAAAACTGCTTTAACCAAAATCTTAAAAGATATTGGTTTTTCGTATATAAAAACAGACAAAAGAAAAATTTTATTAGAACCATACGACATAATTTTAAAACGGATAAGTTTTTTGAGAGAAGCAAAAAATATTGATAACTGGGATAATGTCGTGTTCATTGACGAGACATGGCTAAACGCCAATCACACGGGTTCCCGTTCTTGGACGGATGATACACAAGCGTCGACTTCGAAAGTACCAATGGGTAAGGGGGCCCGTCTGATAATATGCCACGCAGGTTCTGCTAAATACGGCTTTGTGGAGAACGATTTACTGGCATTTCAATCAAAAACCACAAACGACTACCACGAGGAAATGAATGCCACTACATTTAAAGAGTGGTTCCAGAACGTGATTTTGCCCAGCCTACCAGAGCCTTCTGTAATATTCATGGATAATGCCTCCTATCACTCGGTTCAAATACAGAAACCACCTACCCAAGCTAATAAAAAAGAAGAAATGTTGGCTTGGTTACAAGCAAAAGAAGCCTGCGGGGAAGTCACAAGAGATGACTGGACAAAGGTTGTTGAGAAGACTAAAAACCTGATTGTGGAACATTTTGATCAGGATTGATTCTGTTATTGATAATAATATAATTATACATGTAGGCGAAGATGATGATGAAGACACCACCTCCTCAAGCGAATCGGAGTCTGATTAATATTCTGTACGCACATTCAATTCAATGTACTTTATTGCATAGAAATACAGATTGTAACTTTGTAACAAAGAATAAATAAAACAATTTTATTATATTAATATTACCTTTTTTTGGTTTCCACTTAAATTACTAAAATATAAATTTTAAATGATTCCGCCAATTTAAAACGAAAATAATCTTAAAAATAACGCGGCGGTTCATTTTGGAGGAACGGTAACGAACTCAGTGTTATGTTGTACCCATCACTAGTCGTGACTAACTGATAGGTGTCAGGAACGCATTCTCTGAACGGCCGAACTATAACCGTTGTATACAAATAATATGTCTATTTGTTTGAACCCACAATAAGATACGAAAACTTTGTCTCTCTTTTTGTGCGTAAAATCATCATTACTTTTACTGCCGTAAATAAAAAAGCGATAACTGCAAACCCAGTTGTACATTTAGCAGATATTGTTTTACTTCATTAAATACTGTCGTAAACTATTAATTTTAATGTTAACAACAGCTATCGGAATCATAAACTTCTGTTATTGCCCGAATAATACGTTATGACCAATGTAATATACGCCTTATTAATTTTTGTTTTCGTTTTTGCTGGGAAATATTCGGTACATTTGTAACGTCAGTTAATACTAAATCTATGGTTTTAACTATATTTTACAGAGCTGAACTCTTATTATTTATTTTAAATCTTACATACAATAATATTTTATTTCAGCAAATGTAAAGGATCATTTAATGTTATTGGCATCTCATGGTTATGTTCTTGACAGGCATCGATCACTAATAAAAAACTAGATACACAATCAGTGACAAAAATGTCCTTACCGAATGAGCGCCCACTCGAATATTTGGGTGCGCTTTTAATTTGTACATACGTAGCTTTGTGAATACAACTTTAGACAATGCATTTAAGGTTGAATTTACATTAATGTATATTTATTTCAACTAGAATTACGTCAAAACAATTGGCGACAGTTTTTAGAGAACTTTTGCATGGGATTGTTTATCTAATTTTTTTATTAGTGATCGATGTTGACAGACAATATCGTCATGTGACGTTATCGGAGTCCTATGTAGCTCGCTTCACAACGCTCACATTTCTTCCTTTTCATGGTTAAACATTTCCTTTAGACATACGAAGCACCAGAACTGATTTAATTTTATCAGTTCAACGCATGTACTCTGAAATCTTCATCTATGCTATGCAGTACACAACATATCGATCTTTAGCGCCACAGTTACACTATGATATGTGACCCATGTTAGCTAATCTGAGTTATAATATCGATAGACATTGTCAAGACAAGAAGACAAGAAAACTTTCCTTTCTTTTCTATAATCAGATCAATCAAATCCACTGCCAGACATGCGTCTCTCCCGTTTCTGATTAGGTTGTCATAATCGACAAGCTTGATTTTTAGGGTTTAATTTTAAGGTTCGTCAATTTTATGTGCAATCATCTATTTTAGATGTTCTTCATTTTAATGCGTTAAAAAAAATTCTATAATGTTGACCGCGATATTTTATCAATAGGCACAATTTTTTGTGCTCCACATATGTGCTTTATTGCTGAATTTGTAACGACATTGTAAAAGTCAACGTAAAAATATCTCCAAAATTTACTAAACTGGCAGCGAATTTGGAGGGTTCAAGACTTTAAGTGTACTTGAACCTTGCCTGCCATTGATGGAGCTTACGTAAGACCGTGTTTTGTACAAGAGCACTTAAGTTGTTAACGTATAAATTTAAGTAAAGCAGTTTCTTAATCATTCTTCTAAAAAAATCTACTTGACCTTATTTAATTTTGTCATAAATCTCTTATAGATATGTATATATTAGTTCAAAATTAATAAACTAATAAGAATGTAAATCTACTGTAATGTATGTAAATAGGCAGCTGCAAATATTTTTTTATAAAAGCTACCTAATAGAGACCGCTTATTTATATAATTTAAAATTAAAAATTTTGTACAGCCGACTTCAATATAAGTTATTGAGAATAACTCAAAAACTATTGGTCTGACCTTGATCAAATTCATATGGGACCACACGAGAACTATCAGCTTTCATATAAAAAAAGAATCATCGAAATCGGTTCGCCCAGTACAAAGTTATGAGGTAACACACATAAAAAGAAAAAAAAACCATACACTCGAATTGAGTACCGTCTCCTTTTTGGAAGTCGGCAGAAAAGTAAGAGTGATAAACGAGCATAAAGTAGTCCATTACAAGGTACTCTTTTAAAGGCGCTAATACATGTATTATTGAGGACTGTCACATTTTTATAAGTAACTAGCTGTTTCCCGGGACTTCGCCTGCGTGAAATTTATTACGACTGGATATTATGGGTTTTAATTTTTTTTCGCGGAAATCTACTTTTTTTTCTAGAATAAAAGTAAATTAAGTTACTCCTTATATCATTAGCTATCTGCTTGTGAAAGTCCCGTCAAAATCGGTCCAGCCGTTTCGGAAATTAGCCCGAACAAACAGACAGACAGACAAAAATTTTAAAAATTGTTTTTGTTATTAGTACCGTATATTTTAATATGCATTTAGTTAAGGGCTGTTATTTTGACATTACAAACAGACACTTCAATTTTATTTATTTGTATAGATAAAAATTACAATTATTCATCTTTACATCATTCAAATTACAACTTTTGTATATGTTAAGTTTCTAAATAATGTTATAAAGAAGTAAATAAAACGTTATTGTTATTATTAAAAAGTACCAGGGTTTTCGCGACGCAATCGGCTAACATAAGAACAAATCTATCACTAAAAATATCGACCGTAATTTTTTTTTTGGAGGTTATAGCCTGGTATCTAGACCTTTAGGCCAAGTCTTGAGTATTTGTATTCGGTTTATTATAATTTCTTCATAGTTCACTGCTTCAAAATATGTTGATGCGTTACATTGTGCAGCCCTTGGGAGATTTTGACGGCAACTTGAGCCAGCAGGCAGCTGACAGTTGGCGATGGTATCTAAAGACGCCTATGCAAACAAACAGCTTATCTTGAGAATCCATCACCATCAGAGCACTTGTTTCACAGTTTCCACTAATAGTTCACATGCGCAGACACTTAATACACAAAATCGCACCACTTTTATATGTCAAAGTCCACTTCAAACCATTATTTAAACAATAATACAGGAGCAACAAACCGCCGCAGGTCAAGATCTCGCCAAAACCCCGACCGTAAATCACACACTGCAAAGGTTGGCATCTCCTAAAATGAAAAACCCGGACTCGGCGCTCCAAAAAGCCGGACAGTAATTTTTTAAAAAGCAGTCTGTATCCGGCCATACAATTTCAATAGACTTAAATTTTCTACCGATGTCAAAAAGGAGACGGTATTCAATTCGACTGTATGTTTTTTTATGTATGTTACCTCATAACTTTTTTCTGGGTGAACCAATTTCGATGATTCTTTTTTTCATTTGAAATCTGGTGCTTCCCACGAGGTCCCATATAAATTTGGTCAAGGATTGACCATTTGATCAAATTTATATGGGACCACATGAGAAGTATCAGCTTTCAAATAAAAAAACGTCGAAATCGGTTCACCGAGTAAAAAGTTATGAGGTAACACACATAAAAAAAACATGCAGTCGATTTGAGTACCGTCTCTTTTTTGGAAGTCGGCAGAAAATTTAGTTGGTTATGGGACGGTAGTCTTGAAAAAAAGGTGGGTGAAAAGGGTCTCCATTTCTCAACGTAACACAGCAGCATTAAGCTGCTATTTTATGCTTGTATTCTATGAGAGCGTGGTCCTTCCCCGTTCGAGCTGATCTAATCGTGCTACAGACATAGCTGCAGTGTGGCCCACATGCAATTATATACCTAATTACCACGTGGTAATTTATGGTTTTGCTTAAATTTTGTTTCCGATACTCTTAGCATCTATAACTAACACTTTCAATACACTCCGTCATCACATTTATTTATATAAATATAAATATATAGAGATGGACCGACTATGGTATTTGCCGACTAGCCGACTAGCCGACTAATCGGTTTTCAAAATGCCGATCAATCGGTCGACTAGTCAGCAATGACGATCATTTTATTATTAACCTTTCGGAGGTATTTGGGCTATGTCGTCATCACTCGGCACGCTCACGCATTCGTAAGAGCCATCGTGCGGCCACGCCGAGCGCTCTGTGACAGCTCACAACACAGTTTTGTGTACGTTTTGATCATTTTGTATATTATATTCGGTCTGCCGGTGCAGCCTAGTTGAAATAAATAAAAGGACTGTGTGTGGGGTCGTAAAATGTCGAAAAATAAATCGCGAGTGGACATTCTTCGAAGATGTTGACAGAGAACCGACAAAAGTTTAATGTAACCAGTGTAACCAGTGCAGTGGAATCATTTCATGCGGTGGTCAAGATAGAAAAGCAAATATAACAAGTATGACAAATCACATAAAATATAAGCACGAGTTGATGCCTCAATTGACAGGTTCTATTAAAAGTAGTTCGAATAAAGTCTATTTGTCTTCATCTTCTCAATCGCAATCTAGCAACGTAGCAACGTAGCCAGTTCCATCAACTTCAGCGAGAGGCGAAGTATACATACATACAACAAACAGTCCAAGACAGTGTAATTTAGGTCCAGTGCTCGCTTCGGAGAAATAAGTGTTGCCACAGGAGAGATGATTGCCTTAGATAACCAACCACTATGTATTGTGGAAAACAGTGGTTTTATCAGTCTAATGAAGAAACTTAAACCAAAATATGTACTACCTACTAGAAAGTATCTGATAGAAAATATAATTCCCAACATTTATGAGGAAACTAAAACTGAAATACGATACGGAGTGCTCATCGCTGCCGCGCTATCCGTGACTACAGATTTGTGGACCAATGCAAACAATAAGGAAAGTTTTTTGAGCAGCACATTGGTTGGATAACAGTAAGAAATTTCGTCACGCAGTACTCCAGATGAACATTTTCCTATATCTCACGACGCACATAACATAAAAGTGTGTCTCCAAGAAATTACTGCCTCATGGAATATAAGTGCAGCCAAAATACACGCTGTTGTGCGAGATAATTGGAGGAACATTACAAAGGCTATCGATGAATCTATTTTCAAAGCAGTTCCATGTTTTATTCATACTATGCAATTGGCAATCCACGACTCACTTAAAATTGAATATATGTATATCACAAATTCTTCAAAAATCGATGCGTATCGTTATGATACAAGGTACAAACTACAGTTTTTTGATAATGGAAATATAGTATCAGTAAGATTACAGCGACCCAAATTACGACGAGACCAATACCCAAAATCTTAACTCCGAAATGACAGCTCATCGCAACTTTTGGAGAGTTTGCCATGAAATTGTTACGCTAAAAGTGCACAATATTGACGACGAAACGTCTAGTTCAGCTCACGAACTTTATTCTTACTGCACATTGCCAGTCTTAAAGCGAACTGAAGATCCATTTACTCGTAAGTATTGGCATGAGAACAGCTCTAGGTATCCTGAAATGGCTCGTATAGCCAAAGTATAGCTGTGTTTTCCCGCCAGCACAGTTTATAGCGAGCGTCTCTTTTCGGAAGCTGGCAATGTATATGAGACAAAAAGGAACCGCCTACTTCCAGATCGCGCTGAAACATCATAACATGACATTTTTGCATCATATCTTGCCACTAATTAAAAACAAAGATATTTAAGTATGTAGAAAGGGTAATTGAGTATAGTACAGAGACTAATTTTGTAGTAAGGAATAATAATTAATTCGTTTACACGAATTAATTATCCAACGAGTCGAGGATAAACTAGTAACGGAATACGACAAGCGTACCGTTCCACGTCAGAGCCAGGACTGTCCTAAGGGGGCCGCGCCGTCCGTTTTATACAAGTAAAACGGGCACCACCGCAGTTGCAACGGTGCAGGTGTGCGGAACACGTGTTATTTACAAGAATTCTGTCTAACTGCACCGACGGCTACCGCGCCGCACCTGCAATGGTGCTGGTCCCGTCACGGCCATACTGACATGCGTGCGTCCTCGCACGCGCTCCATCACAATTTTAGTTATCTGTAGACAAAAAAACATCGTTCGACTATCCTGACATAACAGCTTCTGGTCCGGTCTATATTGACCCTTCAGACTTGGGTGACAATCAGTTTTGTTCCGGCAGTAAGCCCCACAAAACTTTAATCAACTTTATGCGAGATCGGAATGATTAGTGTGTAGCTTTTCTATTTTCTCTTTTTTTTTTCAAGTACTCTTTTCGCTAGTCCGGAATCACTATTCCCTATAGCCATATCATTGGACCGGCACAAAGCCCTGCAATGATAGTAAGAACTATTTTTTTTTCTTACTCTCTTTTTTTTTCAAGTACTATTTGCTAGTCCGGAATCACTATTCCCTGTAGCTATATCATTGGACCGGCAAACGCCCTGCAATGATAGTAAGAACCACTTTTTTTTCTTACTCACTTTTTTTTCAATTCAATATAGAACAGGTACAGACCAACCATACCGCAAACATGTACCTGTCACAATCACACAAAAGTGTATCGTGAGGGACGTAGTGACATGATAACACCTAAGTATGTAAACCAACAGCAACACGACACATTCCAGTGCAGCACAGACCAGCCTCTCAGCGACACCATCTTCCTTTCTTGGACTAGAAGAATTACTCCGCTAGAGTGATGCAACCTCTCTGTATTTTCTAGACACACAGACAAGGCTACATCTGACTGTCGCGCGTCCCCGTGCGGTTGACAGTGAACAGCATACGGTATATCAGTAATCACCACCTGCTAACAGATTTTAACTCTTGTTAAATATTACAACGGTCGACCATCCGAGACTCCATTTAAGTCATGGACGCGCCAATATGGCTACCTCCAGGTAAACGCACTCCAGCTTTCCGTTCTACTGCGTTCGTGCCACATTCGCGCCTGTGAGCCGTCGCGCCGTACTAGCGCTAGCGAATCGTCGTACTGCTTTGCAAAATTAAAAGAAATCGAGAAAAATGTATTGCGAACCATGGAATTCCGAGCTTCCAAAATTCATCACATATTCGCCTATGAAACGGCAACTGTATGACATTTGAAAACATTGCAAAAAACGGAAACTATGTGTAGAGACAGATACCACAACATATTTCAAAGGGAAGGAGGCAACTGCGCAAAATCTACGAAAGCCGACCAAGCCTCCGACGTCCATTTACAGCGCCAAAGCACCATTTGTTCGGCGGCCGCTTGAATTGCCTTGCCGTAAGATCAGCCGATAAGTTACTGACTGTAGCGGTGTAGGCTCAATCTTACCAGCGCTCGGCCGTACCTGACCATGTTCGATTAGCCGTCACAACATCTTCCTCATTGATCATTGGTGTAGAGACTTCTACGAATCCCTCGACATCAAACCCCAATCTTGTCATCGACACAATATTCGGAGGAAACTGCAACACTTATCAACACAAAAATGTCACTTATTATTTTCAATTCAAAGCGTGTTAAATTTAATCCTTTATTTTGGTACATCCCTTAAACGTTTTGAACTTCAAAATATAGTAAATGATAATCATGTTTCGCGTGAATTATCAAATTACAACATAACTTGAATAAGTTAATTAGAAAGCCTTCAACATTTCTTTCGACATTTGTTAACATATTTAGGTACATCAAGAAATAATGAAAATATTTGCGGTGTACTTTTAATACAAATCGAACAAACTAAAAAAAATGGCATAAAAAATTTCACTTTATCTTTTGTCTACACTTTAATGATACGAAAACATCGTAAGTAGCATAGCAAATTTCATTACGGTATTTAACATAAAAACAGATTCATCAATGCGGAATGCATTACAGTCTTCCACAAATGTAATAATTCTCATACTATTCGAAGATTATATGTGGGCAAAAATGGGGACTTTATCCAACTTCTGATGTAGAAAGGGTAATTGAGTATAGTACAGAGACTAATTTTGTAGTAAGGAATAATAATTAATTCGTTTACACGAATTAATTATCCAACGAGTCGAGGATAAACTAGTAACGGAATACGACAAGCGTACCGTTCCACGTCAGAGCCAGGACTGTCCTAAGGGGACCGCGCCGTCCGTTTTATACAAGTAAAACGGGCACCACCGCAGTTGCAACGGTGCAGGTGTGCGGAACACGTGTTATTTACAAGAATTCTGTCTAACTGCACCGACGGCTACCGCGCCGCACCTGCAATGGTGCTGGTCCCGTCAAGTACTTTTTATGCTCATCATCAACATCTTATTGCCAATTTATTTAATATTGTACAATGATTCCATCACACAATTTTTTATATTTTATTATTCTTGACTAAGTAAATTTAAAGCAACACTATGGCTCTATGATGCCTTGAAAATGTTATTAAGGTACCTTTATTATTTATTTGTTATGTATAATGATACTTAATTACTGATTCTTAAATTCCTTACAATATGGTAACAGATTAATAATTAATATAAGCTAATAATCATAAAAACAGCTATCACAGCTGATTAATAATAAAATATAATAAAAAACAATTACGTATGAATAAATGTTGGTTTAATTTATTTGCTAACCAACGATTATAATCGGTATATCTTGCCGATTAGTCGCCGACTAGTCACCGACTGTAAAAATGCCGATTAGTCGGCTTTCCCGACTAGTCGGTGACTAGTCGGCCCATCTCTAAAATATACATATATATTTATCAGCAAACAATGACAAACATTGAGCAGCTATACACAACATAAACATCATGAAGCACGTTAAAATTGCGTCAACTACACCGACGACAACTAATAAACTAACTTCATTAAATAACGCGCTAGAAACTTGTCCAGTGAGAATGTTCGAGCGTGATAAATACGATTTAATAAGTGAACTACTTTGGATACGCAAAAGTAATAATTTTTTTTATAACTAACTTGTAATTTTTGCCACTTGGTGAAACTCTTTTATTATTGTTTTTTTTTTAATCTTTTATTTTTTAAAGAGGGATTTATAAAACTATTATAATGCCACGCTTGTTGTATTTACATTTCTTTATGTTCTTTTAAGTCCAAATTGGATCATTTTGTACAACATTCTGGCTTCCTCAGACAAATATTATTGTTTCTTTTTAAATAATATTATTGATTGTAGGATTAATACTTGGTTCATTGTAATTTTTATTTATTAATAATTTTAATCCTACTGGCTTTATCTTACGACATCATCAGCGTGCTATATATTTTCTATTCCGTTTATCATACAGTAGTCGAGAACCTTTCTTCCCCATCGCTTGTCGGTTCTATCATAGATAAAGAGGTTCTATGCCCCGCCCCGCTTCCCCGCACTTCAGCTTTTTGATTCGTACAGCTCATACCAACTATTAGATCACATGACATTAGACGGCAGTGATTAGTAACTTACTTCCGTATACTCTTTCTGTATACAAAAATATAAATAAAATTGAAGTGTCTGTCTGAATATCGAAATAACTGCCTTTTCTGCCGACTTCCAAAAAGGAGACGGTACTAAATTCGAGTGTATGTTTTTTTTATGTATGTTACCTCATAACTTTGTACTGGGTGAACCGATTTCGACGATTCATTTTTTATATGAATGCTGACAGTTCTCGTGTGGTCCCGTATGAATTTGATCAAGGTCAGACCAATGGTTATTGAGTTATTCTTAAATAACTTATATTGAAGTCGCTTATATTGAAGTCGGCTGTACAAAATTTTTAATTTTAAATTATATAGAGCTGAGGAGGGTCATCTATATCTATACATATAATAAATCTGTAGAAAAATTGTGTGTTCACGATTCACGCAAAGACTACTGAACATATTTCCATGAAATTTTGTATGTAGACAGTAAATTACGGTGTGTAACATATAGGCTACTTTTTACCCGCTTACGGGAGAGTACTAAAGGGGTTATATTTTTCCTTTTCTATTCAAGTTTATTGTCATAATAACTGGTAATGAGCCCTAAAGAGGATTTATCTATACGTATAATAAATCTATAGAAAATTTTGTGTGTGAAAACGAAACACATCGCGCCACCAACCAGTAAGGGCAGAATAACGTCTGCCGGGTCAGCCAGGTAGTTTTAAATATGTTGCTAGAGATGTTATAAAACATCATTATTCTCTTCGTCATTACTACAGAAACAGGGAAGATTGTTTTTTAAACATACGAGTAATTAAATAAGTAAATACCACCTCCAAGTACAACTTGATTATATCATTAATTGTCATAGTATGTAGTGTGGGAATAGCGTCACCTGAAGTTGGAAAGCTTAGCGCAGCGTTAATATGAGCTAACTTTGGAGTGAAATTGAATTTTATGAATACATTGAATTTTAAAGCAATAATCGTGAGTTGTACTTAACTTTTATTAATGTACTTAATAAATTGAGAAATGAGGAAAGTATTTAATGCAGGTAATACTTTTGAGGATAATTTTGTCCTTTGTAGGAGTGACATATTGGTTTAGTCTACAGAGTTGGCAAAGCATTCCATCTTAGTTCTCAGAGGTGACATCTATATATAGCCTTATTGTTTCAAGTTGGTTGAAGGTGTCCTTGGGATGAAGTAGTCACTAACCATAAGGTGAACCGTGAAATCTATAGGTTTCTCTTTTTTCTTTTTTTTTTTCTTAAAAAAGACGTTACCCCCACACTAGGTTTTTTTTGTATCTCGGAGGCAGTTTACAAACATAAATTGCACAAGGACAAACATCCAGACCAGGAACAATTATTTGTAGGCCATACAAGTACTTGTTCCGTGCGGGATTCGAAACCGCGGCTCCCATTGCTAATTGCTAATCCACTGTGCCACGGAGCCGTTTATCTGACTTGATAGACTTTTCCAGTGACTATTTCATACAGATAATTGAAACTTGGTGTTGTTATTTACAGTTAGGTACAGAAAGTTCAAATTTTTAAACGTCACAGCTATATATGGATAACATAATTGTGATGTTCAAAATTCAAATTTTCTACTTAAGGTATTGATTAAAAGAACTTTGAAACACATTAGGTAATTATTTTGTGAATTTGTGATATTTTTTTTTAAATAAGAAGCGTCACACGAGCATGCGACTGACCTGATGGTAAGTTTTAAACACCATCCATGAACAACTGCAACACCAGGTTAATTGCAGGTACGTTGCCGGTATCGGTCCGGAAAACTTGCCGGTGGTGAACAATTCCATAAAAAGTCGTGCGAGGAAGAAAACTACTAGTAAATCGCAAAGTGATCATCAACCGCCAAGCATCTGTATGGTGTGGATGGTATCATGAGTTTTGTCACGATGATTGTTGGTGAAATTTGGTGCCCAGACTTAATCCGAAACAATTCCTCAGTGCACACCCCGTGGTAAATGCGATAGAAAATGCAAAGGGATGCTACTCTCTTCGTAGTGCCAGTGGATCGTGCTTATCAGAATGAACTCTGTTACCAACGATTCGAGTCGCTCTTCGCGATGCGTTCAAGTGTAAGGATCTGGCAGTGTGTTGCCGCAGTTGCACCTGTGCTTACCCATACACTAATGTGCTATAATCCTGCCTTGCAAAAATGGCTAGTCTACTTTGATACAAACCACCTTGACTGAAATTCAGTCTTCAGGACATTATTAGGTGAATTTAAAATTCTAAGTCTACCTTGTACTATTATTTATTCTGTGGTCAAACCATAACTATTACAGTTCAAAGTGATCTTTCATTTAATTACCTACCTGTTGACTTATTTCGTTTATTAGTACAATTTCTTTATTCCATTATATTATTACTCATGTTTGGAGTAAAATATCATTACGTTTATGTAGGTCCTATTTTGTATTTATGTTTAACAAAACATTGTTCAAAGCTAATAGAACTCTGAAACATAAACAGCAAGCTGACTGTCCATACGGTGCATGCGCCTATTGCAATATTCGTTAAGATTATAGCTTCTATTTCGATATGCACAGTATCGTCAAATTGCATCATTATTTTGGTTGCATATGTTAACGCTCATAACGGTTTAAATAATAAGCTTTTGGCGGAATATTGATAATTTTTAGGGAACTATTATTTTTATATTGCTATGAAGGAAACAAAGAAAAAAAAATATAGATTCGACTTGGTGATGTTGGTTTTGGAAAAAAAAGTGCAGGTTGAAAAGATCTTTTAGGTTATCATGTTCATCGGATGCAATCAAACTAAGTATTAACCTAAAATGAATACAGGTAATATATTATGTTGAATTTTATTTTAAATTTATCTGAATAAATATTTCAAAGTTACCCCTGCCTCCAACTGTATCTACCTCCAAAAATTTTTACGCATTTAAAAATAAACTGTTATAATGTTTAAGAATTGCTGTCTCCAATCGCTATGACTAGTTTAATACGAGTACCTTCACAATTACGGTGGAGAGCAGGTAACAAATTTCAACGGCATTGGGATAAAGATTTCTGGCTTTTCATGCCAGTATTCATTTTCTTTTATATTATATTAAGTTCATTTAATACCCATTTTAATTGTTTAATTTAAGCAAAGGTCAGTTAGGTAGTAAAAAAGATTTTTTAAGGAAAAACTAAAAAGAATGAAAAAACAAATAGTTAAAAAAAGACTTCATACTCTTGAGAGGTGACAAAAAAGTTCTTCTTCCGTGTTGAGATTTTGGGGAAGATCTCTAAAAACTATTCTGCCAAACATGCTCAATGGGATTGAGATCGGTGTACTGAGCAGGCCACTCAAAAGATCTTGATTTTGTATCCTCTGAAACTGATCATTTCCAGATCAATTTCCACGTCATAGAACTCTAAGCGGTCTGCGAGAGTGAAGATTGAATCCATGTTATCACAATAATGTATTTGATTTGATTGCTTCTCCTTGCATTTTGATCACAGGTGAACCCTTGGTGCTGGCATTGAAATCTTCCTACCAGCTGGCGAGTTGCATTCTGGGGTTGTCTCCTTGCAACACTGTCTTGTTTCTGAGTAGTGATACTGTATGCCCTTGGTGACATTTAACAACTTCTCCTGTAGCCCTGTAGCGTGTCCATAATAGACAAACTACACTTAGTTGCGTGTATAACAGCTACCGCAATTTAGTATCAAAACTACAACAAGTTTTCAACAAACATACAGCCTTAAGCACCTCTTCTCGTCTTAAACGCCTACGTGACATACCGCTCACAACAAATACAAACTAGAACGAGTGGTAAAATTAAAAATTTTGTACAACCGACTTCAATATAAATTATTAAGAACAACTCAAATACTACTGGTAGGACTACTGGATAAATTTATATGGGACCACACGAGAAGCACCAGCTTTCAAATAAAAAAATCATCTGATTCGGTTCACCGAGAAAAAAGTTATGAGGTAAGGCACATTAAAAAAAACATACAGTTGAATATAGTACCTCCTCCTCTTTGAAGACGGTTGAAAAAGGTGCAAATTAAATCTAAATTGTTTACGTTAGAAAACCTAGTACAAAGCGTTAAGTTTCCTACCTAAGTTTGAATTTTCTAAACTTCGATCAATTATTCAATGCTGTTTCATGTTATATTTACCAACTAGCTGTTCCCTGCGACTGCGCCCGCGTGTAATTTAGGGTTTTAATTATATTGCTCAGAAACAATTATTTTTATCAAAAATAAGTAGCCTAAGTTACTCCTTAGAACATCAGCTATCTGCCAGTGAAAGTCCCGTCGACATCAGTCCAGCCGTTTCGGAGATTAGCCGGAACAAACAGACGGACAGACAGACCGACAGACAGACAGACAAAAATTTTAAAAATTGTGTTTTTGTTATAAGTACCGTATATACATTTATATGCATTTAATAAAAAGCTGTTATTTTAACATTACAAACAGACACTTCAATTTTATTTATTTGTATAGATGTATAGATTTAGTACGAGTAACAAGTACTTTTTCTAAATATTTTTCTTCAATAAGTGTCTATAGTTGGCTTGTTCTCTAAACCTTGTTAAGTATTGTAGTAATTTCTTTCAATTTCCTCTAATCCTACCCCAGCTGGTTTTACTCGGGGAACACAGGAACTTGAACTTTTATCGCTTGTCGCTTTTCTTTTACACTCTATTCTAATTTCATTGTAGCCTATTGACGCTATAGGACAATTTGGTAAGCAAACAGATATGACCATGGAGCTATTTATTGTAATAGACGCATTGGTACAGAGTAGCCATGGAAATTCTAGAGAGTATAAGAGAAAAACGATTGCCTTATTAAAGTTAAAGTGTAATTTTTTACCTAAATCGCCACAATTATATTATTCTTCGAGTAATTAAATTATATTATTCTTCCCGTAAGTTTTTTTTTTACTTAAAAACATCAATTAATAGATGTAGTTAAACTCTCTAATAGTGTTGAACACAGTGCATTTGCTCATAATGAGTTTTCTTGTCTTTCTTTTTTTTATAGGAGAGGGGGCAAACGAGCATGCGGCTCACCTGATGCTAAGTGACTACCGCCACCCATGAACAACTTAAACACCATGGGAACAAGGGGAATCGCAAATGCGTTACCGGCCTTTTAAAAAAGAGTAGGCTCTATTCATGAAGGTCCCTTAGTCGTATCGGTCCGGAAAAATCGCTGATGGTAATCGATACCACAAGAAAGTTGAGCAAGAAAGAATACATCTTCTAAATCGCACAGTGGTGGACCGTCAATCATCCAGATGGTGTGGATGGTATCGGGAGTTCTGCCGCGATGTGCGTTCGTGAAATTTGGCGGCTGGGATTAATCCGAACAATTCCTCAGAGCACTCCCCGTGGTAAATGCGAAAGAAAATGCAAAGGGATGCAACATCTCTTCGCAGTGACAATGAATCGAGCCGATCGGAAAGGACGCGGTCGTTGACGATTCGAGCTGGTCTGCGCTGGATGCGGTAAAGTGGAAGGAGCTGGCACTGGGTAGCCCCTGCCTAGAGATGGGAACAGTATTCCATGTGAGGCCGAACCTACGCCTTGTAAAGTTTTGTATCGATATCATAGTTAAAAAAAAATCAATGATTTCTAATAGCTAGTGTTTATTTTAATACGGGATCATCTAACTTTGCCAATCAAATAAAGTGAAAAAATCATTAGACATCTTATTACTACATAATTATTTTCCTTTTATTGTTCTAAGGAACTATACATGGGCAATCGCGGGTTTTCACTGATCTCCATATACCTATATAGAGGTCAGTGTAGGTTGTAGACTATAGGTTTTATCAAAACAAAGAGAGAAACAATCTTGTTCATGACAAGGTGTCAACGCTTAACTTAACAGCTTGTCACGGATATATATCTTCATACTATATATCTTTTATCCGTGTAGTGGCGGGTAAGAATACTCACTACCCCATATCTTCCCGTGGGTGTCGTAAGAGCCGACAGAGGGAAACTGAGACAGAGAATGGGCAGCAGCATCTTTCTGATAACAGCAAAACAACAATAAAAAACTGCGGTTGCCAACCCGCTCGTCAAGCGTGGCAACTATTGCAATATACCCCATGAGTAATGACATTAATATACGGTCCCCAGTCCCCGGCGGCCCCGCTATTCCTGGCTACGGTGGCGACCATGGTAACGACGGGGCAGGGGTGCTAAGAATCTCCGGTGGACGTTCGGTTGCCACCCGGACGTTAGTCTGAGCGAGATTAGAATGGCTCTTCAGCACCTTAAAAACGGCAGGGCCCCAGGCGAAGATGAATTTACAGCGGAGCTTCTAAAAGCGGGTGGAAAACCGGTACTTGACGTCTTTCAGAAGCTCTTTAATTCCGTCCTCCATGGTGGCATTATACACCGGAGGCGTGGAGCAGAAGTGCGGTAGTCTTGTTCTTCAAGAAACTACTTGTACTTTTACGTGCTGTTTTCGAGAGTCATTACGAATCGTCTCACGCGCAGACTTGACGATTTCTAGCCTCCCGAACAAGCCGGTTTCCGAAAAGGCTTTAGCACCATAGACCACATACATACCCTTCGGCAAATTGTATAGAAGTCCGAGGAGTACAATTTGCCACTATGTCTGGCGTATGTAGACTATGGGAAAGCCTTTGATTCCGTCGAAATTTGGGCGGTGCTGCAGTGCCTTCAGCGGTGCCAAGTTGACTGTCGATATATCGAAATGCTGAAGTACTTATACAGTAGGGCTACAGTGGCTATCCGAGTACCGAACCAGAGTACGAAACCTATACAATTGCAGAGAGGTGTAAGACAGGGTAACGTTATATCCCCGAAACTCTTCACCGCTGCATTGGAAGACGTTTTCAAGCTTCTGTACTGGAATGGATACGGTATTAACATCAATGGCGAGTACATCACTCACCTTCGATTTGCCGACGATATAGTCCTTATGGCAGAATCGCTGGAGGACCTAAGCACTGTGCTCAATGACCTCAATAGTGTTACCCAACGGATAGGTCTTAAGATGAACATGAACAAAACAAAGATCATGTTTAATGTCCATGTCACACCTATGCCGGTGATTGTTGGGAGCACTAAACTCGAAGTTGTTGACGAGAATATTTTATATATATTATATATATTATTTGTCCCAGGTAAACACCTGGGACAAATAATCCGACTAGGTAACTCCAACTTCGACCGAGAGGTCAATCGATGGATTCAACTCGGTTGGGCAGCGTTTGGGAAATTACGGCACATCTTCTCGTCAGGTATACCTCAAAACTTGAAAACGAGACTATACAACCAGTGCGTGTTGCCAGTGATGACCTATAAAACTGAGACGTGGTCCTTTACTGCTGACCGGATGAAGAAGCTCAAGGTCGCTCAGCGAGCTATGGAGAGGGCTATGCTCGGAGTTTCTCTGCGTGATAAACTTAGAAATGAGAATATCTGCAGTAGAACCAGAGTGACCGACATAGCCCAATGGATTAGTAAGCTAAAGTGGCAATGGGCCGGCTGTATAGCTCGAAGAACCGACAACCGATTGGGAAGAAAGGTTCTCGAGTGGCGGCCTCGTATCGGCGGACGAAGTGTAGGGTGTCCCCTCACTAGATGGAGTGACGACCTGGTAAGATATGCAGGAAGTCGATGGATGCAGGTGGCTCAGGATCGTGCATTGTGGCATTTCTGGGGGAGGCCTATGTTCAGCAGTGGACTTGTGATGAATGATGATGATTTCTTTTACATTACTAAAGCTCTTAGAGCTCTTAAACAAATAATTTATTATAAGCTGTATAAAGCTATCCAGTCAATATCTAAAATCAGTCTTCTCCAAATTGAAGCCAAGAAATAAATTTTATTTCGATTTGAAATGTCCCTGTCGAAGTAAATCCTACGTATAAGCTGGTTTGATCGCAACTCGGGGTTCACTGTGTAGAAAATTGCATTTATAGATCCTGTTCTGGCTTTGCTTCTTTAGCGTTATTATTCACTTATTTCATATTCACGAAGCAGTGAGCAATACAAATAGTTTAATATTTTATTCATATTGTATATGCAGTGTGCTTTCATAAAACAAAACTCCTACGCAAATTTTATTGACTTGTTCATGAGAAACTGTCAAAAAACAAAAAAAAAACACAAACACAACAGCAAGATAAAATAAATATTTACTCAAACATATTTTAATACTTTTATACCTAACCTAACTAAGGTTTGCTTACGTCATAGTAACATAAAAAATATATCGATGTGCAATCAAACAGAGTTTTTGCATGTAAAAAGCTACCCAATAAAAATTGCTGTGATCGTACAAATTTACCAAGATTTTGAATACAATCGGCCCCAATTTGCTTATTTACGAATCAAAAAATACTTAACGACAAGTCCATAAAGTTAACAACGAAAACCAGGGATTGAGGATGTAATTTGTTATGAATATTTGTTTGCGAATGAAAACCTAGATTCTAGATTACCAAATACTTTTATAGCACAAACTTTTATATTATCACAGTCCAGAAGGATCTAATATTTTAACCAAAAGCGTAAACTACATTTATTTGCTTTGCTGTATTGTGGCGGCATAAAATATTCATCCATAAATTACTATCTAGTTTATTTGCCACATTGGATGTTATGGGTGCGCAAGACACCAGGCACTACGACTGTCCATATGCCTGTCAACGTGACGATTTTGGCATTTAATTATTTCTTCCTATCAATGGAGCTTATGTTAGCCGTAAATTTTTAGAATTTTTAGAACAGAACGATATTTGATAATTTTTTAACAAGTCTATACTTATGGAAGTCGAATTTATTCTTACATTGTACAAAATTCAAGTTTTCCAAAAGGGTGGCGTCGTCGTTCAGTTTCCTTTATAAAAAGCCTTTGGGTTCAGAGAGAGAATATGTGCGTTATTGGAGTACTTGACCGTCACGGGTAGTTTACTGCTCCGCTGCTAATATTTGTTGGGAATTGATAAAATATTTACAATAAATCGCATTAGTTTTATTAATGCTTTAAATTTAATAAAACTATTTTTTACGGATTTTATCGCGTTTAATTTTACTAATTTAATTCCCGACGTTGGTCACGGATTGTAAAGCACCCGAAACGTCGGGAATTTAAATAGTAAAATTAAACGCGATAAAATCCGTAAAAAATAGCTTTAAATTTAACCTTAATTTCTATAGTGATGAAGGCGACGAGATAATATTAGTTAGCATAACTTTAAGGTTGAGGTTAGATGATTTGTATTATAAAATCACTTGTCAAAAATATTTCTATAATGTGCAAATACTCAAACGCTACTCAATTTTAAGATGCCTCGTGCTGTCTCTATCACTTTAAGTCAAAGTGACTGGTGACACCACGAGAATTAACGAAATCTTAAAATTGAGTGACGTTTGAGTATTTGGCCGTTAATATCATAAAATTTTCCTAGTATAGTATCCAAAAATTATACTTACTTACTTATCTTTACGCACAATCCCTGACGGGGTAGCCAGAGAGAACAGATCGCCAAGTGTCACGATCCTTACATACCTCTTTCGCTTCTTTCAGATTCATTAACTTCTTCATTGCACGTCTAGGTATCCGAGTACTCTTGACCCTCCCCTCTTCGAGCAATTTGCTCACATGGTCTTCGAAAGTTAGTCTCGGTCTACCTCGACACCTTTTAATATTAACTTTCGCGCTATATATTTTCTTCACCGTTCGGTCTTCACTCATTCGCTCAACGTGCCCAAACCATCGAAGCACGCCCTTATCAATATTTAACCCAAAAATTATAATGTTTTCTTTGTGCCTAAGCCAAAAAACGATTGAAAAAAATGGTAGTTATAATACATCTAGAATTTACCATCACCAAACCAATTCTGGGTTGTTAAAAAATATCTAATTTTTAACATCAAATAGAACACAATACTTTAAATAAATTAAAAAATTAATAAATGTCAGGAATGAAGTAAAGTCTAAATTAAAATGTAAAAATTCGAGCATCGCGCTCGATGCATGTCCGCTGTAAATAATTTAATAAGATAATGTTTTACGTACTTAGCCTAGGAGTAAAGGCGGAATAAAAACATTTTATTTGATTTTCCATACATAATATAGAGTATTATTGTAAAAGGTCTTCAAAAATAATTAAGAATATTCTATCAAGTATCGCAAGCTACCTTATATGTATTATCTACTACGTACAAATAATCTATACTATACCCAATAACCTTTAAAGGATCTTGCAATGTGTATCCCGTCATATTAGAATTTGTTTTAATAATGAAAAATTAATTTTGTAATGGATGGGTATGCACTGCGCAACCCTATCTTAAGCGTGATCTAAACGCCCTCGGCTAATTTTTTAAATATTGGACCGGGCATGATGTCTTTGGCATGACGAGGTAAAGTTATAGTCGTCGCACTTCGCTCGCATGTAGACGGGACTATTCACAATGCCTTGGAAAGATTTCTCTCGGATGCGGGAAGGTTTCGTTCGTCAAGTATTCGATACGAATATCACAACTGGTCGACTAGACACAACTAAGAAGCGACTGCACTCATATATTAAAATACAACATGGTATATTATATAACTACCTAACAATATGATATAGTGGAACATTTTTATTACTGACTAGCTGTTCCCCGCGACTTCGCCCGCGTTTAGTTTAGGGTTTTAATTATGTTGCGCGGAACCCTAATTCTTTTTCTAAAATATAAGTGGCCTAAGTTACTCCTTATAACTTCAGCTATCTGCCAGTGAAAGTCCTGTCGAAATCGGTCCAGCCGTTTTGGAGATTAGCCGGAACAAACAGACAGACAGACAGACAAAAACTTTAAAAATTGTATTTTTGTTATTATTACCGTATATACTTTCATATACATTTAGTAAAAAGTTGTAATTTTGACATTACAAACAGACACTTCAATTTTATTTATTTGTATAGATAATTATTGGAGATATATTTTTTCGGGATCATCCATAGATTCATTACAACCTATAAATGTCCACTGCTGAACATAGACCTCCATAAATTACTTTTTTGGAGATATTTTTATTTTTGCATTTCATTTTAAATCAGGTCTGCTCAACATATTCTCTGATCTGCGTATGTCATGTGGTCCTTTACTGCTAACCGTATGAGGAAGCTCTAAATCGCTCAGCGAGTTATGGAGAGGGCTATGCTCGGGGTTTCCCTGCGCGATAAACTTAGAAATGAGGATATCCGTAATAGAATCGGAGTAGTCGTCATAGCACAACGAATTAGTAAGCTGAAGTGGCAATGGGCCGGCAATGCCGCTCATAGAACCAACAACTGATTGGCAAGAAAGGTTGACGAGTAGCAACCTCGATAAGCGAAACAGCGGTCCCCCACTAGATGGAGTGCCGATCTGTTAAGATATACAGGAAGTCGACGGAGGCTGGTAGCTGAGGACCGTGCTTTGTGGCATTCCTTGGTGGAAGTCTATGTTCAACAGTGGACTCGTAAAGTGCTTGTAATGGTGTATATGAAAATGGGACAATGAATGTGTTAACGCATGCGTTTAAGTCTTAGTCAATGATAAGCCAACTTATCACCAGGGCGACTGTGTACTAGCCTCGTTTGGCATTACCACACACTTTTGTCATAGATAAACTGAAGTTAGTTACCAGCGTACTTCACTAATAATTCGTGAATTAAATCCGCACTACATGTATTAATGAATTCTCTGGCTTCAATTCTTCTTTTTCCAAAGAGGCAAATTGTTAATTTTCGGGTTTGTTGTGTGAATAAGACAACTATATTTTTCTTTCACCACATACTAGTATCGTATAGATTAAGCATTAATCACTCTCCATTGGTCAATTATGACGAGAATGTGCCTTTAAACAGTTCACACATGGAATCATAGTATCACGAGTAACAGTTGACATCGTCTAAGAGTGTTCAGAAATCGCCGTTGCCAAAATCCGAAAGGCATTATTATCAAAAAAAAAGTGGGATTAGTTACAAAGTTATGTTCAGCTTGTTTCTAATAAAAGTCCATTTCCGTCTTTCAACATTTACACGTACCTACAAAACTTTATTGAAATTATTCGTCACCTATCGTCAGGCCATCCCTCAATGAAGGCAATCAGCGGTTATTGAACCCCAGCGGGAGGGCTGAGTGATCAATATTTCGGCTTTTCATTCCAATTGACAAGCACCTCCTGTAGGTTATGGGTCAACTCGATTTATTATTTAAGTGTTGAAATATTTTATTCGACATTATAAGCTTAAATTTGTTAATAAAACAGAATTTAATTTTGTAAAATCGTAGGTACAATAAACAGGAGTCTGAAAATGTGATTTTAAACTTAGATTTACAATTTTTTATGAAAATTGCAATTATAATATATACTTGCTTGTATACGAAATATTTGATGCAGTTTTTGTATTTTTAAAATATTTATTTATTAACAATTTAAAATTTCACTGTACGCGAGCGACCCGGTTTCGAACCCCGCCGATACAAATGAAAAGTTTAATTGCAATTTTAAGTGATGTGGGGAGTAGTAACAGTGTAAGATAATTTAAAATTTAAAATTTTGTACTACCGATTTCAATATATATTGTTAAGGATAACTCAAAAACTATTGCTTAGACCTTGATCTAGAGGACCACATGAGAAGAACCAGCTTTTAAATAAAAAAAGAATCATCGAAATCGGTTCATGTAGAACAAAGTTATGAGGTAACACACATTAAAAAAACATACAGTCGAATTGAGTAGCTCCTCCTTCTTGAAGTCGGTAGAAAAACAATTACCCAATATCATCCCGTAAGTGTCGTAAGAGGCGACAGAGGGGAATCAAACAGAACATAGGCAGCAGCATCTTCCTGTTAACAACTCAATAAAATAACTGCGGTTGCTAATATGTTGTGACAACTATGGCAAATATATGGCAATCTATAGGGGAGGCCAATGTTCAGCAATACGAGTAGGGTATTAAGATTCAATGAAAAGTTAAAGCGTTGATTTACCTAGTATGCCCGTGTACTTGCTCGGCGATAAAGAGAAACATCGTCTGGAAATCAGTATATCTAAGACGTAAAGTATTTTGAGGACATGTGAATTCTATACTTCACACATACATGATACTTGGTAAAACCATGCTGTAGCTATATTACTTGTTGTAGCACGAATGGGTCGGCTCGACCAGGGAAGGAACACGCTCTCAAAGAATACCAGCGTAAAATAGCAGCTTAACGCTGTTTTGTTTCGTATGGACAGTGTAAAGAACTGGAGATCCTTTTTACTGGAAACGAAGCATTCCATCTTAGTCCTCACGGGTGACAACGCATCTGCATTTTGATTCGTAATCGAAGACAGATGTAGACGTCTATGGGCCACTTCAACCACTTACCATCAGGTGGACTGTGTGCTCGTTTGTCATCTTATCATATAAAAAAACACATTGAAACGGTGCGGTAAGCTATTGTTCTATAATGCTTTTAAAAATGCGAGTGCCCAATAGTGGGAAGTATAAAGACTGTTACTTAACTTAAATTAAATTAAAAATATTAGTATTAATGATGATACTGTCCATAAGGTCAGGTTGAACAAATATCGTATCTTAGACACAATTTTAACACTCGAGAATTGATACACCTTGAAATAGTATATGTTTGAATAAAATAAGCGCACATGAAAAACTATATTTAAATTATTAATCTAAAGTGCTGGACAAAAATGAATTCAGAATTGAAAGGTGCGATAAAAGCCTTTTAACGTCGGAACCTCGCCTTAATACCCCTTTTTGTTAGTTAATAATATTCACTAACAAAAATGTCCGCATATCACAACACAGTAAACAGAGCAACTAAGGAGGTCTGCTTAAAATTAAAAATAATTGGGGTAATTTCATGAAAACTTTAACACATCAATCACGAACTTTCTGTCTGGTCATTAAGTGATTAAGTTTTTACGAACCTTCTAAATTATTATAGACATAATAGATATTTTTGTACAAACTTTTGATTACTTACCTACTTTACAAGAAATTAATTAAAATTGTAATTTCTATATGCTGTTACTTTGTTAATGCTTCGATTATCTTAATGCTTAGATTTATAGATAATCGAATTATCTATAAATCTTTTAACTTTTATTTATTGTAGAACCATATATAAAGCCTCACGCCTGATATTGTGAGGGGTAGTCAGAGACTTTGGACTTTCATTATGTACGATCCGAACACTCCTTTCTCACTTCTTTCATATCCATATATTATTATCTACGAGTGCATTTATTCTCGTCGCTTAAGGGTGATTTTTATTTGGCCCATATTCAATATTTCACTAATTTGGTCGAACTTCTATCTAGAGCATCCCTTGCCAGTTTTGCCACACATTTCTGCAGCATAAGCATTTTATTTCTTTCGCCATTTTCCCCTCGGTTAAGCTAAGAAGTTTTCACTGCACTGCACGTCAGCAGTCTTACGACTGACAGTTTTTTTCAGTTCATAATAAAATGTACTTATAAACTATAATATAATACACTTGTATTATCGGCTTGGTTAAGCGTTCGATTGCTGCGCTTGTGGCTGAATTACACCTTTTTTATAGGATAGGGTGACAAACGAGCACACAGTCCACCTGATGGTAAGTGGTTGCTGTGGCCCATAGACGTCTACATTTATCCTCGTTTGCGAATCAAAATGCAGATGCGTTTTCACCCGTGAGGACTAAGATGAAATGCCTCTTTTCCAGTAAAAAGGGTCCCCGGTTCTCTACAATCACCATACGAAACACAGAAGTGTTAAGCTGCTATTTTACGCTGGTATTCAGTGAGAGCGTGGTCCTTCCCCGGTCGAGCCGACCCATTCGTGCTATAACTATACTACTAATATAGCTGCAGCATGGCTCTACCACATAAATATACGTATACCTATCACATAGTCAAGTAATTAACAACATTTTTAAGTTAAATAAGCAACGTAATTTTAAGAAAGCTCTCTATTTTGTCTATTATGGACAATTAATAGCACATTCCTGTTAGAATTTCGGAGATTTAATTCATAGTGAGACTTTGAATTGAAGGATGAACTTGTCAGAAAAGCGAAAATACCTATAAGACTGGGTGTGAGAAGATGAATATGGCTCAATTGCAATTCTGTTTCATGAACTAGTAGAATAAGATAAAAAGAGTATTTCTCTGCACTACGAATGTTAGAAGTAAGAAAGCGATTAGTGGTACCTACTGCAATGAAATGTGTATTAGAACCAAAACAGAAACTATAAATTGTGTAATGGCTGATTTACACATAACAGAAGTAAGACTTAAATTCATGTTAACAATTAATTTAGTAATAAGTTGCAAGTTAAAATTTAGTGTGCAAGTAAACAAGTAGAATTGTTCTATTTTTGATAATGTTAGTGGGCGTCGCAAATAAAAGAAGCTACATAAAATATTAAAAAAAATAGATTACATTAAAAAAATCTCTTTTATATTATATGATTACCGTTCTCGGTAAGTCATCATAATAATATACTTCGCATTTATCAATTTTTAAGATAAATATTTTTTCTTTGTATTATTAGGATATTCTTCAATTTGATTTAATATCTATAAGATTAAATAAATAAAAAGATTTTTATTTTTAGAAATACGAATCAGTTGTTGAATTATTTACTTACTTGGTGTGGAGAGTCTTAAGTTTTAATACTAGAATCAGATCCAATTTAAGAAAGAGACCTAAGCATACTCTATCAAGCTAAGTGCGTCCGCAAATATTGCCTTAACATACACTTTTCTCGGATATCAAACAAGTCTAGACAAGACCAATTTAGGTTGAACCTTACATTTCATGAAAGTGACCTTTTAACCTCGGTAATACGAGAAATTGGGAATAATTTAAAAGTCCCTTGTTGATGGTTAGTTTATCGACAAGGGTGCATTCAGATTAACGCAGAGATCGACAAAGAAATGCAATTAAATGTAAAATAGGGGCTGATTCACACGACTGTTGACACGGCGTGACGAATGGGGACAGGAGAATTTCTGTCAATGTATTTTGTGATTTTTAATCGGTTTTTTCACTTCGCCATTTTGAATTAATTTACTTCATCATAGATTATTATTATATACTAGTATATATTATATATTATATGTTATATGATTCACATTACATAATGGAACAGAATATACTAGTAGTACTTTAGTTAAAATTCGTCGTGTAGGGGCGGCGTTAGAGAATTCACTATCCCAAATTATCATCCCGTGGGTGTCGTAACAGGCGGCAGAGGGAAATGAATCAGGAGATGGGCAGCAGCATCTTCGTGATAACAACGCAAAAATAATAAAGATTTCTTATATTGATGCAAGCAATACACATTCAATGTAACTAGTTTTTTTTTTCTTTTACGGATATTATCGCGTTCTATTTTCTAATTTTGTATATTTTGTAATAAGATGATGTGTGTACAAATAAATTGACATTGTTTTTTTCTCACGTCCAGTCCCAGAATAATTATTTGCAGGCCATACAAAAATATGGGACGTGCGGTTTCAAACCTGCGGCGCTCAGCCCAGTAACTCATTGCTAACCCACTGCTTCACAGAGGCGTCATTTGTTGTTGTAGGTATTTATATAAATTGATATTATTCATAATTATTTCTTTTATTCACGAATATCTACACATTATAGATTTTATAGCGTTTTATTTGATTTTATATTTATTTTAAATTGCTTTATTTGAATTTCTGAACTTTTGAGTAATTTGAGGCATCCATGGTCAAGGGGTGACTGAGGTGACGTCTCAATGTCATAGCTAAAATTGCATCATCAATTTCCTTCAGCTTAGCACAAAGAACGTCGAGAATATAAAATAACTTATTTACATAAATGCCATAAAACCTGTAAGAAGCTAGTTCATTTAAAATAATAAAAAACTGCAGTTGCCAACGCACACTGCCAGTCGTGACAACTATGGCAAATATCCCCTCTACGAGGCAGTTCCTACGCAGAATTAAGCATCTATTAAGGGGTACTAAGGGACTAGAGGATGTAATGAAAAATAAATGAGTATAAAAGTTAGTACCAGTTCTTTATGAGACATGAAAATTCACTTAGCATATAACTCTACCTTAATACTAGCTTAAATTAAGAGTACAAGTGCATTTCGGCGATTTGCAATATTATGATCTCGTCCAAGAAGCTTACTCAAAGAGTGTTAAGAACTGGAATTGCAACTAATATTTATTTTTGCTTTTTTGATAGAATATTGTGGCAAACGTTTGACCAGTATTTCAAGAAATAAATGATGTCCAGATCCTGTCGATGAGAATTGTAGCTGTGTAAATAAAGAATAAGTGTCACTCACCCTTGACTTAGGTGTTCAGTATAACCATTTTCTGCCCACGGATCCGATCACTTGGAATGAGATTATTGTTCATGTGTCAGTCTATGATATTGTCTACCTGTGTGCTTAATTGAATTGAAATTCGTTTGTTACGTCTGTGAGAAGAATATGAAACAGTAGAATTTTCCTAATAAAAACTCAAATTAACAAAAAACTGCCAAGCGTGGTAATAATGGCAAACATATGGCAAAATAACAGTGGTAGAGTCACGCGGCAGCTTTTGCTGTCGCACGGATGGGCCGGTTCGAACTGGGGTGGTACCACGACCTCACAGAAAACCAGCGTGAAGTAGAGGTTTACTTCTGCGTTTCGCTTGGTGAGTGCAGGTGGCCGGAGGCCCTTTTTACTGGAAATGAGGCATTCCATCCTAGTCCTCACGGGTGACAACGCATCTACATTTTGATTTGTAATTGAGGATAGATGTAGATATCTATGGGCCGCAGCAACCACTTACCATCAGGTGGACTGTGTGCTCGTTTGTCACCCTTATCCTATAAAAAAAAGAAAAAAAAACAACCAGCAAACATATTTTTATCGTAACTGCAACGCCATTACAAAGTTACGTCGTCAGTTCAATCGCGACGTGTCAGGAACGCATTCTCTGAACGGCCTAACTATAGTCAAAGTTGCAGCCTATATATACGTCCCATCTTTTTAAAGTTAACCATTCGCCGAGGCGTAACTTTTTCGAATTTACGTAGTTAAAAAAATTCACTTTCTGTTTTATTATTTTGTTTACAAATGGCTAGGTACGCTAAAAAGTACTCTTCATATAAATATACAAATAATATCCATATTTTCATTATTACTTATCATACTACTCTTAAGTGTTTGCGAGCATGGCACCGTCACAGGCCGAACCCCTAACCCTCCCGGCCTCTGCCGAGGAGGTGGTGAACATGGACACCTTTAGTAATGTGATCGCGAAACTTACTTCCTGCATCAGCGCCGCAAGGAGTAAAGGGAAGAGCGTTACTGCTACTAACAAGCGAATTATAAATATGGCAGTTGAAGTGATCCGCCGTGCCAGTAGAAATATTGCAAATAACTGATCCAACCCTACCCCACTTGCTTTTGGGGAGCTCAAAAAAGAATTAGTGGACTGCGTTCGTCAGGAGATAACGGATTTCAAAAAGAAAATGGCATCCCAAACACGGTCTACATACGCTCAGGCTGCAGCAACGGGCAGTCACAATAATACCATCTTGTCGAGTGGCAGGCCTGCACCGCCACCTCCTCCAGTAACCAAGCCCGCCATTATCGTTTGTACCACTACAGAGGCAAAATCAAGACAGGAAATATTAGCTACAGATAATCGAATTATGCACCTTCTCGTATACAACCTGTGTCGAATAATAAAATTCGCATTGAGTTCGATAACCAGCAACGCTGTGATGACACTCTATTGAGACTGAAAAATAAAAGTGAGCTCAAAGCGGAACCAGCAGCCTTAAGCCGATGGTTATACTCAAGGGCATCTCCAAGGATGTTCCAGCGGAAGAACTTAATAAGATCATCAGCAGCCAAAACTCGGAACTTACGGAGCTAATGGACTCTGGGGAAGGTGAGAATTTTAAATTAAGATTTAAACGCGGAAATCATAATAAAATTTGTACAATGCAGTATTTTTGACAAAACCTATATTATACCGGAACATGATCGATTTAAGTAGAGTTAGTTTCGACTACCAGCACGTACATGTTGGTAGCTTTTCACCATACATTCAGTGCCATAAATGTTTGCAATTTGGTCATATGAGGTCAAAGTGCACATCAAATGAAAGCCCCTGTTCTTATAACGCTAGCACCAGCCACCAAGTGAACGACTGCCCTATTAAAAACAATTTACACAACGCTTAATGCTTCAATTGCACATCTCATAACACTAAGTTTAATGCAAACACCGACACTAAACACACCGCTAATTCACACACCTGCCCGAGACTGAGAGCCATGAAAGAGAGGATTATGAACAGGATCGACTATGGATCCATTCAATAATTTAAAAAATTTACAGTGTAACATTGATAAATCGCGAAACAGTTTACATGAATTAATCCTCTCTTTCACAAATAGCAATTATGATATTGCTCTTATATCTGAGCCATATGTAGATTCCGGTGTGGAGCTGAAATCAATACACGGGCTAGAGATTTTCCAGTTTCCATCCAAAACTAGGGTTAAGGCCTGCATTCTGGCAAAACCTGGACGTGGGTCCCTAATAGGATTCTCTCAATTTTCATCGCCAAACCTTAGCGTGGTTCGATTGTCTTTGGGTAACCGCAACATATAGTTTGCATCAGTATACGTAGAACCTGATGGTGACAAGCTGAACACTCTCAATCGCTTAGATGCTTTCCTTAACGCAACCGGTAACTCTCTTAAGGTGGTGGTATTTCAATGGGTGGCACCCAATATGGGGAAGTGACAAATCCAACTCTCGAGGCAACGAAATAGTTGACCTAATATATTGTAATGATATGTATGTTTGTAATACAGGGAAAACTCCTACTTTCGAAACGGTCACCCACAGCCGAATTCGCTCTTCTATAATAAAGATATAAAGACCGACACTTCATATTACAATGACAAATTAATAAACAAAATTAATACGAATAAGAATAAAATAATAAAAAAATTAAACACAAGAAAATGAGTAAACAACAAAAAAATAGAGGAAATAACAACAATTCATGAATGAATAATCGAAACAGATGAAGTGGCGGAAGGGACCGCCTCAGCATAAGCCGCGGGATAGCGACGCTGATTTTCAGTCGGCCCCATCGGCCCTATACGGTCCTACGCAGACCGTGCCGTAAGTGTCGACATTAAGCGAGTAGTAGATACATATGATAATAACAACTGATGAATGACAATAACAAAATGTAAAATGCGTATTGTATAGTTGTGTGTATGCATATTAATAGATCTCACATTAGCCTCTGGACAAATTTACGATAGTTTATCTAACTGGCGAGTTAACTTGGACATTTGTCCAAGCTCGCAACATAACGCTATCGAATTTAACATTAATTTTATTTCATCCACAACTAAACATGTTAGTAACACTTCTACTTTACTAACATGTTAGTAACCAACAAGGCATGTTGGCCAGTTTTCAAGGACTCACTTCACACTCACATGACCCTTTCAGACATTCTTGACAGAGACATACGCACACTAAGTATAGAAGAATTGGGCCGGGTCATTGAAGACGTTACCAGCATTATACACTGTGCTTGTCGTGATAGCATGTACACTTATGGTAAAAAACATAAACAGAAAGCCCCCTGGTGGACGGAGGAGCTGGAGCTCATGAAGCGGGAAGTGATTGACATCCATCATCAACTTCATGCCGCCAAACATCACAACTTACCCCTTGACGATTTAATTCAGGCACAAGCTGCTAAGAAAGCGGCCTATGCTCAGACGTTGCGGAATAAGTCGACCAAACATTTTCGTCAATTTTGTGACTTACAGACTAAGGAAAATGTTTGGTCTTTAACCAACAGACTAATACGCACCACTGCACGCCGACGATCACCAGTCACTCTTAACATAGGCAACAAATACACCACAAGTAGTGAAGAAACCGCTAGAGCCCTCCTCAATCATTTTTACCCCGACGACCATCCTGACACTGAACCTCGACACCACCTACTTCGATCCCAACTGACTGACTTTCCACATTCTAACGATGACCCACCCTTCACTGAGGATGAAGTGCTGGAGTGTTTTATATACATGAACCCCAACAAGGCACCGGGACTGGGCAATCTGACTTCTGACATCTGCTTTCAATTCGCTAAAGACTACCCGAAACTACTGACAGACATACTCAATAGATGCCTCACACTTCAGCACTTCCCCGACCAGTGGAAGATAGCTTACGTTAAGATCATCCACAAGCCTGGAAAGTCTGATTACACAGCCCTGGAATCGTTCTGACCTATAGGACTTGCCAAATACTGCCTGTATTTGGCAAGTTGCTGGAAAAGCTGTTCATTAGGAGAGTGACATACTGGGCCCAAAAGCAAAACATGATGAACAAACACCAGTTTGGCTTCAGAGAGCAAACTAATACATGTGAAGCCATCAATACTGCCTTAAATATTATTAAAAAGCGAAGGACAACAAACATCTTAGTATCGCCTCTCCCTAGATATCAAAGCCGCCTTTGACAACGCTTGGTGGCCGGCGCTTTTTCAACGGTTGCAACACATTGGCTGTCCCACTAACACCTTTGGACTAATCCAAGACTATGTCCGCAATCGTGAAATTATTTTAGACCATGCCGGGAGGCGGGCCACGAAGACGATGTCGAAGAGCCCTTCGTATTCAGGGCTCCGCGTGTGGTCCACTCTTATGGAATATCATACTTGATGAACTCCTAGACATTAGGCTACCAGCAGGTTGCCATCTACAGGCATTTGCGGAAGATGTCCTCCTAGTAGTCACTGCTGCAAACGTATGCGATTTAAAGAACACTACCAATATGGCACTCTCCCAAATTTTCAGTGGGGAGCGAGTGTCAAATTAATATTCGGACCCGCCAAGACAAAACTTATTGCTTTTACACCCAAAGCAAAATCGGTCAACATTTACATCAATGGACACCTTCTCACTTTCGACCCTGAATTAAAACTGCTGGGGGTTATACTGGACGAAAAGCTGCTCTTCGGGCATCATGTCCGATATGTTATAAGCAAGGCTATGCGAATCTTTAATACGCTTTGCATGTACTCGAGGCCCACCTGGGGTGCTCACCCAGAAAACGTTAGTACAATTTATCATCAGGTGATTGTACCCACGATCACATATGCTGCGGGAATATGGGGACATATTGTACACAAAAAGTGGATCAGGAGGAGCCTCGAGAGCATGCAACACGGGATTGCCGTCAAGGTCATCCGAGCATTTCGCAGTACATCAACGACTGCCGCCATTGCACTCGCCCAGTTTATGCCCCTAGACCTTATAATCAAAGAGATCCATCACATTGAAAAGAATAGGCTGCTGGGGATGTCTGACTTAATTCCGTGCGACATTTCCTTGGGGAAACCCACTCCTATGCATGAGTTGCTTCATCCCGCTGACTGAATCACTATACACCCATATAAAACACCCAATCACCAATGTGCTGACGAAGAGACAGTACATTATACATTTTGCACGGATGGTAGCAAACAGGAGGATGGAGCCGTGGGAGCCGCCTTTATATGCTACAGTCAACACAACCCTCACTCTATAGTGACAACCAAAAAGTTTAAGCTTCACGATAGTTGTACAGTGTCCCAGGCGGAATTGTTCGCAATTCGGGAAGAATGCAAATGGGCTACCTCACACAAATACACACGCGCAATTATATACACCGACTCACGCTCATCCATTCATGCAATTCAGAACAGAATTAACACACACCCCATAGTCACACACATACACAAATATTTACACGAACACAAATCTATAGGCACCATACACATCGACTGGGTTAAGGGACACTCAGGTATATCGGGTAACGAAGCGGCCGATGAGGCCGCCAGAGCGGGCTCTAGACTTAACAAGTCGCCTGATTACTCTGAGTTCCCTATTACACACATCAAGCATATAATTAGGAAAAACCATCGCTCCACCTGGCAAACTAGGTACCTTAGTGCATCACAGGGCAAACGCACAAGAAACCTTCTTCCCACACTGAATGATATTGAAAGGCTACGAAAACTGACTCCAACTAACTTCTACCTTACACAATTTCTCACCGGACACGGTTATCATAAAACATACCTGCACCGTTTTAAAATCATTACAATCGATAAATGTCCGTGCGACAACCGCACAGTTCAGACGTTGGAACATCTATTGGAGAACTGCCCCGCCTTCTGCCGATACAGAATACATCATGAACTACTGTGCAATAACTTAAGAGTGTCGCCATACAAACTCTCAGAACTGATGAGGAAGAAATCGGCTCTGGATTCCTTCATAAAACTTAATGAAAATGTACTTAGGAACCTAAAGAACTTTACTCGTAATAAGATTGTAAATAGCGGTAACAATGATTAAATTAGTAAGTTCGTTCTATATATATATATATACATCTGTATATACTCATAAGTATTTATGAGAATATTACTATAACATTAATATTCTTTATAAAACAAAATACGCACAAAATACAACTAACTAAACTACTTAGCCTGCTACACAAAAAGAACATTTGTACTACCTAGAGACCATTAAAGGTCTAAAGATAATCCAAATGTTCAAGCCCACTACCAGTTGGCAGCGTACCCAGCATGCTGGCGGCATTACCACGCTGAATGGCAATGCTTATGCGTTGCGCCAAATAAACGCCAGCATTTTGGTCACGCGTCGCGTCAACCAGGCGCTCTGATAAGTCTTGGAAAAGAAGATGAGCTCCCGGTCCCCAAGGACCCAACGTCTCAACTCCAAACGGCTCAAATATGTAACCACTACCGAGATTAGCATATTTGCGCCGCTTGTGCTGTTCCGCTGAATGAGCCGCCGCGCCAGCCTTACTCCGTGTCTCTGAAAGATGTGACGGTGCCATTGTGTCAACGCAAGTCGCGTCCCACACAAGGGGCCGTCCCATCTTCCAGGGCACAAGTGTCATACCGTCAGGCCTTTTACCATCGTCACGTGCAAGGCCACTCGGTTCGAGTATAGCTGCAACATTGGCGGTGGCAAAAGCCCGGCGTATGATGTCATTCAGGCTAGCGTGCCGACCCATTCGCCCAGCACTTCTTGAGCAGGAGAGACCGTGGTGACCGAGCTGATCAACTACAGTACCACACTGGCAGCGATGGGCCTCAAAGCACCTTGCACCCAAACGTAAACTGACGGCGAGACGAAATGCAGTCGGGTCCAAAAAGCTACCTGTGTTAAAAGAAGGCATAGCTTGTAACCAAAGCCCAGATTCCCATACAGAGACTGCAAGAATACGGGCACGATCCGCGATACTAGGACACGTATCTAAAAGTGATTTCCGTGCTAGATCGCAGATCGGCCGATCCCACAGTCTCTGCGAAGACAAGGTCCTGGGAAAATCAGTATTTGGACAAGCCAGCCTCCAGGCATTCTTGGCCTCACTTGAATGAGCTACAATTACATCGGAATGGCCTAAAGAGGGTGCAAGGATTTTTTCTATTAATTTATACGAACCATGAATGGAGGACAAGAATGCAGGTAGCGCTACACTGGAAATTTTGCGTACCCCTAAGCCTCCCAACCTCACTGGTAGGGAGGCTTGCGACCACGTCCTGTCATCCATCTCAACATTCAAAACCGATACTAGCGCGTTTTTAACGACATTGTCTAGGCTCGAAAGGAGCTCACCGTGTTTCCACAGTGGACTACATTGTAAAGTGTAAGTAAATTTGGGAACGAACAAACAGTATTTCATAATTGTAAAAGCCATATGGGCGTTAATTTTGAGCAATCTTTCGGAAGCATTCATGAACTTTTGAATTTTTTCCTCAACGAAAGGTGAAAAAGATTCCTCTAATATCGGTGAACCCAGGAGACGGAGGGAACTCCTGTCTACTGATTTGATATTGGGAGCCAAATCATTAAATTTTTTGATAACCGAATCTTTATCTGGACAAGAATCGCAAACAAAGAGTTCGCATTTTGAAAAATTTAGTTCTAAGCCAATCAGACGGAATTCGTCAATGAGAATTTTCAAATCATTGAGCACAGTGCTCACGTCGCCTCCTAAGGTTCCGTCATCCAAGTACCAAACATTAAGCTTGGACTGGAGACGTTGAATAATTGGATGAATGGCCAGGGAGAAAATCGCGGGTCCAAAAGGATCACCCTGTTGACAGCCGACAGATGATAATAAAACATTATTTTTGTATGTTAATTTGGTGGGACTGCCGTAGCATTGCCAAAGAAAGTTGAAAAGGTCCGGAATTTTGTCTTTGACTTGTGTCAACAGGGCACCTCGATCGACTGAATTGAAAGCGTTTTTCACATCCACCTTTAGCAGCACCTCTCCACAATTTTGATCGAGAAAGGTACGAAGTGAATGAACAGCAGCCTCACACCCGCTCCGCGAACCAAAACCAAGCTGCATTGGTTGAAAAAGGCTGCTTAAAAGAGCAACCTTTTTCCTACAGCCCGCTTTGGCTGCGAGGCGGCGATATGTGGTGCCAACCGCAATAGGTCTGATACCACCGTCTTTTTTTTTAAGTGCGCATAAATTGGCGCCGTACAAAATTTCAATGACGTCACCATTGACCCGCCCCGATAACATGAGATTAAACAGTGCCGTCATGTCTTTCAAAAGGGTCTCGCCCACCTCACCAGAGCTAAAAGATAGAAGATCTTTTAGATGTTGAGGGGTTAGGCCATCTAGTCCTCCAGCTGAGCCACTCTGGAAAGACATAACCGCCGCTGAAATCTCCTGGGCAGTGACTTCAATGGCAACGTCATCTAACTTTGGTGGATCAGGTAGGTGGAGATTCGCCGCTGCAGGTGGATGTTTGTCATGAAGTGACTTAACCGTGTCGGGTGTATAGGGGGCGATAGAGTCGCTAGAAAACAAGACACGTGCGGCGCCTTTGATATCGCCATCGCTAATTTTGTTCTCTACTATTTTGAAAGTGGCCGAAACGTCAGATTTTTTGGAATTTTGATTATTCCGCTTTTTGGGCGGAATAATGCTAGCAAGATCTAAAGGATTTTCCTCCAATGCTTTATACTTTACGCAGTTTTCCTTTACTCTAGTTGTAAGGGATTTTTGGTTTAAGGGATCAAAATGTACGTAAAGAACATTGTATGGAAAAAGAAGGAGATGTTCCCAGGCTTGTTTGGAATTTTTCGAAATAGCATTTTTAATAGCCGATGATAAACAACGGGCAACCGAAATTCGAGCACCGCGCGGAATGCGTTTCAAAACCGGAAAAGAATTTTTGAAAGAGCTTAAAACCTCCCAAAACGGTTTGGAAGGAGTAGCAGCGCTGGTAGAACTACTACTGGCTACTGTTTCGGAGCCTGTAATCGGAGCCGAAAGAGGAATTTGAAATTTTTTGTGGCATCTTGTGCGATGAATTTTGAGTCCTTTTCGGCCTTTAAAAAGTCGAACCTGGGGACACTCCGGGCACTGTATCATGTCCCCCAGCGACTCCGTCAGAATTTGGGAAGCTGCATTGCTCACCGCACTACTATGGGCACAAAGTGCCATAACAAAATTTTAGCTTATCTTAATAATCTTAGTATTTCTAAGTCGGCGTGATGACCGCCAGACGTCAGGCGTTGACGCCGCCCGAAATGCGCAGGCTCGCCGGGCGGCGTTGACCTCGAAAAACCGACTACCGATGGAGTAGACAGTGAGTCTCGGACGTAGTGTAGGGCGGCCCGTCTTGGTAGTGTTACAACCTTGTACTTTTCATAGATATTTAACTGTGTAGTGGCGTAAGAATATCCATAACTCCATTTCACCATCGGAACTAAATCAGGAGATGGGCAGCAGCGTCTTCTTATCGGTAACTAATGGTTGACGCCGAATACAATGTCTCCAAACGAATATTATTAGTAGTTGAGGCCGCAGTCAGGACAAATAGGTTGCTCAGGACAAGAGCACTTATTGTCAAATATTCGACGCGTACAAATTGGTACACAAAACAAAATTCCAGCAGCACTGATCAGTCCCAACAACGATATGCAAATCATATGAGATTTGAATAAAAGGCCGCTTGAAGCGGAATTTTTTTGGTTTCTATTGATACAGATCGCGCTTGGATGAATCAGGATCTTAAATGATATTGTTTAGCGAGTAGGTTATTTGTTTATATGTATTATTACTGCAATTAACACTTTTTTTAAGGTATTGTTCCAGTTTGTGTACAATTTAGTCTTGATTTATTTACACTGTTTTTTTTTTTTTTAACACTATTGTACTGAGGTCTTTGATAACATCACAACCGATTTTTTTGATCACTATTCACAGTTTTACAATAAATTTAACTCGGAAATACGATACAAAATATTTTTAAATTAAATTATAAACACATTACAAATTATTGACACATATGGTTGACGTTGACGTTTGTTTATATTATTAAATAATAAATTTAGTAAGTAGGTATAAAATAATTATAAATTAAAAGATATATATAAGGTTCAGAATGTCTTTCTGTTCTTTTTCATTACTGTATTTCTTTTTGTTATTTATCTGTTAGTTTTTGAAGTTATTTAGACTAAGAAGATGTATTCGTTATTATTGTTTGTTTTATTGCCATTTTGTTATCTTTTATTACTATTCATTGTATATCTATTGTTAATCACCGATGTAAAATTTCTATAATATTACTATGTTAATTGTAGTACGCAGTTGCAACTACTATTAGTTTTTATTTTATTTTTTTGTATTTGTATACGCTTTACGTGTCACTAAAGTTTATAAGTAATAGAAAGTGGAAGACAATTACGTATCAAATAGCGTAAATTATTTCTCCACGCTCTGTGTGTAATAAATTTATGAAAATTGTGCCACCAATATAAAATGTCTGTGCAAAATTGACAAATATTCCCGCTGGGGGGTGTAAACTCTAGCGAAAACCAAATAAAAAAAATATATATATACGTCCCACTGCTATGCACAGGTCTACGCTGGACGCTCATCTCAGAGAGGGTTTTAGGGCAAGGAACATTCCGTCGGGCTGCCTCAATGCGTTTTGACGAACTTCATATGCCTCCGAAATTTTGAGGTTCCCTCACGATGTTTTCCCTCACCGCCGAGCTCGTGGTAAATCAACACTTAAAATTACAACTAGCAATTTCGTTGTTGCCGGCGGGGATCAAACTCGGGTTCGACCGTAACCGTCCGTACTGTGAAATTTACAGCGAGCTATTAGCCCCTGAGCTACCACGGCTCACTAGGTATATAACAATATGTAATATTATTCTCCTATCTGCCAGAAAGATCACCAGTCGGTGTACCTACTTCAACCCTGTGTAGATCCGTTTGTACTCCTTCCACTGGAACTGGAAGGAGTACAGTAGAGGACACATGGATGTTTTTTCATAAGAGAGGGGGCAAACAAGCATATGGCTTACCTGATGGTAAGTGACTACCACCGCCAATGAACAAATGCAACATCAGGGGAATTGCCGTTGCGTTGCTGGCCTTTACGAAAGGAGTAAGCTCTTTTCTTAAAGGTTCTTAAGTCTTATCGGTCCGGAAAATCCAGTAGTAAACTATTCCACAGGGAGGTCGTACGAAGGAGAAAACTTCTAGTAAAAAGTACAGTGGTGGACCGCCAAGCATCCAGATGCTGTAGACGGTACCTGGAGTTTGGTCGCGTTATGCGTTCGTAGAATTTGGCTGGGATTAATCCGAACAATTCCTCAGAGCACTCCCCGTAGTGATGCGAAAGAAAATGCAAAGGGATGCAACATTGCGAAATTCGCAGTGCCAGTTAATCGAGCCGATCGGAAAGGACTCGGTCATCGACGATTCGAGCCGCTCTGCGTTGTATGCGGTCAAGCAGAAGGAGCTGGCACTGGGGAGCTCTAGCTCAGAGTTTGGAACAGTATACCATGTATAGCTCAACCTGCACCTTGTTAAGTTACAGGCGGTGTGCCGGCAAACAGTGGTAGAGCCACGCGGCAGAATTGCTGTCGCATGGATGGGCCGGCTCGAACCGGGGTGGTACCACGACCTCACAGAATACCAGCGTAAAGTAGAGGTTTACCTCTGCGTTTCGCTTGGTGAGTGCAGGTGGTCGGAGGCCCTTTTTACTGGAAATGAGGCATTCCATCTTAGTCCTCACGGGTGACAACGCATCTGCATTTTGATTCGCAAACGAGGATAGATGTAGTTGTCTATGGGCCGCAGCAACCACTTACCATCAGGTGGACTGTGTGCTCGTTTGTCACCCTTATCCTATAAAAAAAATGAAATACTGTCCCGCTGGCCAATTTGGATTTCAATTAATATATTGGTTACTAAAGGCGAGGCTAGTAGCTAATGCCACAAATATTAGAAAAACTAAATTCTCAAACCAATGTTTAGTTTAGTTTACAACAGGGAATTTTCCGCAACTTCAGGTCTAAAGCGCGTGTTATGCGTGGGTCTGCTAGTACATAAATAGCCAATGCTTAGAGTATAAATATAAGGGATATTATTGGAATTCTAAACTTTAAACATCCAATAATATCCCTTGACACACGTCTCTTACGCACTACTGCTCCCCACATCGTTTCCTAGACGTTTACCTTTATTGATAAAAAAGAGAATCGCCTATCCGCTCGGGCATTAAGAGGGGAAATGCGATGCGCTTGCAACTCAAAGATATTATTATGTATCAGCCGGTATTTTGATTTCTTCTGAGTGACTTAACTTAGGGTGGCCGTTCGTCGGTACATTTTATAAGCTTTTTCAGTTAGTAAATAGTACACATTAGCGTTTCTAATATGTACCTTACCTTATCTTGTAGGGGACAATCACGATATAGTATTATTTTCTAACCTCTTTAATTTTCAAACTCAAACGGCAGTTAATTAATTATGACAATGTAAATAATGCTCTATTGAAATTAGTACATTGGTTTAACGCCAACAATATGCTCTTAAATGGCAATAAAACAACGTGTATTATTACAATACCTAATGTAAAACATTAAATGGGGAGGAGCTAAGTCTTGTGGATACCACTGTTTTTCTCGGTATCACTATTGACGCGAAACTTCAATGGGGCCCCCATATAACTAAATTAGCAAGCAAACTTAGTTCTGCAGCATATGCTGTAAGAAAGATTAGAGTCTCACAGATGTTGAGACAGCTAGATTAGTGTATTTTAGTTACTTTCATAGGGCAATGTGTTATAGAATTTTCCTATGGGGTAATGCGACTGATATTGAAGCTATATTTGTTTTGCAAAAGAGAGCCGTACGGGCGATTTATAACCTAAATTGTAAAGAGTCCCTCAGAGAAAAATTTGAAGAAATAAACATGTTAACTTTGGCATTGCAATATATTTATGAAAATGTAATGTATGTACATAAAAACATAAAAAGCTTTAATAAAAGAAGAAGAACAAACATAAGCTTGTAATGCCAGTTAATAGAGTAAACAGAATTAGTAATTCATTTATGGGGCAATGTATAAGCTCCGCGATGTTAGCACCTCATGTGCGGAATTTCGATTTACCAATTATACCATCTGAAAGGTCAGAAATTGTTCATAAAAGGTCAGTTGATCTTATTAATATTAACTGACCTTTTATGAACAATTTCTGACCTTTCAGATGGTATAATTGGTAAATCGAAATTCGAATGAAACATTTTTATTAAGGGTTAAAGTTTTTCAAGGTCATTGAGAAATTTTAGCACCTCATTCGCGAAAAAAATAAAAAATCCACCTATGCGCGATCGAGAAGCATTCGCTGATAATTGGTCAGCTTATATAAATATTTGGTCAGTTTAATTTAATATTTAAAAAAATTAAATAAGTTTGCATTGTCGTAACGCGCATGCTTTGGGACGGTTAATTGTATCAGGGCAGTGTGCACTTACGCACAGCTCTTTGGTGGTGTGGGTTTATCAAGTCCACATGATATCGTAAACACGTTAACTTTTGAAAATATGAATTGTTCAACTCAATCTATTTTTAAAACTCTTCATCTATTATGTGGGAAGGCCCCATTTCCCCCCCCCCCCATCAAAATCGTAGTAGAATTAAATAAAAGACTACCCCAGGAGGGTACCAGCACGCTTGGAGAATCCCTCGCTGAGCATCCACGACCAAACCACTCCACTCCTGGGCGTGGGTGCTCAGGCTGCCCCGCGTATTCTGGGGGGAGGCAAAATTCCGCTCGCTACTAATACTGCTCGGGGCAAGCTGAGCAATAAGACCAAGGCAACCCCTTTCACGCTATCCGTGAAGTTTTGCAATATCAGGGGACGTCATTCCAACCTTAACGCTGTCCATTACCATCTAGAGACGGCGAAGCCGGCCTTGCTCTTTTTAACCGAGACTAAGGTGTCCTCTCCGGCTGATACTTCATATCTCTCTTACCCGGGGTACAAATTTGGACACTCCTTTGTGCCCCGGGCTGGAGTTTGCGTAAACGTCAGGGAGGACATCTGTTTTCGACGCCTCGGCAGTCTTGAAGGTACGGACCTGTCCATCCTATGGCTGCGCGTAGACAGCGAAGACCATCCCCGCATCTACGGGTTCCTCTATAGGTCCCATAGCGGTAATGCCGACACAGACCGACTCATCGACCACGTCCAAATGGCTGCAGACTCCGTGCTACAACAGGTCCCATCCGCAGAGATCGTGATACTCGGTGATTTTAACGCCCACCACGCTGAATGGCTTGGTTCTCGTTTAACCGATCACGCGGGTAGATCTGTCTATGACTTTGCTTTGGCATATGGTCTAACACAACAGGTAACTTTGCCTACGCGGATCCCAGATGTGGAGGATCATGTACCTTCCCTGTTGGACCTTCTGCTGACCTCTCATCCGGACGGATATCAGGTCTCCGTCGATGCCCCTCTGGGCTCTTCGGACCATTGTCTGATCCGGAGTACGGTGCCACTCACGCTCCCATCGCAGTTGCGATCTGCAGCTTGCCGCCGTGTGTGGCACTATAGGTCGGCCGATTGGGACGGGATGCGGTCTTTTTTTGCATCCTACCCTTGGGGGCGGGTTTGCTTCTCGCCGGAAGATCCCAGCGTTGTTGCCGATTCTGTTGCTGATGTGGTACTGCAGGGTATGGAACTTTTTATTCCATCCTCTGTGGTGCCCATCGGAGGCAGATCCCAGCCATGGTTTGGTCGCTCCTGTAAACTAGCATCACGCTATAAGCAGGAGTGCTACCAGGCCTGGGCTGACGCATCAACGTCCCGGGATGTAAACACCAGCGCATTTAAAAAGAAGTATAATTCCGCCTCCAGGTCCTTCAAAAGTGTCATTGCCAAGGCAAAGTCAGAGCACATTGGCAGAATTGGCGAGAAACTAGTTCGCCTCCCTTCGGGAACACGTGCATTCTGGTCTCTCGCCAAGGCTGTCCAAGGGAACTTCTGAACAGGGTGGACGACTCACTGGCCCATGACGCAAAGGAGAAAGCCGATCTGCTAGGCTCTCTTTTTGCTTCCAACTCGACTCTAGATGACGGGGAGTACATACCGCCGAACATCCCGCGGTGTGAGTGTTCCATGCGGGAAGTGCTGTTTACACAGGGCTTGGTGCGTAAAGCACTCCTCTCCCTGGACGTCAACAAGTCGAGTGGGCCTGATGGAGTCCCACCTATTGTGCTGAAGACGTGTGCTCCGGAGTTGGCACCGGTTTTAACGCGTCTTTTTCGGTACTTCTACTCCCTAGGCGTAGTCCCGGACTCATGGAAGACAGCTTTAGTGCACCCGATCCCTAAAAAAGGCGACCGCTCAGATCCGTCCAACTACAGGCCTATCGCCATCACCTCCTTGTTCTCCAAAGTAATGGAAACGATTATTAACAGCCAGCTCATGCGGTACCTTGAGGATCACCAGCTGATTAGTGACCGCCAGTACGGTTTCCGTCGAGGTCGCTCAACTGATGATCTTCTGGTCTACCTGACCTATAGATGGGCGGAGGCAGTGGAGTCCAAGGGGGAGGCGTTGGCCGTTAGTTTGGACATGGCCAAGGCTTTCGATCGGGTTTGGCATAAAGCGCTTCTTTCGAAACTGCCTTCCTATGGGCTTCCCGAGAAATTGTGCAATTGGATCACCAGCTTTCTTGCAGATCGGAGCATCAAGGTCGTAGTAGACGGTGCATGCTCCGATTACAAGCCCATTAACGCTGGTGTTCCACAAGGATGCGTGCTATCACCAACGCTGTTTCTTCTGCATATCAATGATATGTTGAAAACTAGTAACATTCATTGCTATGCAGACGACAGCACTGGTGATGCTTTATACACCGGCCGTGCCAATATTTCTTGGGAAAACGTCGCCGAGTACCGGAACAAACTTGTGTCTGAAGTCGAGACTTTGTTGAACAAAGTCTCAGACTGGGGGTGACTAAATCTAGTCCAGTTCAATCCCCAGAAGACACAAGTTTGCGCGTTTACCGCTAAAAAGATTCCCTTTGTCGTATCTCCTCAGTTTCAAGGCACTCCCCTTGTTGCCTCAGCCAGTATCGGTATCCTCGGTGTCAACATATCGAGTGACGTGCAGTTTCGTGGTCACTTGGAAGAGAAGGCCAAATTGGCCTCTAAAAAGCTTGGCGTGCTCAGCAGAGCGGGACAGTATTTCATGCGGGCACACTGCTTGCAACTTTACAAAGCGCAGGTTCGGCCTCACATGGAATACTGTTCCCATCTCTGGGCAGGGGCCCCCCCAGTGCCAGCTCCTTCCACTTGACCGCATCCAGCGCAGAGCGGTTCGAATCGTCGACGACCGAGTTCTTTCCGATCGGCTTGACTCACTGGCACTGCGTAGAGAGGTTGCATCTCTTTGCGTATTTTATCGCATCTACCACGGGGAGTACTCTGAGGAATTGTTCGGAATAATTCCAGCCGCTCAATTTTACCATCGCACATTGTCGTGAAGCGACAATTAAAAGAGAAGGAAAACCTAACCTACGATCAGCAAAACAACCAAATAGACCAAGACAATAATATATTTAAGTTTTTAGAAAGAGTATTTACAATTTTATAAAAAAAATGAAATATGAAGATGATGGATGATGTGATTTACAAATTATATTAAAAAAAAAAGGTAATAAAAAAAATATTTATGTCGTAGCTGAGTCCGAAGATCCCAAGCGTGCTCTCAGCGCCTGGAACGAGCACGCACGGCGTAGGTGGGTAGGCGTGGGCGTCTCTAGGCGACGCCCTCAGGTGAATGCGGCGATTGCAGGATCGGCGACTTCAGCCCAGACAGGAGCTTGCAGGATCCTCAGCGACTTCAGACAGCGCAGTGGCCTGCAGGATCCGGTGACTGCAGGCGGGACAGAGGTTTGTAGGTTCCGGTGATTTCGGGCGGAACAGAGGTTTGTAGGTTCCGGCGACTCCAGGTAGAGTAGAGACTTGTGGGATCTCGGCGACTTCAGGCAGAGCAACGTTTTGTAGGATCCGGCGACTTCAGGCAGAGCAACGGATCGTAGAGTCCAGTGGCTTCAGGCAGGATAGAGGCTTGCAGGATCCCGGGGCTGAGCGGCTCCGGGATAAGGCCTTTAGAAGATGCTTCCGATACGAGAACTGAAGCAAGACTGAATTTCTTCACCGATTGTTCGGCTTTTATATCTTTCTAGAGAGAACGGAAAAATTATTTAAATTAAAAGGAAATTTATTGTAAATGACCTACAGCCAAAAAGTATTTATGAAGAAAGAACATCAAACCAGAGACGAATTTGAATAAAAGTTACCATGACAACTACAAAAACAATGGTTATCAAATATAAAATTTTTGGTTTTTAGGAATATAATTGGAAAATCTTTACCTTTAAGTAAGAAATGAGATATTATTCAAATAGGAAAAACTGATGCGCGACAGCGCACCGAAGCCTGAAATTGTAGAGTTACAGAGAATTCAATAAAAGACCAAAAAAAGGTAAGGCTTCGTTGACAGCTAGTTTAAAAGTACTAAATAGTGTGAAAATACGCAGTAAAATGATATGTTATTGTGTAAAAACGTTACAGGATCCTATATAAATAAAGGTGATGCAAAATATAAATGCAGAGAATCAAAAACAGAATGGAAAAATAGTATAAAGTGATGCAAAACATGAATGCAGAAAATCAAGAACAGAATGGAGAAATAGTATAAAGTGATGCAAAACATGAATGCAGAATATCAAAACAGAATGGAGAATTAGTGTACAATGAAATGTAAGTAGTATAACACTACATTTTCCCCCCGACCCTGGAAAATTTTTGACTCAGCAAAAATTTTGATATATACATTCTAAAATAAACCATAAAAACACAGCTTTGCAGAAACAGACATCACCAGTCAAAATCAGATATACTATCTCTTACATTCATCATCTGCATTCAGGTAAGGGTGGAGTTCACATTCAATGACTACCACTCTAAAAGTGTGTTTTCAAAATGACATTAAGGCTTATTTAAGGAGTAGTCAACCGCTCCTGTGTGGGAAAAAAAAATTGGTCGAAGAAACACCACTCTTAGAAGTGTGTTTTCAAAAGGACATTCAGGCTTATTTAAGGAGTTGTCAACCGCTCCTAAGTGAAGATAAATATTAAGGGAGTAGTCAGCTGCTCCCAAGTGAAGATAAAGGTAAAGAAATACCTCAAGTAAGCTTTAGTCGCTATGACTTAAGTAAAGATTAAGAACGGCCAGAGCGGTAGAGCTCAAAGCCAGAGATCAGCAACATCACCAACGAGATGTGTCTGAACTAAAAATAAAAAGTGACGATTAACCAACGAAAGTTCGAGGTCCTAAAGCAAGATGTGTTGAAGAACACTGGATCATCAAACAAACAAACAAATTAAAAGAAAATAATAAGGTGAAAATGGTGATATTTATACATATATACAAATTAACAGTTATATTTATACATATATACAAATTAACAGTTAATAAATGTTTAGAAAAGTATTTAACAGTTAATAAATGTTTAGAAAAGTTATGGTTTGTTTTGCTTCAGCTTTCAAAAACAATTTTATATAAAGTGCAAAGTGTAAAGTTAAGTTTAAGAAATAAAAATATTATTAAAAATCGTACCTCTAAGTTATCTAGAATAAAAAATATTATAGTGATGAATGTAACTTAGAGTGATGAATGTAAATGAAGTGTTATTTGTAGGCCTAAATATAATCCAAATAAGTTGAAAAACTAGAAAAAGTTTTGTTTTAGAATTTTGAAGGAAAATTGTACCTCTTTAAGTTATCTGAAATAAAAGGTAGGTTAAGGTGATGAATGTAACTTAGAGTGATGAATGTAAATGAAGTGTTATTTGTAGGCCTAAATATAATCCAAATAAGTTGAAAAACTAGAAGTTTTGTTTTAGAATTTTGAAGGTAAAGTTAAGTTTAAGAAATAAAAATATTATTAAAAATCGTACCTCTAAGTTATCTAAAATAAAAAATATTATAGTGATGAATGTAACTTAGAGTGATGAATGTAAATGAAGTGTTATTTGTAGGCCTAAATATAATCCAAATAAGTTGAAAAACTAGAAGAAGTTTTGTTTTAGAATTTTGAAGGTATCTAGAATAAAAATATTAAGGTGATGAATGTAAGTGAAGTGTTATATTTGTAGGCCTAAATACAATCCAGATAAGTTGAAAAACTAGAAGAAGTCTTGTTTTAGAATTTTGAAGGTATGAAAAGGATGTATAAATGAATGATGAGTACTGAGTTAAGAACGAAAGGGAAAGCAATTAAGTCAAAAAGGAATAGACAAGGCGCAGTAAAGGTGAAGAATTAAGAGAGAAAGAGGACTTTTACGTTGGGCGCCAAACTGTCGTGAAGCGACAATTAAAAGAGAAGGAAAACCTAACCTACGATCAGCAAAACAACCAAATAGACCAAGACAATAATATATTTAAGTTTTTAGAAAGAGTATTTACAATTTTATAAAAAAAATGAAATATGAAGATGATGGATGATGTGATTTACAAATTATATTTAAAAAAAAAGGTAATAAAAAAAAGATTTATGTCGTAGCTGAGTCCGAAGATCCCAAGCGTGCTCTCAGCGCCTGGAACGAGCACGCACGGCGTAGGTGGGTAGGCGTGGGCGTCTCTAGGCGACGCCCTCAGGTGAATGCGGCGATTGCAGGATCGGCGACTTCAGCCCAGACAGGAGCTTGCAGGATCCTCAGCGACTTCAGACAGCGCAGTGGCCTGCAGGATCCGGTGACTGCAGGCGGGACAGAGGTTTGTAGGTTCCGGTGATTTCGGGCGGAACAGAGGTTTGTAGTTTCCGGCGACTCCAGGTAGAGTAGAGACTTGTGGGATCTCGGCGACTTCAGGCAGAGCAACGTTTTGTAGGATCCGGCGACTTCAGGCAGAGCAACGGATCGTAGAGTCTAGTGGCTTCAGGCAGGATAGAGGCTTGCAGGATCCCGGGGCTGAGTGGCCCCGGGATAAGGCCTTTAGAAGATGCTTCCGATACGAGAACTGAAGCAAGACTGAATTTCTTCACCGATTGTTCGGCTTTTATATCTTTCTAGAGAGAACGGAAAAATTATTTAAATTAAAAGGAAATTTATTGTAAATGACCTACAGCCAAAAAGTATTTATGAAGAAAGAACATCAAACCAGAGACAAATTTGAATAAAAGTTACCATGACAACTACAAAAACAATGGTTATCAAATATAAAATTTTTGGTTTTTAGGAATATAATTGGAAAATCTTTACCTTTAAGTAAGAAATGAGATATTATTCAAATAGGAAAAACTGATGCGCGACAGCGCACCGAAGCCTGAAATTGTAGAGTTACAGAGAATTCAATAAAAGACCAAAAAAAGGTAAGGCTTCGTTGACAGCTAGTTTAAAAGTACTAAATAGTGTGAAAATACGCAGTAAAATGATATGTTATTGTGTAAAAACGTTACAGGATCCTATATAAATAAAGGTGATGCAAAATATAAATGCAGAGAATCAAAAACAGAATGGAAAAATAGTATAAAGTGATGCAAAACATGAATGCAGAAAATCAAGAACAGAATGGAGAAATAGTATAAAGTGATGCAAAACATGAATGCAGAATATCAAAACAGAATGGAGAATTAGTGTACAATGAAATGTAAGTAGTATAACACTACAACATCGCGACAGAACTTGTGATACCATCCATATCACCTAGATGATTGGCGGTCCACCACTGTGCGATTCAGAAGAAGTTTTCTCCCTCGCACAACTTCCTTGTGGAATCGATTACCACCAGCGATTTTTCCGGACCGATACGACTTAGGGACCTTCAAGAAAAGAGCCTAGTCCTTTTTAAAAGGCCGGCAACGCATCTGCGATTCCCTTGGTGTTGCAGTTGTTTATGGGCGGCGGTAGTCACTTACCATGAGGTAAGCCGAATGCTCGTTTGCCCCCTCTCCTATAAAAAAAATGGAATGTAAATGGCAGTTAAATTTTGTTTTCTTTAGTTATAATTAATTTTTTCGGCTAAGAAATGGAGAAATTTTCGGTATTTTAAGCAGCTTTGTGCTAATATATTTTAGGGTATTAATATAAAGTTAGAGTTGAAAAACTTAAATTATAATATGTGTATTTTAGAAATTAATTTTCATGGTAATTTTTTATGTAAATAAATATTTCTAATTTAAAAAGAAACCGGCCAAGTGCGAGTTGGATTAGCGCATCGAGGGTTCCGAACAAATCCGTAGATATATAAGTTTAAAATTATTAAAAAAAAATTAATATATGATGTAATGTCACTAGAAATTTATGCTTTTCGCAATTTTTTCTTTATCTGTGCTATAAAACGTTGCTTTGTACCAAATTGCAAGATTCTGAGTTCACGGGAAGTACCCTGTAGGTTTTGATTCCCTTGCGAATGTCGAAAATTTGCGGCATAAACGGCTGTATCTTTTGTTGCGTTGGTTTAGAAGTTTAATTTTTTCACATCTCCAAGGGACAGTAGCCTTGAGTATTTGATAAGAATTTCAGCTTCATACCTCCACGCATTCCTGGGAAAAAGGGTCATGATAGACAGACAGAGGGACAACAAAGTGATCCTATAAGGGTTCCGTTTTTTCTTTTTGAGGTACGGAACCCTAACAATCATGTTTATATAAAATTATTATAAAATAAGCTAGTTAACTATCATCCCCCAAATCCCATGCATGCACTTTCACCTTCACGTAGTTTAAAAAAATATCCTATTTCTTTCTCCACTATTATATATTTGATAGTAGAAAATATCTAAGTTTTTTTTCAAAAAAATATAAAAAAATATTTCCCCCCCTCCGTCTCGTTCATAGTAAAGAGCTGTGCGTAAGGGTTCACTGCTCTGATACACTTAACCGTCCCAAAGCATGAGCGTTACGACAATGCCAACTTATTTAATTATACGTAGTGATTATATTCTCTTTGTATTTAATTTTTTTTAATATTAAATTCAACTGACTGATTTATAAAAGCTGACCAATTACCAGCGAATGCTTCTCGATCGCACATAGGTGGAATTTTTTATTTTTTTCGCGAATGAGGTGCTAAAATTTCTCAATGACCTTGAAAATTTTTAACCCTTAATAAAAATATTTCTAACACTGACCAATTAATAAGATCAACTGACCTTTTATGACTAATTTCTGAACTTTCAGATGGTATAATTGGTAAATCGAAATTCCGCACATGAGGTGCTAATATCGCGAAGCTCAATGTATACGCTTTTACAACAAAATCCCAGAACATGTTCAAAGATTGTCAATAAACAAGTTTAAAAGATTTATTAAACAAAAACTGTACAAAAAGGGTAATTATAATATCAAGGAATAGATGAATGAAAATAACTCCTGGGAATAAAGTGATCGCAACCATGTTGGTTCTATGAAAATAATTTAAAATTGTATGAACAAAATTATTGTTAGGTGAAATTATGTTTAAAAAAAGTCCCGCTGGGTTTCTTGCTGGTTCTTCCCAGGACAGAGGTATTTTCCGAACCAGTGGTAAATAAAAAATGACTTTCAATAGGTATTATGTAATAATCAATATTGAATAAAAATCATTCTATTCTAGAAATGATAGTGGACGGTGTTTAGGTTCGAGTGAAGTCCCCTGTCTGTTGTTGCAGAAAGTCACGGATAGCGTGGCAGGGGTCGCCTTGGTCTTATTGCTTAGCTTGCCCTGAGCAGTTATTGTCTTGTGCGGACTTTTGCCCCCTTCCCTCCAGAATAGGCTGTGTACCCACGCTCAGGAGGGCAATAGCTTGGTTGTGGATGCTCATCGAGGGATCCTCCATTACCAGGGATGCTGGTACCCTCTTTTGGTAGTATTACATTTAATTCCGCTACTATATTATGGGGGGAAGGGGGAATTGGACCTCCGGCCACCGGCATTCTCTAGACGAAACGCAGAAGCAGATCTTCAACTTTACGCCGGTATTTTGTGAGTTCGTGGTACCATCCCGGCTCGAGCCGGCCCATACGTGCAACAGCAAAAGCTGCCAATGTTAAAAATATACCTAGAACTATGATGGGATGCCAAACATTTTTTTATAGGATGAGGGTGAGAAACGAGCACACAGTCCACCTGAGGGTAAGTGGATGCTGCGCCCCTTAGACATCTACATCTATCCTCGTTTGCGAATCAAAATGCAGATGCGTTGTCACCCGTGAGGACTAAGATGGAATGCCTCATTTCCAGGAAAAAGGGCCTCCGGCCACCTGCACTCACCAAGCGAAACGCAGAGGTAAACCTCTACTTCACGCTGGTATTCTGTGAGGTCGTGGTACCACCCCGGTTCGAGCTGGCCCATCCGTGCGACAGCAAAAGCTGCCGCCTGGCTCTACCACTGTTAAAAAATTTAATCAAAACCTAATTTTTGCTACTTACGAAGACCACAACATACGAGTACATGAGTCGTTTAGAGTTGTTCTTTTATGTGATAGCGCTTTGTATAGGATAACAGCGAAATTTTTCCTTAGTTCTCAGGAGTGTTAACGCATCTGCGTTTTGATTCTTAATCGAGGATTTAAAAAAGTCGATTACGATGAAGTAGTGACAGTATGAACGCTTTATGACAGTCTATACATTATACATACCTACAACTAGTGGTTTGAACAGGTCTCGCTCTCTAGCAGAAAATTTAAAATTTAAATATAAAATGTAGTTGACCATTTCTAGTAAGGATATTTCTTTGGTTAGACTATCATATCTCTTCTGATTACAATTTCATAAAACGCAAAGTTAAAACTCAAGGGAATCCAGTTAGCGGTACGACCGAGCCGTGGAGATTTATGCATTTTAAATTACACCTGAAATTATTACGGCAGGTCTGTTTGCGATAATATTAGCTAGGATTACCAGTAGATAATTATATTTTAGCACAACAGTCTGTTAATGATTACTTATTTTGACTTGTTGTGATTAATGATTTAATTTTAACTTTTCATGGGGGGTGAGGGAATAGCACACATAGTCCGGGGTAAGATATGTGGGTACCCCTCGTAACCACAAATGCTGCAGAGAGCCCGATACATTGGGAATTAAAAAAATTGTGCATGTAATTATGTACACACGTACGAAGTGAAACTTCTTTACGACATATCATTCTTCTTTTATTTAATATTTTATATAAGTAGGTTAAATATATTATAATAAGTAAAATATATTTAATATATTAGTATACTCATGCAGCATAGTATACTCATTTCTAAGAAAATTCATTTAAAATTGTATAAACAAAATTATTGTTAAGAGAAATTATATTTAAAAAAAAAGTCCCGCTGGATTTCCTGCTGGTTCTTCCCAGGACAGAGGTATTTTCCGAACCAGTGGTAAATAAAAATGATTTTCAATAAGTATTATGTAATAATAAATATTGAATAAAAAAAAAATTCTGTTCTATTCTATTCATTCATCCCCAGCGGTTAAGCATTCAAAGGTTACAAAAAAACATTTTTTTTAATACCAGAGGTATTAAATTTCTCACTACGTCTATAAAGAAGTTTCACTTCAAAAAAAATATTTTTTCACTTGTTAGAAAACAAAATTCGTCATCTTAATTTATTGGAATTAAGTTTATTACTGTATGAATTTGGCGGGTGGGGGCTAGGCGAAAAAAGTGTAAGATTTTTGCGCAACGACACCCTTTCTATAGGACGAGCGAGATAGAATATGAATCCATCTCCCTCGCACTTTTTCTTATCTTGCCATGAAATAAATATTATTTTTAATAACACTTCATTTTAATAGACGCTAGTAATTCATTTATTTGTATTTGTTAATCAATAATACAATACGTTTGTCAATAATTATATACTACGAAAGGAACTTCGTTCCAACCGAGTGTTCCATGATACTCACGCATGTATTTTTACAATAAGTATTTATTTGTTAATTATTATTATTATGAATTGTTCGCATATATATATATACATATTTTTAATTTTGATACTTTTATTCTTTTTTTTTAAATTAAAGCTTACAGTTTAAGAAGTTTAAACACAAACTGTTACGGACGGCGGGGGGAGCCGCCGCCCCGTCGCCCCTTCATACCCCGTTGCGCCACGCGCATCCCGCACACCGGCAGCAGATCACGCGATGTTGCCGACCAATAAGCGCGCGGCATCGCCTCACGACGCTACTCACAAACTGAGACGCTCTCTTACGAGATATAAGAAGGGCGTTTTGGTCTGTGAGTTGTTCATTTCGGAAGCGGCACTCGAAGACAACAGCAAGCGAAGAAATCAAGGGAAATCAAGAGAAGATTGAAGAGTGAAGACTCCCCTCTCTGTATATAGTTTATTAGTGCCGAATTTGTAAACATTTGAATACAGTATAGTCTACAGTACCATCTTTCCTTTGAGCAGTCCCCTCGCGTAGTATACCACAACGTCAGTCAATTAGTTAGTCATACAGTCCACTTGCATAGTAAATTCATACAGTCCACTTCAGTCCATAATATTTTTGGTCCATCGCCGTCGGATAAGAAGCCAGAAGAAAGAAGGTAATCATAGAAGAAAGAAGATCATTATAGAAGATCTTCAAGGAAGAAAGAAGTTCGTCGACGAAGAGAGAAGATCGTCGGTACTAACTTCTTCCCTGTTTCTTATTACGAGTACGTCATATACGTCTATTGTCTGTTTTCAGACGAATTCTTGTTTCTTAACCGCGTTTACGCGGCCAGGTGGTTGCTCCCTATCGGTGCCAAACTGTGACCATCTGGAAACGCCCTTGCGGTGGGAACGGCGTCCAATACGTGCGTCTTTTTGAAGACGATCGGAGGTCGCAACGTGGGACATCATGAGGAAGTCAAGAAGACACGGAACGACGACGAAACGCCGGTAGGAATGCGGATATTCAAGGAAGCATTCGCGTCCCCGTCCGATTATCTCGCGTTGGCACAAGCGCCTTCCGCCGCGCCCCAGGCTCCGCTCGCGCCCGCATCTATGCCCGCGCCCGCGCCCGTGCCACCGCGCTCCACTATGTCCGTGTCTACAACCGATCGCTTGGAAGAGGTTAACACATCCGCGCCACGTACAGAGACGCTCGCCGCGATTATAGAAGATCTTCCGGTATCAGAGAATAGTTCGATAGTGCGTACCGTCGCTCCTGTAGCAGACGTTGTACATAGGCCCGCGCCCCGCACCCCGTAGGTCCGTTCAGTCCGTTCAGCCCGGTCGACAGCTAGCGCGATAGCAAAGTTAAAACAAATCGAGTATAATACCGCGGAGGAACTAGCTGCAATTAGAAGGAAGCAATTGCAAATCGAAGAAGATCTTATCAAGAAGTAATACGCTAGGGACGTTGCTCAACTGCTAGAAGAAACGGATAGGGAAAGTTTAAACGAAGACGATTTGATGGAAAATAGGGTACGCGTTGATGGGTGGTTAGAGAACGTGGAGACCCCGCCGAGTAGGGGAACCAGTTACGACCACGCTGAAGATGCCCAGGGGAGGTCGGTTGCGAATGATGTTCAACCGCGTCGCGTAGATACGATACAGATGAACAATGGAGTCGCCGTAGAAATGAACCAGGTGGATCGCCGTGTACGGGTTACATCGCCATGGCGCGTCCAACGCCGCACTCTATCGCCTATACATAGATCGCCATCGCCACGCGGATCGTAGATTACCGTCGCCGTGTAAGGATGTAGGTGTACAGATCGCCATCGCCACGCGGATCGTAGATTACCGTCGCCGTGTTATAAGGATGTAGGTGTACATAGGTTGCCAGCGCAACAGCGTAGGCTAGAGGGAAATAGGGATAGAGATAGGTCGCTCACCCCGCGAGGGAAATATAGGGGTATAGAACGATTAGCGGAAGCTTTAGAAAGCATGATTAGAGTTAGGCCCGCCGCCGCGAAGCAGACGCAGGACTTGCCTATTTTTAAAGGTTCGGCCGCGGAATGGTTAGCGTTTAAAGCCGCGATGAAAGAATCCACGCGTTTATATGGATTCACAAATACGGAAAATATGGCAAGGTTAAGGAACTGTTTACGCGGCTAGGGAGGTAGTATCGGCGCTGCTGTTTATCGCGAAGGATCCAGCAGACATTATGCGGTCACTGGAGTAGTGTTTCGGCCGCCCGGAATTAATTATAGATCGTGCGTTAGAGGAATTGAAACGCCTTCCGCGCCCGGGTCAAACCGCCCAGGAATTAAATTCGTTCGCTATTAAGTTGCAAAATATAGTGTGTATTATGCAGAACGTCGACGGCAAAGGATACTTACAAAATCCGATGCTAACTAGGGAGGTCACTAGCAAACTTAGCCCTCACTTACGGTCGCGTTGGTGCGATTATGCGGAGCACTACGGAAGTGTGGACGAACCGGACATTGTCACCCTATCCCGGTTCATGATGAGAGAGGCTGACCGTGCGGTGTTGACACGCCGCGTAGAGGATAGGGCCCGCGACGTAAAGACGTTCACCGCCCAGGAGAACACCGGTAGTGCCTCGTGTATGTGTTGTGGGGGTGAACACCCAATCGCCAAATGTAGGAAGCTAGCGCAAATGGATTTGGACGACCGGTGGAAGTGGGTTAGGGAAGATGGGGTGTGTTTTAGGTGCTTAAGCAACAAACACCGACGCCTACGTTGTAAAGCTACGAAGTGCGGCGTCGACGGCTGCAACGCCCCCTACCACACCCTCTTTCACGCCCGCAAGGCCCGTACGCCTGAAGCGTCGGTAAAACTCGGTGCTCGTCGCGTCGAATGTTAATAGTAGTGCGTCCGTGTTATTGAAAGTGTGCCCCATTACTGTGCGCGAACCGCGCGGCAAGGAAGTTGATACGTATGCGCTACTTGACGAAGGCTCTACCATATCGTTAATCGACGACGACTTAGCTCGCGAGTTAGGAGCGGAAGGACTGACGAAGCCGCTTAACATTCGAGTCGATTCGAGAGCCAATAGTAGGTCAGTTAATATAGAGATACGTGGCAAGACGCGCAGTGAGCTGTATAGTGTAAGCGCGCGAACAATTGCAGATTTAAAGATGGGCTCGCAGTCTGTGAGTAGGGAGTGCTTACGGTTAAAGCACTTACGCGACTTATCGAGTTGGGTATGTTACGACGACGCGAAGCCGAGATTATTATTAGGCGCCGACAACTGGCATTTAATAATCACCCGTAATTTGAGAATAAGACGTCAAAGTCAGCCTATAGCTGCACGTACGTTACTAGGGTGGGTAATTCAGGGAACCGTGCCGCGGTTAACGTGTAGGGAAGACGGCGAGACCGTATTACACGTAGCAAGCACTAGTGGACGGCCAGATAGGGACATCCGAACGTTTGCCAGTCAGGACGAGGAGCTAACGGAACTCCTCAAACGGCAGTATGAGATAGACTCTATAGGTATCACGCTAAAGAGTAGGCCGCGACGGGAAGAGGAGCGCGCTGTCGACATATTCCAGCGCACCGTCAAGAAGGTCGGCAAGCAATACCAAGTTGGACTGCCATGGAAGGACGACAACGTGCGGATGCCACCCAGCTATGAAACGGCAGCTCGAAGACTACGGACGATTGAAAGAAAAATGGACCAGTCGCCGGAGTTTCGGGATGCCTACACAGCCCAGATAGACAACCTCCTGGCGAAAAGATACGCAAGGGAAGCCGAGGGGATGGAGAGAGAGGACCCCAAGAGCTGGTACCTGCCACACTTCGCAGTACGGAAACCGAACAAGCCGGGGAAGACAAGAGTAGTGTTCGACGCGGCAGCGCGCGCATCCGGTAGATGTCTTAATGACTATTTACTCGACGGCCCCGACTTATTACGGAACTTACCGGGCATACTGTTTAGGTTTCGAGAGAATGAGATAGCCGTGTCCGCGGATATTAGGGAAATGTTCTTGCGTGTAAAAATCGACCGTCGCGACCAACCCGCGCAATTGTTTCTCTCGCGAGGAAACGAGCGACACAGCCCACCGCGGGAGTACGTGATGACGTTAATGATTTTCAGTGCGAGAAGCTCGCCGTTTCTCGCACATAGTGTTAGAGATTATAACGCGCGCGCACACGCAGAGACATACCCGTTGGCGCTTAACGCTATTGTACGTAGTCATTATATGGACGACTATTTAGACAGTTATGCAACGGTAGAGGAAGCGGTAAATACGGCGAGGCAGGTTACGGAAGTGCACCAGAAGGCGGGTTTCACATTGGCAGGCTAGAATTCTAACCACGCAGCCCTATTGGAAGACAAGGCGGAGGAACTACAGGAGAGCAAGCCTAAGGAAGTAGGTTTAAGTCAAGACAGCCCAGGAGAACCCTAGGGTTGTTATGGATGGCCGACGAAGACGCCTTAACCTTTAACACGTCAATGAATAGGGTGCCGCACGAAGTGAAGACGCTACAGCGACGACCGACCCAGGGAGAGGCACTGAGCGCGGTCATGTCAGTATTTGACCCACTTGGACTACTCATTTACCTCAACATCACCGCCAAGATCCTACTACAAGACCTATGGCGTATGAAGAAGGTCGGATGGGATGATGAACTACCCGAGGAGGCAGCGGATGAATTTCAGAGGTGGCTGCGAGTCGTCGAGGAAGTGTCACGACTACGACTGCCCAGATGCTATGCTCCTACGGGGGGAGTGGTAGAGCGTCAACTTTATGTTTTTAACGACGCAAGTGAACGCGCGTACGCTTTCGCGGCAAATTGGCGTATACGATATCGCGACGGAACGGTTAGGGTGCGATTAGTGGCGGCCAAGGCGAAAGTCGCTCCGATTAAGGCGCAAAGTATACCGCGATTAGAGTTGCAGGTGAATTTGATAGGAGTGCGACTCGCGGAATTCGTGCAAGGCGAGCACAGACTGGTAGCAGATAGGGTAGTATATTGGACAGACTCCACTAGGGCGCTCCACTGGATACAGAATGATACGGCGCGTTACACCCCTTACGTGGCTCATAGGTTAGGGGAGATACCTGAAAAGACATTACCCGAGCAATGGAGGTGGATACCGACTGCAGAAAACATCGCAGACCAGGCGACGTGCATGAACTACGTAAGCAAAGAAGAAAGTGACCAATGGTTCACCGGACCGTTCTTTCTTTACGAGGAAGAAGATAAGTGGCCTCACCGGAAGGAAGAGAAGGCAGGGGATGACGAAGAGTTGGAGGAAATCGTGGCGCATCACTCCGAGGAACTCCACCTCCGAGGACTCCGAGGAAGCTCCACACCTGCCAGACATAGAACGTCGTGGTTGCGGACGGCAACGTACCAGGAGACGTGTGGCTGCGGGGGGGTCGTGACGAAGACCTTTCCTGGACCGGACGGAGTGGTACGCAACGTGGAGGTCAAGATCAGGGGCGGAGTGCTGCGGCGGCCCGTCAGGAAGATAGCCGTCCTCCCGAGGGAAGCTTAGGCTCGCAGGCTACGCCGGGGAGGATTTTACGGACGGCGAGGGGAGCCGCCGCCCCGTCGCCCCTTCATACTCCGTTGCGCCCCGCGCACCCCGCACACCGGCAGCAGATCACGCGATGTCGCCGACCAATAGGCGCTCGGCATCGCCTCACGACGCTACTCACAAACTGAGACGCTCTCTTGCGAGATATAAGAAGGGCGTTTTGGTCTGTGAGTTGTTCATTTCGGAAGCGGCACTCGAAGACAACAGCAAGCGAAGAAATCAAGAGAAGATTGAAGAGTGAAGACTCCCCTCTCTGTATATTAGTTTATTGGTGCCGAATTTGTAAACATTTAAATACAGTATAGTCTACAGTACCATTTTTCCTTTGAGCAGTCCCCTAGCGTAGTATACCTCAACGTCAGTCAATTAGTTAGTCATACAGTCCACTTGCATAGTAAATTCATACAGTCCACTTCACAAACATTACAATACTATTATTATCCATCTCCCTCGCACTTTTTCTTATCTTGCCATGAAAGAAATATTATTTTATTTCAAATAACGCTTCATTTTAATAGATGCTAGTAATTATTTATTTGTATTTGTTAATCAATAATATAATACCTAAATTTATCAATAATGATAATATACTACACAAGCATTTTTGTTCCAACCGGGTGTTCCACGACACTCATGCATTTTTTTTCTTCGTTTTAGTTATATAAAAATGGCTTATATTTTTTATTTTGAAATTTAGATGGACAGGACACATGACAAGAGACAGCAGGATACAATGTACGAAAATCATAACAGAATGGCAACCGCGTGATGGCAGACAAGTAAAAAGATGGACAAACGATATTAAGATCATTTAAGGGACAATCTGGTCAAGAAAAGCTAACAACAGACACACGCTGACCACTAAACTGGTAAATCCGATATGCTAGATTATAAGTTAAAACAATCATGTACTATGTTAAAAAAAAAGAATTTATATTGTTTAGTATCAGCAATAAAGGCCTAATAATATACTTTTTTATTAAAAAAATATTTTTGAATCAGTAGACTGATGCAGGCAATGTTGTGTAAGTAGTAGTGAGCTTCATTTTTTAATTTCAATTGTCGCAAAGCTTACTTTACATTAGAATTCTCAGTCTTGCACCTAATTATATAACGCAATCTGCTATACATACAAAATAAATAAGATTACCACATATACACATTTTGTATCTAATTATTTAATTTTATTTGTAAGAAATATGTTGTATCAATAAATTCATTCAGTTCACAGAATACTACTATACCATTTTTTTATATCGCCTTTATGGAAAATAAAATGTACACAATATACTACATGTACACGTACCTTTTCTCATCACAGACGTTGTGAACGTTAACACTCTTCATTATCATAAAAATCGGTTAACTCCAAAATTGAATCCAGTTTTTTCAACTTATGTAGTTACGAATTTTTTACAAAACCGTAAAAATAAAGTATATCGTTGCCACTGGGAGTGCTTACGCGTCTTTCCCTTTAATATTGCATTCAAAAACTGCGTCAAACTCACTTCTGCAGAGAAGTGAGTTTGACGCAAATAAGTAGTTATTCAAAAGGCGTGAGAGAAACACCCAATTTATTTGCAACTCTTTCATCATATATTTTTTAATAAAGCAATTCACCTCCAGTTGGACTATAATTTCAAAATAAATCGATATTTTAAGAAATCTAACTGAAAAAGAGGCTGTCACATGCGTCATTATTATGAACAAGCTACTGCTTGTCCCAAGTTTTGAGAAGTTTCGTTCATCGTGGATTGTATTGTGTCAGAGTGGAAGATGAATTTTTATTTTATTTATTTCTGCCTATCTGGGTAGGTCTCAATCTGCTTGCACTGTTGCTTGCACAGCTTTACAAGCAGTGCTTCAGTGTTCCAGTCGTAAGGGATAGAGAGCCAGTGTAATTAGCCAGAAGAAGAAGTGACAACGCATCTGTAGCTTTCTTTAGTTAAAATTGCCTTGTTCGTCTGGGGAAGCACCAAGCTCTTACAAAATATTAGCGTGAAACAGCTATGTCCCGTATGGTGAGTGTAGAGAACCACAATACTCCATCTTAACCCTCAGGTGTGACTACGTTCTGCATTTTGATTCTTATTCAAGGACAGGTTTAGATGATAGATATTCAAGGATATGTTATACGTGGTAGAGCCATGCTGCTTCTATATTAGTAGTATAGTTGTAGCAAGAATGGGTCGGGTCGACCGGGAAAGGACTACGCTCTCACATAATACCAGCGTAAAATAGCAGCTTAACACTGCTGTGTTTCGTATGGTGAATGTAGAGAACTGGAGACCCTTTTTACTGGAAAAGAGGCATTCCGTCTTAGTCCTCACGGGTGATAACTCATCTGCATTTTAACTCACAAACGAGAATAAATGTAAATGTCTATGGGCCACAGCAACCATACTAATAAGTAATACCTCGTTTGTCACACTATCCTATAAAAAAATGTCAAAGGGCTACAGTATCTGTGTGTTTGTGGACTGAGTGCTCGTTTGTAACCCTTATTTTAGAAAAATAGATTAAGAATAATAATTTTATATAACTAATATATTCAGAGCATTATAAATATAATAAATCTAAATGTAATAATAACGTTAATATAATTTGTATATACACCGTCTTATAAAAAAATAAATTTATAATTAATCTCAAATTTATACTAGAATATGTTTTAATAAAGTATTCCCGTGGAACATATGCGAACTATGAAAGTATTGAATTTGAAAGCAAAAGTCGAATTTCGAGGACTATGGCGTTGTGGCTAAGGGAGTTCTTTCTAGGCAAATACTATTTTTAGCCGTAGCTTAAGCCCACATGTATATTTATAATTATAACTCTAAGATTAAACACGAAAATCTCTGTGTGTGTGGACCTTTAAATGATCGTGCATTTGTCTTTAATGTAATTATCAAATTATATTCTCAGATTGTTTATTATAATTTTCTAATCAAAGTTTTGGAAGCCTCACAACGTGAGGAAGTGTTCTATTCTCGATATGCGGTCACACCTCAATTTCGCTACATAAAATCGTTCTTATACTTTTAGATTATTAACGTTACAATAAATACAGACATTGAATTATAAGATTAGTTTATTTTCTAATTGATTCACTTTCGATTACATAGTAAAAATGTAATTGAAAAAATGTATAGACTGCCGTCCGTTGGTTTGTGTGTCGCTGAGTCTTCTCGCTTAATAAAAATGTAAGATTGAGATATATAGTATTAAATAAGATTTCATATATTCCAAGGAAGATCCCTACTTATTTTTGTTATTGAACTCAATACCGTTCAAAAGTTATTTATTTTTATTTTATTTTTAGTATTTTTTTTTCATCAAAATTATTTTCATCTAATTTTGATGAAAAAAATAAAAACGGTCATGAGGCGTGTACTTTTGGATTTCCCAAACTATTTTAACATACTTTTTATATGAAAATGTTAGTCATTTATTAAACAGAGTAGTATTTGTAAAATAGGAGAATAACATGGGTTTTTATCTGGGATTTTGTTTCAAAAGTTTTTGCGTTGCTTGTATTTGTATTTGTTCTTTACATGTACATAATGTACATATCTCATTTATATCACATCATGTACATGACATGATAAGCTTAGTAACATAATTATTTGTTACCTTATATTGTAACCTTTCTAAGAGGATTTTAGTTTTAAAATGCTCTTGTAGCCTATTTTGTCAAACAATACGCTGTTTCAGTTTTAATGCCCGTAGAAAAATTCTATGAGATGTTATGATATGGGTAATACTAATCTAAGATTTTTTACACTTTTAACTTTGAACCTTCTTACAGCATATGCATGTAGCTCAACGGCTAAGCGCTCGCTGTAAATTTCACAGTACGCCAACAATCCGGGTTCGATCCCCGTTGGCTTCAATGAAATTGTTAATCATCCATCTATAAAGAAGAAGATTTCATGTATTATTAAACTAGGCTCACTCTTGAACTCTATCTGGTCCGAGGGCAAAGATGAGGTCTACGATGGAGCGAGTTTGCCCAGGAGAAGCTTGTTAACACGCACCTGGAAGAGGTTTAGGTTATAAGGACTCGGAAGAACAGACGCCAGCAGGGCATTCCACTCCTTGGCTGTGCGCATTATGAAAGATGACTTATAACGCTTAGTGCGAATATTTGGAATATCAACCAAGTGTGGATGTTAACATGCAGTATGTCTAGTATTCCCATAGGAGAATATGGCGGTATGAGCATATGACGCTCATGTGCACACGCCGATTTACAATCTATAGAAGAACGATAAACAAGTAACTTGGCGGTGGTGAGCTAAGCTGTAAAACTTAGTTTCCACCAGCTTTTTGTCGCCGATAAGTCTCTTGGCTCTGCTTTGCACTGAGTCGAGTGCTATGAGATATTTTTAGTCTGCTATTTAACTCCTATTCCATTTCAATAAAAGAAACATTTTTAACGTGTAATATTAAATGTTGGAATATATAAAGCTTTCTTTAGACGTTGTAAGGGATTACTTATCTGTCCTGAACGCGTAAGTTTAAGCTTTGTTTGTATTCAAGATGAAAGCTGATATCACTCAGCAGCTAAGCGTCTTCGCTTTAGAAATCTGATAACACGCGTCGTATCGTATGGTTTATTCATGAATAAAAGTCGTCGTCTACACATCTTATACATAACTTAGAAATAAATGTTCGCGTAAATTAATTTTTTATGCAATATCTATACATAGCTGAATCGATTGTGATGAAACTTTACGAACACAAGAAGAGCAATGCCAGGAGCGATCGAGGCTATAATTTATCCGAAACTCGAAATAATATTGAAAAAAAAGAAAAAAAAATATATATATATATATATATATATATATAATTTATAAAATAAATGGTCTTTGATTATCTTAAGGCTCTTTCTGGAGGCCCTTTTTACTGGAAATGAGGCATTCCATCTTAGTCCTCACGGGTAACAACGCATCTGCATTTTGATTCGCAAACGAGGATAGATGTAGATGTCTATGGGCCGCAGCAACCACTTACCATCAGGTGGACTGTGTGCTCGTTTGTCACCCTTATCCTATAAAAAAAACGAGCAGTCCATCTGATGGTAAGTGGTTGCTGTGACCCATAGACATCTAAATTTATCCTCAATAAAGAATCAAAATGCAGATGCGTCGTCACCCGTGAGAACTAAGATGGAATGCCTCCTTTCCAGTAAAATGGGTCTCCGGTTCTCTACACTCACCATATGAAACACAGCAGTGTCAAGCTGCCATTTTACGCTGGTATTCTTTGAGAGCGTGGTCCTTCCCCGGTCGAGCCGACATTCGTGCTACAATTATACTACTAATATAGCTGCAGCATGGCTCTACCACATATAAACGCCATTAAATGCGAGTTAATGGTCTTTAGTCCGGTGAGCAAAGCAGGTCCAACTAATGTACTCCCAATAAAACTCAGCCTTTTCACACTGAACAGAGATAAAACGATTTAAATATCTGGGACATATTGTTACGGATGACCATAAGGATAATTTCGAAATTGAGAGAGAATATACATAGTTAGTGCGAAGTAACGTGTGACTCGAACATTTATTCTTGCTCGAAACAAAAAAATACCGGCCAAGTGCGAGTCGGACTCGTGCACCGATGGGTTTCGAACAAATCCGTAGGTATATAAGTTTATTTTTATTATATGATGTAATACTAAAAATTTATGCTTTTCGCAATTTTTCTTTTATCTGTTTTTATATGTTGCTTCGTACCAAATTTTATTAGGTAGGCTTAGTAGGTTTTGATTCCCTTGCGAATTTCGAAAATTTGCGGCATAAACAGCTGTATGTTTTGATCACGTTGGCTTAGAAGTTTGATTTTTTCACAGCTTCAAAGGACAGTAGATTTGAGTATTTGATATGAATTTCAGCTTGATACCTCCACGCGTTCCTGAGAAAAAGGGTCTCGTAAGACAGACAGACGGACAGCAAAGTGATCCTATAAGGGTTCCGTTTTTTCCTTTTGAGGTACGGAACCCTAAAAAAGCACTATTTTTAAGACCTATAGTCAAGTATTCTACAGAAACAGCCCATGAGTTAGTTACACATATAAAACCATCACTGCCCTTGCTACGAAGAACAATTGCTGTTTAGTCTCCAATCAGGGGAACATCATTTCGAAACAGAAGTATATTACAATCTAGTCCACTTCTGGACATAGTTCTCCACAACAGACTGAAATAGTAGTAGATTTGAGAAAATTTGATTATTTATCTCACTTCGAAAAATAAAAAAAAACACATTTCATATCATTTAGGAAAGCTATACATGAAGTTATGGCGTATCAACGATTCAACCGATATATATATATATATATATATATATATATATATATATATATATATATATTTATAAAACAACCAACATTTGTCGATTAGGTCCTTTATAAAAAAATAATTTAAGTATTCCGAATTGTATTTAGCGTTCTGATGTATTATACTAAAGCGTTCCTGAGTCCTATATGCGGCGAAGACGGAACACCATGGGTTTATACAGTTGATGGAAGTCCGACATAACCCATCCCTGACCCCGCGAGGTGCGTAGGAATTTCTCCATGAAAAAGGTACTTTGTTAAGACACAATGTATTTTAAGTTTCCATAGGTATTACGTCCAAACTTTGAAAAAACAGTATCATGTTTTATTTATCTCCTTTAATGTTTATCCAATTCGGTGCAAAATTACATACTGTCTTTTTATAAATCAAAGTCTTACTTTTAAGTCAATGAATAGCGATATGGACGACTTCTTAAGGTTTTATTGAATTACCCAATAAGCTAATGCAAGGACTGATTGAAGATCGGCCGTGGCGAAGGTCGCGTCCGTCGGCCGCGCAGCATCAGTCTTCCCGGAGACACGTCATCAATCACAGGGCGCTACGTAGTTTCTTCGTACATTATGTATGTACATGAATACGCTACTTTGCTGGAAAAGTTTTATTTACCTATCGACATGTTACGGGAGCTTATTTATTTAGTAGATATGAATTCTATGTATTGCTTTGATATGACTACGAAATATAACAGGTTAAGTATATTAATGTAAGGATCGTAGCATGTAAGGATCGCAGCAAGTGAAAAGAAGTGGTCTCTGCCTACCCCTACGGGAAAGAGGCGTGATTATATGTATGTATGTAAGTATATTAATTCAACACTAAAGAATAGAAATAAAAACGTTGTAAAATATACTTAATTTTACAAGGTTTTTATTTCGTGACTTTCTTGTTTGTCTGTCTATCTGTCGTCCCGTGTAATTGATTTGAAAATAACTTCCCGATGAGCTGGAAACTTGAAGTTTTGAATATAGCTCAAAGTCGGAAGACAATGCGAGAATATGATAAAATGTTTTATATTTAAAAAAATAATAAATTTAAAAAAATGTCGTAAGTGAGACGGAGATGTCGCATATGTGTATGGAGAGGGCAATGCGCGGAGTTTCTATGCGTGATAGACGTATCGTAATGAGGATACCCGCACTAGAGTAACTGGCATAGTTCATAGGATTAGTAAGCTGAAGTGGCAATGGACCGGCCATTTAGCTCAAAACACCGATAACCTATCCGGAAGAAAGGTTCTCGAGTGGCAGCCTCGTACCGCGAAGCAAAGTGTAGGGCGGCCTACCACTAGGTCGAATTGTCGATCTGGTAGGAAATCAAGGAAGGATGATGCATGCAGACAGCTCAGGACAGTGCTTTATGGCATTCCTTGGGGTGACCCATATTCAGCAATGGACTTGTGATAGGAAGTATTGATATTGATGTTGATGTTGTAGATTCTCGAAGCCTTATTGCAAAACCACCATTCGCAATTGTTGTAGAATATCTCTCTCTATCTTTTGTAAATAACACCGAGACAGAAAATAAACTGGATGAAAATTGCTACTGAAATTATTAAGCGTGCATTTAAAAAGTTTTATCTCAAATAGGCACATTTAAGATTCATTATTGTATTCTGAATTTAACATAATTTGACTGTCCCGTTGTTCTATTGCTCATGAGCGCGACTGACGGACTGGTCAATGTGGTCCTTGGTTCGAATCTCGGGTCGCGCCATAGTCATTAGTACTCAAAGTCAATTATGATGGCGGGTGATTCTTCTTTTCATTAGATTATCTTACTAATTTTTTACTACATGTAATATTCTTATTTGCATTTTTTACATTTGGACTACACCTCGACACCATGTGGCATGATGTTCGCATCAGCATTATGATTCTTAATTGAGGATAGATGTAGATGTATATGAGCCACAGCATCCAAATACCATCAGATGAACTATGTGCTCGTTTGTCTCCCTTATCTATACATATAATAAATCTGTAGAAAAGTCGTGTCTGTAATTCTAATATATTCTTGAAAAAACAAGTCCAGGGGACTAAATAAAGGTTTCTGAAGCCAAATTAATGGTTTTAGAATTTTTGTCTGTCTGTCTGTCTGTCTGTCTTTCTGTCTTTCTGTCTGTCTGTCTGTCTGTGTATTTCGGATTCACGCAAAAACTACTGAACTGATTTACATGAAATTTTGTATGTAGGTAGTAAGTAACCCGGGGAAACTTATAGGCTACTTTTTATCCGATAATGGAACTTTAAAAAAGGAAGGTTAAGAATTTTATTTCCTTTAGATGTTAATTTTCTGTTATATCTTAGTTGTAGGCGGGATAGCGGATGTTTTTCAAATAAATACCATACAAATAAAGTTTAAAATTTAGTTATAATCTTGATAAAATAATTTTTAAACTACACCGATTTCGTATTCAAAACAGCGCCATCTATCATCAAATAGAACAAGTAGTATATTTTGCCTTCAGTTACTAATAATGAAATAACATAAATAACTATACATTTATATGATTAAATTATTAGATATTTAAAACTATTATAAAATCCTAACGTTCAGTTTTGTAGTATTTTGTTATTTTATTTTAAAAGTGTAATAATTTCAATAGATTATTGTGACGTCTATCAAGAATATGAAAATTGGTAAGATATTTATTTCAGTCTATAATATAAAAATGAATCGCTGAATGTGTTGCTAAGCGCAAATCTCGAGAGCAGCTGAACCGATTCCTTGAAGTACGAAGATGGTTCTTACGGAGAGAAAAATTTAAAAAATTGCCTGAAAAAGTCTAAAAACAACACTTTTCTTTACTCCCATACAAAAGGTTCGTAATAGTACTTAAAAGTCAATTTGAACTGTAATACCTTACTATAAAGTTTAAGTGTTAGTGGAGGGGTTCCGGGAAGGCAAAACAATTGAGTGACATTAGTATCGTATAAATATTAATATCAATATTTTTGTAGGTATCATAATAAGAAATCAGAAATTGTAATTATCATTGTAATTTTTAGTGGCTATTAAAAGAATTTTAAATGTTTTATAATTTTTATTTTTTGACAAAATGTAATTGTTGACTTATCAACTTTCTTTTTTCTTTTTTTATCTTACTAGCTGACCCGGTGTCCCGAATAGCAGAATAAGTTAAAAAAAAACAAAAAAAAATAAAGAATCAACTGTTAGGTGGTACGAAGTTCGCCGGGTCAGCTAGTTTTTAATAAAAATGTTATAATTCCTTCAAGTTACTATTACAATAAAAGTTAAAGAAATAATTCGCATAGACTGCGATTTCTAAAGTTTTGTCCAACAAATACGATTTTTCTTCTTTTCTACCGACTTCAAAAAGAAGGAGGTATTCATTTAGACTGTATGTTTTTTATGTGTGTTACCAGATAACTTTTTCTAGGTGAACCGGTTTCGATGATTATTTTTTATTTGAAAGCTAGTGCTTCTCATGTGGTCCCATATAATTTTGATCAAGGTCTGACCAGTAGTTTTTGAGTTATCTTTAATAATTTATATTGAAGTCGGTTGCACAAAATTTTTAATTTTAGCACTTGTTGTACTTAAGATCGTGAGCCGTGGTAACTCAGGGGCTTAGCGCTCGCTGTAAATGTCACAGTACACGAGCAACACGGGTTTGATCTCCGTCGGCACCAATGAAATTGTTAATTGCAAATTTAAGTGCTAATTTAGCACGTACTCGGAGGTGAAAGAAAATATCGTGAGGAAACCTGCATATCTGAGTAATAATAAAATATATTTCGAGAACGTGTGAAATTCGGCAACATGCATTGAGGCAGACACTTCCTTGCCCTTAATCCTCTCAGAAGTGAGAGGAGGCCTGTAGGACAGTTGGACGTATATAGGCTGTTACTTTTGTACACATCATCATCGTTACAGCCTATCATAAGTCCACTGTTGAATATAGGCCTCCCCCACAGCTTACTTCATAGATTGACATTTGCCATAGCTGCCGCTACGCATGTGAGTTGGCAACCGCAGTTTCCAACTTTTTAATGTTATTAGGAAGACACTGCTGCCCATCTCTTGGTTTGTCTCCCTTTATAGCCTCTAACGATACGTACAGTACGATATAGGTATAGGGTAGTGGATATTCTTACATAGCCACTACACGTCTGGTAGTACTTACAATACAATACTCTTTTTGTACACTAAGAAAAGTTAAAAATAAACAACAATTGAGGGATTTACAAAGGGCGGTCTTATTGCTACATAGCAATCTCTTCCAGACAACCCAAAAGAAGAAATAAATAAAAATAAGAAAAAGAACTACTTCTACTTATTATACTTAATATAATATTATTTAGCAACTTTTATTCCTATTGAGTATTATAAAGTTATACTTGTATGTGCATTAACTATTATAATGATAATACGAAAAAATTCACAGATGTCACTTTGTCCAAAATGAAAATAAAGGTTTTCATTCATTCATTCATTCATTCATTCATTCGTTCATTCATTACAGCCCATCACAAGTCCACTGCTCAATAAAGGTAGGTAAAATAAATAATAAGCTCAAAGTACAAGTTCAAAGTATGTTCGTGGCAATAACATTTCCAGTAATACTTTAACGAGTACGAGTGTCTTTTGAATTTGAGTAAATAGAAACCATAAACGCCTTTTAAATTGTAAATAGAACATTGTTTACGATTTTCTTTGATTCATTTTTCTTTGAAGATCAATTTCTAGTCCAAAGACTTTTAAACATGATCAAAAAGAAAGCAATTAAAATGCGAATTTTAAGGCGTATTTTCGCAGGGGAAGTGATTTTGCCTGTATAAAAACAATCTCCCTTCTCCCAGGTGCACCCCTTGTTCTGCTAGGTTGATATTAAGCCGAGCGAAACCGAGGAAATTACACAAAAGGTGGATATTCCTTTCTTATTAATAATGTACTGATTTTTCAAGGGTTTATTATAGGTGTTTGTAATCGGAAGTTTTATTCAAGAATATTAATTTTAATAAATTAATTACTTGTTACTAGAGTAGAAAATTACAAATTTATGTTTAATTTATTTGGTGAGCTATTTTAGTTAATAACCTGCATGGTTCAAGGATATTAGAAGGTATATTCGTTTATTTATTTAAGGGCAAATTAAATAAAAGGTGTGCAGAATGGACAATATTTGCAAACATTTGAAAAAATGCATGCTTGCTGGTTTATTTCTAGAAAGGTCTTTAAAAAAGTTAACAACACTTTATAAATGTATAGCTGAATATAAGCGTGGTTAAATTGGAATTTGTATAAAAATAATAAATGACCCTTCCACTGATATAATATCTGTTTAGCCTAATGGTTGACTGGGAGAGAATGCCCTATGGCATTAAGTCCGCCATATGTTTTTTTTTTATAAGATAAAGGTGACAAACGAGCACACATTCTCATCCACCTGATGGCAAGTGGTTGCTGCGGCCTATAGACATCTACATCTATCCTCTATTACAAATCAAAATGTAGATGCGTTGTCACCCGTGAGGACTAAGATGGAATGCCTCATTTTCAGTAAAAAGTGCCTCCGGCCACCTGCACTCACCAAGCGAAATGCAGAGGTAAACCTCTACTTCACGCTGGTATTCTGTGAGGTCGTGGTACCACCCCGGCTCGAGCCGGCCCATCCGTGCGGCAGCAAAAGCTGCCGCGTGGCTTTACCACTGTTAACTGTTGTACAACTTTGTGCATGAAAGCTTAAATAAATAAATAAATATCGACCCATGAACTATGGGATACAACATCTTCCAGATAAACTGTGCTACTGGTTTGAACATTCAAAAAAAAGTTTTTTTTTTAGAGTAAGATAATCAAATAGAATTTCGACAGCTGATTTAAATTCAGAAGAAAACATTATTAAATTGCTAGTAGTTATTACAATGACCACTCAAGTGTGCAATCTATAACTTTTTTAACATCTAATATTAAATGAGATTGGGTTTTTACCATCACGACTGTACTGTATTAAAAAAAAGTAAGGATGCCTATAATAATTGTTACTTTTTATTCAACTTGAAGAAATATATTGTCGTTACTTACGAGTACATCGGTGCATTTATAATGATTTCATATTTTGTAAGAAACTTTTCTTCCTTAAATTAAAATTATTTTCACTTATCCATGTTAATATTTCTTTCTTTGCCACGTAATGTGGCTAGAATGACAGTTTGATTCACTTAGCTAGTGTTACACCGTATAAACGTGCCATCAAACATCGGTACGGAGGAGGGGTTGTTTGTAAACGGGGTTCAGTTTTTCAAACTCTCCGCGAACGTGTGTCGGTGTTGTGGATGTAGAATTTCTTAGCGTAAATAATATAAATTCACACGATTTCAAAGCTTTTTTCGTTGTTTTAAAGCGACTTGTTTTGTTTTGTGTGATATTTATATACATTTATTTAACGGCATTTTTCTTCTTCTGGATCGTAGAGTTCTATAACTAACACTGAATTTTTTTATTACAGAATACTAGAAATGCACTTTCTTCATCACCATCATGATCATTACAGCCTGTCAAAAGTCCACTGCTGTGTTCAGTAACATAGGACTTCTCTATAGATTGCACCCATAACCAATTAGTAATAGTTGCCACAGTTGACAGGGGGATTGGCAGTTTTTTATAAGCCGTTAACAGTAAGAAATTACTGCCCATGACATGTTTCGTTTCCTTCTGTCGCTTCAGAAGATATTCAAAGGATAATATGGGGTAGTAGGTATTTTTACGTCAATAGACTGCTGAACAAGCTCTTAATACCACAAAACTCTTGTATACCTCTGTAACCAAGATTTAAGTTTCGCAATCCGTATCCATAACCATTTCTGTCGTTACATTGGTTCTGTTGTGGCTACTGACGTTCCTATATAAGTTGACTCTCGTTGTTGAAGAAAGGAAAAGACAACAATCTTCATGTAGTTTTCTTAAGTAAAATGACATCTTTTGTAATTTTTTAGAGAGAATTGAAGAATATGTGATTTTGTATCAGTGTAACCGTAGTGCACCCAATTGAGCAACGGGAAATTAATTAAATTAATATTAATAAAAATTAAATTCGTAATTGCATAAAGCAATGTTTACATATTTAAGAATTTCATTTTTGATACATCTACTCATTCCTGAGGATATCGTCTTTACACAATGGACAAACGACAAAAATGGATCCTCTAAACGGTCCGTTTTATACTTGTCGAGATACGGAACCCAAAAAGGTAAATTGATAGCTAACCCGTTTGCTAGACGTGGCGAACCTCCATAGAAAATCTGTTTAGATATTTAAAAATAACAACATTTGAGCTGATGGTGAGGAGAAGTAGAAGCACACGTTATATTATATTCTAAAATATATACCTGAAGATTAAAATGGTGATGCGAAGCAACGCCAAAGGTGCAAAACCTCTGGTACTGCATTCATGAACCCGCCTGCCAAGCGTGACGATTAAGGTGAATTCTTTCCTCAACGGATGAGGTCTCTATCTAGCAGGGGACTTTTACAGGCTTTATCATAAAACTGAAGTAACAAACGAACTTATAGTTCACCTGATGGTAAGGGGTTACTGCAGTTCATGGATATCTGCAGCCGACTTCAAACACAGGAGGCTGCATATTCTTTGTCACTCTTGAGGCTCTTTGTCAGATCACAGCACTGCTATTTGGCGAAAGAAATAAATAAGAAGGTGGTACTGGTACCTAACCTAATGGACTCCTAGGCGGAAAACAAGTCAATAATAATGTAGCAAAAGAAATACAATAAACTAAAAAAAATCGAACAGAATGCGTGAAAACCGTGCGAGATATTATAAATTGCAATCAATATTCTGAGATACTCGTATATTAAAGTGCTATGTGTATATATACTTGAAATTAGACTGTTCTCTTTAACTACGATACCGATGATCTTTGTAAATCCTTAACACAAGCTAAGCTCCGCCTGAACTTGATCTAACAGGGCTCTATGAATGTTAGCCTTAGATATGTGTAAAATTTTTATCGTTTATGTATGTATTTTTAAACACGGAATCGAAATCCCTTTTATTGAATAGTTTAACGTATATGGAAACTGCAAACGTGCATTCAGTAGTATGTGTATCGCTTCCCGGCCTTCTCTATAAGTTCAGCCGCAATATTGGCACGGACTCGGTCGGGGCGCGTCAGGCGGCGTCGCGTGGTTTCGCAATTTCGCCCCAACAGTCCGCGCTGTCCGCAGGCAACGTTCTATCGGGCACTGATTACGTATGGATATTGCTATCGAAGGTTTATATTGCACACATCGAAGGCGAAACGAAGAGGTTGGGTTCTGTCAAGGTCACGAGATTCGCTAACAAATCGTCGTTGACGCTGCAAAGGGGCGAACCTCAATTTTACAAAAGATTACGGGAGAGCAAGAAAACATTCAATTTCACACAAACATTTAATATTCCTCGTTTACGAGCTTGTTTTCATCAGAAAACAAAGTATAATAGGCTTTATGGAAAATTACAAATAAGATTAATTTTCTGATGAAAAAAAAAACTAGTAATCGGGGAATAATAAAGGTTTTCTTGCTCTCCCGTAATTTTTCGAAAAATTAAACAATAAAATGAAAAATAACAAATTAACTAACAAACAAATAAACAAACAAGCAAATCATTTTTTGCTATATATATTAATTTTTTTGTTAGAAATCTTGGCGGGTGCGCACATAACAACTCGTCTAGGTTTCATCGTTCATCAAAAGAAACATTTATTTTTATTTAAATTATTTATGAAAACTTCTACAATGAGTTTTGCCTCGGCTATTTTTATGAAAAGAGCGCAAGTGATATATTTTAATCGTAATTTACGCGGATATTTAGTCCTAAAAATAAAAACTGCAGTTGCCAAACCGCTTGCCAAGCGTGACAACTATGGCAATATACCCCCTATGAGGCAATCTATGGGGGAGGCGGATGTTCAGTAGTGAATTTTAATAGACTGCTATAACGGTAACTGTTGTTAGTCCTTGTGAAAGGATAATGGGATTTTTGGGCCTGAAGTTAACTAATTGGTCTATACTTTAAAAAATTGGCCAAATTTTTATAAAGTAAAATACAAAAAAGTAGTTCTTTTTACAATCTAGAATTCGAAAAAACAATAAAATAAGAAATAAGTTAGAAAATCGATTGTAGTGTATTATTTACGGCAATAAATCAATTACCAGAAAGAATACACTAGTGAAATCCTCGTTTCTGAACGTTATCTTCCAACAGAGGACTTCTTATTTTGAAACTGGAGTTTTGGCGGAAACTTGACCTGGGGCGGTTTGTTGCTCCTGTATTATTGTTTAAATAATGGTTTGAAGTGGACTTTGATATATAAAACTGGTGCGATTTTGTGTATTAAGTGTCTGCGCCTGTGAACTATTAGTGGAAACTGTGAAACAAGTGCTCTGATGGTGATGGATTCTCAAGATAAGCTGTTTGTTTGCATAGGCGCCTTTAGATACCATCGCCAACTGTCAGCTGCCTGCTGGCTCAAGTTGCCGTCAAAATCTCCCAAGGGCTGCACAATGTGACGCATCAACATATTGTGAAGCAGTGAACTATGAAGAAATTATAATAAACCGAATAAAAATACTCAAGACTTGGCCTAAAGGTCTAGATACCAGGCCATAAACTCCAAAAAAAAATTTTTTGAAACTTTATTTGACAGTTCAAACTTCAAACTATTTACTTAAAAAAACGACAGATTTTTAATTCATTTGAAACGAGCGCAATTTAATCGAGTTAAATTGAGCATTTTATTATCTGTATTTGATTATTTTTCTGTGTTAAGAAGATAAAAAATAATTGCGTACATATCTACAAAATAACTCAGATGAAGTAAATAAAGGTCGATATCGCACCTAGAATAAGAAACTGTAACCAATTTTATAACTTTGTGTGAGTCAGAGAAGTGTTGCTACTTTTTAAAAAAAAGGTCCCTGAAAAATGAGATAAAATACTACAAATATAATTGTAATATGCGATGCGAATGCGAAATCAAATCAGTCTGTTTTAATAAATTTCGACAATTTGATAATTTAAAAAGATATGATGAACGTAGGTTTACGTAGGTTTGTAGATAATTTAAAAGTCTTCTTGATAGATCGTCTAGTGAGCGTGTAAGTATCGAGAAAAAATACGACATATGTGATGTAAAACATGTTTATTAAAAATAAACTACTTAATACTAAAAATCATAAATAATTAGTTAAAATTATTAAATAAATCTACTATCGCCAAGTTTTCACTTAATGAATTATATAAATCGGTTTCAATTAAATTTTGAGTTTTCTTTGAGGGTCGAGTTCCTGTTTTTGAGGCGCCTGACTCTTTGTTGTAAAGATTTCATTTGATTTCTTTTTCTTTTTAAATTTAGTTCCTGTTTTTTCAACTTTTTTCTCAGTTTATGTTTTCTGGGTGTATCAAATATTGACGCTTGGCCAACGTTTGCTTTAGGCTTATCTGGTAGGTCCTAGAACAAAACATACTATTTACTGAAAAGTATTTTTTATGGTTAAAAAACGTAATTCTGCACTGTCTTTTACTGACAACAACAGCCGCAGAAAATGTATTTGGTAATAAAACGCTGTTGCTATCGATGACCAAACTAGGCGAGACTGTTAAGTCCTTCAAAAAATACAATATTTGTTAATGTTGAACAAATACATTACATTTGACATTAAACAATATATTACGTAAGTTTGCGCTGTCTGATACTCACAACAACAGCCGCAGAAGATGTACTTGGCAATACAACGCTGTTACTGTCAATGACCACACTAGGTGAGACTGGTAAATCCTACAACAAATACCATATTCGTTAATGATGAACAAATACATTACATTTGACATTAAAAAAGTATATTACGTATATTTGCACTGTTTGATACTCACAACAACAGCTGCAGAAGATGTACTTGGCAATACTAATATATTGCAGTTACTGTCGATGTCCACACTTGGCAAGACTGATAGGTCCTACAACAAATACAATATTCGTTATGGAATGTGGTTGTTACATCTGTCAAAAACGTTATGCGCCTGATTGTTTCATACTTACAGAAACAAATGGAGAGGATATACTTGGCGATAATATATCATTGAGAACTGCATTGGAAGGCGGAAATAGTTTCTGCAATAGATATAAAACTGTCGAAAAATCTAAATACATAATTATAAACAAGTAGTTAATAACGAAAGAAATACTGTATACTGAGAAAATCACAAACAGACATATTTATTATATAACATATACGAGAAGAAAAAAGGAATCCCTTATTTACTTGAAGTCGGTTAAACTTATCTTTTTTGGATATCCTGTTCTGAGAACTCGGCGAAGTCCACGTTTTGTGTTGTACAAGTCAGTTTTATCAAAATGGTCTAAATAAACCACACTAGGTGAGGATGGCTGACATTGTAGTTCATTTCGGCTTAATCTTATAGCAGCTACCCATTCATCTCTTATTAAAATATTCGTTGGAAGCCTAAAATCATAAATAGTTTTTGATAATAAAATAGATTGTAAGTACTCAAGAATTAAAAAAGAACATCAGCGAGTTAAAAAATTAAATATTTACCTTGACTTGAATTTAATGTAACATAATAACACGTAATTAAAAAAAAATATGTTGACTGACATATTCTTCTATGACTTAACCTAAAATTAATTACCCAAATCTTGGACTATTAGAAATAAGAAAAACTGGCAACATTCTCCCGTTACGTAATCTCGGAACATTGACATTTCTGCTTCGAATAACCTTTAAAATTGTATTCGAATGACAAAATAAAATATATTTAAATGAGTGCTTATGTGTGAAACGATATTCCTTCAGACTTTTTATTTACTTTAGTATTGTTTCTGCACCATTTAATTACACAGGACGGCATTTTGTAGGCAAATTTACTGCACGACGCCCCGAGAGGTACTGATGAAAATGAGCGTAGTTTGATGCATGTGTGTGCGTGAACGCGTGTGTTTACATAAAGGAGCGGAGTTTTTTGGCTTCACCAATAACAAAGGCCGCGCAGTATCTACCTTTTTTTACTTCATCTGAGCAAAATAATAATAAAAATACAAAACAAAATTCTAACAAGTAACAGTTACAACAACAATTCAAGTAATCGATCACAGATCGATATCCCTAATATTCACTTCACTTAGTTGTTGTTGTTTTAACTTTCGTTAATCGTTTCACCATTTCGTTTCAATATTAACCACAGCTTTTTTGGTGATTTTACACTGCTCCTGCTTTTATATCTTTAGGTAATTATAGTGAAAAATCGCCTGTTACAGTGTAATAACGGTGAAAAATCACCTGTTGTAGTGTAGGTAATATATAATCTCACTTTTGCTTATTCTACAATAACTCTACTAGATTGACAATCTTGCCAGATTTTCAGCTATGAATTGTTTATATATACGCTTTCAAATAATCCTACTTTCATCTTTTTTACACTTGGGCCCAAGAATGTATGTAGACGTCTCCTCTCCTTTAGGTATTTAAATTGCCTTCACGGTACAGGAGAAAATCCTAGTGTGGGGGTTTTTTTATAGGATAAGGGTGACAAACAAGCACACAGTCCACCTGATGGTAATTGGTTGCTGCGGCCCATAGACATCTACATCTATCCTCTTTGCGAATCAAAATGCAGATGTGTTGCCACCCGTGAGGACTAAGATGGAATACCTCATTTCCAGTAAATTTATTTTATTTTTGATTTTTTTTACTGCTTTTTGCTATAAAAATGTAAATTAACGTAGACAGAATAGAATATGTATGCAAACACTTGGTGGAAAATACTTAAAAAAATTATTCGCCAAAAAATCGAGGCGTAATAATTGTAAAATGTTTTTGCACAAAATGTCTTTGCACAATTTGTCAACTTCGTTGGAGTTCGTGCTATTAATAGTGTAGCAATAGTGCAATTAAACATAATTCATATTAAAATAATTATGCGCGTAATTGTGTAGACACGTACGAAGTGAAACTTCTTTACGAAATATCATTCTTCTTTAATTTTATCACTCATAATATGCCCCTCGGTGAAACGTTACAAGTAAACGTGTCGTTTTTTAAAATATTGTACTAAATTTCTCCACTACGTCAATAAAGAAGTTCCACTTCACAAATTCTTGCTTTCGATAAACAAAATAAACAATAAACCTAGCAAGCTAACAGCATAGCAAAGTGGCGAAGCAATCAGCTTTGTAGCGGTTTCTAACGGTTGCCGTTGAGCAATCAGTTTCAAAATAATAGGTTCAGATGCTTGGGGGATCAGTAATCGATTGCTGAAAACAGAATTTGAAAATTCGAAACCGTTCTCGAGATAATCGTGGGACAGACGGACAGACGGATAGACGGACAGACGGACAGACATCGTGAAATCAATAAGTATCTTCGCAAGCTTCTCCGCTTAGTAATCAATCCGTTGTTTACTACACGTAATATAATCACTAGTCGGCCTGGCCTGTCCGCAGGCGTGGATTGCTGAAATCCGTCAACCGTAAAATCCTTTGGCTTTAAGCGCTTAAAGCGCTTAAGCATCGCCTCATCACGCCCGGTGGTCGCATCGCTTTTATCTGTTGCGCTTTTTTTCCAATGTGTTCCGAATCCGAAATTAAATTTCTATTCAACCCTTTCGGCTAACTCAAGCACAAATGAAATTAGAATTCGATTATTAACGTGACAACTGTTTTGTGCGCGTTTGAACCTTTTTACCCGAAACATTTTTGGGTCGCGTTTAATTGAATTAACGTTTTGAAATAAGCGAAGCCAAAGTGTATTATTTCTTTTACGATTTTAATGCATAATTTTATTCAATAAATATTATTGTTCTTCACTTTGCTTTCAAATTTGAGTTTTTCAAAGACTTTTAAGTTTTTTTTTACGTTTTACTTATGTAAAAAACAGAACTATAATTATGACAAAGAGTAAAGACAAAAACCCGACCGAAGAAAGACCACGCTCCAAAGAAACAGCAGCATAAAGCTGCCCTGTTTCGTATGGTGAGTGACGAAAACCGGAGACCTTTTTTCCCCGTAAAGAGACATTCCATATCAGTCCTCAGTCTAAAAACGCGTCTGTAAAACAACAATCAATGTACCTATACATATCTCCGTATACATGACCCATGCCATAGCATGCAATTAATATCAGGTGGACTGTGTGCTCGTTTGTGTGCTCGTTGTAAAAATATATGGTGGGGAGGTTCATGTACAACTGGCGAAGTAATTTAAAAGTAAAAAAGACAAAATTAATCCGAGTGTAGATGATACTTATTAAAATCCAGTAAACAGTAACAGTTAAAATCAAAATTATGACGTTTTATAATATAAACGCTATCGCAAGTTACTTACACAAAATAAAATTGCAATCTACGTTGAAAACTCTGCTTCCGATTGCATCCTCGTTTCCGAAGTCTAACAGCCCGCAATTGCCTGGTAAAACACATTACCGACTTACTTAAAATTTCTTAGTCAAATTCACTAAGTGCCTCTAACGCATCAACTATAAGTTGTAGAGCGGAGTCTTGAATTTCTTAACTCGCAGTAATTACTTAATGTGGAAGAAGTTTGCGAAGCGCTCTCGTGTGAGTCTTCGACGCGCTGAAAGCTCAACGAGTTGAGATACTTTGACGCGAGCCCAATTAATATGGTAAATAATACAGAAACATCTCGAACATACAAATATGAAATTAGGCTAATTAAAAATTTTGACTTTTTTCCAAGCTTATATTTAACTTTATTTGGTGGTAATACTTTACGATGTCAATCACCCCATTCCGACCTGTGGATGTCGTAAGAGGCGATTATGGGAAACACCAATCAAATCTTATAGCTTTTGATAGATGGCCGTATATCCATCTCGTTTACGCTAAATGTAAATACACAGACAGGTGACGGAATATTATGCGATGGTAACTTTAGTGTATCAAAATTAATTCGAAATTATATGAAAATGCCTTATAATAGTACCTTTGCTTCTCACGATTCGCCCACTCAGTGTTGAAGCTTCGTATGTAGGTGGCAATTATCCACAATAATCTAGACCTATATTCAACAGTGTCATCAGACACATACTTTGAATTAACACATCCGTTATCGTTTCCGTACTTCGAATATTTAACGGAGTCACTAACTAGTCTTAATGTGTTTTTAATTATGATTCCTACTACTATCAATCAAATTTGTGTTCGATCTAAGCTTCTATTTTTATACGGACTTTTCCTAAAATCTCTTTTATTATATTTTTTTACTGGTTTTTGTGTTATTAGAGATGCGTCTCAAATCCACATGATAAAATTCCGTAAGAACGTCTTTTTTAATTCTTTTTTTAATTCAGCAATCTACTGCTGGACATGAGCCTCTCCTACAAAACAGAATACTTACACTTTTAAATACGATAAGGATTGCAATTGATTGATGATGATGATTTGAAGCGTCAGTAGCTAATGGCAGGGTCTTGTCAGGGCCTTGAACTCGAAAGGTCGTGGGAAATTCGACTACTGTAGTAAACTACTTATAAACCACGAGCATTTTAAGCAAACCGGAAGTGGTCAAAAGGAATATAAGTAAAGTTTAATAGAATTACTAGTATTTAAAAAAAAGTAAAAAAATCGCAGTAAAAGACATGTTACCCATTTGATACCGCTACCCGACGACAATAAAGATAATACTAGTATTATATATCGGGGTTTTTCGTTATAGATAACGTTATTTTTTGGAACTCAACCTGGATGATCTATTATGTTGCCACCTTAGTACGAGCATTTTATTATTGTTTTTGTTTTCAATGTTTCAGTCATTTAATTTACACATTTGCAATGGGTTTCAATGTTCTAACAGTATCTTTGTGAAATCAAGTTTATAAGTTAAAAGTGACTGGTTATAATTCCGACACTATTACCAAATACTTTTATGTATAAGAAGTCTTTCTTTTATTATTACTGTAAAATATGTAAATATAGTTTTTGACAAGCCAGTATTTGTATATAAAAAAATAAAGAAAAACATTTTATCATAGTTAAGATAGGATCCGATTGGTGACGTAATCGAGTTACTAAAAAATTCTAGTCTTGAATAGTTGCGACAGGTGGCGCTGCGGTCGACCTTTAATTTTTTTCTTTAATTTATACTGCATTTATACACCACTTATAGATGCATCGTAAACATCTCATACTGATCCAATATCGAACCGAAATTGTACAATTGTACTGTACTGTTCCATGGCGCGGTGGCTTAGCAATGAGTTGCAACGCCAAGGGCCGTGAGTTCGAATGTCATAATATAGTGTATGTAAACTGCCTCCACGATATTGGGGAAAATCCTAGTATGGAGGTAAAGTTTTTTAAAATAAAACAATATTGAACTTAACTTCTACAAATAGTGAATTTCTCTAACTGTTTTTGAAACTGTTTTTGCCTGGTCTTAAAAAAAGAAGACAAGTTTTGAAAAACGAAACTAATTTATCTTGGTGACGAAATCCAATTCTATTTCTTTTTCCTTAATTTACGTCTGATGGGTAACGTTAAGAAATACATTCCAGATAAGTAGACACCGTCGTATTTACTACGCGGACGAATATTCCACCGATTGTCAAGATATTTGAATAGAGTTAACCCTCTTCCGGCGCGTGATGGAACGATGATTGATTTCTGTTTGCACTGAGGGTGAGTTGCAATTTAATATCTCATTGTTAATCGCGAAGCAGCCTAATGTTGATTTAGACGTCGGAGTTTGAGTTTCGGCTCCGCTGTTAATTATTGTAACGCTGTTGTGTTTGGTCAATTTGAATTGTGTACCCGAACTATGTGATTGCAATTAAACTTGGAGGCCATTAATTACTAGGAAAAATAATTTTTTGGCTGTTTTAACGAATGTTTGGTTACGTTTTAAGGTAATTTTCCACAAAGACAATTAGATATTATCACAAGCTATCATTTGAACATGACATAATTGACCACCACAAATGTAAGAGCATTTTCAGCAGCTTTCTGACTTAATAGTTACAAACAAGGGAAAAATGAAACAATGGAAATCAAGAATTTATTTGCGTGGTAGAGCCATGCTATAGCAATACGTTGTGAAATACGAATGGGCTGGCTGGACAAGAGATTGACCACGCTTGAATAGATAGCTAGCGTAAAATATAGAGGCATAATGCTGCTGTGTTTTGTGTGCGTTCATTGACAATTTTTAACGTGGTAAAGCTTGCAGCTACATTAATTGTATAGTCGTAGCACGAATGGGTCGGCTCGACTGGGGAAGGATCACGCTCTCACAGAATACCAGCCTAAAATAGCAGCTTAATGCTGCTGTGTTTCGTATGGTGAGTGTAGAGAACCGAAGACCCTTTTAACTGGAAAAGAGGCATTCTATCTTAGTCCTCACGGCTGACAACGCATCAGTATTTTAATTCGCAAACGAAGATAAATGTTGATGTCTGTGGGCCACAGCAACCACTTACCGTCAGGTGGACTGTGTGCTCGTTTATCACCCTTATTCTACAAAAAAAGTGATGAAAAAGACTTTTCATCACTTTTTTTGCTGGTAACGAATTTCATCTTATTGTTTGTCCTCGACGCCTCAGTCAGTTAGTTAAGGAGAGATGCAGCAGCAGCAGTGAAATTATGATAAACTGTTATGAAAATTTTAGTTGTGAAGACAGAGATCGAACTTGTTTTAATTGAATGTTATTTAACCCTTTCGCTGTCCCGTGCACTACATAAAGGTCATTGCTATTGTCTTTCTATTGTGTCTGAATACCGGACAGTGAAAGTGTTTAAGGAGGGCGCTTAGCAGAGGTAATATCATGGCGAAACAACGAAACCTTCCAAAAAGAAAACCTATTGAAACATTTTAATTTCTAAATTGTGCAATATTTTTTTTTTAAACTATAAAGTATCACAATCATGACCGTGTAGTATATAAGAACATCCACATCTACTATCCCATATCGTCCCGTGGGTCTCGTAAGAGGTGAAAATGGGAAATTAAAACAGGATATGGGCAGCAAATTATTTCTAATAACGATTTAAATAATAATTTAAAATTAAAAGTTTTGTACAGCCGACTTCAACATAAGTTATTAAGAATAACTCAAAAACTATTGGTCTGACCTTGATCAAATTTATATGGGACGACACGAAAAGTACCAGCTTTCATATAAAAAAAGAACATATTTCATATAAGAAAAGAATCATCGAAATCGGTCTACCCAGTAAAAAGTTATGAGGTAAGCCCGCGTGCCAAGAGCGTTAACTATCCTGCCCATTTACTAGCTTGTGACCCCTACGGAACGATATAGGGTAGTGGATATTCTAACACCGCAACTTTACGGTCAACTGCTATCATGTGCCAGCTGCTTTATATAAGCCTCTCTTAGCAACTGCCACTAATAAAATTTCTGATTCTTGAATTCTTTCTTCGCTTCATACTTTGCCTGCCTTTTTAGATCATCAGATCAACACTCTTATACCGATTTTGGTTATTCGAGTGTATTCCTTCCTTAGCCAAACTAACCTTTATAAGTTTACTCAAATTTTAGAATAAGTAGTGATTTCCCACTTTAGTCAATGAATCAATAGATCATAATTATAAGCATCAAATATTTAAACTTACAAAGTAAAATAATACTTAAGTTTGCTTTTAATTATAGTCTCTACATCTTACCAAATTGAAATTAAGTTTCCACCTCAATTATCTTTCGAGATGGATTAAAATTAGAACCCCATTAATGTGATTTGTCTAGAGAGTCATTAATCATTGTTTCAATTAGTGGTTTCGAAACCAGACTTAAAACCCATCTCGAAACTATAAACTTCTCCATTTCTCTGACGAAAATCACACAAGGAAACTATAATAAGTCGAATCGCATGATTCACAGTCGCTTAACTAGTGAGTCATTGTTTTCATCCTATCTATAACATTGATGAACTGGTAACGAATAGGTAATAATCTGGGCATAAATGAACCTTAACGCCAAGTACGTTAAGGTTATAATATATATTATTGGTATATATTATATAATTGGTAACTTAATAATAAAAGAAGACTGGGATGGTAAGCTGGCCCGCAACTATTGCAAATATTACCCCAATAAAGGTGGCTACTGACCTGCCTGCCGCAGGGGCAATCTAGGGTGTAGGAGTGGGGATGACCCTTAATTGCCTCCTTAATTGTGATGTGTGTAGGCAAGAAGGGGCAACTTTTTAAGTCGGCCCTGCGACCTTCGATATTGCTCCGATCGCTGTGCTTCCTAGATTGCCCCTGCGGCAGACAGGTCAGTAGCCGGCTTAAGGCAATCTATGGGGAAGACCTACGTTCAGCAGTAAACTTTCCATCCATCCATTACAACCTATAAAAGTTCACTGCTGAACATAGGCTTCCCTAATAGGGGAGTTTGATGGCCTGTAATTAATGAATGAATTAACTCTTTGCCAGGTACGCACCACCGAACTAGCACTTGTTTTCCAGAGGTTTTTCTGTCTCAAGAATACGTTTTGGTGAATGCACTTGTAATGACCACCTTGAATATTAAAATGAAAAAATTATAAAATCATAGGAACGGTTTATATGTAACTAAGTAAAGAATGTCTTATGGATAGGGCATGTCACAAAATGACGTCCACATAAGTAAGTTAGGGCTATTCAATGTCGAGGATATTTTATTATTCGGTTCGATTAAGCTTAAAGCTCAAAGCTTGTTTAAAACACATCTTCAGTCCCAAACAGCAATCAGAAAGTTCGCTTTAAATTTGAAACACTTAAACAGAGAACAAAATAACTTACTTAATATAAAGTAAAAGTAAAATATACTTTATTGTACACCAAGAAACATATTACAGTATTTATATAGTTAAAGGGACATTGGTACAACAGGCGGCCTTATCGCTAAAACAGCGATCTCTTCCAGGCAACCTTAGGGCAGAGGATACTATTTTTAAAAGATAGCGGAAGGGGTGCACAGAATGTAATATAGAAAGATAAATAGAAGAACATATGAGATTAAAGGAAAAAAAAGAAAGAAAAAGAAGTGAATGACGACAGGTAGTAACTTAAGAGGAAAGGTAATAAAGTTTTAATTTATTTTTAAATATAGGAAGAGATTTAGATTCTTTAATATGTAAGGGGAGAGAATTCCATAGTCGTATAGCGGTAACCGTAAAAGAATTAGAATAGAAGGAAGAGGAATGTCTAGGAGTACTTAGAAGGAGATTATTTTGAGATCGTAGAGGTAAGGAGTGTAAACTACTTAAATATATAAATCGGTGTTTCAAATAAGAAGGAGTGGTCGGATTGAACAGAATGCAGTAAAGAAGATGAAGAATGTGAGTATTCCTGCGAAGGCGAATCGGTAACCACTTGAGCTTATGGCGAAATTCGGATATGTGGTCATACTTTCGTAACCCAAATATAAACCTTATGCAATAATTTTGAAGCCGCTCAAGTTTATTAAGTTGCTCGACTGTTAGGTCAAGATAACAAGTGTCCGCGTAGTCAAGGATCGGTAAAAGAAGAGACTGAGCCAGCGCAACTTTAGTAGGAATGGGGAGAACATTGCGTAATCTTCGAAGTGAACCAACTGCGGCAAACATTCTTCGACTTACTTCACACACTTGCGGTCCCCAAGACAAAGTCTGATCGAACATAATACCTAAATTCTTAACTTTGTCACTGTATGGGATAAGTGTCCCTTCGAATATGACTGGCGGGAGCAGCGACAAAGTTAACCGAGAGATTAATTTTGAACTCCCAATAATAATGGCTTGAGTCTTCAATGGATTAACTTTAAGCCCAAATGAATTACACCAATGAGAAATACTAATAAGATCTTCATTAATTATCCTAATTGTATTGGGGAGATCCGCAATCTTACATTGAGAGTAGATTTGTAAATCGTCTGCATATAGGTGGTAAAGAGAAGTAATGTGGGAACAGATCGAATTGATGAAAATAGAGAACAATAGAGGAGACAACACGCCACCTTGTGGGACGCCAGCTATGACAGCAGACCAATCAGAAAACGTGTCTTGAATTTGTACACGTTGCCGGCGCCCTTGCAAGTAACTATGAAACCAACCAATTACTTCAGGAGATATGTTAAGAGAACTTAGGACAGCGAGTAAAACATTAAAGTCTACAGTATTGAAGGCATTACTAAAGTCAAGCAATGTCAATACTGTAACCTGCTGATTATCCATGCCTAGGCGAATATCATCAGTGATTCTAACCAAAGCCGTAGTCGTACTATGATATTTCTTATTTTTTTTTGATTTTATATTTCTTTTGATTAAAAAAATGTTACCAACGAACCAATCATAACAAACATGCACACCCGGATGAATTATTTGTAGGGAAATCAAATAGTTGTCGTAGTTGTTTCTGTATCCCTAGCAATCAGAAAGCAAGGTTGCAAATGTCTTAACAAAGAATAGGTAAACCACGGGGAACAAGTAAATATATTATAATTATATAATAAATAATTATATGACGGCTCCGTGGCGCAGTGGCTTAGCAATGAGTTGCTTGCGCTGGGGGGCGCGGGTTCGAATCTCACACGGAACAAGTATTTGTATGGCCTACAAATAATTGTTCCGGGTCTGGATGTTTGTCCTTGTGCAATTTGTGTTTGTAAACTGCCTCCACGATACAGGAGAAAATCCTAGTGTGAGGGTAACGTTTTTTTTAAAGAAAAAAAATATAATAAAAAAAAACTTACAATATAGTTGTAACGTGTTTTTTTAACAATCTGTTGTTAATGTGTTGCATAACAAAGCTGAAAAAGACGACGGAATAGCTAAAAATGAAGTCAATATTATAGATATATAGTTATGTTGGTAGTAGAGATAAGCCATAGTAAAATAATCACGGTGACCTTGAATTTACTACAAATTAAGAAGGCAAATCAAAATATAATGACTGATCTAGCCATAGTTAACATATTTTAAAACAATCGAGGTTACCACGTTTATTGTATTAAATCTAGTTAGTTATTAGAAAATTTTCTTTGAACTTTAATTCATACTAGCGACCCGCCCCGGCTTCGCACGGGTGATTTCTGAATCTTGACAACAGCGCCACCTGTCGGGTCCATTTGTGAATCTAAACCATCCAGTTACCCATTCAAACAGAAAAAAAATTCATTAAAATCACTCGAGCCATTTTTGAGTTTATACATTAAATATAACTAATTATACGAATTTAATCGCATTTAATTTTAACTTTTTAATTCCCGACGTTTTGGGTGCTGTACAGCAACCATGGTCTCTGATATGAAAACTAATTTTAAGGAGCACTTCCCCATAAAATTAGTTCTATTCTATGTGTAGTATTAGGTATTTGCGTTAAATATATATGTTTAAACTAGCTGTTCCACGCGACTTCACCCGCGTGTAATTTGGGGTTTTAATTATGTTGCTCAGAACCCTAATTCTTTTTCTCTCTTCTTTCAAATATAAGTAGCCTAAGTTACTCCTTAGAACATCAGCTATCTGCCAGTGAAAGTCCCGTCGAAATCGGTTCAGCCGTTTCTGACATTAGACATCCGGAACAAACAGACAGACAGACAAACAGACCGACAGACAGAGAGACAAAAATTTTAAAAATTGTGTTTTTGTTATAAGTACCGTATATACATTTATATGCATTTAGTAAAAAGCTGTTATTTTAACATTACAAACAGACACTTCAATTTTATTTATTTGTGTATAGAGTTAGATTAGTAAAAAGCTGTTATTTTAACATTACAAACAGATACTTCAATTTTATTTATTTGTATAGATATGGTAATGTGATATGTTTGTTCTTGTGTTAGACAATGTACATAGCTGTGTGTGCGACGCGCGAAGAAATAATCACATTAGTGTAATTGCGATGCAAGGCGGAAAGTTTGTCCATTAGAACATTATTGATGGGTTTTAAATTGCATCCAGTCCAATGGGAATAAGCCCTATGTCAGGTTGATATCGAATAGGGTGACGTGGTTGATATTATTTTTCTTATTGATTAATAGTTTGACGTGGTGGACTTAGAAAAAATAAATTTATCATTATGAAATTCTTAACATTGAGGTACTTGTTTTATATTTCCGTAATATTCTATCTATTTCATCTCCAAGAAGAACGAACATTGGGTGTAATTTGCTCAGGCCAATATAAAATTCATTTTCATTGATTGTTAACTATCTAACCTAACTTCAAAATTTTAAAAAAAGGGACGTAATTATCGATTTGCACATTAAATGCCTTTCAATATAGCTATAAAATTGTAAATGTAACATTGGTAAATATTTTAATCAAAGCTTTGAAAATTGTAAAAATCACCTGTGTGTGTGTGAGAGAGAGAGAGAGAGAGAGTGTGTGTGTGTGTATGTCTGCGTGCGTGCGTGCATGAGTGTATGCGTGCGTGCGTGCGTGAGTGAATGCGTGCGTGCGTACTTGCGTGCGTGCGTGCGTACTTGCGTGCGTGCGCGTGTGTGTGTGTGTGTGTGTGTGTGTGTCTTCTCAACTTACTATCTTATCAACTACTTAAAAAAGGTTAATTTGACGTTGACTCAACGATTTTATATTTAACTTCTAATTTGATAGCGATGAAACCAAATTCTATATATTGCTTTTTTAATAATATACTTGTAAATGTGCTTGTATATTATATATTAGCATTGCCTTGATAGACTGTTTATACTATCATTGTAAAGACTCAAAATCCATATAAAGTAGGAATATTAATATTTATTTATTTATTCTTTATTGCACAGCATACAAAACATGTACGGAATATATACTACACAAAAGATACAATGAAATTTGCGGTCTTATTGCTGAGAGCAATCTCTTCCAGTTGTTCAATGGACAGGATTGCAAGAAAAATGAAATGAAACAAAAAATAAAGAAGAACATAATATCGACGGGTGCAAAGCATAATAGGAAAAAATGCTCCCATTTTGTCAATTTTAAACCAAATTTATTGAAATTTTCAACATTGCTTCATTATTTAATAATGTATCCACATGTATATTTCATTTCTTCTAATGATGTTTAATTTACGAGATATTGTAGTTGTCTGCATCTACATTGCGCTTAAAAATATGACAACTGTGTTAACTACCACTTGGCCGTTTCTACGTGGGAATTCAAAGATTTAGTAAAATACTTTACTAAGTCTTTGAATTCCCACGTAGATTAGTATATTTCAGTAAATACGAAAACTGTAACACTTCCTATTATTAAAATTAGTTAATGACCGTTTTACATCTTATTTTATCGGATCTTTGGTTGAGAATTCAACAGTAAAATTATAATTATAGCCTTCGTTAGAATAAAAAACAATTAAATGAAATCTACAAAATTCTAAAGTTTTCATAATTTATAAAAAAAATAACATCAGTCATAATAATCAAGTTAGGTTCGTTTCCATTACCTAGTTAACACAATAATAAAAATAAATCCTTTAAAGTACGTTCTATTCGTACATTTTTTTTATAAAAATAGTTAGGTATATCATTTATGATAAAAGTAAGTAGAAAATTAAATTCTAAACAATAATTAAACTCTGTATCAATACTTAAAAAATTACGAAAGATTTTTTTTTAAATTATTTTAAAACCAATTTAAAAATTATTCAGTCTCATTACCGTCAGTACAGGAACTATGTTTCAAATTTTTATAAAAGTTATGATATCTAGGAGGTATCAGATTTTGCTGGCAGAGGCTTATTAAGTCTTTGTACTTGGCACTTGTAATCATGATGGGTTCATTATAACATTTTTTGGGATCATTAAAGTCACGGTGGGAACGAGTAGTAACTTTTCGCACCAATTCAATTCGCTTGAGTTCTTCGTCATTTAGATCATATTTATAAAATATTGTGTAAGGATTCTCTGCTTTAACGACTATTTCTCGAACTTGATTCCACTTAACATTCTCATTGTCGGTATTTTTTGTCAATTTAAAATCGTATAAACATATTTTGAAATCCAAAATTTGGTCTTGTGTTATTTCTATACCCTCATAAGCATCGCCCGACGTTTTACACCACTGAACGAGTGTATCCCATTCTTCAGGACAAAAAATGAATTTTCTCTTCGACGATTTCTCAATTAATGCGTGGACATTATCGCCTTCTTGCTGAGTGTGACCCTTTTCCAAAAATCTGTGATGAATATCAATGCTATACTTTTGAGAGCAGTATACATACATCAGAAACACAATACGGTTCCTGTTCTGACCGCCACAGTTATCGGACCACAGGCGGATATCTTTGATACCTCTATTAGTTGACTGTTGTATAAAATTATAAAGGCAACTAGCCACTTCCTTCGAACCCCGCTTAGCTATAGTTTCAGGCCACATATAACATATTCCTTTTTTAAGTACCATATCAAAAACAGTAAAATTAAAGACAGAAAGTTTACGCTTATAATAATATTAACTGGTTTCTCCGTGTGGTGTCGACAAAATTTTTTGAAAATCAAAGGTAGCCGAAGTTACAGTTTCAAGATTAGAATTAGCTTCATTTTTGTCTTGTTTCTTCAAAGATCTCGCTATATTTTTATCTTGTATATGTTTATTGTACTGATCTTGTGCTCTGGTTTGTGAAGGAAGGCAATTTTTAAATGCTATACAAACGTCGCACTGGTCTTTTTTAGGAATATAAAAGGCTATGTTCATTTCCTTGTTAACTATGTCTCGGTACTGGCGCGCTATGTGTACCCTCTCTACAATACTATTTTCCTCTGCCCAAGTCTGGTACAACTTAAACATCGTGGAGAAATTTAAATCAGCCAAGTAAACTTTATTTGTGTCTTTTCTTGTGTAATGTGACTCCACTGATTGAAACGAGTTTACATGATCACACACACACACCTTTTATTATGGCGGCTATACAAACCTTGTTTTTATTGTTATGACGACCTCTGAAGTCTTTTTCACAGTTACCAGTACTTTTATCATATTTATCAAGAGAACTCTGTATAAACTGATTACTTACCGACAGCGTATTCTTAAACATTGTTTTGCATACTTTTACAGTTCTAGGGCTGGTTTCTTTTAAATTTATTGGAAGCGTATAGTTTACACTGTGTTGGCGTTTAGAACCATTCTCTGTAGTAATTCTTCGTTTCATACAACGTTTTGTATATTTATCTATAAAAACCCATTGCTTTTCGTGATCACAGAGATCCCAAAAACGATCAAAGATAAGTTTTCTATCTTCATGAGATATTTTTGCGCTACAGTTAAACTTGCAAATAACACATGCCGGCTTAAGATGTTTCACAGGTTGCAATTTTCCATTTCTGGACTGATGTTGTTTACCTGAATTTAATAGTAATTTACGTCTTGTATCAATCCACTTGTCTTTATTTCTTAATCGCCTTTTCTTTGATCTATCAATACTGAACTGACGTCTTTTTCTACCGTTTAACGACGAAGGTGTAGAACATTCACTTGATGCCCCCACCGCCGAAGAAGCATCACTAGTGTTGCTTATAGAAGATTGACAGTTTGAAATTAGTGACATACTCGATGGCCTGCCTGAGTTTATTAAACAGATATTTTGATCTAATTCTGATAATGGACGCGGCGGACTTGAAGTAAATGAGTTGTATTCTGAGGGCGTTGGTGTATCCGATAATTTGCTCGGAGAATCTCTATTATCAACATAAACATTTTCTGAATTAATTTGTATTTCAGATTGAAAGTGAACTGGTGTGACCGACCTAGAGTACACAGAACACGGGGACTTATCTTGCGAAGTTAACTGATACTCATTTGTCTTCATCGCTGACACATCAAGGTCTTCTATAAGATGTTCAATAACTTCATCGGCCAACACAGCATTTTTGTCGAAAAATCCATCGCTTATGTTCTGTAAGCTTTCATCTTCTTTAAAAGGTCGTTTCGGACTTTCTGAACATGAAACAATAGTAAAAAATAACAGTAAGAAAATATAATTTAATTATAAGTCAGTTAATATTAGGTAGGAGTATTAACATAACAAACAATACTAATTTACAAAAGTAAATTGAGACATCTACATCACAATCGCAACGTAGAAAAAGCTATATGGCAGATAGCCGTTTATGCGTCGTTTCGTAAAAAAAATATCAATGATAACATATTTTCATAATTACAAAAACTAATTATGATTTAACTTCAAAATAACAATAACATTAAACTTGTATTATAAAAAATACGTACCAGTACTAGTTTCACGGTTGTTACCGATAAGTCGTAATAGATCTTCTCGGTTCATAATATCGCATTGTCGTCCCGTTTTGCCCAAATTCACCAATAATTTACGTCTTTCCATGTCTTTTGTGTTGAACTCAAACTGTTTACTAATATGATAACACTTTTACACACACTATAACACTTAACAAACCAAAACAAACAAATATTCGTGCCGGCCGGCGAAGCACATGTCATCTGACTGATAACGCAATATGACTGACCGCTGGCCCCCCGCGCGTCCCGCGTATAAACGGTCAGCGGTAGTTGTCCGCATCTACATCGTGCAATTTCACAAAACAGGCGTAGTTGTCTTCTTTTACGTGACAAAAGTACCAAAAATAAGGTGATATTTATATTTTTGTTTTTGCTATGTTGTAGAACATGATATTTTAAGTTAGTTTTTACAAAAAACCAAAAATCTCAAAATTGCAGTTAACTTTTTTTACTTTGCACCCGTCGATATGTATCATATATACATATATGTACATTTATAATCCATACATATTCATATGTATACATAAACATAAAAATACATAATAATTACGGTACACGACTTTAATTATATGCAACGGCTTATTCGAAAAAAAATTGATTATATCACTTTGAATTAAACATCTAATGATCAGTATGGTAAGTAAATTAATAAGAGTTAATAGATTCATTGCTAGAAAGGTCGTTGATAAATTACTTATATATTAAAATATTTCTCCGACCATATTGAATCACCGTAACAATGGATATAGAAAGACTAGGATGAATAATTGCTTGCGGGTTTCCTGGAATACTAGCGACTTTTTTTTTAAACTTGCTTTACGGCTATGGTTTCTAGCCCTTCTGAGCCTCATACTAGCGACATTTACTGTAAAAACCATAAGCACTTGTAACTTTGTGTTGCTTGTAAATAACTCCCAAACTGCCGCTGAGGTCGAAATCGGTCAAAAACTTTCACATTTTCCTATTTTAAGTGGTTAAAAAGCGGCTTATAAAGTTATAAAATACTAATAGCGCTGTAGATTTTAGGAATCGTTCATCTTAATATGCGGAACGTACGTAATATGGTTTTAATACTCGTATGTATTGTTGATTCTCAGCATGTTGTTGATTGCCTGGTGTTGCAGTTGTTCATGGGCGGTAATCACTTCCCATCAGGTGAGCCGCATGTTCGTTTGCCACCTATTTCAATAAAAAAAATATCTTATCAGGGTGGTCACTCCGTAAGTCAGGAAGTTTTCTTCCTAAGCCAATTCCAGGATAAGCGGATTTTATACGAACTATACGACAGGAACATCATCACTTTAGCTTACATATTAAAACAAAGAGGATATACTTCCATAATATACTTATATGACACACATATGCATATGTAATAACGAAAAAAAAAACTAATATTTTAAAAACGGCAACAGTACTGCAGTTTGATGACAGATAGCTTAGTATATTTGAAGATGAAATTTAAAGCGCTAATGTTAGTCTTTTCACTGAGGTAAATCCTCCATCCGTACCGTCTATCTTTTGGATATTCGGACACAACCTGCGGCCATATCATTTATATTTGAACCGATGCCAAGCTCCGCAATCACAGTCGTAAATAGGCCAAGAGGCTGCGGTACCGCGCTGGAGCTCACGGTTTTTATAAACAAAGCTAGTATGCGGCAATACTAACGATTTTGGCGTTTTGATCTGAGCCGGACATGTCAGTCAAAACAATTATACAATGTCAATTTATTGCATACCCACCGGGTGTCTCCAAATATTATTGCAAGCAAATACGGATAATTCCGCAAAGGTAACGTGAAATAACGGCAGAATAAAAGTGCTGCGGCACTTTAAAATACCAGCGTAAAATAGCAGCTTAAAGCTGCTGTGCTTCGTCTGGTGAATATAGAGAACCGGAGCCCCTTTTTACCGGAAACAAGGCATTCCATCTTAGTACTCAGGGGTAGCAACGAATCTGAATTTTGATTCTTAATTGAGGATAGATATAGATGTCTATGGGCCACAGCATCGAAATACCATCAGGTGGAATGCGTGCTCGTTTGTCACCCTCATACTATAAAAAATATTAGCTGTAGGTTTATGCTGAGTTGGTGATCTTTTTGTTGCTGTAGCTCAATATTAATAAGATTTTTTATTTATTTCTCTTTGTGTATCCGCTTTGTAATTGAATTTATTGTATTATGTTGCAGTCACGAATAAATATTGTTTTCATTCTTTATTTCTTTCAAATGTTTTTTTTCAAATGACGTGGAAATTGACCCTGTTGTCAAATTTGCGAAACACTTTGTATTTCAATCGTCAATGAGCCAAGCGTAGTGCTTAAGAAAAGTCCACCCTATTTGGCTCTAATATTTAACAGTCGACTTCTACGTGCTGGTAAAGAGAAAAGGTAGATGAAAACATTGTAGTTTTTAAGGGTTTGATGAATATGAAAGTGGCAACTGATGATGTAATCTCTGAACATTTATCACAATTTGTTTTAGTTATTGTGGCACAGCCACCTAGACCTATTAATTCTAGCACGCCTTATCACGTTACCATTGCATCCAGTGGGGTGCTCCCACCAATTTTTATACAATTCCTGTCGTTTTTTCGAGATAAATGACCGACCAATTGCTACGTCAGCTTACTAAAACATAAAACGTATTTTTAGTACCGATTAATTTCACTACTAAACGGACTTAATAGTGATTTGACAACATATGAGTACAAATATACGTGATGTGACAAAATTCCAAGTGGGTCTTAGTGCACAAAAACCTTTTTTATTCTCATATTTGTCGGCAAACCTGTCTCGCCGATCAAACAACATATCCGATGGAATATTTGCTCGTGCCGTTCGACATTCTTGTTGAGTTTTGGTGCACGGAGCAAGCGTAAAGCCTAAATTGTTTAAATAAAGTTTTGCAAATTTTGTTTTGTTTATCTATCTACATCCCAAATCCTTATTAACCAAAAATTACTATTACTGTACTCAATATCCTAATTGCTACGTTAGGTCGGTTTCATAGATACTTTTACTCATATTAAATCAAAATGCAGATGCGTTGTCACTCCTTGAAGTTAGATGGAATGCCTAAATTCCAGTAAAAGGGTCTTCTGTTATCTACATTTGATCACTCGGAAGTCTTCAGGGATGACAACCCATCTGCATTTTGATTCATGATCGATGATAAATGTTGGAAGTTTATGGGCTTCAGCATCCACTTACTATCAGGTGGACTGAGTTTGTCAGACTTATTCTATAAAAAACTATTATTAAAGAAGAGCCAGTGAAGTTGGTTAAATCGCTTTCGCAATATAGGTAACTGTAAATAAAAAGTAACATACGCGTCAAATATAGGATGTTTTTGGTTTTGGAATTTGGTTACATAACCAACACTAAATCCAAACCAGTGCCCATAACAGAAAAAATATTGAAATCAATGTAAGGTAATAAATTGGGAACACATGGTGGTACTTGTTTTCTTTGGGTATTGTTTTCGCTGTTTGTCACGCTTCCACCTTGTCACTTGTCACTTGGAAAACATTTCCAAGGATCGAGTGTAGTGCTCAGAATGTTTTCACTTTTCTACGCCGTTGAACCGAATACCATGAATACATACGGAAAACTTAAAAAGTAGAAATCATTTGAGAGACGACGCTTTGAAATTTTAACATTGCATACCGGAGTTTTCAAGACCAGTGAATATTTCTAGTGAAAACACTCCTTGCGTTATCAGTTTTACGTTTCACTATTTTTATCTTTCATCTGTTGAGTGTATTTTTTCGAATCAAGGATGACACAGTGGTTCATAGACATCTAATTCGCATCTTTTTCTTCTAACAATTATCTGTCTTACACACTGTACATCCGGATTTTTAACGAACGATACTCTAGTGATGTACGGTTTATTCATTTGAAAATACTGAACCCTAATACTATATTGTATACTATTAGAAATGACCAACGAGCACATATCGATTAAGCAAATATGTTGTCACCTCTGAGGACTAGGACTCGTAAAGAGCACTGAATCGCCAATCACGCTGTCCCTTTCTTTATAAATTTACTCCCATTTTCATGAATCGATTAATTAGTTCCCATAATACTGGTTCTCTCTGGTGTAACAGCGAATCAACCGCTGTGTTTCGGAGACAGGGGTAACAACATAACTGTGATCTTCTTTGTTCGAACTTGGTTGCTAGTCCCATGAACTGCTGTTGACAATCATGTAGATTGTTAGCTCGTTCGTTATTCTAATTTTCAAAATCAATCTTTATTCTCTTACTCTCGATATCTGATGGGATGGTAATTCGACTCGACCGGCGAGAGACCAGGCGCAGGACCAACGGCCTTGAAACATATAATGCTATTATTATGTCTATATTGTGTTTTTTAATATTTTTTGCCTTTTTTACTCAAATTTAATTTAATACTTGTAATATCCGAAGATTCTTTATTACTATGTTAAATTTAACTGAGAGCATTCCTCTAGGCAGTACTAAAATTCATTAAAGTTTCACAAAAATATGTGAACGGACCCTATCTTCCCTGACGGGCCAATTCTCACACTTTCTAATTAAAGAAGGGAAGAAGGAGATCGCTACGCTTTGCACATAATAAAGGAAAGTTGCTCTCTATTCCGGCCACTTAGTCCCCGTTCATTTTGTACCGCATTTTAAAAAGCCATCTTTGGGTTTTCTGTAACACAATAATGTATTAAAAATTCGCTGAATAACTTTAAGAAGAAATATTTTTAGTATCTTAAAATTTATCACACATGAGAATACAACTATGCGGGTCGGTGGTGGAGAGCAGAATCTAGGGTGAGAGGCAACTGAAACAGTCACCACAAAAACACATTTAGTCATGTGATATAACTACGTACCATAATATATTATGACGTTTAAATTTGATTTTGTATTTTAACCCATATTATCCTGTGGGTATCCTAGGAAACAAACAAGGTTTCACCCCCGTTCCTCGGAAAGCACGTAGTCGTTGGTCCTGCGCCTGATCTCTCTTTCTTCGTGTCGGATTGCCGTCCAACAGACTATGCGAGTGAGCAAATAGAGACTGCACCTGTGCTTGCGCATACACTTGTGCACAATAATATTGTCCTCCGTTGAGGCTGGTTGTCGTGACCGTAACTTAGTCTGGAGGACGTTATTATAACTGCTTAATATTTAGTATATAATTGTAAAATATAAAATAATAATATTAATATTCTGTAGTGCGTCAGACATGTTTGCTGAAGCGGTAACAGACAGCCTTACAGCTATTCTGCGAAAAAGAACAGCATCCCTGATACGCAGGTTACGAGGGAGCACCAACAGCGTCCTGACAGTTATTGTGGAGAAACCAGACTGCCCGTCCCTGCAGCATTGGACACGTATTCACTGCTGCGGGTTTGATGCAGTAGGAAGTGGGCAAAGGTATATGAAATAATTTAGTTATAATTAGTTAATGTTGTTACTAACATAATATTTTAGTTTATATATAAGTTACTTATTAACCCACATGGATCATGGTCCGAAATAAATGATTATAATTATTACTCTGGGATCTTGTTAGAATTCGTTTCATAGTCATTATTATTTTAAGATCTTTTTTTATAAAATAAGGGTGACAAACGAGCACACAGTCCACCTGATGGTAAGTGGTTGCTGTGGTCCATAGACATCTACATCTATCCTCGTTTACGAATCAAAATGCAGATGCGTTGTCAGCCTTGAGGACTAAGATGGAATGCCTCGTTTCCAGTAAAAAGGGTCTCCGGTTCTCTACACTCAACATACGAAACACGGCGACGTTATGCTACTATCTATTGTGAATGCTCCATTTTACTCACATCCCAACACATGCACATTATACACAGGTACAATTTTAATTGGATGAGGTATGATATAGTTATGTACTGGTTACAGTGTCATTATTGGTACCATCCGAAAGATGACGCCGTTAACAAAATCTAATTCAAATTTTCCCAATTTTGGAATTTCTATGCTGCAAACATAAGTTCACATTACAAATCTATAGACGTAAACATCCATGTCGGTCTGTAATATAAAAATAATGGTTTTTTTTGAGCTCAGGGGGTATTTGGAAAATTCTTGTACATATAATTTATATCTATCATTATTTTTTAATACAATATTTAAACATTAAAATAATTTCAGCACATCTTTATAACGAAGAATTTTTATTGGTGTTGATTATTCCGCTGTGAGCAGCGACCGGTGACCAAAGCGTAGAAAGTGCAGCGGTGTGTCTCGACTCTAACAATTATTTTAGTTTAGATTCAGTGAAGTGGAAAACTTACTGGATTGCGAAAGTTTCTGTATCGTTTCACAGGGTTCCGATTGGTGATATTATTATTTCATTTGGTTTACTAAAAGAGCTTCAGGTAAACAAATTGTTTAAGAGTTAAAATACGAATAAATAAATGTATTATCCACAAACAGAAAGGAAAAGAAAAGTCATACATATACATACAGCTCAAGCTAATAATAGATAATATTAGATTTAAAAAATATTATACAACACGCGTTGATTTGATTAATAATCTTAGTAAGGAATATAGGTGTATTTTTTTCAGGTCTATATAATGGTTAAGTATGGTTGTAGCACGAATGGGTCATCTCGACCGGGGAAGGACCACGCTGTCACAGGATACCAGCGTAAAATAGCAGCTTAATGTTGCTGTTTTTCGTATGGTGAGTTTAGAGAACCTGATACGCTTTTTTCCAGAACTAAGGCATTCCATCTTAGCCTTCAGTGATGACAACGCATCTGCATATTGATTCTTAATTGAGAATAAAAGTAGATCTCTATGAACCACACCATCCACTTACCATCAGGTGGACTGTGTGCTCGTTTGTCACCCATATTCTATAAATAAAAAACCTAGGCTTTTCATCAAGAATCGGAAGAAGACAAAATTATACTACATGATGTTATCATAAATCTGAAAAAAAAATATATCAATTTTTTCGATTAAAAAGCTAGACTGATTTAGTTTTATGATAAAATCAATTCTATCCTACTAATATTATAAACAGCAAAGTTTGTGAGGATGTATGTATAATGTACAAATATCCCGGGGCCCATCAGCGGTAGATTTGACGGACAACTAAGGGTGGGGCTCGAAATGTTTATGGATGAATGTCCTACACAATAGATGTAAGGCTAGGTAATTAATACGAACTTACCTGGTTCCAGATCGAGAACCGACCCCAAGGCGCTTTCAGGCGTTAAGTATGTGCATGTACGTAGTGTGGAGTGGTGTGTATAATATGTGACCTGATTTAACCATGGGAGTCGAACCGCAGACCCGCAGGCGCTGCGTTTCTTCAAATGTGCGATCCTCCCGGGCGTTCACCAATGGAAAACTTCTGTCTTCCTATCACTATTACAGTCTATCAACTTTATTGTACATATAATTAACTTCAAAGTCAACCAATTCAACATTCATCGCAATCAAACACGTGACACCCGACACAAGTAACAAAAAGTCGTTCAAAGTTCAATATTCAAGGTTCCGGGTTCATTTAGCACAAAATTACGAACACACGTATGAACGCGATCTCTTCTCGAGTCACAAAGTTTAGCGTTCCAAACAACGAACTAAATTCATTCGTACGATATTAACTATCACTATCAGGAAATTAAATATTGCAAATGAGCTTCAAAATGCAATCACTATACAAATTGACGTAAATTAACACAAGCTACTACTGGTCGGCGCAAATTAATGGCAATCAGTTAATTTAATCACTCAAAACTCAAATTAGGCCTCGTGTCACGTAACGCACAAAACAGACACTCCATTCGAGACGGTCTTAAAGAAACACAAATTTTCGATAGTAAATTAGGCTCGCAATTACTCGAATTCTAGACCCTCAAATCAACACTGGCCGCGAGCAATCGATCCAGTGGTCGCAAATAATACACTAGTCGACGGAGCCGCTGCGGTCAAAAAAACTGTTGCTAGCCCACGAGACCGAACGCCGGGAAGCGGAATACCGCTGCCCCCCCCCCCCCCTCCCGGCGTCGCGCACGTAACCTCACACCATCGGGCGATGCGCTGAGTCAAACGCGATTGGATGGAGTTTCAAATGCCCATGTCTGGCCTAAGCAAACTCCCGTCCCGGACATAAGGACTTATGTCCGTGAGTAAATTGGTAAACGAGATGGATAGGTTCGCGACGGCACTTTTTACTCACAACCGCTACAACTATGAAACATTTCGCGGAAAACCCAAAGCATTTTTATTTTTAATTTAAAGCATTATTATTATTATTATTAATTAAGTGCTCGACCAAAACCAAATCTATTACTCTTTAACAGCGTAATTCAACGCTCCAGGGGAGCCCAAGTCTTCCCACCAACCAAGTGGAGGCCACAAAGTGTTGTGAACCCGAATCAAAAAGAGCGCGAACCGTTAAACAATCGACACTCGGGTTGTATGCCTTCACTGAGACCGTCGGCAATAGAACAGTTTGACAAGTGGACTGTTGACAGCTCAAAGGCTCATTGGAGGCGGCCGTGGTGGGAGCTAGAGCGGCAGCTAGCTAGGGCTGCTCTCTATCGGCTGGGCTCTATCAAAGGGGGGACGGTGGTACACCAGTCGCGGCCACTCAGCTAAAGGGGATGAGAAGAGTCTAGCTGACTGCTGAGTGGCTGTGAAGTTTCTCTCCACACGCTGAGGGTGGGGGGGGGGGCGACGACACCCCCGCCCCTGGGGGAACGACCCCCCGACTGGTCGGGACCCCTTTCAAACTTAGGGGCTCGGTGGCTGGCAGGCAAGCGCCGAGCGTTGCCCGACAGAGACACGGGCGTGGCTGAGCGGCCCCGCCCGTGGGGGTCGAGGGCCCGGCAGAGCCCCGAGAGTAGACGCCGTTCGCACCCAGGGACAAAACTGCATGGTGATTGCCGTGGCAATGCGGACAGGGCCGCTGGTGCAGGCAGTCTCGCTGGCGGTGCCTTTCCAAACACGAGTAGCTCCAGCGGCGCTCCTTGGCGATAGTTCGCCTCGCCGGAACCGGCTTACTCAATAACTTCGGGCACGACGTCACCCTGTGATCAGATGCTCGACAATAGGAGCAGGGGGGCGCCTCCTTGGCCGCTAGGCCACTGTAAGATGATAGGGAGCGGCGCCCTCCCGCGGGAGCTCCGATTGGCCTTAGGGGGGTTGACGACGACTTGCCCGGCCTCTCACTGGGCACGGCTCGTAGTTCGTCAACGGTGCCCGCCGCGTTCTCGATCTGCCGGCACTGCTCCTCCAAAAAGCGCGGCAGGTCATAGAAGGGCGGAATATAGGAGGCCTCGTCCCCGCCGTACCTCTCCTCAAAATGTATTCGAAGGTCGAGAGGTAGATGGGACAGCACGATGCGGAGCAACAAAAAAGTCCATTCGCCCACTGGTCAATCCAGCCGCCTCAACGTATTACAGGCCACCAAGACCGGATCCAACAGGTCCGGACGTAGTCTGGCCCGGTCACTAAGCAGCGGGGGGCTTAGAAGCTGCTTAACATGTTCGTCCGCAATTCGCTGGACGTTGGCGTATCTTGTGGCTAGGAGGTCCCGAGCAGTCTGGTAGGCGTCGTCCGACAATCCCAAGTGGCCGACGACGCCCAGGGCCTCCCCCTCCAGTGAGGCCAGGAGGTACGCCATCTTTTGGCTCGGGGTCAAGTCCCTCCGGGCGTCCATTAGGCTGTCAAAAAGATCAACGAATGTCAGAAAGAAGTTCGGAAAGGACCCCGGAGAACTTTGGCAGGTCAAGAGTTGGGAGTCGTCCCAACAGCTCCGGCTGAGTAAGCTGCTTCCGAGGGGACTCGGGCAGGCCACTCATCCCAGCTTCACGCGCCTCCTCAGCATACCTGGCCCCAGCCTCGATCCAGTCGTCCGTGAGCGTAAAGAACTGCTCGTAGTCCGCGAGGCAGGAGTCCAGAACTCCCTTTTCCTCATCAGAGGCTTTGAGCTCAGTGTAAGCCTCCTCCACTACGGCCCCCCGTGCTGCGACCTGCTCGAGCCGCTTCTCCAAATTATAGATCCGGTCGACCTATCAAAGCATGGACGCTAGCGGCCCAGCGCAGTTCCGCCTTCAGGCGACGAATCGGTAGCTTGTGCGATGGCATCACTACTAAATACAAATTAATACGCGGCACAAATACAAATCAAATTAACAAATAACAAATACAATTACTATCAAATCAAGTTGAATACAAATTACGACAAATACAATTACTACTTATTAAATTAAATACATATTACACTACAAATACAAGCACACACTACAGTCGATCAGCAAAGATGCCTCGCTCGGACGACCGACCCTTCGGCAATTAATCAGCTATAATTATACGATAACGACAATTATACGATTATGTGCTAACAATAATTATCTACCCAAAATACCTGACGCGTACCTAGCCCTAACAACACTACGGGCGTGGTTCCTCATACTACCCGCCAACAAACAAAAATATTTTGTAGTGTTATGCAACTTACATTTCATTGTACACTAATTCTCCATTCTGCTTCGATATTCTGCATCCATGTTTTGCATCACTTTATACTATTTTTTTCATTCTGTTTTTGATTCTCTGCATTTATATTTTGCATCAACTTTATTTATATAGGATCCTGTAACGTTTTTACACAATAACATATCATTTTACTGAATATTTTCACACTATTTAGTACTTTTAAATAGCTGTCAATGAAGTCTTACCTTTTTCAGTCTTTTATTGAATTCTCTGTAACTCTACAATTTCAGGCTTCGGCGCGTTGTCGCGCATTAGTTTTTCCTATATGAATAATATCTCGTTTCTTACTTAAATGTAATAATTTCTTAATAAAAGTCCAAAAACCAAAAATTGGTTTTTATGACAACTACTATTTATACCGTTGTCATGGTAACTTTTATTCAAATTCGTCTCTGGTATGATGTTCTTTCTACATAAATACTCTTTGGCTGTAGGTCATTTACAATAAATTTCGTTTTAATTTAAATTATTTCTCGTTCTCTCTAAAAAGGTATAAAAGCCAAACAATTGGAGAATACGGGACAGTCTCGCTTCAGTTCTCCAACGAGAAACATCTACTAAAGGCCTTATCCCGGGGCCGCTTTGCCCCGGGATCCTGCAAGCCTCCATCTACACGTGAAGTCGTCGGTGATTAGTCTGCTTCAAGCGCGGGGCCGCGCTACCTTCGGGCACGCTACGACTGCTTGCTCCAGGCGCTGAGGGCACCTACTGCCAGCGCTACCTTTGGGCGCTACGACTGCTAGCTCCAGGCGCCGAGTGCAACTACTGCCCGCGCTACCTTTGGGCGCGCTACGTGCGCCGGCTCCGGACGCTGCGTGTGCCCAGTCCAGGCGCTGCGTGCCGTCACCGCTGAGAAACCTCAAGCTCTGCGTGTGCCTATTTCTACAAAAGCAGCGAGGCTCCAGGCTCCACTATAAAACTATATTGTCCTATTCTCCTACCTTTATTTTTTTTAAAACCTAATTGTAATCATCATCATCATCCATCATCTTCATATTTCATTTTTTTATAAAATTGTAAATACTTCTCTAAAATTTTAAATATATTATTTTCTTGGTCTACTTTTGTTGTTTTGCTGTTCGTAGGTTAGGCTTTCTTTTTCCTATTAATTGTCGCTTTACGACAATTTATATTACGTACGTACGTATTTATTACCTACTATTTTTATTAATATACAGAAGCGGCCCCACAGGAAGTGGACCTGGTCGAGCCCCGACGGTTCGACAAAAAATGAGATTGACTTCATTATGACGACCAGACGACAACTGTTCAGTGATGTCGCCGTGATCGCGAGGGTGAAAACTGGTAGCGATCACCGAATGGTTAGAGGCACATTGAACCTAAACGTTAAGTTGGAGAGGTCTCGTCTAATGAAGTCAACGCTCCGTCCCCCTCGTGCTCTGTTCCAAAGTCCCGAAACCGTTCAGCTCGAGTTACAAAACCGTTTTCAGTGCCTAGAAGACTGCAATGAAGTGGACGATATGAATGACAAGCTCGTGGAAACTGTCCATGCGGTCGGAGCTAAGTTCTGCAAGACCCGCCGCAGAAGAACACAAAAACTCTCCGATCACACTCTTAATCTCATGGCTGTTAGACGGGAGATGAAGCTACATACTTCAACAGACTTGACAGCATACAGGCAACTGAACAGACAGATCTCCAAATACATGCGGCGGGACTTACGCAGCTTCAATACAGCTCGTATTGAAGAAGCGATCGAGCGGAACCAAGGCTCCAAAGTCTTTGCCAGAGATCTGTCTGCCAGAAAGAGCCAACTGTCAAAGCTGAAGACAGAGTGTGGCAGCATCGTTTCCGGGACACCTGAGATTTTGAGTGAGATTGAGAGGTTCTATGGGCAGCTGTACACGTCATCGTTGGAGCCACACGCAAGTGTGAGTAACGATCCAAGAGCGAGTCTCATCCGACACTATTCCGAAGATATCCCGGACGTCAGTCTGAGCGAAATTAGAATGGCTCTCCAGCACCTTAAAAACGGTAAGGCCCCAGGCGAGGATGGAATTACAGCGGAGCTTCTGAAAGCGGGTGGAAGACCGGTACTTGAAGTCCTTCAGAAGCTCTTTAATTCCGTCCTCCATGGTGGCATTACACCGGAGGCGTGGAGCAGAAGTGCGGTGGTCTTGTTCTTCAAGAAAGGTGACAACGCTCTCTTGAAGAACTACAGACCGTTTTCCCTTCTGAGCCGCGTCTACGTGCTGTTTTCGAGAGTCATTACGAATCGTCTCGCGCGCAGACTTGACGACTTCCAGCCTCCCGAACAAGCCGGTTTCCGAAAGGACTTTAGCACCATAGACCACATACATACCCTTCGGCAAATTGTACAGAAGTCCGAAGAGTACAATTTGCCACTATGTGTGGCGTATGTGGACTATGAGAAAGCCTTTGATTCCGTCGAAATTTGGGCGGTGCTGCAGTCCCTTCAGCGGTGCCTAGTTGACTGTCGGTATATCGAAGTGCTGAAGTGTTTGTACAGTAGAGCTACGATGGCTATCCGAGTACAGAACCAGAGTACGAAACCTATCCAACTGCAGAGAGGTGTGAGACAGGGTGACGTCATATCCCCGAAACTCTTCACCGCTGCATTGGAAGACGTTTTCAAGTTTCTGGACTGGAAAGGATACGGTATTATCATCAATGGCGAGTACATCACTCACCTTCGATTTGCCGACGATATAGTCCTTATGGCAGAATCGCTGGAGGACCTAAGCACTATGCTCAATGACCTCAGTAGTGTTTCCCAACGGATAGGTCTTAAGATGAACATGGACAAACCAAAGATCATGTCTATGCCGGTAGTTGTTGGGAACACTAAGCTCGAAGTTGTTGACGAGTATGTTTACCTGGGACAAATAGTCCGACTAGGTAAGTCCAACTTCGACCGAGAGGTCAATCGACGGATTCAACTCGGTTGGGCAGCGTTCGGGAAATTACGGCACATCTTCTCGTCAGTTATACCTCAAAACGAGACTGTACTCCCAGTGCGTGTTGCCAGTGATGACATACGGAACTGAGACGTGGTCCTTCACTGCTGGCCGGATGAGGAAGCTCAAGGTCGCTCAGCGAGCTATGGAGAGGGCTATGCTCGGAGTTTCTCTGCGTGATAAACTCAGAAATGAGGATATCCGCAGTAGAACCAGAGTGACCGACATAGCCCAACAGATTAGTAAGCTGAAGTGGCAATGGGCCGGCCATATAGCTCGAAGAACCGACAACCGTTGGGGAAGAAAGGTTCTCGAGTGGCAGCCTCGTACCGGCAGGCGAAGTGTAGGGCGTCCCCCCACTAGATGGAGTGATGTCTTGGTAAGATATGCAGGAAGTCGATGGATGCAGGTGGCTCAGGACCGTGCTTTGTGGCATTCTTTGGGGGAGGCCTATGTTCAGCAGTGGACTTGTGAAGGGCTGTAATGATGATGATGATGATGATGATTTATTAATATTACGGCCGGGCGTGATTGTCAATCAATCAATCGCGCTCCTGCTACCAAAAATGTACACGCCCCTAGCTGCCCCGACAAAGTTCAAATATCCCGGGGCCCATCACCGGTAGATTTGACGGACAACTAAGGATGGGGCTCGAAATGCCTATGGATGTCCTACACAATAGATGTAAAGCTAGGTAATTAATACGAACTTACCTGGTTTCGGGTCGACAACCGACCCCAAGGCGCTTTCAGGCGTTAAGTATGTGCATGTAAGTAGTGTGGAGTGGTGTGTATAATGTGTGACCTGATTTAACCATGGGAGTCGAACCGCAGACCCGCAGGCGCTGCGTTTCTTCAAATGTGCGATCCTCCCGGGCGTCCACCAATGGAAAACTTCTGTCCTCCTTTCACTATTTCAGTCTATCATTTTTATTGTACATATAATTAACTTCAAAGTCAACCAATTCAACATTCATCGAAATCAAACACGTGACACCCGACACTAGTAACAAACAGTCGTTCAAAGTTCAATATTCAAGGTTTGGGCTCATTTAGTACAAAATTACGAACACACACGTACGAACGCGATCTCTTCTCGAATCACAAAGTTCAGCGTTCCAAACAACGAACTAAATTCTTTTGTACGATATTAACTTCACACAAGCAAATTAAATATTGCAAATGAGTTTCAAAATGCAATCACTATACAAATTGACGTAAATTAACACAAGCTACTACTCGTCGGCGCAAATTAATGGCAATCAGTTAATTTAATCACTCAAAACTCAAATTAGGTCTGGTTTTACGTAACGCACAAAACAGACACTACATTCGAGGCGGTCTTAAAGAAACCCAAATTTTCGATAGTAAATTAGGATCGTAATTACTCAAATTCTAGACCCTCAAATTAACACTGGCCGCGACCAACCGATCCAGCGGTCGCAAATAATACACTAGTCGACAGAGCCGCTGCGGTCAAAAAAACTGTTGCTAGCCCACGAGGCCGAACGCCGGGAAGCGCCATACCGCTCCCCCCCCCCCCCGGCGCGCACGTCACCTCACACCATCGGGCGATGCGCTGAATCAAACGCGATTGGATGGAGTTTCAAATGCCCATGTTTGGGCATTTATTTATTGTTATAATATATATGTATATATATTATCTATGTTACCGTTCTGGCTTTAAATAAGCTACCCTTGAGATGAGAGGCTGCCAAAGGGTAGCATCCGACACTAGAGCTTTACCTCTCTCTTTTTATAGGATAGGGTGATAAACGAGCACACATTCCACCTGATGGTAAGTGGTTGCTGTGACCCATAGACATCTACATTTATCCTCGTTTGCGAATCAAAATGCAGATGCGTTGTCACCCGTGAGGACTAAGATGGAATGCCTCTTTTCCAGTAAAAAGGGTCTCCGGTTCTCTACCCTCACCATAAATAGCCATGAAATAGCAGCTAGATGCTGCTGTGTTTCGTATGATGAGTGTAGAGTACCGGAGACCCTTTTTACTGGAAATGAGGCATTCCATCTTAGTCCTCACGGGTGACAAAGCATCTGCATTTTGATTTGTAATAGAGAATAGATGTAGATGTCTATGGGCCGCAGCAACCATCAGGTGGACTGTGTGTTCGTTTGTCACCCTTTACTATAAAAAAATTGAATTAGGAAAGAGTGACAAAGCTAATTTATGTTGCAGAGGTGAACGGCATAGTCGGGAAGGGCCGCCCTAGGCGAAAGTTTATCAACCAAATTGGCGATATACTGAAAATGGGCCAAATCAAGAGTACCTTTAACCGACGAGCGTGTATGCGTAGGTTTATGCATGTGGAGAAAGCGAGAGAGGTGTGTCAAGATCGTGCCAAATGGAAGTCCATAGTCTCTGTCTACCGCTCTGGGTGACAGGCGTGAGTGTTTATGTATGTATCTTTAATATAATGGATTTCCGCAAAGTGACTTTTTGTGAGGCATATGCTGGCTCACGGGTTGGTGTTCAATAACAAGAAGAGTGAGTGATCTTTAAGGCAGGCAACAGACTATCTGATTATGTTATCCCGAAAAAGCTTTATGGGTTACCACTTGTTAGGGTACGTCGATTCAAGTATTTAGGTCACGATGTCACAGTTGACCAAAAGGATCATGCTGATATAGAAGGAGTGTGCAGTAGGGCGTTTTCGATCAGAGCGAACATGTTGGCTCGCAGATTTGCTCGTTGCTCAACAACAACAAAGTACTTGATTTTACTCGAGCAATTTTTAGGTCCACTATACTCAAAAGTCCTACTACGCCCTGAGTATGGCATTGTTTGGGCTGCCGCGATACTGCAGTGCCTCTAGCATGTTCGCACGTGCAGGTGTTGACAGTTTCCCCGGCATGCTCTAAAAGAAAGCCGGCTCATTTATACGGCGAGTTCACGGCAGCCGCAATAATGTTCTGAAGGCTATCGCCTACAGTGGGGACTGTCCACTTTTCGAGCACCTATGTAGGCTCACTAAATCGCTCTAAGTTAGTAAGTACTTACATTAGTTATAAAGTTTTTGGAACGAAGTTCCTTATCGGACGGTACGGGTTTGACGGATGGGAGCTAGGCGACAAAAAATGTAAGATTTTTTCGTCACTATCACTTGTGTCATAGTGTATTTTATTTTAAATGACGCTTCATTTTAATAGACGCTAGTAATACATTTATTTGTATTTGTTAATCAATATTATAATACGTTTATCAATAATAAGAAACTTCGTTCCAACCGAGTGTTCCACGACACTCAAGCATGTTTTTTTTTAATTTAATAACACTCATGGATTCTTGTTGTCTGAGAAATAAAAAATATATTTTTATTTTTTTATTTATTTAAAGTAACTTTTAATGTAAATCTTATTTTTTTTTAAATATTTCAATAAACCATACTCGCAAAAATATCTTGGGCATTATTTATTTCATTTTTTGAGTGAGTTATGTGTTGAATGTTATTAAATATCCAGGATTTAAGTAAAACGACTGGAAGGCTTATGTTAGCACATCATGCTACGGCGCTTCTCGCATGACTGCACATCGTTTAATTCTTGCTTTGTTGGTGGTACAATAAATAGGATTTTTCCCCACAATATTTCTAATATTATTCTTGATATCATCATTATCGCTTTCTATACAGAGCTGTTCAATGACTGGATTTTGTAAGAAAATAACATCAAGAAGAGGTTTTACAAATTTGTTGTATATTTATTAATGCACCAGCACCGCTGCCTCCCGCAAATAATGCAGCATGATTCGGAGCCATCTGCATCCTTCATGATTGTTCTTTTTTAAATAGGAAAATGCCTACGCATACCTGCCTCACTTAGACAAGGACGAGTACTGTCGGATTCGCACATGGTGTTTCACCTTCGCGCATGTTGGCAGGGTCACGTGAACACTTTCGCATACATCCGTGGCCTCATCAGGAGGGCCGTCCCGCGGTGGTCCTCCTTGTAGAAGCCAACTCCTTCCTCTTATCCTTCTCAGATTAGGTGCACCAGCGCCTGGCTCGGGCCGCGCCTTCACCTCGGGACAGCGATGTGGGTTCTTCTTAGTTCACCGTGGGGACCAAGTCACAACTTTAAAGCCCCTCCGCCGCAACAAAGCGGGGGTAAAAATTAGATAATTGATCGCAGTCATTAATAATGTATTCACTTTACCGCTAAAAAGATTCCCTTTGTCGTATATCCTCAGTTTCAAGGCACTCCCCTTGTTGCCTCAGCCAGTATCGGAATCCTCGGTGTCGACATATCGAGTGACGTGCAGTTTCGTGGTCACTTGGAAGAGAAGGCCAAATTGGCCTCTAAAAAGCTTGGCGTGCTCAGCAGAGCGGGACAGTATTTCATGCGGGCACACCGCTTGCAACTTTACAAGGCGCAGGTTCGGCCTCACATGGAATACTGTTCCCATCTCTGGGCAGGGGCCCCCCAGTGCCAGCTCCTTCCACTTGACCGCATCCAGCGCAGAGCGGTTCGAATCGTCGACGACCGAGTTCTTTCCGATCGGCTTGACTCACTGGCACTGCGTAGAGAGGTTGCATCTCTTTGCGTATTTTATCGCATCTACCACGGGGAGTGCTCTGAGGAGTTGTTCGGACTAATTCCAGCCGCTCAATTTCACCATCGCACATCGCGACAGAACTTGCGATACCATCCATATCATCTAGATGATTGGCGGTCCACCACTGTGCGATTCAGAAGAAGTTTTCTCCCTCGCACAACTTCCTTGTGGAATCGATTACCACCAGCGATTTTTCCGGACCGATACGACTTAGGGACCTTCAAGAAAAGAGCCTACTCCTTTTTAAAAGGCCGGCAACGCATCTGCGATTCCCCTGGTGTTGCAGTTGTTCATGGGCGGCGGTAGTCACTTACCATCAGGTGAGCCGCATGCTCGTTTGCTCCCTCTCCTATAAAAAAAAATCAATGAAAATACAATTACTTACAAGTTAACTTCAAATATTTAGATGTTCATTTTTTTATAATTTGCACCACACCTCAATTTCAATATTAACTAGAGCTTTCTAGGTTTACGACTTTATAACGACGCGCTAAGCAGTGAATTATGTAGAAGTAAATGTGTCGCGCGGTTATTTTATTCCCAGCTTATATTAACACAAAAATATGCGTACAATTGTCCAAAATTAACTCTCATTTTAAAATGCCTGCATGTTACATACAATGTAGCTGAATAATTTAAAAGATTTCCCGCTTAGATTCAGTCAAATAATACTTGTCAGTGAACGCAAAAAAAAAACAAGTACAGTATAATAGTAACACTCTGAAGAATTTATAATCGTTAATTGATTATATACTTTGGCGAAGAAAAGGGGGAGCAAGCTTTTTTTATAGGTAGGGTGACAAACGAGCACACAGTCCACCTGATGGTAAGTGGCTGCTGTGGCCCATAAACATCTACATTTATCCTCGTTTGCGAATCAAAATGCAGATGCGTTGTCACCCGTGACGACTAAGATGGAATGTCTCTTTTCCAGTAAAAATAGTCTCTGGTTTTCTGTAGGAAATAAAATCTGTAGCTGTAGGAAATAAAAGAAATAAATAATATAATGTTATCACTTGAACTCACCACACGTTTTAGCAGTTTAAAGTTCGCTCAGGCGATGATTCTATCAAAGTAATTAAATCAGTTCTCTCGTTCATCGTGATTTTATTCTTTGTGGTTATTTCCCTAGAAAAAACAAAGAAAAATATTATGCGGTGAAGTGTAGCATCTAATCTATTTTGGTGTTATCATGTTACTACGTTCATCACGTTACACGTTTTGTGACCGATAAATATTACGGTATGGTGATAGTAATTGCGCTACGCTGAACGTGCAGAGCGTTATGCAGAATGTGTAGCGCGTTATGCTGATTTATTGCTTTTGATGATAAAAGCGTAAAGCAAGAGTGCAAGTTAAATATAATTGGTAAATCCAATTGAGCATACCTTAAGCGAATAAAAAAATACGTATAACATGATTATACGGAATTTTTTAAAGTAGTTTAAATACATTTCGACAGCATTATCGGCTTCAACAATCTCGAAACCCATGAAAATGACACCCATGATGAAAAAATTGATACCCATTACAGCCGCCATCTTGGATTTACATTTCGACAGCACTATCGGCTTCAGCACCCTCGAAAACCATGAAAATGACACCCATGATGAAAAAATTGATATCTATTGCAGCCGCCATATTGGATTTACATTTCGACAGCACTATCGGCTTCAACACCCTTGAAAACCATGAAAATGACACCCATGATGAAAAAATTGGTACCTAATTCAGCCGCCATCTTGGATTTACATTTCAACAGCACTATCGGCTTCAAAACTCTCGAAAACCATCAAACTGTCACCCATGACAAAAAAATTGATACTAGTTACTTTTAGTACGTACTACTATTATTTAATCTGTGCTTTCAAAATATTGTAATTAAAAAAATCTATTATTATTATTATAATCAAGTATTTAAGAAATTTGGTTATTCGAATATTGTGTATTTGTACAGCGATCTTTTTGAGCCGCTGCAAACAACCGAAATAATGTCCACTCACGACGGCGACTGACGGCGAACTGATATACAATATGTCCGGTTTCCAATGTCCGATACTTTAAGGGGTTAAAATACAATTAATTTTATCGACAAATCAGGGATCAATGATTTTTTTTCGCCATCAATAAAAAAATGGCAGCACTTTAAAAAAAATTGTTGGCGAAGCATAGATGCTTGTATTAATTTAACAATATCTACCCAAGTAGAAGACTTTCAAAAACAAAATTGGTCTCAAATGTTAGTTAATAGTGTAGACAATAAATCTAGATTCAAAATATTATTTTTTAATTTTTCAGTATTAGTAAAAAACATTTTTGAAAAATAAATTAGACAACAAATTGATGTTGTTTTTTAGATTCTTAGCTTTAAAAAAAAACCATCGTGTTAACCATTTTTTTTACTTATTTTTATTATAATACAGGATATTTGCTATAAATGCACATTTAAATCTTAACTCTGAGTTAGATAGTTTAGGAGCTATGATAATGTGAATGTAACTGTTCAAAGTGCCTCTACCCCGATATTAGATAACTAAACACCCATTCCAGTGAGTAAGATAAAATTCTTCAATAATTCAAGGAATCGTAAGCAAGCACAATAGCATCCTTTGTGTGAGCAGGTAAAAAACGCTGTGCACAACAGTGCGAGCGAGACAGAATAACGGCTGTCTCCAGGTAAAAAGGGTGCAGTGTGCGCTTGTGCCGTCGAGCAGTCGTCCCTCGCTCTGCGTTATGATAACATTCCTGGTTTTAAGTAAATCTACTTACTGTACATAATTATTGTTTGTTGTTAGACTTTGTTACGTTTTTGTTTTGTTGTTGAACTGTTACTTTTTGTTTATTACAATGAACGAGTACTCAAGCCAGCATATCGCTGACATCCATTTCGTGTATGGATTGTGTAACGGGAGTGCAAATAGAGCTGTTGTAGAGTATGCACGCAGATTTCCTAACAGACGTACGCCGAATGCTCGCACTTTCGTGAGAATTCATTTGAGACTTGCGGAAAATGGAATAAGAAGGCTCTGTAACGAACGTACTCGTGTTTTGTCGCTCCAAGATGAACATCAAATATTGCAAATGATTACTCAAGACCCTAGCCTGAGCATTAGACGCATAGCTAATCGTCTCAGCCTGTCAAAATGGTCGGTGTGGAAAATTTAAAAAAGAGAAGGATTACATCCTTACCATTTTCGAAGGGTGCAAGAAATACTGGAACCGGATTATGTAAGAAGAGCAATATTTTGTTCGTGGATATTGAGAGAAACGCGATATGATCCAAACTTTTTAAAAAGAATTATGTGGACAGACGAAGCTACTTTCACGCGATCAGGGTATACGAACTACCGTAACGAACACCTGTGGCTTCAAGAAAATCCACATGCGATTCGCCCAAGTTCTTTTCAACATAAATTTTCTGTCAACGTTTGGGCCGGAATGATTGACGACATTCTAATTGGACCAATCATTTTACCGGAGACAATGAATAGCCCAAGATTCCTAAATTTCCTGGAAACGAATTTTTTGGATGCTTTATTGGAGTTACCATTGGCCTACAGGGCCAGAATGATTCTACAATTGGATGGTGCTCCGGCACACTTCGCGCTTCTTGTGCGGAATCATTTAAATGCACACTATTCGTCGTGGATCGGACGCGGAGGAACACTTGCTTGGCCACCGCGGTCGCTGGATTTAACACCTCTCGATTTTTTTTTGTGGGGCACACTCAAACGAAGAGTGTATGTAAATGTGCCAAATACACGAGAGGAGTTAGCAGAAAAAATAATTCAAGCAGCAAACGAATTGCGAGAAGACAAGGCAATGATCCAGCGCTCTACGCAACACGTTGCACTAAGAGCAACAGCATGTCTGCAGAGACAAGGAGGTCACTTTGAGCAGTTTTTGTAATTATTTTGCCAAATTAAATGCAATTGATATAAATTATTTTGTTTTATTTCATTTGCTAGTGTATCCGCGCTTTTCAAGTAAGTATGTTTACACTGTCATAGCTCCTAAACTATCTAACTCAGAGTTAAGATTTAAATGTGCATTTATAGCAAATATCCTGTATTATAATAAAAACAAGTAAAAAAATTGGTTAACACGATGGTTTTTTTTAAAGCTAAGAATCTGAAAAACAACATCAATTTGTTGTCTAATTTATTTTTTCAAAAATGTTTTTTACTAATACTGAAAAATTAAAAAATAATATTTTGAATCTAGATTTATTGTCTACACTATTAACCCTTTCGCTGTCCCGTGCACTACATATAGGTCATTGCTATTGTCTTACTATTGTGTTTTAAAACCGGACAGTGAATGTGTTAACTAACATTTGAGACCAATTTTGTTTTTGAAAGTCTTCTACTTGGGTAGATATTGTTAAATTAATACAAGCATCTATGCTTCGCCAACAATTTTTTTTAAAGTGCTGCCATTTTTTTATTGATGGCGAAAAAAAAATCATTGATCCCTGATTTGTCGATAAAATTAATTGTATTTTAACCCCTTAAAGTATCGGACATCGCAAACCGGACACCCTGTATACAGTAATTTATGGCGATGGCGAACTGGTTTAGTGAGTAGACTACTCTGTGGCTTTAGCTCCCTTTACAGAATTAATTTACATACAAGGCTACCAAATCAACGAAAATTTCGCCATTTTGGAGCCGAAAAAAAATAATTATAGCTAAACAAATCAAAATTACACTGCCATTTACATTCAGTGGCTTCCCACATGATAGATGAAGAGATTAAAAAATAGATTGAGTTAAACAATTGATATTTTCAAAAGTTAGAGTGTTTACAAGCCTTCCGGACTTGATAAATCCACACCATAAGACACAAAAACCCCTTTTTTATTTGTAAATAGCAATTAATCAATTTAAAAAATATATTAATAAGTTCAACAATCATTTATCTTTCTAACAATGTGCTTTTTATATCATTTATATGTATAATATGATTGCTAGATACGATTTTATTCGATAAAACGTTGGAATCTTAATTTTTAGGCGATAGTAGAACATACCTTGCGCTTTCGCTTAAAGTATGCAATATCCGCTACTATCTAACTAACCATAATCTCTTACTATTACTGTGACAATTTGAGAACTGATTTATTTGCCATATTTTTGCATTCATATATAAAATATTATCAATAATTTCAGTAGGTTTTGTTTTTATAAAAGTAAAGTGAAAAAGGCAGATTGCAACTTTACGATAACTAGATAATTTGACCATATACACCTACATCTACTGGTGATTAAGAATCAAAATGAGGATGGACCCCTGACGACTGAGCTTGTACGCCTTGTTACCAGCTTTTTGCTGTCTCCGGATCTCTACTCTATATTTAACACAATAACACTATCCTCAAGACCGAATTTCGAACACTGCGGCCAGTTTGAACAGAGACTAGCCATCCGCGCATGACAGGACTATAGTGCTGAAGTGTATGCGCAAACACAAGTGCAGTCTTTATTCCCTCAATCCCATCGTCTGATGGGACGGTAATCCAAAAGAACAGAAAGAGATCAGTCTCAGGAGCAACAGTTTTACGTGCTTTCCGAATCGTGGGGGTGATCGAGTCATGGGGTGAAATACTGCTAACATTCTAACTCCGAGCTACTCATGAGAATTTCTTGACAGAAAAAAAATTTAGACCCAACCTGGTCTTCAAACACAGGACCACATTTTTTTATAGGATAGGGTAACAAGCGAGCATACAGTCCACCTGATGGTAAGTGGTTGCTGTGGCCCATAGACATCTACATTTATCCTCGTTTGCGATTCAAAATGCAGATGCGTTGTCACCCGTGAGGACTAAGATGGAATGCCTCTATTCCAGTAAAAAGCGTCTCCGGTTCTCTACACTTACCATACGAAACATAGCAGTGTTAAGCTGCTATTTTACGCTAGTATTCTGTGAGAGCGTGGTCCTTCCCCGGCCGAGCCGACCCATTCGTGATAAAACTATACCAGTAATATAGCTGCAGTATGGCTCCACCACATGATCAACAGTCGCGTTTATGAGCACTAAGTGTTAACGAGGCAGTCAACATCATATGTCGTAAAAGCAGCGTGCGTTTCGTATGTTCAATGGAAAATACGAAACGCACGCTGCTTTTCTTTGCTAGAATACCAGTAGTGTGTGTAGTGAAAGCGTGGCCCTTCCCCGGTCGAGCCAACTCATTAGCCATAATGAAGCTTCAGTGTGGCTTTAGCATGCTTAAATTTAATTAATGTGATTATAATAAACTAGCTGTGCCCCACGGTTTCACTCGTGTATATCACGTGTCTGAGTCACGCGACATGACATGGACAGCTAGTTCAAGCATTTTAGACAGCAATGTATGGAAAATTAAGTAAAATTAATGGAGTACTTTTATCTATGGGCATACGTAGTACGTACGTTATACAGCGAAGTTAAATTGCATCTACATTTACCCCCATTATTTATCAAGAATCATTTCGTACCTACACCCTTTTCATGTATCGTGATTCGGGAGAGTTTTGAGGTGCGGGGGAGGGGGGGGGGCACTCATCCGGGAGGGGGAGGGTGAGAGAATAAAATGTAACTACTAGTATACAGTTATCTGTGCTTTGCTCTATGCCTATAGATAAAAGTATTCCATTAATTTTGCAATTTTTTTAACCTAAAATAATGATTGAACTAACCTCGTCCATAGAAGCGTTCACTGCATGTTTCTCTCGGTTTGGGCGGCTAGGTTTTATACATAAATATAGTATACATTAGATTCTCGATAGTGATTAGGGTGACACCAAAAAATGAAATGTACCGGTGTGAGTGAAATGTGCATGTGTACGAGCTGAATAGTGCTGCGCCATGCATCAACTTTAATTATCGAATAGTTTTACGTTTGAGGGCATAAAAATAAAACTACAAACAAAAAGTTTGTGATCTTTATTTTCCACCAAAAATAATTATTTTACTTTACAAATGTTGTTAGCTCTCCTTAGAGTTATTTTGCAATTTTCATACTTCAATATAATAATCAAATAAGTTTAGATTATTAATTTAATAATTAAGTGTTTATATGGTTTAATAGTGCTGGCGATTCATACATTGTATGTCAAGTATGTTAAAAAGATTTTTGCGGAACACAAGGTGTTCGTTTACTTAATTTCGAAACATATTTTCATTTATAATTTTTCCTTTCATATGTTTTGGAAAACTCGTTCAGAATGAATACCTATTTAAAAAACTTGAGAGGGATAAATAGAAATAAACAGCAGTGTTTATACTGCCTCGTTGCGGCCTGTTGTGTATAAAGAGCTTGTATAATATACTATAAGCTGTAAGACATTTTATCTTAGTTCTCAGGGTGAAAACACATTTGTAGCTTTCTTTGTTTGAAGCTAACTGTAGGTGACCATGTACTACAGTAGGCGTTTACCATCAAGTGATACTGTAAGTACTCACCTCCGATCTGTCACTTTCTTGAATGAGCGGTTTACTCTGCTATCGCTTATAGATTATTTCTTAACTCCATTTTTATATTTTAATAATGAAATAACAAATGTTTTCATTCGCAAATATTATTAATACATAATTATTACGTTAACGTTTTTTACTATAGCGTTTTATAATATTATTGGTGATAATAAAATTGGCAGCTACTGAGAAAAGTAAATGTAAATGAAATATTCCTGTTTTATTTTTTCTAATTTAAAATAAAATGAAAAATTCCGGTATTTCAGTAATGTAAACTAAGCAACTGCGCCATATTGTTCGTAATTTAAGACATATTCTCCCTTAACACGAGAACTGCATCCGGCAAGTCCACTTTAATGCCGATACGCGCTAACTCCCGCATGGTCGTGACAACTTTGACTTTACGAGGCAAAGTTCCAAGTCAACTATCGCGCTCTCACGCCACTGTTCTCGAGTCAGATTAAACCAACTTTAGCTAACTTTGGTACATTCATGTAGAAAGTAAGTTTTGAATCTTATTATGTAAAGATAATAAGTACGTATGCGGATTAAAGAAGTCGAAGTGTGTGGAATATCAAACTGCAGCTGATAACAATTTTGAGGTTATAAATTAAAGGATGGTGACCACATTAACACATGGACACAACTAGTTAAAATCATTGATTTTATTTAGTAATATTCATTGAACATGATATAATATACAGAAATTAATTGGTTATTTGCTTATTTCGTATAAAATATTTAAAAAAATGTAATTCTTTATAATTTTCTGTGACAAACTGGCTAAGGCTGCGTTTCCACCAGAGATGTGCTAGGCTGCTGAGTGGTACGAGAATGCATAGCGACGCTGTGAAACGGTGCGCAGATGAGCTGTGTGCGGAGCGCGCGCACCACTGCCCGCTGCTTGTTTCGTCCTTCTCTAGCGTACATCCCTCGCAACATATCCCTCGCACATCCCTCGCAACACATCCCTCGCATACATCCTTCTCTTGTTTTGTATATACAAAAACCTCGCTTAGCTGTGCTGTTTCCACCAGAGCTGCGCTGAGCGAGGCTAGGTAAATGAAATTATTCTATTGGTTCTTAACAAACACATCCCTCACTATGCAATATCGTACATCTCTGATGGAATCGCAGTTTAACAGTCCTTACCTACGTCGTACAGTAGAGGACAGTAGAGCCACGCTGCAGCTATATTATGGTTGTAGCACGAATGTGTCGGCCTGACAGGGGAAGGACCACACTCTCACAGAATACCAGCGTAAAATAGCAGTTTAATGTTGCTGCGTTTCGTATAGTGAGTGTAGAGAGCCGAAAACCCTTTTTACTGAAAACGAGGTGTTTAGGCCAAACAATTAACTTTGAAATTCGCATTCACACTCGCTTCCGCCCGCCAACTTGTAAAGGTAACCTTGGCCCCACTTTCGTGCGTCGTAGCGTAGAGGACGTGAGGTCAGAACATGAGTGCAACAGAGTTGCTAGAATACACTGCTATCGAGAGCACGTCTTAAAGTCGCCCGGGAAACCTCCATTTTGGAGTCGGTTTTGTTAGCAAATTGTTGCCACGACGAGGGTTTTGTGTGTTAAATCTAGAATTAGAAGTCGGGCTAACAAATTGTTAGGATGTTAACATTGATTGCGATCAACGTCTGAATTTTGTGTTATGCGCGCCTAATTTACCGCGAATTCGGTTATTCTAATTTGATAGCGTATATAAGTGCATTTGACAAAATTAATTGCTCGTGCGGCCTTTGATATAGTTCGGATACGTTTTCGGTATTAGAGGTGTGTTACGCTTTAGTTTAGTGTTAGTGGCGTCTTGAAGTATAGTTAATAAACTGTCATAGGGAAGAAGGAAGAAAGTGACGGTGGGTGGCGCCACGGGAGATTACCACAATTTGGAGCGGCGCCGAAGTCCGGTCTGCTGCCGACTTCGAAGGTCCCGTCAGGTCTATCACCACCAACACCGCAAAACACCACTATACTCAACACATACACACCTACGGCCTGACCGAGCCTTGAGACAGCAGTCGCCTCATATACAGGTAAGTAATATCTATTTGATTAGCCTCCCCATTAATTGTATTAGGATAAAACATTTTCTATATAGCTTAGTATTATAGAAAATTCTTCCATATAGCCACTCGGGCTCGAACCTGCGGCTGCTTGTTGAATCTCCGCTCATGGGCCCCGGATATTGAACCTTTGTAGAAGCAGCTGCAGGCCGTAACACGAGGTATTCCATATTAGTCTTCAGGGGTGACAACGCACCTGCATTTTGATTCTTAATTGAAGATAAATGTATATGTCTATGAGCCACAGCACATTAACTTACCATCAAGTAGGCTGTGTGCTCGTTTGTCACCCTTATCCAATAAAAAAAGGAAAACGTTAAATTGCCTCTGCAGCATATTGCAACCTGCAACTGCAACTTGTTTTATACATAAATGGCCACATATATGTCATCCCTGAGGAACTTAAGTGAATACCTCACAGCTTGTAATTACTGGTGCACTATAATATGGATGGATAAAAAGGTTAAATAACAAACAGAGAAACTTAAACAGAATATTAGACAGAAAAACAACTCTACAACCTGTGGTACTACGGTGATAAACTATGTAACTAATTTAATACATGTTTCTACTAATAGAAATCATAAGAATAGAAGGGGAGTTGATTGAGTAAGTGGATGAATTTGTATATTTGGTGTTTATTTAGCAGAGATGGTAGATATGATAGGGATATAGCACGACGGGTGAACGCAGGAAATAGAGTGAATGGGGCTCTACACGCTATTACGAGGAGTTAGAATGTGTCAAATAAGGCACGTATGGCAAATCATAATGCTGTATTAGTCCCTACTAGCTACTAGCAGTTTCTAAAATAAATGTTGTAAATAGTTCGTAATCATTTATATTGTAAAATTTATTTAAAAAAAAGTCCCGCTGGGTTTCTTGCTGGTTCTTCCCAGGACAGAGGGTTTTTTTTCGAACCAGTGGTAAAGTAAAAAATGACTTTCAATAAGAATTACACATGTAATGTATATTGAATAAAAAATATTCTATTCTATATCTTTTACATTCTATTCTATTCTATTTTAATGTATGGTAGCGAAAGTTGGGTCTGGCAGAAGAAGCATGAGAGTAGAATAAATGCTGTAGAAATGCGGTCATTAAGAAGTATGAAATAAAAGTGTGGCTTGTAAGATGACGTCGTGACGAGCATTAAGAAAAGAATGCTTCGGTGGTTTGGTTATGTAGAAAGAATGAACGAGGAAAGAGTGACAAAGCAAATTTATGTTGCAGAAGTGAACGGCAGAGTCGGTTAGGGACGCCCTAGATGAAGGTTTATCGACCAAATCGGCGATACATTGAAACTGGGCCAGATTAGGAGTACCCTTAACCGACGAGCGTGTATGCGTAAATATATTGATGTAAAGGAGGCGAGAGAGGTGTGTCAGGATCGCGCCAAATAGAAGTCCGTAGTCTCTGCCTACACCTCTGGGTGACAGACGGGAGTGTTTGTGTGTTTCTACTGTGTTAATACACAAACCAAGGTCAGTTCACATCACATTATTGCCAGTCACAAAATATGTAAATGAGAGTCCGTGGTCCTATAATGCTGGTGGTCTATGGATGCTTAAAGTCGCTTAGCTGTGGAAATTGATAGAAACCGAATGATGATATCCGCAGTAGATCCAGAATTATCGTCATAGCCCAACGGATTAGTAATCGGAAGAGACAAAAAACCGGGGCTATTTTTAGATGTACGTCCCTAGAGTACCACTAATTACCCCCATCACCGGATAATTAAAGTTTTTCGCAAGGAAAAAAATAAACTATGCTATGATTATATAAGTTCAATTCGAGTGTAATATTCGACCAAATTTACCTTTAATTAATAAATAATATAGGAAACGTAATTGATAATGCATAACTATTAGAGTTCTGTCTTTCAATTATAGCAGTAATTTACGGGGATATGATGTAAAATATTTTGAACATAAACAGACAACCGCGTCGCGGTAAAGGCTCCATCACCGCCACTCCTAGCGGTTTCCTAATACAGATTGCATTTTGCGGTCGCGCCCTGCCCTAAACACAATCATTATTTATTCTGTGACAGAATATCGAATGGGTTTAATTATTTATCCATTTATCTGCCATGAATATAACTCTTATCAGTTATGTTGGAGCTGCGTCTTCTCCTGTATTCCCGCAAGGTTAACACTCTTAAAGAACATTTTGTTTCTATATTGCGAAGTATTCTATTCTATTCTAATATTCATTAATTCCTTTACTACAGCTTGAAATAAGTCCATTAATGAACAGAGGCCTCTCCCTTAAATACCTTAGATGGGTGATTTTAACATAGCTATATCACGTACCTTGGTAGGCGAGTTGGCAACCGCAGTTTTTTATTATTTCCAGTTGTTATAAGGAAGATGCTGCTGCCCATCTACTGTTCCTCTCTGACGCTTCTTACGACACCCACGGAAAGATTAATAGATAATCTTAGGGTACAAATACAGCCATGCAGCTATATTACTGGTATAGTTATAGCACGAATGAAACCACGCTCTCACAGAATACCAGCGTAAAATATGCTGCGTGTAATAATGCTGTGTTTCGTATGGTGAGTGTAGAGAATCGTAGACTCTTTTTGCTGGAAACGAAGAATTCTGTAGCGGCGCTGTCGTCGCGCCACAAGCGAAAATACATCGAAGCCTAAATCGCGCTAACAAAGTTCCGAAATTAAAACAGCATATATAGAATAGGTCCGAACTACCATTCGGAGCATTGGCCGCTCCCCGGGCAAAACATCTTGCCCGGCGGGAGATCTCCCCTTTTCCTTCCACCGGCTACAGTGGTACGTCGGGGTCACCACTGTGGCGGGTGGAAGGGTAAGGGGAGATCTCCCGCCGGGCAAGGTGTTCTTCCGGTGGAGCGGCCCACGCTTCCAAATGGTAGTTTGGAGCTATTCTATATATACTGTTTTAATTTCGGAACTCTGTTAGCGCGATTTAGGCTTCGATGTATTTTCGCTTGTGGCGCGACGACAGCGCCGCCACATCTTCCATCTTAGTCCTCACAGATGACAACGCATCTGCATTTTGAAATTGGTCTTTACTTTTTATTAAAAGCTTAATTTGTTTTGAGCTTTGTTTGATTATAAATCGAGGATAGACGTAGATATATTTGGGCCACAGCAACAACTTACCATCAGGTGGATTGTGTGCTTGTTTGCCACCCTTATCCTATAAACAATTGCATAAATATATGAAAATATTAACAATTTGTGACTCTGAACGCTCAGTAGCGCAAAGACTAAGAGTTTAGCTGTGGCAAGGCAGGCCTCGGATTCCAATACCGCACGGAATAAGTATTTGCATGACTTTCACAAAACAATAAAGATATAAATACAAAAGAAATTCTGAACGTAGTTGATTAAGTTTTTAGATTTATGAATGCAGGTGAATTTTCAAGGATATTGATTTAATAATCACAATTGACGATGGTTAGACAAAAAGGCAAATTAATAAATTTATAGACTCGGCATTAACGCTTTTGGAACTTTCTAGGTCGCATATAGGAATAATCGAGTGATTTTAATTTTAACTGAATAAAGCCAAAATTTTTTATTCGCAGAATTAAAGACTACAAGCAAATGTTCACAAAATGCGTTTACCCAAGAAACTTGAGACACACTCTAAGTACCCTGGTAACAAGAGATTTAGGGCTTCAACGACCAATATTTACCCAGTCTACGGCCCGAAATATGAGATAATGTATTTGGATTGCGATATCGCCGAATTCGAATAATATTTACGCGTCTACTCTCGTCTTGATGGGAGAACGTTAATTTGATTCGATTTTGTGATAAAATTTTTGATTTAGTTCGATACATAATTTGATTTTGTATTCAAAATTTTATAATACTTATTATTTTAAGTAATGTAATGTTATTTTTATATTAATACTAATATTATTATAAACTATAATAATAAAAAAAAACTAAAACTAGAAACTTAATTATCATATTATAGTGCTACTCCCCGCGGTATCTTGCCAAGAACGCTCGCTGCGTTTCCCCGCTATGGCTATACTTAGCCTTTGAGCAAGAAAAGAACCAGCCCTCTTATCACCAGCAGCAACGACCAGCCGCGGATGGAGTTCCTTTAAGAACTTCACCGCACGTGGACCCCACGGACCGATAGTCTCTACAGCAAATGGCACAAATATGTAGTCATCTCTCAAAGACTCATATTTATTATTTTCAGGGATGATCCTAACAACAGTGTCAACTATAGATTAAACTTTTAGAAATTTCATCTTGCGTAGTTGATATTGTAGTACTTTTGTGTTTGAATGACTCATTAGCCCAGTGATTGTAATCGCGATTTCCGACCATGAAGTCTCGGGTTCGATTCCAGGTAGGGCCGTAAAAACAGTTATTAGGTGTTTCTGATAAGAAATTCTTAGTAACAGCCCGGAATCAGGAAGTTGGCGGTGTTTCACCCACTTGGTACTGCGCCTGATCGCTCTCCGATCGTGTCGGTATCCCATCGGAATATGAGAGTGAGGGACTACAGGAGTGCACTTATATTTGCACATACTCGGGCACTATAATCCTATCCTGGATTGACTGAAATTTGGTCTAAAGAACATTATCATTACTTTAGTTATCGATCAATATGGCCGAACTTACATTATTATGTTTTTAAATGTTATAATTTTAAATAACACAATTTTTATTCAATATAGAACACGAATAATAATACTTTTTAAAAGTCACTTATGCTTTTACTACTGGTGTGCTACTGGTGCAGAAATAACCTCTGTCCTGAGAAGAAAATTTCATGTCCATAGATGCGGCCGACTTCTTTATTATCGGTTAAGATTCAAAATTCAGATATCTTGTCATCTCTGAGAACTTGGAATATCTCATTAGTCTGTCGAGCATGTACTGTAGTTTTTGGTTCTTTAAAATCACCCCCACATAACACATCAGCATTATGCTACGATTTTACACAGTTTTGTGACCATGGTTCTTCACAAGTCAAAGAGATATATTCGTGCTGCAGGCATAACACAGCAGCATGGCTCTACCTAGTGGGATGCTATTAGTCTAGTAGTAGTAGAATAGCGAGGAGCACATTACCAATCCAGAGGATAAAAGAAGGAGGAGGAGGAAGCATTGGTAAGTAATTTATTTACGTCATATAGTTAAATCTGGGAAATAATATTTAACTTGTGTATTGTAAAACATTGCCAAGTCATTTAAGTCAGGGAGGCTAGATGGCCCGACATTCATATTTGTCAAGCTATATGTATTACATACATGATAAGTCCCGCAATTTTTTAATTTCTCTCTTGTCTTATATATGTACTGTATATACTCTTGGAAGTTAATAGTTTTTTTAAGTTAATTTGTATTACTAATATGGGCCAAACTTGCCGAAAAAGAAAACATTTTTATTTCTTTAACAAAAAATCAGTTTTATCAACCGAATCAAAAAAAGAGAAGGTTTTCAATTACACGACGTCTTCTCCGATTGTGATCCGATTGTATTGATTCTTTTTTATTAAATAGGTTATACCGTAAGGGTGGTCTCATTCAAAATTTGAGGAAAGGATTTTACCTCTAAGGGTGAAAGAATTGGCGTAAAGTTTTTAATGTAACTGTTCGTAACTGTTTAATCGTCAATTAAGTCGTTCAAGATTGTTATATTGCTTAGTCCACTTGAAAGAGTCAAGAATCAAACATTTTATAAAAGGTAATAATGGAGTCCAAATAACTACAAGGAAAAATTAATAATTAATTTCTACATAATAGCTTTTGAAGTCGGGGGCTCGAATTATTTTATATACAATAGCACCGATTTCAGAAGCTATTATGAGAAAATAATTTTATTCTCCTTTTAGTTCTTTGAAATTGGTCTTTACTTTTTATTAAAATCTTAATTTGTTTGGAAAGTTATTTGCAGACTCTGAGTTTGATTTTAAAATTTATATTTTATAAGTGGTAAAGCCACGTTGCAGCTATATAATGGATGTAGCACGAATGAGTCGGCTCGACATGACCACGCTCTAATACAGTCTTTCTCAAAGTGGGCGATAACGCCCCCTTGTGTTCGTTGGAGACCTAGAAGAAAGCGTTTAGGGGTCCAGAAAAAAAAGGGATCGTTGCTGTGTTTTAGTAAGAGCGATGGTTGATTTGTAATTTTATTTAAATACTTTATATTTTAAAATTTACTAAAACTAAAACCTACCTACTACTCCATATCGAATAATTAGTTTATATTTATACCCTGTATGATGTGATATGTAGAAATACTTAACGTAGATTTCGTAGGATGCCCCGTATGCCATACGGAATCAAGTTATAACAAGTTTTTGTAAAATAACGCTATTGGTCAATCCGGTAACAATCAGCTGGTTTATCGATACTTGTCTTACTTGCTTAGTACGATTGAGCGCATACTATATAAAAGATCGTAATAAATTTTATATTTTCATTAGTAGTTACGCGCACAATCTTTAAACATGTATTTGAGTTCAACACTTTATTTCATCATCATCATCATTACAGCCCTTCACAAGTCCACTGCTGAACATAGGCCTCCCCCAAGGAATGCCACAAAGCACGGTCCCGAGCCACCTGCATCCATCGACTTCCTGCATGTCTTACCAGGTCGTCACTCCATCTTGTGGGGGGACGCCCTACACTTCGCCTACCGGTACGAGGCTGCCACTCGAAAACCTTTCTTCCCCATCGGTTGTCGGTTCTTCGAGCTATATGGCCGGCCCACTGCCACTTCCGCTTACTAATCCGTTGGGCTATGTCGGTTACTCTGGTTCTACTGCGGATATCCTCATTCCTAAGTTTATCACGCAGAGAAACTCCGAGCATAGACCTCTCCATAGCTCGCTGAGCGACCTTGAGCTTCCTCATACGGCCAGCAGTGAAGGACCACGTCTCAGTTCCGTAAGTCATCACTGGCAACACGCACTGGTTGTACAATTTTGTTTTAAGGTTTTGAGGTATTTCTGACGAGAAGATGTGTCGTAGTTTCCCGAACGCTGCCCAGCCGAGTTGAATCCGTCGATTGACCTCTCGGTCGAAGTTGGACTTACCTAGTCGGACTATTTGTCCCAGGTAAACATACTCGTCAACAACTTCGAGCTTAGTGCTCCCAACAACTACCGGCATAGGTGTGACATGGACATTAAACATTATCTTTGTTTTGTCCATGTTCATCTTAAGACCTATCCGTTGGGAGACACTATTGAGGTCATTGAGCATAGTGCTTAGCTCCTCCAGCGATTCTGCCATGAGGACTATATCGTCAGCAAATCGAAGGTGGGTGATGTACTCGCCATTGATGTTAATTCCGTATCTTTTCCAGTCCAGAAGCTTGAAAACGTCTTCCAATGCAGCGGTGAAGAGTTTCGGGGATATAAGGTCACCCTGTCTTACACCTCTCTGCAATTGGATAGGTTTCGTACTCTGGTTCTGTACTCGGATAGCCATCGTAGCTCTACTGTACAAACACTTCAGCACTTTCAGCACAACACGATATACCGACAGTCAACTTGGCACCGCTGAATGGACTGCAGCACCGCCCAAATTTCGACGGAATCAAAGGCTTTCTCATAGTCCACATACGCCAGACATAGTGGCAAATTGTACTCTTCGGACTTCTGTACAATTTGCCGTAAGGTATGTTTTTTTTTTTTATTGGATAAGGGTGACAAACGAGTACACAGTCCACCTGATGGTAAGTGGTTGCTGCGGCCCATAGACATCTACATCTATCCTCGTTTGCGAATCAAAATGCATTTTGACATGCGTTGTCACCCGTGAGGACTAAGATTGAATGCCTCGTTTCCAGTAAAAAGGGCCTCCGGCCACCTGCACTCACCAAGCGAAACGCAGAGGTAAACCTCTACTTCACGCTGGTATTCTGTGAGGTCGTGGTACCACCCCGGTTCGAGCCGGCCCATCCGTGCGACAGCAAAAGTGCCGCGTGGCTCTACCACTGTATAAAATGTGGTCTATGGTGCTAAAGCCCTTTCGGAAACCGGCTTGTTCGGGAGGCTGGAAGTCGTCAAGTCTGCGCGCGAGACGATTCGTAATGACTCTCGAAAACAGCACGTAGACGCGGCCCAGAAGGGAAATCGGTCTGTAGTTCTTCAAGAGTGCGTTGTCACCTTTCTTGAAGAACAAGACCACAGCACTTCTGCTCTACGCCTCCGGTGTAATGCCACCATGGAGGACGGAATTAAAGAGCTTCTGAAGGACTTCAAGTACCGGTCTTCCACCCGCTTTCAGAAGCTCCGCTGTAATTCCATCCTCGCCTGGGGCCTTGCCGTTTTTAAGGTGCTGGAGAGCTATTCTAATCTCGCTCAGACTGACGTCCGGGATATCTTCGGAATAGTGTCGAATAAGACTCGCTCTTGGATCGTTACTCACACTTGCGTGTGGCTCCAACGATGACGTGTACAGCTGCCCATAGAACCTCTCAATCTCACTCAAAGTTTCAGGTGCCCCGGAAACGATGCTGCCACATTCGATCTTCAGCTTTGACAGTTGGCTCTTTCTGGCAGACACATCTCTGGCAAAGACTTTGGAGCCTTGGTTCCGCTCGATCGCTTCTTCAATACGAGCTGTATTGAAGTTGCGTAAGTCTCGCCGCATGCATTTGGAGATCTGTCTGTTCAGTTGCCTGTATGCTGTCAAATCTGTTGAAGAATATAGCCTCATCTCCCGTCTAACAGCCATGAGATTAAGTGTGATCGGAGAGTTTTTGTGTTCTTCTGCAGCGGGTCTTGCAGAACTTAGCTCCGACCGCATGGACAGTTTCCACGAGCTTGTCATTCATATCGTCCACTTCATTGCCGTCTTCTAGGCACTGAAAACGGTTTTGTAACTCGAGCTGAAAGTTTTCGGGACTTTTTATTAGAGCACGAGGGGGACGGAGCGTTGACTTCATCAGACGAGACCTCTCCAACTTAACATTTAGGTTCAGTGTGCCTCTAACCATTCGGTGATCGCTGCTGGTTTTCACCCTCGCGATCACTGAGACATCACTGAACAGTTGTCGTCTGGTCGTCATATTGAAGTCAATCTCATTTTTTGTCGAACCGTCGGGGCTCGACCATGTCCACTTCCTGTGGGGCCGCTTCTTGAAGAAAGAGTTCATCATAAAGAGTCCCTCTTTCTCCATGAAGTCGGCCAGCTGCTGGCCCCTTGGGTTCCGTTGCCCTATTCCAGTTCTCTCTTATGCCTAATTTTGCATTGAAGTCTCCCATTAACACCGTATATTGGGTTTTGGAGGAATGCATGGCTCTAGAGATATCCTCATACATTTCCTCCACCTCCTCATTGGGGTGTGCCGAGGTTGGTATGTATGTATGACCTTCAGCGAATACCGTTTGGTGATTCTGAGTATAAGGTACGCAACCCTCGTCGACACACTCCCGATCTTTACAACGTTGTTAACGAGAGACTTGTGGACGATAAATCCGACACCTCCTTGGGACAGATGGTCGCCCTCCCGGTGATAGAGCAAGTTGCCGGATTCGAGGATTACCGTGTCCTCCCCCTCTCTTCGGACTTCGGATAATCCTATAATATGCCAGCGCAACTTGTCTATCTCTTCTTCCCGCTTCACGATCTTCTCGTCAGTCCTCAGGGTGCGTGCGTTGTACGTTGCCAGGTCGAGGCGTCGTAGGTGGCAATCGAACCTCCACCGGAGATTCTTAGCACCCCCTGCCCCGCCGTTACCATGGTCGCCACCGTAGCCAGGAATAGCGGGGCCGCCGGGGACTGGGGGCCGTCTGTGTGTTGTTTTGATCATTGGGGGGTATTTGCCATAGTTGCCACGCTTGGCGAGCGGGTTGGCAACCGCAGTTTTTTTAATGTAATTTTGGCTATTATCAGGAAGATGCTGCTGCCCATCTCCCGCCTGTTTCCCTTTGTCGCCTTTTACGACACCCACGGGAGGATATGGGGTAGTGGATATTCTTGACCGCCACTACACGGCAACTTTATTTACATATTTGTAAAAACCAAAGCCATCTCGGAAGCAAAAACGAAGGAACTGCAATATTGTGCAGAATATACTAAATATGGATTCACAGAAAATCCTACAAATCCATCTTTGCCTTTGTGCCTTCTTTGTCCAAAAACATTTTTAAACAAAGCGATGAAGCCATTTAGACTTCAAGATCATTTGAATTAAATGCATCCAGATAAGAAGGCCAATAAAGTAGCCTATTTTCAAGACCTGGAAAAGAAGCATAATGCTCAGCCAAGTGTATCAAAACTTTTTTCGGTGGCTGCTAAGCAAGACGATGACGGACTTCGAGCTTCATACAATATCTCTTTGTTAATTGCTCAAACAGGTAAACTACACACCATCGGAGAAACGTTAATTTTGCCAGCAATAAAAGAAGTTATAACTACTGTGCTCCATAAACCGGCGGCAGACATAATTCCAAAAATTCCTTTGAACAATAGTTCTGTGCAAAGACGAATTGATGAAATGGCCGAAAACATTAAAGAGTCATTGTGCAATTATCTGAAGACTAGTCAATTTTCAATTCAGTTGGATGAGTCAACTTTACCAATTAATCAAGCTTTGTTGCTTATCTTACGTGAAGTTTATTAAAGATGAAAAAATATGTCATGATGTCATGATGAACAATAGTTCTTGACATATTTCTTCATCTTTAATAATTTGCTAGAAATTTAGAGAAAACACTGGAAATGTTTTGTGCTGAAAAAGGGATTTCCTTGAAGAATATTATATCAGCTGCTAAAGATGGTGCTCCAGCTATAAACCTTAAGAGTCATGGTAGTAGATGAAATATCACTTTAAATTTTCTTTGTGCTGCATAGTTCACCCGATGGTAAGTGTTTGCTGTGGCCCATAGACATCTACATCTATCTTCGTTTGTGAATTAAAATGCAGATGCATTGTCACCCGCGAGGACTAAGATGGAATGCCTCTTTTTCAGTAAAAAGGGTCTCCTGTTCTCTACACTCACCATACGAAAAACAGCAGTATTAAACAGCTATTTTACGCTGGTATTCTCACAGAGCGTGGTCCTTCCCCGGTCGAGCCGACCCATTTGTGCTACAACTGTACTATTCAATTACCTGCAGAATGGCTCTACCACGTATAAAAATCTGTTATCTGTTTGCGTATTCTTAAAAAGACATAGTACAAAACATATTTTTCTTTTAGGTTCTTGCGGGTCGGTGCTCTGGCGTAGTTGGTATCATAGATTACATTTTTGATTACCTATACTTAAGTCGCATAATTTCTAATAATCTTATGAGTTTTGATTCGAATGAACTAGAAAATGTGTAACTTCTGTATACCAAAGAAGAACGAAGACAGATTTTTTAAATATTATTTTACAATAAAGTTAAAGTTACAGCCTATATGTGTAAGTGCCACTACTGGCGACTGTCCGCTTCTCATTTCTGAGAGGGTTTTACTGCAAGTAAATTTCCGCCGCACTGCCCAAATGCGTGTTGGCGAACTTCATATATCTTCGAAATATATTTATTTTCTTATTTCTCAGATTTTTCCACAATGATTTCCTTCCGTAAGAGAAAAGCTCTAAATATAAATGTTCTTGTAAGTAAAATATATCATTACGTTTCGAGTATGATTCGCCTTCATCCCGAGATTATCATAAAATAACTTAGCAAACAACCCATCCGATATTGTAACAGATCGCTTGAATGTTTGCTCAAACCGAACAAACGCCTCGAGCCTGTAAGTGAAGCAAATCCCGAAGGAAAGATGAATGAACTGACTACAGACGATTCATTTGCGAATCAATAATCGTCGATTGTCTTACGATATAAAATTGTTTATTAAATTTCTCTCACTGAACCATGATTCATAAGAAAATAAGTAAAAATTTTTATCCACTCGTTTAATAATTTTTAGAACTGTTACAAAGTCAGCGTCAACGTTTTATTTGAAGTAGATAGTAGTAGTAAAACTATTGGTAAATACAATTGTGCATGCGTTAAGCTCTTTAAAAAAATTACGTATAATATGATTGTAATTAATTTTTTTTAAGTGGTTTAAATACACACAAGTATTCACTAATAACCTTATAACTATACTTCCAATTTTCTGATATCTTTATGTCAAACTTCAATTAAAAAAAGTTTGGAAAATCCAAAAGTGCACGATTCACTATACCCAATGACAGTGAAAAAAAAAATTAAAACAATTGTAAATTGTAGTTCTATTCGTCAATAAGTTCCAGTAGCAGTCAACGAAATACACCTTGAAGTCAGTCCGTCAAGACCGGAGGTAAGGTCTATTCTATATATTTATTACATACTATAACTAACAAAACTATGCCAAACTCGGCACATCTAGTTCCCCTCGTCGAGGAGTTTCAGTAGCAGTCATCAAAGTACACTTTCAAGTTACTCCGTCATGTCCGGAGGTAAGGTCTATTTATAACTAACAAAACGGGGCCAAACCCGACACATCTAGTTCTCCCCGTCGAGGAGTTCCAGTAGCAGGCATCAAAGTACACTTTCAAGTCACTCTATCAAGTCCAGAGGTAAGTTCTCATCATAAATAACAAAACGAAGCCAAACTAGGCACATCTAGTTCTTGTTGTCAAGGAGTTTCAGTAAAAGTTATCAAAATACACTTTCTAGTTACTCTATTTAGTCCGGAGGTAAAGTGTCATCATAACTAACAAAACGAGCCTAAACTCGTCACATTTAGTTCTCCTCGTCGAGGAGTTCCAGTAGCAGTTATGAAAGTACACTTCCAAGTCACTCTATTAATTCCGGAGGTAAGGTTTCATCATTACTAACAAAACGAGCCCAAACTCGGCTCATCTAGTTCTCCTCGTCGAGGAGTTTCAGTAGCAGTCATCAAAGTACACTTTGAAGTCACTCTATCAAGTCCGGAGATAAGGTCTCATCATATCTAACAAACCGAGCCCAAACTCGGCATATCTACTTCTTCTCGTCGAGGAGTTTCAGAAGCAGTCATCAAAGTACACTTTGAAGTCACTCTATCAAGTCCGGAGGTAAGGTCTTATCATAACTAACAAATCGAGCCCAAACTCGTTACATATAGTTCTCCTCGTCGAGGAGTTTCAGTAGCAGTCATCAAAGTACACTTCCAAGTCACCACCACAGAAGGGTACCAGCACCCCTGGAGAATCCCTAGCTGAGCATCCACGGCCAATCCTGAGCGTGGGTGCTCAGGCTGCCCTGCGTATTCTGCGGGGGGGGGGGGACTTCCGCTCGCGACTAATACTGATCGGGGCAAGAGGAGCAATAAAAGCAAGGGGACACTTGTCACGCTCTCTGTGAATTTTTGCAACATCAGGGGACTTCATTCCAATCTTAACGCTATCCATTACCATCTAGAGACGGCGAAGCCAGCCTTGCTCTTTTTAACCGAGACTAAGGTGTCTTCTCCGGCTGAGATACTTCATATCTCTCCTACCCGGGGTACAAATTAGACCACTCCTTTGTGCCCCGGGCTGGAGTTTGCGTATACGCCAGAGAGGACATCTGTTTTCGACGCATTGGCAGTCTTGAAGGTACGGACCTGTCCATCCTTTGGCTGCGCGTAGACAGCGACGACCATCCACGCGCCACCACTACGGGTGCCTATATAGGTCCCATAGCGGTAATGTCGACACAGACCGACTTATCGACCATGTCGTTCATGGGCGGCGGTAGTCACTTATCATCTGGTGAACCGCATGCTCGTTTGCCCCCTCTCCTATAAAAAATAAATCGAGTCCAAACTCAGCAGATCTTGTTCTTCTCGTCGAGAAGTCCCAGTAGCAGTCATCAAAGTACACTTTCAAGTCACTCTATCAACGCCGGAGGTAAGAGCTCCAAAAATTTTGCCATTTCTTAGCCGAAAAGTATTTTTATAACTAAACAAAACAAAAACGTTGGCATCTTAATTTTTAGGCCCTAGTAGAACATACCGACGCGATTAGAGCGCTTACGGCATGCAATAAACTACCATTTACATTCCATGGCATCCCACACGATAGATTAAGAGTTTTAAAAATAGATTGAGTTGAAAACTTGAAATTTTAAAAAGTTATCGTGTTTACGCCGACATGTAGACTTGATAATTGCACACCATAAGCCACTAAAACGTCTATTTTATGTAAAAATTGTAATTAATGGAATTAAAAAAAAAATATGTTCAACAATAATTTATCTTCCTGTCAATGTGCTTTTTATATCATTTATATGTATAATATGATTGCTAGATACGATTTCATGCGATAAAACGTTGAAATATTATTTTTTAAGCCCTAGCAGAACATACCTGCGCGTTTCGCACTTAGGCATGCAAAAATGTTTTACGAACTTGTTACTTTACTCGACTACTATCAATATTAAGTTTATGTATGAAAATTTTTATATTTAATAAATAAATATGCTGTACTTTAAGCGATGTTTTTTTAAATTTCCATTAGACATTGAAACATTTAGAAATTGGTGGTAAAATACTAACTATGTACCTACCTATTAGAATATTTCTTGAAACATTTAAATAAAATAATACTAAAGTTACAGTCTTTATACCTCCCACTTCTTGTTTCAGGCTTCCTCTCATTTCTGAGAAGGTTTAAGAGCAAGGAAATGTCCGACGCGCCACCATAATACGTGTTGGCGAACTTCACATGTTTTCGAAATATTTTTTCTTACTTCTCAGACATGCAGGTTTCCTCACGATGTTTTCCTTCACCAATGATCATAGGGAGCTTAGTTCCTGAGCTACCACAGCTCTAAAACAATACTAACGTAAATGTAATGGTCAGCATACATAAATAAGTGAACGGCATGAACATATTTCTACTTGTAATTAAAAAAACATGCGCGAGTGTCGTGGAATACTCGGTTGGAACGAAGTTCCTTTCGTAGTATATAATTATTGATAAACGTATTATATTAATGATTAACAAATACAAATAAATGAATTACTAGCGTCTATTAAAATGCAGCGTCTTTTAAAATAAAATAATATTTATTTCATGGCAAAATAAAAAAAAGTGCGAGGGAGATGGATATTATTCCATCTCCCTTCCTTAAAACCGCCAAGGCCGTCTACACTACGTCAGAAGGGGTCGTGACGAAAAATTTTACACTTTTTGTCGCCTAGCCCTCATCCGCCAAACCCGTACCCGTCCGATAAGGAACTTCGTTCCAATAATCGTTACCGTTACCGTTATCGAATCTATGAAATCGTATCTAAGAAAAGTATACTATAAATATGGGCCTCCTCCATCGATTACCTTGTAGGGGGGATATTTGACAAGTTACCACGCTTAGCAGACTGGTTGGCAATCGCATTTTTAATTTTTTTAGTTGTTGTTAGGAAGACGCTGCTAGCTCTCTCTGTTTTCCCTCTGTCGCCTCTCACGGGGATATATGTAGTAATGGCTTTTCTTACACCGGTTACTACACGTTACATACCGTTCCAGAAGAATAGTTATCTGCCTCATTACACCACTTCACAACTCCACTGCCGAACATAGGCCTCTCCCAAGGAATGCCGGAAAATTTGACCCCGACCCACCTGCATTCATTTACTTCCTGCATATTTTACCTAATCTAATCTTAAAGAGGTAATTCGTCTAATCTAAACGAAACTTAAAAGTCCGGTGGTGGCAAGTTTTTGTCCACGAAAAATATTTCTGGCACTAACAACTACTTGTCTTGGAATGCTTCAACAATAGGTAACCACTACTTTTACCCTTTTTATGCCTCAATTCAAGCAACGCACTGACTATTGGTTAGATAGTTAAGAATACGAGTGTTATTATAGGCTTAGGTCATTCCATTTTAGCCCTAAATGACTGCAGACGTCTATGGACTGCAATCGCATCTTAATATCACTTGGAATGTAATGGCTTTTCTTACTTTAATCTCATAAAAATATGGTTACGCAAATACTAATTGCGTATATAAAATCAACATAAATTTTCATTTCATTGGTTCCGCAGTTAAGAACACGGTAAGCCGGCAGTAATCCAGTTGTAATAGCGGAAAGATTTAAAGCAGTGTTTAAATATACACGCTAGGATTTAAGCCAGAGATTCACACGCATTCGACGATACGTGCCGATTATTGTCCATGCGTACAAAAAACGGCGTTCATATTGAACAAAACTAAGCCGCAAACCTTAGCAATTTGCTTTTGCAAACGTTATGCCGTGCAATATTGCGCCTGTTTCATTTTTGTGCAAGCCGACGCAAAATGTATTTCGCACGTAGAAAATATTTGGATGCCAAATTGCTTTGTTTTGGAAGATATGAACTTTATGAATTGTTGATCAAAACTTAGCTTTATTTTTAATATTAACTTGAAACAGACCGACTATTAATAAACTTATTAATAAAGGATAAATGTATCTAGCTGATAAAGGAGCCTCTTAGCCGTATTCTATAATATTATCGCAACGTTTTAAATATTTACTTTTAAATTGTAAACTTAAATGTTTGGGCAAACAGAGATACATATTTGACATAATCGGGATAGAGGGTAGGTACAGATGGAATGAAGAGTAGGAATAATTGCAATATATCCAGACTTGAACCTAGAATTAACGATTTATATTTGCATTAGAGCCATAAAAAGTCCGCTGTTGAACGAAGGCCTCCCAATACAAATAATATAGATTACCTCATAAGGGAATATTGGCCATAGCTGTCACGCTTGGCAGGCGGCTTGGCAAACCGCAGTTTTATTGGTTTTAGTTGCTACGAAGAAGTGTACGCTGCTGTCCATCTCCTGGTATGTTTCTCTCTGTCGCGTCTTGCGACACCTACGGGATGTGGCATAGAGTATTATCTTACACAGCTTCTACACCGTTGGTTTTATAATTATGTAATATATATTACATAGTTAACCATTTAGCTGCACCAAGAGTCTTTTAGTTTTAAATTTTATAATGTAGAAATATTTTTAAATATAAACACACAGAAACAGCTACGCTCCTGACTTCGATTATTGAGAGGGTGCGCGAGTTATGCGGGGCGTCACAAACATGATGTACTCAAATATATTTCTAAGGCAAACTGGCAGTGTTGTATATTGCTGATCGTTTCAAGTATTTAAATTTCTTTATTACAAGTCTAATAACTACTCCATCCACGTACTATTAGGTGTACCTACTCGTAACATCGGGTTGTTTGTCAGTATTAATCGTATAAAAATAATTATAGGAAATAAATGAAAGTTTGTCAAGAGTGAAAAATATAGGAAAAACTTAATTTGGAGGTGTCTCGTGTCCATCTCGTGGTAATGTGCTTCTACGGGTATCAGCCCTATCAGATAATAGTGATGATGATGACCATAAAGAGTCTTTAATTATACACTAAATACTGTTTCAAGTTAATTATTTAATAAATAAATTTTGAAATCGCTCGCAATTTCTAAACAATAAAAATGTCTGCACCGTCAGAACTTCATAATTCACTCGACGTTCCTTTTTTAAAATATGAAAAAAAATAAGTTCGTTGCGACATGCATACTCCACACCCGGCATGAGTTTCTGGAATTTTCCGCAAGAGTGCGCTTTGGAACGCTCGTAGGTGCATCCTAGACGATGTCTGGAAATACATAATGCAAATGATGATAATTATTATGCAGACAGCAGTAATATGTGTTATTTTAACGAGTTGATTGCAATTCACACTGGTGATAAAAATACTTTAGATTGCAATTAGTGAAAATATACAACCAAATGAGTTTTTTGAATTGACATGATGGAAACCTGAATGATTATGTTTTTTTATTAATTTGATTTGATATAAACATTAAAACCTGTGACGGTATTAACACTACTAATACCCTCGTTAACCTCTCCCAGTAATTTGAAATTACTTTTGTTAGGAATAGTATTAGACCGCTGGATTCAATTTCACAACTTTCCGAGTTCACAGTTTGCACTCTAAACTGGCTACTGTCGCTGTTTCTTTTAATGAAAAGTAATTAAATATGGCTTTATTCTATAATGCACTAGCTAACCGATTTCTTTCAAGGACTGCCAATTTTGCAAATCCAATAGTTGAAACCAGAGTTATAAGAGTGGTATCAATCTCACGCATAGTTTAGATAATACGGTTTTTTCCCGGTACTGATATACTTAGATTTTTGTTATGTTAAATAATTGCAGCAGTCCCACTGCACCAAAATATTTTTCCCTTAAAAAGTAAAGTCTTAATATTAATTACTGATAGACTTATATGTTTTTCTGTATACGTAATCGATATCTTGCGACTAAAGCAGATGGAAAATTAAAAATACGAGAATATCCTGATTAACGTACAAATACCATATTAGTTGGTATTTGCACTTATAAATCTTTGACTCAGTAGACTAATACGCTGATAATTGTGTAGAGATTTCTCTTCGTCAGCGGCTATATAGTTCATCGCTTAGAAAATTCATATTTATAAGGTGAACTCATTTTTCATAATCGCTTTGCTTCGTGAATGTATTGGTCATTGTGATACGTGATCCATTTGTATCTTAGACTTGTTGACAGCCGTCTTGATATTTTGCTTCTGATTTTTTAAATGTTTCTTTTTCTTTCTCTTGTACAAGTAAGAAGACCATATGATTTTCATAATCGATTGTTACCAGGTGGCTGAGATTATAAATTTTGTGATTTCGTCACCACAAGTTCACAAGGGAACTAGTTTACGTAATTATATTCTACTTCCCTTTTGTCATGTCATGTTAACTACCGAATTTGGATTTGTCACTCTATGCTACCCTTATACAACAAGTTAAAGGATAGTGTTAGCAATGTAGCAATGCTATTCCGAAAATTCAAAATCGGAATAATCAAAATTACAAATGAAATAAACGAAAACCATTAAAATGTTTAAAAAAATACATTAATTAAGCGGACCACTAAGACTAAATTATATATACGCTTTAGTCACAAAAGCACGGTCGCAGAGTAGGATTTTTTATTGCTTTGCATTTTTGAACTTAATTATCATCAAAAAAGTTTTATTTCTATTGTAACTAAGATCGTTTTAGAACCTTTTGAACAGTATTCGTTATTCTAAAACCGAGTTTATTCGCAAGTTGTTAAATTTCAAATTTGTATGAATTGAAATAATTTGAAATGATTCCTGCTCCGCGATCACGGTATAGTAGACTCACTCTTTGTAGTCTCTTCGGAAAGTTTGTTGAGTTATGCACTCACATAACTGTTGTAAAAAATGTTTATCCACCTACTAATAATAATAAAGAGTGATACGGAAGAGTAACAATCGAGGTCTTGTAAAAAGTGTTCAACAAATGTTAAAAACAAATTCTTATAATGATGTAACGGATCAGTTAAAAAAAACATATCAAATTTTAAAAATCCTTTTGTTGGTTTGGTCTGTCTTCTGGGAGAATGTCATCTTAGTGTTAATCCTGATAACTTATTTATCTGCTGAAATTTTATGACACATCACAGTGAAATTTAATAGTACGTGTAAGAACATATGGACATATGTACATTTGTACATTACAATACTGAAACTTTTAAATTATGTACAAGTAACGTTAACAAGAAAACCCCAGAAGGCATATTCATATTATGATGTTCTTTGTTAAATTGGGACGATAGCGTCTCTCTGATTACAACCAAAATTTGCCAGATGAAAATGTTTGGAATTTAGATGATAATTTCTATTATTATTATAATTCTATGTCTTATATATTAAAGTAAAACTAATCTACTTTTGTTTTTGGGTCTGGTTGTCTGATTTACTTTGGATACTGTCGCTTAAACACTCAATCGTTTCAATTTACCCGTATCTAATGTAAAGACATGGGTAATAGTAGTGCAAAGGGTTGAGTGCCTCTGTGTTATGTGCACACAAGTGGCATAACAAAATTTCCTATAAAGTTTATCGACTCGATACTAAACGGAGTAATGGACCATTCTCCTACATTGCCACCATATGGCGTGTTTCGTGAGTTGAGAAATAACGCGTAGGAAATACATAACTTTTAGTATATTAAATAAACCGATCCATCAATACAACATAGTGACAGGTAATTACATATTTTATATTACAAAGCAACAGAATAAACCTGTTTATATCTTTATTTATATAATTTTTCTGTCCGTGTGTATGTGACTGATCTTCTCCTAAACGACTGGGCTGATTTTGATGATATTTTGTGTGTATGATAAAGTTGATTCGAGAATGATTATGATTCACAATTGGATCCGGTATGTGCCGCTCTTGTGGATATCAAGAAATCACAGTGCAAAATTGTCGTAAGCTTAATCCATCGGTAAATTAAATTTGTGTAGCTTTATTATGCCGTTACATTTTAGAAAAATTGTGTTTGTGTTTATAAGTTATCTAATAAATGTATTAAGCATTTAGGAAGCAATGCCAAACATGATATTTTTGTAAAATCCTCCACATAATAGGAGATATCTTTATCCAGTACTACTGTCACAGTTTGGTGAATAAAAAAAATCCGTTTATGGAAGAAAACCTCAACTATTAAAATTAATCAAAATTGAATTTAGAAAAAGCCCAAAATTAGGGGCTTTTTAGGTGCTAATTAGGTACCAAGTTTAAAAATTAGTTGCTCTAAAATTTTCACCGCAACTAACTGTTGAAATTTATTTATTGCGTTGCTGGCGAGACACAACTTATCTCAAGGCGCCTGAGCCGACACGTTATCTTGAGGTTTACATCACCATCGGAGCACTTGTTCCATCGTTTCTAATAGTTCATATGCGCACACATAAATACACAAAAGTGCACCACTTCTACATGTCAAAGTCCTCTTCAAACCATCATTTATACAATAATACAATAGCAGTATTCCGCCAGCCGGTCAAGTTTCCGATAAAACTCTTCACTTTTTAAGAACGCTTACGCACACATATGCATCTACAACCAACATGATTTAGGTGCACGTGTATGTCCAGTAGTGGACTTATACAAGCTGTTAAGGTGAAAGCTTCAAGGTGACCCGAGAAATTCATATTTTCTTACGTTTTTTGGACTTTGCAGATCAGGGTCAGGTTGAATGTTTAACAAAATACGATTCATTACGAATACGATTAATTTAAAATACTTACTAAAATATATATTAAAAAGTTTCTGAAAGAAAATGCATAACTTGATCGATCGGTAATATACTTTATCTTTTGGAGCTCTCTGTATATAACAGCGACATTGCCTCCAGTTAAGTCCGTATTAATCATCATTAGTCCACTTCCGAACATAGACCTCCCCTCAGCAGTTTCACAAAACACGGTCCTGAGCCAGTCCAAATTATTTTTAAATTCGATCTTATAATTTTTAATAGAAATAGTAAAATGTTTTTCCACCAGAAACTACGCTTGAGTTGAATGTGGTGAATATGAGCCAACTAACCTGCCGCTATTCTCGAGAAAATTAATATTCTATAATTACAACAAACAGTTTCAGTTAATATGCTCTCTTAAGATTTTACTTGAAAGCAACTTCCATTTCATTATATTAGGAGTGAGGACTACGCGTTCGAACACCAACTTTAGTTGTTCCTTTTATATATATATATATTAAGGGAACTCAAGTGGACGGCGTTTAATGTATCTACGTATCAACTGATTTATATGTATATTTCTTTTTTATCAGGAAATCTTTTCAAAATTTATTTGCTGATATGTTTGTGGCGGGTTGAAGGAAAAGGGGAGATCTGCCGCCGGGCAAGGTGTTCTGCCCGGGGAGCGGCCAATGCTCCGATTGGTAGTCCGGAACTATTCTATATATGCTGCTTTAACTACGAAACTTCGTTAGCGCGATTTAGGCTACGATATGTTCCCCCCCGAACGGGTTCCCGCCTTGTCGTGGCGGGGGGGCTTAGTAGCCGTGGCTTGGTCACCCACGGTGAACAAAGAGGAACCCCTTGGCTGGCCCGTGGTGTAGGGCCGGCCCGAGGTGGCCACTCCGAGTGGGCTTGACGAGCCCACTTCGGATGTGTGTCGGTGGGCTACTGCGAGAGGGGCGTCCTCCCCACCCCTACCTCTGCAGCCGGGGTGGAGTCGCGGAGGAAGAGGAGTGTTGGTATGGCGATGCGCCACTCGCCCTATCCTCCGCGACTCAAACGGGGCCGCACCGTTGATGCGGTAGTGGTGGGGCTGCGGGGGGAGAGGAGTGCCGGTATTGCGAGGCGCCGCTCTCCCTACCCTCCGCAGCCGAATTTTGGTTGGCGGCGGAGCCATAGACCAGATCCGCCGCTGGGGTCAGGAAGGCTGGTGCTCCTGAGTGCTAGTTTTTCCTGGCCCCATGGCCTTCGCGCATCGGACACGGGGGCGTCCGTTGCGCATGTGAAATTGGAGGCCGAGGAGGAGGGCGCGCCATGTGTTCTGGTGCGCCTTACCGGAGAAGGAGATGGGGGAGGAGTGTTCCTCTCCCGAGGAGGGGCCGCCATGGGGCGGCCAGCGCAGGTGGGGCCGCGGAAGTGTGCGAAAGCGTTCCCGTGGCCCTGCAAATATGCGACTAGGGTGGAACACCATGGGGTTTTAGTCGGTGCGAGTCCGACATAACCCGTCCTTGCCCCCGCGAGGCGGGTATGCGTAGGCATTTCCCCATGTAAAAAAAAAAAGGCTACGATATGTTTTCGCTTGTGGCGCGACAACAGCGCCGCCATATGTTCAACAGAAGAATTTCTTTGCCTCTTCCTGCACATCCGTTTGTAACCAAGTTTATAGTACTGATGATAATAAATTTCGATTGCTCAAAACTTTTCGGTGGTCACAATTCATTTAAATAATTGAAATTGGTAATTTGCACAATTTTATTCTTTCTTACTCATCTCTGATTTCTGATGATGTTAGTGCTGTTAACCTTTTTGATTTTTACTGCTTTATCCGTCTCGGGGATTTGCAGTCCACGAGCTATAAAAGGGGGATAACAAAATTGTATACTCAACGTTACTTACGCAACGAAGTGAAGAAGAAGAGAAATGAAAATGTTGGTGATTTTTATACGTACCTCTCTCTATTACTCTTGATTCAAGCAATTTTCATCATTTCCTGATTTGCTTAGTACGTCGTAATACTAGCAAAACTAATTGTAAACCTTCGGTACTTCATAAAAGAGAATGTAATTCCATTAGCGGCCCGTGAACCGGTCTAATGCAAAACGGAAACGCCTCTCCCTTGAGACAAACTCAATTAATTCCTCTTACAACACAGGTCGCTCTCGATGAAAGCCTTTTAATTTTTAAGGCATATTCGCTGGAAGAGCTTCCATGAATAGTAGATTATTTAAAATCAGTTTTCAAATTATTTCTGTAATTGTACCGCTTGGAAAACGAAGATAACAGTGTAACTACCTTTTACCCGAGTTCAAGAAACAATTAGATTCTATATACAACGCGTATGTTTTTTTTTTAAGAACGTTCACCAATTTTTTTAAACGGCTCAACTGATTTTATTGTTTCTCTTTTCAATAGGACGTGGTTATGCAAAAGGGATCCAACCCGAGTTTGTGTCAAAAATGTTGACTTGAAGAATAATGTTTGTGGTATATACTATTATGTGATGTAACAATTTTAGCAAACGTAACACAAATAAGAAGAAAAATTACAAACAGATAGAAACCATTCCGATAATTTGAGTTGTTGAAGTATGCATAGATACTTCACATATCATAAACTCAAATTAACTTATCGCGGGTTGGATCCTTTTTGCATAACTACGTCCAATATATAAGTCATATTTCGGGAGTTAACCGTGTAGTGGCGGCGTAAGATTATCTACTACCCCAAATCGTCCCGTGGGTGTCGTAGGGGGCGACAAAGGGAAACTAAAACAGGAGATGGGCAGAAGCATCTTCTTGATAACAACTCAAAATTATAAAAAACTGTGGCAGCCACTTGCTAAGCGTGCCAACTATGGCAAATCCGCTCTATAAGGCACTCTAAGAGTGAGGCGTAGGTTGTTTTTATAGGAGAGCGGGCAAACGAGCATGCGGCTCACCTGATGGTAAGTGCCAGCAGCAACAGCCGCCCATGAACAACCGCAACACCAGGGGAATCGCAGATGCGTTGACGGCCCAACGTGAAAGTGAACTTTTATAGGCTGTAATGGAATTTCGGAGGTGGTCTCATATAAATTGGGAGAAAATTTCTACCACTAAGGGTGGAGAAATAGGGGTAAAGTTTTTAATACAACTACTACTAAACATTTAGACGACGTTCTTTTTGTAATCTTAAACTTGTGCTACTCTTTAGTCCACTCAAAATAAAAGTTAAATAAAAAAACAGTTAAAATGCAGTCCTATTCCCTGTGGTATAGTGCCAAGAATAATGGCTGCGTGTTCTCGCTAAAACTTATTACAAACTTAGACTAACAAAGAAAAACAGATGAAGCACTGCGTATATTTCAAGTGACGCAAAAACTCAACCAAAACCATGCTTAACTTATTGTAAGAACACGATAATTTTAAAATCGGCCTTCAATTGTCGACTTTTTACCTACTAAAGAATGCTGAATACTACAGTCATTTATTTTATTAAGCTTTTTAAGACTACAACAATAAAAACACCAGTGACTTACCCCAGCTTCGCACGGTTAATTTCTGGATTTCAACAACAACGCCGCATACCGGGTTCAATTGTGAATCTAAACCATTCTATAATCAAATTAATTACACACACACAAAATTTCATCAAAATCGATCCAGTCGTTTAGGAGGAGTTCAGTCACAGACACCAGGACAGAAGAATTATATAATATATAAACAGAAACAGAAACTTTTTTATTCAATATAGATTATAAATAATACTTATTGAAAGTCACTCTTTTGTATAATTACCACTGGTTCGAAAAAAAACCTCTGTCCTGGGAAGAACCAGTAAGAAACCCAGCGGGACTTTTTTTTTTAAATAACAGTTTACAATCATGTATTTTACATAGAAACCTTCCTCTTGAACCATTATGTCTATTAATGACAACGGCATCAGAATAGGCTGCGTAGTTTTAAGATTTAAACATACAGACGTTGGCCAGCGTGCCGGCATGAAATACTATCTCGCTCTGTTGAGCACGCCAAGCAATTTTTTATATATATAGGGGGCAAACGAGTATGCTGCTCACCTGATGATAAGTGACTACCGCCGCCCATGAACAACCGCAACACCAGCGGAATTGCAGATGCGTTGCCGGCCTTTTAGAAAGGTGTAAGCTCTTTTCTTAAAGGTTCCTAAGTCGTATCGGTCCGGAAAAATCGCCGGGGGTGAAAAATTCCACAGAGAAGTTATACGAGGAAGAAAACTCCTATTAAAACGCACAGTCGTGGACCGCCAAGCATCCAGATGGTGAGGATGGTATTGTGAATTTTGACGCGATGTGCGTTCGTGAAATTTGGCGGCTGGAATTAATCCAAATAATTCCTAAGAGCACTCCCCGTGGTAGATTCGATATATTGTACAAAGGGATGCAACATCCCTACGCAGTGCCAGTGTATCGAGCCGATCAGAAAAAACTCGGTCGTCGACGATTCGAAACGCTCTGCGCTGGATGCGGTCAAGTGGAAGGAGCTGGCACTGGGGTAACCCGGCCCAGAGATGAGAACAGTATTCCATGTGAGGCTGGACTTGCGCTTTATAAAGTTGCAAGTTGAAATACTGTCTCGCACTGCTGAGTACGCCGAGCTTTTTAGAGGCCAATTTGGCCTCTTCTACCAAGTGACTACGAAACTGCACATCACTCGGCATGTGGACACCGAGAATTCCGACACTGACTGAGGTAACAAGGGGAGTGCCTTAAAACTGAGGAGATACGACAAAGGGTTTCTTTTTAGCGGTAAGCGTACAAACTTGTGTCTTCTGGTGATTGATCTTGACCAGCTTTAGTCACCCCTAATCCGAGATAATGTTTACCAAAGACTCGATTTCAGTTTGTTCCGATACTCAAAGACGTTTCTTATATATACTATGTATAGCCTTTTCAAAGCTACAACATATAAAAGCATGCGATATTGAAAGGTTTGTCATATACGTTGTAGCTGTATTAAGACCGTGGCACGAATAAATCAGGTTTAATAGGTAAGGATAAGTTGCCAGAAAATACAAATGTGAATTAGCAGCATGATGCTACTGTTTTATATGGTGAGGAACAAAAACCGGTAACCCCTTATTAACGAGGCATTCCATCTTAGCGGTTAGGTATGGCAAAGCATTTGTAATTTCATACTCACTGGAGGATAGAATAGGTTCAACGGTCACACTACCAACTTACCATCAGGTCCGTCACATACTAATACTTTTGCACCGAGTGCACGGCGTACACCGCAGACACGCGAACCTAATAGCCAACCAAGTTAGCCGTCAGAACCGGGGTCCACCACCCCTGCTCGGATGGCGGTTAGATAATTCATTTGCACACCGATTTGCGTATAGATTAACACTGTAACGGAAAACCAACGTATGGACGTAATCGACATCCTCATCGTCATCATTATCAGCCCACAGTCAACTCAGGAAGCGAGCCCTGAGTCCGATGAAGTTGTGAAACTCTCGTTGGTTCTTAGTGACATAAAAATAAAATATTTGGGTTTAGCATTTTCGAACTAATAAACTGCTATTTACTAGAACCTCGTTCAATAAAAATACAGCATGACGTAGATATTAGGCATTTGGAGAAGTTGCGAATTAGGAAGCTTACTCCTTAGGTGGTAGAATCCTAATTTTTGTCTAGAAGTTTTGGGAGGCGCCACTATATAAATTATATGTGTTAACTAATATGTTCCAGTGCTTGACTGCTACTACCCATTAGTATATGGTGATGTAGCCGAGATCATATAGCGTACTGGATTAACTTTACAAAAGGCTCTCTTACAAGTAACTTGAAAACGTATTGCGATCGGATGGAAAGTCAGACGATACTAAATAATTTCACTACCTTGCTGTACACATTACAAAGGATGATGTAAGTCCTTTGGTTCGAATGACAGTATGTTAACAACAAAGGAGTGAAGAGTCGCCGACTGTCAAAGGCTAGTGATTCACGGAGCGATATTTACCTGTAATCGCAGCGGTAGCGGTATGCGATACGCGTAGTAAGTAAGATAGTAATATCGACGCTGGAAAGAAAAGAATTACCTAGCCACACTGTAGTTGATAATGAGTTATATGCATGCTGCAATGAATTTTGATGTCGCTTAGTAATTTTAACATTCGTGGAATATTTGAAATTTTCTGCTACCAACCGACGAAAATTTGTCTTTAAAAAAATTACTTTTGGAAATTTTGTAGTCTGCTGTATTTCTACTTAGTAAATTTATTATGATTTTGGTGTAAATTATTTTGGCCTTAAGTTAGTTTTTCCCGAACTTACGAAAATATAACAATTTATTTCGCTAACTCTTCCTGCCTATTTTTTTGTCGCTTCTTACCTTTTCCTCTGCCCTTAATATTAGTAAATTAGTTATTTTGATATTTTTTACCAGGTCTAATTAACAAAAATATGTCGTTTAGTGATTTTTTTTATTGGATAAGGGTGACAAACGAGCACACAGTCCACCTGATGGTAAGTGGTTGCTGCGGCCCATAGACATCTACATCTATCCTCGTTTGCGAATCAAAATGCAGATGCGTTGTCACCCGTGAGGACTAAGATGGAATCATTTCCAGTAAAAAGGGCCTCCGGCCACCTGCACTCACCAAGCGTAACGCAGAGGTAAACCTCTACTTCACGCTGGTTTTCTGTGAGGTTGTGGTACCACCCCGGTTCGAGCCGGCCCATCCGTGCTACAGCAAAAGCTGCCGCGTGGCTCTACCACTGTTAAACTATTATATATATATATATATATATATATATATATATATATATATATATATATTATATTATATATTTTTTTCTTCCTGTCATTTTGTCGTTTAGATAAATGTGAACCGTTTTCAAATATTTTTTTGACGTTAAAATAAGAAACGATCTACACTTTAAAAGGCCGGTAACGCACCTAGGATTTCCCTGGTGTTGCAATAATTATTCGTGGACGGCGGTCGGCACTTACCATCAGGTGAATGGCATGCTCGTTGGCCCCCTCTTCTATATATTAAAAAGATTACAGGTTTTTAATGTGATTAGCGTTAAAATGTATGTGTAATTTCTTCTTATTTTATAAAACGGAAGATCTCTGGCGATACATATTGTTTCCTAAACATGATTTTGAATAACGAAATTTAACAATTTTTTTCTTAATAAAAAAGCTTATAAAAATGTATGTTTAATGAACAAAAATTAGTTTTTTTTTAAACCCATAACCTTACTGAATTTTTTGGGGCAAGTTCTAATTTTAATTTGTCTTCTGTTAAAAGAATCCTAGGCAGAAATTAATCAATCAAGTGTTATGTAACTTATCCCTGATCATAGAAATTATGTTTCTTTCATTATGTAGGTATTTTCCCATGCTCAAATTCTTCAAAAATGTCTGATTATCTCTTTTTATCCGTTCTTACATCAAGAGTTGGTTATCGGCAGGTCGATTTTACTCGTTCTTGATTTTTTCTTTTACTAATAAGTGACAATAGTTTCGGAAATAGAAAGCAAAACAGAAATTTACTTATAATAGGTAAAGAAATGTTAAAACAGGTTTAATCATGGGAAGAGTCATGCCGATAGGATAAACAGTCATATATAACTTTCTTTTTTAAAATGCCACTTAGTAATTTTTTCCTTACCATCATTGGTATGTAGAATTATTTACCGCTGCGGGAGTGGTTTAATGTAGCTTTGTGAGTAAGAACTCCTTGATGTCCAATAATTGTTGACCTATTTTTCTGCCAAGTAGAAATGCATTAATTTCACTTTTATGTTCCGTTTTAAATAATATGTTATAGCCTGTAAGCAATAAAGGCTGCTGGCATTTCATTCTAATTTTAATTTCCTCCTTCTTCAGTTTTTTTTTTAAATCTTAGACAACTCAAAACATTCTGTTTATCAATACAATTTATTAGTATCATTATATTATTCCCTCTTCCAATCTATTGAAGTCACTTTAACTTAAAAAAATGACTCAACATATTAATATATAATATATGTTCTAAGTTACTTATATTTATTATATTAGACTTAAGTTCACTTTTTGACCCTATGCAACTGTATGGTTTAATAATATATATATTATTGTATTATTAAGTAATAATACAAAAATATTAACATTTAATGTAATTTATCGCAGAGGAATAATTATTAACGTGGTAGAGTCATGCTGCAGTTATATTAGTAGTATAATTGTAGCACGAATGGGTTGGCTCGACCGGGGAAGGACCACGCTCTCACAGAATACCAGCGTAAAATAGCAGCTTAATGCTGCTGTGTTTCTTATGGTAAGCGTAAAGAACCGTAGAACCCTTTTACTGGAAAAGAGGCGTTCTATCTTAGTTCTCACGGCTGACAACGCATCTACATTTTAGTTCGCAAACGAAGATAGATGTAGATGTCTGTGGGCCACAGCAACCGCTTACCATCAGGTGGACTGTGTGCTCGTTTGTTACCCTTATTCTATAAAAAAGCGTGAAAACGAGTTCCTAATGCTAAGTGGATACTATGCTGTGGCTCATAATAACATACTTTTATCCTTAATAAAGAATCAAAATGTATACAGGTATCCGGTTCTCCGTACTCATTATACGAAACAAAGCAGCACGCTGTTATTTTGTGAGAACGTGGTCCTTCCCTGGTTATGCCGACCCATTCATGTTGCATCTGTAAAGTAGATGCAGCGTGGTTCTTCCAAGTTAAATGGTTATGTTAAATGCTTACGATTAAAAATAACGTTATTAAGAAAGTTTATAAATAATATTCTTGTCGCATAAAAAGTTAGTCTCATTAGGGTTAGGGCGGAGTGCGCATGTCGGCGATTAACTTGTTGGTTCGCGGAGCGTATCCAAACGGACGGCAGTGCGGCGCGGTGACGCGGACGCCCGACGTGTCCCACTATATTCGAAACACTTCTGAATTCGAAATTCGCACTCCGATTTTCATTTTCAAAACAGGTTTACGATTAAATTAGAAACCGTTGTGTCAACTTTTTATTTATTATTTCCAATGTTTTCTGATTTCAGAATTAAGTTTATTTTGCATTATGTTATATTATTTGAGGATTGAAAAATATTATTTTATCGTAAAAGATAAAATTTAATTTTGCTCTATGAGTTATAATAAAACTAAATACATCTTATCAGTGGAAACATTTCAATTCTTACAATATAAAAAATCTTTTATTCATATTGTTTTTATTTAAGTTTTATGGAAATCTAGGAAAATTATTAACACTATTTATTAAATAATGATGGATACTACATGACTTAAGAAATATGAACTGTGAAAATGCACACTAAAGTGAAATTGAAATGATTGGAAAGTGAACATTTTACACCGTGATGGCGCCTAGACGGCTTTTAATTGCATGGACTATCTGGCTTGCGTTGCCATTAGCAACTGGGCATCTCAATGTGCTGATCAGTCAAGCCGAGGTGAAGAAGTTATTAGGTAAGAAGGGAAATATTCAACGACAAAAAATTATTTTTTCTATCGACTTCAAAAAGATGCCGGTAACCAATTCGACTGTATATTTTTTATGTGTGTTACCTCATAACTTTTTACTCAGTGAACCGATTTCGATGTTTCTTCTTTTATTTGAAAGCTGGTGCTTCACATGTAGTTCCATATAAATTTGATCAAAGTATGACCAATAGTTTTTGAATTATTCTTAATAATTATATTGAAGTCGGTTGTACAAAATTTTAAATTATATTTATGAGTAGTTATAACATAGTTTTAATGATTGATAGTCTTATTTACTCCCTTTAAATATATACTTAAGCTAATATATGAGGGAAATGTATCTATGTTTAAACAATAGTGACACATTTATTTGGAACATAATTTATAAGAAATGAAGTTTCTGACTCGTTAACATATCGTCTTTTCTATGCCGCTAATGGTTCCTAATAACACGTGTTGTGTGTTTTGTCATTTACAGGCTGTTGTATCATTCTGTTCAGATATTTATAATCGATTACAAGTAAAATTGTAAATAGGAAATGTACTAAATATCCATAAATGTGTACTTCAAAAGTAATGTTTTAAAATAAACTATATTTAACTAATAACTTTACTATTTTATATCTTTTGAAGTTTTTAATATTAAAATGAAAACAATTATAGTAGTATCAAGTATATACTAAATAAAGTATATTAAACTTTCCTATTTGCGTAGCGTGCGACGCGACAAATTTGCAACAATTTTCCGGATACCGGCACTTGATGGATTCACTGCTACGTAAATTTTATTCGGTTGATTTTTTCGATTTGCATAGATATTGAATTTTTTATTTAAATAGACATAATATATTTGTCGATTTTTAATACAGTATACTATTACTTCTATTACTAGTATGCTGTTTAGTTCAGCGTATATCTATATTATAATTGGTGACAGAGAGAAAGACGTAAAATCCATTAGAAATTTTCCAAGGAAGTAAAGGTAACAATGGATTCACTAAAATTTTAGCTCAGCCCTTCGGCTTCACATGGAATACTGTTCTCATATCTGGGCCGAGGCAGCCCAGTGCCAGCTCCCACCACTTGACCGCATACAGCGCAAAGCAGAGTTGGAATCATCGACTACCGAGTTGTTTCTGATAGGCTCGATTCACTGGCGTTGCGTAGAGATGTTACATTTCTTTGCATTTTCTATCGAATCTACCACGGGGAGTGCTCTGATGAATTCTTCGTATTAATTCCAGTCACTAAATTTCACGAATGCACATCGTGTCAAAATTCACGATAGCACCCTCACCATCTGGATGCTTGGCTGTCCACCACCTGCGTTTTACTAGGAGTTTTCTTCCTCGTACAACTTCTCTGTGGAATTGTTTAATACCGGCGATTTTTCTGGACCGATGCGACTTAGGGACCTTTAAGAAAAGAGCTTACAAGGTGTAAGACCGGCTGCAATTCCCCAGGTGTTGCGGTTGTTCATGGGCGGCGGTAGTCACTTACTGGGTGAACCGCATGCTCGTTTGCCCCCTCTTCTATAAAAAATATAGTTAACGAATATATCAAATTCGAGCCCTGGTACAGTGATGAAACTGTTAAAAGTATTTTCTATTATTTAATTAAAAAATATTGCAAGAAAATTACAATGCTTTCTGATTTTTTTACAATATTTTCTTTGAAGCAGTAAATAATTGCTTTAACATAAAAATAACATGTTGAATATTTTCACTACCCATTTTTATTAACCTTACCCGTACTATAGAAGTTTCTTCGTATCGGGAAAGAGTTTAACTGATATAAATTGCACCTGGACAATCCACTCAACCCACAATAATTATTTACAGGCCATAAAAATATTTCCTTCGTACGGAGACGAAACCTGCGACTCGTTGTGCCGCAGTCATTCACTTTATTTCTATTTGCTCCGTTACTCGTACCTATGAAATTCTCATTTTCTTCATGCTGGCTAATTTAAAATTCGGTTTGATTTATTATTTACTCGAAATTTAAAATAAAAATTTGATGTTGGTTTGCTTTTCTTTGATAAACTCATCAATGAAGAAAAATTCGTAAAAATAAATATATTTTAATAAAATGTTACATTATTGCAATGTAACGTCTTAGTTGATATCAGAACCAAAATATATGGTTCATTTGAGTGTTTTATTTATTTCTGAAGTAAACCGGCTTATGCGGGGCAAAGTTGTAATAATAAATAATTTGCTGAATCAGCACACTTAAGAGGAAATTATGAATTGCATTGTCACTGTTGATCAACGTTGCCAGCTTTACGTATCTTCCGTATATTTTCCATCGTCTACGGAACTACGGAATTTCAGTTGAAATCTACTGAATTTCAATTCCATGTTAATCAAATTTCTTACTTTACAGTCCGTTGACAATAATTAGATTAAAAAACAATAAAGGAAACATTTTTATCACGATTCATGAGTGTGAACTTAGCCGACAACCGACAACCGAAAATTTTAACAATCGATATCTCAGGGGGAAAATTGAATTTGACAGACAAGTACGGCAGATATTTTTTTCAAATACTTAGCCGTGCAATTATTTGAAATTTGGATGTATTTTTTTCACGAAGCAATTAGTTTAACTATCCACAAATATTTAAGTATTAATTATTTTATTTGTTTTTTACTAAAAATAATTTAATTAAAAGAATACAATTAATTTTTAATAAATCATTATGGTACTTTTTCTTATATGTGCTTGAAATTACCATAAGAATTTTACAAGATAGAAAAAAATTCTCCAAAAAATTGATTTATTCTATGACAAAAACAAAAATTTTCGATCCTCTTAAGAAGTCTGCAGATCTACAGATATTTTGAAATAGCATCTACGGAATTCTACGGAAATGTTTATACTAATCTTCGAATTTGGAAAAATTCGAGTTGGTAACACTGCTGTTGATAAAAAAATAATCCTGTATGATAATCTGAAGCATTTGCCACTATGATTTGACTTGGGAAGACAACCAAACCATGTTCAAAACGCAAATTGAATGAACAGAAGCTGCTTATTTATAACTTTATGGTAAGCCTGTGACGGTTGCCGCAACAATTGATTTGGAGGTTTACAGCAAGTATTGTAAATGAAAATGAATAAGCTCGCTATCAAACTATAAAAAATTTAAAAATGATGATATTCAATAAAAACTAAATATGAAACTACTCAAGTTTTGTAAATAATTGATCTATGAATATTCGGCTAGTGATTTAATTTATGATGTTGGGTTTTTTGAAATTAGATTTCTCTATAAAGCGTATCGAAGTTTTGCGTTCCCGGGAGAGATAATTTTAAATTTAGCTTAAACTTTCAGTCTGTGATATCAAATTCGATAGAATGCTCAAGTAATTTCTATTTTTTATGTTACAGACAATTTTTTAAAAGTTAAGTACCTACTTTAAGTTAAGTACTTTTTCAGCCACAAATCGAGATATAACTTGCCGAATTGTAAATGAACGCTTAAATGACTTAACAACCAACTAGTTTTCTTTTTATATTAATAGCTTAAAACTAAGGGTCACGGGCCACAGGGGAGAAAATTTCAGCAGGACGGGTGTTCGGCGTTCATGACAAAAACAGTTTTGTATTACAGTGTATAAAAAAATTTTGAGGACGAACAGAAGATGTCCAGTGGCATCTCGGTTCTCTGCGGTTGCTAACCCGTCTGCCAAACGTGGAAACTGTGACTAATATCCCTTCTAAAATGCAATTTATAGGGGAAGTATACTAAAACAATTAAAGATATTTACTGAGAGATCGCAGAATTGAAGCGTGGCGGAGGGCTCAAACTTGTCGAAATTTTCTACACTTATTTGCATAAGTTGCGCCATAATGATTTCTTATATTTACGCGAAGACTACACAATAAATGAAACTAATTTTTTCGGATTTTATCGCGTTTAATTTAACTTTTTAATTCCCGGCTACCTTCAGTTTTTGAATATTAATTTTTAGTGTGTAGATTTTTCTGCGTAGATCGGACCAAAAATTAGTATTCAAAAACTGAAGTTAGCCGGGCTAACTATGACATCGGGACGTCAAACACCTCAGTCCCCCCGTGACCACGGGTGCTGTAAAGCACCCGAAACGTCGGGAATTAAAAAGTTAAATTAAACGCGATAAAATCCGAAAAAAAATAGTTTCACTTAAAGTAGCGCTATGTCAACAACACAAGGCATAAAGAAGACTAAAAATTTCCGACGGAATTTTTGAGTCTTTTCAGCCAGGTGCAACAATTTATTATTCAGAAAAAAGTTAAAATGATCTAAAAATAAATGTAATTTTAGAGTTCTTATTACACAGTGCCATTGACAATGAATTTGATTTATTTCTAAGATAATTATACTTAGTCAATTTTATAAGTTTTAGTAAAAAGACAATTTCTTTTTGTTTTGTTTTGGTTGATTTATAACGTTGATTTTCAACCATAGACAATAATTCTGAGTTTATATAGCTTTATACCTTTGTTCTATTAAGTGCAAATAAAAAAAATAACGGATAAATGATATGTTTTTTTATTTTATTTTACACGTATAAGACCTCTTTTTAATCATCTGTTATAAAATAAGTCGAAATATTCATTTGTTTTCCCAAACAAGACACTTAAAGTTGCGGAAACACAGACCGCGCGCAACTGCTTAAGTTCGGCGCAAGAGTGCGACCGCTGGAAGGTTAAATCAGTGCGCTTTACCATCTTCGGCTGCATCACTAATTACCATCAGGTAGAACAGTAATCAAGCACTGGCTTAAATGATTGAAAAATAAACCTATATTTCTTAACATTACCATTTTTAGGGTTCCGTACCCAAAGGGTATCCAACGGGACTCTATTACTAAGCCTCCGTTGTCCGACCGTCGCACAGTGGGCGGAAAGGATCAAAACTACGCGCGAGGCAGTAAATCTAATCCAAATGAAATAATTTTTTAAATACTCTTAATTATGTCTGCTTTCTTGTAGAACTACGGAAATTCACTTTTTAGGGGTAGAAACCACCTCTAACAACCCCTAAGCAGGCTAAACCATCAGATACTGGGTAAAACGAATTTGATCAACTACATGTTTATAAGGAAATATAATAAGGAAATATATATTTCTTTATAAATATGCAGTTCATTCCCACATACCCTTACAACCTCATAAACTACCCCTAACAACCCCCAAGCAGGCTAACACACCTAGCTCTGGGTAGAGCGAATTTAATCAACTACTTTTCTGTAAATAAATTGAGATTTCAACTACAGATAGGCTAACCCACCTCATCCCTCACATACTTCGTTTTCACATACCCTTACAACCCTAATAATCTACCCCTAACAACCCCTAAGCATGCTATATTTCCTTATAAATATGTAGTTGATCGAACTCGTTTTACCGAGAATCTAGTGGTTTAGCCTGCTTAGGGGTTGATAGGGGTGATTTCTACCCCTAAAAAGTGAATTTCCGCAGTGCTACAATAAAGCAGACATAATTACGAGTATTTAAAAAAAATGATTTCATTTGGATTAGATTTACTGCCTCGCGCGTAGTTTTGATCCTTTTCGCCCACTATGCATCGGTCCGTAAGTCGGTTCGTTCGTTCATACGCCTGTCAGCGGACTGTATCTCATGATGCGCAATAGGTAGACATTTGAAATTTTCACAGAATGTGTATTTCTGTTGCTGCGATAACAAGAAATAATAAATATGAAAATAAATTATAAAACAAAAGAGGCTCCCCTACTAGAAACGTGTATTACAATGGTACGGAATCCTCCATGCGCAAGTCCGAGTCGCACATGGCCAGTTATTATACAGTGATTTTTTTTTACTTTATTGGGGTTACTCTTTCTGTCCATCCCTAAGTCACGGATCTTTAGTTTTTAGACGGAATAAATTTCAGAACTGAAATTTACATATTTAGTGTAGAATGTTCACAAGAAAACTAAATGGGTACTGTAAGAAAAAAGAGCCCAACATTTTCTTATTCTAGCATTTGGGGTTTCATTATCATAAATATATTTATATTTTATTTTTATCTTAAAAGTAAAGAAATGCGGGCTGTCAAAGTTGCTAATTTTAGACCTTTAGGCCGTTTTTATTAAGGGGGTTTTCTCAAAAACCAAACTACTCAGGAATTTTAAATTAATTATGGGTTGAGAATGTGTGGGACTTGTAGAAAATTCCTATAGGCATTGAGTCCGCCCCTTGTATCCTTTCTTATATATATAATTAATTAGTAAATATAGTTTGTAAGCGGTGACCAATAGAAAAGGAATATATAGAAATCATTTAATTTAGGAGTTTTTTTCTTTTACGAGTGATAAAATTGCGTTAGCTAATTAAATATCTAGAGTTAAAAATAAATCACATGTACGGAACCCTGTTGATCAAGGCCCGACTTGCACTTGGCCGGTTTTTTATTTTTTACCACCTGCGCCTTATCTCGATCGTAGTGGAGAACCAATATTTTGGAGAACCTGCATATATAAGAATTATATTTCGAGGATATACTGAAGCGTAGTCCGCCAAGACGTATCGGAATAACGCGGCGGATACCCTCATTTACCATGGGGCTTTGACGGGTAGGAGTCCGCCATAACTGTTCCGCTGCTCCAGCAACCGAAGTTATCCTAGAGGATTTCACCACAATAAAAAAACCCGGCGAGTAACTGTACTTCTTAACTATACGATATGACAGTGGCCAGAGTTTCTTGTCATTTCGTATATATTCCCAGCTGGCTGGGTGTAGTAATACTCGTAATACATATATGGATTATTGTTGTGTACTTATATATGCAACTTTGCTTTGCGCTTTTAAATTCTACTAATATTATAAACTATGTTTGTTTGTTAGCCAGTTTTTCTTGAAGTAACGAACTAACGATTTATGTTATTTTGTGCATAGAGTTTATGGGTCTGAGAGTAACATAAGGTACTTTTTATCCCTGAAAAATGCAGGGTTCCGTTCAGTCGTGACTGATTTTAAGACTATAATTATTCCATTTCAAACTTATTAATATGGCTTAACCGATTTTAATGAAATTTGTTATAGACATTTCTTAAATCGTGAAATAAATATAAATTAATTGTTATGATGGAAAAATGCACAATTTCTGTGAGTTTTAATTTAGCGAAATATATTTAAAACTAGCTATTCCTCGCGACTACGTTCGCGTCGAAATTGTTACGATTTGATTTCATGGGTTTTAATTTTATTGCACGGAATCCTAATCTTTTTATAAAATAAAAGTAGCATAAGTTACTCCTTATAACATCAGCTATCTGCCCGTGTAAGTCCCGTCATAAATGGGCTAGCCGTTTTGGAGATTAGCCGGAACAAACATACAGACTGACGAAAATATTTTTTTTGATAAAGTACCATGTATACTTTCATATGCATAAGTAAAACTCTGTTGTTTTGACATTACAAACAGATAATTCAATTTTATTTATTTATATAGATATAGATTTCAAATGTCACGTTTGGGTATTAACTTGGTATATTTTCTATAGGTATGTATGTATAATTAATGACACCATACACGCTAAAAATTATAAATTAGCTCTGTATTGGTTCTTCTCCAGCTGCGGGATAAATGCGTATCATCATAAGATATCACTCATAGGCACATAAATTAGGTAAGATTAATGGTTTAATCATCAATAAAGCGTTAACGTTAATTAGAGATGGAATGATATCGACATCTGAAAAAAAATTGGCAGATTTCGATTTACCAACACTAAAGCAAATGGGATAGTTGTCAAGCGATCTTGTGAGGGATTTTAAATATAACACCGAGAATTAAGCGTAAATGAAATAGCACCAGAAATGCTTCTGCACTGCATATATACTACTTTTTTCTCGCAATATGTTGTATGGGTAAAATATAGGTGCTGAAATTAAGTAACTAACAGTTCTTCTGATAGTATTGGTGTACTAAGACAACGAAAACAAGCTGCGCATAGAGTTTGGGAAAAATATGTTTAAGGCCATTATTCCGACTGGATTAGTTACGGACAGGAGTGTGGTTTGATTCCTCGCTTTCCAATTATTCAAAAAAAAACTATTTGAAAGGCTGTAATTCCCGCTAGAGTTATTAATTTCTATGACTATTAATAATAACGAGGGTCAGATTTAAGAAGTGACAAGCTGGTTGGCATTCTTCTGAGCACACCATGATTTTCGCATGGTACCCTGTGTGTTGGTTGTTCTTGAGTGTCGAGCGCCCAAAACTTTTTAAACACGCACCTATACATGTCAAGACAAGATAAAGCTGTGTATATAAAGGTGATCTAGGACACAAATTTTTTGAAATCCCCGACCTCCATGCGGACGAAGCCGCGAGAATAAGCTCGTTACGAGACATTTCATCTATGAGTATATCTTTTTATTATCATATTCTTGCTTGTAGATATTGTTTTTAATATAAAAGCTTTATATTTATAATCTGCGATGTTAATTGAGAACCATGTAGAAATTATTGAAAAAAAAAAACGCTACGTGGTTCTTAAAACACATTATTGTATTATATGCGTGATCTTTCATGTGTGGTTAAAAACTTTTGATAAGAATTAAAATTTGACAATTTGGGGTACCAGTTGTTTAAACAGACTTCAAAAAGGAGGAGGAACGCAATTCGGCTGTATTTTTCATAGTATAGCTTTTTTCTAGGTGAACCAATTTTATTGATTCTTTTTTTATTTGAAAGCTGGTGCTTCTCATGTGGTCCCATATAAATTTGAGGATTGAAGGTCTTACCAGTTGTTTTTGTATTATCTTTAATAATTTATATTGAAGTCGGTTGTACAAAATGTTTAATTTTACCACTTGTTAAATATTAAATCTCAGTTACTTACAAATAAATGTATGCATTCATTTGTTGTTTGATGAAAAATTTTAGTTAGTTATATGGCAATTTTATCTTTAAATTTATATATTAGACCCATTACTAAAATACTGATGACTATGATAGATTTATATTGTTAACCTTAGCTGCTCGTAAAGATACGTAAATGTTTAACCGGTGCATCGATCCGCTTGATTTATGTCTGTGTCCCCTTGGAGTTTTTACTTACAAATAGTTTACCCGCAATTTTTGAACGTGGATAAATTTAGTGGTTTTTTGTAATGCGGGTGTTTGTGTGATTCTGCATCCGAACGGTTCATACATTTTATTTTTACTATATGTGTAAAGTATTTATTGTTGTTTTGGTTCTTTTTCGTGTATTCCGGTTTTGTTTTCTCTTTCTGTTACATACCGATGTACATATCGCTGACTTTATCATAATATATTAAGATATTTTATATTTTATTACCACTAACAGGGCAGCATCCACTGCGGACATCCTTCACCTAAAGTTAGAATTATCAACAGAAACCTAGCTCTTTGGCGATGCTTCCTGTACTGTGCCGAACTTGGCAATTTATTTAATTGTTTGAGATTTCTCTTTCCGACATCTATAAAAGATCACAAGAGTTCGTACTAAATTCTTGACGTTTAATATAATCATACTTAAATCTCATAAAGTTAAGAATTAATTTGATTACATACAAAAGGTTATCATCCATTGTTAAATCTTCATCAAGAACCAACTATTTTATTTATCGATAAATGTAAATAATTATTAAAAACAAATAATTCGATTTTAGGGAAGTAGTAACGGCATTGCTCTCATTTCTGGCAGGGAAAAGTTCACCACACTGTCCATTTCTTGCTCATTGGCAGGCTTCCAATGGCCTCCAAATATTTTTTTTATGAAACAATTCTATCTTGACAGAATAAAGATGTTTTATTTACGAGATCCTCATTATCTTTGACACTATCAAAACATGTCCAATACAAAGAGACTTACGTCTCTGCAACGTTGAAGTCATCCCCTGTTTCCGAAGATCAAAAAATGTAATTATCTACCCCCGATCTACCCTCAACCATTTATATTTGTTCTACAAATTCGACGTATTTCGTATACGCAATTGGACGTGTTTCCACTGTATCCGTTGATATGGCCTGGGCTTACAGATGCAATGACACATTATAGGTGAGGTTTATATTTCATTCTTCTTTTAAGAGTAACATTGTATACACAGAAACCAGAAAGATTGTTTGATCTTTAAAAAAAAACTAAATTACGATTTTCTTAATAGTCAATCAAGCACCGGGTGAATAAAAAATAAAAGTGTGCGTGGTATTTTAAATGTTCAATGTAAGGGAGCGATGTGGTCTAGGTATCTAGAAAAATGGTCCAGCATTATCCTCATTACTCCAGAGAGTAAGCTGATTGAAAGTTTGAACAGCCCGGTAACGCAGGAGAAAGGCGTTTTTGACTTTGGCGTTTAGATAGTTCTGTAGGTATCTTTTTCTATGTTCTGTGATGTTAATGCTGTTAAGTGGCTTTTACAGCATCATAGGACTCAGAGCTCACGCCTGAAGTACCTGAAAATCCTAAAAGGATTTACTGATGATAATAATGATGATGATAACTTTTTGACTTTTTGACTTGTGTCAGAACGTCAGATTTCCAGTACGATGTCATGTCACCTAAGATACCACTGAAATAATTTTACAAATGATTTATTATTTATTATTTTTATTTATTACAGTGTATTAATTTTCATTTTTAAAACTTAAAACTATTAGATTTTTAAAAATTATTAGATATATAAGCCAACTGTCAGTAATTTTTCACCACGTCATGGATTAACTGGCAGAGAATGCTAACTGGCATTAAGTCCGCCCTTTGTAACCTTTATGGTTAAAACAATAAATTTTTTAAATAAATAAATAATTAAGTTATTTAACCGATCCAAGAAGGGGTGAACGGTTTTTTATTTCACGCGGAACATCTATTTGTATGATATAAAAAAATTGCCGGGAGTTTGTCCAACTGCAATTCATGTAAGTATGTAAGATGCCTGCAAAATGTGCATGCATGGGAATAACGTTTTCAAATTAAGCTAAAATAAGTAGGAACAATTTTCAATAATTTTTGAATGTATATTATTTACTTACAAACGTATATATATTATTTGCTTAAAATGTTTTTTTGGATTTAAGGGTGAGGATGGCACAAGAAGGCTTGACCGCGTAGTTTTTTTATAGTGAATTGTCCAAGAACAAGCAAGCAATAGCCAATGTTCGTGGGCTGCAATAACCAGCACTTAACATCGGATGAACTGTAAGTTTGTTTGTTGTTTTAATTTCGTTAAAATACTAGCGAAATTTTTTCGAAATATTAATATTGATTTTTTAGACATATAGGTTTTCCCACAAGGCTTTCATTACCAAAGGAGATGTGACACCTATTTATCTCAGCACTGACCTTCTATTATTTTCTTCGAAACATTTTTACTTCTCAGACGTGCAGATACTCGCGATTTTTTCCAATACCGCCGAGCACCTAAATCAACTCTTAAATTGCAATTAACGATTTCATTGATGGCCTCGATGGAATCCGGGCTGCTTACTGTGAAATATACGACGAGCACATAACCCCAGTGCTAACTTAGCTTTTAAATTTAAAGAATCAATTGCAAAATTAAAATTTAAGGTCCCCAACATCTGAGCTACCAAACCTGCTATAAAGTTAAACTTTAAGCAGAAACTATCTTACGGTTACTATTTAAATATGTGTAGGCATATAAGACATTGAAAAAGCGAGACGTCGAGTAACTTTGTAATGTGAGACAATGGATACTATCTAAAGCGTAACTCAAGTAGTTTATTACTTTAGGGAGCATACGACGTATGACCAAATGCGAATTGGGATCTTATTTAAGATAAAGGAGAATACTATCGCAAATTGCATATGAATGTTGACTTCATCATAAACCAACAAGCAGCAATGGTTATAGAATACAAATAATTTCAAATTAAAAAAATTTTACAGCCGACTTCAATATAAGTTATTAAGAATAACTCAAAAACTATTGACTTGACCTGTATCAAATTCATATGGGACCACACGAGAACTACCAGCTTTCAAATAAAAAAAAAGAATTATCGAAATCGGTCCACCCAGTAAAAAGTTATGAGGTAACACACATAAAAAAAGGAACAAAAATACAGTCGAATTGAGTACCGTCTCCTTTTTGGAAGTCGGCAGAAAAATAGTAGCATAACGCTGCTGTGTTTCGTATGTTACGTGAAGAGAACCGCCTTTTTTTAGTAATAACGAGGCATTCCATCTTTGTTCTTAGAATTGACAACGCATCCACATATTGGTTTCTTATTGAGGATATAGACAGGTGTTTATGGGCTTAAAACATACATTTTAAATTAGGGGGTTCTGTGCTTGCTCGGTACTCTTACTTCTATTTAAAAAAAAACTATTACTCTACTCTATAACTGTGTAATTAAATACACAATACCGTATAATTAAGTAGATTTATGTCACTATTATATTTTACGTCTTTTTGTATACGCTGCAGAGACATTATTCAATTAATGTATCATTAACTAAATTGTTACGATTCTACAGCTTAACGTTTTGCAGCAAGAAGATTTACTGTAAATTATATTTTAATCATTTATATACTTAATGGAAATTAATTTTAAAAAAAGTAAAAGAATTCTCTTATGTCCGTTACAAAGAGTTGGTTGATATTTTGTGTATGTAATTATCGAGTACTCTAAGGTATTTTGTCATGGAAAAGCATGTGTATGTCAATACAAATATCACTCAGATTTATTTTTGTAACGAAATGAGTTCATTCACTCAATTAATTCGTTATTTTCTTCAATTTAATATCACCACAGAATATAAATCATTGTAACGACAAATGATAATTGCGTGTGTCAAAAATAATAGAGAAAGCGACATCTGTCGAAAGGGGAATTAATGACAGTTCAAACATCAATTTAGACGGTGTCTTATCGCCTCGCGCCACTCTAGCGAGGGGTGGCAACTACTTGCAACATAATGCCTGCATACGGCACACGAGATAATTGTAAGCTTTTATATTTACTGTTTAGTGAAATTCGAGGCTAAAGTGACACGTACTATAACAAACAGCTATTTGATACGTTCGTATAATATGAAGCTGTACCTAGTACAGAGTTATAACGAGCCAAATCTGTAGTAAGTTCATCCGTCATCTATTCAAATCTACACAAATAAATAAAATTGAAGTGACTGTTTGTAATGTCAAAATAATAGCTTTTTTACATGTGAAAGTATATACGGTACCCTAATTCTTTTACTTAAATAAAAGTAGCCTAAGTTACTCCTTATAACATCAGCCAGTGAAAATCCCGTCAAAATCGGTCCAGCGGTTTCGGAGATCAGCCGGAACAAATAGACAGACAGACAGACAAAAATTTTAAAAATTGTTTTTTAAAATTTTTGTCTGTCTGAAGTTTTGAAGTAGGATCCAACCAACTTGCTGAGCGCTTGCGATTGTCAAACAGAATCCATTTTTCGCTAAGCATGGCAAGGCACTTACTTCTCGCTGGCGTTCATGGGGCACATTTGTCAAGCTTTTTTACCTTTCCAATTTGATGCAAATTAACCAATATTGTTTTGATGCTAACATCGAAAGCTGCTGCTAATTGAACCGTAGATTGAGCATCATCAGCTTCCACAATCGCCTTTAATTCGTCATTGTCGTCCAAAGTTTTCGGAAGACCACAGGGTTCATTTTCCAGGTCTAAATTTCCAGAATGAAAGCGGCCAAACCATTAACAGGTGATGCGTTCGTTTATAGTATTAAACCCGTAAACATAGTTGATGGTGCATGCCGCTTGTACTGCGTCATTGCTACGATGGTACTCATTGCCATAATTGCTCAAATTATTAACTTGTCCATGATGACGAAAAAGATTCAAATGCGATGAAAACATAACGCTAAACAATAAACAAATAACTAATTTTGAAAAAGGAATTACATGATTTTAAAATAAAATTTATTTACATAACATAATATACAATATTTTATTATATACAATATCAAAAAATATAATAAAAAGAAAATACTAAAACTAGTAACTTAATTATCAAACAGTCTTACTCCCTGCGGTATCGTGCCAAGAACGTTGGCTGCGTTTCCCCGCTGAATTGCTATACTTTGCCTTTGAGCGAGAAAAGAACCAGCAGCAGCAACGACCAGTGCGGATAGGGTTCCTTTAGGAACTTCACCGCAAGGGGACCCCACGGACTAATAGTCTCTACCGCAAATGGCACAAATATGTAGTCATCTCTCAGAGACTCATATTTGCGCCAATTACTCAGTTCAGTTGCCTCTGATGCCATCCCGGCTCTAAACGAGGTACCCCTGAGATGAGAGGTCGCCAAAGTGTCTACGCAAGTAGCATCCCACACTAGGGCTTTACCTCTTTCCCAATGGACCAATGTCACACCGTCGGGTATCTTGCCATCGTCTCTAAATATTCCACAAGGCTTTAAAACCGAGGGAACATTTTTAGAGACAAGATCTCTTCGGATGACATCGTTTAAAGTACCGTGTCGTTAAAATCAAACGGCACTTTTTTTACATGAAAGTCCGTGGAGCCCAAACTTGTCGACCCTGTTACCACAGGGGCACTGATGGGGTTGATGCGCAAGATTTCCCCATCAAGTAATGTGCCGAGATTACTTGATGATAAAGCGTGTAATCAGGTACTAGACTTAGTCGAAACAGCTAAAAGGCGTGCCTGATCTTGGTCACTATGTAAATTATGAAACAAATTTTCCTACACGCTATGTACCAACGGAATATCCCACTGTTTTTGTTGGTTAACTTCCAGTGAAACATTATCGCCGGGACAGAGTGTTTGCCATGTCTGCCCTGCCTCCGTAGCAAAGCACATGTCTACTTTATTATTTAAAATTATGTTACATAAGATGCATCAGAAATATTTTCCTTTATAAAGAAGTATTATTTCTGAAATCAAAAAATAACTATTATAATGACTGACTTATATATTTATTGATCTTTATGTTTTTTGTAAGCCAGAAATGGCCTCTAAATAGCAAAATAAAATAAGTTAAATACACGTAGCTTTTGACAGTTGAAAAAATTTACTTACTTCATTCACTCACACAATTCTTAGCTAAACTAAAATTATTTTCATTTGAAATGGCCAATACTGCAGAGTGATAATTTCATAGCTAAAGACCTGATATGTTTGCTTACCTTAAGAGCGTTACCAAAGACACACATATCTGTGGTGGTGCGATTTGGTGTGGTTAGGTGTCTGCAGAGATAATAATAATCCATTCTAATCCGAACCTTTTATTTTTGTCGCAGAGCTCACACAGACATTCTGTTAAATCCAACCCAATAACGTTTTTAAAATATATTTTGCCAGACGCTTATACTAAGTAAAGGCATTGCGCATCTTTTTGATCCTTTAAAGGTTGCCATAGTTAAAGATTTTTAAATGATTTAGGTCAATGCGCGTCCAGACTTTTACTTAATAACATCTTTTGTCCTCCCGCACAATTTCAAGACCCTTTTTTAAACGTTTTTTGGAGTTAGTTAATTACAAGGGAGACACGGTTTTCTGTGTTGAAAATTTTTTTTTAAAGTAACCAGCAGCAGCGCTTTCAAACAATGTCAACCCAGGTCTAACTACTTGACAACACTTACCACTATCCGACTCGTTTACCTTTCTCTTTAATAAGCTCATTACAGTTCACAGCTGGAAACAGAACACACAAACATTTTTATTTAATATAGATTATAAATAATACTGATGGAATATCACTCTTTTGTTTAATTTACCACTGGTTAAAAAAAATACATTTAACCTGGGAAGAACCAGCAAGGATCAGAGCGAAAAATATTTAAAAAAACTTACAATCATATAATATGTTAGACAATTAACAACACAAAACACATTAGAAATGAATGTTTTATACGTGGTAGAGCCATGCTGCAGCTATATTAATAGTCTCTCAGAATACCAGCGTAAAATAGCAGCTCAACGCTGCTGTGTTTCGTATGGTGAGTGTAGAGAACGGGAGACCTATTTTACTTGAAAAGAGGCATTTCATCTTAGTCCTCATGGGTGACAACGCATCTGCATTTTGAGTCTTTATTGAGGATAGATGTAGATGTCTATGGGTCACAGTAACCACCATACCATCAGGTGGAGTGTGTGCTCGTTTGTCACCCTTGTCCTATAAAAAAAATAGCTTGGTAGCGATCACCTCATTCCCAGGAGTTATAATCATCAATGAATCTCTTAATATTATAATAATACTTTTTAGACAAATTTCAATAGTCTGGATATGAGTCTCTCTCATTTTAGGAAGAATTTGCATAGCAGACGGACTGGTCATCGTATCGTGAAATAGTGTACAACCATGCTATGAGAGGTCGCGAGATCTTTCTCTTCTATATTATTCCATTGTTTATCTCTTTCTTCAGACCGAATTCTGGCCACGGCGGCCAGTGTCAATGAAGACTAGCCATTTGGGCAGGACATGATTATAGAGCACCAGTGAGTGCGCAAGCACAGGTGTACTTTATACTGTACGTGTATTGAACGGCAATGCGATACAACCTGAAAAAGATCAGGTGCAGGACTAACGGGCGGACTCCAAGTCCATTAACTGATTTTGGCTTGACCGATTCAAACCCAGGAAAGCACGAACAGCAGTCGTGCTTACGACCACTATACTAATGAGATAGTAATTCAACACTTACGCCACCTACAGGACGAAACTTGGTGATTGATTCTCTTACGGCACCCTCACACGGCAAACTCACTTGTTAAATGATCGTTTTACTCTAATCTTTATAAATAACGTTTGAAACATCATGTAGCCGAAAGTATAAATAATATAATCCTTCAAAACTTTAATGTTAAATGATTTAATACCTTGTTGTCATAAATATCGGCAGTAGAGCAGCTTAATGTCTCGCCGTTTGGTTAGTATTGAGTTGCTTTTTAATTGGACAGATTGTCTCCTGTCATTTCTCAAACCCTTGCGGTGGCCTCACCGTCATTCATCTCGACGGATGATATAGTAGGTGTATAGTCAATACAAATTGGTCCAGCTTCAGAGTTAGTAGACGTCTCATGTTTTAATTACATGTCTCATGTTGTTATAGATGTCCTTGTCTACGAACTCTTCCAAAAATTACGCTTGATCAGTTTACATTATAATATATAGAGAGTTATCAATACCGACACAAAGCAGTTGTACTATTTATATTTTATCATAAAACGAAATATTCTAAAACAAATATGAATAATATATTATATAAAATTAACAATTTATTAATCTCTATATTTAAAAATCAATAGCCGTCCGTTAGTTTCGCAAAAATGCAAAAATGGCTGGACTGACTTTGATGAAATATTTGTGTGTTTGAGTGGGTCCCTTGACGATCTCAACCATTCACAACTGGTACCGGGTCCACCGGTGGCGCTATTGTCAAGATTCACAAATCGCCCGTGCGGAACTTATAAAGCCTAAATCAATATATAGTAGTAAGGCCTATAATGTAATTAAAACTGCTTGGAGATTAAGGACGTATGGAAATATAATACTTTTACGTAGTAAAGCCATTCTGCAGCTATATTAGTAATATAGTTGTAGCACGAATGGGTTGGCTTGACCGAGGAAGGATCACGCTCTCACATAATACCAGCGTAAAGTAGCAGCTTAACACTGCTGTGTTTCGTATGGTGAGTGTAGAGAACCGGAGACCCTTTTTACTGAAAAAGAGGCATCTTATCCATCTTAGTCCTCACGGGTGAAAACGCGTCTGGATTTTGATTCTTTATTGAGGATAGATGTAGATGTCTATGGGTCACAACAACCACTTATCATCAGGTGGACTGTGTGCTCGTTTGTCATCCTATCCAATCAAAAAAGATTAGAAGCACGGGCAGGATACATAAAATACATGACAAGGAACAAGAACATGTAACTTTGCGAAACCACACATGACTTTTTATAGTATTTAGTTCAGAGAGATTGGCGTCGACAGCATTAGACAGCTTTTCACGTAATTTCCTTAACCTATACCTTAAAATAAAACCTCGCAACATGGTTTTCGATAAGTACATAATCATACTGTTTATAGATAGTGCATGTCTATTTATCATACATACACACATACAGGGATGACAATTTTATACAGCAGCCATTATATTATAATCATATTCAAACCTTTTCTTGTTATAGGGTTTACACAAACATATTGATTTTAGGAAATCCTTGGTTTATTTTATCTTTGATGTGGATTTCAATAGAAGCTTTTGTATTTTTTATAATTTTGATTTATAACTAGTAACAAAAATTCCATTTTAGTCCAAAAGGAAAGAATTCCATTTTAGTCGTTAGGCGTGTCACTGCATTTGCATTTTTATTCTTAAGCGATGGTAGATTTAGGTGTCTATGGGCCACATAATCCACGTACCATCAGATATACTGTGTCACCCAATCCAAACTTTAAATGTCAATAACCCAAAAAGCATTGTCTAGGCTGAATTACTATTAAATTTATGCGGTTAATTTCAAGAGTTCATAGATTTCTGCAATTAATGCAAAATCTCCGCGTCAATCGACCTTCGCGAAACACATTTGGAATGTCCGCAACCGTGCCAAATTCGTCACGAGCCGCCTCCACCCGCTAGATAACAGAAAGAGCAAACTATCTTTAAGACACAAGCTCCATCTTTACAAAGCACGCGTAAGACCTATCATATCTTACGCAAGCGTAGTTTTCGCGCATGCAGCTCATAAACACTTGCACGACCTTCAAATCGTTCAAAATAGATTCATTCGCATCGCCACCGGAGCTCGGTGGTACCAGCGAAATTCCGACTTACACAGAGACTGTCAACTTCTGACGATCTCTAAGTATTTCAAAGAAATGTCTCGGTGCTATTTTGAGGGGGCCGAGACACATCGCAACCCGCTAGTGGTAAACGCAGCCACATAAACTCCGACTCCGAACGTTATGGAAAGCCTCCGGAGGCCCCGTAACCTCCTAATCGAACCCCCCGTCTGCTAGATGCCGACGACCGAAATGTCGACGGCCAGTCACACATAAACACTACACACTCACCTAGTGTTACAAACGCTGTTAGAACAACAACGGATGAGAAGCAGCGTGCCCGCTGACAGGCACACCGAACATCCATCCACACCACGTACACACCATACACCCGCGTCTTTGAGCGATTCTCATCACCCAGAACATCGAACGCTACGAGTTAGCCATTAGAGCCGGGGTCCGCCAGCCCCTGCTCGGACGGCCATTAGATAACTCAACTACGTGTACTGTACGTGTATCCTAGGACAATAGGATTCATCATTACGCAAGTAATTATGCAGTCTAATATAAAAGTCAAAAAGGCAAAGAGCATTAACATCATCAGAAACCAGAGTAAGCACGAATCCGATTTCATCATTCACCACGGCAAAATTTTTCATTCCGGCTGGCTACTTATTAATATGGACTTACTGAATACTTACTAAAGTAGAATATGACTGATAGTGTCTATTAATAGTACAGTCACGCGATGATGGTGTGAACTAAATGATGTCGGAAGAATAAGACTGTTGTCAGCACTTCGCTACACTATTATTAGCTGTCCACTATACGGCAAATTAAACAGCGTGTTTGTATCCAGCTACCATCCTATAATTACTGCATTTATGACATTTCTATGACTTAAACCATAATTAGCTAATGTTCACATTTATTTGTAAAATACCTACTTATAACAATGTTTATGCTTTTATGTTTATTAATATATAATAGAGTATATATATTTAAATAGTGTTTTAAATAGTGTTATATATTTAAATAGTGGTGGAGCCATGCTGCAGCTGTATAAGTAGTATAGTTGTAGCACGAATGGGTCGGCTCGACCGGGGAGGACCACGCTCTCACAGAATTCCAGCGTAAAATGGCAGCTTGACACTGCTGGGTTTCGATTAGTGAGTGTAGAGAACTGACGACCTCTTTTACTGGAAAAGAGGCATTCCATCTTAGCCCTCATGGGTGACGACGCATCTGCATTTTGATTCTTTATTGAGGATAGATGTAGATGTCTATGGGTCACAGCAACCACTTACCATCAGGTGGACGGTGTGCTCGTTTGTCACACTATCATATAAAAAAATATATTACTTTTAGATTAACACTTAATTTAAGCACTTTACTGTATTGGTAAAAAGTCTATGTAAGGTATGTGCACCGCAGTGAGACTTCCTTTTTTTAAAGCAATTTACACACAATTTTTGAAGAAGTTTTTTTTTTGTTTTTGTTGTCCTTTAGAAACTTACTTTAAACCGGATTATTAAACGGCAACAACAAGTGGCGCTTGAAGTTAAGTAACATTAATAATTCTCCGTTAGAACCAATGGCTTGCCGTGCCCTCACGTAACTCGACGATAAAATTCAGCGAATCGAAAAAGATAATGGAACACGGACTAACTTTACATCATTTTTTAAACCTCTTTATATTTTTGTTGTTTTCATGTCAGCATGAATGAGAGCTGTAGTAGCTCAGGAGTTAAGCGCTCGCTGTAAATTTCACATTCCTATACGAGTAACCCTATTAAAGAAAGTAAAATTATTTTAAAAGTGGTAGAGCCATGCTGTATCTACATTAGTAGTAGCACGAATGGGTCGACTCGGTCAGGGTAGGATCACGCTCTCACAGAATACTAGAGTGAAGTAGCAGCTTAATGCTGCTGTGTTTCGTATGGTGAGTGTAGAGAAAAAAATAAAGTTACGGCCTATATACGTTCCAAGAAGTGTTCCACGCGCTGGTCCTAATTTCGGATTTTTTTTCTTAGAACTGCAAGTTTCCTTACGGTGTTTTCCTTGACCGCCGAGTAATTTATAAATTAGCATTTAAAATTGCATGTGACAATTTGATTGGAGCCGGAGGGGATCGAACCCGGGTTTTTTTATAGAGTAAAGTTTACAAATAAGCATATAGTCCACCTGATGGTAAGTGGATGCTGTGGCCCATTGACATCTACTTATATCCTCGATTAAGAATCAAAATGAAGGTGCGTTGTCACCCGTGAGGAATAAGATGGAATGCCTCGTTTTCAGTAAAAGGTTCTCCGGTTCTCTACACTCACCACACGAAACACAGCAGCTTCAAGTTGCTATTTTACGCTGGTATTCAGTAAAAGCGTGGTCTTTCCTCGGTCGAGCCGATGCATTCGTGCTACAAGTATACTATTAATATAGCTGCAGCATGGCTCTACCACGTTCTCCGCCTCTACTTTTACAGAATTAAAAGGTGACATTTTCCTACATTTAGTTTTTCTCTGATTGCAACGTTGCATACTATGTTTTTATTATCATACCATACGTCGCGGTACAAATAAATAACAACTCATATTTCTCAAATTTGTTACATTTTACTAACTTAAAACGTATTTTCAAGTAACAAAAAAACGTCAATTACGTCAACTCATTTGATCGCAATTAAGTACTACTAATTTACTGTCTTGTTTACTACAAAGAAAAATAAGAATATGCAAAATAAAGCATGAATATTTAAAAAGAATGAGCATCCAGAGCTCCCTACTCTAAACAAGCAATAACTCCATCAAGCATAAGCACTCCGGGACAACTAAAAGGAGCACTTTTCACGCGCCTTACACACGAGGTACACGAAACGTAAACAGTTCGCGGTTCGTTTACTTTTATTCTTACGAGGTCAGCTGAAATTGTTTGGGTAATGCTCTCACTAATGTTTTCTAGTGGAGATGAAATTGTAGCCATTTCTCTAGGTTTTGTTCTATCCACGCAATTATTACTTTTAACTAAAGTAATTAAAAAAATATTTTTGTTCAATTTGAAGCTGCGATAGAAGTTTTAAAATATAAATATATATTTACGATTTAATTCCTTTCTAATGTAAATATTCCATCTTATACCTTAACGCATCTATAACCTTTTTGCTTTAAGTTGGTTACAGATGTCTATAAGTTGCAGAAACCACTTTTTTATAGGATAAGGGTGACAAGCGAGCACACAGTCACCTGATGGTAAGTGGTTGCTGTGGCCCATAGACATCTACATTTATCCTTGTTTGCGAATCAAAATGCAGATGCGTTGTCACCCGTGAGGACTAAGATGGAATGCCTCTTTTCCAATAAAAAGTTTCTCCGGTTCTCCACACTCACCACACGAAACACAGCAGCATTAAGTTGCTATTTTACGCTGGTATTGTGAGAGCGTGGTACTTCCCCGGTCAAGCCGACGCATTCGTGCAACAACTGTTCTATTGATATAGCTGTAGCATGGCTCTACCACGTATACTTTCGATCAGATCGACTTTAAAATTAATTTGTCACTTAAATTTCCTCAAAGAAAATGTCTCTTATTAGGTACAATTTATACAAAATTTAATATCACTGTTTTCTTACATTTCACTGTAATATTATATTTTTTAATTGAAAAAGTGAATGAAAGCAGACCTTAAGAATCACGTTAACAATAATAGCGTTGGTCGCATTAATAGATAATAGAATTAACTTATAACCAACCTGGGAAATCACTCTACTCAATCTTCAATTTGTCATGTACTCGTATTGTCGGCTTAAGAATATCGTCCACCCCATTACATACAATTGCCACTCTTGATAACTGAGTTGGCAACGTCTTTTATTTTTTATCTGTTGTAAGAAAGACGCTCTTACGACACTCACTGGAAGATGTGGGGTATTGGATATTCTTACACCGCCAAGCGCATTAAGGAAAATCCATTCCAAAGAGGCCAATCTCTAATAGTCCTTTTATAATAATAATAATAATAATAAATATCTTTATTTGACACTTTCATTTCATACAACATCATTGAGCCCTGACTCCTAAACTAGGATACCCTGTATTTCAGGAGTCAGTTCCTTCCTATTCAGTAACACTTTGTGTCGATAATACATTAGGAAATGTTGATAAATTACTTAGTACTCAGTTTAATACTATATATATATGTGTGTGTGTGTGTGTGTGTGTGTGTGTGTGTGTGTGTGTGTGTGTGTGAGAGAGAGTGAGTGAGTGAGTAGTGTGATTGTTGCACTGCACATAAAGTTATTCGTATGGAGCTATTAAGTTTTCGCATTGATCGTAGTCATATTCTTTAAGCCAATTATACAACATACTTTTGAATGAATGATTTGAAGCCTTTCTTGTACACACTGTTTTATTTAATATATTATATAACTTGGGAGCTAGGTAACTATAATTCCTTTTGCCGAATATGGATTTTACCTTGGGGATACTAATACGAATAGTTCTTTTTAAATTTTGTAATTGCGGAACATTACATCTATGAAAACGTCTAAGACATTGATATATTAATAATTTTCGAACACTTAGTACTTCAGTTAATTTATATACCATTTCTGTCGAATATCTGTAAGGAAGGGAAAGTATTACTTTTAGTACAGCCCTTTGGGCTCGCTCTAATTCTATAAGATGTGTTTTAGCAGCACATCCCCAGGAACATATGCAATAGCTGATAACGCTCTGGCATAGCGCTTTGTACGTTTGTAGTAATAGTTTTCTGTTTGCAACTGTTTTTAAATTCTTAAAAACATAAATAAACTTTCTGATTTTATTAGAAATAAAAGAAATATGTGAAGCCCAATTAAGCTTATCATCAACTATTATACCGAGATATCTAATTTTGTCAGCTTTACTTAGAATGGGGCACTCACATGTTGTATGGTTGTTATAATTTCTATTACAAGGATGCGTGTGAATTATTATTTTTAATTCGTTTCGTGGATTGCTAGCAGCGGTTTTTGAAAAACATAGAAATTTTGTTTTGGTGGTGTTTAACGTAAGTAGGTTATCTTCCAACCAACTAGTAACCTTACAAAGTCCTTCCTCAGTGGATTTTTTAACAGATTCCCAACTCGGACCATGAAAGAGTAAGACTGTATCGTCTGCAAACATGAATAGGTCTGCGGCACGAATATTTAAGTGACACAAGTCGTTAATATAAGCCAAAAAGAGGGTTGGTCCCAGTGTACTGCCTTGCGGAATTCCATAGGAACAGATAGCAGTGTTACTGAGGCAGCCATCAATACGTACTTTTTGGTTTCTGTTGGAAAGATAGTCTTTAAACCAGTCCAATACTATTCCTCGAATGCCAAAGTTCTGAAGACGGGTTATAAGGACAGGAATAGATACTGTGTCAAATGCTTTTTGCAAATCTAGGAAAACTCCTAAACACTTCTTACCTTCATCTAAATATTGTGTTATTTTAGTGGTCAAATTAAAAACAGCCTCTTCGGTTGAACGATTTGCTCTAAAGCCATATTGATTATCAGCAAGAAGTTTGTTATTTTCTAGGTACTTAGTTAGTCGTCTATTTACAAGCTTCTCTAGTATCTTAGAAAGTGATGATAATAGCGCTATTGGCCTATAATTTGATGCTAATGACTTGTCTCCTGATTTATATATTGGACAAATTATTGCTTGTTTAAATTGATCCGGAAAAACACCAGATAGAAAACTTAAGTTACATATATGGGCTATGTGAGGCGCTAACAAGGTGTTAAATTTTTTTAAAAAATCTATAGAAATATCGTCCCATCCCGAAGCACAGTTGGATTTAAGGCTACTAATTATGAGTCTAACTTCTTCCGGATCGGTTAAAAAAAGTGACATAGATTGAGCTGGACCAATTTGATTAGCTTCCCTGGCAAGTTGAAGGTCAGTTTTATTTAACTTTTTTAGGATAGTATTGGCCAGATGACTTCCGATTGATATAAAGAAATTATTGACTATGTTGAGAGATACTTTTGGTGTTTCAGCAATTTTACTCAATTCAGTGGATGTATTTCTAGGTTGATTTAAAAAACATACGTCTTTTATTAACTTCCAAGTGTTTTTTGGATTCCCCAAGTTTTTTTGTAGTTCATTTTGATAATACTGCCTTTTTAACGATTTGATAATGTTTGTACATATATTTCTATATTTTTTATATACTTCTCTTATTTCATCATTTTCGGGTAATTTTTTAAGTCGTTTATGAAGCCTATCTCTCTTCCTAATTGATCTTATTACTCCTGGAGTAATCCATGGTTTTAGTGGCTTGTTTCTTTTTGATATATTGACAACTTTACTGTTAGTGTTGATAACTTTCCTTAGAGTATCACTTAAAATATTTGTCGCTAAATTCACGTTGAATTCGTTATATAACTCTACCCAATTTAACTGCGTTAAATGTTTGTTTATGTTATCAAAATCTAATAATAATTTTTTGTTATTTAAGCTTCGTTTTTCGAGCTTCGCTTGTTCAATGTATAGAAGTATAGGACAATGATCGGTTAATTCATCAAAAACAATCGTTTTAATTGCCTTCATGCTTTTTACCATAAAGTGATCTAAGCACGCATTTTTCCTCGTGGGTAAATTAACATATTGCAATAGACCATGAGATAAGAGCATACTTATGTATTCAGATGAGTAATGAGATAGGTTGTCAGGTAAAATATCCAAATTGATATCGCCTGTGAGAATAATATTTGTACAATCAATCTTACATAATATAGCATTTAGAGCATCCAAATAGTTTGTGGGATTATTGAAACAGGGAGGTCTATACGAACAAACTATAGTGTATTCCGTACCAATGCTTAGGATCAAAAAATTTCCATCACTGGGGGTAGGTTCGTACGCATTTACAATAATCTGCTGTTTGACATAAGCAATTACACCATCATTTTGGTTTATCGATTTATTAGTACGGAATGTCTTATAGTTTGAAATTGAGGGTACTTCTCTATCCTCATCTATCCAGCACTCAGTAAGCACAATAACATCAAGTCTTACCTGTAATCTCGTAATGAAAATAAGCAGGTTGTCAATATTCCGATTAACACTTCGGATATTTACTGTTAATATACTTAAGGGATCTTTACTATTTAAATTTAGAATGGTGCAACACTTAGCAGGGTCTTCCATCTTAAAACATGAAGATTTTAACAGGCTTTCTAGTTCATCGTTAAGAAACATATTATTTATTTCTGTCGTTTTTACTTAAAGAAAAAAAAAATATATATGACCAGATTTGGGGGTACGATGAAAAAAAAAAAACTTACATATTTTGTTGCAATTTGTAAGACAGTATAGATACTCATACGTTGTTTTTAGTCTATACTCAGTTTTAGATGATAATGCAGTGCAATTATAGAAATACTTGAACAATTTGTTTGAACATTCGATGTTGAGTACTGAATTAGTTGGTAGTAGTATGTTTGTACTGATTGTGTTTGTATGTAGTGTGTTACAGGCATATTGTTTTGTGTTTTGATTAAAAATATATAAAATAAAAGAGACATAACAGTAAGAATTACAAAGAAAAGACATATTATAGAATACATGCTTAAAGAAATATACCAAAAAAATAACAATTTTTAACCAAATAGACAGTCATTTTTTACTTTTAAGTTTGTTTATATCACTGTCACTATTAATTCTTATAAGCGTGGAACCTTCTTCTTTACGCAATAATATTTTACCGTATGAAGTCCAACAGTATTTATAACCGTATGTCGAAGCAAATTCTCTTGCCAGGAAGAATAAACGCTTAGTCTTGGATGTGAGACTTTCCGATATGTAGACAGGATTTTTTGGACCGCTTAGATTTAAATGACGGGTACTAAGCTTATCATCTTTGTTATTCTTGTTGAAAGTCTTTATTGATTTTTGGAATTTATCTTTTATTATGGCATTTGTAAACTCTGCAATTATTGGTTTATTGGTTGTTTTGGAATTGACTCGAAATACATCCTTGATTTCTGATGGCTGCAATTGGACATTAATGGCTTTACCTAATGTAATAATAATACCAGTCAAATCTTGTTTATTTTCAGATGCCTGTTTTGGTATATTTCTTACTTCTAAACTGGTTGATCGGGACTGGCGTTCCAAGTGTTCTACCTTTTCTTCTAGAAGTTGTATATACTTCCGATCTTCTTTTCTCTCCTCCTCAAGATGGCAAATTTTTTGTATCACCTCATCGTATTTTTCAGACATGAACTCCACGGATTCCTGTAATTTACTATTTTGTGATTTGATTTCATCGATGCTTGAACTAATAGATGCAAGGTATAACCGTTGTTCTTCTTTAAATTCAGATAACATTTTTATGAATTCCCTTTTAAATTCAATAAATTCTGATTGTTTTATACTCTCTTCCCTTTTCCTTTTAGTTCGGCTGGTTATAGTACAAGGTTCTGGCTCATCAAGCTTTGTGCAAATATTTGGGTCGGACGCAGAGTGATCAGAGTGCGCTAGCGTCTTAGGCGGCGTACGATCGACAGGCATTGTTTATAGTACCAGGCTCACAGGAAAAATAAATAGGTAGTGATGTCACAGTGGTTAAGTACGATAGATCTGATTGAGGAATATGACCACTATTAGCATTTAATTATAACCGAATATGCCGTACTATATACGGTGTCTGGTAAACAATGTGTTAACAGAGAGGTCTGATTTCAATGGCTGCAATCGACAATTTCATATAAATATTCTTGCCGTCTTGTTTATTTTGATCCACGCTCCAATGATATTGTGTATTCTTTTTGACTCAGGTTATTAGTGTAAGTAAACAATTTTCTGTCTTTGTTTTTAAATAGATATAGTGTTACTCACACAGGTTCTGGCGTGACGTGTTCTTAAAGTCCATACTCGTACATTATTTTTCCGACACACAAACGTTGTCGTCTCAGTTATGCGCTCCTATTATTGCAAGTGATTTTTAACTTTACTAAATTCAATAAAATTAACAAATAATTCTCTTAAACACGTTTGCACATCTCGGTGGTTCGGGCTTTTATGAAGAATAATTTCCAATTAATGTGATATATTATCATATATTACTTATTTAATTCTGTAATTCATTTAGCAGTTAATATATTTCGAATATTTAGAAAATTAACATATTTCTTAAAACAAGCAAATCTCGCTCGTCCAGGAACTACACGAAAATAGTGTTATGCAATGTATACGAATTTCATTGACACTATTTCTAGAAACTTATACAATAATCACTCGATTAAATTTTAGTATATATGAAGCAAAAATTTGCGTGAAACAAGCATGAAGTCCTTGAAAACGCAGCAAACGGAGTGAATTGGGTAAGGAATAAGTCAGGGAATGACTAAGCAGTTATTTAAAAAAAAAAAAAAGCTTCGCTGGGTTTCTCGCTGTTCCTTCCCAGGACAGAGGTTTTTTTCGAAGCAGTGGTAATTAAACAAAAGAGTGACTTTCAATAAGTATTATTTATAATCTATATTGAATAAAAAAAGTTTTTGTTTCTGTTCTGTTAACTCTTGACTGCTCCGAAATCACCCTCTCAGAAATGAGAGCAAAGGCTTAATTACCTCGGAGCTTCACATCAGGGCAGTACGACTTAAGAGCTTCCTCTAAGGCAGTAAATCCTCCCCTTTTTTACATAGACAGTAATTTGTAGCCTGTATCTGAGCTTTCCATTATATGTATTAGCTTTATCAATTAGACTGTTTGGTGGCGACGTAAGAGAATTCGACTGTGGATAATGATAGAAATTATTATTGCTACTACAAGATGATGTAAAATACCCAGACCGGGGACGAGAAGCAATGTCAAAGATATGAGAGCTCCTCAAAAAAAAAAAACAAGCAACAAAATTAAGGTCAACATAATAAAAGAAATTATTAACTTTTACCGTCAAAAATATTTCCTACATTTCCTTCAGAGATATCATTTCCAGCCACTTGTTGTGAAACGGTTAATATGTGTGCGTGCGGAATTCAGTTAGCCCTGAAATCATGTCATTGGACTCCCCGGAGTTAGATTATTTTGCGACCTTTTGTGAAGAAATTAACCGGAAACCCGATAGAGTATTGACATTGAGCAATATTGAGGAGATAAATTTGATAACGTCACATAGAACGCATAAGAGAATGTTTATTTGTAGTTAATACAACGGTATTTGTGTAAAATGATTAATATTATTATTTTGCTAAGAAAATTACCTATGTATAAAGGTTTTTTTTTAATAAAAACCCAATCACCTGCAATTAACTTCACGCGAAAAAACAAATCTATTGTTAAAACTCAAAAGTTTGCCAAATCGGAACTATTTGAACTTGTATTTCGTATATTATAAATCATATATTTCGTATATTATAGGCCATATAAAACATAAAGTCGAAACAAATTTTTAATATTTAATGTGATAAGTACATAATAAATACATAAACTCTCACGCCTGTCAGCAAAAGGGATAGGCTAAATTATAATGAACTTCCATTTATCATGATCCTGACACATCCGCTTCGCTTACATCTATAAACATATATACGCATAAATGATCGTATATATCCCAACTTAGTGTATTTTTGGACCTTATATCTCGTTTGAACCAACTGTTTTGGACACCTGATACAATAACCATAAAATTAAGTATAAATAAATCGAGTAAATCTAATCACGTGTTTTTGTTGTGCGTGCTCATTCAAGTTCCGCGACAGTTAAACCGTAATATAAACTAAAGACGTCATAAATAATTCAACGCCGCCTGAAACGTTTATGGTTGATTCAACATTTAATTTATTTACCCGCAAACAATTCCATACTTAAGGCGACGCTCTAATACTGTTTTTGCGCGGTCAGAAGATTTGACTAATGGTACACTTGTCGGAAACACTCCCGGTTTCCCACGGGCTCTTTGTGCAGCAACCCTGGAAGCTATTTAATGTGGCTACGTTGAATTTGTATTACGCCTTTGAAGTACAGCGCGACTTTAATTTTACATTTGTACGTGTATGACCGTTGATTAGTTTTCATGAACAGGGCTTTTTATTCGCGTTTTTTTAGTTTCATAACTACATACATAATTATACAAGCTTTGGCTCTGGTAATTCATCATCATCATCATTACAGCCCTTCACAAGTCCACTGCTGAACATAGGCCTCCCCCAAAGAATGCCACAAAGCACGGTCCTGAGCCACCTGCATCCATCGACTTCCTGCATGTCTTACCAGGTCGTCACTCCATCTTGTGGGGGGACGCCCTACACTTCGCCTACCGGTACGAGGCTGCCACTCGAGAACCTTTCTTCCCCATCGGTTGTCGGTTCTTCGAGCTATATGGCCGGCCCACTGCCACTTCAGCTTACTAATCCGTTGGGCTATGTCAGTTACTCTGGTTCTACTGCGGATATCCTCATTCCTAAGTTTATCACGCAGTGAAACTCCGAGCATAGCCCTCTCCATAGCTCGCTGAGCGACCTTGAGCTTCCTCATACGGCCAGCAGTGAAGGACCACGTCTCAGTTCCGTAAGTCATCACTGGCAACACGCACTGGTTGTACAATTTTGTTTTAAGGTTTTGAGGTATTTCTGACGAGAAGATGTGTCGTAGCTTCCCGAACGCTGCCCAGCCGACTTGAATCCGTCGATTGACCTCTCGGTCGTAGTTGGACTTACCTAGTCGGACTATTTGTCCCAGGTAAACATACTCGTCAACAACTTCGAGCTTAGTGCTCCCAACAACTACCGGCATAGGTGTGACATGGACATTAAACATGATCTTTGTTTTGTCCATGTTCATCTTAAGACCTATCCGTTGGGAGACACTATTGAGGTCATTGAGCATAGTGCTTAGTTCCTCCAGCGATTCTGCCATGAGGACTATATCGTCGGCAAATCGAAGGTGAGTGATCGAGTCTCTTAATTACTAAAAAGTTATAGCTGTATAAGTAAAGTAAAGTTACAGCCTTTATTTGTCCCACACCACAGGCCTCCTCTCACTTCGGAGAGGGTTTTTAGGGCAAAAAAGTGTCCGCCACGGTGCTCCAATGCGTGTTGGCGGACGTCACATGTCTTCGAAATAGTTTTTTTAATTTCTAATTCATACAGGTTTCGATGTTTCCATTCAGCGCCGAGCACGTGGTAAATCAGCACTTAAAATTGCAATTAACAATTTCATTAGTGCGAAGTACGCGAGGGGCTTACCCCTGAGCTACCACGGCATAGCCATGTAAGTTTTTTTTTTATAGGAGAGGGGGCAAACGAGCATGCGGCTCACCTGATGGTAAGTGACTACCGCCGCCCATGAACAACTGCAATACCAGAAAGGGAATTGCAGATGCGTTGCCGGCCTTTTAAAAAGAAGTACGCTCTTTTCTTGAAGGTCCCTAAGTCGTATCGGTCCGGAAAAATCGCTGATGGTAATCGATTCCACAAGGAAGTCGTGCGAGGAAGAAAACATCTTCTAAATCGCACAGTGGTGGACCGCCAATCATCCAGATGGTGTGGATGGTATCGGGAGTTCTGCCGCGATGTGCGTTCGTGAAATTTGGCGGCTGGGATTAATCCGAACAATTCCTCAGAGCACTCCCCATGGTAGATGCAAAAGAAAATGCAAAGTTCTAAAAATTGTGACAAAAGCATAATAAAATAAAGGGCCACTACACTGTCTTTATTAGAAAATCGAAGTGACAAACGAACTTACAGCCCACATGATGAAAAAATGGTTACTTTATTCCATGGACAGTCGCAACCAAATTTAAACAGATACGTTGAATGGGCTTAGCACGCGCTACGATTAAACCCGCGCGGTTCTCTAAGAGCTGAAAACGTAAAATCGCATACAACCACGCACTGCGACTGGCGTTTTGCTTAATTTTATTTCAGTACCACCACGGTTTCCTGGGGTGTAGCGTTTGTTGTGGCTTTGGTTTTTAAATTAAGAAATAGAAAATATAAACAACGTCGCCGCCATAAATACTGGATATATCCACTTGTGACAAGTTATTTCTGTCTCTGTATTGATTCAACGATTTGTCATATAATGCCGGCCTTTTTTCCACTTCAATCATAATGTTTTTAGACACATTATCGTGGTCTAAATACATTGTTTCTGAGTCGGACAACATGAAATAGCCTCTTTAGAATAGCATTGCAAATATCGACTGTCCTCTGCGCTCGCCTAGTTGAGACTGAATCACTGAATAAAAAACTGAACGCCGTTAACCGCTGTGCGTGCGTACTGTGGTACACATAAAAATCGCGCGCTTACAAACCGCGATCCAAATGTAGCAAGTTACGTTTTTAAAATAAGTCACGGAAAAAAGTCGCTAATGCGTGCGATTGTATAAAATGCCATGTGATACAATTTTGTTGCTGTTTCAGACGTGCGATTAAACGCGTGCGTTTAATCGCAGTGCGTGCTAAGCCTGAGACAGAATGCCTCACAGGAAATACAGGCGCACTATACTCCTTCAGACCGAAACGCAGTTGTTGTCACCCCTGAGGACTAAGATGGAGTGCCTCGGTTTCAGTAAAAAGGGTTTTTTTATTATAAAGAATAAGTGTGACAAACGAGCACACAGTTTACCTGATGGTAAGTGGATGCTGTAGCCCATAGACATCTACATTCATCCTCGATTAAGAATCAAAATGCGGATGCGTTGTCACTCCTGAGGACTAAGATAAGAGTGCCTAGTTTCCAGTAAAAAGGGTCTTCGGTTCTCTACACTTACTATACAAAACACAGCAGCATTCAGCTGCTATTTTACGCTGGTATTCTTTGAGAGCGTGGTCCTTCCCCGGTCGAGCCGACCTATTCGTGCTGCAACCATAATATAGCTGCAGCATGGCTCTACCACGTGTATGTATGATTGTAATTGTTTTTTTTAACTAATAAACATATTATAAAAAATAACAAAGCGATATTCTTATGACGATAATGATGATGTTATGACATTAATACAATATTATTTCCATACTATGGGCAATACTTGCAATACTTGCAACGGTTATACGCCGCTCCTTAGAAGACAAGTACGTCGCTCCTTAGAAGTTTATATTCTGCCAAAATATTTATCCCAAGTACGAGTAATAGACTAAAATTACTATGTTTAAAGTTTTCTTAATTATATTCCTCAGAAACATAGGGAGACATTGGTATAAATAGGTTTCTTCATCGGCAGCATACAAAAATAGCATTTACATAATTTCACACAAACAACATTTCTGAACTGAAACAACCTCCATTTTACACCAACAAATTATCACCTGATAATATATATTATATTAGGATAGAATATCTCCTTACCAATAAAATTGTTTCTGTGTTTCATTACTATTACCTACATACCTCACCCAAACTAAAGTTGCATCCTATATACAACCCTCTGCTGGGCACAGGTCTCCTCTCACTTCTGTGAGGGTTTTAGGGTAAGGAAGCGCCTTCCTCGGTCAAGACAACTCCTTCCTGCTGAAGATTCAAGATGATTTTGCCATATGAAATAGGCGGGCGATAGATCATTTACCTTCAGCGAATTCTGCTTAAAAGTTCTGCCTTCGTAGCGAGGATTTGCAGTAATAACCACGCTTGGCAGACGGTTGTTAATCGAAGTACTAAACGTTTGGCTCTATTTACTCTCTTTTCTATAACCGGTCTCTCCATTTTGTTTGGCATATACGAGATGGTTATAACTCTATGTCTATCTAAAGTCATAAGGTCTTCTGGTCTTATCCCTAAGTCATCTTTTACGACATCCACGGGATGGGATAGCTCAGTTACTATTTCACACATGTCGATAATTAATTTAAAACCCACAATCAAACTGTGTAAGTAAGTACTACGACAATGAGGGCTAATAATCTTCCACTCACCAGATGTCGCTAGTTACTGACTGAGGTAAAGTTTTTTGTTATACAATTTTAGTTGATTGATAAATTAATTTTAAATAATACTTTATCACTATCTATTAATACACAACACAATGCGTCAGTGGTTTGATTTTTAATTTTTCATGGGCCATTTTAGTTAAAATGCAAAATAATAACAAAATATAGACATTTTATGTAACATTTAAAATTCACGAAACTTCGTGCAAACAGAAAGAACGAACGAAATTGCTTTTTCATGAGCATTAACTAATTACTTACGTACGCGAAATGTAACCTGCCGGCCGAAAAATGATGAGTCATTTTAAAAATGAAAAGAAAACGTCAAATCCGCTGTGTAACGAGTTTCCATGTAATATTCAAAGGGGTGCCGACGGTACACGTCGAACTTAACACCTTGACGGGTTTCTTGCAAAGAGTTAATGAAAAGCGGCGAATATGAAATAAATTTAAATTTAATAAATTAAAAGACGTAAAAGACTATTAGTATTATTGAAAAGGGTTAATTTTTATGACGTTTGGAGTTGCATGGATTGCTATACACATTAATAACATTCGTTTATTCATTACGGCCAATCGAAAGTCCACTGCTCAATAATGGTTTCCCTATAGATTGGCATGTAGGGAGATATTTGCCATAGTTGTCACGTTTGGCATTTGATTTGGCAACCGCATATTTTTATTATTTAAACTGCCATCAGGAATATGCTGCTGCCCGTATTCTGTTTTAGTTTACCTGTGATTAACTGATATGAGGAGCTCCAGATATAGCTTTACCCCGAATAACTATTTTTTTTGTATATCTTTATATATAAAAATTACGTGTCACATTGTATGTCCGCGATGAACTCCTAAACTATTGAACTGATTTCAATGAAATTTTGCACACTGTGTGCAGGTCCAAATAGGATACTTTTTATCCCGATAAGTGACCTTCAATATTTTTAAATTGCGAATGTAAGGTTTTTTATGGGAAGGGCCGTTGGAAAGGGCAGACAACGTCTGTCTGGCCAGCTAGTAATAATATAAGAATTTGACTATTACCGCCCTTATAAACCTTATTAATTTCTAGAAGAATCGTACAAAATGGAGCAGGAACTGGATGAACAGTTTTTCCCCCTTTATCATCTAATATTACTCATGGAACTCAATCACCACTTGTGTTACACATGAAACTATATGATGTAGTGGATTCTTTTATGTCGCCACTACACGCCAATGTAGCTTGTTCAAGCTTAATCTTATTTTGCGCTAAAATTCATGATTTCGCGTCAAATTATTATTTTTATATAGGATAAGGGTAACAAACTAGCACACAGTCCACCTGATGGTACGTGGTTGCTGTGGCCCATAGTCACCTACATCTATCTTCGGTTGCGAATTAAAATGCAGATGCGTTGTCAGCCGTGAGGACTAAGATAGAATGCCTCTTTTCCAGTAAAAATGGTTTCCAGTTCTCTAAACTCTCTACACTCTAATTACGAAGGTCTCCCAATCTGTCACCCATCAAGATATATCTATATACATATACATACAAGACTGTTTTTCATATTGTTATACTTATATTGGAGATATAAATGACATACACAGTAATGTACTTTGTATTATAATTACTATTTAATATATTATATAATCTTTATATATAAAAATTATGTGTCACTTTGTTTGTCCGCGATGGACTCCTAAACTACTGAACTGATTTCAATGAAATTCATCAGTGTGCATGTTGGATCAAAATGCACACTGTGTGCATTTTGATCCAACTTGAGAGATAGGATAGTTTTTATCCCGCTAAATGATCCTCAAATTTTTTTATTGCGAATTTAAGGATTTTTACAGGAAGGGTCGTCGGTAAGGGCAGAACAATGTCTGTCTGGCGAGCTAGTACATATATAAATTTTTCTGCGATTGTCGATCGTCTTTTATATTTATCTTTTTACTCGTTTTCTTACTTCATTTATTTACTTTTAATTTTTCATGTTATCTATATCTATATTATATCTTTATGGTTAGGTCATTACAGTCCAATTTTAGTATTTTTAAAGGATGTCTGTTCGTATACGCACAAACATGCGTGTGCGTATGTGTTTGTACGTTAGTGAAATATTTCGTCCCGTAATATATCTGTAGAAACCTCAATTCAACGCCTAAATATTTACTCAATACCTGATAAAATTGGTTTTGCAGTTTTTATTTAGCGAAAAAAAATCGGACTTTTTATTAGTTACATAATTTAAAATTCTAGCTAAAAAAATTTTATACAACCTACTTCAATATAAGTTATTTAAGAATAACTCAAAAACTATTGGTCTGACTTTGATCAATGGGACAACAGGAAAACTATCAGCTTTCATATAAAAAAAGAATCATCGAAATCGGTTCACCCAGTACAAAGTTATGAGGTAACACACATAAGAAAAAACTTACACTCGAATTGAGTACCTTCTCCTTTTTGGAAGTCGGCAGAAAATGAGATATTAGTACTCGCAGAACCAATCGAGTCCATACATATTTTGACGATATTTTTCATTACATTACGAACTTACTTGACAATTTGGTTACTGCTCATTGTTATTGTTCTATTTCTAGAATAACTTAATGTCTTCTCTTCGCTTCTTAGACTACTAAGCCGACGCGACTAACACAATTAAGACGTTCATTACGTTGTTAAGGTCGTCAAAGAAATTTTTTCACAAGGAGAAACTGATAATATTCAAAGAAAGTTTAATGAGGCCGGAGAATTTAATTGTCTTCCCTTCATTATCCCGTTTTAGAAATTATCACAATAAAAAAAATAGAAATTTAAATATACACACGACTAGGACTTAAAATTACAGTTCATTTAAAATATAAGTTTTTGATGGAATAATGTCTGTAATTTCTGAACTATTATTATTAATAATATTAAAAGCAAGATCATTAGATATTATTAAAAAGTCGCTTCCACGTCTGTTCGTGTGTTCGTTTGAATTTTTCAATTACTTGATAATTTTTGATGTTTTTTCAACATTATTTAAAAATGTCCTAATAAAGATGTTCTTTTGCATACATATCCTGTATTTCGTGTAATATATGCTTATTATAATTAGGTATAGTAGTGTGTGTCTCCAGCGATGACTTACAGGATTCACACGGAACAGGCACAGGATTCCTCTAATTCTTGATAAATAGAAAAGCTAAAGAACATAAATGTACTTTAATAACTAATAACTATGACGAACTCGTGACTTTTTAGTTTGAATAACCTACTGTCAAATTCAGAGTTCTAAGTTCGAACGCCAGCCAAGGAATATACATAACACAATTGTTCATTTTTGGAAAGGTTTTAATGTGATGGTGCCTCTTTTTGTTTCACTCACTTTCTGAATGCACCTGCAACGCAAATGGAGATATGTGTATCAGAGACACGAAAATAACAATTTTCATTTTATTTAATGAACTTGATTATAGTCAATCTAATGCTAACAATCGATTCCATTTGAAGTAATATTAATATTAGAAGAAAGCAATATTACAGATGATACAATGAATCAAAATGCAGATGCGTTGTCACCCGTGAGGACTAAGATGGAATGCCCCGTTTCCAATCAAAGGGGTCTCCGGTTCTCTACACTCACTAAACGAAACACAGCAGCGTTCAGCTGCTATTTTACGCTGGTATTATGTGAGAGCGTGGTCCTTCCCCGGTCGAGCCGAACCATTCGTGCTACAACTATATTAATAATATAGCGGCAGCATGGCTCTACCACGTAAAACTTACGTGTGTTGATGGAATTCACACCAAGATCTCAAAAGAAGTTAATTTACTACTTACTAATACGTATGAATTTTACGGTTTTCCTTTCACCGCCGAAAAAGGTAAATCAGTTTTAATTAATTGCAATTAACAATTTTGTAATCTTTTATGGCGCGCATCTAGCTCCTGAGATACCATAGCTTTGCATCCTTAATAGCGTAAACGCAAAAATATTTCATTACAATATTTAGTAGCTTCAATAAATATGTGATTTTTTATTTATTTTATTTATTTAGTCTGCTCTATGGCTCAATCTAATTAGTATGTCTGAAATGCGTATTGTCCGACGCTAGATATCGCGTAAGAAAGAAATAGATAAAAGCCAGTAAAGACCGTTAAGCAACCAGTGCGCGTGGACATGGTGTGCCCATTATTATTTTAGTGAAATGTACGAAAGCTAAAACCAGTAACTTAAAAAAAATCATCTGATTTCAATGAAATTTTGCACACTGTGTGCATTTTGAACCAGCTTGAGAGATAGGATAGTTTTTATCCCGATAAATGAGCCTCAAAATTTTTATTGCAAATTTAAGGATTTTTGTAGGAAGGGTCGTTGGAATGGGCAGAACAACGTCTGCCTGGCGAGCCAGTATTATATATTATTATAGATAAGTCAATATCATGCTTAATTTTGGACGTGAAGGTTGGAAGGACTTGCAATAATTTTGATTCCTGATCGAGGATAAATAAAGATATGTATGGGCTACAGCATCCACTTACCATAACGGGGATTGTGCGCTCATTTTATTCTATAAACGTAACTAAAACGTAAACGTAAACTATCAAACTGTGGTAATAACAATCCTGCGTTGGTATTGAAAAGTGACCAACTATGCAGCCTTAAAGTCCGCACTCATCACTCTGGGCAGACAGGTTGCTGAACGGATAGCCGATGAACTAAAATGATTTAAAGGAATGCGAGTACTTACCTATCGTTATTTATATTTTGCCACAACAACCTTCGTTAATTATAAATAGTACAACGCGTATAATTAATGAAAAAAAGTTAAGATGATAAACGAGCACACAGTCCATCTGATGGTAAGTGGATTATGATTATCAAAGGCGACATCTATCCTCAATAAAGAATCTAAATGCAATCACTCGTGAGGAGTATAATGGAATGCCTTCTTACTAGCTCTCTAGTAAAAACATTCTTCGTTTCTCGTCACTTACCATTTATGAAACCCAGTAAACCCAGTAGGCGAGCCGAAACATTCGTGCTAAAATCAACAACTCGATACATATTCTTTACTCAAAATTACTCCAAAATATCTTATTATACTTCAAAATATCTCAACTAATTCTGAGATTTGTTATTCAGTTAGCAACATAGGAGAAGTTAAGCCGATAAAATGAATGTTCGTAGAAGCTCACAATTAAAGCCTAAACCATGAAGTTTTCAAAATAAGTATTTTCTCTTGCGTGAAAACGAGGCAGCAAACAAATTCAAATTTATTGCGGCGATAACAGAACTTCGAGTAGGCAGCATAAATTTCAGCGGTCGGGTATATACATTTTCTCTCCTTAGTATTTCTAAATACACACAGTTCAAATTGTTCCTGCTTTTTGAGTAAATAAATGCGAATAATAAACATATTACTGTTTCATTTGATGTAGAACTTCATCTTCATTTTTTTTGTGTGTTATTTTCTATTAAATAGAAAATTTGATGCCTATAAGTCTTGTTTGTTGTGGCAGGTAAATAAGACGTAATCAACAACTTATTCGTAATGACGCGGCTCGGAAATCTGTCTGTAGTTCTTCAAGAGAGTGTTGTCGCCTTTCTTGAAGAACAACACCTTAAAACTTGAAAACGAGAGTGTACGACCAGTGCGTGTTGCCAGTGATGACTTATGGATCTGAGGCCTGGTCCTTCACTGCTGGCCGTATGAGGAAGCTAAATCTCTCAGCGAGCTATGGAGAGGGCTATGCTCCGGGTTTCTCTGCGTGATAAACCTAGAAACGAGGATATCCGCAGTAGAACCAGAATAACCGACATAGCCCAACGGATTAGTAAGCTGAAGTGGCAATGGGCCGGCCACATAGCTCGAAGAACCGATAACCGATGGGGAATAAAGGTTGTCGAGTGGCAGCCTCGTATCGGTAGGCGAAATGTAGGGCGCCCCTCACTAGATGGAGTGATGACCTGGTAAGATATGCAGGAAGTTGATGGATACAGGTGGCTCAGGGCCGGACAAGTGAAGGGCTATAATGATGATGACGAACAACTGAGTGTCTTTATTCTCTATGCCTATATGCTCCGTGGTCCAGCTAATTATCAAAGGTCTGGTGACTGACAATTGGCAGTATCTTTCCTAAAATATCGAACTCAATCTCCACAGACTGATGTCCATAGCCGGTAAATGTTTAAGTAATACTTACCAGCTGATTCGTTTCCGAAAAGGCCATGCCCAAATTTCTTCTTTTTTCTTCTTTATCGGCCGGTAAGAGTCCACTGATGGGCGGTTTTAAGAAGGATTTGCTTTAATCTTCACGCTTGGCAAGCGGGTTGACAATCGCTCTTTCAGAGATCACACGTAGCAGTTCGGATATAAAACTCACGAATTTTAGCCAGTCACATAATTTCTTATACATAATTACACATACACTATTTTCATTTATTTAATGATAATAAACGAGTCATTGGTATCGTTAATCCAGTAACCAGCAATATGTTTAGGAATAATGAAACCACAACTTTTTTATTCGAGAATGGATTCCTGGATGGATTGTAAGTGTAGTTGCGTTGAAATCCCTTGAAATCTAAGATAATATGCCTCGATACCAGAAAAAAACAGCCCCGTTTCTCTACATTGACCATACGAAACACAGCATCATTAATCTGCCATTTCACGCCGCTAGTATACTGTGAGAGAGTGGTCTTTCAGCCGACCCATTTGAGCTGCAACCATAATACGTCGGTCACTCAATAAGTTTTGAGATGCTCGAAATTTAAAAATGAAACGCACTTGTGTTATATGTTTCTAAAAATCAAATTTATTTAAAAATAGAACTCCATAAGCCAATTGCTCTATATTAAAAAAAAAAAACAAAGTTCTATTAATTTTCCTGCAACGCTTCCCACGATTTTCATTTAAAATGATGGATCTTAAACGCGAACATTTGCGCGCTATGATATATTATGATTTTAAATTTGGTTTAATCGAACAATTAAGTTTGCAACGGTTACAATCAGCATTAAGGGACTCAGCTCCATCACGCGCAACAGTTTTTAGGTGGCTTGCTGAATTTCAAAGCGGTAAAATTAATCTTAAAGATGACCAAAAACCTGGGCCCCGCAAACAGCAGTAACGGCAGAAAATGTATGGACTACTGAAATGTTGGTGCGAGAAGACCCACGAATCACATATACGGACGTCAAAAAGATTGTAGTCATTAGTCCGGGGAGCATTCATATCATCCTACATTAACACCTTGGAGTGAGGAAGTTTTGTTGTGAATGGATCCCTCGTTTGCTCTCCGAAAGCGAAAAACAGGCTCGTGTGGATTGGTGCCATGAAATTCACATTTTGAAAACGGAGCATCTAGGCATGTTTCAGAAACGTTACTAGTGACGAGACATGGATCTATCAATATGATCCGGAAAATAAAAGGCAATCATCGGTATGGGTCTACTCAGAAGGACAGTTACCGACAAAACTGCAAAGACCTCGCAACGACGTAAACAAAATTGTGGCTAGGTTTTTTATCGCGGAGCGGACATTTTTCGACGTCAATGCTGGAAAATTGTAGGACAGTCAACTCTGAATAGTATACTACAGTTGCATCACCCAAAACTTTTCAAGCTTTCTTAGCAAGACCGGCCTTCGGGGAATCATGCTGCATCACGATAACGCCTCTTCATATACCTCCCTTAGAACAAAAGCATTTATTGAGGAATCTGGTGTTGAAACTTTAAGTCACCTACCCTACAGCCCTGACTTACCTAATTGTGATTTCGTTTTGTTCCCAAGAGTCAAAGAAAAAATAAAAGGTAAGTTTTTTTCAAGCGCCGAAGAAGCCGTGGCTGCGTACGAAGAAGCGATTTCCGACCTGTAAGATTAAGACTGGCAAAAGTGTTTTCAGAGTTGGTTTAGGCGAATGGAACTTTGTATAGAACATGGTGGAGAATATTTTGAAAAGATGTAAAATAAATATTAATAGTATCTAGAATACTTTTTGTATATCTCACAATTTAACGGTGGTAGAGCCACGCAGCAGTTTTTGCTGTTGCACGTGTGGGCCGGTTCGAGCCGGGTTGGTACCACGACCTCACAGAATACCGGCGTGAAGTAGAAGCCTGCTTCTGCGTTTCGTCTGGTGAGTGCAGGTGGCCGGAGGCCCAATCCCCCCCCCCCCCATCAACTTGGTAGCGGAATTACACATTAGACTACCCCAGGATGGTACCAGTACCCCTGGAGAATCCCTCGCTGAGCATCCACGACCATGTTATTCCAATCCTGAGCGTGGGTGCTCAGGCTGCCCCGCGTATTCTGGGGGGGGGGGGGGGCAAAATTCTGCTCAAAAACATAACTGCTCGGGGCAAATTGAGCAACAATACCAAGGCGACCCCTGCCACGCTTTCCGTGAATTTCTGCAACATCAGGGGACTTCACTCTAACCTAAACGCCGTCCACTACCATCTCGAGACGGCGAAGCCGGCCTTGCTCTTCCTGACCGAGACGCAGGTTTCCTCTCCGGCTGATAATTCGTATCTCTCCTACCCGGGGTACAAATTGGAGCACTCCTTTGTGCCTCGGGCTGGAGTTTGCGTGTATGTCAGAGAGGACATCTGTTCTCGACGCCTCGGCAGTCTTGAAGGTTCGGACCTGTCCATCCTTTGGCTACGCGTAGACAGCGACGACCATCCGCGCGTCTACGGGTGCCTCCATAGGTCCCATAGCGGTAATGCCGAAACAGACCGACTCATCGACCACGTCCAAATGGCTACAGATTCCTTGCTACAACAGGTCCCATCCGCAGAGATCGTGATCCTTGGCGATTTTAACGCCCACCATGCCGAATGGCTCGGGTCACGTTTAACCGATCATGCGGGGAGATCTGTTTATGACTTGGCCTTGGCATATGGTCTGACACAACTGGTTACTTCGCCTACGCGGTTTCCAGATGTGGAAGATCATACACCTTCCCTGTTGGACCTTCTGCTGACCTCTCATCCCGACGGATATCAGGTTTCCGTCGATGCCCCTCTCTGCTCATCGGACCACTGTCTGGTCCGAAGTATGGTGCCACTCACGCTCGCTTCGCGGTTGCGTTCTGCAGGTTGCCGCCGTGTTTGGCATTACAGGTCGGCGGATTGGGACGGAATGCGGTCTTTCTTTGCATCCTACCCATGGGGGCGGGTTTGCTTATCGCCGGATGATCCTAGCGCTGTTGCTGACTCTGTCACTGATGTGGTGCTACAGGGAGTGGAACTATTTATTCCATCATCTGTGGTACCCATCGGAGGCAGATCTCAGCCTTGGTTTGGTCGCTCCTGTAAAACTGCATTACGCAGTAAGCAGGAGTGTTATCAAGCCTGGGCTGCGGCTTCGGCGACTCGGGATGTAAACACCAGCATACTTAAAAAGAAGTATAACTTCGCCTCCAGGTCCTTCAAAAGAGTTATTGCCAAGGCAAAGTCAGAGCACATAGGCAGAATTGGCGAGAAACTAGTTCGCCTTCCTTCGGGAACCCGTGCATTCTGGTCTCTCGCCAAGGCTGTCCAAGAGAATTTCTGTAAGCCATCACTACCATCTCTGCACAGGGAGGACGACTCACTGGCCCATGACGCAAAAGACAAAGCCGACCTTTTAGGCTCCCTTTTTGCGTCCAACTCGACTCTTGATGACGGGGGGAAAACACCACCGACCATCCCGCGGTGTGAGTGCTCCATGCCCGATGTGCTGTTCTCACAGCGCTCGGTTCGCAAAGCACTTCTCTCCCTGGACATCCAGAAGTCGAGTGGGCCTGACGGAATCCCCCCAATTGTGCTGAGGACGTGTGCTCCGGAGTTGGCACCGGTCCTAACGCGTCTTTTCCGGTACTCCTACTCCCAAGGCGTAGTCCCGAATTCATGGAAGACAGGTTTTGTCCACCTGATCCCTAAAAACGGCGACCGCTCAGACCCGTCCAACTATAGGCCTATCGCGATGACCTCCTTTTTCTCCAAAATAATGGAATCCATTATCAACTGCCAGCTCATCCGGTACCTTGAGGATCACCAGCTGATTAGTGACCGCCAATACGGTTTTCGTCGGGGTCGATCAGCTGGTGATCTTTTGGTCTACCTGACCCATAGATGGGCGGAGGCAGTAAAGTAAAAGGGGGAGGCGTTGGCCGTTAGTCTGGACATTGCGAAGGCCTTCGATCGGGTTTGGCACAAAGCGCTTCTTTCGAAGCTCCCTTCCTATGGCCTTCCTGAGAAATTGTGCAATTGGATCACCAGTTTCCTTGCAGATCGGAGCATCAAGGTCGTTGTAGACGGTGCATGTTCTGACTACAAGCCTATTGACGCTGGTGTTCCACAAGGCTTTGTGCTATCACCAACGCTGTTTCTTCTGCATATCAATGATATGTTGCTAACTGGCAACATGCATTACTATGCGGATGACAGCACTGGTGATGCTCTATACACCGGCCGTGCCAATATTTCTCGGGAAAACGTCGCCGAGTACCGGGACATACTTGTGTCTGAAGTCGAGTCTTTGCTTAACAAAGTCTCGGATTGGGGCCGACTAAATGTAGTCCAGTTCAATTCCCAGAAGACACAAGTTTGCGCGTTTACCGCTAAAAAGAACCCCTTTGTCGTATCTCCTCAGTTTCAAGGCACTCCCCTTGCTGTCTCAGCCAGTATCGGAATCCTTGGCGTCGACATATCGAATAGTGTGCAGTTTCGTGGTCACTTGGAAGGGAAGGCCAAATTGGCCTCTAAAAAGCTTGGCGTGCTCAGCAGAGCGGGACAGTATTTCATGCTGGCACACCGCCTGCAACTTTACAAGGCGCAGGTTCGGCCTCACATTGAATACTGTTCCCATCTCTGGGCAGGGGCTCCCCAGTGCCAGCTCCTTCCACTTGACCGCATCCAGCGCAGAGCGGCTCGAATCATCGACGACCGAGTCCTTTCCGATCTGCTCGACTCATTGGCGCTGCGAAGAGATGTTGCATCTCTTTGTATTTTCTTTCGCATCTACCATGGGGAGTGCTCTGAGGAATTGTTCGGATTAATCCCAGCCGCCAAATTTCACGAACGCACATCGCGGCAGAACTCCCGATACCATCCACACCATCTGGATGATTGGCGGTCCACCACTGTGCGATTTAGAAGATGTTTTCTTCCTCGCACGACTTCCTTGTGGAATCGATTACCATCAGCGATTTTTCCGGAGCGATACGACTTAGGAACCTTCAAGAAAAGAGCGTACTCCTTTTTAAAAGGCCGGCAACGCATCTTCAATTCCCCCCCTGGTGTTGCAGCTGTTCATGGGCGGCGGTAGTCACTTACCATCAGGTGAGCCGCATGCTCGTTTGCCCCCTCTCCTATAAAAAAAAAACTTATTGAGTGACCTACGTATAGCAGGGATCTTCTACGTCGGGAAAGCTCATCCCTCTCTTCACCTTCGCAGATGAGGCACGACAACTACACATCAAAAGTCGACTTTTGAACATAGGCCTCGCCCATAGATTGACTCATAGGGGGGATTTCGCCATATTCGTTGCGCTTGGCAGCTGGGATTGCAACCGCAGTTTTTATTATTTTCATTTGTTATTAGGAAAATACTGCTACATATCTCTTGTTTAATGTTTCCTTCTGTCACCTCTCACAACACCCACGGGGCGTTATAAATTCTCTTACACCGCCACTACATTACGACAGTGTAAATATAAAATTTGTTTATAACTTGACCACAGCGCCACCTATCGGAACTAAACAAAGCTATGAACCTTGACAAAATATATTGTATGAATAATACCTCAATCGGCCAATTCGTATAGAAGTGTTTTAAATACAATCATTAACAGACGCTCAAACGATTTTATTATTATATTTAGCTGTTCCCGCGACTTTGTACACATAGGTCTTAGTCATTTATTACCCTATTTGAATCGGATTTTTTCATAATTTTATGTGTTATAATTTTTATGCGCGGAACCTTAGTATTTTTCCTAAAATAAAAGTAAGAAACTCCTTATAACATCATTCATCTGCCAGTGAAAGTTCACAAATCAGTCCAACCGTTACGGTGATTAGCCGTAACATAGAGACAGATAGACAGGCAAACGGAAAGACAGACAAAAGTTGTAAAAATTGGATTTTGTTATAGGTACCGTGTATATTTGCATATTCATTTAGTAAAAAGCTGTTATTTTGACATTAAAAACAGACACTGTATTTGTATAGATATGTTTAGAGATGTTTCATCAGCTTTATTGTAAACATAATCGCGTGTATCTTAAGGTCCTTACCTCTTACATACGCATACATTTACTCGTATATTTCATAAGCTATGTTTTCAATCCGCACATTAAGTATTCAAAGCAAGCAGACACTGATACGAAATATTTTTGATTAGCTTCATAATAATATGATACTGATAAGGTTTTCTCGTGGAATAACGAAATATAGTATTTCCGTCGAAAACTCTTGGCAGTAATTGTAAAATCAAGATATAACGTGAAATTATGTGATTTTTTTCTAAATACCCATAAGATTGTTTACAATATTAATGAAAACACTAGGAGTGTTACTCAAGTGTGTGTTTATCAACTTACAGAATTAATTTTACATCTCTCTGTAGTAATTTGATGGTACTTAAACTTTAATGATGACAATAATTCATTCTGATTTCTTATATTTACGCGAATACTACACATTTAAATAAAACTAATTTTACGGATTTTATCGCGTATATTAACTTATTTTTATCTTCCCGACGTTTCGGGTGCTTTTCAGCACCCGTGGTCACGGGGGACTGAGGTGTTTGACGTCCTGCTGTCATAGTTAGCCCGGCTACCTTCAGTTTTTTAATATTAATTTTTGGTTCGATTTACGCAGAATGAGCTTACAGTATCTTGAGGTCTAGCAGTGGTATACTTGGGTTTGGATTTGATTTTATTAATTATGGGATCCCAAGCAGATGGCAGCACCCATCCATCTTCTCTATTGAAATTAGGATGTTTTTTAATTTCAATAGCCTCGCGAATCATCCTTGGGAGGAATCGGTGTTCTTTTGCTAGGATTTGTGGTCTATCAAATCTAATATAATGGCGGGGACGATCTTGAACATGTTCACAGACTGCAGACTTCCCGATACGTCGGTGCTTCACGTCAGCTATATGTTCTTTAACGCGGTTTTTTATAGATCTTTTTGTTTGTCCTATGTACGAGAGACCACATTCACAATCCAGCTTGTACACTCCTGCACCTTGTAGAGGGATATGACACCTGACGGATGGTAAAAATTGACCAATCTTCTTCAGCGGCTTGAAGTATGTTTTAATGGAAGCTCGCTTCAAGATGTAGCCAACCTTGTCTGTGACTGCAACAAATCTGGCAAAAGTAATTTTGACTTAGGATGTTGGTCAATAATACTTTTAACTGATTTTTGCAGTCAAAAGTAGTTTTGACTAAGGACGTTGGTCCAATCCACTTTTAACTGCAAAAATACTGGGTATTAGTGATTTTGGCCAAATTACACGGTTAAAAGTAGTTTCGACCAAAAATATTAGTCAAAACTTCTTTTAACTTATACTTTTCGAATTTCTGGAAATAAAAAAGTTTAATTTCTTCAATATTATATTTTATACCATTATAATGTACGTTATGTATTTTACAAATATAACCATTAATATAATATACAACTCCAACTACTTACAGATCTATAAAATAATAATGATTACAATATTATCCTAAGATAATAATGTCCTCCAGACCGAATTTGTCATGGCAACCGGTCCCGATAGTACGATGGAAAGGCAATCCGATACGACCGGAAAGAGCTTAGGTGCAGGACCAACGGCCTCACGTAGTTTCTGAGGCATCGGGTTGAAACACTGCCAACTTCTTGACTCCAGGCGCTACTGATAACTTCTTGACTGAGAAACCCAGTAACTGATTTCTGTGCCATTTGTGCTAAAGCCATGTTATAGCGGAAGCATGGCTCTACCACGTGGAAAAATTGTGATTTTAGATATACGAATATTATAGGCTCGTGCTTGCTTGGTAAGACCTGGATAAATTTATGACAATTAACTTTTTTTCAACACTTACATTTTGAGATGGAATAATTGATTCTGTGATGCATCCACCTCACTTATTTATAACAATTAACATATACCGGTATTATGTATTGTCTAAACAAATTATTTGTCGCGTAGCGCATATTTTAAAATGTTCCACACCGTTTGCGTGTGCGAGGTTATAGTTAACCTCAGTTAAATAACGAGACAATAAATACACCTTTATCGCCATTTTAATAAATGCTCATGGAACCGCCTCGGAATATAAACTTGTGGACGAGCAAGTTTTATCTTGAGAATTTCCCCTGCGACGAGCGGATAACAAAGTCTTATGGCTTCTATGTGGGTGCCTAATTTAGCGTTTGTTGCATATTCATTGTTGGAACGCATTATTAAGGACGTAGCTTATTCAAGTTCTTTTTTTAAAAACATACTGTTTTTTATTATAACTATGTTACACTATACTGTTTTACATCTATTCCTATTGTTAATCTGAAACAGGTCACGTTTTAATTGCCATTTGATGCCAGCCGAGCTAGATCCCCGCCGGCGCCAATGAAATTGTTGATTATCATTTCAATTGCTAATTTACAACGTTCTCGGCAATGAAAGAAAGCATCTCCAGGAAACCAGCTTGTCTGAAAATTAAAAATATTTTGAAGGCATTTAAATTCCACCAACACGCACTGACACGGCACGGTAACATACGGTACAATTTTTAAAAGATTTGCTATTAAACGTCGGGTGCTTACTTCTAATAGTGTCAAATAATATTTATTACATAAAACATTCATGCTTAATAGATTTCTTCTATTTCAGTTGCAAAAAAAATTCTCTCATATATCAAACATTACGTATGATACTCCAACTCCAAATGTAATTTATATTTGTTTTAACTATAAAAAAAATCTAAAACTAATAACTTAATTATCATACAGTCGTACCTTCCCGTGGTATCGTACCAAGAACGCTGGCTGCGTTTCCTCGCTGAACGGCTATACTTAGCCTTTGAGCAAGAAAAGAACCTATGTACTTATCACCAGCAGCAACGACTTTCAGTGGAACATTCTCGCCGGGACTGAGTGTTTGCCTTGTCTGCTCTGCCTCCGTAGCAAAGCGTAGGTCTAATTTATCATATATTTTGTGAAAAATTGAAGCGTGAAAATATATTGCAACTCCACCTCCTCCTTTATCTATGGCGATCATTCCTAATAAGCACAATCCCAGGAAGAGGATACAATGCCGAATGCAAAGACGGTTTCAGCCAGGTTTTTGTATCTAAGATTCTTGAATATTGTTATTGGAGAATGATGCTTTTAGCTCAGAAAAGTATCTCGGAATGCTTTGTGCGTTAATATGGCAAACGTTGAACGTTTTATAACAAGAGTGTAAAATTGGCTACTTAAAGAGGGCACACTATAATATATTATCTGATCATCGAAAGATCCAAAAGATTTATCTGACTCAATAGAATAAAAATAGTCAGACATGATAGGTTAATTGTAAAATATATCAAATATATAATATACTTATAAATTCATATCATAATACGATTAAAATAAATATGTTTATTAATAATATATGAAAAAACCAAAACACAGAAAACAATGACTTAAGTTATTAATAAATCATAAAACATAATCCCACTAGTTGACTGTTTACATGATAAAATCTGTATTAAATTAACAAAAAAGCAACTAAACTATCAATTAAATCAAGAAAAGTATGTGTAAAAAATACACTAAATAACAAACACAGTGTTTCTAATTATAAGTTAAACTTATAAAAATATTAAAATAAAAAGAAAACTTAATATCTAAATAGCAGGGCATAACAGTCTGATTATAAGATAAAAATAGCAATAAAAAAATCAACATTAAATAACTCAAGACGTTAAGAAATTAATATCTGCCACCACTGAGTGTGACTCCACAGGTACCTATGTATGCTTACAAACAAACCTATTACACCCCGATTAATATTAAAAAAATTTACCAGATTATCCCTTTCCTTTTGATATTTGATTCATTCTGCTAGCATATGTTGAATATCTTCTATAATTATGGTCATGAGAAAGAAAACATTAAATATATCAATCGAAACGTCAAAAAAAACCACAACAGTTAAAGCATTTGACACTAAGCTAGAAAGCTTAATTTCAAATGTTTTGTTACAAGATAATTTAAGGAAATTATCTTGTACCTACAAACGTTTTTCAAACCGTCTCTATAGTCTAAGACACCTGCATTACAAAGGGTTGCATGTCGCCATTGTTGCCTAGTGCTTTAACGAGACACGTTCGCATTAACTCTTTCTCGGCTTTGTGTCAAATCGCCTGAAGGCATCGAGTATTTTGAGCAAAGTAATATTAAGGAAATAGTAGCTCAATTTTCAGAATTTTAATGAGTATAAAATATAACAAAACATATTGGGACTAACTGCGTAATTATTCTTTATAAAATTTAAGTAAGAAACGATTTAAAATTTCATCTGTTGGAAAGCGACTACTGCAACTTATAGACTAAGCGAGAGTGCTTTGTCACCTCTGTGAACTGAAATTGAATGTATCACAGATTTTCATTGAATTTTACTAACTCTTTTTCTCTTCTATCTCGAAAAAAAGAACAGTAAACTATGTTGTTTTGGATAGAAACATATAAGAGAGACTTTTCAGATGGACTCCTACTCATAAAAAGATTCCGAACACCAGGTTAACTTTCAACTACTTAAGTTATACTGTAAAAGAATAAATAAAAAAAAAACTAAAAAACCGCAGTTACCAAAACCGCCTGATAAGCATGGCAAAAATGGGTAAATCCCCAATAATAGGGAATCTATGGGGTAAACATATGTTAAGCAGTGGACTTTTAATAAACTACCACTGTACGCACATCCATAACACGGCTAATTGTTCTTCATCTCCTTTTATCTTTTTCTTCATATTAGATCTATATGTATCGAAACTGAACGAGAAATGTAAAAACATATTTTTATATATTTTAAACCTAAAGCAAAGATTAGCATTCAATCCAGTCTCATTAGAATTCAATCAGAAACGCTGTATAACCATTAACTTTTCTAAGCATCTGCCATCGCCAAATGAGCATTAATATGACTTTTAATTGAGAATCGATTAATAAATACATACATACATAAACACTCACGCCTGTCACCCAGAGGGGTAGGCAGAGACTATGGACTTCCATTTGGCACGATCCTGACAGACTTCTCTCGCTTCCTCCACATCCATATACCTACGCATACACGCTCGTCGGTTAAAGGTACTATTTATTTGGCCCATTTTCAATATATCGCCAATTTGGTCGATAAACTTTCGCCTAGGGCGACCCTTCCCGACTCTGCCATTCACCTCTGCAACATAAATTTGCTTTGTCACTCTTTCCTCATTCATTCTTTCTACATGACCAAACCACCGAAGCATTCCTTTCTTAATCTTGGTCACAACATCATCTTGCAAACCACACTCTTCTCTTATTAAACAATTTCTCACTCTGTCATTCAGATTCATCCCTAACATACTCCTTAGTGATCGCATTTCTACAGCATTTATTCTACTCTCGTGCTTCTTCTGCCACACCCAACTTTCACTACCATACATTAAAGTAGGCACTAACACAGCATTGTGAATTGCCATACGTGCCTTTTTGGACACATTCTGACTTTTCACAATAGAGTGTAGAGCCCCATTCACTCTATTTCCTGCATTCACTCGTCGTTCTATATCCTTATCATATCTACCATCCTTGCTAAACACACTTCCCAAATACACAAACTCATCTACTTGCTCTACCAACTCCCCTTCTATTCTTATTTCACATATCGTTTTACTTTCTTCTCTTTCAAAAACCATAACTTTCGTCTTACTTGCGTTCACTTTCATTCCCTTTTCTTTTAATGTCCTATTCATTAATGTAACCATCATTTGCAACTCGGCCGCCGAAGCCGCAAGTATGACTTGATCATCGGCGTACAAAAGGCATTTGACGGTTAACTCACCCATTCTTAACCCGCATTCTTCTACTTTCAAATTTTCCAAACAACTGTCCATAAATAGGTTGAACAGCCACGGGGAAGCCATACAGCCCTGTCTGACACCTTTATGGATGCCAAACCAGTCCGAGTAGGCCCCGTTGATCCTGACACAGGCACTAGAGTCCCTATATAGAGACTTCAATGCCTGTATCAGACCAGCGCTCAACCCAAATGAGGTCAGTGTTTGCCATAACACGTACCTGTCCACTCTGTCATAAGCCCTTTCCAAGTCCATGAACGCACAAAAAACTTTCTGGTTTTTGGCCAAAAATTTCTCCGCAATCATGCGCATGGAAAAGACCTGATCCGTACACCCCATCCCCTTTCTAAATCCAGCTTGCACATCCCAAATTTTTCCATCAGTTTCTTCCATAACTCTTTCAATTAGCACCTTAGCATACAGTTTACCCACAATGCTAAGCAAGCTGATACCACGGTAGTTTTTACAGTCCTGCTGCGACCCCTTTCCCTTATATATTGGGACTATAACGGCTTTGCACCAGTCTTCCGGTACCCGCTTCAGCTCCCAACACAAGTTAAACAAGGTGTACAGCAGACCTGCAACCACACCCTCTCCAGCCCTTAGCATTTCGAGTGATACTCTATCATACCCAGCTGCCTTACCTGCTTTCATGCTTTTCATTGCTTTCATTATTTCATCTATACTTATTTCTCTACCTCTCTCCACTTCTTCCGGAATTTCTATTTCACTTACTTCAGACGACTCTTCACTCTTAAACACGCTTTCAAAGTATTCCTTCCATCTCTTTAAATTCGAAACTTCATCATTCAGCATGCAGCCATTCTCGTCTCGTATAGCATTCATTTTAGGCTGTTTTGAATTTCCCCTGGCAGTTCTTACGAGCTTCCAGAACATTTTAATATTTGCCTGGAAGTTAACAGATATTCTTCTATCATTCTTATCTATCCTTTCTTGCTTTTTCCTTTCAACAACTTTTTTTACTCTCTTATTTATACGTCTAAAGTCTGCCTTTTTTCTTTCAATATCATCATTCATACTGCCAAAATTACCAGCTTTAGTTGCTAGTAAATCTAGCCATGCCCTCTTTTTTGCTTCAACTTCTATCCGTACCTCATCATCCCACCACAACGTATTACTTTTCCTTTCATTCGTTCTCTTACTTACACCACATACTTCGGTGGCTGTATCCACCAAAACTTTCTTAACATTATTCCATACATTCTTCAAGTCTAAATCATTCATACAAAATTCATTCAACACACTTATATTTTCCCTCAGTCTGCATTTATACTTCTCTTTCACACCTTCATCTTGTAACCTCTCTATTCTTATACGCTGTAACGCAGTGGTAGACACAGATGTCCGATGCCGCCAACGCTTGAATAGACCATTAATTTGGCATAAGACCAAGTAATGGTCCGTCCCTACGTTGGACCCCCGGTAAACCCTTGTATCTACCACTGCGCTCCTCATTCTTCCATCCACAATTATGAAATCTATCATGCTTCTATCATCCCCTCTTTCCCATGTATACATGTGAATCCTCTTATGGCGAAAGAAAGTGTTCGCCACAAAAAGATTCTTTTCCACACATATGGTGAGGAGGTCTTCACCATTCTCATTTATTCTTTCATCGCCAAACGCTCCTAATATCCTTTCATAACCAGACCTCTTCACTCCAAGCCTTCCATTAAAATCTCCTAACATAATAATACTTTCATTTTCCTTGCATTTCGTCAACACCAGCCTTACCATGTCCCAAAACTGCTCTCGGATATAAGTGGGCTTAGACATATCTGGGGCGTACACTCCAAGCACAAACAACTTCTTTAAGCCCACTTTCATTCGTATCCACAGCAGTCTTGGGCTTACACATTCATACTCTTTCACACATTGACCCATTCTTTCTGAAAGGATGACATCGACTCCCTGGCATGCCCGCTCGGTCTCGTCTACACCAGACCAGTAAGCGGTATACATGCCATGTGCAGTGACATCTCTTCCCTTTCGTTTCGTCTCATTCACACATAACACATCTATTCTTCTATCATTCATCATTTCGCATATTTCATCCATCTTATCATTCATTGCTCCACATACATTCAGCGTAGCCAGACGGGCCTCCGCAATCCACTTTTCGCCCCTCCAGGAGACAGGACGTGACGGGTGGCGAACCTCGTCGCCGGTTTTCCTCCCGGAGATTCTTCGCACCCCTGCCCCATTAAAGGGGCGCCGGGAACTCGGGGCCATTTCTTTGAATTTTTGGCTCATGGTGCGACATAAGGGGTGGTAGATTTTACGCCGCTACCACACGGCGAGGAGCCGAGTCTGTCGTTTCGGCTTTGTCGCTCGTTTAGCACCACCCGGGGGACACGTTTAGGGTGGGCCTAGGGTTAGGTGGTGGAAGCCTACGGACGCGAGCGACTCATCCCCGCGATTTATAAACATGTAAAAAATAAAGAGGAAACATTAAAAATGATCATGAACGAGCTTTTCTTTATTTTACAAAATAGGATTTTCTGCTGTATCTGAATACTGGAGGCTGTTTAAAGTTGCAGCCTATTTACGTCCCACTGCAAGGCACAAGCCTCCTCTCATTTCTGAGAGGATTTTTCTGGAGGCTGTTTACGAATATAAATTTCATAAGGACCAAACAGCCAAACCCGGAACAATTTTTTGTCGGTCATACCAACTCTGGTTCCGTGCGGGATTCGACCCAGCGGTTGACATCGCCGCAAATCATTGCTAAGCCACTGCGCCAAGGAGCCGTTAAATCAAAATTAATTGCGAAACATTCAAGATACCTAATGAATTACTGAAAAAAGTAATATTGTTACCTTTTAAAATAGTACCGGACTTCGAGAGTTGTCGGGGATCGTTAGCAAGAATTAAACAGTACATCTTGCTAACAGTAAGTGTACATAAACTTGAGAAGATAAAATATCGCGAAGCATTACGTACAAAGTAGCTCCGGGGCGATTTCTATAGGGTGTCTGAAGTGTAGGGGCGCTGAGGTACCTACATGCAACTTGTATAAAGTAGGGGTAGTGATTCATCAATTGTGCAAAGTGCCACTTCATATTCAGTCCGTTTCACTGTCGCGTCCGCTTTGCCGCCTCCAAATGAACGCTGATTGGATGATCCGCCATTTTAATTTTTACTTTTTTTTACAGTCCGATAGGCTTTTAGTAATTTCGAAACAAATCCCGGGTTAATATTTCGACAAGTGCTTGTGTATTAAAAGAGGGTTTGTTTGATGAATTTTTATTCGTTTCATACTTTTTTGGGAGATCAAACGTTAGGCATTGCATTCAAAGATAACCGATTTTAAGCGAGTTTTAATAGGGCAAATATATTTATTAGCATTTTGAAACATGAAACAATGATAATATATGACGGCTCCGTGGCGTAGTGGCTTAGCAATGAGTTGCAACGCTTGGGGCCGCGGGTTCGAATCCCGCGGGTAGGCCGTACAAATAATTGTTCCGGGTCTGGATGTTTGTCCTTGTGCAATATATGTTTGTAAACTGCCTTTTTTTATAGGATAAGGGTAACAAACGAGCACACAGTCCACCTGATGGTAAGTGGTTGCTGCGGCCCATAGACATCTACATCTATCCTCGTTTGCGAATCAAAATGCAGATGCGTTGTCACCCGTGAGGACTAAGATGGAATGCCACATTTCCAGTAAAAAGGGCCTCCGGCCACCTGCACTCACCAAGCGAAACGCAAAGGTAAACCTCTACTTCACGCTGGTATTCTGTGAGGTCGTGGTACCACCCCAGTTCGAGCCGGCCCATCCATGCGACAGCAAAAGCTGCCGCGTGGCTCTACCACTGTTACCTCCACGATACAGGAGATAATCCTAGTGTAGGGGTAAGGTTTTTAAAAAAAAATGTTATCAAGTAATTTTGAAGGTTTTAAGGTTTATGTTTAAAACGGTGACAATATAGTGACCAAATCGAGGATATTTTGCTACATTTATTAGCGATCTGTTTGTTAAGAAATTGCACAATTAAAAAAGTATAAAATAGAATATAATAGAATAATTTTTTATTCAATATTGATTACACGTAATTAGGTTTAGTAGTTTTTTTACTTTACCACTGGTTCGAAATAAACCCTCTATCCTGGGAAGAACCGACAAGCAACCCAACGGGACATTTTTTTAATAAATTTTTACAACACAAATGATTACAAACTATCTACAAAACTTATTTTAGAATCAGCTTGGAAGCGTGGTCGTCATTTATTTACACTAAAAAAAAAACTTAACATATTATCTAAAACATTTTTTTCAAAATTTTTATTTAATGTTGGTAGTACAGAAATTGGTCTAAAATTGGCGGGGTCTAATGTACTACTAGATTTAAATAAAGGTATAACTTTACTATGTTTCATTAGATCAGTAAAAACACCAGATTCGACGCTTGTATTAAAAATTGTGGCTAAATAAGGTGCTACAGTATCTATTATAGATGCAATAACTTTAACAGAAATTCCCCATAAGTCTGTCGTTTTCTTAACATCAATACTTTTTAAATATTTAACGATATCTTTTGGCAATACTCTATGGAATTCAAAAGTATTTGACAAAGGCTTTACGTTTTGCTTAAGCAATGATTCGGAGATAGTAGGAGAAGAATTTAATGATTTTGTGGTAAAAAAAAGGGAACATCAGTAAAATATTTCTCAAAAATCGTAGCAGCTTCTTGATCAGATTGAGTTAAATTTTTGTTAATATTCAATTGAAAATCCGAAGTCTGTGGTTTGACTTTGCCAGTTTCACTATTAATTATAATCCGTGTCATTTTAATTTTATCAGATGCAGCTTTAATTTTTTTGCTTAAATGTAAAGCCTTAGCATACTTTAAAAAAAATTAATATGTTTTTACATACTCTCTGAACATGCTGGAGGTAATGCAGAAATGAAACAAATATAAGTAATAATAATTATACAATACGCCTTTTGATCACTCATGTAATAGTAGTCTGCCTAAAGCAACCCGCGAAACTTTGTAAGTCGTTGGTTAGGATTCGCTAGTCGACTAGTGTCGCACATTACTTATACAAACTTTTAAGCTTAGTTTCAGTATTCGAAAGGAATATAGTGATATAACAGAAATGTTTAAAGCATTAAGAACTGTAAGTCATTTCATCTTAGTTTTCATAAATATTTATAATAGCTTACTATTATATTGCATCTGTGACCTTTTTTGTTAGAAGTTGATTAAATTTATGTCTATAGGTTGCACTGGGCTCTTACGATCAGGTGGATGCTAGCTTGTTCTAATTGTTATATTATAAAAAAATACGCAAAATACCAACCAATTAAATAATGTTGCCAGCAAATGTATTAATTTAAAAAATGCAAACTATCAAAATTATCATGGCATGGTGCCCTCTAAAACACTTCTTTTTTGACTAAGCAAATAGAGTTACTTGGATAATTTGACGTCGCCGCCCGCCCCTTGGGAATGCAACTAACATCTGGGGTGTACCCATCCATAAGGGCTTTGCGCAATGTTCCAAACTACAATTGGAATTAGAATAATACGATTTTTTTCAGAATGCATCCGAAATATTAATGAGTAGGAAACCGTGGTAACCCAGGGACTAAGCGCTCGCTGTAAATATCACAGGGCGCGGGCAACCTGGATTCGAACCCCGTCGGCACAAATTAAATTATTAATTTAAAATTTAATTTCTGATTTACCACGTGCTCTACGGTGAAGGAAGACATCGTGAGGAAATATGCATGACTGAGAAATTAAAAAAAAATATTTCAAAGACGTGTGAAGGCCATCAACACGCATTGGGGCAACACGACGGACTTTTTCTAGCCATAAATACCTTCTCAGAAATGGGAGGAGGCCTGTGCCCAGTGGGACGTGTTAGGCTGTAACTTTAAGAAGTTATTTTTATATTACGTTAAAATTACCGAAATTAAATGTTAAATGGGTTTAGTATTTCTTCCATCTAAAATTATTTTTGAAATCAAATGCGAAACACACAACTTTCTTATTTGCTTGAGAGTTGTATAACTTTTTGAAACCTCATTAATATGTATAAAGTGCCGAAATTGGGTATTATATGTTGTCTCTTCGACTGTAATAATTACAAAACATGAAATTTACATATCCATACTTTGAAATATTACGTGCCAGTGACTAAGCATACGAAGGGAGAGGTTTTTAAACCTTATCAAACCAACAGCTATATAGCTGTAAACGTGCGTGAAATGTGTCATTGACAACAAATGAGTAAAGTATAAATTTTCACACAATGAAGTAGTAATGAATCAATGAGCGCGAGGAATAAGCTTCGAATGACGCATTTGAGACTTCTGCGTAATGCTCGTATCAGCTATGTGTTAGGTAGATCTTGTTAAGAAGTTTTTGTATCTCAGTTTCCTTATTACTTTTCAGGCTAGACAGGTTAATTATGAAAACACTGCGTAAGTCAAAACTTATCTTTCCTGTGATTTTAATGATGTTTAACTAGTGTTAGGTTTTTCATAAATTCATAAATCCACAAGATGGCACTGATATCAGTGTATTTGATTGATTGGAGGATTCGGATATCTTTTCCTATATAGATAAATAGTATAACTTTAGGACTAAATAGAATGAAGAAGGGAAATTTGAATGGGTAGTAAATGATGAATTTAGTTTATGAAATAAAATTGTCTATTTCCTTCACTTTTTATGGAACTAACTATATCTACAAATGTTTTTCTGTTGAGCATAGGCCTCCTTAACTTAGTTTTAATGGGCTATGGAACGGGAAGTATTTGTCACGCAGTTGTAAGAAAATCACTCGTTAAAATTTTGCAATTAACTACCGCGTATGGAACCGTGAATCGTAAATTGAATTTAATGTAAATTACCATCCTTTAATGTTGTGTTAGGCTCTTCGTAGCCTTTTTTATTAGAGATTCAGGCAAAAAGCATACAATCATCACATTCCAGGACATACACTATTGCTTGTAAAATCATTTTTATAAGGTGTGTTTCTATAAGTACACCATTCAAATAAATAAAACAATACGACAAACAAATTCGGATTCCCTAAAATTAATATAAAAATCACTAAAAACGCCAACATATCATGATGAAGTCATAAAAATTAAAGAAGAGGAGGCCCCAGATTTTAACAATATGAAAGTAGGACCATTTGAAAGCTCATAATATCTATATATAAACAATTGATAGCTGAAAATCTGGCAAGGTTTGTCAATCTAGGAGCTGAGTTATTGTAGAATAATTAAAAGTGAGTTTAGGTATTACCTACACTGTAACAGGCGATTTTTCACTGTAATGAGGGCATCCACGACTTTTTCTGCCACCAGGGCGGCGCCACTTTACAGTGAGGTAAAATATTTGATAGATTTCATAGCGGGGACAATAATTTCTTAGGAAAATGTAATCTTTAAGGTTTCTTTCTGTATTATTAGTTATATTTTATATTAATTACATTAGAAATGAATAAACCAAACTATATATATAACTAAAAACCGATTTTTTTCAAAAAGAGTAATAAAATGCAAAAAATTAAAAATTGAAATTACTGCCGCATTGTGTTGTGTATTAATAAACTATTATTTAAAATTAATTTCTCAATTAACTGACACTGTGTAACAATAAACTTTACCTCAGTCACAACTAGCGACATCTAGTGAGTGGAAGATTATTAGCCCTCATTACACTGTAACAGGATATTCACCATAATAACTTAAAGATATAGAAGCAGGATCAGTATGTAATCACCAAAGAAAAGCTGTGGTTATTAAGGAACCGAAATGGTAAAACGATTAACGAAAGTTAGAACAGCAACTAATTGAAGTGAATATTAGGCATATCGTTCTGAGATTGATAACTTTCATTGTTGTTGTCACTGTTATTTGTTGGCATGTTGGCAAATATCACCATGACATTTTGTATTTTTTATTATTATATTTAAATACGTTCGCAATGTTTTTTTATATCTCCCTAGTTAACACAGAAAATAATCGAAATAGATATTGAAATGCTGAATTTAATCGAGAATCGATTATATTGCGCTCGTTTCAAATCGAATCGAAAATCGGTCTTTTGCTTTTAAGTGAATAGTTTTAAAGTTTGAACTGTCAAGTTTCAAAACACGAAATAATAAGAAGTACTAGTGGAAGGTAGCGTTTAGAAACGAGAATTTCACTAGTGTTTTTTGGTGTTTGAAAGATATATCTATCGAAAGCCACTAAATGTTTCTGGAATTTCCCATAGTCACTACGACAGCCACGGGATGAAATGATAGCTTTTTACGGCTTACGAATAATTATTATTTGTCTTTGTTTCAGGATTAGACGCGGAACTATATTACGTACGAGAGGGCGCTGTGAACACGTACGCAACGGGATTCATCGTACCGGTGCCAGCTCATATGACGGACTTGGAGTTCATGTGGCAGGCACTGGGACGGAAACCGGTATGTTTTTAATTACGTATTTAAAATAGAGTCGTTGTGACATCAAAGATCATTGTTATCGTTGTGACTATAGATCTTTCGAAAAGTAGCAGTGGGCTGATATGTATGAAATTCTTGATAACAGTGTCCACACTGGGCACGTATATTGGGCAGCATAGTGACGTCATCCGCACATTGTTAATGCTGCTCGCCTTCACTAGTTTGTAGAATTAAGTTTCCGAGCTTTTAGATGGATTTTTCCACATTAATCGGTCGTATGAGCTTCTTTCGTCAGTGAAAATGGTGCGTCATATTAAGTAAGTGAGGTTGACGTTTTTTTTATAAAACTAAAATAAATAATAAACTTACACTCCTAAGTGGCTACTTTAGCCTACTACCACTGCAACCAACTTCAAACAAAGAAGAGTATAGATATGTTAATACCAATATGTTATCATTAAAGTGGCACTCCACACCCTTCAGATCACACAAGTGCGCACATTGTTGCTTGGCGGCTGTAATATGTAAAAGAGTGTTTATCTACTCAAGTTTATGTATCTACCCAGACGGACAACTAGGCAGAAAAGAAATGTTACCACTTAGTAAAGACCATTTGCAGAAAATTGTACATCAGTACTTTCATAACTCGCGCAAATGTAATAGCCAAACTATAGAAACCAAAACCAATTACAAAATCCTTAAAATATAATTTATAATAAGCGATACAACAGGGCATGACTTTTAGTATTTTCATGGAACTTGGAACTGACATCTCAGGGAGGATGGAGTGCCTGAAAGCTTAGATCTTAGTCCCATGTAAGCAAAAGCTAAGTCACCTCTAATTGCCTTAATTCAATTAAATACTTCGTTTATATGTAAATTTCTTTTTCGAATGTGGCATAAAGTGATATTTATTTAACTTTTTTCATGGAAGATACATATAAAATGATGATTTTACTCACACTGAAACTCTTAACGCAATTCAGAATTATGAACTTAATTTTCCTGAAAAGAGGTAAATTCATCACGTTTACATTCACTTTTAAATCGTCACAAACACATCCAAACTAACATAGATTTTTTTGTCGTCGATTTTGTTTTTATTCGGCAAACATCAGTTCTATTACAGAGGCGGTAATTGTATCTGTTGTTGTTCCCGCACTTTCCAATTTAGCTTCGAAGCGATTTCATTTTGGCAAACAAAGGACCAGGATTGAGACTTCGTTTTTCGAGGACTGAAAGCGCTCTATTTTATACATTTAGTTTGTTGAATGACGAACGTTTGCAACATCTACATACACGAATAGGAATTTCAGGTGCCTCATTCAGAAACTTAATTAAGTATTGTGAGCGTGAGTTTTACAAACTCATATATTATAAAGTGCCAAAAGCGAAAATGTTTTGAGGGCTGTTGCAGTTTTTAAGTCTGTTCGTCATGCCACTAGTGAAGTCGATTCCTTTGTTATAGTTTTAGCAGTACACTGTTAAGTTGATTGTCAAATATTTAGTAGTATATTTATCAATCCGTCCAAATCTTCCATCAGTATTAAATTTTGCTCATTGTTCAGATCATATAATCTTGATAATTTATTCTTTGAAGCTACACGTATTGCAGGGTGTAGTGCAACTTGTATTGATAATATTTTTACAGATGTTTTACCAATCACGAAATTCATAATTCAAAAACTGAGTTCAGATCACTGTGAACAACTGGCTTCATTACTATAAATGCACAAAAAACAGGAAATTGAGAAAATTGTGTTTGTTCCAATTAATGGAAAATGCCTAGAGATATTTAGAAGTAATATGGTAAAAAACTTCCCATCGCTTTCTTACAAGAACTCGCTTAGGCTATTTACATGGAGTATTATTTATCCCTAAAAGCAATTAGTTTAATAAAACATTTACTAATAAAACATTCTCCAGCAACAGTCGCAAGGCATTGAATGAGTGGGCGACAGTAGGAATTCATAAGAGCAGACGAAGATTATAATATGAACTTAGCCATGAAAGATCATATAATCTTTCAGATACATTTAGAGAATTTATCAAAATTATTCTAGAATGTTTAAAAGAGTTTGCTCCGCAGCCAAATATTTACATATTAGCAACAAAATTAAGACAGCTAAAAATAAAATTAAAATGACGTGAGAGTATAATTAAGAACGAAACCGCTAAAGACAAACCTCGTAACACAAATTATCAATTGAAAATTAATAATGAATTGACTAGATCAAATCAAGAAGTCGCAGCGGTGTTTGAGAAATATTTCACTGATATATCTATTTTGACAACACAGTCATTGAATACTTCTCCATTTCCATTCTCATCTCTCTTCATCTTCATCTCTCGTTAATCTTTTTCATTCCACCGATTCATTACTCAAACAGAATGTCAATACCTGTTTAAAAGAATTAAGATTTGAAAAAGTATTACCAAAAGATATTGTAAAATATTTCAAAACCCTTGATGTAAAGAAAACCGCAGCCTTATGGGGGATTTCCGTTACAGTTATTGCGTCCATAATAAATTTAATTGCACCTCATCTTGCTATTATTTTTAATACTAGTTACGAATCTGGTGTGTTTCTTGATTTAATGAAACATTGGAAATTAACACCTTTATTTAAATCTGGTAGTACATTAGACCCCGCTAATTTTAAACCTATAACTCTCAGTAAATTTTTTGAAAAGCAATTTTAGATTAATTGTTAATTTTTTTAATAAAAATAAATTACTCCATAAAATCAATTTGGTTTCATAGGGGGTCGCTTGATGACTGACTAACTTATGAAATTTATTTTTAATGCCTGGGAGAGTTTACAAGATGCCTTAGGTGTTTTTTGCGATCTTTCCAAGGCTTTTGATTATGTTCATCATGAGACATTAATCAAGAAACTACAACATTACGGCGTCAAAAATATTATGCTTAGACTTATTATTTCATATTTAAATAACAGAACTTAAAAAGTCGTTAACAAAATGTTCCTCCGGATCGGTAGTATCAATGGGCGTTCCTCAGAACTCGATTCTTATCTTGTAGGGCACAATTACGATATAAAACTCATTTATTTACGTGGTAGAGCTATGCTGAAGCTATATTAATAGTATAGTTGTAGCACGAATGGATCGGCTCGACCGAGAAAGGACCACGCTCTCACAGAATACCAGCGTAAAATAGCAGCTTAATGTTGCTGTGTTTCGTATGGTGAGTGTAGAAAATCGGATATCGTTTTTACTGGAAAAGAGGCATTCTATCTTAGTCCTCACGGCTGACAACACATCTGCATTTTAATTCGCAAACGAAGATAGATGTAGATGTCTATGGGCCACAGCAACCACTTACCATCACGTGGACTGTGTGCTCGTTTGTCACCCTTATTCTATAAAAAACGATATACTATTATTTACTGATGATACCTCTTAAATTTTCAAACTCAAACAACAGTTAATTAATATTGACAATGTAAAATAATGCTTTATCGAAATTAGTACATAGGTTTAACGCGAACAATTTGCTCTTAAACGGCAATAAGACAAAATTTATTAAATTTACAATACCTAATGTTAAATATTCAAATACCAATATGCTCTTAAATGGGGAGGAGTTGAGGCCTTTGAATACAATTGTTTTTTTTTAATAACTATTGATGCAAAGCTTCAATGGGGTCCCCATATATCTAAATTAGCAAGCAGACTTAGTTCTGCAGCATATGCTGTAAGAAAGATTAGAAGTCTCACCAATATTGAGACAGCTAAATTAGTTTATTTTAGTTACTTTCATAGCGTGATGTTTTATGGGATTTTACATTGGGGTAATGCGACTGACATCGAAGCTATATTTGTCTTACAAAAGAAAACCGTACGGGCGATTTATAACTTAAATTGTAATAAGTCCCTTAGAGAAAAAATTAAAGAAATAAACATATTAACTTTGGCATCGCAATATATTTATGAGAATTTGATTTATATACATTAAAACATAAATAGCTTTGGTAAGAATAAAGATTTTCATATTTTAAACGCTAGGAACAAACATAAGCTTGTAATACCAGTTACTAGACTCTATAGAACTAGTAATTTATTTATGTAGTAATGATTACGCTTTTACAACAAAATCCCAGAAAATGTGCAAAATTTGTCAATAAATAAGTTTAAATGTTTTATTAAAGAAAAATTGTACAAAAAGCGTTATTATAATACCAAAAAATACATAAGTGAACCGCTGGGAATGAGGTGATCGCCACCATGCTGTTTCTATTAAATCTCATTTAAAATTTGTACAAACAAAAAAACTAAATTATTGTAAAGTGAAATATGTTTTTAAAAAAAGTCCCGCTGGGTTTCTTGCTCGTTCTTCCCAGGACAGAGATATTTTCCGAACCAATGGTAAATAAAAAAAAAATACTTTCAATAAGTATTATGTAATAATCTTTATTGTTAAATATTATCCTATTTTATTCTATTCTATAATGCTTTTGCGGTGGCTCCTTATGGATATTTTTATTTATCATTACTGTAGATTACTTATCAGCATTACGCTATTATTTTATGTTAGTTTTCTGCGAAGGGTGGTCTTTGCCTTGATCGAACATCATCATATCAACCATATAACATCAGAATGGAACGTCAAATTCTATAATAATTTATTATATTTACATGAATACTACACATAGTTAGTATAGTTACATAATATACTACACATAGGTGCTATAAAAAACCCGCAAAGTCGGGAATTAAAAAAGTTTAATTAAACGCGATATATTATTATATATCGCGTTTAATTTAAACTTATATATATTGTTATTACAATATACAATCACGGTGGCCAGTCTCAACGGAGACATGACCATCATCGCAGAAAACACAAGTGTACTCCCTATTACCTTAGTCTCACAGTCCGATGTGACGGCAATCCGGCACGACTGAAGAGAGATTAGGCGCAGGATCAACGGCTTTACGAGCTTTTCGATGCACGGTGAAACACCGACAAATACTTGACTCCGGCAGCTACTGAGAATTTGTGGACAGAAAACGGCACGAACTGATTTTACCCGATCCGGAATTCGAACCCAAGACTACATATTCAATAGTCGTGTTTACGACAAACGATAATTTATAGTATAAGACTAGCGTCAGTCACTGCTTTGAAAGAGGTTCATTTACTTCGTTTCACAAAATTATTTTTCGCGCAAAATTTTCTGTTTTATACGGACACATTTTTAGTCAGAGGCCTAAAAGTATTTCAAAGTAATGTGGTAAGTCAAGCTTTTGAGTACAAATTATGCAAAGCCTATAAAATTTTGTTGGTCGCGCAAAAAAAAAACAACTTTAGCCGCGTTGGATTCAAAATTAGCGTTTTTATGTAAGTCAATCGACCTTTTTACGCAAATGCAGCCAGTTTTACAACTTTACCAGTAGCTTAATTTAAATATAGATTCAAGCAACTTACGAATGAACCACTTAATTCTAAATAAAAAGTAATTAGTTGGTTCTTAGAGTAGAGTATATAGCAGCCAGACATTTTATCAGACATTGGTTTGAACTACTGTCCCTTTAGTTATACTCAATATATTATATGTGTCAATAGATTATTTAATATAAGTCACACGGATATGAACATAGGCTGTTCCGTGTCAACTAGCTGCATTATTTGAACGCTTTGCTACTCACAACACAAACTGTTAAAACGCAGAGTTTATACGTGGTAGTATATTATAGATTGGGACGGCACGACTGGCGAAGGACCACGCTCTCATAGAATACAAGCGTAAAATAGTAGCTTCATGCTATTGTGTTTCGTATGGTGAGTGTAGAGAACCGGAGACCCTTTTCACTGGAAACGGGCATTCCATCTTAGCGTTCATGTGCATTTTGATTTGTAATCGAGAATAGATGTAGATTTCTGTGGACCACAGCAACCATTTACCATCAGGTTTGCTGTGTGCTCGTTTGTCGCCCATATCCTACAAGAAAAAGAGTCGACACCCTCGCACTAGTAATTCTGTTGCCTGTAACCAGTCTGTGAAATTATGGTTTCGCATTTTTGGATAGATTTTTCGCTAGTAGACGTTTTCCTGGGCCGTCAGTCAGATAATCGCGTCTAGTTGTGGCTAGTATTAAAAGAGAGGAATATAACAACTTTGTAATTACATGAAACGCCACCATTGGTAGGACTCCTTTCTGCTTAGGAATCTGTAAGAGGGTGGTACCCAGAGGGACTGGATACCACTTACCTTTTTTTATAGGATAGGATGACAAACGAGCACACAGTCCACCTGATGTTAAGTGGTTGCGGTTGCCCATAAACACCTACATCTATCCTCGTTTGCGAATCAAAATGCAGATGTGTTGTCAGCCGTGAGGGCTAAGATGGAATGTCTCCTTGCCAGTAAAAAAGGTCTCCGGTTCTCTACACTCACTATACGAAATACAGCAGTGTCAAGCCGCCATTTTACGCTGGTATTCTGTGAGAACGTGGTCCTTCTCCGGTCGAGCCGACCCATTCGTGCTACGACTATACTACTAATATAGCTGCAGCATGGCTCTACCACGTATTCACCACGTATTACCTACTTCTGACGCCAAATAGCAGTTCTACACTCTGTGCTCCGATTTGAAGGGTATAGAAACCCAGTATAAACACAGGATGCGACGCTTTCCATCTTAGTCCTCAAAGATGACAATGCATCTCTAGCCAACTTCGTTTATAGTTGTTTGCAGTTGTCCATGGGCTTCAGTAGACAATTACCATCAGCTGGACTGTAAATTCGTTCTTTACTTAAGTTTTATATAAAAAAGGACCTACCTATCACATAAGGGATTAAGTGGCATTACAAAAACGTATACCATATGATGTATCTTCTATTCCTCATCAACTTATAAAAATTAAATTTAACACTTTCACTGTTCGGTTTTCAAAAACAATTGTAAGACTATAGCAATGACATATTTGTAATGCACGGGACAGCGAAAGGGTTAATATGTATGTATTTCTGGCATATAAATGCATTTTCCTTCTTTTTTATAAAAAACAACTACTGGCCCTCTCTTGTTGTAGAAAATTAACACCAAATGCGTACCTACTACTTAAGTTACAATAGACAGTTTGAATTTCAATTTGGTTAAAAGATTAATCGTCAGTTTTTATTACGTTTTTGTGTATATTATGTCCTTGTCAATAGATTTATATGTCATTGTCTGTCCTCTATCTTATTTGCTAAAAGCGAAAGTTTTAATAAAATTTGTAACGTGAACATCAAATAACGACGATGTTTCACGAGAAAATGTTAAAATTAAATAAAAAAACAGAATAACTTTTTATGTTGCTTCGAAATAAAAAACTACAGAGAATATTATTTCCCTGTTATCTCGCACAGACTGTACAAAATTATGTGGAGATTATTCACACACTGGAGCACCGTGTAACCGTTGTTTATTATTACACACAGTTGCCGTACGTGATGGGTATAGACTACGAGAGCCGGGGCGCCATGCTGCCGCCGCAGGTCAATATATCCGAACGAGGCTATGTTCCTACCACATTGCAGACGTTTAGGTAAGCATGTAATTTCTACATTATTTTTACAGTACTCAACTGTCTTATTCAGGTGTGATTATATAAACCTTATTATGTTGTGACATACAATAAGAATAAATAAAAACAAAATTTCCACGTGTTAAGCGATGAATAAAAACATCGTGAGAAAACCGGCATGTTTAAGAAATTAAATATTTTAACACTGTGAATACGGCAACACGACTTGTAGTAGCTCGGCGGCTAATAGATCCGTTCATTTTTATATTTTGGACGTTTTAAATGCTTTGCAGCACTTATGGTCACAAGAGGACTAAGGTGTTGTACATCCTTTTATCCGGTTATGTGTTAGTTTCGTCAACACTCTCACGCTTACATTAACACTATGTTACGGCTAAAAGCCGAAGTGCAGTTACACCTGGGTGTAGCCGGCTAATACAAGGTGTAGTCGATTGCATTGATATAATATATAAATACATACATATAAAATATAATTTAGATAAATGTTTGCGGTTTTAAGGTGGCCCGATGGTCACCGTAACCGCACCTTAACCTACTGTCGCTGATATTACTTGATACGCTTTTCCGTATTTTTACAAATTTAACAGTACACCTAAATTTAACAGTGGTAGAGCCACGCGGCAGCTTTTGCTGTCGCACGGATGGGCCGGCTCGAACCGGGGTAGTACCACGACCTCACAGAATACCAGCGTGAAGTAGAGGTTTACCTCTGCGTTTCGCTTGGTGAGCGCAGGTGGCCGGAGGCCCTTTTTACTGGAAATGAGGCATTCCATCTTAGTCCTCACGGGTGACAACGCATCTGCATTTTAATTCGCAAACGAGGATAGATGTAGATGTCTATGGGCCGCAGCAACCACTTACCATCAGGTGGACTGTGTGCTCGTTTGTCACCCTTATCCTATAAAAAAAACAATTACAGCCGGCCGCATCTAATTTTAGCAGGCTAGAACTAGGTGTAACCGCACTTCGGCTTTTAGCCGTAACAACTATATTCCCTACAATTTGAATTTTTTATTCGGGTTAATATAAATTATGGCACAAATAAGAAAAAAAGAGAATTAATATATTGGAAAAACTACAAAACAATATTTACATTTGTATCGCCGTGTAGTGGCGGTGTGAGATAATCTAGTGCCCATTTGACACTCTATGTGAGACGTAGAAGGCGACACAGCGAAATAAATAGGAAATTGGCAGCAGCATCAATAAAATAACTACGGATTTTTTATAGGGTAGGGTGACACACGAGCACACAGTCCACCTGATGGTAAGTGGTTGCTGTGACCCATAGACATCTACATCTATCCTCAATAAAGAATCAAAATGCAGATGCGTTGTCGCCCGTGAGGACTAAGATGGAATGCCTCTTTTCCAGTAAATAAGGTCTCCGGTTCTCTACACTTACCATACGAAATACAGCAGCGTTAGGCTGCTATTTTACGCTGGTATTCAGTGAAAGCATGGTCCTTCCCCGGTCGACGAGACCCATTAGTGCTACAACTATACTACTAATATAGCTGCAGCATGGCTCTACCACGTACACGTACTACCACGTACGGTTGTCAAACCGCCTGCCAAGAGTGGCAACTATAGAAATATCTTCTCTTTTACCAAATCTATGGGATGTTCAGCAGTGGAGTTTTGATAGGCTGTAACAAATAAATAAAAATTTATATCATATAGTACATAATACAATAATATAATTTTGTCGATTAAAAGGCAAATTTAATTGCTGTTTACAATATTTTTAGGGTAAGGTTGCCATGTACAGGAACAAGAAGTGCAGAAATTTTGGTTACTATGCAATTAAACATTTCCGCACCAGATCGAGCCCATAAAGACGTCAAGCTTGTGTTCAAAAGGAATAAAATTTGCTTAAAAGGTTAGTAACACTTTTTATTGTTGCTCATTTCTTAAAATAAAATTGTGAAAAAAATTAAATGCCTTTTAAAAACTATGTTTGTATTTTTTTATTCTTAAGGCCGTAACTATTGCGCCTACAGTCCACCTGATGGTAAGTGAATGCCACACTTTCATCTTCGAAAAAGAAGTAAGCGTAAGCGTTGTTATCCTTGAGGACTAAGACGGAATGATTTATTAGAAGTAAAAGTCGATGTACTCTAGATATAGAAATAGAATAAGAAAAAAAAATTTAAGATTATATATGTTGTTTATATACTACTTGCAAAAATAAATATTGCAAAAGAAAGAAAAAAAAAATGCAAAAAAAAAAATCAAAAGCAAAATAAAAACAAGAAAAAAACAAAGGAAAAATTATTTAAATAGTCTAGTATATATAGAAAAAGTGTAAAACTATAAGAAAATATGTTAAGTAGTCTTAATGTAGTATAAGAATATTATATACATCGTGGGTCACCGGTGTATGCAAATGTAGGCACTGAGCCCGTCTAACAGAAAAAACCTGGAATAAAAAAAGAAGATATTTCAAAATGTTTCGCTATGCAATGTCTCTGACCAGTGTCAGAGGTGAAATATAAAGACAAACAAAAAAAAGTTGACCTAGTGGTCGTAAGCGTGACTGCTTATCACTATGTACCGTGTTCGAATCCCGGGTGTAGATGTTGGCTCGGCAGTTCCAAAAACCCAGTACTACCCCACTAGTAGTATTCGGGTTCTCATTAAAAGCTTCTCAGTAGTAGCCTGGAGTCAGGAAGTTGGTGGTGTTCTATCTCCATGCCTCGGACAGTATGTAAAGCGGTTTGTCCTGCGCCTAACCTTTCTCCGGTCGTGTTAAATTGCCGTCCCACCGGATTATGAGAGAGTGCAAATAGGGAGTACACCTGTGCTTGCGATACACTAAACACGATTGTGTTTAGTGTATACTTCGGTTATAATAACTACAAAGCTACGACCTCATTTAATGTACATAATATTGTACTAAAAACATAGAAAGAGTAGTTTTAACATTGAGGTAGATGTATAACGTCATTCTCATGCATAATCCTCCAAGAAACTAAAGACGGCTTGTAGCCAGCAGTGCGACAATTGGAGGATGTTATTTTTCTTTGTAAGTGTGTCTGTGTTTTGATTTCGCCCCAATGCAGTATTATTGTAGTTGCAGCACGTAAGAGTTGGCTCAATTATAGGAGAACCATGTTCTTATAGAACCCCAGCGACAAAAAGCAGCACAATGCTACGGTGTTTCGTATATTGAGCAAAGCGAGCCGGAGAATATTTTTACTGGTAACGAGTCATTCTATCTTAGTCCCAAGAGGTGAAAACGCGCCTACGCTTGATAATAAATCAAAAGTAGATAGAGGTCTACAGACAACAGCATCCAAATATATTCCTCTCGATTCTGTTCTCATATACCACCTCTCTAAAAAAAAGATTTTATTTAAGAAATTTAAAATTGATCAAGGAAAAAACCAGCAAAGTACGAGTCGGACTCGCGCACCGAGGTTTTCGAACAAATCTGTAGCTATGTATGTTTTAAATTATTAAATAATTTTTATTATATGATGTAACTAAAAATTTATTCTTTTCGCAATTTTTCTTTATCTGTGCTATAAAAAGTTGCTTCGTACCAAATTTCAAGATTCTGAGTTCACGGGAAGTACCCTGTAGGTTTTGATTCCCTTGCGAATGTCGAAAATTTGCGGCATAAACGACTGTATCTTTTGACTGCGTTGGCTTAGAAGTTTGATTTTTTTACAGCTCTAAGGGACAGTAGACTTGAGTATTTGATATAAATTTCAGCTTGATACTTCCACGCGTTCCTGAGAAAAAAGTTCTTGACAGACAGACAGACAGACGGACGGACAACAAAGTGATCCTATAAGGGTTCCGTTATTTCCTTTTGAGGTACGGAACCCTAAAAAGAGAAGAATATAACAGAATTAATGCAAGGAAAAGAAGAAAGAAAGAAAAATCTGCTATTAAAATATTTTGTTCGTAGATAATACACATTATTAAAGAACACAAGTGACAAACGAACGTACAGTCTAGTATAAATGGAGAAGATTACAGATGCGTTGTCACTTCTGAGGACTGGCTCTCTATGTACTTCAGACTGGAACACAACTGTGCAAGCTCTGCTATTTGCAGAAATAACAAAGATACCTACCCAGAGTGTCTCGTGGCAGAAAAAAGGAATATTTAATATCTTCGCATATTATACATATAACGATTGTTACAAATGGTTGTTACAAATGGTTACAAATGAAGATATAAGTTATAGCTTATTGGGAAAAACTAAATTGGTTCTATAATTGTATAATGTTTAAATAACTATTGTGTACGAACTAAATTGTACGATTTGCTGAATTAAGCATTTATAATTATTAAACCGTTTACAGTTTCTATTGAAACATCTATGACGTTCTCTGTGCATATTTTACGTTTTCTACTGCGATTTCCTCTGTGCCAAAAGTGGGTTCAAGTCTTTGTGGATCAGTGTATCTTTCTGTCTGTCACAGACGTTCTTCTAATAAACTTAATAATGTTATGTTCACTCCGTGAATTCATTTCGGTGTAAATATAAAATCTATTTTTAAATCAACTATAGCGCCACCTATCGGGTGTTTGTAAAAATTTAGTGTTTATGATTTTCCTTTTTATCACTAAAATAACATATTATTGATAATTTTTTCACTAAATTAACATCGGAAAACCAGACGTTCGGCCAGTCTCCACCCTTTCGTTGTCGAATTACCACGCATTCGAACCAAACGATTCTGTACGTAGTTCATCATACGTACAGCAAAGGAGTGGAATGAGCTGCCAGCATCGGTCTTTCCATCCGATTACAGTGTGGATGTACCCGGGTTCGAACCCCGCCGGCACTAATGAAATTGTTAATTGCAATTTTAAGTGCCGATTTACCACGTGCTCGGCGGTGAAGGAAAACATCGTGAGGAAACTACATCTACGCCTATATACGTCCCAGCAGTGGGACATATATAGGCTGCAACTTTAGTTTACTTTACATTGTGGGTGTATTAAAGGCAAGTGTGAATAGGCTTTTGTTAAGTCAGTGCGTTTCACCATCTTAGGCTACATCACCACTTACCATCAGATGGGATCGTAGGTACGCGCTGGCTAGATAGAATATAAAAATTATAGGTATATTGTCATGTTCTGAATCATTGCTATGAACCATCGTCTCGATAATACAAATAGGTATATTGTGTGAATATGACCCTTATCGATCAAATATTTCAGAAGTTACAAGATTACTAACAGACGTGTCAAGAAATATAAGGGATAGTGTTAAATCAAATCCAGTAATATAGAGAAAACTTTTATTTTAAGAGTAGTCATTTTGTATAAAGGTTATTAAACTCAACGACGAAAATACGGAAACTTAGCAAATGTAGGAAAATAACTATTTATTTTTAAAATTTATTCATCCCATTCATTTCTTTAATATATGCAGTAGAACATTTCAATTTGAAATGAGCTGTTGAAAACTGGCCAAGTTCCATTCAATCCTCCCGATAAATCACTTTCCAGCAACCAATAGGTATACTAAAACGGCATAAAGCAATAAAAAGACGAACTTCTCCCAAACACTTTGTCTGGCAATAATAATAACAATAAATTTCCGACTCTGCCGAGTAGCATTGCCTGAATGAGGGTGTTCCTATCACTGAAACGCTTATTCAGAATAGCTTACGACGTTCAAATCGTGTCATATCTGGATGAAATTATCCGATACCGCAACCAACTTGATTCATGTTATTCATGTTATTTGAATAAGAGCTGCAGTTGCGGGGACTTTTGTACGTTATGAAAAAAATATATAGTATAAGAAACCAAGATTAGAAAATTGTTAGCTACACACTAGAACTTTTTACAGTATTGTGTGTATTTTTTTTATTAAATTGAAGTGGCAAATGAAGTTACAGTCCATTTGACGGTAAGCGGAGATTGTAGCCCATTGGCACTTGCAATAGGCTTGCGATGAATTAACTTCTGAGGACTAAGCTTATAGCTTATTAATAATACTAGTATATTAATTATACTAGTTCAATACCCATCAAACCGAAACTGTGGATAACAACCACGTTTTATTCGTGGTAGAGCCATTCTGCAGCTATATTGGTAGTATAGTTGTAGCACGAATGTTGGACCACGCTCTCACAGAATACCGGCGTAAAATAGCAGCTTAACGCTGCTGTGTTACGTATGGTGAGTGTAGAGAACCGGAGACCCTTTTTTACTGGAAAAGAGACATTCCATCTTAGTCCTCACGGTTGACAACGCATCTGCATTTTGATTCGCAAACGAGGATAGATGTAGGTGTCTATGGGCAACAGCAACCACTTAAAATCAGGTGGACTGTGTGCTCGTTTGTAACCCTATCCTATAAAAAAAACAACCGAGATAAAAGTTGTAGGCCGTTCGTGCAAAATTAAATTAAATTTTAATAAAATTACGATTCATAACAGTAACAGGCCCCAAGTACGTTCTTAAACCCCTACACCGGTTCTTATATTTGGATCAAACAATTATATACGATTATTAATAATTATTTACACCACTTGGCCTTTTTCCTATTCGCAATGCGTATAATCGAGTTAAATACAATCCTGCTCTAACGTTAATGACCCAGAGTGACAGACTCTTGTGAATTATGGTCTACAAAACAAGATAACGGCATCAAAAATAAAATATCATGGTAATCACAACACAATTAATGAGCCATTACATCTTAGTCCTCACGGGTGACAACGCATCTGCATTTTGATTTGCAAACGAATATAGATGTAGATGTCTATGGGCCGCAGCAACCACTTACCATCTGGTGGATTGTGTGCTCGTTTGTCACCCTTATCCTATAAAAAAACATGTTAAGTGAAGCATAATCTTTTTGATTTAAATATAAACAAAATTTCTAGAGGCCTGGATAATTTTATGTCAGCAAAGGTGTTTTATTTTTATTAGAGATACAAAATTCAAAATAATTAATAATTATATTATATTAATATAAAATATAATGTAATACATAATATCCATGGTATTTTGTTCGATGTTATGACGTTTTACTTTTTTGTATTCTTGTTTTTATTATTATTTTATATTACTTAAATAGTCTTTTCCTGAATTTTACAAACCTGAAGGGATACTCTCAATTTTATTCACTCTACAAATCACTCCCTTGCATTCTTTATTAGCATGTAGACGATTCTGTAGACGCAACAGGATATTTTGCGAGGGATGAAGACGTATTATTAGGGGCGCCCGCGGAGGCGTATTCAGACCCCTGTTTAATGTGTTTACAAGGAAGTATCGATTGTTCTATTGTACTTTTATTTTACTTGGAAATTTTGTGTTCTCTTTACGATCGTCAAGTTTATTGTGAGTTCTATTAAATTTTTACATTCATTGTAACATTATCGCCGAACGTAGGACAGATGGGACATTAAATAAATTTTTGTCTTGAGGTTTGTACCACTATTTATATACGGAACTGCAGCTTTAATTTTTTTTATTGAATAATGGGTAACAAGCGAGCACACAGTCCACCTGATGGTAAGTGAAATCTGTGGCCCGTAAACATCTACATTTCTCCTCGATTAATATCAAAATGCAGATGCGTTGTCACCTGGAATGCCTCGTTTCCAACAAAAAGGGTTTCCGATTATCTACAGTTATCATACGAAACACAGCAGCATTAAATTAAATAAAAACAAAGCAGCTGCTATTTTACGCTGGTATTCTGTGAAAGCGATGTCCCATCCCGGTAGAGCCGATCCATTCGTGTTTAAGCCATAACATAGCTGCAGCGTGGCTAAAAGAAACCATGATAAAAAATTAGACTGGTATTATTAGTTAACACTACAGTAGCCACTATGCAGTAGTGTAGATGGTAAATTTGTTCGAAGCAGTGAATCCTGAATTAGAAGTGAAAAAATGAGAAAAAAAGTCAAATTTATGGGCAAGACAAAAAATATTGAATTGGAGATCTTAATTATACTGTTCGCAATCCTTGCGTCAATCTTAAGGTTTGAACTTTATAGCGAACATGCCCTTGGGACGGTAGCGCAGTAGGGTTGTTTTTCGCACGAGATATGTATTTATATGGTTTCCAATCCATTGCTTCGGGTCTGAATTTTTGCAATTTACTGTAAAATGTATCCCAAATACATCTGAAGTTCGTATAGTGTTGGTAAGTTTTTAAAATATTACAAAAATACGTATTTCGTGTACCTATTTAAAAAGTTCTTAAAATTCTGTGATAATTAAATTATTATAACTGATTTTATATGTTTTACGTGATATGCTATAATGATGGGGATAAGAAGCATGTTGACTTGGAATTTGCTTTTAGTATCGACCTGATTCTCAGTTAAATGAGGAACAGTCATAATTGTACGTCCTGATTCATTCGATTTGTTACTACGCCCAGTTATACTTAAAGTAGACACTTCTTTTGCATACCTTAAGCGAAAGCGCAGGGTATGTTCTACTATCGCCTAAAAATTAAGATTCCAACATTTTATCGAATAAAATCGTATCTAGCAATCATATTATACATATAAATGATATAAAAAGCACATTGTTAGAAAGATAAATGATTGTTGAACTTATTAATATTTTTTTTTAAATCGATTAATTGCTATTTTTAAATAAAAAAAGGGTTTTAGTGGCTTATGGTGTGGTTTTATCATGTCCCTGTGGCTTGTAAACACGATAACTTTTGAAAATATGAATTGTTTAACTCAATCTATTTTTTAATCTCTTCATCTATCATGTGGGAAGCCACTGAATGTAAATGGAAGTATAATTTTGTTTTGTTTAGCTATAATTAATTTTTTTCGGCTCCAAAATGGCGAAATTTTCGTTGATTTGGTAGCCTCGTATATAAATTATTTCTGTAAATGGGGAGCTACAGCCACAGAATAGTTTAGTTCGGCTTCAGTTGCCGTCGTGAGTGGACATTGTTTCGGTTGTTTGCAGCGGCTCAAAAAGATCGCTGTACAAATACACAATATTCGAATAACCAAATTTCTTAAATACTTGATTATAATAATAATAAGAGATTTTTTATTACAATATTTAAAAGCACAGAATAAATAATAGTAGTACGTACTAAAAGTAAGTAGTATAAATTTTTTCATCATGGGTGTCATTTTCATGGTTTTCGAGGGTGTTGAAGCCGATAGTGCTGTCGAAATGTAAATCCAAGGTGGCGGCTGCAATAGGTATACATTTTTTCATCATCGGTGTCATTTTCATGGTTTTCGAGGGTGTTGAAGCCGATAGTGCTGTCGAAATGTAAATCCAAGATGGCGGCTGCAAAATATATCAATTTTTTTCATCTTGGGTGTCATTTTCATGGTTGTCGAGGGTGTTGTAGCCGATAGTGCTGTCGAAATGTAAATCCAAGATGACGGCTACAATAGGTATCATTTTTTTCATCATGGGTGTCATTTTCATGGGTTTCGAGAGAGTTGAAGCCGATAGGGTTGTCGCAATGTAAATCCAAGGTGGTGGCTGCAATGGGTATCAATTTTTTCATCATGGGTGTCATTATCATAGGTTTCGAGTGTGTTGAAGCTGATAGTGTTGTCGAAATGTAAATCCAAGATGGCGGCTGAAGTAGGTACCAATTTTTTCATCATTGGTGTCATTTTCATGGTTTTCGGGGGTGCTGATGCCGATAGTGCTGTCGAAATGTAAATCCAAGGTGGCGGCTGCAATAAATATCAAGTTTTTCATCTTGAGTGTCATTTTCATGGTTTTCGAGGGTGTTGAATCCGATAGTGCTGTCGAAATGTAAATCCAAGATGGCGGCTGAAGTAGGTACCAATTTTTTCATCTTGGGTGTTATTTTCATGGTTTTAGAGGGTGTTGAAGCCGATAGTGCTGTCGAAATGTAAATCCAAGATGGCGGCTGCAATAGGTATCAATTTTTTCATCATGGGTGTCATTTTCATGGTTTTCGAGGGTGTTGAAGCCGATAGTGCTGTCGAAATGTATTTAAACTACTTTAAAAATTCCGTATAATCATGTTATACGTATTTTTTTTGATGCGCTTAAGGTATGCCTAATTGGATTTACCAATATTTTTTTTTCTCTTCTTTCTCATTAGCCAGTGAACCGTTTTTGGACATAGGTCTTTATATAAAATATGTCTTCCTTATAATTTCACACGCAAACATATATCGATAAATTCAATCAGTAGTATTTAATTTCAATGATGACATTTATGTAACTGATTAGATACTTAGAATCTTAAACATAAGATACATAAGAAGACAATTTGCTTATCCCTTTAATAATAAGATGCCATTGGTATATAAACATAACTAATTGATGACTCCGTAATACAATGGTTAAGCATTTTGTAATGGCGCTGTGGGCCGCGCATTCAAATTCCGTGCGGAACGGGTGTTTGTTTGACCTACAAATAATTGTTCCGGACCTAGATTGTCCATGTAAAACACATTCGGGTGAAAATAATAGTGAACGGTTATTAAAATATATAAAAAATAACAAAAGCTTTAAAAATAGTCACAATTAACAAAATATACATTAATAAATACTGTTTATATATAGTTGGTAGAACTTATTGGTTTATGTCCCCTTTATAAGTTTTTACTTCTTTACTATTTAACTAACTTAGTTTAAATATTAAGTTACATGTTAAGATTACATATTAAGCGTTCAATATAATAATTTACCTTAAAATCTGAAAATAGCTCTTACTGATTACCATAAATTAAAATTATAGTGTATATAACTGTAGCATTTAAACTATATGAAAAAAAGTTATATCTTACGTATTATGTGCTTATAACGATATTTCCGTCATCGTACAATTTTTTACGGAACCCTACCTTACGTTTATTCCAACACGTACTTGGCCAATTGTTATATATTAAAGAAAAGGAGAAGTAAATTATTGTCTCAAGGATAGCGGTATAATAGACAGGCGAATTACTGTTGGAAATTTCTGTTTGCCCAATCTGTCGTCGACTTTAATCGTAACAACTCGTAATGTTTTCCGCTTCATGATCCTTTAAAGCAGACAATAAGGGGGTGGTATTTAATAAAACGTTGAATTCGGAGTGCGTACCTGTGCCTGCGTTTATTGCTATTACACCATCATTCTCTCGTTCCCTCCGCATTTGGAGAAAGTTTTTCTATTATACCTTATATTTCATTTAGTGGGTTTCATCTAATATCATTACGTGTAGGGAGGCTTTCAACAAATTCTTTAAAAGCTGCATTGTTATTACGCTTGGTAGGAGACGTGATGAATTTTTCAAATGGGATCGTTTTGTGCTCATTCATTCTTATTACGCCTGTCGCAATATTATAGCACAGGAAGTGATGCGGCTTCTAGTAAAGATTGAAGTAATGATTTGGTTTTAAACAATTGTTTATATGTAAAAATTTACGTTAGAACGACGTAAAACAAGGGTTTTCTAAATAACCGGAAACTTGAATGTATTAACACTATAAAATTTATATTTGCGATTTAGTGGCGGTGTAAGAATAACCACTACCTCAAATCATCTCGTGGTTGTCGTAAGAGGCGATAGAAGGAAACATTTCAGGAGATAGGCAGCAGCGTCTTCCTAATAACGAATAAAAATTAAAATTAAAACTTAACCAAGCAAAAAGCCAACCGGCATGCCAAGCATGGCAACTATCGAACCCCTTCAATGAGGCAATCTACAGGGGAGGCCTATTTTCAGCAGTGGACTTTAATAGGCAGTAACGGAACGGGACGAACGGAACTTGCGATGGTTGTCACTTGGTATATTTTTGTGATTTGTATGAAACTTGTACTTGTTTTAAATTATATTAGGTCCTTACATATGAAATTAGCGTTTTGTCGTACTGACCACTTTGATATGAAATATCTCCTCTTTGGTTAAGAATTCCAAATTCAAATTTATAAATTAATTTAGCTGATACATTTGAGTTTTGAAAACAGTCATTCATTTGTTTTTTCCTTATTATTTTTTCTTCACCGTCGCTTATTACCGCACAATGGAAAACATGAAATATCTGTATATTTACGAGTACGTGTTCAACCGTGGCACCAGTGCTGCAGAAACAGCTCGAAGGATTAATGATGTGTACGATGCTGGTGTCGCAAAAGAAGGCACGGTTCGTTTTCGTTCTGGAGATTTTGACCTTCAGAACCAACCCCGTGAACTGTCGGAGACTAAAGTGGAAAATGAAGAATTAAAGGCTATTGTGGAAGCAGATCCATCACAAAGCACTTCAGAGATAGCTGCAGGCTTCGGGGTAAGTGATAAAACTGTATTACTCCACTTGAAGCAAATCGGGAAAGTAAAAAAAACCTGAACGATCCATCGTTCAAGATTTTTCTCCTTGCCTCATGAATTGAGTGAATCGAATTTGCAAACACGCGTCGACTGCTGTGTTACTTTGCTCAACCGATACAATGATGAAGAGATTTTAAATTGAATCATTACTTGTGATGAAAAATGGATACTGTACGTTAATCAGAAGCGGTCGTCGCAATGACTGAACCCTAAACGAAAATTGACTCAGAAAAAGTTACTTGTGAGTGTTTGGTGGAATAGCGGCGGTGTCGTTCACTACAGCTTTCTAAAATCTGGCCAAACGATTATGGCGGATATCTATTGTCAGCAACTGCAAACCATGAAGGAAAACATAGTTGCTAAACATCCAAGATTTGTCAATCGCTCTAGGCCACTGCTGCCTCACGACAACGCAGGACCATACACTGCACAACAAACAACCACTAAGTTAGATGAGCTACAATTGGAATGTCTGCGACATCCACCGTACTCCTCGGACTTCGCTACAACAGATTACCATTTTTTCCGGAATTTGGATAACTTCTTACAAGGAAAAAAGTTCAACTTCGATGCGGCAGTCCAAACCGCTTTCAAAGAGTTTATTGATCCTCGCCCCCATGGTTTTTTATTAAAGGGATCAATGAACTACCTATGAGATGGCAAAACTGCATAGATAACAACGGTGCATACTTTGATTAATTAAATATATTTTAGAAAAAAAAATTGACTTTATATTCCTCCCGTACAAAACACCAATTTCATATGTAAGGACCTAATCTTTATATATAAAAATTAACTGTCCCATTGTTTATCCGCAATGAACTCCTAAACCACTCTACCAATTTCAAAGAAATTTTGCACACTGTGTAGAGTTTGGTCCAACTTGAGAGATAGGATAGTTTTTATACTGATAAGTGACCCACAATGTTTTTTATTACGAAGTTAAAGATTTTTTATAGGACAAAGGGTCATCTGGGAGGGCAGAACAACGTCTGCCTGGCCAGCTACTATTATATAAAAAAATTTTATAGGATAAGGGTGACAAACGAGCACACAGTCCACCTGATGGTAAGTGGTTGCTGCGGCCCATAGACATCTACATCTATCCTCTATTACAAATCAAAATGTAGATGCGTTGTCACCCGTGAGGACTAAGATGGAATGCCTCATTTCCAGTAAAAAGGGCCTCCGGCCACCTGCACTTACCAAGCGAAACGCAGAAGTAAACCTCTACTTCACGCTGGTTTTCTGTGAGGTCGTGGTACCACCCCGGTTCGAGCCGGCCCATCCGTGCGACAGCAAAAGCTGCCGCGTGGCTCTACCACTGTTAAAACTGTTAATAAATAAAATTAAAATAATAAAATAAAATACATTTATATATTTAAATTTTCAATTATATATATACTAACTATTAAAACCGATCGGTTCCACGTCACGGCATCATCAGGGTATATCATTATATAAGTCTAAGGAGGTGGTATTAATATTATCCCTACATACAGGATTATCAACAGTGGTGACGCACAATGAAACAGCACGGTTGGCTGGTGACGCTTCGCGAGGTTCAGACGGGGTGTTGTTGGCGGCTGGGGGTTGTGCGGCGGCAGCGTTGGCGTTACTTGCAGGAGCGGCTGCAGCTGGAACTCTGTATAAACGTGGAAATAAAGCCAGACACCATGATTCGATACAGTAAGATTTTTTATACATAAACTAACTGTACTAACTGAAGTGATTGCAATGTAAGATCATCTAATTCAAACTTATAAATAAATAAACAAACGGTCGTCGACCGGAAGGGTAGGTAGATATTAAATATCTCCATTTGGCACGATCCTGACACACCTCTCTCGTTAAAATTATCTCTACATGCGACATTGTCAACAGTAGTGATACACAATGAAACAGAACGGTTGGCTGGTGCCGCTTCGAGGTTCAAACAAGGTTTTGTTTGCGGCTGGAGGGTGTACGACATAATTGAATCTTAATTATTAAAATAGTAATCCCCTGTTGCTTTATGATATGCAATCTTTTCTGTATACATATTTAAATAATTAAAAATCACTTTATTGAGTTGACTTAGCGATAAATTAATGTATGTTTGGTAATATATTTTTTTATAGAATAAGGGTGACGAAAGAGCACACAGTTCACCTTATGGTAAGTGGATGTTGTGGCAAATATAGACATCTACATCTTTCCTCGATTAGGATTGATAATGCAAATGCGCTGCCACTTCTAAGGACTAAGATGCCTAGACTAGACTAGAGTGAGACATTTCCAGTAAAAAGGGTCTCCGGTTCTCTACACTCACCATACGAAACACAGCAGCATTGCTTTTTTACGCTGGTATTCTGTGACGGTGTGGCCCTTCCCCGGTCGATCCGACCTATTCGTATAATTAAGTTGCGGCATGGCTCATGAAAATAAAATTGAATAGTGAACATAATATATTTTCATAAACTTACTAATGTATCTTAAATTGTTACTTCCAATACACTGGAAACACTAACTTTTTTTTTATAGGATAAGGGTGACAAACGAGCACACAGTCCACCTGATGGTAAGTGGTTGCTGCGGCCCATAGACATCTACATCTATCCTCGTTTGCGAATCAAAATGCAGATGCGTTGTCACCCGTGAGGACTACGATGGAATGCCTCATTTTCAGTAAAAAGGGCCTCCGGCCACCTGCACTCACCAAGCGAAACGCAGAGTTAAACCTCTACTTCACGCTGGTTTTCTGTGAGGTCGTGGTACCACCCCGGTTCGAGCCGGCCCATCCGTGCGACAGCAAAAGCTGCCGCGTGACTCTACCACTGTTAAAAATTTTAAGTTTAATTAAAAATTTTAAATTTAGAGATATTAAACTCATCCCTAGCTATTAAATAGTACAACAAAAAACTGTTAAAGCTTTCGTGAAAAATAACCCACGAAGTGCGTCACATGCAGGTTATAAAGTATATTGAAAGCTACCCTTGTCTCTGGTGTGGTTGATGGATGATCGCTGGGGAGGCTTTATCGATAGATAATAAATAACTCGGCGAGGTTTAATTGCAGGCTTCCTTTGGTGTATTCACAACAAAATAGTGACGCAGTAACATATTTAAACAGTCTGAATAATTAATGTTCACTTTTAATGTACCCAAAGGAAAAATTTATAAAGATTTGCAAGTCTAATTTACAAAATGAAACTGAAATTAATGAAACGTTGAAGGTACATTTTTAATTTAGAAAATTTTTCTTAGCTTCATTAATGAGTTAATTAAATGATAATAAATACTAATTGCGTCTATTTTCTGCCACTTACCATCAGGTGTACTGTAAGTTCATTTATAAAATTCAATTTGATAATATATATATATAATTATATATATTACTAGCAAACAGTCCAACGTTTTAAATGAAACTAATTTTTACGGATTTTATCGCGTTCGGGTGCTTTACAACATCCACGGGGGGGGGGGGGGGGGCTGAGGTGTTTCACGTCCCGATGTCATAGTTAGCCCGGCTATATTCGCGGTGATATTCCTAGACGAATATTATGTTCAGCAGTTGGCTTGCGATGGGCTGTAATGATGATGATTTTTTTTATAGGATACGGGTGACAAACGAGCACACAGTCCACCTGATGGTAAGTGGTTGCTGCGGCCCATAGACATCTACAACTATCCTCGTTTGTGAATCAAAATGCAGATGCGTTGTCACCCGTGAGGACTAAGATGGAATGCCTCATTTCCAGTAAAAAGGGCCTGCACTCACCAAGCGAAACGCAGAGGTAAACCTCTACTTCACGCTGGTATTCTATGATGACGAAATTTTATAAAATATGAAAAACATTACCCTATGTTTTTACGTAAAAAACATTAATTACACTAGAATTATCTCCTGTATCGTGGGGGCAGTTTACACGTATTAATTGCACAAGGACAAACATCCGTACCCACAACAATTATTTGTAAGCCATACAAAAATTTGTTCCGTGCGGGATTCAAACTCGTGCCTTTCAGCGCCAGAAGTATATGCTAAGCCACTCTGCCAGAGTCGTGATATATTTGTACATACTTTCGTATTTCATTTAAAATTATGATTAGCAATTTTGTGTTGTAATAATAATCATTATTATTAATTAAACTTGGATATAAAAATGGAACGATTAAGGTTTTGCGTTATAATTTTAATATATTACCTATTTATCAAATATGTAGAATTGTGCGATGTACATGGCAGTTATAAAATTGAATATATTAACCAGTTAAACTTAATGTCTTATAATTTATTAAAAACATGTATGCTTAGTTGTCGAGGTTTTAACATATGTATGTTGTTTTAGCACCTCCTACACAACCGCTGCGTATGGAAGCCATCAGAACGTCTTGTTAAGACTCGACACACTAGGTCGACCACCCAGTTCAACTGGATCCTATGCTACTATAGCTAGCTTGCATAAGTTTCCTTTCGGTGAGTAATTAATAATTATGTCGCAATTTTGCTGTTTGTTGTTGTATGTTTTAATTTTGTAAAATCGCTTGATTTTACAGAATATAACTGGCGTTTGCTAATTTAAGTATAAAAACAAATCTGCTCCCACGGATTACATTTAGAAAAATATCAAAAATGTCAGAAAATTTCGGTTGCTGGTGTAAATCTGTCAAAGAATAAAACAAAACGAATATTGTCTTAATATGTATTTCGTTCAGCCGTACAAAAACCACTTTCGGACGTAAGTAGTTAAAAAGATTTCGATTGATGGCCGCAATTGAGCGCAATACCAGGCGTAATCCTACCTTTGACACTGCTCCCTATCAGCGGTCTGAAAATTTTATATCTTACATAAACGAAAATATTATTCAGCAATCCTCTGACATACGGCTTTAAAGCCATTTAGAGATGTTGCACAGTGTATAAGAAAAGGGTTACGTTTAAACTGGTCGTAAAGCGTAGTAAACATGTAGATAAAATTTTACGAAGTCATAAGGCTCCTTCACGTAGCTGACAGAATCTGAGATGACATTTAATTTAAAAAAAAATAGTAGTTGATCTAACTTTTTTAATATTACAATATCTACTTATTCTAACAAAGTTGAATGAACAAAATTACCTCCTTCTTATGTTTTGTGGATATTTGTTTTCCATATACTTTAAAGACTATAAAAAGTCCACTGCTGAACATAGGTTTCTTCCTAGATTGCTTCATAGTAGGGAGATTAGCTATAATTACCATCCTGCTAGGTGGGTTGGCAACCTCTGTTTTTTTTTTGGTTTTTATTAGGAGCGCTACTGCTCATCTCACGGCATGTTTCCCAAGACACCCATTGTGTAGTAGGTTAGCTAAGAGGTTCTTAAGAGGCTAGGTTGCGTAATATGTGACAGAGCAAACCAGGAGATTGGAGATATACGGCTAATATATAAAACCAGTATTGTAAGTAAAAATCAAACCAAGCGTTCCCAGTCTCCTCAATTCTTTTCCTCCTTGTATTATTCAAATAAGTGTATATTATATGCTATTGAAATTACAACTAAAATATCATATTAACCGCAAAAATATTTTTACGTGGCAAACATTATAACAAATTGAATATTTACAGGCAGCCGACGTTCGCCATCTCCGTACGCTACGACGCACATTGGAGAGCATGTGTATGCGAAACCTGAATCTAGAGTATCGTACTACGCTGCCTCGAATCTCACGCATGTTTCACAGGTAATGTTGGTCTCTGGACTCTTTAAGCAATTTTCAAGTAAATGTTATTGTTTTTAAGTACAAATAACGACAAACGAGCACACAACTGGGTGGTGGATGTCGTGGCCTATTAATTATAATTACAGGTTGGGAGGCATTCCAACTTAGTCCTTTGAGGTGACAACGTATCTACATAATATTATATAGTCTACTTTGTTTGAAATTGGTAGCAGCGACACCTGCTATGAGTTGCATTTAGTCACTTACCATTATGTCAGCTGTAAATTGACTTATCATATATGTTTTATATAAAAAAAAACTGTGCTCGAATAGGAGTCAAAATTGAGATGAATTTTCACCTTTTAGGACTAAAATGAAATAATATATCTCTACCACTAAACAGGGACTTCGTTTCTCTTCGTTAACTAATTTTAAAGCTGCTCTGGCTGGATCCAACCATTCGTGGTGCAGTCATTATACAGTCGCAGAGTGGCACTGCATGCTAAGATTCATTCCCTTTTTCATAATTTTCCGTACAAATCCTTATGCCGAAATATTTAGACGGTGCTTTTAACAAACACTTATTGAGGATACACTTTAAGTAAAATTTATGCAATATATTTCCTGAATTATAAGTATTTCTTAATGCAAAAATGTTAAATTAAAAAGAAACTGTTAGAACAATATGTAATTAAAAGAGGTTTCAATACTTCGACGTTACTAAAGTATGTTAAACCAAAATATTTTAATTATTGAATTCATAACTTTAGCAATTTATGTAATCTTTGAAAATATCCAAAAAATAAACTAATATGATATAATTTTTAAATGATCTATTCTATTGGCAATCTCCCCTTATTGATTTAGACGTCTAAATCTTGGGTTTATAGCCCATAATAGATAAATTAGCTGCCATTATGTGGTTGCCGCTGATCCCGAACACCATTACACGTGTTAAGTTCGATCGGTCTTATTACAAAACATGGTTAATTAATAGTATCGTGCTTAAGCTATGGTTTAAACAAATTTTATAAGAATTACTAATAGCTTATGCTTGAGAATGTAATTGTCACATATTTAGTAAGGCGGGATATATAGTACATATCGTAATAATATGTCGAGACTATATCTGAGTTTGAGAAGAATTTTCGTGGCTTGTAATTATTTTTATTTTTTAATATTTTCCACTCAATGTTGTTCTGAAATTGTGACAATTTACGACTACTCGTCATAAAAAATGCGTAAATTTTTATATTATGAATATGCGTTAATTTGTATATATATATATATATATATATATATATATATATATATATATACTACACTAGCTGGCCAGGCAGACGTTCTGCCCTTTCCGACGACCCTTCCTATAAATATCCTTAAATTCGCAATAAAAAATTTTGAAGGTCATTTATCGGGATAAAAACTATCCTATCTCTCAAGTTGGACCAAAATGCACACAGTGTGCAAAATTTCATTGATATAATTTCAGTAGATTAGGAGTCCATCGCGGACAAACAACGTGACACGGAATTTTTATATATAAAGATATTTTATATACATAAGAACGGAATTTACGAAATTCCACCCGCAAGTGAGCTTGAGGGCGTTAATTAAAAAAAAATCACTGTGGCGCTTTTGTCAAGATTCAAAAATAACCCGTGCGAAGCCGGGGCGGATAGCTAGTAAGCGTATATTACGTAAAACCATTGTTGTCATCATCATTTTGTTAATAATCGTTCATAATATATAAATTTAAATATGGACAGCGAATAAAATAACAAATTATCAGTAATAATACCGCCACGCCACGATCACACACCAGTGTAAAGTGAGATACGTAATTACATGACAACACCATGCAACAGCAACACTATTTATCTCAGTGTAACACAGGGTAACTTCTCAGCAACACCAATCCTCCTTGCCTGCACTAGAAGAATTACAACAACAAACAGAACCACGACACTATCTTAGCACTAGTAGAATGACTACACTCGTAGAATGACTTAAGCGGAATCTCTCGAGCACAGCGCCTACATCGAACTTTATACTGCACCAACAAGTGGGGGTTTCTCGATATACCCCTCAATTCCACCTCGTTACCACCGATATGACGTTCCGCTAGAGTGACGTAACTTCTCGCTCACTCGATTCAACTGGTATTTTGTAGACGCTCCGTCATATATATTATAATAGCCTAAAATTTTACATTTTGTTAACGACTTTATAAAGTATTTCTTTCCAAAAACAATTTAAGGAAAATATTAAAGCTATATAACTCTACAAACAGGTTCTTTATTTCTTTAAGTTTCCTCGTCCGAGGTTGAGTGCGCATGAAATGAGCCCTTTACCTCGTTAGAGATCCAATTTGAGCCGCTTGCAGCACCACCCCTCCAGGTGATACAAACGTAATGCAATTAGCGATTTTCTTCAACACAAAGATCCGAGAGGCTAGATGTGCCTTTTCGATGGTGTAATTGCTTTTTAATAAAATATTCTTAAACATGAAATTGTTTTTGTAAAAACATAAGCGCGTGTTTTGATAATTTGTGCAAAAGTATATTTTTTTAAGATGCTTAATCATTAAAAAATAGTTAATGTTATGCAAATTTAGAGCTTATAAAAATTTAACCTACTCCCTTTGATATATGTGTAGTCATTAAATTAGTGTACTTTCATCAGTTTATAAAATAACAGATTATTCCGTTCTCTGGAAGTGGGTGAAAACTGAATTACATTCAAATGTACATATGTACTTACATACATAGCTACCTACATGCATACTTTTTTTATAAGATAAGGGTGACAAACGAGCACACAGTCCACCTGATGGTAAGTGGTTGCTGTGGCCCATAGACATCTACATCTATCTTCGATAAACAAAATACAGATGCGTTGTCACACGTGAGGACTAAGATGGAATGCCTCGTTTCCAGTTAAAAGGGTCTCTGGTTCTCTACACTTACCATTCGAAACACAGTAGTGTTAAGCTGCTATTTTACGCTGGTATTCTGTGAGAGCGTGGTCCTTCCCCGGTCAAGCCAACCCATTCGTGCTACAACCATAATATAGCTGCAGCGTGGCTCTACTACGTATAAAAACATACATAATAAGGATGACAAAAGACCACGTAGTATACCTGATGGTATGTGGTGCTGTGGCCCGAAGACATCTACATTTATCCTCGATTAAGAATCAAAATGCAGATTCGTTAACACCTCTCAGAATTAAGATTATATTAGGATAAGATAAACATTTAGCTGCTATTTTACGCTGGTATTCTGTGAAAGCGTGGGCTTACCCTGGACGAGACGACCCATTCGTAGTACAACCATAATATAGCTGCAGCTTGGCTCTACCACATGTCCTGTATCGTGTACAGGAGAAAGTCCTGAAATTTAAAATAATCATACAATATTAATGTGCAATAACATAACATAGCTTAGTCATTACCAAAATTAATTTTACGTATAAGAAAAACCTAGTTAAATGATTACAAATTTACATTTTAACGGGATAGGGCCATGTTGAGCCGGCTGCTGCTGTGTTTCGTACGGCGAGTGTAGAGAACCGGAGGCCCTTTTGACTGGAAACGAGGCATTCCATCTTAATCCTCAAGGATTACAAAGCATCTGTATTTTGAATCTCAAACGAGGATAAATGTAGATTTCTATGGGCCACAGCAACCGCTTACCGTCGGGTGGTCTATGTGTTCGTTTGTCACCCTTATTTTATAAAAAAGGACATACATTTCACATGTACGTTAAGTATCCATACTCGTAGGATTCGAACCCACGACCATATAAATAGCTATTTATTTCGTATTCTTTAAATCATCCAGGCTGTTTTATATCTTTCCTTTATTAGACTTGGCACGGCGTAGCCTTTTTAATTTCTATCCCCTTTTGTGCATAAATTCACAGCGCCGTTGCGTCTTCCAAAGGAAATATGAATTAGTCTTATTTAGGGAGAGATTGTAGCGGAAACTGATGTGGTGGTGTGATAATTGCTACAGAATGGAAGAGGGATAGTATATTAAAGATACTTATTTACTATAAGTATGACTTTTTTGACATTGACTATAAAGTAAAGACAATGATTTTTGTATAAACTGCGGTGACAAAGTAACTTATAGGTCACCGGGTGGCTAGTTACTCGCTTTAAGAACTTAACAGATTGAATGACAACAATTTTCGACTCGTTTTATGCCTAGGTGTCCGTCTAGGTAAGTACGGTTGTATTACCTATATCGGCTGCTAAATAACAGTGCATGCTCAGCTGTGTTTCAAGCTGAAAGGTGTAGAGAGCTACGCATCTGTAGCATTATCTATCTGAAGTTGGCTACAGGCTACTATCAACAAAATAGTGCAGTTTATGGACTGAAAGGTGTACAGAGCCAGTATAATTACAGGCTGTAAGGCATTTTAGTCCTCAGAGGTGACTACGCATGTGTAGCATTATCTGTCTGAAGTTGGCTACAGGCTACTATCAACAAAATAGTGCAGTCCATGGACTGAAAGGTGTACAGAGCCAGTATAATTACAGGCTGTGTGGCATTTTAGTCCTCATAAGTGACTACGCATGTGTAGCATTATCTGTCTGAAGTTGGCTACAGGCTATTATCAACAAAATAGTGCAGTTTATGGACTGAAAGGTGCACAGAGCCAGTATAATTACAGGCTGTGTGGCATTTTAGTCCTCATAAGTGACTACGCATGTGTTTTGGCATTGCATGCCGTTTTGGCTGTCATCGAGGATGTTATATTTTTCTAAAAAATCATATAATCTGGTACACATTGTTTTTTCAAACACTTTGGAAAACGTGGGTAATAGAGCTATAGGTCTATAGTTACTAGGGGTGTAAGTGTCGCCCTTTTTGTGTAATGGTTTTATCAATGATATTTTTAGGGGGTCTGGAAATTGGCCATCTCGGTACAATAGTATAGACCACAAACATTATTTTTCAAGTCAACATTTTTTTAAACACAAACTCGGGTTGGATCCTTTTTGCATAACTACGTCCAATTATCGTTGCAATAGATTTTTACTCTCAATCATAGATAAAATAACGTTAGCTACATTAGTTAGAGTCCTCTCAGAAATGAGAGGAGTCCTGTGCCCAGCAGTGGGACGTAAATTGGCTGCCACTTTACATTAGTAAAACCGAACCAGCAGTACCGCTTCGAAAATATTTTTTTGTTCTAACAATACAATTTTTATTTTAGTACACGCTGAACGACATACATACATCAGATACAAAAGATACATACTTTTTTTTTTTTTATAGGAAAAGGGTGACAAACGAGCACACAGTCCACCTGATGGTAAGTGGTTGCTGCGGCCCATAGACATCTACATCTATCCTCTATTACAAATCAAAATGCAGATGCGTTGTCACCCGTGAGGACTAAGATGGAATGCCTCATTTCCAGTAAAAAGGGCCTCCGACCACCTGCACTCACCAAGCGAAACGCAGAGGTAAACCTCTACTTCACGCTGGTTTTCTGTGAGGTCGTGGTACCACCCCGGTTCGAGCCGGCCCATCCGTGCGACAGCAAAAGCTGCCGCGTGGCTCTACCACTGTATACAATTATATTGTTTATAAATTTTCATAAATATTATATTTACACATATTCTCACATAGAAGAGATTTAGTTAGCCATAGTTACGACGTTTGCCAGGCGGGATGGCAACCGCAGTCTTTTATTATTTTGAGTTGTGACCAGGAAGGTGCTGCTACCCACCTCCTGTTTCAGTTTTCCACTGTCACCTCTTTCAGACGGCTACGGAATGATATGGGGTAGTGGATTTTCTTACGCCGACATCATATGACATTTGGCATATAGCCTGTAAGCTATAAGCTTTACTTAAATCGGTCGAATAAGGTCTTCAGTTCGATTCCCATCTAAATCCAACATTTGTACAAAATGGCTGTATTATGTGTTAGTGCATTGTAATTATTCCACGGTTTATGAAACTGCATAATTAATAAATATTATTATAAATATCGCATTTAGTAAATTCGTCGTAAGAAATGTTACTCCTATAATTTTATGTATCTTTACATATACAATATACATATACATGTATATATATATATATATATATATATATATATATATACATATACAAATAAATAAAATTAGTAAAATAGTTTTTTACTAAATGCATATGAATGTATATACGGTACTTATCACAAAAACACAATTTTTAAAATTTTTGTCTGTCTGTCTGTCGGTCTGTCTGTCTGTCTGTCTGTTTGTTTGTTCTGGCTAATCTCCGAAACGGCTGGACCGATTTCTACGGGACTTTCACTGGCAAATAGCTGATGTTCTAAGGAGTAACTTAGGCTACTTATATTTTACAAAAATAATTAGTGTTCTGAGCAATATAATTAAAACCCTAATTTACACGCGGACGAAGTCGCGGGAACAGCTAGTTATAAATAATTAATTATATTTACGAAAACACTGCAAAATTAATTAAACTAATTTTAAACATTTAATGGCATTTAAATTTTACTAATTTTTAATTAGCGTTCCCGTAACGCTACTTCTTAATTACTTCAGCTACTTTATTGTAAACGAGTCCCAATATAGAGACTATTTAATGAAGAAACTTTGTATTGTCCTCTCAGCTTAAACTTTGTCAACGTCTCAACTTTGTATCAGTATCTAACAGAAGTGTTGCTATTTGTGACCATAGATATGTGATGAATTCTATAACTGATTCAAGGACACGTCTTTCTGGTTGTTGTAGACTATTGATTCTGAGACAAATATCTGAGGGATATTTATCGCTGGTTAAAATAATCTGTCAGTCTTTTTTCTTACCCGGCAACACATATAGAATGAATTAAGCTTATGCTAAAATTGAATTAGATCAGTCATTATGGCCATACTCGCACTGAGAATATTTTGAAGCTGCTATCATCTATCAGAAGCCAGAAGATTTTTTTTTCACATTTTGACTATGGGAAATGAATCTCTTATGAAACCGTAGAGACGAAATGGAAATACATATAAAGTTAAATTCTAATAATCTCAAAACGTTTACATTTAGTTGCCTACAATATACGTCATATGAAATCATAATATTTAAAAATAATAAAATCCAAAAGTGCACGCACGCATCACGAGCGTTTCACTTAATTTTGATGACACAAGTAAATTTATTGCTGACATTTAAATTATATTATTTACGAGATTTAAATTTAGCGGTCTATTATTTTAACAAGTAGTGTCACCTACAGGGAAAAAGTTAATAATGTTTACCAAAATAAATCGATTACACAACGTATAAAATCAATGTAGGCTGTAGGTATGGTACATTTGCCCTTTGTCTATCAAGGGCTAAAAAAATATGAAAGCGCCTTCAAGTTTTAATAGCATTAAAACTTATAAAACTTGGCAATCATTTTATTTATAAACAACGCGTACTAGGCTATTGATATGAAATAGGGAACCAGTTGATGTAATTCTGAAACTAATAAAAAAAACCCAGTCTCGATACGTTAATTTTTTCGTTTTTGTGTCCATATACAAAATCAACATCCGGACGTCCACGTAAAATGTTTTCAAACAGTTTTTTTCAAAGTAGCAATATAATAAAATAATTTTTTAGAAAATATAAGAAGGAATAATAAGTGTTTTCTTGATATACGGCTCCTCATATTATCGTAAAGAAGTGCAATATGGTTGTGATAGAGGCATTTTACATACATAAATGAACATAAAATTGCTTGAATTTGACTTGTGGAGAGCACTACCTAAAGCCACATGAATAAAGAAACTAGTTTCTTTACTCGTGTGCTAAGGCGTGCAATATTGTAACTGACAAGCAACAATTCCAACAAAATTATAATATATTACGTCGCAGCCAACCAGCTTATCATTTCAATTAATAGCCTAGCCTTTTTACTAAACGGCGTCGTTCAACTAGCAGCGTGAATGATATTCGGCCGATGCGTCAAATACAATATTGCACCTATCTTGTTGAGCTGCTGTCAAATTGGCCTCATATATTTTTGAAGTTAGGTTGGCTGCCACAATTCTTCAGATTGTCCAAGGACTGAGCTATCAGTCGCTTATAAATCTTAGTTCAATTTATATAGTCCAAGGACTGAGCTATCAGTCGCTTATAAATCTTAGATCAATTAATATTATCCAAGGACTGAGCTATCAGTCGCTTATAAATCTTAGATCAATTTCTATTATCCAAGGACTGAGCTATCAGTTGCTTATAAATCTTAGTTCAATTTATATAATTCAAAGACTGAGCTATCAGTCGCTTATAAATCTTAGTTCAATTTATATAGTCCAAGGACTGAGCTATCAGTCGCTTATAAATCTTAGATCAATTTATACTATCCAAGGACTGAGCTATCAGTCGCTTATAAATCTTAGATCAGTTAATATTATCCAAGGACTGAGCTATCAGTCGCTTATAAATCTTAGATCAATTTCTATTATCCAAGGACTGAGCTATCAGTTGCTTATAAATCTTAGTTCAATTTATATAATTCAAAGACTGAGCTATCAGTCGCTTATAAATCTTAGTTCAATTTATATAGTCCAAGGACTGAGCTATCAGTCGCTTATAAATCTTAGATCAATTTATACTATCCAAGGACTGAGCTATCAGTCGCTTATAAATCTTAGATCAATTTATATAACCCAAGGACTGAGCTATCAGTCGCTTATCAATCTTAGTTCAATTTATATATTATGGCTTCTAAAATGTGATTATGAAAAAAACAATCATCATCATTATCATTACAGCCCATCACAAGTCCAATGCTGAGCATAGGTTACCCCAACGAATGCTAATAATGTATTCAATATAAAAAACATATAAAACAAAACTAGCAATTTTCAAGTGGAGTGTTCCTTTGGACAACCAGATTTCAAAAACTTTTCAAGATAAGTTATTATGGAAAATTGTGCCTTTAATGTCTCATCTTCTGTAGCAACAAGCTTTGATAACTTTACTGGTTATGCCGTAAGCAAAGTTTGTATTACTTACTCAACATCCAATACAAGTTTAAAACAAAATTTAGCTTCAAAACTCGATTAACGATATCGTTCTGCATCTCTAGAACGAGGGAATTCAATTAGGTGCTTGCGCACCTGACTGTTATACAAAAGCAAAATGAACACGAGAGATGCGCTGCGAGCTGAAAATAAAATTAGAAACGATCTATGTCGTACTTTTAAGTTATGAAGTTATGCGATTGCGAATTATTCTTTAGATATTAATTATATTCAATATACACGGGGCATTTAAAGTTTTATGTTTGAAAAATATTTTATAGTACTTTTATTTTGATTGAAGAGGTTTTGATTTAAAAGGTAAAATAAAACTCTGCTGTTGTAATCGTATTTTAAGAAATATAGAAAATAAAAACAATGATGATGGATAGGATACACAAACATAAATGTCCCATTGGTTTAGTGGTCGTAAACACGACTGCTGATTATGAGGGTTCGAATCCCGGGCCTAAAATATTGACATTGATATTGAGCCTAAAAAAATTAAACAAAAAATGTTAAGAAATTCTCAGTAGTAACCCAAAATCAGAAGGTTGGCGGTGTTGGTCCCTTCCCGCTTGTGTCGGACTGCGTTCCCATCGGACTATGAGAGTGAGGGAATAGAGAGTGCACCTATGCTACAAATCGTGGGTTCTTGTCAGTCTCTGTTAATGTCCACAGCTGGACGGAAGTATTTCTAAGAGTTCGCCATTAGGCAGGTAATTAGTATACACATACTAATTAAGGTCGTGGCCATCATCGTGGTTATGGGCATAACCACGATGATGGGCAGGGGGGCTGGTGAGCGCAGTAGCGATACGATCACAGACACTAGATTGGTTTTATTAGTCAATTTTCAGAACCCCGTTTGTAAAACAGTAAGGTTGTCATTTTGAGTAGAAGTTGGTCACCCCGTACACCCACGTAAAATGTTATTTTCATATTTATAAAAATAATAATGTCCTCTCGACCGAATCACGGTCGCGGCGGCGAGTCTCAAAGGAGATAAGCCATCTGCTCGGGACAGGGTTGTATGAAGAGAATAAGAATGTACAGGATTGTGACTGAGTGTATATTCACTCAAGACCCTTAGTCCGTTTGAATAATTAATTTTGATTAAATTTGATTCGTCGAAGAACTTTTAAGTAATAATAATAAAACCTTAAAGTATTAGTTTCAATAATTTTAAAACGTAACTATTTACATAAGTACATGAATTTCACAAGGACAAACATCCAGACCCGAATGAGCCGTGGTAGCTCAGATGGTAAGCGCTCGCTGTAAGTTTCACAGTACGCGAGAAACCCGGGTTCGATCCCCGCCGGCACCAATGAAATTGTTGATTGCAATTTTAAGTGCTGATTTACCACGTGCTCGGCGGTGAAGGAAAACATCGTTAGGAAACCTGACATGTCTGACAAATAAGAAAAAAAATATATTTCGAAGACATGTGAAGTTCGCCAACACGCACTGGGCAGCCAATTCCTTGCCCTAAAACCCTCTCAGAAATGAGAGGAGGCCTGTGCCCAGCAGTGGGACGTATATATAGGCTGTAACTTTAAACATCCAGACCCGGAACAATTATTTGTAGGCCATACAAATACTTGTTCCGTGCGGGATTCGAACCCGCGGCCCTTAGCGCTGCAACCCATTGCTAAGCCACTACGCCACAGAGCCGTCCTGTAATAACTAGTGATAAGTAATTACAACGACAGAGTTAGTATAAGACGAACATCATTACAGAGTCGGTTTAATATAAACCTTCTGAATAAAATTACCAAAAAAAAAGGAAATAGGTACCGGTTATTTGATAAAAAATCTGTACGTGAAGGAAGGTATATTTATTTGCACTTAAATTTACGATCTCAAATTATAACATAGTTCTTTGATCAAGGATCTTTTTTAATTTTATTTCTTGCAATAACTTCTTATTTTCTAGCAAACAGCAAAAGATCGTATAACTGACCCAGCTGAACAGCTCCGCTACCTCACTGCACCGCGTTCTAATATACGATTGGAAATTCTCATACACGAAGGCACATTTGGTAGAGTTTACAAAGGAGTATTTAAACGGGGGGACACATACGAGGAAGTAATTGTCAAGACTGTTTCAGGTAAGTTCAAATTATTGGATGCGTGATAATATTATATTCAACTATATATTCTACAGACTTATTTTAACTACGCCGACGACTATCTGTTGACGACTACATTTTGCAAACGCTTATGTCCATTGCTCGACGTGGGTCTCCATTTGATATTTGATGACAGCCTCGAAAGTTGAAATTTGATGAGAACTGAAAGTAATATTGAAAAGTGATTTGTTTGACAGTTTGCACCATAACAAAAAAAATGCAGCGGTTCTCCCACTAGGCGCGCAAACCTGTATCGTGAGAGCCAAATACATTAACAAAAATACACTTTACTTCTTACAAAGACAAAGTTGAATTTTCCTTTTCTTTAAATGTCCTTTTTATTTTTTTTAAATTACAGGATTAATTTTATTACATACATTTTATTTTAATTATAATTAATGGATGATATATGTATGTATTTATTATGAAGATTAAGTGGATGTATTATACAATCAGTTGCAATATAAAATATAAAAGTTCAAATATATATATGATGATATACCGATATTGCAGGTTTTGAAAATACGAATAAATAAAGCACAATGCTTGCAACTTTACAAGGCGCAGGTTCGGCCTCACATGGAATACTGTTTGCATCTCTGGGCTGGGGTTCCCTAGTGCCAGCTCCATCCACTTGACCGCGTCCAGCACAAAGCGTCTCGAATCGTCGACGACCGACTCTTTTACGATCGGCTCGATTCATTGGCGCTGCGAAAAGATGTTGCATCCCTTTGCATTTTCTTTCGCATTTACCACGGGGAGCGCTCTGAGGAATTGTTCGGATTAATCCCAGCCGCCAAATTTCACGAACGCACATCGCGGCAGAACTCCCGATACCATCCACACCCTCTGGACGATTGGCGGTCCATCACTGTGCGATTTAGAAGATGTTTTCTTCCTTTCACAACTTCCTTGTGGAATCGATTATCACCAGCGATTTTTCCGAACCGATACGACTTAGGGACTTCAAGAAAAGAGCCTACTCCTTTTTAAAAGGCTGGCAATGCATTTGCAATTCCCCTGGTTCCCCTGGTGTTGCAGTTGTTCATGGGCGGCGGTAGTCACTTACCTTCTAACAGTGGTAGAGCCAAGTGGTAGCTTTTGCTGTCGCACGGATGGGCCAGCTCGAACCGGGGTGGTACCACGACCTCACAGAATACCAGCGTGAAGTAGAGTTTTACCTCTGCGCTGCGCTTGGTGAGTGCAGGTGGACGGAGGCCCAATCCCACCCCCCCCCATCAACATGGTAGTGGAATTAAATTTAAGACTACCCCAGGAGGGTACCAGCACCCCTGGAGAATCCCTCGCTGAGCATCCACGACCAAACTACTCCACTCCTGGGCGTGGGTGCTCAGGCTGCCATTCCTAGGCTGAAATTCCGCTCAAAGCGAAACCTGCTCGGGGCAAGCGGAGCAAGAAGACAAAGGCAACCCCTGCCACGCTTACCGTGGATTTCTGCAATATCAGGGGACTTCATTCAAACCTTAACGCCGTCCACTACCATCTGGAGATAGCTACGCCGGCCTTGCTCTTTCTAACCGAGACACGGGTGTCCTCTCCGGCTGATACTTCTTATCTCTCCTACCCGGGGTACAAATTAGAACACTCGTTTGTGCCCCGGGCTGGAGTTTGCGTGTATGTCAGAGAGGACATCTGTTTTCGACGCCTCGGCAGTCTTAAAGGTACGGACCTGTCCATCCTATGGCTGCGCGTAGACAGCGATGACCATCCCCGCGTCTACGGGTGCCTCTATAGGTCCCATAGCGGTAATGCCGACATAGACCGACTCATCGAGCACGTCCAAATGGCTGCAGACTCCGTGCTACAACAGGTCGCATCCACAGAGATCGTGATACTCGGTGATTTCAACGCCCACCACGCTGAATGGCTTGGTTCTCGTTAAACCGATAATGCGGGTAGATCTGTCTATGACTTTGCTTTGGCATATGGTCTAACACAACTGGTTACTTCGCCTACGCGGATCCCAGATGTGGAAGACCATGTACCTTCCCTGTTGGACCTTCTGCTGACCTCTTATCCGGACGGATATCAGGTCTCCGTCGATGCCCCTCTGGGCTCTTCGGACCATTGTCTGATCTGGAGTACGGTGCCACTCACGCTCCAACCGCAGTTGCAATCTACAGCTTGCCGCCGTGTTTGGCACTATAGGTCAGCTGATTGGGACGGGATGCGGTCTTTTTTGCATCCTACCCTTGGGGGCTGGTTTGCTTCTCCCCGAAAGATCCCAGCGTTGTTGCTGATTCTGTTGCTGATGTGGTACTTCAGGGTATGGAACTTTTTATTCCATCCTCTGTGGTGCCCATCGGAGGCAGATCCCAGCCCTGGTTTGGTCGCTCCTGTAAAATAGCATCACGCTATAAGCAGGAGTGCTACCAGGTCTAAGCTGACGCATCTACGTCTCGGGATGTAAACACCAGCGCTCTTAAAAAGAAGTATAATTCCGCCTCCAGGTCTTTCAAAAGCGTCATTGCCAAGGCAAGGTCTTAGCACATTGGCAGAATTGGCGAGAAGCTAGTTCGCCTTCCTTCAGGAACCCGTGAATTCTGGTCTCTCGCCAAGGCTGTCCAAGGGAACTTCTGTCAGCCATCTCTTCCATCTCTGCACAGAGAGAACGACTCACTGGCCCATGCCGCAAAGGAGAAAGCCGATCTCTTGAGGTCTCTTTTCGCGTCCAACTCAACTCTAGATGACGGGAGGAACACACCGCCGACCATCCCGCGATGTGAGTACTTCATGCCGAATGTGCGATTTACACAGCGCTCGGTCCGCAAAGCACTCTTCTCCCTGGATGTTAGCAAGTCGAGTGGGCCCGATGGAGTCCCTCCCATTGTGCTGAAGACGTGTGCTCCGGAGTTGGCACCGGTTTTGACGCGTCTTTTTCGGTACTTCTACTCCCAACGCGTAGTCCCGAACTCATAGAAGACATCTTTGGTACACCCGATCCCTACAAAAGGCGACCGCTCAGACCCGTCCAACTACAGGCCTATCGCTATCACCTCCTTGTTCTCCAAAATAATGGAAGCCATTATAAACTGCCAGCTCATGAGGTACCTTGAGGATCACCAGCTGATTAGTGACCGCCAGTACGGTTTTCGTCGGGGTCGATCAGCTGGTGATCTTCTAGTCTACTTAACTCATAGATGGGCGGAGGCAGTAGAGTCCAAGGGGGAGGCATTAGCCGTTAGTTTGGACGTAGCGAAGGCCTTTGATCGGGTCTGGCACAAAGCGCTTCTTTCGAAGCTTCCTGCCTATGGGCTTCCCGTGAAATTGTGCAAATGGATCACAAGTTTCCTTGCTGATCGGAGCATCAAGGTCGTAGTAGACGGTGCATGCTCTGATCTCAAGCCTATCAACGCTGGTGTTCAACAAGGCTGCGTGCTATCACCAACGCTGTTTCTCCTGCATATCAATGATATGTTGCTAACTGGTAGCATTCATTGCTATGCAGAAGACAGCACTGGTGATGCCTTATGTATCGGCCGTGCCAATATTTCTCGGAAAAACGTTGCCGAGTACCGGGACAAACTTGTGTCTGAAGTCGAGTCTTTGCTTAACAAAGTCTCGGATTGGGGCCGACTAAATCTAGTCCAGTTCAATCCCCAGAAGACACAAGTTTGCGCGTTTACTGCTAAAAAGAACCCCTTTGTTGTATCTCCTCAGTGTCAAGGCACTCCCCTTGCTGCCTCAGCCAGTATCGAAATCCTCGGCGTCGACATATCGAATAGTGTGCAGTTTCGTGGTCACTTGGAAGGGAAGGCCAAATTGGCCTCTAAAAAGCTTGGCGTGCTCAGCAGAGCGGGACAGTATTTCATGCCGGCACATCACTTGCAACTTCACAAAGCGCAAGTTCGGCCCCACATGGAATACTGTTCTCATCTCTGGGCCGGGGCACCCCAGTGCCAGCTGTTTCCACTTGACCGCATCCAGCGCAGAGCGGTTCGAATCGTCGACGACCAAGTTCTTTCTGATGGGCTCGATACACTGGCACTGCGTAGAGATGTTGCATCTCTTTGCGTATTTTATCGCATCTATCACGGGGAGTGCTCTGAAGAATTGTTCGGACTAATTCCAGCCGCTCAATTTCACCATCGCACATCGCGACAAAATTCGCGTTACCATCCATATCATCTGGATGATTGGCGGTCCACCACTGTGCGATTTAGAAGAAGTTTTCTCCCTCGCACGACTTCCTTGTGGAATCAATTACCACCAGCAAATTTTCCGGACCGATACGACTTAGGAACCTTCAAGAAAAGAGCTTACACCTTTCTAAAAGGTCGGCAACGCATCTGCAATTCCCCTGGTGTTGCGGTTGTTCATGGGCGGCGGTAGTCACTTACCATCAGGTGAGCCGTATGCTCGTTTGCCCCCTATTCTATAAAAAAAAAACCATCATGTGAGCCGCATGCTCGTTTTCCCCCTCTTCTTTAAAAAAAGCTTCTAGTGCCAGTAAAATCATTGCATTACCACGCATTTTGAATTTAAAAGATAAAAATGACAGATTATTTGAAATTTTTTTTTATTAATTTTTCTTTATCCTTTGCCTATATTACTTATTCTGAACATTCTCTATATATGTTTGTAATTGAAAGAATGACTAATAACCCTCTTTGTGTTGATCGTCTAGTTTGTTTGTTAGTAAATAACTTTAAGGACCAATAAGCTTAATTAAAATTCTTCCTCCTGTGGTATGGTGATCGTTGTATTAGATGTCTCGCATATTTGACGCTACCATAGTTGCCTCTTACGAAACCCACGGAATGTATTGCTTCGTAAGTTACGCAGCCGTATAATAGCAGCATAGTGCTGTGTGTTTGACGAGTGGCGAGTGATGAGAACCGGAGACTTTTTTACGCCACCTAAACTACTACTTAAACGTGGTAGAGCAACGTTGCAGTTGTATTGTGGAAGCAACACGAATGAGGTGGATTTTTCGGATCGAAATAGAAATAGAAACTTATTTATTCAATATAGATTATAAATAATACTTATTGAAAGTCACTCTTTTGCTTTTATTACCACTGGTTCGAAAAAAAACCTGTGTCCTGGGAAGAACCAGCAAGAAACCCAGCGGGACTTTTTTTAAATAACATCTTACAATCGTGTATGTTACACAAATTAACAACACAACAAATTAGAAATAGCTTGGTAGCGATCACCTCATTTCCAGGGGTTATTATCATCCATAAATTTACTTCATATGACATAATAGATGATATTTACTAGTCATATTCGACGTTTAAATGATGTGTATGAGTATTCAATGTTTTAGAATCAGTCTATTCGTTTTTCAAATACTGGTCCGAAGCAATTAAAAAAAACATTGCAAATTGGGATTAATTACATACATAGCTACTTTATTAATTAATTTTCATAAAATAATATCTTATTAATGCTTTTATCGTCTAATTTTCTATATTTTAGAAGCCGCATCAGCAATGCAAGCGGCATTACTAGTTGCGGAAGGTTTAAGACTTTGCGGCCTAGTCCACACCAATGTCCTTGCCCCTATGGCTGCTTGTGCAGAAGAAGCACGGAAACCACTTTTAGTTTACTGTTGCGTTTCACATTCTTGTAACCTAAAAAGGTAAGATTATTAGAATTAATAATACATATTATAGTATTTTATTTCAATAGTCTGGTATATTATTTATCTACAGTGTTTCAAAACACTAACTTCATATGGCAGGGTTGCACACGATTTTGTATTGTATTGCTAGTTAACTTAAGTGAATAACTTTTTTTACCAACTACTCTGGCTGTGTGGCTTATTATTCAATTTGGTATGCTTTGAAGTATAACTAAATAAAGTTAGACAAATTGTTGTGACACGCGTGAGTTCACAAAAAACTCAGTGCTGCTTGCTGTAGTTTCTACAGCAACATTAGGTTTTGTGAGGTGTTACGTGTATGCGCCGTACAAGGAGTCAAGAGGCATGTCAAAAGAAAACAGATAGATTCTTTACTCATTTGTTTGAAATAGGCAAGTAATATATATATACCATGAAGGCTGGATGTTTACGGATAAATTTAAAAATGAAAAAGCTAAGTACTTATGTATAATTTATGGTAATGCTTTTTGTGACTATAAAGAAGGTTTAAAACCCCACGAATGTTAAGAATAGTTGATACTACTTTTGTTGAGTCGGTTTATTCACGAAAAATAGTTTTAATTGGTTTGTTGATTTCAAAAGAGGACGAGACATCTCTGAAAATTAAAGTAAGACAGTTGGTCTCTAAGCACGGTCATTGGAGTTTGGTGTGGAAAACGACCAAAGTATGGAATCAAACACCATATCTGACCACTATATCACAGCGTCGCTCACGTTTGCCTCACGTCGCCCGCCATAATGCCCAGACCTAACTTTAAGTTTTTTTAGCTTTTTCCAAAAATTAAAGAAAACTACAAGCAAGATGTTTACTAGGAAATAAAACGCATTGCTTGCATAATAAGAAAGAAAGAAATACGTTTATTTGGCACATAAATTATACAAAGAAAAATAAATCAAATAAAACAGTTTTTTTTTTCAATTTAACAAAAATATAAAAAAGGAATAACGAAATATGCACTAAAATGGTATCCACTCAGCTTTTAAGTCACGAATTGAAGATATACATACATAAATTCGTAACGCTGAATTTTAGTGGAGCCAGGAATGTGTGGCAGATGACAAAAAACAGCAAGAGAAAAAAAATTTAAAATAAAGATAAAATAAAATGAACAAATCTGTCAAAATTCTATGTATTCTCTCTCCATTTCTGCCTAGTAGTTCGTCTGGGTAGCTATAACCCTCTTATTGATTCCTGCCACCAAAAACAGTGCCTGAATAGATGTATTCCGATCTGAAGAGTTAGAGAATAAAAGATCTGAAGAGAGCCGGTATAGTAGTGGACTGTTCCATCTTGGTCTTCAAAGGTGACAACGCATCTGTAACCTTATTTATTTATAGTTGGCTGCAGGTGGCCTTAGACAGCAGTAGTCGCTTACCATCGGGTGGAATCTTACAGCTCGTTTGTTATTTCAAGCTTATAAAAATAAAGATGGGGTCAGAGGTGTTTTCCAAGTGGTTTTAACGTATGAAAAATCGTATACTTGCTCAGGGGGAAACTTTGAAACGTTCGATACTAGTAATAAAAGATAATGATAATTTTGAACTGTAACTTGTTAGTATAACTTATCTATCGATGATTCTTTGCTATGATGATATGTTGCAATTTCCTTAGTTGTTTGTGTTCGTTGACATTTTAATATTTTTATAATTAGCTGTCTGTTACTTCGAGATACCACGTTATCAATAAACTATTGTCAGAACTGCGCCGCAACTCTTCGTGGGCAGTATGTTTTACGTTTCCAGTTATTTCTAACTTTTATCGCCACCCCATCAAAGTTATGTTCTTAGATTTTTAATATCGTGTCGACTGGGACAACAAACGACACCGGCTACAAGGGAGCTGGTGGACTTGGGCGCTCAAGCAGCATGCGGCTTAGCTTATCTTCATGTACAGCGAGTTGTGCATGCCGATGTCGCTGCCAGAAATTGCATGTAAGAGATTTAGTTTTATTTTTAGTGAAATTTTGTTGTTATTTTTTAAATAAATAGAAAAATAATATTTTTTCTAAATCAGTTTTAATTTAATGACTTTGATGTAATAATAAATGGTAGACTCATCACACCCCATTCATTAGTAATTATACAGAACATATACAGCTTAAATACTCGATCTACATTTTAAAACCTAGCATAGAAGTATTTGGACGATGGTTGAGATAAAATATTTTGCAACATTCCACATCATGTCTGTTAATATTCAGGTAATCGAAAATTACTTTTCTTTCTTCCACTTCGCGAACACATTCAACCAATAATAATGATTTGAAAAATGTGTCATACATGTTTTTTATTATTAATTTAATGTAACGGTTTTTTGTTTAGATATCTTTATTTGTGTACTGTATACTTATGTGAATTTAATTTGGTATATAGAGTGGACGAGAAATTGAGACTGAAAGTGACAGACAATGGTCTGTCAAGAGATCTTTTCCCTGATGACTATCACTGCCTCGGTGACAATGAGAATCGACCAGTAAAGTGGATGGCACCGGAGTCGTTGCTACAAAACCACTATACCACGGCTTCAGATGTGGTAAGAATAATGTTTTCCATTATGTAACGAAAGTTAAAACTTGAAAGGTCGAGTTTAGAGGGATATTTATCTAGAGAGATATATCTTTGTATAAATGAGCTAGAGTGTGACTGTTTCACTACTAATATTATTTTTACTAATAATTTTTAACAGTGGTAGAGCCACGCGGCAGCTTTTGCTGTCGCACGGATGGGCCGGCTCGAACCGGGGTGGTACCACGACCTCACAGAAAACCAGCGTGAAGTAGAGGTTCACCTCTGCGTTTCGCTTGGTGAGTGCAGGTGGCCGGAGGCCCTTTTTACTGGAAATGAGGCATTCTATCCTAGTCCTCACGGGTGACAACGCATCTACATTTTGATTTGTAATAGAGGATAGATGTAGATGTCTATGGGCCGCAGCAACCACTACCATCAGGTGGACTGTGTGCTCGTTTGTCACCCTTATCCTATAAAAAAAAAATAATAGGGATAATGAATGTGATTTTGAGGAGATGCAGTAGTATAATCTGAGTAACTGACTTAACTCAATGGTTGAGTAAACTGAATTGGTAATGGACAGACCATATAGTTCGACTAACTGACAACAGATGTGTAAGAAAGGTTCTAGAGTGGCACCCTCGTACCTGTAAGCAGAGTGGACAGTTACGGTGTGTACCTAGTACGAGTAGGACGAGCCCCCAGTAGGTGGAGTGACGACGATTTCCTGGGCGGGTCACATGATGACGATAATGATAATGGAGTGCTATTTTGGGTACAATTTGGGTATGGAAACATCTGTGATGTAATACTAGAAGAACCTATGTAAAATAGTGGACTTAGAAAGGCTTTTGTTAAAGTGGAATTTGATATTATTTTTAAAATATGAGTCGGTAAAGACTTTTACCTATTTCTAACGCCAGGCAAAGACAAAATATGCATTATTGTGAATCGGTTTTAAGGATGTTAAAAACTAGTATTATTACAGGTAATTGCATACCATGGGCATTCCATATCATGCCATAGATGTACAATCTGCATTTTTCTTGGTTTAACGTAGTTTACAGTTGTCTGTAATCAGAAGTAACTATTAACCATCAGGTGAAGTTTAATCAACAAAAACACACTCCATTGTTTTTTTTTAATTGTTTTGTCTTCGATAATCATATAACTAGTATTAATGCGATTTGCTAGGCACCTATGAAATCAAATCAAATAAATTAATGAAAAATGTTTGTTTTCTTTGCTCCAGTGGTCTTTAGGCATAACATTATGGGAGCTAGCAACGTTAGCCGCCTCGCCATTAGCTGAATTGGACCCAGCAGATGTCGGTGCTTTTCTAAGTGGAGGTTACAGACCTTCGCAACCGCATAACTGTCCTGATGAGTTGTGAGTATGGAATTCGTCCGTGTAGTAATGAAACATTGACATTAATCTAAATTAATTTTGAGGCGATGAAGCAGCTTTACGACAAGTACGTAATTCTTCCTCAGTAGTATTTCTTGCTCAAGCAGCTTGATGCACACGTTTACCTTGAGTAAGCACAAGGCATTTTTTCGGAACAAGAAATTGGAGATAAACTTGATTAAACCGGTCACAAACCCTGCAAGTAAAAATAAAGTCGCGTCAAGTAAAAATATCAAATCGAGTCATCCGTGCTTGACTGTACTTGCTTGGCAAGTATGTAGTTGATTGAAAGATAAAAACATCAATATAAAATCGACGTGCTTGCTACAAGTCGAATCTTAAAAAGTTGCGAGTTCACATCCGTTGTTTGACTGCATTTGTGTAGTCACATAGCAAGCATTTTAGCTTACCTGGATTAATTAAGAATATAATGATATTAACTCAGGTTAGCTTATGGTAGGTATAACAAGTTTTACATTCCTTATCACGAGGACTTGTAAATACTACAATAACTTATTAATAAAATGAGAAACAAAAGATTGTTTTAAGTTTAGTTGATGATTTTAAGACAAAACTCACGATACCATCAACGCATTTGGATGATTAGTGGTACACCACTGTGCAATTTACAAGAAGTTTTCTTCTTCATACAACTTCCTTGTGAAATCGACTACCTCCAGCGATTTTATCGAACCGATGCGACTTACTACCCTTCAAGAAAGGAGGCCACTCTTTTTAAAAGACTGGCAACGTATCTGCAATTCCCCTGGTGTTACATTTGTTCAAGGGCAGCGGTAGTCCCTTACCATCAGGTGAGCCGTATGCTCGTTTGCCCCGCTTATATAAGAAAGCAGTTGTTATTACATCGTATTTCTACATCAGCCTGAAAAAGGCCACAGCTGGACATATTATACGGAGCCAATAATGTTATACGGATAATTTTTTTTTTATATTTAGAATACTCGTAACAAAATAACTAACTCTCGCCTTATCTTCATAGCAGATTATCTAGCCGTTTTTAATTGTGACTTTTAGAATTCATCAATTCAGCGACCTTCTTCGAGGGTTTGAGCCATTGCGTAGCGCTTTTGGGCTTCTAAATTAGACATATCAAGAGATTCAACATGCAATAATTTATTATTACTGCTTATACTACACATTGTTTAAAAATAATTTTATGGATTATATGAAGTTCAGCTTACATTTTAGCTTATTTATCCTGGACATAAAACTGACGTGACAACCGAAGCTGCGGGAATATACATTCGGTAAAAATGTTCAGAATCGTCATTGGATGATAATTAAATAATTGATAAACCACATATGCTCGCTGGAGAACACTAATTTCTACCAATTTTAGGGGCTCAAAACATCATACTTACAGCAGAGAAGACGATAGAAAGGCTGGCTAGCATCTGCTTAAGATCCCATAATTAATAAAATAAAATTCAATCCTAAACATACCAATGAAAGACATAAAGATACTGTAAGCTCTATAGGAATATAAAATAAGTTAATATACGCGATAAAATCCGTAAAAACTAATTGTATTTAAATACTGTAAGCTCGTTCTGCGTGGATCGGACCACAACTTAATAATATTTAAAAGCTAAAGGTGGCCTGGGCTAACTTCAACATTAGGAATTTAACACTTCAGTTCCGGTTGTTATAAAGCACCAGAAACATCAAAAATAAAAAATAATTTAAAATTGAACTCGAAAAAAATCGTTAAATTAGTTTTATTCAATTTTAACTTATTGTAAAAAAAAGCTCTCTAAATTTGCACAAATGGCTAATTATTCTAATATGTCGACATTCAGTTTTCAAATATAATAAAATATATTTGACAAAATGTTAAATTTTATTGAAAGAAAAATCATTAAATGATTGTTTTGTTTGTAAGCATACATTTTATGTTCATTAGGTTGTAGCCTACCCTGTTATATTTTATAACAATAATTTATATACAGGTATGGGCTTATGTCTTGGTGTTGGACCACATTAGCAACTGCGCGACCGACAGCTCCTCAACTTTTAGCTGCCCTTCACGACTTCAGACAAGCACTTAGTACTTATATTTAATAAAACTATTTAATTTTCAAAAAAGGATCTATATTTGTTTTACTAAAAAAATCTTATTAATGAAAAGTATTTAAAATCTTACGTAAAATAAGTGAAATTCCGTTTAAATTTCGATAATAAACTGTATCTACCACTTGATATTTCAAACGAATGTACACTAAACGTTTCAATTTCATTTTCTTCTGATACCAAAGTGCCTGCGAGATCAATAAAATAAAAAAGGAAATTTTATTTGTGTATGGACAGGAGGAATAAATTTTGTATCCAGTTCAACATATTTCATAAAATTATTAATGGTATTTTTTCAAAAACAGTGCACAAATTTAAATATTCAATTAAATAAGTTTTTGTTGAGGTTTTGGGAATTGTGTTTGAAATTTCGAATAAAACTAAAAAAGGGGATACACTGATGAATTTTCATTAACAATAACCAATTAAGGTGACATCAGTACTTTGTGTCATAAAACTTAGACTGTATATATTTAACTTGTTTATTCATGTGTGATATTTTAATTGATAAGTGTATTAATTTTATAGGAATACTGCAGTAAGTAAAATTTACGTTAATTAAATGCTAGATAGAAGGGAACATAGAGTTTTGCACCAAGAGAAGGGAATTCATAGAATTCGTGTATTTACAATAGACTTAACGATAATATATTTAGATGTAAAAATTTCATTTATCTAAAAATGGAAAGCTTACTCTTGTTTAAATTCGGACTTTGATATGCAGTATTTGTTTAAAGACAGTAATTACTATCTTTTTCAACTTTGGTTATTATAACACGACAACAAATTCATTAAATTAAGCTCATGTTAATGTAAAGCGAAAGAAAGAAAATTATGTGTCCTGCCTAGTTTTAAAGGGACCTCCCACCCTCCCTCAAGCCCAGTTTTAAGTGGACCTCCCACCCTCCCTCAATTGCGTGTACTATACCCGTCACAACAATCCCATCACTACCACACCCAGCACTACCACACTAGGAACGACACACAACTCTCGAAATTACGACACGTGTTTCGCCTCTACACGAGGCATCCTCAGGTGAAGTAGACTCTGCAGAGGCTGGCCGCTCCTTACTTAATAACTTAGCGGCCGACCTCCGCAGAGTCTGCTTCAAATAACTTCGCGAAATTAAGAAAATTAAGTTATAATAACCTCATTATAATAAATTTCCGCAAAGTAACGCCTGATTCTATTATTATCATTTATATTATTATCCCATTTTTTATAAATGTAAATAAAAAAATACTAGTTAATCAAAATAGTGGATGCAATTGTACATACGAGTTCAACGTCGATGCAAATGGAATTTAATTTTAGTTTAATAAAAGCTAGAGGCATATTGGAACAATTTTAAAGTGTTTGATGTTGTAATAATACGAGTATGTTATATGTCTAGAATAGAGTTCCTGAGGACATGAAAGTCCGTCCAGGCCCGCAAAAGGATCAACACCAAAACAGTAGTTAGTCGTGGAATAAGAACTGAAGTGGCTTTGTCAATCTTTGACATTTTTATTCTTTCATTTAACTTAATTTGAATCTTTTGAAATATTCGAAAGTAACGCAAAGATTTGTTTAAACCACACTTCAGCAATTCCACGAAACAAAATAATGTCTATTATACCACAAATTATATATATAGAAAACGTATTATAACTATAATTAATACATATGTAATTAAATTAATGGCGATCGTAGGAAAATACGTTGTATAAGATATTATTAATAGATAATTATTAAATAATCAAACTTCACTCAACTTTTTCAATACAATGTTTAATATCGAGGATTAAAATATTCGCATCTAAGCTGGTAATAAAGTTACTACCTTTAACTTTACATTTTTTAAATTAAGTTATGACGTAAAAAAAATCTTACACAAACTCTAGTATGAAGATATTGCGAAGCGTTTTTATAAAATTAATTTGAACTGTTACTTAATATTTTTTGTATTTTTTTAATAAATTATTTTTATATACACATATATATAATAAATATTGCTGCTTTAGTTTAGTACTGGTTTAAATTACTTCTATTGTACTGCAAAACCTCAATAAATGTAAAACTTAATTATAAGACTTAAAAGTCTTATAATTAAGTTTTACATTTATTTCCTGTTAATTACTCCTCCGCTTTTTAATGCTTGGAATTGTAAGACCGACTTTAAAGAGAAAGCGTTTAAAAATATGAACAATTTGGCCCCATTTCTAGGTGTTTCGCTTTTAAAGTTAGTAAAATTACTTAATGTATATGCTATAATATATATTATTGTATTTAAAACGCGTTATGGATAAAACAGGGTGGTTAACTCTTAGGCATTTTAATGCACCCCTTAGTATTCTCAACTAGAAATTATCGGTTAAGTTGCGATTCATTTGGCGCTTGTTAGTTTGTAAGTTTGTAAGTTTTCTATTAATTAATGTTAAACAATCGATGTACCTCTTGTAATTATACAAACTATATCTAATCTATTATACAAACTAGCTATAACAAGTATAATTCACCGTTCCAAATACTTGATATTATTGTGCAATACATAGGTCGCTAGGTTGCTTGCGAATGATTTTTAACCTACACACACGCGTCGTGGTGTGTTTTTTGTCTTATAACTTGTTACCAATAGAATTAAGAAACACTATTTTCTTATCGACGTTAACACGTGATGTTTTAATTAAAAAGTAACCAAATAACACACACAAATGAGTCTATTATGTCTAAAGACTTTACGATTTTATTTATGTTATTTCATTAATATTTTATTCCTTTTCATTTAAATAGTTTTATAATTTAAAATTTTAATGAAATATGTATTTAATTATCTATTTTACCTGGAAGCTCTTTTACTTAAAATCTGTTCAGTGAGGGTTGATAAATAATATAGGGTTTCTAAACCTGAAGGAAATGCGGCTCGCTAATTATATTTGCTGATAGATTATAATATGGCTTGAGAATAGCGAGCCTTGTACCACATAACTCAGTGCTTGTGGTGATAAGCGGAACTCGTCACCTAGATTGCGATACCTAAGCGATAGTCGCTATTGAGAGACGTTTTCAAAATATTTATCAACTCTCGCCAAATAGAATTTACCCTATAAATAACAATTTGTACTTTATTTATTTTTTAATACAATAATTGTCCAAAATTTGTATTGTAAGTTAAGTGGAATGACGTACGTGTATGTATGTTGATTTTGACAAAAAATGTGTCATATTATATGACTGAGTGCCAGATGAATGTGATTGTATGTTATATGTTATCGATGTCTTTAAATATTAATAAATACGTATTTGTTTAAATAGCCTAAGTGAATGTATGTATTATGTATCCGATATGGCTTCAGTGAAATATGAAGAACGAAATATAATGTTATTTTACAGTACACAAAATTGTTTCTCTATTCAAAGCCCTCCCCTTTTTTTTTTTTTGCGGATGGAAAATCATCTAATGACGCCTTTCGCTGTGGGTGGAGCGGAAGGGAGTGTCAGACTTATACTGACTAAAAACCATCCGTGTTCCTTCAGTGCCTTTACGTTCCGGAGCCGCGGTATCTCTTTCGAACAGCCCGCAGCCCCGGCAGGCGTCGGCCCTTGCGGGCCCCTTCACGTTGCTGACAGCTCTTTGAGGCGCGCGTGGAACAAAACGCGCCGTCGACACGGCCTGTCGTCGTTAGACGGACGGACGGCGAGCTACCCATTGCTCGCCGTCCACAGGCCCGCGCCTACGGTGGCCGGGGGCCACGACGTAGCCCCCGACGCCCGGGGCGTCTCCCGCGGCGGCCGGGAAGGAAGGCTGCTGCTCTTTCCTTCTCCCGCGCCGCCACCTCCTTCGCTAGCATCACTGCTTCGCAGAAGGTGGTGACGGCATCCCATTCCGTCTCGCTCCGGACCATGGCTTCGACCAGGGCCGGACGCGAGAGGTCGCCGCCGCCTATCGCCGCTACGAGGACACGGCGGTGCTCCGCCCAAGCACGGCACACCTCCACGGTGTGCTCCACCGTGTCCTCCGGTCGATCCTCGCAGTGGGAGCACCCGGGCGTTTCCTCCCGCCCGATTCGGTGCAGGAACCTCCCGAACACACCGTGTCCGGTGAGGACCTGCGTCAGGCGGAAGGTGAGGACGCCGTGGCGTCTCTCAAGCCACTCCTCAAAGAGGGGTCTTATCGCCGCTATAGTGGCGTGCCCAAAAGCCCTCCCCTTGAACTGAACTTTTGGTATATTTTGATAAAACATTATTCTAATTAATTGTTATCGTCAGCGGTGGGAAATAAAAAAAGCATAGCATAGACAACGAATTAACTATTATATATGAAAATATGTGTCATCTTATTATGCGCCGTGTATAATAAAATGCACTAGCTTGTATCGACACGAGGGTATCATAAGAGACGACAAGAAAAAAACGGAATCAGTAGACGGGCAGCAGCGTCAATCTGATAACTGTGGTTGCCAATTGTCTGTCAGGCGGGGCAGCTACGGCGAATTGCCTATAAGGCAATCTATTGGGAAGGTCTATGTTTAGTAGTGGACATAGGTCTAAGGCTTGAATTCCTCCTACGTTGACGTCGGTCGCGTACGTCGATCTCGCGTACTAATATACATTGTGTTCTATATAGCCCCACACTACGACGCCAGACGCTGACGACAGCGGAGCGTAGGTTGCTACATTAGTACGCGCGACCGACGTACACGACCGACGTCAGCGTAGGAGAAATTCAAGCCTAAAACGTCTATCAGTTGTAATGATGATGATAAGCTATTGTAAAATGGTAAGACCGACGACGAGAAAATAGAGACATCTCAATGACGTGAGACATCAAGTACGGCAATAACCAATCCAGATGCCGATCATGACGATTAGCGTAAAATGGTATTTATCATCAAATACAGTCTTCCTTCAATAATTTGAAATTAAAAGTTTTTTTTTACAACCAACTTCAATATAAATTATTAAGAATAACTCAAAAACTGTAAGTCAGACCTTAATTAATATGGGACCACCTGAGAAGCATCAGCTTTCAAATAAAAAAAATAATCGAAATCGGTTCACGCAGTAAAAAGTTATGACGTAACACACATAAAAAACATACAGTCGAATTGAGTACCGTCTCCTTTTTGAAGTCTATAGAAAAAAAGCTATTTGTAAGAGGTTGTTAACGGACCTACAATGCCGCTGGTGCTGAGGACGGTGGTGGTGATAACATCACCTGGAAGGCCGTATGCTTTCTTTAATAAAATCTACTATGTGAAAGGTAGAAGTTGCACCAGACGTTAGTACCAATAATATTCGGAAATTATGATCATGTTTCATATGGATAGGATCGTAATATTTATGCTGATTATGATACCCTGACAATTATTACAATTTATTTACCAAGGCTGCATAACCAACCTAAATATCAGAAGTCTGAAATATTTATTGGCCATAATATAACAATCGTTACAGGCAAGCCATTGGTTGCAAAAGTTCTTTAATTTATAAGGTAAAATTACATTATTTAATTACATTATTGTACATTAATTTAGGTACATTGGCGCTTTACATCATAGAATTAGGTAAGTTATTTTGTTTGGACGTTACAGAAGATGATGATTCCAAGAGCTGCATTGACATGTATTCGCATAATTTGTAAGATGGGTTATTTTCAAAAAAATACTTAAGTTTCCGTTTAAATATGCTATAGTTTAGGCTGCTTATACTTTTTGGTATTTTTTTTTATAAAAGTGCGTGCGCTACTGTATTCCGGTCAGGAAGGTACAGAGAGCCAATATAATTAGAAAAGAGCCTACTCCTTTTTAAAAGGCCGGCAACGCATCTGCAATTCCCTTGGATCCCCTGGTATTGCAGTTGTTAATGGGCTGGGGTAATCACTTACCATCAGGTGAGCCGCATGCTCGTTTGCCCCATCTCCTATAAAAAAAATTTATAGCCTGTGCGGAGTCCATCATAGTCCTCGTAGGTGAAGTCTGTAGCCTTTCTTGTTTATGTCGACGTCCATGAACTGAAGTAACACCATCAAGTTGACTCTAAGTTTGTTCGTCACTTCAAGTTTATAAAGAAGTCATAGTAATTTATTAAATTGAGATTTATAGTCTATAATTTACTAGTAAAATGATTTTAATTTAATGAAATTTACTATAGACTCGTATATTTACTGTTAATAACACGACGGGGTGTTTAATAAAATACTACTTAACTTATTTACAGCCCCATGTTGCTCGTTGGACTGTCGCCGACTTAACAGCTTTGGCGCCTTCGTTTTTTTAAGTGTATCAAGACATTACACTACGTAGTATAGTTGTATGATAGCGTAAACTCTTGGCATGCTTACAAAGTCCTTCTTTAAATACTACTTTGTAAAAGCATGAAAAGTAATTTTCAAAATTTGAATTTAAAATATACGTCTTTTCGCGCGTGCTAAAAAAGGTTTAAAATAATCAATTATCTCACAAAGTGAATAAAAATTAAACTACTTAATTTTTTATATATAGGTCAAAATACAGGTGAAATAATGGTGAAAAATAAAATGTGGAAAATATAGTTTGGCCCAATTCACTTGTGTGAGCAGTATCCATGGTAGCCTCGTAAACACATGATACTGAATGAAAATATTTTTTGAATACATATTTTGCAACGAATGACTGTTTTAATGTATTTTTTTTTAAAACTATATCATAATTATTAGCAATTGAATTTATTACGTAATAGTGAATAGACTCTTTAAATTAAATATCTTCTTCTAAAAATCAAGACATTGCTTGTGTATGTTGCTAAAGACCTATGAAAACGTATAATTTTATTAGAATTTATGACCGAATATACTAATGATTTTTTTCACCTTTCACATTATGAAGGACATTTTATTTATTTAAAAAAAAAATGTTCTTTTTTCAATACGGCAATTCACCCAGTCAATTCTATCGCTCAATATCTTTTCTATCTCGTTATGTAAGATATAAACTTTTCTTTTTTTGTTTAAAGAAACCTTGTCTTCCCCTTTTTCTATTGTAATTAACTTTATTGACCTACCTAACTGTGCGGGAGAAGTGAAAACAAATAGTGATAGGATAATACGTAAATAAGACAAACATTTTATATTAATGGAATAAATATTATAGTTAGCTTGTACTTAGATAGGATAAACATTTATGTTATATTAATAAAGATTATAGTTTAGATAGGAAAAACATTTATATTATATTAATAAAGATTATAGTTTAGATAGGATATAGGCATTTTATGTTAAGAAAATAATAGTGTAGAGCTTATATTTGTATAATATAATTAGTTGGTCACTTTGTACAATAGAACTAGCTTAAGGTAAAAAATGTAAACAATGACTCAGTAAGGTATAGAACTAGCTTAAGGTAAACAATGTAACGGGACTCAACATCGTCACTTGCTCTGTCACGCCTCGCGCTGATTGGTCGACGCCGTTTGTACGATACGTACGCCGTATCTATTGTCCCAGTCGAGGTGGTATAAAAGCGGGGCGATTTTCGTCGTTCGGCATCAGATTCCGCCTGTGGCACCGCTCTCGAGCGGTCGTGTCCAGGTAGTCCGCGCAGCCGTCCCCGTACGGTAGTGCTCTTTCGCTCTCGCGCCTCCGCTGTCCTGCTCGCGTTGTACAGCGTCGACGCCTTGTTGAGTCATTTCTGCTATCAGTTCTTGCCTCCCTGTCTTCGGGCGGGGAGGTTTGACTGACCTCCGCTTGTTACTGTTATATTTTTTGTTAACTATTTCTATTTTTGTTTTCGTTATTTATTTGTATAACGTGTACGTGTATACTGTTTCTAGGGAGTTACTTGCTCTTTTCAGAGCAAGGCCCTGCTCTTTTAAGAGTAAGGGCAATTCTCCTGGAATAAAGAATGTTTTTTTTTTAGAGGATAAGGGTGAAAAACGAGCACACAGTCCACCTGATGGTAAGTGGTTGCTGCGGCCCATAGACATCTACATCTATCGTCTGTTACAGATCAAAATGCAGATGCGTTTCCACCCGTGAGGACTAGGATGGAATGCCTCATTTCCAGTAAAAAGGGCCTCCGGCCACCTGCACTCACCAAGCAAAACGCAGAGGTAAACCTCTACTACACGCTGGTATTCTGTGAGGTCGTGGTACCACTCCGGTTCGAGCCGGCCCATCCGTGTGACAGCAAAAGCTGCCGCCTGGCTCTATCACTCTCCAGTTCTTCTGAGAACGGTGATCCCGCCCTTACTGTTTAGGTTCAGAACGTCTCTGTTATTTTCAGAACAGCATCTCCCCAGCCCCATTCGTTTCTCAGCATCAAGTCTAAACAATCTCTAAAGGCTATCGCCGCAATCGTGGCAACTATTGCCTCATATGCCCCTCAGGCAACTCAACCACCGCCCGTTATAGCGGCCTACCTAGAGTCCAAGAACTCTTTTGCCCCCTTAGAGATGGATTACGCATGCTCCAAGTCTGCAGAGTCCTCTGCGTCGGCCTCCCTGAAGAGGCCCGCCACCAATTCTGGCACCGGTTCATCGGAGTTCTATGACTCCGACGGAACCGAGGAGTCATCCTTCACAATCGTAACTTCAAAACGCGGCGGTAAACGCACCGCGAAAAACCGCACACTTCCCGCCTCAGCGGCCCCTGCCGCTCCTTCAACTTCCGCAGCCCCCGTTGCTGCCTCAAACCCCGCAGCTCCCGCTGCCGCCTCTGCCTCCGCAGCCCCCGTCGCTGCCTCGGCCCCACTTATGTCACTAGACATCCCCGCTCCGACCAAGCCAGCCTCTCGCTGTGCTCCAGTCCTTGCCAAGAAGCAAGTCCCGCCCCCTGTCTTTCTAAGTGACAAGGCAAGATTCACCAAATTGTCAAAATCCTTGTACGACGCAGGCATTAAATATGACCACGCGATTAACCTCGGGGAGACTATTAAAATCATCCCAAACTCTATCGATGACTTCCGTAGTATCACCAGGCTATTCACAGCCGAACGAGTCTCTTACCATACATACGCTCTTCCGGAAGAGCGTAAAGTCAGGGCCGTCATCCGCGGCGTTCCATTCGAATTTTCCAACGAGGAAATCCTTGAGGACCTTCAGTCCCAAGGTTTCCCTGTAGAAACCGTGCAAAAAATGCACAGTAGAACGGGCCAGAGGTTCAATCTTGCCCTAGTCATCTTAACCAACGTGCCGGAGGCAAAGCCATCTTCCGGCAGGTACGCACAGTGTGTGGCCTGTCGAGAGTGAGGGTTGAGCCCCCACATAGGCGCGGGTTCCCGGCGCAGTGCCACCGCTGCTAGATGGTTATATGCGGCGGCCAACTGCTCCGCTCCACCCAAGTGCGTTAAGTGCCTTGAAACTCACAACACTAAAGAGTGTCCTCAGCCTAAATACGCCGAATCCCCACCCGCATGTGTCCTGTGTAAACAAACAGGCCACCCGGCAAACTACAGAGGCTGCCCTTGCGCACCTCATCCTCGCCCCAGTAGGCAAGCTCCACCGCCGGTCAATGACCGCTCATTCCCGGCTATTTACCAACGGCCCCGTCAGGGCCTTTCTCAGCCCATCCAGGGCTTCTCCTGACCCTCTCAGGGTCCCCTTAGGCCCCCTCAGGGCATTATTCGGCCCCCTCCGGGCTTCTCAAAGTCTATGCAGCCTCCAGTCTTTCCATGGGGCTCCAAAAAGGCAGACCCACCGCGGGCAACAACCTCCGCCCCACAACAATCACAGCCCTCAATGGCTGATGACCTAAAAACGGTGTATTCCGCTATTAGGAACATCGACGTTGGGGAAATCGCTGTGTGAGCACGCAAATTGCGCGCTGCGAGGTCCCCTCAGGACCGTCTCCTCGCTCTTGCAGAGCATCATAATCTTTTGTGCTCGTTGTAAGTTAAGTTAACTTAATTAACTTAACCTACGATGACAGAGCAGGTTGCTCTACCAAAGTCTCACGGTCGTATCAAACCTAAGGTTTTATCGCTTGTATCCTTTAATATTCGCGGTTTGCGAAATAACCTCCCAGAACTTAAGCTCTTTCTTCAAAATCGTGAAGCCGATTTCCTCCTCCTACAGGAAACTAATCTCAAAACTAAGGACACTAAAGGCCTTTCTATTAAAAACTTTTCTCTTCTTCGTAATGATAGGCACGACCGCCGAGGTGGCGGTACGGCCATTTATTACAAGAAGTCACTCCACTGCTCTCCCATTTCTACTCCGAAGCTTACCAATATGGAAGCCACGGTATGCAGGCTAGCTATGACTGGACATCAGTCTATCCTCATAGCCTCCTGTTACATCCCTTCAGGAACCCATCCCCTCAAAAAAGATTTTGAGCCTATTTTATCTTTAGGCAATTCAGTCATTATGTTTGGAGATTTTAACTCAAAGCATACTGAATGGACATGCCGTACTACCTCCCCTAGTGGCAAGATACTGCTCGATATCACGCAGTCTCTTGACCTTACCGTTCACAGTCCCCTCAGTGCTACTCACTATCCCGATGTCACCGACCACGCTCCCGACGTGCTAGATTTTGCACTACTCAAAAGTGTTTCCCTCAACCTCAGGGCAATCGAGACACTAGACGATCTAGGATCCGACCACCGACCGGTCTCCCTCATTCTTGGACATCAGCCACCACCCTCAACACCCTCTACTAAAACCTTCACCAATTGGAAGGGCTTCAAGGAGTCCCTAGCGATTGCTCTGGACTCACAGGACTCTCCCATCTCCCTATCGTCGGACTTAGACAGTCCTGAAAAAATCGACACCGCGGTCGATTCACTCTCCACCCTTTCTAAAAACTCCCTTAAGGAGAATGAAAGGGTAGTCCCGGTTGCTAATAATTGTGGACTTCCCCTACATATAAGCAACCTATTAAAAGCCAAGAAAGCTGCTTTCCGGAGAGCAGCAAAATATCCCACGCCCGAATATAGGCACACGACCAATCGTCTTCAACAAGAACTCCGTTTCCGCCTCTCTGAATTTCGAGACCTCGAAAAGAGTATACTCATGGAGAATATCTCTCCCTCTCATACAGCGTACTATCGAATGGCAAGAGCCCTCCGCATAGACGCTATCACCCACACTCCCCCTCTCTCCCGTCCCGACGGTACGGTAGCCTTCGAGGACGAGGAAAAGGCTGAGTGCTTTGCAGACAGCATTGCCGCTCAATGCTCTCCTAGCTTTCAACCCGTTGACCCTTCACACGTCCAGGCAGTTGAGGATGAGCTCCGCCGCCGGAACTCACCCCCTACAGCCTCCGAACCTATCTCTGTGTCCAATGATGAGATTTCGTCCCTCATCAAAGGACTTTAGCCCAAAAAGGCTCCGGGCGCGGATGGCATCTTCAACCAAGCCCTAAAACACTTTCCTGAGCAGGTGTTAACCTTTTTATCTATTATTATCTTCAACGCCTGCTTCAACCTTAGTTACTTTCCCACTACGTGGAAAGAGGCAACTGTGATTGGTATTCCCAAGCCAGGCAAGCCTCTCAACCTCCCTTCCAGTCATCGCCCCATTAGCCTCCTCAAGGCCATGAGCAAGCTCTTTGAAAGAGTCATACAAAATCGCATGAGGCGCCATCTGTTTCCCACAGACGGTGACCCTCTTATCATTCCCCATCAATTCGGTTTCCGAGCGAAACACTCCTGCTCCCAACAAGTTCACCGTATTGTGGAATATATCCTCAGCGGTTTTTATCCCCGTCGTCATAAGACTATCGCGGTCTTTTTCGACATCGCCAAAGCCTTTGATAGAGTCTGGCATATAGGCCTTATCTACAAACTATACAAAATAGGTCTCCCCGATCGTCTAGTACGTCTCGTGGCCTCTTATCTAAATCATCATACCTTTCGTTTTAGACACGAAGACACGCTATCTTCACAGCGCCCCATCAAAGCTGGTGTCCCTCAGGGCTCAGTACTTGCTCCTCTGCTGTACATCCTGTTCACCAACGACATTCCCATCCCGCCGAAAGGTGTTCAGCTCTCCCTCTTCGCAGACGACACTGCTCTCTACTGTAAAGGTATCTCGCTACCTTTCATACGGAACTTGGTCCAACAGTCAGTTGATGACCTAGGAGCTTGGTTCAAAAAATGGCGCATCGATGTGAACCCGGAGAAGAGCCCCGCCGTTCACTTCGATTATAAACGACGCCGTCTCAAAAACACTCCACCAATACGTATGCTAGGGACCGCTGTCCCCTGGCATACGTCTGCCAAATATTTAGGTGTCACTCTAGACACAGAGCTAACTTTCAGGCCCCACGTCAAAAGAGTAACCCGTCACGCACGTTTTTACCTGAATAGGCTCAACAGTATGTTGGGCCGACACAGTAAAATGTCCCTCAGAAACAAGCGTACCCTTTATAAGGTCTGTATACGACCAGTCATGTCCTACGCAGGCCCCATTTTTGCCCACGCTAACCCTAAAATTATTAATGAACTCCAAGTAGTTCAAAACCTTTTCTGTCGTCGAGCTGCGAACGCACCTTGGTACGTCCATAATACCGACCTTCATCGGGACCTAGAGCTCCCTACAATTCAACAATTTCTTAAAAAACTCTCTGACAACTTCTTCAAAGCCTCAGAGTCGCACTCCAATCATCTTATTCGTGAGGCAGCTACTTATGCAGCCCCACTCCCCTCTCGCTATCGAGTCCGCAGGCCGAGAAACTCTCTCTCGGACCCGCCTAATAAACTGTCAAACGACCTGAACTGCCTCATGGCGGCTCACGCACACTCTAATTAAATTATTCATAATTAATTTGCCTTCGTAGGCACTCCCTCAGCGGCTCGTAGCCGCCTGCGCCCTCTTTTCCCAAAAGAGGGTCGCTTCTGATACGGCATAAGAATCTTTAAACAGCTAGTTGCCAGTCCCTCAAGGCGGTTTTTAGCGTGTATCACTTAGGTCCCCCGGTAGGCTGTGAGTCCCGCATAACCAGGTCAGACCGGCTGTCGTGGTATGCATGATGCATTTTCCGCCTCCCTCTGTGGTAGCCCTTTTCCAATTCCTTCGGGCGCAAAAAAAAACGTCGTTCGACACAGTCGGCGGCCAGCTACCTCAAGGAAAACATCAAATATAGAAGAAAGAAAAATATAGCAGCGGTTTTATTCTCCACCAACCCAGCACACAAATTTGCCTGTAGGGCACATTTAATAGTCCTTCGCCAGCCGAATATTGTGGGGAATAATTACCTGAAGACAAAAATAGTTAAGAAGACTCCTCGGAAATCGTTTTTCAAGACTCAAGATTATTCGAAGAAAAAGTCAGCTGACAGCATGGCCGTTACGCGCTCTGAGGGAAGGGGCAGCAAGCCGTCGTCGTCCAAGGCTACCACCTTAGAGACCGGTACCACCTTAGCGACCGGTACCACCAGTGCGGAAGCCAGTACGGAATTGACAGCTACAGGGACGACCGCCACGGAGACTTCGGAGTATACAGACACCTCCGCGGCAACTGATCCATCCACCGTGACTTCCGCCACCGCAGCGACCACTTCGTCCGCTGCCACCTCAGCCTCAGCCGCAACCGCCGCCGCCGCCCCCACCACGCACCCCGCCAGCGCCGTCGCTCCTTCGGTAACACCATCCGCGGCGACGACACTAAATGCGGGTGCGAAAGCCAAACAGCTGATGAAGCCGCCCGCTACTGTCACCAGAGCAATTCGCCGAGAAACAGAAGCTTCTACAGTGAAGCGAGCCAAAAGAAGCACCGCCGGTCAATCGAAGCAAACCGGACTACAGGAACCCCGCCCGCCCAGCAAGAAGAGAGGAGGAGGGGGATCTACACGCAGTAGAACGAAGCAGCTCAAGCTTGCAAAGGCAAAAGAAGATTTAATACGCCTTCAAGTGGAATTAACCGCAGCACGCCTTGCTGCCTTGGTAAGGGAAGACTCAGAAGAAGAGGAGGAAGAAGAAGATGACGCCTCTCTCTTCTCAAGATCAGAAGTCAATGCAAGAGTGGACGACTGGTTGGAGAATCAAGTGAATCGCCCGGTGTTAGCAATCACCAACGAACCTCACCATGCCATAGAAGAACCAACAACTGCCCACGCAGAAGAACCAAGGCACGAAGAAACACATCAGTCACCGGCGGGAGGTCAAACTGACGTAGCCCTCCTGGCTGAAGCCATCACTCGGGCTGTCAGCGCCGCCCAACGACCTAAGTTCGTCGAGTTACCATTCTTCAGTGGGTCTCATCAGGAATGGCTACTCTTTCGCGCCGCCTACTACGAGACAGAAGCAACATTCAGCGCAGTTGAAAATACGAATCAACTCAGAAGAAACTTGAAAGGGAAGGCCAAGGAAGCAGTTGAAGGCCTACTTATGACCAACGCACACCCGGCTGAAGTAATGAAGACTTTGGAGTCAAGATTTGGAAGACCAGAGTCAATAGCCATGCTGGAGATGGAGACGCTTAGAGGTCTGCCGCGCCTTACTGAGTCACCAAGAGACAAATGCATATTCGCCACCAAGATCTCCAACGTAATGGTGACACTGAAGAAATTGGGTTGTTTTAACTACATGTACAATCCTGAACTCGCGAAGACAATAATAGACAAACTGACGCCAACACTGCGTTATAGATACTACGACTTCTCAGCCATGCAGCCACGTGAAGACCCTTGCCTCATCAAGATAGAGAATATCTTCAAAAGGGAAGCAGAATTGTGTGGATCCTACGCGCTGCCCGAACAGATGACACCGCCTACTACAGCTGCACCACAAAGGAAGACTCAAAGGATCAATAACGTGACTGAGAAAACATACATACCAAGATGCGTCGTATGTGAAGATATGGGGCACACCAACGCCACAGAATGTGAACAATTCAAGAAGTTAGATGCAAATGCAAGATGGGACATGGCCAAGTCCAAGCGCCTCTGCTTCAGGTGTCTTTGCTATAGGAACAAGACACACCACTGCCGACCCAAGTCATGTAATGTCAACAGCTGCAAGTACTCTCATCACAAAATGCTGCATTACGAAAAGAAGACAGAAGATACAGAAGCAAAAGAAAATCAAGGGGCAACAGAGGTCATCAACTCAACCTGGACCGTCAAGAAGCAATAATATTTAAAAATCCTACCGATCCAGGTCAAAGGACCAAAAGGAGCTGATAACACCTTCGCGTTGATGGACGACGGCTCAACAGTCACGCTCGTCGACGATAGCATAGTAACAAGCGTCGGAGCAACGGGCCCCATAGACCCACTGAAGATAGAAACCATCAACGACAAGAAAGTATCGGAGTCAGCATCGAGGAGAGTCACCATCAAACTAAAAGTGCTCAACGATCATGAAGAACAAATACAAGCACGCACAGTGAAGAACCTGCAAGTCTCATCTCAACGGGTCCCACAGGATCTAGTGGAGGAGTGTCAGCACCTCTCTGATATCCAAGGACATCTCACATATGCAAACGCCGAGCCACGAGTGCTGATCGGCCAAGATAACTGGCATCTTCTGCTGACATCAGAAGTAAGAAGAGGAGACAAGAACCACCCAGTGGCATCTCTCACGCCACTAGGTTGGGTACTCCACGGCAGCCAGACACGAAGCTTCGGACGGAACATCGATTTCGTGTTACACATCGCAGAGGATCCAGAGGAGAATCTAGAAGACCTCGTGAAGCGATACTTCGAGATGGACGCACTCTGCATAAAACCCAAGAGACCGAAGACTGATCCAGAAGAACAAGCACTTCGTATCTTGGAAAGGACCACAACAAAGATAGAAGAAGGAAGATTCCAGACCGGTCTTCTCTGGCGCAAAGACGATGTCAAGTTACCAGACAATTACGAAAACTCGCTGAAGAGGCTCTTCAATATAGAAAAGAAGATCGATCGTGACCCCACGTTAAAGAAGAAATACGTGGAACAAATGAACGCTCTCGTCGCAAAGGGGTACGCCGAACCCGCCCCAAAACAGAAGACAGCTGAGAAAACTTGGTACCTACCTCACTTTGCAGTAGTCAACCCAATGAAACCGGAGAAATTGCGGGTGGTACACGATGCCGCAGCCAAGACCAAAGGGGTGGCACTTAATGACATGCTACTCAATGGGCCCGACCTACTACAATCGCTACCAGGTGTCGTCATGCGCTTCCGAAAACACATTATCGCGGTTACGGCGGACATCAAGGAGATGTTCATGCAAGTCAAGTTGCGAGAACAAGACAGGGACGCACTGCGGTACCTGTGGCGTGGGGATCGACGAGACAACCAACCTTCGGAAGAGTACAGAATGACATCGTTAATTTTCGGAGCATCGAGTTCGCCTTCGACAGCAATATACGTCAAGAACCTAAACGCCAAACAGCACGGGGAAACTCACCCAGAAGCCGCAGCTGCCATCATAATGAAGCATTACGTCGACGACTACTTGGACAGCTTCAGAACCCTCGAAGATGCCACACGCATACGAAGAGTGTCCGAGCCGTGCACGTGAAAGCCAGCTTCGAGTTGAAACAGTGCAAATCAAACTCAGCATCACTCCTAGAAACACTTGGAGAAGACAACCAGACAGAAGACATGGAACTCTACAAAATAGAAGAAAAGATGGAACGAGTTCGGGGTGTTGTTTGGAGGTTCAACTTGGACGAACTCACCTTCAACCTCAACTTAGCCAGAATACCCTCAACACTCCTAGAAGGGAAGCAGCCGACGAAAAGGGAAGCACTGAGAATAGTGATGTCGCTCTTCGACCCGCTCGGATTCGCCTCGCCTATCACCATCAGGGCAAAACAACTCCTCCAGGAAGTCTGGCGTAGAGGAACAGCATGGGACGACAAGATCGACGAAGACCTGGCGGAGCAGTAGGAAATGTGGATGGAGCATCTGAAAGGCCTCCACGAAGTAGCAATCCCGCGGCAATATCTTCACTACAGCGACGCAGCCTCCCTAGAACTCCACGTCTTCAGCGATGCCAGCAAGTCCGCCTACTCTGCGGTCCTCTTTTGGAGAGCTGTAACAGCAGTAGGCGAGGTCCACCTGTCCCTTATTATGGCGAAAGCAAAGGTGGCACCGTTAAAATTGACGTCCATCCTAAGATTGGAGCTACAGGCAGCAGTCATGGGTACCAGACTCGCAGAAACAGTAGTCGAAGAACACGAGAGGAAACCTGACCGCAAAGTATTCTGGACGGACAGCAAGACAGTACTAACCTGGATAAGGACAGGGTCACGTTCATATAAGCCCTACGTGGCTCACCGTCTAGCAGCAATAGAAGAGAGTTCCAAAGTCAACGACTGGCGCTGGGTTCCGACAAAGCTGAACGTGGCGGACGACGCCACACGAGACGTACCAGCAGCATTTAATAAAGACCATCGATGGTTCAAAGGACCTGACTTCTTATACCTAACAGAAGACTTCTGGCCGACAGAAACCACAAGAGCAACAGCGGAAGAACCTTTCGACGAAGAAAGGACACATTACGTGAGCAACAAAAGAACATTGAAGCTTGCAGAAGGTCTACCTGATCCAGCGAAGTTCTCCAACTGGGACCGACTCCGATACTCAACCGCACGTGTTCTACAGTTCATTCAACTCTGCAGAAACACCAAACAGAGAGTCGACTACAAACGAACAAAGAAGAATAAGGAGGCTTATCCCACTTGAAAAAATAACAAAGCTACAGTAATATATCAGGCGCACATGACGACAAAGAAGCGGTCGCCAGAAGACATAAAGCCGCTAATGGTCTCAGCCGAGCTGCTTAAGACAGCTGAAGAACTTCTGATGCGATCCTCCCAAGAAGAATCCTTTGCGGAAGAAATAGACAGCCTAAACAGCGTGAAGCCAATCAATAAGGAGAGCCACCTTCGCCAGCTCAGCGTCGAGTCAATAAACGGCACACTACGACTTAGAAGTCGTATTCGAGCGGTCTGCGACGTGGAAGAAAAATTCAAGAACCCGCTAATAATTGACGGTGATCATCATACAGTCAAGCTCTGGTTACAGGCTATACATCGGCAACTCCATCACGCCGGTGTAGAGGCCACAGTCAACGAGTGCCGACTGCAGTATTGGGTACTGAGACTGCGCCCTATCGTACGCACAATACTACGAAGATGCCTATTCTGCAGAATGAAGACGCAAGTACTGCCGCATCCGAGAACCGGGGACCTGCCAACATGTCGCTTAGGTCACCACAAGCGCCCCTTCACCTACACCGGGGTGGACTATTTCGGACCTCTTTCGGTGACCGTCGGACGAACTCGACAAAAGAGATATGTGGCCATTTTTACATGTCTCACTACGCGAGCAATAGATCTAGAAGTTGCCGGCTCACTTAGCGCTGACTCCGCGGTAATGGCCATAAGGCGTATGATCGCGTGGCGAGGCTGCCCGGCAGAAATATGGTCAGACAACGGCACCAACCTGAAGGCAGCCGATAAGGAACTACGACAGGCGGTCGACGCAGCGACCGCTGAAGAAGCAGCGAAGAGGACTATCTCCTGGCGTTACGTCCCGCCTGGAGCTCCATTTATGGGCGGAGCCTGGGAGCGAATGGTTCGCTCCGTCAAGACCGCTCTCATCGCGACGTTGCACGAACGTCATCCGACGGAGGAAGTCCTCACGACACTACTGGTAGAAGTGGAATACACCGTCAACAGCCGCCCGCTGACTCACGTCTCAGTCAGTCCAGAGGATCCCGAAGCTCTCACTCCTAACCACTTCTTGTTGGGAGGACCGGGACGAGTACCACAGCCAGGCACTTTCACCGAACAAGACGCTCTCTCACGGTCAAGTTGGCGAGCTGCGCAGAGACTAGCCGACATCTTCTGGCTACGCTGGGTGAAGGAGTGCCTCCCTGAGCTCCAACACCGGCGGGAGCCCCACGGACGAGGTCAAGCAGCATGCGTCGACGACCTCGTACAGATCGTCGATCCCAACCTGCCTCGCAACGTGTGGATACGAGGAAGAGTCATCGCTACATATCCGGGTCCCGACAACGTCGTGGGGACAGTGGACGTGCTGACCAAGGGAGGTGTCCTACGCCGGCCAGTAAGGAAGTTTGTGATCCTGCCTCTATCTACGGACATCGAGCCCGCACCGCAAGCTGATGCGACGCGGTCGCATGGCGGGAGTGATGTGCGGGACAAGTGAAAACAAATAGTGATAGGATAATACATAAATAAGACAAAGATTTTATATTAATTGAATAAATATTATAGTTAGTTTGTACTTAGATAGGATAAACATTTATGTTATATTAATAAAGATTATAGTTTAGATAGGATAAAAATTTATGTTATATTAGTAAAGATTATAGTTTAGATAGGATATAGGCATTTTATGTTAAGAAAATAATAGTGTAGAGCTTATAGTTGTGTAATTTAATTAGTTGGTCACTTTGTATAATAGAACTAGCTTAAGGTAAACAATGACTCAGTAAGTTATAGACCTAGCTTAAGGTAAACAATGTAACGGGACTCAGCATCGTCACTTGCTCTGTTATGCCTCGCGCTGATTGGTCGACGCCGTTTGTACGATACGTACGCCGTATCTATTGTCCCAGCCGAGGTGGTATAAAAGAGGGGCGATTTTCGTCGTTCGACACAGTCGGCGGCCAGCCACCTCAAGGAAAACATCAGATATAGAAGAAAAAAAAATATAGCAGCGGTTTTATTCTCCACCAACCCAGCACACAAATGTGCCTGTAGGGCACACTAACTTTAACTCTGTCGTGATAAAAGGCGTAACGACTTGTGGCGCAATATTTTAATTCTTTCAATTTAAGAATTCTTAAATTTTTTTACGTGGTGATGGAACTTCTGTGTCTAAAAATCTTCTGAACCGGCATAAACCTCTTGTTCATTTGTGCCGTCAAACAACAGTATATCTTTCCGCTCATGTCGATTACTATCACATGGAACTATGAAAGTGAAGGAACAGGTAGTGCATCTGTGCTTGCGCACACACTCGAACACTATGGTCCTTTTCAGACTGGCCGTCGCCGCGACCGAAATTTGGTCTGGAGGGCATTATTGTTATTCTTATTATAAGATTCTAACACAAATTAATTTTATGAAGTGATAATGATATAATAAATAATAACAAAAACTATTAGTAAATCCAAATGTGCCCTAAGCGCATTAAAAAAATTACGTATAACATGATTATATGCACATTTTTAAAGTAGTTTAAAAACACACATGTTTTCACTAATAACTTTTTTATTATACTTTCAATTTTCCAAAAATTTTATATCAAACTACAATTTAAAAAAGTTTGGAAAATCCAAAATTGCACGACTCATAATGCTCATATTGTTATCATAATGTAATCATTATGGTCACACCATAAAGTCTAAGAAGTATTTAAGTATAAATATACGTAAATATATACATCCCACTTACTTTTAGTATGTACTACTATTATTCATTTTGTGCTTTTCAAATATTGTAATAAAAATCTCTGATTATTATAATTATCAAGTATGTATGAAATTTGGTTTTTCGAATATTTTGTATTTGTACAGCGATCTTTTTGAGCCGCTGCAAACAACCGATACAATATCCACTCACGACTGCAGTTGACGCTGAAGTGAGAGAGGGAGGAAGTCTATTTAGTAAAATAAATTAATAGAAGGCTGCTAAAACACCGAAAATTTTGACATTTCGCAACCGAAAAAATTAATTATAACTAAACAAAACAAAATGAAACTGCCATTTACATTTCATGGCCATTTATTCCTACATGATAGATGAATAGCTTAAAAAATAGATCCAGTTAAACAATTAATATTTTGGAAAGTTATCGTTTACCACTCCATGCGGACTTGATAAATCTACACCATAAGCCACTAAAACCACTGTTCAGTAAAATGTTGTTTTTATAATAAGCAAACCCGCCAGTAACGCAAGTATGCAAATATGTTCTGTGCATTTGAATGTCATCTCAGGGTCACCTATAACAGGTGTCAATTGTAAAGTAAGAAAGCAATTAGTAGCAAATAAACGCCAGTGCAACCAACACATAGTTTCTTTTTACTCCGCGCCTGCACACAAAAATAGACCCTAACGCTATCATTTTATGGTCCATCGACCCGAGATTACGGTCAGCGTCGAGTTTATTATTTAAACAAAGGACAGTTCGGAGTGTTAAAAATACGAAAATAATAATTATTTGAACAGTGCAAGACAATTTATTTAAAAAGACAATATTAATTGAAAATTCAAAACAGAATATTAATAAAAATATAATTACAAATTCATAAGTAATAAAGTGTAAGTTGACGACATTAATTGCGGACACTTAAAGTAGATAAATTAAATAAAGGTGTATTTTGGTGATCATCAATTGTTTTGGACATTTAACTTTAATTTTATATCAATATGGAGAACGTTGAGAAAATAATGGCGATCCAAACGGACTATTACGAGAGGGTAGAAAGGGCGTACTCGAATTTTAAAAAGTCTCCCAAAGAGAGGTTAACTACAGCTCATTTAGAAACCCGAATAGATACCACGTGTTACCATACCAACATTTAGCGGTGACTACACAGAGTGGCGCTCCTTTAATGATTTATTCTTAGCGTTAATACACAAAAATGAAAATTTAGAAGATCTCCAAAGGTTACATTATCTGAAGAGTAATTTAAAGGGAGATGCAGAGATATTATTACGTCAGTTTGCAATCACGGGTGAAAATTATGCCGTGGCATGGTCTGTTCTAAAAGAAAGGTATGACAATAAAAGATTTATAGCTAATTCAGTCTTTAAGAAATTTTTTGGTCAACGTGCACTTTTACACGAATTTTCATATGGCTTAAAGCAATTATTGGACACGTCAGTTGAATGTTTGAACGCTTTAAAACATCTAGGTTTACCAACTAAACATTGGGATGCTATTGTAAACTATATAATTACGTCAAAGTTGGATGCTGAAACTCGTGTAAACAATGGGAAGAAACAACTGGTAAAGAAAGTTCGGATACCTTGCCTGATTTTGAAACGTTAAAATCATTTTTACACTGTCGGTTTCGAACCCTGGAAATGGTTGAATCTGCAAACAAGTCGACTAAAATAATGAAACCTAAAACATTTCATACCACAACTACCGGCGAAATACAATGTGCATTTTGTAAAAAGCCTCATTATATGTTTAATTGTCAACAATTTTGCAAACTGCCAATCGAAGAAAGGTACAATTTTGTTCAGAAAACCAAACTTTGCTTCAACTGTCTTATACTTAATCATAATATAGTTCAATGCAAACGACAAACAGCATGTCAAATATGTAAACGAAAACATCACTCCTTACTGCATCGAGAGAACATAAGCGCGGAGAGGAAAAATAATACACAAGAAACTATACATAACAACAGAGAAACTGAAGTATCAGCACACACATCTACGTATGATCATAAACAATCGTGTCAAACCATGTTGTTGGCCACAGCATTAGTAGATGTCATCGCATCTACAGGAACATCGCACGTCTTCCGTGCTTTAACCGACCAAGGTTCAGAGGCTTCATTCGTCACATCGAGGGTGGTCGAGGTGTTGGGGTTGAAAAAATTAGTGATCAACGGCGTGGTCTCTGGAGTTGGTGAGATGAACAATCTTTTAATTAATCACATGGTGGATTTAGAAGTAAGGTCTAGATATAATACTAAATTTTATTTAGATATTAAGGTATTTGTACTTAAATCTTTAACGCGTAGGTTACCTACTAGGGAGGTACAAATTAGTAATTGGCCACAACTTAAAACCATGAATCTAGCTGATCCTTCTTATTATACACCGGGAAGAATAGATATTCTCCTCGGCGCAGATGTTTTTGGTAGAATAATTTTCTCAGGGTTATTAAAAGGGCCAGGCAATTTAATTGCACAAAATACTCACCTGGGTTGGATTCTTTCAGGAAATACAAAACAACCACATTCATCTGCTCGGAACTCACAATTTATAACAAGTTTACACATAAGGAGAAATATCAAAGAAGATAATAGTCTGTTAAAAAAATTCGGGGAAATAGAAACTGAATTTTACACTAATAAGAAGTTATTAACAAAAGAAGAGGAGAAATGTGAAGAAATACATAAAAATACTACAACTCGAGACGAAACAGGAAGACATACTGTCTACTTACCCCTCAAACAAAGCGTAGAAGACACAGTGACCTTAAGTGGCGATATAAGGGAACAAGCGGTTAGACGATTTGAGCACCTGGAAAGAAAATTAGACAAAAATGAGGAATTAAAAAAGGAATACACAAATGTGATACATGAATATTTAGAAATGGGACACATGAAAAAGGTTCAGAATGATAATAAAAATATAGCTACTTACCTTCCACATCACGCGATCATCAGAGCAGACAAGGCTACTACTAAACTTCGCGTTGTTTTCGATGCTTCAGCAAAGGGTTCAAATGGATGGTCGTTGAATGAGTCTATGATGATTGGACCTACCTTACAAACTGATCTTCGGCATTTAATCATTCGCTGGAGATCTTACAAATTTTGCATTGTTGGAGATATTATTAAAATGTACCGTCAAGTAAATATGACACACAACCATACAAATTTACAACGCATTGTATGGAGGAATAATAGATCTGAAAAAGTAGAAAGTTATGACCTGCTAACCGTAACTTTTGGAACTGCAGCCGCACCATACTTAGCGGTAAGAACATTGCATCAATTAGCTGATGATGAAGTCAATAGATATTCAAGTGCAGCACTTGTAATAAAAAATAATTTTACATGGATGACTTTATGTACGGAGATGAAGATTTGAGTAAATTAAAAAATATATGTTGTGAAATGAACCAATTATTGAAAGACGGTGGGTTTGAAATGCAAAAATGGTCAAGCAATTCTAAAGAAATTTTAAAATATTTACAAAAGGAGAAGAAGAATATGGTTGACAGTGTTACTATTAAGTTGGACAAAGTAATGAAGATATTAGGTCTGACTTGGGATAGGAAGGATGATGCATTTAAAATATCTGTCAACTTACCGAGAATACAATACCCTGTAACAAAGCGGTCCATACTATCAGATGTTGCCAGCCTTTTTGACCCCTTTGGATGGTTATCGCCAGTAATCATCACAGCGAAAGTCATGATTCAGAAATTGTGGTTGTGCAATCTCGAGTGGGATGCTGAACTTCCAAATAATCTGGTTGACGAGTGGCTTAATTATAGGCGAGATTTGGTAAATTTACAAGGCATAAAAATACCACGATGGATGAAGATGACATCATACAGCAGGGAAGTACAGCTGCACGGCTTTGCAGATGCTTCTTCGATTGCGTATGCAGCTGTTGTTTATGCAAGAGTGATTGAAGTGGATGGTACAGTAAATGTTACCATAATAGCCTCAAAGACCATGGTTGCACCTTTAAAACAACTGACAGTACCAAGGCTAGAACTGTGTGCTGCTATTTTGCTAGCGAAGTTATTACACGACATTTCAGAAATATTACAAATTCCTAAAGAAAAGGTATATGCGTGGACAGACTCAATGGTCGTCTTATCCTGGTTGCAATCGCAACCTAATCGCTGGCAAGTGTTTGTCGGTAATAGGGTATCAGAAATACTTCAAGTAATCGATAACAACAGATGAAGACATGTTCAGTCAGTCGATAACCCTGCTGATCTAGCTTCGAGAGGTGTCAAGGCTAGTGTTTTGACTCTTGAGGATATATGGTGGTCTGGGCCTGAGTGGTTGAAAGATAAATAAGTAAGCTTTAAGTCGTGTATCATTCCACAAACAAATTTAGAAAACAAGAAATCCCACCACATAGCCTTGGAAGAAAGGCCTATCTGGGAGAGATTCTCTTCATTACCAAGAATGCTAAGAGTATTATCTTATTTCATAAGATTTTCAAAAATAAAAGAAATTAAGGAAAAGGAGAATTTCATTACTTTTGAAGAAATGAATGATGTAATGCAAAGATGTATCAAATATTACCAGCGATTAATTTTTGAAGAAGAACTGGAAGGGTTAAAGAAAGAAGGAAAGGTGAAAGCAAGAAGCTCTCTAATAAGTCTTACGCCAATGTTAGATAAAAATGGTTTAATAAGAGTTGGTGGACGCTTGGAATTGTCTAGCCTAACAGAGGACTCTAAACACCCCTTTATTATACCCAATAAGCAACATATTACTACATTAATTATAAGGGAAGGCCATCTTCGTACTTTTCAAGGAGGAATCTTGCAGACCATGACGTTTATTCGCAGTAGATATTGGGTCATTGGTCTTAAATCAGCTGTAAAACGTTTAATTCGTAATTGCACTACATGTGTTAAATTAAAGGCAAGAGTAAGACATCAACTAATGGGGCAGTTGCCTTCCGCAAGAGTTACACCACGTCGGCCCTTTTTAAACACCGGTGTAGATTACGCTGGGCCTGTACATATAAGAACTTCTAAAGGTCGCGGTCATCAATCTACAAAGGGGTACATCTGCCTTTTTGTATGCCTTTCGACACGAACAGTACATTTGGAATCCGTTACGGATCTCACCTCTCAAGCCTTTTTAGCAAGCTTCAGGCGATTTGTTGCTAGACGAGTTCACTGTGCGCACCTATGGAGCGATAATGGAACAAATTTCGTAGGTGCCGCAAGGGAACTGAAAATCATGTTCGAAAAGGGTAAGAGCAACGAGGTCAGAGAAATAGCTCAAGGCTTAGCTAACGACGGAACAACTTGGCACTTCATTCCGCCTAAAGCGCCTAACTTGGGTGGTTTATGGGAAGCTGGTGTTAAATCTGTCAAAAAACATTTGACAAGAATAAATATGACCTCCAAGTTGCTACATTACTAGCTCAGATTGAAGCTTGTCTTAACTCAAGACCTATATGTCAATTGGATGATACACTTGAAACATTAACACCATTAACACCAGGACATTTTTAATAGGGGAACCTATTATAGGAGTTCCCGACGTCGAATACGAACATAAGAATATGAACTTACTCACACGCTGGCAGATGCTGCAAAAAATGACTCAAGATTTCTGGAAGCGTTGGAAATCGTAATACCTCAACATATTGCAGTAAAGACATAAATGGCAATATACTGTTTCGCCTCCCAAAATTGGTGATATTGTGGTGATAAAGGAAGATGATTTGCCACCAGCAAAATGGTTATGAGGAAAGATTAAACAATTAAATCCGGGTCCGGATAACCTAGTGCGTGTTATTTCTGTACAATGCAAGGGTAATAATGTTATTCAAAGACCGTTATCAAAATTAGTTATTCTACCAAAAATATCAGATGATACGCATTAAATGAATAAATGAAGGTGGGCAGTTACATATGCAACTTCCTGTGGCAAATTATATTATATTTTATATAGATTTGTAAGGTTGTAGTGTTTGTTCTTTATTTGAAATTTATAAAATAGCATTGGCTCTAAGGTTGTCATATAAGGTAGAAACTATTTCAATTCATATGTGCCACATACAACATATTGTTGTCTATATTTGCTTTTTGCTTTTTTTTTTTTTGCTTTTTTTTAAAAAAAAAAAAAAAAACGTTACCCCACACTAGGATTTTCTCCTGTATCGTGGAGGCAGTTTACAAACACATATTGCACAAGGACAAACATCCAGACCCGGAGCAATAATTTGTAGTTCATACAAATACTTGCTTCGTGCGGGATTCGAACCCGCGCCCCCCAGCGCAGCAACTTATTGCTAAGACACTGCGCTACGGAGCCGTATTTACACTGATACAGTACACTAAAGGTAGCACATGGTTTCATGTAAGTTTTATTTTTGTTTAATGTAGATTTTAATTTATAATAAGATATAAAATTTATTGTTTCTTTAATGTAAGTTTTAATTTAACAGAAAGTATAAGATATTTCCTTTGTTTTCCTTATGTAAGTTTCAATTTTGTTTTGTTTAATATGAGTTTTAATTTAACATAAAAGATAAGATTGTTCTTTGGTTTGTTCAATGACATAGTGAGGAAACAGTTGTTTTGGTGGGCGGAATGTTCAGTAAAATGTTGTTTTTATAATAAGCAAACCCGCCAGTAACGCAAGTATGCAAATATGTTCTGTGCATTTGATTGTTATCTCAGGGTCACCTATAACAGGTGTCAATTGTAAGTAACAAAGCAATTAGTAGCAAATAAACGCCAGTGCAACCAACACATAGTTTCTTTTTACTCCGCGCCTGCACACAAAAATAGACCCTAACGCTATCAACCACTTTTTAATGTAAAGATAGTATTTAAGCTAACAAAAAATTAATAAGTTCAAGAGTTATTTATCTTTCTGACAATATGCTTTTTATATCATTTATATGTTCAATATGATTGTTAGATACAATTTTGGCATATGTGGACTATCAGGAAGTCTATGATTCCGTTGAAATTTGGGCGGTGCTGCAGTCCCTTCAGCGGTGCCAAGTTGACTGTCGCTATATCGAAGTGCTGAAGTGCTTGTACAGTAGGGCTATGATGGCTATCCGAGTACAGAACCAGAGTACGAAACCTATCCAATTGCAGAGAGGTGTAATACAGGTTGACGTTATATCCCCGAAACTCTTCCCCGCCGTATTGGAAGACGTTTTAAACCTTCTGGACTGGAAAGGATACGGTATTAACATCAATGACGAGTATATCACTCACCTTCGGTTTGCCGATGATATAGTCCTTATGGCAGAATAGCTGGAGGACCTAAGAACTATGCTCAATGACCTCAATAGTATCTCCCAACGGATAGGTCTTAAGATGAACATGGACAAAACAAAAATTATGTTTAACGTCCATGTCACACCTATGCTGGTAGTTGTTGGGAGCACTAAACTCGAAGTTATTGACGAGTATGTTTACCTGGGACAAATAGCCTGACTAGGTAGGTCCAACTTCGACCGAGAGGTCAGTCGACGGATTCAACTCGGTTGGGCAGCGTTCGGAAAATTACGACACATGTTCTCGTCAAGTATACCTCAAAACTTGAAAACGAGACTGTACAACCAGTGCGTGTTACCAGTGATGACCTATGGAACTGAGACGTGGTCCTTCACATCCTGGCCGGATGAGGAAGCTCAAGGTCGCTCAGTGAGCTATGGAGTGGGCTACGCTCGGAGTTGCTCTGCGTGATAAACTTAGAAATGAGGATATCAGCAGTAGAACCAGAGTGACCGACATAGCCCAACGGATTAGTAAGCTGAAGTGGCAATGGGCCGGCCATATAGCTGGAAGAACCGACAACCGATGGGAAAAAAGGTTCTCGGGTGGCGGCCTCGTACCGACGGACGAAAGGTAGGGCGTCCCCTCACTAGATGGAGTAACGACCTGGTAAAATATGCAGGAAGTCGATGGATGCAGGTGGCTCAAGTCCGTGCTTTGTGGCATTCCTTGGGGAGGCCGATGTTCAGCGGTGGACTTGTGAAGGTCTGTAATGATGATGATAAAGATGATGATGCACGCATTCAGGCACGTACACAGGCAAGCTCATACGCACACACATACGCATGTGAATTATCAAAAGATCTTTTGGCAACGTGAAATATATAAATATATGTTTTTTTTAATTAAAATAGATAAAATGTGTATATTTTCCCTTTACATACACAAAAACAAGAAATCAGCACATAAATTATTAGGCGAAAACGACGGCTCGGGTTAGAAGAGATAAATCAGTGCCGTTAACTATCCCGTAGCACTCCTCTGTGCCCATTTATTCATCATTGTAGTTTTCGTTTATTCTTTCAAACCGATTAAAATGAAAAAAAAAATGAAAATGACATTGAATAGTAGACGCCATAAGAGGAGACTGCGAAATTTCAGAAAATTTTCTTACTTGCAAACGTCGGAATAGCCATCCCGTTTACACCAGACATTGAATCCAGAGCGGTGACAAACGTTGCCAGACGTCTGATACAGCCGCCTGACAATCGTAGCGATTATGGCAAATGCTCCTTACAACAATTGAATTTAACAGGCTAATAAATAATGCAGAACAAATGGCTAAATAACAAGTCTTTTCTCCTTCTTCATTCGTGCTACAACCATAATAAAGGTGTAGCATGTATAAAAAATATAAGCAGTATTCTCATCTAGCTGGGCAAAATTTGTTTTATAGGATAAGGGTGACAAGCGAGCACACAGTCTACCTGATGGTAAGGGGTGGCTGTGGCCCATAGACATCTACATCTATCCTCGTTTGCGAATAAAATGCAGATGCGTTGTCAGCCGTAAGGACTACGATGGAATGCCTCTTTTCCAGTAAAAGGGGTCTCCGGTTCTCTACACTTACCAAACGAAACACAGCAGCATTTAGCTGCTATTTTATTCTGGTATTTTGTAAGAGTGTGGTCCTTCCCCGGTCGAGCCAACCCATTCGTGCTACAACTATACTATTAATATAGCTGTAGCATGGCTCTACCACCTATGAAAACATATAAAAGGAAATGATAAATATACATATATAAGTTGGAGCGTCTATAAAATACCGGTTGGGTCGAGGTGGAATTGAGGGTATGTCGAGAAATCCCCACTTGTTTGTGCAGTATAAAGTTCACTGTAGGCGCTGTGCGAGGGAGATTCCGCTTAAGTTATTCTACGAGTATAATTATTCTACTAGTGCTAATATAGTGTCGTCGTTCTGTTCGTTGTTGTAATTCTTCTAGTGCAGGCAAAGAGAATGGTGTTGCTGAGAGGCTGCCTTGTGTTACACTGAGACGTGTAGTGTTGCTGTTGGTTTGCATACTTTGGTGTTATCATGTAATTACGTACCTCTCGCTACACTGCTGTGTGATTGTGGCGGGGGCGTGTTACGGTATGGTCGAACTGTAATTTCACTATACTGAATGTATAGTACGTTACGTTGTCTTATTCCTGATAATGATTAATTGCGTAAGCAAGAGAGCAAGTTGAACATCCGCTCTCACACTTTTATTATTTTTAACAGTTAACACTATCCTGATGAATCTCCGAGAGAGATGTATGTATGTATACTATATAATATATATATATATATATATATATATATATATATATATATATATATATATATATATATATATATATATATATATATATATATATATATATATACTAGCTGTTCCCCGCAACTTCGCCCGCATGGAGTTATTTTTCGCGGAACCCTAATATAAAATCAACTCAAGTTACTCCTTATAACATCAGTTATCTGCCAGTGTGTATAAATATTGACAAATATTGACATTAATATTTATACGATACTAACGTCACTCAATTGTTTTGCTTTCCCGGAACCCCTCCACTAATATTAAAGTTCAAATTGACTTTGAAGTATTATTACGAATCTTATGTGAATATATTCCCATACAAAAGATTTCTATAGAAAAGTGTTGTTTTTAGACTATTTCAGGCAATTTTTTAAATTTTTCTCTCCGTACGAATCATCTTCGTACTTCAAGGAATATTATAAACAAAAGAATTAGTGAAATCGGTTCAGCTGCTCTCGAGATTTGCGCTTAGCAACACATTTAGCGATTCATTTTTATATTATATATATACTAACTTAAATAAATAAATAATACATAAATGAACAAAAGCCCCACCAAATGGAAGCCCTTGGCAGGGAAGACCAAACGGCTGAGGGTTAGGTGGAAAGGAAAGAAACCGGCGGACGATACGGGTGGTATCGAGTATCACCGCTTTATGCGTTTGAGCCCTGAGCGGTCCGTCATGGAGTCCCACTCGTTTTACTCCGATCACCCGAGAGTGCCGAGAGGCCGACCGGGATTAGCCCGTTTAGAGAAACGACCACAGGAATAATTTCGGTCGGCAGGCCACCCCACATGTCGGTCACCTCATGAGGTGAGGTGAGGGTTTTGTTATTAGACGTATTATTGGCTGATGAGCCAATAATACGTCTAATAACAAAACCCTCGGTTTTCTCCAAAGAGGTCGCCAAAACGTAGCCAAGGAGGCAACTTTATCTACAAAAGGTTCAGTGTTATGAAATTTAAACCCAAAACCCGAGATTCGGTTGTTAAGCACTAACCACTAATGTTAGTTAACATATTTTTTTTTTATAGGATAAGGGGGACAAACGAGCACACAGTCCACCTGATGGTAAGTGGTTGCTGCGGCCCATAGACATCTACATCTATCCTCTATTACAAATCAAAATTTAGATGCGTTGTCACCCGTGAGGACTAAGATGGAATGCCTCATTTCCAGTAAAAGGGGCCTCCGGCTTCCTGCACTCACCAAGCGAAACGCAGAGGTAAACCTCTACTTCACGCTGGTTTTCTGTGAGGTCGTGGTACCACCCCGGTTCGAGCCGGCCCATCCGTGCGACAGCAAAAGCTGCCGCGTGGCTCTACCACTGTTAAAAATAATAATGTTTCAGTCTAATGCTTATTCATTATATTTAATTAACTAAAAAGAAACTTTTTTATTCTTTGTAAGCTCTGAAGCTGTGAATTATTTTATTATAAGTAATAAAAGTAAGTATATTATTTGACTGTATGTATTACACACTTCTTCTCTATAATTCAACTGGAGGAATGATATTATTATAACTTGTAATTTCAAAGATACTCCCTACAATTTAAGTTACATCGATCAAATGAACTTCTAACTTGCCACCAGAAGCCTACAGTCTATATAATATGACAAATTATATACTGGTACACATTAATGCCCCATTGCAAGAATATTTTTATTACTGGGGCATATTTTATTTAAATATTTGACGATATTTTAGTCCTCTCTTTCGTTCATTATCTGAAAAAGGCAGCTTCAACTGATAACTGTTTTGTACAAATTACGTTAATAATTAAGCAAAATTTTACTTACAAGACATATTTTATTTGATATGATTTTATAAAAATATCAGTCTATTTTATTTTTATTGAACGTAAGGAAGAAAGAATAATTTAGAAAAGATAGAAGTAAAATTAAAAAAAATGTTAGAACTTAACTGGAAGGGCTGTATTTTTTTCATTATAAAAATTTCAATACCGACGAGCTTGTAATTATGGTCGCTATGAAAATTTTTCATTAAAACCTGAACAAACGAAATTCGTTAACCCGCAGCAATTCACTAAGCTAGAAAGTCATTTTCTTTGCTTTGTAAAACTTTCAAAAATTTCCAATAGGTATTTCCGACGCTAGAAAAATTGCAATTTCTCTCTGTATATAAATAGCCCGCGGGAGGCGGCGCGACAAAGTGGCAATATTCTATCTCGACGGGGCTCCTCAAACAAGGGGACACGAAAGAGACATCAATATGTTGTTCATCTGTTGTAAAAAGAGGAAGGTATCAAGTTATTAATTGGAGCGAATTGACGGAAGTTCACGCGGAGCCGTGTTTTTGACAAATTTCGCTTTGATACAGCGATTACTTTCACCTCAACGCTTCGAGCGTCGCCTCTTAAGTGAGTCGACATAAATAATGTCTCAGATGCTTTGCTCCAAAAATTTAGATGCTTTTTCTTAATGAAAGATTTACTACAAATTCTCAATATTGTCTGGAAATATTTTGGGGTTATAAGCCATGAGGCATTCCATCTTAGTTTTTGTGGCACTGCACACTTCTGCAGTCACACGAATCTTAAGCATTCTGCAAAGAATTAGCGATAAATTAGAAATTATCCAAATTGTTAAAATCGATTAATTAATGATTTGATTTTTTTTAAATTGATTGTCGAAGAATTAGAGTAATTGCCGATAGGTAACAGGTGTTACTCTCAGGTGGAATGCAACCGTATTTATTCATTATTAATAGGCTAAGCTAGCTGTAAGCGACTAAGATGCCCGGTCCTTAGAAGTGACGTTTGAGAAGATTTTTTATTTATCTAAAAATGTATTAAGCTACTACTAGATAGTTAGACTTTAGTCAGTGGACATCATTTTGTGACCAACCTAAAAAAGAAGATCACAGATTCGTCGTTACTACTGATATGAATATGAATAAAATGAAATGCCTCATAATCTATAAGTATACTGACTGACTCTTTTACCCTCTAAACTGGCTGTCACCATAAAATAGGAAAAGGGATGTACAAAGTCTTGGGACTTTCACATTACTTATAAAGGCAGCGTAAGTGAAAATCTAGCGACCTCTGACAATAACCTAGGATGGTTATTGCGTCTTGGTAGTCCGAAGGATCTCGTCGAGTCGTCTTTAAATTTAATAGTAAATGAGCAAGTATAAGTTGATCTCCTCCGGTAGCCATGTATTTGAAAATAGCAATATTAAATATTAATCCGTCCGAAAAATCTAAATTAAGAAATTTCATTCTTTTAAGTTGGCTTACATAAACACTCACATCTGTCATCCAGAGGGGGTAGGCAGAGACTACGGGCTTTCATTTGGCACGACTCTGACACACCTCTCTCGCTTCCTTTACAACCATATATCTATGCATACACGCTCGTCGGTAAGGGTAAACTCCTAATCTAGCCCATTTTCAATATATCGCCAATTTGGTCGATAAACCTTCGTCTAGGGCGTCTCTTCCCGACTCCGCCGTTAAGTTGGCTTAATTAGAATTAAAGGGAACTAAACGGAATTAAATAAATTCATATTCCGAATTCGGTGCTAAGGCATAGTATAGAAGAGTTAAAGCCACGACCACATGCCCGGCTGCTCAGGTGTACAGCTACATAGGTAGCTTCATGAGGTAAATAAAAATTAAAAGTAATTTTACTAGCTTGAGAAAAAAGTCATATAAAGTCCGCCAACGGCATTACAACGGTACGGCGGACTACCTTCCGTCTAAAAATTCTCTCAGTAATGAGAAACAGAAACAGAAACTTTTTTATTTAATATAGATTATAAATAATACTTATTGAAAAAAAACTCTTTTGTTTAATTACAACTACATTCGAAAAAAAAACCTCTGTCCTGGTAAGAACCAGCAAGAAACCCAGCGGGACTTTTTTTTAAATAACAGCTTACAATCATAATGATTTCTTATATTTACGCGAACACTACACATTTAAATAAAACTAATTTTACGGATTTTATTGCGTATATTAACTTATTTTATATTCCCGACGTTTCGAGCACTTTACAGCACCCATGGTCACGGGGGGGACTGAGGTGTATGACGTCCCAATGTCATAGTTAACCACGGCTACCTCCAGATTAAAAATTATTAATTTTTGTTCCGATCCACGCAGTATGAACTTACAGTATCATGAAGTCTTGCAGTTGTATGCTTGGGTTGGGATTTAATTTTATTAATTATGGGATCCCAAGCAGATGGTAGCACCCAGCCATCTTCTCTATTGAAATTAGGATGTTTCTTGATTTCAATAGCCTCGCGAATCATCCTTGGAAGGAATCGGTGTTCTTTAGCGAGGATTTGTGGTCTATCAAATCTAATGTAGTGACGGGGGCGATCCTGTACGTGTTCACAGACTGCAGACTTCCCGGAGCGTCTATTCTTCACATCAGCTATGTGTTCTTTAACACGGGTTTTTATAGATCTTTTAGTTTGTCCTATATAAGAGAGACCACATTCACAATCAAGCTTGTACACTCCTGCATCTTGCAGAGGAATATTACACTTGACTGATGGTAAAAACTGACTAATCTTCTTCGGCGGCTTGAAATATGTTTTAATGGAAGCCCGCTTCAAGATGTAGCCAATCTTGTCAGTGACACCTCTGACATATGGCAGTACAGCAGGCACTCGCTCGACTGTGACCGGCTTCACTCGTTCACTGTGACGTAGGCGCGGGACCCGAAGCTTATTGTCGTGCAAAACTTGCTTGACGTGTTGGAGCTCGGCGGCCAGGTGTTTACTGTCACAGATCCCTCGTGCTCTCTGAAACAAAGATTTACCCACGGTAGCTAACTGTGAAGGATGGTGGTGAGAATCACCGTTTAAATATCTATCTGTATGGGTCTTTTTTCTATACACAGTGTGGCTCAAGGTGTTATCAGGATTCCGAATTACTAACACATCTAGAAAAGCTAAAGAATTGTTTGCCTCTAACTCCATTGTGAACTGAATTTTAGAATTTAAGGAGTTAAGATGGTCTAGAAATGCAGTTACTTTATCTAAAGGGAGAATTGTGAAAGTGTCGTCTACGTACCGCTTGTAGAATCTTGGGTTTACGGGAGAAGTACGCAGGGCTTTCTCCTCAAAGTCCTCCATGAATATATCGGCAACAATGGGAGATACAGGTGAGCCCATCGCCACTCCATCTACTTGCTTGTAGAACTCCTCCTTCCACAATAGGTAGCCAGATGTAAGGCAGTGTCTAAGTAATACTGCATATTCTACGGGCATGTTGTTTTGCTCTAGCCTTCTAGTAACAATCGAGATGCAATCTTCAACAGGTAAGCATGTGAACAGAGACTGCACATCAAAACTGACCATAGTTTCATTGTCTGCCAGATGTAGGTCTTTAATCTCGCTGACAAAATGGTAGGAATCCTTTGTGTGTGCTCTTGTATGTCCCCTGAGCGGTGAGAGTATATTCGCTAAGTGTTGAGCCAATTTGTAAGTTGGTGAATCGATTTGGCTCACTATAGGACGTAGTGGAGCATTGAGCTTGTGTATTTTTGGTAACCCATACAATTTCGGTGGTTTGGCACACGTAGGTATTATCGATTTTACGTCTAGATTTAATCTTTCGGAGTGTTTCTTTATGAGATCACTAGTTGTTTTGAGTGTGTTATTTGTTGGGTCATTTTTAACCTTTTTATAAGTACTTGCATCCGACAAAAGTTCTTGTATTTTAGAATTATAATCCGACGTATCCATGACTACCGTGGCGTTTCCTTTATCTGCGCGGAGAATCGTGAGTTCTCGTTTATTGCGTAGGTTATTCAACGCTTTAAATTCGTCTTTAGGTAGATTCGGTTTTGGTGTTGAGCTTCGACGTAACATAGACGAAATGTCTTGACGTATCGCTTCCAAATCTTCCTTTCGCATATTGTTTTTTATAGACAGTCCTCGACGCTGCAAATAATTTCTTCGTATGGTAGTTTTTTAGGTGTTAAAGCAAAATTAAGGCCTTTCGATAATACTCTAATTGTTGCATCATCCAGAGTTTGTTTTGACAGATTATAGACCGCGCTTAATCTATGATCCGCGTTCGTAGTCAATGGTTGCGTTTCGTTCTCACGTTGACTCAGATGTTTGATATTTAATTTGGTCGTTAATTTTTGATATTTTACTATATGTTTGTTTTTGCATTCGTTATATTTATTAATTTCTCGTTTATTTAACGTTTCGATGCAAACATTATAATCAAATGTCGTTAAAACTGCCTTTAACTCACTGAATGATGTGTCTATGGATTTGTTTATGGTATGTAGATCGGAGCGTTTTTGTTGGATTACCGTTCGTAACAACTTTTTACTTGCCTGATTTAAGATCTTAGCGCTTCCTCGAATGTCCTTTTTAGTGGATATTTTGACACACGTAGGAATGATATTATTATCACGACATCTCTTCAAAAAGTTCAATGCTGTTAGATATCTTGCGCGCTTAGTCATGAGATCTTCTAATCGGCGAATTTTATTTGCAATTACCAGTCCGTACTGGTTCACATAATGATTTCTTATATTTACGCGAACACTACACATTTAAATAAAACTAATTTTACGGATTTTATCGCGTATATTAACTTATTTTATATTCCCGACGTTTCGAGCACTTTACAGCACCCATGGTCACGGGGGGGACTGAGGTGTATGACGTCCCAATGTCATAGTTAACCACGGCTACCTCCAGATTAAAAATTATTAATTTTTGTTCCGATCCACGCAGTATGAACTTACAGTATCATGAAGTCTTGCAGTTGTATGCTTGGGTTGGGATTTAATTTTATTAATTATGGGATCCCAAGCAGATGGTAGCACCCAGCCATCTTCTCTATTGAAATTAGGATGTTTCTTGATTTCAATAGCCTCGCGAATCATCCTTGGAAGGAATCGGTGTTCTTTAGCGAGGATTTGTGGTCTATCAAATCTAATGTAGTGACGGGGGCGATCCTGTACGTGTTCACAGACTTCTCCCGTAAACCCAAGATTCTACAAGCGGTACGTAGACGACACTTTCACAATTCTCCCTTTAGATAAAGTAACTGCATTTCTAGACCATCTTAACTCCTTAAATTCTAAAATTCAGTTCACAATGGAGTTAGAGGCAAACAATTCTTTAGCTTTTCTAGATGTGTTAGTAATTCGGAATCCTGATAACACCTTGAGCCACACTGTGTATAGAAAAAAGACCCATACAGATAGATATTTAAACGGTGATTCTCACCACCATCCTTCACAGTTAGCTACCGTGGGTAAATCTTTGTTTCAGAGAGCACGAGGGATCTGTGACAGTAAACACCTGGCCGCCGAGCTCCAACACGTCAAGCAAGTTTTGCACGACAATAAGCTTCGGGTCCCGCGCCTACGTCACAGTGAACGAGTGAAGCCGGTCACAGTCGAGCGAGTGCCTGCTGTACTGCCATATGTCAGAGGTGTCACTGACAAGATTGGCTACATCTTGAAGCGGGCTTCCATTAAAACATATTTCAAGCCGCCGAAGAAGATTAGTCAGTTTTTACCATCAGTCAAGTGTAATATTCCTCTGCAAGATGCAGGAGTGTACAAGCTTGATTGTGAATGTGGTCTCTCTTATATAGGACAAACTAAAAGATCTATAAAAACCCGTGTTAAAGAACACATAGCTGATGTGAAGAATAGACGCTCCGGGAAGTCTGCAGTCTGTGAACACGTACAGGATCGCCCCCGTCACTACATTAGATTTGATAGACCACAAATCCTCGCTAAAGAACACCGATTCCTTCCAAGGATGATTCGCGAGGCTATTGAAATCAAGAAACATCCTAATTTCAATAGAGAAGATGGCTGGGTGCTACCATCTGCTTGGGATCCCATAATTAATAAAATTAAATCCCAACCCAAGCATACAACTGCAAGACTTCATGATACTGTAAGTTCATACTGCGTGGATCGGAACAAAAATTAATAATTTTTAATCTGGAGGTAGCCGTGGTTAACTATGACATTGGGACGTCATACACCTCAGTCCCCCCCGTGACCATGGGTGCTGTAAAGTGCTCGAAACGTCGGGAATATAAAATAAGTTAATATACGCGATAAAATCCGTAAAATTAGTTTTATTTAAAAGCTTACAATCATGTATGTTACACAAATTAACAACACAATAAATTAGAAATAGCTTGGTAGCGATCACCTCATTTCTACGGGTTATTATCATCCATAAATTTTTTAATAAAGAGGTGGCCATGTCCAGTGGCTGAAAGTTTATAGGCTGTATTTTATTAAATTGATGTGAAAAACGAACTTACATCATACCTAAAGGTAAAGTAGTGTTTGCAGCTCATGGAAACCCGCAACCAATTTCAAAGAAAGCACACTTAGTTCTTGGAGGTCACACAGGAGATGCGTCGTCATTGTCACCTCTTAGATATATTGCCTCACAACTTGTAATAATTACATGTTAACTATCCACTATTCAGAAAATAACATAGCAGTTCACGTACTGCTGCTCGAAGGTGGAAATAGGTGTGGAATATGAGTGGAACCTTCCCAGACAGACTCTGAGGCAGGGAAGGAAGGCCTGTCAAATAGTATATCACTTTGTTTTGTCCTTTATATTATGTCAGATACTAAATATTCAAGTCAATCGTTTAAACTTCCGAAACTCTTCATAAAAAACTGCAGTGGCAACCAAAGCTAAAATAAGTAACTAAAATAACCTTTAATCAGAACTTGACTGTGAAGACGCTTCCTGGCAATCGCAACCGCTCAACTCATTTGAAAAGTAAAGCGAAAAAGTCTTTAACTTCCTACGAGTGAAAATTGAAAATTTCATCACAAAAGTTCTGAATAAGAACTGCATAATACTTCTGCATTTCACACAATGTAAATTTCTTGCTGGTTTCATCGGCTTGCACATATTCTTTAACTTTTTAAATGCCTTAAGTAAAACAGATTATAAAGACGCAAATTATTTATTGACTTGGATATTTTTTACCGATTAAGCTAAACAAGTTATCCGCAAAAGGAAATAACTATCTAGCGTTGCGTGTCGCGGCCTTAATGCACTATTCACGGAGCAAGTAGTGGTATGTTGCTGTAAATAATTGTTCTATGACAGGATGATACAGTAGTTTTAAAAATTTTACAACAACAAAGTAGTATACAAACATCTTCACTTCACAGAAGAAACTCCTAATAGCTTTCTTACAGATCATGCTACCGCCCCGGGATAGTGATTTTATAGCGTGTAGTTATTTATTTATAAAGTAATATAATCTAAAGGAACTAGGAACTACATCGTGCTTTTGGAATTAAATTTCAAGAAATGGCTATTGTTACCAACAAAGTGACTGTTGTCATAAATAGTGATGAAAAATAAACCATCTGATCACCGATTTAGCAATGTTACCCTGGTGAGGCTTGTAAACCAATGTATAGTCGATATAGCAAAAATTTGTGTATGAAAGTACGATAATTAAACGCGCGCTAATTATACTATTCAAAATACCACGTGGTAAAGCCAAGCTGCAACTATATGCAAATCAAATGCAACAGGCTTAATGCTGCTGCATTTGATTCTTAATTTAGGATAGATGTAGATGTCAATGGGCCGCAGCATCCACTTACCATCAGGTGGACTGTATGCTCGTCCCCTTAAACTATAAAAAACCTTATCGAGCATCTAGCTGACGGCACGTTTGCTCTTTACCACGTACCACAGCCACAGTAATCTGTGCGCTTATGATGCATGATTAACATTTTGCCGTCCCAGCTCGCAATGTCGCCGTCCAACCGTAGCACCGTTTGCACATTGATCCCGCGTTGTCCGCTTTTCATGGTTCATGAGTGGAACGCCAGTATTATTGGCTCCGAACCAAAAGTTGATTTTAGGTGGTTTTGTTGAGTAGATATAATTTACGGTGACTTTGATGCTTTCTAAGGGACATCTGATAATGCCTCAAACGTATGTAATAGTTACATTCGTATTGCGATAAGATTTGAAACAAATTCAGGTGAAATATTTTGGAACGTGGAAAACATAAATTCATCTTTATTCATTCACTCATTACAGTCTATTCACAGTCCCCATATATTGTCTTGTAGGCTTCAAATAGCCCGACCTTATTAGTCATAGTTTCTACAATTGGCAGGCGTGTTAGTAGCCGTAGTTTTATTATTATGGAGTAGCCATCATTCAGATGCTGCTGTTTCATCCTGTTTCTATTTCTTTTTTTATAGGATAGGGTGACAAACGAGCACACAGTCCACCTGATGGTAAGTGGTTGCTGTGGCCCATAGACATTTACATTTATCCTCGTTTGCGAATCAAAATACAGATGCGTTGTCACCCGTGAGGACTAACATGGAATGCCTCTTTTCCAGTAAAAAGGGTCTCCGGTTCACCACACCCACCATACGAAACACAGCAGTGTTAAGGTGCTATTTTACGCTGGTATTCTGTGAGAGCGTGGTCCTTCCCTGGTCGAACCGACCCATTCGTGCTACAACTATACTACTAAACTAATATTCTCTTCTTACGTCACCCACAGGTAGGTATTCTTACGTCGCCACTACACGGCTTCTCATCAGAAAAAGAAATGCCCATGATTTGCATAAACGTGGATTTCAGCTCTCATGGTATATCCCAGGGTATGCGTCACCGTAGGCATTAGGCCTCATAAACGAAGAAAGAATCTTCAAAATTTACTCCAATCTAGATATGGTCTTCACAAAGGGATTCCTAAATAGTTCTTTTAAAAAATAGTAGTATAATTTTAAAGTACTAAGACAATTACAATATTAAAATTCATATAAATAAATCGAAGGAAAATGTACGATTACATTATTGATAAACCTTTGAAAAAGACTATCATTTTAACGTGGAAAACAATTCACAAGCTTTATAATTAAATACGCGATCTCCAAAACGGTCGGTGCTTTATTAATTAAAAACTCGTCACCCGTTAAAACGGATTAAATTCGTGCAACCCGATGAACTGATGGAAAATTTTAAATCAACTAAATAAAATCCATTCGTCACCCTTCCTCGATCAATTCCAATTAATATTATTAAATCCATTTCAAAACAAAGGTTTTTTATATCATGGGGCTTCTAGCAGTAATAATTAAAAACTTGGTTTTGCAAAAATAGTAATAATTCGAAAAAATGTAAACTCCGCAGAAATGCACTATAGAAGCTTGCGCATCCAGCACTGGGATGTATGTAGGTTAAGCTGTTACTTTGCTTACAGAGGATTAACCGTATTTGCCACGTTTGGCAGGCAGGTTATTAATGGCCTTGACATGGTTTCTACGCCGCGTGTTTTGGATTCGTATCCACAAATTATTAGATTTTTTTGTTTTTTTTTTAGGGTTTGTCTTAATCGTCACGCATTGCAAGCGGAGAACGCAGTACCAGAAGCTCTCTTCCTCTCGCAAATTTGAAGCTCCCTGTTATCGGTATGATTATTGTATAGTGTGGTGTGAGTAGTTAAACCGATAATTATTAATTTGTTCCGTATTAAATTAATTATTTCATGACAAATTTCGATTTCATTACAATAATTTTTTTAACATAATATATAATATTTTATTATATACAATATTAAAAAATTACAATAATAAAAAAAACTAAAACTAATAACTTAATTATCATACACTCCTACCCCCCGCGGTATCGTGCCAAGAACGCTGGCTGCGTTTCCTCACTGAATGGCTTTCAGCGAGAAAAAACCAGCCCTCTTATCACCAACAGCAACGAACAGTTGCGGATAGAGATCCTTCAGGAACTTCACCGCACGTGGACCCAACGGACCGAGTCTCTACAGCAAATGGCACAAATATGCAGTCATTTCTCAGAGACTCATATTTGCGCCACTTATAATTTAAAAATAAACATTTTGTAGTTAATTTAAATATGCATATAATTATGGTAACATTGTGTACAGCTATTACAGTTATACTACAGCGTTACAAAACTATAGCGTCGGAATGCGCTGTGTGTAGTTTTTCGATAAACCAAGGAAACCATAAAGCTGTACAAACGAAGTAATTCCCAGCATTTCTCGCGACAAAACCGCTCGTATTTAGGCTATTAAGCGATGTTTATGAGTCCAGCAACAGTGGACTTTATGACCATAGTAGACTGCTGGTATTATTTGATAAGTTTCAGGATAAAATCTTACGTTGCTTAGAGAAAAAAAATACAGATTGTTTTTATAATACTGTTTAGTAAATAAAGTCTTTATTATAAAATATGTTATGTGCTAAATTTCCCGTGTAGCATTTTTTCCCGTGGGTGTCTTAAGAGGCAATAAAGTGAAACTGAAACAGATGATGGACAACGGCCTTCCTGAAACCAACAAAATAATACTAAAAAAACTGCTGTTATGAATCTGCCTGCCAAATGTAGCAACTTTGGAACATATTTCCCTTATGAGGCAATCTATGGGACAGGCTTATGTTCAGAAGTGAACTTGTGTTTGCCTGTTATAAAAGTAATGAACGGCACAAGACAATGCATATTTCAACGAACCATTTCAATCTTTCGACACTTAGATCAACCCATAACAATAATGAATCCTAAAATTCATTCATAAACCTATTTTAATTCTTGAGTTATTAAGATCTAAAAAGTAAAATTTATATCATTCGCTGACTAATTTTACCCCTAATTAAAAACCTGTGACAATACTAGGTGACATAAAAAACATAAAATTTGCTGTCAATATATGCCACACTGCAGATATATTATTGTTGTAGAAGGGATGGGTCGGCACGACCGGCGTAGGACCACGCTCTCACAGAATACCAGCTTAAAAAAGCACCTCAATGCTGCTGTTTCGTATAGTAAGAGGTAGATAACCGAAGGACCTTTTTACTGTAAACGAGGCAGTCCGTTTTAGTATCTGCGGTGGAAACGTCACATTACCACCAGGTGAGCTGTGTGCTCACATGTCACCCTTATTCTAAAAAATACATATTAGTCAATAACCTTTCTGTTGCTTTTTGCTTCTTACTACGGTTTTAAGTAAAATTCAAGGTAACAATTGCTGTACTCAACTGTAACAAATAAAACATTTTATAAAATTTCTTTTGTTTCACTTAGTCGTAGATTTCTTAAACTGATTGGAAATATTTAGCTACGAACTACGTAGATTTAATGGCCCATTAAACTCTTAACAGCTGCCTAAGAAGCACCCTATCGATCAGTCTGAGCGAGCATATTGTGGAATTTTTATCGTGAAATTAATTAAAGTCTATCAATAAATTCTTATATAACACTTCCTTAAGCTTTTGTTCTGTTATTTTTACGTCGCTTATACCGAAAAGTTACTTGTGACAATATTTTTAACATTTTACGTGATTAAAATGTAAAACATAAATGATCGTTTGACTGGCTTGGCCAACATGAATTGGCGGTTGTGGTGTGCACTAATTCGATTTACCGCTTTTTTATTCAATGTCTCTGTTAGTTTTGCCAATAAATGCAACCAAAAATAGTCGAGCTAGCCAAATGTTTTTAGTACGGTCCCCGTCTAACTTTCGTTATCATCATTAGAGCCAAATACAAGTCCACTGCTAAACACCATAGATCTTCGCCAAGGAATGCCACAAAGCACAGCCTCGAGTCACCTACATCCATCGACTTCCCGCATCGTTAACCAGGTCATCACTTCATATAGTAGGGGATCGCCCCACAATTCTCTTACCGGTACGAAGCTGCCACTCGAGAACCATTCTTCTCCAACGGTTGTTCGAGCTGCGTGGCTATTCTTTTGCTGTAAAGACGTAATGGCACGTGAGATCAACATCGTGCAACTAAAGCAAATTACAATAAACGTTTAGTTTTAATCGCTTCTGTATTGAAAATTGCGTCAAAAAACAGCTATTTACGAATGTTTGTGAACGGGCACCGGAATCACACCTCTACAATATCTGGTGCCACAATTATTGCCGAAGTATATTGTTAAGGTATCTCATTGTTGCAAGCTTAGACCAACAAAAAATAAGTGTGAAACGATGTTCAACTTCTTAAAGTGCACTCCAGTACCCATATTTTTCCTTGTGTCTTTATTAGTATATAAAGGGCCTATGTCCACCACTGGATCTGTTAAAGTCTAATACAGGATTTATAGCACATATGCACCTAAAAACAATTTTGTTGGTTGCAAATTGTTTTAGACGCATATGTGATGTGTGTTCTCACAATAAGTTGAGAATTGTGATGGCTTTGTTTTTGCGTCACTTGAAATGTGCACAGCGCTCCGTTTTTCTTTCTTCAATGGTCTGAGGTTACAAAACTCTAAATATACGTGGGATTCCTAAGTAAGGTATTATTTTTTACTAGATATTTTCGATTTAATTTGAAATACGTCATAAAAGGAAAATTGATTAACATTAAACAGTCGAATTAATTATTGCGATCGAGTTGCAGTGTTTTAAGACTAAAATATTGCAATATAATATTGATAAGTGTTAAGAATTAAGGTTGTAAAACAAAATTTGTTAATATCTTTATCGCAGTGAAGCAAACATTGTACACTACCATTTATGAATTCACCAAGAGTGGGCATTGAAGATAACAGCTTCGAAATCGAGTTGTAACAAAGCGCCCAGCGTTGTTTCAGTTTCCAAACAATATTTCATTATAGCCTGGAAGTATAATTGTAACAGAACAAACACGGCTCGTGCCGAAGTTGACAATTAAAATGTTGGAGTTGGGGAATTTGTTAGTCAACTTCTTTGTTTTGCTTGTTTCCTTTTATTTTGTTGATGTTCATTAAAGTTGGAGATCTTAATAAATCAACGCCTTAAAATTTAAAAGCTTTATTAATTACGTAAAGTTTCATAAAACTGTTTACTTTAAAAATGAAATTCGATAAAAATAAGAGTACGAAATACAAGAACAACTACATGTTGATTTATCTTTTTTCGAATTTTTTATGGAATAAAGGCGACAAACGGGCACACATTCCACCTAATGGTAACATCTACCACATCTATCCTCCAGGTGCATGCTCACCCCTTAGAACTGAGATGCTTCATTTCCAGTGAAAAGGGCTTCTGGTTCTCTACACTCACTCTAAGAAACATAGCAACATTAAGCTACTAATATACTTTGGTATTTTATAAGAACGTGGTCCATCCTCGGTTAGCGAATCTATTCGTGGTACAACTATAATATAGCTGCGTCGTGGCTCTACCACGTTTATATTATCCATTTTAAATTTACTTCTGAAATATTTAATGAGGTAAGCTCACGTATTGTGTATTATGGTAAAATAATAACGGCTAGGTAGCGCAGTAGCTAAGCATTTGGTTGCGGCATTGCAGGGACGCGTGTTCGAATCCCGCTAGAGTCAACAGTGGATAAATAGTATAATAGTATAAAAATATATAACCTAAAAATAATTAAAATAATAATGCATGTAAGAATTCGGTATGTAAAACGCGTCCAAAACACGGGAAAAAGTCCTTATGTGAGGGTAACGCTTTTACGTAAAAAAAAGAAAGACCACATAGATTCACACATAAATCTCGTGTTTGCAAATAAGGACGCACCCAGTACTTCTTTCTTTGTTTTTTCTTTTCTGTCGACTTCCAAACAGGAGACGGTAGTCAATTCGACTATTTTTTTATTTTGTTTTTTTTTTTAATGTGTGTTACTTCATAACTTTTTACTGTGTGAACCGATTTCAATGATTCTTTTTTGTATGAAAGCTGATACTTCTCGTGTGGTCCCATATGAATTTGATCAAGGTTAGACCAATAGTTTTTGAGTTATTCTTAAATAATTTATATTGAAGTCGGCTGTACATTTTTAATTTTAAATTATTTACTAACAATTTGCGTAGAACAGTGTAAAAGCGTACACATTGCCCCATGAAGGAATTACTGGCTCTTTGGAGTCGAGTACTGGTATAACTAACTTGTGCTTGTTCCAAGTATTTACATAATGTATATCACTATTTTTAATAAAACTTGTTTGTTTTTGTGTGCATGCATTGAATTTCCGTAAATATATATTTATTTCTTTAAATCTTTCTCTGAGGGATTCCTTCGGACCTAGATACAATAGTTACTAGGATAGGACCTAGGATAGATAGATGTCAGTCATGATTCCATCTGACATTATGCTATTGAAATAACTAAAATAAACTAATCTAGCTGTTTCAACACATGTAAGGCATCTATTCATTTTTACAGAATATGCGGCAGAACTAAGTTTGGTAGCTAGTTTAGATATATGAGAGCCCCATTGAAGCTCCGCGTCAACTGTAATTCCGAGAAAAACAGTGGATTCAATTTAAAAGCACACTGGTATTCACCTGCATTTTATGTGCCTGCACCTGCATTAGATGTGGTCAATTTAATACATTTCGTTTTATTATCGTTCAAAGCAAATTATTGACGTTAAAACAGTGTACTACTTTTTATTTAGCGTTATTCACTTCGTCATACTTCAATAATTGCCTTTTTTATCTGAAAATGGACGAAGTATCGTCAGCAAATAAAACTATATCATGTTTATTTCCTATCAAGTAAAGTACGTCATTAATATAAACTAAGAACAGAAAGGGACCAAGAATTGAGCCCGGAGGGACACCCACAGATACTACCGATCCGGAGGAACTGCTTCAGCTATTTTTTTCAGTTATTATTTAGATTAAGCGCTATATTTTTTACACCATAATGATGTAGCTTCTTGATTAATATCTCATGGTGAACACATTCGAAAACCTTGGAAAGATCGTAAAATATATCCAAAGCAACTTCTGAATTTTCCCATATACAAAAAATATGTTTGATAAGCTAAACACCGGTATCAGTTGTAAATTCAAACTGATTGTTATAGAGTAATTTATATAAATTACAAAAACTTTAAATTTGATAAAGAATAATTTTTCAAGAAATTTACTGAGCGTTAGCAGTACAGAAATAAGTCTAAAATGAGTGGGTTCCAATGTACTGCCAGATTTAAATAAAGGTATAACTTTACTGTGTTTCACTAAATCAGCAAACACACCAGATTCGATAATAATATTGAAAATAATAGCAAGTTCGGGTGCGATCGCATCTATTATAGACGCAATAACTTTAACAGCAACCCCCCATAGATCTGCTGTTTCTAAATTCAATAGTATTAGATAATATTTTATGAAATGCTAATTCTTTTTTACAGACATTTACATTTTGTTAGAGTAATGACTCGGCGACAGCAGGGGAAGAATTGAGTGACTTTGTAGTCAAGATCGGAATGACGGTAAAATATTGTTCAAAAGCTGTTGCAAGGTCTTGATCTGATTTCGTTAAATATTGAAAGTTTGAGTTGTGTAGTTTCATCTTGCCAGTTTCACTATTGATTACATTCCAAGTCATTTTAATTTTGTTAGAGGCATTGCAAAGTGTAACACACTATTTTAAATATTTTGGAATATTTTTTTACATATTCTCTAAATGAAAAACTATGATTAAATAATCTTTCATTATAAAGGTCATATAACTTTTGTCTACTCCTATAGATTCCTACTGTCGTACACTCATTAAACGATTCGTGACTGTTTAAAGAAAGTGTTTTAGAATTAAATATTTTATTAAATTCATGACATATTAGTTTAAATAATGATCCATATAAATAGTTAGTTTTTATATGTAAGAAATGACAGCTTTGTCGCTATACTACTTCTAAATGCGATGTTAATTTATGAGAACAAGCACAGTTTTCTTAACTTTCTGTTTTTGTGCATGTAAGGTAACGATATGCACTGACTACAGTGATCAGAACTTAAATTTTGGATAATCAATTTTTGTAAGGGCTCAACCGTGTAGTGGCGGTTAAAAATATCCACCACAGCATATCTTCCCGTGGGTGTCGTAAGAGGCAACAGTAGGAAACAGGCAGAAGTTAAGCAGCAGCATCTTCCTGATAACAGCAATATCACAATAAAAAAAAACTGCGGTGGCCAATCCGCTCGCCAAGCGTGGCAACTATAACAATATACCCCCCTCCCCCCAATGAATAAAGTTACGAAAAGACGGCCCTCAGTCCCCGGCGGCCCTGCTATTCCTGGCTACGGTGGCGACCATAGTAACGGCGGGGCAGGGGATGCTAAGAACCTCCGGTCGAGGTTCCTTTGCCACCTAAGATAACTCGACCTGGCAACATACAACGCACGTACCCTGAGGACTGACGAGAAGATCGTGGAAGAAGAGATACACAAGTTACGTTGGCATATTATAGGATTATCCGAGGTCCGAAGAGTCCCCCTCTCTTTGGACCGAGTGTCGCAGCATCGTTTCCGGGACACCTGAGAATTTGAGTGAGATTGAGAGGTACTATGGACAGCTGTACACGTCATCGTTGGAGCCACACGCAAGTGTGAGTAACGATCCAAGAGCAAATCTTATCTGACACTATTTTTTTAATAAAAAACGTGACCCCCACATTATGATTTCCTGTTGTGTCTTGGAGGCAGTTTACAACCATAAATTGCACGAGGACTAATATCCAGACCCGGAACAATTATTTGTAGGCCATAAAAATACTTGTTCCTTGCGGGATCAAACTCGCAGCCCCCAGCGCAACAACTAATTGCTAAGCCACTGCGCCACGGAGCTGTCAATTATTTCGAAGAAATCCCGGACGTCATTCTGAGCGAGATTAGAATGAGTCTCCAGCCCCTTATAAACGGTAAGGCCCCAGACGAGGATGGAATTACAGCGGAGCTTCTGAACGTGGGTAGAAAACCAGTACTTTTAGTCGTACAGAAGCTCTTTAATCCTGTTCTACATGGTGGCAATACTCCGGAGGCGTAAAGTAGAAGTGCGGTGATCATCTTCTTCAAGAAAGGTGACAACGGTCTCTTGAAGAACTACAGATTGATTTTCCTTCTGAGCCGCGTCTACGTCTGTTTCCGATAGTCATTACGAATCGTCTTACTCGTAGACTCGACGACTTCCAGCCTCCCGAACAAGCCGGTTTCTGAAAAGGCTTTAGTACCATAGAACATATACACACCATTCAGCAAATTGTACAGAAGACAGAAGAGTGCAATCTGCCACTTTGCCTTGCGTATGTGGGCTATGAGAAAGCCTTTGATTTCATCGAAATTTGGGCGGTGCTACAGTCCCTTCAGAGGCGCCAAATTGACTGTCAGTATATCAAAGTGCTGAAATGTTTGTACTACGACACTACTACACTATGCTCAATAACCTCAATAGTGTCTCCCAACGGATAGGTCTTAAGATGAACATGGACAAAACAAAAATCATGTTTAACGTCCATGTCACACCTATGCCGGTAGTTGTTGGGAGCACTAAGCTCGAAGTTGTTGACGAGTATGTTTACCTAGGACACATAGTCCGACTAGGTAATTCCAACTTCGACCGATAGGTCAATCGACGGATTCAACTCGGTTGGGCAGCGTTCGGGAAACTACGACACATCTTCTCGTTAGACATACCTCAAAACTTAACAACGAAATTTTACAACCAATGCGTGTTGCCAGTGATGACTTACGGATCTGAGACCTGGTCCTTCACTACTGGCCGTAGGAGGAAGCTCAAGGTCGCTCAGCGAGCATAGGCTCTCGGTTTCTCTGCGTGATAAATATAGAAATGAGGATATCCGCAGTAGAACCAGAGTAACCGACATAGCCCAACGGATTAGTAAGCTGAATTGGCATTGATGAATGGCTGGCCATATAGCTCGAAGAACCGACAACCTATGGGGAAGAAATGTTCTCGAGTGGCAGCCTCGTACCGGTAGGCGAAGTGTAGGGTGACCCCCCACGAGATGGAGTGACAACCTGGTAAGACACGCAGGAAGTCGATGGATGCAGGTGGCTCAGGAACGTGCTTTGTGGCATACCTTTGGGGAGGCCTATGTTCAACAGTGGACTTATGAAAGGCTGTAATAATGATGATGAAATATATATTTTTATAAATATAAATATATAAAAGTACAAATATATACTTTAAAAATATTATATATAACATAAATGTGCCATACATATAAAAAAATATTGTAACTAAATAAAGGTAGAATAATTATTTACAAATGAATAGGCATTATTTTTGTATAAAGCGCAGTCAGTCTGTGCTTGCGTGCTGTGCGTGAAATTAGAAAGAGGAGACGCAAACTACTACGTACTGGCCCTTAGCCAGGGCAGTCGGCGACGGCCCGTTCCACGCCCCGCTCCCCTCTCAAGGCCCCCGCACACATTCAGACACCAATACATAGCCGCATGCGATTTTACGTGCACATATATATGCTTAAGTGTCGTTTCTTTTCGCGTAGTGTATATTTTCTTTGCCCATAGTAATATATACTTTTATCAAAAAATATATATAAAATATAGACATAACAATATTTAGAGAATTTTCTTCTGTGAAGCGTCCCTGTATTGCCGAAAAACTACCCCAGAAATCGCCAGAAATCGGGAACGAGTAATGTCTCTTTGTGTTTTGCAGGTACCTTGAGTACGTAGGATTTGAAGTTCGTTAACCTATTAGACTCCAGACGCTGCAAATGTAAAGAGATCGGATCCTCTATGCGACATCGGCTTCGTTCTTTCACGAAACGCAGGACGTCTTTTCTCGACGTACTTTTGTCCAAACGCGAGATTTAGAGCCGTATGGTGGGCTCCACAACTGGAAGAGTTATACTTCCGTTTATTTTGGTGGTTCCACGCTGGTTACAGACGGGCCTCGACCAACGTCTCTACTTAACAAGAGTAAGCCCGTTATTATTAACCTTGTTTCGGGCCACCACTGGAACTGATTTTATATCCACATTCTTTCGCTTGCGACCACAAGAGGGATCCGTTTATGAATATTTTCGGGTAACATCTGCAAACGTTGTGGTTGTGAAATTGGCTTCGGTGGAGGAGTACTCGCGGGTTCAGTCAAGGGCTGAGGTAGCGATGCAAGAACGATCGATGTGCAATGACGATCAACTCGCTGACATACGGTATCGCGTGATTACAATTTTCAATCATCGGTGAAATATTACGGTTACCGCGTGTTGTATTTACATTCTGCAACGACGGTGAATTGGCAGATGTTGCAATTATGTTGCGCAACATAGTGACTTCGTTCCTCAACTCTTTTACGGCTCATTCCGATTCTTCAAATTTGAAACGGATGTCGGTGATTTCAGCTTTCAATGTGGTGATGTCTTTCAACAATCTCAACGCAGCTTGTTGAGATTACGCGCGACGAAAGTTGGGATGTCATCAGGGTCGGTCTCATTGAATCATATCTTAGAATTAATTTAAATCATATCTTTGTTTATTTTCCTGTGGCCACCCCTGTATGTAAGGCAATGTACACATGATTACTTTATATACATTTAAGTTATTAAGATATTCAATATATTTTAATAATTAATTTAAGTTAGTTAGAACCACTAGACCGAGACCAACGAGGCAAGAACGGTATTGAGTACTTAAATAATACTAGCCGTATCTTGTCAAAAACGCATGCATATTTAACGATATCATATCACGTCGTATCGGCATTACGTTCTTTAGATGTAGAAACTATAATTTTTTGTCCGATCTTCATTTATTTTCCACGTTTGAACTTGTCAAGACCGTGTAGAGGCATATCTCAGTGATGATCGGGGAAAACCTACAAGAGATATGACGCGGCGTATAAAGGCATTGTATCGTATCAACAATATCAAAATAACTCCGCGCTACAGATCACGGATGATGATGCGAAACGAAGTATATCAGAACGAAGTTTCGTGCAGAACGGGATGTCTTAGATACGGCATCACAACGACCTATAACATGATCGTGTATAATTTTACTCTCAAAGTATTTATCACGATACACGTCAGTATCATACGACAAAGACATAAGCCTAAAGGATTTCATGTAGAACTGGCCTTGCGCACTCAAAGAGAGTTGGTGCCCAGTTTCTAAACGAAACAAATATAATTTGTCGTGACGGACGCACGGGACATGAAAAATGTTTGTAAGTGGACTTAATATTTTTACTAGTTAACAAAAAAAAGTCAAGATATATTATGTTCAATCCTGCTTATCCTTAAAATGCGGTAATACTGCCATCATAGTTTTCATCTAACTTTATTTATTATCAAAGTTTGGTGAGAATAGTTTGCGGCTTAATCAGGGCGGGACTTAAATGCTCTGTGACACAACTCTACAAGTCCATTAAACTAAAGTTTAAAGTTCGCTGTTGATAGCGAATCACGTCCTGACACATTACACAAGCACTACTAACGTGAATAGCTTGCGGTACAATGTATTTCTATTTAATAAATTAGATCACAGAATTTAGATCTGTGTGAAATTTTGCTTCGAGTAGGGTGTGCACGAATTGAACTTAAATAAAACTAAAAAATAATATAAGTTATACGACCGACACTCTTTGTTTCCTGTTGTTTCAAACTAACTTTAGAAATTACATTGAATATTGCAAAATAATAAGATTCTCTGGGACAAATTATTCTGACGTTCATGAGAAAAAGTTTTATTCTCAGTTGTTTCCAAATATATAAAACTTATATTTTATTTTTATTGTCAATCTGTTCTCAGACTTCGCTCGATAAATACTATATCTCTGTTTTATTCAATAAATTTGATATTTTTTATTAAATCGTGTATCACTCCTTTGACTCGCGCGTACGCGTAGTTGTTGCTCATAAATCACGTTCAATTTGGGATAATTTCAAATAGAAATAGAAGCCTTATTTACTGGTATTTTCAAAAACTGCAATAACGGTATATCATTATTTTTATATTTGAACTTAAGTTTAAAATTTGACATTTCTTTGAAAAATAACCCTGTATACTGCAACTAACATCAAACAAGGAAGAATACAATAAGTGCGTTGTTACCTCGTAGAACTAACGTGAAATACCTCATAGCCTATAATTATGCCGGTTCTCTTTACCATTCGGATAGACAGTGCATGTACTGTAGCTAGGGGTAAAAAAAGTTAAGTGATGGTATTTACCCAGGCGGGTACCTTTTTTTTGACATGGGGAAATGCCTACACATACCCACCTCGCGGGGGCAAGGACGGGCTATGTCGAACTCGCACTGACAGGCAAGGCGCACCAGGAACACAAGTCACGTCCCCCTCCACGGCCTCCAATTCCACCTGCGTAACCCCCCCGTCCGATACGCAGAGGCTATGGGAGATCTTACTGCCCATCTATTGTTTTATTTCTCTCTGCCCTCTGGCCAGAGCAAGCTTTAATGGTGGAGAAATTTAAATATATGCTTATTAAACACATTTTTAAATACGCTTGTATAAAAATAATATATATTTTATATTACATATATTAAAACTTTTTTCATGAAAAGGATATAAATGACTATGTATATGTTTATTTCTTACCTAAGGAATAAATACTAAGCATAAAGAAAATGGTTAAAAAAATGTTACATAAAACAATAGGGTATTACACCAATTTTCAAAAAGAATCCTAGAGTGATAATGAACCAATATAATTTTTATATAAATTTTTTAAAACCTAATAGTGACATAAAATTACTTTTAGTCTATCGTTTTAAATTTTAGCGTGAAAACGCTAGCCGCCATACTGTTCAAGTCGTGACGTCACTGTCCTAGAATTTTGACAATTTTGCAAAGGAATAAGACACTTTTGAATGTTTAATAATGAGTTATCATTTACATCATTGTTGTGTTGTACCTGATTGCAAAAAGACGAGCATATGAACGCCGGAGAAGTTATGGATTAAAGTGCCAACTGATTTAAATATGAAAAATACTTAGTTAAAACTGGCAAGAAGAGACCCGAAGGCATTGTCTACAAAATCTAAACTATACTTCTGTGAAGATCACTCTGATGTAAATATGACTTATATTTAACTATCGATTAAACAAAACAAAACATCATGACATAATAGGTACCTATTGCAAGTCAAATTTTGTAATAGATTAGGTTCATCGCTCGTCTGTCCCGCCCTTTGTGGGCCATTTTGATAGCCCTTGCAAGTGCAGTGCCGTGTTTTACTTAATTCCTGTTTTCTTCTATTATATGGGAATAAAGACATGGTTTGTACTCAGACCAAATAAAAAAGTGACTTTTTATTTCGTCTGAGGGTTTGTACAAAAAAATATAACAAAAAGTTTTTCTCACCTAAGCTTATATTATAATATCTATAACATTAGTGCTAAAAGCGAAGTAATAAACTCGCTTTTACGAATCCGTCTTCCATGATGCATTTTCAATAAAATTTGGAATGAAAGTCAACAATCGTAATGATAACTTGAAAAATTTCGAAATTAACTAGTTAGTACACAGCACATAACCTATTTCTTTGACCTAGTGACGTCACGACGCTATCTAATATGGCGGACATCGTTTTACAGATTTGAGGCACAGGTAAAAAAAAATTATTCTTTAAATTGAAATATAAAATTTATAATGAATTTTTATAAATAGATATCAATATTTCTCGTTTACTTTTTACAAAATCTATCATAAATATATATTCTTTGACTTATTTTTACATTGTGTAAAATACCCTATTACAGTGATCATAGTGTGTAGGGTATCAAATATTATTTTTTGTTTTGCTTATCATAAGCCAGTGCTTGACCACAATCCAACCTGGTGATAAGTGGTGATGCAGCCCTAGATGGTAAATCGCACTGTTTTAGCGTAACAAAAGCCTATTCACTCTTACCTTGAAGATGCCCAGATTGTATTCGGACGAAAAAATAGACGCCTGCAAATTATTCCATTCCTTTGCTGATCGCATTACAAATGATGAAGCAAACCGTATGGTCCTAATGCTGGAATATCGACAACAAAGGGGCGAAGACCCGCCGACCGCCTGGTTGTCCGATGGTGGAAAGGAGAAGGAGGAATTAAAGCGTGTAATTCCTGTGCACACTTATCAAAATGCATATGCAATATCGAGAGACTGGCTACTTTGCGTCTGTGCTCGAGGCTGACAATATTGGTTTCAACCTAATCAAGGTCACCAATGAGTCTCGTAGTACGTCTCTCCAATGAGTCCAACGCTGCCAGGTGGCATTTTGCAGCACCAGCCCATATGTGACAACAGTACTCCATGCACGACCGGACTTGCGTGGCGCTTTATAAAAGGTAAGAAGCTGCGCCCGCGTGAACTACCGCCATAGCCTTGCAAGGATACCAAGTTTTTTTGCGGCTGCTTTGGCTCTGGACTCAATGAACCGCCCATAGTTAGCCCATAGTTGTGGTTCGGAGAAAATTCAAAAATGGACAAAGTACGAAGTCGCTATTCGACATCGTGATTTTTGCTCACCTCGTAGTAACTCATGCCCTTTATGTTCGTTTTGTCATGGACGATAAATGTTACCATGTATTAGATTCAATACATAAAGAACCTCGTTCTTAAACTGTAAGGTTGAGGTCTAATTAACTGAAGGTCTTCAATGTCAAACATTTATGCTGATCTTCATTTTGGAAATATTATCGCTGATCGTTTCCAATATAAACACAAAATCACTTTAGTTGGTTGACTGTTTTGTGATATTCGACAAATAATAAAATTTTCATCATTGTTCATCAAACGCCAACGTATTTATTTGTTTAAACCATCAAAGATCATAAAGTAACGTCACATTCATTCATATAATTGAGTAGCGTTTGAGTATTTGAGCATAAGCACATTAAACAATTTAAAATTTTATATCATTATTATCATATTTTTTAAGATAATGAAATACTTTATTATTAAATATATGCACTATTAACACAATAGAAAATACTAAAAACTATAATAATAATTAAAAAAAAACTAAAACTAGAAACTTAAATATCAAATGAATGTCTTGAACCAAATAGCAATAAATGTGAAATATTTTTTTCCAATAATTTATCTACTTCTCATAGAGACACTTTAATTCAAAATTTTAATCATATTTGTCCAGGAATAAAAACTGTCAGTACGGAATCACTATACCTGCTAGGTGCCCCGTTGTTTTTCGATAGTATTAAACCTGTTTTAAAAACAAAATTTTATCAGTTTTTAAACCACGTTGATAAATTGTATAAATTAAACCCCCACATAGCTCTTACTATTTTAAAATATTGTCTTCTTGTACCTAGATTTACATACTTACTCCGCTCGAGTCCAGTCTGGAAATGTTCGGATATTTTACAAGATATTGATAATAATCTTAAAATAGCTATTGAAAAAATTCTAAATTTAACTTTAAATACTACAGCCTGGACTCAAGCTACTTTACCTATAAAATTTGGTGGCATTGGTGTGAGAAATCTTTCTAGCATTGCATTGCCTGCTTTCCTTGCTTCCGTAAATAGTGTCAGTGACTTATGTAATATAATTTTAAATAATAAAGCAGACCTATGCTTTGCTACGGAGGTAGGGCAGACATGGCAAACGCTCTGTCCTGGTGAAAATGTTCCACTGGAAGTTAACCAACAAAAACAGTGGGATATTCCATTGGTACAGGGCGTGCAGAAGGATTTGTTTCATAATCTCCAGAGTGACCTAGATAAGGCACGCCTACTAGCTGTTTCGACTAAGGAATCTAGTCACTGGTTACACGCTTTACTATCAAGTAATCTCGGCACATTACTTGATGCGGAAAGCTTACGCATTGCCGTAGGAATCCGACTAGGAGCGGCGATTTGTCAACCCCATCAGTGTCCCTGTGGTAGCAGCGTCGACAAGTTTGGGCTCCACGGACTTTCATGTAAGAAAAGCGCTGGTAGATTTTCACGACACAGTTCTTTGAACGATGTCATCCGAAGGGCTCTTGTCTCTATAAATGTTCCCTCGCTTTTAGAGCCTTGTGGAATATTTAGAGACGATGGCAGGAGACCCGACGGTATGACATTGGTCCCTTGGGAGAGAGGTAAAGCCTTAGTGTGGGATGCTACTTGCGTAGACACTCTGGCGGTCTCTCATCTCAGGGGTACCTCGTTTAGAGCCGGGGCGGCATCAGAGGCAGCTGAACTGAGTAAGTGGCGCAAATATGAGTCTCTGAGAGATGACTACATATTTGTGCCATTTGCTGTAGAGACTATCGGTCCGTGGGGTCCACGTGCGGTGAAGTTCCTAAAGGAACTCCATCCGCGGCTGGTCGTTGCTGCTGGTGATAAGAGGGCTGGTTCTTTCCTTGCTCAAAGGCTAAGTATAGTCATTCAGCGGGGAAACGCAGCCAGCGTTCTTGGCACGATACCGCGGGGAGTAGGAGTATATGATATTTAAGTTTTTAGTTTTAGTTTTTTTTAATTATCATATTAAATATATAAATAATAATAATAACCGGTGGTCATGGAACCACGGAACTGCTCCTCATTGACGTGGTCATTGGCAAGGTGGTTAAACGCAACTGTCGGAACCTCTCCGCCACCTGGATAGACTACAAAAAGGCATTCGTCTCGGTGCCTCATACATGGCTTAAGAGGGTCCTCGAGCTGTATAAGGTTAACTGTAGAAATTGAGACTTCCTCGGGCAGTGTATGGGGCAATGGAGTACGATCCTTTGTCATCTAGACGAGCGGATGACCGCTGCGGAGAACCACATAAGGATAAGAAGGGGTATTTTCCAGGGCGATTGTTTGAGTCCAATCTGGTTCTGCCTCTCTCTGAACCCTCTCAGTACCTTTGTGGAGGGTTCCGGGAGGGGATTTCAGCTTCAAAGAGGAGCTACAGTGCTACATATACAAAAGTGACCCATCTTTTCTATATGGATGATCTCAAATTATTCGCCTGCAGTCGCTCTCATCTTATGTAATTGCTAAACATCACTTGTGATTTTAGCAATTCTATTAGACTGGCGCTGGGGACAGATAAGTGTGCGGTCATCCATGTCGTAAGGGGAAGTGTTGCTAAATCTGAGGGCATAGACTTGTCTATGCCCATCAATATAAAGACCCTATCCGAGGCTGAAACATATCGATATTTGGGTATGTCACAGAACATAGGTATCGATGAGGCGGGTATGAAACGGTCAGTTTGCGATGTGTTTTATGCATGCTTGTCTAAAGTGCTTTACAGTTTTTGTCGAGTGTTCCCCCACGCAAGGCTCTACTGGGACTGCGCCATCATTACAGACAGGACTATTCTTTCAAATAAGGCTGATATTGTACTGATGGACCGGGCACAGTCAAGGATATTTTTGGTCGACATTACTATTCCGTATGACGAAAACCTTGAGAAAGCCGAAACTGATAAGAGAAAAAAAAATATCTGGACCTGGCTCACGAGGTGACCGTCATGTGGGGTGAACTGCCGACCGAAATTATACCTGTAGTCGTTTCTGCGAACGGGTTAATCCCAGTCAGCCTCCCGGGTCATGTCAGGTGACTGGGACTCCGTGACGGACCGCCGCAAGCTCAAATACAGAAGGCGGTGCTCATCGATACTGCCGGCATCGTCCGCTGGTTTCTTTCCCTTTCCCCCTAACCCTGGGCCGTTTGATCTCTCGTGCCGAGGGTTTCTATCTGGTTGGGTTTTTATTTATTTATGTATTTTTTTATTGATATTTGTGTATGTTTATCATTTTCATTTACAAATATATATTTATTATACAGCCCAACCAGATGAGAAAACTATATAGATACCCCAAATAATAATAATAAAACATTAAAATGATAATGTGTAATTATCTTAAAATGGAAATCATAACATATTAGGAAGTAGAAGAACCATAAAAGCAGTATTGAACAACGTCACAACGGACGGTAAAGTTATAGAAATTATATTTCTTTCCAAATTAATGCACATATAAAATAAAATTGAAAGTAAGGTTGTTCAAAATAAAGACGTTTATTTTAAATATTATTTAGTTTCATAAAATAGTAACTTTACTAACAATAAAGATAACGTTTGTAACGTGCTATAAATCAAAATAATAAGTTAGTTTGTATATTTAATATTGCTTCCTTTTTTATTCAATGCTGTTTAAGTCTGAAGTGGCTATACCACTTCTACTGTGTACAAATTGCACATAGCAAAATTTATGAGTGTAGCTCCGGTCACCACCCCATCAATCCCGTTTAGTATCTAATAGAGGCGTTTGTCACTGACGCTGTTATTAGTGTTGCCAGTGAAAAATACGACGGAGATGGAAAAAAGAATGTCGTGATTTGTCGCTTCTTTCCTTTCAAGTCTTATCTTAGCTCTTTCATTCACATTCATCTTCCTAGCTTTCATTTCAGCTAGTCAGAGTCAATTACACACGTGTAATAAATAAACATATTTTTAAATACTGCACTTTATTTAACTTTATATCAATTAGAAAAATTAACGTAACGTGAAATTCATAAAAATCTTGTTCTAATTTTAAAATTCAAACTGTAGAAACATTTCAAGTTATTAAAAATTATATAGTTATACTATTTAAGGTAAATAACTACATCCCTAAATAATAAATAGTAACCAAAAATATCATCTAATATGGTTCTTTTTTAATTCATTTCATCTTGTTTCTAATCTAAGAATGTAACCTAACCATAATCTTTTTGCAAAAGTAATTGTTGTTATTGTTTAACTGCATCACTCTTATCTTATCTGCTCTCATGTACTTTGCGAAGTTGTTGCCAGTGATATTTTTAAGGTGTGCGGCGGGAGATGGTGAGTAGCCATTCTATACGTTGCGCTATTTATGTATTTTGTGCTTAGGGTTGCCATACGCTTGTAATATATTAATAATATGTTCTGCATAGTTCATAGTTTCAATTGTTCGCAGAATTGTCTCCAATCAAAAATCGGAAAAAACTAAATACTTTACATTGTAATTATATATAAATATTTTTATTGTAAATAGTATAAACATATAAATTTCATAAAATAAGAATAGAATAAAGTTTGTTAATATATTTAAAGTAGTTTATAATTAAGTTTTGTTTCTTGAAATTATCATAGAGTAAACTTGACCATTTCTTAATATTATAATAATAAATGTAAAGTGAAGAGTGGCCGAGCCCTCCACAATTATTGGTAAGTTACCTCTTTAGTATAATAATAATAATAATAATAATAATCTAAACAGCATATAAATAGTATAAGTACATAGTATTTATATGCTGTTTAGATTTTATATTTTATATATTTAGATAATTTCATTTGACGGAGGACGAAAAATGTTCATGGAGACCTAGATGACTGTAATGATGTCACCTACCTGATGGTGGACTCCTACTGTGGGTATAGGATCTCAGTGACACTACTCCATAGAACCATTGTGTTTGGACTCATTTGAAAGGGCTCCTAAAGTTAAAAAAAAACGAAGTAATATTGAAAATATATACGATAAACTCCTAAAAATTTGTTTGATTCAATGCTCAGTGAATCGGATCGGCAGCGCAGTGACTAGGTTATAGAGCTGTGTGTGTCGCCAGTTCAAATCCATAGAATTAGTATTTAGCATACAAATATTTGTTTCGGGTCTGGATTTTTGGATCATACAAGTGCTGTTCATATATGTAATAAGGGGGAAATCCTGGAAAAGGGGCAACGTATTTAAAAAAAATATTTTTATATGGAAACGTTAATAATAACTTATCTGAAATACTATTACTTTTTCACGTGGTAGAGCCATGCTGCAGCTATATTATTGGTATAATTGCAGCACGAATAGGTCGGCTCGACCAGGGAAGGACCACGCTCTCACAGAATACCAGCGTAAAATAGCAGCTTAACGCTGCTGTGTTTCGTATGGTGAGTGGAGAGAACCGCCACTTTTTACTGGAAACGAGGCACTCCATCTTAGTCCTCAAGAGTGACAACGCATATGCATTTTGATTCGTAATCGAGGATAGATGTAGATGTCTATGGGCCACAGCAACCACTTACCATCAGGTGAACTGTGTGCTCGTTTGTCACCCATATCCTATAAAAAAAATACTTAAACTACTTCAACTTAAGAATATACCTTGGCTTATATGAAAATTATACCAGTACAAACTTTGCAACTTGCACCTTAAAATGTTTGTTGGAAAACTCGGAGAGCCGATAATAAAAATTACGATATGACTCTGACGTGAAAAACCACCGCCAGGAAAACACAAAAAATAAAAGTATTCTTTACGTGGTAGAGCCATGCTGCAGTTATATTATAGTAGTAGCACTTGTGGGTCAGCTCGTCCAGCGAAGGACTACGCTCTCACAGAATACCAGCTGCTGCAAAATGCTGCTGTGTTTCGTATAGTAAGTGTAAAGAACCGGAGACCATTTGACTGGAAACGAGGCTTTCCATCTTAGTCCTTAGAGGTGATTCCTAATCAAAGATGGATGTAAATGTATATAGGCCACAGCATCCACTTACCATCAGGTGGACTGTATACTCGTTTGTCACCATCTATACTATAATAATGTCCTCCAGACCGAATTTCGGCAACGGCGGCGAGTCTCAACGAAGACTAGCCATCGGCGCAGGACAGGATTATAGTGCCCGAGTGTATGCGCAATCACAGGTGCACTCTCTATTCCCTCACTCTCATAGCCCGATAGGACGATAAACCAACACGACCGGAGAGAGATCAGGCGCAGGACCAACGGCTTTACGTGTTTTCCGAGGCATGGGGGTGAAACACCGCCAACTTCCCGACTCCGGGCAGCTACTGAGAATTTCTTGATGGAAAAACTCAATAACTGATTTTTGGCCCGACCCGGGATTCGAACCCGGGACCTCATGATCAGCAGTCGCACTACTACAACCACTAGACCAACGAGACAGTCATCTATACTATATACTACAAATAAATAAAATGTGTCTGCTTGTAATGTCAAAATAATAGCTTTTAACTAAATGCATATGAAAATATATACGAAATTAATAACAACAAAACAATTTTTAAAATTTTTGTCTGTTTGTTTGTCAGTCTTTCTGTTTGTTTCGGCTAATCTTCAAAATGGCTAGCTCGATTTTAACGGAAATTTCACTGGCAGATAGTGAATGTTATTAGGAGTTGCTTAGACTACTTTTATTTTAGAAAAACCATTGGGGTTCCTCGTAAAAAAATCAAAGCTCGTGAAATCTATCCGTATCATGAAATCAAAGAATATGGGATATGCCAAAAATCTTAAGCAGGGTTACTAACCTAGCCGTGTAGCATGTAACGTATCTGATACTGTATCGACCTGCAAGTGGGTACGGCTCGTCCAAGGTCACCGCGTATCCAGCTACGTGCACACTATGAGCAGCCTTTGTGTTCGGCGGGTCACTGCGAGCTTACTGCCCTCCAGGCGCGAGCGGCTCGCAGCAGACTCGTGCCTACGTACTCACATGATACAGTATCATTGCATAGAATAGAATAGAATAGAATAATTTTTTATTCAATATTGATTATACATAATACTTATTGAAAGTCATTTTTTATTTACCACTGGTTCGGAAAATACCTCAGACCTGGGAAGAACCAGCAAAAAACCCAGCGGGACTTTTTTTTAAACATAATTTCATAATTTCATTTGCATTTTACATGATTAGGTAAGTACGCGGCTATATAACATCCGATAGCAGTAAGCCATCTCGATTATGAGCAACATCAAAGGTGCCAGAGGGCTCGTACCGCGATCGTCAATACGTTTTATCCTCACTCCAACAGGATAACTCCATGTTCAGTAGTGAAATTTTACTGAAGAAGAAGATCAAAAAAAGAAAATAAAAAATCTTTATTTTTGCTTCAGTAATACTTAAAATTAAACACATTGTTGGAACACTCCTTTTTAGTTAGGAAACTTGTGTTAGGAGGCTCTACCCGTCCTTCATTTACATAAATTAGTGTTTAGAACTTGGGTAACACATAGATTCTTAACTTATAGTAATAAGAGTATTATTATATAAGTTTTACTATAAGTATTATATGTGTTAGTTGTGTGATTGTGTACGTGTGTTTAGTGTATGCATGTGCAAGTAATTATTTCTAAAAGTGTTTCCGTTTCGTTGTAATCTAAAGTTTTCAACCATTCTATTGTTTTCTTTTTAATTTCTATGCAATGTATGCTTAAGATTTTATTTATATTGGTATACTGCCCTTTTCTCATATTGTACTGAAGCAAATGCCGTTTTAGAGCGATCAGTATATAGATTTAAGTCGTTTCTTCTTTTGTTTGTCTTGTCATGTTCACACACTGGTAGATTTATGAATTTTAAGCAATAAGAATAAAATATATAATTTTCGATCTGACAAGACACCAGACAAATTATAAAGGTCAGTAGTGATGAATCAGTATGGTTTGAAATAGCAGGGCTGTTTGAGCTCGCTCCACCTCAAGGAATGTTGTTTTGAAAGCTCCTCCCCATACTTTACAATAAGTGAGGACAGATTGAGCCAGTGCTATGTATACTTTGTTCAGTAATTCGGGGGTTGTTAACTTAACTGGTAACTTGTTTAACTTTTTGGAAATCCACATTAATTTTCTTATGCGGCCAGTTATCAATTCAATATGGTTATACCAAGACTGTCTCTGGTCAATAACAACAACCAAATGTTTTGTTTTGTCTATTGTATTAATAACAGCACAGTCACAGCTAGAAAGTAGGCTGTCTTGGCAAGTGTGTAATTTAATGCTGAAGTTTGCTGGTGGTTGAGTGGAGTTGTACATAACGAAATAAATATAATCTGTTTTATGAGTGTTTAATGACAGTAGCTTGTTATTTAACCAGGCTGCTATAGTTTTAAGTCCCGATTCTGCACGTGTTTTCACTTCTTACTAAGTGTATTCCGAGAAAGTAACAGATGTATCGTCAGCACAGGAGAATATTTAGATTAATATAGACAAAAAATAGAGTAGGGTTCAAAAGCCTTTCTCAGGTCTAAAAATACTGTAATACACTTTTTGTCATTATCTAAATTGTTTACGATTAAATAGCTTAATGTGAGACCAGCGTCTTCTGTGCAAAGTTGTTTTCTAAAGCCAAGTTGTTGATTTGATAAAATATTATATTTATTTAAGTATAGTTTAATATCCTAGTATTTAAATTTTTCTCTACAATGTCGGACAAAGCTGGTAGGACAGATATAGGACGGTAGTTATTTATTTCGTCTCTGTTTCCACTTTTATAAACAGGTGTTATTAATGATTGCTTAAGTGCGTAAGTAAATATACCACTCGTAAAACAGAGGTTTATAAGGTAGCTGAACACGGGCAGAAACTAATCAACATCTCAGAGTTAATTTCTTCAGCTAGGCTACTACCTATACCGGAGAAATATTTAATACAATTAACTGAATTCGGGGGTTTAGGTTTTGTATTTAATAATCACGAACTTGAAACTTTCTTTTTTTAAATTGAGTTACCTCATTTATATTTTTTATTCGTGTAATAAAACCCAAAAAAATAGAATTTATACAATCAGGTTTTTTATCTATAGAAGAGGGGGCAAATAAACGTGCGTCTCACCTGATGACTGAATGAACTGGTGAAGTGACTAACGCCGCCAATGAACATCTGCAAGACCAAGAAAATTTCAAATGCGTTGCCGGTCTTTTAAAAAAGATTAAGCTTTATACACTATGTACACAAGTTAGAAGTAATACTTTCGTCATTCTGTGATTAAGACCTAATCTTTAAATTTCCATGCAAATAGTTCAACGAAGTTATTTAATTCTGTAATGAAATTATTATATATTTAATTAATATTTGTACCACTAGTTATTGACTGACACAGCCAAAGTAAATAGCGGTATTGTTGTAGAATTTGTATACAACACAGTTGACAAACTGTATAGAAGTTAGTCGTAGGTTATTCCCGTTGTTAAGATTAAATCATTACTTTTATTTTAGAGCACTACGAGGGCGGCACTGAAAATTTCGGGAATCAAGGAAGTGACACAACATTACTATTTAAAAATGTATTTATTGCTTTTCGAAGTGTTCTCCGCGAAATTTGACACATTTTTCCATACGATGGAACCAATCATGGAAGCAACCATTCCATTCGGAAGTTGGGTTCCCCAAAATGGCCGTTTTGTAGGCATCCACAGCTTCGGTCGAAGGTCGGGGCTGTACGGCGGATGGTCTAATAATTCTATGTTTTCTTGCTCTAAAAACTCTTTTGTTCTGTGTGCGGTGTGAGAACTCGCATTGTCGTGATGGAGGATGATGCGGCGGTTGCAGTTCTCTTTACGGAGTTCAGAAATGACCTGTGGCAAAAAAATACTAGCATACCATTCTGCATTAACCTTTCTTTGTCCCTCAAGAGGAATAGTCGTAACATGGCCGGTTTTGGAGACAAACGTGTCCACTAATTTTTTGCAACACTCCGTGAACGAACAATTTTTGTTGGCTTTAACTCATTTTCGAACACCCAAACTCGTGACTGGTTTTTTGTTCCGGGTTCGTACGCATATATCTAAGATTCGTCACCTGATACGATGTTGTATACAGCATTTGAGGATCCTGCGTGGAATCTTTCGAGAGTTCTGACGCACCAAGTAACGCGAGCCGCTTTTTGCTCTTCACAGAGCGAATGCGGTATCCATCGGGAAAACAACTTTTTTACACCTAATTGTTCATGCAAGATTATTTGTATTTGACTCATGCCAATGTCTAAAGTTGCCTGAATTTCGCGGTATGTCACATTTTGATCTTTCTCAATCAGCTTACGCACAGCATCAACGTTTTCTTGGGTGACTGTAGTTTTTGGACGACCTTGACGGGGATCATCACTGAGCTTGACACGTCCACGTTGAAATTCAGCAAACCAGCGATAAATTGTGGTTTTGGATGGGGCTTCATCACTAAATATAGAAATCATCTGGTCAACACACTGTTTTTGTGTAAAACCACTTCGAAAGTCATAATAAATCATCGCTCTTGAATATTCTCGAGTCAATTCCATTTTCTCAACGACTAAACAAGTTTGACAAAACCTTGTGACAAGACCGAGAATCTTTTTTTAAATAATGGTATTCGATTTTTAAAACCAAGGAGTTTTCAATTAAAAAGATTTTAATATGACAGGGACAGTGGAAATATTCCATTCCCGATACTTTTAGTGCAGCCTATGTACATACATAATATATATAAAAGATATAAAGGAGTTGTGAATTGTGCGCATATATTGAGAACAATCTACGAGTTACCAAGTCGATACTGACAATGTCTTAAACAATAGACTAACACAGCTTTGAGAGAGAACTATTAAATCAGCGTTTTGGGTTGAGTGCAAACGAAATTAATACGTCAGCGTTATCGAATATCAATGGTGAGTATAACATGGCTATTATTATTATTATTATATGGGCTTTGTACATTTTGAATTATTGTTAATGACTGTTAAATCTTATTGTATGTGTGTGTATTTACTAGAATAGTGGGCGTCTGTTTACATAAATGTTTTAAACGTTTATGTAAATAGACTGTGCAGAATAATGTTTAGTAATTTAATTTTATCAATTAATAGGTGAATTAATTGTGCAAATCTTAGAGTAACATGTATGTAATTATACTCTAATAAGCCACCAAAAAAAAGTTTTACACAGAATTGTACTTAACTCTACACATAAACATAAAACGTAGACATAAAATCTAAGCCGCTTATTTAAAGAGTGAGTGATTGAGGGAGAAAGAGAGAAAGTAAGAGAAATGGAGAAAGAGAGATCAAGGATATATTTATCATGGGTCCATGTGATGTCGTGGTTGGTAAATAGGTCTTTCTGATAACAACTTAAAGTACCTAATAAAAAACTACGCTTGTTAACGCGCACTCCAAGTTTTTTTTTTTATAGAAGAGTGGGCAAACGAGCGTGCGGCTCACCTGATGTAAGTTACTACCGCCGCCAATGAACAATCGCAACACCAGGGGAATTGCAGATGCGTTGCCGGCCTTTTAGAAAGGTTTAAGCTCTTTTCTTGAAGGTTCCTAAGTCGTATCGGTTCGGAAAAATCGCTGGTGGTAATCGATTCCACAAGGAAGTAGTGCGAGGGAGAAAACTTCTTCTAAATCGCACAGTGGTGGACCGCCAATCATCCAGATAGTATGGATGGTAACGCAAGTTTTGTCGCGATGTGCGATGGTGAAATGAGGGCTAATAATTTTCCACTCACCAGATGTCGCTAGGTGTGACTGAGGTAAAGTTTATTTTACACAGTGTCAGTTAATTGAGAAATTAGTTTTAAATAATAGTTTATCATTATCTACAGTATTATATTAATACACAACACAATGCGTCAGTGGTTTGATTTTTAATTTTTTGCACATTATAACTCTTTTTTTTAAAAAAGTCGTCTTTTAGTTATATTTATAGTTTGGGTTATTCATTTCCAATGTAATTAATATAAAATATAACTAATAATACAGGAAGAAACCTTACATATTACATTTTCCTAAGAAATTATTGTCCCCGTTATGAAATCTGTCAAATATTTTACCCCACTCTAAAGTGGCGCCGCCCTGGCGGCAGAAAAAGTTGTGGATGCCCTCATTGAGCGGCTGGAATTAGTCCTAACTATTCCTCAGAGCACTTATCACACATGAGTATGGCAACTATGGCAAATATACCCTTCTATGATGCACTCTACGGAGAGGCTTATGTTCATCACCGGATTATTGATAGGCTTAAATGGACGGATGAACGGATTATCCTCTAACAGATCACTGGTGCTGGTATTTTAAATTATATTTTAAATTACTGCTCAGTGGTGAAAGTAATAATGAAGAAGTCTGCACGTTCGAAAAATAAAATATACTTCGATGACTTCAGAAGTCCGTCAATAAGCACTGACTCCTACAAAAACAATACCGTTACAGTTTTTACATCCTATCACAAACCCACTGCTGAATATTTGCTATATTTGCCACAACTGGTACTTTAATACGTGGTAGAGCCATGCTGCAATTATATTACGATTGTAGCACGAATGGGTCGGCCCGACTGGGGAAGGACCACTCTCTCACAGAATACCAGCATAAAATAGCAGCTTAACGCTGCTGTGTTTCGTATGGTGGGTATAGAGAACCGGAGACCCTTTTTACTATTTGCTCAATTTGGATTTAAAAAAGATAGTTCTACGGATGCGGCGATTTTTACTTTAAAGCAAACCGTTAGTTATTATTATAAGCGGAAAACAAATATTTATGCATGTTTCTTGGACTTAAGTAGGGCTTTTGACAGAGTCAGTTATGATATACTTTGGAGGAAGTTACGTGATACGGGAGTGCCGTCATTATGTATTAACATATTGATCATGGCACTCCAGATATGTAAGAAATATGCGATGGATCATAACCTATTGTACAACACCAACAAGTCTGTTTGTTTGCTTTTTAAGAGTGGTAGGGTTCAACCTCATATCCCATTGTATTTGTGTAATTCATAATTGGAGTGGGTAACGACGTTTAAATACCTAGGTCATATTGTTACTCAGGATCTGTGTGATGGTTCCGATATGGACCGCGAGCGACATTCCTTGTCAGTGCGTGCCAACATGATAGCTAGACGCTTTCAAAGGTGTTCTTATACTACAAAGCTGGCGTTGTTTTCAGCTTACTGTCAGCCACTTTACACTCCTCAGCTGTGGACGAATTACACTAAAGAGAAATATCGCAGACTGAAGGTGCAATATTATAATGATTCGTTCCGCGTGTTGTTCCGTCAGCCACGATACTGTAGCGCGTCTCAGATGTTCGCAGAGGTCCGTGTCGTTGGTATGGACGCGTTGATCCGTCACCGTATCGCGCGATTTAGAAGTTTTGTTTTTGGGTCGCAGAATAATCTCATCAAAATTATTTGTACTATTTTTATGCATGTAGTCAAATTTTTAGTAGGTGGTCAAATTTATTAAAATCTTAATAATAAAATGTAATAATATCATTGATTAACCAATACTTATAATAAAAATTTAAGGTATAGTGTAATAAATAAAATTAAATTTTTGTAATGGATCTGTGTTGTCTGTATCAAATAAATTATTGTTATTATTTGCTGGAAACGAGGCATTCCATCTTAGTCCTCACGGGTGACAAGACATCTGCATTTTGATTCGTAATCGAAGATACATGTAGATGTCTATGGGCCACAGCAACCACTTACCATCAGGTGGACTCTGTGCTCGTTTGTCACCTTTATCCTATATAAAAAAAACTGGCAGGCGGGTTGGCGAACGCATTATTTTTTTTTGTTGTTATTATACGCTGCTACCTTGTTTGTTTTCCACCTGTTGTGACCACGGACCGTGGTTATGACACCCATGGGACGATATCGGGTTGTATATATTCTTACAGCTCTACGACACGTTTTGAAAAAAAAACAATAATGAGATGCGTCCAGCTGTGGGTTATTAGTATTGCACTTATACTAATTTTAAATTTTTATTGTTGTTTATACAACAACGTCTGCGAATTAAATCTTGATGACAAAATTTATTTAAAATTTCCGGTACACCACTTTACCGATTTTTCCTCGTTTTACTTTGTTTTCGTGGCCCTACTGTTATAAACTCCCTATAACGTAAGATCAAACGTTGCTAGGTCACCAGCCGTTTTGGGACAGACACTCAACCTTCTCAAATTACATTATGGGGCCCGACAACAATAAAATATATTATTTACAGATTGACAAATAAATGTAAGTTCCTTTATAAGACAATAAGTGAAAGCTACATTTTATTTATCAAATAACAATTCGTGTACTTTGGAACAGCAAGTTTAGATTTATTGGGAGTGGTAAATTATTAACAACACTAATTTTGTCAAAGGTAATTAAAATAATTTCTTCCTATAATATTACTCAAAATTAATTGTGTACACAGCTTGTTATAATACATAAGGCCTATTATAGGCATATAATGCCTATTATAGTCCAGCCAAATTAGCGATCAACCTCGGAATGAGAGATAATAAGCTTAATTTTCGTATATACCATCATTTTGGCGTTCTAGAAGTCTCTAATCTTAAAATAATTTTAAAAAGATATTAAGAATCTTAAAAGTCTCATAAAATCTCGTGTCTGCGTTGTAAACTATTCAAGGTCAAAGGAAAAAACAGTTTTTCACGATTATCTCAGTTTCTGTTGCTCAAATGAAGTTAACGTTTATTATAAAAATTGTAGAGCATTAAATATTTTATTTGAAACATTTTTCATGCGCTCCACCGTATTTACGGTAGAGGGCGATAAGCCCGCAGCGCTCGGCCATAGTATAATATAAGCCATAAGCAATATAAACCGAGATAATCGCGAAAAACTGTTTTTCTTTTACCCTTGACGATGGATAACATATGACGCAGGCACGAGATTTTATGAGACTTATGAGACAACTTTTAGAACGCTTAAATGAAGGTAGATACGAAAATTCAGCTTATTGTCTCTCAGTCCGAGCCCACTCTTTTTATGCTAAAGTGACTGGATTACTTGACACTGGTGAACATAGGCATCCCCCATGAATTAGTTTTAGCTTTAGTTGCCATGCTTGATATGCGGGTAGGCAACCGCAGTTTTTTATTTTTAGTCGTTATTAGGAAGGCGCTGCTGCCCATCTCCTGATTTGTTTCCCTCTGTTGCCTCTTACGACACCCACGGGATGATATGGGGTAGTGGTTATTCTTATACCGCCACTACACGGCGGTACTATTCTTCATAACAATGTAATAATATAATATAACTATTACATATTTCATATTTTAGCGGGGCAGCTATAACTAATATGTGGAATATTTACCATAGTGTGAAGCAATATGGAGGCCAGAGTTAAGCAGTGGACTTTTGATATTTTTTTTTTGCGCCCGAAGCAATTGGAAAAGGGCTACCCCGTAGGGAGGCGGAAAATGCATTACGCATACCACGACAACCGGTCTATCGTGGTTATGAGGGACTCACTGCCTACCGGGGGAACCTAAGTGATACCCTCTAAAAACCGCCTTTGGGGACTGGCAACCAGCTGTTTAAAGCTTCTTATGCCGTATCGGAAGCGACCCTCTTTTGGGAAAAGAGGGCGCAGGCGGCTACGAGCCGCTGAGGGAGTGCCTACGAAGGCAAATTAATTATGAATATCTGGGGGCACGGCAGTGCCCCCGTCAAGTCAAGCAAAAAATCTGCACGGCCGTACCATCCTTTTCTCGAAGCAGTTCAGGCCATTTCTGAAACGCTATAACTTCGTTATGGATTAAACTAGAAGTCTGAATTTTTACTTACTAAGTAGGCATTGTATAGACTCAGTATATTTAAAATTTTATCAAATTCGAACCAGTAGTTTAAGAATTATAACTAGTCAAAATTTCTTAATTTTGTCACTCACTGACTGACCGATCATCAAAACTCTGAGGCACTTCTAGCAGACATAGAAACTTCAAATTTGGAATACAATTATTGTTTAGTATATAAATTAAGGAAAAATTAAAATATTATACAATTTCGGTCCAGTTTTCGAGATACACTAACTGCATAAATAACTTTGTAATCCCATATAAACATATAGTATTACAAAGTTACATTTGCAGTGAATGAATCAGTGTAACTATATATCTATAATGGAATAATAGGTGTAAATAGCTACCTAGATATAACTATCTACAAAAAGAAATGAGATGCCATCAAAAACATAACTTGTAAAAAAAAGCCAAGTCTCGCAACTCAGTTCTTCTACCGTAAAAAGTTTTGAGATCCATGTAATACCAAGTCGGTTTATTTATTCAGTCCATAAATTGATACATAGATTAACTTGGCAGAGATAGGTTCGGAGGCTGTAGGGGGTGAGTTCCGGCGGCGGACCTCATCTTCCACTGCCTGGACGTGTGAAGGGTCAACGGGTTGAGAGCTAGGAGAGCACTGAGCTGCAATGCTGTCTGCAAAGCACTCAGCCTTTTCCTCGTCATCGAAGGCTACCGTACCGTCGGGACGGGAGAGAGGGGGAGTGTGGGTGATAGCGTCTATGCGGAGGGCTCTTGCCATCCGATAGTACGCTGTATGAGAGGGAGAGATATTCTCCATGAGTTTACTCTTTTCGAGGTCTCGAAATTCAGAGAGGCGGAAACGGAGTTCTCGTTGAAGAAGATTGGCCGTGTGCCTATATTCGGGCGTGGGATATTTTGCTGCTCTCCGGAAAGCAGCTTTCTTGGCTTTTAATAGGTTGCTAATATCTACATATTAGCAACCTTTCTCTACAGGAAGCCCACTATTATTAGCAACCGGGACTACCCTTTCATTCTCCTTAAGGGAGGTTTTAATAAGGGTGGAGAGTGAATCGACCGCGGTGTCGATTTTTTCGGGACTGTCTAACTCCAACGATAGGGAGATGGGAGAGTCCTGTGAGTCCAGAGCATTCGCTAGGGACTCCTTGAAGCCTTCCAATTTGTGAAGGTTTTAGTAGAGGGTGTTGAGGATGGCTGATGGCCAAGAATGAGGAAGACCGGTCGGTGGTGGGATCCTAGATCGTCTAATGTCTCGAATGCCCTAAGGTTTTTTTTTCTGTGGCAACCCCGGTGACAAGTTGTAAAATTATTGCTCCCAACTATTTTTAAAAATTAAATATTGTAAATTAATTTTGAGTTACAGTTGTTAAATACGACTTATTTGTGTTTGTGATATAAGTAAAAGTCAGAAGTACCTATTTTAATTACATACATTGTGTTTAGTGTTTCAACCAAAAGTAACAGCTGTAACGAACATCGTTTAAACGTATTGTAAGTGTAATTCTTGTTATCCCTTTAACATTTTTAGATTTACCTATTAAGTAAGTGTTGTTGTGGATTTCATTTTGAATTATTTACATGATAATTTAATTTGAGATCTGTAAATAAGCCCATACATTTCGAAATTTGCTTACTCTGCTTCTTTGGTTTTCTTTCTTTGTTTTCTTTTGCTATTTACATTTAATAGTAAAATGAATACACGCAACGCCAAAACGCGCCAATTGGAGAACCAACTTCAAATGGCGCTTCAAGAACTAAAGGCGTCAAGGGAGCAGTGTGAGCTGTTAATTAAAGAAAGGGATGACAATGAAAAGGAAATAATAAACATAATTGCTAAAAATACTAAACTAAAAAGTGACATGGTTAAGTTGCATAAAGAATATACATTTGTTACAAAAGAAAGAGATCAACTTCAGAGAACAGTCGATGAGTTTGACCAGTGCAGCAAGGAATATGAGGAATCCCTCAAATTAATTGCTGCATTGCAGTTACAGTTAAGTGAGGCTAATGAGCAGATTGTGCAATTAAAACATTACATAGATAACATGAAAGCGTCCCAAACTCCAAGTCTGTTCAACGAGCTCATAGAATGTGAATCTTCTAAATCTAAAGCATTGCAACCCTCCACAACAACCGATTTGACTGGTGATGATTATGTCATATCAAGAACAGCAGCAAGGACTACCTGCAGTAGAAGAAAACTAAAGAAATATATAAAAATTAATAAATATATTAGAAAACTACAAAAATTAATTAAAACTAAAATTAATGTTAAAATTATATAAATGTATGCAAAGAAAAGCAAGAACTAATTAATAAACTTAAAATATATTCAATTGAGGTGGAAAATATGAATCACTGTTATGAGACTGATATAGAGTGTCTAAATTCAACAATTTTATCACTTAAAAGCTCTCTACAAATTATATCAAATAAATATGCATCGGCTCAAGATGAGATAAAAGAACACATATTGGCCATGAATGATCTGGTAAAATCATGTAAGTATAATGAGGAGCGCTTTGACTCCTTAATAAAACATCAGAGTGAGTATCAGCGCTCCATACCAGGTTCATCGGGGACAATATGTGTAAATAACAAAGTTAATTGTAAGACCTCATTATTTTCACCTCTATGACAGTGCCATGACAAAGGATATAGACTTAAAAAGCAATGAAAATATAAAAAAAAATAAAGTTATTATGTATTGTGATGACATAGGCAAAAATTTGGGCATGATGTTAAATAACTGTTTAAAAGGACATCTGATCAGTAATTATTGCATCCCTGGAGCATCCTTTAGTCATATAATGGATAAAGTTTTAGCTAGTAAATTTTGTCCTAATAGCACATTAATAATTCTTGTTGGGAGAAGAGGCAATCTAAACAAAAATCAATTATTAAAATATATTGATAATCTAAATACTTTAAATGTACATAAAATTATCTTGTTTACATTGCCTTACATACAGGGTTGGCCGCAGGAAAATAAAATAAGATATGATTTAAATTTATTAATAAATAACTTTTCATGTAATAATAATTTAAACTTGACATTTAATTGTTACAATTATAATGATAGAATTAATTTAATAGATATAAATAATTTAATTAAGAAATTTTTGACTAAAGATAGGTATTACCTATCAAAATATAATTTAAGACAGATAGCAAATGTGCTATCTTATTATTTATATATTAAATCAGCCAAGGACTTGGCTACACAGACATCTGCTTCTTTTGAGCAGTGTAATGACTTAATATGCAATTTGGAATCAGTTCCAAGTAATTTAAATTAGAAAATGAGACAATAGAGGTAATCTCTAGCAGCTATAATAACTTAAATAATTTAGAATGTGGCTTACAAATCTTTAATTGTATGACTCCACAGAAAGATAATGAAAATTGTTTACACCTGGTGCATCAAAATATACAAGGCATGATAGGCAAAGAGCTAGAAATTGAGTTGTTCTTAAATAGCAACAATATTCATATTTTATGTATTACTGAACATTGGTTAAAAGCTTATAACTTAATGTTTAACTTCAGTAATCACAGGTGGTCAGTTCTTTCAATAGAGAAACGGTTTTAAGAGGTGGCTCCTTAATATTAGCTAGTAAATTATTGTCATGTAAAGAACGTAAAGATATTGTGAGCCTCTCTGTTGAGCGAACTGTAGAAATGGCATGTGTTGAGTTTGAGCACCTCATTGTTGTGAGCGTCTACAGACCCCCATGTTCTATATACGATAGTTTTGAAAAAATTATGGAGGAAGTTTTTGCTAAGCTTAATAAACAGAATAAATCTGTTGTAATATGTGGAGACTTTAATATCAATCTCCTAGAAGCTTCCTCAATCAATATTAAATTTAGATCATTATTTAAATCATATGGTCTTTTTAATTTATTTATAGAGCCAACGCGTATTGCTCAATCTAGTGCAACATGTATAGATAATATTTTTACAAATGTGAAGCCATTGCATAAATGTATAATTCAAAAATTAAGTTCTGATCACTGTGGACAAGTAGTTTCGTTACCATATGTTCACAAAAAGCAAGTAGATGAGAAAGTTGTGTTTGTTCCAGTAAATGCACGTCGCTTGGAGAAATTTAGAAGTAACATAGTGAAAAAACTTCCATCACTTTCATACCAAAATGATCCAAATTTTTTGTATAGAACATTATTTAAGCTTATTTGCAATGAATTTAATAATACTTTTACTTCTAAAACATTCTCCTTGAACAGTCGGAAGTCATTTAATGAATGGGCGACAGCAGGAGTCCATAAGAGCAGACGCAGGTTATATGATCTTTACCATGAAAGGTCATATAACCATAGCGTCGAATTTAGAGAATATGTAAAAAAATATTCAAAAATATTTAAAAGAGTGTGCTCCACAGCCAAGTCTTTGCATTTGAGCAACAAAATTAAGACGGCTTCTAATAAAATTAAAATGACATGGAGTATAATTAATAGCGAAACTGGTAAGATCAACTCTAGCAATTCAAACTACAAGTTAAGTGTTAATAACAAATTAACCGAATCAGATCAGGACGTTGCAGTGGTTTTTGAGAAATATTTTACTGATATTCCGATATTAACCACTAAGTCACTGAATTCTTCTCCTGCGGTCGCCGAATCATTACTTAAACAAAATGTAAATGCGTGTACAAAGAATTTTACATTTCATAAAGTATCATCAAAAGATATTGTAAAATATTTTAAAACTATTGATGTTAAGAAAACTGCGGATCTGTGGGGGATTTCTGTTAAAGTTATTGCGTCTATAATATATACAATCGCGCCTCATTTAGCTGTTATTTTTAATACTAGTATCGAATCTGGTGTGTTTCCTGATTTAATGAAGTATAGTAAAGTAATACCTTTATTTAAATCTGGTAGTACATTAGACCCCGCCAATTTTAGACCTATTTCTGTACAACCAACACTTAGTAAGAATTTCGAAAAAATTATTCTTGATCAAATGTTAAATTTCTTTAATATAAATAATTTACTTCATAAAAATCAATTTGGTTTTACAAGGGGTCGCTCGACAACTGATGCCGGTGTTGAGCTGATTAAATATATATTTAATGCATGGGAGAATTCACAGGATGCTTTGGGTATATTTTGTGACCTATCCAAAGTCTTCGATTGTGTTCACCATGAAACATTAATCAGGAAACTTCAACACTACGGTGTAAGAAGTGATGCTCTACAATTAATTATTTCATATTTAAGTAAGAGAACGCAAAAAGTTGTCATCAACAGTACGAGTTCTTCCGGGTCGATGGTACAGATGGGCGTGCCTCAAGGCTCAATTCTCGGCCCCTTTCTGTTTCTTGTATATATTAATGACTTACCTTACATAGTAAGAGATAACCATGATATAGTATTATTTGCAGATGACACTTATTTAATTTTCAAATTAAGTCGACATTTGCTAAAATATGACGAAGTAAATAATGCTATATCTAAATTAGTGAATTGGTTCAATGTCAATAATTTGCATTTAAATGGCACTAAAACTAAATGTATGAAATTTATGACTCCAAATGTCAAACAATTAAATACTAATGTAATTTTAAATGGGGAGAAACTGAGTCTTGTAGATACCACCATTTTTCTTGGAATCACACTAGACGCGAAGCTTCAATGGAGCCCCCATATATCAAAGCTAGCAAGCAGACTTAGTTCTGCAGCATATGCTGTAAAAAAGATTAGAAGTCTAACTAGTGTTGAAACAGCTAGACTAGTTTACTTTAGCTATTTCCATAGCATAATGTCGTATGGTATTTTGCTATGGGGACACGCAGCTGACACTGAAATTATATTTGTTTTGCAGAAGAGAGCCATAAGAGCAATTTATGATTTAAAGCCTAAAGAGTCGCTGCGACAAAAATTTAAGGAAATTAATATATTAACTTTGGCCTCTCAATACATTTATGAAAATGCAATGTACGTACACAAAAATAAAAGTAGTTTTACAAAAATAAGTGATATTCATTCTGTAAATACTAGGAACAGACACAAGCTAGTAGTACCAGTTACTCGACTCCATCGAGTCAGTAATTCATTCTTGGGGCGATGTATACGCTTTTACAACAAAATTCCAGAAAATATACAAAATTTGACCTGCTCAAAGTTCAAAAACTTTATTAAACTAAGTTTGTATAAAAAGGGTTATTATAATATTAAAGAATTTATAGATGATAATAACCCCTGGAAGTGAGGTGATCGCTCCCAAGCTATTTCTAATTTGTTGTGTTGTTAATTTGTGTAACATACATGATTGTAAGCTGTTATTTAAAAAAAAAAGTCCCGCTGGGTTTCTTGCTGGTTCTTCCCAGGACAGAGGTTTTTTTCGAACCAGTGGTAATTATACAAAAGAGTGACTTTCAATAAGTATTATTTATAATCTATATTGAATAAAAAAGTTTCTGTTTCTGTTTCTGTTTCTGGTATAGGGAAACACTTTTGAATAGTGCAAAATCTAGCAAGTCGGGAGCATGGTCCGTGACATCGGGATAGTGAGTAGCACCGAGGGGACTGTGTACGGTAAGGTCAAGAGACTGCGTGATATCGAGCAGTATTTTGCCACTAGGGGAGGTAGTACGGCATGTCCATTCAGTATGCTTGGAGTTAAAATCTCCAAACATAATGACTGAACTGCCTAAAGATAAAATAGCCTCAAAATCTTTTTTGAGGGGATGGGTTTCTGAAGGGATGTAACAGGAGGCTATGAGGATGGACTGATGTCCAGTCATAGCTAGCCTGCATACCGTGGCTTCCATATTGGTAAGCTGCGGAGTAGAAATGGGAGAGCAGTGGAGTGTCTTCTTGTAATAATTGGCCGTACCGCCACCTCGGCGGTCGTGCCTGTCATAACGAAGAAGAGAAAAGTTTTTAATAGAAAGGCCTTTAGTGTCCTTAGTTTTGAGATTAGTTTCCTGTAGGAGGAGGAAATCGGCTTCAGGATTTCAAAGAAAGAGCTTAAGATCTGGGAGGTTATTTCGCAAACCGCGAATATTAAAGGATACAAGCGATAAACCCTTAGGTTTGATACGACCGTGAGACTTTGGTAGAGCAAACTGCTCTGTCATCGTAAGTTAAGTTACTTAAGTTAACTTAACTTACAACGAGCACAAAAGATTATGATGCTCTGCAAGAGCGAGGAGACGGTCATGAGGGGACCTTGCAGCGCGCAATTTGCGTGCTAACACAGCGATTTTAACAGTGGTAGAGCCACGCGGCAGCTCTTGCTGTCACACGGATGGGCCGGCTCGAACCGGGGTGGTACCACGACCTCACAGAAAACCAGCGTGAAGTAGAGGTTTACCTCTGCGTTTTGCTTGGTGAGTGCAGGTGGCCGGAGGCCCTTTTTACTGGAAATGAGGCATTCCATCTTAGTCCTCACGGGTGACAACGCATCTACATTTTGACTTGTAATTGAGGATAGATGTAGATGTCTATGGGCCGCAGCAACCACTTACCATCAGGTGGACTGTGTGCTCGTTTGTCACCCTTATCCTATAAAAAAAAAAAACAACGATGTTCTTAATAGCGGAATACACCGTTTTTAGGTCATCAGCATTGAGGGCTGTGGTTGATGTGGGGCGGAGGATGTACGCGGTGGGTCTGCCTTTTTGGGGCCCCAGAGAAAAACTGGAGGCTGCATAGGCTGAGAGAAGCTCGGAGGGGGCCGAGTAATGCCCTGAGGGGGCCTAGGGGACCCTGAGAGGGCCAAGAGAAGCCGTGGATGGGCTGAGAAAGGCCCTGACGGGGCAACCGTTGGTAAAGAGCCGGGAATAAGCGGTCATTGACCGGCGGTGGAGCTTGCCTACTGGGGCGAGGATGAGTTGCGCAAGGTCAGCCTCTGTAGTTTGCCGGGTGGCCTGTTTGCTTACACAGGACGCACGCGGGTGGGGATTCGGCCTCTTTGGGCCGAGGACACTCTTTAGTGTTATGGGGTTCAAGGCACTTAACGCACCTGGGTGGGGCAGAGCAGTTGGCCGCCGCATGACCATATAGCTGGCAGCGGTGGCACTGCGCCGAGAACCCGCGCCTATGTGGGGGCTCAACCCTCACTCTCGACAGGCCACACACTGTGCCTACCTGCCGGAAGATGGCTTTTGCCTCCGGCACGTTGGTTAAAATGACTAGGGCAAGAGAGAACCTCTGGCCCGTTCTACTGTGCATTTTGTGCACGGCTTCTACGGGGAAACCTTGGGACTTAAGGTCCTCAAGGATTTCCTCGTTGAAAATTCGAAAGGGACGCCTCGGATGACGGCCCTGACTTCATGCTCTTCCGGAAGAGCGTACGTATGATAAGAAACTCGTTCGGCTGTGAATAGCCTGGTGAGTTGACGGAAATCATCGATAGAATTGAAAAAAAAAGGGGATGATTTTAAAAGTCTCCCTGAGGTTGATTGCGTGGTCATATTTAATGCCTGCGTCGTAGCAGGTTTTTGACAGTTTGGTGAATCTTGCCTTGTCTCTTAGGAAGACAGGGGGCGGGACTTGCTTCTTGGCAAGGACTGGAGCACAGCGAGAGGCTGGCTTGGTCGGAGCGGTGATGTCTATTGACATAAGTGGGGCCGAGGCAGCGGCGGGGGCTGCGGGGGCAGAGGCGGCAGCGGGAGCTGCGGAGGTTGTAGGAGCGGCAGGGGCCGCTGAGACAGAGAGGGTGTGGTTTTTCGCGGCGCGTTTACCGCTGCGCTTGGAGTTCACCGTGGTGAATAAAGAATCCCCGGTTCCGTCGGAGTCACAGGACTCCGATGAACCGGTGCCAGAATTGGTGGCGGGCCTCTTCCGGGAGGCCGACGCAGAGGACTCGGAGCATGCATACTCCATCTCTAAGGGGGCAAAAGAGTTCTTAGTCTCTAGGTATGCCGCGATTACGGGCGGCGGTTGGAGTGCCTGAGGGGCAGGGGAGTAACATGGGCGGCGATGGCGGCGAGGGCCGTTTCATCGAGGTTTAGGCCCAGACCAAGAGTTTGGTTTAGGGCGGCTACTAAGGACTTTATTTGGCTTACAGTGGACATGTTGGGGAGCAGTATTCTACGAAACGTTAAGGACGGGACGGGTCCCTGTTCTCAGAAGAACACGAGACGTACTACGGGACAATATACACGTATTACAATACAAGGAAAACAAAGAATAACAAAAATCAACAATAAAACAATAACAATAAAAATAACAGTAACAAGCGGAGGTCAGTAAAACCTCCCCGCTCGAAGACAAGCACTGATAGCGAAAATGACTCACCAAAGCGTCGACGCTGTACAGCGCGAGCAGGATAGCGGAGGCGCGAGAGCGAGATAGCACTACCGTACGGGGACGAGAGCGCGGACTACCTGGACACGACCGCTCGAGAGCGGTGCCACAGGCGGAAGCAGTTTTTTTGACTTTTGATAGTCTGTAATGAATTAATAAACAATTTTTAAATGGCTATAATATAACGATTTGTTGATCGTCAGAGACTCTGATGTTTACTTACAGGATTTATTGCACTGCAAAAGGCATAGTAAACACTTTCTTATCCAAAACACCTCTCAGCTAAATGAGAGAAGGCCTGTGCCCAGGAGTGGGATGTAAATAAGCTTGTACGTTACTTTTTACTTTTATGCCGTGAATTAGTGTTAATTCTTCATAGATTTATTAAAGTAACTTTATTCTAGTACTAGCTCTACCCGGCCACGAGTTGCTGTGCCTCATTCGCTATTTTTATATCTAACTGAGGGTCCGGTTATTCAGAAAGTGAAAATATAAAAACACGCAAGTATCCTAATGCAACGTTGTGTCAAAATTACAAAGCAATTAATGACAAATTCCGGAGATTTAAGATTTTGAATAAACTAACATTTAAATTTTTATTTACTTAATTAATATTATTACACATATTGCATAAAAAATATTTTGACACCTAATTAATATGTATTATATAGTCAAAGCATTTGTCGCCGTACTAAAATGCTTTGAATTCCCCAGCGGCAATGGCAATCTAGTTGTTTACCTAAATTCAGCAATACAAAAGATTACTCGATAATTAATGCGACGCCACTACTCAAGCCATGATATCCTTTGCGTAGATAACAATAAAGCCGAAATTGAGTTGACGATGTGATAATAGTGTTGTTTACGAGGAGTTGGTTAAAGTTTAATTGAATCTAGGGTACTGCGACCCGAGAAGTGAACCAGGACTTGATGAAGATTTAACGACTGTGTTATAAGGCTACTTGTTGTTTGCAAGTTTGAGAGATTTCATTATCGCTTTACCACTTATACAAAATGTAATACTAAAGATACTCATAATATAATGAAAATAGGCTTGCTTTATTTTGCTGCTCCCCTGTTTATTTTTCTTTTTATTTATATGTGTCATTATCGTATCTCCTCATGAGATCCCGGGTTCGAATCCCGGGTCGGACCAAAAAATCAGTTATTGAATTATTCCATCACGAAATTCTCAGTAGCTGCCGGGGTCAAGGAGTTAGCAGTGTCTCACACCCGTGCCACAGAAAACATGTAAGGCATTGCGAGGTTTTGGGCCTGATTTCTCTCCGGTCGTGTCAGCTTACCGTCCCATCGGACTATGAGAGTGAGAGAATTGAAAGTGCACCTGTGCTTGTGCATACACTTGGACACTATAATCCTGTCCTGCGCAGATGGCTAGTCTCCGTTGAGGCTGATCGCCGTAACCGAAATTCGGTCTGAAGGACATTATTATTATTTATGTGTTACCGTTCGTTCACTCCCATATATCCTTGATCCCTTTTAATTTATTTTATATTATGCTTTAAGACATTTATTTTCTCAAAAGATTTACAAATCACTTTCAGAGAAAATACTTATTAATTAATAACATTAAGCCGATTGGCGTAGTGAGTTAGTATTATAATAGGTCGCTAAAACTTAATTACTGATTGAGTGCTTAATAAAATGATTAGTAATAATTACCAGGAACAGTGTAGTATGATATGAATGAATGTAGCGAGTTGTTTGTTAAGGCCCATGACACATTAACTGTTTCATTGCGTTCATCTTTTAAAATTATTACTATATTATGTGTTATGTTACATAATTAGCTAGTGTTTATTTATTTAGTATAATATATTATTTTTAGTATAATTATCTAGGAATGATGCTTGCGTGATGAGGTGATGGATTCACTTATTCCGCAAAGTCACGGCAATTTATTCGTTTTTACGTTAAAACAGATTTAAAATTTATCTTTTCGGAACTAGTATTGCATAAGACTGGTTGGGGTAAGGATTCCTTTATAGCCGACGGGTTACCGCCTTGTGGCGGGGGTCTTAGTAGCCGCTGTTGTTGGTATTGCGAGGCGCCGCTCTCCTTACTGTGCGCGGCCGAAACTTGGTAGGTGGCTGTGACTAGATCCGCAGCTGGGATCAGAAAAGCTGGTGCTTCCAAGTACTCGTTTTTTCCGATCTGGAGAGGATCCGTTGCGTAGGTTGAGTTGTAGGCCACAGAGGAAGACAATATGGCGTTTTAGTCAGTCGGTGCGATTCCGACATAACCCCTCCTCGCCCCGGTGAGGCGCGTGTGGTTACCCATGTAAAAAATTAAGATTCTCTTACGCCATTATGCGAGTTAATTTAGTCACCATTAATATATTATATTCAGCTGTCTCTACATAGCCTACTTGTCCTTCAGATTCAGATCTCTTTGTTGAAAAATTATACTCTTGGCTTCTAAAAAAAGATCACCAAATCCAACCATCTACCTTACAAATAATAAAATTAGTAAAAATAATTACTGTTTATTTAAAAACGCTAGTCATTTGATATTGCCTAAAATAGTGTAAATCAAGATATTTTTTATATAGGAGAGGGGGCAAACGAGCATGCGGCTTACCTGATGGTAAGTGACTACCGCCGCCCATGAACAACTGCAACACCAGGGGAACCAGGGTAATTGCAGATGCGATGCCGGCTTTTTAAAAAGGAATAGGCTCTTTTCTTGTAGGTCCCTAAGTCGTATCGGTCCGGAAAAATCGCTGATGGTAATCGATTCCACAAGGAAGTTGTGCGAGGAAGAAAACATCTCTTCGCAGTGCCAATGAATCAAGCCGATCGGAAAGGACTCGGTCGTTGACGATTCGAGCCGCTCTGCGCTGGATGCGGTTAAGTGAAAGGAGCTGGCACTGGGGAGCCCTTGCCCAGAGATGGCAAAAGTATTCCATGTGAGGCCGAACCTGCGCCTTGTAAAGTTGCAGGCGGTGTTCCGGCATGAAATACTGTCCCGCTCTGCTGAGCACGCCAAGCTTTTTAGAGGCCAATTTGGCCTTCTCTTCCAAGTGACCACGAAACTGCACGTCACTCGATATGTCGACTCCGAGGATTCCGATACTGGCTGAGGTAAGAAGGGGAGTGTCTTGATACTGAGAAGATACGACAAAGGGGTTCTTTTTAGCGGTAAACGCGCAAACTTGTGTCTTCTGAGGATTAAACTGGGATTAAACTATTATGGGCTTTAGATACTTAATTTAAAAAAAAGCTTTTATTTTTTTAAGCGGCTTCAGAAAGGACAAAGCAAAATTTACAACACAAAAACATTATTCGTACACCTTACAAACACTTTTTTGTGCGGAAATCGTACCAGTGACCTTGTAACATTGCGGCCAAAGACTTTACCATTGCGCTACGAAGGCGTCGGATTATTGTAGCTTCAGCAATTTAAGTCTTGATACAAAATTACATGCAAATTGTGTCCCGATCAAGAATCAAGTCGCTCTCAATGATAGATAAAACCGATTTAAGCCGGTTTAAACAGGATTACACAGCACCGAGGCGGAGGCGTTCATTTATTATGTAAATACGCGACAAATTAAATCCAATGGGGTATTTCATTTGACAAACGGTCGGGTTGTTAGATATATTACCGTGTTTGTTAGTTTCCTTTACGGTATTCGTTTTTGCTACGTATTCGTTGGGCCTTTTCCGATATAAATAGGTATGTAAAAGAATGTAAATCAACTCCAATTATTATCATCGGATCTGGTTGAAATACCTACCAGCTAAGTAGAAAATCAGCTAAATCGGTTTACTATACTGGATTTTTTTTTAATAAAGAATTTGTTTATTTTACTTTCTTGTTCCTAGAAAATTTGCAAAATTATTCACCTTTATCTTAATCAACACGTAGAGTCCATAGCTGAACATGTGCCTCTTCCATTGCAGGAAGGATTTGCTTTGATCACCACTCTTAGCAGTTGGATAAACGATTACAGTACCAGACGTCTCGCATCTTTGCCGATGCTCCCAATTATTGGTCGTGGTATTTTACACCTGGCGTACAGATATAGTTTTATCGCCATCAATCGGAATTCATCTCTTTGAAATTTCCAGTAGTCGCCTTTTACTACAACCACGTAACCGATATGACTTAGGGCTCTTCAACAAAAGAGCTCACTCCTTTTTAAAAGGCCGGCAACGCACCTGCAACCCCCTTGGCGTTGCATTTGTTCATGGGCGGTGGTAGTCACTTACCATCAGGTGAACCGCATGCTCGTTTGCCCCCTCTCCTAAAAAAAACGTAATGGATTGGGGTGGAATATTCTCAGGTACCGCCACTACAAGGTACAAAAATATTATATATTTTCATTTATTCATTACAACCTGTCCAAAGTCCACTGCAAAATATATCATTTATCTTACCCTCTTAGAAATAATAGATCTGTGCTCAGCAATGGGACGTGTATAGAATGTAACTTTACTTTATTTTACCTTGCGTTATACAGCAATAATAAATAAGTCGGCCAATTGTCCCAGAATCTGCGGAACAGCGCAGCGCCGAAATAGGTATTAATTACTGTAATTCCGCATTTTAATAATTAACGACATAATCCTGGAAAAGGTCTTTCTAACGCGTTCCGCAAGTCTCGAATTCTTTGGGAATTGTCCTGTTCCATGCAATGTTCCTTTAAGTTAATGAACACGTGGACATCGGAAAAAAATTGTTATTTAATCCAGTGTCTGTCACAAGATGTAATATTCAAAGGCAGGCAAACCGGTACCTTTTATCAAGTTCAGAGGATTACGTGAATGTTATTAAGTCAGGAATAATCATTTGTAATTTTTTATCAGTTTGTCTATCTGTTTATCTGGGCTAATCTTCGAAACGGCTGAATTTATTGTGATGAAAATTTACGGGCAGATAGAGAGTAGTGCCAATAGTAAACAAGTATATTTTATCCGAAAAACTTGGAGATTTATTTTTATGAAATGAAACAAAATATTTAATAAATGGTCATTGACAATTTTTGAGAAGACTAATATATCATTTTCATACGTGGTAGAGCCATGCTGCTGCTATATTGGTAGTATAGTTGTAGCACGAATAGCTTGGCTCGACCGGGGAAAGATCACTCTCTCACAGAATACTAGCGTAAAATAGCAGCTTAACACTGCTGTGTTTCGTATGGTGAGTGTGGTCCGTCTTAGTCCTAACGGGTGACAACACATCTGCATTTTATTTTGATTCTTTGTTGAGGATTGATGTAGATGTCTATGGACCACAGCAACCACTTATCATCAGGTGGACTGTGTGCTCGTATGTCACCCTATACTATAAAAAATATCATTCTAATTTTAAATCAGGAGTTAATTAATATGCCACTAATCTGTAACATATTGGCATTGGCATAGCGACATAAATTTGGCCACCTTAAGCGTTATTGACAAGGTACTTACTACCTACGTACTTTAGGATTTTTTTTATGTATAAGGGCATTATATTAGAGCCATGGTGGTTTAGGGGCTAAGCGCTCGCTTTAAATTTCACAGTACGCCAGCAACACGGGTTCGATCCCCGCCGGCACCAATGAAATTGTTAGTTGCAATCTTAAGTGTTGTTTTACCACGTGCTCGTCTGTGAAAGAAATCATCGTGAGGAAACCTGCATGTCTAAACAATAAGAATAAAATATTTCGAAGACGTGTAGTTCACTAACTCGCAATGGGGCAGCGTGGTGGCCATTTCCGTGTCCTAAAACCCTCTCAGAAATGAGAGGAGGCCTGTGACCAGCAGTGGCACGAATATAGGCTGTAACTTTAACTTTAAGACCATTAATGTATGTAACAATACAACATAAATATCCAAATTTGACGGCTCCGTGGCGCAGTGGCTTAGCAATGAGTTGTTGTGCTGGAGGCCGCGGGTTCGAATCCCGCACGGAACAAGTATTTGTATGGCCTACAAATAATTGTTCCGGGTATGGATGTTTGTCCTCGTGCAATTTATGTTTGTAAACTGCCTCCACGACACAGGAGAAAATCCTAGTGTGGGGGTAACGTTTTTAAAAAAAAATACTGGTGGCCACAGTACCAGACGTTTTACCTTTGACACTGTTTCCCATCACTGGACTGTGTATTTTACGCCTGGCGTAAACCATTATCTATTGAAAGTATACCTACCATCATCATATTATGGTCTTTTACGAAGCTCACGGGGCAAAACGGAATGATGGATCATCTTGCGACGTATCTTTTAGTTTAGTTTAGTTAGCAAAGGGCTATTTACCGCAACTCCACCTCGAGTCCAGGATGCTAGGAAAGTTTGTTTTGTGAAAGCTACCCTCTATGTCTATGATCGAATCTAGACATATTGCCTTGTTTTGAATGACATTTTCAATTCTTGTCTAGTACCTAGTGCAGTTCCGATTCTGTCGATTTGACTAAACTGTAAGCATGATGTTTATCATGTAGCGGTATGATCATTAACGTCAATCCCCTTAGTTCTCTTTCACATAGCCTTTCCGTCTCATTTTAGAAGGAAAGATAAGAGGCTAAGAAGTCTACCTCTTAGGAAATAAATTTGAGTTAATAAGTCCTAAATCAGGCTCAGATCACAACCATTTATTTGATTGGAATAAAACATCTTCTATCGTCTCCCGGTTGTCCCAGTAAGTAAAAAGCGTGCTTTGTGTTAGCAGAATAAGAGAATTCATCACCCTATTTCTAAGATTAACCTCAGTTAAGCAGTAGTCCAGGAACGTAAGCATGATATTCCTATAACTAAGTGTCTTCCCCCCACAAAAACACGCTACCCAATGTCTGTGTTTCAATTACGCGTACTACCGTACGCCTCCCGGGTCCATTCTATCCAATTAGGATTAAACATAAGGTTGTACTGCTAGCGGGATAGTAATATATTTCAATGAGGATTTTTTTACAGTATCAGGTGACAAACGAACACACAATCCACCTGACGGTAAGTGGTTCCTGTGACCCATAGACATCTACATTTATCCTCAATAAAGAATCAAAATGCAGATGCGTCGTCACCCGTAAGGACTAAGATGGAATGAATCTTTTCCAGTAAAATGGGTCTCCAGTTCTCTTCACTTACCATATGAAACACACCAGTGTCAAGTTGCCATTTTACGCTTGTATTCTATGAGAGCGTGGTCCTTCCCCGGTCGAGCCGACCCATTCCTGCAACAAATATATTACTAATATAGCTTCAGAATGGCTCTACCACGTATAGTATATTATAATAAAAAATAAAAATTTTTTTTTTAGATTTTTTAATATTGAAAATCTAGTTTTAGATTCGGATCTGATCAGGCACGATGATTTATTGATGATTTACTTTAATTTTATAAGTTACATGGTAATGAAAATTAATTCCAAATATCCATAATTTAACTAAAGTAAACAGAAACATTCCTCTCTTTTAACCCTTCCAAAGAAACAATACACACAGATGTAATGGTAATAAATTAAATATATAATCATATTATACTTTTACTTTTAATAGATAATTAAAAGCCTACATAATATGCTCTATCCTGTCCTGCGATATCGGGAAGAGCGCGCTCCATTCTTCCCTTTGTGTGCTCGAAATATTTAAAATTTCTCCGAAATTTAGGCTATCCCACTTGCTTTCCTTAACCGCAGAGCATTATATGATAAAATAGCATATAAAAACGTCATTAATAATTTCAAAACGAGACAACTAAGACGAACATCCAGCCCCTGGAGCTTCACTGATCTGTATGATACATTGCCTTTTAGTAGAAGATTCACGGAATTAATCTACTAATATTATCTCAAAGTGTCTTAAATATTTTTTTGGTATATGTTTAGTCGTTAATACTCGAAGTTATTTATTTTGTGAAAAAAGAACATCGATGAGATATTTATTTATCACACAATTATAACCCATCACCAGCCCATTGTTGAATATAGGTCTTCTCCATAGATTGCCGCAAAGTACGATCATGCGCCTCCTATTTATGTATATGATACGAATATATTGAGTACATAGTAGTTATTTAAAATACTATTTTTATTATTTAAAATTACTTATCTATGAATATCCGCTTACACTAAGACCCCAATTTTAATACGATCTGATCAAGGAAATAATGCCTCGTATTAGTGGGCAGCTTTTTGAAAGGTGTCCGTGATGGGTTTTTAATTATTTATCGACGGGAGTTGCGTGAGTTTATTTAAGGTAAATACTTTATATTTTTTCTTAGAAAATAAAAGATAAACACAATGAAGTACATAATTACATATTATTTTAATAGATTACATTGCTTATTCATCCGCAAAGAATTTAATAGGTTAATTTCAACGCAGAGTAATGAATAATTTTAGAAATAAATTACTCAGTGTTGAAAGTAATCTAACTTTAATTACCTATTCGCGGAGTCAGAAAATTTATATTTATATCTCTCGAGGGTATTGAACAGCTCTAAAACGGGAAATCTCTATAAAATATCCTGACCTTCGATGGATTATGATGGAATTTAAATACCTTCTCTTCTTTTTCTTTACAGACTATTAAAATCGAAGGCTAACTTCTTTTTTTTCTTTTTAAGAAATGTTACCCCAACACTAGGATTTTTCCTGTATCATGGAGGCAGTTTAAAAACATAAAATGCACGAGGACCAATATCCAGAACCGGAACAATTATCTGTAGGCCACACAAGTACATGTTCCGTGTGGGATTCGAACCCGCAACCCCAGCGCAACAACTCATTGCTAAGCCACTGCGCCATGGAGCCGTCTCATCTTCCCCCACTTCGCATTGTTTGTAATCGTAACGCTTAGTAGGCTTATTGATAGTTGCAGTAGATAGAAGGAGAGCAGACTACCAACATGCAATGCATCACTGACAGTACATATTCTGGCTATCTCTACCCTCAGAACAGTACACAACGAACATTCACTGCAATTTGACAACAGAAACTAATTGTTTGTTCGCTACCCAGAATGCAGAAAAAGGAGTCACACCATTTAGTACATATAATATATGATATACAGACACCTATCGAATACTTTTTCCAAGATTTTAGGTTGCCTAAAACTTTGTGGACGTACAAAGACTTCAAAAGAGTCAATTTCTTTTTGCATTGAGAATGGGCCCACCACCATAACCAGGCGTAACTTAATGAAACATATGTTGGTTTATTCCTTATAACCAATAGATTACAATACTAATATTAGTTTAACCGCATCTAACAAGAATACTGAGAAATTAACAATTAATAAATTACAAATAAAAAAACTTTTATAGCAAGCTTTTGATTAAATGCGCTAAAAAGAATAAAATAAACTTTTCCTTTAAAATTTTTACTATCTACTTATAAAGTCATTACATAATTTATATGATATAAAAACTTGTCGCGATTTAAGTTTCTACTCATTTCTACTTACTCGTATTTATTTAGTTTAAAAATTTAAAAACGTAAAATCAATCAGATCCTGTTTATCTACACAGGTAAGTAAATCTAGCGACAATCATTTATATCAAATAATTGTGTAATGACGTTATAAGTTGATGGTAAAAGTTTTAAAGGAAAAGTTTAGTTTATTGTTTTTAGCGCATTTAACTAAAAACTTATTTAAGAAAAAAATTTTTTACTTTTAATTTATTTATTACTTTTTAGTTATCGTTGGACAGGTTTTTAAGTCTGATCATCTCATTCAACGTATCATTGTTGCAAGGTCGTTTGTCGGTTAATTTTAAACAGTCTAGCACTTCAATAAGGAGACCTTCTAATGATTTTACCCTACTTAAGGCCACATATGCTTGACCAGCAGCGAAGAGCTTCGAACCTAAGTATACAACGGCATGGTCGACAGTACTACCCTACATTTTGTGTACTGTGCAAGCCCAACATAATATAATTGGCAGCATTCTTCGTTCTGCAGTGCAGTATATTTTGCTGGAAGTTGTAGTCTGGGTTTAATGAGATAAACACCGTCTTTACCGAAGTCTATATGGATGGATGGTATGTCAGTATCATACATTTATGCTCTCTGGAAGCAGGGCCATATGATTTCTGTAATATTATGTGCAATGGCACCGTTCACCAGACCTTTGGACAGTCAAAGTTTACCAACCAACGTTACAGATTCGAGCAATTTGACCTCAATATCATGTTCGAGGACTCCAAAAACCCCAGTACACCAACATTTCAGACAGATTGACATCATGTTACACGCTGATGCCACTTAGTCCTCGGCATGGCCTCACCTTGACTCGGGTGTTTGGAGGAATGCGCTACTTATTTCAGCTTGAAGCTAACTTGTGCCTTACGAAACACAGTTACAGTTTGATTTAGAAGTTACCTTTCTCCTAGACAGGTTGCAAACCAATGCTGTTGACGCCTATCTCGCCAAATTACACAAGTCAAAGTTAACCAAACGACGCTACAGACTCGAACAATTTGACCTCAATATCATTATCGAGGACTGCAAAAACCCCAGTACACCAAAATTTTAGACGCATTGGAGCAGCCGAGTTTATGATCACCATCTTATTTTTGGTTAACCCGCATTCGTATCCTCAGCAAGTGCTTTCATTTGACACCCATATTGTAGGAAGGTATAAAAAACTTAGTCCGCCGTCTTAAGAAGTCCGCCATATTGGATTTATAGTGACGCCACTTTATTTTTCGAGTTACACTAAGCAAGCCCTTTCATTTGATACCCATATTGTAGGAGTGCATTAAAAATAACTAGTCCGCCATCTTGGATGTTCCGCCAAGTTGGATTTAGAATGATGTCACACAGCTAACCATACATTGTCATCCAAACTTAACGTGTATACAAAATTTCAGCCCAATCGATTGAAGATATCTGCTTCAAAATTGAGTTTCCAAAATTCCACCAGAACAAACATAGTTACATTGCAAGTTAAATAAAAGCTTGTAAATAAAATATGAATATCACAATAACCTAAAAACAAACTAAAAGCGATTGTCTGGTAGTTTTCACCGGTATTATAAGTTAAAGTAGTGCACTGGTCAATAATTAATAGTATAAGAGAAAGTTGTAGGCTGTACATTCAGCCTACAACTTTAAGGTACTTTAAGGTGATGGATTTTTGTTAGTAGTTCATCATCATCATATTGATGTTATAAGTATGGTACTAATATAATTAATTATTTTGATCATAAGCATTATTACAAGCATTGCAGACAAGCGCAATTCAAAATCATATTAAACATATCATAAGTAGGTAGGTATCTTGAGAAATAATATTTCGCCCCTAATAAAGTGATACTTACGAAAGTAAGACGTTATTACGATAGCTATAAATTATTTGTGACTTAAACAAGAGACACTTATAAAATCAATCATCATCTGAAACGATTCGTCTGAGAACAGATATAAAAATTGAACTATTCAAGTGTGCTATTCTGAGATAGTTTTATTCATTTCAGTAGATTTCATGGGTGATCGGATAGCAAATTGCGCCGCTCGCTCCCAACACGGGCCGTAATAGATTGTGCTGCCATCTGTTGGCAAAATAATGACTCCGTCTGGTATGCTTCTCCTTTATTTGTTTAAACAGGATAGCAAAAATTCTCACATGAATCGTAATTTTTTCTGAAAACTTTTTAACGTTAATATTGAAGTTGAAGTGTAAGTACATAATTTTGTGTTAACTAATTGTATAAGTAAAAGTGTAAAAACTTTTTGACCTTAGTAAATATTTTAAATTGGAACAAAACAAAAGAAATATATATAATAAACCAAACGACTAACGTAATTTTAAAACAAAACTTTAGGCACACATTCGTATAATGTAATCAGCACTACCCTATTACTACCATACTAATTTAGAGCTACGAAAAAATCAAAAGGAAAATATAAATATACGTGGGTATTCAATAATCTCAGAAAGATTAGGTAATACCTTTTTCCAATAATTTATCCTTGTGATTGTTGTCACTTGAAATTTCATCTTCATTTTTGTGATTTAGTTATACGCCTTTTTTAGTAGGTACTTACTAGATTCACCAACTTACTAGTTTCACAATATTTATTTTAAATTAATTATTTATTAACAATTAAAACCGAGGTAAGGTAAGATACGATATAAGGTACGAGTTTCATCAGAACCTATGTTTTATATTAAAACATGGATTTGTAACGCACGGCAAAGGGACTGACGATTGCAGTACCAGATGTCTCACACTTAAGACGATGCTTCCCGTCGTTGCTCTGGGTAGTACTATTTATTATTTATTCTGTTCTCTGGGTGTTTTATGCCTAGTGTAAACAAGGTGTTTTTACTGCAATCTATCGGAAGCCACAATATCATTTTGGCATTAACCATTGTCGCCTTACTCACTTACACCCACAGGGTGAAATAGGATGATAGAGTCTTATGCTGTCACCATACAGCCAAACCAATTAATTGTAAGAACACCTTTCAAGCATTAATCGGAAGAATTGCTTAACCCATCACGATGCTTAGACGGTGCATGAGTGCAGAGCCAATTCCCTTGCGCTAATAACGCTGCTAGAACAAGACTGACCGACATAGCCCAACGGATTAGTAATCTGAAGTGGCAATGGGCCGCCCATATAGCTCGAAGAACCGACAACCGATGGGGAAAAAAGGTTCTCGAGTGGCGGCCTCGTACCGGCGGACGAAGTGTAGGGCGTCCCCCCACTAGATGGAGTGACGACCTGGTGAGATATGCAGGAAGTCGACGGATGCAGGTGGCTCAGGACCGTGCTTTGTGGCATCCCTTGGGGGAGACCTATGTTCAGCAGTGGACTTGTGAAGGGCAGTAATGATGATGATGAATAGCGCTGCTTTCTATCACCAGCCTGTAAAGTTTGGAGGAGGAATAGAATTTCGGTCTTCAATTGTTCGCCAAAACTTTCGAAAATGGCCCGAACGCTTTTGATGAAAATTTTTGTTTGAGTGCGTCCCTGAATTTCTTAGATTCACAATTGGACCCAGTAGGTGGTGGTGTAGTAGAGATCTAGTAATCAACCGTGCGAAGCCAGGGCGGATAGCTAGTCAAATAATAAAACGTAGACCTGTGACTGGCATTATTTATCACACTAATCTCACTGAAATAATCATTCATTTATCTATCCATTTTAATTTTTACTATTATTAAGAATGAAGGAAAAAGCACCGAAGTATGTGATTTTTTTACATATACTATGAGAAAAACCTCGTAGAAGACCAAAAGCCGGCCATAATGAAACTATTTATCTCCGAAAGCACTGATCGAGGCGCTGCGCTGGGGTGAGTAAAGTGGGCCTTACTCGATACAAAATACACAAACGGCCTACCATTATATTGACACCTAGCGGAAATTTCACCCTATCGCTCAAGAATTTGGGAATTAATAGAAAATTCCTTTCTTATTGTTTCCTCTCTAAGAGGTTGTAATTATTGCCTTACATTCCACTTACTTTGATCGTTTATATTTATTACACCCATTTTAAAGTAAATACGGTGCTGATTGCCAAATATATATAACGACATTAATTTGAATATTATGTTATAATTTGAAGTAACGACAACATTAGATTAAGAAATATTTCATAGTATTTGAAATATACAAAGTTATACAAATTATAAATTAATTTGTAAGAGAGATCTTCACAACATTAATTGTCTTTTAAAATAGGCTTATGGCGTTCAAGAACTAAAATGCTATTTCGGTTAATTTAACGATTCATAATTTTTTTTTAGTAATTAATGCTGCTGTTGTGTTTCGTATGGTGAGTGTAGAGAACCGGAGACCCTTTTTACTGGAAACGAGGCATTCCATCTTACTCCTCAGGGGTGGTAGTGCATCTACATTTTAATTCTTAATCGAGGATAGAGATGTATATGCGCCACAGCATCCATTTACTGGATGAACTGCGTACTAGTAGTCCTATGCCTATTTTTTCAAAATAGGCATAGCACGATCAGTAACTAAAATGCTATTTAGGTTAAGGTTTAGGTTTAACGATTCGAAATCTATTTTTAATAAATTGAAATTAAACAAAAACTAGCGATAACTTAACTGCCGATAATTTCTTCATTATCATTACCTATATTATTTGTGCTTTTTTAATACTGAAACACTTCATTGTGATATCAATTGTCAATAAAAAGTAAATTTTTGTTCTGATGAATATGATGCCTGATTTTAATATTTCTAAAATTATTGTTTTGATCTAAGTTTTAGAGTCATTTATGTACTATAATTTTGTAAAATTCATTAATTTTATTTTCAAAGTAACTAAAGTTAAAATTCTCGTATTACTGTCTTCTGAGAGCAATAAATTTCGCAAATGCGTTTCTTTATGTTTTAAAATGTAAATAGCAAAATGTTAAAAAAATATTTTTATTTATTATAATATTTATTATTTAGCTGAAGTGACTATGTTGCTGATAAATAGTTATTCTTTAATTAAACATTATATTTATTCTATGAAGTGGTCGAACCGTTTTTAAGCATGAATAGCTAACATATGTAGGTAGGATCAAAATTTGCATCATATCAAAGTAAAGACTGTACGAGTTCAACGACCGTAAACAGGCTTTTAAGCAATTGCTACATACACAATTGCTTAGTTGCATAGTTTTTTGGTAATTTTTTTTTATAGAATAAGGGTGACAAACGAGCACACAGTCCACCTGATGGTAAGTGGTTGCTGCGGTCCATAGACATCTACATCTATCCTCTATTACAAATCAAAATGCAGATGCGTTTTCACCCGTGAGGACTAGGATGGAATGCCTCATTTCCAGTAAAAAGGGCCTCCGGCCACCTGCACTCACCAAGCGAAACGCAGAGGTAAACCTCTACTTCACGCTGGTATTCTGTGAGGTCGTGGTACCACCCTGGTTCGAGCCGGCCCATCCGTGGGACAGCAAGCTCTACCACTGTTAAAAATTGCTTATTATGCAAGCATTCATCTTTCGCGGTGACAACTCATCTGTAGTCCTCCTTATTTGAAGTAGGCTGCAGTTGTTCATAAGCTGTAGCCATTTACCATCAGGTGGATTGTAAGTTCATTTAACGTTAAATATCTAGTACATTAGCTCTTAAAACTGCAATTAATAATTTCATAGATGCTACCTCGGATCGAACCCGAGATGCTCGCGTCCTTTGAAATTTTCAGCGAGCACTTAGCCCCTATATATCAACGTCTTTCGTTATAGTTTCTAATATTGTTTAACTTATCTATTTAAAAAAAAACACTGTTTATTTAAATGGCGTTCGCTCCAATAACTCCAAGCCCCAAAATGAGTAGCAACGGTATATAAAGTAATGATTACCGTTTGCCGTTTGCCAAACCGTTAAACAGGAGACGCTCCCTCGACGCCGGGACGTGAAAAGCCCTGACCCCGAAAACATCAAAGCACTTTGATCTCACAGCGACAGGAATCAAGCAATGAGTTAATTAAACATCAATTTGACAACCTTTCCCTGCTACAAACGTATTTGATTTGAACGTAAATTTATAATTTGTCAAGGGAGTGTTAAACGTAGGCTCACTTGTGGTGAAATGGGGTTGTGTAGGCCTTTTATAGTAGTGACAGTCTAGGTATAAACCCGACAGCTTTATTGCTAGTATTGGATACTACCTTAATAAATGTATGTACTTTATTGATGCGTATGTCAGAGAAATTAATCATTGTAGGTATATGTAAACTACAATAGTTTTATAATTACTTTTTAACAGTGATTTATTTTTTTATAGGAGAGGGGGCAAATGATTACGCGGCTCACCTGATAGTAGGTGAATACCGCCGCCCATGAATAATTGCAACACCAGGGGAACCACAGATGCGTTGCCGGCCTTTTAAAAAGGAGTACGCTCTTTTATTGATAATCCCTAAGTCGTATTGGTCCGGAAAAATCGCTGGTGGTAATTGATTCCACAAGGAAGTTTCCACAAGCACAGAATCTGCAGCCATTTGGACGTGGTCGATGAGTCAGTCTGTGTCGGCATTACGGCTATGGGACCTATACAGGCACCCGTAGACGTGGGGATGGTTGTTGCTGTTTACGCGTAGCTATAGGATGAGGTCCGTACCTTGAAGACTGCCGAGGTGTCGAAAACAGATGTCTTGTCTGACGTACACTCAAACTCCAGCCCGGGGCACATAGGAGTGTTATAATTTGTATCCCGGGTAGGAGAGATATGAAGTATCAGCCGGAGAAGACACCTGTGTCTCGGTCAGAAAGAGCAAAGCCGGCTTTGCCGTCTCCAGATGGTAATGGACGGCGTTAAGGTTTGAATGAAGTCCCCTGATATTGCAGAAATGCACGGAAAGCGTGGCAGGGGTTGCCTTTGTGTTATTATTCCACTTGCCCCGAGCAGGTTTCGTATTGAGCGGAATTCGCCCCCCCCCCCCCCCCAGAATACGCGGGACAGCCTGAGCACGCTCAGAAAAAGTAGGTATGCTCAGCGAGGGATTCTCCAGGGATGCAAGTCTCCTGGGGTAGTCTTCCATTTAATTCCGCTACAATATTAATGGGGGAGGGGGGGGGGGGGTAATGGGCCTCCGTCTACTTGCACTCACCAGGCGAAATGCAGAAGTAAGCTTCTACTTAACGCTGGTATTCTGTGAGGTCATGGTGGTAACCCCGGTTCGAGCCCATCCGTGTGACAGCAAAAGCTGCCGCGTGGCTCTACCACTGTAATTATATATTAAGCAAACGCTTTTTGTTCTAGAGATATATTAATTTTGTTGAAAACCCTGCAATGTTTGACACTATGAATTTGCTTTCTGGTAGCGATCTCAAGTCAGGATCCAATTAACTTATTCGACCACCCTTTTTAGTATTATAAGTAATTTACTGCCATGTTTAAGTTATTTACAAAAGTTTCTTGGAATTCTTGAATAAACAACACCTAATACATGTGTTGTCCAAAGATGTAGTTCAGAATTCATGGAATGGATTTGGTCTAAAAAAGCCGACTGCTCAGATATATATATATATGACATATCGCCATCACCTCTTCCTTATCTAAAATAATAGCTTCCATTACAAACTGCCAGCTGATTAAGTACCTTGGGAGGATCACCAGCTGCTTAGTGACCGCCAATACGGTTATCGTCGTGGTCGATCAGCTGGTGATCTTCTAGTCTACTTGACTCATAGATGTGCAGAGGCAGCAGAGTCCTAGGGGAGGCATTGGCCTTTAGTTTGGACATGGCGAACGCCTCGATCGGGTCTGGCACAAAGCGTTTCTTTCAAAGCTGCCTTCCTATGGGCTTCCCGAGAAATCGTGCAATTGGATCACCAGTTTTCTTGCTGATCGGAGCATTAAGATCGTAATAGACGGTGCATGCTTTGATTATAAGCCTATTAACGCTGGTGTTCCACAAGGCTGCGTGCTATCACCAACGCTTTTTTTTGTGCATATCAATGATATGTTGCAAACTGGTAACATTTATTGCTATGCAAACGGCGGTATTGGTGATGCGTTATACATCGGCAGTGCCAGTATTTTGCGGGAAAACGTCGCTATGTAACGAGACAAACATGTGTATGATGTCGAGTATTTGCTGAACAAATTCTCGGATTAGGAGCGACTAATTCTAGTCCAGTTTAATCCCCAGAAGCCACAACTTTACGTATTTACCGCTAAAAAGAACCCCTTTGTCGTATCTTCTCAGTTTCAACGCATTCCCATTGTTGCCTCAACTAGCATAGGAATCCTCGGCGTCGACATATCGAATAGTGAGCAGTTTCGTGATCACTTGGAAGGGAAGGCCAAATTGGCCTCTAAAAAGCTTGGCTTGCTCAGCAGACCGCGACAATATTTCACGGCGACACATCGCTTGCAACTTTACAAAGCGCAATTTCGGCCTCACATGGAATACTGTTCTCAGCTCTGGGCCGGGGCATCCCAGTGTCAGCTCCTTCCAATTGAATGCATTCAGAGCAGAGCGTTCCCCGAGACAGAGTTCTTTCTGATCGGCTGGAATCACAGGTGAGAATAAAAACTAGGAATGTTGCATCCCTATGCATTTTCTATCGCATCTACCACGGGGAGTGCTTTGAGGAATTGTTCGGATTTATTCCAGCAGCCAAATTTCACGAACGCATATCGCGTCAAAATTCACGATACCATCCTCACCATCCGGATGCTTGGCGGTCCGCCACTGTTCGAATTACTAGCAGTTTTCTTCCTCGTACTATTTCTTTGTGGAATTGTTTACCACCGGCGATTTTCCGGACCGATACGACTTTGGGACCTTCAAGAAAAGAGCTTAGTATTTTCTAAAAGGCTGGCAACGCACCTGCAATTCCCCTGGTGTTGCAGTTGTTCAAGGCGAACCATATGCTCGTTTATCCACTCTTCTATAAAAATAATGTAATGGACGTTTTTACTAATAAATAATTACTTTCATTGCGAATATCGTAAACAACTCAAAATATGAATTGATTTGTTTTCGATGACATTAAATACTAACAATTTATTTAAATGGTTTTATATATTAAATTTTATCAGCTCTAAAGATTGCAATGAAAATGAAATAGACAAGTTTTGATTATTTTATAATCAAGATAGCTCAGGAGCCAGGCGGTTTTCTTAAATTAGTAGTAAGCAAGCTATTTGATCTCGAGCCCTGGTGCTGAAATCAACAAAATTGTTAATTATAACTTTCGGTGAGCTCTGCGTTAAAGGAAAATATTCCGATGAAACCAGCATGAATGCAAAAAAAAAGTAGAGGTAAAAATATTCTTTAATAAGACTGTCTGTGAGAGCCGTGGTAGCTCAGATGGTTAGCACACACTGTAAATTTCACAGTACACGAACAAGTTTTGAGTTTGATCCCCGCCAGCACCAATGAAGTTGTTAATTGCAATTTTAAGTGCTGATTTACCACGTGCTCGGCAGTGAAGGAAAATAACGTGAGGAAACCTGCATGTCTGAAAAATAAGAAAAAAATATTTCGAAGACACGTGAAGTTCGCCAACACGCATTGGGGCAACGCGCCGTACACTTCCTAAAACCCTCTCAGAAATTAGACGAAGCCTGTGCTCAGCAGTGGGACGTATATAGGCTGTAACTATTATTAAGATTCCCCGAAATAATACGAGAATACAATGCTGTATTGAGACGTTTATAAGTTATCCTTTTTCCAATGTCTCAGTCTCTTTAGTTATTGTGATAGCTTTTTATTAACCTAGTTAAGATTGCTATATATTACCTTTTACGAAAAATGCCCAACTGTATTGCATAATTTTAAAGATTGAATACGCTGGAGAGGAAGATTGGTGAGGGTAGAGTCGATATTTTCGCACTGGCGATGGTACATATGCTTCGACGGTACGTCAAAGGGTCTACAAATGTGACCCTGTGTTTGTTTGGATACATCTTTAATATTTGGCATTATAATTACTAAATGAATTGTTAATGCGTATGCCAACGCAATAAACCGTGGTAGCACAGAGGGTAAGTGTTCTCCTTAAAATTTTATAGTAGGTTAGTAGTAGAGTGCTGCCAGTGATGACTTACGAAACCAAAACGTGGGCCTAAACTGCTGGCCTTATAAGAAAGCTCAAACTCACTCAGCACGTAAGGGAAAGGGCAATGCTTGGTATTTCTCTAGGTATACAAAGCGACGAGGATATCAGCAGAAGAACAAGAATAATTGACATAACCCAGCGGATCAGTAAGCTGAAGTGGCAATAATTGGCCCGAAAACTGATATAGAAGAAAGGATCTCGAATAGCAGCCAGGTACTGCCAAGCGCAAGTAGTTGAAGGATGTACGTGTCTCAAAACCGCACTTTGGAACAATGTTTGGGGGGGGGGGGAGGGACTATGTTGTGATATGTAGTCGACTTGACTTGAGACTGAGTATTGTTTTGACTATTTCCTGCTTCGAAAATTCTTAGAAATAAGATAAGGTATATGCCCAACAGTAGGATATACGCAAATATACCCTTATTTTGCTGTTACTATAACGACAATATGGTTTGTGATGTATTGTGTAAATAACTTTGAATATAAAATGGTTATGTAATGATATTTAAAAAGAAACGTCTAAAACTCGATAACTTTGCGAAACAGACTAAAAATTTCTTCTGCTGATTATCACTAATTACAACGGGGCCTCGTTCGTTTGTTAAAATTTCAGGGGGTCGCGATACGGTTCAATAAACTTAAATAGGCCGACGTGACGAGGGAAATGACTGTGATACTTTTTATGAAAATGACGAGGGTGTACTTTTATTTTCATATTTAGCGTATTTTTCATGGAAATTAGTGGACTGGGTTACATACTGTTGTTGGTCTTGGTGTTAATGATCCAAATGTAAAAAAAATAATATTTTAATGTACCTCAAAACCCAAATTTTTCAAGTTTCGAAAACTTTCGAAGTTTTGGAATTCCATTATCTCTAAAACATTCCTTAAGATGACAGCAGGAAACTGAATAACGAAATGGGCAGGGGCGTCTTTCTGATAATAACAGAAAATTTAAAGCAAAACTGCGGTTACCAACCCGCCTGCCAAGCATAGAACTATTGTGAAATTAGAGCGATTATGCAACTATGGCAAAAATAAGGCTATTTAAGGAGAAGGCCTATTTAAAGGTAAATTTTGATAGGCTGTAATGATGATGGCGACTCAAAATCTTGACGTCGGGGTTGCTATTGAAACGTAAAATTTTTCCAATAATTTTATAAAACTCATAGCTTAAAAAATAATAATGATGTTACAATCATTTTTCTTATTATGTTACGAGTAAATATTAAATATTTTTCACTTTTACAATCAATAATAATGATGCTCTCTTCAGAAACAGAAACAGAATAGAAACTTTTTTATTCAATATAGGTAGATGATAAATATAACTTATTGAAAGTCACTCTTTTGTTTAATTTACCACTGGTTCAGAAAAAACCAGCAAGTAACCCAGCGGATTTTTTTTGAAAAAGAAATAGCAGCTTACAATATTTTTTTAAGTTATTATACAATGTGTTAATTTTACACTTGATCAAATGAAATGTGCGGATACTAGATAAAAAATTATCGGTAAAAAATCGAAAAAAATTTTTTTTATGTAAACTATTTACAAAATAAAAGCATTTTAATTTTTTTTTTTGGTAAAATTCCCATCCTTCGGTTTTAAATTATTTTCTCTTTAAGTAAACGGTGTATTTTTTTCAAAGTAGTTTTATTTGAAAGTTAGAAAGATTAACTAGCAATAAAAATTAAAAAAACCTACGATATCAAGCAGGAAGTTTGTCAAAAAAATAATAAAATAATTTTTTTTGTTAAAAAAATACTTTTCTTTTTAATTTTTGGTCTGTAACTTCAAAACTAGTACGTTGAGATAACCTTTCTAGCATGTTTTATTAAACTACGTAGCTTACTGTACAAGTTCTCCACAATAACATGCGTTCTATCTCTTTTCGTTTTTAAAATAATAATCATCAAAGAATGCCATCGGTATGTTGATTTACGCTTATGCGCCGCACCTACCTCTTATTTGAACACCCCTGGTCGAACAATAGCAGGTAAAGATAAAAAGAGATAGATCAATGAAAGACGAAACAAGTGAGTGAGAGAGTGAATTGTCGTTTGAATGAGATTTATGATGATGATGAGGCAGCTTTAGCTATTTTAAACAGTTCATCTTGTAACGTTACCTAACTTGCACGTTGAATACGCTCACCATTTATTTCGTCGTTATGCCTTCTACGATAGACTCATTGTCTGCTCGTGAAATAGCTGACATTCATTACATTTACGGGTTTTGTGATGGCAACGCTCGCGCCGCCTCTCGAGAGTATCATCAGCGATTCCCGACAAGACCTGCCGTTGACTACAGGGTTTTCTTAGCAGTACATCGAGAATTAAGTGAAAATGGACTGCATCGCCCACATCGTGAACGTGCTCCTACTGTACCGGTTGATGTGGATGAACAAGTGTTGCGTTTGGTGTACCAAGACCCCACAATTAGTACTCGACGAATAGCACTCCAATTGGGGTTTAATCACGTCCAAGTGTGGAAAATTTTGAAAAAGGAATGTTTGTACCCCTTTCATTTTCGAAGAGTGCAGAATTTGCACGAGCCAGATTACGTCGGAAGAAGTGTTTTCTGTTCGTGGCTATTGCGGCAAAGACGATTAGTCCCGAACTTCTGTGACCGTATTTTGTGGACCGATGAGGCAAATTTTAACAGAACTGGAATCACAAATTTTCGAAACCTTCACTTGTGGATGCCGGAGGAAAAAAATCCCTCAGCAGTTCGGCCAGCGTCCTTTCAAATCGAATTTTCGATTAATATTTGGGCTGGAATGATAAGTGATTACTTAATCGGACCATTTATTCTTCCGTCAAGGTTGACAGGCCCAGCTTACCTGACATTTCTACAAGAAGAGTTACCTGACCTGATGAGTGATGTGGATCTGCAAACAAAGAGGAGGATGTGGTTTCAGCATGACGGCGCTCCAGCTCACTTCAGCACCATTGTGCGTGATTATTTAAACGAGCGATACGGAGACAGATGGATTGGACGAGGCGGACCAGTAGCGTGGCCGGCACGAAGCCCGGATATGACCCCCCTAGATTTTTTTTTGTGGGGCCACATGAAACAGGTTGTGTACAGTACTCCAATTAGTACAAGAGAAGAATTGTTACAAAAAATAATGGCTGCGGCTAGTCAAATAAAAGAAAATCGTACTGTATTAAAAAAAAAACAGTACGTAGTGTGGCATTACGTGCAACTGTATGTATGGATGAAAATGGTGGTCATTTTGAGAATTTAATAAATTAAATCATTTTTCTACTGTTGCTTTTGTTTTATTCCATAATTTTGTCAATTAAATCATTATTAAATCACTTGAATATTGTGCTCAGATTACCTACCTTATTTTTAGTGATTATCTTAACAACTAAAAGAGATAGAACGCATGTTATTTTGGGGAACTTGTACAGTAAGCTACGTAGTTTCATAAAACATGCTAGAAAGGTTATCTCAACGTACTAGTTATGAAGTTACAGATCAAAAATTAAAAAGAAAAGTAGTTTTTTAACAAAAAAAATTATCTTATTATTTTTTTGACAAATTTCCTGCTTGATATTGTAGGTTTTTTTAATTTTTATTGCTAGTTAATCTTTCTAACTTTCAAATAAAACTACTTTGAAAAAAATACACCGTTTACTTAAAGAGAAAATAATTTAAAACCGAAGGATGGGAATTTTACCAAAAAAAAAATTAAAATGCTTTTATTTTGTAAATAGTTTACATAAAAAATTTTTTTTTCGATTTTTTACCGATAATTTTTTATCTAGTATCCGCATATTTCGTTTGATCAAGTGTAAAATTAACACATTGTATAACCTATGAAAATGTAGAGCCAGTTAATGCGTTTCTATTTAGTACTAGCTGTTCCCCGCGACTTCGCTCGCGTTACTATTGGATTTCATGGGTTTTAATTTTTTTGCGCGGAACCCTAATTCTTTTTCTAAAATAAAGGTATCCTAAGTTACTTCTTATAAGATCAGCTATCTGCCAGTGAAAGCCCCATCAAAATTTGTCAAAATTTTTTTATTTCTTTTTGTTATAAGTACCGTACTTACTTTCATATTCATGTAATAAAAAGCTGTTATTTTAAAATTTTAAACAGACATTCAATTTTATTTATTTGTATAGATAAAAAACTAAGCGATGCAGAAAGTGCCACAACATGAGCGTTTTAGGTAATAGAGTTTGACTAATTTTTCTTTAAAGTTTTGCGTGAGAACATTGTATACAACACATGCACTTTGAAACAGTTTTTTAATAGGATAATGCTGACAAACGAGCACACAGTCCACCTGATGGTAAGTGGTTGCTGCGGCCCATAGACATCTACATCTATCCTCTATTACAAATCAAAATGCAGATGCGTTGTCACCCGTGAGGAATAAGATGGAATGCCTCATTTCCAGTAAAAAGGGCTTCCGGCCACCTGCACTCACCAAGCGAAACGCAGAGGTAAACCTCTACTTCACGCTGGTATTCTGTGAGGTCGTGGTACCACCTCGGTTCGAGCCGGCCCATCCGTGCAACAGCAAAAGCTGCCGCGTGGCTCTACCACTGTTAAACCACTGTTACCGTGTCGTTCTATAGACAATATTATGATAATATTCTGATCCAATTTAGACCACAGTGTCAATTTTCGATTTATATTGGGCAAAGGGTTTACCAAGGATGCACGAATTGACATAGTTTGAAAGATATCCACACTCACTACCCTCTTCGAGTTATTTGTTGAATAAAGTCCCGATATCCCAGCCGATGATGCTGCTACTATTATCAACCTGTGAAATTGTATTCTGCTCTTATAGAGAGATTTTCCGTTATCAGTCAGTCACCAGAGCTTCTTCCATCAGTGATTGAAGAAAAAGTGAAGTGACCCTTCACCACGAGCAGGTGAGGTCGAATTTCATAAAAAAAGTTGGCGCCTATAACCTTACTACAATACTTACTATAACTTAAATTGTAAAGAGTTCTTTAGAAAAAATGTTTTATATATATAGCAGTTTCTAAAATAAATTTTGTAAATAGTTCGTAATCATTTATATTGCAAAATTTATTTAAAGAAAAGTCCCGCTGGGTTTCTTGCTGGTTCTTCCCAGGACAGAGGGTTTTTTTCGAACCAGTGGTAAAGTAAAAAATTACTTTATATAAGAATTACACATGTAATATATATATATGAAAATGTTATGTACGTACATAAAACATTATTAAAGAAAAATTGTACAAAAAGGATTATTAAATATCAAAGAATTCATAAATGAAAATAAACCCTGGGAATGAGGTGATCACCACCATGCTGCTGGTTCTATCAAAATTCATTAAAAAATTGTTCAAACAAAATTGTTTAAAAAAAGTCCCGCTGGGTTTCTTCCTGGTTCTTCCCAGAACACAGGTATTTTCCGAACCGGTGGTAAATAAAAAAATGACTTTCAATAAATATTATGTAACAATCTATATAGAATAAAAATCATTATATTATATTCTACTACTATCTATTGCAAATATGTACCTATAAACTAATTTCCATAAAATCTATTATTTATTAAATATAGTATCGATTTAATTTAGTGTCGATTGGTGCGAGCTTACGTAAATATGATAGATGCTTCCGCATACTTTAATATGACATAGTGCAGATGACATTACACTTTTAACCCTCTAAGCTCCATGGAATGTACTTACGTTGACACAATATACATTGGGCGACTAATGAAGAAGCTACGAGTATATTCTAAACTCGTATATTATCTGTTATAGTTACGTTTTATTAAAATAAATAGTTTTTATTTAGAATCTATCCTAATGATAAATAATAACATTTAATGGTTTATATCTGCAATGTTTCAAGTTGAAAATTCAGATCTTGGTATTCTATTGGCTGAAATTACTAATATTTTCTTTTACAAATAACTTATATATTTTTATACTTTAGATCTTTTACCCGGGGCTATCTGCAAAATACGCCACCGCGATGCAATTTGCAAATGGCCTACTGGGCTACCATATCATGTAGGTATTTGCACAATAAGACTAAATAATAGTCATTCTTCTTGGTGTAGCTAAATGGAGAGTTGAGTTTAAGCGTCAAGTCAGCTAACGCTGTAAACAACGTTAGCTGACTTGGCAATAAAAACATTTTTTGATTTGCCTTATAGTTTTGAAAATATAATTCTCTACTTCATTTTATTTTAAAATTTTAAATAATAATCGTTTTGTCATTTAGCCATATTGTGTAGCTACACAATGTGTACAAATCTATACAAATAAATAAAATTGGAGTAATGTCAAAATTGCAGTTTTTTCCTAAATTCATATGAAAGTATATACGGTACTAATAACTAAAATACAATTTTTTAAGTTTTTGTTTGTCCGTCCGTCTGTCTGTCTGTCCGTCTATCTGTCTGTTTGTTCCGGCTAATCTCTGAAACGGATGGACCGATTTTGACGCGATTTTCACTGATAAATAGCTTATGTCGCAAGGAGTAACTTAGGCTACTTTTATTTTAGAAAAATAATTATGGCAAAAAAAATTAAAACCCCAAATTACACGCGGGCGAAATTGCGGGGAACAGCTAGTTTTAATATACTGTTAGGAATGACGCCTTTAGTACACCTACGCATTCGTATGCGGCAGCGAGTGTCTGCGGAACTACTGCGTAGCGAAATATCTGCGGAACGTCAGTACACAGCAATGTTTTCGCAACTTTTTCGCAATGATATGCCATTGTAATTTTCGACAACTGCAGGTGCAGACGTAATTTCAGAATGTCATCTCAGTCATCGCTTTCAGATTCTGAAGAAGAAGAATTGTTATTGCTGGTGTCAGTACTAAAGAGAAAGCGTAGAATCTGGGTGCATGAAATAAATCAGAAACGACGGAAACTTCGAGAAAATAAACTGTGCTTAGAACTTCAATCACATGAAGATCGTTTCTATACCTATTTCAGAATGAAGCCAGAAACTTTTGAATATTTACACAATCTTCTTGACCCTCATATTAAAAAGAAAAATACAAACTACAGAGAGGCTATTCCAACAAAAGAAAGACTGGCACTTTGTTTAAGGTAAGAAAATTTATTACTTATAGGTAATGTTTAAGCATTTATTCACGGTTCATTCCAATTACAAAGAAATTCATGTATATTTTTTTGATGTCGTGTTGTGTTCTCGTTTTTTTGTTGTCGTGATACTTGGGTGTGTGTAATTCTTCTGCCACTGGGTATGTGTATCAGTGTAGGAGTTAAAACGTTTTGAGTGTCTGGGATTGAATGTGTTTGCGTGTTAGGTATATGTATCTGTGCAGTTGAAACGTTTTGAGTGTCTGGGATCGAATGTGTTTGAGTATTAGGTATATGTATCTGTGCAGTTATAACGTTTTGAGTGTCTGGGATAGAATGTGTTTGAGTATTAGGTATGTGTATCTGTGCAGTTGAAACGTTTTGAGTGTCTGGGATGGAATGTGTTTGCAGTTCTTCAGATGGTGTCGATCTTGAAATGTTCAAGTCGTTATCGACGTAGTAAAAATTGGGAGTACTAGAGGATGAAGCATTGCTGAAATTAGAATTTGGCCGGCTATTATTCAATTCTTCAAGTTGAGCCTCAGTTATAATTTATGTTATTTGAAGTTTAATAATAGCTTGCTTTCGTAGAGAAAATTTCTTTACAGTATGGGCATAACCTAAAAAATCCATGTACATTCGATCACACGGTATTTTGACAAGATTTTCTGTAGCGTTTCTGTCCGTAGTACCCGATTTTCGAGTCTTTAAATAATTTATAATCTTCTCAGCAGGATCGTCGTTGCTTACACGGCGTCGTCTTCTTCGGGATACTTCAGTTGCAGTTTCAGCTGTAGTTTCAGCTGTAGACCGTGCTGTCTCCAGTTCTTGAACGACGAGCTCGTTCTGTTCATTATTTGAAACCTGTTCGGCTTCTGTAGAATTTTCATAATCATTCTCTATAGATATTGTACTGGTATCCAGTGTACTTTCAGTTTGTCTCAAGTTTGTGAATGAATCTATGAACGACATCTGTTCAGCCCATTGCCAATTAGCAAGCTTCTTCGCGGCTTGTCCACTGCTTGTTTGCTGACCCTGTTTATATTTTTTATAAATGTCCCTTAGGTTTCTCCATTCATTTTTCATAGTTTTAACTGTAACAATATTTCAGGTTTTTAGCAACTGGTGACACATACACAACAATATCTTTCTCTTATCGTTTGGGTGAATGCACCGTTTCAAAGATAGTAACTCAAATATGCGAACAAATTTGGAAGATACTACAGCCAGAGTACATCCCGGTTCCTTCTACTAAAACATGGTTGGAAATAGCTGAAGCATTTCAAACAATATGGGGTTTTCCTAATTGCCTCGGGAGTATTGACGGCAAGCATATTGTTATTAAATGTCCACCTAACAGCGGCTCACTGTTCTATTGCTATTAAAAACGATTTTCTACTGTGTTATGGGCAATAGTTGATCCACATTACAAATTTACTTACATAGATGTAGGATCATATGGTAAAGATTCCGATAATACAATATTTGAGAACTCATCATTTTATCAGCTTTTAAAAAGTGGACGGGATCTGAATTTGCCAGCTCCAAAACCTTTGCCAGGTTTCCAACAGACAGTTTTTAACAGTGGTAGAGCCACGCGGCAGCTTTTGCTGTCGCACGGATGGGCCGGCTCAAACCGGGGTGGTACCACGACCTCACAGAAAACCAGCGTGAAGTAGAGATTTTCCTCTGTGTTTCGCTTGGTGAGTGCAGGTGGCCGGAGGCCCTTTTTACTGGAAATGAGGCATTCCATCTTAGTCCTCACGGGTGACAACGCATCTACATTTTGATTTGTAATAGACGATAGATGTAGATGTCTATGGGCCGCAGCAACCACTTACCATCAGGTGGACTGTGTGCTCGTTTGTCACCCTTATCCTATAAAAAAAAAAGACTACATTACATGTATTCATTGCAGATGGAGGATTTAAATTAGAAACCTTTCTAATGAGACCTTTCACTAGAGACGCAGCAATGAATGACAATGATAAAAAAAGATTTAATAAATCATTAAGTAGGGCACGAGTAGTAGTAGAATGTGCGTTTGGCATTTTAGCACAAAAATTTAGAATATTCTTGAGGCCCTTTGAAACAGATTTGAATAATACTATTAAAATTTTTAAAGCTGCAGTATGCTTGCATAACTTATTGCAGATACAAGAAGGTGCACACACATACGAAAATAAACAATTTTCGGACACTTTAAGAGCATTCGTACCAATGCATGCCAATAGACATAGGGCAGACTTAGCAGCGTTTAATGTTCGATCACAATTTGTAAATTATTTCAAAGAAAATTAAAAACATAAAATGTATGCCTGTATGAAATATAAATTTCTTACCATCTATCCGAGTCTTTTCTTGAAGTTTTCTCCATGCTACCTCTTTTTTGTACGTATTTTTATAATCTGCGTGTCCAATTGCGTATAATACGGGATAATCTCGAATAAAATGCAAAAATAATTCAGTAGTTTCGGCATCCATGGCGCGAAAATCTGTCCTCACCGACAGAACGCGAGCTGACGCTTTGCGATGCGAAACATCACTAGCGAAACGTATGCGTCTGTGTAACGGCCTTTTCGCAGATCCTTGCGAAACAATACTGACAAGGACGCAACTATTTCATCTATCTATGTGCTAGAGTGAGACATATCATATGCGAAAACCTGCCACACTACTTACAGTTTTTTCGTTGTTTCGCTACCGCATACGAATGCGTAGGTGTACTAACGCCTTTAGGGTAAAAAAAAATAAGAAGAATTGAAGGTGGAACTATAATCTCCCACTTGTTTAACAGTATAAAGTATCGCGCAGTCGACTAAGAGGGATTTAGTCTGTAATTCTACGAGTCTCATATCGTTATTATGCGCGTTGGGCTAAAACATTATTTCTACACCGAGATTCTGCCCAAATAAGACAAGTTATGTGTTTCTATTCGTGTAATGGTTCTTCTAGTGTAAGCAAGGAAGGTCGTGTTGCTGAGAGGTTGCCCTGTGTTATATCGAGAGGAGTAGTGTAGCTGTTGCTTTGTATACTTTGGTGTTATCATGTAATTGTGTCCTCCACGTTACATTAATTTGTGATTGTGACTAGTACATAATATTACGGTTGGTCGAGTTGTATTTGCTCTATCTGTACTGTTCTATATGTATTGCTCTATACTGGATGTGTAGTGCTGTACGATGTCTTATTCCTGATAATGATTAATTGCGTAAACAAGAGAGCAAGTTGAACATCCGCTCTCACACTTTTATTATTTTTAACAATTAACCTTCAGAGTAAATTCTAATACGAGTAATATTATTTTATTTAAATGATTTTGAGAATGATTTCTAACATCAGAAGTGGAATAGTTTGTAAAAATATATACAACAGAATTTTATTTTACTATCTTCTTTTAGTGCGTTATTAAACGGATATTGGGTTGGATTTAGAATCGTTTGGCCCGAATTTGGCGGAGTAAGGTGTTTTATTTGGTAGAGATTTGATCACCGATTATAATAATACCACTCACATTAAAAGGTAATGCACCGTTATCGAAAAAATAAATAAAAACTATTTTAACCTAAAATGCGTGAAACATGGAAAAATTACTGTGAAAGCTGGATAGCATACAGAATTTTGTGTAAGTGCGACAAGGACGTAAGACTGGTGTCACATTATTCTACTGTCTATACTCTCTGTCAAGAGATATTTCACTAAAGACAACTATAATAATAGAGAAAATTTTAGCGACTGAATGAATATTTATGGACAAGAGAAATTATAAGGAATAAAAGAGATCCTTTTGAAGAATTAATAAAAAAACCGGCCAAGTGCGAGTCTGACTCGCGCTCCGAGGGTTCTGCACAAATCCGTAGTATTAAAATTATTAAAAATATTTTTATAATATGATGTAATTAAAAATTTATGCTTTTCGCAATTTTTCCTTTATCTGTGCTACAATACATTGCTTCGTACCAAATTTTAAGATTCTGAGTTCACGGGAAGTACCCTGTAGGTTTTGATTCCCTGATTCCCTTGCGAATGTCGAAAATTTGCGGCATAAACTGCTGTATCTTTTGATTGCATTGGCTTAGAAGTTTGATTTTTTCACAGCTCCAAAACACAGTAGACTTAAGTATTTCATATGAATGATGAGAGAGAGAGATGAGATGAATGAAATGAGCTTGATCCTTCCACGCGTTCCTGAGAAAAAGGGTCTTGACAGACAGACAAACAGACAGACGGACAACAAAGTGATCCTATAAGGGTTTTGTTTTTTCCTTTTGAGGTACAGAACCCTAAAAATATGTTAACAGACAAAAAGAAATGATTATAATACGAGTATACTGTTTTATTTCTGAATTGTTTAAAACTGCCAGAGATACTTGAACACCCAGAAATAATTTCAGTTGTAATAGATTAGAAGGTTGTGGCGGGAGCGAAGGCAACCTGACTACAGATAAGATATCCAATCTGATCGAATCTGTACTAAAATTAAACCAGCACGCCCCGACTCCACGTAGTCTTGTCTGCCCTACTCCTAGAGTGATTTCGTAAAGCCGTAGGCGCGGAGGGAGAGCAGCACTTCCCGCAGCGCCGAAGCCGTTGTAGAAGTAACTTTGGGTCAATATTCCTGTGTAAAAAAGTGAGGTTATGATTTTACAAAAAAAACATTACTCATAAACTATACTTTTTCCGCAACGAGGGAAAGGTAGATGGGCTTTCTCTGATAGAGCACACTCCTGCTACCCTCTTCCCCCCTCCTGCCGGAGACAATAAATGTTACTTTTAGGTTAGGTCTATGCGATTTATTTTTTGATTTTTCTCAAGAACACTGTATTACCTTTTATTGGGAGTGGTGTCGGGAGTAAAGGGATACTCCCCCATTTCCCTCCTCTCAACCTCTGCCCCCTCCTCCTGCCAAACGATTCTAAATTTCAACCCGGATATTTAAAGCTACAGTAGTGCTTTTGTGGATCTAACGTAATATCACTTTATAACGAGGTTGCTTTTTTAATATTGAAAAATATAGTGTTTTTCCGGATGCATTGTGCTGTTTTAGATTTCTGAAAAAAAATTAGTTATTTAAAAATTCTATTAAACTGATATAGCACACAAACTTATCTTCGATGTGATGTTAAGTAACTACTACAGCCCATGAACAATTCCAACTAACTTCAAAGCAAGAAGAAAAATGATGGGTTGTTACTTCTGCGAACTATGTTAGAATTCCTCATAGCTTATAATTATTTTGGTCTCTATATCCTTAGACTGTACACATAGCAGTGCATGCACTGCTGCTTGCCGGCAAAAATAAAATTAAGTTCGTGGTATCTAGCCAAACGGACCCCCAGACAGTAAAGTGACATTATCTTTTATATACAAAAACTCTAGGTACCAGAATGACATTACCAAAAAAAAACATCACATTAATATTTTTTTTACTACAATTAGCTTAAAATTCAGCAAATTTATAAAATTTGGCCACAACATCATCGGCGATGGTATGTTCGAACGTGTGGCGGCTGGCATGGCGGTATAGGTGCGGCGCCGCATCTTGAGTTGCCATGTAAGTTTCATCATTTAACTAAGTTTTATTTAATTAATAGAATCAGGCGTTACTTTGCAGAAATCCATTATATAAAAGCTTTTATATAAGTTTTATTTTGATTTTCAGGGTATTTTTTTCTGAAAATTATTATATAAAAATATATTATAACCGGAGCACTAAGTTCGAAGTCGTTGACGAATATGTTTACCTGGGACAAATAGTCCGACTAGGTAAGTTCAACTTCGACCGAGAGGTCAATCGACGGATTCAACTCGGCTAGGCAGTATTCGGGAGCTTACGAAACATCTTCTTACACACATATATATATATATATATATATATATATATATATATATATATATATATTTCATACCTCAAAACCTCAACACTAGATTGTACAACAGTGCGTGTTGTCAGTGATGACGTATGGATCTGAGACGTGGTCCTTCACTGCTGGCCGTATGAGGAAGCTCAAAGTTGCTCAGCGAGCTATGGAGGGGACTATGCTCTGCGTTTCTCTGCGTGATAGACAAAAACGAGGATATCCGTAGTAGATCCAGAGTAACCGACATAGCTCAAAGAATTAGTACGCTGAAGTGGCAAAAGTTGGCCATATAGCTTGAAGAACCGACAATCGACGGGGAAGACAGGTTCTCGAGTGGCAGCCTCATACCGGCAGGCGAAGTGTAGGGCGTCCCCCCAGTAGATGGAGTGATGACCTGGTAAGAAATGCAGGAAGTCAATGGATGCAGGTGGCTCGGGACCGTGCTTTGTGGCATTCCTTGAGGAAGGCCTATGTGCAGCAGTGGACTTGTGAAGGGCTATATTGATGATGATGATGATATTATAACCATAACATCACATACATACCTAAAGCACCCTAACTGTTCAGACAGGTTTTTTGTATATTATATATTGATATAATATATTGATATATTCGCCAACCTTCTTACGAGGCGGACGTGTGTTTGATCCTCTTAAATATTTAATTTATTTGATTACGCAAATATCGCGACTAAACCAAGTAAAACAGTACTGTTTGTGATCAGTATCCCTTGTAGTTATTCAGTGTCTTTAATAGTTAAAGCAAAGTGTATTGACAGTTCGCGGATGCAATAAGCGAGCGGGGTGCCCGCATCCCTCACCGCTGCGATACGAGAGGGCTTGCATAATTGACGTCTTTATCTAATTTTAACCTATAGTGTCTCGTTATTATGAAGAATTGTTCAGCGTGAACCGCGAAGTCGGAAAAGAAGATTATTTGCAATGCGCAAAATGTAACGAAATATTTCACTTTTTATGCCTTAACATACGCCCAGAGAATATTGCGGGCTTGCTTCCAGACGCATTATTTAATTGGATTTGCCCCATGTGTATGATTAAACAACCGAAAGGTAACAATTCCGAATCGGTAGCTCGCCCCTCAACACCTACATCGTTTGCCGAAATTTCGTTTAATAACGTGTCCCGACGCAAGGTGCCTGCAAAACTTGATACTAATATCATTGTAGATAATACAAGTGATTATGTGCGTCGTTCAGAACTGCGAGAAAAACTTCGCGAAGAAATAGCAACGGGGTTAAAGTCTTGCACCACGGAGTTTACAGTTGGCATTAGCACAATTAATGGAAAAATAAGTAATCTTAAATGTTCTATTGAATTTATGAGTGACAAGTTCGATAAGATTTCAGACGAATTTAAAATTCAACAACAAGAAATATTGGTATTAAATAAAGAAAACGATTCTTTGCGTTACGAGATTAACACCCTCAATAATAAATTGAACCAATTCGATCAACTTTCCCGTGCATCTTTCTCGGAGATACAGTGCGTGCCCGAAAGAAAAACGGAGAATGTTGTAGGCATAGTAAAACAGCTAGGATGCGCCATTAACCATACAATGAGTGACCATGATATTCTGTACTGTTCACGCGTCGCTAAGCTTAACCCGGCCAGCCCCAGACCACGTACAATTATAGTGAAGTTTAGTTCACCACGAATTCGAGATTCGGTGCTTTCTGCAGTCAACAGGCATAACAAAGTAAACAAGGAGAACAAGCTCAACACTCATGACCTTGGCTTCGACACAGAACAAAAGAAACCTGTCTTTGTTATTGAGAACCTCTCCTCCGAAAATAAGCAGCTGCATGCTGCAGCTCGTAAACGTGGGAAAGAGCTCAAATACAAATACACCTGGATTCGTGCTGGTCGCATTTACATGAGGAAGTCGGATACAAGCGAAGCAATTTTTATTCGTAACACTGAAACACTTGATAAGCTTAAATGACTATGTTTTATTGTTATCAGTATAATTCTTCATCCATCTACTCGTATATGTACTTTCGTTAAAATGTTGTATCGGTACTGTTTTTTCTTCTTTTTTAACATGGTATGTAAAAACACAACAAAATCATATCATAATTATGTATTGTTGTGTTTGTTAGAGTGTATTGTTTTATTTAAAATTGCAGACTATATGATGCTCTTATATATTAATAATAACATTCAAAGGTTTTGGACTGTTGGCAGCTCACATGTAGTTTATCACGAGAAATTACAAAAATACAATTTCGCATGCATTTGTAAGTATTTTTTTATTATTCAGCAAGGGTTGTGCACGATAATTATTTTGTATTGTCATAATATTATAATCTTTAATATAACCAAAATTATACTGAAACTAATTTATTTTTTTTACCTAACCTGGATGTGTTATTTACTAATAAATCAACTCTTTATACAACAATTTAATACAGAAAATAATTTTACGATGCTGGCTCTCTATTGTGGTGATCTTTATATATACAATATAATATTAATGTCAATCGTAGTTTCTCTTATTATATATATCTACAGAAGTTAGGAAGGACAAAAGAATATCTGTGTATTATCAAAATGTGCGTGGACTTAGAACGAAATGTGTAGATCTTTATAAACAAATTGCGAGCAATAGCTATGATATTCTATTATTTACTGAGACGTGGCTTCAAAATGACATTCTAAGTTCTGAATTATGTGATAATCGTTATGACGTCATGCGTTTAGACCGTAACTTACCCCAAACACAGAAAAAAACTGGTGGTGGTATAATGGCTTGCATAAGGAGTGAATATGGAGCTAGACAAATGCATGGTTTTAGTTCTAACCTTAATACTGAGTTACTCTGTATAACGTTGCCTGCAGGTGAATTGGGAACTAAATGTAACCTAAATATTATTTTGGTATATATTCCTCCTGATTCATATAATATACCATCGCAACTAAATGAAGTAAACAACTTTGTCACATCATTAACTGAGCGGTACCCAGGAGACACATGCCTATTGGTGGGTGACTTTAATCTTCGGTGCTTTAAATGGCAGGATGGTCATCACGAATTACTTCATAACATGAGTATGGAAATTCAGGATGCAGCACTATCGCTTGTGGAGGGTATGATTTTCTTGGGCTTAAATCAATTTAATAGTATTTTAAATGGTAACAGACGTACACTGGACTTAGTATTCTGCAATCTACACAGAAGTTCTAAGATGTTCTTCCCCTCTTTTGACAGAGGACAAACATCAACCTTCTTTGTATATTGACATCACTGATCTATTTGTGACCCCTTTCAAAGAAGTCGTCACACCGCGACGTGATTTTTACAAATGTGATTATGTTGCAATTAATAACTTCTTTATACAAACTGATTGGGATGGTACGCTGCAGAATAAATCGATAGACGAGGCTACGACATTATTTTACAGTAAATTAGAAGAATGTTTTGATCAATTTGTACCTTTAAAAAATAAAACTAGCACTAAAGAATATTATCCCATTTGGTATAACTCTGCTTTAATAAAAGTCATACGTGAAAAGAGCAAGATACATAACAAATGGACACGCTTTAGGAATCCTCGAGATTATGATGAGTTTGCTTTGCTACGTTCTCGTGAAAAATTACTTCAGCAACAATGTTTTAATAAGTATATCAACTGCATGGAGGATAGGATTCATCTCACTCCCAAGGCTTTTTGGTCATACGTTAAATCGAAGCGTGGTGGTTCTCGATTCCCCAAGCAATTAAGTTACCAGGGTAAGTCCATTACTGATGGCAATGCTATATGTACTGAATTTAATAGTTACTTTAAGAGTATGTTTTCTGGTTCTTGCCCTCAGTATGCTAGATCTGTAAATAGTGACGGTGAATGTTGCACCTTTGACACAATATCTGGTCTAACCGTAACAAAGGATGACGTTTTTAATATGCTTAAGACGCTAGATGTTTCTAAAGGCCCTGGGTGTGATGGAGAAGCACCCGTATTTTTACGCAACTGTGCTGAGTCATTGGCATATCCTATATATTTATTATTTAAGACATCGTTAAACCAATGCGTCTTTCCTACATTGTGGAAAAAAGCATTTATTATACCGATACATAAGACGGGTTCAAAAGTGGAAATAAGTAATTACCGTCCCATTTCTATTTTGAGCACAATTAGTAAAATGATGGAAAAAGTTGTTTATAATAACATTTACCCTGTAATTGTAAAAGGCATTTCACATCATCAGCATGGCTTTTTAAAACGGAAGTCTACCATCTCTAACTTGGCAGAATTTTGTGACTATGTTATTTGTGGGATGGAAGACTGTGGACAGGTTGATGTGATCTACACGGATTTTGAAAAAGCTTTCGACCGTGTGGATCACAGCATCCTCTTAGACAAATTGTACAGGCTTGGAATTCATGGTGACTTACTAAGATGGACTACCTCTTATCTCTCTAATCGTTCTCAAGCTGTTGTCATTGGTGGTTTCAAATCTGATTTCATACAAATTCCATCAGGTATTCCTCAGGGATCACACCTTGGTCCACTTTTCTATTCTGCATATATATATGATATTAACCAATGTTTTGAATTTTCAAATCATCTACTTTACGCTGATGACAAAAAGGTGTTCATGAAAATTAACTCGATTAAAGATTGTGAACTAATTCAACGTGACTTGGATAACTTACACTCATATTATGTCCGAAACAATATAACAGTGAATGTAAGTAAATGTCAATGTATCAGTTTTAGCCGAAAGAAAAATAAAATTGTTTTTCCGTATCACTTTAAAAATGAAGGCATAAAACGGGCTGAGATAGTAAAGGATTTAGGAGTTTTCTTTGATTCTAAAATGATGTTTTCTGAGCATGTCAACCATATCGTAAATAAATCATATCGCAATCTGGGGTTAATTATGAGGACTTGTAAACCTTTTAAAAACATAAACAGTCTCAAATCTATCTACTACGCATATTGTCGCAGTATTCTAGAATATGGTAGCTCCATATGGTCGCCGCAATATGCTTTGTATATAAACAGATTGGAAAGAATACAAAAACTCTTCATAAAGCACCTCAATTACAAAACCGGCATACGTCGTTGTGAAACTTATAATGAGGAGTGTATTAAATACGGTCTCTTGTCGCTGGAATCTAGACGAGAATTACTTGATATGTGTTTTTTGCATGATATCCTTCACAGTAACATTTACAGTCCTAATCTTCTCGCAGGTATCCAGTTCTGCACTCCTAAGTACCGTACTAGAAAGACCCCACTTTTCAATGTACCTAAACATCGTACCAAATACGGTATGAACGCTGTTATGACTCGTCTACCCAAAATTTATAATAGTAAATATAGTAATGTTGATATTTTCAATTTTTCTAAGTCTAACTTTAAACACAAACTTATCCTGAAGCTGTCTAAGAAGCAGTAACTGTCACATAATGTACATCTATTCTATAACTCCATCTGTATTATCACAATTCTGTAAAAATATCAATTTGGAAATCATGTCGCTATATTAGTTATAATAGAACTATAAGGTATACAAAATAACATGTAACATATTTATTTTATGTATTTATATTATTTATTCTATTTTATTCAGTGAATATCATTTTATTTTTGTTGTTTTATTAATTTTATTAAAAGCTCTCAATTTAAATTTAAATTTAAATCTAAACATAAATGTATACAAATCAGAAAATATAGAACCATATACTGCAATCGTGTGTAAAATATTATGTATTTAGATAATATGTATTAAGTTACAATTTTACCTCTCTGCTTTGTAAGTGTTATTCAGCATGTTGTGAAACTCTGTTATTGGCTAAGTGTGTTAATATGTATTTTAAGTATGATTGTTAAAAATATGCTGTTGAGTTTCCTAATAAAAAAAATAAAAAAAAAATAAAAATAAAAAATATGTAATTCGAGTCTCATTATTTTAAGAGTCATCTTTAACATCACAACATCATATAATATCACTAGAGATTAGCCTCGGCTTCCCATGGTTAATTTCTGTATCTCGACAACAACTCCACCTATCGGGTACAATTGTAAATTTAACCATTCTCTAATCAACTTAATTACACCCAGAAATTTCCTCAAAATCGATTCAGCCGTTTTAGGAGGAGTTAAGTCACATACACACAGACAAGAGAATTATTATATACAATATGCATGTATTATACATATAAACATTTTTTTATATCGATGAATACCGCATCGAAATCCGTTGCGTAGTTTAAAAGATCTAAGCGTACAGATGGCGGTAAGAGACTTTGTTTTATACTATGTATATAATATAGAGATATCGTTGCTGGCAATAGGCCAGAAGAACTAATGAACGAAAGGTTCTCGAGTCAGCTTCACGCGAAGCATAGTGTGGCCAACTCTCTTCATATTGGAGTGAGAATCTGATCAAATATCCATCACCGGCTGACAAGCCGGTGATGCATATTTGATTTCGAGGCCGGTGCGACAGCACGCAGTGTACCTACATTACCTGCGCGGATCCCCGCATGCCGCGAACAGTATCTGCCGCAAACACAGTCGTATAGTTGCTTGTAATGTCGGCTTCCCTTACAGACGAGCAATCATATTTCAATATATGTACATTTCTCTACTATCCACACATAAAATATTTATGTATAACACGTAAATTGCCTCATAAAAATCATCAAGAATCAGGTGGAACCCTGCTTTATGTTAAATGGTGTTTAACATAATATGTGAATATTATAAAATATTTTTTTGTTTATTTGTAAGTCGATTATACTTTTAAGTCTCGAATTACATCCGTTATTTATTAAAACTTAGGGTTGCGACGACGTCAACATATCAGGGCCTTTAGATTGCAATTTCAGTGATAGCCTCAGGCCAATCCCTTTTCTTTTGAAGATTGATGTGGAAAATATGATGATATTGATATTGTTGCTTTTAATCTTGCGGGTTCTACTAACATTTAATCTTACCATCAATGTCAAAAAAAACATTTTACCGTAAGATTGTTTGTATTTTCTTGACTGTAATTGTTAGCAACTCTTCAATGAAAAAGAAACCGGCAAAGTGCGAGTCGGACTCGCGCACCGAGGGTTCCGAACAAATCTGAAGGTATATAACTTTAAAATTATTAAAAAATTTCATTACATGATGTAACTAAAAATGTACGCTTTTCGCAATTTTTCCTTTATCTGTGCTATAAAACGTTGCTTCGTACCAAATATCAAGATTCTGAGTTCACGGGAGTGTTTCTGTTTACTTTCGTGAGTGTTTTAGTTTCTGAGTACCCTGTAGGGTTTTGATTCCCTTGCGAATGTCGAAAATTTACGGCATAAACCGCTGTATCCTTTGATTGCGTTGGCTTAAAAGTTTGATTTTTTCACAGCTCTAAGGGACAGTAGACTTGAGTATTTGATATGAATTTCAGGTTGATACCTCCACGCGTTCCTGAGAAAAAGAGTTTTGACAGACAGACAGACGGACAACAAAGTGATCCTATAAGGGTTCCGTTTTTTCCTTTTGAGGTAAGGAACCCCTAAAAACAAGGGAAATCAACTGTATTTACAAACAAATATTGTTTACAGTTAATAATACTTTTAATTTCAATAAAAAATGGTCAAATTGAAACTAAAAGTAGAAATACGGCACTATTGGTCATATTTATTATACGACTATGAATTCCGTAGTCGTAAAAAAGATGATCAACCTTTTTTGTGAATATGAACGTGTGTCTGAATGCAGTTATATTCCTGCCGATAATCAATTTAATCGAGACTTGCTTCCTCTAGATGGACATTGGCTTAGTTATTATTGTCTTCATAATTATATTTCAATTTTTTATGCGTGGTAGAGCCATGCTGCAGCTATATTAATAGTATAGTTGTAGCACGAATGGGTCGGCTGGACCGGGGAAGAACCACGCTCTCACAGAATACCAGCGTAAAATAGAAGCTTAACACGTGTTTCGTATGGTGAGTGTAGAGAACCGGCGACCCTTTTTACTGGAAAAGAGGTATTCCATCTTAGTCCTCACGGGTGACAACGCATCTGCATTTTGATTCTTTATTGAGGATTGATGTGGATGTCTATGGGTCACAGCAACCACTTACCATCAGGTGGACTATCTGCTCGTTTGGTCACCCTATTCTATATAAAAATTTCAATCACATGAAGTCTCAGGTAACTTTTTTATCTTTAGCTTATAGCCCAACGGAATAATAAACTAAATTGGCCGTGGTCGGCCGTATAGCTTAAAGAACCAACAACTGGTGGAGAATATTTTTTTTTCGATTGACTGCCTCATAGTGGTAAGCAAAGTGACGACCTCTCACTAGATGGGAGTGACGACATGGCAAGAGGTATGGCTCAGGATCGTACTTTGTGGCGTTCCTAAGGGGAGTCATATGTCATAATCATTCAACCCAACCCAACCCAACACAAATGTGTCGGGTTGGGTTGGATTGATTATGAAACTTATTACACTAATTTTAACGTTATTGGTTAATAATTAAGTGCAAATATATTTTTGATTATTAAATATATAAAACTAAATTATCACAAATATGCATATTCTTTGGCACTATAAACGTAATAAGAATATAGAGTATTATGTTGTACTACTATTATGTTGTCACCTGTCGGAAGGCTTGAACGTGACACGGCTAATATTTTCCGGTCGTTTGTAACCGTTTTATTATAACGAGTATTTTTTAAACACATTATTACATACAGATTGCTAATGTTAGGCAGTTGTAGTTTTACCTTCTTTTTCACAATTATTTCTTCAGAAATAATTGTAAAAATTTCGTTTTAAATTTGGAAGAGTTATATTCTATTTTTCATTAAAATAATAATATATAATATCTACATAACTTTCAAATAAATTTGTAGGTACGATACGCGCGCCACCTACCGTAAGTTAATTGTACTATGCCTATAACCTGGAAGTGCATGCTATATGTTGACAGTTTTAACGCAATCTGATGAACGGAATGGCAGCGCATAAAATGCGAAAAAACAAACATTAATGTTTAATATTATATATTAGATATATTAATAAGCAAAATTACTATGCAGCTAAAAATTTGGTGAAGTCTGAAAAAAATATTGAGAAATAGATGTAGTATAAACTGTACTTTTCTGCACTAAAAGGCCTTAGTGATCCAATTGTTATGATAAGGAACAATGGCAGACTTTCATATATTAAATTAGTTGAGAAGAAATGGTATCGTCTATATATCAAAAATATCTTAAAATGTTAAGCGTCAGTCCCTTAATAACTCTGTCAAAGAATTTTGTCCTGAGAAGGCGTAAAAAGAAGATATTTAGAATTGAACCTTTTTAGGTTATGTCTAATGTCACTTGGAAAAGTTATGCGTCCTGTTGTTGTTTGATGTTAGCTTAATACATTCTCAACATAATGTGCCCTACCTACATAATTGAATGATTTTGGATTATTGTATCTCTATTATATATTTGCATACTATAAATGTATATTTCAGGCATGGCTCCAGGGCCTTTGTGTCATACAGTGACATTCTCAGTAGGGCTTGAACCCAGAGCCGTAAAGTCAGTAAAAAAGTGACATTTTGTTTTAGCTAGTGTTGCCCTAACATTAAATGGAATTGTTACATATTACTATGATTGAGATAATGTATTATTGTAGGAAGTTCTTTGTAAGAAACTTATTTTCAACCACATAAATCACTTTTATTTTTATTATTACTGATAGTATAGTTATTACTAATAATAAGCTAATATAAAAATATTTTGTATTTTGTGTTGTGTTGGTAGTCTTGCAAAGTGTATACGAAAATAGTATGAATATAGTAAATGGCAACACGTGAATGGAGTAAAATAATATAAGTCATTTGATATTCCCAAAAATGTTTGTTTTTTTCTGTGGCTTTAATTAAAATACATTTTTGTTTGAAAAATCATAGAAAAATAATAAAAGTCATTTCATATATAAATTATTTCTAGACGCAATAATTTTTGTCAACTATTTTTCTGCCATTGTTCTTTAACACTTTCCCTGTCCGAGTTTCAGAAACAATAGTAAGATAATAGCAATGACCTATATGTAATGCATGGGTCAGCGAAAGAGTTAATAATAATATATCGGTATGTCTTATAACACGGAATTCTAAATATAAAAGTGTATTTTGCACTTGTTTTCAAACACTAGTTAATCAAATCTTTCATCTTCATATCAATCCACTTGTCTTTTCAATTCTGTTTCGCGCTTACATATTTTCGATGTTTATTCTGAAACGAATTGTGGCCGCTCAGTTACCGCGCAATTATGCATACGTACGTTCAGTCAGGACAATGAACTTTAATTCACGCTCTTGAAATTTCCGAACAAACTTTGAATATATTCAAAAATTTGCACTACTCACAGAGAGTTAGTCATTCCCCGGGCATAACCTTGCTTTCTGCAGATAGAAAGATTTTCAGAACCTATTGGTAGTCTAAAATTCGAAACATGCTTGGCCAAAGTATATTTAGAAATTGCATCAAAGTAAAAATTATAATAATAAATACACCACAGAAAACATAAATGAGTAAGTCGTATTTCTCCTTGGCATGTGGCGATAAGACAAGTTTATACAAGAAGGAACTGCAATGAGAACTTAGAGACTTAAAGAAAAGTTACGACTATTTTGCCCAGCTAGTACTTCCTTCCACAAACTTTTCAAGTTGTCTGTCACACACCCTGCATAACTTAACGCGTATTACGGTCGCTAGTAGATAAATCAGGACAGTTTTATTAGAAAATTAAAAAGGGAAGCTTAAAAATTAGGCAATTATTTTATGTCGCTCGTTTGTTTGTTGTTCAAAAATGTATTAATTGAATACTTTATCTTGCCAATTATAGAGTTGGATATTTTAAATGATAGATAACGATATACACAACGTAAAGATATCATATTTCATCTTCATTTTACCAAACAAGACTGGATCACTTACTATTATGTAGGCTTGCAGCTATTACTTATAGTTTAAAATTGAAAATACGATACATATATAATATTTCGAAGCAGTTTGATTATGCTCACGGTCGACTCACGCACGTGACCAGATAGATGTGCGTTACCCACGCTTTCGGAGCGGCCGTGCTAGAAAAAATGTGTAAAAGGTTTCATTAAGTAAATATAATAGGACGCATTCGATCCCCACTAGGATACAATTATAAACTAACCTAAAATCGCAAAGTTCAAAGAAGCTTTGTTTTAGTTTCTAATTATTTTAGCCTTTAACAGTTTTAAATTAAATCAACAACTGTATAAAGGCCTTTTCAAGAATATATCAAGTGGCATTAATATCTTTAATTTTTTTTCGATACTTACCACGCTGGGCGGCTGGTAGACACAGCTTATATCACAAACCTCGTAATGGCAATGCTTTCCAACAATAATCTGTGGCATTTGGTCTTTATATGGATATTATTTTTTTTCAGTAATTTAGCTAGACAGAACACCAATTGATTAGTACGCTGACAACAATTGGCCGGCCATATAACTTGAATAATCCACAATCGATGGAGAAGGAAAACTCTCGAATCTACACTGTTGACCGGCCTCGTGCCGGTAAGCAGTGTAGGACGGCCCACCACTAGATTGCGAAATGGTTCAAGATTGGAGAAGGTATTAGTTCAGCAGTAGACTTATGAGGGACTGTAACAATTACTATAACGAGAATGACGATGAACGGGTTCGTGAACATTGGCCTTAATGCTCGGAAATAATAAAAGATCATAAAATCGGATGAACGTATAATGCACATTTAAATACATAAATAATAAAAAAATTGTACAGCCGACTTCAATATAAGTTATTAAGAATAACTTAAAAATGATTGGTCTCACCTTGATCAAATTCACATGGGGCCACACGAGAAGTATCAACTTTCAAATAAAATAAGAATCATCGAAATCGGTTCACCCAGTTATCAGGTAACAAACATAAAAAAACAAACAGTCTAATTGAGTACCGTCTCCTTTTTGGAAGTCGGCAGAAAACTGGCCATTCTACTTTCACAGTTTAACTTCGCTTGGCTAAATAAAAGTTTTGAAGTTTAAAATTTATGTAAATGTACAAAGCATTTAGTTTTATCAAATCTTTATGAAAAGTATCTTCTACATCCAAGTTTAACGTTGATCTATGTTATAATTTACAATTTAGTGTGATTTATAATTTTACAAAATTTTTATAAGACGTGCTTATTAATTTTAGAAATTTAATAACAGATCGGTTAAACGTATTATAATAAGCTAAATTTATTTTAAACTTAATTAAAAAAATCTTTGTTAAAATCTTTTTATACAACATTTAAAATAATTTAATTGACCCATCTCTATTTTTCTCTAAGGTGGCATTTGTTGCTCGTGATCGCACTCCAGTGCAATTCTTACGTTAAATACCAATTACACTACTACTACGTATTTCCGCGATTCCATAAAAGATATACTCGTAATAAGTTCATAGGTCGTTCCACTGACATATATAATAAGATTAACTAATATCGTGTTGACATTGTAGGTCTAATAAATAAATTGAGCGTATCTTTTCTTCATTTGTATACGACTGTTTGTAGCCAAAATAAATTAAAAAAAAGTAATAACATCCACCAGACCGAAGAAGATTAAAGGATATTACGGAATAGAATTACAGCGCATGAGTGTATATGCAAGCACAAGTTCACTTTCTATTTCCTCCGTCTCATAGTCCGATGGGAAGGCAATCAGACACGACCGGAGTAAAGGCAAGCGCAGGACCAAAGGTTTTACATGTTTTCAAAAGCACTAGATCAACAGGATAGTCTAACATGTATGAATTTTTAACAAAACATGAATAAATCGAATGCTTATTTAAGCAATGCTTGGAAAAATTTTCTATTAGGCCGGCCACATACATTTCGAATAACGTTTCGGGATTCGAACTCACAGGCAGTTATGCGGAATTTCAAATCGAAGAACGTGACATGTGTGATATGTCCATGATTTTATATGAATTTGCTGCGTTCGGAATCCCAAATGGGAATTCCGAAACGGAATCTCAAAACGGAATTCCGAATGTATGTGGCCGGCCTTATTACAGACTTAATATCGTATTGGAGGACATGATTTATGTGGTAGAGCCACGTTAAAGTTATGTTTTCGTGTGCATGAATGGGTTGACTGGGATCACAATCTCACAAGCAAATAGCAGCATGAAGCCTGCTGGGCTTATTATCATAATTGACTAGAACCAGAGGTCCTTTTTACTCTTAAGGGATTAAAAAGGTCTAAAAGGATGTTAAGGCATTTGCATTTTTAGTTTTAGTATTTATTTAATCGAGGATTGACGTAGATGTGTAAGCCGCAGTATCTACTTACCATCACATGGACTGTGTGCACGTCGTCACCTGAATAAAAAAATAGATACTTAAACTGTTTTAACACTTAATAAGGCTACTCTGTAAAGCGATAAAATCTGTAAAATAAGTTTAAGTCGTAAAAATAATATGGAAGATGGCCAACTGCACTCAACACTGAGCAGACTAATTGTTGAGTGCAAAGCCCCATTTCATGCCGTGGGTGTCATAAAAGTTAACTATCGGAAATTCCAGAAATATGTGGCTTTCAGTAATTTGTGGTATAATCTAAGTAATGAATAAGCGTGAAAGCCAACTTAAAATAGTAGCTCAATGCTGCTGCGTTTCGTATGTTAAGTGTAGAGAACCGGAAACTCTTATTACTGGAAACGAGGTGTTCCATCTTTGCCGTCAGGGGTGGCAACGCGTTTGCATTTTAATTCTTGATCTTTTTTTATAGGATAGGGTGACAAACGAGCACACAGTCCACCTGATGGAGAGTGGTTGCTGTTGCTCATAGACATCTACACCTGTCCTCGCTTGCGAATCAAAATGCAGATGCGTTGTCACTCGTGAGGACTAAGATGGAATGGCTCTTTTCCAGTAAAAAGGGCCTCCGGTTCTCTACACTCACCATACGAAACACAGCAGTTTTAATCTGCTATTTTACGCTGGTATCCTGTGAGCTGACCAATTCGTGCTACAACTATACTACTAATATAGCTGCAGCATGGCTCTACCACGTAAAAATCGAGAACAGATTTAGATGTCTATGAGCCAGAACATATTCACCTATTATCAGGTGGACTGTTTGCTCATTTGTCACTCTTATTCTATAAAAAAAAATACTCTCATGTAAACCATAATATGTAAAATACCCAGGTCAGCGACGTGAAGTCATAGCAACGAGATATCTGCGATCGCTAAATCCTCCGTGTAATATGACATCTATATGCCTGTTTGCCAATAGCAAACTTTCAGTAGTAAATGAAAAAAGATATGCAGATACCGTAACCGTTACCGTTAAAGCCTTTAAAGTCCACTGCTGAACTGCCTTCACCATAGATTGCCTCATATGGGGGATATTTGCCATAGTTGCCAGGCATGGCAAGCAGGTTGACAACCGCAGTTTTTTACATAATTATGCTTATTTATTATTGATTTCTTTATTTTTACTTTAATTAAAACGGTTAATAGTTAATTATTATTAATATAAACCAACATTACATTAATTAAAGACAACATATTCATTTTTTGACAACATATTTAAATCGGTTGCTCTTATGTTCTCACATTAATTAGCTTTTTGTGAGGTTATATAGTTTTCTAAGGCTATTTAATGCAGCTACGAGTATAACTAAATGTGCGTCGTAAATTGACGGATATGAGATCAGTTTACTGATTATGAAAATAATATATTGACTATTTTTTTTTTACGTAAAAACCAAAGTTTTTCACACAAAATGATATGCGTATAAATAAACCTTTGTATTGTCATAAATATATTTAATAATTTTTCAGTTAATCAAAATAATATAGGTAATGAAATTATTGACACTATTCATTTAAAAAAATTATTGATCGTGCAAAAATAGTAATTTTTTAAATTTTCGACCGCATCTAAACCTAAATCCAACTCCAACATAACACACACATACATATATATATATATATATATATATATATATATATGTACAATATGTAACAAAAACCCTATTGCTCTCGTTAAGTGCGTTATCAAAATCAGCATAGAAATAACTTTACTTCAGATAACTGGACATAAAAAAAATCGAATTAAATTTTAATTATATAATATTTATAAACTTTATGTGGATTGATTACCTCTGCCTGGAATTATCAGGCAACTAAAGCGAAACATCAAACAGCGGCGGCCGGCGGCGGAGTAGGTAAATTAAAGACGGCGCCTATACCTACACTATTTGATCTAAGGTCGTGACCTCGGCACATCACTCAGCTGTTGTATTTCGACCGATTGTGGTAATTATATACAAACAATTGATCTTTGTCTACATGATGACCACGAAGATGTTGCTCAATAAGTCCGCCTTGTACCTCTATGCATTTGCGACACCGGATTCTAATCTCTGAACGCACGCTTTGCATAACAGATATTTCGGACTTTATTTTTTCAAAAGATGCAACTATTCGTATACACATTTCCGGCTCGGTATCGCATGTTTTTGGAATTCAGACTGTTTAATACCCCAAAGATAAAAATCTAAATGTGTGAGATCAAGTGATCGCGCCGGCCAGTTGACCGGTCCACCACGGCCAATCCATCTTGCACCGAATTCAGTATCCAAAAAATGTCTTACACAACGGGAGAAATGCGGTGCACAAGCGACGAACGAGGTCTAGATTTATTTCATCAAGTGCTATGCTTAGTTCTTCTCGCAAAAAGCGTCCGTATTTTTACCGCTTATTGCGTGGTCAAGAAAATACGGACCAATAATTTTGTCACCTATAATTCCCGCCCAAACATTGATTTTCCATCGGTGTTGAAAGTGGCTTGGTTTGTCAGAATGCGGATTAGTCGTTGACTATACGTATTCATTATGAGCGTTAAATACACCTGTTCTAACAAAAGAGCATTAATCCGTTAAAAGTACGCGGATCAAAATCTCAGGATCTCCTTCAACCTTATCGAGCAACCATCTACAGAAATCCATTCTCGGCTCATAGTCGTTGGTAAAAAGACACTGAACTCGACTATAACGATACGGGTGCTGGCCATCATCCTTGAGAACTTGAAACACGCATATGGAGACACACACACACCTAGTTCACGTACCACCGAGTGCGTGTTTTGAGAAGTACGACTCTTGTGCCGTATGTGAGAGATCACAAACTTCTCGAGAAGATTCATACATTCCCGGTCTTCCTGAATCTGTATGTTGTTGATCACTGCCATGCACACTGCCAGTATTGTACATACGAATCTGAAGTCGTTGGAATGTCATCGCCTACGGCAATTGTATATTTCGTGGAGTAGCAAAGCGCTCCTTGTAGTCTTTGTGCTTCTGCTTAATTGCAGTCATATTTCCCGAGAAACATCAACGTAATATTAAAATATTCCTCGTTTGAGTAAGACGTCGCACACAAGTCACTCACGGTGGATACTTAATATTGCAATATAAAAAACGGATCAGTCCGAAACTAATTTACGCGGGCGATAACAGCGATCAACATCAGCGCACGCGCGTGGCTAACCGACTGTACTCTACAACATACTTTTCATATTTTCTGAATCGACGAAATTTGTTGTGATTTTTGATATAATTTTTTAATATAAACGTCTCGGGATATAAACACCAGCGCATTAAAAAAGAAGTATAATTCCGCCTCCAGGTCCTTCAAAAGCGTCATTGCCAAGGCAAGGTCTGAGCACATCGGCAGAATTGGCGAGAAGCTAGTTCGCCTTCCTTCGGGAACCCGTGCATTCTGGTCTCTCGCCAAGGCTGTCCAAGGGAACTTCTGTCAGCCATCTCTTCCATCTCTGCACAGAGAGGACGACTCACTGGCCCATGCCGCAAAGGAGAAAGCCGATCTGTTGAGCTCTCTCTTTGCGTCCAACTCGACTCTAGATGACGGGGGGAACACACCGCCGACCATCCCGCGATGTGAGTGCTCCATGCCGGATGTGCGATTTACACAGCGCTCGGTCCGCAAAGCACTCTTCTCCCTGGACGTCAACAAGTCGAGTGGGCCCGATGGAGTCCCTCCCATTGTGCTGAAGACGTGTGCTCCGGAGTTGGCACCGGTTTTAACGCGTCTTTTCCGGTACTCCTACTCCCAAGGCGTAGTCCCGAACTCATGGAAGACAGCTTTGGTGCACCCGATCCCTAAAAAAGGCGACCGCTCAGACCCGTCCAACTACAGGCCTATCGCCATCACCTCCTTGTTCTCCAAAATAATGGAAGCCATTATAAACTGCCAGCTCATGAGGTACCTTGAGGATCACCAGCTGATTAGTGACCGCCAGTACGGTTTTCGTCGGGGTCGATCAGCTGGTGATCTTCTAGTCTACTTAACTCATAGATGGGCGGAGGCAGTAGAGTCCAAGGGGGAGGCATTAGCCGTTAGTTTGGACGTAGCGAAGGCCTTTGATCGGGTCTGGCACAAAGCGCTTCTTTCGAAGCTTCCTTCCTATGGGCTTCCCGAGAAATTGTGCAAATGGATCACCAGTTTCCTTGCTGATCGGAGCATCAAGGTCGTAGTAGACGGTGAATGCTCTGATTTCAAGCCTATCAACGCTGGTGTTCCACAAGGCTGCGTGCTATCACCAACGCTGTTTCTCCTGCATATCAATGATATGTTGCTAACTGACAGCATTCATTGCTATGCGGACGACAGCACTGGTGATGCCTTATATACCGGCCGTGCCAATATTTCTCGGGAAAACGTCGCCGAGTACCGGGACAAACTTGTGTCTGAAGTCGAGTCTTTGCTTAACAAAGTCTCGGATTGGGGCCGACTAAATCTAGTCCAGTTCAATCCCCAGAAGACACAAGTTTGCGCGTTTACCGCTAAAAAGAACCCCTTTGTCGTATCTCCTCAGTTTCAAGGCACTCCCCTTACTGCCTCAGCCAGTATCGGAATCCTTGGCGTCGACATATCGAATAGTGTGCAGTTTCGTGGTCACTTGGAAGGGAAGGCCAAATTGGCCTCTAAAAAGCTTGGCGTGCTCAGCAGAGCGAGACAGTATTTCATGCCGGCACATCGCTTGCAACTTTACAAAGCGCAAGTTCGGCCCCACATGGAATACTGTTCTCATCTCTGGGCCGGGGCACCCCAGTGCCAGCTCCTTCCACTTGACCGCATCCAGCGCAGAGCGGTTCGAATCGTCGACGACCGAGTTATTTCTGATCGGCTCGATACACTGGCACTGCGTAGAGATGTTGCATCTCTTTGCGTATTTTATCGCATTTATCACGGGGAGTGCTCTGAGGAATTGTTCGGACTAATTCCAGCCGCTCAATTTCACCATCGCACATCGCGACAAAACTCGCGTTACCATCCATACCATCTGGATGATTGGCGGTCCACGACTGTGCGATTTAGAAGAAGTTTTCTCCCTCGCACGACTTTTTTGTGGAATCAATTACCACCAGCGAATTTTCCGGACCGATACGACTTAGGAACCTTCAAGAAAAGAGCTTACACCTTTCTAAAAGGTCGGCAACGCATCTGCAATTCCCCTGGTGTTGCGGTTGTTCATGGGCGGCGGTAGTCACTTACCACCAGGTGAGCCGCATGTTCGTTTGCCCCCTATTCTATAAAAAAAAAAAAAAAAAAAAAAAAATAATAAAATTTATTACTTATTTATTTACTTCAGGCAGAGCCCGCAAGTATTATTAACAAATTAAATTATAGCTAGGATTAATAAAAATACATTAAAAGAATACAATAACAAAAAAAATTTAAAACTGTGGGATAAATCCGCACAATAACACAAACTTATGCTGTATTTTTCAAAATCTACTAATTAACATATTTTATCGACCGTCGATAAACCATCCTTATTTTTATTTCCATTCTTGACTACTCAATTGTGACAAAATTTTATGTTCATTAAACTTCCCTTGTTTTAAAATATTACCACTAAATATTAGCACAGAATAAATAATAGATATTAGGTAGATCAAAATTAAGTGGTTCAAAATAAGTTAGTCAGCATATAGTGGACGCTACCTTTGATCACTCGAATGGGGTTTTTGAGTTTTTCTTCCAAGTCCTCCATCGGTTTTGAGTAGCGCGTGAAACGCCGCGTACTTTATTTGTACATATTTTTTATCGAATAAAATTTCATATGAATAATACATACTATATTTCTCCTCCAAATATTTGCAAATTTAGAATTAATTAAGTTATTTTATGCTTGATATAACCTTTTTTAAATATTTTTTTCCAGATCTATTTAATATAGTGGAAAATTATGACACAAGTAATTCAAATAACAATGTGTATTGGCATTTAAAGAATTTCCACTTGCTCACATCGTTCGGTGGGTGTGGCTCCATCTTCACAGCATCTTCTTAATAACAACTAGATTCAAATAAAAAAAAACTGCGTTTGCCAACCCGCTTGCGAAAAGTGGAAAGTATAGCAAATACCCTAATATAATATTTTTTTATAAGATTAGGGTGACAAACGAGCACACAGTCCACCTGATGGTAAGTGGTGGCTGTGGCCCATAGACATCTACATCTATCCTCGCTTGCGAATCGATCAATTGTATTCTGTGAGAACGTGGTCCTTCCCCGGTCATTTTTGCTACAATTATACTACTAATATAGCTGCAGCATGGCTCTACCACGTATAAAATAAAAATTATTACTATACTTCAAATTTTCTTATCATTTTATGTCAAATTTCAATTTAAAAAAAGCTTGGAAAATCCTAAAATGCACGACTCATAATGCTCATATTATGTTCGTGAAAAAATAAAAAAAAATGTAAATTGTAGTATTCGTCAAAGAATTCCAGTAGCAGTCACCGAAGTACACTTTCAAGTCACTCTATCAAGTCCGTAGTTAAGGTCTCATCATAACTAACAAAACAAGGCCAAACTCGGCACATCTTATTCTCCTCATCGAAGAGTTCCAGTAGCAATTATCAAAGTACCTTCCAAGTCACTCTATCAAGTCCAGAGGTAAGATCTCATCATAACTAACAAAACAAGTCCAAACTTGGTACATCTAGTTCTCCTCGTCGGGGAGTTCCTGTAGCAGTCATCAAAGTACACTTTCAAGTCACTCTATGAAGTCCAGAGGTAAGGTCTCATCATAACTAACAAAACGAGGCCAAACTAGGCACATCGTGTTCTCCTCGTCGAGGAGTTCCAGTAGCAGATACCGAAATACACTTTCAAGTCTAAAATGCCTAAGACGTATGACTATATTTATAAGTAAATCCTTTTTTAAGCGAAACAAAATATTTTCATAAAAATCTGTGTTTGTAAAAATAATAATAATATCTTACCATTGTCAAGTATGTATCTAATTTGGTTTTTGGAATATTTTGTAATTCTACGGCAATCTTTTTCGCTGCAAACTAGCGATACAATATCCACTCACAACAGCGGCCGAGGCCGGAATGACGAATTACGGAGTCAAACAGTGTATTTAGTAAAATAAATTAATACAAGAAACAAATTAATGATAACTAAACAAAACAAAATTAAACTGCCATCTACATTCCATGGCTCCCCACATGATAGATGAAGAGTTTAAAAATTGATTGTGTTGAAAAATTGATATATTCAAAAGTTATCGTGTTTATGAAGCAATGCGGACTTGATAAATCCACACCATAAATTAAACAATAATTTATCTCTCTGACAATGTGTTTTTTTTATATCATTTATATCATTTATATATATATATATATATATATATATATATATATATATATATATATATATATATATATATATAATATGATTCCTGATACGATTTCATGCGACAAAACGTTGGAATCTTAATTTTTAGCCCTAGCAGAACATACCTGCGTGCTTTGCGCTTACGGCATGCAATTATATAAAATTGCTTTTAATTAGACTTTTCCTGTGTGTACTAGTCTTGATCTTCATTTATTAAAACAAGGATTTTACTTCTGATATCCTTACGCCCCACGACTGTTGGAAATAGTGATTGGAACAAAACGATATCTCCTCCGTTTCCACCGCAACGCCGTTTTCAAATTTCTCATATTACAGAGTTTATGAAAAAATTGTGTGACAAACAAAAATTACGTAATTTATTTCTTTATTAAAATTAAGTAGGTTACGATAAATATTAAGCAAGCATTCAAAAATGTAATGAATAAGCAAGTTATGATATTTTATGTCATTATGAGGAACGTGTATGTTTGAGACAATAAATATGTCCTGGACATATTATGAAGTCTATGAATTCGCAATAGAGCATGTGAATTGACACGTGGTATTTTACCCCGGAAAGTAAAGTTATCACGGGGAAAAACATAAATGCATATCTTGTCGGAACGGACGGCTCCGAGTGGCGCAGTTACTTAGCGTTGAATTGCGGCGCTGAAGTCGCGGGTTTGAATAACACACAAAATAATTATTTGTATAGCCTGCAAATAATTGTTGCAGGTTTGGTTGTTTATCTTTGTAAAATTTGTGTATGTAAACTGACTCCATAAGACAAGAGAAAATCTTAGATACCTGTTACACTTTTTTAAATAAAACGGAAGTAACATAATACTTCTATATTTCACATGGGCGGGGGTGAAGTCGCGGCAAGAAACTAGCATTTAATAAATTAGTTCCATAAAATATATTTGTCTCGCATATTTCAGCACTCCTTTCAAAACTCTAATGATTCTCTGTTTTTGCTTTTTTAAATTGTTGAATACCATCTTATGATCAAAAAAAAATATACGCATTTCGTGACATTGAGAATAAAAACCCTGAAGTGTATATAAATGTCATTACGGTAAGACTTATAAAGTTGGCCACATTATTAATGAGCGTTATAGGTACTCATGGAATGTAACAAACCTACAAAATAATTCTTATGTCTAATAATACTATAAATTATAATTATGAATCCAAATTTCAAATCCAAAGGTTTGAAAAAAAAATCAAACTTATGAGATATTCTTCTATCTCATAAAAGAAAAAGTGTAAATACATTGAGCTGATTTAGGGTCCATTTACACCGCGTGGCGCTCCGCATTGCGGATAGCCAGACGGCTGGCCGTTTGCCATCAAATAAAGGTGTATTTAGCGGGTAAATCTGTATTGGATTTTATTGGGTTCTCACTACTATATACTAAAATGCTGATCAAAACTTGAATCGGAACTTATGTGAATCCAATATTTACTTGAGCCAATGATAAAGCTGTAAAAATGTAGTAGCAGCGTAAGATAATCCATTAACCATAGCGTCCCATAAAAATAGTTATAGAAATTTAAAAAACTAGGTTTTTCTCCAGGGAGGTCATACTTTTGAAACCAGTGGTGTGGAAAAGCTTAAAATTATAAGAGCTTAAAACAAGTCTGAGTAAAGATATTTTGAATTTGAGACTTTTTTTATGTCCGGTTACCGTATTTAAGAAAAGTACGAGTACGAGTACATAGTTTAGTACATAATAAGTAAAGGCCATACACGTTTATATCCATTCTCGATTAAAAAACAAAATGGAAGTTTTTGAACAAATTATAATAAAGTATAATTTCTGATTATATTTCTTATTATTTGGCCCATACTTTTATACAGATGTGAGGTGTGGAAAGTTAAAGAAGACCTCCGAAAACGTATAGAAGCTTTCGAGATGTGGGCATACAGACGTATGTTACCCGTTAACTGGACTCACAAAGTCATGAATGTGGAAGTTCTGCGGCGAGTCGAACAAAATCGCGAACTTATGCAGACTATTAAAATAAGAATTTGCATATTTGGGGCACGTGCTCAGGCACGAAAGGTACGGACTCACAATAAGCGACCAAGTGCGAGTCGGACTCGCCCATGAAGGGTTCCGTAGCAGGAAGTAACATAATTTACGATTTATGACGTTTAAAAAAAACTACTTACTAGATCTCGTTAAAACCAATTTTCGGTGGAAGTTTACATTATAATGTCATCATCATCATCTTTACAGCCCTTCACAAGTCCACTGCTGAACATAGGCCTCCCCCAAGGAATGCCACAAAACACGGTCCTGAGCCACCTGCATCCATCGACTTCCTGCATATCTTACCAGGTCGTCACTCCATCTAGTGGGGGGACGCCCAAATCTTCGCCTACCGGTACGAGGCTGCCACTCGAGAACCTTTTTTCCCCATCGGTTGTCGGTACTTCGAGCTATATGGCCGGCCCATTGCCACTTCAGCTTCCTAAACTGTTGGGCTATGTCGGTTACTCTGGTTCTACTGTGGATACCCTCATTTCTAAGTTTATCACGCAGAGAAACTCCGAGAATAGCCCTCTCCATAGCTCGCTGAGCGACCTTGAGCTTTCTTATACGGCCAGCAGTGAAGGACCACGTCTCAGATCCGTAAGTCATCACTGGCAACACGCACTGGTTTTGAGGTATGTCTGACGAGAAGATGTGTCGTAGTTTGCCGAACGCTGCCCAACCGACTTGAATCCGTCGATTGACCTCTCGGTCGAAGTTGGACTTACCTTGTCGGACTATTTGTCCCAGGTAAACATACTCGTCAACAACTTCGAGCTTAGTGCTCCCAACAACTACTGGCATAGGTGTGACATGGACATTAAACATAATCTTTGTTTTGTCCATGTTCATCTTAAGACCTATCCGTTGGGAAGCACTATTGAGGTCATTGAGCATAGTCCTTAGGTCCTCCAGCGATTCTGCCATAAGGACTATATCATCGGCAAATCGAAGGTGAGTGATGTACTCGCCATTGATGTTAATACCGCATCCTTTCCATTCCAGAAGCTTGAAAACGTCTTCCAATGCAGCGGTAAATAGTTTCGGGGATATGACGTCACTCTGTCTTACACCTCTCTGCAATTGGATAGGTTTCGTACTTTGGTTCTGCACTCGGATAGCCATCGTAGCCTTACTGTACAAGCACTTAAATACTTCGATATACCGACAGTCAACTTGGCACCGCTGAAGGGACTGCAGCACTGCCCAAATTTCGACGGAATCAAAGGCTTTCTTATAGTCCACATACGCCAGACATAGTGGCAAATTGTACTCCTCTGACTTCTGTACAATTTGCCAAAGGGTATGTATGTGGTCTATGGTGCTAAACCTTTTCGGAAACCAGCTTGTTCGGGAGGCTGGAAATCGTCAAGTCTGCGCGCGAGACGATTCGTAATGACTCTCGAAAACAGCACGTAGACGCGGCTCAGAAGGGAAATCGGTCTGTAGTTCTTCAAGAGAGCGTTGTCGCCTTTCTTGAAGAACAAGACCACCGCACTTTTGCTCCACGCCTCATTGTCTTTGTCATGAGCATTCTAATCTCGCTCAGACTGACGTCCGGGATATCATCGGAATAATGTCGGATAAGACTCGCTCTTGGATCGTTACTCACACTTGCGTGTGGCTCCAACGATGACGTGTACAGCTGCCCATAGAACCTCTCAATCGCACTTAAAATCTCACGTGCCCCGAAAACGATGCTGTCGCATTCTGTCTTCAGCTTTGACGATTTGCTCTTTCTGGCAGACAGATCTCTGGCCAAGACTTTGGAGCCTTGGTTCCGCTCGATCGCTTCTTCAATACGAGCTGTATTGAAGTTGCGTAAGTCCCGCCGCATGCATTTGGTGATTTGTCTGTTCAGTTGCCTGTATGCTGTCAAATCTGTTGAAGAATGTAGCTTCATCTCCCGTCTAACAGCCATGAGATTAAGAGTGTGATCGGAGAGTTTTTGTGTTCTTCTGAGGCGGGTCTTGCAGAACTTCGATATTGGCATCCGCACAGACATTTTCCACGAGCTTGTCATTCATATCGTCCACTTCATTGCAGTCTTCTAGGTACTGAAAACGGTTTTGTAACTCGAGCTCAAAGGTTTCGGGACTTTGGATTAGAGCACGAGGGGGACGGAGCATTGATTTCATTAGACGAGACCTCTCCAACTTAACATTTAGGTTCAGTGTGCCTCTAACCATTCGGTGATCGCTGCCGGTTTTCTTTGTCCTCTTTGGTTCCGTTGCCCTATTCCAAATTTCCCTAATTTCAGCTCACCATTCTCTCTTGTGCCTAGTTTTGCATTGAAGCCTCCCATTAACACCGTATATTGGGTTTTGGAGGAATGCATGACTCTAGAGATATCCTCATACATTTCCTCTACCTCCTCATCGGCGTGTGCCGAGGTTGGTGCGTAAACCTGTATGACCTTCAGCGAATATAGTTTGGAGATTCTGTGTAAAAGGTACGCAACCCTCGTCGACACACTCTCAATCTTTACAACATTGTTAACGAGAGACTTGTGGACGATAAATCCGACACTTCCTTGGGACAGATGGTCACCCTTCCGGTAATAGAGCAAGTTGCCGGATTCGAGGATTACCGTTTCCTCCCCCTCTCTTCGAACTTCGGATAATCCTATAATATGTCAGCGTAACTTGTCTATCTCTTCTGCCAGCTCCATAATCTTCTCGTCAGTCCTCATGGTGCGTGCGTTGTATGTTGCCAGGTCGAGTCTGCTTAGGCGGCAACCGAACCTCCACCGGAGATTCTTAGCACCCCCTGCCCCGCCGTTACAATGATCGCCACCGTAGCCAGGAATAGCGGGGCCGCCGGGGACTGGGGGCCGTCTCTTTGTTACTTTCATCATGGGGGTATATTGCCATAGTTGCCACGCTTGGCGAGCGGGTTGGCAACCGCAGTTTTTTATTGTATTTTTGCTGTTATCAGGAAGATGCTGCTGATCATCTCCTGCCTGTTTCCCTTTGTCGCCTTTTACGACACCCACGGGAAGATATGGGGTAGTGGATATTCTTAACCGCCACTACACGGCATGGTAATGTACATGATATTTTTTTTAGTTCTATCATTCTCTTATGTTAGCAGTTATAGGGGGGGGGGGGGGAGGGGAGACACACATTTTAGCACTTTGGAAGTGTCTCTCGCGCAAACTATTCAGTTTAGAAAAAAATATATAAGAAACCTCAATATCATTTTTGAAGACCTATCCATAGATACCCCTTATGGGTTTGATGGAAAATGAGTTTTTGAGTTTCAGTTCTCAGTATGGGGAACCCCCAAAATTTATTGTTTTGTTTCTATTTTTGTGTGAAAATCTTGATGCGGTTTACAGAATACATCTACTTACCAAGTTTCAACAGCATAGTTATTATAGTTTCGGAAAAAAGTGGCAGTGACATACAGACGGATAGACAAACAGACAGACATGACGAATCCATAAGGGTTCCGTAAAGAGGAACCCTAAAAACGCATTTTAATGGCAAAAGTTGATGAAAGAAGAGGCGTCGGTAGCAGAAAAAAATCATGGTTAATGTATGTATTTAGTAGAAGTGCGGGTAAAAATTATTGTTGCTTCAGCAATGTTTGACGCATTAAAGTGAACGAATGCGAGTAATCGAAAATTAAGAGACAAGACTTCAATAACGATTAGTTTGTTATAGGAATGTTTTAGTATTCAATTAAAGACTTACGCACGAGTTTTTGCAAAATCGTATAGTTAACGAATTCGTATCGTTATCAACAAATTTTAAAAGGCAAATATCGTCGCCAGCCGAACTCTGGTTTGCTTGCCGACTCTAATGAATTTCCTTTAAGCTATCACGGCTTCAGCACTTTGTGCACGATAGTTATTAATTGGACTTTGTGTACAACAGTTACAAATTAAATTTTGTGTATTACAATTATAATACCTATTAGAAAAGCATAAATTGGTGGTTTGTCATTGTGCTATTTGTAAAAAATGCATAAGTTCAAATTTACAATTCATTATAAAACTAAAGTTAAGTTATAGCCTGTATACGTCCTTCTCTACTAGGCATAGGCCTCTCATTTCTGTGAAGACTTTGGAGCTATAAGTCATCCGTGCAGGTCCATTGCTTGGTGGCGAACTTTCCATCATGTGCGATATAGGCAGACACAGGATTTCTTTACAATGCTTTCCTTCACCGCCGAGAAATTTAGAAATCGGTACGTAAATTGCAATTAACAATTTCTTTGGTGTCATCGAGGATTGAACTCATATTACACAATAATACTCCAATATCTTCCTTGATGTAATCTTTGAAACACGTTGAAGTGTTTAAAATATTTCTTAATTTGATGTTTTTTTTTAGGATAAGGGTGACAAACGAGCACACAGTCCACCTGATGGTAAGTGGTTGCTGCGGCCCATAGACATCTACATCTATCCTCGTTTGCGAATTAAAATGCAGATGCTTTGTCACCCGTGAGGACTAAGATGGAATGCCTCATTTCCAGTAAAATGAGCCTCCGGCCACCTGCACTCACCAAGCGAAACGCAGAGGTAAACCTCTACTTCACGCTGGTATTCTGTGAGGTCGTGGTACCACCCCGGTTCGAGTCGAGCGACAGCAAAAGCTGCCGCGTGGCTCTACCACTGTTGTACCCATGGTAGTTATAACATACAAAATCACGCATGAAAGACTCAAGACACAATATTCTAGTTGTGTTGAGACAGTTTTTTTTTCATAATTTTGTTACAAAATTAAAAATTGCAATCAATAATAAAAAGATATTAAGCGTTTCCTTATATTTGCACAGAATATTTTACAGAAATTTCTAATGTATTTTTTTTCTTGTCGTCCAAATAAATGAAGAAATCCCTTATATTCACCAATATATTTATTTTAATTTAATCATACTGCCCGTTTAACTTAGATATCTACATCTATCTTCGTTTACGATACTTTTTAATATTAACTTTCGCGCTAAATATTTTCTTCACCATTCGGTCTTCACTCATTCGCTCAACGTGCCCAAACCATCGAAGCACGCCCTTATCAATTTTTGTGATAAGGTCATCTTTCAAACCTGCCATATTGCGAATCTCTTCGTTTCGCTTTCGGTCGGCCATGGTAACGCCGCACATTTTACGAAGAGATCGCATCTCCACTGCATTCAACTTGCTTTTATGCTTCTTCTGGCATACCCAGGTTTCGCTGCCATATAACAAAGTCGGTACCAACACTGCGTTATGTATTGCAAGGCGTGCACTCTTCACTACGCCTTGCCTTTTGACTAACGCAGTCAGGGCACCATTGACTTTGTTCCCGGCAGCGACACGCCTGTCCACATCTAAATCACATCTTCCATCCCGGCTAAATGCACTCCCCAAGTATACAATTTCATTTACCTGTTCTAGACATTCCTGATTTACCCATATTTCACACTTCGTTCTCTCTTCGTCCCTTTCAAATACCAGAACCTTAGTTTTATTAGCATTCAAACGGAGACCTTTAATTTCACATTCCTCTTTCATACACGTGACTAATGCCTGCAGTTCTGCTTTTGATGGTGCAATAAGCACTGCATCATCAGCATACATCAGACAATTTACTTTTATGTCACCCAATTTCACTCCCAAACAGCTATCTTTCAGCTTCTGTAAACAGCTGTCAAGATACAGTATGAACAGCCAGGAAGACATGTCACAACCCTGTTTTACGCCCGTTTGGACGCTAAACATGGGTGACAAGTCATGCCCTACCCGCACACAGGCTTTACAGTCACAGTAAAGTGACTGCACAGCCCTTAGCAATCGACCATCCACACCGTACCCCGGAAACAGTTCCCACATTTTCTTCCTTACAACCTTATCAAATGCTTTCTCAAGATCCACAAAAGCAAAGAAAATCTTCTGGTTAGCAGCTAGAAGCTTTTCCGTGATCATGCGTAGAGAAAACATTTGATCCGTGCATCCTCTTCCAGGTCTAAATCCGCATTGTGCCTCCCATAGAAATCTTTCCGAATTCTCTTGCATCATACGTGTCAAAACCTTCGAGTAAACTTTACTTGCTAAACTGGTCAAGCTGATCGCCCGATATCACCCGCAGTCAAAATGTGAACCTTTACCTTTATATAAAGGCACAATGACTGCGGATGGCCAATCATCCGGGACATCCCCCGTCCGCCAGCACAAATTGCACAGCAGATAAAAGCTGTCCCAGACGCGAGGCCCACCATACTTGACCATTTCAGCAGTAACTCTGTCTAGTCCCGCAGCCTTACCACATTTCAAACTTCGAATCGCACGTTCAATCTCTTTCATACTGATGACCTCAGTGTCATCGAGGTCCGAGTCTGGCGTACCAGTCACGGCGTCATCCCCGGATCCCTCACTAAGATCATCACACGCATACATTTCTCTATAAAATTCGCTCCATCGCTGCATGACGTCCGATTTTTCTGTGAGGACGTCATTAGTTCTCGAAAGCACTTTGTTCATTTTTAAGGCCGTCGCACCACTTCGGGTCCTTCCAACCTCTTTCCAGAAGAGTTTGGAGTTCTCCTTAAAGTTGTGCGACAACCTTTCGTCCGCTTCCATTCTACACCTTTCACCGAGACTAACTTTCGAAGACCATGTGAGCAAACTGCTCGAAGAGGGGAGGGTCAAGAGTACTCGGATACCTAGACGTGCATGTATGAAGAAGATAATGAATCTGAAAGAAGCGAAAGAGGTATGTAAGGATCGTGACACTTGGCGATCTGTTCCCTCTGGCTACCCCGTCAGGGATTGTGCGTGATGATAAGTTAAGTTAATCTTCGTTTACGAATTAAAATGCAGATGCGTTGTCAGCCGTGACGACTAAGATTTATTTTAAGAGCGACTTTTCCAATAAAAGGGTCTCCGGTTCTCTTCGCTCACCATACGAAACACAGCAGCATTTACTTATTCGTTGCGGTGCACGCACAACGGCGTATTTAAAATTGTCATTCTTAGACGGATGACACCGATAATTTTAGCCATAACTTGGCCACTTTCTATTCTAAAGGGATATACTTTTTATATGTGCATGTTTTACATACATACAGCATCATTATAGTTTCCGTTTCTGTAAATAATGATTTTAGAAAAATAACAAAACTATCCTCAGGCGCGGATAACGCCGAACGGCGTCTTCCAGAGGTTGTCAACATTGAAAACATTTGGATTAAATATTTATATATTATTTATTTTAGCTAGGTATTTTATTTTATAGAATTAGAGAACAGTAATAGGTTCATACTACGAGCAATCTTCATTTCATAGTTGATAGTTAAACATTTTGCTGCGTTGATATGATTCGCTAGTTTTTTTTTATATATTCTTCATCATCTCTAGTGGAAACAGGAAAAAAAGAGCAGCCAGAAATTTAAAACGAAAACGGCTTATTAATAAAATCCAACATCTTGGATTGTTAAAACCGTTCATATTGGTAATCATTGTTTTGCATACTTGTGAGAGTAGGTACTTAAACAAAACTACAACTACAAAAGTGTTCATAATACTTATTTAATAATATCAACAATCATCAAACAACATGTAGGCTCACAGCGTACCTATGCCACAAACATTATTCCGAGTCTTCTTAGTTGGGTAAACTTATGTCGTTCACATCCTATTGGTGACGTACTTTCCTCACAAGATTTATTACATTAACATATGTTACAGACCTTTCTTTCATTGGAAGAAGATCTAATTCGTAAGCGATCAGTTTAGCAAACGCTTTGTTTCGGTGGTCAGTTGGTTCCCTGTTTTCAAAATTCAAAATCGGTTAATTGTGATACGTCACATTTATACTCATTAGAATCGAAAATGTTGCGTTTATATAAATTTGCATCCTGAATGTCCTGTGACGATGCCTGTGTCCCTTTATTTTGTCTAGATATGACTTTTTTCGCATCAACATTATCAAGATGATAATGTTGATCATCACATGGCTTTATTTTTAGCGAACCAAATTGTTTCACACCGTCACTCAATAAACTCGGTGACAATGGTCGAGCCTCACCTACCAAGACCACCAAGAGAAAGTCATTATTAATTATTAAGCGAAACAAATAACGCTGCACTAGAAATAGTATGTAACTTAAAACCACTCTCTTCCTCTCAACTACTAATTAAAAACACTAATTATTATACTTAATACATTTAAAATAGTAGACTAAATACTATTATTAAAAGTATTTTTAACTTTAAAAAATCAGAAAAAAGGTTTGCTATCCCTGGTCATATTTAAAATTCTGTCTAAACAAGCAAGAATCATTTTCATGTGCGGGAAACGCCGATCGGTGTCAAAGTGTTTAAATATGAGATGCGTCCGACGCCTATCGGAGTTAGCTCTTTGAACCGCCCGCCCCTGCGTAATAAAGGCGATTTTTCGAGCCGCATTGAATGGGTTAAGATGCTAATTTACGCTGGTAATCTGTGAGAGCGTGGTACTTCCCCGGTCGAGTCGACCCATTCGTGCTACAACTATACTCGTACTATTAATATAGCTGCAGCATCGCTCTACCACGTATAAAATAAAAGCTTAATAGAAAATATAAACTCTACTTATTTTGCCACGATAAAACTGTGGTTAAATTTTAATATAACTACTGTACACTGAAGTTCCGAAAATCTGAAACAGTTATCCAAGTTTCGCCTTCGTCAAAGTGCTCCGTCAAGAACTTTTAAAGTTTAATTGAGTTGTAGATTTCGATAACTATTCCGAGAACTTGCGAGTTTACCTATTTTCTAATCGGAACTTAAATTAGTCTTATAATTAACCTGTATTATATAATTCATATATTACCTCGTTGGTCTAGTGGTTTTTAACGTAACTGCTGGTCAAAAGTTCCCAGATTTGAAACTCGGGTCTAGCCAAAATATATAATTGTTGAGTTTTTTTTTGTCAAGCAATTCTCAATAGGCGTGAAGTTTGCGGCGTTTCACCGCCGAGCCTAGGAAAGATCTACCTTCGACCGCCCCAGCGAACTATAAGAGTGAGCCAATACAGAGTGCACCAGTGCTTGTGCTATTATATGCAATTTACTCGGGCACTACAGTTCTATCCAGCGCAGATGGCTACTCTAATTTTTACTGGAAATGAAGCATTCTATCTTAGTTCTCAGGACAATGCATTTACATTTTGATTCTTAATCGAGAATCGATGTCTATCGGCCACAGCATCTACTTACCATCAGGAGGTGGGCTGTGTTCGTTTGTCACCCTTATTCTATAAAACCAGGAACCGGCCACCGTGACTGAAATTTAGTTTGGAAGACATTAGTATATAATTCATTTATCACAACATAGGTTAAAAATTAAACTCTTATGCATAACATTGTTTAATTATGAAACTACTGAAAGACAGATGCGTTCTATATATCTATATAAATAAAACGATAGAGGTTTGCAGTTGTGCGAGCATCACGGAAAGACTACTGGATAGATTTCAATTAGGTTTTCCAAGTTTAATTTCTTAGACACTTGACCCTTATCTAAAAAAATAATTGCGATATCTTCATTTAAAATAAAATTTATAAAGTTTTAAAAATCAACGGCTATTAGACGGGGTTTCTCACACAGTCAACTGTACGTCGCTTCCTCTGGCGTTACTAACTCAGATAATTTATATATTTTAGTTATAAACGGAGCAAGGAATAACGTTGTATACAAAAAAATGTCTTTTTGATGTTTTTTCCTTCGCACATACGAAACATTTGTCAATATATTAAACAACTCGGACGAAGTTGCGAGTATCAGCTAGTACATTATGCTTTACTACATTGGGCAAGGATGCAAGTTAACTATTTTCTCGCTATAGAATTTTAAAAACAGTGCAACAGTTTATAGTCATCGTAAGTTAGGTAAGAAGGTAAATATTTATAAACATAAAGTTGGATATATTACATAAAACATGAGTAAAAGAAATAAAAAGCTTAAATATCAGGGAAATTCCTGATTACCATTTTACCTTTGGGAAACGTATATTACAATCGTACCTGAAGAAAGATGACACAATAGTCCAAGATGATTATCGCGCTAGTCTTCTAGAGAAATCTAATCTAGTCACTCCTGCCTTAAAAAGCCCGAAAATGTAGTTCGTATCAATTAACTACTTAATGTGGCAGTAGATTAAATATAAAACTTTCTCAATTATTATTAAAACTTATATAACTGTAATCACTATGAAACAGGCTAAATTAAATCGTTATCCGAGGTCCGTGATGCTATTTAATGCACTTAACCTGAATGTATTTTCTCATTCAAGCGAATTGTAATACAGAGCACGAATGCAGCTTCCGGGATAATACCTCTGATTTGTGGATATGTTTGCACAGTGTGCTTTTATTATTAAATTATGTAGTTTTTGAGGGCACTACAGCGAGATAAAACAATTTTTAAAATGAGTAAATAAAGCGTAAAAACTGTTGTCACTTTTGATTTTTATTGTTTGTTATGAATCAGCGTTGTAGTGATAATAATCGTACGTATCTAAAACGCTAAACAAAATACGGAAACAGGCATTCCGTCTAAGTCCTCAGAGGTGATAACGCATCTGCATTTTTATTCTTAATCGAACATAAATCTAGGTGTTTATGGGCCACAGCAGCCACTTACCATTAGGTGGATTATGTGCTCGTTTGTCATCTTTATTCAATTTTAATACTATAAAATTTTAGTACTTTTTATATAATTTGTCAAAATCTATTCGCATGTTGTATAAGTTATTATAGTATTTTAAATAATATATCTAGTTATGGGTTTTTATATGGTATTATATTTAAACGAAAAGTAATTTAATAGATGGAATGGAATTAATTAAACGTATTAAATATTATTAGAACAAAAAATTCAAGTTTTCCATGAAAACGCTATAGGGATAATATTTCTACAAAATGAAATGAAAATAATAGGCCAGCGTCAAATCTCAAAATCCCTGTTACGTTAAATTGGGCACGCCTTCGCATTTATGAAGCCTTTTCTAAGCTCGGTTTATTGACTGCACGAGCAATATTGAACTGTAATTTGTACAATTAAATGTGGATTTGCAATGTCAATAATAGCTTCACTGCACCTCATTTGAAAAGTGTTGGCAGTATCTTGGGATTTGAAAATAATTGGGTTTTATAGACAATATGTTAGCATTTTGTTCATACTTCGATATTTCTAAAGGTTTTTAAAGCCTAAGTTTATAACAAGGGATATTTTGTTATTCGCGATATATTTCTGTATTATATATTGTATTATTAGAAACTGTTATATGATAATGATCATGAAGTTCTCTTAAGACGAAAATACTTCGAAGGTATTGACGCAAGCGTGAAACTGATAAAAAAGATTTGTATTACTGCGTTATCACATATAGGCAAAGATGTTTGAGTGCTAATAAAGCAATATTAAAAAACGCTATAAAGATTACAACGTTTGATATGGTTGCTGGGTTACACCACCTGTGCAAATGTCACGCCGAGGGATTCTTTTGTGTTCTATTGTTTTGTTTTTATATTTTTTATTGAACATTTTATAAATATTGAATTAAACTAATTTTGCGAAATAATTTCGATAAAAAAATTAAAATTAAAATCAAACTCGATAGAATCTATAAAAATGTAATTAATAAAATTTGTTTTATTCAACGTGTAGTTTCCACGTTTATAAATCATTATTCTTGTAAAATATTATTTTTCCAGTAATATATAAATGTTCGTAAGTTTTTTTTGCGAGATTTAATTCGAACAAGTGAAACTTAGATTTATATCAATGTTCAAAGCGTTTCAATTCTTTGATATAAGGCATACCCAATGTAATTTCCGGTTTTATAAGACAGCTCTTCACAACTGGTTTGATGTGATGTAATGTTTCGTCTTTGTTACAGTGGATTCGACCTAGACAATCTTTTCATATCATCATCATCATCATTACAGCCATTCACAAGTCCACCGCTGAACATAGGTTTCCCCCAAAGAATGCCACAAAGCACGGTCCTGAGCCCCCTGCATCCATCGACCTCCTGCATGTCTTACCAGGTCGTCACTCCATCTCGCGAGAGACGCCCTACACTTCGCCTACCGGTATATTTTTATATTTCATATACCTTTACAATATTAATAAACTTTTAATAAAAAAAAACTAAATTTAAGTTCATTAATCATTTTAGCATCGGCACACAAAGGATATTAAATTTCTGTGCTTATATATTGAATGTATGTCTAATCAAAGTTCAAAAAATTTTAATATTTCAACCATCAGATGACAGTAATCCATAAAATAAATCATTACCTGACTGTATTATACAGGTGACATAATTGAAATATAGCTGTAATATTTTTAATGCCGTATTTTATCCTTTTAGATAACTTTTACGTGATGTTTGAAAAATCAGCGCTAAAATTATCATATTATGTGTAACAGTACGTAGCGTTTAATAGTAAGTTATTTGTTCTCTCGCGGGGGGGCCACGCTACTCCTTTATTATGACTGCGCCACAAATATGTCGTATCGTCTGGAAGCAGCCTAATACTGCTGAGTATCGCATGGTAAATGCCGAAAACCGAAGACCTTTTCAACAGGTAAAATAATTTCATATAGGTCCTTTAGAATGATAACATTTAGATTTAATCAATAATTTTAGTGTTATTATCTGGGGACAACAACATCCGTGTTTAGTCTTGCTTAGTGCACGGCGCAGTACGGCTAAACTGCGTACTCGTTTTACACCTTACTTTTATATAAAAAGTGTTAGGTGATTATTTAATCATCAATTGCACCAGCTAACAATTTATTTAATTACCCTCAGAGTTGGCTAGTAAAAAATAGCACAAGGCAATCAGCGTACACTTAGCTTATAATGTTGCAATAAACGATAAAATATCAAGTAACTAACTCCTTCTATGATCAACGTCTTCATCATACATTCTTTTCTTTATCTGCCTGTGAAAAGTCTACTGCTGGTCATGGCCTAACCGTTGTAGTGGGGATCCGCTTTAAACTTACCTAAGGCCGTCGGAATGACGATCGCAGCACCAGACGTCTCACACATCTTACATTTGACATTGCTGCCCGTCGCTCTTATTGGTTTTTTTATAGTATAGGGTGACAAACGAGCACACAGTCCACCTGATGGTAAGTGGCTGCTGTGGCTCATAGACATCTACATTTATCCTCGCTTGCGAATCAAAATGCAGATGCGTTGTTACCCGTGTGGACTAAGATAGAATACCTCGTTTCCAGTAAAAAGGGAATCCGGTTCTCTACACTCACCATACGAAACGCAGCAGTGTTAAGCTGCTATTAGACGCTGGTATTCTGTGAGAGCGTGGTCCTTCCCCGGTCGAGCTGACCCATTCGTGCTACAACTATACTACTAATATATCTGCAGCATGGCTCTACCACGTAAAACCTACGTAAACTACACGTCTGACGTAAAGGAGATGGTAATATCGCCACCATGGTGGCAGTAGCAGCTATTTGGAGCCAAATAGACTGCTGTCTGCGCTGCTGTCTTCTAGACTGAAGGGTATAGAGAACCGGTATAATTACATACTAAGGAATTTCATCTTAGTCCTCAGAGATGACAATGCATCTATAGACTTCTTTCGTTGAAGTATGCTTCAGGTGTCAATGAACTGCAGTAGCGATTTGTCATCAGGTGGACACAAACTGAACAAACTGAAATATACTGGCTCTCATATACTACTATATACTAGAAAACTGCTGTGCGACGGTGAAATAGTTAAGATATTAGTACCAATTAGATAAAGAAATTTTACTACCATAATTTCTATATTTATGAAGACAATCATTTGAAAAATTGAAAAATCATCATCTATTTAGTTTATTAAAATCCATCACGCAGTATAAACTATGTTTTGAAACACATATCTGTCATAATTATTGTGTGATCGACATTTCAATAGAAATTCTAATAATAAAATTAAATAATAATACAGTTTGACGACAACACCTGTCTACTCGAGTCAATGGAGCTGTCAGAGACTTAATTTTGAAGCGTTAATTAAAATGATTCTAATTAATATTTCATGATAACAAGCAACTGAGAACGAAGTTTGCCAAAACAAATTTGTTAACCGTTAAGAGGTTTCGTTTGAATAATTTAAATCATGGAATTAGGCAACTTTAGTACAAGTTTAAGTTTTCTTGGTGTAATTATATTACTTTACAACGTTTTTGTCAGTTATCGCATAAGAGACAGGTAGCAAAATAGTCGTATTTATTACAACAACATAAATTAACTCAACGGTGATTGACATGATCACAGGTATGAAATATCTGACATTGGGGTATTCAATTTGTAATATCCTCTAGACCGAATTTCGGTCACGACGGCAAGTCTCAACGGAGACTAGTCCTCTGCGCAGGACAAGATTATAGTGCCCAAGTGTATTACGCAAGTACACTCTCAATTTTCTCACTCTCATAGTCCGATGGAACGGTAATCTGACACTACCGAAGAGAAATCAGGCGCAAGACCTACGATTTACGTGCCTTCCGAGGCACGGGGGTGAAACACCGCCAACTTCCTAACTACTAGCTGCTACTGAGAATCTCTTGCAGAAAAACCTAATAACTGATTGTTGGTCATACGCCTTGATTTGAACCCGGGACCTCATAATCAACAATCGCGTCTACGACCACTAGAGCAACGGGATTTTATTCAACTTGTATCTGGCTTAGAAGTGAAAAGCATGACTCTGATTTTTCATTGAGAGATTTTAAGAAAACATTATTCGAAAGAACTTTTTATTTAAAATTGATAGAATAAAACCGGTCACTTAGCGAGCTATGGAGAGGACTCTGATCGTTGTTTATGTGTGTGACGGATTTCATAATGAGGATATCCACAGTAGAACCAAATGAACCGGCGTAGCCCAACGAATCAGTAAGCTGAAGTATCAATGGTCCGCTCATATAGCCAGAAGAACCGACAAATGAAAAAAGGTTCTTGATTGGCAATCTCGTACCGGTAAGCGAAGTGTAGGACGGCCCGCACTAGATGGCGTAACGACCTGGTAAGACATGAAGGAAGTCGATTAATGATCTAGGACCTATTTGAAATGGCTAAATCTTGAATTTTTTGTGGAACTTTTTTCTGTGGAATGCCGCCCTATGCTTCGCCTACCGGTACGAGCCTGCCACTCGAGAACCTTTCTTCCCCATCGGTTGTCGGTGCTTAGAGCTATATGGCCAGCCCATTGCCACTTCAACTTGCTAATCCATTGGCCTTTGTCGGTTACTATGGATCTACTGCGATTATCCTCATTTTTAAGTCTATCACGCAGAGAAAACTCAAGTTTAGCCCTCTTGGACCATGTCTCAGATTCATGTCATCATTGACAACACGCACTGGTTGTACAATCTTGTTTTCAGGTTTTGAGGTATACCTGACGAGAAGAATTGTCGTAATCTCCTAAACGCTGCCCAGCCGAGTTGAATCGAATTGAGCTCTTGGTTGAAGTTGGACTTACCTAGTAGGATTATATGTCCTAAAGGATATAGTCCTATGTCCTATAACGTCACCCTGTCTTACACCTATATGCAGTTGGATAGGTTTCGTACTCTGGTTTTGTACTCAGATAGCCATCGTAGCCCTACTGCACAAATACTTCAGCACGTCCATATACCGTCAATTAACTTAGCATCACTGAAGGTACTGTAGCACCGCCCAAATTTCGACGAAATGAAAGGATTTCTCATAAGCCAGTCTTTTATGGAACAAATAGTTGCTTTTGGCTTGTAAGTGTAATGTTTTTTTTAATATGTCGTATTTCACCATAGGTAATATTTATTCCTATGTATATTAGAATTTCTGCCGCAGTGGTTTAAATATGTACATAATTTTCACAGAGCCGTAACCAAATTAACGCCAGATGTATTCACCCCTCTGAACAGTTGCTAATAACTGAATCTGCTTCCTTCCTTTACCACCTTATCGCATATGCCACCAACACACGCTAGGGACCGATTATTGATAATAGTTTTTTTTTTTAATTAAAAATACGTAAAGGCGCGATGCTTGTTTCAGATGTGGGTTAGTAATAGAAAGTTATATATAGATTATCTACAATTTTTGGAAGCATATATTTTTAAAATGATTTCTTATATTTACGCGAACACTACACATTAACTGAAACTAATTTTATGGATTCTATCGTGTTAAATATTACTTTTCATATTCCGACTTTTCGGGTGCTACAACACCCATGGTGACGGGGCGGGGGGGGGGGGGGGGATGATTGTCCTATGTACGAGAGACCACATTTACAATTAAGCTTGTACACTCCTTCATCTTGTAGAGGGATATTTCACTTGACGGACGGTAAAAATTGACTAATCTTCTTCGGCGGCTTGTAGGAGGTTTCGATGAAAGCTTGTTTCAAGATGTAGTCAATCTTGTCTGTGACTTATCTGACCTATGACAGTACAGCAGGCACACGCTCGTGGTCACGTAGGCGTGGGACATTTGTATATTTTCTTATTTTTGCAATGGTCATTATTGACAAAGGTGGTTGGCATTTTCCGTTCTTATATTTAACATTTTTTGTTACAATATTTAAGGCTTATGTTTGGTTGGTGCCTAAATAAATAAAATAATATGCAGTAACTCTAATATTTACGTCGTGTGATGAGGCCATAGCATTATCACCCTGTCTCCTCCCCGTGAATGCTATAAGGGTTATAGAAAATATCAAAAAAGATATTAATAGAATCTATCGCAGATTCCATTAATATCCTGTAAATATCAAATAACAACCAGTCAGACCGACAACGACGCTAAGAAACACCTGCATGTCTTAGAAAACTTCGAAGACATGCGAAGTCCGTCACTAGGCAGGCACTGGAGGACACAATTCTACAGTCGTATAAGATGTAAAATAAAAAATCATATTATGAAACCAAAAATTTTATATGCTTGCTAATTTTAAAAATAAAAAATAGTTTATTTTACTATTTATAAATAAGTAATTAACTCAATTAATGCTCTCATAAAATATTTTGTACGTTAAAGCATACTGTAAATAATTCTACAACAGCAATAAAAAATCTACGACAAATCCTAAAATCCCTGCGACAACCAACTAGGCACGCTTTCGAAGTTATTACGTCTTTCAATAGCTTGTTGTTTCCAATAGATCGCGAAAAATTGAACTTTAAAGTAAATAGTTTACGATTTATTTTAAGATGAGTGATGGCATATAACATTTTCATTCCAAATATATATTTGTGATGTCATGGCATTTTATGTTACGGGGCTTAGTAGCCGACAGTGTACAAAGTATCTCGATCTGACCGCTAGTAGATGATACATGGGTCCCATTTAATGGCGAAATTATCTTAGTAAGGTTTCCCTAAGACAAGTTTTTTTATAGGATAGGGTGTCACACAAGCACGCTGTCCACCTGATGGTAAGTGGTTGCAATGGCCCATAGACATCTACATCTATCCTCGTTTGCAAATCAAAACGCAGATGCGTTGTCACTCGTCAGGACTAAGATGAAATGCCTCTTTTCTAGTAAAAAGGGTCTCCGAATCTCTACACTCACCATAAACACACGAAAGACAGCAGTGTTAAGCTGACCTTTTACCCTGGTATTCTGTGAGAGTGTGGTCCTTCCCGGTCGAGTCGACCCATTCGTGCTACAATTATACTATTAATATAGCTGCAGCATGGCTCTACGATGGTAATGCTCGGCAGTGGACTTTTGATGGGCTGTAATGAACGCGTCGCTCCTATTTTTGGTATCCCGTGACTATTTTAGACCAATATCCATCGAAGACAAATCCGAATATTTTCCCTCTAGTGGCATCAAACATGATAGCTTTTTAGGGTTACGTAGTTCACAACCAGGAACCCTTATAGTTAGGTCATATCCGTCTGTCCGTTTGTCCTTCCGCGGTTTTGCCCTAGGTTCTACAAATGTGTAATTTGGCATAGTTATTAGTTAGACATAGCATAGATATTAATCACGTCTAGAAAACGGTGAAATGAAATCTTAAAAAACATTTTTATTTTGGGTACATCCCATACAAGTAAATGGAGGATGATTTTGTTGACTGCTGATCATGAGGTCCTGAGTTCGAATCCCGGGTAAGGCCAAAAAATCAGTTATTGGGGTTTTTCGTCAAGAAATTCTCAGTAGCTGCCCAGAGTCAGGAAGTTGGCGGTGTCTCACACCCGTGCCTCGGAAAGTACGTAAAGCCGTTGGTCCTGTGTCTGATCACTCGCTGGTCGTGTCGGTTTACAGTTCCATCGGACAATATACATACACTTGGGCACTATAATCCTGCCCTGCCGATGGCTATTCTTCTATAAGGCTGGCCGCCGTCACCGAAGTTCGTTGTGGAGGACCTTATTATTAACACATTACAATTGTAAACTGTTATTTTTAGGGTTCCGTAGTTACACAACAAGGAACCCTTATAGTTTCGCCATGTGGGAGTTCGTAAGTGCACGTTATTTTGTACAGACGTGTCATATAGTAATTAAAATAATTAAATAAGTATGTGCTTAGCCGTGACCTTGTTATAACAATACCGGTAGTAACTGTGACATACTTTAGTTATATTTGTGTTTGTGATTTTGTTGAAATGTTTAGCTTAATCTAGAATAGGTACCAAAATGGAGAACAGTCCCTTCAACCGGAGTGCCAGGACCACTCGCACTCCGCCTCCATCAACCCCACCCACTGTCGTGCAGACACCCACTTCAAGCGAACCAATCAAAACCATTCCAACTACTGAGTTGCAGCATTGGATGACAAACATTGACCTGGGCCCTAACGAGGTATGCTTCATCGCTACAGAAGGTAAACTTAACTCGGATAAAAAAATGCGCATCAGCTCGCTTTGTCGTAAAGTAAGCCACGGTACATCACAATTGGTAGTCCAGTACATGTCCCTCAAAATGGATGCCACTAAAGCCCAGACCTCCATCGTATCTCTGCAGAACCAACATGACCTGTCCCAAAAGCTGCAGGAACTCAAGAATAGTATCGAAGAGTCATCAAAACCGGACTCTGGAACCACTTTTGCGGACATGGTCAAAAAAGGTGGCCAAACCCTCATTCGCCCAAACAATCTAAGTTTTTTTTTCTTTTTTTTTATAGAATAGGGGGCAAACGAGCATGCGGCCCACCTGATGGTAAGTGACTACCGCCGCCCATGAACAACCGCAACACCAGGGGAATTGCAGATGCGTTGCCGACCTTTTAGAAAGGTGTAAGCTCTTTTCTTGAAGGTTCCTAAGTCGTATCGGTCCGGAAAATTCGCTGGTGGTAATTGATTCCACAAGGAAGTCGTGCGAGGGAGAAAACTTCTTCTAAATCGCACAGTCGTGGACCGCCAATCATCCAGATGGTATGGATGGTAACGCGAGTTTTGTCGCGATGTGCGATGGTGAAATTGAGCGGCTGGAATTAGTCCGAACAATTCCTCAGAGCACTCCCCGTGATAAATGCGATAAAATACGCAAAGAGATGCAACATCTCTACGCAGTGCCAGTGTATCGAGCCGATCAGAAATAACTCGGTCGTCGACGATTCGAACCGCTCTGCGCTGGATGCGGTCAAGTGGAAGGAGCTGGCATTGGGGTGCCCCGGCCCAGAGATGAGAACAGTATTCCATGTGGGGCCGAACTTGCGCTTTGTAAAGTTGCAAGCGATGTGCCGGCATGAAATACTGTCTCGCTCTGCTGAGCACGCCAAGCTTTTTAGAGGCCAATTTGGCCTTCCCTTCCAAGTGACCACGAAACTGCACACTATTCGATATGTCGACGCCAAGGATTCCGATACTGGCTGAGGCAGTAAGGGGAGTGCCTTGAAACTGAGGAGATACGACAAAGGGGTTCTTTTTAGCGGTAAACGCGCAAACTTGTGTCTTCTGGGGATTGAACTGGACTAGATTTAGTCGCCCCCAACCCGAGACTTTGTTAAGCAAAGACTCGACTTCAGACACAAGTTTGTCCCGGTACTCAGCGACGTTTTCCCAAGAAATATTGGCACGGCCGGTATATAAGGCATCACCAGTGCTGTCGTCCGCATAGCAATGAATGCTGCCAGTTAGCAACATATCATTGATATGCAGGAGAAACAGCGTTGGTGATAGCACGCAGCCTTGTGGAACACCAGCGTTGATAGGCTTGAAATCAGAGCATTCACCGTCTACTACGACCTTGATGCTCCGATCAGCAAGGAAACTGGTGATCCATTTGCACAATTTCTCGGGAAGCCCATAGGAAGGAAGCTTCGAAAGAAGCGCTTTGTGCCAGACCCGATCAAAGGCCTTCGCTACGTCCAAACTAACGGCTAATGCCTCCCCCTTGGACTCTACTGCCTCCGCCCATCTATGAGTTAAGTAGACTAGAAGATCACCAGCTGATCGACCCCGACGAAAACCGTACTGGCGGTCACTAATCAGCTGGTGATCCTCAAGGTACCTCATGAGCTGGCAGTTTATAATGGCTTCCATTATTTTGATGAACAAGGAGGTGATGGCGATAGGCCTGTAGTTGGACGGGTCTGAGCGGTCGCCTTTTTTAGGGATCGGGTGCACCAAAGCTGTCTTCCATGAGTTCGGGACTACGCCTTGGGAGTAGGAGTACCGGAAAAGACGCGTTAAAACCGGTGCCAACTCCGGAGCACACGTCTTCAGCACAATGGGAGGGACTCCATCGGGCCCACTCGACTTGTTGACGTCCAGGGAGAAGAGTGCTTTGCGGACCGAGCGCTGTGTAAATCGCACATCAGGCATGGAGCACTCACATCGCGGGATGGTCGGCGGTGTGTTCCCCCCGTCATCTAGAGTCGAGTTGGACGCAAAAAGAGAGCTCAACAGATCGGCTTTCTCCTTTGCGGCATGGGCCAGTGAGTCGTCCTCTCTGTGCAGAAATGGAAGAGATGGCTGACAGAAGTTCCCTTGGACAGCCTTGGCGAGAGACCAAAATGCACGGGTTCCCGAAGGAAGGCGAACTAGCTTCTCGCCAATTTTGCCGATGTGCTCAGACCTTGCCTTGGCAATGACGCTTTTGAAGGACCTGGAGGCGGAATTATACTTCTTTTTTAATGCGCTGGTGTTTACATCCCGAGAAGTTGATGCGTCAGCCCAGGCCTGGTAGCACTCCTGCTTATAGCGTGATGCTATTTTACAGGAGCGACCAAACCATGGCTGGGATCTGCCTCCGATGGGCACCACAGAAGATGGAATAAAAAGTTCCATACCCTGAAGTACCACATCAGCAACAGAATCGGCAACAACGCTGGGATCTTCCGGCGAGAAGCAAACCCGCCCCCAAGGGTAGGATGCAGAAAAAGACCGCATCCCGTCCCAATCAGCTGACCTATAGTGCCAAACACGGCGGCAAGCTGTAGATCGCAACTGCGATTGGAGCGTGAGTGGCACCGTACTCCGGATCAGACAATGGTCCGAAGAGCCCAGAGGGGCATCGACGGAGACCTGGTATCCGTCCGGATGAGAGGTCAGCAGAAGGTCCAACAGGGAAGGTACATGGTCTTCCACATCTGGGATCCGCGTAGGCGAAGTAACCAGTTGTGTTAGACCATATGCCAAAGCAAAGTCATAGACAGATCTACCCGCATGATCGGTTAAACGAGAACCAAGCCATTCAGCGTGGTGGGCGTTGAAATCACCGAGTATCACGATCTCTGCGGATGGGACCTGTTGTAGCACGGAGTCTGCAGCCATTTGGACGTGGTCTACCTGGTACCCTAGCAATTTATCCGAGGGACAAGTCAAAATCCAGTGATGACACGAAGTGCCTCTTAAAAAAAATAATATCCCCAGAAGAACTCAAACTTCATGTCCGGGGCATGAGGAAGGTCAAAAATGGGGGAGTTATAATTCGCGCTGAGACAAAAGGAGATATCGACAAATTAAAGAACTCTGAGAAGCTCGTATCTTCTGGCCTTACCATGGAAGAGCCGACTAAACGACGTCCGAGGATTGCAATTGTTGGTGTCTCTGTAGCCCGAGTGCATCTTCGAACAAAATATTGCCGATAAATTTCCCAATGCCACGCGTGAGTCCTTTCTGGCAACAGTCAAACTGAGCCATAAATCAGGTAAGAAAAACCTTCCTACCTGTAATTACATTGCCGAAGTGCCACCTAGCATCAGAAAGGCCCATCAAAGGCCTATCAATCAGGGACGAATATATATTAATTGGACCTCATGCCCAGTCAGAGACTTTACAATAGTAACAAGATGCTTCAACTGCCAGCAATTTGGTCATTCAGCCAAATTTTGTCGGGAAACTAGCCCTACATGTAACTACTGTGAAGAGCTCGGGCATTCCTTTAAGGAATGTAATAACAAAACGCATTCCCACGTTTGCGCGACGTGTAAACGTTTTAAAAGAAAATGCGACCACAAAACTGGTGATGAAAGCTGTCCAGCACGTAAATTCGCAGAGGACAAATAAATCAACTCCATAGAATATGAGGGCGCCTAAGAGCGCCGCGTATTATATTATTTAATTAGCTCTTAAACACTAGTTTTAGTTTATTTTTAAGCTTAAGTATGGCGAATCAATTACTCAATGACCTAGAAAACTTTTCTGTGCCTGACGCTAAAACATGTAATGTTGATGACTGTAAACACTTCCTTCCACGTACTGAAAATAAGTTTATCTTACTTACACAAACTATTAGAAGCATAAATCGGAATATAACTGGGTTTGAAGTCTTGTTGCATAGACTGGATATAAAATGTGATATTATTGTTCTTACAGAATGTTGGCTGTCAAACCTAACATCCCACCTACCGATTCTAAATGGCTTTTCTTTACACAAAACCGAGAAAAACATTAATCAAAATGACGGTTTAGTAATCTATGTTAGTAATAATTTTAAAGTAACTGTCACAGAACCTACATTCCAGGATAGTAATTGCTTAATCATTCGAATTAATTCCGAGACGATTGTTATCGCAATTTACAGACCTCCTTCACAAAATATTGATAGATTTCTAGAGTCCCTTGATATTACCCTAAACAAACTTAGCATGTATAAAAATATAAGCCTAACCGGTGATATAAATATTAACATTACCCCAGGGAAAACAGATAACCATGCACATAACTACCTAAATATTTGCTCTTTTCATGGACTCTTACCAACACATTACCACCCTACACATCAAAGCGGCTCTTGTTTAGACCATTTTGTGATTAAATCAAATAAACCTTCTTTAACATTAGTTATTAATTCCTCGCTTACTGATCATCAAGCAATTTTACTAACATTACAATTACCCTTACCTAGGAAAAACTGCATACGCAACTACACTAAACGACGAACCTTGAAAATGATATTCGTAGCATTAATTTTGACTTTGTTTATTGCTGTGACGATGCAAATACGACCTTGAGTTACTTTATAAATTCTTTACAATACGCAATAATAAATAATACATCAACAATAAAACTGTCACGTAAGTATTATAATATTAAACCTTGGATGTTAGAAATTCTAAAATAGTTTGTATTAATTGTAAGTAACAAAAATTGTTATTTAGTTATTTTATTTATTATATAATATAGTTTAATTATTTAAATATCTAGTGTCCTACATTATTAAACCGATTGTATAAATGATGTCTGAAACACAGGTACTCAACCTAGTTCAGGCAGGTAGCTAATATTATAAACTTGACTTTTCTATTTTTATTTTGTAGATTCTATATTATTAAGCTACACATAGTTTTAATTTTATCATAGCATGTTATTTTTGTTACTTTATTTAATTTTAATCATATTTATTCCTGTATGTAAACATGTGTAATTGGAAATGAAATATTTATTATTATTATTATGTCTGTCCGTCCATCCGTCTGTCCGTCCGTTCGTCTGTCCGCGGTTTTGATCAGAGACTCTTGGTGCTATAAATCTGTAATTTGGCATAGTTATAGATATTAATCACGTCTAGAAAACTATGAGATAAAATCTTAAAAAACATTTTTTTTATTACTTCCCATACAACTAAACGGAATATGATTTTTTTACCCGTCTATTCCATCATGTGGGGTATCGTTGGATAGGTCTTTTAAAAACATTAGGGATGTGAAACGACATTTTTTGATTCATGGGTCCTGTTTAGGCCAAACAATTAATATTTGAAATTTGCATTCCACTCGTGTCTGCCCGCTGACTTTGTAAAGGTCACCCTTTCCCCACTACCGTGTGAGTTGCTCGGCAGGTGGCGTGTAGACAGAACGCGAGTGCGAGTTGAGTAGCTTGCTAGCAGCGACCCGGTTAAGCCAAGTGTTTCGGCTGTCGCTGCAGAGGTTCGTGCGAGACCGGTTTTTGGTTGATTAGGGTCTAGAATTGGATTTGGGCGCGTGGCTTCGCTACGTAATTGGGTTTCGTGAAAACCGCCTCAGATTTGGTGGTATCGGGTTTAAGTTCCTGTACAAGAGGCCTTTATGGGGTTTTACTGTTTAAGTAACTTCGTTGAAAGTAATTGTGCATATTAGCTAGATGAAGTACGTGTTTCTTCGTCACGTAGACATGTGAATTGTGCGATAGTTAACTCGTGCGAGAGTGCGGAATAGTGTCCGCGCGTCGAGGAGGTATACGATCTAGGATTCGAGCCGCGCATTCCTTGTTTGAGAACTTCTCCAGGTTAATTGTCAGGATACCGTTATAATTTGTGATAAGTGAATCCAGGACATTGAATGTCGAATTTTGTGCTACTGTCTTTGCCGTGTCGGGTATCACGTGCTCGATTCTGCAATTAGTGTGGAATTAGGCGAATTGAAGTTAGTTAAATGTACAATGAAGCTAAGAGACTGAATTAGTGACAGTGAAGAAAGAAGTGATCCGGCGATGGAGCAGTCTGCAGCGATGCAGCATTTTGGAGCAGCCTGAAACTCGGCCGCTGCTGGTCGCCTACGCCTGCCAAGGCCTCACACATTCACACCTCACTGTACACGATTCACCAAACACCATTACACACACTCACGGCCTGCCCAAGCCTTGGAGCGAAGTTAGCTCCTGATATTGGTAAGTACTTTTGGTTTCTAGCTTTCTCCCGTATAGTTTATTGTAATTAGAGATTTCCATGTGGCCACTTTAGAGGCCCGACCTGCGTCTGCTCGTTGGATTCCCGCTCAATGGGCCCCGGAGTATTCTATCTTTGTAGAGGCAGCCGTAGGCCGTAACAAGTCCGTTTGGGAAATATTTAGCTTCAAAGTGGTATCTTTCATTAGAGTCGTATCCTCCCCACTACCAAATAAACTGCTAACTTTGGGAATGTTAAAAGTATACACAATAGTAATATATATAATGAAATTATAAAGAAAACTATCACAGCTAAGTAGAAATAAGAAGCTAACGAGTAATAGTCGACCAACTTATAAAATGCACTGGATGAGTAAAAATTTCTCTATATATAATAACTCCACAGAAAATTACCAAAAACTAGCTAGATTAATAAATTTGTATTATGTTATTGTAAACTTCTTTTTTTATATTCTACTAAGCCAGCGCTTATCTACAATCCAACCCGATGGTAAGTGGTGATATATCTAAAGATGGTGAAGCGCAATGACTTAACAAAAGCCTATTAACTCTTGCCTTGAAGACATCCATACTGTAATCTGATGGAAAGACTGATGCCGGCAACTTATTCCAATCCTTTGCTGTACGCATGATGAACGACGTGGCGAGCGTTTGTTCGAGTGCGTGGTAAGTCAACAACGAAAGGGTGGAGACTGGCCGAACGTATGGTTGTTCGATAGTGGAAGGGAGAGGGAGGAATTAAATTATGCAATTCCTGCACACACTCTCCGAAATGCATTCTGTAGAAAACCAAAAGGCTGGCTACTTTGCGTCTGTGTTCGAGCTGGTAAAATTGGTTTTAACCAAATTGGCCTCTTAGCATGCTTTTCCATTAAGTCCAAAGCTGCTAGGTGGCATTTTGCAGCACCAGCCCATATATGGCAGCAATCCATGCATGACTGGACTTGCGCTTTGTATAAAGTAAGCAGCTGTCCCACATTTTATGAAGAAAACGACTTATATTCATTATTAGCTATACCTTTTCATTTGCGAGACAGATAGGGTATTACTATCAAAATCGATAATTTTTTTTTTATATTTTTGTATTGTACTCCCTATAAGGCTAGTTTGAAAATAAGCACTTCAGTTAAGATCTTCCTATTTGGGCCTATTTTTAGACGTTATAGTGGTTAAACCGCGAACTCACTTACTATGCTCATTATCAAGGAAGCCACGTATTGTGACGGACAACTAAGGAAACCTTCCTTTAGATTATGTGTGGCATAGTCCATAGTTACCATAAGCGTTCAAGAAGAGGTTAAGTGGAACGACGTTAGTTTTTTCTTATCGACGGACAAGTCTCAGGCGTCATAAATCATCCGGCAATGATAACAGAAAATTCATAGAAAAACTTTGAAACCAAATTCTTAGACTGCACAAGAAGCAGCATTCTAAATGCGAGGATATCGCTCCTAAGCTTATCATTCCGTCTTCCTAGTGAGGTGGTTATGGACAAACCTATCAAGCAATGCTTGCCAAATATATTCTGTTATACATTAAAATGTAATGATAAAATATCTCAAATTCTAAGCAATTGATTAATCAGCTTTTAATATTTGTGACTTTGAATGGATTTACACAATGTCTATATGCAGGATGGCCTTAGCAAGTTTTAAGATAGTGATATAGTAAAGTAGTAATGGTCTCGTTTTGTTGCCCAAAATGTGCAATTGCTTTTTGGTGACTAAGCCATTCATGGAGATTGAAGATAACATACAATTTATACATCCTACAAATGTTATTTTCTTAATTTCAGGAAACTTATTATGCTGCGTCAGCAAGCATCAGAACACCCGCCGTCCATAAATTGAGTGACGGTCAGCTCCACGGTCATTTGGAAAGGCTAAATTGGCCTCTAAAGAACTTTAAGTCGGCAGACCGCTTGTCTTCAAATTTTGCAAGTTTCAGCCTCAGATTGAATACTGATCACATCTTTGAACCGGGGCACACCCGAATCAGCACCATCCATTTAACCACATCGAACGAATCATCAGCGACAGAGTTCTTTCTGATCAGCTCGATTCACTGGAGAAGCGAAGAGATGTTGCATCTATTTGCATTATCTATCCTATTCATTATCACCATGTGCGATTTACAAGTAGTTTTCTCCTCCGCACGTATTCTTTGTATAATCCACTATCACCAGCGTTTTTTCCGGATCAATACGTCGAAATGAATGGAGACGCCATCGGAAATTTAGCCACCACTCCAAAGATTTCTTGAGAAAATCGATGTTGGAGCGACGTTTTGAGCTGGAGATGTCAAACCCTATTCCTTTCTGGCACTGCTAAACATAGGCCTCACTAAAGGAATATTTCATCGACTTTTAGCTGCGATACAGAAACATATTGCTTTTGAAGTGTCTTTAAAACGACTGAAGACTCTACACCCAGTTTGTACAAAGCAAACATATAAATTTTGGTTACTTTAATAGACACCGTAGTATCTTATAAAAAATAAAACTCGGTGAAAAGTAATATGGCGGCAAATTAATGGAAGTTTTTGACATAATAACGCATTCCAAATTTGAATTGAAACAACGAAAATATAACTTATTAAATTGTAACATTACCAGTGACTAGACTAGTTAAATACAGCTGTGGACTTAAAAAGTCTGATGACGTCGGTGATAATGATTAACAATAACTATTAATAAATATTAATTTGTTTTTGCATCAATGGAATCATGCATTATTTAGGTAATATTGCATGCCGAGCGCAAAGTGCGTGGGTATGTTTTACTAGCGCTTAAAAATCAAGATTCCAACGTTTTGTCGCAGGAAATCGTATCCAGCAATCATATTATACACATAAATGATATAAAAAGCACATTGTTAGAAAGATAAATGATTGTTGAACTTATAAATATTTTTTTTAAATCGATTAATTGCTATTTTTATATAAAAAAGGGGTTTTAGTGGCTTATGGTATGGATTTATCATGGCCCCAAGGCTTGTAAACACGATAACTTTTGAAAGAATCAATTCTTTAACTCAATCTATTTTTAATCTCTTCATCTATCATGTGGGAAGCCACTGAATGTAAATGGCAGTGTAATTTTGTTTTGTTTAGCTATAATTAATTTTTTTCGGCTCCGAAATAGCGAAATTTTCGTTGATTTGGTAGCCTTGTATATAAATTATTTCTGTAAATGGGAAGCTACAGCCACAGAGTAGTTTACTCACTCACTCAGTTCGGCGTCCATACATAATATACTATATTTTGGGGTATCGGCGTCAGCCGCCGTCGTGAGTGGACATTGTTTCGGTTGTTTGCAGCGGCTCAAAAAGATCGCTGTACAAATACACAATATTCGAATAAACAAATTTCTTAAACACTTGATTATAATAATAATAAGAGATTTTTTTTATTACAATATTTTAAAAGCACAGAATAAATAATAGTAGTACGTACTAAAAGTAAGTAGTATCAATTTTTTTGTCATGGGTGAAATTTTCATGGTTTTCGAGGGTGTTGAAACCAATAGGGTTGTCGAAATGTAAATCCAAGATGGCGGCCGCAATAGGTATCAATTTTTTCATCATGGGTGTCATTTTCATGGTTTTCGAGGGTGTTGAAGCCGATAGGGTTGTCGAAATGTAAATCCAAGGTGGCGGCTGCAATAGGTATAAATTTTTTCATCATGGGTGTCATTCTCATGGGTTTCGAGGGTGTTGAAGCCGATAGTGCTGTCGAAATGTAAATCCAAGGTGGCGGCTACAATAGGTATCAATTTTTTAATCATGGGTGTCATTTTCATGGGTTTCGAAGGTGTTGAAGCCGATAGTGCTGTCGAAATGTAAATCCAAGATGACGGCTGAAGTAGGTACCAATTTTTTTCATCATGGGTGTCATTTTCATGGTTTTCGAGGGTGTTGAAACCGATAGTGCTGTCGAAATGTATTTAAACTACTTTTAAAAAATTCCGTATAATCATGCTATACGTAATTATTTTAACGTGAAGGCATGCTCAATTGAATTTACCAATATTTACAATATTACCTATGTATAGTTCATACTAGACGCATGGAACTGTATTTATATGATAATTTTGCTTATGTGCGTAGCCGGCGCATCGATGAATACAATCCAGAGGGAGACTTTTGGAACAATGGTGTCTAGATTCAGAGTTAAATTATATCGCGTTCATGAACTCGCCGTTTCTACCTGCATAAACGTATTATATTTGTGTATGTTATAGGTAACATTGACTTATATTTATACTGAACAATTTTTTCTCTACAACCTATTAAAATATATTTTGGGGATTGAAAATATTTGTCATAGTTGGCAACCGCAGTTTTTTTATTGTTATTAAATTGTTATGAAGCAGATACTGCTGACCAAACAACACAATTACTCCGTACCGAGAGAAGAATGCCAACTTCTAAAAAAAGAAAACACGTATTTATGAGTGTGCACTAAAAGCGCCATGGTGGGCGGCCATATTAATCTGTTTAGCGGGAAATTCAAACCTTGTAATCTGTAACTTTTAAAATTTTTCTTTATTTGAGTAGTTTTGGCTCGAGTCTTACAAACCTATTTGATAAATTCCCATACATGTGTGAGGTTGCACAGAGCTATCTACTAGTCAAATTCCCGTCAAAATCGGTCCAGCCGTTTTGGAGATTAGCCGGAACAAACAGTCAGATAGACAGACATACAGACAAAATTCATATGGGACCACACGAAAAGTACCAGCTTTCAAATAAAAAAAGAATCATCGAAATCGGTTCACTCAGTAAAAAGTAATGAGGTAACATAGATAAAAAACATACAGTCGAATTCAGTACCGTCTCCTTTTTGGAAGTCGGCAGAAAAGCTGTTATTTTGATATTACAAACAGACACTTCAATTATATTTATTTGTTTAGATAAGTTGTCGATTCTTCTAGCTAAATGGACGGCTCATTACCATTGGATAAAACTAATTTTACGAATTTTTATGATATGTTCGAGGTAAAAAAATCGAATTGGGGGAGGTAAGAGGTTAAGTTTAGTTAGGCGAGACTTGTCTGACAACTTTTCAAGAGTGACACCAACTTAAATCTCTCTAGATATACTTGGAAAATAACTAATTACTTTAATAAATACAAAACTTCATCCAATCGTTAGAGCCGTTTCCGAATTACCAATTACATAAATACACATACATAGTATAAGAATTAACAACTTGTAGCGTATGATAATAAAAATGGAATTTAAAATATATATATTTTTTAATTTATTATTGCATTCCTGAAAACAAAAGAACAAAGGGCCGAAATGCTTTGAGGCATTCTCTACCAGTCAACCCATGGAGTGGTAAGAATTTGACGTAGGTATAGCAATATAGTATATAAACAAAATAAAAATGATAATCAACACGTAATATACACCCTTAACTAATAGATAAACTATACAAATATCACCTATATATACATATATACAAATATATACATACATACATATACATATGACGGGACCAGCACCATTGCACGTGCGGCGCGGTAGCCGTCGGTGCAGTTAGACAGAATTCTTGTAAATAACACGTGTTCCGCACACCTGCACCATTGCACCTGCAGTGGCGCTCGTTTTGCTTGTATAAAACGGACGGCGCGGCCGCCGTTAGGACAGTCTTGGCTCTGACATGGAACGGTGCGCTTGTCGTATTCCGTTACTAGTTTATCCTCGACTCGTTGGATAATTAATTCGTGTAAACGAATTAATTATTATTCCTAACTACAAAATTGGTCTCTGTACTATACTCAATTACCCTTTCTACATCAGAAGTAGGATAAAGTCCCCATTTTTGCCCACATTTAATCTTCGAATAGTATGAGGATTATTACATTTGTAGAAGACTGTAATGCATTCGGCATTGATGAATCTGTTTTTAAGTTAAATACCGTAATGAAATTTGCTATGCTACTTACGATATTTTCGTATCATTTAAAGTGTAGAGAAAAGATAAAGTGAAATTATTTAAGCCAATTTTTTTAATTTGTTCGATTTGTATTAAAAGTACCCCGCAAGTATTTTCATTATTTCTTGATGTACCTAAATATGTTAACAAATGTCGAAAGAAGTTGGAGGCTTTCTAATTAACTTATTGAATTTATGTTGTAATTTGATAGTTCACGCGAAACATGATTATCATTTGCTATATTTTGAAGTTCAAAACGTTTAAGGGATGTACTTAAATAAAGGATTAACTTTAACACGCTATGAATTGAAAATAATAAGTGACATTTTTGTGTTCTAATATGTTGATCAGTGTAGCAGTTTGCTCCGAATATTGTGTCGTCGACAAGATTGGGGTTTGATGTCGAGGGATTCGTAGAAGTCTCTACAACAATGATCAATGAGGAAGATGTTGTGACGGCTAATTGAACATGGTCAGGTACGGCCGAGCGTTGGTAAGATTGATTGATTGAGAAAGGGTAATTGAGTATAGTACAGAGACTAATTTTGTAGTTAAGAATAATAATTAATTCGATTACACGAATTAATTATCCAACGAGTCGAGGATAAACTAGTAACGGAATACGACAAGCGTACCGTTCCACGTCAGAGCCAAGACTGCCTTAACGGTGGCCGCTCCGTCCGTTTTATACAAGCAGGACGGGCGGCACCGCAGGTGCAATGCCGCAGGTGTGCGGTACACGTGTCTTTCACAAGAATTCTGTCTAGCTAGACCGACGCCGCCGCATCTGCAACGGTGCAGGTGCCGTCACGGCTATGCTGACATGCGTGCGTCCTCGCACGCGCTCCATCACAATCTTACTTATCTGTAGAAGGGAAAACATCGTTTGATCATCCTGATAAAACAGTGTCTGGTCCGGTCCATATTGACCCTTTAGATTTGGGTGACAATCAGTTTTGTTCTGGCAGTAAGCCCTACAAAACTTTAATCATCTATATGCTAGATCGGAATGATTAGTCTGTAGCTTTTTCTATTTTCTCTCTTTTTTTTTAAGTACTGTTTTTGCTAATCCGGAATCACTATTCCCTATAGCCATGTCATTGGACCGGCAGAAAGCCCTGCAATGATATTACTCTTTTTTTTCAAGTACTATTTGCTAGTCCGGAATCACTATTCCCTGTAGCTATATCATTGGACCGGCAAACGCCCTGCAATGATAGTAAGAACCACTTTTTTTCTTACTCTCTTTTTTTCAATTCAGTATAGAATAGTTACAGACCAACCATACCGCAAACGTGTCCCTGTCACAATCACACAAAAGTGTATCGTGAGAGACGTAGTGCCATGATAACACCTAAGTATGTAAACCAACAGCAACACGACACATCCCAGTGCAGAACAAATTAGCCTCTCAGCGACACCATCTTCCTTTCGTGCAATAGAAGAATTACTCCGCTACAGTGATGCAACCTCTGTATTTTTTAGACACACAGACAAGGCTACATCTGACTGTCGCGCGTCCTCGTGCGGTTGACAGTGAACAGCATACGGTCTATCAGTTATCACCATCTGCTAACAGATATTAACTCTTGTTAAATATTACAACGGTCGACCATCCCAGACTTCATTTAAGTCATGAACGCGCCGATATGGCTACCTTCAGGCAAACGCACTCCAGCTTTTCGTTCTGCTGCGTTCGTGCTACAATCGCGCCAGCGAGCCGTCGCGCCGTAGCCGTACTAGCTCTAGCGAATCGTTGCACTGCTTTGTAAAATTAAAAGAAATCGAGATAAATGTATTGCGAACCATGGAATTCAGAGCTTCCAAAATTCATCACATGTTCTCTTAAGAAACGGCAACAGTATGACATTTGAAAACATTGCAAAAAAAAAATAACAGAAACTATGTGTAGAGGCAAATATCACAACATTTCAAAGGGAAGGAGGTAACTGCACAAAATCTACGAAAGCCGACCTCAGACGTCCATTTACAGCGCCAAAGCACCATTTGTTCGGCGGCCGCTTAAACTGCCCTGCCATAAGATCAGCCGATAAGTTACCGTCTGTAGCGGTGTAGGCTCAATCTTACCAGCGCTCGGCCAAACCTGACCATGTTCGATTAGCCATCACAACATCTTCCTCATTGATCATTGTTGTAGAGACTTCTACGAATTCCTCGACATCAAACCCCAATCTTGTCGACGACACAATATTCGGAGCAAACTGCAACACTGATCAACACATTAGAACACAAAAATGTCACTTATTATTTTCAAAACATAGCGTGTTAAAGTTAATCCTTTATTTTGGTACATTCCTTAAACGGTTTGAACTTCAAAATATAGCAAATGATAATCATGTTTCGCGTGAACTATCAAATTACAACATAACTTGAATAAGTTAATTAGAAAGCCTCCAACTTCTTTCGACATTTGTTAACATATTTAGGTACATCAAGAAATAATGAAAATACTTGCGGGGTACTTTTAATACAAATCGAACAAATTAAAAAAAATTGGCTTAAATAATTTCACTTTATCTTTTCTCTACACTTTAATGATACGAAAATATCGTAAGTAGCATAGCAAATTTCATTACGGTATTTAACATAAAAACAGATTCATCCATGCGGTATGCATTACAGTCTTCCACAAATGTAAGAATCCTCATATTATTCGAAGATTAAATGTGGGCAAAAATGGGGACTTTATCCCACTTCTGATGTAGAAAGGGTAATTGAGTATAGTACAGAGACTAATTTTGTAGTTAAGAATAATAATTAATTCGATTACACGAATTAATTATCCAACGAGTCGAGGATAAACTAGTAACGGAATACGACAAGCGTACCTTTCCACGTCAGAGCAAAGACTGCCTTAACGGTGGCCGCTCCGTCCGTTTTATACAAGCAGGACGGGCGGCACCGCAGGTGCAATGCCGCAGGTGTGCGGTACACGTGTCTTTCACAAGAATTCTGTCTAGCTAGACCGACGCCGCCGCATCTGCAACGGTGCAGGTGCCGTCACATATATTATATTGTCAGAAAATATTTAAAGTTTTTCAAAAAGATTATCTCAACTAAAAACTTAACGAAGAAAATGCTAATTCTTGCACAGTAGAATGCAAATGCGGTTTTCACTTTTAGTATGTTGATTTAAGTCAGTCTTTATGAGCTCAGCTCCTGTATTATTTTACATTAAGCTGTCCTAACGATTTTCTTGGCAAGCACGAAATCTGACATGTTTTTTATTGCGGGCATTTATATTAGCTAAAAGGAGTCTGAAAATAATTCTCTTTTTACGGGGGCTCGAATAACTGCTACAAGAAAGTGCAACACGCAGACTTTACCTGCTAAATTAGCACCTACGCTGTTAAACCTCTGGATTGTGAGTAGTGAGAACCACAAACTCAACAGATGATTAATCCTGAGAGTCGTGCTGGGATTCCTGCCTTAGGTAGTACTTTAATTTTACCAGAAAATTTCTGATCAAAGCTGGGTACTTTCCGTTAGCGAGATGCTACTTCACTAGCACTAGAGTCGTAAAGGGCGTAAGGTGCCTCTTGAAAGTGAATGTAAACATTACGTGAGTTTATCTTAATGAAGGTGTACGTCAAGCAAGGCTCTCAAAGTACATGAATAGTGTACCATTCGATTGGTCTTTTTAGCTACACCAAGTGAGCGAAGGTACATAGACAGCACATTGAAAATCCAAATCCCAATGAAAGAAGATTGTTTTCTTATTCGTGATAACCTGGCCACGCTAGTAGGGCAACCAGCCACTAGATGAGGTGCAGTGTTAGGGGATGCAAGAAGTCGATGGACGCAGCTGGGTCAGGACCGTGCTTTGTGTTATTCCTGGGGGCAGGTTGCTGGGTAAGGAGGTGTTGGGCCCTCCCACTAATGGGCATCACGTGCACACATATTGAAGAATAGAATTGAATTGAATAGAATAGAATATTTTTTTATTCAATATAGATCACATGTGTAATACTTATTGAAAGTCATTATTTGCTTTACCACTGGTTCGAAAAAAAAAACCTCTGTCCTGGGAAGAACTAGCAAGAAACCCAGCGGGACTTTTTTTTTTAAAGCAAATTTTACAATAATGGTTGTACTAACTATATAAGTACAAAATTTATTTTAGAAACAGCTTGGAAGCGATCACCTCATTCCCAGGGGTTATTATCAACCATGTATTCATTTATACTATAATAACCATTTTTATACAGTTTCAACTTAACAAAACATTTAAACTTGCTAATGGAGAGAGCCTGTACACTTTCCGGGACCTTGTTGTAATAGCGTATACATTGCCCCAAGAATGACTTACTGACTCTGTGGAGTCGAGAAACTGGTATCACTAGCTTGTGTTTGTTCCTAGTGTTTACAGAATGCACATCACTTGTTTTACTAAAACTACCTTTGTTTTTGTGAACATACATTAAATTTTCGTAAATATACTGAGAGGCCAAAGTTAATATATTTATTTCTTTAAATTTATCTCTAAGAGACTCTCTCAGTTTTAGGTTGTAAATAGCTCTAATGGCCCTCTTCTGTAAAACAAAAATAGTTTCTGAATCAGCCGCATGTCCCCACAGCAAAATCCCATAAGACATTATGCTATGGAAATAACTGAAATAAACTAATATAGCTGTCTCGACACTAGTGAGACCTCTAATCTTTTTTACAGCATAGGCTGCAGAACTTAGTCTGCTTGCTAGTTTGGATATATGGGGGCCCCACTGAAGCTTTGCGTCGAGAGTGATGCCAAGAAAAACAGTGGATTCAACAGGGCTCAGTTCTTCCCCATTTAAAAACACATTGGTACTCAGATTTCTAACATTCGTTGTTGTAAATTTAATACATTTAGTTTTATTTCCGTTTAAATGTAAATTATTAACGTTAAACCAATGCACTAATTTTGATATAGCATTATTCACTTCGTCACATTTAAATGATTTACGTTTAAGTTTAAAAATCAAAGAAGTATCATCAGCAAATAATACTATATCATGATTATCCTCTACAATAGAAGGTAAGTCATTAATATACACTAGAAACAGGAATGGGCCGAGAATTGAGCCCTGAGGGACACCCATTAGTACAGGTGAGCCGGAAGAACTTTTACCATTAATAATAACTTTCTGCATTCTATTACTTAAATATGAAATTATAAGTTTAAGCGCTGTGTTCTCGACACCATAGTACTGTAGCTTCCTGATTAATGTCTCATGGTGAACGCAATCGAAGGCCTTGGAAAGGTCACAAAATATACCCAAAGCATTCTCTGAATTCTCCCATGCACAAAAAATATGTTTAATAAGCTCAACTCCAGCGTCAGTTGTTGAGCGACCCCTTGTAAAACCGAATTGATTTCTATGTAGCAATTTAATAATATTAAAGAAACTTAACATTTGATCTAAAATTATTTTTTCAAAAATTTTACTAAATGTTGGTAGTACAGAAATTGGTTTAAAATTGGCGGGGTCTAATGTACTACCAGATTTATATAAAGGTATGACTTTACTAAGTTTCATTAAATCAGGAAACACACCAGATTCGACGCTTGTATTAAATATAGTGGCTAGATAAGGTGCTATTATATCTATTATAGATAAAATAACTTTAACGGAAATCCCCCATAAATCTGCCGTTTTCTTAACATCAATAGTTTTAAAATATTTAACGATATCTTTTGGCAGTACTCTATGGATTTTAAAAGTATTTGAACAAGCCTTTACATTTTGTTAAAGCAATGATTCGGCAACAGTAGGAGAAGAGTTTAATGATTTAGTTGTCAAAAAAGGAACATCAGTAAAATGTTTCTCAAAATCCATAGCAACTTCTTGATCAGATCGGGTTAAATTATTGTTAATATTCAATTGAAAATCCGAGTTGCGCGGTTTGACCTTGCCCGTTTCACTATTTATTATTCTCCAGGTCATTTTAATTTTGTTTGATGTAGTTTTAATTTTGTTACTTAAATGTAAAGCCTTAGCTGTGGCGCACACTTTTTTAAATATTTTAGAATATACTTTTACATAATCTCTAAATATAACACTACTATTAAATGATCTTTCATTATAAAGCTCGTATAACCTTCGCCTACTCTTATAAATTCCTACTGTCGCCCATTCATTAAATGATTTGCGACTGTTAAAAGAGAAAGTTTTAGAAGTAAATATCCTACTTAATTCACAAGTTATAATTTTAAATAACGTACCATACAAATAATTAGCACTGTTTTTAAATGAAAGTGATGGAAGAGAAGAAGAGAACAGACATCTCGCACATTTGGTCTGTCCTGTCGCTGGTCTGAATATTATTTTAAAGTCTAGCGTAAACAAGATGGTTAAACTTACACCACATTCCATAGTCGTATTTCACGACAATTACGCGAAGAAAGCATATGAACTCCTACGTGATCACCACAAGTATAAGCTATCGTTACAGCCCTTTATAATCTACTGCTAAACATAAGTGGATTGGTAACTGCAGTTTTTTAATTTTATAAGTTATTAGGAAGAAGATCCTGCCCGTCTCCTGATTTGTTTCCCTCTGTCGTCTCTTACGACACCCACGAGATGATATGGGGTAGTGTATATTCTTACACCCCCATTATACAGTACGGTATTATTATAAGCTATGTAAATAATTATTGCAGCCCTAAGTAGCACAGAGTATGTTTAAGACCGCGTTTTGTCTCAGCCGATAAGTTCCTTAGGTTTAGGATATGGGAGTGCATTTAACAGGTGTTTAAATGTAACGTTCAAATTTTCAAGTAAATATCGTAACTCTCAGAAATGAGAAGAGGCCTATGACAGTGAGACGAATATGGACTACTTGTAGGTTTTATCTCAAGCACTGAAATTATTTACTGGATATTGAACACTTAACTGATTACAACTCTTTCGAGTTTAACGACCTGTAATTTGAAATTTACTTGTAACTTCATCCGCCTTCTTTAATAAAGATAAACATGCTATAATAAATCATCGACAAAGGCAATAAATTAAGGATAATCGCCCAGCTACGTCACATGGAAATAACGTAGAGGCTTAATTCGAAACGGGTCTAAGAAATTTCGTGTTTCGAGGGTTTGTGTTTAGCTTTGTTGGTGTTCGTGTATATTTTAAAATCATAACAAATTATAAAATAAAACAAAAACTGGCTGCATATAGAAAAATGCTTAAATAGAACAACTGTTCTAAAAAGTGTGTTTTTCTTTTTTTTTTTGTGTGCTTATTCTTTTCTTTGTAATTTTAAAACTCTCATAAACTTATCTGAGTTAAAAAAAATAAAAAAATGTATTGAGAACTCCTTATCGCCGATATTAAGCCTTACACACGTCACGATAATTGCAAAAATGTCCATCGAACTTTATTCTTACACCGCCAAGAGCGCGTAGTGCTTACTTAATGTTCAGTACACATTTTATTATATATTATTTAATTTAATTTACATTATAAAAAGTAAGGATAGCGAAGAAGATAATAACAAGTCACTTTTGAAACTTAATGTTTCGAAAACTTAGGTTAATTTCTTAGTCTTTTTAAAAGACCTATCTAATGACACCATTCTCGATGTGAATAGCCGTAAAAAATTTGCATCCCCAGCTTGCACATGACGTAACTTAAAATAAGTACCAATATTTTTATCTAATTTGATCACATGTTGAGACAAAATAAGAAAACATAAGAAATCCTTTATGAATGACCGTGGAACGATGTAAAAGACAGCTAATATTTCAACACCATAAAATTAATGAAGAAACCTTAAAAAGCAACAGAAAGCACAGCTAGTTATCAATGTATTTGCGATTCCATTAAAACATGAAGGTGGAAGAAGCCTCAGTATCTTTTGGAATTTAAAACCGGGTTCATGCATTTTCTTTTACTTTGAAGAATATTTTTATTTAATTTAATCGCAAAAATATTTTTTTTTGGTATATTATAACACCTAGCATACAGCGCCGCCTGCTAAGCAAATAACAGCACGTCTTTAAAGACGTGACTCAATTCCCTTACGTGACTTAAGAATATTCAACGTCACGTCATCTATGTATTCTATGTGTTCGTAAGCTATGTGACGTGAAGCACCAACGTTCCGGGAAGTCTGCAGTTTGTGATCATATTCTAGACGGCCCCCGCCATTACATTGGATTTGATAAACCACAAATTCTCGCGAAAGAACATCGAATCTTGCCAAGGATGATACGTTAGGCTATTGAAATTAAAAAATATCCTAATTTCAATAGAGAGGGAGGCTGGGTACTACCACCTGCTTGGGATCCTGTAATTAATAAAATAAAACTAAATCCACCACTAATATCACTGCAAGACTTCAAGATACAGTAAGTTCATTCTACGTAGATCGGACCAAAACTAATAATTAAAAAAGCTGAAGGTACTCTGGGTTAACTCTGACATCGGAACGTCAATCATCTCAGTCTCCAGTGACCATGGGTGCTGTAAAGCACCCGAAACGTCGGGAATTAATAAAAATAAGTTAACTAAACGTGATAGAATCTGTAAAAGTAGTTTAATTCAGTGTATAGTGTTCGCGTAAATATAAGAAATCATCAGGGTTTAATTGAAGTTAGGTAGTCTAATATTCCAGTGAACTCACATTGTCACAGTAGTTAAGTTAACTTGTAAGTTAGAAAATAATAGTAATATAGGAAAAAGTCTTCGCCTCCTTCCAGTTCAACCTTCTCTAAGCTGCGGCAAATGTAAGAAGCGCGTTACAGCCATCTGCATGAGTGTACCCATTGTAAAGAGGTTTTGACGTAATCACCTTACATTTTTTTTATTGCCGTGTAGTGGCGGCGTAAAAGATTCCAACTTCCCTATATCATCCCGTATGTGTCATAAAAGGTGACTAAGAGAAACTGAAACAGGAGATAATCAACAGAATATTTCTGATAACAAATCAAATTATAAAAATCTGTGGTTGCCGACCCGCATGCCAACGGTTGCAATTATGGCAAAAGACTAAATCCGGCCTATGAGATACTTCGTGACCTTATGCTTTTATAGGCTGTAATGGATGAATTGATGGATGCATGGACTGAAATATGATATTATTGTATGAAAAAAGACTTGATTTTGAACTTCATTACTACATAGCAAATCCGGGAAGACTAGCGTATACGAAGTTAAAATAATAAATGATAAAGGTGTTACTTTCTTATATAGTGTATCACTAATACGACATAAACAATGGCACTAATTAAGCATTGGTAGAGAGCATTGATTTAAAATTTGGCACGAAGCTTGTCTGCGTAATCCACGCTTGTTTTGGCATTAAAACCAAGTTCACTCTAATCTTCGGCGATTTGGCAGTCCCTCTTCACATTAAAAGCACATTCGTATACACAAGCTGTTAATAAAATGCTGACACAAACTAGTTGCATATTCAGAACATCAAATAGCTTAAATGTAAGAAGTATTGCTTAGCATATTTTTGAAAATTAGTTACATTTTTTTAAATAGATATCAAAACAAAACTGATAACTTAACACCTTTGAAAGGGTCCAACAGACGGGGGTCAACTGGTTAGTGACCTTCTACCCAAAAAAACTGATATAACACCACGTTGGGTTCAGGTACAATGAGGTGAGCGTGACCCCTGGGAAGGTGTGCTACTCAAAGTCAGTCCGTCGCCCTTTCTTAAAAGAGGGGTTAGACGACTAAGATTACCGGTCCCTATGGAGTGGTCTCGGTCATGACGTCACGTCAAGTGGACTGTAATCGTTATAAAAGTGCAGTAGGAAATAAAACATCAATTTTATCTTCGTAATTTCCCCATAAGAGTGCAACTTTGAAACTTTCACCATTTTTCTTCCCCATATGTTTATTTCTTTAAAACATATGGTTACACAATTTTATTTATACGAAACACATATGAAGTCTTATCATTATGTTATACATTACATCGTTATCACATAAAAATATATTAAGATATTCAACAAAATACACCTATTTTACAGAACATTTTCAAAGTTATAAATCTATACACAGACACATGGTCATAACAACAATCTTTATTAATAAACATGGTTATCTTAACTAATACAATAGTTTGATTCACAAATTACAGGCATTAATACGCTTTAATTCGACTTTCATTTTCTTATACAAATATATTACGAGTATTATTCCACTATTTTTAACATAAATTTAGGCACTTTTCACACAGCACTTATTTTATTATTATACACAATAATCCTGAAACACTTATTACGTTTTTCTACACATATTACTGAAATTTTCACAAATTGGTTAAGTATAATAAGTAATTTACTTTTATCCTTATTACATCATTTAGACACTGTTAGAGTCCCATACAAAATGAACAACCAATCTCCGCACGACCCTCATCGACTCAGTAGGAGGCTAGTCATTTCACTTTTTGATTCCGCTTACGCCGCCGCTCTCCAGCGGTCGTGTAATTTGACCGCGCTCTCATCCCCGTACGTTGATTGCCCTCTCGCTCTGCCCCCCTGCCACCTGGCGGGGTGGTTTAACCATATTTTGTTTTTGTTATTGTTTTTTATATCTTTTATTTTTTGTTCTGTTATCGTTTTTTTTGTACTTGTTTTCGTTTCTTAGAACGTTCCTTGGTCTTTTCAGAACAAGCCCCTGTTCTTTTGAGAACAGGGATCCCCCCTTACTGTCTAGCCTAGAACGTCGTCTCCCCCTTCCCCCACCATGTCCACACTGGACCTGATTAGTTCAATCGTCGCCACCCTGAATTAATCCCAAGGTCTGGGCATTAACCTAGACAAGGCGGCTCTTACCGTAGTTTTCGCCTCCCTTGCCCCTCTGGCATGTCCCTCCCGAGCCCCCGTCACGACCTGCTCGGTAGCCCCTATGGTTGCGCTGCAGACCGATGTGCCCGCGTCCCCCGACTCCGTCTCTATGCAGTGCTTGGACTCCGCGTCCGTAAACTCGTCCTCCCGGAAGAGAACTGCCACCTATACAGACACTTCAGCCGGTTGCTGCTCCACGGATTCCGACGGAACAGTGACGGAAGACACCTCCTTCACGAAAGTGAAATCAAGGCGCGGTGGTAAACGCGCTGCGATAAATCGACCCCCCGTTCCGGCAGCCTCTGTCGCCACCTCTGCAGCTCCCGCCGCTGCCTAAAACCGCGCAGCCTCCGCCGCTGACGCTGCCGCCCCCCCTGTCGTTAGACATTCCCCCGCCCACTAAGCCAGCATCTCGCTGCGCACCCACCCTCGCCAAATACAAGTCCCGCCCCCTGTCTTTCTCAGAGACAAGGCACAATTCACCTGCCTTTCCAAAACCTGCTACAACGCAGGAATAAAGTACGATCAGGCCACCAACCTCGGAGAAGCCATTAAAATCATCCCCCAAACCATCGACGAATTTCGTCGCCTCACCAGGCTCTTCACAGCCAAACGTGTTTCCTATCACACATACCTTCTTCCGAAAGAGCGTAAGGTTAGAGCTGTTATCCGCGGAGTTCCTTATGAACTCTCGAACGACGACATCCATTGCCAGCCATTTCAGGGCCCCTCTTGGCCCACTCAAGGTCCCCTTGGCACCCTCAGTGCCCTCTTCGGTCGCCTCCGGGCTTCTCACAGCTCTCACAGCCTCCAGTTTTCCCATGGGGCCCCAAAAAGGCCGACCCCCCGCGAACATCCTCCGTCCCATAACAGGCACAACCCTCAATGGTTGATGACCTGAATACGGTGTATGCCGCTATTCGGAGCATCGACATTGGCGAGATTGCTATATTAGTACGCAAATTGTGCGCCGCTCAGTCCCCTCAGGACCGTCTCCTCACTTTTGCTTAGCACCACAATCTTTTGAGCTCATTGTAAGTTAATTTAATTTAAATTAACTTAACAATGGCAGAGCACTCTGCTCTCCCAAAGTCCCACGGTCGTAATAAGCCTAAGGGTTTATTGTTTGTATCCTGTATGTAATGTAGTTAATATTCGCGGGTTGCGAAATAACCTCCCCGAGCTGAAGCTTTTTCTTCGTAATCGCGAAGCCGACTTACTCCTCCTTCAGGAGACCAATCTCAAAACTAAGGACCTCAAAGGACTTTCCATCCAAAAGTATTCTCTTCTTCGTATCGACAGACCTCACCGCAAAGGCGGTGGTACTGCCATTTACTACAAAAAGACACTTCATTGCTCTCACATTCCTACTCCGCAGCTTACCAACATGGAAGCCACGGTATGCAGGCTAGCCTTGAATGGACATCAGTCCATCGTCATAGCCTCCTGCTACATCCCTAGTGGAACCCTCTCCCTCAAAAAATATTTTGAGGCTATCCTTTCATTATGCAACTCAGTCATTATGTTTGGAGATTTTAACTCCAAGCATACTGAATGGACCTGTCTTACCACTTCTAAAAGTGTCAAGAAACTGCTTAATATCACACAGACTCATTACCTGTATTCACAAATAAATAAATTTGAATTTGAATTTGAAATTTGAACCTTACCGTTCAGAGTCCCCTCGATGTCACTCGCTATCCCGACAACACCGACCACGCTCCTGACGTACTAGATCTTAAGCTCTTTCTTCGTGACCGCGAAGCCAACTTCCTCCTCCTTCAGGATACCAATCTCAAAACTAAGGATCTCAAAGAACTTTCCATCCAAAAGTATTCCCTTCTTCGTATCTACAGACCTGACCGCAAAGGCGGCGGTACTGCCATTTACTACAAAAAGACACTTCATTGCTCTCACATTCCTACTCCGCAGCTTACCAACATGGAAGCCACGGTATGCAAGCTAGCCTTGACTGGACATCAGTCCATCGTCATAGCCTTCTGCTACATCGCTAGTGGAACCCTCCCCCTCAAAAAATATTTTGAGGCTATCCTTTCATTATGCAACTCAGTCATTATGTTTGGAGATTTTAACTCCAAGCATACTGAATGGACATGTCTTACCACTTCTCAAAGTGGCAAGAAACTGCTTGATATCACACAGTCTCTTGACCTTACCATTCAGAGTCCCCTAGATGTCACTCGCTATCCCGACAACACCGACCACGCTCCTGACGTGCTAGAGCTTAAACTCTTTCTTCGTGATCGCGAAGTCGACTTCCTCCTCCTTCAGGAGACCAATCTCAAAACTAAGGACCTCAAAAGACTTTCCATCCAAAAGTATTCCCTTCTTCGTATCGACAGATCTGACCGCAAAGGCGGCGGTACTGCCATTTACTACAAGAAGACACTTGATTGCTCTCACATTCCTACTCCGCAGCTTACCAACATGGAAGCCACGGTATGCAGGCTAGCCTTGACTGGACATCATTCCATCGTCATAGCCTCCTGCTACATCCCTAGTGGAACCCACCCTTCAAAAAATATTTTGAGGCTACCCTTTCATTAGGCAACTCAGTCATTATGTTTGGAGATTTTAACTCCAAGCATACTGAATGGACCTGTCTTACCACTTCTCAAACTGGAAAGAAACTGCTTGATATCACACAGTCTCTTGACCTTACCGTTCAGAGTCCCCTCGGTGTCACGCGCTATCCCGACAACACCGACCACGTTCCTGACGTGCTAGAGCTTAAGCTCTTTCTTCGTGATCGGGAAGCCGACTTCCTCCTCCTTCAGGAGACCAATCTCAAAACTAAGGACCTCAAAAGACTTTCCATCCAAAAGTATTCCCTTCTTCGTATCGACAGACCTGACCGCAAAGGCGGCGGTACTGGCATTTACTACAAGAAGACACTTCATTGCTCTCACATTCCTACTTCGCAGCTTACCAACATGGAAGCCACGGTATGCAGGCTAGTCTTAACTGGACATCAGTCCATCGTCTACTATATAAGTATAATCATTCGTGCCAGAATAAAAGATTTCAGATGTGATCCTAGTTGTAGTTCGGATGTGTTCGATTTAAATCGAATCGGAGATCGATTTTTCTTTAAGTAAATCAACATGGCCTAGCTTGTGGTAAACCGCGCCGAGTACGTGGAGGGGATGCGGCCCCAAGAAAACCGGGGCGGTTGACGGCAGGCCCGCAAGTCAGTGCGTCGATACTTATCATGCGGTTTCATATAAAAATAGAAGTGCGACATGCCGCATCACGGCCAGTCGCTGGAGCGTTCTTGCAGAAAAAATTGGCGGTGAAAATTTTTAATATAAATAATACTTCGACGACATTCTATTCGTAACCGTGAACTTGTAATCTTTCTTAGTTCACTCAAAGGGTCAAAAAATAAACTTTTAATAAAAAGTAAGCACCCATTTCAAATAAATACAAATAATAAAATAATTTCAGAGTAATATCTTTAAAAGACTACCCTAAGGTATATTGTATCGAAAACTTAAAGCCCCGGCTTTAAAAGCTATTAAGTAGGAATAATTTTATTATATTTAGTTCTTTAAAGTCGGCTTTGTATATAATCGTTTATGATTCACATGGTTTAGCACAACTCCTATTAAAGACATGTAAAGCAAAGTGAAAATAAATGATGACTGATGCGTTTCTGCAAATTGCGACGCCAAATAAAAACAAAATTGGAGTCATGAAGGTATGCTGTTTCAGTGCTATATGCTTCGATTTTGTTATCAGTAGCATGTCTGTTCCAGTGAACAGACTGGAACTGGTCAGTACCAGGGGGGTGTTTTCATAACAATTGTGTCTGGATTTTAAAGTTAAATCAAGTCATAGCGATTAAAATTGTACGAGTAGATATAACATCATCACATTTACATATTTGTATGAATGTAGTTAATTTTCCACTTTAAAAATATATATGAAAAGTGGTTGAGAGAAAATGAAACTTTTCATATGTAAGTTAATTAAAAAAAACTTGGTTATTTAAATCAGTAAAATATCTTACTCAAAATTCATCAGTAGTCATTCCCATTTCATCGTCAGCCTCTCTTAACTCTTTAATTATCCTATGAGTCATATATAAACATTTTGATTGTTTAACCATTGTGCCGTTTTCGTAAACAAGCTTCTTTCATATTTATTCAGGTCGTCACACCATCTATCTAGTGGGAGGTCGTACAACACTGTTTTTGCCAGCCTATGCTGACATTTGAGAACTTTGCACAACAGTCTGGCGGCTAATTCAGTCACTCTAGTTCTTCTGCTGATATAGTTCTTACGGATTTCATTACTCATAGAAACTTCAAGCTTGGCTTTCTCCATAGATCGCTTAGTAACTTACACTAATGCTTCAAACCAGAACAATATTCACAGCAGTGGGTGAATAGGTACAACATATTCTTCTTCTTCTTTATTGCCCATAAAAGTCCAATACTAGACATGAACCTCTGCGGTTGTAGGAAGGATTAGCCTTAATCGTCACACTTAGTATTGCGAATAGGCAGTCGTAGTACGCTGATAGTTACGCTGCTCTCCGTCACCCGTCTTTACGTCAGGCGTAAACATGATCGGCAGTTTTGCCGCCATTTATCTGAATCCTAAGATTATTTTTGCATATCCCAAAGTCACCACTTACGGCACGTATGTTATGGATAGCAATAGATTAATTAACATAAGCCGCCACCAAGTGCCAAGACACGGCACAAAATGTTCATAAGATAATATACACATCCAAGCCAACAAGTATCCATTCAAAAATAGCTGATAGATTTTATTCTAGGGTCCAGTTTATGGCTATACAAATATATATGATTTATTTTATGGCAATTATCGTTAATAAAGACCATAAAAAAGATTATTATATATACCATTTAGGAGTAATTCCGCAATATACTCGCAACATTGGCGTACGGTGCGATTAACGCTCACAAATATTAACGCAACAAGATATTCCCATAAGATTTAACTATGATGTCGTAATTTTAAGGACGTATAAATATTCATATCCTTATCTGATAAGCTTAGTGTAGCTTATGTTACTTATATTGATGTGGTTCGGTGTTCTTTATTACAGTGTACGTGGACTGTGGATACTGGTCACGTTTGATTTTAATCAGATCATTAGTTTTGTCTTAGATAAAATTTTTGTCAAGGTGCATGTTAGTAGTTTTTTAGTTAGTTTTTCTTAGGTTTTTTATAGAAGTGTTTTTTATAGGATAGGGTGACAAACGAGCACACAGTCCACCTGATGGTAAGTGGTCGCTGTGACCCATAGACATCTACATCTATTCTCGATAAAGAATCAAAATGCAGATGCGTTGTCACCCGTGAGGACTAAGATAAAATGCCTCATTTCCAGTAAAAAGGGTCTCCGGTTCTCTACACTCACCATACGAAACACAGCAGTGTTAAGCTGCTATTTTACGCTGGTATTCTGTGAGAGCGTGATCCTTCCCCGGTCGAGCCGACCCATTCGTGCCACAACTATACTACTTATATAGCTGCAGCATGGCTCTACCACGTCTAACAAGTAAGTTAACAAACACACTCCACTGATGGTAAATAGATTTGACTCGATTCCTCGATTTAGAATTGAAATGTAGATGCGTTGTCATCCCTGAGGACTAAAATTGAATGCTTCGTTACCAGTAAAATGGGTATCCACTTCAAGCGTGATCTTTCCCCAGAAGAGTCAAATTAAAATAATTGACCAGTTAAATTATTGGCTTACATTTACTTTTATCAGCTCTCTTAATCCACTACTGGATATAAGTATTTTCAAGAATGAAGCAATATATCGTTACCTATCGAAAGCCACGGGTATTTAAGGCATTTTCTTTCACCGCTCGATAACGATTCCATTTAAAATATCGCAAATATGATTTTATACTTGGCCTTTTTAATTTTACGAATATTTGCAAAATTAACAGGGATATTTTACCACGTATTTATTAAGTCGCTTTCTTTTTTGTCTCTCGTTCCGGGTGAAATTTAGTAATTGATTTTAAACTAGCTTCCAGATGAGCTGGAAACTTTAAATTTCGAACATAGCTTAAGTTCGGATGACAATACAAGAATATGATAAAAAACTGTAGTATTTTTTATAAAAAAATTCTGTTGTTTCATGATGTAATACAATATAAACATATACATCCCGTAACGTTACAACCTATTAAAGTCCATTACTGAACACAGGCCGCCCCATAGATTGTCTTATAAGTCTGATATTTGCCATTTTTGCCACGCTTGGCAAGCGTGTTGGCAACTTCAGTTTATTTTTTATTTTTAGTCATTATTAGGAATACGCTGCTCCTCATCTCCTAATTTGTTTCCGTCTATCGCTTCTTACGACACCCTCGGGATGATATGGGGTAGTGTATATTCTTACACCGCCACTACATAGTCTATAATATTTATACCACAAAGGTCAAACACAAGGAAGAGCAAACTTTGTAAATAAAAAATACGGACAAATAAAAAATACATTTTTTGTGTGAATGTACTAATCAGTCGTCTTGTGTGAAAACTTAATATGTTTCCTATGATAAATATTTAATTTATTAACGTATTACTTGTAATAAATAATAAATAATAATCAGGAAAATGAGCAAGTTATGCAATAAATATGAACGCGAACATCGTAGTATTGTATGATATCTGTGAAAATAAAGAATAAACAAATGTTATTTATAATACATTGAAGTTCCTACCTTAATATTATTGCCTGTACTATTCTATATAAATTTCCTACGTTAAACTGCATTCACTCACAAATGAGGCTTGTGACAGGAAGTAATCCGGCGACTAAACAGCGGAACCAATTCTTAGCTCATTCCTGTCGCTCGCCCGTTACCACTACAAATGATTCTCGAACTCGATTCACTCTCTGTTTGATTTATTATTGTAAAGGTATAAACCTTTTCATTCTAAGCTGACATGATGATAATGGGGTTCTAGGTTAAGAAGGTTATGGAACAAGAATGTAAAATACTTCGCTGTACTAAGCACGTGGCGGGCTTCACACGTTTTTGATATATTTTTTTATTTCTCAGAAATGAAGCTTTCCTTATGATGATTTTCTTCACCGCCGAGCACATGGTAAGTCGATAATATGACTTTTTATATAGATTGAACAGAAGTCTAATACAATTTTGAAATGTGCAGGAAAAATACGTTTTACCTTTATATTTATTATACTAATATATACATAGTACATTTTCATTAGCTTTTTTATAGGATAAGGGTGATAAACGAGCACACAGTCCACCTGGTGGTAAGTGGTTACTGTGGCCCATAGACATCTACATCTACCTTCGATTACTAATCAAAATGCAGATGCGTTGTCACCTGTGAGGACTAAGATTGAATGCCTCGTTTCCAGTAAAAAGAGTCTCCGGTTATCTACACTCACCATACGAAACACAGCAGCGTTGAGCTGCTATTTTACATTGGTATTCTGTGAGAGCGTGGTCCTTCCCCGGTTGAGCCGACCCATTCGTGCTACAACTATACTACCAATAGCTGCAGCATGGCTCTACCACGTATAGAAATTTTGGTTATGTTTTCTTTATAGAAAAATGATGACATACAAGCCCCCAGTCCACTTTATAGTAAATAGATACGGTGGCCCACAGATGTCTTCATCTATCTTCGATTAAGAATCATATTTCACATGCGTTGTCACTCCTGAGAACCAAGATGGAATGCTGCATATCCAGTACCAGTAGTAAAATTTAAAAATTTTAAATTAAAAAACGGACTCCAGTATAAATAATTTAAAGTTGATTTTTAAAAACTGCTCGATTTATTTCGATAAAATTTAAATGGGACCACCTAGGAAGTATATACCCTTGAAACAAAAAAAATATTTTCCAAATCGGTTCAGGGGTCATTGGGTAATCGGTGAACATACATAAAAAAATTCCGACGAAGTGAGAAAACCTCATCCTTTTTGAAGTCGGTTGAAAAGGGGTCTACGGTTCTCTACACTCACCATACGAAACATAGCAGAATTAAACAGATTTTTCATGCTTGTATTCTGTGAGAGCTTGGTGCGTCCCCGGTCGACCCATTAGTGCTACAACCATAATATAGCTGCAGCATGGCCTAATCGCGTAACAAATCTGTACATCAATAAAAATGCTGTTATAATTGGTAGTCGGTAGCACTTTAAAAAAGGGAATTGAATTAATAAAATTATTTCCTTTTTAAGTGCAATCTTACTGTGTGTATAATTATTCTTTGTACATTTGCAAAATATAATTAATCAAAGTCCATACAAAAATTCATCGTAGTGAAAGTGACCCTTGATACTTCAGGGTCGGTTGTGCTTTTATAATATTTGCTGTTGTATCGCATGAAATCTCTTTTTCGTCGCTTTATCATACACGGGTAATATTTAACATAAAAAAGTGAACATCTAGAAAAATTAGGGCTAATATTGTATGTAGTAGATTAAAAATACCTTATCGTTCGTCCAACAAAATATAGTTACATTATTTGACGTCGAAAATTAAGTTTCATAATGGTCGGACCGATTGGACCGGGACTACATTATAGAAGATCAACAGTGGAACAATTAATAATTTTCATCAATGTTATTAATTTTCATACCTATAATTATCATTTATTTACTCAAGTTCAAAGTACCGGACGCCGGGGCCTCCCAGCACACAGCTCTTTGAAACTAAAAACCGGAAATTACTCCGCGTCTTGTCGTTTTCTCTTAATTCCTAACCGCATGAAATTTTCATTGTTGGCATAAATTAAACTCTGCTGCTATAAAACGTGTTTTATATAAACTTTGAAAATGTATTAAGGCTTAAATTGAATTACGTTATTTATTCTTAACCGTTACCGTTACACCCAATTTATAGTCAACTGCTGAACATAGGTCTCCTTCATAAATTGCCTCATAGGAGGGATATTTGCTATAGTTGCCACGCTTGGCAAGCGGATAAAAACTGTGGTTGCCATTTTTTTTTACTTTAAGTAATTGTTAGGAAGACGATGCTGCCCATCTCCTGATTTGTGTTCCACTGTCGCCTCTTACGACACCCACGGGATGTATGGGCTAGTGGATATACTTACACCACCACTACAGGGAAATTTATTTATTTTTAAGCTATTATAAAATGGTAGGTTTCCATTTGAACCTACGAGCCTGTCTGCGTAGGTACCATTCACATATCTATTTCAGCCGCCAAGCAACATTGCATCTACTGCTGTGTATCCAGTTTATAGGGTAAGAGAATCAGTACGATTACAATCTGTAAGGAGTTTCATCCTAGTGTATAGGTGATGAGAATGCATATGTGGCCTTCTTTCTCTGAAGTTGGTCACAGATATTAGCATCTTACGAAAAAGCTGATAAATACCAAATACCTCTAGAACTCCCTGGATAATCAGAGTATAAGTGATTGTGAGTAAGTTGGGTAATGCAGATTTGGAAAAAAATTAAGCCTGCCGAAAAAAGTTAAACAAGAGTCAAACAATCAAAAATCAAAGAGTTAAACAAGAGTCAAACAAGTTTACAATCGAATTTCAAGATTATGAATAAGATACATTATCATACATCACAAAACATACCTCATTTTTGAACATATCTCAATATTTAGATTGTTTTAGCAAGAAATTTCGAGAATTCAATTTGATCTCCGAGAATTTGTGATAAATAGCAGAGCAAAGTTCTTACACGAAATTACTGTTTTTTAGGAATTACGCCGTAATTTTTTATTAAATAAGTTTATTTGAAATTAATGATAATGGTTGTCTGATTTGTTAGATTTTTCTAGCATTTCTTATACTCGCCACTTATGACATCCATGGGACGAACGGGGTGATGGATTCTTTTACGCTTGGGTTCAGTTATTCTAACTGGATAATATTATCCTTTATCTCATCTATATGAACATTTTTTATATTAAAATGTAAATTAAAGTTATAGAGTTAATGCATTCCTCTGCTTTTTTTATAGAATAAGATTGACACACGAGTACAATCCACCTGATTGTTAATGGATGCTGTGGCCCATAGACATATTTATTCGTCCCCAGTAAGGAATCAAAATGCAGGTGCGTCGTCGGCCCTGAGGACTGAGATTGAATGCCTCGTTTCCAGTTAAATAGTTCTCTACATTCGCGATATGTAACACAGCAGCATTAAGCTGCTATTTTACGCTGATATTCTGTGAGAGCGTATTCGTGGTCGAGCAGATCCATTCGTGCGACAACCTTAATATATCTGCAGCGTATATAATAATAGTATACGTTTCTTCGGGTTCTCTCTTCCTTGCGCAATTAATCATTATCAGCATTAAAACATCGTACTCCACTACACATTCAGTATAGAGCAATTACAGTACGACCATACCATAATAATATGTCTCCGTCACAATCACACAGTAGTGTAAGGTGAGGGACGTAATTACATGATAACCCAAAATTATGCAAACCAACAGCAACACTATCCATCTTAATGTAACAGAGGGCAGCCTGTAAGAGAGGCCAACAAACTGAACTACGATACTTTTATTTTACGAGTGCGCATGGTATATACTGCACAAGCGAGTGGGCGTTTCTCAATCTACCCTCAATTCTACCCTCATTTGTTCGTATTTTATTTTATTGCATGCCGTAAGCGCAATGCCCGTAGGAATGTTCTACTAGCGCCTAAAATCAAGATTCCAATGTTTTGTCGCATGAAATCGTATCTAGCAATCATATTATACATATAAAAGATATAAAAAGCACATTGTCAGTAAGATAAATGATTGTTGAACTTATTAATATTTTTTTAAGTCGATTAATTGCTATTTTTACATAAAAAAGGGTTTTAGTGGCTTATTGCCTGGATTTATCAAGTCCGTATGGATTCGTAAACACGATAACTGTTGAAAATATCAATTGTTCAACTCAATCTATTTTTAAAACTCTTCATCTATCATGTGGGAAGCCATTGAATGTAAATGGAAGTTTAATTTTGTTTGGTTTAGTTATTATTAATTTTTGTCGGCTGTTTTAGTAGCTGTGGTGTTTTAGCAGCCTTGTGTGAATTACTTATAGTAAATAGAGACTGCTTCACTCGGTTAGTTCGGCGTCAACCGCTGTTGTGAGTGGATATTGTATCGGTTGTTAGCAGCGGCTCAAAAAGATCGCTGTACAAATAAATACAAAATATTCGAAAAACATATTTCATACATACTTGATTATTATAATAATCACAGATTTTTATTACAATATTTTAAAAGCACAGAATAAATAATAGTATTACTTACATACTCAAAGTAATTTGGATGTAATATTTATACTTAAATACGTCTTGGACTTTATGGAGTGACATGAATGATGATATCATGATCATATGAGAATTATGAGTCGTGCACATTTGGATTTTCAAAACTTTTTTCAAATAGAAGTATGACATAAAATTATCGGAAAATTGTTTATTTTTATTTTTTAAAACTACTTTTAAAAAAATCCGTATAATCATATTATACGTAATCTTTTTAATGCAATTAGGGCATGCTCAATTGGATTTACCAATAGTTTTATTTTTCACTCTCACTCCTAACAATATTATATTATTAACCCGTAATTATTCAATTACTTAGCTGCACTGCGTCCGTTGTACAAGCAGATCACAACAATATAGAATACAAGGATTATGAAACGCTTCCATTATATGATTGGATGGAAAATAAGCAGCTTATGGAAATGGAAATCGAATCTACTATTTTCGTATATCATGATATTAATCATCGATTTATAATTCGTAATTTTTTTATAAGAACTATTAATAATATGAAAATCACTGTTTCAAAACAAACACCTGTTTAAGTAAAAAGCTATTTCGATTTTTTTTAAATTAAAATATGTTGTCATAAATATGCTAAAGTCGGAAATAATTTTATACTGTTATGTTATGTTTTGGTTATGTTCACTATTTAATAAACGCTTATTTTAGAAAGTGTGAGAATTTTGATAACATAATATATTATTAAAGATATTTATTATTTATAGTTATGGTGAAGTGATACTCGTACCATAGTTATTATTTACTCATTGGCACATAAACTTTCTCATACCCGATGTTATACTTATGCAATAGGATCTGAATAAATATTTGAAATAGAAACACAAAAAAGTACTTTTAGAAATTTCAGAGAATCGCTCATGTGCAAGATACATGTGAACAATATTAGAGTTCCATGCCATTATTCTATTATATTTAAATTAATAGATTATTAATAAAAGTTGATCTCGGTTTAATCGTCCTATGTTTAGCTTATTCTCCGCCAATTTTAAACGAAAAGCCGACTTGATATAACTAAAGAGGATTAAAGAAATTTAGTTTTTCTCGACAGTAAATACTTTTTGATATACGTTTACAAATTTTTAAATTATTTATTCGGAATGTGGTGAATACATGTAACATTTTGGCAAATTGCTTCAAATAGCTTTTGATTAAGATGATATCCCCTTATGAGGCAAGCTGTTGTGATATCTATGTTCAGCATTGAACTTTGATAAGCATTAAGTAGTGACTGAATAGCGACAGATACAGAGGTAATTAAGTTGTTTTTTTTTATAAGTGAGGCTTCTTTATCGACGTAGTTGAGAAATTTTGTACGGTATTAAAAATAAAAACGTCACATTTCCTTGAAACGTTTTAGCGCCGGGGCTGCATGGGTATTTTTTTTATGATGATACAGACGACTAAGAGGCATCAGTCTGTGATTCTAAGAGTCCCACTGTCGTTACTATGCCCGTTGGGGTATTTATTTATTTAAAATCTTTATTGCACTTAAAATGTACGATTGGCGGACTTAATGCCTTTAGGCATTCTCTAACAGTCAACCACGAGCTAAGCAGAGAAAGTTAAGCAGGTTCCATAAGCTCTTGAGAATATCTATACGTAAATGTAAATATAAAAATATACATACTATACATGTAAATACAAAAATAAATAATTATAACTAAAAACTTCTTACGTGGTAGGGCCATGCTGCAGCTATATTAGTAGTAGGTATAGTTGTAGCGCGAATGGGTCGGCTCGACCGGGGAAGGACCACGCTCTCATAGAATACCAACGTAAAATATCAGCTTAACGCTGCTGTGTTTCTTATGGTGAGTGTAGAGATCCGGAGACCCTTTTTACTGGAAACGAGGCATTACATCTTAGTCCTCACGGGTGACAACGAAGCTGAATTTTGATTCGTAATAGAGAAAAGATGTAGATGTCTATGGGCCGCTGCAACCACTTACCATCAGGTGGACTGTGTGCTCGTTTGTCACCCTTACCCTATAAAAAAATAACTCTGCTCCTTTGTTTACTGCGTACCGTTCCAAATTCAACTTACGTGGCCCTCGTACATACTATCGACTTTTGGCTTGGCTTTTTGGACTGGAATCGACCTGAAAACTTAACTGACCTGGCATTATTTGGACTGGAAGTGATCTGCAAACCGAACTGACCTGGCATTATCTTGAACTACGATTGTGTGTTTTGTGATTTACAGTTCATGCCGCAACCGTACACACCACAGGAATACGCTAATATGCAATTAATCTTTGGAGAATGCCGATGTAATGCTAACGCTGCTAGCAGACTGTATCGAGAAAGATACCCAAATGCTCAAAAATATCCTGATTATCGAGTGTTTATTAATGTGCATCAAGCGTTTTCGGAGGGTCGTATGCCATCCAATAGGAGAAGCGCTGGAAGACCTAGATTGGATTGTGATGAAGAAATTCTCAATGAGATAGAAAATGATTCGACTACTTCGGTACGTGCCATAGAAGAAGCTACAGGAATCCCGAAAAGTTCTGCACATCGAATATTAAAACGTCACAAGCTTCACCCATATCACTACAGGCGTGTGCAGACGTGATTACCGCGGGACTATCCGCTACATGTCACATTTTGCCGTGTAATGCTGCAAAGGCACAGTGAAGATCCCCACTTCCTAGACAAAATTCTATGGTCGGATGAAACAACGTGCAAGAAAGATGGGTATTTAAATCTTCACAACCTACATAGTTGGAGTAATGAAAATTCACACTTGATGAGACAAGACAAATCCCAATATCAATTTAAGGTTAACCTATGGCCCGGCATATTAAATGGAAAAGTAATTGGGCCCTTTGAGTTACAAGGAAACTTAGATGGCAATAGTTATTTAAACTTTTTACAAAATGACTTGCAAGAGTTGTTAAACAAGGTGCCCTTAAGTGATCTTCAAAACATGTGGTTCCAAAATGATGGTTGCCCAGCAAATTATGCCCGTCCAGTGCGAGAATATTGAAATCAAGAGTATCCAGGGCGTTGGATCGGGCGACTTGGTCCTATCTTATGGCCACCCCGTACACCCGATTTGAACCCCCTGGACTTCTTCTATTGGGGTTGTCTTAAAAACAGGGTCTACTCAAAACCCATTGTGACATTGGACGAGCTTCGTCGAAATATCACTCAGGCTGCTGATTACATTAATAGCAGAAGATATGCAAGACAAATAAAACGATCATTTTTAAGGCGATGTCGTGCATGTATTAATGCTGGTGGCAAACAGTTCGAACATTTGCTATAATGTTAATAACTTAATAAATGACACGTGAAACTGTTTGTACCATTTGTTTTGAAATATTAAACATTTTTCAAGAACTAATACTTTTATTACACCTGACCGTCATTTGGCCCCTGTTAAGAAATAATAGGCCCATATTTTTTTATAACTTGTTTTCCTAAAGTATTATACCATTTTGGAATGTTGGTTAGTTGCGTCAATTTTTAAAAAAACTTGCCATACTAGTGTTCATACTTTTTTTTTACATCACGATAAGTTAAATTTGGTTAAAAGTAAAAGTCTTCAAAAAATTTAGGGAATAAAATAAGTTTCATTAATTTTCGTGATAAAACAAGAGTTATTCTGGAGTTTTTAAGAACTGTGGTAGATAGCAGTACTATTCAGGTTGCCTATAAAAAAAAGAAAAAAATATTTAAAAGATTGTGGTCATGGTAGTGAAAAATATCATAAACGGTCTCAATTTCTGAAGAATTTCATTTTTTTTATATAACTTAAAATATAATTGGGATATATTTTTTTTTCTTTTTTTCCCCGATTAGTCCGGGGCAGGTCTATCCTCGGGTGTTGGCTTATCGTTGAATTTTGGGACACGTTGTATATTCTAGTTGGCATCATAGTGATTGTTTCTAAATCTTACAAAATTTAAAAACAATCACTGATTGCCTTTGCATTACGGACATTTTTTTCGTTTTGCCATTGTTTTACGGATATCACTGTCCATCCACGGTGCTTGGAGGCGCTTGACTTTAACATTGCGTATTATTGCATTGTATAACTGAAGGATATTACTACTATGTGTCTCTACGATGTGATTAACATCAGATGTATAAAAAATATATGACCAGTTAATTGAGGCAGCCTTCCGTTTCAACAACTCCACATCTAGAGTCGCAAAGCTACGCAGGCGCAAAACAGGTGCGGTAACTTTAGGTAATGAATAAAAAATCATGTCGCGAGAAGCCAGAAGCAGGAAACTGCCCATGATTTACATCAAGTTCAGTAGATGAAACGATTATCAAATCTAACCATGAATTAGCAATGTTATTATTGGAATATATTGTGAAGTGGAAACTGTCCATGCGGTCGGAGCTAAGTTCTGCAAGACCCGCCGCAGAAGAACACAAAAACTCTCCGATCACACTCTTAATCCCATGGTTGTTAGACGGGAGATGAGGCTACATTCTTCAACAGATTTGACAGCATACAGGCAACTGAACAGACAGATCTCCAAATGCATGCGGCGGGACTTACGCAACTTCAATACAGCTCGTATTGAAGAAGTGATCGAGCGGAACCAAGGCTCCAAAGTCTTTGCCAGAGACCTGTCTGCCAGAAAGAGCCAACTGTCGAAGCTAAAGACCGAATGTGGCAGCATCGTTGCTGGGGCACCTGAGATTTTGAGTGAGATTGAGAGGTTCTATGGGCAGCTGTATACGTCATCGTTGGAGCCATACGCAAGTGTGAGTAACGATCCAAGAGCGAGTCTTATCCGACACTATTCCGAAGATATCCCGGACGTCAGTCTGAGTGAGATTAGAATGGCTCTCCAGCACCTTAAAAACGGCAAGGCCCCAGGCGAGGATGGAATTACAGCGGAGCTTCTGAAAGCAGGTGGAAGACCGGTACTTGAAGTCCTTCAGAGGCTCTTTAATTCCGTCTTCCATGGTGGCATTACACCGGAGGCGTGGAGCAGAAGTGCGGTGGTCTTGTTCTTCAAGAAAGGTGACAACGCTCTCTTGAAGAACTACAGACCGATTTCCCTTCTGAGCCGCGTCTACATGCTATTTTCGAGAGTCATTACGAATCGTCTCGCGCGCAGACTTGACGACTTCCAGCCTCCCGAACAAGCCGGTTTTCGAAAGGGCTTTAGCACCATAGACCACATACATACTCTACGGCAAATTGTACAGAAGTCCGAAGAGTACAATTTGCCACTATGTCTAGCGTATGTGGACTATGAGAAAGCCTTTGATTCCGTCGAAATTTGGGCGGTGCTGCAGTCCCTTCAGCGGTGCCAAGTTGACTGTCGGTATATCGAAGTGCTGAAGTGTTTGTACAGTAGGGCTACGATGGCTATCCGAGTACAGAACCAGAGTACGAAACCCATCCTATTGCAGAGAGGTGTAAGACAGGGTGATGTTATATCCCCGAAACTCTTCACCGCTGCATTGGAAGACGTTTTCAAGCTTCTGGACTGGAAAGGATGCGGTATTAACATCAATGGCGAGTACATCACTCACCTTCGATTTGCCGACGATATAGTCCTTATGGCAGAATCGCTGGAGGACCTAAGCACTATGCTCAATGACCTCAATAGTGTCTCCCAACGGATAGGTCTTAAGATGAACTTGGACAAAACAAAGATCATGTTTAATGTCCATGTCACACCTATGCCGGTAGTTGTTGGGAGCACTAAGCTCGAAGTTGTTGACGAGTATGTTTACCTGGGACAAATAGTCCGACTAGGTAAGTCCAACTTCTACCGAGAGGTTAATCGACGGATTCAACTCGGCTGGGCAGCGTTCGGGAAGCTACGACACATCTTCTCGTCAAAAACCTTAAAACGAAATTGTACAACCAGTGCGTGTTGCCAGTGATGACTTACGGAACTGAGACGTGATCCTTCACTGCTGGCCGTATGAGGAAGCTCAAGGTCGCTCAGCGAGCTATGGAGAGGGCTATGCTCGGAGTTTCTCTGCGTGATAAACTTAGGAATAAGGATATCCGCAGTAGAACCAGAGTTACCGACATAGCCCAACGGATTAGTAAGCTGAAGTGGCAGTGGGCCGGCCATATAGCTCGAAGAACCGACAACCGATGGGGAAGAAAGGTTCTCGAGTGGCAGCCTCGTACCGGTGGGCGAAGTGTAGGGCGTCTTCCCACGAGATGGAGTGACGACCTGGTAAGACATGCAGGAAGTCGATGGATGCAGGTGGCTCAGGACCGTGCTTTGTGGCATTCTTTGGGGGAGGCCTATGTTCAGCAGTGGACTTGTGAAGGGCTGTTATGATGATGATGATGATGATTATTGGAATGCGTGGGTCCAAGCGGGAGAATAGAGAAATTAAATGAACTCATGATCATTCGTAGTTCTCGCGATCCAGAGGAGTTCTGCAAAAGGTCAGTACTGAAGTCACCCATAATTATATGATGTGAGTACTCAAGGTCATGAAAGTACTTAACTGAAGGCGGGAATACACAACTCCAAAAATAATTTTGTTTCCATTTAGAAGAACTTCTACGAAGAGATACGCTAGGGATCCTAACGCTATAGAAAGAGATGATGCAATAGCTTTATAAGGGATACCACAGCGAAGGTAGATCGCCACTTTACCACCTCGGTATCCTAATGTATCATTTCGTAATAGCACAAGCCCGGGTATACTAAAAGAAGTCGAGAGTAGAGAAGGGTTGAGCTAGGTTTCAGAGATTGAAATAGCGTGGATCGTATCAGTAAAAATATGCAAAAGTTCGGAGAAATGATGTAGTAAGCTCTGCGCATTGATGTGACAAACATTGAAATGTTTATAGGAATTTGTAAGTTATAGTAGTAGTATTGTACTAGTGTAGGCAAGGAAGGTCGTATTGCTGAGAGACTGCTGTGTTACATTGAGATGGGTAGTTATGCTGTTCGTTTGCATAATTAGGTGTTATCATGTAATTATGTCCTTCACATTACACCAATGTGTGGTACATATTACGGTTGGCCCACCTGTATTTGCTCTATACTGAATGTGATAATGATTAATAGCGTAAGCAAGAGAGCAAGTTGAACAACCGCTCTCACACTTTTATTATTTTTAACAATTAACCTTCAGAGTAAATTCTAATACGAGTAACATTCTTTTATTTTAATAATTTTGAGAATTATTTCTAACATCAGAAATGGAATAGTTGCTAAAAGTATGTTAATGACAACTGCCATGCAGGATTCTAGACATAGGCCTCTCCCTAGGTGGACGGGTTTACGGGCTGATGATGATGATAATAAAGTTTGAAAGCTCTTGCAACCATTGACTCTCTGTCTGTTTTATCAGTTCGTTTCCATCTAGTAAGGGTTGCTCAACACTGCACTTGCCAGTACGCAGTAGTCACTCGAGAACCATTGTTCTCCATGTGATATCGGTTTCTAGAGTTACATAATACATAGCCGACTTATTATCACAACAGCCTACTGAATCGCTGGGTTATGACAGCTACTCTTGTTCTCTGACCTCGTTATGAATATTATTACATATAGAATCCCGAGCATAGCTATCTTCATAGCTTTATCTAGAGCGTGAGTTTGAGCGTCCACAGCGGCCGAGATACAAGGACCATATTTTGCTTCAACTTATTTGTTTAAGAATCTGAAACATATCAGACTTCAAAGTTTGCCACAATTTCCCGAATGCGGCCCAGCTGTGTTGGATTCGTCGTTTGTTTGACTAAGCAAACCGTTAGTCTTTGGAAATCTACGGGGAAGATCTATTGCCGTGTAGTGCGGTATAAGATAATCCAACATCCCATTTCATCTTGTGTGACATAGAATATGCTGAACAGACCTTATGGCTTCTTATAGGTGATTGTATAAACATTTGTTTCCACCAGACGTAAAACACGGGATGCAGCATCAAATGGTGATTAATTAAGCAAATCTTATCATCGATGACCGACTACTGACATAAGGTCTGATGACGAAGCAGAATGAGATGGGTGGGGCTCAGTTGTGGACTTTTGGTGGGCTGTAAGCAGAAATTAATAAAAAAGAAAATTAGGCGATTGCTTCAAGTATAATGAATCTGTGACAAAGTCTGTGTGTATCTTACCAGTATCGCTAAAGCTTTTGCGTGGTACAGCCACGCTACATCTATAAAATAGCAGTATGATGCTGCACTGTTTCTTATGGTTAGTGTTCAAATCCGGAGACTTATTTTATTGATAACGCTGTAAGATGAAATCATAGTTCTCAAGAGTAGCAAATCATCTCTTAGAAGAACGGCCTTCTGGGTGTTTGGAGCACGCGTATAGTTAAAGATGCGCTGAGAAGAATATGCTCAATGTTTTTTGAAGTGCTGGTGTGTGTCCTCTAAAATTTTTACCTATAAAAGTTTTTGCTTTAGATTTTATCTATAAAAAAATAAATATTGTAAAGTTAGGAGCGGTACAGTTCAAATTATTTTTAAGCTTGATAATTTGAAACTTACTTCTTTTTGTGCAAGGTAGAAGTTTATAGCGCTAGATCTAGCTATAAAATTGTGAAGACCCTAACTACGAGTTTGAGAGTAGTAATCGGCTTATGCAGGCTTTAATTTAAACTCACTAGGCGTCCTACAAACAATTGCGAAAATGTGTAAATAAAATGCAAAGTGAAAACTTATTTAAGTATGACAGCTTTCTAAATATTACACAGAAATGAAATAAAAATGAAAATCACGTAAAAATATGATTACATCATACTTTATGTCATGTGATTAGAAGTCAAAGATGTACAAAAATATTGTTGTTGTACGTTACGCCTGTAATCCCCGAGAAGGGTAGCCAAAGACCAAAGAGTTGCGAGCTAATCTAAAAATTATGAAAGAAGTGATTGGTAGCTTGGATATCGCCTTTACAGTCACAAACCTAATATCCGATTAGTAGCCCTTAAGACATGCTAGACACGTTACACAGTTAGGAATTTCTTTTCTGTTAGGAGTGCCACAAAAAGTGTGGGACTTATAAGTCCTAGAGTCCTAGACCAACATGGGATATAAAACATTATGTGACAATATTAAACGATTTTAAACTGGAATACCACGAAAGAGAGATTATTTGTATATTAAAATATTATTTGAGGACGTAGAAGTGTTTCTACGATGTACCGGTATAGTCATGATAATAATATCTGTAATTTCAACAAGGAACATTTTTATCAGATGGAAGAAAAGAGTTGAGGTTGTCAATTACGACTTAAGAAAAAAAACTAAAAATAAACTAAAACTTAAAACTCGCGATACTAACAATACCACCGGTCGGATTATCGGTCTAGCATTGTTCAATTTACAAGAAGTTTTCTCCTCGTATAAATTCTTTGTGAAATCGACTACTACCAGCGATTTTTCCGGACCGATAGGACATAGGAGACTTCAAAAAAAGAGCCTTCTCTTTTTAAAAGGCCGGCAACGCATTTGCAATTCCCGTAGTATTGCAGTTGTTCATAGGCGGCGGATGAGTGGCGGTAGTCACTTACCAACAGGTGAGCCGCAAGCTCGTTTACCCTCTCTTATATAAAAAAAAGAATATATAATTTTAATGTTCGTCATAAAATTGAATCTATAAATAACAACCAGTACTGCTACTTATAGATAGAAAATTTGTAAGAATATTAGGTCATATTTGTGAGATTTTTACTATGTACTTCATTCTGTCACATTACCTAGTATATCTTAGTCTCTTTCTTTATCCCCTAAGTAATAGGAGAGAATAATGGCAGTGATATGCATTTGATCTTGAGCACTAGATCAATATACGACTATGGTAACTACATCCAAATAATCGGAAGTTATCTGTTGTGCTCTGCGGGTGGAGTAGATCGGGGGCTTAGTGCTTGCCGTAAATTTTACAGTATATAAGCAACCTTGTTTCGATACCCGCCGGCAGCAATGAAATTGTAATTTGCATTTTTGAGTGCTGATTTATTTCATGCTTTTTGTTTACCGCAGAACAAAAATAAGCCAAGAAGACTGCATGTCAGAGAAATAATAAAAAAAATATTTCGAAGATATGTAAAGCCTGTCAACACGTATTGAGGAGTCGCGGTGGACATCATCTTGTCTTAAAATTCTTTTAGAGATGAGATGGAGACTATGCCTAGCAAAAGTTTTATACGTGATAGCCACGCTGCAACTATATTATGGTTGTGGCACAAATGGGTCGGCTCGACCGAGGTAGGACCACAATCTCACAGAACACCAGCGAAAAATAGCAACTTAATGCTGCTGTTAAATGAAACTAATTTTTATGGATTTTCTCGCGTTTAATTTAACTTTTTAATTCCCGGCGTCGTAATTAAAACTTGACGTGAATTCGACAATACCATCATGTGCCAAACCACCGAGGTTGTATGGGTTACCGAAAATACACAAACCAAAAGCTTCACTACGTCCTATAGTAAGCTAGATCGATTCACCAAATTATAAGTTGGCTCAACACTTGGCAAAAATATTGACACCACTGAGAGGAGACACCAGAGCACACACAAAGAATTCCTATCATTTTGTTAGATAAAAGACTCACATCTCGCTGACAATGAAACTATGGTCAGTTTTGATGTTCAGTCACTACTCACATGCTTACGCTGATCACATGCTATTGAAGACTGTATCTCAATTGTAACTAGAAAGCTAGAAGATAACAACATGCCTACATAATTTGAAGTATTAATCAAATACTGTCTCATATCAGGCTATCTATTGTGAAAGGAAGGGTTCTGCAAGCAAGTAGATGGTGTTCCGATGGGCTCGTATTTCCTGTAGTCGCCGACATATTCATGGAGGACTTTGAGGAGAAAGCCCTTCTTACTATTCTTGGAAATCCAAAATTCTACAAGCAGTACGTAGACGACACTTTCACAATTTTACCATCTGACAAAGTAACTGCATTTTTAGACCACCTAAATTCCATAAACTCTAAAATACAATTCACAATGGAGTTAGAGGCAAACACATCTTTAGCTTTCCTAGATATTTTAGTTATCCGAAATCCTGATAACACTATTGGTCACACTTTGTATAGGAAAAATTATCCACCATCCATCCAATATTTAAATGGTGAATCGCACCATCATCAATCACAGTTAGCTACCGTGGGAAAATCTTTGTTTCAGAGAACACGAGGGATCTGTGACAGAAAACATTTGGCCGACGAGCTTCAGCACGTCGAGCAAGTATTGCCAGACAACACAATTCGGGTCCCGCGTCTACGTCACAGTGACCGAGTGAAGCCGGCCACAGTCGAGCGTGTGCCTGCTGTACTATCTACCCTATGTCAGAGGAGTCATAGACAAGGTTGGCTACATCTCGAAACGAGCTTCCATTAAAACATTCTTCAAGCCGCCGAAGAAGAATAGTCAATTTTTACCATCCGTCAAGTATCATATCCCTCTACAAGATGCAGGAGTATACAAGCTGGATTGTGAATGTGGTCTCTCTTACATAGGACGAACAAAAAGATCTAGAAAAACCCGCGTGAAAGAACACATAGCTGACTTGAAGCACCGACGTTCCGCGAAGTCTGCAGTATGTGAACATGTTTAAGATCGCCCCCACCATTACATTAGATTTGATAGACCACAAATCCTCGCAAAAGAACACCGATTCCTACCAAGGATGATTCGCGAGGCTATTGAAATTAAAAACATCCTTATATCAATATAGAAGATGGATGGGTGTTGGCATCTGCCTGGGATCCTATAATTAATATAATTTATCCAAACCCACGCCTACCACTGCAAAACTTCAAGATTCTATAAGCTCATTCTGCGTAGATCGGACCAAAAATTACGGCTCTACCACGTATGCATGTACGTGGTAGAGCCATGCTGTAGCTATATTAGTAGTATAGTTGTAGCACGAATGGTTCGGCTCGACCGGGGAAGGACCACGCTCTCACAGAATACAGCTTAACACTGCTGTGTTTCGTATGGTGAGTGTAGAGAACCGGAAATCCTTTTTACTGGAAACGAGGCATTCCATCATAGTCTTCAAAGGTGATAACACATCTGCATTTTGATTCTTAATTGAGGATAAATATAGATGTCTACTGGTCTCTGCATCCGCTTACCATCAGGTGGTCTGTGTGGTCGTTTGTCACACTTATTATAGAAAAAAAGCAGCGGGACGCGTAAAGTGTACAACTTTTAATTAATTTTTTAACTGCACAGAGACACTCACTGGTCTTAATTTAGCCTATTTTTATTTACCATTGTCCGATATTTGACTTATGGCCTTTTCTCCTAGGACTCTAGGTGGGTGAAAAACTCTTGTTTTTTTCTGTCGCCAAGCCACAGTGACTGCACTACCATATTTCGGTCTGCAGAGTATGAAGCTGCTTATTTAAGCATGGAGCTTCGTGGACTTCAGTAACCACTTACTAGGAAGTGGACTGCAAGTTTGATTATAACTTTAATTTTATATAAAAATGCAGCGCTTGAGTACGGATACAATCACAACATAATAGAATAGAATAATTTTTTATTCAATATAGATCACATGTGTAATACTTATTGAAAGTCATTTTTTACTTTACCACTGGTTCGAAAAAAAAACCTCTGTCCTGTGAAGAACCAGCAAGAAACCCAGCGGGACTTTTTTTTTAAAGCAAACTTTACAATAATGGTTGTACTAACTATATAAGTACAAAATTTATTTTAGAAACAGCTTGGAAGCGATCACCTCATTCCCAGGGGTTATTATCAACCATGTATTCATTTATACTATAATAACTCTTTTTATACAGTTTCAACTTAACAAAACATTTAAATTTGCTAATGAAGAGAGCCTGTACACTTTCCGGGATTTTGTTGTAATAGCGTATACATTGCCCCAAGAATGAATTACTGACTCTGTGGAGTCGAGAAACTGGTATCACTAGCTTGTGTTTGTTCCTAGTGTTTACAGAATGCACATCACTTTTTTTACTAAAACTACCTTTGTTTTTGTGAACATACATTAAATTTTCGTAAATATACTGAGAGGCCAAAGTTAATATATTTATTTCTTTAAATTTATCTCTAAGAGACTCTCTCAGTTTTAGGTTGTAAATAGCTCTAATGGCCCTCTTCTGTAAAACAAAAATAGTTTCTGAATCAGCCGCATGTCCCCATAGCAAAATCCCATAAGACATTATGCTATGGAAATAACTGAAATAAACTAATCTAGCTGTCTCGACACTAGTGAGACCTCTAATCTTTTTTACAGCATAGGCTGCAGAACTTAGTCTGCTTGCTAGTTTGGATATATGGGGGCCCCACTGAAGCTTTGCGTCGAGAGTGATGCCAAGAAAAACAGTGGATTCAACAGGGCTCAGTTCTTCCCCATTTAAAAACACATTGGTACTCAGATTTCTAACATTCGTTGTTGTAAATTTAATACATTTAGTTTTATTTCCGTTTAAATGTAAATTATTAACGTTAAACCAATGCACTAATTTTGATATAGCATTATTCACTTCGTCACATTTAAATGATTTACGTTTAAGTTTAAAAATCAAAGAAGTATCATCAGCAAATAATACTATATCATGATTTTCCTCTACAATAGAAGGTAAGTCATTAATATACACTAGAAACAGGAATGGGCCGAGTAGTACAGGTGAGCCGGAAGAACTTTTACCATTAATAATAACTTTCTGCATTCTATTACTTAAATATGAAATAATAAGTTTAAGCGCTGTGTTCTTGACACCATAGTACTGTAGCTTGCTGATTAATGTCTCATGGTGAACGCAGTCGAAGGCTGATGAGAACTTGATAATATGAGGTTTTGATTCCAGGTTGGAATCAAACCAGAAATGGCTGGAACTTTGTCCACTAAGCTCGTATTTCCAAGTAGAATAATAATTCTAAATTTTAGTATCGTATTGCGAGAAAATGAGTAAAACTTAAAAACACTTAAAAAAATAATTGCTTGAATGTATTTGATTCCCTAACTTAAGGAATCTTGGAATATTAAACTGTCACAAGTATATAATCAAAGAGCCACAAGATATCGCGCAAATATAACGTATATAACATATACTTCCCGATAATTGATGGTAAAGAATGTTTCTCATTGCAACCCCGTATCCCTAAGCAGAGTGTACGAGTTACACGATAGGATGACGGTTTGTTAAGACATGTAGAAATTAAGTGGATATCATGACCGGACAGGACGGATGGTCAGTACAATTATTGTGGGAGTTCATGTTCAGCACAATACTGATGATGAATTGTAATAGTGACGATAATACTGTCATAAAAAAATATTTCGTGCGTATTATAACACACTGATCCTGCGGAAGTGACATGATTTCTAATTTTCGTCACATCCTCAAACTAAACAATACAGCTTATTATGTCAACCTGCCTCACGCAGCGACAAGCAAACAAATGCACTGTACCCATTAATGAGAAAATTAATGGTCTCATTACACACCCATCAAACTGTCAACAGTCTCCGGCGTATTATTTGCAGAAAATTAACAAGTAATAAGTTTAATCATTGTTTTGTTGTAAAAGTTTTATCGATAATAATTATTTCGGATACTTGTGTTTAAAACGGCAGTACACACACTACCGTGATACTACAGTTTAAAAAAGAAGTTTCTGCCATATACTACCACATTGTAGTGTAATAATTTACTTTCGCCAGCAGTTTTTCCAACCAATACGACTTAGGGACTTTCAACACAAGAGCACATTTCTTAAGGGCCGGAAATGCACCTGCAATCCTCCTGGTGTTGCAAATGTTCCTAAGTGGCGTTGATCACTTAATGGATGATACAAAATAGGGTAAGGATTCTTACGTCACCACTACGCGGCAAACAATTCACTATAATTAGGAATTAAGTTATTTTCAATGTGGCATACTTTCCACGCGTGTATCACAAGTAAGCAACTGATAATACCAGAAAGATCTCCTGTCGGTCTATTTTAGAGAATAAGGGTGACAAGCGAGCACAAGGTCCTCGTGATGGTAAGGTGATGCTATGGCTCATAGACATTTACATCTATCATCGATTAAGAACCAAAATGTTTATACCTTACCAATAAAATAGTGGTGTGGTATGCCGATACCTTTAACATGCGGCGGTAAATACCCAGTCACTGACTGGGTATTTTACGCACGCTGCATGCGTTTGATGCGTGCAGCATCAAAGGTGCAAGACGTCTGGTACTGCGAACATCGATTCGCCTGTCAAGCATTGCGATTAAAGCAAATCCTTACAGCAGTAGAGAGCTGTGTGCTGCAGTGGATTTTAACAGGCCGATAAAAATTAAGATAAAGAAGTACATACATTAGAATTAAGTACGACACAGTAAACGTTAACACGTTCACTGTCGGGTTTCCAGACACAATAGTAAGACAATAGCAATGGCCCATATGTAGTGCACGGGACAGCGAAAGGGTTAAACCATTTTTGCATGGTTGAGCGACCTAACTTGTATTAGAGCTTTAAGGCATCCAATATGTATGTATATGTATTGGTAAATATATGTGTTGGTGGTGTGTATTAATTGAATAACTTTTTATTTGAACCTCGATTCATTTTCAGTTGTTTATTTCAAATCGACTACTGTTCTAAACATTCATTCACTAATACATTACAGTCTATTAGAAGTCCACTGTTAAACAAAGGCCTCCCATAGGGGGACTTTTGCCACAGTTGTCGAGATTAGGGTTGGCAACCGCCCTTTTTGATACTTTTAGTTATTACCAAATGTTGCCGATCTCCTGTTTTAGTTTCCTTCTGTCGTTTCTTACGACACCCACGGAACGATATTATAAACATATTATCATGTATTTTGTACACATTTTCTTATGATCATACATATTCTTTGAGTCCCTACTCTCACAGTGGTAGAGCCACGCGGCAGCTTTTGCTGTCGCACGGATGGGCCGGCTCGAACCGGGGTGGTACCACGACCTCACAGAATACCAGCGTGAAGTAGAGGTTTACCTCTGCGTTTCGCTTGGTGAGTGCAGGTGGCCGGAGGCCCTTTTTACTGGAAATGAGGCATTCCATCTTAGTCCTCACGGGTGACAACGCATCTGCATTTTGATTCGCAAACGAGGATAGATGTAGATGTCTATGGGCCGCAGCAACCACTTACCATCAGGTGGACTGTGTGCTCGTTTGTCACCCTTATCCTATAAAAAAAAAGAATAATGAAAATGTGATAATTTGCATCTTTATATTACTGATAATATAGTATAACCCTTCTCTCAATTATATATATAAAATAATTAAGAAAAAAAAGAATAAAATTTACTAAAAGCGATATTTTTGTTAACAGTTTGTAATAAAATTTCTGTCAACCTCTCGCATAGTATACAAACTTTAGCCTTTATTCACTGACTAATATTAGCATTTGAGAAGTTGCTGAGAGGGTAAAACACATAAAAGTTACAAAAAAGCGCCATGTGGCCCTTTGCCCTTTTTGTATGCGTTATTGAATACCGTCAAAAACAAATTTACGTTATTGATGGCAACGGTAGAAAGTTCGTTAAGTTGTAATCAAAAATATCAAACTGTGTAGACTGGTATCTTACCTTTATCTCAGCTACATTTATTTTAGTTTCGTACACCTGAAATAACAATAAAAAGATAAAGAAAAGAAAAAAGTAAAAGAAATGAAAGAAAGTGAATTTGATAATATAAATACTACTCCATCGTCTGTGTGCTATATGTTAACGGTTATTGCATAAAATTAGAGGTGGGATAGGATACATTCAGAGATGCAAATTTTATTAAATAGTTCTAAATAAGACCAGTATGCAAGGATGTGAAACTAATCGAGTATAGTTTGGGATACAAATTAAGTGGCCGTAAGGGTGACTGAAAACCGTGTCTGGTCTCGGGTTTGATCCTGGATCCCAATGCCAAAATCTGTTATTTGGTTTTCTCTATTTCTTCCTGACTCCAGACCACTACTGACAATGAAATTCTTCTTGTTGTTTTACCCCAGTGTGTCACGCCGGGACCTCATAAAACATGCAAAGCCATTAGACCTGCGCCTCACTTCCCTCCGGTCGTGTCAGATTGATAAGTCGTACTTACTTTTTTTATTCCAACTTATAATTAAAATAACAACGTCATACTTAAACTTATCACCTATATTAAGAGGTGATAAATTCAATTTAAAAAAATCAAATGAAATCATAAAGATAGTAAATAAGTAATCTCTATGGACACGATAAGGTCATGTGTAAGTGGCGCTGTACACTTTGGCGCTTAAACTTTTTTATAGCATAAGGGTGACAAACGAGCACACAGTTCACCTGATGTTAAGTGGCTGCTGTGTTTCAAAAACATATATATCTATACGCGATTACGAATCAAAATGTGGATGCGTCGTCACCCGTAAGGACCAAGATGGAATGCCTCGTTTCCAGTAAAAAGGGTCTCCGGTTCTCTGCACTCACCATAAGAAACATTACAGCGTTACGCTACTATTTTACGCTGGTATTCTGTGAGAGCGTGGTCCTTCCCCGGTCGAGTTGACCCATTCGTGATACAACTATACCACTAATATAGTTGCACCATTGCTCTACTACTTAAAAAAGTTAGCTAGTTAGTTTAGCAATCATAAACATTTATATGGCCAGTACGCAAAATTCATAGATATATTCATCACAGATGTAAATAAGAGCGTTCCATAATATACAAATACAGTGTCATATTGCTGCGTACTGGCCATGTATAGGATAGAAAGACGCGTCAGAGATACCGAAAAAATCATTTTTGTCGAGTCGACATTTGTGATTGTGAAAAACAGTCTGCGCTTTTCTACTAGAACGCAGGACCCGGAACTTTGTAACCAGATGTACTCTACTTACTGGGACACGCTGTAGGCACAAGTTCTGAAATTTTTATTAAGAAGAGATTTTCATAGTAGTAAAAATACATCATAAAGTGCTTAATACTTTAATGTTTAACTTCTGTGTCATAAAAATCTTTTATAAATTTGTTCGTTGAATTTTATTATTTTTTCAAAATCGTTGAAAGAACAATAAAATTCGGACGTGCTCTCGTTACACTCAATTTTTTGTCTGAATAACGCCTGGCCTGCTTCTTTAAATTACTTTTCTGTTTTACGTCGAAGTAGAATAAGGAGTGATAACAGATAATAAATACTGGAAATGTAAGTTATTTTATAGGTTAAATAACATACGTTAAAATTATTATCATTTTATGTGTTATATTATGTTAATAGAAAGTAGATAATATATACCAGAATAATGGAATTTAAATTTTTTCCCTTAATTTGTGTAATTTTCTCCTTGTTAAATGTTGCTGTACTGCTCCACCTGTTGTTGGATTTCACATATTAGTTATATTAAACCACGTCACGCTTAGCAAGCAGATCACTGATTGCAACACTATTTTAAGTATGATATTTTACCACGTAGGACTTCATTTCTGCCTATAAGTCCATCTGGGTAAATACCACTCTCTTACCTATTTGTGCCGGCAAATAGCAGTGCTTGGATTTCTGCGTTGCTGCCGTGGTGTAAGTGTAAAGGGAGCCAGTAATATTGCAGCATGGGCTGGGGACAAAAAATTTATCCTCCGATTATGTCCACTGACCAGCGATAAAATTATCTTGTCCTTATGCCAAAGCACGGAAACGGGGAGAAGTATATCCTCGTTTGACGTAACGAGTAGTTAGACGTATATCCCCCGTCCGTAGCATGGAGCCAAATGAAAGATAAAAAATTATACTTTTATGACATTTAAAAGGGACAATTTTATCCTAGTTCATTGGACTTGGGTTTAAGTTTATATTCATACAAAATCATTTTATCTACTGTGGATATTATATCCACCGGTGTGCCCGTGCTTGAAGGCTGAATAAAACTAAGCGAGGGGATAAACATTTTCTCTTTTCTCCGGGGACAAAATTGTCCTATCTATCTAGCTATCCCTGCTGGCTGTGAGGAGAGGCATTCTATCCCATCTTCCCATTCCCATTTCATCGTAATAACGAACCTGTAGTTCTTTTTGTATGAGGTCTTTTTGTGCAGTCAGTGTTTGTAGAGACCAACAGCAGATGGCAGGTACAATAAGATAAACAGTTAGTTCGTTTGTCATTTCAGTTTTATAAAAAAAAAACGAGAGAGAAAAAACTGAGCTATATTATCATCGTATTCTTATTACAGATAATTGATGATGATTACGATGATGACGATGATACTAAAGATGATGATGATGGCCACTCAGTTTGTGACTGAATGCCTGATCCGGTACGGAGTGCCAGTTCACGGATCATTGATTTTTTTAATGAAATAAGGGTGACAAACTAGAACGCAGTTTTTTTTTATAGGATAAGGGTGACAAACGAGCACGCAGTCCACCTGATGGTAAGTGGTTGCTGCGGCCCATAGACATCTACATCTAGCCTCTATTATAAATCAAAATGTAGATGCGTTGTCATCCGTGAGGACTAAGATGGAATGCCTCATTTCCAGTAAAAAGGGCCTCCCGCCACCTGCACTCACCAAGCGAATCGCAGAGGTAAACCTCTACTTCACGCTGGTATTCTGTGAGGTCGTGGTATCACTCCAGTTCGAGCCGGCAGTTCACCTGATAGTAAGTGGATGCTGTGGCCCATAGATTTATCATCGATTTAGAATCAAAATGGAGATGTGTTGTCATCCCTGAGGACTAAGATGGAATCTTTCGTTTCCAGGAGAAAGGATCTCCGGTTCTCTCCGCTCACCATACGGAATACAGCAGCATTAAGCTGCTATTCCACGCTGGTATTCTGTGAGAGCGTGGTCCTTCCCGGGTCGAGCCGATCTATTCGCTTTCATTAATTAATTACCGCCTATCAAATTCAACTGCTGAATATAGGCCTCCTCCACGGTTATTTATACATAGTGGCGCAGTTTTTTTTTATTGTGTGTTAATAATACTAGGCAGAGTCGGGAAGGGTCGCCCTAGGCGAAAGTTTATCGACCAAATTGGCGATATATTTAAAATGGGCCAAATCAAGAGTACCTTTAACCGACGAGCGTGTATGCGTAGGTATATGGATGTGGAGGAAGCGAGAGAGGTCTGTCAGGATCGTGCCAAATGGAAGTCCATAGTCTCTGCCTACCCCTCTGGGTGACAGGCGTGAGTGTTTATGTATGTATGTAATACTAGGTGTGTAAGCGTAGTTTAACTATGTGATGGGCTGCAACGTCAGATCGTCGATATCTAACGGAGCTGGAGGTTCTAGTAACGTGTCGCGTGGTCTACGATGCCTGATCGCTATATTTGGGAGCTAATTGTACATGACTTCTACACTAGCGGGTGTGGTTAGGTTTCAGCGCTTTCGAAGTGGCGTTGAAACATCTCCTTGAAATATTCACATTGACAGAGGTTTGCAACGCGTATATATTTGACTATGGGCTGGAACTGGGTGGGAAATTACTACTAACTAGAGATGAGTGATAAATATCATAACAGTGTGAATCTCACCGTGATCAGTGGTCAAAAAAGTCACAGTGACTTTATAAAAAGTAACTACGTTCCAAAATAACGTTGTTCCTTTGCGCCGCCATTGTACAATTTTCTCCGTTACTGCTGTCACTGATTTGAACACACAAAAGGAACTACGTGTATGCTCTAAACACTACAGAACGGTACACGACAAATTTTACCTCACCCAGACGGGTTAGGTGAAAGAAAAATGGCAGACTTTCATACATAAAATTAGTTGAAAAGGAATGGTAGCATCTATATATCAAAAATATCTTAAAATGTTTAGCGTAAGTCCCTAAATAACTCTGTCAAAGAATTTTGTCCTGAGAAGGCGACACAAAAAAGATATTTGAAAAATCATAGAAAAATAATAAAACTCATTTTATATATAACTTATTTCTAGACGCAATAATTTTTTTCAACTATGTTTCTGCCATTGTTATTTGTATATTTGAAAAAAATTGGATGGCACTTGTAACATAGCCACGTGATATAAAACCTAATAAACGATAAAGCAATATTTTTTCAAGTATTTTGACATAGATTTGTATAAATCTATAAAGAAAATTTGCTTTTATAAGTGACACCGGTGATGATGACACGACGAAGATGAATAAGTGTTTTAAATTATATTTTTTTTCACATTAAACGATTGGCCGCTTCTTTGGTCTAAAAGTGGTGGCATAAATGTGACTGCTAATCATGCAATCCCGGGTTTGAATACCGGGTCGGGTCAAAATTATTCAGCCAGGAGTCAGGAAGTTGGCGGTATTTCATCTCCGTGCCCCAAAAACCACGTTGAACCGTAGGCTCTAACCTGATTAATGCGTATGCGTATCTCCAGTCGTATCAGATTGTCCTCTCATCAGACTATTGAGAGTGTGGGGATAGAGAGTGTATCTATAGCAGCCCATACAGTTTTTTTAAAATAGATAGATAAATAACTCTTTATTGCCTTTAAGCAAAGTGGTTACAATTAAAGAAAACTTATGACCTACAAACGGTGGTCATATCGCTTTACTCGATTTCTACCTGAAAAACCGAACGTAAAGGACATTGTAATATACACAGTCAGGTCATAAGTATTGTCACACAGTAAAAACTTTTCTTTTAGAATGCTGGCCACAAAATATGGAGTAGACGCTTAAAGAAGACCGTGTTGCAGTTATTGCGTTGCATCGTTGCGGTTACGCGCCAATTCAAATTTTTGATATACTGAAAAATTCGAATATAACCAAAAGATTCGTTTATCGTACCATCAAACGATACAATGAAGACTCTAGTGTAGATGACAGGTCAAGAAGTGGTCGCCCTTGGTCTGTTAGGACTCCAGCAGTGATAAAAGCTGTGAAGGCGGGAATTCAAAGAAATCCCAAACGTAAGCAGAACCTCTTGGCCCTTCAGATGGGGTTAAGCAGAACCACGGTGAACAGGGTGTTAAATGAAGACTTAGGGCTTCGGACATATCAAAGAAAAACAGGACATCGTTTGAACGCTCGTCTAATGGACCTGAGACTGAAGAGATTCCGCGCTTTGTTGAAGCGGTACGCGGGAAAAAAATATATAATATAAATATTCCAACAAGATTCGGCGCCAGCTCATAGAGCGAAGAGCACACAAAACTGGCTGACGGCGCGTGAAATTGACTTCATCCGGCACGAAGACTGGCCCTCCTCCAGTCCAGATTTGAATCCGTTAGATTAAAAGATATGGCAACACTTGGAGGAAAAGGCGTGCTCAAAGCTTCATCCCAATTTGGAGTCACTCAAGACATCCTTGATTAAGGCAGCCGCCGATATTGACATGGACCTCGTTCGTGCTGCGATAGATGACTGGCCGCGCAGATTGAAGGCGTGTATTCAAAATTACGGAGATCATTTTAAATAAACTTTTGTGTCATAAGAATCTATGTTTTGTTAAGTTCATTTTGGTATATAAATGGTTACATAATGAATAAATTTGTGTCAATTATTTTATATTAAACATGTGACAGAATTTATGACCTGACTAGGTATTTTGACGGAAAGGTGCAACGTGCAATATTAAATAAACTGAGAAAAAAAAACCTGTTATTAAATAAGATTTATATAAATATATAATAATTAATATATAAAGAATAAAAAATATATAAATAATAATATATAAAAAAAATAAAGAAAGGGGGTCATTGTAGAAGCGTGCTCGTCGCGACCCCTGCCAGCCCTTTTCAGGGCTGCAATTCTACTCAGCTGCGCACCCATGCCAACGAGAGTTAGGGCGTCCCCCCAAGGCGACGCACACCAGCTCGTCCCCATTTGTGTGAAATGCAGCACGCAAAGCGGCGATGGGGACCGCCACCCGTCACGCACAGCCCAACACGGCGGAAGGTGGAGGACAGAGTGCAGAGTTGGCACGTGGAATGTTAGAGGAGGCATGAGAGATAAGACGAATGAGTTGATTGAAATAATGAAAGAAAGAGAATTAGATGTCGTGTGCATGTCGGAGACCAAACGGAAGGGCAGTGGTACTGAAGAGCTCCCTGGCGGGGCGTTAGCTCTATGGTCCGGAGTCCCGGAGAGCGAGAGCGCCTGCCAGGGAGTGGGGGTGCTGCTGTCGTCTCGGTTGGTCGATGTTATGACTGAATATAAGGTTGTGAACTCAAGACTTCTCTGGGTTCGCTTTAAATTGGGACTGACGAAGTTATTCCTTTTGGCTGTTTATGCGCCGGTAGCTTCGTCGTCCAGGGCTGAGCTGGAGGAGTTTTGGGAGAATGTAAGAGAAGTTCTAGATTTGGCTAGGGGAAACGAAAGAATTGTTGTGTGTGGTGATTTGAATGGATGGGTTGGTACCGCTCGACCAGGGTACGAGTCGGTGCTTGGAAAGTTTGGCGATAAAAGGGTTAATGATGCTGGCAAGCTTATACTGGCGGTATGCAAGGAAAAGGGTCTTCTTGTGACAAACACTATGTTTAATCACAAGAAAATCCATATGTATACTAGAGAAAGAAAGAATGAGAGAAGTATGATCGATTTGTTTCTGGTGGATGACCGACAGCGAAATCAGGTGATGGATACGCGAGTGTTCAGGGGTGCTGACCTGGGAACGGATCACTATCTAGTGATTACTAGATTTAGGGGTCTGTTCGCGGGATGGCGCTACCGGACGGCAGTAACAGAACTACAGTCGGTCTGTCGCATCCGAAGCTGGAAGCTTCAGGAAGCGGATACTAGGGACAAATATCATGCAAGGGTAGCCGAAAAGCTTGACACCATCGATGGTAGAAAAGAATGTGTGGAAAGAACATAATAGAACCTTAGGGATGGAATGTTTAGTGCAGCGGAAGAAGTGTGTGGAACAATCAAAAGAGGCAGTAGTAAAAGAAGAGATGCATGGTGGAATGATGAAGTGAAAGAAGCTGTAAAGAATAAGAAGAAAGCATGGTTAGACTACTTGGTCTCTAGTAATGATAAGGATATGAGAGAGAAGATGAAAGAAAGATATAAACTGCAGAAAGTTCACACGAAAGCATTGATTGAGGAAATGCGTGAAAGGTGTAGAATAGAAGCAGACGAAAGGTTGTCGCACAACTTTAAGGAGAACTCCAAACTCTTCTGAAAAGAAGTTGGAAGGACCCGAAGTGGTACGACGGCCTTAAGAATGAACAAAATGCTTTCGAGAACTAATGACGTCCTCACAGAAAAATCGGACGTCATGCAGCGATGGGGCGAATTTTATAGAAAAATATATGCGTGTGATGATCCTAGTGGGGGATCCGGGGATGACGCCGTGACTGGTACGCCAGACCCGGACCTCGATGACACTGAGGTCATCAATATGAAAGAGATTGAACGTGAGATTCGAAAATTGAAATGTGGTAAGGCTGCGGGACTAGACAGAGTTACTGCTGAAATGATCAAGTATGGTGGGCCTTGCGTCTGGGACAGCTTTTATCTGCTGTGCAATTTATGCTGGCGGACGGGGGATGTCCCGGATGATTGGCGATCCGCAGTCATTGTGCCTTTATATAAAGGTAAAGGTTTACATTTTGACTGCGGGTGCTATCGGGCGATCAGCTTGACCAGTTTAGCAAGTAAAGTCTACTCGAAGGTTTTGACACGTAGGATGCAAGAGAAATTGGAAAGATTTCTATGGGAGACTCAATGCGGATTTAGACCTGGAAGAGGATGCACGGATCAAATGTTTTCTCTACGCGTGATCACGGAAAAGCTTCTGGCTGCTAACCAGAAGATTTTCTGTGCTTTTGTGGATCTTGAGAAAGCATTTGATAAGGTTTTAAGGAAGAAAATGTGGGAACTGTTGCCGGGGTACGGTGGGATGGGATGGTCGATTGCTAAGGGCTGTGCAGTCACTTTACTGTGACTGTAAAGCCTGTGTGCGGGTAGGGCATGACCTGTCACCTATGTTAAGCGTCCAAACGGGCGTAAAACAGGGTTGTGTCATGTCTTCCTGGCTGTTCATACTGTATCTCGACAGCTGTTTACAGAAGCTGAAAGATAGCTGTTTGGGTGTGAAATTGGGTGACATAAAAGTAAATTGTCTGCTGTATGCTGATGATGTAGTGCTTATTGCACCATCAGAGGCAGAACTGCAGGCATTAGTCACGTGTATGAAAGAGGAATGTGAAATTAAAGGTCTCCGTTTGAATGCTAAAAAAACGTACGTATTTGAAAGGGACAAAGAGAGAACGAAGTGTGAAATATGGGTAAATGAGGAATGTCTAGAACAGGTAAATGAAATTGTATACTTGGGGAGTGCTTTTAGCCGGGATGGAAGATGTGATTTAGATGTGGACAGGCGTGTCGCTGCCGGGAACAAAGTCAATGGTGCCCTGACTGCGTTAGTCAAAAGGCAAGGCGTAGTGAAGAGTGCACGCCTTGCAATACATAACGCAGTGTTGGTACCGACTTTGTTATATGGCAGCGAAGAAGCATAAAATCAAGTTGAATGCAGTGGAGATGCAATCTCTTCGTAGAATGTGCGGCGTTACCATGGCCGACCGGAAGCGAAACGAAGAGATTCGCAATATGGCAGGTTTGAAAGATGACCTTATCACAAACATTGATAAGGGCGTGCTTCGATGGTTTGGGCACGTTGAGCGAATGAGTGAAGACCGAATGGTGAAGAAAATATATAGCGCGAAAGTTAATATTAAAAGGTGTCGAGGTAGACCGAGACTAACTTTCGAAGACCATGTGAGCAAACTGCTCGAAGAGGGGAGGGTCAAGAGTACTCGGATACCTAGACGTGCATGTATGAAGAAGTTAATGAATCTGAAAGAAGCGAAAGAGGTATGTAAGGATCGTGACACTTGGCGATCTGTTCTCTCTAGCTACCCCGTCAGGGATTGTGCGTGATGATAAGTAAGTAAGTAAGTATAAAGAACATATATATACATTCAAACCCATAATATATATATATATATATATATATATATAACTATATATATATATATATATATATATATATATACATATATATATATATATATATATATATATATATATATATATATATATGCAGAGAAAAATTAAAGAAAAAATTAAGTAATAATGAAAAGAGGAATTACATATAATTTATTATTATGACGGGAAATTCAAAAAATACTCCTTCAGTTGTTTTTAAAACTCTGTAAAGATTGCGCTTGCTGGATGTTAAGTGGTAATGAATTCCAGAGTCGGGTTGCTTGTGAATTAAATGACATATTATAAAAAGAAGTTACGCTGCAAGGAGTATTCAATGCCAAGCTATACACTGAACGCAAATTACGGTCATGAAATTCATGTCGATAGTGAAATTGTTCCGTAAGGTACCTTGGAGATTACCGCATGCAAAGAACACCACGATGAATAAGTTTCTTGAATGTGGATTCATTGACGGCGTCCAAACAAGTAACTTTCATCATGGCATAACATAACATTCATATATTTGCCCGAATGCTGCCCAGTCGAGTTGAAACGACGGATTGAACTCGGCTGGGCAGCGTTCGGGAAATTACGACACATCTTCTCGTCAGATATATCTCAAAACTTGAAAACGAGATTGTACAATCAGTGCGTGTTGCCAACCTATCTGAGACGTGGTCCTTCACTGGTGGCCGTATGAGGACGCTCAAGGCCGATCAACGAGCTATGGAGAGGACTATGCTCGGGGTTTCTCTGCGTGATAAACTAAGAAATGAGGATATCTGCCGTAGAATCAGAGTGACCGACACAACCCAAAGAATTAGTAAGCAGAATTGGCAACGGGCGGTCCATATAGCTCAAAGAACCGAAAACCGATGCGTTAAAAAGGTTCTCGAGTGGCAGCCTCGTACCGTTAGGCGAAGTGTAGGGCAACCCCTGACTAGATGGAGTGATGACCTGGTAAGACACGCAGGAATTCGATGGATGCAGGTGGCTCAGGACCATGCTTTGTGGCATTCTTTGGGGCAGGCCTATGTTCAGCAATGGACTTGTGAAAGGCTGTAATGATGATGATGATCAAACAAGTAACTACGATACCAGTCGGTTGCTGCAAGAGATAAGTTAATAGAACGGAGCATTCCTAGAAGTATACCAAAATCGTCTGTGTTGAAAACGTTGCTGAAATCAACAAGAGTAAGAATAGTAACTTGCCGATTCTCAATTCCTGCCCGGATGTCGCCAGTGATTTTAACCAAAGCAGTGACCACGCTATCGCCAGGACGAAAGCCTGATTGGAATGAATTTAGGAAGTATTTAGATTCAGAAATTGACTAAGTTGCTGTTGCTAAGGTGCTATTTTATTTAATTATTAGCAATTAGCAATTATATAATAATCGTTACAGGAAATTGATTGGTTACAACAAATTCTTAAATATATTATAAGATTAAATTTAACTAGTATTATATAAAGTTATAGCATACTAATTTTATTTTACTTATTATATTGTGACTTTGCATTTAAGAAGTGTTAAATACTTCAGTTTCCGTTTCAATATGCTATAGTTTAGGCTGGTTTATGGCTATAAACTTTTTGGTAATAGATACATAAATATTTTGGATAATATTTGTCGCCGTGATCGAAATTCGGACTGGAGTCATTATTGTAGTAATTGAAAATATCATTCAATCATCAAACAATATTTGCAAAATACTACTTTTATTTGTTTCTTGATTTACTAATTTTGTTAACCATTGAACTTTTGCACTTAAGCGTAATCTAATCAAAATTCCGTGCACCAATCCTATTATCATACCCACACACAATTCTGTGAACTCTAAACCACTTTTGCACGGTTGAGCGACTTAACTTCAATCAGGCCTTTGTGACACCCAATACAAACTGGCGGGAGGATCAATTGAATAAATATACATTTATCTCATGCTACATCTCCATTTATTGCTAATTATTCAAGTTCTTTGCATACTGTCTCGCGAGATATACATTACGTGTTATTAGTATGTAACTAATGCTTTTAACTTTTAATTTATTAGGATTATTGCAGTAAATATATATATTATAAATAGGAAGATTATTGTGTTTTATATTTAATATTAATAATCGTTAACGTGCCGTGAGTATGGAATATGCAACTCAGTAGTGCAGTGATCGGCCCCAAAAATCTTTCGCCTGAGATGCAACGTAACATTAAATTCATAAATACATACGAAGATTTGTTTTATGTTATATTCGTTAATACATATGAAGATTTACTTCATATAAAGGAATGAAGTATAATAAATAGTTAGCTACTTTAAATAAATTTGCATTTGGACATCGACGGTGTTTCATTAAAGGTTGTTGTTCTGAACTCATTGACCGGCATTCCCCTCTGTAGCTAAAACTTTTTTAGCCTAACTACGGTGTCGTGAGGAATGCCGCGGTAGCTCAGATAGTTAGCGCTCGGTGTGAATTTCACAGTACGCGAGCCAAAAGGGTTCAATCCTTGCCGGCACCAATGAAATTGTTAATTTCAATTTTAAGTGCTGATTTACCACGTGCTCGGCGGTGGAGGTAAGCACCGTGGGGAAACCTGCATGTCTAAGAAATAAAAAAAATATTTCGAAGACATGTGAAATTCCCCAACACGCATTGGGGCAGCGCAGCGGACGCTTCCTTGACTTAAAACCCTCTCAGAAATGAGGAGAGGCCCGTAGCCAGCAGTGGGATGTATATAGGCTGTAACTTTACTTTACGGTCACAACAGTGGTAGAGCCACGCGGCAGCTTTTGCTGTCGCACAGATGGGCCGGCTCGAACCGGGGTAATACCACGACCTCACAGAAAATCAGCGTGAAGTAGAGGTTTAGCTCTGCGTTACGCTTGGTGAGTGCAGGTGGCCGGATGCCCTTTTTACTAGAAATGAGGCATGCCATCTTAGTCCTCACGGGGGACAACGCATCTACATTTTGATTTGGAATAGAGGATAGATGTAGATGTCTATGGGCCGCAGCAACCACTTACCATCAGGTGGACTGTGTGCTCGTTTGTCACCCTTATCCTATAAAAAAAACTTGAAGCTACGTTTCTTTTTGAATGAAATAATGTCTTTTTGAAATCCGGTTTCTTCCCATTTTTTGTCTGTTACTTTAAGTTTCATGGTACAGGCGTCGCAAACCTACTTGTATATCTTCATTATGTACATATTCACACAATATCAAGAGTTAGGGCTCTTAGCATGTTAGAAAACTAGTTGTGTTAGGAGGTTAGGACTTTAGGACCCTTAGGTTACAGCTGTCACAACCATATTTGTATAAAAAGCTAGCCATTACAGGATACGACAGTACTACACAGCGGCAGTATCCAAAACGGTCTCCACAAGTTAGTTAGTATAACTGTATTTATACTAACCGTCCGTACGGATAAAGAATCGGATTAAAAATGGCGGCTCATCGAGCCCGTACCGTCAACATGCACAACAACACCGTAAACCTGCTAATAACGGTATATCGTTATAGCGGGAAAATATTTGAAAATAATTGTAAACCCATTAATTTTAAAATAACATTCTTCATTCATCTATTATTGTGGTGTTTTTAGACTTTAGAAAATCATTAAAGACCAATTATGTTATCTTATCAATATTTCTATTTTAATAAAATCTCTTAATTTTTCGGATAAAATTTTTTCTAGATCTAATCGGTTCAGCCATTCCGAGGATTAGCTCGGACAAACAGACAAACAAAACTTTTAAAAATGGTTTCTCATGTCGCAAAGGTGTATAAATATTTTATACAAAAATTAATATTTTACAAAAATTAATATTTACAGATAAAATCAACAATAATTATGAAGAAAACTCTCAAAATTCGTTGTAGCTCAGAAATTAGAAAATTGGACTGAATTTATTTATAGTTTATGACATTTCGTTATCATTGAGAGAATAACAACTGTTCATTTTTTATAAGACAGTTTATCGTCTATACATACCAGGGCTCGGAAACCGGTTCAAATTCTAAACCTGTTTCGGTCATTCTGCCAAAACCGGTTTTTGCAGAATACCGCTTTTTCACAAATTTCGTTTTCGGTAGTAAGAATTAACCGGTTAAAACCAAGTTTTGTAATGTCCCTCTCTCCCTTACCCCGCTTGCACCCATCTTTGTACGGCTGCCTCTGTTTAATTTCCGAGGTTTTTAGACACATGAACGATATATTCATTGCATCAACGCGACTGCCTTGTGACGTACTCCCTCATATTTTTTCATCTTTCAGCAACGATCTAAGTATACATAACAGATGTAAGTTCTGTTTCAATTAATTATGCGTTATCTTCACTATAAAATTAAGTTTCGATATCAAGTTTAATTTTGATAAAACAATAAATAAATCAGTTACGTCTCAACTAAAAGAGACATCTTTTCAAAATTTAGATTACCCAATTAATACTCATTTATCTCGACCACGTCCTAAATTTGATTTAAAAAAAGTAGTTGAGTCGAAAGTAATGGATGGCGACTTAAAAAATGCATCCCGTATTTTATTCTCAGACGACATCCTGGCTCCTCGTAATGTCGAAACACTTGAAAGCCTTCGTCAAAAGCATCCTTCGGTCAAACATCCTCAGAGTTTACCGCTGCCTCCCAGGACTTCTATGCAACCTTTACAAATTTCGGAAAAAGACACTTTAGAAGCAATTATGTCATTTTCGAATGGCTCTGCTGGCGGCATTGACGGAATTACGCCTCAACATCTTAAAGATCTTGTAAGCGCTTCTGCCGGTGACGCCGGCGGAGTACTTCTTAAAGACATTACAAAATTATGTAACTTTATGCTTTCTGGTAATGTTAATCCAAATTTCATTCCATTCTTATATGGGGCAAGATTATGTGCCTTCAAAAAAAAGGATAACGGTATCCGTCCTATTGCCGTTGGTTCCACATTTCGACGTTTAACTTCAAAATTAGCTTGCAGGCACATAATCTCTAACCTTAAGACCAAATTTCAGCCTACTCAACTAGGTTTTGGCACTAGAGGTGGCTGTGAGGCGGCGGTACATTCAGTGCGTACATTTTTAACAAACTCTGATGCAGATGTTCTTGTGAAGGTTGACCTAAGGAATGCTTTTAACTCTATCGATAGGGTAACCTTGCTGAAAGAAGTGGCTAATAATACCCCCGAAATTTATCATTACGTTTGGCAATGTTATAGTCAAAATACTAACTTGTTTTACGAAAACCATGTTATCGATTCCGCTGTCGGTGTTCAGCAGGGTGACCCACTGGGTCCAGCACTTTTCAGTTTGGGAATTCAACCAATTATTTCAAATTTGAAATCCAAGCTGAATGTCTGGTACCTAGACGACGGTACACTGGGAGGTAGAGCAGATGACGTCCTCAGTGATCTTACTCATATTTTTCAAAATTTTAAAAATATTGGTCTTGAACCAAATAGCAATAAATGTGAAATATTTTTTTCCAATAATTTATCTACTTCTCATAGAGACACTTTAATTCAAAATTTTAATCATATTTGTCCAGGAATAAAAACTGTCAGTACGGAATCACTATACCTGCTAGGTGCCCCGTTGTTTTTCGATAGTATTAAACCTGTTTTAAAAACAAAATTTGATCAGTTTTTAAACCACGTTGATAAATTGTATAAATTAAACCCCCACATAGCTCTTACTATTTTAAAATATTGTCTTCTTGTACCTAGATTTACATACTTACTCCGCTCGAGTCCAGTCTGGAAATGTTCGGATATTTTACAAGATATTGATAATAATCTTAAAATAGCTATTGAAAAAATTCTAAATTTAACTTTAAATACTACAGCCTGGACTCAAGCTACTTTACCTATAAAATTTGGTGGCATTGGTGTGAGAAATCTTTCTAGCATTGCATTGCCTGCTTTCCTTGCTTCCGTACATAGTGTCAGTGACTTATGTAATATAATTTTAAATAATAAAGCAGACCTATGCTTTGCTACGGAGGCAGGGCAAATATGGCAAACGCTCTGTCCTGGTGAAAATGTTCCACTGGAAGTTAACCAACAAAAACAGTGGGATATTCCATTGGTACAGGGCGTGCAGAAGGATTTGTTTCATAATCTCCAGAGTGACCTAGATAAGGCACGCCTTCTAGCTGTTTCGACTAAGGAATCTAGTCACTGGTTACACGCTTTACCATCAAGTAATCTCGGCACATTACTTGATGCGGAAAGCTTACGCATTGCCGTAGGAATCCGACTAGGAGCGGCGATTTGTCAACCCCATCAGTGTCCCTGTGGTAGCAGCGTCGACAAGTTTGGGCTCCACGGACTTTCATGTAAGAAAAGCGCTGGTAGATTTTCACGACACAGTTCTTTGAACGATGTCATCCGAAGGGCTCTTGTCTCTATAAATGTTCCCTCGGTTTTAGAGCCTTGTGGAATATTTAGAGACGATGGCAGGAGACCAGACGGTATGACATTGGTCCCTTGGGAGAGAGGTAAAGCCCTAGTGTGGGATGCTACTTGCGTAGACACTCTGGCGGTCTCTCATCTCAGGGGTACCTCGTTTAGAGCCGGGGCGGCATCAGAGGCAGCTGAACTGAGTAAGTGGCGCAAATATGAGTCTCTGAGAGATGACTACATATTTGTGCCATTTGCTGTAGAGACTATCGGTCCGTGGGGTCCACGTGCGGTGAAGTTCCTAAATGAACTCCATCCGCGGCTGGTCGTTGCTGCTGGTGATAAGAGGGCTGGTTCTTTCCTTGCTCAAAGGCTAAGTATAGCCATTCAGCGGGGAAACGCAGCCAGCGTTCTTGGCACGATACCGCGGGGAGTAGGACTATATGATATTTAAGTTTCTAGTTTTAGTTTTTTTTTTTAGTTTTTTTTTATTATAGTTTTTAGTATTGTATATTTTAATGAACAATAATTATAAAGTCAAAAAAAAGTTTAATTTCACGTTATATTTTTAAATTGACTTTAATTATACTTATTTAACGTTTTCTATTAAAATTACGCTATGCATTTTTATTTCAATGTCATTAGTTTTAGTAATATATCGCAATAAATGATGAACTTTCTTAACAGATCACAATATTTTTAAAAGTTTATGAAATTATATATTATAGTATTTTTGTACTTTTTCGGATTAAAGTGAGGCAGATTACCAGTTTTTTTTTTTAATTCAGAAGCTCGTAATCACGACCAACCTCTATCTCGGTCTTTGCAAAATTAATAATGACCATTTCTGAGGTGTAAAGTTTAACTAGAAGTCATGTCTAAACACGATAAAAAATTGATTGTTATGTTCAAAAAAGTCTAACAAAAGAAATTACCATTTCTCACATCTCATCAATGAGGAATTGCAGCAAATCTTATCATGTTGTGAACGTACAAGATGCTACTAAATATATTAGCTTTTCTAAATAGAGTGCAAAGTAGCCACATAGACGAAATTAAGTTTTGTGAGTAGGAAAAAATAGGATATATGTTAGTTTAAAGCACTTATTAAGTACAACGTAAAAAAGTTTAATGATGCCATTTATTGTTGGCGCAACCTCATTATCCACGTGAAACGTCACATAAAATCGCAATAAATTAAAACAATATTCCAGAATAAACGCAACGCATCAACATTGTACTCGTATAATGCACAACATTTTTTTTTTACTTTTACGTACCATACGTTTAAACTAGTAATTTCAGTGATTATTACAGGTGATATTTTTGGAAAAAAAGAAATATAATTGTTTCCTAAAATTTTCATTTTTTAATTTTAAGAGTCATCAAGTGAAATAGATCGGAAGTAAAAGAGCGCAAATATTATGAGTTCCACAACTCGCGCAAGTGTAGTGTGGGACCTTTCTGTTTCATCTCTCACTCTGAATACAAGGTCAGCCCTTTGCCCTGCAATAAGACTTATATTAGTATATCACTTATATATATCTATCACTATAAGAAAACGGCAGACTTATGGGGGATTTCCGTTAAAGTTATTTTATCTATAATAGATATTTTTAATAGATATTATAGAGATATTGGCACCTTATCTAGCCACTATATTTAATATAAGCGTCGAATCTGGTATGTTTCCTGATTTAATGAAACATAGTAAAGTCATACCTATATTTAAATCTGGTAGTACAATAGACCCCGCCAATTTTAGACCAATTTCTGTACTACCAACATTAGGTAAAATTTTGAAAAAATTATTTTAGATCAGATGTTAAGTTTCTTTAATATTAATAAATTGCTACATAAAAATCAATTCGGTTATACAAGGGGTCGCTTGACAACTGACGCTAGAGTTGAGCTTATTAAACATATTTTTTGTGCATGGGAGAATTCAGAGGATGCTTTGGGTATATTTTGTGACCTTTCCAAGGCCTTCGACTGTGTTCACCATGAGACATTAATCAGGAAGCTACAGTACTATGGTGTCAAGAACACAGCGCTTAAACTTATTATTTCATATTTAAGTAATAGAAAGCAGAAGGTTATTATCAATGGTAAAAGTTCTTCCGGGTCACCTGTACTAATGGGTGTTCCTCAGGGCTCGATTCTCGGCCCATTCCTGTTTCTGGTGTATATTAATGACTTACCTCACCTTGTAGGGGATAGTCATGATATAGTATTATTTGTATTATTTGCTGATGATACTTCCTTGATTTTTAAACTTAAACGTCAATCATTTAAATGTGACGAAGTGAATAATGCTATATCAAAATTAGTGCATTGGTTTAACGTTAAAAATCTGCATTTGAACGGAAATAAAACTAATTGTGTTAAATTTACAACAACGAATGTTAAAAATCTGAATACCAATGTGTTTTTAAATGGGGAGGAATTGAGCCCTGTTGTATCCATTGTTTTTCTTGGCTTCACTCTTGACGCAAAGCTTCAGTGGGGCCCCCATATATCCAAATTAGCAAGCAGACTAAGTTCTGCAGCTTATGCTGTAAAAAAGATTAGAGGTCTGACTAGTGTCGAGACAGCTAGATTAGTTTATTTTAGTTATTTCCATAGCATAATGTCTTATGGGATTTTGCTATGGGGAAATGCGGCTGATTTAAAAACTATTTTTGTTTTACAGAAGAGGGCCATTAGAGCTATTTACAATCTAAAACCGAGAGATTCTCTTACAGATAAATTTAAAGAAATTAATATGTTAACTTTGGCCTATCAGTATATTTACGAAAATTTAATGTATGTTCACAAAAACAAAGATAGTTTTAGTAAAAAAAGTGATATACATTCTGTAAACACTAGGAACAAACACAAGCTAGTGATGCCAGTTTCTCGACTCCACAAAGTCAGTAATTCATTCTTGGGGCAATGTATACGCTATTACAACAAGGTCCCGGAAAGTGTACAGGTTCCCTCTATTACCAAGTTTAAATGTTTTATTAAGCTGAAACTGTATAAAAAGGGTTATTATAGTATAAATGAATACATGGTTGATAATAACCCCTGGGAATGAGGTGGTCGCTTCCAAGCAGTTTCTAAAATAAATTTTGTAAATAGTTCGTAATCATTTATATTGTAAAATTTATTTAAAAAAAAAGTCCCGCTGGGTTTCTTGCTGGTTTTTCCCACGACAGAGGGTTTTTTTTCGAACCAGTGGTAAAGTAAAAAATGACTTTCAATATGAATTACATATGTAATGTATATTGAATAAAAATTATTCTATTCTATTCTATTCTAATTAATACATACATACATATAATCACGCCTCTTTCCCGTAGGGGTAGGCAGAGACCACTTCTTTCCACTTGCTATGATCCTTACATACTTGTTTCGCTTCGTCCACTTTCATTATTCCCTTCATACATGCTCTACGGTTTAGGGTACTCTTAACCTGGCCTTTTTTCAAGACGTCCCTAATTTGGTCTAGAAATGTCCGCCTAGGTCTACCCCTTCCAACACTTTCATTCACACTCGCCTTATACACTTTTTTCGTCAATCGTTCTTCATTCATTCTCTCGACGTGGCCAAACCATCTCAGCATACCTTTCTCAATTTTTGTCACTACATCTTCTTTCAGACCACAACGTTTCCTTATCTCACTATTTCTTATCCTGTCACTCAGTTTAACTCTTATCATACTTCTTAATGCTCTCATCTCAACTGCATTTATTCTGCTTTCATGTTTCTTCTGCCATACCCAACTTTCACTTCCGTACATGAGTGTCGGAACCAACATATTCTACTTAATATTAGTTTTTAATGTATTGGACAAAATAAATGATGGATACTCCTACTCTGCCACCGCTGGGTCTACAAATAATTATTTGCACTGTTTACCTTTCTTTTCTCATATTACACTTAACACACGTTTAAAATAATATTTTGCTAATTACATTTTTTCGTGTCAAAAAAAATGTAAGCCCGCAATTCGGCAACGTTTAATTTTTCGGGTTATGCAAATTTGCTTCTAAAAGTTCTTTGTACTTCGCTGAAATGTGCTCTGAAATTTAGTATCACACGTAATTTATGCAAACTTTATTTTAGATTGACTAGTCTTGTTCGAGAATGTCGTTATAGATAACAAGCATGTATATATTAGTAAAGAACGTTGGTTTTATTACTTAAAGTTAGGTTTTAAATAAATAAGTGTTATATATTCCGTTTATACAAATAACATTCACAATCTAGTAATAGCAGTTATATGACTTCACAAAGTCAGTAATTAATTCATGTGCAATGGCACAATACGCCCTTGCAATAAAATTTCACAAAACATACAGTTTCTGTCACAGTGTACAGCTAAGGTCAAAAAAACTATTATGCAAGGTGTGTGTATTAAGGCCTTAACAACGGTTGAAATGCCTAAATCGTGGATATTTAAGTAAAAAAATCTCAATAACTGTTCATTTAATACACAAAAAAATATACAGGGTAAGAGAAGAGGATTTGGTAAATGTTTTTAATTGAAATTGTATTTCTGTCAACCCCTTATTAGAAAAAAAAATCCTCAAAGTGTACATATCTTTGTCATATTTTACAAAATTTCCCCAAAACGGCACAAGCTTTTTAAATAGTTCTTACACTAAAAAAAGGTCTTAAAAATATTAATATTTTTAATTGAGAGTTTTACTTTTATTCCCCGTTTTATAAGAGAATATATCATTTTTCCCTGAAATTGAATATATTTACGCGAGCGCGCATGCTCCGTCGCCCTGTCGCAGTTCGTTTTCGGACATCGTCGAGGGTGGACGGCGCGTCGGTGTTGGGGCGACTTCGTTCAAATATATATTAGTTTTTTAAAAGTTTACACTCAATCATAAATATTTTTATGACTTAAAATACTTAATTTTGTTAATATCTGTACATTGGTAACTGTAAATATTATTTTCTAAATAAATTAATTTTTAAAGTGCCTAAAGAAGAAGAAATTTTCGCGGCGACGTTGATTAGTGAAATTAAAAATGCATTTTTATATAATTTAGATGTGGAACGACGAAAATGCTCTCGTTACTTAGATTTCGATAGTTTTTAATACCTACGTAATTTTATTGTTGCATATTTTTATTAATTAGTTGATACTGAATAATATATTTATGTATTACAATAAAACGCTGTTTTTATGAGAATGACTTTATAAAATATTATTGGGGAGGGAAATATAGATACAGATACTTACATTTAGGTACACTGTTATCAAATTAAATCAAATTATTTAAATAAATAAAAAAATGGTGCTTCCCTAAGTATAAAAAACTATTTAAAGACATTCTTGGGCTTATGATTTTTTTTAATGTCAGACAAACTATCATCTAAAAAATGTAAAAATTTTAAATTGGAGAGGGGTATCTCTACGTGATAAAGTAAGAAATGAAGATATTCGCAGTAGAACCAGAGTAACTGACATAACCCAACGGAATATTAAAGTGAAATGGCAATGGGCTGGCTAAATAACTTGGAAAACCGATAAAAATAGGAAGAAAGGTTCTCGAGTGGCAACTTCGTACAGGTAAGCGAAGTAGTACTCAAACTTTATTCCTTTTCACGTATTTTCATACGCTTTTCTTCACACATACACACACACACACACACACACGCACACACACACACACACACACACCCACACACACACACACACACAAATAGGTCGCAAATAATACTTACCTAGTACTATTAGGCAAGTTAAATAGGTTTTTGTTAAGTAAGTGCAATTCACCATCTTAGGCTACATAACCACTTACCGATGGGATTGTACTTGCTTTACTACTTGCTGGATAAAAATAGTAAAAAAACAATTTACCCTGTGAAAGTTTGCATTTAGATATAATTTTTCTAACCAACCATAAAAATATGATGAGAATATGTATATAAGTATAAAGGTTGCCTCACACGGGACAGTAATAATATAATATTATATCTTCCATTATCTACGCATGAAAACTTTTAAAATCTCTGAATCCCCAGGTATGTCCATATGCATGAGGATTGTTCTGTAATTTCACGTCGTTATTAAAAAAAAATTGTACGTATTTCAGGTTGCGGTTTGCAAAACACGATTCCACAAAAATTCACCCAATATAAAATAATTGCAAAGTTGCTTTTGAAAATACTTAAATTTTCAACATTAAATTTTTTCTTACGTGGTAGAGCCATGCTGCAGCTATATTAGTAGTAGGTATAGTTATAGCACGAATGGGTCGGCTCGACCGGGGAAGGGCCACAGTGTCACAAAATACCATGTAAAATAGCAGTTGAACCCTGCTGTGTTTCGTATGGTGAGTGTAGAGAACCGGAGAACCTTTTTAATGGAAACGAGGCATTACATTTTAGTCCTCACGGGTGACACCGGATCTACATTTTGATACGTAATCGAGAATAGATGTAGATGTATATGGGCCGTAGAAACCACTTACCATCAGGTGGACTGTGTGCTCGTTTGTCACCCTTATTCTATTAAAAAAAAACTTTCTGAGATTTCAGTAAATTAATGTTCAGTATTGTAAGCACTCGTGTAATAATTATGTGTCTCATGTTTTAATAAAGCTATTGGGCTATTTTGATTTTTGATAAAGTGATTTTACTTTATAGGTTAAATAATTTATTTACCCCTCTCTATCAAGAACCGTTTTTTTCTGTCACTTCTATTGAATTTGACAGTGCTTGCTGAAATTTAGCATCTTTAGATGGATCAGAATCGCGCGCTGATCCGGCTGTTAGATATTGCAAAAATAATCGAAAATATTTATTTTTACTTTCATGCCGAAGACCTTGTTTTATTTTATTACGGTCAAATAATATTTATTAGGTTATAAAGCAAGTATTTACAAATGTTTTCATTATTTTGTTATTCTATTGTTTACAGTTATTATCACGTCTTAGCTTTACACCAAGAATTACATTAGAAATTCGTGATGGGATGCGATGTAACGCGCATACTTTATTTTCATCAAGAACTATAATATATCTATTTGTTTTTTTTACCAGTAGAGTTTCAACAAAATCTTTTAAAAGTTCAATGAATTAAAAAATGCCGATAAATATACAATTTCAAGTCAGTGTTTTACATTTAAAGATCAGTTATAGAGAGCCAAAGTTCTTATTTTCATTTTGATTAATTTAATTTGAGACTAAAATAAATGTGAAAGGGCTTTTATCTGCAATAATAATTTTCATCAAAAATAACATAGAATTATAAAAGTCATATACACGGTCAATCATACTGAAGATTATCAATTGTACTACAAAATATTTAAAAGACTATTTCCAGTATAATAACCCGAATATCATCATTAATGCTTGACTGGCACACTTAAACGTTTTATCACATGGCTAAATTATTGACTATTATATTATGAGAAGGTCATGCTTTTCTATAAAAAGTTGCAAGAAATTTTAAATCACGGACCTATTGGTTTGTTTTACTTTTCACTTAATTAGTGAAAAACAAGATGGACTGATCTAAAAGTTTATTTCCTTGTGTAAAAAGTGCTATTTAGAATGTTATGCAAATGATAATTAATGTTTCTATGTAAATAAGTGTAACATAGCGGGTATTATATTCAATGGTAGCGGCCATCCATATTTGCAAAACCAGCATCATTTTCTGTACAGAAACCGGCAAAGTGTTGCTCAAGGCACTATAAACGAAGCAGCTAAAAGAGAGAGAATAGAGCAGAAATTTTGTGATATAATTAAAAAAATTACAAACTTATCCAAGTTAATCTAACTTAGTCTAACTTATCCTTATGCGTTACAAAAAAAAAAAACAAATAATAAGAGCGTGAGATGGCGTCAGATTTAAGACGATATAACAAAAATAAACAAAAAAATAAATTTCAAAACAGTTCATTATTAAATTGATTATATACCGCTGACACTTAATCACGCTTTTCGAAACCAAGCCAGTTGTAAACAATACTTGTGTGAAAAATGGTGTACAGAAGATAATTAAGAACAGACAAAATCTTCTTTTCAAATTTCCGCCGAGTTGTAAGTAGAAGACCAAATAGGTTATGTGTCAATTTTAATTAAATATATTTTATATGAAGTGATCTTGACTACGTTTCATCAATTAACCAATGGTAAAACTGAAAACAGGAATTTTACAATTGTGTTTAAGAACAAAAGTTTTTAACAGTGGTAGAGCCACGCGGTAGCTTTTGCTGTCGCCCGGATGGGCCAGCTCAAACCGTGGTGGTACCACGACCTCACAGAATACCAGCGTGAAGTAGAGGTTGACCTCTGCGTTTCGCTTGGTGAGTGCACCTGCACCTGGCTGGAGGCCCTTTTTACTGCAAATGAGGCATTCCATCTTAGTCCTCACGGGTGACAACGCATCTGCATTTTGATTCGCAAACTAGGATAGATGTAGATGTCTATGGGCCACAGCAACTACTTACCATCAGGTGGACTGTGTGCTCGTTTGTCACCTTTAACCTATAAAAAAACATTATTAGTTGAACCTTGCAGCTTGTTCATTATTTTTATTATAATTACCTACAAATGTGTATATTATTAATAAATCATTCCATAATATTTTGTATTATTTTTATTTTGCCCTATCTGCAACATTCTACGCTCTATAGAAAATGTGGCGTATGACATGACTGACAATCTCTCGAACATTTTATCTAGGTACAAAGATGTTTTACGTTTTCGTCGCCTCCACGTGATATTTGTTTCCGCATAAGGTACCCTTCTGTATCTGAAACGAATATGAATATTGCTACAAAGTAAAGTAATAGGCTAAACAAGTCCTCTACTGGGCACATGACTCTTTTTTTATTTCTGAGACGGTTTTAGGGCGTGTTGACGAAAATTGCAATTACAAATTTCATTCGTGCTGTCGTGGATCAAACCCGGAAAAAATTTACAACGGACGCTTTGACTCAGATCTACTAATACGACACAAATAAATACGATTTAAAATATATAATAAAAACTCTTACGTACTTGAAACTTGAATACTTGATAGCTCGTGATGCCTACCGGACAAAGCTACAGCACCACATCCTGCAATGTAATTGAAGATGCGTAACCGCGACATAATTCTCAGTGATGCGCAAGCGTAACAGGCAGTATGTCACTTATATAATTGTCATCGCTGCAGTCTATTAATCTTTGCACTTTTATAAGTAATACAAAACGAAGTCGCTAGACGGTGTTGACGTCTTCTACAATCTCTGCGATCGCCGTTTCGTCAAGGTCATTCAGGCTAGTTAAAGCCTTAAGGAATACATGGAGGAGAATAACCCTACCCTATCCTATGATTATTTACAATTTTACTTGGTTTATACAGCAATACAAAATTGTGATGGGTATATTTAAAAAAGATCACACATTTTCTGATTCAATAGTAAATAAAACTTAAAATGATTTAATACAAATAATATAAATTAAAATTAAAAATGTTTTATAGGCGACTTCAATATAAGTTATCAAGAATACCTCAAAAACTATTTGTCTGACCTTGATCAAATTCATATGGGACTACACGATTGGTACCAGATTTCAAATAAAAAAAGAATCATCAAAATCGGTTCACCCAGTATAAAGTTATGAGGTAACACATAAAAAAAAACATATAGTCGAATTGAGGACCGTTTCCTTTTTGGAAGTCTGCAGAAAATCATTTCTATTATAATCTAAAATATTTCCTGTGTCTCTTCTGGTCAAAAAGGCTGGATGTCACTATTTAAGTTGTTGCTAAAACAAAATGTGCATTTATGTAGCAAAAGCTTTAACATGTCTCTGTACCCAAATAAGTTGTTGTTCGACAAATAACAAATTATGTGGACTACGAGTATCTCCGCAATGCTAATGGTACATAAATATCATGGAACCGGAGGGCACACGCAAAGTGCACTACAAACCCATTCAAGTAAGGATATATGACTAGATTTTGGGTGCATTGCAGTATTCCAGGTGCAACCGGTAATTGTCATTTATTACGGTTCGGAAAGCGACATATGTACATAGAGAAATATTCGTGTGTAGGAAATAGGAACGATGGTTTTATGTTCCGTTCATGAGACTTAATGTTTGCGTGTTAAATTATTATCTATCGGTTACAGAGTTAAAAAAAAAAACTTTTTGTGTATTTCTTTAAAGTTAGAAAAGTATATAAGTTCTGGGATTTAATCATGATTCTGCCCAGCATAATTCACCTTCATCTTGTAAAAGAAATTTTTCTCAACATAATTATTTATTTTTTCATTTAATATTCTTTATTGCACACCATAGTTATAAAACATACAGAAATTATTTATACAAAGGAAGTATGCAATGGGCGGTCTTATTGCTGAGAGCAATTTCTTCCAGACAACCAATGAATGGACGGTATTGCAAGAGAATGACAAATGAATGAATGTATAATGATGTATAATGACATAATGAATGAAATGAATGATGTTGGTGTGAAAAAAGAGGTAAATAATAATATACATACCAATATTTATATATATACGTAATATAAAATACATATACAACATGTAACAAAAACCCTGTAGTTTCCATCAAGTGCGTAGGTATTTAATGGTTTTTATTGTTTTCAATACGCAATTATTTTTACGAGGTATATAAATCCCAACCAATTCTACATCCATTCAGAAAATAAATAGTTACATTTAATAGTACGCGAGTGAACCGAGTCTGATCTACACCAGCACCAAAGAAATAATGAATTGCAATTTTATTAAGTGGCGAAGCTTGCGAAGTCACTTATTGATTTCACGATATCTGTCCGTCTGTCCGTCTGTCCGTCTGTCCGTCTGTCCGTCTGTCCGTCTGTACGTCTGTCCGTCTGTCCGTCTGTCCGTCTGTCCGTCCGTCTCTCCGTCTGTCCCACGATTATCTCGAGAACGGTTTCGAATTTTCAAATTCTGTTTCCAGCAATCGATTACTGATCACCCAGGCATCTGAACCTCCTATTTTGATTTTTTTTTTCCGTTAGAAACTGCTACTAAGCTGATTGCTTCGCCACTTTGCTATGCTGTAAGCTTACTAGGTTTATTGTTTGGTAAATCGGTTTTTCACACATCACTAGGTAAAAGCAAACATCGTGAAGAAAATTAAATAATTCCGTAACAGGAATAGGAGCTGCGCGACCGAATTACCACTACTACAGAACCATTTCAGAATTCAGTGGAGACCAACTAAAACATAAATAGGCTCACTTTACTCACTATACAACCAATGCCGTCAAGATCATGTAAAGAACCACGATAATTCTAATAAGATAGCTCGGCTGAAGAGATTTTATTATATAGCCACTTTAACCTGCATAGAAATTGCAGCTAAACCAACACTGCATGTTATCTTACATTTTTCAAATAAAGCATTGATTTAAATAGTCAGTGGAACTGCTCTCTTATTTTCGTCTAAACGTCGTCTCCATATAATAAAAATGTTATTATTTGAATTTCATGTGAGTATATACGTACTAATTGTTCAATAAAATGCAAAATAGCAATGAAATGGTGTAATTATTTTGAATAAAGAAAATAACCAATTAATCCAAAAAGTTTTGCCTTTTTATTTTAAAAAATAAATAACAAACTGCCAGTCTTATTACAGGTCAAACTTGTTTGTTATATATGCTATTTAAAATGTTTCAGAAATATAAACGCTCACTTAGATATATCTCAGACATGCTTTTCACGAATACGAGTCGTAATTTCAAAACAAAACCGGCGGACCAAAACAATCTAGCTTTTACAGCTTATGACTTGTTAAACTGTTTCCTGCTATTTAGATTAGTTTTAAATACCTACATTGTTTTAAATTTTAATAAAAATGTTGATCTCTTCATTATAACTATGAAACACAAAACATAAATCTGAACATTGTTATTAAATACAATTGAACTTTTTAACAGATAACATCACACATCATCATTATCTTCATCATCATCTTCTCCTTTTCCTTTTTATTCTGCATCAGAACGTTAAAAAAAGTAAGGAGGACTCGTTGTAATCGTTTATACGTCACACACTGGGTATTTCGCATCTGACGTAATCGACATTTTATATTGAAATCTATCAAAAGTAATAAGCTTTTTCTGACATTTCCCATTGTCACCTCTTACGACATCAACAGGACGAAATGGATGGATGTATTTTTTATACCGCCATCACACGAAATCTTTTATGTATTTAAAATAATACAGATTAAAATATAGAAAGAAGTATTTCTGTAATCTATAGGAAAATCGCAACGTCTTTATTGATACTTGCAACGTAGCATTATTATTATATCCAGACTGGAACGTTAAATGTGTGTACTACAAATCCATTGAAGCGAATGTGTGTGGCTGCATCGCAGGAGCGTAGGTTAATTGCGGTAATTGTTACTCATTACTGACTATTCGCAATATGTAGCGATAAACTTGTATCAAGGAAGCTAAGCTAGTGCGTTGTGTTATTAGAATTATTACCTAATCTAAGAAAATGAATTGAATATATTTTCAATGAATTAATAAGCGAAAGTTGTAATGGGGCGGCGGTGGTAATAAATTTAGGTCGAAAATTCAGAATCAGTGGAAAATCAAGAAATAAGAGCAGTGTAGAACGATAACTGGATGTATTGAGGTCTTAATTAGACATGAGGCGGAGTTTGCAGACGATTCAAAACCATGCTGTTTGGTAGTTTTTGGTATAAAAAATAAAACGAGCAAATATATTTTATATCACGGGTAAATTAATGACATTTTTCAAATAACTTATGTACACTTTAATATAATCTCGTTACATGAAAGGCGACAGAGGGAAAATTTCTTCCCAACAACTACAACAAAATGAACTGGTTGCTAGCCCACCTGCCATGCATGGCAATTATGGCAATTATCCCCCCCCCCCCCCCCCCCCCCGCCTTATGAGGAAATTTATGTAGAGAGGATTATGTTCCGCAGTGGACTTTTAATAGTCTGTAACAGTAACACAATAAAAATATTTTGAAATATGATATTTCAATATTAAAAACTAATTTAAAAATTAATATTCCGACATCTTCCCAGCCCCTATAAGTCCCCTGTTGAACATGAGCCTCTACCGTTACTGTCCGAAGGATCATGCTTGGTAGGCAGACTGACGATCACAGTAGCATACGTTTTGCATTTTTGATGCTGCTCTCCATCGCCAGCCTGGGTATTTACAACAGACTACTAAAAGAGAAGGCACTCAATTCGACTGTATTTTTATGTGTGTTACCTTAGAACTTTTTTCTACGTGAAACGATTTTGATGATTCTTTTTTTATTTAAAAGCTGGTGCTTCTCGTATGGTCCCATATGAATTTGACTAGTTGTTTTTGAGTTAACCTTAATGATGATCTATTATTATTTATATTGAAGTCGGTTGTACAAAATTTTTAATTTTACTACTTGTACATGAAGTTGTCATGTCAAGTTTCAAACAAGATTTTTACTTATAACATAACTGTAAACTTCAAGGTTTATAGATTTCAAGGAATCTGCTAAAATTGAATCAGATTGGTTAAGAGACTTAAGTTCGAATAATAAGGCAAGGTAACAGTTGGTGTGCAGAGGTGTAGTTATCGACATTCCACGCATTCCGGCTTATGTTGGGTGCAGGTCGGAGTCGCTTATTGGATTCCACCGTCACAATTTCTATTTAATTAAACATTTTCCCTAAACTTTTTCTGCAGTATGAACACTAACAACAAAATTTAAAGTACTTTTTTAATTTCATTGTTATGATTTTTTGGTCAACAAACATCAAAATCAACAAAGTGTTTTAAAACATGCTAAGAATTTTCTTATTTCTTGGCAACTTAAATTAATATAGTTTAACTAAAAATCAAAAATTATACGAGTTTGCAAACCAGTTAAATACAGTAGCAATAAAGTTTGTTACAATATGAAATAACAAATCCGAATCATCCATCCCGTTTACAAAAGACGTAAAATCCCAGACCCATCACAGGGAGCAAGGACAAAGCTGCGAGACGTCTGTTACTGCGAAGTCAAATTCTACAAGGGGGGGGGGGGGGGGGTCCATGTCGAGCAGTAGACTTTCTTAGAAGAAGATGGAACGGACGAGATATTTTTTTCTATATTTACCTGTAAAGAAAGAAAAAAATGTTTGCATACATATATTTACAAGGAAAAATCCAGACCCGAAACAATTATTTGTAGGCCAATCAAATACTTGTTCCGAGTGAAATTCAAATCCGCGGCCCTTTTTTATAGGATAAGGGTGAAAAACGAGCACACAGTCCACCTGATGGTAAGTGGCTGCTGTGACCCATAGACATCTACATTTATCCTCGTTTGCGAATCAAAATGCAGATGCGTTGCCACCCGGGAGTACTAAGATGGAATGCCTCGTTTCCAGTAAAAAGGGTCCCCGGTTCTCTTAGCTCACCATACGAAACAAAGCAGTGTTAAGCTGCTATTTGACGCTAGTATTCTGTGAGAGCGTGGTCCTTCGTCAGTCGAGCCGACCCATTCGTGCTACAACTATACTACTAATATAGCTGCAGCATGGCTCTACCACGTACCAATTGTTTAAATAATAACCCTTTTAAAACATATTTTGCTCAAAAAAAGCGTTAAAAATTTTTGGAGTTATAGGCCCTGTATATTTTCTGGGACCTTGTTTTGAAAGCGTATACGCGTAGCGTGTTAATATAATGTTAATTTATTTGAGTGAGTAACAAGTGACACACAAGTTATATAAGTGAGTGTGACCGATTTCCATGAAAAGGAGTTCTACCATCACAAAAGCAAGGAAACTAAAAGCTTTTTGCAAATTATATTTGATGTAAAACGACATTAACAATTTCTTATTCTTATTATTATCCTATTAATTTTATTTATAAATGAGTTTCATTTCTACCCTATTAATTATTCTTGAAGGATCGAGCCTTTAATTTATAACAAAACAAGTCTTAAATATGATTGTTTACGCAAAAGCGTTGGTGTCAGGCATCGACGTTAGATGGCTTTCGGCTCGGCTGATACGGGATGACGTTCGCGCGTGTTGAACGTCCGAGCTTACTGAACGGTGGGAGTCGAGAGCGAAAGATTAGATGTCTTCTTCGCGTCGAAAGAGAAGGCAGTCCGTTTTTTTTGGGAGCTCTTAGATCTAATTTTATGTTAGGCGCGTATAGTAAATATACCACTGGGAATGGTAGCGCGTGTTGAGAGTTTACCCGGGACTTTAGGTTTAACGCAGAATCTGTATAAGTGGATTCGACTGTATTAGTTACTAGTGCGGTAATTAATATTCTAGAAATAACGGTGACCTTTGACCCGTACGTTCTGTATTCATTTTCGCGAGTCAATCGTAACAAAGGAAGAAAGTGACTGCGGAAGGCGACCTTAGCTTGGAGAGGAGCTGAGGGCCGAACTGCTGCAGGGGGAACGGTCAAATAAGGTCAATAACACTACCAGCCACACCCAAATACACATCACTGACCTTTACTTTCTAGCACAATACATCCACACGAGACCTGACCGAATCCTGAGGGACCAGTCGCCTTGAATAGAGGTAAGTAAGCTCTGTTCAATAATTGTAACGCTCCCGCCCGGATTGTTTAGTGTAATTAGACTTTAACCCGTGGCGTGAGGACGCCCGACCAGCATCTGCCTGTAGCTTCTTCGTCTATGGGCCGCGAAGGATTCTACTCCTGGGATGGGCAGCTGCCGGCCGTAACAATGATAATACTTCTTATATTACTAAAATCTAAAATTAAGAGTACCTCTAAATCCTTTTTTATATTTTAAAGAAAAATTTTTGCGCATTTTGTAATTTGATAAGTTTATTAACTGGGAACCCTTTTTAATTATATTACGATCAAAAAGCCAGTCATCAGTTGGTTATATAAAACACACTAATTTAGAAAAAAACATTATTTTATCTTTCACTGCTTAATGTACGTCCAAAACAAAAGCTTCCCCCATAGATGTAACATAATCCATTTCAGACCATTATTGAAATAACAGTACAGAATCAGCAGTCCATTGGCGGTCAAGGCCCGCCAAAACCATGTTTTAATTGCTTTTAATTTACTGTTTTCTGTAACCATCTTTAATCTTCTATTCTCTGTTCTATTCTATTCCTTAGGTCAGTCTTAAAACCTTTTATAAAACTTCTTAAATTTATGTTTTTCAAGAGGAATTTCTTTGTGAAATTTCTATATTATACATACTCGTATGCAGTAGATTAAATTTATAGCGAAATTTGCATGTAGATTGTTTGTTGTTAAATAAAGTTTCAGATATAACATTACGCTTGAGGGCAAGTTTGTGCTGAATATTCGTCATGTTATCAGAAACAACAGAGCGACTACTATCATGGTACTAATGTGCCCATGAAAAGACCATGTCAAGCAGTAGTGTGTATATAAACTGATGAAGATAAGACTGACTATATTTGCATATTAGAATAATAAACGGAATCCCTTTATGCCACATCTACCTAAAATTGAACGTAAATTAGAATCCGAGAGACTATTGGTACGCGTTTGGTTGCAGTACAAAGCAGTCTTTAGAGAAAATTTGCATATGCATAACCGATAGTAGAGGCGAAATTGTCTTTGTATTCTAATTTGAATAAGATAGGAACAACAAACAATGTAAAGTTCTACAATAGAGATTCGGTAAAAAAAAAAAAACAAGTATGCCATTTACTTTTACGAAATATTTTTATTGGAAAAAAGTCCGTTTATATGAAACCTTTTATTTCCTATCATTTAGAATAAATCAAAATTTTAAATTATGTGAAATTAAATAAAAATTATAGTCCACCTGATGGTAAGTGGATGCTGCGGTCCATAGATATTTGGTCGTGGAAAGAAAAGGGGAGATCTCCCGCCGGGCAAGGTGCGGAGCTATTCTAAATATACTGATTTATTTCGAAACTTTGATAGCGTGATTAAAGCTTCGGTGCGTTTCGCTTAAGGCGCGACGATAGCGCCTTTATATCACCTCCATCCTCAGACTATAGGGCGATAGTGCAGTCTAGATGGCAATGTGCAAGTGCCAGGAATTGCCTTGTAATCTGTGGTGAGTCGAGAAGAAGGCAAGTAATTTGCGAGAGTGCCGTGAAGCAGAGGTGAGCAGAAAGGTTAGGAGCCGTGCGGAACACTGAAGCGCAGATACTCTCTGCGCTTTGATTGTAGGAAAAGGAAGCATTATTCCAGTGCTGCGATGAACCTTGGTAGATGGCTTACATAATCTGAAGACTGCCGACAATATCTGCTCGAGAGGGAATGGATGGGGGACGAATGAAGACTATGACGAAAACTTGAAGTTGAGGTTTCCGAAGGTTGCATCACGTCGGTTTCATCACGTCGGTTGGTCAACACTTTGGCCGTGGAAATAAAAGCCGAGAGCTTCCATCTGGTTGAATTTTTATTTATTTAGGTACTTTCATGTATTTATTTTATTTTATTGATATTCATATATATTCATTATTTTCATTTACATTTATATATTTAAACAGGCCAACCAGATGAGAAAACTATAAAGATACCCCAAATAATTTTAACAGTGGTAGAGCCACGCGGCAGCTTTTGCTGTCGCACGGATGGGCCGGCTCGAACCGGGGTGGTACCACGACCTCACAGAAAACAGCGTGAAGTAGAGATTTATCTCTGCGTTTCGCTTGGTGAGTGCAGTTGGCCGGAGGCCCTTTTTACTGGAAATGAGGCATTCCATCTTAGTCCTCACGGGTGACAACGCATTTTACATCCACCAGGTTTACCATCAGGTGGACTGTATGCTCGTTTGTCACCCTTATCCTATAAAAAAAATTATAAAAATGGCGTAGGGAAGTGATGACCCCACCGCCCACTGACCTAACAACCCATTGACAAAACTGCTACGTTATCGCAGTCAGTCAGCGCCTTGCCAAGAGGTGTGAGCGCTGTACCTCGGCAGAATTGAGGGTGCAAAGGTGCGTCTGTGAAACTTTGCGGGGCCTGGGCGTCTCCCGTTAATTTATGTCCATTCAATGGATTATGGACAAAAAAAGTGCGCAAAGGGAGGTTGCCAGGGCGCGTCTGGAGCTAGCGCTAAACGCGACAGCATTCGGGTCGCGAGCCAAGCGCGGGAGACTGCAAAACCACCTTGTAGCCGCCCGCACCCATCATCCCCACACATCAGAGGGCGTTGTGTCAGCTGGTTCTTCTCGAACTCAGCAAGTGGCACCCGCCGCTGTTGGAACACGACGCATGCGTTGGACGCAAATGATGAAAGCAAACGCATTGCAAGCCTATTTTAGGGCAAAAGAGGAAAAAACTGAAAGACACTAACATCCATTTTGAGTGCAAGAATTACTTGTCAACTGAACTCAAATCAGGTCAATGTCGCGCGCTAAAAATGGATGTCGAGGCGGTGGTCGTGGAACCAAGGCACCGCTCCTCATTGACACGGTCATTGGCAAGGTGGTTAAACGTAACCGTCGAAACTTCTCCGCCACCTGGATAAACTACAAAAAGGCATTCGACTCGGTGTCTCATAGATAGCTGATGAGAATCTTCAAGCTGTACTAGGTTGACTGTACAGTTAGAGACTTCCTCGGGCAGTGTATGGGGCAGTGGAGTACGATCCTTTGTCAACTAGGTGCGCAGATGATGAAAATGGATGATCGATCTTACAGCTAACAGCTACAGAAACTAAACCCTCTATCCTTAGCCAATGAGCAATGACTAGACCCAGTAGTACAGTGCATTTCCAACCGGGAGACCGTATGGAAGGAGAAACAGCTCCACGGGAGGTTCTACAAGGCTCTACATGAGCCTTTCGTAGACACAGTCGCCTCCCTCCAGTGGCTACGTTTCGGTGACCTCTTTAGGGAAACCGAGGGTTTTGTCTGGGCGATACAGGATCAGGTTAAAAGACCAACAATTATCGGAAATACATCCTAAGGAAAGGCGCCGTCGATATCTGTCGAGCTTGTCGCCATCCCGGTGAGTCGCTTAGGCATGTCATCTCCGGATGTTCGGCGCTTTCTAACTCTGAGTATTTGCACAGACACAACCTAGTAGCCAGGATTCTACACCAGGAGCTCGCTCTGAAATGCGGTCTCGTAGATAGGAAACTGCCATATTATAAGTAATTGCCGGAAGCCATGCTCGAAAATGACCGGGCCATTATCACAGACATGACTATTCTTGCGAATAGGCCTGATATTGTGCTGATGGCCCGGGCACTGTCAATGATATTTTTGTTTGACATTACCATTCTTAATGACGAGAACCTCGTGAAAGCCAAAGCAGATAAACAGACAAGATATCTGGTTCTGGCTCACGAGGCGACCGACATGTGAAGTGATCTGCCGCAGGAAATAATTCCTGTGGTCATTTCTGCGAACGGGCTAATCCCAGTCAGCCTCCCAGCTCATCTGAGGCGACTGGGACTCCGTGACGGACCGCCCAGACTCAAGTAGTTGGTATTTGTATTATAATATGGCACGTGCATTAGTTTGTTATTTGTAATGTGTAATTGATAATATAAATAAAACTACTACTTATTCCGAACCTTCTCTGCAAATTTGGGCGTATATTGCAAAATAACCATGTATACTGCTTTACTTCAAAATTTTAATTTAGGCTTCGGTTAGTTCTGCTTACAGCGCGACGACAGCGCCGCCACAGACATCTAAATTAAACCTCAGTTAAAAATCAAAATGCAGATGAGTTGTCACCCCTGAGAACTAAGATGGAATGCCTCGTTTTCAGGAAAAAGGGTCTCCAGTTCTCTACACTCACCATACAGAACACAGCAACAATGAGTTGCTATTTTATTGCATTGTGTATATGTATATATATAATTTTTTTTATTTTTTAGACTTTCAATTTAGATTATTGCTGCACCGCCTCTTGTTTGTCTATCACTGCTTAGTCTAATGGTTGACTGGGAGAGAATGCCCTATGCGGCCTATTGAATTAAGTCGGCCGTGTATACAACTTTGTGCATGAAGGTTTTAATAAATAAATTTACGGTTATATTCTCTGAGAGCGTGGTCCTTCCCCGGTCGAGCCAACCCATTAGTGCTACAACCACAATATGATTGGGTCATGGATCTCCAAAATTGTAATAAATAAATTAGGTTACAGTTATTAGTTATTACCTCCATTTTATTTTCGAAGTAGCTAATTCATATCAATGACACTTTTTTATATTTAGCAGCTTTTACTCTCCATTTGGCTTCTGTCGTAATCAAAATGTGCACAATAAAATAGCTGTTGAATTTCACAACATCATTCATTTAACTATGTTTTGTACCACTTTTAATTATTAGTGAATTATTATTTTGACGCTACGTAGTGCGTGATAGTTTAATACGTGGTAGAGCTACGGCTCGACCGGAGAAGGACCACGCTCTCACAGAATACCAGCGTAAAATAGCGGCTTAATAATGCTGTGTTTCGTATGGTGATTTGTAGAGAACCGGAGACCCTTTTTACAGGAAATAGGCATTCTATCTTAGCCCTCACGGGTAACAACGCATCTGCATTTTGATTCTTTATTGGTGATAGATATAGATGTCTATGGTTCACTTACTATCAGGTGGACTGTGCGCTCGTTTGGGCACCCTATCCTATAAAAAAAGTGAATTTTTCATCGGCGTATCGTGGTTATTTGCACCATAAATATTCGTCCTTACTTCTTAGTTCACTCCTTAGGTGCCAAAGCGCAATCTGCATAATACACTGTTTCATTGCTATAGTATAAAGGGAAATGTTTGCTTTTAGTATCAGTTTAAATCTTCTATTTACCTATCTTTCTTTCTTTTGAGTGTTTTTAAATTAATTAATCGCATTTCATTTTATGAGCAGTGAGTACATACCGGATTTTATTATAAAATTTAATTTGAAACAAAAATTCTCACAGGTTTTCATTTTGTTTTTGTCTTTGTTTTCTGTTTTGTTTTTGTTTTCGTTGTTTTAAGTAACTAAAATGGTAACACTACCATATCGTGATAACTATGAGATCATTCTGGTGTAACCCATAGTTGCCATTCATGACAAGAGAATAAGGATTCTTTTACGCTGTTATCACAAGGCAAGATTACGATTGTAATATAGTGGGCTACTCTAAGACGTCCCGTGGGTGTCGTAAGAGGCGACAGAGAGAAACAGAAATGACAGGAGATGGGCAGTGTCTTCCTAATAACAACTAGAAAAGTAAAACTGCAGTTGCTAACACACCTAGCATGGCAACTATAGCAATATGGGGGATATTAGCAGCCTTATGAGCAAATTTATGGGGAGGCCTATATTCAGCAGTTGACTTTGATAGACTGTAATGCATATAAGAATGAATGAATTAAGATAACTTATCTTACTTACTATTAAATCTGATTCAAATGTTATTCATAAAAACTGCAATAAACAATGTAAGATACTACGTTGAGCGAAAGCAATGCAAGCATAGTAGATTGAAGTTTTCTTTTCTACCGAAGCAATTAATACCGGCTACTTTAACTCTCCATAGCGAAGTTATTTTTACATAGTAAAATAAGGGATCAAAAACTATTAAAGCAATATTAGCTGACTTTATTCTCTTTGGAAGGGTAAGACGGGACTATGGAATACAAAATTAACTTTATATTAAAGTTTGCATGCAATTCGCGTATCCGGCTCTTTCTTAAGGCACAATGAGTATTTTAATTCTAAAATAATATTGAATACAATAAGAAACGCTAATAATTGTCTCAATCTTAAAATTCAGTCAGATTTACAAGTTTATATCAAACTTAGTGGTAGGCGAAATGATCATGAATCACATGATCATGCGTAAAATTATTTAAAATTGTTAAATTAATAATTACAAAAGCAATTATTTATTTTCATACATAACAGTTTTGTATATTTAAGCAAGCAGCAAAATGGTAAAGGCCCCGCCGGAGAAATAATAACATCCGCATCCCTGTTTCCCAAACGGCAAATTATAAACGCACGAATGAGCGATTAAATGCCAATCAGGGATCTGTTAACGCCCAATGGTTAACGCTGGGAGAATTTGTTGAATAAATTTGTATTTTTACTTTTAACTTTATTAGTAACTTTCCTTTGACATTTCATTTCGTTTGAGAATAAAATATGAAAGTCACTATATTCATTAACAAACGAAGCGGTATTCGTCACAAATATTAAAAAATAGGGTGACAAACAATCTTGGTTTACTTTTAATAATAAGGCACTATTACTGCAGACGAAGGATATCTGTAAACAACTCTACGTACAAATTGAATTTAACAGATACATTGTACCCCATAAAGACTTAGATATATTATCTTATTTTAAACTTTTGTTTGTGTTGTACTTTGACCGTGGTAGCTCAGGAGCTCAGCGCTCGCCATAATTTTCATAGAACGCAAGCAATTCCTGATTTGATCCCCACCAATGAAAATGTTAATTGCAAATTTAAGAGTGTATCTACCACGTGCTCAGCGGTAAAAGAAATGAAAGTAAGGAAACCTGCATTTATGAGGGATTAAAATAATTACAGAACATGTGACATTTTTTTAAATAATGTACGAGCAGCTATGCAGGTCTAGACCGGTCGCAGTGATACCGGTCTCTCTAGAGAGACCGGTATCACTGCGACCTAAAAGATCTATCGTGATCGATGCTACATTATGTCTACAGTTCACTGCTAAGCCCTACGTCTTCAATTAATAGAAGGAGTAGCTTAGATGTGAGTAATTTTATTTCTTCTGGGCGAAGTACATAGTTTCCCAGATGAGTGCTGCGTTTGAGCATTAAGGGTCCGCAATTTGTCAGGATGTGTAAAGGCATTTCTTCCTCTAGAGAGCACAACCGGCACATCCTTGAGTTGCTTAGTCCCTGGATGGACATGAGATTTTTAAGACAATAGTGTGCAGTCAGGGCTCTTACCAGAATGCGCAATTTATTTTTACCTAATCGCAGTGCTTCTGAAGCGAATTTACGATCGAAAGCCCGAATTAAGGTTTTAGAATGTTGTAAGCCTGGTGTATCAGACTAGATCATAAGTGATTTATTGTGGTAAAGAATTTCCAGGGTCGATCGGGCGAGGCTTTTAGAGATTCCACAAAATGGCTCGGGTCCAAATTGTGTACACTTTGAGCCCTCCCGTGCGAGCTTGTCGGCAGGTTCATTGTCTAAAATACCAGCGTGACCGGGAATCCATCTTAAAACGACCTATTTGTTACCTCCCAGGGTGTCTACGCAATCTCCAACTAGCTTCGAGTTCACCAAGTTTGATCTCAGCGCTAGCAGTGCTGCTTGACTATCAGAGTTAATATAGATTAACGTAATATTTTTGCAGATTGATTTCCGCACACTGAAGTGTGGCGAAAATTTCTACCTGGAAGATAGAGGTAAATCTACCCAAATTCATACTAAGTTTAAAGGGGCGTTACCCATAAATTCCTAAACCTACGTTGAGGCCCATTTTTGACCCATCAGTATACTACATAAAGCTACCGACCTCACAAATGATCTGTCCATTCAGCCAGTCTTCTCTGGAGGGTAGTTCCACTGTATACTTTTTGTTAAAAGTATGTAGTAGACGCATCATATCTGAAACCATGCATAAGACCAGTGTTTCCTTGATGAAAGCAAGCTCAAACCGCCCTGAGCGTTAGCTCGCTTTATGCAAACTAGCCTTCGCCTCCTTGTCTAAGTAAAATTCAAGGGGAGTTAGTAATTTTTTTTTTTACATTGGGAAATGCCTACGCATACCCACCTCGCGGGGGCAAGGACGGTTTATGTCGGACTCGCACTGACTAAAACCCCATGGTGTTCCACCTTCGCCGCATATTAGCAGGGCCACGGGAACGCTTTCGCACACATCCGCGGCCCCACCAGCGCCGGCCGCCTCATGGCAGCCCCTTCTCGGGGGAAGACCTCTCCTCCCCATTCTCCTTCTTAGGCAAGGCGCACCAGGAACACAAGGCACGCCCCGTCCACGGCCACCAACTTCACCTACGTAACGGCCCTCCCGAGTCCGATACGCGGAGTCCACGGGGCCAGGAAAATCGAGCGCTTAGTAACACCCGCTTTCCCGATCCCAGCGGTGGATCTGGTCTCTGGCTCCGCCGCATTTTTCATTTTAAATGTTGATTCATCAAGTGAAATAGATGGGAAGTAAAAGAGCACAAATATTAGTTCCACAACTCGCGCAAGCGTAGTGTGCCACTTTTCTGTTTTATCTCTCACTCTGAATACAAGGTCAAGTTTATCACTTAATATTAGTTTGTAAGTTATTGTACATACAAAATTTGGTTTTGCTATGCTTAAACTTAATAGATTTAATAAGCATATTGATCTCGGATTAGATATCTTAATCATTACTAACCGTTATGAAACAATATTTAAAGGAGGTTACAAATTTAATTTAATAAGAGGAAATAATCAATTATAAAGCAAGTAAATCAGCAAGTAAACAGTCAAGTAAATAATTTTGTAAATAAGTACTTAATAGTTAAGCGAATAAGCAAGATTATCGTCAAGTAAAATTACAAGTTAAAAGTCAAGTAGTTAACCAAATAAATAACAAGTAACTAAATATACAAGTAAATAATAAGCAAGTAAATATACAAGTAAATAAGAAAGTTAATAAGCAAGTATATAAGAAAGAAAATAGTAAAATAAAATAGACAAATAAAAGTCAGGAAATTAATGAAGTAATTACTCAAGTAAATAAGTCAGTAAATAGTCTAGTAAATAAGCAAGTACATACATTGCAAAGCCAAAGTAAAAGTCACTCTGGAGCTATGAGATCCAGAGGTTGATGATATATCTTGCAGTTTAAATGTTATACAAATCTCAATATTGGTGTTCTTGTCGCTTAATAAATGTAAACTTTCAAACACTAAAATAGTCAGAGTAATACAAAAGCTCGCGTAGAACATCATTAGCATTTTTATGACATTATGGTTACGTTATATGCAGCTTGCAGCTCTCAGAGTTGTGACAAATTGTACTTATCTGTGTGGAACAAAAAAACAATTTTACTTTAGAGTAAAAGATAAGGTAAAGGTGTTAAACAGATTGGAAATCCCGGTACTACATGTCTTACATCTTTGAAGCTGTTCCCCTTTACCGGTCTGGACACTTTATTAATTAATTAAACCAAAAATCCTCCGTATGGCAAAGATTCCCTCACATTGCCATAGAATGCCTCAAAGTGAGGGTTATAATTATATATTTTTATAGGGTGACAAACGAGCACACAGTCCACCTGACGGTAAGTGGTTGCTGTGACCCATAAACATTTACATTTATCCTCAATAAAGAATCAAAATGCAGATGCGTCGTCACCCATGAGAATTAAGATGGAATGCCTCTTTTCCAGTAAAATGGGTCTCCGGTTCTCTACACTCACCATACGAAACACAGCAGCGTTAAGCTGTTATTTTACGCTGGTATTTTGTGAGAGCGTAGTCCTTTCTCCGGTCGAGCTGACACATTCGTGCTACAACTATACTACTAATATAACTGTAGCATGGCTCTACCACGTATATATCAACATAATTGTCATGCTTGGCAGGTGGGTTAGCAGCCGCTGTTTTTCATTACTTTCAGTTGTTTTTAGGAAGGTATTGCTCCTCATCTACTATTTCAATTTCCCTCTGTCGTCTTTTATGACATTCACGGGATGATATTGGGTAGTAGATTCACTTATGCCGCCGATATACTTCTGTGAAGTATATTCTAGTGTAAAAGAGATGGCTAAACCAACATCGGCTTGATGTCAAGGGACTGGAACTTTCTAGCATTTCTCATAGTTACTCCTTACGAATTACACGGGACGAAATAAAAAATGGATGCTCCTACTCTGCCACCGCTAGGTCTACAAATAATTATTTGCACTGTTTATCTACTTTATTTTCTCATGTTACATTTAACACAAGTATAAATTAACATTTTGATAATTACATTGCTTCATGTCAAAAAAAATGTAAGCCACAATTCGGCAACGTAAAATTTTTCGGGTTATGCAAATTTGCTTCTAAAAGTTCTTTGTACTACGCCGAAATGTGCTCTGAAAGTTAGTATCACACGTAATTCATGCAAACTTTATTTTAGATTGACTAGTCTTGTTCGAGAATGTTGTTATAGATAACAAGCATGTATATATTAGTAAATAATGTTGGTTTTATTACCTAAAGTTAGGTTTTAAACAAATAAGTGTTATGTATTCCGCTTATACAAATAACATTCACAATCTAGTAATAGCAGTTATATGACTTCACAAAGTCAGTAATTAATTCATGTGCAATGGCACAATACGCCCTTGCAATAAAATTCTACAAAACATACAGTTTCTCAATAGCTAAGGTCAAAAAAACTATTATGCAAAGTGTGTGTATTAAGGAATACACGGAGGAGAATAACCCTACCCTATGACTATTTACAATTTTACTTGGTTTATACAGCAATACAAAATTGTGATGGGTATATTTATAAAAGGTCCCACATTTTCTGATTCAATAGTAAATAAAACTTAAAATGATTTTAATACAAATAATATAATTTAAAATTAATCTCCTTTTTGGAAGTCTGCAGAAAATCATTTCTATTCTAATCTAAAACATTTCCTGTGTCTCTTCTGGTCAAAAAGGCTCGATGTTACTAATTAAGTTGTTGCTAAAACAAAATGTGCATTTATGTAGCAAAAGTTTTAACATGTCTCTGTACCCCAAATAAGTTGTTGTTCGACAAATAACAAATTATGTGGACTACGAGTATCTGTGCAATGCTAATGGCACATAAATATCATGGAACCGGGGGGCACACGTAAAGTGCACTACAAACCCATTCAAGTAAGGATATATGACTAGATTTTGGGTGCATTGCAGTATTCCAGGTGCAACTGGTAATTGTCATTTATTACGGTTCGGAAAGCGACATATGTACATAGAGAAATATTCGTGTGTAGGAAATAGGAACGATGGTTTTATGTTCGGTTCATGAGACTTAATGTTTGCGTGTTAAATTATTATCTATCGGTTACAGAGTTAAAAAAACTTTTTGTGTATTTCTTTAAAGTTAGAAAAATATATAAGTTCTGGGATTTAATCATGATTCTGCCCAGCATAATTTACCTAATAAGAATCTTGTAAAAGAAATTTTTCTCAACATAATTATTTATTTTTTCATTTAATATTCTTTATTGCACACCACAGTTACAAAACATACAGAAATTATTTATACAAAGGAAGTATGCAATGGGCGGTCTTATTGCTGAGAGCAATTTCTTCCAGACAACCAATGAATGGACGGTATTGCAAGAGAATGACAAATGAATGAATGTATAATGATGTATAATGACATAATGAATGATATGAATGAAGTTAGTGTAAAAAAGAGGTAAAAAATAATATACATACCAATATTTATATATATATATATATATATATATATATATATATATATATATATATATATATACGTAATATAAAATACATATACAACATGTAACAAAAACCCTGTAGTTTCCATCAAGTGCGTAGGTATTTAATGGTTTTTATTGTTTTCAATACTGAATTATTTTTACGAGGTATATAAATCCCAACCAATTCTACATCCATTCAGAAAATAAATAGTTGCATTTAATAGTACGCGAGTGAACCGAGTCTGATCTCCACCAGCACCAAAGAAATAATGAATTGAAATTTTATTGATTGGTAAATCGGCTTTTCACACATCACTCTAGGTAAAAGCAAACATCGTGAAGAAAATTAAATAATTCCGTAACAGGAATAGGAGCTGCGCGACCGAATTACCACTACTACAGAACCTTTTCACAATAGAATAGAATAGAATAATTTTTTATTCAATATTGATTATTTCATAATACTTATTGAAAGTCATTTTTTATTTACCACTGGTTTGGAAAATACCTCAGTCCTGGGAAGAACCAGCAAGAAACCCAGCGGGACTTTTTTTTAAACGTAATTTCACTTAACAATAATTTTGTTTATACAATTTTAAATGATATTTTCATAGAACCAGCATGGTGGCGATTACCCTATTCCCAGGGGTTATTTTTATTCATGTATTCCTTGATATTATAATAACCCTTCTTGTACAGTTTTTCTTTAATAAAACTTTTAAACTTGTTTATTGACAAATTTTGAATATGTTCTGGGATTTTGTTGTTAAAGCGTATACATTGCCCCATAAATGAATTGATTGACTCTGTGGAGTCTAGTAACTGGCATTACAAGCTTATGTTTGTTCCTAGTATTTTAAGTATGCACATCCTTATTCTTATTAAAGCTATTTATGTTTTTATGCACATACATTACATTCTCATAAATATATTGCGATGCCAAAGTTAATATGTTTATTTCTTGAAATTTTTTTCTGAGAGACTCTTTACAATTTAGGTTATAAATCGCCCGTACGGCTCTCTTTTGCAAAACAAATATAGCTTCAATATCAGCCGCATTACCCCATAGCAAAATTCCATAAGACATTACGCTATGAAAGTAACTAAAATACACTAATCTAGCTGTCTCAACATCTGTGAGACTTCTAATCTTTATTACAGCATATGCTGCAGAACTAAGTCTGCTCGCTAATTTAGTAATATGGGGGCCCTATTGAAGTTTCGCGTTAATAGTAATACCAAGAAAAATATTGGTATCCACAAGACTCAACTCTTCCCCATTTAACAACACATTGGTATTCGAATGTTTTACATTAGGTATTGTAAATTTAATACACTTTGTCTTATTGCCGTTTAAGAGCATATTGCTGGCGTTAAACCAATGTACCAATTTCGATAGAGCATTATTTACATCGACATAATTAATTAACTGTCGGTTGAGTTTGAAAATTAAAGAGGTATCGTCAGCAAATAATACTATATCGTGATTGTCCCCTACAAGATAAGGTAAGTCATTAATATAGATTAAAAACAGGAATGGGCCAAGAATCGAGCCCTGAGGAACGCCCATTGATACTACCGATCCGGAGGAACCTTTACCATTTATCACGACTTTTTGAGTTCTGTTACTTAAATATGAAGTAATGAGTCTAAGAGCTACATTTTTTACACCGTAATGTTGTAGTTTCCTGATTAATGTTTCACGATGAACACAATCGAAAGCCTTGGAAAGATCACAGAAAATACCTAAGGCATCTTGTGAATTCTCCCAGGCAATAAAAATATATTTCAGAAGCTCAACGCCGGCATCAGACGTCGAGCGACCCCTTGTAAATCCAAATTTGTTTTTATGAAGTAATTTATTTGTATTAAAAAAATTAACAATTGATCCAAAATTATTTTTTCAAAAATTTTACTGAGAGTTAGTAGTACAGAAATAGGTCTAAAATTAGCGGGGTCCAATGTACTATCAGATTTAAATATATTGGTAAATCCAATTGGGCATACCTTAAGCGCATTAAAAAAATTACGTATAACATGATTATACGGAATTTTTAAAGTAGTTTAAATACATTTCGACAGCACTATCGGCCTCAACATCCTCGAAAACCATGAAAATGACACCCGTGATGAAAAAATTGATACCTATTGCAGCCGCCATCTTGGATTTACATTTCGACAGCACTGTCGGCTTCAACTCTCTCGAAAACAATGAAAATGACACCCAAGATGAAAAAATTGGCACCCACTTCAGCCGCCATCTTGGATTTACATTTCGACAACCCTATCGGCTTCAACTCTCTCGAAAACTATGAAATTGACACCCATGATGAAAAAATTGATACCTATTGCAGCCGCCATCTTGGATTTACATTTCGACAGCACTATCGGCTTCAACTCTCTCGAAAACCATGAAAATGACACCCAAGATGAAAAAATTGGTACCTACTTCAGCCGCCATCTTGGATTTACATTTCGACAGCACTATCGGCTTCAACACTCTCGAAAACCATGAAAATGACACCCAAGATGAAAAAATTGGTACCTACTTCAGCTGCCATCTTGGATTTACATTTCGACAGCACTATCGGCTTCAACATCCTCGAAACTCATGAAAATGACACCCATAATGAAAAAATTAATACCCATTGCAGCCGCCACCTTAGATTTACATTTCGACAACCCTATCGGCTTCAATTCTCTCGAAAACCATGAAAATGACACCCATGATGAAAAAATTGATACCTATTGCAGCCGCCATCTTGGATTTACATTTAGACAGCACTATCGGCTTCAACTCTATCGAAAACCATGAAAATGACACCCAAGATGAAAAAATTTATATCTATTGCAGCCGCCATCTTGGATTTACATTTCGACAGCACTATCGGCTTCAACACCCTCGAAAACCATGAAAATGACACCCAAGATGAAAAAATTGATATATTTTGCAGCCGCCATCTTGGATTTACATTTCGACAACACTATCGGCTTCAACACCCTCGGAAACCATGAAAATGACACCCATGATGAAAAAATTGGTACCTAATTCAGCCGCCATCTTGTATTTACATTTCGACAGCACTATCAGCTTCAACACCCTCGAAAACCATGAAAATGACACCCATGATGAAAAAATTGGTACCTACTTCGGCCGCCATCTTGGATTTACATTTCGACAGCACTATCGGCTTCAACACTCGAAAACCATGAAAATGTCACCCATGACAAAAAAATATATACTACTTGCTTTTAGTACGTACTACTATTATTTATTCTGTGCTTTTAAATATTGTAATAAAAAAATGTCTTATTATTATTATAATTAAGTATTTAAGAAATTTGGTTATTCGAATATCGTGTATTTGTACAGCGATCTTTTAGAGCCGCTGCAAGCAACCGAAACAATGCCCACTCACGAAGGCGACTGAAGCCAAACCACAGAAAAAAAAACAAAAAACCAGCACAAACTATATAGAAACACTACCAAACCAGTGGCATACAGTCCATACTATAATTTTTCTTAGAGGTATTATTATGTCATGACAGTTTGTCCATGTTGCAGTAGATGTCGCTTTTTTAAATTTAGCCATGCTTGGCCAATTAAGAATCAAACAAATTAATGAATAGTTTAAAATACAATCGAACCTTGCTAACTTACTATTTTGTTACAAAACAAATTTGTAATTAAATTTTTAGTATAATTTATTTATTTTACATTATTCCCTATATATAATGTACTCTGTGAGCCAAACTAAACTACTCATTACTACTCTATGGCTGTAGCTTCCCATTTAGAGAAAGAGTTTTGGCGGGAACTCGACCGGCGGCGGCTTGCTGCTCCTGTATTATTGTTTAAATAATGGTTTGAAGTGGACTTTGATATGTAAAAGTAGTGCGATTTTGTGTATTAAGTGTCTGCGCATGTGAACTATTAATGGAAACTGTGAAACAAGTGCTCTGATGGTGATGGAATCTCAAGATAAGCTGTTTGTTTGCATAGGTGCCTTTAGATACCATCGCCAACTGTCAGCTACCTGCTGGCTCAAGTTACCGTCAAAATCTCCCAAGGCTGCACAATGTGACGCATCAACATATTGTGAAGCAGTGAAATATGAAGGAAAATTATACATGAAGACAAGGCTGTATGGCATAGTTCCTTTGCCTGCTCTCTCGAGCGAATAATAAAAACAACAACAACAACCATTTAGAGAAATATTTTTGTATACGAGGCTAACAAATCAACGAAAATTTCGCCATTTTGGAGCCGAAAAAAATTAATTATAGCTAAACAAAGCAAAACTACACTGCCATTTACATTCAGTGGCTTCCCACATGATAGATGAAGAGATTAAAAAATAGATTGAGTTAAACAATTAATATTTTCAAAAGTTATTGTGTTTACAAGCCACAGGGACATGATAAATCCACACCATAAGCCACTAAAACCCTTTTTTTTATTTAAAAATAGCAATTAATCGATTTAAAAAAAATATTAATAAGTTCAACAATCATTTATCTTTCTAACAATGTGCTTTTTATATCATTTATATGTATAATATGATTGCTAGATACGATTTTATTCGATAAAATGTTGGAATCTTAATTTTTAGGCGATAGTAGAACATACCTTGCGCTTCCGCTTAAGGTATGCAATAAAGGTATTTCTTTACTATACTTCATTAAGTCAGGAAATACACCAGAATCGATACAAGTATTAAAAATAATAGCAAGATGAGGTGCAATTAAATATGTTATGGACGCAATAACTGTAGCGGATATCCCCCACAAATCTGCGGTCTTCTTTACATCAATGGTTTTGAAGTATTTTACAACATCTTGCGATAGTACTTTTTCAAATCTAAATTCTTTTAAACAGGTGTTAACATTCTGTTTGAGTAATGATTCAGCAACAGTTGGGGAAGTATTCAATGACTCGGTTGTCAAGATAGGAATATCAGTGAAATATTTCTCAAACACATTTCAGAATTCAGTGGAGACCAACTAAAACATAAATAGGCTCACTTTACTCACTTTACAACTAATGCCGTCAAGATCATGTAAACAACCACGATAACTCTAATAAGATAGCTCGGCTAAAGAGATTATATTATATAGCCACTTTAACCTGCATAGAAATTGCAGCTAAACCAACACTGCATGTTATCTTACATTTTTCAAATAAAGCATTGAATTAAATAGTCAGTGGAACTGCTCTCTTATTTTCGTCTAAACGTCGTCTCCATATAATAAAAATGTTATTATTTGAATTTCATGTGCGTATATACGTAATAATTGTTCAATTAAATGCAAAATAGCAATGAAATGTTGTAATTATTATGAATAATGAAAATAACCAATTGATCCAAAAAGTTTTGCCTTTTTATTTTAAAAAATAAATAACAAACTGCCAGTCTTATTACAGGTCAAACTTTTTTGTTACATATGCTATTTAAAATGTTTCAGAAATATAAACGCTCACTTAGATTTATCTCAGACATGCTTTTCATGAATACGAGTCGTAATTTCAAAACAAAACCAACGGAACTAAACAATCTAGCTTTTACAGCTTATGACTTGTTTAACTGTTTCCTGCTATTTAGATTAGTTTTAAATACCTACCTTGTTTTAAATTTTAATAAAAATGTTGATCTCTTCATTATAACTATGAAACACAAAACATAAATCTGAACATTGTTATTAAATACAATTGAAATTTTTAACAGATAACATCACACATCATCATTATCTTCATCATCATCTTCTCCTTTTTCTTTTTCTTCTGCATCAGAACGTTAAGAAAAGTAAGGAGGACTCGTTGTAATGGTTTGTACGTCACACACTGGGTATTTCGCATCTGACTTAATCGACATTTTATATTGAAATCTATCAAAAGTAATAAGCTTTTTCTGACATTTCCCATTGTCACCTCTTACGACATCAACAGGACGAAATGGATGGATGTATTTTTATACCGCCATCACACAAAATCTTTTTTGTATTTAAAATAATTCAGATTAAAATATAGAAGTATTTCTATAATCTATAGGAAAATCGCAACGTCTTTATTGATACTTGCAACGTAGCATTATTATAATATCCAGATTGGAACGTTAAATGTGTGTACTACAAATCCATTGAAGCGAATGTGTGTGGCTGCATCGCAGGAGCGTAGGTTAATTGCGGTAATTGTTACTCATTACTGACTATTCGCAATATGTAGCGATAAACTTGTATCAAGGAAGCTAAGCTAGTGCGTTGTGTTATTAGAATCCTAGAAACCTAATCTAAGAAAATGAATTAATAAAAGTAATATATTTTCAATGAATTAATAAGCTAAAGTTGTAATGGGGCGGCGATGGTAATAAATTTAGGTCGAAAATTCAGAATCAGTGGAAAATCAAGAAATAAGAGCGGTGTAGAACGATAACTGGATGTATTAACGTCTTAATTAAACATGAGGCGGTGTTTGCAGACGATTCAAGACCATGCTGTTTGGTAGTTTTTGGTATAAAAAATAAAACGAGCAAATATATTTTATATCACGGGTAAATTAATGACATTTTTCAAATAACTTATGTACACTTTGATATAATCTCGTTATATGAAAGGCGACAGAGGGAAAACTTCTTCCCAACAACTACAACAAAAATGAACTGGTTGCTAGCCCACCTGCCATGCATGGCAACTATGGCAATTATCCCCCCCCCCCCCCTATGAGGGAATTTATGTAGAGAGGATTATGTTCCGCAGTGGACTTTTTTTTTTTGCTGTGGCAACCCTGGTGATAAGTTGTAAAAGTAATTGGTCCCGATAAATTTTAATAATTTAAATATTGTATATTCACCACATCCACCTCAATTTTATGTTATAGCTAATAATTACTGCCGCTTTGTATTTAATATTTAAGAAAGTTGGTACATAAATATTATAACAACAATTTGGTGTTGGAACAAAAAGTGACAGGTAACGAACATTGTTTAAAAATTATTGTAATCCTTATTTCATATCATTCCCTTTATAAATTAAAAATTGATTCTATTACTCAGGTTATTACATTCTTTGCGGGTTTCTTTTCGAATTGTTTTAACGATAATTTGATTTGAGACTTGTAAATAAAAAAAAAACAATAACTCGATATTAGCTTACTCTGCTCCTTCTGTTTTCGATCTTTGTTTTCTTTTATTATTTATAATAAATAGTAAAATGAATACTCGCAACGACAAGACGCGCCAGATGGAGAACCAACTCCAGCTTGCGCTCCAAGAACTTAAGGCGTCCGGGGAGCAGTGTGAACTGTTGCTTAAGGAAAGGGATGATAATGAAAGGGAAATAGTTAGCATAATTGCCAAAAATACACAGTTGAAATGTGATATGGTTAAGTTACATACAGAATACACAAGTGTTATAAAAGAAAGAGATCAGCTACAGGGAACGGTTAATGAGTTTGACCAATGCAGCAAGGAATATGAGGAAGCTCTCAGGTTAATTGCTGCATTGAAGTTACAGTTGAATGAGTCTAATGAGCAAATAACACAATTTAAAACATATATAGATAACCTTAAAGCCTCCCAGACTCAAAGCCTATTCTCTGAGCTTGTGCAATGTGAAACTTCAAGAATGTTACAGCAATCTGCAACAATAGACTTGACTGGTGACGACTCTTCCACTTCAGGAAACACAGTAAGGATAAATTGCAGTAAAACCAAATTGAAGAAGTATATAAAAGTTAATAAATACATAAGGAAAGTACAAAAATTAATAAGAAATAAGATTAATACCAAAAATTATGTTAATGTATGTAAAGAAAAGCAAGCATTGTTATGTGAACTTAATTTGTATTCAATTGAGGTGGATAACATAAAAAAATGTTATGAGACTGAAGTAGAGTGCCTTAAATCAGAAATATTATCACTTATGAACACCCTTCAAACTGTGTCCAATAAATATAAATCAGCCCAAAATGAAATAAAATAACACATATTGGCTATGGATAATCTGGTAAAGACTTGTAAACATAATGAGGAGCGGTTTGACTCCTTAGTTAAATATCAATGTGAGTGTCAGCGCTCAATACCAGATACTTCAAAGTCAGTGTGTGCTGATAATATTATACCACCACCAAAACTCTATGACAGTGCCATAGCAGAGGATATTAAAATAATAAATAACTCAAATATTACTAAAAATAATATAATTGTTTATAGCGATGACATGGGAAAAAATCTAGGCATAACTTTAAATAACTCTTTAAAGGGACAAAAAGTTACAAATTGCTGCATGCCTGGAGCATCTTTTAGTGACATCCTAAATAAAATTATTGTTACTAAATTGTGCCCAAATAGTACAATAATAATTATTGTTGGTAGAAGAGGCAGTATAAACAACAAACAGTTATTAAGATATATTGAACAACTTAATAACTTAAATGTACACAAAATTGTCTTGTTTACACTGCCTTATATACAGGGATTGCCACAGGAAAATAATTTAAGACATAATTTAAATATACAAATGTATAATTTAATATTTAATAATAATTTAAATTTGACATATAATTGTAATGATAATAATCATAAATTTCATGTTATTGACATAAATAATTTAATAAAAAAGTTTTGGACAAAAGATAGGTATTACCTATCCAAATATAATTTAAGACTGATAGCAAATGTGCTATCTTATTATTTACTTTTTAACTCAGCCAAGTTTTTGGCTACCAAAACTGCTTTTATTGAGCATAATCATTTGACATTTAATTTGGAATCAGTTCCAACTAATTTAAATTAGTGAATGAGAAAATAGAGACAATCTCTAGCAATAATAAGAGTTTAATTAATTTTGGTTACAGCCCACAAATAAGTAATAAAAATTGTTTACACCTGGTGTATCAAAATATACAAGGCATGTTGGGCAAAGAATTTGAAGTTGAATTGTTTTTAAATAGTAACAATATATACATCCTTTGTATTACTGAACATTGGCTAAAAGATTATAATTTCATGTTTAATTTCAGAAATCACCAGGTGGTCAGTTCCTTCAATAGAGAAAAAAGTTTACATGGTGGCTCCTTAATATTAGCAGATAAGTCATTATTATATAAAGAACGTAAGGATATTGTGAGCCTCTCTGTTGAACGAACTGTAGAAATGGCTTGTGTCGAGCTCGAGCACCTCATTGTTGTAAGTGTTTACAGACCCCCATGTGCTAGTTATGACCATTTTGAAAGGATTGTGGAAGAAGTTTTACTCAAACTTAGTAAACAGAACAAGTCTGTTGTAATATGTGGAGACTTTAATATCAATCTCCTTGAAACTTCTTCCATTAGTATTAAGTTTAGTTCATTGCTTAAATCGTATAATCTTGTAAATTTATTCTTAGAACCAACACGTATTGCTGGGCCTAGTGCGACCTGTATAGATAACATTTTTACAGATGTTAAGCCCTTGCATAAATCAATTATTAAAAATTTAAGTTCAGATCACTGTGGACAGTTCGTATCACTACCTTACATACACAAAAAACAGAAAAATAAGAAAGTTGTGTTTGTTCCAATAAATGTACATCGCTTGGAGAGGTTTAGAAGTAGTAAAAAGACTTCCATCACTTTCGTTTAAAAATAGTGCTAATCATATGTATGCTACATTATCTAAAATTATAAGTTGTGAATTTAGTAGAATATTTACTTCTAAAACTTTCTCTTTTAACAGTCGCAAATCATTTAATGAATGGGCGACAGTAGGAATTTATAAAAGTAGGCTAAGCTTATACGAGCTTTATGATGAAAGATCATATAATAGTAGTGTTATATTTAGAGATTATGTAAAAACATATTCTAAAATATTTAAAAAAGTGTGCTCTACTGCTAAGGCTTTACATTTAAGCAACAAAATTAAAACTGCATCCGACAAAATTAAAATGACCTGGAGAATAATAAATAGTGAAACGGGCAAGGTCAAACCGCGCAACTCGGATTTTCAATTGAATATTAACAATAATTTAACGCGATCTGATCAAGAAGTTGCTATGGCTTTTGAGAAACATTTTACTGATGTTCCTTTTTTGACAACTAAATCATTAAATTCTTCTCCTACTGTCGCCGAATCGTTGCTCAAACAAAATATAAAGGCTTGTTCTAATACTTTTAAATTCCATAGAGTACTGCTAAAAGATATCGTTAAATATTTTAAAGCTATTGATGTTAAGAAAACGGCAGATTTATGGGGGATTTCCGTTAAAGTTATTTTATCTATAATAGATATATTAGCACCTTATCTAGCCACTATATTTAATATAAGCGTCGAATCTGGTGTGTTTCCTGATTTTATGAAACATAGTAAAGTCATACCTATATTTAAATCTGGTAGTACAATAGACCCTGCCAATTTTAGACCAATTTCTGTACTACCAACATTAAGTAAAATTTTTGAAAAAATTATTTTAATTCAGATGTTAAGGTTCTTTAATATTAATAAATTGCTACATAAAAATCATTTCGGTTTTACAAGGGGTCGCTCGACAACTGACGCTGGAGTTGAGCTTATTAAACATATTTTTTGTGCATGGGAGAATTCAGAGGATGCTTTGGGTGTGACCTTTCCAAGGCCTTCGACTGTGTTCACCATGAGACATTAATCAGGAAGCTACAGTACTATGGTGTCAAGAACACAGCGCTTAAACTTATTATTTCATATTTAAGTAATAGAAAGCAGAAGGTTATTATCAATGCTAAAAGTTCTTCCGGGTCACCTGTACTAATGGGTGTTCCTCAGGGCTCGATCCTCGGCCCATTCCTGTTTCTGGTGTATATTAATGACTTACCTCACCTTGTAGGGGATAGTCATGATATAGTATTATTTGCTGATGATACTTCCTTGATTTTTAAACTTAAACGTCAATCATTTCATGTAGTGTTATGCTACTTACATTTCTTTGTACACTATTTCTCCATTCTGTTTTTGATTTTCTGCATTCATGTTTTGCATCACTTTATACTATTTTTCCATTCTGATTTTGATTTTCTGCATTTATATTTTGCATCACCTTTATTTCTATAGGATACTGTAACGTTTATACACAATAACATCATTTTACTTCGTATTTTCACACTATTTAGCACTTTTAAAATAGCTGTCAATGAAGTCTTACCTTTTTCGGGCTTTTATTGAATTCTCTGTAACTCTACAATTTCAGGCTTCGCGCACGCTGCCGTGCATTAGTTTTTCCTATATGAATAATATCTCATTTCTTACTTAAATGTAATAGTTTCTTAATAATAGTCCTAAAACTAAAAATTGCTCAATTTGACAACCATTGTTTATGTGGTTGTTATGGTAACTTTTATTCAAATTCGTCTCTGGTATGATGTTCTTCCTACATAAATACTCTTTGGCTATAGGTCATTTACAATAAATTTCGTTTTAATTTAAATAATTTCTCGTTCTCTCTAAAAAGGTATAAAAGCCGAACAATTGGAGAATACAGGACAGTCTCGCTTCAGTTCTCAAACGAGAAACATCTACTAAAGGCCTTATCCCGGGGCCGCTTTGCCCCGGGATCCTGCAAGCCTCCATCTACACGTGAAGTCGTCGGCAGTCTGCTTCAAGCGCGGGGCCACGCTACCTTCGTGCACGCTACGACTGCTTGCTCCAGGCGCCGAGTGCACCTACTGCCCGCGCTACCTCTGGGCGCGGCGACTACTTCTCCAAGTATTGAGCGCACCTACCCCAGGCGCTACGTGCGCCGGCTCCGGACGCTACGTGTGCCCAGTCCAGGCGCTGCGTGCCGTCGCCGCTGAGAAACCTCAAGCTCTGCGTGTGCCTATTTCTACAAAAGCAGCGAGGCTCCAGGCTCCACTATAAAACTATATTGTCCTATTCTCTTACCTTTATTTTTTTTAAAACCTAATTGTAATCTCATTTCATCCATCATCTTCATATTTCATTTTTTTTATAAAATTGTAAATACTTTTCTGAAACTTTAAATATATTATTTTCTTGGTCTACTTTTGTTGTTTTGCTGTTCGTAGGTTAGGTTCTCTTTATTTTTAATTGTCGCTTCACGACATTCAATGTGACGAAGTGAATAATGCTATATCAAAATTAGTGCATTGGTTTAACGTTAATAATCTGCATTTGAACGGAAATAAAACTAATTGTGTTAAATTTACAACAACGAATGTTAAAAATCTGAATACCAATGTGTTTTTAAATGGGGAGGAATTGAGCCCTGTTGTATCCACTGTTTTTCTTGGCATCACTTTTGACGCAAAGCTTCAGTGGGGCCCCCATATATCCAAATTAGCAAGCAGACTAAGTTCTGCAGCTTATGCTGTAAAAAAGATTAGAGGTCTCACTAGTGTCGAGACAGCTACATTAGATTATTTTATTTATTTCCATAGCATAATGTCTTATGGGATTTTGCTATGGGGAAATGCGGCTGATTCAGAAACTGTTTTTGTTTTACAGAAGAGGGCCATTAGAGCTATTTACAATCTAAAACCGAGAGAGTCTCTTAGAGATAAATTTAAAGAAATTAATATATTAACTTTGGCCTCTCAGTATATTTACAAAAATTTAATGTATGTTCACAAAAACAAACATAGTTTTAGTAAAAAAGTGATATACATTCTGTAAACACTAGGAACAAACACAAGCTAGTGATGCCAGTTTCTCGACTCCACAGAGTCAGTAATTCATTCTTGGGGCAATGTATACGCTATTACAACAAGGTCCCGGAAAGTGTACAGGTTCTCTCTATTACCAAGTTTAAATGTTTTATTAAGCTGAAACTGTATAAAAAGGGTTATTATAGTATAAATGAATACATGGTTGATAATAACCCCTGGGAATGAGGTGGTCGCTTCCAAGCAGTTTCTAAAATAAATTTTGTAAATAGTTCGTAATCATTTATATTGTAAAATTTATTTTAAAAAAATGTCCCACTGGGTTTCTTGCTGGTTCTTCCCAGGACAGAGGGTGTTTTTTCGAACCAGTGGTAAAGTAAAAAATGACTTTCAATAAGAATTACACATGTAATGTATATTGAATAAAATTATTCTATTCTTTTTTTCTTTTTTTTTATAGGATAAGGGTGACAAACGAGCACACAGTCCACCTGATGGTAAGTGGTTACTGCGGCCCATAGACATCTACATCTATCCTCTATTACAAATCAAAATGTTGATGCGTTGTCACCCGTGAGGACTAAGATGGAATGCCTCATTTCCAGTAAAAAGGGCCTCCGGCCACCTGCATTCACCAAGCGAAACGCAGAGGTAAACCTCTACTTCACGCTGGTTTTCTGTGAGGTCGTGGTACCACCCCGGTTCGAGCCGGCCCATCCGTGCGACAGCAAAAGCTGCCGCGTGGCTCTACCACTGTTAAGCCGGCCCATCCGTGGGACAGCAAAAGCTGCCGCGTGGCTCTACCACTGTTAAAACTATTCTATTCTATAATAGTCTGTAACAGTAACACAATAAAAATATTTTGAAATATGATATTTCAATATTAAAAACTAATTTTAAAATTAATATTCCGACATCTTCCCAGCCCCTATAAGTCCCCTGCTGAACATGAGCCTCTACCGTTATTGTCCGGAGGATCACGCTTGGCAGGCAGACTGACGATCGCAGTAGCATACGTTTTGCATTTTTTACGCTGCTCTCCATCGCCAGCCTGGGTATTTACAACCGACTACAAAAAAAAAGGCACTCAATTCGACTGTATTTTTTATGTGTGTTACCTTAGAACTTTTTTCTAGGTGAAACGATTTTTATGATTCTTTTTTTATTTAAAAGCTGGTGCTACTCGTATGGTCCCATATGAATTTGACCAGTAGTTTTTGAGTTAACCTTAATGATGATCTAATTTTATTTATATTGAAGTCGGTTGTACAAAATTTTTAATTTTACCACTTGTACATGAAGTTGTTATGTCAAGTTTCAAACAAGATTTTTACTTATAACATAACTGTAAACTTCAAGGTTTATAGATTTCAAGGAATCTGCTAAAATTGAATCAGATTGGTTAAGAGACTTAGCCGCGGCGCCCACCTAAGCTACATGATTTCGACATGGCTTGTAGCATGATTCTGACGATGCTCTGACGTGACAACGAGTGACACTGCTTGCACCAACCTGTGCAACAATAGCATGTCGCAGAATTTATTTTGAGCCAAAATGTCGCCTGAAGAGGATAAACATGCCCTTGCTTTGCTACAGATTTCAAACATTCAAAGTGCCAGCAAAAGATTTTGAGTACATCCCTAAGGGAAAAAATTTGAAAAGTGGTGGTACTTTCAATTTTATAAAGAAATTAGAATTACATTTCGCATAGATTTGCACTACAAGTTGCAAGAAGCATCTTGCGAGTTCCTGTTATTGTAATCGGGTCTAGTATAATCATATAAACATGGTCTTTCATGAACTAAATCAATGAATTTAATACTAAAAGCTAGGTCGCCTTTCATTTTGCGTATACAAGTCACTACAAGTGTCGTGTTACGCGCCACTTCAATGCCTCACTAGTAGCAAGCTGAATGGCACGTCACGTCATGCGGCGTCACGCCACGCAAATGGGCGCTACTACATACAATCCCTTTGAATGTTGAGGCGAGTGACAAGTTACGCGTCAAATCACGCGTCAGATCACGTGTTACGTTACGTAGGTGGGCGCCGCGCTTTAAGCCACGGCGCCCACCTAAGCTACATGATTTCGACATGGCTTGTAGCATGATTCTGACGATGCTCTGACGTGACCACGAGTGACACTGCTTGCACCAACCTGTGCAACAATAGCATGTCGCAAAGTTCATTTTGGGCCAAAATCTCGCCTGAAGAGGATAAACATGCGCTTGTTTTGCTACAGATTTCAATCATTCAAAGTGCCAGCTGAAGATTTTGAGTACATCCCTAAGGGAAAAAATTTGAAAAGTGGTGGTACTTTCAATTTTATGAAGGAATTATAATTACATTTCGCATAGATTTGCCCTACAAGTTGCAAGAAGCATCTTGCGAGTTCCTGTTATTGTAATCGTGTCTAGGATAATCATATAAACATGGTTTTTCATGAACTAAATCAATGAATTTAATATTAAAACTACAAGTTTCGTGTTACGTGCCACTTCAATGCGTCACTAGTAGCAAGCTGAATGGCACGTCAGATCATGCGGCGTCACGCCACGCAAATGGGCGTTACTACATACATTCCCTTTGAATGTTGAGGCGAGTGACAAGTTACGCGTCAAATCACGCGTCAGATCACGTGTTACGTTACGTAGGTGGGCGCCGGGCCTTAGTTTGAATAGATAAGGCAAGGTAACAGTTGGTGTGCAGAGGTGTAATAATCGATATTCTACGCATTCCGGTTTATGTTGGGTGCAGGTCGGAGTCGCTTATTGGATTCCACCGTCACAATTTCTATTTAATTATACATTTTCCCTTAACTTTTTCTGCAGTCTTTAAATTTTATTATTAGTATGAATACTAATAATAAAATTTAATGTATTTTTTTAATTTCATTGTTATGATTTTTTGGTCAACAAACATCAAAATCAACAAAGTGTTTTAAAACATGCTAAGAATTTCCTTATTTCTTGGCAACTTAAATTAATATAGTAGTTTAACTAAAAAGCAAAGATTATACGAGTTTGCAAACTAGTTAAATACAGTAGCAATAAAGTTTGTTACAATATGAAATAACAAATCCGTATCATCCATCCCGTTTTGAAAAGACGTAAAATCCCAGACCCATCACAGGGAGCAAGGTCAAAGCTGCGAGACGTCTGTTACTGCGAAGTCAAATTCTACAAAGGGAGGGGTCCATGTCGAGCAGTAGACTTTCACAGACCTTAATACGTCAAAAAAAGAAGAAGAAGAAGAAGATGGAACGGACGAGATATTTTTTTCTATATTTACCTGTAAAGAAAGAAAAAAATGTTTGCATACATATATTTACAAGGAAAAATCCAGACGCGGAACAGTTATTTGTAGGCCAATCAAATACTTGTTCCGAGTGAAATTCAAATCCGCGGCCCTTTTTTATAGGATAAGGGTGAGAGCACACAGTCCACCTGATCGTAAGTGGCTGCTGTGACCCATAGACATCTACATTTATCCTCGTTTGCGAATCAAAATGCAGATGCGTTGCCACCCGGGAGGACTAAGATGGAATGCCTCGTTTCCAGTAAAAAGGGTCTCCGGTTCTCTACACTCACCATACGAAACAAAGCAGTGTTAAGCTGCTATTTGACGCTAGTATTCTGTGAGAGCCTGGTCCTTCGCCGGTCGAGCCGACCCATTCGTGCTACAACTATACTACTAATATAGCTGCAGCATGGCCCTACCACGTACCAATTGTTTAATAATAACCCTTTTAAAATATATTTTGCTCAAAAAAAGTGTTAAAAAATTTTGGAGTAATAGGCCCTGTGTATTTTCTGGGACTTTGTTTTAAAAGCGTATACGCGTAGCGTGTTAATATAATGTTAATATATTTGAGTGAGTAACAAGTGACACACAAGTTATATAAGTGAGTGTGATCGATTTACATGAAAAGGAGTTCTACCATTACAAAAGCAAGGAAACTAAAACCTTTTTGCAAATTATATTTGATGTAAAACGACATTAACGATTTCATATAAAATATATTAATTTTATTTATAAATGAGTTTCATTCCTACCCTATTAATTATTCTTGAAGGATCGAGCCTTTACTTTATAACAAATCAAGTCTAAAATATGATAATACTTCTTATATTACTAAAATCAAAAATTAAGAGTACCTCTAAATCCTTTTTTATATTTTAAAGAAAAAATTTTGCGCATTTTGTAATTTGATAAGTTTATTAACTGGGAACCCTTTTTAATTATATTACGATCAAAAAGCTTTTATCTTTCACTGCTTAATGTACGTCCAAAACAAAAGCTTCCCCCATATCATCATCATTACAGCCCTTCACAAATCCACTGCTGAACATAGGCCTCCCCCAAAAAATGCCACAAAGCACGGTCCTGAGCCACATGCATCCATCGACTTCCTGCATGTCTTACCAGGTCGTCACTCCCCCATAGATGTAACATAATCCATTTCAGACCATTATTTAAATATAACAGTACAGAAGCAGCAGTCCATTGGCGGTCAAGGCTCAAGGTCAAATGATTTAATTGCTTTTAATTTACTGTTTTCTGTAACCACCTTTAATCTTCTATTCTCTATTCTATTCTATTCCTTAGGTCAGTCTTAAAACCTTTTATAAAACTTCCTAAATTTATGTATTTCAAGAGGAATTTCTTTGTGAAATTTCTACATTATACATACTCGTATGCAGTAGATTAAATTTATAGCGAAATTTACATGTAGATTGTTTGTGGTTAAATAAAGTTTCAGATATAACATAACCGGCGACGAGGTTCGCCACCCGTCACGTTCTGTCCCCCGGAGGGGCGAAAAGTGGATTGCGGAAGCCCGTCTGGCTACATTGAATGTATGTGGAGGAATGAATGATAAGATGGATGAAGTATGCGATATGATGCATGATAGAGGAATAGACGTGTTATGTGTAAATGAGACGAAACGGAAGGGAAAGGATGCTACTACACATGGCATGTATACCGCGTACTGGTCTGGTGTAGACGAGACCGAGCGGGCATGCCAGGGAGTCGGTATCATCCTTTCAGAAAGAATGGGTCATTGTGTGAAAGAGTATGAATGTGTAAGCCCGAGACTGCTATGGATACGAATGAAAGTGGGCTTAAAGAAGTTGTTTGTTTTAGGGGTCTACGCCCCAGACATGTCTAAGCCCACTTATATCCGAGAGCAGTTTTGGGAGTTGGTAAGGATGGTGCTAATGAAATGCAAGGTTAATGAAAATATTGTGATATTAGGCGATTTTAATGGAAGGGTTGGGGTGAGGAGGCTTGGTTATGAAAGGATATTGGGAACGTTTGGTGATGAAAGTATAAATGAGAATGGTGAAAGCCTTCTCGCCGTATGCGTGGAAAAGAGTCTTTTTGTGACGAACACTTACTTTCGTCATAAGAAGATTCACACGTATACATGGGAAAGAGGTGATGATAGAAGTATGATAGATTTCATAATTGTTGATGAAAGAATGAGGAGCGCGGTGGTAGATACAAGGGTTTACCGGGGCTCTAACGTAGGGACGGATCATTACTTGGTCTTATGCCGAATTAATGGTCTTTTCAGACGTTGGAGGCATCGGACATCTGTGTCTACCACTGCGTTACAGCGTATAAGAACAGAGAGGTTACAAGATGAAGGTGTGAGAGAGAAGTTCAAATATAGATTGAGAGAAAATATAAGTGGTATGGCTGAATTGTGTATGAATGATTTAGACTTGGAGACTGTGTGGTATAATGTCAAGAAAGGTTTAGTGGATGCAGCTACCGAAGTATGTGGTGTGAGTAAGAGAACGAATGAAAGGAAAATTAACACGTTATGGTGGGATGATGAGGTACGGATGGAAGTTGAAGCAAAGAAGAAAGCATGGCTAGATTTACTAGCAAGCAAGGCTAGTAATTCTAGCAGTATGAATGATGATATTGAAAGGAAAAAGGCAGTCTTTAGACACCTAAATAAGAGAGTAAAAGAAGTAGTTGAAAGGAAAAAGCAAGAAAGAACGGATATGAATGATAGAAGAATATCGAATAACTTCCAGGCAAACATTAAAATGTTCTGGAAACTCGTAAGAACTACCAGGGGACATTCAAAACAGCCTAGAATGAATGCTATACGAGACCAGAATGGCTGTATTCTGAATGACGAAGTTTTGAGTTTAAGGAGATGGAAGGAATACTTTGAAAGCGTGTTTATGAGTGATGAGACGTTTGAATTAAATGAAATAGAAATTCCGGAAGAAGAGGAAATAGATAGAGATATAAGTATAGATGAAATAATGAAAGCAATGAAAAGTATGAAAGCAGGTAAGGCAGCCGGTTATGATAGAGTATCTCTCGAAATGCTAAGGGCTGGAGAAGGAGTGGTGGCAGACCTGCTGTGCACCTTGTTTAATTTATGTTGGGAACTTAAGCGGGTACCGGGAGACTGGTGCAAAGCCGTGATAGTCCCAATATATAAGGGAAAAGGATCACAGCAGGACTGTAAAAACTACCGTGGTATCAGCCTTCTTAGCATTGTGGGAAAACTGTATGCTAAGGTACTAATTGAAAGAGTTATGAAAGAAACTGATGGAAAAATTTGGAATGTGCAAGCGGGATTTAGAAAAGGAATGGGATGTACGGATCAGGTCTTTTCCATGCGCATGATCGCGGAGAAGTTTTTGGCCAAAAACCAAAAAGTTTTTTGTGCGTTCATAGACTTGGAGAAGGCTTATGACAGAGTGGACAGGGATGTGTTATGGCAAACACTGAACTCATTTGGGTTGAGCGCTGGCTTGATACGGGCATTGAAGTCTCTATATAGGGACTATAGTGCTTGTGTCAGGATCAACGGGGCCTACTCGGACTGGTTTGGCATCCATAAAGGTGTCAGACAGGGCTGTGTGGCTTCCCCGTGGCTGTTCAACCTATTTATGGACAGTTGTTTGGAAAATTTGAAAGCAGAAGAATGCGGGTTAAGAATGGGTGAGTTAACCGTCAAATGCCTTTTGTACGCCGATGATCAAGTCATACTTGCGTCGTCGGCAGCCGAGTTGCAAATGATGGTTACATTAATGAACAGGACATTAAAAGAAAAGGGAATGAAAGTGAACGCAAGTAAGACGAAAGTTATGGTTTTTGAAAGAGAAGAAAGTAAAACGATATGTGAAATAAGAATAGAAGGGGAGTTGGTAGAGCAAGTAGATGAGTTTGTGTATTTGGGATGTGTGTTTAGCAGGGATGGTAGATATGATAAGGATATAGAACGACGAGTGAATGCAGGAAATAGATTGAATGGGGCTCTACACTCTATTGTGAAAAGTCAGAATGTGTCCAAAAAGGCACGTTTGGCAATTCACAGTGCTGTGTTAGTGCCTACTTTAATGTATGGTAGTGAAAGTTGGGTGTGGCAGAAGAAGCACGAGAGTAGAATAAATGCTGTAGAAATGCGGTCATTACGTAGTATGCTAGGGCTGAATCTAAATGACAGGGTGAGAAATAGTGTGATAAGAGAAATGTGTGGTTTGCAAGATGATGTTGTGACTAGGATTAAGAAAGGAATGCTTCGGTGGTTTGGTCATGTAGAAAGAATGAATGAGGAAAGAGTGACAAAGCAAATTTATGTTGCAGAGGTGAATGGCAGAGTCGGGAAGGGTCGCCCTAGGCGAAAGTTTATCGACCAAATAGGCGATATATTGAAAATGGGCCAAATTAAGAGTACCTTTAACCGACGAGCGTGTATGCGTAGGTATATGGATGTGGAGGAAGCGAGAGAGGTGTGTCAGGATCGTGCCAAATGGAATTCCATAGTCTCTGCCTACCCCTCTGGGTGACAGGCGTGAGTGTTTATGACTATATAACATTACGCTTGAGGGCAAGTTTGTGCTGAATATGCGTCATGTTATCAGAAACAACAGAGTTGTATTGTTTACAGTTGCAACTTGCTTATCTTTAGTTTGTCCATGATCCTTCCTGTAGAAAATACGAAATCCCATATATTATAGTAAATGTACAAATAACAAATAAATATAATATTTTGACTTTTCCTTTAAAATCCTTTAATAACCTTTGAATGCCTCGTCAGTCAAGTGATTGTAAGTGTAGACTGCTGATGATGAGGATTCGAATCCCGAATCGGGCCAAACATTGGGACTCAAAAAATCTTTTCAGTCAATACATTTTCACTAACACCCCGAAGTCAGAAAATTTGGCAGCGTTCACCGCCGTGCCTCAAAAGCACGTAAATCTGTTGGTCCTGCGATTGATCTTTCTCCATTCGTATCGGAGTACCGTCCCATCGATCAAGAGAGTGAGTGAGTAGAAAGTGCACCTGTGCATGCGCACACAGTTCTGCTGCTAAGCCCTGCCTGCCCAGTCCTGCGCGGATGGCTAGTCTCCGTTGGGACTGGCCGCCGTGACTGCTTTGAGGATATTATAATAATCTTAGAGTATACATTAGTTTACAGGTCTTTTAAGATATAGTAAAACCTTTATTTTAATATTTTATATCGTATTGTAAATGTAATTTTAAAATATAGAGTCATTAAATAAAATGCATACTAAACTTTTCCCGGTAGTGATGGTGCGAGAGAATCCATCACCACATTTCGTCCTATGGGTATGGTGAGAGGTGACAAATAAACAAAGAAAAAAAGCCAAAAAGTGAGCAGCCAAACAATCTTATAGCTTCCAATAGGCGGCGATATAACCATCTCTTTTACTTTGAACATACGAGTATAGTACACAGACCGGCGACGGGCAGCAACGTCAAACGTGCTAGACACCTGACGCTTCTATCGTCAATCCACCTGCCAAGCGTGATAATTAAGGCAAGTCCTCGCTCCAACGCGAGTGGCCCATGTCCACCAATGTCCCTTTATGGGCCTATAAAGTACGTATACGTACGTATGATATGTATGATGTATACGTACGTGTACGTACGATAAGTAGTTATAAAGTGATTTCCTGACTTTTTTCGTCGTTCATAATGCGTGCTGCAAAGGAGTGAAATAATCTGCCAGTATCTGACTTTCCGTCCGATTATAATGCGGTTATCTTCAAGGCAAGAGTGGACAGGCTTTTGTTGAGCCAAGTCAGTGTGCTTTACCATCAAAGGCTGCATCATCACTTACCATCAGATGGGATAGTAGCCAAGCAATGGCTTAGAATAGTATAAAAACTTCAAATAAGTAAGCAGTAAGGATCCAATATCACATTACAATATTGAATATCCATTTTAGATCGATGTATTTGTAATTATTTAGGCATTAATAAATATAATAAATAAATAATTCTTTATTACAGATATCAAAGGCCATAATTATTTTTAGAAATTTTATTTTCTCCATATTTATATTTTGCTCACGTAAAGCTCGTTCAGTTGTGTGATTGTGTGAATTAAAATAACATACCATTGCATCATGTATGTAAATAACACAGCTTAACTTTTCTTTTTAATATAAAATTACCTAAAACATGACGTCATAATTCCCAATGAGCCTTTAGTAACGAACAAAACGTATCACTGTGATTGTTATGAGAAAAGTTTTGGTACAAAAGGTGTTAAACTTACAGCGTGAACGTTCCGGACTCTAACAAAAAGTAATTCACAAATTCCTGGACGTTAAGATATTGGAATTTCGTACTCGCGCTGAGCGACTGATACAAATGAAAAGGAAAGATTAGACTTTAGAAGTTGTGATTATAAAAATACTGAATTGGCTATTCTGTTATTAAAATACATACTACAGCTAAAATTAGTTCCTGACTACCAGTAAAAATATCTCATGGGTCTACTAAATAAACAGTACTAACTTTAGCATTTGCTGTTAGCCTAATAGAAGCCTGCTCTGCATTTAATTCCGTAGGATTGTCAGAAATAAAAATAAAAATATACCAGTTCAATCTCGTAAACGCGATAATCCAATAGATGGGATAGTTATCACAAAACATTCTTAAACTAAAATACAAAAACCTGTGCCGGGTAACAGCGACTACTAGCATGTCACTTGTGTTTCTATAAAAAGGCCCTGTCAAACAGTAGCGTATATATGAACTGATGAAGATAAGACTGACTATATTTGCATATTAGAATAATAAACGGAACCACTTTGCAGTACAAAGCAGTCTTTAGAGAGAATTTGCATATCCTGCATAACCGATAGTAGAGGCGAAATTGTCTTTGTATTCCAATTTGAATAAGATAGGAACAACAAACAATTTAAAGTTCTACAATAGAGATTCGGTGAAAAGAAATCAAGTATGTCATTTATTTTACGTAACATTTTAATTGGTAAAAAGTCCGTTTATATGAAGCCTTTTATTTCCTATCATTTAGAAAAAATGAAAATTTTAAATTAAGTGAAATTAAATAAAAATTCTTCAGAATTACAAAGAAATCATAAACTGCTTCTCCTATAGCTTCACTGCTTATATTCTAATAAAGCGTGTAATAAATGAAATGGAATAAATAGTGGATTTGTTTTGTTATTAATAGCAATTGCTGTGTAGTGGCGGCGGCGGCGTCAGATAATCAACTACCTCAAATCACCCAGTGCGGGTCGTTGGAGAAATGAGAAAAATGAAATCTCTCAAAATAATTATAAAAAAACTGATCAAAAATAATGATGAAAATATTTGACAAAAGCATAACTAAAAATATTTACATATTTTTTTATTGAATATATGTTTTAATAGAATAAGAGTGACAAACGAGTATAGTCCACCTGATGGTATGTGGATGCTGCGGTCCATAGATATTTGGCCGTGGAAAGAAAAGGGGAGATCTCCCGCCGGTCAAGGTTCGGAGCTATTCTAAATATACTGATTTACTTCGAAACTTTGATAGCGTGATTAAAGCTTCGGTGCATTTCGCTTAGGGTGCGACGATAGCGCCGTTATATCACCCCCCTCCTCAGACCATAGGTCGATAGTGCAGTCTAGATGGCGACGAATGTGCAAGTGCCAGTAATTGCCTTGTAATCTGTGGTGAGTCGAGAAGAAGGCAAGTAATTTGCGAGAGTGCCGTGAAGCAGAGGTGAGCAGAAAAGCTCAGAGCCGTGCCGAACACTGAAGCGCAGGTACTCTCTGCGCTTTGATTGTAGGAAAAGGAAGCATAATTCCAGTGCTGCGATGAACCTTGCTAGATGGCTTACAGAATCTAAAGACTGCCGACAATATCTCCTCCGGAAGGAGTGGATGGGGGACGAATGAAGACGATGACGAAAACTTTAAGTTTAGGTTTCAGAAGGTTGCATTAGGTCGGTTTCATCACGTCGGTTGGTCAACACTTTGGCCGTGGAAATAAAAGCCGAGGGCTTTCATCTGGTTGGATTTTTATTTATTTAGGTACTTTTATGTATATATTTTACGTTATTGATATTCATGTATATTTATCATTTTCATTTACATTTATATATTTAAACAGATCAATCAGATGAGAAAACTATATAGATATCCCAAATAATTATAAAAATGGCGTAGGGAAGTGACGACCCTACCGCCCACTGACGTAATAGTTCAATGACAAAACTGCTACGTTATCGCAGTCAGACAGCGCCTTGCCAAGAGTTGTGAGCGACGTACCTCGGCAGAATTGAGGGTGTAAAGGTCCGTCTGTGAAACGGTGTGGGGCCTGGGCGTCTCCCGTTAATTTTTGTCCATTCAATGGATGATGGACAAAAAAAAAGTGCTTAAAGGGAGGTCGCCAGGGCGCGTCTGGAGCTAGCGCTGAAAGCGACAGCATGCGGGTTGCCAGCCAAGCGCGGGGGACTGCAAGACCACCTAGTAGCCGCCCGCATCCATCATCCCCACACATCAGAGGGCTTTGTGTCGGCTGGGTCTTCTCGGACTCAGCAAACGCCACCCGCCGCTGGTGGAACACGACGCATGTGTTGGACGCAAATGATGAACGCAAACGCATTGCAAGCGTATTTTAGGGCAAAAGGGGTAAAAACTGAAATGTTAGCGTATCGGGATCGGATGTATTGCTTGCTCGCAGAGCTGGAGCCATCTGTAAATTTAACGGAGCAAAACCTGGTAGACCGACTACGATGTGAGGCTGTTCCCCCATCGGGTGAAAATGCTACAGCTGGTAATGCGACGCCACAAATTCCAGAGAAACCAGCACACGTGAATGCCGCCGTGGATATTGTAGTTGTAGTTGATGCTGACGATGATCAAAATGGGCACCCATCAAATAGAGCAAATTAAGAGCATATTGGAAGAGGCTATTTTGGAAACGCGCAGTACGCCTCTCAAAAATCGACCGCGACTTCCATGCATACCCTTAAGCAAGCGGAATCGGGCTGTCGTGAGGGCTCTCAACTCAATGCTGGTAACCTATTTGGAAGTCAGCCAGGACCTTTGCGAGAAGGACTCAATTGTTTTTGGCGCCGCACTGGCAGTTTGCCGTATTATTGGCCCCAAACTTCCCACGGCTGTACGCGCTACTAGATAAAATACCGCCATCCCAACCTGGAGAAAAAGAATTGAGGACCGTACCGTAAAGGCAAGAGCCCTCATCGGCAGACTGACAAGCTAATGGTCGGGTAATTATAGACCGAGAATTGTGCGCACCGCCAGGATGGCGTTTGCTGGGACAAATACAAGTTTATCCCAGCCGGACATTACGCAAAAACTGACGGAGCGCATAGACGACCTGAAGCAGAGAATCACTGGTTGGGGAAAGCATATTCGGATATATAACGAGACGTAGACATGGTTCAACCAGAATTGTCTCTTTCAGAGTGATCAGAAGAGGCTCTTTGAATTATTGGAGCGACCAATGTTATGTGGAATGGCCAAGCACCGAATCAGGCCGACACTGTCGCATTCTGGGGCGACCTGTGGTCATAGCCCGTACACCATAGCAAGGGCCGCGTCACTACTGGCTGAAGGGTTTCATGGTGGGTGACACTGTGCTCGCCCGACAATTTCAAAAGGCTCTCGACCAGAAGTCGCTCCTAAGCCTCTTTACTACTGCAATCACTCATTTGGCTCCTGAAAACCGGTATACCACAGATCAGAGCAAAAATCGCCCCATCACGTGTCTCTCTACTATATATAAGACACTAACATCCATTTTAAGTGCAAGAATTACTCGTCAACTGAACTCAAATCAGGTGATGTTGCGCGCTAAAAATAGATGTCGAGGCGGTGGTCGTGGAACCAATGAACCACTCCTCATTGACACGGTCATTGGCAAGGTGGTTAAACGTACCCGTCGGAACTTCTCCGCCACCTGGATAAACTACAAAAAGCCATTCGACTCGGTGCCTCATACATGGCTGATGAGAATCTTCAAGTTGTACTAGGTTGACTGTACAGTTAGATACTTTCTCGGGCAGTGTATGGGGCAGTGGAGTACGATCCTTTGTCAACTAGGTGCGCGGGTGATGAAAATGGATGATCGATCCTACAGATAACAGCTACAGAAACTAAACCCTCTATCCTTAGCAAATGAGCAATGGCTTGACCCAGTAGTACAGTGCATTTCCAACCGGGAGACCGTATGGAAGGAGAAACAGCTCCACGGGAGGTTCTACAAGGCTCTACATGAGCCTTTCGTATACACAGTTGCCTCCCTCCAGTGGCTACGTTTCGGTGACCTCTTTGGGGAAACCGAGTGTTTTGTCTGTGCGATACAGTAACAGGTTATTAAGACCAACAATTATCGGAAATACATCCTTAAGGATGGTGCCGTCGATATCTGTCGAGCTTGTCGCCATCCTGGTGAGTCACTTAGGCATATCATCTCCGGATGTTCGGCGCTTTCTAACTCTGAGTATTTGCACAGACACAACCTAGTAGCCAGGATCCTACACCAGGAGCTCGCTCCGAAATAAGGTCTCGTAGATAGGAAACTGCCATATTATAAGTAATTGCCAGAAGCCATGCTCGAAAATGACCGGGCACATTATCACAGACATGACTATTCCTGCGAATAGGCCTGATATTGTGCTGATATTGGCCCGGGCACTGTCAATGATATTTTTGGTTGACATTACTATTCCTTATGACGAGAACCTCGTGAAAGCCAAACCAGATAAACAGACAAGATATATGGTTCTGGCTCACGAGGTGACCGACATGTGGGGTGATCTGCCGCGGGAAATAATTCCTGCGGTCATTTCTGCGAACGGGCTAATCCCAGTCAGCCTCTTAGCTCATCTGAGGCAACTGGGACTCCGTGACGGACGATCCAGACTCAGATAGTTGGTATTTGTATTATAATATGGCACGTTTGTTAGTTTGTTATTTGTAATGTGTATTTGTGCGCTTATTACGTAATTTATTTGGGCCATAAAAGTTTGAGCAATGAACGTTGAGCTTTTTCAAGTTGTATGATGTGTGTTTGACATGCGCCTTCCCATACTCCGATGCAATAGCCAATGACAGATTGAACTAGTGCATAATATACAATGCGAAGAAGTTTTAGGTATTATAACTACTACTTATTCCGAACCTTCTCTGCAAATTTGAACGTATATTGCAAAATAACCATGTCTACTGCTTTACTTCAAAATTTTAATTTAGGCTTCGGTTAGTTTTGCTTACGGCGCGACGACAGCGCCGCCACAGACATCTAAATTTAACCTCAGTTAAGAATCAAAATGCAAATGAGTTGTCACCCCTGAGGACTAAAATGGAATGCCTCGTTTCCAGGAAATAGGGTCTCTAGTTCTCTACACTCACCATACAGTACACAGCAACAATGAGTTGCTATTTTATTGTATGTTTGTTTTATTGTGTGTGTGTGTGTGTATATATATATATATATATATATATATATATATATATATATATATATATATATATAATTTTTTATTCTTTTAGACTTTTTATTTTGATTTTTGCTGCACCGCCTCTTGTTTGTCTATCTCTTCTTAGTCTAATGGTTGACTGGGAGAGAATGCCCTGTGCGGCCTATGGAAATAAGTCCGCCGTGTATACAACTTTGTGCATGATAGTTTAAATAAATAAATTTTCGGTTATATTCTCTGAGAGCGAGATCCTCCACCGGTCGAGCCGACCCATTAGTGCTACAACCACAATATGCTTGGGTCATGGATCTCAAAATTGTAATAAATAAATTAGGTACAGTTATTACTTATTACATCCCTTTTATTTTCGAAGTAGCGAATTCATATCAATGACACTTTTTATATTTAGCAGCTTTTACTCTCTATTTGGCTTCTGTCGTAATCAAAATGTGCACAATAAAATAGCTGTTGAATTTCACAACATTATTCATTTAACTATGTTTTGTACCGTTTTCAATTATTAGTGAATTACTATTTTGACGCTACGTAGTGCGTGATAGTTTATTGCGTAGTACAGCCATGCTGCAGCTATATTAGTAGTACGAATGAGTCGGCTCGACCGGGGTAGGACCACGCTCTCACAGAATACCAGCGTAAAATAGCGGCTTAATAATGCTGTGTTTCGTATGGTGATTTGTAGAGAACCGGATACCCTTTTTACAGGAAAAGAGGTATTCTATCTTAGTCCTCACGGGTAACAACGCATCTGCATTTTGATTACTTATTGATGATAGATATAGATGTCTATGAATCACTTACTATCAGGTGGACTGTGCGCTCGTTTGGGCAACCTATCCTATAAAAAAGTGAATTTTTCATCGGCGTATCGTGGTTATTTGCACCATAAATAGTCGTCCTTACTTCTCAGTTCTCTCTTAGGTGCCGAGGTGCAATCGGCATACTAAATTGTTTCATTATTATAGTATACAGGGAAATGTTTGCTTTTAGTATCATTTTAAATCTTCTATTTACCAATCATTTTGTCTTTTGGGTGTTTTTAAATTAATAAATCGCATTTCATTTTATGAGCAATTAGTTATCACCATTACAGCCCTTCACAAGTCCACTGCTGAACATAGGCCTCCCCCAAGGAATGCCAGAAAGCACGGTCCTGAGTCACCTGCATCCATCGACTTCATGCATATCTTACCAGGTCGTCACTCCATCTAGTTGGGGGACGCCCTACACTTCGTCCGCTGGTACGGGGCCGCCACTCGAGAACCTTTTTTCCCCATCGGTTGTCGGTTCTTCGAGCTATATGGCCGGCCCATTGCAACTTCAGCCTACTAATCCGTTGGGCTATGTCGGTTACTCTGGTTCTACTGCGGATATCCTCATTTCTAAGTTTATCACGCAAAGAAACTCCAAGCATAGCCCTCTCCATAGCTCGCTGAGCGACCTTGAGCTTCCTCATACGGCCAGCTGTGAAGAACCACGTCTCAGTTCCGAAAGTCATCACTGGCAACACGCACTGGTTGTTCAATTTCGTTTAAAGGTTGTTACGGCCGGCAGCTGCCTATCCCAGGAGTAGAATCCTTCGCGACCCATAGACGAAGAAGCTACAGGCAGATGCTGGTCGGGCGTCCTCACGCCAAGGGTTAAAAGTCTAATTACACTAAACAATCCGGGGGGAGCGTTACAATTATTGAACAGAGCTTACTTACCTCTATTCAAGGCGACTGGTCCCTCAGGATTCGGTCAGGTCTCGTGTGGATGTATTGTGCTAGAAAGCAAAGGTCAGTGATGTGTATTTGGGTGTGGCTGGTAGTGTTATTGACCTTATTTGACCGTTCCCCCTGCAGCAGTTCGGCCCTCAGCTCCTCTCCAAGCTAAGGTCGCCTTCCGCAGTCACTTTCTTCCTTTGTTACGATTGACTCGCGAAAATGAACACAGAACGTACGGGTCAAAGGTCACCGTTATTTCTAGAATATTAACTACCGCACTAGTAACTAATACAGTCGAATCCACTTATACAGATTCTGCGTTAAACCTAAAGTCCCGGGTAAACTCTCAACACGCGCTACCATTCCCAGTGGTATATTTACTATACGCGCCTAACATAAAATTAGATCTAAGAGCTCCCAAACAAAACGGACTGCCTTCTCTTTCGACGCGAAGAAGACTTCTAATTTTTCGCTCTCGACTCCCACCTTTCAGCAAGCTCGGACGTTCAACACGCACGAACGTCATCCCGTATCGGCCGAGCCGATCGCCATCTAACGTCGATGCCTGACACTAACGCTTTTGCGTGAACAAACCTCCGTCCCGGACATAAGGATTTAGGTCCGAGAGCAAACCGGTCAGCGGGACAGGGTCGCGACGGCAAGTTGCAAGATCGAATCTACAACCAAACTAGGCCACCTTACGCACCCAATCAGATCTTGCAACCCTAACCAACGCCCCAAAATTGCAGCCCCAACGTGGGCTAGCCGGAGAGTTGAACTGGATGCCCTTCCTGGACATCGCAGCACATAAATAAGTCTTATTCCTAGACAGAAGTCACACGACCTCCTTCAAACACCTATCTGCGCTCCTATGATTAGTTCCGCAATTCGACCGGATCAGGTCTGCAAACAGCGACGCGACACGAAGCGGCCCAGAGGGACCTTCAAGCTTCAGTGCAGAGAGCACCCCCAAATTCCCCATGAACGTCGTCTGTGGAGAGCTGAACGAAACGCACAGATGGTCCTTAGCAGGTGATCCTATGCTCATATTTCAACTAATTTTTCAAAAGCATCAATGTTCAATTACAGAATTAATTAAAACAAGTAATCACCGATGCACATAGGTCAACTTGGCAAAGTAAACAAAACAATAAACGTAAGGGACAGCCCTATTTCTTATTTCAAATAAATATCTTAGACAGTGCCAACAAAATCTAAACCAAAAGAGAATTGACTTCTATTTCCTTTGGCAACCACAGGGTTATCTAATTTCAACCTTCCTCATCACAAAGTAAAATGATTAAACACTATCACAAGCATTAAAAAAGGGCACACAATTTAATCTCAATTTTCCGTGCAACAACAAACGCAGTGATCAAATGTATTTACAACATATGCAGCAGCATTTAAAGGAGTATTTTAAATTCAATTCTTTTAATCATAACCGCTACAATATGAATTTCGCGGAAAACCCAAAAGCATTTTAATTTAAATTTAAAGAATTTTTAACTAAGTGCTCGACCAAACCAAATCCAATACCCCTTGAGAGCGTGATTCAACTCTCCAGGGGGCCCTAATCTTCCCACCACCAAGTGGAGGCCACACCGCGTGAACCCGATACTAACAGAGCGCAAACGCTAACGGTCGCCACTCGGGTTGTACGCCCTCACTGAGGCCGTCGGCAACAGAACAGCTTGACAAGTGGACTGTTAACGGCTTAAGGCTCAGTAGAGGCAGCCATGGTGGGAGCTAAGGCGGCAGCTAGCTAGGGCCACCTCCATCAAATGGGGTACAGTGGTACACCAGTCGCGGCCACTCAGCTAACGGGAGTGAGAAGGGTCCAGCGGACCGATGAGTGGCCGTGAAGTTCCTCTTCGCACGCTGAGGGGGGGTGATGACACCGCCGCCCCTGGGGGAATTACCCCCCGACTAGTCGGGGGAGGGACCCCTTCCAAACCTAGGGGTCTGTTGGCTAGCCGGCGGGCGCCGAGCGTCGCCCGTCAGAGGGCGTGGCGGAGCGCCCCCGCCCGTGGGGGTCGAGGGCCTGGCAACGCCCCGAGAGGAGACGCCGTTCGCACCCAGGCACAGTACGGCATGGTGATTGCCCTGGCAATGCAGACAGGGCCGCCGGTGCGGACAGTCTCGCTGGAGGTGCCCTTCCAAACAGGAGTAGCACCAGCGGCGCTCCTTGGCGATAGTTCGCCTAGCCGGACTCGGCTTACCTAATAATTTTGGGCAAGACGTTACCCGGTGATCAGATGCTCGACAATAGGGGCAGGGGGGGGGGGGGTTGACGACGACTTGCCCGGCGGATTTCGCCTCTCTCTGGGCACGGCTCGTAAGTCGTCGACGGTGCCCGCCGCGTGCTCGATCTGTCGGTACTGCTCCTCCAAAAACTGCAACATGTCATAGAAGGGCGGAATATAGGAGGCCTCGTCCCCGCCGTACCTCTCCTCAAAATGCATTCGAAGGTCGAGAGGTAGACGGGACAACACGATGCGGAGCAACAAGAAGGCCCATTCGCCCACTGGTACATCCAGCCGCCTCAACATATTACAGGCCACCAAGACTGGATCCAACAGGTCCGGACGTAGTCTGGCCCGGTCACTAAGCAGCGGGAGGCTCAGAAGCTGCTTAACATGTTCGTCCGCAATTCGCCGGACGTTGGCGTATCTTCTGACTAGGAGGTCCCGAGCAGTCTGGTAGGCGTCGTCCGACAAGCTCAAATGGCTGACAACGTCCAGGGCGTCCCCCTCCAGTGAGGCCAGGAGGTACGCCATCTTCTGGCTCGGGGTCAAGTCACTCCGGGCGTCCACTAGGCCGTCGAAAAGACCAACGAAGGTCAGCCACTCGGAAAGGACCCCGGAGAACTTTGGCAAGTCCAGAGTTGGGAGTCGTCCCAACAGCTCCGGCTGAGGCTGCTTCCGAAAGGACTCGGGCAGGCCACTCGTCCGAGCTTCACGCGCCTCCTCGGCATACCTGCCTTCAGCCTCGATCAACTCGTCCGTGAGCCACAAGAACTGCTCGTAGTCTGCGAAGCAGGAGTCCAGGACTCCCTTTTCCACATCCGAATCCTCAAGCTCAGCGTAAGCCTCCTCCACTGCAGCCCTTCAAGCATCGACCTGCTCGAACCGCTTCATCAAATTATGGACCCTATCCGGTCGACCTATCAAAGCATGGGCGCTGGTGGCCCAGCGTAACTCAGTCCGCAGGCAATGGATTAGCATCTTGGGCGAGGACATCACTACTAAATACAAATTACGACGCCGCTCGAGCACAATTACAAAAATAACAAATAAAAAATACAAAAATTAACAGCTAACTAATGCAGCTCCTATCAAATCGAGTTGAATAGAATGTACACAAATAAGAACCGCTATTTATCAAATCAAACACAAGTTAGTACAAAAGAAAAGGTAAATCAAATTAACAATAACAAATACTAGTGCGATCAAATCAAGTTAAATTCAAATTACGTAAATACAAATTACCACTCTTTAGTTCAAATACAAATTACAATACGAAAGATACATAACGAAGATACACATCAACAAAAAATGCCTTGCTCGGAAATCGACCCTTCGATAAGTAATACACCACAACTATCCGCAACGATAATTAACCGATTACGCAAAAATAACCATCTACCTACATGACACAATCTCCCGCTTGCGCGCTAAACGGGCCCGGCCTTTCAAATTTACCCGCAAACAACAAAGCAAGCTAACAAAGAAAGGAATTTTATTATTACGTATATAATAAAAAAAGTATTTTTACGTATTACGGACGGGCGTGATTGTAGACACAAAATTAAAGCAATCAACCCAACGCTCCCTGCCACCAAAATTATTTAATTTTTATCAAATACTATGGTCGGTGGATCGACCGGGAATCGATCCCAGCACCGCGTTCTGCTACCAAATGTTACGGCCGGCAGCTGCCTATCCCAGGAGTAGAATCCTTCGCGGCCCATAGACGAAGAAGCTACAGGCAGATGCTGGTCGGGCGTCCTCACGCCAAGGGTTAAAAGTCTAATTACACTAAACAATCCGGGGGGAGCGTTACAATTATTGAACAGAGCTTACTTACGTCTATTCAAGGCGACTGGTCCCTCAGGATTCGGTCAGGTCTCGTGTGGATGTATTGTGCTAGAAAGCAAAGGTCAGTGATGTGTATTTGGGTGTGGCTGGTAGTGTTATTGACCTTATTTGACCGTTCCCCCTGCAGCAGTTCGGCCCTCAGCTCCTCTCCAAGCTAAGGTCGCCTTCCGCAGTCACTTTCTTCCTTTGTTACGATTGACTCGCGAAAATGAACACAGAACGTACGGGTCAAAGGTCACCGTTATTTCTAGAATATTAACTACCGCACTAGTAACTAATACAGTCGAATCCACTTATACAGATTCTGCGTTAAACCTAAAGTCCCGGGTAAACTCTCAACACGCGCTACCATTCCCAGTGGTATATTTACTATACGCGCCTAACATAAAATTAGATCTAAGAGCTCCCAAACAAAACGGACTGCCTTCTCTTTCGACGCGAAGAAGACTTCTAATTTTTCGCTCTCGACTCCCACCTTTCAGCAAGCTCGGACGTTCAACACGCACGAACGTCATCCCGTATCGGCCGAGCCGATCGCCATCTAACGTCGATGCCTGACACTAACGCTTTTGCGTGAACAAACCTCCGTCCCGGACATAAGGATTTAGGTCCGAGAGCAAACCGGTCAGCGGGACAGGGTCGCGACGGCAAGTTGCAAGATCGAATCTACAACCAAACTAGGCCACCTTACGCACCCAATCAGATCTTGCAACCCTAACCAACGCCCCAAAATTGCAGCCCCAACGTGGGCTAGCCGGAGAGTTGAACTGGATGCCCTTCCTGGACATCGCAGCACATAAATAAGTCTTATTCCTAGACAGAAGTCACACGACCTCCTTCAAACACCTATCTGCGCTCCTATGATTAGTTCCGCAATTCGACCGGATCAGGTCTGCAAACAGCGACGCGACACGAAGCGGCCCAGAGGGACCTTCAAGCTTCAGTGCAGAGAGCACCCCCAAATTCCCCATGAACGTCGTCTGTGGAGAGCTGAACGAAACGCACAGATGGTCCTTAGCAGGTGATCCTATGCTCATATTTCAACTAATTTTTCAAAAGCATCAATGTTCAATTACAGAATTAATTAAAACAAGTAATCACCGATGCACATAGGTCAACTTGGCAAAGTAAACAAAACAATAAACGTAAGGGACAGCCCTATTTCTTATTTCAAATAAATATCTTAGACAGTGCCAACAAAATCTAAACCAAAAGAGAATTGACTTCTATTTCCTTTGGCAACCACAGGGTTATCTAATTTCAACCTTCCTCATCACAAAGTAAAATGATTAAACACTATCACAAGCATTAAAAAAGGGCACACAATTTAATCTCAATTTTCCGTGCAACAACAAACGCAGTGATCAAATGTATTTACAACATATGCAGCAGCATTTAAAGGAGTATTTTAAATTCAATTCTTTTAATCATAACCGCTACAATATGAATTTCGCGGAAAACCCAAAAGCATTTTAATTTAAATTTAAAGAATTTTTAACTAAGTGCTCGACCAAACCAAATCCAATACCCCTTGAGAGCGTGATTCAACTCTCCAGGGGGCCCTAATCTTCCCACCACCAAGTGGAGGCCACACCGCGTGAACCCGATACTAACAGAGCGCAAACGCTAACGGTCGCCACTCGGGTTGTACGCCCTCACTGAGGCCGTCGGCAACAGAACAGCTTGACAAGTGGACTGTTAACGGCTTAAGGCTCAGTAGAGGCAGCCATGGTGGGAGCTAAGGCGGCAGCTAGCTAGGGCCACCTCCATCAAATGGGGTACAGTGGTACACCAGTCGCGGCCACTCAGCTAACGGGAGTGAGAAGGGTCCAGCGGACCGATGAGTGGCCGTGAAGTTCCTCTTCGCACGCTGAGGGGGGGTGATGACACCGCCGCCCCTGGGGGAATTACCCCCCGACTAGTCGGGGGAGGGACCCCTTCCAAACCTAGGGGTCTGTTGGCTAGCCGGCGGGCGCCGAGCGTCGCCCGTCAGAGGGCGTGGCGGAGCGCCCCCGCCCGTGGGGGTCGAGGGCCTGGCAACGCCCCGAGAGGAGACGCCGTTCGCACCCAGGCACAGTACGGCATGGTGATTGCCCTGGCAATGCAGACAGGGCCGCCGGTGCGGACAGTCTCGCTGGAGGTGCCCTTCCAAACAGGAGTAGCACCAGCGGCGCTCCTTGGCGATAGTTCGCCTAGCCAGACTCGGCTTACCTAATAATTTTGGGCAAGACGTTACCCGGTGATCAGATGCTCGACAATAGGGGCAGGGGGGGGGGGGGGGGTTGACGACGACTTGCCCGGCGGATTTCGCCTCTCTCTGGGCACGGCTCGTAAGTCGTCGACGGTGCCCGCCGCGTGCTCGATCTGTCGGTACTGCTCCTCCAAAAACTGCAACAGGTCATAGAAGGGCGGAATATAGGAGGCCTCGTCCCCGCCGTACCTCTCCTCAAAATGCATTCGAAGGTCGAGAGGTAGACGGGACAACACGATGCGGAGCAACAAGAAGGCCCATTCGCCCACTGGTACATCCAGCCGCCTCAACATATTACAGGCCACCAAGACTGGATCCAACAGGTCCGGACGTAGTCTGGCCCGGTCACTAAGCAGCGGGAGGCTCAGAAGCTGCTTAACATGTTCGTCCGCAATTCGCCGGACGTTGGCGTATCTTCTGACTAGGAGGTCCCGAGCAGTCTGGTAGGCGTCGTCCGACAAGCTCAAATGGCTGACAACGTCCAGGGCGTCCCCCTCCAGTGAGGCCAGGAGGTACGCCATCTTCTGGCTCGGGGTCAAGTCACTCCGGGCGTCCACTAGGCCGTCGAAAAGACCAACGAAGGTCAGCCACTCGGAAAGGACCCCGGAGAACTTTGGCAAGTCCAGAGTTGGGAGTCGTCCCAACAGCTCCGGCTGAGGCTGCTTCCGAAAGGACTCGGGCAGGCCACTCGTCCGAGCTTCACGCGCCTCCTCGGCATACCTGCCTTCAGCCTCGATCAACTCGTCCGTGAGCCACAAGAACTGCTCGTAGTCTGCGAAGCAGGAGTCCAGGACTCCCTTTTCCACATCCGAATCCTCAAGCTCAGCGTAAGCCTCCTCCACTGCAGCCCTTCAAGCATCGACCTGCTCGAACCGCTTCATCAAATTATGGACCCTATCCGGTCGACCTATCAAAGCATGGGCGCTGGTGGCCCAGCGTAACTCAGTCCGCAGGCAATGGATTAGCATCTTGGGCGAGGACATCACTACTAAATACAAATTACGACGCCGCTCGAGCACAATTACAAAAATAACAAATAAAAAATACAAAAATTAACAGCTAACTAATGCAGCTCCTATCAAATCGAGTTGAATAGAATGTACACAAATAAGAACCGCTATTTATCAAATCAAACACAAGTTAGTACAAAAGAAAAGGTAAATCAAATTAACAATAACAAATACTAGTGCGATCAAATCAAGTTAAATTCAAATTACGTAAATACAAATTACCACTCTTTAGTTCAAATACAAATTACAATACGAAAGATACATAACGAAGATACACATCAACAAAAAATGCCTTGCTCGGAAATCGACCCTTCGATAAGTAATACACCACAACTATCCGCAACGATAATTAACCGATTACGCAAAAATAACCATCTACCTACATGACACAATCTCCCGCTTGCGCGCTAAACGGGCCCGGCCTTTCAAATTTACCCGCAAACAACAAAGCAAGCTAACAAAGAAAGGAATTTTATTATTACGTATATAATAAAAAAAGTATTTTTACGTATTACGGACGGGCGTGATTGTAGACACAAAATTAAAGCAATCAACCCAACGCTCCCTGCCACCAAAATTATTTAATTTTTATCAAATACTATGGTCGGTGGATCGACCGGGAATCGATCCCAGCACCGCGTTCTGCTACCAAATGTTACGGCCGGCAGCTGCCTATCCCAGGAGTAGAATCCTTCGCGGCCCATAGACGAAGAAGCTACAGGCAGATGCTGGTCGGGCGTCCTCACGCCAAGGGTTAAAAGTCTAATTACACTAAACAATCCGGGGGGAGCGTTACAATTATTGAACAGAGCTTACTTACGTCTATTCAAGGCGACTGGTCCCTCAGGATTCGGTCAGGTCTCGTGTGGATGTATTGTGCTAGAAAGCAAAGGTCAGTGATGTGTATTTGGGTGTGGCTGGTAGTGTTATTGACCTTATTTGACCGTTCCCCCTGCAGCAGTTCGGCCCTCAGCTCCTCTCCAAGCTAAGGTCGCCTTCCGCAGTCACTTTCTTCCTTTGTTACGATTGACTCGCGAAAATGAACACAGAACGTACGGGTCAAAGGTCACCGTTATTTCTAGAATATTAACTACCGCACTAGTAACTAATACAGTCGAATCCACTTATACAGATTCTGCGTTAAACCTAAAGTCCCGGGTAAACTCTCAACACGCGCTACCATTCCCAGTGGTATATTTACTATACGCGCCTAACATAAAATTAGATCTAAGAGCTCCCAAACAAAACGGACTGCCTTCTCTTTCGACGCGAAGAAGACTTCTAATTTTTCGCTCTCGACTCCCACCTTTCAGCAAGCTCGGACGTTCAACACGCACGAACGTCATCCCGTATCGGCCGAGCCGATCGCCATCTAACGTCGATGCCTGACACTAACGCTTTTGCGTGAACAAACCTCCGTCCCGGACATAAGGATTTAGGTCCGAGAGCAAACCGGTCAGCGGGACAGGGTCGCGACGGCAAGTTGCAAGATCGAATCTACAACCAAACTAGGCCACCTTACGCACCCAATCAGATCTTGCAACCCTAACCAACGCCCCAAAATTGCAGCCCCAACGTGGGCTAGCCGGAGAGTTGAACTGGATGCCCTTCCTGGACATCGCAGCACATAAATAAGTCTTATTCCTAGACAGAAGTCACACGACCTCCTTCAAACACCTATCTGCGCTCCTATGATTAGTTCCGCAATTCGACCGGATCAGGTCTGCAAACAGCGACGCGACACGAAGCGGCCCAGAGGGACCTTCAAGCTTCAGTGCAGAGAGCACCCCCAAATTCCCCATGAACGTCGTCTGTGGAGAGCTGAACGAAACGCACAGATGGTCCTTAGCAGGTGATCCTATGCTCATATTTCAACTAATTTTTCAAAAGCATCAATGTTCAATTACAGAATTAATTAAAACAAGTAATCACCGATGCACATAGGTCAACTTGGCAAAGTAAACAAAACAATAAACGTAAGGGACAGCCCTATTTCTTATTTCAAATAAATATCTTAGACAGTGCCAACAAAATCTAAACCAAAAGAGAATTGACTTCTATTTCCTTTGGCAACCACAGGGTTATCTAATTTCAACCTTCCTCATCACAAAGTAAAATGATTAAACACTATCACAAGCATTAAAAAAGGGCACACAATTTAATCTCAATTTTCCGTGCAACAACAAACGCAGTGATCAAATGTATTTACAACATATGCAGCAGCATTTAAAGGAGTATTTTAAATTCAATTCTTTTAATCATAACCGCTACAATATGAATTTCGCGGAAAACCCAAAAGCATTTTAATTTAAATTTAAAGAATTTTTAACTAAGTGCTCGACCAAACCAAATCCAATACCCCTTGAGAGCGTGATTCAACTCTCCAGGGGGCCCTAATCTTCCCACCACCAAGTGGAGGCCACACCGCGTGAACCCGATACTAACAGAGCGCAAACGCTAACGGTCGCCACTCGGGTTGTACGCCCTCACTGAGGCCGTCGGCAACAGAACAGCTTGACAAGTGGACTGTTAACGGCTTAAGGCTCAGTAGAGGCAGCCATGGTGGGAGCTAAGGCGGCAGCTAGCTAGGGCCACCTCCATCAAATGGGGTACAGTGGTACACCAGTCGCGGCCACTCAGCTAACGGGAGTGAGAAGGGTCCAGCGGACCGATGAGTGGCCGTGAAGTTCCTCTTCGCACGCTGAGGGGGGGTGATGACACCGCCGCCCCTGGGGGAATTACCCCCCGACTAGTCGGGGGAGGGACCCCTTCCAAACCTAGGGGTCTGTTGGCTAGCCGGCGGGCGCCGAGCGTCGCCCGTCAGAGGGCGTGGCGGAGCGCCCCCGCCCGTGGGGGTCGAGGGCCTGGCAACGCCCCGAGAGGAGACGCCGTTCGCACCCAGGCACAGTACGGCATGGTGATTGCCCTGGCAATGCAGACAGGGCCGCCGGTGCGGACAGTCTCGCTGGAGGTGCCCTTCCAAACAGGAGTAGCACCAGCGGCGCTCCTTGGCGATAGTTCGCCTAGCCGGACTCGGCTTACCTAATAATTTTGGGCAAGACGTTACCCGGTGATCAGATGCTCGACAATAGGGGCAGGGGGGGGGGGGTTGACGACGACTTGCCCGGCGGATTTCGCCTCTCTCTGGGCACGGCTCGTAAGTCGTCGACGGTGCCCGCCGCGTGCTCGATCTGTCGGTACTGCTCCTCCAAAAACTGCAACAGGTCATAGAAGGGCGGAATATAGGAGGCCTCGTCCCCGCCGTACCTCTCCTCAAAATGCATTCGAAGGTCGAGAGGTAGACGGGACAACACGATGCGGAGCAACAAGAAGGCCCATTCGCCCACTGGTACATCCAGCCGCCTCAACATATTACAGGCCACCAAGACTGGATCCAACAGGTCCGGACGTAGTCTGGCCCGGTCACTAAGCAGCGGGAGGCTCAGAAGCTGCTTAACATGTTCGTCCGCAATTCGCCGGACGTTGGCGTATCTTCTGACTAGGAGGTCCCGAGCAGTCTGGTAGGCGTCGTCCGACAAGCTCAAATGGCTGACAACGTCCAGGGCGTCCCCCTCCAGTGAGGCCAGGAGGTACGCCATCTTCTGGCTCGGGGTCAAGTCACTCCGGGCGTCCACTAGGCCGTCGAAAAGACCAACGAAGGTCAGCCACTCGGAAAGGACCCCGGAGAACTTTGGCAAGTCCAGAGTTGGGAGTCGTCCCAACAGCTCCGGCTGAGGCTGCTTCCGAAAGGACTCGGGCAGGCCACTCGTCCGAGCTTCACGCGCCTCCTCGGCATACCTGCCTTCAGCCTCGATCAACTCGTCCGTGAGCCACAAGAACTGCTCGTAGTCTGCGAAGCAGGAGTCCAGGACTCCCTTTTCCACATCCGAATCCTCAAGCTCAGCGTAAGCCTCCTCCACTGCAGCCCTTCAAGCATCGACCTGCTCGAACCGCTTCATCAAATTATGGACCCTATCCGGTCGACCTATCAAAGCATGGGCGCTGGTGGCCCAGCGTAACTCAGTCCGCAGGCAATGGATTAGCATCTTGGGCGAGGACATCACTACTAAATACAAATTACGACGCCGCTCGAGCACAATTACAAAAATAACAAATAAAAAATACAAAAATTAACAGCTAACTAATGCAGCTCCTATCAAATCGAGTTGAATAGAATGTACACAAATAAGAACCGCTATTTATCAAATCAAACACAAGTTAGTACAAAAGAAAAGGTAAATCAAATTAACAATAACAAATACTAGTGCGATCAAATCAAGTTAAATTCAAATTACGTAAATACAAATTACCACTCTTTAGTTCAAATACAAATTACAATACGAAAGATACATAACGAAGATACACATCAACAAAAAATGCCTTGCTCGGAAATCGACCCTTCGATAAGTAATACACCACAACTATCCGCAACGATAATTAACCGATTACGCAAAAATAACCATCTACCTACATGACACAATCTCCCGCTTGCGCGCTAAACGGGCCCGGCCTTTCAAATTTACCCGCAAACAACAAAGCAAGCTAACAAAGAAAGGAATTTTATTATTACGTATATAATAAAAAAAGTATTTTTACGTATTACGGACGGGCGTGATTGTAGACACAAAATTAAAGCAATCAACCCAACGCTCCCTGCCACCAAAATTATTTAATTTTTATCAAATACTATGGTCGGTGGATCGACCGGGAATCGATCCCAGCACCGCGTTCTGCTACCAAATGTTACGGCCGGCAGCTGCCTATCCCAGGAGTAGAATCCTTCGCGGCCCATAGACGAAGAAGCTACAGGCAGATGCTGGTCGGGCGTCCTCACGCCAAGGGTTAAAAGTCTAATTACACTAAACAATCCGGGGGGAGCGTTACAATTATTGAACAGAGCTTACTTACGTCTATTCAAGGCGACTGGTCCCTCAGGATTCGGTCAGGTCTCGTGTGGATGTATTGTGCTAGAAAGCAAAGGTCAGTGATGTGTATTTGGGTGTGGCTGGTAGTGTTATTGACCTTATTTGACCGTTCCCCCTGCAGCAGTTCGGCCCTCAGCTCCTCTCCAAGCTAAGGTCGCCTTCCGCAGTCACTTTCTTCCTTTGTTACGATTGACTCGCGAAAATGAACACAGAACGTACGGGTCAAAGGTCACCGTTATTTCTAGAATATTAACTACCGCACTAGTAACTAATACAGTCGAATCCACTTATACAGATTCTGCGTTAAACCTAAAGTCCCGGGTAAACTCTCAACACGCGCTACCATTCCCAGTGGTATATTTACTATACGCGCCTAACATAAAATTAGATCTAAGAGCTCCCAAACAAAACGGACTGCCTTCTCTTTCGACGCGAAGAAGACTTCTAATTTTTCGCTCTCGACTCCCACCTTTCAGCAAGCTCGGACGTTCAACACGCACGAACGTCATCCCGTATCGGCCGAGCCGATCGCCATCTAACGTCGATGCCTGACACTAACGCTTTTGCGTGAACAAAGGTTTTAAGGTATGTCTGACGAGAAGATGTGTCGTAGCTTCCCGAACGCTGCCCAGCTGAGTTGAATCCGTCGATTGACCTCTCGGTCGAAGTTGGACTTACCAAGTCAGACTATTTGTCCCAGGTAAACATACTCGTCAACAACTTCGAGCTTAGTGCTCCCAACAACTAACGGCATAGGTGTGACATGGACATTAAACATAATCTTTGTTTTGTCCATGTTCATCTTAAGACCTATCCGTTGGGAAACAATATTGAGGTCAAAGAGCATAGGTGCTTAGTTCCTCCAGCGATTCTGCCATAAGGACTATATCGTCGGCAAATCGAAGGTGAGTGATGTACTCGCCAGCTTGAAAACGTCTTCCAATGCAGCGGTGAAGAGTTTCGGGGATATGACGTCACCCTGTCTTACACCTCTCTGCAATTGGATAGGTTTCGTATTCTGGTTCTGTACTCGGATAGCCATCGTAGCTCTACTGTACAAACACTTCAGCACTTTGATATACCGACAGTTAACTTGGCACCGCTGAAGGGACTGCAGCACCGCCCCAATTTCGACGGAATCAAAGGCTTTATCATAGTCCACATACGCCAGACATAGTGGCAAATTGTACTCTTTGGACTTCTGTACAATTTGCCGAAGGGTATGTATGTGGTCTATGGTGCTAAATCCCTTTCGGAAACCGGCTTGTTCGGGAGGCTGGAAGTCGTCAAGTTTGCACGCGAGACGATTCGTAATGACTCTCGAAAACAGCACGTAGACGCGGTTCAGAAGGGAAATCGGTCTGTAGTTCTTCAAGAGAGCGTTGTCACCTTTCTTGAAGAACAAGACCAAGACTTGTTTGCGGGTAAATTTGAAAGGCCGGGCCCGTTTAGCGCGCAAGCGGGAGATTGTGTCATGTAGGTAGATGGTTATTTTTGCGTAATCGGTTAATTATCGTTGCGGATAGTTGTGGTGTATTACTTATCGAAGGGTCGATTTCCGAGCAAGGCATTTTTTGTTGATGTGTATCTTCGTTATGTATCTTTCGTATTGTAATTTGTATTTGAACTAAAGAGTGGTAATTTGTATTTACGTAATTTGAATTTAACTTGATTTGATCGCACTAGTATTTGTTATTGTTAATTTGATTTACCTTTTCTTTTGTACTAACTTGTGTTTGATTTGATAAATAGCGGTTCTTATTTGTGTACATTCTATTCAACTCGATTTGATAGGAGCTGCATTAGTTAGCTGTTAATTTTTGTATTTTTTATTTGTTATTTTTGTAATTGTGCTCGAGCGGCGTCGTAATTTGTATTTAGTAGTGATGTCCTCGCCCAAGATGCTAATCCATTGCCTGCGGACTGAGTTACGCTGGGCCACCAGCGCCCATGCTTTGATAGGTCGACCGGATAGGGTCCATAATTTGATGAAGCGGTTCGAGCAGGTCGATGCTTGAAGGGCTGCAGTGGAGGAGGCTTACGCTGAGCTTGAGGATTCGGATGTGGAAAAGGGAGTCCTGGACTCCTGCTTCGCAGACTACGAGCAGTTCTTGTGGCTCACGGACGAGTTGATCGAGGCTGAAGGCAGGTATGCCGAGGAGGCGCGTGAAGCTCGGACGAGTGGCCTGCCCGAGTCCTTTCGGAAGCAGCCTCAGCCGGAGCTGTTGGGACGACTCCCAACTCTGGACTTGCCAAAGTTCTCCGGGGTCCTTTCCGAGTGGCTGACCTTCGTTGGTCTTTTCGACGGCCTAGTGGACGCCCGGAGTGACTTGACCCCGAGCCAGAAGATGGCGTACCTCCTGGCCTCACTGGAGGGGGACGCCCTGGACGTTGTCAGCCATTTGAGCTTGTCGGACGACGCCTACCAGACTGCTCGGGACCTCCTAGTCAGAAGATACGCCAACGTCCGGCGAATTGCGGACGAACATGTTAAGCAGCTTCTGAGCCTCCCGCTGCTTAGTGACCGGGCCAGACTACGTCCGGACCTGTTGGATCCAGTCTTGGTGGCCTGTAATATGTTGAGGCGGCTGGATGTACCAGTGGGCGAATGGGCCTTCTTGTTGCTCCGCATCGTGTTGTCCCGTCTACCTCTCGACCTTCGAATGCATTTTGAGGAGAGGTACGGCGGGGACGAGGCCTCCTATATTCCGCCCTTCTATGACCTGTTGCAGTTTTTGGAGGAGCAGTACCGACAGATCGAGCACGCGGCGGGCACCGTCGACGACTTACGAGCCGTGCCCAGAGAGAGGCGAAATCCGCCGGGCAAGTCGTCGTCAACCCCCCCCCCCCCCCCTGCCCCTATTGTCGAGCATCTGATCACCGGGTAACGTCTTGCCCAAAATTATTAGGTAAGCCGAGTCCGGCTAGGCGAACTATCGCCAAGGAGCGCCGCTGGTGCTACTCCTGTTTGGAAGGGCACCTCCAGCGAGACTGTCCGCACCGGCGGCCCTGTCTGCATTGCCAGGGCAATCACCATGCCGTACTGTGCCTGGGTGCGAACGGCGTCTCCTCTCGGGGCGTTGCCAGGCCCTCGACCCCCACGGGCGGGGGCGCTCCGCCACGCCCTCTGACGGGCGACGCTCGGCGCCCGCCGGCTAGCCAACAGACCCCTAGGTTTGGAAGGGGTCCCTCCCCCGACTAGTCGGGGGGTAATTCCCCCAGGGGCGGCGGTGTCATCACCCCCCCTCAGCGTGCGAAGAGGAACTTCACGGCCACTCATCGGTCCGCTGGACCCTTCTCACTCCCGTTAGCTGAGTGGCCGCGACTGGTGTACCACTGTACCCCATTTGATGGAGGTGGCCCTAGCTAGCTGCCGCCTTAGCTCCCACCATGGCTGCCTCTACTGAGCCTTAAGCCGTTAACAGTCCACTTGTCAAGCTGTTCTGTTGCCGACGGCCTCAGTGAGGGCGTACAACCCGAGTGGCGACCGTTAGCGTTTGCGCTCTGTTAGTATCGGGTTCACGCGGTGTGGCCTCCACTTGGTGGTGGGAAGATTAGGGCCCCCTGGAGAGTTGAATCACGCTCTCAAGGGGTATTGGATTTGGTTTGGTCGAGCACTTAGTTAAAAATTCTTTAAATTTAAATTAAAATGCTTTTGGGTTTTCCGCGAAATTCATATTGTAGCGGTTATGATTAAAAGAATTGAATTTAAAATACTCCTTTAAATGCTGCTGCATATGTTGTAAATACATTTGATCACTGCGTTTGTTGTTGCACGGAAAATTGAGATTAAATTGTGTGCCCTTTTTTAATGCTTGTGATAGTGTTTAATCATTTTACTTTGTGATGAGGAAGGTTGAAATTAGATAACCCTGTGGTTGCCAAAGGAAATAGAAGTCAATTCTCTTTTGGTTTAGATTTTGTTGGCACTGTCTAAGATATTTATTTGAAATAAGAAATAGGGCTGTCCCTTACGTTTATTGTTTTGTTTACTTTGCCAAGTTGACCTATGTGCATCGGTGATTACTTGTTTTAATTAATTCTGTAATTGAACATTGATGCTTTTGAAAAATTAGTTGAAATATGAGCATAGGATCACCTGCTAAGGACCATCTGTGCGTTTCGTTCAGCTCTCCACAGACGACGTTCATGGGGAATTTGGGGGTGCTCTCTGCACTGAAGCTTGAAGGTCCCTCTGGGCCGCTTCGTGTCGCGTCGCTGTTTGCAGACCTGATCCGGTCGAATTGCGGAACTAATCATAGGAGCGCAGATAGGTGTTTGAAGGAGGTCGTGTGACTTCTGTCTAGGAATAAGACTTATTTATGTGCTGCGATGTCCAGGAAGGGCATCCAGTTCAACTCTCCGGCTAGCCCACGTTGGGGCTGCAATTTTGGGGCGTTGGTTAGGGTTGCAAGATCTGATTGGGTGCGTAAGGTGGCCTAGTTTGGTTGTAGATTCGATCTTGCAACTTGCCGTCGCGACCCTGTCCCGCTGACCGGTTTGCTCTCGGACCTAAATCCTTATGTCCGGGACGGAGGTTTGTTCACGCAAAAGCGTTAGTGTCAGGCATCGACGTTAGATGGCGATCGGCTCGGCCGATACGGGATGACGTTCGTGCGTGTTGAACGTCCGAGCTTGCTGAAAGGTGGGAGTCGAGAGCGAAAAATTAGAAGTCTTCTTCGCGTCGAAAGAGAAGGCAGTCCGTTTTGTTTGGGAGCTCTTAGATCTAATTTTATGTTAGGCGCGTATAGTAAATATACCACTGGGAATGGTAGCGCGTGTTGAGAGTTTACCCGGGACTTTAGGTTTAACGCAGAATCTGTATAAGTGGATTCGACTGTATTAGTTACTAGTGCGGTAGTTAATATTCTAGAAATAACGGTGACCTTTGACCCGTACGTTCTGTGTTCATTTTCGCGAGTCAATCGTAACAAAGGAAGAAAGTGACTGCGGAAGGCGACCTTAGCTTGGAGAGGAGCTGAGGGCCGAACTGCTGCAGGGGGAACGGTCAAATAAGGTCAATAACACTACCAGCCACACCCAAATACACATCACTGACCTTTGCTTTCTAGCACAATACATCCACACGAGACCTGACCGAATCCTGAGGGACCAGTCGCCTTGAATAGACGTAAGTAAGCTCTGTTCAATAATTGTAACGCTCCCCCCGGATTGTTTAGTGTAATTAGACTTTTAACCCTTGGCGTGAGGACGCCCGACCAGCATCTGCCTGTAGCTTCTTCGTCTATGGGCCGCGAAGGATTCTACTCCTGGGATAGGCAGCTGCCGGCCGTAACATTTGGTAGCAGAACGCGGTGCTGGGATCGATTCCCGGTCGATCCACCGACCATAGTATTTGATAAAAATTAAATAATTTTGGTGGCAGGGAGCGTTGGGTTGATTGCTTTAATTTTGTGTCTACAATCACGCCCGTCCGTAATACGTAAAAATACTTTTTTATTATATACGTAATAATAAAATTCCTTTCTTTGTTAGCTTGCTTTGTTGTTTGCGGGTAAATTTGAAAGGCCGGGCCCGTTTAGCGCGCAAGCGGGAGATTGTGTCATGTAGGTAGATGGTTATTTTTGCGTAATCGGTTAATTATCGTTGCGGATAGTTGTGGTGTATTACTTATCGAAGGGTCGATTTCCGAGCAAGGCATTTTTTGTTGATGTGTATCTTCGTTATGTATCTTTCGTATTGTAATTTGTATTTGAACTAAAGAGTGGTAATTTGTATTTACGTAATTTGAATTTAACTTGATTTGATCGCACTAGTATTTGTTATTGTTAATTTGATTTACCTTTTCTTTTGTACTAACTTGTGTTTGATTTGATAAATAGCGGTTCTTATTTGTGTACATTCTATTCAACTCGATTTGATAGGAGCTGCATTAGTTAGCTGTTAATTTTTGTATTTTTTATTTGTTATTTTTGTAATTGTGCTCGAGCGGCGTCGTAATTTGTATTTAGTAGTGATGTCCTCGCCCAAGATGCTAATCCATTGCCTGCGGACTGAGTTACGCTGGGCCACCAGCGCCCATGCTTTGATAGGTCGACCGGATAGGGTCCATAATTTGATGAAGCGGTTCGAGCAGGTCGATGCTTGAAGGGCTGCAGTGGAGGAGGCTTACGCTGAGCTTGAGGATTCGGATGTGGAAAAGGGAGTCCTGGACTCCTGCTTCGCAGACTACGAGCAGTTCTTGTGGCTCACGGACGAGTTGATCGAGGCTGAAGGCAGGTATGCCGAGGAGGCGCGTGAAGCTCGGACGAGTGGCCTGCCCGAGTCCTTTCGGAAGCAGCCTCAGCCGGAGCTGTTGGGACGACTCCCAACTCTGGACTTGCCAAAGTTCTCCGGGGTCCTTTCCGAGTGGCTGACCTTCGTTGGTCTTTTCGACGGCCTAGTGGACGCCCGGAGTGACTTGACCCCGAGCCAGAAGATGGCGTACCTCCTGGCCTCACTGGAGGGGGACGCCCTGGACGTTGTCAGCCATTTGAGCTTGTCGGACGACGCCTACCAGACTGCTCGGGACCTCCTAGTCAGAAGATACGCCAACGTCCGGCGAATTGCGGACGAACATGTTAAGCAGCTTCTGAGCCTCCCGCTGCTTAGTGACCGGGCCAGACTACGTCCGGACCTGTTGGATCCAGTCTTGGTGGCCTGTAATATGTTGAGGCGGCTGGATGTACCAGTGGGCGAATGGGCCTTCTTGTTGCTCCGCATCGTGTTGTCCCGTCTACCTCTCGACCTTCGAATGCATTTTGAGGAGAGGTACGGCGGGGACGAGGCCTCCTATATTCCGCCCTTCTATGACCTGTTGCAGTTTTTGGAGGAGCAGTACCGACAGATCGAGCACGCGGTGGGCACCGTCGACGACTTACGAGCCGTGCCCAGAGAGAGGCGAAATCCGCCGGGCAAGTCGTCGTCAACCCCCCCCCCCTGCCCCTATTGTCGAGCATCTGATCACCGGGTAACGTCTTGCCCAAAATTATTAGGTAAGCCGAGTCCGGCTAGGCGAACTATCGCCAAGGAGCGCCGCTGGTGCTACTCCTGTTTGGAAGGGCACCTCCAGCGAGACTGTCCGCACCGGCGGCCCTGTCTGCATTGCCAGGGCAATCACCATGCCGTACTGTGCCTGGGTGCGAACGGCGTCTCCTCTCGGGGCGTTGCCAGGCCCTCGACCCCCACGGGCGGGGGCGCTCCGCCACGCCCTCTGACGGGCGACGCTCGGCGCCCGCCGGCTAGCCAACAGACCCCTAGGTTTGGAAGGGGTCCCTCCCCCGACTAGTCGGGGGGTAATTCCCCCAGGGGCGGCGGTGTCATCACCCCCCCTCAGCGTGCGAAGAGGAACTTCACGGCCACTCATCGGTCCGCTGGACCCTTCTCACTCCCGTTAGCTGAGTGGCCGCGACTGGTGTACCACTGTACCCCATTTGATGGAGGTGGCCCTAGCTAGCTGCCGCCTTAGCTCCCACCATGGCTGCCTCTACTGAGCCTTAAGCCGTTAACAGTCCACTTGTCAAGCTGTTCTGTTGCCGACGGCCTCAGTGAGGGCGTACAACCCGAGTGGCGACCGTTAGCGTTTGCGCTCTGTTAGTATCGGGTTCACGCGGTGTGGCCTCCACTTGGTGGTGGGAAGATTAGGGCCCCCTGGAGAGTTGAATCACGCTCTCAAGGGGTATTGGATTTGGTTTGGTCGAGCACTTAGTTAAAAATTCTTTAAATTTAAATTAAAATGCTTTTGGGTTTTCCGCGAAATTCATATTGTAGCGGTTATGATTAAAAGAATTGAATTTAAAATACTCCTTTAAACGCTGCTGCATATGTTGTAAATACATTTGATCACTGCGTTTGTTGTTGCACGGAAAATTGAGATTAAATTGTGTGCCCTTTTTTAATGCTTGTGATAGTGTTTAATCATTTTACTTTGTGATGAGGAAGGTTGAAATTAGATAACCCTGTGGTTGCCAAAGGAAATAGAAGTCAATTCTCTTTTGGTTTAGATTTTGTTGGCACTGTCTAAGATATTTATTTGAAATAAGAAATAGGGCTGTCCCTTACGTTTATTGTTTTGTTTACTTTGCCAAGTTGACCTATGTGCATCGGTGATTACTTGTTTTAATTAATTCTGTAATTGAACATTGATGCTTTTGAAAAATTAGTTGAAATATGAGCATAGGATCACCTGCTAAGGACCATCTGTGCGTTTCGTTCAGCTCTCCACAGACGACGTTCATGGGGAATTTGGGGGTGCTCTCTGCACTGAAGCTTGAAGGTCCCTCTGGGCCGCTTCGTGTCGCGTCGCTGTTTGCAGACCTGATCCGGTCGAATTGCGGAACTAATCATAGGAGCGCAGATAGGTGTTTGAAGGAGGTCGTGTGACTTCTGTCTAGGAATAAGACTTATTTATGTGCTGCGATGTCCAGGAAGGGCATCCAGTTCAACTCTCCGGCTAGCCCACGTTGGGGCTGCAATTTTGGGGCGTTGGTTAGGGTTGCAAGATCTGATTGGGTGCGTAAGGTGGCCTAGTTTGGTTGTAGATTCGATCTTGCAACTTGCCGTCGCGACCCTGTCCCGCTGACCGGTTTGCTCTCGGACCTAAATCCTTATGTCCGGGACGGAGGTTTGTTCACGCAAAAGCGTTAGTGTCAGGCATCGACGTTAGATGGCGATCGGCTCGGCCGATACGGGATGACGTTCGTGCGTGTTGAACGTCCGAGCTTGCTGAAAGGTGGGAGTCGAGAGCGAAAAATTAGAAGTCTTCTTCGCGTCGAAAGAGAAGGCAGTCCGTTTTGTTTGGGAGCTCTTAGATCTAATTTTATGTTAGGCGCGTATAGTAAATATACCACTGGGAATGGTAGCGCGTGTTGAGAGTTTACCCGGGACTTTAGGTTTAACGCAGAATCTGTATAAGTGGATTCGACTGTATTAGTTACTAGTGCGGTAGTTAATATTCTAGAAATAACGGTGACCTTTGACCCGTACGTTCTGTGTTCATTTTCGCGAGTCAATCGTAACAAAGGAAGAAAGTGACTGCGGAAGGCGACCTTAGCTTGGAGAGGAGCTGAGGGCCGAACTGCTGCAGGGGGAACGGTCAAATAAGGTCAATAACACTACCAGCCACACCCAAATACACATCACTGACCTTTGCTTTCTAGCACAATACATCCACACGAGACCTGACCGAATCCTGAGGGACCAGTCGCCTTGAATAGACGTAAGTAAGCTCTGTTCAATAATTGTAACGCTCCCCCCGGATTGTTTAGTGTAATTAGACTTTTAACCCTTGGCGTGAGGACGCCCGACCAGCATCTGCCTGTAGCTTCTTCGTCTATGGGCCGCGAAGGATTCTACTCCTGGGATAGGCAGCTGCCGGCCGTAACATTTGGTAGCAGAACGCGGTGCTGGGATCGATTCCCGGTCGATCCACCGACCATAGTATTTGATAAAAATTCAATAATTTTGGTGGCAGGGAGCGTTGGGTTGATTGCTTTAATTTTGTGTCTACAATCACGCCCGTCCGTAATACGTAAAAATACTTTTTTTATTATATACGTAATAATAAAATTCCTTTCTTTGTTAGCTTGCTTTGTTGTTTGCGGGTAAATTTGAAAGGCCGGGCCCGTTTAGCGCGCAAGCGGGAGATTGTGTCATGTAGGTAGATGGTTATTTTTGCGTAATCGGTTAATTATCGTTGCGGATAGTTGTGGTGTATTACTTATCGAAGGGTCGATTTCCGAGCAAGGCATTTTTTGTTGATGTGTATCTTCGTTATGTATCTTTCGTATTGTAATTTGTATTTGAACTAAAGAGTGGTAATTTGTATTTACGTAATTTGAATTTAACTTGATTTGATCGCACTAGTATTTGTTATTGTTAATTTGATTTACCTTTTCTTTTGTACTAACTTGTGTTTGATTTGATAAATAGCGGTTCTTATTTGTGTACATTCTATTCAACTCGATTTGATAGGAGCTGCATTAGTTAGCTGTTAATTTTTGTATTTTTTATTTGTTATTTTTGTAATTGTGCTCGAGCGGCGTCGTAATTTGTATTTAGTAGTGATGTCCTCGCCCAAGATGCTAATCCATTGCCTGCGGACTGAGTTACGCTGGGCCACCAGCGCCCATGCTTTGATAGGTCGACCGGATAGGGTCCATAATTTGATGAAGCGGTTCGAGCAGGTCGATGCTTGAAGGGCTGCAGTGGAGGAGGCTTACGCTGAGCTTGAGGATTCGGATGTGGAAAAGGGAGTCCTGGACTCCTGCTTCGCAGACTACGAGCAGTTCTTGTGGCTCACGGACGAGTTGATCGAGGCTGAAGGCAGGTATGCCGAGGAGGCGCGTGAAGCTCGGACGAGTGGCCTGCCCGAGTCCTTTCGGAAGCAGCCTCAGTCGGAGCTGTTGGGACGACTCCCAACTCTGGACTTGCCAAAGTTCTCCGGGGTCCTTTCCGAGTGGCTGACCTTCGTTGGTCTTTTCGACGGCCTAGTGGACGCCCGGAGTGACTTGACCCCGAGCCAGAAGATGGCGTACCTCCTGGCCTCACTGGAGGGGGACGCCCTGGACGTTGTCAGCCATTTGAGCTTGTCGGACGACGCCTACCAGACTGCTCGGGACCTCCTAGTCAGAAGATACGCCAACGTCCGGCGAATTGCGGACGAACATGTTAAGCAGCTTCTGAGCCTCCCGCTGCTTAGTGACCGGGCCAGACTACGTCCGGACCTGTTGGATCCAGTCTTGGTGGCCTGTAATATGTTGAGGCGGCTGGATGTACCAGTGGGCGAATGGGCCTTCTTGTTGCTCCGCATCGTGTTGTCCCGTCTACCTCTCGACCTTCGAATGCATTTTGAGGAGAGGTACGGCGGGGACGAGGCCTCCTATATTCCGCCCTTCTATGACCTGTTGCAGTTTTTGGAGGAGCAGTACCGACAGATCGAGCACGCGGCGGGCACCGTCGACGACTTACGAGCCGTGCCCAGAGAGAGGCGAAATCCGCCGGGCAAGTCGTCGTCAACCCCCCCCCCCCCCCCTGCCCCTATTGTCGAGCATCTGATCACCGGGTAACGTCTTGCCCAAAATTATTAGGTAAGCCGAGTCCGGCTAGGCGAACTATCGCCAAGGAGCGCCGCTGGTGCTACTCCTGTTTGGAAGGGCACCTCCAGCGAGACTGTCCGCACCGGCGGCCCTGTCTGCATTGCCAGGGCAATCACCATGCCGTACTGTGCCTGGGTGCGAACGGCGTCTCCTCTCGGGGCGTTGCCAGGCCCTCGACCCCCACGGGCGGGGGCGCTCCGCCACGCCCTCTGACGGGCGACGCTCGGCGCCCGCCGGCTAGCCAACAGACCCCTAGGTTTGGAAGGGGTCCCTCCCCCGACTAGTCGGGGGGTAATTCCCCCAGGGGCGGCGGTGTCATCACCCTCAGCGTGCGAAGAGGAACTTCACGGCCACTCATCGGTCCGCTGGACCCTTCTCACTCCCGTTAGCTGAGTGGCCGCGACTGGTGTACCACTGTACCCCATTTGATGGAGGTGGCCCTAGCTAGCTGCCGCCTTAGCTCCCACCATGGCTGCCTCTACTGAGCCTTAAGCCGTTAACAGTCCACTTGTCAAGCTGTTCTGTTGCCGACGGCCTCAGTGAGGGCGTACAACCCGAGTGGCGACCGTTAGCGTTTGCGCTCTGTTAGTATCGGGTTCACGCGGTGTGGCCTCCACTTGGTGGTGGGAAGATTAGGGCCCCCTGGAGAGTTGAATCACGCTCTCAAGGGGTATTGGATTTGGTTTGGTCGAGCACTTAGTTAAAAATTCTTTAAATTTAAATTAAAATGCTTTTGGGTTTTCCGCGAAATTCATATTGTAGCGGTTATGATTAAAAGAATTGAATTTAAAATACTCCTTTAAACGCTGCTGCATATGTTGTAAATACATTTGATCACTGCGTTTGTTGTTGCACGGAAAATTGAGATTAAATTGTGTGCCCTTTTTTAATGCTTGTGATAGTGTTTAATCATTTTACTTTGTGATGAGGAAGGTTGAAATTAGATAACCCTGTGGTTGCCAAAGGAAATAGAAGTCAATTCTCTTTTGGTTTAGATTTTGTTGGCACTGTCTAAGATATTTATTTGAAATAAGAAATAGGGCTGTCCCTTACGTTTATTGTTTTGTTTACTTTGCCAAGTTGACCTATGTGCATCGGTGATTACTTGTTTTAATTAATTCTGTAATTGAACATTGATGCTTTTGAAAAATTAGTTGAAATATGAGCATAGGATCACCTGCTAAGGACCATCTGTGCGTTTCGTTCAGCTCTCCACAGACGACGTTCATGGGGAATTTGGGGGTGCTCTCTGCACTGAAGCTTGAAGGTCCCTCTGGGCCGCTTCGTGTCGCGTCGCTGTTTGCAGACCTGATCCGGTCGAATTGCGGAACTAATCATAGGAGCGCAGATAGGTGTTTGAAGGAGGTCGTGTGACTTCTGTCTAGGAATAAGACTTATTTATGTGCTGCGATGTCCAGGAAGGGCATCCAGTTCAACTCTCCGGCTAGCCCACGTTGGGGCTGCAATTTTGGGGCGTTGGTTAGGGTTGCAAGATCTGATTGGGTGCGTAAGGTGGCCTAGTTTGGTTGTAGATTCGATCTTGCAACTTGCCGTCGCGACCCTGTCCCGCTGACCGGTTTGCTCTCGGACCTAAATCCTTATGTCCGGGACGGAGGTTTGTTCACGCAAAAGCGTTAGTGTCAGGCATCGACGTTAGATGGCGATCGGCTCGGCCGATACGGGATGACGTTCGTGCGTGTTGAACGTCCGAGCTTGCTGAAAGGTGGGAGTCGAGAGCGAAAAATTAGAAGTCTTCTTCGCGTCGAAAGAGAAGGCAGTCCGTTTTGTTTGGGAGCTCTTAGATCTAATTTTATGTTAGGCGCGTATAGTAAATATACCACTGGGAATGGTAGCGCGTGTTGAGAGTTTACCCGGGACTTTAGGTTTAACGCAGAATCTGTATAAGTGGATTCGACTGTATTAGTTACTAGTGCGGTAGTTAATATTCTAGAAATAACGGTGACCTTTGACCCGTACGTTCTGTGTTCATTTTCGCGAGTCAATCGTAACAAAGGAAGAAAGTGACTGCGGAAGGCGACCTTAGCTTGGAGAGGAGCTGAGGGCCGAACTGCTGCAGGGGGAACGGTCAAATAAGGTCAATAACACTACCAGCCACACCCAAATACACATCACTGACCTTTGCTTTCTAGCACAATACATCCACACGAGACCTGACCGAATCCTGAGGGACCAGTCGCCTTGAATAGAGGTAAGTAAGCTCTGTTCAATAATTGTTACGCTCCCCCCGGATTGTTTAGTGTAATTAGACTTTTAACCCTTGGCGTGAGGACGCCCGACCAGCATCTGCCTGTAGCTTCTTCGTCTATGGGTCGCGAAGGATTCTACTCCTGGGATAGGCAGCTGCCGGCCGTAACAACCTTTAAACGAAATTGAACAACCAGTGCGTGTTGCCAGTGATGACTTTCGGAACTGAGACGTGGTTCTTCACAGCTGGCCGTATGAGGAAGCTCAAGGTCGCTCAGCGAGCTATGGAGAGGGCTATGCTTGGAGTTTCTTTGCGTGATAAACTTAGAAATGAGGATATCCGCAGTAGAACCAGAGTAACCGACATAGCCCAACGGATTAGTAGGCTGAAGTTGCAATGGGCCGGCCATATAGCTCGAAGAACCGACAACCGATGGGGAAAAAAGGTTCTCGAGTGGCGGCCCCGTACCAGCGGACGAAGTGTAGGGCGTCCCCCAACTAGATGGAGTGACGACCTGGTAAGATATGCATGAAGTCGATGGATGCAGGTGACTCAGGACCGTGCTTTCTGGCATTCCTTGGGGGAGGCCTATGTTCAGCAGTGGACTTGTGAAGGGCTGTAATGGTGATAACTAATTGCTCATAAAATGAAATGCGATTTATTAATTTAAAAACACCCAAAAGACAAAATGATTGGTAAATAGAAGATTTAAAATGATACTAAAAGCAAACATTTCCCTGTATACTATAATAATGAAACAATTTAGTATGCCGATTGCACCTCGGCACCTAAGAGAGAACTGAGAAGTAAGGACGACTATTTATGGTGCAAATAACCACGATACGCCGATGAAAAATTCACTTTTTTATAGGATAGGTTGCCCAAACGAGCGCACAGTCCACCTGATAGTAAGTGATTCATAGACATCTATATCTATCATCAATAAGTAATCAAAATGCAGATGCGTTGTTACCCGTGAGGACTAAGATAGAATACCTCTTTTCCTGTAAAAAGGGTATCCGGTTCTCTACAAATCACCATACGAAACACAGCATTATTAAGCCGCTATTTTACGCTGGTATTCTGTGAGAGCGTGGTCCTACCCCGGTCGAGCCGACTCATTCGTACTACTAATATAGCTGCAGCATGGCTGTACTACGCAATAAACTATCACGCACTACGTAGCGTCAAAATAGTAATTCACTAATAATTGAAAACGGTACAAAACATAGTTAAATGAATAATGTTGTGAAATTCAACAGCTATTTTATTGTGCACATTTTGATTACGACAGAAGCCAAATAGAGAGTAAAAGCTGCTAAATATAAAAAGTGTCATTGATATGAATTCGCTACTTCGAAAATAAAAGGGATGTAATAAGTAATAACTGTACCTAATATATTTATTACAATTTTGAGATCCATGACCCAAGCATATTGTGGTTGTAGCACTAATGGGTCGGCTCGACCGGTGGAGGATCTCGCTCTCAGAGAATATAACCGAAAATTTATTTATTTAAACTATCATGCACAAAGTTGTATACACGGCGGACTTATTTCCATAGGCCGCACAGGGCATTCTCTCCCAGTCAACCATTAGACTAAGAAGAGATAGACAAACAAGAGGCGGTGCAGCAAAAATCAAAATAAAAAGTCTAAAAGAATAAAAAATTATATATATATATATATATATATATATATATATATATATATATATATATATATATATATATATATATATACACACACACACACACAATAAAACAAACATACAATAAAATAGCAACTCATTGTTGCTGTGTACTGTATGGTGAGTGTAGAGAACTAGAGACCCTATTTCCTGGAAACGAGGCATTCCATTTTAGTCCTCAGGGGTGACAACTCATTTGCATTTTGATTCTTAACTGAGGTTAAATTTAGATGTCGGTGGCGGCGCTGTCGTCGCGCCGTAAGCAAAACTAACCGAAGCCTAAATTAAAATTTTGAAGTAAAGCAGTAGACATGGTTATTTTGCAATATACGTTCAAATTTGCAGAGAAGGTTCGGAATAAGTAGTAGTTATAATACCTAAAACTTCTTCGCATTGTATATTATGCACTAGTTCAATCTGTCATTGGCTATTGCATCGGAGTATGGGAAGGCGCATGTCAAACACACATCATACAACTTGAAAAAGCTCAACGTTCATTGCTCAAACTTTTATGGCCCAAATAAATTACGTAATAAGCGCACAAATACACATTACAAATAACAAACTAACAAACGTGCCATATTATAATACAAATACCAACTATCTGAGTCTGGATCGTCCGTCACGGAGTCCCAGTTGCCTCAGATGAGCTAAGAGGCTGACTGGGATTAGCCCGTTCGCAGAAATGACCGCAGGAATTATTTCCCGCGGCAGATCACCCCACATGTCGGTCACCTCGTGAGCCAGAACCATATATCTTGTCTGTTTATCTGGTTTGGCTTTCACGAGGTTCTCGTCATAAGGAATAGTAATGTCAACCAAAAATATCATTGACAGTGCCCGGGCCAATATCAGCACAATATCAGGCCTATTCGCAGGAATAGTCATGTCTGTGATAATGTGCCCGGTCATTTTCGAGCATGGCTTCTGGCAATTACTTATAATATGGCAGTTTCCTATCTACGAGACCTTATTTCGGAGCGAGCTCCTGGTGTAGGATCCTGGCTACTAGGTTGTGTCTGTGCAAATACTCAGAGTTAGAAAGCGCCGAACATCCGGAGATGATATGCCTAAGTGACTCACCAGGATGGCGACAAACTCGACAGATATCGACGGCACCATCCTTAAGGATGTATTTCCGATAATTGTTGGTCTTAATAACCTGTTACTGTATCGCACAGACAAAACACTCGGTTTCCCCAAAGAGGTCACCGAAACGTAGCCACTGGAGGGAGGCAACTGTGTATACGAAAGGCTCATGTAGAGCCTTGTAGAACCTCCCGTGGAGCTGTTTCTCCTTCCATACGGTCTCCCGGTTGGAAATGCACTGTACTACTGGGTCAAGCCATTGCTCATTTGCTAAGGATAGAGGGTTTAGTTTCTGTAGCTGTTATCTGTAGGATCGATCATCCATTTTCATCACCCGCGCACCTAGTTGACAAAGGATCGTACTCCACTGCCCCATACACTGCCCGAGAAAGTATCTAACTGTACAGTCAACCTAGTACAACTTGAAGATTCTCATCAGCCATGTATGAGGCACCGAGTCGAATGGCTTTTTGTAGTTTATCCAGGTGGCGGAGAAGTTCCGACGGGTACGTTTAACCACCTTGCCAATGACCGTGTCAATGAGGAGTGGTTCATTGGTTCCACGACCACCGCCTCGACATCTATTTTTAGCGCGCAACATCACCTGATTTGAGTTCAGTTGACGAGTAATTCTTGCACTTAAAATGGATGTTAGTGTCTTATATATAGTAGAGAGACACGTGATGGGGCGATTTTTGCTCTGATCTGTGGTATACCGGTTTTCAGGAGCCAAATGAGTGATTGCAGTAGTAAAGAGGCTTAGGAGCGACTTCTGGTCGAGAGCCTTTTGAAATTGTCGGGCGAGCACAGTGTCACCCACCATGAAACCCTTCAGCCAGTAGTGACGCGGCCCTTGCTATGGTGTACGGGCTATGACCACAGGTCGCCCCAGAATGCGACAGTGTCGGCCTGATTCGGTGCTTGGCCATTCCACATAACATTGGTCGCTCCAATAATTCAAAGAGCCTCTTCTGATCACTCTGAAAGAGACAATTCTGGTTGAACCATGTCTACGTCTCGTTATATATCCGAATATGCTTTCCCCAACCAGTGATTCTCTGCTTCAGGTCGTCTATGCGCTCCGTCAGTTTTTGCGTAATGTCCGGCTGGGATAAACTTGTATTTGTCCCAGCAAACGCCATCCTGGCGGTGCGCACAATTCTCGGTCTATAATTACCCGACCATTAGCTTGTCAGTCTGCCGATGAGGGCTCTTGCCTTTACGGTACGGTCCTCAATTCTTTTTCTCCAGGTTGGGATGGCGGTATTTTATCTAGTAGCGCGTACAGCCGTGGGAAGTTTGGGGCCAATAATACGGCAAACTGCCAGTGCGGCGCCAAAAACAATTGAGTCCTTCTCGCAAAGGTCCTGGCTGACTTCCAAATAGGTTACCAGCATTGAGTTGAGAGCCCTCACGACAGCCCGATTCCGCTTGCTTAAGGGTATGCATGGAAGTCGCGGTCGATTTTTGAGAGGCGTACTGCGCGTTTCCAAAATAGCCTCTTCCAATATGCTCTTAATTTGCTCTATTTGATGGGTGCCCATTTTGATCATCGTCAGCATCAACTACAACTACAATATCCACGGCGGCATTCACGTGTGCTGGTTTCTCTGGAATTTGTGGCGTCGCATTACCAGCTGTAGCATTTTCACCCGATGGGGGAACAGCCTCACATCGTAGTCGGTCTACCAGGTTTTGCTCCGTTAAATTTACAGATGGCTCCAGCTCTGCGAGCAAGCAATACATCCGATCCCGATACGCTAACATTTCAGTTTTTACCCCTTTTGCCCTAAAATACGCTTGCAATGCGTTTGCGTTCATCATTTGCGTCCAACACATGCGTCGTGTTCCACCAGCGGCGGGTGGCGTTTGCTGAGTCCGAGAAGACCCAGCCGACACAAAGCCCTCTGATGTGTGGGGATGATGGATGCGGGCGGCTACTAGGTGGTCTTGCAGTCCCCCGCGCTTGGCTGGCAACCCGCATGCTGTCGCTTTCAGCGCTAGCTCCAGACGCGCCCTGGCGACCTCCCTTTAAGCACTTTTTTTTTGTCCATCATCCATTGAATGGACAAAAATTAACGGGAGACGCCCAGGCCCCACACCGTTTCACAGACGGACCTTTACACCCTCAATTCTGCCGAGGTACGTCGCTCACAACTCTTGGCAAGGCGCTGTCTGACTGCGATAACGTAGCAGTTTTGTCATTGAACTATTACGTCAGTGGGCGGTAGGGTCGTCACTTCCCTACGCCATTTTTATAATTATTTGGGATATCTATATAGTTTTCTCATCTGATTGATCTGTTTAAATATATAAATGTAAATGAAAATGATAAATATACATGAATATCAATAACGTAAAATATATACATAAAAGTACCTAAATAAATAAAAATCCAACCAGATGAAAGCCCTCGGCTTTTATTTCCACGGCCAAAGTGTTGACCAACCGACGTGATGAAACCGACCTAATGCAACCTTCTGAAACCTAAACTTAAAGTTTTCGTCATCGTCTTCATTCGTCCCCCATCCACTCCTTCCGGAGGAGATATTGTCGGCAGTCTTTAGATTCTGTAAGCCATCTAGCAAGGTTCATCGCAGCACTGGAATTATGCTTCCTTTTCCTACAATCAAAGCGCAGAGAGTACCTGCGCTTCAGTGTTCGGCACGGCTCTGAGCTTTTCTGCTCACCTCTGCTTCACGGCACTCTCGCAAATTACTTGCCTTCTTCTCGACTCACCACAGATTACAAGGCAATTACTGGCACTTGCACATTCGTCGCCATCTAGACTGCACTATCGACCTATGGTCTGAGGAGGGGGGTGATATAACGGCGCTATCGTCGCACCCTAAGCGAAATGCACCGAAGCTTTAATCACGCTATCAAAGTTTCGAAGTAAATCAGTATATTTAGAATAGCTCCGAACCTTGACCGGCGGGAGATCTCCCCTTTTCTTTCCACGGCCAAATATCTATGGACCGCAGCATCCACATACCATCAGGTGGACTATACTCGTTTGTCACTCTTATTCTATTAAAACATATATTCAATAAAAAAATATGTAAATATTTTTAGTTATGCTTTTGTCAAATATTTTCATCATTATTTTTGATCAGTTTTTTTATAATTATTTTGAGAGATTTCATTTTTCTCATTTCTCCAACGACCCGCACTGGGTGATTTGAGGTAGTTGATTATCTGACGCCGCCGCCGCCACTACACAGCAATTGCTATTAATAACAAAACAAATCCACTATTTATTCCATTTCATTTATTACACGCTTTATTAGAATATAAGCAGTGAAGCTATAGGAGAAGCAGTTTATGATTTCTTTGTAATTCTGAAGAATTTTTATTTAATTTCACTTAATTTAAAATTTTCATTTTTTCTAAATGATAGGAAATAAAAGGCTTCATATAAACGGACTTTTTACCAATTAAAATGTTACGTAAAATAAATGACATACTTGATTTCTTTTCACCGAATCTCTATTGTAGAACTTTAAATTGTTTGTTGTTCCTATCTTATTCAAATTGGAATACAAAGACAATTTCGCCTCTACTATCGGTTATGCAGGATATGCAAATTCTCTCTAAAGACTGCTTTGTACTGCAAAGTGGTTCCGTTTATTATTCTAATATGCAAATATAGTCAGTCTTATCTTCATCAGTTCATATATACGCTACTGTTTGACAGGGCCTTTTTATAGAAACACAAGTGACATGCTAGTAGTCGCTGTTACCCGGCACAGGTTTTTGTATTTTAGTTTAAGAATGTTTTGTGATAACTATCCCATCTATTGGATTATCGCGTTTACGAGATTGAACTGGTATATTTTTATTTTTATTTCTGACAATCCTACGGAATTAAATGCAGAGCAGGCTTCTATTAGGCTAACAGCAAATGCTAAAGTTAGTACTGTTTATTTAGTAGACCCATGAGATATTTTTACTGGTAGTCAGGAACTAATTTTAGCTGTAGTATGTATTTTAATAACAGAATAGCCAATTCAGTATTTTTATAATCACAACTTCTAAAGTCTAATCTTTCCTTTTCATTTGTATCAGTCGCTCAGCGCGAGTACGAAATTCCAATATCTTAACGTCCAGGAATTTGTGAATTACTTTTTGTTAGAGTCCGGAACGTTCACGCTGTAAGTTTAACACCTTTTGTACCAAAACTTTTCTCATAACAATCACAGTGATACGTTTTGTTCGTTACTAAAGGCTCATTGGGAATTATGACGTCATGTTTTAGGTAATTTTATATTAAAAAGAAAAGTTAAGCTGTGTTATTTACATACATGATGCAATGGTATGTTATTTTAATTCACACAATCACACAACTGAACGAGCTTTACGTGAGCAAAATATAAATATGGAGAAAATAAAATTTCTAAAAATAATTATGGCCTTTGATATCTGTAATAAAGAATTATTTATTTATTATATTTATTAATGCCTAAATAATTACAAATACATCGATCTAAAATGGATATTCAATATTGTAATGTGATATTGGATCCTTACTGCTTACTTATTTGAAGTTTTTATACTATTCTAAGCCATTGCTTGGCTACTATCCCATCTGATGGTAAGTGATGATGCAGCCTTTGATGGTAAAGCACACTGACTTGGCTCAACAAAAGCCTGTCCACTCTTGCCTTGAAGATAACCGCATTATAATCGGACGGAAAGTCAGATACTGGCAGATTATTTCACTCCTTTGCAGCACGCATTATGAACGACGAAAAAAGTCAGGAAATCACTTTATAACTACTTATCGTACGTACACGTACGTATACATCATACATATCATACGTACGTATACGTACTTTATAGGCCCATAAAGGGACATTGGTGGACATGGGCCACTCGCGTTGGAGCGAGGACTTGCCTTAATTATCACGCTTGGCAGGTGGATTGACGATAGCAGCGTCAGGTGTCTAGCACGTTTGACGTTGCTGCCCGTCGCCGGTCTGTGTACTATACTCGTATGTTCAAAGTAAAAGAGATGGTTATATCGCCGCCTATTGGAAGCTATAAGATTGTTTGGCTGCTCACTTTTTGGCTTTTTTTCTTTGTTTATTTGTCACCTCTCACCATACCCATAGGACGAAATGTGGTGATGGATTCTCTCGCACCATCACTACCGGGAAAAGTTTAGTATGCATTTTATTTAATGACTCTATATTTTAAAATTACATTTACAATACGATATAAAATATTAAAATAAAGGTTTTACTATATCTTAAAAGACCTGTAAACTAATGTATACTCTAAGATTATTATAATATCCTCAAAGCAGTCACGGCGGCCAGTCCCAACGGAGACTAGCCATCCGCGCAGGACTGGGCAGGCAGGGCTTAGCAGCAGAACTGTGTGCGCATGCACAGGTGCACTTTCTACTCACTCACTCTCTTGATCGATGGGACGGTACTCCGATACGAATGGAGAAAGATCAATCGCAGGACCAACAGATTTACGTGCTTTTGAGGCACGGCGGTGAACGCTGCCAAATTTTCTGACTTCGGGGTGTTAGTGAAAATGTATTGACTGAAAAGATTTTTTGAGTCCCAATGTTTGGCCCGATTCGGGATTCGAATCCTCATCATCAGCAGTCTACACTTACAATCACTTGACTGACGAGGCATTCAAAGGTTATTAAAGGATTTTAAAGGAAAAGTCAAAATATTATATTTATTTGTTATTTGTACATTTACTATAATATATGGGATTTCGTATTTTCTACAGGAAGGATCATGGACAAACTAAAGATAAGCAAGTTGCAACTGTAAACAATACAACTCTGTTGTTTCTGATAACATGACGCATATTCAGCACAAACTTGCCCTCAAGCGTAATGTTATATAGTCATAAACACTCACGCCTGTCACCCAGAGGGGTAGGCAGAGACTATGGAATTCCATTTGGCACGATCCTGACACACCTCTCTCGCTTCCTCCACATCCATATACCTACGCATACACGCTCGTCGGTAAAAGGTACTCTTAATTTGGCCCATTTTCAATATATCGCCTATTTGGTCGATAAACTTTCGCCTAGGGCGACCCTTCCCGACTCTGCCATTCACCTCTGCAACATAAATTTGCTTTGTCACTCTTTCCTCATTCATTCTTTCTACATGACCAAACCACCGAAGCATTCCTTTCTTAATCCTAGTCACAACATCATCTTGCAAACCACACATTTCTCTTATCACACTATTTCTCACCCTGTCATTTAGATTCAGCCCTAGCATACTACGTAATGACCGCATTTCTACAGCATTTATTCTACTCTCGTGCTTCTTCTGCCACACCCAACTTTCACTACCATACATTAAAGTAGGCACTAACACAGCACTGTGAATTGCCAAACGTGCCTTTTTGGACACATTCTGACTTTTCACAATAGAGTGTAGAGCCCCATTCAATCTATTTCCTGCATTCACTCGTCGTTCTATATCCTTATCATATCTACCATCCCTGCTAAACACACATCCCAAATACACAAACTCATCTACTTGCTCTACCAACTCCCCTTCTATTCTTATTTCACATATCGTTTTACTTTCTTCTCTTTCAAAAACCATAACTTTCGTCTTACTTGCGTTCACTTTCATTCCCTTTTCTTTTAATGTCCTGTTCATTAATGTAACCATCATTTGCAACTCGGCTGCCGACGACGCAAGTATGACTTGATCATCGGCGTACAAAAGGCATTTGACGGTTAACTCACCCATTCTTAACCCGCATTCTTCTGCTTTCAAATTTTCCAAACAACTGTCCATAAATAGGTTGAACAGCCACGGGGAAGCCACACAGCCCTGTCTGACACCTTTATGGATGCCAAACCAGTCCGAGTAGGCCCCGTTGATCCTGACACAAGCACTATAGTCCCTATATAGAGACTTCAATGCCCGTATCAAGCCAGCGCTCAACCCAAATGAGTTCAGTGTTTGCCATAACACATCCCTGTCCACTCTGTCATAAGCCTTCTCCAAGTCTATGAACGCACAAAAAACTTTTTGGTTTTTGGCCAAAAACTTCTCCGCGATCATGCGCATGGAAAAGACCTGATCCGTACATCCCATTCCTTTTCTAAATCCCGCTTGCACATTCCAAATTTTTCCATCAGTTTCTTTCATAACTCTTTCAATTAGTACCTTAGCATACAGTTTTCCCACAATGCTAAGAAGGCTGATACCACGGTAGTTTTTACAGTCCTGCTGTGATCCTTTTCCCTTATATATTGGGACTATCACGGCTTTGCACCAGTCTCCCGGTACCCGCTTAAGTTCCCAACATAAATTAAACAAGGTGCACAGCAGGTCTGCCACCACTCCTTCTCCAGCCCTTAGCATTTCGAGAGATACTCTATCATAACCGGCTGCCTTACCTGCTTTCATACTTTTCATTGCTTTCATTATTTCATCTATACTTATATCTCTATCTATTTCCTCTTCTTCCGGAATTTCTATTTCATTTAATTCAAACGTCTCATCACTCATAAACACGCTTTCAAAGTATTCCTTCCATCTCCTTAAACTCAAAACTTCGTCATTCAGAATACAGCCATTCTGGTCTCGTATAGCATTCATTCTAGGCTGTTTTGAATGTCCCCTGGTAGTTCTTACGAGTTTCCAGAACATTTTAATGTTTGCCTGGAAGTTATTCGATATTCTTCTATCATTCATATCCGTTCTTTCTTGCTTTTTCCTTTCAACTACTTCTTTTACTCTCTTATTTAGGTGTCTAAAGACTGCCTTTTTCCTTTCAATATCATCATTCATACTGCTAGAATTACTAGCCTTGGTTGCTAGTAAATCTAGCCATGCTTTCTTCTTTGCTTCAACTTCCATCCGTACCTCATCATCCCACCATAACGTGTTAATTTTCCTTTCATTCGTTCTCTTACTCACACCACATACTTCGGTAGCTGCATCCACTAAACCTTTCTTGACATTATACCACACAGTCTCCAAGTCTAAATCATTCATACACAATTCAGCCATACCACTTATATTTTCTCTCAATCTATATTTGAACTTCTCTCTCACACCTTCATCTTGTAACCTCTCTGTTCTTATACGCTGTAACGCAGTGGTAGACACAGATGTCCGATGCCTCCCACGTCTGAAAAGACCATTAATTCGGCATAAGACCAAGTAATGATCCGTCCCTACGTTAGAGCCCCGGTAAACCCTTGTATCTACCACCGCGCTCCTCATTCTTTCATCAACAATTATGAAATCTATCATACTTCTATCATCACCTCTTTCCCATGTATACGTGTGAATCTTCTTATGACGAAAGTAAGTGTTCGTCACAAAAAGACTCTTTTCCACGCATACGGCGAGAAGGCTTTCACCATTCTCATTTATACTTTCATCACCAAACGTTCCCAATATCCTTAATTATCCTTAATTATCCCTAATTAACCGATTACGCAAAAATAACCATCTACCTACATGACACAATCTCCCGCTTGCGCGCTAAACGGGCCCGGCCTTTCAAATTTACCCGCAAACAACAAAGCAAGCTAACAAAGAAAGGAATTTTATTATTACGTATATAATAAAAAAAGTATTTTTACGTATTACGGACGGGCGTGATTGTAGACACAAAATTAAAGCAATCAACCCAACGCTCCCTGCCACCAAAATTATTTAATTTTTATCAAATACTATGGTCGGTGGATCGACCGGGAATCGATCCCAGCACCGCGTTCTGCTACCAAATGTTACGGCCGGCAGCTGCCTATCCCAGGAGTAGAATCCTTCGCGGCCCATAGACGAAGAAGCTACAGGCAGATGCTGGTCGGGCGTCCTCACGCCAAGGGTTAAAAGTCTAATTACACTAAACAATCCGGGGGGAGCGTTACAATTATTGAACAGAGCTTACTTACGTCTATTCAAGGCGACTGGTCCCTCAGGATTCGGTCAGGTCTCGTGTGGATGTATTGTGCTAGAAAGCAAAGGTCAGTGATGTGTATTTGGGTGTGGCTGGTAGTGTTATTGACCTTATTTGACCGTTCCCCCTGCAGCAGTTCGGCCCTCAGCTCCTCTCCAAGCTAAGGTCGCCTTCCGCAGTCACTTTCTTCCTTTGTTACGATTGACTCGCGAAAATGAACACAGAACGTACGGGTCAAAGGTCACCGTTATTTCTAGAATATTAACTACCGCACTAGTAACTAATACAGTCGAATCCACTTATACAGATTCTGCGTTAAACCTAAAGTCCCGGGTAAACTCTCAACACGCGCTACCATTCCCAGTGGTATATTTACTATACGCGCCTAACATAAAATTAGATCTAAGAGCTCCCAAACAAAACGGACTGCCTTCTCTTTCGACGCGAAGAAGACTTCTAATTTTTCGCTCTCGACTCCCACCTTTCAGCAAGCTCGGACGTTCAACACGCACGAACGTCATCCCGTATCGGCCGAGCCGATCGCCATCTAACGTCGATGCCTGACACTAACGCTTTTGCGTGAACAAAGGTTTTAAGGTATGTCTGACGAGAAGATGTGTCGTAGCTTCCCGAACGCTGCCCAGCTGAGTTGAATCCGTCGATTGACCTCTCGGTCGAAGTTGGACTTACCAAGTCAGACTATTTGTCCCAGGTAAACATACTCGTCAACAACTTCGAGCTTAGTGCTCCCAACAACTAACGGCATAGGTGTGACATGGACATTAAACATAATCTTTGTTTTGTCCATGTTCATCTTAAGACCTATCCGTTGGGAAACAATATTGAGGTCAAAGAGCATAGGTGCTTAGTTCCTCCAGCGATTCTGCCATAAGGACTATATCGTCGGCAAATCGAAGGTGAGTGATGTACTCGCCAGCTTGAAAACGTCTTCCAATGCAGCGGTGAAGAGTTTCGGGGATATGACGTCACCCTGTCTTACACCTCTCTGCAATTGGATAGGTTTCGTATTCTGGTTCTGTACTCGGATAGCCATCGTAGCTCTACTGTACAAACACTTCAGCACTTTGATATACCGACAGTTAACTTGGCACCGCTGAAGGGACTGCAGCACCGCCCCAATTTCGACGGAATCAAAGGCTTTATCATAGTCCACATACGCCAGACATAGTGGCAAATTGTACTCTTTGGACTTCTGTACAATTTGCCGAAGGGTATGTATGTGGTCTATGGTGCTAAATCCCTTTCGGAAACCGGCTTGTTCGGGAGGCTGGAAGTCGTCAAGTTTGCACGCGAGACGATTCGTAATGACTCTCGAAAACAGCACGTAGACGCGGTTCAGAAGGGAAATCGGTCTGTAGTTCTTCAAGAGAGCGTTGTCACCTTTCTTGAAGAACAAGACCACCGCACTTCTGCTCCACGCCTCCGGTGTAATGCCATCATGGAGGACGGAATTAAACAGCTTCTGAAGGACTTCAAGTACCGGTCTTCCACCCGCTTTCAGAAGCACCGCTGTAATTCCATCCTCGCCTGGGGCCTTGCCGTTTTTAAGGTGCTGGAGAGCCATTCTAATCTCGCTCAGACTGACGTCCGGGATATTTTCGGAAAAGTGTCGGATTAGACTCGCTCTTGGATCGTTACTCACACTTGCGTGTGGCTCCAACGATGACGTGTACAGCTGCCCATAGAACCTCTCAATCTCACTCAAAATCTCCGGTGTCCCGGAAATGATCTGCCACATTCTGTCTTCAGCTTTGACAGTTGGCTCTTTCTGGCAGACAGATCTCTGGCAAAGACTTTGGAGCCTTGGTTTCGCTCGATCGCTTCTTAAATACGAGCTGTATTGAAGTTGCGTAAGTCCCGCCGCATGCATTTGGAGATCTGTCTGTTCAGTTGCCTGTATGCTGTCAAGTCTGTTGAAGAATGTAGCTTCATCTCCCGTCTAACAGCCATGAGATTAAGAGTGTGATCGGAGAGTTTTTGTGTTCTTCTGCGGAGGGTCTTGCAGAACTTAGCTCCGACCGCATGGACAGTTTCCACGAGCTTGTCATTCAAATCGTCCACTTCATTGCAGTCTTCTAGACACTGAAAACGGTTTTGTAACTCGAACTGAAAGGTTTCGGGACTTTGGAACAGAGCACGAGGGGGACGGAGCGTTGACTTCATTAGACGAGAGTTTAGGTTTAGTGTGCCTCTAGCCATTCGGTGATCGCTACCAGTTTTCACCCTCGCGATCACAGAAACATCACTGAACAGTTGTCGTCTGGTAGTCATAATGAAGTCAATCTCATTTTTTGTCAAAACGTCGGGGCTCGACCAGGTCCACTTCCTGTGGGGCCGCTTCTGGAAGAAAGAGTTCATCATAAAGAGTCCCTCTTTCTCCATGAAGTCGGCCAGCTGCTGGCCCCTTCCGTTGCCCTATATCAAATTTCCCTACTTTCAGCTCACCGTTCTCTCTTGTGCCTAGTTTTGCATTGAAGTCTCCCATTAACACCGTATAATGGGTTTTCGAGGAATGCATGGCTCTAGAGATATCCTCATATATTTCCTCCACCTCCTCATCGGGATGTACCGAGATTGGTGCGTAAACCTGTATGACCTTCAGCGAGTACTGTTTGGTGATTCTGAGTATAAGGTACGCAACCCTCGTCGACACACTCCCGATCTTTACAACGTTGTTAATGAGAGACTGGTGGACGATAAATCCGACACCTCCTTGGGACAGATGTTCGCCCTCCCGGTGATAGAGCAAGTTGCCGAATTCGAGGATTACCGTGTCCTCCCCCTCTCTTAGGACTTCGCATAATCCAGTTAGTACAAACCGGATTTTATTGTAAAATTTAATTTGAAACAAAAAGTCTCACTGGTTTTCGTTTCGTTTTTGTCTTTGTTTTCTGTTATGTTTTTGTTTTCGTTGTTTTACGTAACTAAAATAGTAACACTACCATATCGTGATAATTATGAGACCATTCTGGTGAAACCCATAGTTGCCTTTCATGACAACAGAATAAGGATTCTTTTACGCTGTTGTCACACGGCAAGATTACGATTGTAATATAGTGGACTACTCTAAAACGTCCCGTGAGTGTCGTAAGAGGCGACAGAGAGAAACAGAAATGACAGGAGATGGGCAGTGTCTTCCTAATAACAACTAGAAGTGTAAAACTGCAGTTGCTAACACACCTAGCATGGCAACTATAGTAATCTTTATATATAAAAAGTACGTGTCACGTTGTTTGTCCGCGATGGACTCCTAAACTACTGAACTGATTTCAATGAAATTTTTGGTCAATGTGCAGTTTGGTCCAACTTAAAAGATAGGATAGCTTACATCTCAATTTATAGTCGCAATATAATATTATTTTATTGAAAATTATTTGTCTATTATTTGACAGTCACAATTATCTGTTAGCTCCAAACGATTCTGTCAGATGACGATATCTGTTGACTGGATTGAGTAAATATTTAATAGATGGCGCTATGTTAAAAATACAAACGTTTAATATAAGCTACAATTTAGTAGTATAACCATCACGTGTTGCTGTAAGTATTCAACAGATAGAACCGATTTCAAAAAAATTTTGCAGACTGTGTGCAGTTTGATCCAACTTGAGAGATAGGATAGATTTTATCCCGATAAGTGACCCTCAATTTTTTTATTGCTAATTTCAGGAGTGTTTTTGGGAAAGCAAATGGTTATTCGGAAAGGGCAGAACAACGTCTGCCTGGTCAGCTAGTATTATATATATATATAGGGATATTGCCATTAGCCTTATGAGCAAATTTATGGGGAGGCCTATATTCAGCAGTTGACTTTGATAGACTGTAATGCATATAAGAATGAATGAATTAGGATAAATTCTCATACAAATCTGATTCAACTGTTATTCATAAAAACTGAAATAAACAATGTAAGAGACAAGAGACTACGTTGAGCGAAAGCAATGCAAGCATAGTAGATTGAAGTTTGCTTTTCTACCGAAGCAATTAATACCGGCTACATTAACTCTCCATAGCGAAGTTATTTTTACATAGTAAAGTAAGAGATTAAAAGCTGTTTAAGCAATATAAGCTGGCTTTATTCTCTTTGAAAGGGTAAGACGGGACTATGGAATATAAAATAAACTTTATATTAAAGTTTGCATGCAAGTCGCGTATCCGGCTCTTTCTTAAGGCACAATGAGTATTTTAATTCTAAAATCATATTGAATACAATAAGAAATGCTATTAATCCAAACTCAGTCCTAAAATTCAGTCAGATTTACAAGTTTATATCAAACTTAGTAATAGGCGAAATTGATTCATGATCATGCGTAAAATTATTTAAAATATTGAATTTAATAATTACAAAAGCAATTATTTATTTTCATAAATAACAGTTTTGTATATATAGGCAACCGGCAAAATGGTAAAGGCCCCGCCGGAGAAATAATAACATCCGCATCCCTGTTTCCCAAACGGCAAATTATAAACGCACGAATGAGCGATTAAATGCCAATCAGGGATCTGTTAACGCCCAATGGTTAACGCTGGGAGAATTTGTTGAATAAATTTGTATTTTACTGCCATTAGTAACTTTCCTTTGACATTTCATTTCGTTTGAGAATAAAATATGAAGGTCACTATATTCAATATCAAACGAAGCGGTATTCGTCACAAATATTAAAAAATAGGGTGAAAAACAATCTTGGTTTACTTTTAACAATAAGGCACTATTACTGCAGACGACGGATATCTGTAAACATTTCTACGTACAAATTGAAATTAACAGATACATTGTACCCCATAAAGACTTAGATACTTGTGTTGTACTTTGACCGTGGTAGCTCAGGAGCTCACTGCTCGCCATAATTTTCATAGATCTCAAGCGATTCTCGATTTGATCCCCACCAATGAAAATGTTAATTGCAATTTTAAGAGCGTATCTACCACGAGCTCGGCGGTAAAAGAAATCAAAGTAAGGAAACCTGCATGTATGAGGGATAAAGAACATGTGACATTTTTTTTAAATATGTACGAGCAGCTATGCAGGTCTAGAGAGACCGATATCACTGCGACCTAAAAGATCTATTGTAGTGGGTGCTACATTATGTCTACAGTTCACTGCTAAGCCCTACGTCCTCAATGAATAGAAGGAGTTGCTTAGATGTGAGTAATTTTATTTCTTCTGGGCGAAGTACATAGTTACCCAGATGAGTGCTGCGTTTGAGCATTATGGGTCCGCAATTTGTCAGGTTGTGTAAAGGCATTTCTTCCTCTAGGGATTAAAACCGGCACATCCTTGAGTTGCTTAGTCCCTGGATGGACATGTGATTTTTAAGACAATAGCAATCATGGCTCTTACCAGAATGCGCAATTTATTTTTACCTAATGGCAGTGCTTCCGAAGCGAATTTACGATCGAAAGCCCGAATTAAGGTTTTAGAATGTTTTAAGCCTGGTGTATCAGACTAGATCTTAAGTGATTTATTGTGGTAAAGACTTTCCAGGGTCGATCGGGCGAGGCTTTTAGAGATTCCACAAAATGGCTCGGGTCGAAATTGTGTACACTTTGAGCCCTCCCGTGCGAGCTTGTCGGCATGTTCATTGTCTAAAATACCAACGTGACCCGGAACCCATCTTAAAACGACCTTGTTGTTACCTCCCAGGGTGTTTAGACGGTTCACGCAATCTCCAACTAGCTTCGAGTTCACCAAGTTTGATCTCAGCGCTAGCAGTGCTGCTTGACTATCAGAGTTAATATAGATTATATGGTTAACGTAGTATTTTTGCTGATTGATTTCCGCACACTGAAGTGTTGCGAAAATTTCTACTTGGAATATAGAGGTAAATCTACCCAAATTCATACTAAGCTTAAAGGGGTGTTACCCATAAATTCCTAAACCTACGTTGAGGCCCATTTTTGACCCATCGGTATACTACATAAAGCTACCGACCTCACAAATGATCTGTCCATTCAGCCAGTCTTCTCTGGAGGGTAGTTCCACTGTATACTTTTTGTTAAAAGTATGTAGTAGACACATCATATCTGAAATCATGCAAAAGACCAGTGTTTCCTTGATTGAGTCGAGCATGTATCTCGATCTATAGGAAAGCAAGCTCAAACCGCCCTGAGCGTTAGCTCGCTTTATGCAAACTAGCCTTCGCCTCCTTGTCTAAGTAAAGATCAAGGGGAGTTAGTATTTTTTTTTACATTGGGAAATGCCTACGTATACCCACCTCGCGGTGGCAAGGACGGGTTATGTCGGACTTGCACTGACTAAAACCCCATGTTGTTCCACCTTCGCCGCATATTAGCAGGGCCACGGGAACGCTTTCGCACACATCCGCGGCCCCACCAGCGCCGGCCGCCTCATGGCAGCCCCTTCTCGGGGGAAGACCTCTCCTCCCCATTCTCCTTCTCAGGCAAGGCGCACCAGGAACACAAGGCACGCCCCGTCCACGGCCTCCAACTTCACCTACGTAACGGCCCTCCCGAGTCCGATACGCGGAGTCCACGGGGCCAGGAAAATCGAGCGCTTAGTAACACCCGCTTTCCCGATCCCAGCGGTAGATCTGGTCTCTGGCTCCGCCGCCAACCAAGTTTCGGCCGCGGAGGGTAGCGAGTTCGGCGCCTCGCAATACCGAAACTCCTCTCCCCCGCGGCCCCACCACCACCGCATCAACGGTACAACCCCGTCAATCACGGAGGATAGGGCGAGTGGCGCATCGTCATACTAACACTCCTCTTCTTCCGCGACTCCACCTCGGCTGCAGGGGTAGGGAGAGTGGACACCCCTCTCACCGCAGCCCACCGACACACATCGGAAGTGGGCTCGCAAAGCCCACTCTGCGTGGCCACCTCGGGCCGGCCCTACACCACGGTCTAGCCAAGGGGTTCCACTTTGTTCACCGCCGGTGACCAAGCCACGGTTAGTCCGTCCATTGTCGTCTTTTGGTTGTCTTTGGGTTGGTATTACACCAAGCAGTGGAGGCGTAGGTAAGAATCGGTCTCACTTTACTGCTGTACAGCCATAGGATCATACTGGGACGCAAGCCCCTGTTGTTCTCGACCATGCGACTGCACGTACCTAATGCAATTTTAGCCTTATGACATACATTGCTAAAGTGAGAGTTCCACGTTAGGTTTTGGTCGATTGTTACGACTAAGTACTTAACTTCAGTTGAGAATGGTACATCTTTACCATTGAGTTTTGGTGTGACTAATTTGTCCAACCGTCTCTTTTTGGTAAAGTTATTATTACAGTTTTATCAACATTAACTGATAAACTATTATCCCTGCACCAGTTTTTTATGGTGTTTAGGGCTTTTTGTATGATTAATGATAAAGTACTTTGGCAAAAACCCCTCACAACGATCACAAGGTCATTAGCATAACCCAGTGTGTCAATGCGAAGGTCTGCCGTCTTGTACAATAATTGGTCAATCGCGAGAGTCTAAAGGAAGGGTGACAAAATACCAGCTTGTCGACAGTTTCTTGTAGTTGCAATCTCAATCGAAGTTTGAAACAGCTCAAGTTTTTCCTTTCTGTTTGAGAGCATCGACGTCATCTACCTGATGGTTGTGGGGTCAACATTTTTAGATGTCAGGCCCCCAACCAGCAGTTAATAAAACCAGCCCTCAATGTCTAGAAAGCCAGCAGTCTTTTTTTATCTTCCTGCGCTTTTTCGACCCTGGCTTTTTCTGCGGTAAACATGGTGGGTATAGTGTATAGGTCCCGTAGCTAGAACTACATCCCTAATATATCTATCTATAACCTTTTCTTTTGTTGAAGCGTAGTCCTTTCTAACAGCCAAAGGTATAAATAGAACTTTGACAATCGTCCATCGTTCTGGAGTATATTCCCATGCAAAACTGAAGATTTTCACCAGATTAGGAAGAAGGATATCGATACCCCTCTGTAAATGGATGGATTTCCGTGTTAATGGTAATTTTGTACCCTGATGGCAATGTTACCTTTCATTGGTAAAGTTGCTAGACTTGACTGTACACAGTTGCAAAAAAGGCAAACAGAGATTTTAACTGATATATTAAGACCACATTCCTTTTTTTATAAAATTGAAGTGACAAAGGAACTTACGGTTCACCTGATGGTAAGTGGCTGCTGCAGCCAACAGACACCAGCAGACAATTTCAAAGAAAAAAGTACTAAATTGGAATGCCTCACAGTCTGTATTTGTACAGGTTCCCTATACTCTTCAGACTGGTATACAGTAGTGCGGGCGCTATTTGGCGGTAGAATCAGCTAAAGTGCAGAAAAGGAGTCCTACCACCTAGTCAACATTCATCAAACGTAATTTCTAGAAACATCTAGAATAAAATACTTTTTGTTCGACATCGCTTATGTGAGTAGAGCCACGCTGTTGCGCATTATAACTGTAGCTCAAACGGGTTGATTCTACCGGGAAAGGGCCACAATTGAACGGAATACTGGCGTCAAAGAACAACATATTACTACTGTGTTCCTTATTGTGAGTGACAAGAACCGGAGATCGTTTTTATTGATAACGAGGTATTCCATCTTAATCCTCAGAGATGACACTAATTCTTAATCAAGATTAGACTAAATGTTCATCTATACAAATAAATAAAATTGAAGTGTCTGTTTTTATGTCAAAATAACAGTTTGTTATTAAATTTATATAAAAGTATATACGATACTTAAAAAAAAGAATTTTTTTTTAAATTTTTATCTGTCTGTCTGTCTGTTTGTTCCAGCTAATCTCCCAAACAGCTAGATCGATTTTGACGGGATATTAATTGGCAGATAGCTGATGTTAGAATGAGTAACTTAAGCTACCTTTATTATAGAAAAATAATTAGGGTTTCGCGCACAAAAATTAAAACCAATGAAATCGAATCGTAAAAATTCCACGCGGGCGAAGTCGCGGAGGACAGCTAGATTGTCATAAAATGCACTTTCCATCAGCGCCTATGTGTCCGCTTATTATCTTAAATTATGAAAAATTCTATAAAGATTAAAAAAAGTTCGAAATTCAAATAAATAATTAAAAAACCGAGTATCCTCTTGAATAGTTTTAAAAATCTTATTCGTGTGACAAACAGTGTCAAGCTCTAGAAACACTTATGTAAAGTGAGCGAGACTTGTTTGCTCACTCGGGTTAACAAGTTTACATAGTAAGGCCTCATCAGTAGGCTTCGCATATGATGGCCAGCAAATTTATTTCGATGATGTATATAACAATACTAAGGTGGGCTATTATCAAATTACGTAAAATTTAAAATACGTAAGAAAGTTGAAACATTCTGCTTTTTTACCCTTGTCTTATCTGATGAAATTTAGAAGTGACAACGCAACGAATTTCTCCGTTATTAATCTTCATCAAGATTGATTATAGTTCACAGTAGCTGCTTATCCTCAGGTGGACTGAGTGTTACCTAATACCCTTACGCTAATACCACCTTTACAGAAAAAGTTACAGTTTACCTTAAATTATTTATTAAAATATACAATACTAAAAACTATAATAAAAAAAAAAACTAAAACTAGAAACTTAAATATCGTATAGTCCTACTCCCCGCGGTATCTTGCCAAGAACGCTGGCTGCGTTTCCCCGCTGAATGGCTATACTTAGCCTTTGAGCAAGGAAAGAACCAGCCCTCTTATCACCAGCAGCAACGACCAGCCGCGGATGGAGTTCCTTTAGGAACTTCACCGCACGTGGACCCCACGGACCGATAGTCTCTACAGCAAATGGCACAAATATGTAGTCATCTCTCAGAGACTCATATTTGCGCCACTTACTCAGTTCAGCTGCCTCTGATGCCGCCCCGGCTCTAAACGAGGTACCCCTGAGATGAGAGACCGCCAGAGTGTCTACGCAAGTAGCATCCCACACTAGGGCTTTACCTCTCTCCCAAGGGACCAATGTCATACCGTCTGGTCTCCTGCCATCGTCTCTAAATATTCCACAAGGCTCTAAAACCGAGGGAACATTTATAGAGACAAGAGCCCTTCGGATGACATCGTTCAAAGAACTGTGTCGTGAAAATCTACCAGCGCTTTTCTTACATGAAAGTCCGTGGAGCCCAAACTTGTCGACGCTGCTACCACAGGGACACTGATGGGGTTGACAAATCGCCGCTCCTAGTCGGATTCCTACGGCAATGCGTAAGCTTCCCGCATCAAGTAATGTGCCGAGATTACTTGATGGTAAAGCGTGTAACCAGTGACTAGATCCCTTAGTCGAAACAGCTAGAAGGCGTGCCTTATCTAGGTCACTCTGGAGATTATGAAACAAATCCTTCTGCACGCCCTGTACCAATGGAATATCCCACTGTTTTTATTGGTTAACTTCCAGTGGAACATTTTCACCAGGACAGAGCGTTTGCCATGTCTGCCCTGCCTCCGTAGCAAAGCATAGGTCTGCTTTATTATTTAAAATTATATTACATAAGTCACTGACACTATGTACGGAAGCAAGAAAAGCAGGCAATGCAATGCTCGAAAGATTTCTCACACCAATGCCACTAAATTTTATAGGTAAAGTAGCTTGAGTCCAGGCTGTAGTATTTAAAATTAAATTTAGAATTTTTTCCATAGCTATTTTAAGATTATTATCAATATCTTGTAAAATATTCGAACATTTCCAGACTGGACTCGAGCGGAGTAAGTATGTAAATCTAGGTACAAGAAGACAATATTTTAAAATAGTAAGAGCTATGTGGGGGTTTAATTTATACAATTTATCAACGTGGTTTAAAAACTGATCAAATTTTGTTTTTAAAACAGGTTTAATACTATCGAAAAACAACGGGGCACCTGGCAGGTATAGTGATTCCGTACTGACAGTTTTTATTCCTGGACAAATATGATTAAAATTTTGAATTAAAGTGTCTCTATGAGAAGTAGATAAATTATTGGAAAAAAATATTTCACATTTATTGCTATTTGGTTCAAGACCAATATTTTTAAAATTTTGAAAAATATGAGTAAGATCACTGAGGACGTCATCTGCTCTACCTCCCAGTGTACCGTCGTCTAGGTACCAGACATTCAGCTTGGATTTCAAATTTGAAATAATTGGTTGAATTCCCAAACTGAAAAGTGCTGGACCCAGTGGGTCACCCTGCTGAACACCGACAGCGGAATCGATAACATGGTTTTCGTAAAACAAGTTAGTATTTTGACTATAACATTGCCAAACGTAATGATAAATTTCGGGGGTATTATTAGCCACTTCTTTCAGCAAGGTTACCCTACCGATAGAGTTAAAAGCATTCCTTAGGTCAACCTTCACAAGAACATCTGCATCAGAGTTTGTTAAAAATGTACGCACTGAATGTACCGCCGCCTCACAGCCACCTCTAGTGCCAAAACCTAGTTGAGTAGGCTGAAATTTGGTCTTAAGGTTAGAGATTATGTGCCTGCAAGCTAATTTTGAAGTTAAACGTCGAAATGTGGAACCAACGGCAATAGGACGGATACCGTTATCCTTTTTTTTGAAGGCACATAATCTTGCCCCATATAAGAATGGAATGAAATTTGGATTAACATTACCAGAAAGCATAAAGTTACATAATTTTGTAATGTCTTTAAGAAGTACTCCGCCGGCGTCACCGGCAGAAGCGCTTACAAGATCTTTAAGATGTTGAGGCGTAATTCCGTCAATGCCGCCAGCAGAGCCATTCGAAAATGACATAATTGCTTCTAAAGTGTCTTTTTCCGAAATTTGTAAAGGTTGCATAGAAGTCCTGGGAGGCAGCGGTAAACTCTGAGGATGTTTGACCGAAGGATGCTTTTGACGAAGGCTTTCAAGTGTTTCGACATTACGAGGAGCCAGGATGTCGTCTGAGAATAAAATACGGGATGCATTTTTTAAGTCGCCATCCATTACTTTCGACTCAACTACTTTTTTTAAATCAAATTTAGGACGTGGTCGAGATAAATGAGTATTAATTGGGTAATCTAAATTTTGAAAAGATGTCTCTTTTAGTTGAGACGTAACTGATTTATTTATTGTTTTATCAAAATGAAAATGGGAATACGCGAAAGTAAATAATTTTTGCCAACTATTTTCACTATTAGTGAAACAATTTTGAATAGTGCATGACAATGCTTTAGCAAGCTGCATCCTCGCACCTCTAGGAATTCTTTTAACCACTGGTACATTACGATAATATTTGTAAATTTGCTCCGAAAACAGGGAAAAATTTGTGTCATTAGAGGAATTGCTAATAGAGTTATGAATTTCTACGGCAGGCTGTGAAGCCGAAATACTTTTACTATGGCATCGTTTAATATGTATATTTAATCCCCTTTTACCTTTAAACAGCCTACCGTCAGCACAATTTTGACACTGTAGGAAATCCGGCTGTGACTGTAGCGGAGCAGTTATTTTTAGTTATTTATTTATATTTATATTTATTTATTTATTTATTTTAGTTATTTTTCATGCGATCTTGAATTTTTAAAGCAAATTTCTCTTTTCTCTTTCTATTTATTTGTGACTACAAAGCCTAGGCGACAAGTGGAAAATTCCAAAACCGTGGTTTTGATAATGTCCACAAAGAATTTCGTTCACAGCGGCCAGTCTTAACGGAGACTAGCCGTCTGCGCAGGACAGGATTATAGTGGCAAGTGTATGCGTAAGCATAGGTGCACTCTCTATTCCCTCACTCTCATAGTCCGATGGGAGGGTAAGCCGATACGGCCGGAGAGAGATCAGGCGCCGGATCCGAGGCACTGGGGTGAAAAACTGCCAACTTCTTAACTCCGGGCTACTATTGAGAATTTTTTGACATAAAAACCCAATAAATAATTTTTTCCCGACCCGAGATTTGAACCGGGGACCTCATGATCAGCAATCTCACAAATATCAGCGTAAAATATCAGCTTAACGCTGCTGTGTTTTGTATGGTGAGTGTAGAGATCCGGAGATCACTTTTACTGGAAAAGAGGCATTCCATGTGAGTCCTCACGCCAACACATCTGAATTTTGATTCATCGAGGATAGATGTAGATGTCTACGGGCCACAGCAACCACTTACCCTCAGGTGGGTTGTGTGCTCATTTGTCACTTTTACTCTATAAAAAATCGCGTTTCCGAATACCAGACCAACGAGGCAGTGGTTACTAAAGAAATATGGGTGATAAACGAACACATCATAGTTCATGGACTAACGTATGTAACCAGTAAAATGGTTTCCGATTCTCGTCACTCACCATCCAGAACACCGCAGCATTATGCTGCTATTTCACGCTGGTATTCTGTTCGAGTGTGATCATTCTCCGGTAAAATCGACCTCCTCTTATTGCAGACATAGTTCTCTGCAGCCTATAAGCAGATTTTTATAATAAAAATACTGCCTGAACCGCATCTGAAGTTTTTACAGACTTACACAATTCGCAATATAAATAAACAAAAGAGAATATAGCAAGAAACGGAAATAATACGAAACTAAAGTACAAATTTGTTCAATTAATCTATCCCCCAAGATAGTGATTGAAGTGAGGTTGTTTAGCCATGCGAAAGTAATATAGCGTTTAATGAATAGCCTGTGGGTAAGGACGCTGCTGAAGCGTGGCATGTTTTAGATTTATTTAATAAATTTATATAGTATGTGCCATATCGATTGAGAAAAACGGACAATGACCTCAGATATGAGCCGAGTGTCAAAAGGCGTAACTTACAAAATCTCAATTTAGATGTGATAACAATATTTAAATATTGATATTATTCCCACTTCTAGGTCAGCACATATGTTTTGTTTTTTTGTTTCTTAAATAATATTGTCTGTGGTTCCTATAAACATAGTAAAATCTTACGGTACATCGCGAAAAATGTGTTATATTTTATATTTCAATTTATGGTAAGTAACGCAGCAATTCATTTAATAACAGTTTCATATTAAAAAAATATTTGAAGCAATATAATCACCATATTGAGCTTTTGCAAATTCATCCCTTTAAAATAAACAAAACGCGCGTTACGTCAGTGCGTTCTAAAAGAAACGTGACAATAGCAGCCAGAGATGCGTCACCTTTTTTGGGCCGGTCCGCCATTTTGTTTTCATTCGTGTTCGGATAGCGCTTGCGTGTGTACGTCTCGGGTAATTCATAGCATTCATTGCATTGTTTTAGTTGAGTTTTTACTGTTAAATTTGTTATATCGTTAAGTTTTTGTTTTTTGAATCTGTTATATTAGTTTTACTGTGACGGTCGTTACTAAATCGACATGAGTTCAGGAGAATTTGGTGAAGGACCCGGTCCTTCAACATCAAGTGGAAAGAGACGTCGCCGACCCATAATAAACGTAGCAGGTACGTACAAATAGGTACAAATGCGACGACGTAGCCTTTCTATTTCTTAAAGCGCTCTTTTTATGTGACCATGTGGTATTTATTTTCTAAAACAATATGTATTTATGTGATGTAGTACTATGGTAGTATATTTTTGTCATTTATTTACAGGCCCATCTTCTGGAGCACCTTTAAACGTCACCAGTAAAAAAGAGAAAACCTACCACTTTGTCGGTCGGGGAACAAGAGATTATCATTAATGTATACAAATATGTCAAAAACACCTGGCCCGAAGACGTGTATCCTTCAAACGTTAATATGGTAGAAAAGGTTTCGGAGATCTCAGGAGTCAGCAAGAGCACTATATATCGCGTATTAAGCGTGTATAGAGATTCCCATAAAATACCAGAAAAGGGAATAATTAATAAAAGAAAAAAGTCTGTAATTGACAAGTTGGACGATTTTGATAAATCGGCTATAAGAGCGAAAGTGCATCAGTTCTTTCTTGCAGGAGAATTACCGACTTTAGACAAAATTTTGCTCAGTATAAATCAAGATGACCAGTTGCCAAACTTGAGCAAAACTTCCCTGCGACGTGTGTTGCGCCATTTAAAATTCAAATATATAAAGAGAAACAGAAAAAGTGGTCTAATAGATCGCCCAGAGATAGTTCTGTGGCGTACCAGATATTTGAGAGAAATACAAATATTAAGAAACGAGGGACGTAACATTTTTTACCTTGACGAAACATGGATTAACGCAGGTCATACTATGGGAAAGGTATGGGAAGACACCACAATTGAATCTTCTCGTCAATCACGGTTAGAAGGCTACTCTACTGGCGCGAAAGCCCCTTCGGGTAAAGGAAAGCGATTAATAGTTGTACACGTTGGCAATGAAAATGGCTTTTTGGAGGGATGTGATTGGGTATTTGAATCATCATCTACTGGTGACTACCATGAGAGTATGGACGCTCTCCATTTCGAGGACTGGTTTAGAAAAGTAATAGAAAAACTGCAAAGCGGCGATGTCATAGTTATGGATAACGCTAGTTACCACTCCAGACGTTTAGAAAAAAACCCCAACAATGTCTTGGCGGAAACAAAATATGCAGGAATGGCTAGAATCTAAACAGATCGCATACGTGCCCTCGGACACAAAGACCCACTTAATGGAAAAAATAAAGGCAGTTAAAGATAACTATCGAAGTTACGTCACCGACGAGATGGCAAAAGAAAAAAGCATCACAGTGGTAAGGTTACCTCCTTATCACTGTGAGCTTAACCCCATTGAACTTGTGTGGGCAGATGTGAAAGGGTACGTTGCACGAAAAAATACAACTTTCAAGTTAAAAGATGTTAAAAAATTTACTTAAAGATGGTTTAACTCAAATCACGCCAGATAAATGGAAAAACTGTGTTCAGCATGTCCTTAAGGTTGAACAAAAAATGCGTGGCATGGATGATAGAATTGACCAAAACTGCAGATCGCTTTATAATTAATGTTACAGATAGTTCATCAAGTGAAGATACGAGTGATGATTGCACCGAATAAAAATAAAGTTCTTATATAATATTAAAAATAAAGTTTTATCTTTTGCATAAGTACGTACTTATTCGGTGTCGTTATCACTCGAATCTTTATATGTGTTATAAATTAATGTTTTTTGTTGTTAAATGAATAAAGTACTTTATAACAATAGATGATTTTTCTTCTACAGCGATCTTTCACATAACTTTTTAATAATAGTTAATAAATATATATTATATCAATCATTATAAAAAAATCATTATAAATAAAGAAAGTACTACATATAAAATGTGCCTATATATTGAAGGTTTGTAACCCCTGGTTAAACGACCGAAAGGTCATTGTCCGTTTTTCTCAATCGATTTGGCACATACTATAGATATACAAATGTTTATACAGTTATATCGCGTACATTGCTTTTAATTTATTTTTTTATTTTATTTATTTTATTAATACCCAGAAATATGTTTCTCCACTGTACAAAGGAACCATAAAAACTGTCTTAGTAATGAGGTACTAAGACAGTTTTTATGGCAAAGAAGTGACTGACGCGATGCCCCGCGTATGTGAGGAATTCACATGTCTTCGATCTTTTTCTGTAATTCTTAGACATGCAGGTTGCATAATGTTTAACTTCACCCTTGAGCATGTGGTAAATCCGTGCTAGCGGGGATAGAATCCAGGTTGCTCGCGTACTGTGGAAATAACGTCAAACGCTTTGTATTAAGTATTTCAATAAGTATTATGTAATAATCAATATTGAATAAAAAAATATTCTATTCTATTCTATTCTATTTGCTGAGCTTATACGGCTCTAATATTTTTTTTATTTGGTTTTTGCTGGAGTTGACACCCCCCCAGCGGGAATATATTGTCTATTTTCCACAGACATTTTACATTGGTCGCACAATTTTCATAAATTTATTACACACTGAGAGTGGAGAAACAATTTACAAACAATTACAATTTACGTAATTGTCTTCCACTCTCTGTTACTTTCTATAAACTTTAGTGGCACGTAAAGCATATACAAAAACAAAAAAAAACCTAATTGCAGTTGCAATTATGTACTAGAATTAACATAGTAATAATATAGAAATTTTACATCGGTGCTAATATTAGGAGTGTAATAAAGTATATTATACCAATTAAGATATATTTTATATGATCATTATCACAAATAATAAAAGGTAACGTCTGCAATTAATAAATATGAATTAGCTATATCCCATCTTTATTATATAAAAAGCAGTTAGGTACTTTAATCGGTAAAGTAGGTGGGCGCAAATCCTTTCACGTTAATATACGAGACTAGGTTGAGAGCATTAGTGAAGTGCAGGTGCAACAGAGTAGTGGTCATTTGAATTTGAATACACCGAGTCTCTAGTGTACAGTTTTATGAAACTAAATTTATAAACGTAGAAATGTGTATTTATGTAAGACATTTTGCTTCCATTATAAAGCTTTTCTTCTAATATCTAGTACTATCGATGGCGATCTCGAAAACAGCGCCACCTACTGAGTCCAATTGTGAATATAAAAATTTTCAAACTTACTAAAATTGTTTCTTTGAAATACTCTGTATGAAACGATAAACTACTAAATCAAAACATTACGCTCACATGTGAAACTCTATACTTGGAATTGTTATCGCGGCGATACTCCGTAACACGTAGGTACATACATTGCGTCATACTGTTTAACAATGACCACTGGTATTTATTACAAATTAAATATCAATTCTAAAAGTAAAGATTACATCATAGTATAAACACAGGGAAGTAGGCTGACTCCGGCCCAATCCGCGATATAATTGCCTACTGTCTCAGGGTTGTCATTGTCACCAAATCATTAGTTTAAAGCCCGGCCCTTGCCAAAAATAATACATCTCTGTATAACTAATTCAGTGATCATTAGTTGATAAAGTTCAACAATGGTTTTCCTAACAAATACAGAAATGTATTAAGATTCAGAGCAGTATTATTTATAAAAAAAGGGATAAAATAAACCGACGGGGCGGTGTGTGAGCTCGTGTTTAAATTATTTACTTAGTATATTCTAGTTATTTTTTATTTTTAATAGGCATAATATAGTATTTGCACACATAAAGGACCATATTAATTTTTATTTTTAATTAATACAAGCATATATATATTGAATCACACATTTATTACAAAATTACAAATTAGCTACAGAAAAATACTTTCTTCGGTTTCGACTATTACGAAACGACTTGTTATTAAACTTTAATGTGTAATATATCCGCATCCTTATAAATAACTTTTGCAAATATAATTAATTACGATTTTATAACCGTAAGTAGCTACTTAGTTACTATTATTCCTCTGTCTGATAGACAACTAATACAACAAAAATATGTAAATGTATGTAAAAAAGCCGTAACGTGCGAACCTCGTGCGGTGTTAGCCCAGACTGGCGTAGGGAGAAACATACCGAGATTGTGTTTAAGTGTGCGTGCGGCGCCCATAGATACTATGGCGCACACATACAAGCCGCGCGCAGTGCGTTTGTTTGAAGATAACGTACTTCCCTGTCTTTATACTATGATTACATGGGTTTCTCTTATGGAACCAGTGACGACAACAGGAATTATTATACCTACATATAAATTACTAAATCTATATCCCAAGTCATTGTAAATATATTATAGTGCCTACCTATTATAATATTTTTTCGATAGGTACACATAATATTCACTTATTGCTATTACATAACACACTTTATACGTACGAAAATAGAAATACAAATAAACAAAAAGACAAAATGAAATAGAGAAAATACAAGTTTCGTGAAAACAAAAAAAATTAGATTCCTTTAAAAATATGGACATACACGAAATCTTTCTCAATATATACTTGACTGCTGCTTGTTGATTGCTGCGGAACGGATTGCACCCTTATAACTGGGTGTTCCAGTCCTCCACTAACCATAATTTGCTTTCTTAACCATGTCCTTGTAGACTTAAGGCACTGACGTTTTATTACCCATAGCATTATGCATCTAACAATATCACTGCGATTAATGCTATGATTGCCAAATAATTTAATTTCGACTCCATTGTACCATTATTGCTTGTAGGGGCTGCGACGGGACCCCCACGTTTGTTCGTTTGACAGTAGTTGATAGTTAATGATAGTCAATACTGGGAAGTTGATAATTGATAGTTTATTGATAGAACTAACTAAATCTAATTTAATGATAGATGGGAAATGATACTGCGAGCACGCTTGACTGGTATTGCTGGGCTCAATTAGCGCACTGACTCAAAATGCATTATTGTAGCGTAATGGCGTAACTGCTGATGCTACAAAAATGTACGTACTGTAGCCCGTACATACTCCCGGGATGAAAGATAGGGAGTCCTGATGATGAGATGAGTTTTAAAACTAATAACAAGGTGATATACATTTTTGCTTAAAACTAGTTACAAATGACTGATGCAAAATAAAGACAATAACAGTGTATTTAGACACCCGTGTCCGTGATAGTAAACACCGATTGAAGCACTGGTGAGGTGTCATGCAAGGAAATGTCCCCAAATGCGTGTTGGCAAACTTCACATATCTTCGAAAATTTTTTTCTTATTTCTCAGACATGCAGGTTTCCTCACGATGTTTTGTGGTAAATCAGCACTTAAAATTGCAATTAACAATTTCATTGGTGCCGGCGGGGATCGAACCCGGGTTGCTCGAGTACTGTGAAGCTTACAGCGAGCGCTAACCATCTGAGCTACCACGGCTCTAGGTATGGATAGGTTAGGCTAGGTAGGGTTAGGGAGTATTGATAGTTTAATAACAGGTCTTTTCATATAATCATTTTTGGTTTTTAACGTCACAGCACGCACGTAGCCGTCATTACCAGGGTGCAATTCGACCACCCTACCGATCTAGCGGTCTGGGCTTTGAGTTGTGATGCAGTTAGACCACGACTAGCACAGTCGGCTGGGTTTTCTTCCGACTTAACGTACCTCCAGCAGTCAGGTGGCATATTTTCGGTTATTGTACGAACTCTATTTGCCACAAACGTTTTCCATCTGGTTGGTTCTCCGTTGAGCCACCCCAGTACTACCATGGAGTCAGTCCAACCATATATTTTGATATTGTACCCACTAAGGCACTCTTGGACTTTACCCATTAACTTTGATAGTAATAGTGCTCCGCTAAGTTCCAACCTCGGTAACGAGACTGTCTTGATGGTTGGTACAAGCCTGGCTCTGCCGGCCACCAACACTACGGATGATTTATTGCCCTTATTGATACGACAATAGATCACACATGCATAACCTCTGACAGACGAGTCACTGGACCCATGTAACTCGATACTGTCGCACTCACGGATCTGCAGCCATCGAGGTAACTGAAGGTTTTGAATATTGTGCACTCTCATCAGGATCATCCCAGTTAATATTATATGCAGCCGACACTTGTTGAAAAATATTTTTTAATTTAGTTGATAGTGGTGATAGCCAACCGAGCAGGTCAAAAAGTTTTGATATGTCTGATAAAAGGTTTTTCTTTTTGACCTTGTTGGAGACTTCCGTCGGTTCTAAATTTGATTGAAACATAAAAACATCCCTTTGAGGATTTCATCTTAACCCAGGGGTTTTTGTTTGCGCTGATTGCTTGAAATTAAAGTTTTCTTTGATAGAGCTGACTCTTCCTCTCTGATCAAGTCATCGGAGTGTGATCTCCATTTCCTCACATGAAATCCAGCTGATTTTAATAAATTGATATGGTCTTGTTGTAATTGACGTGCGGTTCTTATATCGTGACACCCATGGACCAGGTCATCCATGTAAAAACAGTTGTTTAATACGTCAATCTCCTGAGTGTTTTGATAGTTAGGTTATTCATCAAGCAAGATATTTGAGAGTCATGATCGCTAGGAACGGCGCTGCTTTCGTTCCGTATGTGACCGTAGTAAGTTGATAGCCTTTGATAGATTCTGAAGGAGAGTCACGCCAAACGATTTTTAATAACTGCTGATCATCGGGGTGGATCCAAATCTGCCTGAACATTTTTTCAATGTTGGCTGTGAATGCAAACTGATATTGTCTCCACTTGATTATGAAAGACTGCAGATCCTGTTGGAGATTAGGACCACATTTCATGACGTCATTCAAGCTATTCCCCGATGATGTTTAACCCGAAGCATTAAATATCATATATCATGATAGTGTCGTCAGCACGCACACAATGATGAGTTAATACACAATGCCGACGTCCCTGCGTCGGTTTACCGGTAGCTGTACTCATGTGTCCGAGGGCGCGGTATTCTTTTATAAATGATTGATATTGATTTTTAATGTTTTCATGTTTTTTAGAATGTGTTTTCTAACAATCTAAATTGAGCGATAGCTTTTGATTTTGATTCTCCTAGCTAATCCAAAAAGTCTGGGGCGAGGGGCAAACGTACTTCGTATCGACCGTCTTCACGCCTGATAGTAGTAGACTTGTAATAGTCGATGCATTGTTGATCATCTAATGATAGCGTAGATTCTATCACTGATATCCTCCATCGCCCAGAATTTTCGGATCTCCTTTAAGTCGTTAATGATCACGTTACATTGTAATGTTTTGACGTTACCGGTTAAAATGAAACCTAAACGAGTATTCTGAGCTATCGATATATTATCATTCAACCTACAAATTGCCTCCAATAAAATCAAAGAATAAACATCTGCTCCTAACAGAAAGTAGACCGGGCGACTGATATTAAATTCGGGATCTGCTAACGTGATATTATTTAAATATGTTTAGAAAAATATAATAATATGTTTTGAAAAGCTAAAGTTAGGTAAGTTTTTGATAAGGGTTTTCATTATGTATACCTCCGGTTCAAATTCAAAATCGTTATTTATAGCTTTGCATTTGATAGTCATGACGCCCTTACAATTGCTCTCCTTAGTACCTACTCCAGATATCATTCCCCGACATCGAAGTCCAGGTTGGCCGAGCAACTGAGCCGCATGTTCACTGATGAAAGAAGCTTGGGGTCCCTGATCTATTAGAGTACGCATGTTGACGAAACTCCCATCATATTTTTGTAACTTAAGTATAGCTGTGGCTAAAAGAATTTCAGGCACATCACATTGCATCGACACGTGTGAGTTGCTTCGTACTTGACCCGAAGTTTCAGGTTTCTGGTTGCTTCCGCGGGTTGATACCTTCGACGAATTTTTATAATTATGTTGAAATGATTGATGCAAAATAGAATTATGCGCTTCATTGCACTCTGTACATCTTTTGTCGGAAAAACATTGTTTACCATAATGTGAATAAAGGCAATTTTCGCAAACATTCAGTCTTGATATAGTTTTAAGCTTTAGGTGAGGTGTCATGTTTATAAACTGTCGGCAATAAGAAAGACAATGTTCATTGGTTTTACAAAGTACATACTTATAAAATTTCCAAGAAGTATTGTTTTTCGTATTTGATTGTTTTGAAGTGATTTTACTGTGCATCAGAAAGGCTTGTTTATTCAAGTTTCTTTGATACCTATTATTGAAATGTTGCGGCAAATAATTGTTGCTGTTATGTACATTTTTGCAGAGGTCTCAGATTTCTTTCGAGAAGATTCTAAACTTGCCTTATAAAAATGATAGAAATTCGTGTAAATTAGGTAACTCGCGGGGCTCCTTGACTGACGCCATGTATTCATTATGCGTGTCAGCATCGAGCTTTTGCGAAAGAAGAAGCACAAGCAATGAATCCCACGAATCATAGTTAACGCCTAAATTTTTGATAGCGTTTAATGTTTCTAGGGTTGTGTCATCAATACGCTTTATATGATTTAATGACGTTTGTTGCATTACGGGGATATTTAGTAAGATATCGATATGGGAGCGGAAAATTAAGCGTTTATTATTATATCTGTTGTTAAGTATGTCCCAACAGATTAGGTAATTATCAGATGATATTGGTAGGTGTTGAATAAGTCTCTCCGCTTCATCTCTAACTTTAGTTATAAGGAATTGCATACTTTATGCGTTTCAGGCGTCCCCAGCGGTGTACCGGGTTTCAACACTGAAGTTGCAGGCCTGTCATCCCTAACCTCAAAGGTAGCGATTGCTGTTCTAATTTTCTCGTATTTATTTCTAAACGATTCGAATTGGTTACTCGTAAAATAGGAATGAGACTTCGCATACTCTATTCCACTTAATATACCATGATTAAATTGAAATTCTGCCCAGTATTTGTCTAGAGTATCTAACCTCCGTTTAATATAATCTGCCGTCTTTCGATCGGCACTATCCTTTTTAAAATTGGTAAAATTCTGCTCTATGGCATCGAACAATTGTTGTTGATTTGCCAAAATATCCTCCATGTTAGACAAAGTGATAATAAAAAGGGAAAGATCTTTTTTGTTCAGATCTGCTCAGCTGTTTGCAGCTCACCGATTTCAGATGTTGATAATCCGATGATAGTTCACGTCTCCTGCTGGTTGCTCTCACTTGTAATGCACACTTTTTGTACACACACGCGAGTTTGTCGAAGGACCAGAAAAATGTAGGGGCTGTTACGGGACCTCCACGTTTGATCGTTTGACAGTAGTTGATAGTAAATGATAGTCAATACTGGGAAGTTGATAATTGATAGTTTATTGATAGAAGTAACTAAATATAATTTAATGATAGATGGGAAATGATACTGCGAGCACGCGTGACCGGTATTGCTGGGCTCAATTAGCGCACTGACACAAAATGCATTATTGTAGCTTAATAGCGTAAACTGCTGACGCTACAAAAATGTACGTGCTGCAGCCCGTACATTGCTATTAACCACTTGAGCTTGGGTGACTGCTAGATTTTCCTCTATGCTTCGTCCCCAACCCATAATAACAAATCAAAATGAGACTTTTCTAATTTCAAAAAAAAAAACAAGATATAAATGAATATTATTTTTAAATAATTTTGCTTTTATACCTACTTATATTTGGACTAAATGAAAATTAATGACATACCATTTTTACTTATTTCGTATTGTAGGCGAAGTTTCAACTTTGCGTATGAAAACATACCTACATGGGGTAATTTTTAATTTACTGAAGACCTTTTGGGAATATGTTATATTATAATTGGACCTTCTAAACGGTAATAGTTCTAGTATTAGCAAAGCGCGTGGCGGGTTAGGGGTGGAGGCGTGTGTAGGAGGCGGCGTTTACTCATTTGAATTTGACCTAATTACCTGTGTCGTCAGGTCAGTCACCTCTGATGCGCCCGCGACGCTTGTCCTTCCGTTGTGAGAGAATAATATTGCGAACGTCGAAAATTTGCTTCTCAGAGATCATACTTTATAATTACCTATTATACATTTTAATATTTGTGATTTTTTTAATCATTTTTAATTATGTGTAATGATTTCAACACAATGTGATTTATTCAGAAATTGTTTAGGTACTACAAAATATAGACTTACAAGGAATCAGACATGACAATTAAAACTTAAAAGTGTTTTTTTTTTGTTAATGTATTATATTCTGTAAAGAGTGATTTCGTTGAAATTGTTTGTAATGATGCAACCAATATATTCCTAAAAGGTCTTTAGTAAATTAAAAATGACCCTGTATACATAAAAATTGTAAAAACCTTTTGCTAGGTTCGTCTTGGAGAGAACAAATTCAAAATATTCTATACCTAGGTAGTCCCTTGTGAAGCAATAAAAATAAACAGTCTTCGACTCGATGAGATCTTAACAGTGAACGCCAAGTAAGAATTTGATACAGAATTACTCTATATTTTAAAAATTACCATAAAAATAATATTACTTAAAATAAAAGGTACAAATTTGCATTTAGACCATTATGGTACTGCAATAAATACATACATTTATAAATACTACACAAAATACAAAGCTTGGTTATACATTTAACATGATTGTAAACAAAAAATACAAATGTCCTATAAATAGTGTTAGACTTATACATTTTTCTTGGCCTCTCAAACAGAACAGAAAACTTACTGACCTATGGGTAATTTAATTTACAAATCTGATAGGTAAGCCACCACCACTATACGACCACTCACAGCTTTGAAAACAACAGAGTTTTTTCTTTAATAGTTTTTCTACTAGGTTCTTTACAAGTTTTTACTGGTTCTACCGTTACATTTCTAGCGTTGACAGCGGAAGTAACATCATTATCATTCAACAGATACGCAAGGTTTAAACGATCGATCGAAATACTAATCTTGTAACTGTATCAAATATACCTTATCAAAACGTTTAATCATTCTAAACGGACCATCATACGGAGGTTTCAGAGGTCGTTTGACAGTGCCATCCCTAACAAAAACGTGAGTACAAGACTTTAAATCTGGGCAGAAAAAAAATGATCGTGAATTACTATGAGATTTCGAAATAGGCTTCAATTTCGATATTGAATGACGTATTTTGTCTACTAAAACGTATCGTCACTTACCTCCGAATGTGCGACGTCACAAGATCACCTGGTAACCGTAAAGTACGTCCAAAAGTCATTTCAGCTGCGCTGACGCTATTATCACTTCTCAGTGCTGTAGGAAATCCTAACACTACCGTGGGCAACTCATCAACCCATGACGAAACATTTAACCTAGCTATAAGTGAAGCTTTCAACGAACGATGCCAGCGCTCTACCATGCCGTTACTTTGCGGGTGGTAGTAGTAGTAGTAGTGGCAGTAGTTCCTTGTCTCTTTATACCGAAAAACTTTAATAAGCCTGCGAACTATTTGCTCTTGAATTGTCTACCCTGATCACTATACAATGTAACTGGGCATCCATAACGGGCTAACCATTCTTTGTATATTATTTTGGCGACGCTTTCAGCTGTGATATTTTGTACAGTCAACTACGATGATATTCTTACCTTCTACATATCGAATGTCTGTTGAGAAGTCGCTGATATATAACAGCTGTCTTGTTCGTCAAGATGTTTCTTTGTTGCTATTTAACTTCTTAAAATCATGAATCAACGGCTTCTGGTCTGCAAAAATAACTAACTGTTGTCATTCAAATAACTTACGAAAATATCTAATGGCTAAAAATACTGCTAATAATTCCCTATCATAGGCACTATATTTTTGCTCTGCAGCACTCAACTTTTTAGAAAAGTATCCTAAAGGATTTCATTCATTACTAACCTTTTAGTGTAGTACGGCCCCGACACATGTATTCGAAGCGTCATGAGAGCTATAGGAGAAACTCTTGGCAATGTTGATCGTGATTACATATCTGTTTAGCCGTTCAAATACCTGATCCAGTTGTTCCAAATGCTGGCTTTCATTCTCGATGCTGATACAGACATCATCAATGAACGTATACACAAAATCTAAATCTTCAACTACCGTATTCAGGAACCATGGCGCTCCATTACGCATTTCAAACATCATTTACGTAAATTCAAACAGACCAAATGGTGTGATAATCGCGGTTTTGTCACTATCCTCCTTCGCTACAGGAATAAAATGATAGGCTCTATTTATATACATCGTAGAAAATACTTTTTTACCTGACAACAAATAAGTGAAGTCTTGCAATCTAGGGATCGGGTATCTGTCGGGTTTCGTAATTGCATTTAACCGCCTATAATCCCCACATGGACGTATTTACTCATTTTTCTTGGGTACAATATGTAAAGGACTGGCCCAAGGACTCTTCGCCGTCCGACAGACTCCCATTTCTTACATTAACCTAATCTCTTCTTTGGCCATCTTATCACGGTCGAGAGGTAAAGGTCTAGCTCTAACAAAAATAGGAGGTCCCTTCATCTCAATGTGATGGTATACATTATGTTTAGCTAACTCAATGAAACAAATAGGCCTTGTAATTTTCGGATACTTGCTTAGCAGTGAATGAAAAGGATGCTTCTCGTCCACTGTATTCACTGCGGGTTCCCTGGAATAAATAATAGACGAATTAACGTTCAAATTTGTTAATCTATCTACTAGTTTTCTCAACTTAATATCAACTAACAAACCATAACAATTTTAAAAAATCAGCCTACAGCCTATGCAGCCAAAAATCACCAATCATATTGGTTGTCGAATATCTGCTATTACAAAAGTCAACTGAAAAGCTCGCCGCAAACCTAAATTTAATTCTAGGGTTCTTATTCAATAAGTTTTAATCTCAGTACCGTTTGCGGCGTATAACTTATAACCAGAGCACTCTTTGTAACTATACTTATTTTTACACGGAATAACTGAAATGTTAGCACATATTTCAACGAGAAAACGCAGCCCGGTGTTGGAGTCGATGACACATAGGCGGTGTGATGGTTGCACCGCGCAAGCTCCCGCCATAGCCTGCACGTCTGCTAATTTTCCGGCTGCTTATTCCATGCGCACGTCTGGTCACAACAGCGTACTCTCTCCCGGTAATGAAAGTGGTACGAACAGAGCCAATCGGGACTCTCAGGTGTTCGTCGATTGGAACTTGGACGAGGTCTTCTAAAGTTTCGATAACGCGATGTACTCCTTCCTCTTGGCCGATGATCGCGACTGACCTGCCTCCCTTGTAGGACTTCTATAGTGTTCAATCTCGAAGTTAATTTTGCTATCTCCGCTAAAATTAATGTTAACAAACTCTGGTCACTCGTGGCTGGTGATGTTACCTCTGCTACCTGCATGGGTCGTGTGGCATCCATGAGCTTATCCGCTGTTGCGGCCAATCTGTCCAAACTTTCGCTTCCACGACTGTTAATACTGCTCTAATCGCCAGTGGTAAATGTTTTTGCCACAGGAGACGAAGTGTATGATCTGGTATCCTACCACGTGCTAGTTCTTTCATGTAACGTAAAAGTTGTGACGGCCTTTGTTCCCCCAGCTCCATCTCACTCAGGAGTTTCTGTAGTTGTCTCGCCGCAGATTCTTCGTAAATTGAGAGTAACCGCTCCTTTAGTGCTTCATATTTCCCTGATGTTGGTGGCTGTGACAAAATCCGTTACCTTTGCGATAGCATCATTGCTTAGTTTACCAATTACAATGTCATACTTTGCCTGATCACTCAACTTTTGTGGGCTTAATATAGAGTCTATTTGAAAAAAACCATAACCTTGGCTGATCCGTCTAAAATTCAGGTAACCGTGTGACAAGAGATACTGCTCCCAAATCAATCCGTCGCTCAGATATTGACGTGCCAGTACCCGGTATCATGGGCACGGGTACCGTGGCGTAATCAATTTTCTGGTACGATGTCGGCATTTCTTTTCTGTTGGCAGCGACATTTTAAAAAACTTTAAAAGTCCACAATTAACTAGGTGAAAACCGATCGCGAAATTTACATCCCACCCTAGCCTATTTTGCCGTGACGTGATCCGTTACCTAATGTGCAGTAACAATGTTCAACACGTTGCACCAAGTCACTATTGTTACGAGCTTGGAGTTCGAGACAATTAAAACCTGCCGATTGAATTACCAAAATTGACACTTTAATTACAGAACACTAATTACAATTTAATATCACCTAATAATAAAACACAATTGTTCTATTGGTCACTTAAGTTCGCAGTTGTATCGCTTCGAAGTATTCGCTTGTACCGCCAATTCAATACTGACTCGGTCGTAGTCTATACCGGCCTTATATAGGGCCTCAGATACTTTCCAGAACCTTTTACTGTAGCGACATCTAGAATGTTCGAGTACATATCGGTCCCGAAATTTCTAGAAGGATCTTGACTCTCCTAGTTCTGCTACTCGACACTAGAGGGCGCTAGTGGGAACTAGTGTTGTCATATACAAGACATTAATAGTGGCACGCAACACTGCCCCCTCCTAAGACATGCTCGTCCCGAGCATTATTGGCCCCATAATAACGTGCCAGTCGATCCACATGGACGATCTTAGGAGTACCTCTGGCACCTTTCTGTATCCGGTAGCTTACGTCATTGATCCTTGTCACAATCCGGTACGGTCCATCCCATTTAGCTTGAAGCTTAGGAGATTTCCCTTTACTACGAACTAGATTGTGTAACCACACTAGTGAACCTTCGTCAAACCCTTAGTTGTTCATTTTGCGGTCATACCGTGTTTTCATCTTCTCAGACGTTTGGTGGCCCGTCTGTCTGAAGTGCTCATAAATGTCATTCATTTTGTTCCGCAAGTCATTTGCATAATCGGTTATACTGCGTGGGGCATCAGGTGGTATTCCGGTGATCAGGTCTGCAGGCAGCCATAATTTTCTCCCAAAGTTTGCGAAAGCTGGTGTCACTGATGTACTTTCGTGAACAGCGCTTCGATACGACAACAAAAACGGTTGTATGTGCCTGTCCCAGTCTCGTTGCCGTTTTTCCACAACTTTTGCTAGGTACCTCTCCAATGTCTGACTAAATTGTTCTACCATTCCATCAGATTGTGGGTGGTAAGAAGTTGTTCGTATTTTATGAGTACCCATAACTCGGCAAGTTTCCTGAAATATTTGAGACACAAAATTCCTTCCTTGATTGCTGTGAATCTCTAAGGCTACTCCAAAACGACAGAAGACTTCATGAACTAGTTTATCTGCAACTGTTGAAGCTTTTTGATTTGGAATGGTGAAGACTTCTGGCTGCTTAGTGAAGTGATCCATCACAACCATGAAATAATTGTTACCGCTTTCACTTTCCAGAAACGGCCCCGCAACGTCAATGGCTATCCTCTCTCATGATGCACCAACATTGTACAATTTCAATGCGCCTCTACTACGAATTTGAGGTCCCTTTACAGCCGCACAACTTGTACATTTGCGGCACCAGTCCTCGACATCATCACGACAGTAGATCCAGTAAAACTGTTCTCGGATCTTCAGTAGAGTTCGTTTAACTCCTAGGTGGCCTCCTGAAGAACCACTATGGTACAGCTGTAGAACATCCGGTACTTTAGCCTTAGGGACAGCCATTTGCAAATGACATCTGTCTCCCCGATGATTTTCCCATTTACGGCACAGGACTCCATCTTGAATCAGCAAGCTGTCCCATTAGGCCCAATAGCTTTTCGTGGTCGAACTCATTGCTGAGACGTCGCTCTACTTGGGCTTAGGAGCACTGGCCTTCATCCATTCCAGAATCGGCTTAATGTCCGAATCTTCCTGCTGTGCATGTTGTAGGCTGTCCTTCCACTCATTGCAGAGCTGGCCTGTCCTGAGTATCCTCACAGATACCACTTCCTTACCCTCTTGCCTAGTACAATTTTTGTAATCTTCAGGCTAAGGTCTTCTTGATAATGCATCTGTATTGCCATGAGATTTCCCGCTACGATATTCGATCACAAAGTCGTATTCCTGCAGTATTTCAATCCATCTCGCAACTTTTCCTTCCGGATTTTTGAACTGCAATAGCCATTTCAGTGCAGCATGGTTAGTTTGTAAGTGGAATTTCCGCCCCAGAAGATATTTGCTAAAATGCTGAAACGAATTTACCACAGCAAGCAATTCCCGTCTTGTGACACAATAGTTCCTTTCCGGCTTTGACAACGACTTGCTGAAGTACGCTATCACAATCTCTTGATCACCATTCCGTTGAGACAACACACCGCCAAGTCCTATATCACTTGCGTCTGTGTCAACTATAAATTCTTTGTCCGCATCAGGGTACCCCAAGATAGGTGTTTTGCACAGACGGTTCTTGAGCTCCTGGAATGCAATATCACAACTTTCATCCCAGCAGAAATGTCGCTTCTCCTCGGTTAGCTTGTGCAGAGGTTAGGCTATATCTGCAAAGTTCTTTACAGATCGCCGATAATAAGAGCACAAACCCAAAAACGCTCTAACCTGTGTCTTATCTTTTGGAACCGGTCAATCCTTGACAGCGGCAATTTTCTCTGGATCCGTGCGGATACCTTCTTCCGACACTACATACGCCAAAAAGCTAACTTGCCGTTTGAATAGTGAGCACTTCTTCGGACTCAACTTGAGGTTGGCACTCTGGATCTTCATGAGCACGCGTTCCAGGTTTTGAAGGTGTTCCTCAAACATACGGCCTACGATGATGATGTCATCTAAGTAGACCAGACAGGCATCTCCAATTAGCCCGGTCCATCAACCTTTCAAACATTGCTGGAGCATTGCACAATCCAAACGGCATGACTTTAAATTGCCAAAGATCCTTTTCTGTGGAGAATGCAGTTTTCTCCTTGTCCTTAGGGCCAATTTCAACCTGCCAGTAGCCACTTTTCAGGTCCAGCGTACTAAACCATTTTACGCCTGTAAGCATGCCCAGCGTGTCATCAATTCTAGGCAAGGTATAGCTGTCCTTCTTTGTAAAGTCGTTCAGGCGGCGGTAGTCATCACAAAACCACATGCTGCCATCCTTCTTCTTTACCAGCACCACAGGTGAACACCATGGACTAGATGAAGGTTCACTAATAACATCTTTCACCATTCCCTCAATCATGGTTTCCACTTCCTTTTCACGTGCTACAGGCAATCTTCTTGGCAGCTGACGAATAGGCAATTCTTATCCTGTGTTTATTTTGTGTTGAACTAAGCCAGTCTTTCCTATGTCAGCTTCGTTTGACAAGAAAACATTGGAGTACTTGAGTAACAAGTTCTTCGCCTTGACCATTCCATTCGGGGAGAGAACGCTGCGGCAGTCTTCTAAAAGTGTGGTCACTCTCGTTTGTCCATTCTTGCTGGGGGTTCCAGTCGATAGATATTGGCACCAACGCAACCAATCTACTTCCTCACTAGTACCAACCAATGTGTCTTTTTCTATAATCTGTTCCTGATCACAAAGTTTCAGTACACGTACCCCTGAGATGTCGGCGGTTCTGACCAAGGTTCGAGCCACTTTTCATTTAAGATCATTGTCTACCGTACGAGTACACAACGAAGAATTTGCCCAGAATTCCGAGGAAGTCTAACCGGCACAATTGTTTCCGATCTCGGTGGAAGAACAATCTTCTTAAGGCTCTACACATTCCCAGGTAACGCCCCTTCCACGAACAGTTCCTCTTGTTCACATTTCAAAACACCTTGCTTAACGTCGATCTCACAACAATTCTTCCTCATAAAGTTTAGGCCCAGAATGCAGTCGCCCACTACATCTGTCACGATGACATTATGTGCCTAGCTTCAACTCCATCTCCTTCTCTCCACGGACGGGTATGCGCTGACAGGTGGCTGTCACCAAATTAATGCATAATAATAATAATCGGTTGTATGTGGAGTTCCCAAGGAACTGACTTATAAGTTAGGAACTCACAACCATGCGAGAGGCTCCAGTGTCTATGGTCAGTTTACACGGCGTTCCGTTGACCTCGCCCTTGATGATTAGGCTGTTCCCATCATGTCTTTTATCGTTATGCTTGGCAGGCATATTGACAATCGCTGTTCCAGATATTGTATCGCATCGTTGACTCTGATTCCCGTCGCCGAATCAAGGTAGATACTCTTTTTGTATGCTTAAGTGAAAAACGACAGTTAACATGATACCAAGTATTTACGAATAATTTCATCCACCTGCTATTAATGTTCATAAATTAGGCCAGAAAGAACAAAAATAAGGAATGAAACCTGCATGTCTGAGAAATAAAAAATATTTCGGGGACAGGTGCAGTTGCACCGGTTCGCCAATGGGCGCCAGAGCAGAGCAGCGAGTTTATCGCTTTATGACCCTCTCAGAAACGAGAGGAGGCCTGAGGTATTGGGATATAATATGAGCTACGAGTACTTTACTTTCACTTTAATAAAGTTGCGGCTTTCGGGCACCTGATGCGATGTCACCAATATTTCTTGGGAATTCGTTTTACGATATCTCCGCAGCTCAAAATATTGTATAATTATAAAGATAATAGCTTAAAATAACTATCATTCACTAATACATTCCCTAATGAGCCGCGGTAGTTTAGGGGACAGGCGCACGCTGTAAATTATATGGTACGCGACCGACCCGAGTTCGAATCCTGTCGACACTAATAAAATTGTTAATTACATTATGTGCAATTTAAGGAAACCATCGTACAGAAACCATAATCAACTGACACGCACTGAAGCAGCGCGGTGGATTTGCTCCTCCTTAACCATCTCAGAAAATGGGTCTCTGACCAGCAGATACACGCCACAGAGTATATATGCCTCGCAGAGTATATAGGCTATAAATTGACTTTTATTTATTTTTTATATTTGTATTAATACATTTTGAAGAATGATTTTTATAAAAGGTTTACTAGTGAAATATGCACAGATATAGATATTATTAAATATTATATTAAGAAATATAAATATACACAACCTATAGAAACATACAATATTTTTGCGGGGACTGGTGACCATACTGTAAAGGCCGGGTAATCTATTATGCAGAGGGCCTGTATGATGGATCATTGTGTCTTCACCATACGGATAAACACAATCTTTATATAAAAATACATATAGAGTGTCTGAAATTGTTTGTTAGTTTACTTTCAGAGCTCCGATTTCTAAGCTTACCCTATTAGTATTATTGGAACAAACACGACTTTCATCCTAGGATTATACTTCTGTGTCTAATCACTGTCTTACATCTTTTCATTTAGTTCGGCAAAATTGCGTTCAATATTAGTCGTTAAAGGAAAATCTTAATTCGATTTAGATACCCTTGTTGCTGTAATAATGATTTTGTGTTTAGAGTAATAACTATCTAAATAGGTATATTCAACTTACACAAGATGTTCTAGACTGTACAATTATGCAATTTTAATAAAAAAAAGTACTAAACGAACATACAGTTTTACTTGTTACAGCTATACTATAGTTGTAGCACGTACTAGTAATCTCTACAGATGTACCTCGGAAAGTAGGAGTCAGATGGACTCCGTTTTCGAAAAACAGATATGCCTGCGTTTTGGCGGCGTTAAAAGTGATCAGATTGTCCTCTCTAAATAAACATATTACTACCCCTCCTTCTTTTGCACTGAATATGAATCTCTCTCTGTAACTGTGGTGTCGTTTGCATACCCAACAATACCTGGTCGAAGTAGGTCATTGATGTGCAGCAGGAAAAGAGTCGCAGAGAGAACAGACCCCTTAGGAACTTCGGCATTAATATGCATTAGGTCAGAAGAGAAACTATCTATAATTACCCTAATCGACCGTTCACTCAGAAAGTCAGATATCCAGTTACGGAATTCGGCGGCGATACTGAAGTCAGGAAGCTTACTCAGCAGACTTTCGTGCCAAGCCCTGTCAAAAAAGCCTTCGAGATATCGAGTGAAACTGCTAGAGCTTCATCGTACATCTCGATGGCCTCGCCCCAAAAACTCTGACACAAATAATAGTAGGATAAACAGACTATATTGAATTGCCGTGTAGTGGCGGTCACGAATATCCACTACCCCATTTCCTCCCGTGGGTGTCGTAAAAGGCGACAAAGGGAAACAGGCAGGAGATGGGCAGCAGCATCTTCCTGGTAACGGCAAAAATACAATAAAAAAACTGCGGTTGCCAACCCGCTCGCCAAGCGTGGCAACTATGGCAATATACCCCCCATGATGAGAGTTACGAAGAGACGGCCCCCAGTCCCCGGCGGCCCCTCTATTCCTGGCTACGGTGGCGACCATGGTAACGGCGGGGCAGGGGGTGCTAAGAATCTCCGGTGGAGGTTCGGTTGCCACCTTAGACGACTCGACCTGGCAACGTACAACGCACGCACCCTGAGGACTGACGAGAAGATCGTGGAGCTGGAAGAAGAGATAGACAAGTTGCGCTGGCATATTATAGGATTATCCGAAGTCCGAAGAGAGGGGGAGGATACGGTAATCCTCGAATCCGGCAACTTGCTCTATCACCGGGAGGGTGACCATCTGTCCCAAGGAGGTGTTGGATTTATCGTTCACAAGTCTCTCGTTAACAACGTTGTAAAGTTTGAGAGTGTGTCGACGAGGGTTGCGTACCTTATACTCAGAATCACCAAACGGTATTCGCTGAAGGTCATACAGGTTTACGCACCAACCTCGGCACACCCCGATGAGGAGGTGGAGGAAATGTATGAGGATATCTCTAGAGCCATGCATTCCTCCAAAACCCAATATACGGTGTTAATGGGAGACTTCAATGCAAAACTAGGCACAAGAGAGAACGGTGAGCTGAAAGTAGGGAAATTTGGAATAGTGCAACGGAACCCAAGGGGCCAGCAGCTGGCCGACTTCATGGAGAAAGAGGGATCTTTATGATGAACTCTTTCTTCAAGAAGCGGCCCATCAGGAAGTGGACCTGGTCGAGCCCCGACGGTTCGACAAAAAATGAGATTGACTTCATTATGACGACCAGACGACAACTGTTCAGTGATGTCTCAGTGATCGCGAGGGTGAAAACCGGCAGCGATCACCGAATGGTGAGAGGCACACTGAACCTAAATGTTAAGTTGGAGAAGTCTCGTCTGTAAAGTCAACGCTCCGTCCCCCTCCTGCTCTAATCCAAAGTCCCGAAACCTTTCAGCTCGAGTTACAAAACCGTTTTCAGTGCCTAGAAGACTGCAATGAAGTGGTCGATATGAATGACAAGCTCGTGGAAACTGTCCATGCGGTCGGAGCTAAGTTCTGCAAGACCAGCCGCAGAAGAACACAAAAACTCTCCGATCACACTCTTAATCTCATGGCTGTTAGACGGGAGATGAAGCTATATTTCTTTTATTCTTCAACAGATTTGACAGCATACAGTCAACTGAACAGATAGATCTCCAAATGCATGCGGCGGGACTTACGCAACTTCAATACAGCTCGTATTGAAGAAGCGATCGAGCGGAACCAAGGCTCCAAAGTCTTTGCCAGAGATCTGTCTGCCAGAAAGAGCCAACTGTCAAAGCTGAAGACCGAATCTGGCAGCATCGTTTCCGGGGCACCTGAGATTTTGAGTGAGATTAAGAGGTTCTATGGGCAGCTGTACACGTCATCGTTGGAGCCACACGCAAGTGTGAGTAACGATTCAAGAGCGAGTCTTATCCGACACTATTCCGAAGATATCCCGGACGTCAGTCTGAGCGAGATTAGAATGGTTCTCCAGCATCTTAAAAACGGCAAGGCCCCAGGCGAGGATGGAATTACAGCGGGGCTTCTGAAAGCGGGTGGAAGACCGGTACTTGAAGTCCTTCAGAAGCTCTTTAATTCCGTCCTCCATGGTGGCATTACACCGGAGGCGTGGAGCAGAAGTGCGGTGGTCTTGTTCTTCAAGAAAGGCGACAACGCTCTCTTGAAGAACTTCAGACCGATTTCCCTTCTGAGCCGCGTCTACGTGCTGTTTTCGAGAGTCATTACGAATCGTCTCGCGCGCAGACTTGACGACTTTCAGCCTCCCGAACAAGCCGGTTTCCGAAAGGGCTTTAGCACCACAGACCACATACATACCCTACGGCAAATTGTACAGAAGTCCGATGAGTACAATTTACCACTATAACTGGCGTATGTGGACTATGAGAAAGCCTTTGATTCCGTCGAAATTTGGGCGGTGCTGCAGTCCCTTCAGCGGTGCCAAGTTGACTGTCGGTATACCGAAGTGTTGAAGTGTTTGTACAGTAGAGCTACGATGGCTATCCGAGTACAGAACCCGAGTACGAAACCTATCCAATTGCAGAGAGGTGTAAGACAGGGTGATGTTATATCCCCGAAACTCTTCACCGCTGCATTGGAAGACGTTTTCAAGCTTCTGGACTGGAAAGGATACGGTATTAACATCAATGGCGAGTACATCACTCACCTTCGATTTGCCGACGATATAGTCCTAATGGCAGAATCGCTGGAGGATCTAAGCACTATGCCTCAATGACCTCAATAGTGTCTCCCAAAGGATAGGTCTTAAGATGAACATGGACAAAACAAAGATTATGTTTAATGTCCATGTCACACCTGTCGTTCAGCGAGCTATGGAGAGGGCTATGCTCGGAGTTTCTCTGCGTGATAGACTCAGAAATGAGGATATCCGCAGTAGAACCAGAGTGACCGACATAGCCCAACGTATTAGTAAGCTGAAGTGGCAGTGGGCCGGCCATATAGCTCGAAGAACCGACAACCGATGGGGAAGAAAGGTTCTCGAGTGGCAGCCTCGTACCGGTAGGCGAAGTGTAGGACGTCCACCCACGAGATGGAGTGACGACCTGGTAAGATATGCAGGAAGTCGATGGATGCAGGTGGCTCAGGACCGTGCTTTGTGGCATTCTTTGGGGGAGGCCTATGTTCAGCAGTGGACTTGTGAAGGGCTGTAATGATGATGATGATGATTGAACTATAACTTATTTCACAAATGTTTTGAGCTAATTTAGAATCGGACGCTATTTTGCAGATTGCCAATATTATAAATATGTGAAAAATAATGTGAAAAGAGAAGCGATTATTGGCGTGAATAATAACATAGTGCCTTACTTAGTTCGAAGAGCACTTCTGTCTGATAGTATACACAATTGTGGGTGGGAGGGAAGTTGACTAAGTACGACATACGTTTTATTTTCACGAAGTAATTTATTTTCACAACCTTAACAAATTGTTTAAATAAATTAATACTTTTCATCGATTAACAAATATTCATGTCAATATTTCATATTTCCCAAGTCTATGGGTTTCACTCTCAGAAATCTATTTAGATTTGTGTGTGTACTATAATTCTATTAAGATCAAAAGGAAATCTAAATATGATTTCTGTAGTTTGTACACTCAAGCCTCAGTGAGACTTCACTTCGACTAGCTTTATAGTTCGGCTTATATATTGATCGGTTGCTACTTATGACACTGTTATACAAGAATATGTATTTATTACATTATGCGCCGGATGTCTGTCCCACGCGTAAATTGTGGGCTTTTGACTGCCTTATTGGTCACGTCGTCATAAGCGTGACTGTTCATCATGTGATCCTGGTTAACTAATTCTCGGTAGCAGTCTGGAGGTAAGTTGGTGGTGTTTTTCACCAACGTGCCTCGGAAAGCACGTGTAGTGCTGCGCCTGATCACTTTCCGGTCGTCTCGGATTTCCACCACATTAGACTGTGTGAGTGAGTGCACGTATGCTTGCAAACACATTTGTGCATTCTAATCTTGTCCTGCACAGATGACTAGTCTCCATTAAGACTGGCTGCTGTGAATGGAATTCGGTCTGGAAAGAACAAGAAAGTTATGATAGACTTCGATTGGCCTTTCACGAAAAGCTCCATCTCGTGCCACCGTATACAACTGGTTTAATGAGTTTAAACGTGGTCGCACTAATCTCACCAAGTGAATAATAAAGAAGTGAATAATGCTATATCAAAATTAGTGCATTGGTTTAACGTTAATAATTTACATTTAAACGGAAATAAAACTAAATGTATTAAATTTACAACAACGAATGTTGAAAATCTGAGTACCAATGTGTTTTTAAATGGGGAAGAACTGAGCCCTGTTGAATCCACTGTTTTTCTTGGCATCACTCTCGACGCAAAGCTTCAGTGGGGCCCCCATATATCCAAACTAGCAAGCAGACTAAGTTCTGCAGCCTATGCTGTAAAAAAGATTAGAAGTCTCACTAGTGTCGAGACAGGTAGATTAGTTTATTTCAGTTATTTCCATAGCATAATGTCTTATGGGATTTTGCTATAGGAAATGCGGCTGATTCAGAAACTATTTTTGTTTTACAGAAGAGGGTCATTAGAGCTATTTACAACCTAAAACCGAGAGAGTCTCTTAGAGATAAATTTAAAGAAATAAATATATTAACTTTGGCCTCTCAGTATATTTACGAAAATTTAATGTATGTTCATAAAAACAAAGGTAGTTTTAGTAAAAAAAGTGATGTGCATTCTGTAAACACTAGGAACAAACACAAGCTAGTGATACCAGTTTCTCGACTCCACAGGGTCAGTAATTCATTCTTGGGGCAATGTATACGCTATTACAACAAGGTCCCGGAAAGTGTACAGGCTCTCTCTATTAGCAAGTTTAAATATTTAGTTAAGTTGAAACTGTATCAAAAGGGATATTATAGTATAAATGAATACATGGTTGATAATAACCCCTGGGAATGAGGTGATCGCTTCCAAGCTGTTTCTAAAATAAATTTTGTACTTATATTGTTTGTACAACCATTATTGTAAAATTTGCTTTTAAAAAAAGTCCCGCTGGGTTTCTTGCTGGTTCTTCCCAGGACAGAGGTTTTTTTTCGAACCAGTGGTAAAGTAAAAAATGACTTTCAATCAGAATTACACATGTGATCTATATTGAATAAAAAAATATTCTATTCTATTCTATTCACCGATGATCTGCGTATGGGACGGCCTTCTACGGCGTCGACTGAAGATAACAGCAGTGTTGTGCGGCGTATGATAGAGACTGACAAAAGAGTGACTTATCAGCAGATTCGGACAAGCTTGGGCTTCGGTATGAGTCAAGTTTACAAAATCATCCATGAAAATTTAGCGGTCAGGCAGCTTTGTGTCCGGTGGATAACTCATAATTTGACAGAGGCCCAAAAACTCCGTTGTGTTGATTGGTGTCGTGAAATGGTTCAAAGATTTAACGAAGGTGACTCAAATGCTGTGTTCAACATATTTACTGGTGACCAAAGCTGGATTTATTGTTATGACCCTGAAACCAAGTAACAGTCTGCTGTCTGTGTGTTTTATTCCAAGAAGTTGCAAGTGAATAGAGGTCGAAGCGTGGGAACAAAGAAGGTGGCCTCGTTCTTCGGAAGGACATGTCATTACGCAACAATTGTTTTAGAATATCGTAAAAGAGTTACTGCAGAGTGGTACACTAACAATTGTTTGCCACTTGTCTTGGAAAAAGTTCATGAGAAACGACCTCGCAGTAGGATCCTCCTTTACCACGACAACGCCTCGTCACACACCGCCAAGCAAACAATCGACTACTTGACGACGTCAGATGTGGAATTACTGGGTCATCCGCCCTATAGCTCCAACCTCACGATTTTTATTTATTTCCGAAAATAAAAGAAAAACTTTGAAGAAAAGGTTTTATGGACGCCGAGACAAAATGCTGTCAAAGAGACACCTAAGGACGAGTGGGCAAAGTGACTTTCTCAGTTGTTCAATCGGATGCAGCGATGTATTGATATTGTAGGGACACAGTAGTTGCATACATTTTGCTGATTGGATATTTTGTACTAGTGTCCGGAGGCGTTCAGCGGCAAACGCCAGTCGTTCCCCGTCACTGACCACGCTAGGCCGTTGCCAGCTACAAAATATTATGAACGTCTCAAATTGTGATTTCGTTATACAAATATCAGTAACTTTGAAACTTTATTTATTGCACCCAACCTTTAGCACCTTTTGTGAGTCATATGACGATGTTATCAGGCATAAGTAACAGATACATAATTAGCCAATAACACGCATATACATCACACCACCAACCTCGTACAATATAAATGGACACTATTTTGAAAAAATATAATAAAAGTAATAACTTGCTAGTTTGTTCAGTTTTAGATTTTCTAAGAACTTTTAGTGTCACCCTCATATAAACAAGAAACAGAAAGGGGCCGAGAATTGAGCCATGATTCTTTCACATTCTTCCTATCCCATTACAATCTGGATGTCTTCAAAGCAAGAGTGAATAGGCTCTTGTTAAGGTTTACCGTCTTCGGCTGCAGCATCTCTTACCAGAAGTTAGGGTAGAAGTCTAGCACTGGTCTATAATATTAAAAAAAAATGCTGCTGCCCATTTACTGGTCTTTAGTTTTTTTTACGACATCCCCCCTCCCCTCCCCTCCACTCACGATACGATGGGTGCAAAGAAAGCGAAATGCCGGCAATTAAAAATTGAACGCGATAAAATCCATAAAAATAGTTTTTTTCAATGTGCAATGTTCGCGTAAGTATAGAAATTATAATCCATTAATGATTTTCTGTTGCATCCATTTTGATTATTAGTTTGTAACATCAACTTTTTAGGAGCCACCAAAAAGAATTTTTTTACAGAATTTTTTACAGTAAATTACATCACTGCATCAAATATACGACATAGTCGACAAAGTTTCAAGGTATTACTACATGAAGCAAAATTGAAATTAAATAATATAGTTTTTTTTTTAAAAAATGACGACTTTTACCCAATAATTTTGGCCGATTGATCGCTTTACTCATTAATGCTATCCGACTTATTGTAAATTCAAAAATTGTTTACAAGTTTATGATAGTTCCATAAGTAGTTTTTTCTGTGTGATGACGGGATAGCATAAGAAAATTCATCACACTATTCTCGACCCTTAAGAGTTGTAAGTACTTGCACCGTGGTCGTATAATATTAAATAGGAAATAATGAGATCTTATGAATATATAATAAAGATTTATTATTATTATGAATAGATAACTATTCATGAATGTCAAAGTAAAACAACCAGACCGGCATAGTTGTGTCAAAGGCAAGTATCAGGTGCATTATAGGTGTGTCTAACATTGTGGAATTCTGGAAATGCTAATTCATGCGATACCTCCTTCGACACTCCCTTAATTGGAATAAACTGTCAATAGCTGCCTTATGCCGGTTACTAACATATGTAGTAACATTTTGAAACACATTTAAATAAAACTAGTTTTACGGATTTTATCGCGTATATTAAATTATTTTATATTTCCGACGTTTCGAGAACTTTACAGCACCCATGGTCACAGGGGTTGGCGGGACTGAGGTGTTTGACGTCCCAATGTCATAGTTAACCACGGCTACCTCCAGATTAAAATTATAAATTTTTGTTCCAATCTACGCAGTATTAACTTACAGTATCTTGAAGTCTTGCAGTTGTATGCTTGGGTTATAGGATCCCAAGTAGATGGTAGCACCCAGCCATCTTCTCTATTGAAATTAGTATGTTTTTTGATTGCTATAGCCTCGCGAATCCTCCTTGGAAGGAATCGGTTTTCTTTAGCGAGGATTTGTGGTCTATCAAATCTAATGTAATGACGGGGGCGATCCTGTACGTGTTCACAGACTGCAGACGCAGTGTCGATTCTTCATATCAGCTATGTGTTCTTTATTGCAGGTTTTTAATGATTTTATAGTTTGTCCTATATAAGTACATATGCCATTAGACATCCTAGTATAGTATATATTATTCGCGAACTTACGAGTATGAGCACAAAAGCTTAAATATATTATGTGCATATTATGTCATACTAGCCTGCGGTTCGTGAACGATGAATGACGAAACTTTCACTTTAAAATTATGCAGTAGATACATGTATTTATTAATTTGTAAATTATGAACGCCAGAGCTAAATTTTAACGCACATACAAAACCTGATGCTGCCAAAATACGGGAGAGGTGATGTTGATGCGTGTTGAAAAACCAACACAAACAAGCATTGTCACAAATTTTGTCAAAATTATGCAAAACCATATGCCCTACACTTATGGATTTAATAATTTGTTTATAATATGCAAATAACAAATAAAAATATTTCATATTAACCATATGTACATCTGAGTAAACAGTATTTCCAGCTCACGGACTCTCAAATACTTCTCTTGCATAACTAGATAATTTAGTTATCTCTCGTTCCGTCTGTTTCAGTAACAATTAGGTTTTAATTAAGACCCTAACAAAGTGTACTATTCCCCCTCTGTACAGCAAAGGAGCATTAAAATACTCTTTCTATCAATAATGTGACGGTTTATTTAACATAAATTCAAATATAAATGCGCGAATAAATGAGAATAATATTTACTATATTTCAGTGTATTAATTAACTAGCAATACCCTTTTTGACTTGCGTACCGTAAAGTAGTATTAACCCTTTGACGTAAATGGGACACCGGTATCCCTAAATTTTAACTTACATTTTTACTGATATAGTCAATAATTAAAAACAAAACAGTAGTCCTTATCAATTGTTTTTGAACGAAACTTTTAATTTTTTAAGGTTGGTAGAGCGGCGCGAAAAAAAGGAGCAAATATCTCCTTATTACTTTTGGATGTTTTGGCGCGCTTCGTAAATAATTTTCAAAAGTTAATTAAAATATAGTTTATGCAGTTTTGATAATTTTTGTGTTTGATTGTGGTAGAATGGTAAGTAGTCATTATGAATTTATTATTATTTATTATAATGTTACCTATAAAAGCAATGAAAATTCAAGATATATTAGTAGGGACGTGGGTGTCCCAATATGCATGAAAGACAACAGCTTCTAACATTACGAATATTATATTTTATGTTCCTTATTCAATAATTATTGTAAATTTATACAATTATTTATTGTTGTAGGCTCGGAGGGGTACTAGAATATTTCATTTAAATGAAAAAGAAGTAGAGGAGTGTCTCATTTTTTTTATAGGATAAGGGTGACAAACGAGCACACAGTCCACCTGATTGTAAGTGGTTGCTGCGGCCCATAGACACCCACATCTATCCTCGTTTGCGAATCAAAATGCAGATGCGTTGCCACCCGTGAGGACTAAGATGGAATACCTCATTTCCAGTAAAAAGGGCCTCCGGCCACCTGCACTCACCAAGCGAAACGCAGAGGTAAACCTCTACTTCACGCTGGTTTTCTGTGAGGTCGTGGTACCACCCCGGTTCGAGCCGGCCCATCCGTGCGACAGCAAAAGCCGCCGCGTGGCTCTACCACTGTTAAAGAATGGCTCATGGCTGATAATAGTGATGATGAAGTTGCACTAATCTTGGACGAAGAAGACCAGGCGTTTATTCTCCAGGATATGGAAGCTGGAGTATCTGAAGTTATAATTGAGCCCGCAGGTGCACCAGATTCCACCCTAGATTCAGACCCAGCTCCTGGCCTTTCATCATCTTCTGATTCGCCATTGAATGGTGCAATACCGGACTTCAAGTGGAAGAACAACACTTATTAGCCTTACCTATTTTCTGAGACTGATTATGACTTTGGTAAGGTAAACATACTGCCACAGTCAGAATCTCTGAAACCCATAGATATTTTTGAGGCCACTACTAATATCCAGGTGTTGATTGATGAAATTATATCACCGGAGTCCTTACGCTATGCTCATAACAATGGTTCAGTTTTCACTACAGACCTTCAAGAAATGACAGCTTTTATCGGTATGAATTATGTTACCTACTCTCAGAAATTACTGGTCTACTGAACCTGATATGGGCGTTCCTTATTTAGCCACAGTTATGCCTTTATCGAGATTCGAAGAAAGAAGAAGAAATTTACATTTCTGGAATAACTCGGAGCAACCACCACCACCTACATCGGCAGATTTCGATAGAGCATATAAAATTCGAGACATGGTCCTTCACAGCTGGCCGTATGAGGAAGCTCAAGGTCGCTCAGCGAGCTATGGAGAGGGCTATGCTCGGAGTTTCTCTGCGTGATAAACTTAGGTATGAGGATATCCGCAGTAGAACTAGAGTAACCGACATAGCCCAACGAATTAGTAAGCTGAAGTGGCAGTAGGCCGGCCATATAGCTCGAAGAACCGACAACCGATGGGGAAGAAAGGTTCTCGAGTGGCAGCCTCGTACCGGTAAGCGAAGTGTAGGGCGACCCCCCACGAGATGGAGTGACGACCTGGTAAGACATGCAGGAAGTCGATGGATGCAGGTGGCTCAGGACCGTGCTTTGTGGCATTCCTTGGGGGAGGCCTATGTTCAGCAGTGGACTTGTGAAGGGCTGTAATTATGATGATGGTGATATAAAATTCGAAGAGTGATGAATCACTTCAATTCATCTTTCCAATTGGCCATGAATAATACAATTACCCTCATAACATCATGAAGCAATACATGCAAAATAAACCTGTAAAGAGAAGTTTCAAAATGTGGTGCCGCACCGATTCTAAAACAGGATATTTATTCCAGTTCAACTTATACACGGGTAAAAAAAGATCGAGACCAGAAATAGGACTAGGAGAGACTATCGCACTAGATCTCACAAAACCTTTGATCGGATTAGGATGCGAGGTTTACATTGACAACTTTTTCAATTCTCCTCTGTTGCAATACAACTTAGCCAAGCAAAATATAAAATCTTGCGGCACTGTCCGCACTCAGCGGAAACATACTCCGAAATATTTACCATTAGATAAAGATATGAAGAGAGGCGATATCTATGCAACCAGTTTTGAGGGAATTTCTTTCATCAAGTGGATGGACAATAAAGCGGTGCATCTCCTCACCAATTTCTTGTCGCCAATACCTACTCAAAAGGTGAAACGTAAACAAGTCGGTTCGGCACAATGTTTAGAGGTTACATGTCCCGATATTGTTTGTAAATATAATAAAAATATGGGAGGAGTAGATCTAATGGATCAAAAAAAGTGATATATGAAATTGACAGAAAATCTAAAATTGACATAGCAATAAATAATTCGTATATAATATATGAAAAACTTAATGAAAAACATCTAATCGAAGGTTGTTAACTTTTGTCGCTAGAATATCGCCAAGTTGTGGCGAGGACGATGATCGGGACATTTTCCATAAGGAAGCATGCTTTACTGTCAACCTTTATGACAAAGAAAGGAATCCAAAATATAGGACACAAGCTATCCTTTCCATCCCACGTTATGAGGAAAGACTCTTCACGTAAAATATGTGTGCAATGTGTCAATTGTTGAGAATCGCACTAACAATGTGTGATTTATGTAATGTGAATTTATGCTTCACAGCAAACAGAAATTGTTTTGTTGAGTTTCATAAATAAATATACATATAAATAAACATTATTTTTTAACTAAAAGCTGTTGTTATTTTTCAATAAATTTATATAGTACATAAATTTACAAACTCTATAAAATCCATTAATTGTCGCCAGTTAACGCATACTGGGACATATTTGTTCCAACTATTACTGGATAGTCTGCTGATTCTTTTATAATTTTCACCAGAAATAGGCTTATAATATCCCTCAACACACAACCTAAACCAGTCATTAACATAAAAACTTTTACACATCAGTTTTGTACGTGAAAGGGTTAATGATGCTGTGTTTTGTTATTGTACCAAAATCATTCCATGTTAGTCCTCAGAGGTAACAACGGAATTGCTTCATAAAATGGAGGTGTCTGTCTATGAGTCACAGAATTCACCTATATATTAAGGTGGATAGTGTTCGTTGGTCATCCTTATTTCCTTAAAAATATACTTCGAAGACATTACAGCCTATTAAAGTCCACTCCTGAACATCCCATGCATGAACTAGTGTGCCTTTACTATAGTAGATATTAGGGCAGTTGACAACATTTATTTATTTTGAAGTTGTTAACGCGGGTAGAAAGCCGGCCAAAAGACCATTGCAACTTACACAGGTTGTAAATATCTGAACAAGAAACATTCCTTGTCATTTTAGAATTAATAAAGATAATGACCTTATGTTTTAGAAGCATTTACTTATACTAGAACACATTAAAATGGGCAGTATACAACCGGCGAGCTCAGAGGAACCACAGTAATAGAAAACATGGCTTACACTTAAGCCACCGTAGCTTGCGGTTTCCTTTATACTTTTTACAACATGTTTGTAGGAACTTAATTGCTCAAATACAATAATAAAAACATGCATTAAATGCAGTAGTACAATGAATCCTATTTTTAACGCTATCATTGCAGGATTTTTCTTTTGGAAAATACTTTTGAACGATACAAGAAATGAATTGGCCCATCGACAAAAATAATCCCGCGAACTAAAGGCTAATTAAATAATAATAACGCCAACACCATACAATTAGTGGCGGTGTAAGAATATCCACTAATCCATATCAGCCTGATGGTTTATTAACAGGTGACAGAGGCAAATTTACAAGGTAAAGGGTAGGAACATCCAAGTAACAAATCAAAATAATAAAAAAGATGCGGTTCTAAACCCACTTTTCAAGCGTTGCAACTATAGCAAATATTCTTCCTATTCGGCAATCGATGGGAGAGGTCTATGTTCAGCAGTGGACTTTTGATAGGTCAGAATGATGAACGCTTACTAATTAACTAGCTTCTAATTTGCCACGTGGTTGCGGCGTAAGAGAATCCATCGTTCCATTTCATTCCGTAGGTGTCTTGAAAGGTAACTTTTAGAAGTTCCGATAGATGGCGTTACAATCACCTCGTTTACACCAGGCATAAAATACCACAACACGAGAAGCAGAGTGAAAGGTAAAAGACGTCTCGTACTGTGATCGACAATCCACCTGAACTGAACATTAATTTTTGTAAAGAATTGTACTTTACATATGTGCACATATTTTATATATTTTCATACAAGGTATTTGAAAGCAGAAACAAACCGAAAACCTTTTCAAAATTCACTCGTAATTTCGTCTGAATACAATTTGAATATGAAAATACAAACACGACGCGAATTTGACTTCCTAATAACGATAGATGTTTCGAAATTCCTGGCCACGCCAAGTCTCTTTATGACGACAATACTAAAGTAAAAATTATTTTAGTGAATATTTATGAAATTTCCCAAAACAAAGAATAGATTCCATAATTTATTCATATTATAACTTATCGGATGTCCACCGCTGAAGGCCTCACCCGTAAAGGATGGTACCTTTACGGGTGAGACCTTTAGTAGCTGACAGCAGCAGCAGGCGACGTGTCGTCGCGACACTACTGGTTTCTATGTAGTTCTATGAAATACCTTTCGTAGCTAGCGACACGTCGTTTGCCGGAACGGCAGACGACATGTCGCCCGAACTCAGATCAGTAGTGCCGCCAACGCCCGAGCGACATGTTGAATTTTTCTCAAAAAATTAGTTTCAACGATTCCGTGGAAGAGAAACTGATAACTCAGGTGGCCCAATATCCCGCACTGTACGATTCATCTCACAATAATTATTTAAACAGTGTGACAAAAGATAATATTTGAAAATATATAGGAAAGGAGTTAAATAAAAGCGGTAAATAAGTATATATATATAGTACCTATTTTGTTTACATAAACATAGTACCCACAGTCTGCCGCCTGCAGTCGGGTTCGGAATCATGTCGCTGCGACATGTCGTAGCATCATGTCGCTGCGACATGTCGTAGCATCATGTCGCGACGACACGTCGTCTGCTGTTGCTTTCTGCGGTCGGCTACGGAATTGTACCTTAATGCTTGCCAGGTGGGTAGGCAACCGAAGTATTTTTGTATTGTTTTTATTTGTTATTAGGAAGATGTTGCTGCCTATCCCCTGTTTCAGTTTCCTTCTGTCGTCTTTAATGACTCCGCGGGATGATACGGGGTAGTGGATTCCCTTCCACCGAAACTACATGCCACAGAGTGGAGTTAATAATTTTTATTGAAATGAATCTTGAAGATTTCTTCGAAGATTTGTTATGATGTATTTATTAAACGTGCTAGCTATGCTTTATCAAAACGCAATATATCTACAAGCTCTGAAGTTGAATTATCATTTTTGTAATCTGTGAATTGTCTACGGGTCTACTTATTATATACGGGTATACCATTCTCAAGATTCGATTTTGACTTACGAAGAGACTCAATGGTCTTTTAGCACTAATTTTAAGTTTGAATTATAATATATTGGAAATTATCTATTTATTAAACATTCAATATGACATTTATTTACATTGTTTAAACATAGTTGTTTAGGCCAAACAATTAACATTTGAAATTTACATTCACACTCGTTTCACGACGAGGTTTTTGTTAAGTCTAGACAAATAGACGCCGGTTTGATTAATTATTTAGAATTAATATTGATTGCGACCAACGTCTGAATTTGTTTGTTTTGCGCGCCCAATTTATCGCGAATTTGGTTATTCTAATTTGATAGCGTATATAATTGTTTTTGACAATAATATTTTGCGTCGAGTAGTTACTCGTGGGGCATTTGATATAGTTCGGAGATGTTTTCCGTTGTCGGTTAAACGCTGAACTTTGTGATTCTAGAGAAGGTAGTGTTTAGTTCTAGACACAATTTGTTGCGGAGTGAGCGAAGGTGAACTTTCAACTACGAGTCGTGCCGTGTGTTACGCTTTATAATTACCCAGATTTAGTTGCGTCTTGAAGTTAGTTAATTGTACGATAAATTTAATAGACTTCATTTATCCTCAGTTAAGAATCAATATCCAGATGTGTTGTTACTGTAATGTTTTAAAAGAGTTAAATGAGAGAGAGAGAGAGAGAGAGAGAGCGAGAGAGAGAGAGAGAGAGAGAGAGAGAGATAATTCTACTGTTATCTTACTGTTTTAATTATACTGTTCTTACATTAATATGTAAGTTGTGTACTTTACGTCTCTATTATTAGTTTACGTTATACATTGCCGAACAATTACAATTTATTCGTACGATAATATCTTAGCCATTTAGTTATCTAGTCACCAAGTCATCCATCTTGTCATGTTATCATATATCTAGTCCAGATATTTACAATACATTAAAATCATTCTCATATTTTAAAATGATTCTCTTTTTTATTACACTTCATGTTTTTACTGCATTAATGGTTAACCATTATTTATTTTTCATTTCACTTAGTACTCTGTAGAACCCTAATACAGAAATGCAAAATAACTACATAATATCTCACTTTTTAGTTTTGTTCAGGGATCCCCTTACCTCATTTTAATTGTTCTCATGTCCTTGCGTGTTAATAATTTTCATACTATCACTACTCTCATATCTTATGTTTTCGATTGTCAGGCCTCTTTTTTTTCATAATTCTTGTACGTAATTACAGTACGTATGTACTTTCTTTTATTTCTTAATATCTTTTACCTTTAGCTAGCTTTATTTCTTTTACTATTCTATTCACTTATATATTTATTTATTTATTAGATACCAGGAACCTTAGGACTAAGATGTCGTTTCTAGTAAAAAGGATCTCTACACACCCTAAGAAACACAGCACGCTGGAATATTCTGAAAGCGTGGTCCTTCCCCGTTCGAGCCAACCCATTCGTGCTACAACCATAATATGGTTGAAGTTTGGCTCCACCACGTAAATGTTATATATATTTTCTGTAGTTTTTATCAATTTAATATCCGATCACTTGTGTATACAAAATAGGAGTTAATTTGGTCGATCCATACGTAGGGTGGGTGTAGCAGTCCCAAACTCGGTACCAGTAGTTGATCACTCATATGTTCAATTGAATAAATTTAGAAATGGCGGGCATTTTTCAAGAATTCAATAGTTGTTGTTATGTAGACTAGACTATAACCGATCTTCAGAACATAATTTTTTGCGAGAGTAAACGAAAAATATCGATACCTAGCTCTTTTTCTCAGACCAGTGTCTCGTTTACTGCCTTTCGGCCACCATTACAGTTAGACTTGCACGTCGACATGATAAGTTCAATATTTTAATATTACCTATTATTTTCTAATTACTGTCATCAAATTGTATTATTTTAAAAGTTTTGTGTATATTTAAGTGCTATGTGGTGTTATTTTTATTAAATAATGACATTATCAAGTATTTTTAAAGGTGGTTAACTATTGGAACACACCTTGTACTGAGTTCCTATTGTTGACCAACTGGTTTGCAACTGGTTGCTTATGGTGTTTTTTTTTGTTCTTTTTTTCACAGCGATGCTTTTGTTTGACAATTTAGAGCTTAAAGCCAATTATTAAAATCGTTTTATGCGGTGTGCCCCAGTTGCTGACCACTGGTTTGCTATTGGTACACAGTAGTAAAAAAGTGTTCCTATGGATGACCACCAGATTAGAGTTTTAACTTTTTTGGTTGTTTTAGATTGAAGATAGACCCAAAAAGACATTTTTTAAATATACAGAGCTAAATTTGTTTAAGTATCTCGATGAAATTCACAAAGACGATAAAATAAGGCCAATATTTCGAAAATATCATATCCCTCACCAGACTGTTATAAATAAACTGGAAATGAGACATTCTCAACAGAAAATGGGGACCACCAACTATCTTGACCCTACAAGAAGAGTTTGTATTATCTAGGCAGATTAACGCTAACGCTAAAAATGATTGTTTATGATGATGATTGTTACTGATTTTGGACCTGGACTACCAATCCAAAAGCCAGAAGAAAAGGAAATTACCCTACTCCCACATAATTTTTTCATAGGATAAGGGTGACAAACGATCACAGAGTCAAACTGATGGTATGTGGTTGCTGTGGGCCAAAGACATCTACATCTATCCTTGATTACGAATCAAAATGCAGATGCGTTGTCAACTGTGAGGACTAAGGTGGAATGTTTCGTTTCCAGTAAACAGAATCTCCGGTTCTCTACACTCACCTGACAAAACAGAAGCGTTATGCTGATATTTTACGCTGGTATTCTGTGACAACGTGGTCCTGCCTCGGTCCAACTGACCCATTCTTGCTACAACTATACCACTAATACAGCTGTAACATGGCTCCACGTAAAAAATCTTGAAGCGACACCACCAAAAGCCAAAGGTAACCAAGCACCTAAACAACTACTTCCCTGGGAAAATCTAAAACATTGATGGATGTAACTCTGAAGTCAGTAGGTACTATGATGTTATAATCTGCGACCATTTTCAAATGGCTTGAAAAAGAAGATAATATTGTATGACCATGACAGCATCATTGTAGTTATAAAAGCACCTGTTTCTATAAATACCAGAGGTTGAAAACATGGCCAAATTTTTGCAATGAATCCTACTAATATTATAAATGTGAAAGTTTGTGAGGATGTATAGATGTTTGTTACTTTTTCACGTAAAAACTACTGAATGCATTTTAATGAATCATTACAATAATATAGCTCATACATTAAAATAACACATAAGCTATAATTTATAAAAATATTATGTAAATTGAACAAAATATAACAGAAAATGTGTAAGTCTGAAGAAAATCTGTCGTCTGCGAGTTATTTTGGCATGAACACGCATCACGCAAAAACCTGTGAACCGATTTGGATGGGACTTTCATTGGCAGATAGGTAATGTTATAAGGAGTAACTTATAGGTTACTAGGGTTCCGCGCAAAAAATTCCTCGCGGTCGAAATCGCGGGGAACAGCTAGTATAAGATAAAGCTTTCTAGTTCTTTTGGTAATTTTACGGTTTCTAGATAAGATTTTGTCAAAATCGCCTATCTCAATATGATGAAACTGATTTATTTAATTCAAAGTATGTGATATGTGATACTGATAATTTATGTGCAAAACTATTTTTCTATTGTAGTTTGCTAATAAGCGTTTTTAACGTTAATGTTCTAATTTTCATGTTTGTCTTCTAATTAGTTACCTTCGACTGAGCCATTAAAATTGGTTGTAAGTCTAGATAAACTTTCAGTCATCATATGAAAGTCAATTTGTGTAACAGAACAGTGTTTTATTTTCAATTAGCTACCTTTTCGTGATAAGTTTTTCAGTGGTCAACTATTGGCGCAAAAGTGGACATTTATTGGAGCGCACTGGTCAAACTTAGGCACATTCCCGTTATTCGCATAATTAAAGAAATCTATAAAAAACTTAAATATTTGGAATCAAGTAATTTGTCTATATTGCAACATTAGTGATCAATTAACAGCTTTGTATATACATTTCTATGTTAAAATTAAATAATACCAGTTCACAGTATTTCGAAGTGAAAATGTGTCCTTAACTGGTTTTGGACTGGTACACCCACCCTACTAACAAAGGCACCGTAAAGTAAACTTGCCTTGAGTGCATAAACATCGCCCTGTTTAGGTTATTTTACGTGGTATTTATTTTTTTACGTGGTAGAACCATGCTGCAGTTATATTATGGTTGTAGCACGAATGGGTCGGCTCGACCGGGGAAGGACCACGCTCTCACAGGATACCAGCGTAAAACAGCAGCTTAACACTACTGTGTTTCGTATGGTGAGTGTAGAGAACCGGAGACCCTTTTTACTGGAAACGAGCCATTCCGTCTTAGTCCTCACGGGTGACAACGTATCTGCATTTTGATTCTTAACCGAAGATAGGTGTAGATGTCTATGGGCCACAGCAACCACTTACCATCAGGTGGACTATGTGATCGTTTGTCACCCTTATCCTATAACAAAAATTAATATTAGGGTATCATCCAGCTTATTTTCTAAGTTGTGTGCGAAAATTAGTTTTCAAAGTTATTTCTAAAACTAACGTAGCAATGAAAATAATTTCAAAATTCAAAAAGCTTGATCTATTAGGATGCACAATCACAGGTTACTGAGACAAGTAATAAGTCGATTTATATATAATTTAAAAATTACAGCGCGAGTTTCCATTAAAAATGGGAATTAAATTCTGTAACAGATTTAAAAATAGCGAAGTGCGGGGTGCGGGCAGGGTCAAGCATTATGTAGGATTCTAACGTGATGATATCTTATTTTTTTTTCAAGCGGTTTATATTTTAATAAAAATCATGCACTTACAAATAAACAATAAACTTATACGAAATAAGAAGAGTTTCTATAAGATATTGAAATCCCAAAATGTCACTTATAATCTTTGCGTTCATTAATAACGAGTATATATTTTGCAATTCTTAAAATTAGAAAACATCTCTTTAAGCTATTTGTATACTGTAATTAAATGTAAATTAAATATAAGTTAATAGCAATATTATGTAGCTCTATTATTAGTATATGGACTGTATCTTTATTCTTGTTTTACGTTCAAAAAGGGAATGTATCCGAATTTCTTGCTTTATTTATTTTCCTTACTGCAAACTGTCTTTTAACCCTCCATATAAGTAAGTTTCTTTGATTTTGCACTGATAGTTAGGACACTATTTTAATATTCTAACTGAGAGTATAACCGATGGATGACGGTGGCTTAAGGTCGTCTTTTGTGAATGAGGCCTATGTTGGAGATCTTGAAAAGAATGATGATGAGAAACGAAATATAACACACAGTTCTGGAGTTTTTATTTGATCTTACAAAATATTAGGGTTTCTTTTGGGCCCAGAAGTCCACTTGGGTTAGCTATACCCTCTTTCATATTTCTGTCCCTAAGCAGCTAAAGAAGAAAGAAATCGATATAGTTCCAAGTTGTTAGTAATTTTATCTTAGTATTCAGGGTATGTATATATCTGTGTCTTTGTTTAAAGTTGGTTGCAGGTGTTCATCTGTAATCAACTTCAAGCAAAGTCACTACTATTACTGTATCTTAATGCTAGTGCTATGAGGTGGACTAATTTTCATCCTAAGTTTATTTTAAAAAACAAAGAAAGTACTCTTAATTTGCACATGTACTTAGAAATTAGAGGAAACCTGATCCTGGTGGGCTATATGTAGACTTCATTTAGCTTTAGCTAAATGAATGTAACATATAATGGTAAGTACACGATATAAAAACATATCACGGTAGGTATTTTTATAAAAAATTATAAAAATACCTACCGTGATACGAGACACGGTGAAAAAACTGACTTCAAAAACAATATTTGAAGCAGTACAAATAACGCGAGTCAAACAACACGGCAATAAAGATTCATCGCCGAGATATTTCACGAAGTAGGAAATCTCGAATGGATTAAAGTAAAAGCGGATGAATTTGCAAAATGATTTTTATGTTTTATTTGGATAGTTTGAAGGAAAACACGAAGAACTATTTCTGGTAGAAGAACTATGTAAATATAATATGTATACACTCGTACATATAGAGAGGAAAGAAGTTTGGTTATCCAAAGACCAAGGTCGATCGCTAGTCCTTAAGTCTTTACATCGACGGAAACCGTATTACAAAACAAAATAAGTAAAAGTATTTGTCTTAAAAAGGATTCGGTTTATTGTTGGCAGCTTACTTTTTTATTGATGACTTTTTTAGAGAATTTTAAGGGTTGCCAATGTATTGTTTTTCACTTTATAATGGCGGAAAAACAGTCACACAACACACAACAATCACATTTCTCGCGAATTGTTTGACTTAGACCATAACATGAGAATACGAAAAAGTTTTCAATTTAATGTCAGTTAGCGAAGGCGTAGCCATGGTGACGATTTGAGAATGCGAAGTGCTGAAATAAATTGGCTAATAATTTGTAGCGCACGTAATTTCAGACAGAGCACAAAACGAAAATAAGAAAGAAAGTAATCACACAGTAAATTTAATTACCTTGAAAATTTTGTTTTATATAAGAATGTGTAATTTAGCTTTTGATAGTTTATATACAAGTTTAATATATCTCCTATATACATAGCGAAATACCACTGACACACTCACTCATCACTATATCTCCAACACTATACACCCGATTGACTTAAAACTTGGCATATAATATTGTTAGGAATGAGGGTAAAAAAATGAGGGCAGAACTCACTACAGGTGCCGTGCGTAAGAGATTCTTCTGTCTAAGTCATTTTACGAGTCATGAGTCGTAGTACCCGAGAATGACAGTATCGTGGTTCTGTTTGTTATAATAATTCTTCTAGCCAAGGAATATCGTATTGCTGAGAGGACGGCCTGTGTAACATTGAGAGGGGTGATGTTGTTGTTGATTTGCATAATTTAGTGTTATCTTGTAATTACCCCTCCCATAATCCCTCACGTTATGTATGACGGGGACATATTATGGTATGGTTGAACTGTAATTGCACTATACTGAATGTACGACTCTAGTGCATTACGCTGTTTTATTGCTGATAATGATTAATTGTGTGAACAAGAACGCAAGTTGAACGTCCGCTCTCACACTTATTATTTTTAACAATCAACCTCTAGAATAAATTCTAATGAAAAATACTCCTTTCTCGACGTAGATACGCACTGAGAAAGGTTTTTAGAAAGTTCAACCCTTGATGGTGTGATATTGGATGTTACAGCTTGTTTTATATCAATAAGGTACCCGTATATTTTGGTGTGATTATAAAGAAGCAAATGACTTCAGAAGTGAAATAATTTAAAAAAAAAAGTTTTATATAATTATAATTTTTTGAAAAACGTTTTTCGATTTTTACTTTTTTTTGTGTACTAAATAATCTTTGGTTATCATTTACTTAAATTAAGTATTAATTATCTCTATACCTCTCTTTTCTACTGTTATATAGTGAAAAGAGAGAGAGCGATTTTAAGCATTTCATAATAATGATGTCGATTTTTTATATTACATATATGTATACTAGCTGGCTAGGCAGACGTTCTGTCCTTTTCGACGACCAATATAAAAAGTCCTTAAATTCGTAATAAAAAAAATATTGAGAGTCACTTATCAGGATAAAAACTATCCTATCTCTCAAGTTGGACCAAACTGCACAGATTGAGCAAAACTTCATTGAAATCAGTTTAGTAGTTTAGTAGTTCATTGCAGACAAACAACGTGACACGTAATTTTGTATATAAAGATTGATATTCAAGCAAAAAAAGCCTTTCATTAATTTTGGCAGTATTTAAGATTTCGGGTGTAAGAAGTAGAAGAAAAAACATTTTCTACAAAGGTCAAACTAATCTGCACCCGACTGCCCGCTTTTTCGACGGTTTGATCAACCGTCCGATGACATGAAATCCATCTAAAAATTGCCACAGCCACATAACACAGACTGACTCTTAAAACTGCATTTATCAGTGCGCGGATATTGGCTCTGCACTGGCCAATAGATTTGCCAAACATGGAATATCGGTGATTATTTCAAGAAATGTTTGTCAACTGGCAAATTCTTGAAAAGCACCGTGTCCATGCACTTGTGGACTTTGTCCCCAGGTTAATTTTGTTACAAAAATATTCCCGGCTATGAATATGAATTATTACTGGTTAAGACAGAACAATTAAGCTTCGCTTGTCATTAGAAAAAAAACATTAGAATTTTTCAAAACTTAATGATATTAATATATAATGTTCACTTTATAATATTTTCTCTCATTTCAAAAACACTGATATGAGTTGGAGCAAGCTACTTTAACGTTTTGCAAGTGGCCCAATATTACTAGTGGTTTTTATAAAAAGAATTTATCGCAATCAGCTTTCTTTGTGATCCAATATCAAAGGCCCATAATTTATTATTCTGACTTACGAAACGAGCTCGTGATATAATAAACGAATAATATACTGTATGCATAATGCTTGAATTAATATGTGTATGAATGAATATTTTGCTTTGGGGTGCCGGCAGATCGGCGATGTATGCTTTATACTCTCATTACCCACTTATCGCGTAGGTATTGAATCAACTAGCCAATAGCTAGTAAATTATTATATATAATAAATTGTAATGTAATTTATAAATTATGACGCGAATACGAGGCAGCACTAAGTCTCCTGGAAACTGTTGTAATTTGTTTAGACAGTATATATGTAAAACACTGGCATTTCCGCCAGTGATTAACTAATACTAACATTTTCTAAGATTTCATATTTGGTTACTAACACATATAGATATGAATTATGAAATTAAAAGGTATTATTATTATTATAAATAACCTAAATGAGCTAGACTATAGTGATTTATTAACTGCTGCACGTTGATCTGAATCATCTTCAAGCAAGCGCCATTAAATGATGTTGTTACCACTATGAAAGTGAAGAAGAATCTAACGAAGTCTCTCGACTTTATCGCCTTTACCCTACAGGAACTGGCTTAAAAAGAATAGACGAAAAATATATTAATAAATATCCATTTGTAATACATGAATTCGACGAGTGTAAATTCGCTTCTTCAGTCTGAAAAAATAAGCCTATTGCCTTCTTAGAACTACCGCCACAGCTGAGAGCCTACATTCGTTTTAGAGACACAAGTTTGCGTGTTTACCGCTAAAAAGAACCCCTTTGTCGTATAACCTCAGTTTCAAGCCCTTCTTGCATCAGCCAGTGTCAGAATCCTCGGAGTCAACATATCGAGTGACGTGCAGTTTCGTGGTCACTTGGAAGAGAAGACCAAATTGGCCTCTAAAAAGCTTGACGTGCTTAGCAGAGCGGGACAGTATTTCATGCCGGCACACCGCCTGCAACTTTACAAGACGCAGGTACAGCCTCACATGGAATACTGTTCCCATCTCTGGGCAGGGGCTCCCCAGTGCCAGCTCCTTCCACTTGACCGCATCCAGCGCAGAGCGGCTCGAATGGTCGACGACCGAGTCCTTTCCGATCGGCTTGATTTATGGGCGCTGCGAAGAGATGTGGCATCGCTTTGCGTTTTCTTTCGAATTTACCACGGGGAGTGCTCTGAGGAATTGCTCGGATTAATCCCAGCCGCCAAATTTCACGAACGCACATCGCGGCAGAACTCCAGATATCACCACATCATATCCATCCACACCATCTGGATGATTGGTGGTCCACCACTGTGCGATTTAGAAGATTTTTTCTTCCTCGCACAACTTCCTTGTGGAATCGATTACCATCAGCGATTTTTCCGGACCGATACGACTTAGGGACCTTCAAGGAAAGAGCCTACTCCTTTTTAAAATGCCGGCAACGCATCTGCAATTCCCCTGGTTCCCCTGGTGTTACAGTTGTTCATGGGCGGCGGTAGTCACCGTCAGGTGAGCCGCATGCTCGTTTGCCCCCTCTCCTATAAAAAAAGAGAGGATATATAGGCAAGATAATAGTATGTCAAGTTTTCTTTTCCTTTTTAAAGTGTACAAAGTTTTTTTTTAAACTAAAGTGACAAACGAATTTACAATCTACCTTGCGGTAAGTGGCTACTGCAGTCCGTGGCCATCCGCAGCCAACATCAAACAAAATAGGCTAGATATTTATTTATTTAAAACTCCATATACACATGTGGTATATAGGCGGACTTAATGCCTAAGGCATTCTCTACCATGGATGCATATGCATATGCGTTTTCACCGCTGAGGACTAAGATGGAATACCTTACAGCCAACTGGTTCTCTATACCCTTCATACCGGAACATAGCAGTGACACAATCATACCCTATAGCGATAGTTAGCTGCTTAGAAATACAGTTTCGCAACCAGCTTATTGATAGACTCAGTTGTAGCAATCGATCGACGGTGAAATATAAAATTACTGTACAAATTTTGATTTTAATTCGATTTTAATTTTAAAATGTCTGTAAGGAGCCTTAAAACAATAGATGGAGATTTTATGGATACAGAAAGCTCAAAGTTCAGTCAGTCCACACGTTTCCACATTTTTAAAATTGCAGTAGTACCAGCATACTGTTAGTACGCATACTCCTATTTTGCTGTGTATTTATTACCATAAATTCCGTATTTGTGAAAATATAAGTGAATTATGACCATTTATAATTGCAATTTTAATTACTATATATACATGTACTCAGTGGTGAAGCCGAACATCGTGAAGGAACCTGCAATTCAGAGATATTTTTTATTCATGTGAATTTAGTTGACACACATGAGTGATGGCCTATGCCCAACAATAAGACATTAAACCTTACAAAACTGATGTTTGAAATGATGCAATATTTTTAAAAAGTACATGTTTGTTTACATAAAATGATTTACTTTTTATTTTCACACTTAATTAATAAAATGCTGACGTATTTTTTCCAATTTCGAATAAATTGAAGGATTATTTTATGAACAAATACGACTAACGAGGTAACTGGTTAAATACAAATAGTAATAGCATCGTCAGTGTACTATTTATTCCTTTATTCAAAAGCTTTCAAATTCATTCAAAGGCTTAATTAAAGTTATATAATGGAATTAACTTTCTTTGTACGTTTCAAAAAGCTTTTAGCGTATTGGTTGGGTTATTGGATTAGGTTATAAAAATCAGCCAATAGAGAAAAAAGGTTCTCGAGTGGAAGCCTCATAACGGTAAGGGAAGTGTAAGGTGGACCACCTTACATTTCCTTACCCCACTATATGGAGTAAAGACCTGGTAGTAGATGCATGAATGGACGCAAGTGGCTCAAGACTATGCAATGTGTCGTTCCTATAATGATGATGATGATGATGAGAATAAAATCAGCGGGTATGCAGTTATTTGCAATTAATAAATTAACTTTGTATTTCCTGTCCACCACGATATAACAAGAAAGCATCTCTGAGAGAAGTTAAAAATAATACGTAATGGAAATAAAAAGATAGGTATAGCTTGAGGGAAATTTTGGCTTAGTTATTTCTGTTTTGCCTTTATCAAGTAAATTAAGTGTTATTTTAATACAGTAAGTCACGGTTTATCTATGTTTCAAATAAAATCAAAACCAAAAATGTCGATGTTCATAAATAACACACATATACCTTTTTACATACACACTTAGCGTCACGCCTGTATCCCCCAAGGGGAGCAGGCAGAGTCAAAAGAGTAGCCAACTTTACAGTGGTATTGTGTGTGCCAACTTTAACAGTAGTAGAGCCAAGCGGTAGCTTTTGCTGTCGCAGGGATGGGCCAGCTCGAACCGGGGTGTTACCACGACCTCACAGAATATCAGCGTGAAGTAGAGGTTTACCTTTGCGTTGCCCTTGGTGAGTGCAGGTGGCCGGAGGCCCAATTCCCCCCCCCCCCCCGCCCATCAACATGGTAGTGGAATGAAATAAAAGACTACCCCAGAAGGGTACCAGCACCCCTGGAGAATCCCTCGCTGAGCATCCACGACCAAACTACTTCACTCGTGAGCGTGGGTGCTCAGGCTGCCCCGCGTATTCTGGGGGGGCGGCAAAATTCCGCTCGCGACTAATGCTGCTCGGGGCAAGCGGAGCAATACTAACAAGACGACCCCTGTCATGCTATCCCTGAATTCTTGCAACATCAGGGGACTTCATTCCAACCTTAACGCTGTCCACTACCATCTAGAGATGGCGAAGCCGGCCTTGCTCTTTTTAACCGAAACTCAGGTGTCCTCTCCGGCTGATACTTCATATCTCTCCTACCCAGGGTACAAATTGGAACACTCCTTTGTGCCCCAGGCTGGAGTTTGCGTATACGTCAGAGAGGACATCTGTTTTCGACGCCTCGGCAGTCTTGAACGTACAGACCTGTCCATTGTATGGCTGCGCGTAGACAGCGACGACCATCCCCGCGTCTATGGGTGCCTCTATAGATCCCATAGCGGTAATGCCGACACAGACCGACTCATCGACCACGTCCAAATGGCTGCAGACTCCGTGCTACAACAGGCCCCATCCGCAGAGATCGTGATACTCGGTAATTTCAACGCCCATCATGCTAAATGGCTTGGTTCTCGTTTAACCGATCATGCGGGTAGATCTGTCTATGACTTTGCTTTGGCATATGGTCTAACACAACTGGTTACTTCGCCTACGCGGATCCCAGATGTGGAAGACCATGTACCTTCCCTGTTGGACCTTCTGCTGACCTCTCATCCGGACGGATATCAGGTCTCCGTCGATGCCCCTCTGGGCTCTTCGGACCATTGTCTGATCCGGAGTACGGTGCCACTCACGCTCCAATCGCAGTTGCGATCTGCAGCTTGCCGCCGTGTTTGGCACTATAGGTCAGCTGGTTGGGACGGGATGCGGTTTTATTTTGCATCCTACCTTTGGGGGCGGGTTTGCTTCTCGCCGGAAGATCCCAGCGTTGTTGCTGATTCTGTTGCTGATGTGGTACTTCAGGGTATGGAACTTTTCATTCCATCCTCTGTGGTGCCCATCGGAGGCAGATCCCAGCCATGGTTTGGTCGTTCCTTTAAAATAGCATTACGCTATAAGCAGAATGTGCCGTGTAGTGGCGGTTAAGAATATCCACTACCCCATATCTTCCCGTGGGTGTCGTAAAAGGCGACAAAGGGACACAGGCAGGAGATGGGCAGCAGCATCTTCCTGGTAACGGCAAAATACAATAAAAAACTGCGGTTGCCAACCCGCTCGCCAAGCGTGGCAACTATGGCAATATACCCCCCATAATGAAAGTTACGAAGAGACGGCCCCCAGTCCCCGGCGGCCCCGCTATTCCTGGCTACGGTGGCGACCATGGTAACGGCGGGGCAGGGGGTGCTAAGAATCTCCGGTGGAGGTTCGGTTGCCACCTACTACGACTTGACCTGGCAACATACAACGCACGGACCCTGAGGACTGACGAGAAGATTGTGGAGCTGGAAGAAGAGATAGACAAGTTACGCTGGCATATTATAGGATTATCCGAAGTCCGAAGAGAGGGGGAGGACACGGTAATCCTCGAATCCGGCAACTTGTTCTATCACCGGGAGGGCGACCATCTGTCCCAAGGAGGTGTCGGATTTATCGTCCACAAGTCTCTCGTTAACAACGTTGTAAAGATTGAGAGTGTGTCGAAGAGGGTTGCGTACCTTATACTCAGAATCACCAAACGGTATTCGCTGAAGGTCATACAGGTTTACGCACCAACCTCGGCACACCCCGATGAGGAGGTGGAGGAAATGTATGAGGATATCTCTAGAGCCATGCATTCCTCCAAAACCCAATATACGGTGTTAATGGGAGACTTCAATGCAAAACTAGGCACAAGAGAGAACGGTGAGCTGAAAGTGGGGAAATTTGGAATAGGGCAACGGAACCCAAGGGGCCAGCAGCTGGCCGACTTCATGGAGAAAGAGGGACTCTTTATGATGAACTCTTTCTTCCAGAAGCGGCCCCACAGGAAGTGGACCTGGTCGAGCCCCGACGGTTCGACAAAAAATGAGATTGACTTCATTATGACGACCAAACGACAACTGTTCAGTGATGTCTCAGTGATCGCGAGGGTGAAAACCGGCAGCGATCACCGAATGGTTAGAGGCACACTGAACCTAAACGTTAAGTTGGAAAGGTCTCGTCTAATGAAGTCAACGCTCCGTCCCCCTCGTGCTCTAATCCAAAGTCCAGAAACCTTTCAGCTCGAGTTACAAAACCGTTTTCAGTGCCTAGGAGACTGCAATGAAGTGGACGATTTGAATGACAAGCTCGTGGAAACTGTCCATGCGGTCGGAGCTAAGTTCTGCAAGACCCGCCGCAGAAGAACACAAAAACTCTCCGATCACACTCTTAATCTCATGGCTGTTAGACGGGAGATGAAGCTACATTCTTCAACAGATTTGACAGCATACAGGCAACTGAACAGACAGATCTCCAAATGCATGCGGCGGGACTTACGCAACTTCAATACAGCTCGTATTGAAGAAGCGATCGAGCGGAACCAAGGCTCCAAAGTCTTTGCCAGAGATCTGTCTGCCAGAAAGAGCCAACTGTCAAAGCTGAAGACCGAATGTGGCAGCATCGATTCCGGGGCACCTGAGATTTTGAGTGAGATTGAGAGGTTCTATGGGCAGCTGTACACGTCATCGTTGGAGCCACACGCAAGTGTGAGTAACGATCCAAGAGCGAGTCTTATCCGACATTATTCCGATGATATCCCGGACGTCAGTCTGAGCGAGATTAGAATGGCTCTCCAGCACCTTAAAAACGGCAAGGCCCCAGGCGAGGATGGAATTACAGCGGAGCTTCTGAAAGCGGGTGGAAAACCGGTACTTGAAGTCCTTCAGAAGCTCTTTAATTCCGTCCTCCATGGTGGCATTACACCGGAGGCGTGGAGCAGAAGTGCGGTGGTCTTGTTCTTCAAGAAAGGCGACAACGCTCTCCTGAAGAACTACAGACCGATTTCCCTTCTGAGCCGCGTCTACGTGCTGTTTTCGAGAGTCATTACGAATCGTCTCGCGCGCAGACTTGACGACTTCCAGCCTCCCGAACAAGCCGGTTTTCGAAAGGGCTTTAGCACCATAGACCACATACATACCCTACGGCAAATTGTACAAAACTGAGGAGTACAATTTGCCACTATGTCTGGCGTATGTGGACTATGAAAAAGCCTTTGATTCCGTCGAAATTTGGGCGGTGCTGCAGTCCCTTCAGCGGTGCCAAGTTGACTGTCGGTATATCGAAGTGTTGAAGTGCTTGTACAGTAGGGCTACGATGGCTATCCGAGTACAGAACCAGAGTACGAAACCTATCCAATTGCAGAGAGGTGTAAGACAGGGTGACGTCATATCCCCGAAACTCTTCACCGCTGCATTGGAAGACGTTTTCAAGCTTCTGGACTGGAAAGGATACGGTATCAACATCAATGGCGAGTACATCACTCACCTTCGATTTGCCGACGATATAGTCCTTATGGCAGAATCGCTGGAGGACCTAAGCACTATGCTCAATGACCTCAATAGTGTTTCCCAACGGATAGGTCTTAAGATGAATATGGACAAAACAAAGATCATGTTTAATGTCCATGTCACACCTATGCCGGTAGTTGTTGGGAACACTAAGCTCGAAGTTGTTGACGAGTATGTTTACCTGGGACAAATAGTCCGACTAGGTAAGTCCAACTTCGACCGAGAGGTCAATCGACGGATTCAACTCGGCTGGACAGCGTTCGGGAAGCTACGACACATCTTCTCGTCAGACATACCTCAAAACCTTAAAACGAAATTGTACAACCAGTGCGTGTTGCCAGTGATGACTTACGGAACTGAGACGTGGTCCTTCACTGCTGGCCGTATGAGGAAGCTCAAGGTCGCTCAGCGAGCTATGGAGAGGGCTATGCTCGGAGTTTCTCTGCGTGATAAACTCAGAAATGAGGATATCCGCAGTAGAACCAGAGTGACCGACATAGCCCAACGGATTAGTAAGCTGAAGTGGCAATGGGCCGGCCATATAGCTCGAAGAACCGACAACCGATGGGGAAGAAAGGTTCTAGAGTGGCAGCCTCGTACCGGCAAGCGAAGTGTAGGGCGTCCCCCCACTAGATGGAGTAACGACCTGGTAAGATATGCAGGAAGTCGATGGATGCAGGTGGCTCAGGACCGTGCTTTGTGGCATTCTTTGGGGGAGGCCTATGTTCAGCAGTGGACTTGTGAAGGGCTGTAATGATGATAATGATGATATAAGCAGAAGTGCTACCGGGCCTGGGCTGACGCATCAACGTCTAGGGATATAAACACCAGCGCATGTAAAAAGAAGTATAATTCCGCCTCCAGGTCCTTCAAAAGCGTCATTGCCAAGGCAAGGTCTGAGCACATCGGCAGAATTGGCGAGAAGCTAGTTCGCCTTCCTTCGGGAACCCGTGCATTCTGGTGTCTCGCCAAGGCTGTCCAAGGGAACTTCTGTCAGCCATATCTTCCATCTCTGCTCAGACAGGACGACTCACTGGCCCATGCCGCAAAGGAGAAAGCCGATCTGTTGAGCTCCCTTTTTGCATCCAACTCGACTCTAGATGACTGGGGGAACACACCGCCGACCATCCCGCGATGTGAGTGCTCCATGCCGGATGTGCGATTTACACAGCGCTCGGTTCGCAAAGCACTCTTCTCACTGGACGTCAGCAAGTCGAGTGGGCCTGATGGAGTCCTACCCATTGTGCTGAAGACGTGTGCTCCGGAGTTGGCACTGATTTTAACGCGTCTTTTCCGGTACTCCTACTCCCAAGGCGTAGTCCCGAATTCATGAATGACAGCTTTGGTCCACCCGATCCCTAAAAAAGGCGACCGCTCAGACCCGTCCAACTACAGGCCTATCGCCATCACCTCCTTGTTCTCTAAAATATTAGCCATTATAAACTGCCAGCTCATGAGGTACCTTGAGGATCACCAGCTGATTAGTGATCGCCAGTACGGTTTTCATCGCGGTCGATCAGCTGGTGATCTTCTAGTCTACTTAACTCATAGATGGGCGGAGGCAGTAGAGTCCAAGGGGGAGGCATTGGCCGTTAGTTTGGACATAGCGAAGGCCTTCGATCGGGTCTGGCACAAAGCGCTTCTTTCGAAGCTTCCTTCCTATTGGCTTCCTGAGAAATTGTGCAAATGGATCACCAGTTTCCTTGCTGATTGGAGCATCAAGGTCGTAGTAGACGGTGCATGCTCTGATTTCAAGCCTATCAACGCTGGTGTTCCACAAGGCTGCGTGCTATCACCAACGCTGTTTCTCCTGCACATCAATGATATGTTGCTAACTGGTAGCATTCATTGCTATGCAGACGACAGCACTGGTGATGCCTTATATTTCTCGGCCGTGCCAATATTTCTCGGGAAAACCTCGCCGAGTAGCCGGACAAACTTTTATCTGAAGTCGAGTCTTTGCTTAACAAAGGGGCCGACTAAATCTAGTCCAGTTCAACACCCAGAAGACACAAGTTTGCGCGTTTACCGCTAAAAAGAACCCCACTGTCGTATCTCCTCAGTTTCAAGGCACTCCCCTTGCTGCCTCAGCCAGTATCGGAATCCTTGGCGTCGACATATCGAATAGTGTGCAGTTTCGTGGTCACTTGGAAGGGAAGGCCAAATTGGCCTCTAAAAAGCTTGGCGTGCTCAGCAGAGCGAGACAGTATTTCATGCCGGCACATCGCTTGCAACTTTACAAAGCGCAAGTTCGGCCCCACATGGAATACTATTCTCATCTCTGGGCCGGGGCACCCCAGTACCAGCTCCTTCCACTTGACCGCATCCAGCGCAGAGCGGTTCGAATCGTCGATGACCGAGTTCTTTCTGATCGGCTCGATACACTGGCACTGCGTAGAGATGTTGCATCTCGTTGCGTATTTTATCGTATCTATCACGGGGAGTGCTCTGAGGAATTGTTATGACTAATTCCAGCCGCTCAATTTCACCATCGCACATCGCGACAAAACTCGCGTTACCATCCATACCATCTGGATGATTGGCGGTCCACCACTGTGCGATTTAGAAGAAGTTTTCTCCCTCGCACAACTTCCTTGTGGAATCAATTACCACCAGCGCATTTTCCGGATCGATACGACTTAGGAACCTTCAAGACAAGAGCTTACACCTTTCTAAAAGGCCGGCAACGCATCTGCAATTCCCCTGGTGTTGCGGTTGTTCATGGGCGGCGGTAGTCACCATCAGGTGAGCCGCATGTTCGTTTGCCCCCATTCTATAAAAAAAACTACTTGGAACACGTATAGCCATAAAATATGGGTTGATATGGTCCATTTTGAAAGAAGGATTCGTGGACTAGTCTATCGATATCAATTACAAACCCAATATAAAATAAACAGGTAGCACATTCTTTTGTCATATGTCCCTTATAATCATGTGACCTTATAAGTCTCAGGCTAACACGGGACGCATACAAACCTGAAACTGAAACATGTAAACATGTTGAAAAACTACCAAACTACGAGATTTTATTTAGCAGCAATAGTGTTTTCTTATCGTCGTTATTTCTTCCAGGTTTTTATTTAACTTTATTTGAACGTTCATGGGATCGTTTTCGTAGTATTTTTTTTTTACTTATTTTACTTTCTTTGTTATTTGTAAACAATTGCACACCTATATAAAAATTTTCTGTGTAAGTCGGCTTCTAGCAATTAGTTTAAATTTCTTAACATAGGTTTGTAAATTTCTTTTTAGTTTAAAATGCTTTACTTCTCATTCTAGGATTTTCTTCTATATCGTGGAGGCATTTTACATACACATATTAACTATGGATAAACAGAACCAAAACAATTATTTTTAGATTATTACAAATATTTTGTTTCTTGCGGGATTTGAAGCCGCGGCCCCACAGCGCCGCTACCGAACGATAAGTCAATGCGCTGCCGAGTCATCATTAAATTTAGATTAAATTTCAAGATACAATTACTTTGTACATTTTCTTAAAATTTATTACCAAATATATTAAGATTAACCGCACACATGAAACACTTCGCAAACTACAGAGGCTTGATTGCCTCGCTGTGTATATAAAGATAAAATAATTATATTCACAAAACCATGCGATCATTGCTATCTAAAGAACTCACTAGTAACAACGCTTGTTTGTAAATTTATATGTATTTGACGGGACCAGCACCATTGCACGTGCGTCGGTGCAGTTAGACAGAATTCTTGTAAAAGACACGTGTACCGCACACCTGCGGCATTGCACCTGCGGTGCCGCCCGTCCTGCTTGTATAAAACGGACGGAGCGGCCACCGTTAAGGCAGTCTTGGCTCTGACGTGGAACGGTACGCTTGCCGTATTTCGTTACTAGTTTATCCTCGACTCGTTGGATAATTAATTCGTGTAAACGAATTAATTTTTATTTCTTACTACAAAATTAGTCTCTGTACTATACTCAATTACCCTTTCTACATCAGAAGTGGGATAAAGTCCCCATTTTGCCCACATATAATCTTCGAATAGTATGAGGATTATTACATTTGTGGAAGCATGTGGATGCATTCCGCATTGATGAATCTGTTTTATGTTAAATACCGTAATGAAATTTGCTATGCTACTTACGATATTGTCGTATCATTAAAGTGTAGAGAAAAGATAAAGTGAAATTAATTAAGCCAATTTTTTTAATTTGTTCGATTTGTATTGAAAGTACCCGCAAGTATTTTCATTATTTCTTGACGTACCTAAATATGTTAACAAATGTCGAAAGAAATGTTGGAGGCTTTCTAATTAACTTGTTCAAGTTTTGTTGTAATTTGATGGTTCACGTGAAACAGGATTATCATTTGCTATATTTTAAAGTTCAAAACGTTTAAGGGATGTACCAAAATTAAGGATTAACTTTAACATGCTCTGAATGAAAAATAATAAGTGACATTTTTGTGTTCTAATGTGTTGATCAGTGTTGCAGTTTGCTCCGAATATTGTGTGGTCGACAAGATTGGAATTTGATGTCGAGGCATTCGTAGAAGTCTCTACAACAATGATCAATGAGGAAGACGTTGTGACAGCTAATCGAACATGGTCAGGTACGGCCGAGCGCTGGTAAGATTGAGCCTACACCGCTACAGCCGGTAACTTATCGGCTGATCTTACGGCAAGGCAATTTAAGCGACCGCCGAAAAAATGGTGCTTTGGCGCTGTAAATGGACGTCTGAGGCTTTGTCGGCTTTCGTAGATTTTGCGCAGTTGCCTCCTTCCCTTTGAAGTATGTTGTGGTATCTGTCTCTACACATAGTTTCCGTCTTTTGCAATGTTTTCAAATGTCATACAGTTGCCGTTACATAAGAGAACATGTGATGAATTTTGGAAGCTCGGAATTCCATGGTTTGCAATACATTTATCTCGATTTCTTTTGATTTCGCAAAGCAGTACGACGATTCGCTAGTGCTAGTACGGCGCGACGGCTCACTGGCGCGAATGTGGCACGAACGCAGTAGAACGGAAAGCTGGCGTGCGTTTGCCTGGAGGTAGCCATATTGGCGCGTCCATGACTTAAACGAAGTCTGGGATGGTCGACCGTTGTAATATTTAACAAGAGTTAATATCTGTTAGCAGGTGGTGATAATTGATAGACCATATGCTGTTCACTGTCAACCGCACGAGGACGTGCGACAGTCGGAGGTAGCCGTGTCTGTGTATCTAGAAAATACTAGAGACGTTGCAACACTCTAGCGAAGTAATTATTCTTGTGCAGGAAAGGAACATGGAGTTGCAGGAAGGCTGGTCTGTGCTGCACTGGGATGTGTCGTGTTGCTGTTGGTTTATATAGTTAGGTGTTATCATGTCACTACGTCCCTCACGATACACTTTTGTGTGATTGTGACAGGTACATGTTTGTGGTATGGTTGGTCTGTACCTGTTCTATACTGAATTGAAAAAAAAGAGAGTAAGAAAGAAAAGTGGTTCTTACTATCATTGCAGGGCGATTGCCGGTCCAATGATATAGCTACAGGGAATAGTGATTCCGGACTAGCAAATAGTACTTGCAAAAAAAAGCGTAAGAAAAAAATAGTTCTTACTATCATTGCAGGGCTTTGTGCCGGTCCAATGATATGGCTATAGGGAATAGTGATTCCGGACTAGCGAAAACAGTACTTGAAAAAAAGAGAAAATAGAAAAGCTACAGACTAATCATTCCGATCTCGCATAAAGTTGATTAAAGTTTTGTAGGGCTTACTGCCGGATCAAAACTGATTGTCACCCAAGTCTGAAGGGTCAATATAGACCGGACCAGACGCTGTTATGTCAGGATAGTCGAACGATGTTTTTTCTCTACAGATAACTAAAATTGTGATGGAGCGCGTGCGAGGACGCACGCATGTCAGTATGGCCGTGACGGGACCAGCACCATTGCACGTGCGGCGCGGTAGCTGTCGGTGCAGTAAGACAGAATTCTTGTAAAAGACACGTGTACCGCACACCTGCGGCATTGCACCTGCGGTGCCGCCCGTCCTGCTTGTATAAAACGGACGGAGCGGCCACCGTTAAGGCAGTCTTGGCTCTGACGTGGAACGGTACGCTTGCCGTATTTCGTTACTAGTTTATCCTCGACTCGTTGGATAATTAATTCGTGTAAACGAATTAATTTTTATTTCTTACTACAAAATTAGTCTCTGTACTATACTCAATTACCCTTTCTACATATTTTTTTTTTCATTAATGAAGTTCCTAAGCGCAAAATTCAATTTATACATGATTCGAATAAAAAAATGAATAAAAAAGTCAAGCATAAATCAGTTGGGCTAAATAAATCCTAATTTTAATAAAATCCTATAGAAACAGCTAAGATTTTCTTTGTTAATTTAATTTAACTTTAATTATTATTATTACTATAAAATATGTTTATTGGAACGACTGAATATACTATCAAAATAACTTCTCATATTCTAACGGTTGTAATTATAACCATGATTATAACACAGGAGAATTATTGTGCCACATCAAAGTCGTTTTGTAACATGATATTTAATTAATACGAAATAGCTTTGTCATATGGTATACATATAAATATATAATTAATTAAAATTCAAATACAAATTAATTTATTTTTAAACAACAAAGATCCATGGGTTAGTATTACAATTACACAATTACAATTAAGAGAGACTGAAGGCAAGTTTGAATATATTGAATGATTTGTTTAAATTACAATAAGAAAAGTGACCAATGAAGTATAGTGTAATGAAATAAGACGAGCACATACACAGTAAGCGAATGCTGTAGCCAAAAACACCTATATAACATATAGTATTATCAATTCAGACATGAGTTTTCACCTCTGAGGACAAAGATGGAATGGCCATTACCAGTTAAAAGGGTATCCGGTGCACTCACCGTACTAAGCCAATCCATTTTTTTTTAAAGAATAAGGATGCCAAATGAGCATAAATCTACCTGATGGTAGCTGAATGCTGTGGTTCATACATTTGTCCTCCATTTAAATTCGAAATGAAGATGCTTTATCATTGTTTCGTAGGGTGTGGGTCTGCGTATATCGGACCAAAAATTATTAGTAAAATATTCAAAAATTGAAGGTAACCGGGCTAACTATGACATCTGAACGTCAAACACCTCAGTTCCCTTTGTGACCATGGGTATTTAACGCGATAAAATATCTAAAATTAGTTTAATTTCAAGCATTAAGCTGTTATTTTGCGCTGGTATTATGTGAGAGCGTGGTCCTTCCTAGATCGAGCCGACTCATTCGTACCACAACCATAATTTAGATGCCGCGTGGTTCGACCACGTTAAAGGTGCAACACCACGTGTAATGGTCTGTGCGTTGGTGCCACATCGCTAAGGACGGGCAGTATCTCAACGTAACATAGATTAGCTCGCCATGGTACTAGCAATAGATTTTCCCATGGGCAGTAAAATACGCTGTAGACAAAAGAACGCTTGATAGTAGTAGCATTTAACATTTAGTTGGTAGCGTTTCAAGGTTTATAATATGTAGGACACAACATACTTTATAGATTTATGTTTCTTGATTAGTCGGCACGAAATGCTCATTATAACGAGCCAATGTCCAGCGCATATTAGACAATAGAAAGTTCTTCATTATTCCACGTGACTCTATATCGATACGTTGTATCCACCTGCGTTAACAACTTTGTATTGAATTGTAATATTATATCATACGACATTATGTGAAAAATTATGTGTTAACTGTAAAATCAATTGAATAGTATGAAATAAAACTATTTTTTACTGATTTTATCGCGTTTAACTTAATATTTTAATTCCCGCCGTTTCGGGTGTTTTACAGCAACCCATGGTCACGGGGGACCCCCGCCCGCGTAAATCAAAAGTGTGACGAATGAAACTGTATGAGGCTATATGATTGTATGAATACTTTGAATGAGGCCTACAATAACTACCAACTAAAAATAACTGAAAGTAGTAAGTAAGTAAGAAAGATCCTCTCTGCCTATCCCGGAAATGAAAAGTAAAGCTATAGTGATAATGCATATAAGACGTTTCTTCATAAAATGTTTATTGCATGTCTTAAGCGCATAGCGCGTAGGTATGTTGTACTAGCGCCTAAAATCAAGATTCCAACGTTTTGTCGCATGAAATCGTATCTAACATTCATATTGAACATATAAATGATATGAAAAGCACATTATCAGAAAGATAAATGATTGTTGAACTTATAATTTTTTTTAAATTGATAAATTGCTATTTTTACATAAAAAAGTGGTTTTGGTGGCTTATGGTGTAGATTTATCAAGTCCGCATGGAAGGGTAAATACGATAACTTTTGAAAATATAAACTGTTTAACTCAACCTATTTTTAAATCTATTCATCTATCATGTGGGAAGCCATAGAATGTAAATGGCAGTATAATTTTGTTTTGTTTAGATATATTTTACATTTTTGGGCTGAGAAATGCCGAAAGAAGGTTGGCCAAATCGTATCAGACGATTAAACGATGGCGTCACTATATACCATATTTATCAAAAATATCCTTATTTTTAAGGCCTTAAAAACACAAAAAATACCTCTTTAAGCAGCCACAAAAAAAAGTAATCCTTTTATTTTTGTTTTTGTAACTGTTCCAAAATTATTTAAAATAATGGTTTCTGAACGCACTGGAACGCGTCTAATGACGATTCATTTCACGTATGAAAGGATTTTGTATTCAAGGACTATAATTTTTCACTTTTTTCTGAATAGTTGTTAATGGTAATTCAATTCAATTAGTATGTAGGCATCAAATCAACCACTATACTGATTTATTACGTACTGGATTCAAGTCATAAAAATAATTATGTAGCTTCATAGTAAGCTAAGAGTTTTGTTCAATTACGTACAACGGAACATTATTTGTCATCTACAAATTACATAATCTGTGGTCATCGATCGACATTGATTGTCACTCGATTTTTTTTACATAACTTGCTTTACGGCTCTCGGGTCTAGCCCTTCTGAGCCTGAAGTTACAATGTATAATTATGCTTCACAGTACATTGCTTCACAATATGTTGATGCGTCACATTGTGCAGCCCTTGGGAGATTCTGACGGCAACTATTGAGCCAGCAGACAGCTGACAGTTTGCGATGGTATATCAAGGCGCCTAAGCAGACAGACACCTTTTCTTAAGAATCAATCACCATCAAAGCACTTGTTTCCACCGTTTCTACTAATAGTTCACATGCGCAGACACTTAATATACAAAATCGCACCACTTTTACATATCAAATTCCACTTCAAACTATTATTTAAACATTAATACAGGAGCAACAAACCGCCGCCCGTCAAGTTCCCGCCAAAACTCGATTTTCACCCGGCACACAGACCGGATAGAGAAACGAATGTTTCATCTACATAATTATCTACACTAACAGAAACCATCCTATACAATCGTATATCATAATACAAATCTAATTCTTATTTTAGATCACTGATGACGATTACATATGTGATGCTAACCTCAAAAGTATTGCTGACGTAATTATAAAAAAATTGTGGCTATTTAGATATGATTTTCATACGGGATGGTCTTTACAACATAAAAACAGACCAATCTAGCTATAGCTTGTTTTGGGACATGAAAAATAAAAGTCAAGTCCAGCACCTATAGAAATTTGGCCATTGTTCTTTTCGGTGTTTAGAGCAGTCTTGTAATAATTTATTTTACTAAATAAAATGTTCCTCAGAGCATAGAGCTTACTCGCACTTCGGGCCCAGCCGCCGTCTTGAGTGGATTACTGTATCGTTTACTTACAGCAGCGGTAAAAGGCAGCAAAAATATCGATTGCTGTAGAAATACAAAATATTCCAAAAAACCAATTTTTCACCAAGGTTATTATATTTATAATCACAGATTTTATCACAATATTTTGTTTTTCTAAAATTACGTAAGATTTATATATAACTATAATTATGCGTGTTGGACTTTATGGAGTAACCTGAAATTGTGTAAGTTGTGTAAGGATAACAAAATCACATGTATAATTTAATTTAATTTATTATTGTCAATCATTATCATTTCAAAATGTTTTTTTTTCAAAATAACTTGATGATAATATATCCATTTATGAAATTGTTAGGAATGAGAAAGGTATTTTCAATTATATGAGATATGATATAAGACCTCTATATTCAATATCCATTTATAGTGTTTTGTCTCTGCCCACGAACAGCTCTACAAGATTTCAGCCTACAGGACATACACATTTATTCTAAGCAATCCACCTGAATAAAGTTGATGAACATTTTAGTGTCTATATCTATACTAAATAATAATTGTTATCAAAATATTAAATTTTCTATATTGATTTCAATCTAAATAGCGTGTGGAGTCTACGTTTATGTTTGTATTGATTTACATTTTAACAATATAAATCCCAAAAAACACGTCCACATATGATACGTATGTATATATATATATACTATACCATACTTCAATGTCAATAAACTACATTTCCATATTTCTGTCAGTATTTAGTTGTCTCTGTCTGTATGTTAAATAAATAAGAAATTATTATAAAATATACATCATTAATCAGCTCCAGATGATCAGATATAGAAGTAGTAATTATGGATTTAATCAAGAGTATTTGACTATGTAAAAGTTGTCTGATTTCTTATTTTCACTGGTTTGATCTAGGCGAAAAGGATATTATTTTTATACTAATTATCTGATAGTAGATCACAAAATAAAATTCCTTTCCCTAGGGTTAACAACACATCAGTCTAAGGATAATAGAAGCATCAGATCAACAAGGAAATAACCATTACACAAGTAAAAATGGCTTAATTAAGTTACAATACTTATACAAACAGTAAATTTTTTTCTGGTGCAAATAATTACTATTTATTTACACATAAATATATGTACTATCTATACTCTATCTATACAGTCTATCTAATATGACTGTCATAAATTCAGAATCCATGTTTCTTGGCATTTGGTATTATCAAATTATGGAGCAACTTACTGAATACATAAGGTATTTACGAATATACCGAAATGCAATGAATCGCTCTTCAAAGTTAATGAAGCTACATCAAATAGAGCAGCTTCCTTAAGTCCCTCGACCCGTAGGTTCTAATTTTCTTTCAACATATACAAAAATTTAATTCATGTATTTATTCTATGTATTATTTAATTTAGATTTTACCAATTACACAAAACTTTAATACTGTGTAACTTTTTACATTCTAATAAATTTCTAAGACGTAGATGCACAGACCGCGGCCCGCCGGTCGAATACTGGTGGCCCGCCGACAGCAGAAATAATACTCTCGTACATTCGAAAAATATTCAATTATATTCCAGAATAAAACCAAAAAAAATATTTTCGAAAGTAATTTGAATCTCGCGCGCACGCTCTTAAGTGCGCTTATCGGTGCGCCGTGCATGCGTCAGTAACAGCGGTCGGTAATGTTCGTGCTGATCTCGGTTAAATTCGTTTTCTTGAGGAACCGCCGCGGCCGGCGGCGTGGCGACGACGGCAGCGCGGTGGCGGCTTATCACGGGTTATATTGTTAGAGCAAGCGAGATAGCAATAGTCCCGAATTCCCGATTGCTCGCGTAGGTACACGAAGCTTCCAGAGTCGGTTTTGTGATTTCTCCAGACAGTTTTCGACTCTATACGCGCGGTATAAAAGCCACGCTAACCGCAGCGACCGACAGTTCGGTTTTAATTTGAGTAAAGTGTCAATAGTTCTAGTGTAGATTTTAACTCGACTAGCCGGTGTCATATATTTTGATCCACATTCAACGTAGATTTCCCGTCAAGTGCCGTGTATAATTGTGTTGTGAAAACGTAAGTAAAACTCTGTTTTTAATAAGTGCTTCCCTACCTATTTAATTAAGTATTATTGGTAATTTAAAAAAGGTTGGGTAATTTAAGTAGGTACTGTAATTGTTTTTAAGTGCTGTGTTAATCCTAGCCAGGATTAGAACGCAACATGGACAAGCCAGGACCTAGTAAAAAACGTAAGGTTAAAGATGAAAATCGGCAGTTTCAAGAAAATTGGACTGAGAAATACTTTTTTGTATGGTCGCATAACAAAGTCGTTTGTTTCATTTGCAAGAATTCTGTTGCGATTGCAAAGGAATATAATGTAAAAAGGCACTATGAACCGCAGCATCCTACTTTTACCAAGTTTACAGGCGAATTAAGAAAACAAAAAATGTTGTCTTTAAAACGGGAGCTTATTGGTCAGCAAGCTATGTTTACAAAACCCATTCAAGATTCAGAAACAGCTCCAGAACTTATTTATGATATTTCTCGAATGATAGTAAAGCGAAGTCGCCCCTTCAATGATGGGGATTTTATAAAAGAATGCATAGAAATTGCCGCTAGGAAAATGTGTCCAGAAGCAGCAAAAAAGTTTGAGAAATTTCAACTGAATCGTATGACTATCCAAAGACGAATTATGTCTTTGTCAGGTAACATTGCGGAACAATTAAATGAAAAAACTAAGATCAGTGAATTTTTTCATTAGCACTCGACGAATCCACTGATATTAGTTCCACAGCTCAACTCCTGATATTCATACGAGGTGTTACTCAAGATTTTGAAGTCTTAGAAGAGTTATTAGGAATGTGTTTATTGAAAGGTCAAACCAGAGGAGTTGATATACTCAATGTACTTTTGGATGAGTGTTCAAAAACTGATTTGGATTTATCAAAATTATTGGTGTCAATTCTGGGCTAGTTAATTTGCTGCAAAAACATCTGCAAGAGAAAAAGATAAACGCTGCAGATCTCATGCAGTTTCACTGCATTATACACCAAGAAGCCCTCTGTTCTAAAAAAATTGAATTTCAAAATGTCATGAAAGTGGTAGTTTCGACTGTAAATTTCATAAAATCACGAGGACTCAATCACAGGCAATTCAAACAATTTCTTGTTGACATCGAAAGCGAATATGGAGATTTACTGTATTATACAGAAGTAAGGTGGCTAAGTCGTGGATTGACACTGGAACGATTTCTAAATTTAATAGAAGAAATTGGAATATTTCTGGCGGAAAAGTAAAGGGATGTCCCGGAACTTAAAAATCCTGATTGGTTGTGTGATTTGGCTTTTTTAGTTGATATTACAAATCATTTGAATGTCTTGAACACACGGCTTCAAGGCAAAAATCATCTGATATCCCTGCTCTACGCTCATGTATAATTCTTTCAATGCAAGCAGACACTTTTCAGATCGCAATTGAATTCTGGAAATTACAATCCTTTTCCGAATTATAAGAAAATGGCTGAAAAATTCAACAAAACTGCGATTAATTTCAGTTATGTTGAAAAGCTAGATATTTTGATTCAATCTTTTCAAGACAGATTTTCGGAGTTTAAATAAATGAAATCTCTGTTGGACATATTCAGCAATCCTTTCACGATTTCAGTTAAAAATGCGCCAGAGTCAATGCAGTTAGAAATTATCGACATTCAAAACGACCAAAATTTACGCAACAAATTCAACGAAGGAGACTTGCTGAACTTTTACCGCCGCATTGATAAAAATACGTACAAAAAGTTGCGCATAAACGCTCTGAAATGTGCCAGCTTATTTGGTTCTACCTATATATGTGAACAAACCTTTTCAATACTAAATAATAATAAAACAAAAAATCGAAACCGCCTTGCAAATGAAAGTTTGGAAGCAGTTTTACGTGTTGCTACGAGTAAATTTGAGCCAAATATAAAAAAGATTGTAAGCACTATGCAGTGCCACGCTTCAAATTAATAAATTCTTTTTCAATTTTAATACATTATTATCAATTCTTTATTGTCTTTAATTACCTATACTTCTGGCGGCCCGCCATGAGTTCATAATTTGCCCGAGTGGCCCCTAGTCTTAATAAGTCTGTGCATCACTATTCCAAGATCTGTGTTTGTCAATTTTTTTAGGTAATTCATCTTAAATTATAGATTTTACATAATTCTAGGTGTAAAAGTACTGTTGTATTACATACATACATACTCTTATATTAGTTAACTGAACTCATTAGTCTTCATTTTCCAATTTAGAATGTCATTGGCAATTTTACCATGCGATCACAAAAAAAGGAAAAATAGAGAATTTGGAATGTTAATTTTTTTTTTTCAGATTATATATTATGTTAAACACTTGTGCATCGATGAAACGATATTTATTTTATTGTCTTGTAAACAAATGAGTATAAAATTATGCTATTAATTAATTTTTCTACCAAAAAAATCTTATAAATTAAATAAAATCTTATAAAGTATAAAGTATAACCACAGACTTTTCAGAATTCTTACAGTAGTGATGCAACTCGAACTCTGTACACAAATTCACTCGATTCAATCGCATGAATTTGTGTAACTCGCTATTCGAGTGAAAATAAATTTTACTCGAGTTCGCTTGCACTAGAGTTACCGGGTCAACTCGGCGCACCGTGTGGATTCGTAGAGCGCTAGATAGATGTCAGTGCACTAATTCAGTAGTTCTATCATCTAATCAACTAATTCACATGGTATAAGGCGCCGCGGGTGACGTCACTGGTTACATCCAAATTCAAACTTGCATCTGACACATTGTAAATAAATATGAACTTGGTTTGATTTATAATATCGTGATTGTGTTATCATTGTTGTTAATTTTTTCTTGCTTCGTAAAGTAGTGCATAACATAAAAATTGATTTATATATACTTGTTTGTTTATCGTATGAGTGAGTGATAACAATGAAACAACAAAACAAATATCGTCATTGTGGCATTATTTTGAAAAAAAATCGTGATGGAAGCGATTTGTAAGATATGTAAAAGCAGTTTATAGATTTTGAAATACAACAAATATAAAAAAGACATGGAAATATACAAATAAATAAATAATAAATATTTGTATTTTATTTCATATTGCAATATTTTACATTTTTAGCAAAGGTACCTATTTAAAAATGCTTTACCTAAGGTAATCTCTATTCTCTAGTCGAGTGATGAATTTTAATCGATGCAGCGACTGTATATAGTTAATTTGAATAACACAAAAACTCGATTACCATTCGAGTAACATGATAAATTATTATTAACCTGCGTTAGTTGAGTCACAAAATTCTACTCGAGTCGCATCTTTATCTTACGATCAATGCATTGTCTGTCTACAATTTAGAAATTAACTCGACTAACTAATTCAAGTAAGTATTCAAGTAATTATTGATTTATTATGTAATATCAGTAAACTCATTAAGTATAATTATCATAAAGTTAGAGTGATATTATTTTATGAAGATTTTCTATGCGCAAACCAAAAATATATAACTACCTATTTAGTTTAGTAATAATAATTGTGTTGGATTGAAGAACAAAATATAAAAATAATTTGTAACAAACTGACACAACTTCGTTCCAAGAATTCGAGTAACTCGAGTACGTGAATTTTAACTCAAGTTAACTCCTGTCGAGTTTCTTCCGAATTTGCACATCTCTACTACAGTTTTTTTTTAATATTACATTTTTTCAAATTTCTTGACTCCGTTCAGATTTTCATATAATAATTATGCTATTTGCAATAATAAATTGGTATCTTTTTTCGTGTATAATATCATGTAGGGTCGTTAAAATTTCTTGTGGGCCCAAAAACGATTGTCTGCTTTGACATTAAATTATCGGAAAATTGAAAGTATAGTATATATAATAATTATAAGGTTTTTAGTGAAAACTTGTGTGTAATTAAACTTCTTTAAAAATTTGCGTATAATCTTGTTATACGTAATTTTTTAATGATTTACTAATAGTTTTTTTTACAGTTTACAATAATATTACAAAGATTTAATGCAGCTAGTTTTAAGTAATTTTTTATGGAGTTGTAACGAAATTTGTGTATTTTATAAGTTGCTCGGCTATTACTACATAACTTTTTAATTCTACTTAGCTGCAATAGTTTTCCATTTAACTTTATTATATTGTACCACACTATCGTGTATACTTTTCACATTTCCAAGAACTAAGGTTTAGTTTGTAAGAGGGGGGGGGGGGGGGGAGGGGACGACACATGAATCAAATGAAACGGACCCCTGAATCGAAAAGATGTTCTACACTCCTAGTATTTTAGAAAAGACCTATCCAACGATACCCAACATGATGGTAAAAAAATCATCCTCCATTTACTTGTATGGGAGGTACCCGAAGTAAAAATGTTTTTTTAAGATATTAATTCCCAGTTTTGTAGGGGTGATTAATATCTATAACAATGCCAAATAAAAAAAAATATAAATATATAATATTTGTGCTGGACGGGCATAACACTCCGGAGTAAATGTTGTCGAAGATACTCCGCGAGTCGCTCACGTCCTACACCTATAGGTTCCGGAGGATACTTGTACTGCCGTCTTTGCAGGTGCTGCTGGGATACTGAGGACCGAGGTTCAAAATTAAAATGCACGATTTATAAATAAAAATAGCAAGGGAGTGGCCAGCGGTTCGACTGATTGATTAGTCGCGAAATTTTATAACTATTGTTTATTGACCACGGTTGTTGAATACGGTTGTTCAACTACGGTTGTTCACTATCGGTTGGTCACTATATATTTCAAAAGATTTCTCTAAATTGTTCGGTAGTATCAAAATATCTATTAGTAGTAGCTGGTTTTCTAAACACTACTGACTAGCGGCTATTATCAATTAAACTAGCTAATTTTATCACTTGTGTAACTGTGGATATTAGTTACCACTTTCTGCGACTAGCTAACACTTTCACTATATGCAACTGCGAATATGAGTTACCACTTTTTTCGGCTAGCTAACACTTTCACTTTATATAACTGCGAATGTCAGTTACCACTTTTTTCGGCTAGCTAACACTTTCACTGTTCACTATATTCTGCTACTTGTCACTTCAGCTACTACCGGATACTACTGCTTTTTACTGGTAGTTCTTCCTGCTACAACGTTACTAGGTCCCGAGCCTATAAGGTAGACATCGGCGTTACTTTATGGTGAGCCGCTTGCCATTGTCCGTTTTGCCTCTTTATTGCATAAAATTTTCACTATACAATTGTCATAAATTGCAATATTTTCTATACAGGACTAATTTCTACACTATCATGCTATACATCATCAAATCGGCATTTTGGTCCTTTATTACATACATACATACATATAATCACGGCTTTTTCCCGTAGGGGTAGGCAGAGACCACTTCTTTCCACTTGCTACGATCCTTACATACTTGTTTCGCTTCGTCCACTTTCAATATTCCCTTCATACATGCTCTACGGTTTAGGGTACTCTTAACCTGGCCTTTTTTCAAGACGTCCCTAATTTGGTCTAGAAATGTCCGCCTAGGTCTACCCCTTCCAACACTTTCATTCACACTCGCCTTATACACTTTTTTCGTCAATCGTTCTTCATTCATTCTCTCGACGTGGCCAAACCATCTCAGCATACCTTTCTCAATTTTTGTCACTACATCTTCTTTCAGACCACAACGTTTCCTTATCTCACTGTTTCTTATCCTGTCACTCAGTTTAACTCCTATAATACTTCTTAATGCTCTCATCTCAACTGCATTTATTCTGCTTTCATGTTTCTTCTGCCATACCCAACTTTCACTTCCGAACATGAGTGTCGGAACCAACACCCCCTCATGCACAGCCAATCGAGCCTTGTTAGACACCTTCCGACTGCTCATAAAGGAGTGCAAAGCTCCATTCACCATGTTTCCTGCATTCACTCTTCTTTCGATATCACTCTCACACTTTCCATCTCTTGTAAACTTTGAGCCCAGATACACAAACTCTTTCACCTGTTCAATTTGTTCATCTTCAATCACGATATTGCAGTCTGTCACTGCCTCATCTTTTTCAAACACCATCACTTTCGTCTTCCTTACATACATCTTCATTCCCTTTCTAACAAAAGCTCCACTCATAGCAGTTACCATCTCCTGCAACTCCTCGGCCGAAGACGCAAGTAACACTTGGTCATCAGCATAGAGAAAACATTTGACGAGTAACTCATTCATTCTCAACCCACTTTCATTCTCTTTTAAATCTGTCAAACAAGTGTCTATGAACAGATTAAACAGCCACGGTGACGCTACACATCCCTGTCTAACACCTTTTTCGATATTAAACCATTCAGTGTATGCCCCGTTTATCCTTACACAAGCATTAGAATCCCTATAAAGAGATTGCAATGCTCGTATGAGGATACTGCTCACACCGTTCATGGACAGTGCTGACCACAATTCATTCCTCACCACTCTATCATAGGCCTTTTCTAGATCTACGAAGGCGCAGTAGACTTTCTTGTTTTTAGCCAAACACTTTTCGGCTATGCACCGCAAGGAAAAGACCTGATCCGTACATCCCATTCCCTTTCTAAATCCCGCTTGTGCATCCCATACTTTCTCGTCTGTTTCATTCACAACCCTTTCAATCAACACTTTCGCATACAATTTACCGACAACGCTAAGAAGGCTTATACCACGGTAATTTATGCAGTCTTGCCGTGACCCTTTTCCCTTATACAATGGCACGATTACGGCTTTGCACCAGTCTCCCGATACTTGCCCATTTCGCCAGCACAGATTGAAAAGGCGGTACAGCTGACTAGCCACCAGGCCCTGTCCAGCCCTTAGCATCTCGACGGTAATCCTGTCATACCCTGCAGCCTTACTTAATCTCATAATTTTTAACGCTTTCACTATTTCATCCATGCTTATCTCATTTTCATCAACATTTATATTAGTTTCCGTGGAAGATGGCAGATTCTGTACCTGCACTTCCTCTCTTTCAAACAAACTTTCAAAATACTCTTTCCATCTCTTTAACACACATTCTTCTCCTTTTATAATGCTCCCATCTTGACTCCTGATTGTACTCAGCTCCGAGTTTGAAGTTTTTCCTCTGGCAGTTTTGATGGTTTTCCAGAAAAACTTAATGTTTGACTGGAAATCTTCAGTGAGCCTCCTATCGAAATCATCTTTTCGTTCTTCTTTCTTTCTAGACACAATTTCTTTCGCTGCTGTTTTCAGTCTTTTATACTTCGTTCTTGCTTCCTTTATCTCGTCATCCGTTGCCTTTTGAACTTTTTGGTTTGCTTTTGTTGCTAACCAATCCAACCACGCTTTCTTCTTTTCTTGCACAACCCTTTGTACATCTTTATCCATCCACGCGTTATCATTCTTTCTCCCTTTCCTTCTTTTAGCTATCCCGCATACCTCAATTGCAACATTTACAACCCCTTTCTTAAATGTCTCTCACAAATCTTCAATCACTCCTATCTCTTCTATCCCTTTAAAACTTTCTGTCAGTTTCTCTACATACTCGTCTTTCTTTTCTTTTTCTTGTAGATTTTCCACTTTTACTCTGTCCAAAACACTCGTAGGCTCGGCCCCTCGGTGACGCCACCGTTTAAAGAGGCCACGCATTCGGGCTATGACCAGGAAGTGGTCTGTGTCGAGGCCTACACCGCGGTATGCCCGAGTATCTAGCACTTTCTTCCTCAGTCTTTCATCCACAATTACAAAATCAATCATACTTCTAGACTCACCCTCATCTCTTGTATACAAATGGATCTTTTTGTGGTCAAACATTTTGTTGGCCACGAACAGATTCCATTCCAAGCATACTTCAAGCAGGCTTCTCCCATTGTCATTCACTCTCTCGTCCCCAAACATACCCAGAACTCCCTCATACCCATCACGCTTTACTCCAACCCATCCATTAAAGTCCCCTAACATCACGATCCGTTCATTTTCTCCGCATTTATTCAAGACCTCTCTCATGCTATCCCAAAATTCCTCTCTCTCTTGTTGTGATTTTAGTGACCCACCTCCACGCAGATCCGTCGGTGCATAGACCCCAAGGATAAATAAGCGAGTGAGTCCGACTTTTAACCTAATCCAGAGGAGTCTTGGGCTTACACATTCATGCTCCATCACACATTCAACCATTCGAGATGAAAGAATTACACCAACTCCCTGACAGCCTCGGCTGGTTTGGGGGACTCCCGACCAGTATGCCGTGTAGGGGCCATGAACCGTGGTGTCACATCCTTTCCTCTTGGTTTCGTTCACGCACAGAATATCAAGGCAACGTTCATCCATCATCTGACATACTTCATCTACCTTACCATCCATTCCTCCTCTTACATTCAACGTAGCGAAGCGGCTCTCCGTGGGCCGCTTTTCGCCCCCGCGAGAAACGAGACGTGATGGGTGGTGAACCACATCGCCGCCATTTTGGTTAATTTTATGGTTTTCATAGCGTTCCCACGAATAGCGAAGGAAAGGTTTGTCCCCCCCAGTAGAGCCCCGCATGCCAGGGTAAGGCTAGCCTAAATCTGGGGTCGCCCGGTCCCAGGGCAGTGTGGCACGCTAACGACTAGGCTCGCCCCTAGCCATGAATCCATCCGCGCGGCCGACGTTGGATTGGCGGAGGGTAGGAATAGAAAAACAGGAAGGATAGGTGGTGTGTAAAGGAAGAGTAAGGTAAGTTATGGTAGGAAATAGGAAATGTAGGATATTACCGTCCATGAGGGCAAGGGATAGGACAGTAATAGCTAGGGAAGCCGGGATCGCATACCCGTATACCATACCACAACTACCGGACAGGTAAATTGGGATGAGTATCCCTCGACTAAATTTGTATGTATTAGTACATCATAAAGGTTGCTCAATACATTAACATTTCAAAAAGTTATTAAACGAAATGTCCCAAATTTTCATAATATATGGGTACATTAATTCTTTAATTTTTCTATAACTACCAAATGCCTTTAATTATACAAAATATTTCTTCACTTCCTTAATCTATATACCTTATGCTAATTCAATATCATATTTATAACTCTTTTGGAACATAAAATTATTTTCATTATTTTCAGTATCAACTATTACGCAGTTAATTAAAAACTTCTGGAAAGTTCTACGATACGGCGCGTTGTGATTGGTCGATTTTTTTCTTATACAATTAAAGATGTTTATATTAACTATTATCAAAACGACATTCTATACAAATATATTAAGAGTTATAAACATGCTGTAAAACTATATTAACAAACTATTTACTCGATTTCGTTGGTAATTTCACTTTTAATACAAAACAGTATTCTTTCATCACTTTGTTTCTTAAAGTTGTTAGGTCGTCGCGAACAATATTTATAGCACATATGTCTCTGTGTAAAACTGCGGAAGGACAGACGGACTGATGGACATGGCGAAACTATAAGGGTTACTTGTTGTGTAACTACGGAAACCTAAAAAGGACAGTATGTTTGAGGTTTTTAATTAATTTGTCTTTACCATTCGCCTATATTACTTATTCTGAACCTTCTCTGCAAATTTGGGCATATATTGCAAAATAACCCTGTATATTGTTAGATTTACTTCACCATTAATATTTGCACACCACTTAGGTAGAATAAATAGAACTAAACATAATTGAACACCATTGGACAACCATATTCTATCAAATAACGTTGATTATTATTAAAAAAATATATTCCCTTAGGGAATTAAGCCGTAGACCGTAAAGACTTATTTCTATGTTGTCTGTTATCGCAAATATATTTTGGTAAAAAATTATAGCCTCGTCTTAAGTTGGTACTATATTGTTCCAAATAGGGATAAAGTGTTGTACGCTACGCTGAATAATGTCGACAAAATCGTAAATGAACATTGATGTAGAATGAACAGTAAACATTGAGAAGTTCTGCTTAAACCATTTATCTACTTTGAATAACGTAATCATTTTTATTGGGATTATTTGTATCAACAGGTAAAACCATGAAGAACTGAGCTTTAAGTACCAAGCATTGGCCGAGTTGAACAGAGTGCTGATAATCCTGAATCTACCGCCGTTAAACTGAATTTGAACGGTCCAATAATTATTCAACGTAAATTACTGCTTCGAGACAACGATTACGGTCAGATAGACTGATTAATTGAATAAATTTGCATTTAATATGTCCGCGTTTCTGTATGATACCGATTACATGTTTGTCCGTTTTTAATAATATTTTCCTATCTTTGTATTTTTAGGCAGTGTTGTTATTCCACCTTTAAACAAAGATATAAAGTTTTTACTGCTTTGTTACTGTTCACAGCATTTCATAGGTTTTACTTTGTTCTTTATGTACATTTAGTTTTGAAATTATATAAGAGATGAAAGGGTTCATATTTCTCTTTCAGTGTTTTCAGTGTCAGGGTACACGACATACACTGGCAGCTGACAGCACTGGCACGTGCCACACACATTCCAACACTATTGATACCATATATTGCATACCATGCCCAAGTAGTAGTACACAAGTGGTATAACAAAGCGCTACAGTTGCCGCTTAACAAGTATATGTAATGGCTTTACCTTCTTATGAAAGTGCTACGAGTACAGTTGCGATAGAGAACTTCTCAATCGCTTTTATACTACTGAAAAGGACCCACTTTATACGACCTTCAGTGCTACAGCAGTGGTACAATAGCGGCATGGTAAGTTTGTAAAGTGATACAGAGTTGCGTGAAATGTGATTTTTGGATCTAGTTCTTGTCTCACCTTTATAGAATCTGCACGTTATTACGATACGACTGTAACTCGTAACTAAATCTTCAAGCATCTTAAAGTTATTTTTTACATGATATACCTAAATTATAATTATTATACGAATTAGTGACAGAACATAAATGACAAATATTATCTCAAATTGATCGTGATTTGTATAATGATTTAATTTCAATTGTTCAGTTTTCTTTCAAAATATGCATTGATTAAGCCAATTTTTTAATGCGTTCGCGAACTCTGTAATTTGAATTATGTTTCTGTTAAACACGCAATACAAAATATTTAATAGTTCGTGAAATTAACCCCTCCATGCGGACTTCTCGCGGATCCATACCATAAGCTACTAAAACCAATGTTTTATGTAAAAATAGCAATTAATCGATTTAAAAAAGTATTAATAAGTTCAACAATCATTTAACTTTATTTTTATTCTTTAATAAGGCTTACCAACTAAATAATAAATAATAATAAGTAACTTTCTGACAACGTGCATCTTATATCATTTATACAATATGATTGTTAGATAAGAAGAACACTATACGCGCTTCGCGCGTAAGGCATGCAATAATAATTACTTTAATTTTACTGAGTCTTTACTATTTACTACAATTCCATTAGAACACTATTGATGGTTTGTTTTAATTTCAACAAACATTGATATCTCTCGGATAATAAATACTTTATTCCTGTAAATAGAGACAAAAAGCTTTATAAAAAACTGTACATGAATGTTACATAGCCTGTTAATCGAGCAATTGCTTATCAGAGATGTTGTTAAATTTATAAAAATCAACATATATATATATATGTGTTGATTTTTATAAAGGATAAGGATAAGGAACGAAACCAAGAAGTAAAAAGTGTAAGAAACTTACGAGTATTATTATATTATTGCACATCTCGGACGCGAAACGAGTGATTGCGCTTTACTGTCGATTTAAAAAGTTCACGCTACCTACTCTCATTTAATTCGATATAATATTATTATTACCACATTTTTATTAAGTTACTTTCTTGTTTGTCTGTCTGTCTGTCTATCTGTCGTTGCGGGTGGAATCTCGCAACTCAAATTTCGAGCACTTCCCTATGAGCTAGATTCTTGAAATTTGGAACATAGCTCAGAATAGGACAATATGACAATATAGGAATATGAAAAAAAAACGTGGTATAATTAATATTTACAAAATTTAAAAAAATCACTTTTTACTCTGTTCTTGCAAGTTCTAAAAATATTTATTTACCTTTAACATTAAAATAATTTTATTACAGGCTGTTATTGTGAACAAAATTGTAACATGGCTTAAAAAAGACGCTAGAGTTTCTTGCCGGTTCTTAGAGAAGATGTTGGTTTTGCAAACCGATGGAGATTCGTAAGTTCATAGGATCTTTTAACAAGCTTTAAGTAAAACTTTTTGACTTTGAGTTCAAGTGCTGATTTACAGCGTGTTCGGCGGCGATGAAAAGCATCGTGACGAAAGGAAAAAATATTTTGAGGGTATGATGTGAAATCCACCAACACGTGTTAGGGCAGTGTAAAAATAAATTTTACAATTTAAAATATCTATTTGCCTTTGAAAGTATATTGTTAATTTTAACACTTGTATTTACACATAATCTGGCTAATTATCGCAAATGTATAAAATATAAAGAAATAGCTAATCAGTAAAATATCGACAAAGTTAAATTATAACGGAAAGCAGTCATTTCATTTTTGTGCCCGTAATACTATCCTACTCATACAACCACTAAACCGTATTTTGAATGGTCAAATGACATAATGTAAATTACTGCTTTGAGATCCCAGCTACGGTCTGACGAACTGATTAATTAAATAAATTTATATTTGGACCCGACAGCGTTTCATATGCCACTGATTACAATCCTTCTAGGAACCGGAATGAGTTCTTTTAAAACCACTATCTGTCTTTTTCAAAGCCGTGAGCAATGCAAACTGAAATGCGATGAAACCGTTGGACAACCAACTGTAGCTTTCCTGATAGAGATCCTTTTTTTAACGAATAATTGTGAACAAACTAGAACACAGTTCACCTGATGGTAAGTGGATGCCGCCTGAGTCACCATCATCATCACCATTACAGTCCTCCACAAGTTCATCGCTGAACAAAGGCCCTCTGAGTACTAATATGGAATACCTCGTTTCCAGTAAAAAGGATCTCCGATTTTCTACACTCACCAGACGCAACACTGCAGCATTAAGCTAGTATTCTGTGAGAGCGTGGTCCTACCCTGGTCGACATGACCCATTCGGGCTAGAACCGTAATATAGCTGCAGCGTGCCTCTACCACGTATAACTTCTGTATACTCTTTGCTTTCCATCTTTTTCATATACCTTTAATCAGGTTTCGTCTGAGAAACTGACCACTTACCTTACCGATCATCTGCGTTCAGTTCAATTGTTTGCGCATAAGCCTTTTTTAAAAACACTGCTATATCATACAGTCGCGAACAATGAATACCGAAATGCAATGAAACTAAATGAAAATAAATCCCCACATCTTCTGTATACTGTTTCCTTTCCATCTTATGCATATAACATAAATCAGGTTTCGTCTGTGAAACTGGACCTTGACTTTGACGATCATCTAGCGTTCAGTTCAATTGTTCGCATTCGCATCTTTGGAAAAGGTACTCCCTCTCTCTCCACTCAGATGCTAGAGTATTTTAGGTCGTAATATATTCAAACCAGCTACTTAAACATCAACTTATATTACATGCATTTGCGTGGCTCCCTTCTATTTTTACCGAAGTTACTTTCCCTGTACTTACAAATGATAACTAACTTTACAATCCGATTTAGGAGCATTCATGATATCAGATCCTGTTCCTCACTCATGGGGGTTAGATTTAGTTCCCTAGAACCTTTGAATCACTTGCTATGGAGTCGACAAAGATATTTTTAACAGTGGTAGAGCCAGGCGGCAGCTTTTGCTGTCGCATGGATGGGCCGGCTCGAACCGGGGTGGTACCACGACCTCACCAGCGTGAAGTAGAGGTTTACCTCTGCGTTTCGCTTGGTGAGTGCAGGTGGCCGGAGGCCCTTTTTACTGGAAATGAGGCATTCCATCTTAGTCCTCACGGGTGAAAACGCATCTGCATTTTGATCTGTAACAGAGGATAGATGTAGATGTCTATGGGCCGCAGCAACCACTTATCATCAGGTGGACTGTGTGCTCGTTTTTCACCCATATCCTATAAAAAAAAATCCTGACTCACACAGCATGGTTTTGATTCCGGTACATTCTTCAGGGGTCGGCAACATGTTTTAGTTTTCAAAAATTATAGACAATTTTTTTTATATTAATTTTTTTAACGACGGATTAGAAACATATTTTAAACATTTTAATGTTGTATATGTTTGTAATAAACATAAAAATATACAAGCAATTATTACATTGGGCGATATTTAAATGTTAATCAGTAATATTTAGCTCACTCAGTGAGTTTTTCACAATTTCTAACATTTCACTATAGTCTGTCCAAAATCCACTGCTGAACATAGTAGACCGCCCCCAAAAAGTTGAGGTGGATATTTTCGATAGTTTTTCAACGTTTATGTTTCATTTCCTTCTTCATCATCATCATCATCACCATTAATATCGACTTTCTGCATATCTTACCAAGACGTCACTCCATATAGAGGGGTCCACCCTAAACTCCAATTACCGGTACGAGGTTGCCACTCGAGAACCTTTCTTTCCCATCAGTTGTCGTTTCATCGAGGTTTATTGCCACTTCAGCCTTTTAATGTGTTGGGCTATGTCAGTTACTCTGATTCTACTTCGGGTATCCTCATTTCTAAGTCTCAGAAAACACGAGCATTTCCCTTTCCATAGCTCACTGAGCGACCTTAAGCTTACTCATACGGCAGCAGTGAAGGACCACGTCTCTGGTCCATATTTCATCACTAGCAACACGCGCTGGTTGCATACTCTATCATAATATTTACAACGTGGTAGAGCCATTCTGCAGCTATATTAGTAGTATAGTATAGTAGCACGAATGGGTCGGCTCGACCGGGGAAGGACCACGCTCTCACAGAATACCAACGTAAAATAGCAGTTTAACACTGCTGTGTTTCGTATGGTGAGTGTAGAGAACCGGAGACCCTTTTTACTAGAAAAGAGGCATTCCATCTTAATCCTCACAGGGTGACAACGCATCTGCATTTTGATTCGCAAACGAGGATAGATGTAGATGTCTTTGGGCCACAACAACCACTTACCATCAGGTGGGCTGTGTGCTCGTTTATTACCCTATCCTATAAAAAAAAATCATATTTACAAGTTTCGAGGTATACCTGATGGGAAAATACTAGATAATCTCCCGTACGCTGCCCATCCGAGTTGAATGCGTCGATTGACCTCGCGGTCGAAGTTGGACTTACCTGGTCAGATTATTTGTCCCAGGTAAACATATTTACTCACTACGGCATCCAATAAATTAAAATAAAGGGTACTTACGCCGTCACATGGCTACCCAATTAGAAAGTAATAATGGAAATAAAAATCGGAAGAAGTATATTACAAGGGCTTCAATTTGATCTGATGAGATTTCATTCTGATCCTCAAATGGAATCAGACGTATTAATATCACTTCTTATGACGATTATATAGAAATGATATATGAACGAAACTATCTCTTATACTCTATAAGGAAGTTCATTAATATTAATAGTTTCAGTTATAACAGACGCCAGCTGCACGGTAACTCGTCAAGTATATAACCTAATGTAACGTAAACTTCATGCACGAAGGATGTTGCTCATTAAATTTACTCGTCGAGTTAGAATGTTACGTCTGTTTATAATAAACGTAATGACCTCACATATATAATTAAATAGGTGTGTCGGTTTGTGTAAATTATACCCTTAATATCATTTATTTATTTGCAATGTGTAAAGCTTCACAAGTAATAGTTATGTCTTGTCTTTCCTTATCGACGTTTGATATAAATGCGGTGTGTATTAATTATAAATTGTGAAAGTGCGGCAAATAGAAATCGATAAATCAATGAAACAATTCAATACTAAATAATGAAACTTTTAATAGAAAGTTAACTACAAAAAATGTTTATACATTATAGCTTCTAATGAATATTATAAGTTCGATGTCACTACGAGAATTTCGTCTAAATATTTACAATAAAAACTTCATCATCTATTTTTCCACCCTTGGAAGCCGAATTTTTCCGTCAAATTTAAATGCGACCCTTGAGTTATAGCCAATCTTTTATAAAATTAAAATTATTTATATCGGCACAGCTAAGAGAAATCGGAAAAATACTTAGAACAACATAGGCGTTTAATATAGTACTTTTTCGTTTTTTGGACTCGTTTTAAAAATATAATGAATATAGAACCTTTTTGTTTTATGAACTCGAAAAATATAAGCGACGCTCCCGTAGTTAATAGGTATATTTCCGATAACATTTAAGGTCAACTTGATGTCCACTTAATTATGAAATGTAGAGAAACATTTCATACATACAATGGACGATCCTGAACTTGTTCACAGACTGCAGACTTCACGATTTTGTTCAATTACGTCAGGACTAAAAAAAGAAGTAAATAAGTGAAACTAAACGCGATAAAATCTATAAAATTAGTTTTATTCTAAGCCATAACTTCAGTTAGTTAATGTAAGTACAATACAGTAATATATTACAATATCGTCCAATAAACCCATATCTTTTGTTGTCAGGTATGAACGTTGCCTGTGCTTAGCAGTGTAACATTCAGAGCTCGTTCCCACTTGTCGGTTGTCAGAAAACCGGCTGCTCTAGTGGCAGAACATTTTATATGAACCTGTTCACACTTTCCGACAGCATTTTTTGACGGCACCGACACGAATTGTCGAGTGTTCTATCAGCCCCCTACTTCCGTAAAATAATCGTGTTGGATACCGTTCGCTTATGAGTAATATATTACTGTATTATTGGCTGTAGTATTGGCTGTTCACATTAGGTCGGACGTCGCGGGCCCGACAACCCTCTATATCTCGGAGCGCACGTAGAGTTGTTACGTTTTTATTGTTCCCAACCATTATTATATTTTTGTTTATCAATGTACGCAACATATTGTACTTTTTTTGCGTTGCGTATATTGATATACTTTTGTATATCAATGCACGTAACATATTTGACGCACTTTTGGTCTTACGCAAGCGTAGTTTTCGCGCACGCAAGCCATTCTCATTTGTACAACCTCCAAGTTGTCAAAAATAGATTCATTCGCATAGCGACCGGAGCTCAGTGCTACCAGCGAAACTACGACCTACACAGAGACTGTCAAGTTCCGACGATCTCTGAATACTTCAAGGATATGTTTCGGCGCACTTTCGAGAGCCCCGAGACATCCCAACCCGCTAGTGGTAAACGCAGCCGCCTACGCTCCGACTCAGAATGTTCAACCTTCCGGAGGCCCCGAAACATTCTAATCGAAACCTCGGTTCCGCTAGAATCCGACGACCGTAATGCCGCCCGCCAGTGACACTCCAACACTACATAACCACCTAGTGCCACAAACGCTGTTAGGACAAGAACGGATGGGACGCAGCGAGTACGCAGACGGGCGCGTCACATACACCTCCACACCGCGTAAACATAGTACACCCGCGTCCCTGGGCGGTTCTTATCGTCCAAAACATCGAACCATACGAGTTAGCCGTCAAAGCCGGGGTCCGCTCCCTCGTTCGGACGGCGGTTAGACAACTCACCCATGTCATGTTTTCGGCGACATCAAGGGGCAGTACTGTATGTTTTTTTATGTGTGTTATATATAACCTCATAACTTTGTACTGGGTGAACTGATTTCGATGGTTCTTTTTTATATGAAAGCTGATAGTTCTTGTGTGGTCCCATATGAATTTGATCAAGATTAGACCAATAGCTTTTGAGTTATTCTTAAATAACTTATATTGAAGTCGGTTGTACAAAATTTTTTATTTTAAATTATTAATAGAATAAGTGTGACTAGCGTGTACACAGTCTGGTATGCGGATGTAGTGCCCTTACACACTTGAATCTATCCTCGATTCAGAAACAAAAAATTGATATGTTGTTACTATTATAAATCTCCTCGTTCCCAATAAAAAAGTGTCTCCGTTTCTCTACACTCATCATACGCAGCATAACAGCATTAATTCTATTCAATAAGAGCGTGATTTTCCCCGGTCGAGCCGGACTTGCCGATATTGAATCCGACTTGGTCAACTTATTTAACCAGCACACTCTAGGTCTGGGAGACAGGCGTCCAGTATTAGCCCAAACGTTTGCAAAGTACATTGGTTAACCTATTTTACAGTGTTTTTCCACATCATCTCTAAGAATTGGCAAGTAAAATGGTACTCACTGTTTCAGTAATATTATAGACGAAACTATATTATATATATATATATATAAACTAATTTATAGACGAAAAATGTTAAATAATTCTCTTAAGCCGCTAACAAATAAAACTTTTTTAGCAAATTAAATTAATTTTATGAATTGTAAAACTTAAACTGTCTCATTAATTTCGACATAGTACGATATTTTTAAAGATGAACTAAGTTTTTTATTACTTTTGCCCCGGCCTCTTAATAATACTGCACAAACTACATAAACAAAACAAATTAATTTTAATGACAACGCTATAGTACAATATATTGAAAGGCACACAGTTATTCATGAAAACCGCCTTTCATAAAGGCCATTGACTGACAACACCCTACACTCGGTAGAGATAATAACTCACTCCTGAATGCGGCGAAGCCTTGTTAGCGTCATCTTCGTAACAAATTTACACTACCATGCCTTCATTAGTGCGCGCCAGTTGGCCGAAATGTTCGGCGACTGCTGTGTTACCTTGTGTAACTATATTGTTGCTGCCTTGTACATTTCCCAATAAAATATTAATTATGAAACAGTTATTTACTTCTACTTTTCAATAACTTTTATTAAATAACTGAAAATGCTTGATTTTAGGGAGGAAGGTTTTTCAAAACATTCTTTATAAATTACCGTTACCGTTATAGATTATCAAAGTCCACTGTTGATCATTAGTCTCCCCATAGATTGCCTCATAGGGAAAATATCTGCTATAGTTGCCACGCTTGGCTAGTGGGTTGGCAACCGCAGTTTTTTTTTTAATTTTAAGTAGTTATTAGGATCACGCTGCTGCCCGTCTCTTGATTTGTATCCCTCTGTCACCTTTACGACACCCACGGGATGATATGGGGTAGTGAATATTCTTACACCGCCACTACACCGTAATTAATATTACACTAACGGTAAATTATATTATGTTAATTCTAAATTTGAAAATTGAGACTTAGCTTCAATACATATTTTCAAATTTCTTTTTAAAACTGAAGTTAGAAATAAATTCACAGTGATGGTAAGTAGCTACTACAGCCAATGGACACCTGCGGTGAAGTCCAAATGAAGAATGCTATAGATACGTTATCACCTCTAAGGACAAAGATGGAATACCTCACAGGCTATAAATATACTGGCTTTCTATCTCTGTAATGTAATGATATAATAAACCCCTGAGACCGGAACAAAGTAGTGCAAGCTACTCGTAGCTACTACCTTCCCACCCAGACGGACTCTATAGCTGAAAAGGTGTACTGCCTAGTGTTGTGGTATTCAACACCTTTTGATGTAAATGTTACTTAAAATACTGTTTATGCACAAAATGTTTATTATATTGTTATAATATTATTGTTACAATGTTTATAAATGTTATGTATGTGAGCACACACGAGACAATGTTGGCGTCCGTACATGTACTGACTTAAATAAAAACTTTAAACTAAAATGCCTACGAGTACATAATGTGTTCGGTGTAAACTGAACATCTTCCCGCACAACAAGGGAGATAAACTAAAAATACATAAAAAAAGTAAAATTATTTGAGAAAAGTTAGGTATAAAATTATTCTTCATCGCGTTTAAAAATGAGAGTTCGCAATATAGGAGATGTTGCTCGGTCTTGAGTGTTGAACGCGTTCGGGACCGCGGGTGAGGACGCACGCTCGGTGCTGGCGGCGACGGGTTGCGTTCTCGGGGCGGGCACTGTAGCGGCGCGCTGCGCTCTCGGGGCGGCCAGCGCAGCCACAGGAGCGGAGCTTAGACCTTCCGAAGTTATGTTATCGAGGCTAATACTTGAAGTGATAGCCGTGTTTCTTCTTTGTCGTAGTCGTTTGCAGGCAAGGCATATAGCAGCTATCACAGTCACTCCCACCAGGATGTAAATCGCGACGTAATGATGTATGTCATGGAATGTTATGTTTTCAGCGATCACATTTTGGGATTTTAGGTTTTTGATGTTTTCGTTCAAGGTGGTTAGGTTGGCTTGGAAACTGTCAGCGTCTTTTTCCAACTCTCCTGTTTCTGGGATAGAGAGCTTGATAATTTGGTTAATAGCAGCGATTTCAGGCGTATAAATTTCAGGTCCGGTTTTCAATTCACTCGTAAATATTTTGTGCGTATAGATTGCTAATTCTTCACTTTTGATTGAGCAACCGGGTTCCAGCGCGATGACCCCGGCGCCTCTCAGCCGTTCCACGGTAACTTGATCACCGCAAAAAATTCTTACGTTGCATTTGTCGCACGTTGTAAATAAGTAATTGTTCGCTTTATTTAATTGAATAAACATGTTACTGCACCCGGCGATGTTTATTTGGCACTGATTTGTGTAATTATTCTTCAAACACAGATCTTCATCTGAATTTCTTTGGTATATGGGGTGTTTGAGGTGGCATTAATGTGCTGAAAAATCGTACATAATACACTCTTGTAAATCGATAGATGTCATTGGGATGTAGATATCCTTTTCTAAATTAATTGCAATGTAATCTGCAATCGGTTTAATGTTCACAAAATTGTTTGTCCGTTTATGAGGTATCGGTATAACTCTGTATAGGTTGTAATTATCTCGGCTGACCAATGGTAATCTGATTTCAAAAATCAAGTACTTATTAGTCATCTTTGTTTTCACTTGAAGAAACTGATATATTTTTTGAAAATCTGATTGTATGTTTGATATAGGTAGAGTCAAGTCTTTAGGTATTTGTCCAGATATTGTGTTCAGTTCATTTCTCAACTGAGTAGGGCTTATGAGATGAACATCGAACCTTCCATGATATATATCGGTGATAGCGTCTGTCATCATGTTTTGTATGCCTTTCAAGTTCAGCAGTAAATTGTTCGCTATGACAGACATAGCCAAAAATTGGTTGATGTTATAAAGTTTTTCCAATTCTGTTTTTACTTTGTTTATGTTGCTGTCTAAAGCACTAATCTGTTTGTTGATAATCTTGTGTTGTTTTCTCATAACTTCTTCCATTCTTTTCATCATGTTGTATTCCGCTTCGATAATAGACGTTTGATTCTTGAACAGGGAAGCCAAATGATGTTCATTCTGTCTGACAAGTGTGATATCTCGCTCATACTTTTCTGCGAAATGGTCGTCGAGTACTCCGAAGAGACTATTCGCGAGATACCCGACACCATTGATAAGCCCTCGTTTCTGTCTGTCGTGCTCGGTTTGTTTACCTAGCAACATGCGGTTGTAGTACTCGAGTTCACTGGTACTATGACGTAACTGCAATAGCATCGCATCACAATGACCGTCACCCTTCATTGTTTTACATATGTTTTCCATGTGTTTTTGATATTTGTCAAGTGCTTCGGAGCCTTCCCAAAATGGTTGCATGTTGTAGTAAATTATGAGCTTCCAGTTGTCTCGAATAAGTTGGATGTTGGAAATAGCGTCGAAATACAAAGATTGATTAAGTTGCTGAATAGTATAAGCACCCTGCGTAGGTATGATTATACTCAAGAAAAATAGCAATGCAGCACAAATTGACAGCAGACTTGTTTTAGCTGTTATCTGGTGTTTTCTGAGTTCAGGTTCCTGGTTTCCTCGCAGTGGCAGTATGGATAATTTGGTAACTGGCCGTTTTAAAATTCCGTTTTTTGTTTTCAAGGAGACAACTCGAACGAAACCATCTTTTCCTGGGTGTAAATGTATAACTCGACCTGTCAACCATTTTCCAGCAGGTAAGTTATCTTCTTGAATTGTCACCAATTGACCGACTTGAATGTTAGATGTCGACTGCTTCCATTTGTTTCGAACGGTAAGTTGTGTAAGGTATTCCGATTTCCAGCGCTTCCAGATATCAGCCATTAGTTTTTCTGTTAAGTTCCATCTTGTTCGCGCGTCGTGTTCTGTTTCCAGTATGGTTACATCAGCTGTTCCAGTTAAGAAATGCGAAGGCGTTAAGAAGTCCAGGTCCTCCACATCCTCAGTTAATGCACACAGCGGCCTAGTATTAAGGCACGCTTCTAGCTGAGTAAGTATCGTTGAGTACTCTTCGAATGTTAATTTTTGCTCTCCGATAACACGTTTGATGTGATATTTCAGGCTCTTGACCGCAGCCTCCCAGAGTCCTCCCGCTGATGGCCAAGAAGGAGCGTTGAAGTGGAATTCGATCTCCATTTTCGTAAGTTCAGTTAAGAATTCTGGATCAGAAATATTTTCTTTAAGCTGCTTTATGTTTTGTTCTAGAACACGGCTAGCACCGACGAAGTTAGTGCCGTTGTCGCAATATATGTGACGCGGCGCGCCTCGACGAGCTGCCATACGACGCAGTGCGGCCAAAAATGCTGACGACGTGAGGTCGGACACGAGTTCGAGGTGCACGGCCTTTGTTGCCATGCACACGAATACAGCCACATAACCCTTGTTTGTTTTTATGCCTCGACCCTTGCTTGCCTTGACGTCCACGTAACCCGTGTAGTCAACTCCTGTATGATAAAAAGGACGGGAGGGGTTTGTCCTGGCTTCAGGCAAATCACCCATGATCTGGGGTTGTATGCTGGGAGCGTGACGTCGACAGGTTATACAGGTTCTTATTAACCTTTTAATTGTTCGATTTCCGCCAACAATCCAGTACTTTTGTCGAATGAACGCTGACGTCAATCGCGCGCCGCCATGAAATGTGATCTTATGCGCGCTATCAATCAGTAATTGTGTAAAACTGCTTCTGTTCGGCAAAATTATTGGATGTTTCATATTATATGTGATATTTGCGAGTTCTAATCTGCCATCTACTCTTAAGATGCCATTTTTATCTATGAACGGATTCAACTTTGATAATGGGCTCTTTTTCGGTACTTGTTTATTTTGCGTAATGTTATTGATATCGTCTTTGAATTCGGCTGATTGCACATGTTTTATTAATAAATTACTAGCTGTTTGTAACTCTGATATTGTTAGGTAGGGCTGCCTCTGTTTAGTTTTATCTTTTTTGACTCGTAGAATCCATGCTAATATTCTTACTAAGCGTGTAAATGAGCTTTGTTTTTCTATAAGTTGCTGTAAAATGTAGCTTTTTTCTTCTTCTTTTGCTTTCTGAGCTACTAAAACTTGCTTTTCCTCTTCGTTTGTTGTATACATAGGGTTGTTTTCTACATCTTGTTTATATGTTAGTAGCCAAGAGGGCCCTTGCCACCAAAGCGGGTGGTCTTTTAGTTGTCCTGCTGTTAAGCCCCTGCTGGCGCAATCTGCTGGATTTTCCTCCGACTTCACATAGCGCCAGCAGGCGGGGGGCATATTTGTGATCACTTGTTTGACCCTGTTCGCCACGAAAGGCTTCCATCGTGCAGCGTCTCCGTGCAACCAGCCTAGAACAGCGGTGGAGTCACACCAACCAAAGATCTGTATGTTGTACGTACTTAGGCAGTTGACAACCTTGTTCATCAATTTTGATAATAAAACTGCGGCATTTAATTCGAGCCTTGGTATAGTGATAGGCTTTTTGATGGGTACTAGTCGGGTTTTGGCGGCAACTAACACCACCATTGAATGATGATTTTTGCTTGTTCTGCAATATATGGCGCAGCCGAATGCTCTCTCCGACTAATCGCAGAAACCATGCAATTCGACTAAGCTATTTTCTTTTGTTCCCAACCATCTAGGTATTTGTAGTTGATCAATCATTTTGATGCCATGTTTCATGTTTATCCATTCTACTTGGATTTCTTCGGGTAGTTCATCATCCCACTGAAGATTCAGCTGCCATACTTTTTGGAAGAGAAGTTTTAGTCTCAGTGTTATAGGAGCAATCAAGCCGATTGGATCGAACTGTTTCGAAATTTCTGACAAAAGACTTCGCTTTGTACATTTCTTCTCAGAGTCAGTAATTTTTGTTTGGAATGTGAAAATATCTTGTTTAGAAATCCAGCTGAGTCCAAGTGTTTTCGATGAATGTGCATGTTTAAAATTAAAATTTTTGTTGTCTTGGTTGTTGTTGATGTTAAGTAGTTCCTCTTTGTTGGAATTCCATTTTCTTAAGTTGAATCCTCCAGACTGAAGCAGGCGAATAAGCTCTTGTTGTAATTCCAATGCTGACGTCATAGAATGGGCTCCATACAGCAGGTCGTCCATGTAAATGGCTTTTTCCAGGGCCTGGATTGCAGTGGTGGAGTAATCATTTCTTCGTTCATCGTTTGCTAATCGTTTAAGCGTCATCATGGCCAAAAATGGGGCAGCTTTTGTGCCATAGGTGACTGTGCATAGTTGTAAGTCTTGTAATGCAGAACTTGGACAATCTCTCCATATTATTTTTTGGAGAAGCTGGTCATCTTGATGAATCCATATTTGGCGAAACATCTTTTCAATGTCAGCCGTAAATACTATCTCAAACTGTCGCCACTTGATCAACAGTTCCTGAAGGTCTTGCTGTAAGTTTGGACCTGCATACATAACATCATTGAGACTCGAACCTGTTGAAGTCTTGCATGAGCCATTGAACACTACTCGCAAGGCCGTAGTTGTCGATTCCGGTCGTTGTACGCCGTGGTGAGGTATATAACATTCGAGTCGACCCATTGAATCCGCGGGTTTCATATGTCCAAGCGCTAGGTACTCATGAATGAAGGCTTTGTAATTTTGCTCAAAACTGTTGTTTTTTCTAAACTTTCTTTCCATGCTTAAAAATGTGCGATTGCCTTATTTTTGGACGAACCCAATTGTTTTTCATATCCTGGTTTGAGTGGGAGTCTGACCTCGTATCTACCATCACTCAGTCGTTTTGTTGTTTCTTCATAGTATTGAATACATTGAAGGTCTTCTTCTGATAAGTCGAAATGCTCAGTAATGTCCTCTGTTTCCCAAAATTTTTCGATTTGTTCGATGTTGTTCAAAATTACATTGCATTGATATGTTTTTGTATTTCCACACAAAATCCAGCCAAGCCGAGTCTGTTGGGCAATCGGCACAGATTGATCTTCTTCTCTGCATATTCCAGGTAATATAACGTTCGAATATATGTCAGCACCCAGAAGAAGATCCACCGGTCTGCTGATGTTGAAGTCTGGGTCAGCTAGTTGTATATTGTTCAAGAATGACCACGAAGGTTTAGCAAATGTTGAATTTGGTAATTGTTTGATAAGATTTTGCATGATAAATACCGACGTGTCAAAAACGTAGTTGTCGTCCATTGATGAGCATGTTAATTGAAGTACTCCTTTACAGCTATTAGGTTTAACACCAACCCCATAAATACTACCTTTGCAGTTTCGTCTAGGAAGTGCTAGTCGCTGGGCCGCATTCTCAGATATTATTGAGACTTGCGAACCCTGATCAATAAGTGTGCGCATTATTTTATAAGTACCATCTGCGGCCCGCACCTTGAGCATCGCTGTCGCTAATAAAATTTCTGTCATATCGTTGTTTTGTTGAGTAACGTTGGAGTTACTTATGCTGACACGATTATTTTCCACTTCTGACGACATCGACGACTTGTTTTTCACATTCGCATTGTTTTGCGCCTTGTTTGAATATGACCGGAAGGCGTCATGTAACATAGTGTTATGATTTTCGTTGCATTCACGACACCGCTTCTCTGAAAGGCATGCTTTACCTTGATGATTAAAAAGACAGTTTTCGTGCACGACGGTGTCGTGACGGTTCAAGACGGTGTCGTGAATTTTCTTGATGTTGGTCACTGATGCTTGATGGGAAACTGGCAAACTCATTAATATGTTCATATGAGAAGTGAATATAAGTTTCGGGTTATTGTATCGGTTGTTTAAAATATCCCAACAGATAATATAATTATCCGAGCTGATCTGTAGGTGTTGTATCAGCCGCTCCGCCTCTCCCCTGACCTTGCTCTTTAAAAACTGCATTTTCTGAGCACTGGAAAGGGAGCGATTGTTATGAATGCATTCCGTAAATAGATCTTTGAACGGAAACCATTGGTGATAATTCCCGTTGAAGATAGGAATATCAAGCTTTGGTGTAAATTGTTCCTGATGAGCTGTTGACCATATTTTCTTGTTGATTGCCTTCTTTATGTCACTAAAGCTTCTCTCATGGACGGAAAATTCTTGTTCGTATGCTACGTTAGTACCCTCCAGCTCGCTGTCGAGCTCCCAATGAAGGGAGTCGATACGGTTCCATCTAACACTCAAGGTCTTCAGAGCATCTTCTAATTCCCAGTTATCGGTTAACAAATCCAAGTCAATGTTTGCTAACGTTCGCTTAAAAGCTCTAAAATTGCTACTTTGCTTACGCAACATCTCATCCAGCTTGCTGTTAATACTGCGGTCCACCTGTCGCGGTGTTGCTGACGACGTTGATGGCGGGGGGTTGAAATTTGATGGTTTTATGATCGGAGTAGAGGGTCTTGATTTGTCTTCAGTTGGTAAGAAACTTTGTATGTAGTCTTTTGTTTTTGTATAAAAATCAAGAACTTGTCCGTATTGATTCTGTACAATGTAGGAATGGTTTTCATCACACAACTCACGTACCTGGAGGTGAAGGTTGTGAAATTCCTGCCAGTAAGTATCCAAAGTCTCCAGTCGTTTTTTGATATGAGCAGCAGTCCTACGGTCGGCGCCGTCCTTTTTGAAGTTGCTGAGCAGCTGCTCCATACCAGAAACCATCTGTTGTTGATTTGCTTGTAAATCTTCCATGATGTTGTTGTTGATAGGTATTCGATAAGTGTTAAGTGAACTGATCGCTTCCTGTTTGCGGTCCGTGTGACGATGAACTTCCAGCGATATATTATGCGCCTTCTCAATCTGCCTGGTGAGACCCGCTTCTGGGAGGCCAGACAAACCGATTCGCTATCACCGAAAAAATCACAATCACACTTCACTCTCGAAGGACCAAAAAGATGTTGTGGTATTCAACACCTTTTGATTTAAATGTTACTTAAAATACTGTTTATGCACAAAATGTTTATTATATTGTTATAATATTATTGTTACAATGTTTATAAATGTTATGTATGTGAGCACACACGAGACAATGTTGGCGTCCGTACATGTACTGACTTAAATAAAAACTTTAAACTAAAATGCCTACGCGTACATAATGTGTTCGGTGTAAACTGAACACCTAGTAAATTCTACGGATTTTGTCGCGCTTAAATTAAATGCTAATGTAATGGCAAAGTAACTTTAAAATCATTTTTGAAGTGAAAACTTCTTTAGCATCGTTGTGATTTGAAACTGGATGAAACGAAAAAGCAACACTAAAAGGAGACAAAAGTATACATCCATAGGATTTATCCTGCGCGAGAATGAGATAGAATACAGTGTAGTAAACGACAGCAGCCTAATGGTAGGGTGAGGATCAGGAAGCGAACTCAAAAATTTGTAGGTTCGAATCCGCCATTCGATAATTTTTAAGCTTAGTGATAGTGGTTAAAGGGAATTTTAGTAATATTAATAGAATTGCTAGTATTTAACAAGAAAAGTGCTTCTCATTATTTCGGTCTCCTCTTTGTGCGGTACTTTAAAATGGTGAATTTACATTTTAACTGTTAAACTAAGCAGTTAAAAAAATTTAATAAATAAAATTAACCATATTGAATAAAATTATCATATCCAATTCATCCGTACCGTGTAGTGGCGGTTAAGAATATCCACTACCCCATATCTTCCCGTGGGTGTCGTAAAAGGCGACAAAGGGAAACAGGCAGGAGAAGGGCAGCAGCATCATCCTGATAACAGCAAAAATACTATAAAAAAAACTGCGGTTGCCAACCCGCTCGCCAAGCGTGGCAACTATGACAAATAATTCCCAATGATTAGAGCAACAAAGAGACGGCCCCCAGTCCCCGGCGGCCCCGCTATTCCTGGCTACGGTGGCGACCATGGTAACGGCGGGGCAGGGGGTGCTAAGAATCTCCGATGGAGGTTCGGTTGCCACCTAAGACGACTCGATCTGGCAACATACAACGCACGTACCCTGAGGACTGACGAGAAGATCGTGGAGCTGGAAGAAGAGATAGACAAGTTACGCTGGAATATTATAGGATTATCCGAGATCCAAGAGAGAGGGAGGACACGGTAATCCTCGAATCCGGCAACTTGCTCTATCACCGGGAGGGCGACCATCTGTCCCAAGGAGATTTCGGATTTATCATCCATAAGTCTCTCGTTAACAACGTTGTAAAGATTGAGAGTGTGTCGACGATGGTTGCGTACCTTATACTCAGAATCACCAAACGGTATTCGCTGAAAGTTAAACAGGTTTACGCACCAACCTCGCCACATCCCGATGAGGAAATGTATGAGGATATCTCTAGAGCCAAGCAATCCTCCAAAACCCACAATACGGTGTTAATGGGAGACTTCAATGCAAAACTAGGCACAAGAAAGTAGGGAAATTCGGAATAGGGCAACGGAACCCAAGGGGCCAGCAGCTGGCCGAATTCATGGAGAAAGAGGGACTCTTTATGATGAACTCTTTCTTCCAGAAGCGGCCCCACAGGAAGTGGACCTGGTCGAGCCCCGACGATTCGACAAAAAATGAAAGACGACAACTGTTCAGTGATGTCTGAGTGATCGCGAGAGTGAAAACTGGTAGCGATCACCGAATGGTTAGAGGCACACTGAATCTAAACATTTAATTGGAGAGGTCTCATCTAATGAAGTCAACGCTCCGTTCCCTTCGTGCTCTGTTCTAAACTCCCCAAACCTGTCAGCTCAAGTTACAAAACCGTTTTCAGTACCTAGAAGACTGCAATGAAGTGGACGATATGAATGACAAGCTCGTGGAAACTGTTCATGCGGTCGGAACTAAGTTTTGCAAGACCCGCCGCAGAAGAACACAAAAACTCTCCGATCACACTCTTAATCTCATGGCTGTTAGACGATAGATGAAGCTACATTCTTCAACAGATTTGAAAGCATACAGGCAACTGAACAGACAGATCTCCAAATGCATGCGGCGGGACTTACACAACTTCAATACAGCTTGTATTAAAGAAGCAATCGAGCGGAACCAAGGCTCTAAAGTCTTTGCCAGAGATCTGTCTGCCAGAAAAAGCCAATGTCAAAGCTAAAGATCGAGTGTGGAAGCATCATTTCCTGGGCATCTGAAAATTTGAGTAAGATTGAGAGGTTCTATGGGCGGTTGTACACGTCATCGTTGGAGCCACACGCAAGTGTGAGTAACGATCCAAGAGTGAGTCTTATCCGACACTATTCCAAAGATATCCCGGACGTCAGTCTGAGCGCGTTTAGAATGGCTCTCCAGCACCTTAAAAACGGTAAGTCCCCGGGCGAGGATGGAATTATAGCGGAGCTTTTGAAAGCGAGTGGAAAACCGGTACTTGAAGTCCTTCAGAAGCTCTTTAATTTCGTCCTCCATGATGGCACTACTCCGGAGGCGTGGAGCAGAAGTGCGGTGGTCTTGTTCTTCACGAAAGGCGACAACGGTCTCTTGAAGAACAACAGACCGATTTCCCTTCTAAGCCGCGACTACGTGCTGTTTTCGAGAGTCATTAAGAATTGTCTCGCACGCAGACTTGACGACTTCCAGCCTCCCGATCAAGTCGGTTTCCGAAAAGTTTTTAGTACCATAGACCACATGCATACCCTGCGGCAGATTTTACAGAAGAAAGATGAATATAATCTGCCACTTTGCCTTGCTTATGTGGACTATGAGAAAGCCTTTGATTCCGTTGAAATTTGGGCGGTGCTGCAGTTCCTTCAGCGGTGCCAAGTTGATTGTCGGTATATCGAAGAGGCTGAAGTGTTTGTACAGTAGAACTACGATGGCTATCCGAGTACAGAATTAGAGTACAAAACCTATCCAACTGCAGAGAGGTGTAAGACAGGGTGTCTTTATATCCCCGAAACTCTTCACCGCTGCATTGGACGACAAGCTACTGGACTGGAAATATGTGGTATTAACATCAATGGCGAATATATCACACCTTCGATTTGCCGACGTAATAGTCCTTATTGGCAGAATCGCTGGAGGACCTAAGCACTATGCTCAATGACATCAATAGTGTCTCCTAACGGATAGGTCTTAAGATGAACATGGACAAAACAAAAATCATGTTTAACGTCCATGTTCACACATATGCCGATAGTTGTTGGGAGCAGTAAGCTCGAAGTTGTTGAAGAGTATGTTTACCTGGGACAAATAGTCCGACTAGGTAAGTCCAAATTCGACCGAGAAGTCAATCGACGGGTTCAACTCGGCTGGGCAGCGTTCGGGAAACTACGACACATCTTAGACTCTCTCGTTAGACATACCTCAAAACCTGAAAACGAAATTGTACAACCAGTGCGTGTTGCTAGTGATGACTTACGGATTTGAGACGTGGTTCTCCACTGCTGGCCGTATGAGGAAGCTCAATGTCGCTCAGCGACTCAGCGAGCTATGGAGAGGTCTATGCTCGGGGTGTCTCTGCGTGATAAACTTAGAAATGAGGATTTCCGCAGTAGAACCAGAGTAACCGACATAGCTCAACGGATTAGTAAGCTTATTAACAGTGGTAGAGCCACGCGGCAGTTTTTGCTGTCGCACGGATGGGCCGGCTCGAACCGGGGTGGTACCACGACCTCACAGAATACCAGCGTGAAGTAGAGGTTTACTTCTGCGTTTCGCTTGGTGAGTGCAGGTGGCCGGAGGCCCTTTTTACTGGAAACGAGGCATTCCATCTTAGTCCTCACGGGTGACAACGCATCTGCATTTTGAGTTTTCATTGAGGATAGATGTAGATGTCTATGGGCCGCAGCAACCACTTACCATCAGGTGGACTGTGTGCTCGTTTGTCACCCTTATCCTATAAAAAAAAAAGCTGAAGTGGCAGTGGGCCGGCCATATAGCTCGAAGAACCGACAACCGATGGGGACGACAGGTTTTCGAGTGGCAGCCTCGTACCGGTAGGCGAAGTGTAGGGCGACCCCCCACTAGATGGAGTGACGACCTGGTGGGGCATGCAATGGGCAAGTCGATGGATGCAGGTGGCTCAGGAGCGTGCTTTGTGGCATTACTTGGGGGAGGCCTATTTTCAGCAGTGGACTAGGGGCTGTAATGATGATGATGATTATGATCCAAAATATTCATAGCAATCCACGATTTAATAGCTTATCGATTTATATTAAATTATTCGTGTTTATACTATCTACCACTACCACTATGAGGGTGAATCAATTTTTGTTCGATAAAATGACTTTACCTATAAAATGAAGAAGATGGCGCTATTACAAAGCTATTTTATTTAAAAGAAAATATTCTTTTGATTTATCACTAAAATTAAATAAAAAAAAGGATATATAAAATGAAAGTTTTATCTTATATTTTGTGCCGCACTTATAGTTGAAAATAATAATATTAATTACATAAATCATTTGCCGTAAAATAGTTTTATTTTATATTTCATTTAATTTGAAGGTTTTACTTCTGCCACATGTGAACTTTACACATTTTTTTTTCATTATAGTGGAGTACATAGACAACTTTTTATTTTACTTTTAACAAGTAAAAGCAATTTTTGATTTAGCGCATCAATTTGTCTATAAAATAGGAACGACACAATTGGTAAAAAAGACTTTTGTCTCACCAAAATTGAAATTTCATCACCCTCATACTATAAATTAAAAGATATTTAATCGAATAGCTCCTGCCCTCGTAATAAGAGACTATTCTTTGTATTTAGAGTTGAACGGTCTTACAAGTTCATAGCGAATAGTAGTGTAATACCGAAAAGACTAAAAAACTTTTCTGATTTTTTATTTTATAGGAGTAAAATGGGTTGGCTCGACCGGGGTAGAACCACGCTCTCACAGAATACTAAGGTTAAACAGCAGTTTAATGCTAATGTGTTTCGTGTGATGAGTGTGGAGAACCGGAGACACTTTTTACTGGAAACGAGGCATTCTCTCTTCGTCCTCAAGGGTGCAATGTATCTGCCTTTTGATGCTTAATCGAAGATAAATGTAGATGTCTATTGACCACAGCATCGACTTACCATCAGGTGGACTGTGCGTTCATTTGTCACCCTCATTCTATAAAAAAGGTACATACGTACACATTATTTTTTTTTACTTCATATAGCGCCAGTAAAATTTAAAATGCTTTTACTAGCCTACCTTTTATCAGTTTGTCTTATAAAACGATGAGAAAACTATATAAAAACATAAATTTTAAGTGAAGTAGGTAATGTTTTAATTTATTTACACGAACACTAAACATAGAATAAAATTACTTTTAAGTGACTTCCGGAGCTGAAAACGTCAAAATAAATAAACGCTTTAAAATACCTAGAAATACTTTTATTAAATAAAGCAACTAAAGGTGAAAGTACCTACTTCACATTGGGACAGTAAGTCCGGTCGTAAATAGAGTATTGCTGCCATATGTGTGCTGGTGCTGCAAATGCTACAAAAAGATATGCTAAGAGGCTTATTAATGACTTGAATCTCTTTTTTATCGAGCACAGGTCCTGTATCTGTATCCTACGTACACTCCCGAAATGTGTCATGTAAGTAACTCCTAAACGGCTGGAACAATTTTGATGAAATTTTGTGGTGTGTGACATAGTTGATTAGAGAATGGTTTAAATTCACAATTGGTCCCGGTAGGTGGCGTTGTTGTCGAGATCCAGAAATCAACCGTGCGAAGCCGCGGCGGATCGCTAGTTACAATACGAGTAGGAAAGTACGACGATTAAGGCGAATCTTCAACTACTATAGGAAAGTTTTTACGTATTATATCACGTATATTAACTTATTTTATATTCCCGACGTTTCGAGCACATTACAACACCCATGGTCTCGAGGGGGGGGGGGGGGGGGGCTGAGGTGCTTGACGTCCCAATGTCACAGTCGGCTACCTCCAGATTAAAATTATTAATTTTGTTCCGATCTACGCAGTATGAAGTTACAGTATCTTGAAGTCTTGCAATTGTATACTGCATGTATACTTGTATGTATACTTGGGTTGAGATTTAATTAAATTAATTTCCAATACTTAAAAGATTGTGCTACTGAGCCGTTTATAAAAATTTACAAAAAGACGAGTTTATATCGAGTTAACCAAATTAACATGACACATTTCGGAGTTGCACAGGATTTGCATGACTTAATATCTCCCCTTCCCTTCCACCAGCGGATTATCAGATGCCCGGCTAATCTACACCTATTTGTTGTCTATATACGCATTCAAACAAAACGATTTGCTTTGGCGTACGTCATGCGCGAAGCTTACTTTGCCTTTTGGGAGTAGAATGGTTTACCAATATCTATCTGTCTTTCCCTCCGATTACAATGTGTATTCTCCACGGCAAAAGTGAATAGGCTTTCTCAAGGTAAGACAGTGTACTTTACCATCTTTGGCTTCATCGCAAAATAACATAAGGTGGGATTGTAGTCAAGCACTGGCATATAATAGTTAAAAGAACAGATTTCCATTTAACTAAAGGTAAAGTTTCTAGGCTATTATTATATAACGTCATTAAAATCTATTGTTCCTGCTCGCTTCAGGCAAAGAAAAGAAAAAGCAACCGTAGTTACCGAACAATTTATTTATAATTTCATATTTAAATTTAAAAACTTTTCTTGTAAGATCTGATCAATAATAGAAGCAAACAGCAGCTGCTCTGCAAAAATTCAAGGATATGAGAAAACACTTCTGCGTACAATAATAAAATTGTGTTTATAATATAATTTAGCTTGAATAGAGCCACTCTCACTTCTACGATCGTATAGACTAGACTACCTTTAACTACCGTCACATTTCGTTCAGGATTCTAACTTTATTACCTACCAACGTTAATTATAGACCTGATTGGGACCTATTCAGGTCCCACCTTTCTTTTAAGTTAGCAACGTTATTCATTCCTTTGAAACGCTTCATTAAAATCAGAAGCATTTTTACTTTATACATTAATTTTGTAGTCCATGAAAGTAATTTTGTATAATTTAGAACGGCTTAGCTTTGAATACACATTTCACTGAAACACAAAGCACGATTTAAAGCCTGTCTACAACACATACATAGTGACGATCTACATAATGAAGGTGTAGTGGACATCTCTTTACACATAACGTCACGTTAATAGCTACTCCGTAATTTTTAACATAATTAAATATTTCTAGTGGCCTCGTCGGGCTAAAAACTCAACCAAAATGTAATAAATTGTTTAAATTTCATGTGACATTGATGGTGAACTGTTTCAACTTTGTTTATGGACGTAATATTGAAAAAAACATTATACGGTATTGTCGGTATTGAGTGAATTCACAAGATTTGAGTGAATAAAATTCAAGTTAAAATTACTTAAAAGTGTACTATCGTGAAATCGACTATTGTAATAAGTGTATAAAAAACGTTTTCTACTTAAATCAATAAACTAAGTGAAATAGTGATTAATGTAAATTAATAACCTTTATTAACAACTACCGCCAAATCTTTCGAATAAGTTAATCATATACGGACCATTTGTTTCGTTAGTTACTATTAAAGCGACTTGGCTCATATGTCGCAACGTATGCTATAACGCATGACTCAAGTTCCGAACCCAGTGAAAAGATTTTATAATTAATTTTATTTATAATTTATTTTAGGCTTTATATAACTAAACTAAATATTTTCCTATTTTGTGAGTGGAATTGTTGCATTTAGACAGTTTCAAACGATTGATTTTCTTATTAAGTTTCGATAAAACTTTATTTTTTATTTTTTCCTTTTTCTCGAACTGTCAGTGAACTTTATTTTAGTGCTTAGAAAATTTGTATTATTATTTTTTTTTTCTTCTGATTATTGGTAAAGAACTAAAAAAATGGCTGATCAAATATGTAAGGAATGTAATGACACAATCATTGATAGAGAGTTTTTGATTTGTTCCAACTGCGATGAATACTATCATTTGAAGTGTACAAATATTTCACCGAAATTATATTATTTAAAAAGTCCAATTAAAAGAAGACAATTCCAGTGTAAGTCATGTGTAAAAAAATTACAAGATAATGACTGCGTGCTAAATCAGTCCTCACCTCTAACTGAGAGCTTAGAAACGGCTACCAGAAATGTTACTACACGTAAGAAAATAATTACAAATAAAGAAGCCTCTAATTCATTTGGCTCCTTATCTGTTGATGAGAACTTTGAATACTCTTCCTTAACATCAACTCCAACACACGTGGATATAGGTGGAAGTAATCTGACTGATAAAAATACCAAAGATTGTATAAGCAAATTAAATGAAAAATTATGTGAACTACAAAGAAAACTTGATAATGCAGACAAGGAGATTGAAGACTTGTTATCAGAAAACTATATATTAAAAAAAGAAATAGCCGAATTTAAGTCGAAACCTGAGAGATGTGTGTGTATATTATCATCTAAGATCAAGAACGTATCAAGTACAAATAGATCACAAAGCATTAACGAAGTAGAACCAAACCTAGTTAACAGTGCTGAAAATAAGGAAACCCCTAATAATATTGAAAGTAAAAACCATAATTCAACAATAAATCAAAAAGAACAACACAAGGTATGCGTAAATGAATATAAAAAAATTAATGGGGAAAAAAGTAAGCAATGCAGAACTGATGAACCGATACCCTTGAAGCACACTAGAAAGCTATGCATAATCAGCAGCAACAACAAAAATAATATAAAAGGCATTGCACAAGACTATTTCTCTAAAGATTTTGAATTCTGTCATTATATAAAAACAAATGCTGGTATATTAGATTTAATTCAAGGCCTTGACAAAAAACTGATTAATTACACTTTACAAGATTATTGTGTTATTCTAATTGGAGATTATGACTTCAGGATGTCACAAGATTATAACAGACTAGTGGAGAGCTTAAGGCAAACCATACAATGCATCACTCACACTAATATAGTAATTTGCATACCAACTTTTAGATGTGCTAAAGATACAAATATTTTTAATAGAAGAATCGAAAACTTTAACTATTTGCTGTACAAAAATATTAAAGCCCATGAGTATGCATATTTACTAGATTCAAATTTGAATCTCACCTATGATTATCACATGTTCTCTGGTAAACTTGGTGCCGTGAACAATAAAGGCATGAGAGCTTTGTTTGCAGATCTTAAGAGTTTACTATCAGAAATAGAGATTTCGTATATGTCTATAGACTACCATAAATCCAACAAAGGGACGCAAACTGATAAATTAGTTCAGCAAGGTGTTAGTGAAAACGTTTCGGATGTAAAATTATCTAATGATGACTTTTTTCGAAAACAAGAAAGTAAATTTCTATATGTAATGCATCAAAATATATGTGGTGCGCTAGGTAAAATGGATAATATTGAGATCATATTGGAGGATTTTTCAAGTGAAGGAAACTGTATTGACGTTATTTGTCTAACTGAACATTTTGTCAAGAATGGACATGAAACCAATTTAGTATGCAATAACTACAATCTAGCTGCCATATACTGCAGAAAAAATTCAAGAGGAGGTGCATGTATTATGACTCGAAGAGGACTTAATTACCGAGAATTACCTGAAATTACAAGAAACTCTCTCAGTACCGTATTTGAATGTTGTGCTATTGAACTTGTGTCTTTTAATGTTATAATTATTTGTTTATACAGAACTCCTAATTATAGTAATATCTCTAACTTTTTCGAAAAACTTGAAACTTTGTTGGATAGGGTTAGCAAATATAGAACTAAGAAAACTATAATATGTGGTGATTTTAATATTGATGTTTTAAAAAATTGCATGACAACTAATGTATTTATTCATCTTTCAATGTCATATAAAATTTTCTTTATAAAACAAAATACGCACAAAATACAACTAACTAAACTACTTAGCCTGCTACACAAAAAGAACATTTGTACTACCTAGAGACCATTAAAGGTCTAAAGATAATCCAAATGTTCAAGCCCACTACCAGTTGGCAGCGTACCCAGCATGCTGGCGGCATTACCACGCTGAATGGCAATGCTTATGCGTTGCGCCAAATAAACGCCAGCATTTTGGTCACGCGTCGCGTCAACCAGGCGCTCTGATAAGTCTTGGAAAAGAAGATGAGCTCCCGGTCCCCAAGGACCCAACGTCTCAACTCCAAACGGCTCAAATATGTAACCACTACCGAGATTAGCATATTTGCGCCGCTTGTGCTGTTCCGCTGAAAGAGCCGCCGCGCCAGCCTTACTCCGTGTCTCTGAAAGATGTGACGGTGCCATTGTGTCAACGCAAGTCGCGTCCCACACAAGGGGCCGTCCCATCTTCCAGGGCACAAGTGTCATACCGTCAGGCCTTTTACCATCGTCACGTGCAAGGCCACTCGGTTCGAGTATAGCTGCAACATTGGCGGTGGCAAAAGCCCGGCGTATGATGTCATTCAGGCTAGCGTGCCGACCCATTCGCCCAGCACTTCTTGAGCAGGAGAGACCGTGGTGACCGAGCTGATCAACTACAGTACCACACTGGCAGCGATGGGCCTCAAAGCACCTTGCACCCAAACGTAAACTGACGGCGAGACGAAATGCAGTCGGGTCCAAAAGGCTACCTGTGTTAAAAGAAGGCATAGCTTGTAACCAAAGCCCAGATTCCCATACAGAGACTGCAAGAATACGGGCACGATCCGCGATACTAGGACACGTATCTAAAAGTGATTTCCGTGCTAGATCGCAGATCGGCCGATCCCACAGTCTCTGCGAAGACAAGGTCCTGGGAAAATCAGTATTTGGACAAGCCAGCCTCCAGGCATTCTTGGCCTCACTTGAATGAGCTACAATTACATCGGAATGGCCTAAAGAGGGTGCAAGGATTTTTTCTATTAATTTATACGAACCATGAATGGAGGACAAGAATGCAGGTAGCGCTACACTGGAAATTTTGCGTACCCCTAAGCCTCCCAACCTCACTGGTAGGGAGGCTTGCGACCACGTCCTGTCATCCATCTCAACATTCAAAACCGATACTAGCGCGTTTTTAACGACATTGTCTAGGCTCGAAAGGAGCTCACCGTGTTTCCACAGTGGACTACATCGTAAAGTGTAAGTAAATTTGGGAACGAACAAACAGTATTTCATAATTGTAAAAGCCATATGGGCGTTAATTTTGAGCAATCTTTCGGAAGCATTCATGAACTTTTGAATTTTTTCCTCAACGAAAGGTGAAAAAGATTCCTCTAATATCGGTGAACCCAGGAGACGGAGGGAACTCCTGTCTACTGATTTGATATTGGGAGCCAAATCATTAAATTTTTTGATAACCGAATCTTTATCTGGACAAGAATCGCAAACAAAGAGTTCGCATTTTGAAAAATTTAGTTCTAAGCCAATCAGACGGAATTCGTCAATGAGAATTTTCAAATCATTGAGCACAGTGCTCACGTCGCCTCCTAAGGTTCCGTCATCCAAGTACCAAACATTAAGCTTGGACTGGAGACGCTGAATAATTGGATGAATGGCCAGGGAGAAAATCGCGGGTCCAAAAGGATCACCCTGTTGACAGCCGACAGATGATAATAAAACATTATTTTTGTATGTTAATTTGGTGGGACTGCCGTAGCATTGCCAAAGAAAGTTGAAAAGGTCCGGAATTTTGTCTTTGACTTGTGTCAACAGGGCACCTCGATCGACTGAATTGAAAGCGTTTTTCACATCCACCTTTAGCAGCACCTCTCCACAATTTTGATCGAGAAAGGTACGAAGTGAATGAACAGCAGCCTCACACCCGCTCCGCGAACCAAAACCAAGCTGCATTGGTTGAAAAAGGCTGCTTAAAAGAGCAACCTTTTTCCTACAGCCCGCTTTGGCTGCGAGGCGTCGATATGTGGTGCCAACCGCAATAGGTCTGATACCACCGTCTTTTTTTTTAAGTGCGCATAAATTGGCGCCGTACAAAATTTCAATGACGTCACCATTGACCCGCCCCGATAACATGAGATTAAACAGTGCCGTCATGTCTTTCAAAAGGGTCTCGCCCACCTCACCAGAGCTAAAAGATAGAAGATCTTTTAGATGTTGAGGGGTTAGGCCATCTAGTCCTCCAGCTGAGCCACTCTGGAAAGACATAACCGCCGCTGAAATCTCCTGGGCAGTGACTTCAATGGCAACGTCATCTAACTTTGGTGGATCAGGTAGGTGGAGATTCGCCGCTGCAGGTGGATGTTTGTCATGAAGTGACTTAACCGTGTCGGGTGTATAGGGGGCGATAGAGTCGCTAGAAAACAAGACACGTGCGGCGCCTTTGATATCGCCATCGCTAATTTTGTTCTCTACTATTTTGAAAGTGGCCGAAACGTCAGATTTTTTGGAATTTTGATTATTCCGCTTTTTGGGCGGAATAATGCTAGCAAGATCTAAAGGATTTTCCTCCAATGCTTTATACTTTACGCAGTTTTCCTTTACTCTAGTTGTAAGGGATTTTTGGTTTAAGGGATCAAAATGTACGTAAAGAACATTGTATGGAAAAAGAAGGAGATGTTCCCAGGCTTGTTTGGAATTTTTCGAAATAGCATTTTTAATAGCCGATGATAAACAACGGGCAACCGAAATTCGAGCACCGCGCGGAATGCGTTTCAAAACCGGAAAAGAATTTTTGAAAGAGCTTAAAACCTCCCAAAACGGTTTGGAAGGAGTAGCAGCGCTGGTAGAACTACTACTGGCTACTGTTTCGGAGCCTGTAATCGGAGCCGAAAGAGGAATTTGAAATTTTTTGTGGCATCTTGTGCGATGAATTTTGAGTCCTTTTCGGCCTTTAAAAAGTCGAACCTGGGGACACTCCGGGCACTGTATCATGTCCCCCAGCGACTCCGTCAGAATTTGGGAAGCTGCATTGCTCACCGCACTACTATGGGCACAAAGTGCCATAACAAAATTTTAGCTTATCTTAATAATCTTAGTATTTCTAAGTCGGCGTGATGACCGCCAGACGTCAGGCGTTGACGCCGCCCGAAATGCGCAGGCTCGCCGGGCGGCGTTGACCTCGAAAAACCGACTACCGATGGAGTAGACAGTGAGTCTCGGACGTAGTGTAGGGCGGCCCGTCTTGGTAGTGTTACAACCTTGTACTTTTCATAGATATTTAACTGTGTAGTGGCGTAAGAATATCCATAACTCCATTTCATCATCGGAACTAAATCAGGAGATGGGCAGCAGCGTCTTCTTATCGGTAACTAATAGTTGACGCCGAATACAATGTCTCCAAACGAATATTATTAGTAGTTGAGGCCGCAGTCAGGACAAATAGGTTGCTCAGGACAAGAGCACTTATTGTCAAATATTCGACGCGTACAAATTGGTACACAAAACAAAATTCCAGCAGCACTGATCAGTCCCAACAACGATATGCAAATCATATGAGATTTGAATAAAAGGCCGCTTGAAGCGGAATTTTTTTGGTTTCTATTGATACAGATCGCGCTTGGATGAATCAGGATCTTAAATGATATTGTTTAGCGAGTAGGTTATTTGTTTATATGTATTATTACTGCAATTAACACTTTTTTTAAGGTATTGTTCCAGTTTGTGTACAATTTAGTCTTGATTTATTTACACTGTTTTTTTTTTTTAACACTATTGTACTGAGGTCTTTGATAACATCACAACCGATTTTTTTGATCACTATTCACAGTTTTACAATAAATTTAACTCGGAAATACGATACAAAATATTTTTAAATTAAATTATAAACACATTACAAATTATTGACACATATGGTTGACGTTGACGTTTTTGAATATAATAAATATGCTATATATATATTTTTTTCATCTTTTGTCGAGTCATAACTTTAAAATTGAATTCATGGATGCGACTAGATTACAAAGTGGAACGTGTATCGATAATATCATTCATAATTGCCGTGGGTGTAAAAGCAAAATTTTACATTTAGGATTATCCGACCACACTGCTCAAGTGTTGCAATATCCTATCACAATAAATTACTCCTGCTTGCCATACTGGTTTATCAAAAGACGTGACTATAGTGTTGAAAATCTAACCAAATTTAGAGAATGCCTGGAAAGCTTATCCTTTTATGATATTTATCAAAGCAATGATGTAAACGAAGCGTACAATTTGTTTTATGAATTGATTAAACTCTTTTATGACTTATGCTTCCCGTTCAACCTAGTTAAAGTTTCAGCTCAGCGAAAGCCATTTTGGATTACAAGTGGTATCAAAACATCGTGTAACCGCAAAAGGAAAATGTACTTTCAATTAAAATCTAAAAATGATAAACTTAAATATAATGCTTATACAGCACTTTTAAAAAAAGTTATTAATAAATCACAACGCATTCAAAACAACAATTACATCAACAAGTCTAAAAATATAACAAGATCTACGTGGAAGATAATAAATTCAAATAATTTCACAAAGCCAAAAGAAATTATAAAGAGTGTAAGTTATAAAGGGAAAACAATTACTAAACCAGGTGATATTGCAGAAGCTTTTAATGATACATTTATGAATCCTGTACAGAACTGCAAACCAATAAATTACAGAAGTAACATTGAACGTATATCAAATTCATTGTTTATGAATCCAACAACGCCCGATCATATAGTTAAAATAATTAATCGCTTAAAAAATAAAACAAGTGTTGGTCACGATGAAATAACCACTAGAGTATTGAAATTTTGTAATTTTCAGTTTGCTCGGCCGCTTAGTCACATTATCAACTTAACTATAAATAAAGGGATTTACCCTGATAAGCTAAAAATAACAGTAATTAAACCTATTTTCAAGAAAGGGGATAAAGAAGATTGTAGAAATTATCGCCCAATTGCTCTGGTTTCTGTCATTTCCAAAATTTTTGAGAAAATCATATATACAAACATATATAATTATTGCGAACGATTTAATTTACTAGCAGACGAGCAATACGGATTTAGAAAGGATAGATCTACGAATCTAGCCATATATCACATGATAAAAGTTGTATCGGAATGCCTTGACGATCGCGTTCCAGTAACTGCTATTTTTATGGATATGTCAAAAGCTTTTGATTACGTAAATCATGAAAAGCTTCTGCAAAAGTTATATATGTATGGTATCAGAGGACCTATATTTGGTCTTGTATCGTCATATTTAAATAACCGATTTCAATGCACAGAAATCTCTTATGTTAATGAGGAAAATCGATCTGAAGTGCAAGTACGATCTCAGTCACAGCTTGTAAAGTGTGGTGTACCCCAAGGAACTATACTTGGGCCGCTTCTTTTTCTATTGTACATCAATGACCTACCTAGACATGTGCAGCATGAAATGATCCTTTTCGCAGATGATTCTACTGTTATGATAAAAAATAACAGCAATAAACCATACGAATGTGTTATTGCTGAAGCTTTGTCTGATATTATCAATTGGATGAATGCTAATGATCTCGTCATAAACCTAGATAAGACAAAATATATGCAGTTTCATCTTCCCCAAAACCGGAAACAAGAGACTGTTTTTGTTAAGTATGAAGGGCATTTGATTGAGCGAGTAAAACAAATACGTTTCCTTGGTGTATTGAATGATGAATGTGTAAGCTGGAAACCGCATACCGAATATCTTACAAGTAAAATTAGTAAATTTGTTTATCCTCTAAGAAAATTAACACAAACTGTCTCACAAAAAGCTGCACTTACTGCTTATCATGGATACGTTGCCACCAACTTAAGGTATGGTATCATACATTGGGGAGGCGCGGCTGATGTTAACCTGTTGCCATTGTTTAGTATGCAAAAAAAGTGTCTCAGAGCAATGTTTGGTGCCAAACAAACAGACAGTTGCAGACCTCTGTTTGTAAAATTAAAAATTCTAAATCTGCCCTCGTTGTACATATACCACGCCTGCTTATTCGTCAAAAGTAATTTACATTATTTTAACTCGCACATTGCTAAGCACCCGAGGCAAACAAAGAGTAATGTTACTGTTATACCGTTTCACACATCTAGGACAGCCTTTTTCTCAAAATGTTTTTATGCATTAGGACCAAAAATATATAATCATTTACCTGACAAATTAAAAGAATTAGAAATAAAAAAATTTAAGAATAAATTATTAGAATTATTGACTGAAAGATGTTTTTATTCCTTAAAAGATTATTTGAGCTACAAACTTACATTTTAAATTAATTGACATTTGAAATATTTTCTGAATTATGTTTTAAGCAAAGAGTATTCAAATCACTACGTTTTAGTTATAAGCTTACATGTATTTTGACATATCAATATTCCATTCATAGACTTAGATTATACTGGTATAATTCCATTGTACTTTTGACATTATTATTTATAATCCACGTTTGTTAAAATAATTCATTGTATGACATTATGCTTTATTATCCGTGTTATTTGATTTGATTTAATGAATAATGAGATGATGTTTTAAGTTCCATAATTTTAATAATATTGTAAGCCTTATCTAGGCAGGTTGTGGTGATACTTAATTATTTTTATAGTGTTAAATCTCTTAAACCTACAACTAGCACAATAAATGACTTATTCTATTCTATTCTATTCTATTCAAACAACATCTTAAAACAGGCAGAAGAATATAAAATACGAAAGTAAAGCCATTTTGATCCTTGACAAGGTTTAGATTAGGTAAAAGAAAACTGGTTTAATATGTGCTGGCTGGCTGATGTAACTAACATAATTATTCTCAAAATAATTTTTATTTCACAAACACGCAGCTTTTGTACAACAAGCTCTTGACAATCACTGTTGCGGGCGGTGAACGAACTCAATTTGCATGCTATTCACCACGGCTTAACAAGCAAAATAAAATAAAATATTTCACTTCTTAAAAGTTTTTGAATTCAATTTCTTGGGATTAATCTAGAAAGTATTGTAAAAAGGCTGTAACAGGACACCTCTGTTATCCATTACAAGAGCAAAGATTTAGAAATAAATATAAATAAGTAATAAATACTAGCAATGTAATAAACGTTAATATACGTTAGTGTTATATTATGTAGCTCAAGGATTCGAATTGTGGATTCTGGTGTACTACTGTTAAAAACTCAATATTATTTCCATCGCAAAAGAAGGCTCTCACTGATAAAATCAAAAGTATTTAATACACATTAAGAGAACTTTATTGTATTTAACAAGGAAAGGTAATAAATTATACTACTGAATAACACAAAACTACCAAAAGAGAGCTAATGTCTAAGAATCGTCAATAGAAAATAAAATTTATCGTTTTGCCATCCCCTTCCAAGAAAATATTACTCTTAGGAAGTGCCTAGACGTGTGCTTTCTTTTGTGTTGTATGGTAAGAGATTTTCATTGCCACAAGTAAAAGGCTACCACTATTCATGATGTTCAGTTCTGCGACGATGACTCGATTTTTTTTAAAATATACACATTTCATACAGAAATGTTTCTTATTACATTATGACATAGCCTACGTCACTTGGAAATAATGTAGCTTTCTATCCGTGGAATAATTTTAAAAATCAGATTATCAATTCTAGAGATTTCTTCCTAAAACAAGTTTAGAAATACATACTTACAACCAACTTTTTACAACAACTTTTTTTACGTGGTAAAGCCATGCTGCAGCTTTATAATCACATTCAATAAGAATTACATGTTATCAATCTAATATATAAAAATTAATGTTTGTTCTTTCGTATTTTATGCGCTGCCATACCGTTCATCAGATTGAATGATCTTAAAATGATCGGTAAAACTTTGTCAACTTAGCTTGCAAAAGTTATATACTCGTACATAGTACAATTAACTTACAGCAGGTGGCGCGCGTATCATTCAACTTCAAAGAATTTATTAACATTTCTAATTCACCTATTAGTCTTCCAAATTTAAAACGATATCACAATTACTTCTTCTGTGGCAGCAACACGCCGGGTACCAGCCAGTATTGAATTAATTGTGATAGGACTTGTAAAACAAACATGCATGAGTGTCGTGGAACACTCGGTTGGAACGAAGTTCCTTTCGTAGTATTTTTTAAAATATTTGTAATGCTATTAACCATTACTTATATTCCCTTAAACCTTAAACGGGGTAGAGCCATGCTGCAGCTATATTACAGGTATAGTTGTAGCACGAATGGGTCGGCTCGACCGGGAAGGACCATGCTCTCACAGAATACCAGCGTAAAATGGCAGCTTAACACTGCTGTGTTTCGTATGGTGAGTGTAGAAAACCGGAGACCCTTTTTACTGGAAAAGAGGCATTCCATCTTAGTCCTCACGGGTTACAATACATCTGCATTTTAATTCGCAAACCCGGATATATGTAGATGTCTATGGGCCACAGCAACCACTTACCATTAGGTGGACTGTGTGCTCGTTCGTCCCCCTATACTATAAAAATATTTTTTTTATATATCAATAAAGATTGATCACGGCTTCTTCTTTTTATATAATATACAATTTTAATCTAGCTGTAATGTAGTAGTTAGCATCTCCATACTATTAATTTTTACAGCCTTAAAAGTCCACCAATGAACATAGTTTGTCGTGGTTGTCTCGCTTGTTAAGCAAGTTAGCAACCGCAGTTTTTTATTATTTTGTGTTATATTATCAAGAAGATGCTTCTTTCCAGCTCCTGTTTCCTTTCCTTCTATCGCCTCTTATGCCAACCGCTACGTGAAATGGATGTGTGTGTGTGTGCGTGTGTGTACGTGTGCGTGTGCGTATGCGTGTGCGTGTGCGTGTGCGTGTGCGTGTGCGTGTGCGTGTGCGTGTGCGTGTGCGTGTGCGTGTGCGTGTGCGTGTGCGTGTGCGTGTGCGTGTGCGTGTGCGTGTGCGTGTGCGTGCGCGTGTGCGTGGGCGTGTGCGTGTGCGTGTGCGTGTGCGTGTGCTTGGGCGTGGGCGTGTGCGTGTGCGTGAGCGTGTGCATGTGTGTGTGTGTGTGTGTGTACATGTAACCGCGTAGTGGCGGTGTAAGTATATCAACTAACTTATGTCGTCACGTAGGTGTCTTAAGAAGTGACTAAAGGACATAAATCAGGAGATGGAAAGCGGCATCTTTCTGATAAAGGCAGAATGAAAATAACAAACTTCGTAAACCCTCCTGTAAAGCATTGTAATAATGCAAATATTTTCCATATTAGGCAACCTATGTGGGAGGCCTATGTTCAGCTGTAAACGATAGGTTCGATGTAGTGGTGGTGGCGTGTTTCAAGGGATACATGGGTTCTATTCTCACCCAAACAAATATTCTATGGTCAAACTTATACATATGATCGAACTTATTCCGTATATTGATTTATGTGGCTGGTTTTTCGGAAACGGCTCTAAAAATTTCAATGAAAAATTATGTATTGATAATGTTTTACTTTCCACGATTATTTAGATAGGTTTCAACTCTGGGATTTTTTTGTTTCTAACGCCAAGTAAAGCTCGGTTGCTCATTTTGTTGTTCATTTATTAACATAACTTATCTCTATATAGTTCGGAAGAACTGTCCAATACACTAGTGAGTGGTAATATTTAATATGTATTTAGAACGCTCACAATAGCTGAAATCGGAAAGAACACATCATAGACATAGAATTTATCACTCCGCTATAAGCTTCATACATAATCCACAATAGTGGAAAAAATATATGGTTGCATCTTCTCCTCGCTTTTGCCATTAGTGATAACAAAGAGCTGAATGACGTCAGAAATAAACACTATAATTTCCATATACGTAACCTATAATCGTAATACACATCCTTTAAACATAAGATTGGTATATAGTGCTTGGTGGTAATAAAGAGTTATAATATTTTTAAAAAAACTTTAAACTACATCGTGTTGGAGCGCTCAGCGCCGCGGGTTCGAATCTTGCACTAAACAAGTATTTGTATGGCCTACAAATAATCGTTCCGGTTCTGAATGTTTATCTTTGTTAAATTTATGAATGTAAACTGCCCCCACGATACAGGAGAAAATCCTAGTGCTGAGATAATATTTTTAAAAAGAAAACGATACGATGATCCGATTTTTCGCATGGAACATTCATGGTGTTGCAAAGCCACGGGTAACAGCTAGTACTATTGATTCCCATACAGCAATACGGGCCACTGGCGGATCGTATGGGAGTAGCCATACGCATGAGTTCCCCTCTATCAAAGTATACATAAGTCCACGCAATCCAACACGTACAATAAATTTAGTTGCAGCCGCACTGCTCACTAGATTAAAACTAGTTGCGCGATTATATCGACGTCCTACAAAAATGACCAATTATTCAGTTTATTGCTACAAAAAGAGATAGCTTTGATTGCTGAGAAACCTTTCATATATAATTAATTTTTAATCACATTATTGCAATTTATGATCTTAAAAATTGTAATAATAACGGTCGTGTTGCTTCTGATTTGTTTACCAACACAAGCTGCTACAAGTCTATACCCGAGCCTATCTGTCACGGAACGATACTATTATAGTGTGTGTGAAATTGTTAGTTAATTGTTTTAATTTTTATGTGTGAGTTTCGTAGTGACTGACGATTGTTTTCTAGAGACTTCAAATAAGAGACGGTACTCAATTCGAGTGTATGTTTTTTTTATATTTGTTACCTCATAACTTTTTACTGGGTGGTAACTTTCGATGATTCTTTTTTTATTTGAAATGTGGTGCTTCACTTTTAGTAGTTGAATAAGGCCTGACCAATAGTTTTCGAGTTATTCTTAATAATTTATATTGAAGTCAGTTGTACGAAATGTTTAATTTATAATTATGTTATATTATTGTGTGCGCAGATTTCCCATTGCAAAAAATGACAGATAGTTATATATTGGGTGAAAATTTTATTGCTACTCTCCTCCAGTTTGCCTCCTCCTTTTATAGTGCGCTGCCTGAGTTCGATTCCCACCGGCACCACTAAAATTATTCATTGCAATATTAAGCTTTTTTACACCAAGCACTCGATATTGGATGTTAACATTGTAAGGATACTGCATATCTAAGAAAGCTTTTAATAGTTCAACGAATTATTTTCTGTTCCTTAACCCATTCAAAAACAAATAATTTGTATTTTGACAAAACTTTTTCCCTATGTCGGTAAGGGGACTAATGGAAGCTGAATGGTGTTGTGAATTACTTATTATGAACGGATAAACATTACACATATTATAATAGTCTCTGTTTTGAATGGCATAATCAACACCATTCTGCAATAAAACCATCTCTTCTCATCAACTGCATAATTCCTCAGTTCCGCAGGCCTCCATTATATTGATTGATGAAACACGTTCCTAAGCCAGTTCCTAAGGTAAAATTTAAAAAAAATTGAATTGTGTTTATAAGTACAAAATTAATAAGTAAGGAAAATGTTTATCAATTGGAAAATTATTTTACGTGATGTGTTATCGTTTATCTAGCATTAGCGTATATATAATGCAAGACACTAATGTAACTTCACTTTTCCTTCTAACAGTTGCGTTTGCAGGATTATGCAGTTTTAAACAACAAGTGTTATTTTCACATCATTAGTGAAAACCCCTTTTTACCATTCCTATAATAAAAGAAACCTAACTTATTATAGAATACTCAAAGTAGTTTGTAGGCTCTGACAATATTATAAGGCTGTTTTTATTCCTTTGTTAAATTACACAATTACATTTCAGCACGACATAACTACATTAAATACCTACTTTAAGGCTCTAGTAATACTATTAATTACCAACAAATTATTATAATCTACTTTTATATTGAGAGAACAGTAATATAAGCATATTTTGTTTTTACACTTCAAATTTTCCTCATTAGCGCAATTAACTTGTAAGACATTTTGATAATTACTGGTTTTACTAACAGATAGACTATGATTTCTTAAATCTTAAAATGATTGTTGATCGAGTATATTATATTTATATGTATTTGTTATTACTCCTAACAAGTACGTGCTCAAATCGTTTTAAAGTAGCACCTACTCGTATCTATCAGTGAAGATAAAAATAAATTCAACACTTTAAACACAAAAAGGAATACGCTCAGGTTCAGTAATTGTTTTGTCATACAAGCCTAGTACATACCATGCGACCGAAGATTGAATAATTATTTAAAAAAAGTTCCAGCTTAAAATAACCTGACACATAAATTTGGGTCCGTCTTCTATACACCTATCTATCATATTCATTATTTGTATTTCGGCTTTTAGTGAGAGGTAATTAACAATCGCTACTTTGTTAAAATTGGCGATAAGTATCTTTGAATTTTTATGATTATATATCATCTGATGGAACCCCGAAGTCAAATAATATTGCCATTTTTGTTTGCAAACACGCAAAAAGTTATCTACCAGATAAACCCTCTTTCCGTTGCTTAGTGAAAAACCCCTAGCTTATGAAGAAGCCATATAGTTAGTTTTCACGTTTTTGTCCAGTCAGTTTCTTTCTCGAAGTTACTCGTATTTCACCTAAATGCAATATCAACCCGAGTGAGGTAGTTTCTTGAAAATCGAGAATCTCGGCACTTGTAGTAATTGGAATTAGTATGAGTCGCCGGTCTGTCTGCCCGACTGACTTCCCCCATAGATTGTCTCAAAGGGGGGGGGGGGGATATTTGCCATTGTTGCCACGACTTGTAAGCAGGTTGGTAACGGCAGTTATTTATTTTAAGTCGTTGTTAAGAAGACTCTGCTGTCCATTTCTTGAGGCTTCAATCAAAATCTTCGAAATTAACATGACAACCTCAGTGATTTTTTTATTCTGAGGCCGCTTCAAAATTAATTCAGTGCCCAAATGCATGACCTATTTGTTAATTAAACACGACTTCTCCTTGACAACTAACGGTTGCACTAAAGCAAGGTATGCTTTATGAATAATATTTTTTTACGTGGTAGAGCTGTGCTGCAGCTATATTAGTAGTACGAGGGGTGATCCAAAAGTAATGATAATCGGTTACTTCAGGTCCGCATAAAAATCAAAAAAATATATTTTTTGCTTGCTTATATACTCGATACGTCAGCCTAAAAAAATCATATAAATAGATTACGATTTCCGGGAGATACATTCATTTGAATACGAACTGTCAAAGAGATAACATCAACATGGAGAAAAACGAAATATGAACTGTCATCAAGTACCTCTGTTTGAAAAAAATGTCTTCAAAACACATACACAGTGACTTAGTGGAAACATTGGGGGACTTTGCTCCTCCATATTCTACAGTTGCACGCTGGGCCAAGGAGTTTAAACTGGGCAGAACATCCACTGAAGATGAACATCGCGAAGGACGCCCATCCACGTCCCTCACTGAAGACAACGTGAAGAAAGTCGAAGATGTTGTGTTGGCAGAGCGAAGAGTGACCATTAGGCATGTAGCTGAGGTCACAGGGATCTCATATGGCAGCGTTCAAAGAATCTTTGCGAACGAGTTGCATATGAAAAAGGTCTCTGCGCGTTGGGTACCCTGAATGTTAACCGACGAGCAAAAGAAAAATCGAGTTGACATTTCGAGGGTCAACCTCGAAAAGTTCCAAGCAGATCAAGAAAATTTTTTGTTCCGTTTTGTGATTATGGACGAGACCTGGATCCACCATTTTAATCCTGAAACGAAACAACAATCGATTACTTGGAAGCGAGCCTCCTCACCGACGCCAAAGAAATTCAAAGTTTCAAGTTCGGCGGGAAAGGTTAGGGCATCTGTTTTTTGGTACGCTCAAGGCATAATTATGGTGGAATATTTGGAAAAAGGAGCCACTATTACGGGTTCTTACTACGCAGACCAAATAAGAAGATTACGGGAGGGCATTGTGGAAAAAAGACGCGGCAAAATGCGAGCTTGAGTGCTGTTTCACCAAGACAACGCACCGGCTCACAAAGCCGCAGTTGCGAAGGCTGCCATTCAAGAAACGGGATTTGAACTGCTTGAACAGCGCCCCTATTCGCCAGATCTAGCTCCTAGTGATTTCTACCTCTTTCCTCGGCTCAAGGAACGCCTCCGAGGCAAGAAATTCAAAGACGATAGCGAAGTAATGGACGCTGTTGAAACGTTTTGGGAGGGTCAAGACAAAGAATTTTTTTCAAAGGGAATCCTGGGTTTAGAAAAAAGATGGATTAAATATATTGATTTGTTAGGAGACTATGTAGAAAAATAAATTATTATTTTAACTTTATTTACCGTGTTTTATTTTCATTATCATTACTTTTGGATCACCCCTCGTGTAGTTGTAGCACGAAGGGGTCGGCTCGACCGGGGAAGGACCACGATCTCACAGAATACCAGCGCAAAATAGCAGCTCAACGCTGCTGTGTTTCGTATGGTGAGTGTAGAGAACCGGAGGCCCATTTTACTGGAAAACAGGCATACCATCTCAGTCCTCATGGGTGACGACGATACGACGATAGATGTTTAAAGGGTCACAGCAACCACATACCGTCAGGTGGACTGTGTGCTCGTTTGTCACCCTATCCTATAAAAAAAAGAATAATAAAACCTACTCCTCCTTGGGAAAGGCTATCCTTCAAATATAGCGCTGATGGCCTAATCCGGATATTAGTTAACCTTATAATTGTTAATTCTCGAAACGTCGAGTTTCAGGGGTAACCTGCCCTGTTCTTTGTATTCAATGTCGAATATTACTGCTGGACAGGCATTTCTCATTGCATGAAATTAATTGTACACTAAACACTTGATAGAAGGATTGACAATCACAATATCAAATGACTTGCATCTTTGACGCTGTATTCTGTCGCCGATCTATTGTTATATTATTTTTCCTTTCCACCTACATCAAAATAATGACCAAATTTTTAATGGTGCACTCGAATACAATCCTATTTTGAAACATGTTTAATCTTAGATATATAATTTTTCTGACCGTGTTTATGTGACGGAACTCCCCCTAAACGGTTGGACCGATTTTGATAAAATTGTGTGTGTGATTAAGTTTTTCGAGAATAGTTTAAATTCATAATTGGATACGGTAGATGGCGCTGTTGTCGAAATACAGAAATCACCCGTGAAAAGCCGAGGCAAATCGCTGATCTAATATAACTCACTCTCTATATAATTCACCGTGTGGTGGTGGCCGACAATACATTACACTATTTCGTCATTTCGCCTGGTAGGTATTGTAAGAGGCGACTAAAGAAATACCAGAAGATATTATGGCTTGCAATAGATTGGGGTTATAATAATTAAGCCAAGCCTAAAATATCCAGGGAAGTGACATCATATAATACGTCGGGTACTGCAATTATATCGTGTTAAGGAAAATTCTTCCTACAATGAGAGTGGCCCATCTGCAGCATTGGACTTTTACGGGCCGGTTATGATGATAACATTTGATAATACGTCAAACGAATTATCCCATTTTCATTTCTGCATTTGTTTCATGGCCAGACAATATTGTGCAAAAATTAATATCGCCTATGTAACACAATTGCGCTCTACATGGCGATCAGCAACAGACCACAAACCACAAAGCTTTCAACGCGTCGCTTTACAAATGTGCGGCCTTACAAACGTAATTTAATATAGATAGGTTTAATATCACATACTCGCCACATATACATACATTACATAAATTAAATAATTTTGCAATATTTTATTTATTATGCTCAAGATATTAATAATTACAGCTAGGATTTGAGTGTAAACAGGTGTAAAAACGCGTAATGAAGTGTAAAGTAGTTATAATTTTTTTCGTTTTTTTTTTAAATCTACAAGAAGATAATTTTAGAATACAAGTATTTAAAAAAATTCAGTATGGGAAGGATTGTCTATATTCTATTTAGATGTTTGTCCGTTCAAACGGTTGGAGATTTTTTAATCAAATCTAACATAGTTTTGCATTTTGTCATGAAAACTAACATAATATCATTTTATAACGCTTTGAAAATCAAGGGTATGAAAGTCAAGGTAAGAAGGGTTTTCACATCTAAGTACAGTGAAGTATACGAGTACAGCTAGTAATAAATATAAACCTTAGCCATATCACAGCGCCAGTTTCATATTTTTAATTATTTCAGAAATCTTTTTTTAATTTTTTATAAAATTATTAAAAATATTCAGTGCACAATTCGTGTGAAATCTATAACCAAAATAAATATTGATAATACTATAATTGTTGTGGTGTCATTTAATTTCATTCCGTAGCTTCCGTATGAGGCGACTATAGGATACGCCAGAAAGATCTTGTGGCTTCCGATATATATCGATATAATTTTATACGTGGTAGATCCATGCTGCAGATATATTATGGACCCAGCATGAAATAGAATCTTAATGATGCTTTGTTTTATATGAAGAGTGTAGAGAGACAGAGACCCTGTTAAATAGAAACGGGACATTCCATCTTTGTCATCACGGATGACAACTCATCTGCATTTCGTGTCTTAATCGAGGATAAATGTAGATTTCTATGGGCGAAAGCATCCAAATATACGAGGATACAAAATCACGAGTACTATGTTTGCTCGTTTGTCGCCCTTATTCTATAAAAAAAATCTCACTTATGCTAGATAATACACCCAGACGGATGATGGGGAGCTGCCTCAAAGATACAAGACGACTACGATCTTCAATTCGCCAGCCAAGCGTGACGATTGGTGACGATTAATTCAAATCCCTATACAGCGAAAGAAACTGACATTCAAGACTTTCACAAACAGTTGTATTAGTGTAAAAAGGCTATTATTAATTAATAGAATCAAGCGTTACCTTGCGGAAATCCATTATATTAAAATTGGTAAAAATTACCTTGCGTACATTCGCTCGATAAAATAAAATTATGTGTCTTACCTAGTTTGAAGAGCACCTCCCGCCCTCCCTCAATTGTGTGCATTATTCCCGTCACCACTAACCCCAGCACCACTACTCCCAACACCACTACACTAGAAAAGATACACCACTTGCGACAATACGACACGTGTTTCGCCTCTACACGAGGCATCTTCAGGTGATGTAGACTCTGCGATGGCTGACCGCTAACTTAGCGTACAGTACTAGAGTCTACATCATTAAGTCTTAAGTCATTAAGGCTATTACTTTAATTAGGGACACAACTAAAAGTCGCAAATTCAAATTATAGTATGTGTTACTTATGATGGTGTCATCTACCCAACTGTCCATATTGAGCGTTGCATGAACCATTACCACGTCACGGAGAACGGTGCGTTAATATTTGACTTACGCTAACTGATTATCCCATTTCAACAATGTTATTTGCACAATAAAACAGTTGAAACATTTTATTACGTACGAGTAGTCATTGCGGTTGTTACAAGGGGCTTCTGTTTGTAATAACAAACAAAATTACCAATACTACAATTTATTCATGGCAGTTTGTGGTTCTGCCATTCTACGGGAATAATTATTTGCTTTGCTTTCGCTTTGTAGACAAACACAGGGTATTATTACCATATCTAAGAAACGGAATATTACTGGGAACTTTACCTTATGACAGCTAATAGTATATCCAAAGCAATTTAAATTTTATAACGAACGACGTGATAAATACGGTCATATAAGTTTCTTAAAGTGTAATACTTTTAGTAATACACTAAATACGTGTAATCACACTTGTGAAGGGCTGTAATCATTACAGCCCTTCACAAGTCCACTGCTGAACATGAGCTGTAATAACAAAGATGATGATGATGATATAATCAACTCAACTTGATAGAATTATTATACCGTTATTATTGATAGTCAAATAACTTTTAATATTAAGTCGTATAATTTTATTTGAGAGAGATGAACGAAAGATATAAGCTGCAGAAAGTTCACACGAAAGCATTGATTGAGGAAGTGCGTGAAAGGTGTAGAATGGAAGCGGACGAAAGGTTGTCGCACAACTTTAAGGAGAACTCCAAACTCTTCTGGAAAGAGGTTGGAAGGACCCGAAGTGGTGCGAAGGCCTTAAGAATGAACAAAGTGCTTTCGAGAACTAATGACGTCCTCTCAGAAAAATCGGACGTCATGCAGCGATGGAGCGAATTTTATAGAGAAATGTATGCGTGTGATGATCTTAGTGAGGGATCCGGGGATGACGTCGAGACTGGTACGCCAGACCCGGACCTCGATGACACTGAGGTCATCAGTATGAAAGAGATTGAACGTGCGATTCGAAGTTTGAAATGTGGTAAGGCTGCGGGACTAGACAGAGTTACTGCTGAAATGGTCAAGTATGGTGGGCCTCGCGTCTGGGACAGCTTTCATCTGCTGTGCAATTTGTGCTGGCGGACGGGGGATATCCCGGATGATTGGCGATCCGCAGTCATTGTGCCTTTATATAAAGGTAAAGGTTCACATTTTGACTGCGGGTGCTATCGGGCGATCAGCTTGACCAGTTTAGCAAGTAAAGTTTACTCGAAGGTTTTGACACGTAGGATGCAAGAGAAATCGGAAAGATTTCTATGGGAGGCACAATGCGGATTAAGACCTGGAAGAGGATGCACGGATCAAATGTTTTCTCTACGCATGATCACGGAGAAGCTTCTGGCTGCTAACCAGAAGATTTTCTGTGCTTTTGTGGATCTTGAGAAAGCATTTGATAAGGTTGTAAGGAAGAAAATGTGTGAACTGTTGCCGGGGTATGGTGTGGATGGTCGATTGCTAAGGGCTGTGCAGTCACTTTACTGTGACTGTAAAGCCTGTGTGCGGGTAGGGCATGACCTGTCACCCATGTTTAGCGTCCAAACGGGCGTAAAACAGGGTTGTGTCATGTCTTCCTGGCTGTTCATACTGTATCTCGACAGCTGTTTACAGAAGCTGAAAGATAGCTGTTTGGGTGTGAAATTGGGTGACATTAAAGTAAATTGTCTGCTGTATGCTGATGATGCAGTGCTTATTGCACCATCAGAGGCAGAACTGCAGGCATTAGTCACGTGTATGAAAGAGGAATGTGAAATTAAAGGTCTCCGCTTGAATGCTAATAAAACTAAGGTTCTGGTATTTGAAAGGGACGAAGAGAGAACGAAGTGTGAAATATGGGTAAATCAGGAATGTCTAGAACAGGTAAATGAAATTGTATACTTGGGGAGTGCATTTAGCCGGGATGGAAGATGTGATTTAGATGTGGACAGGCGTGTCGCTGCCGGGAACAAAGTCAATGGTGCCCTGACTGCGTTAGTCAAAAGGCAAGGCGTAGTGAAGAGTGCACGCCTTGCAATACATAACGCAGTGTTGGTACCGACTTTGTTATATGGCAGCAAAACCTGGGTATGCCAGAAGAAGCATAAAAGCAAGTTGAATGCAGTGGAGATGCGATCTCTTCGTAAAATGTGCGGCGTCACCATGGCTGACCGAAAGCGAAACGAAGAGATTCGCAATATGGCAGGTTTGAAAGATGACCTTATCACAAAAATTGATAAGGACGTGCTTCGATGGTTTGGGCACGTTGAGAGAATGAGTGAAGACCGAATGGTGAAGAAAATATATAGCGCGAAAGTTAATGTTAAAAGGTGTCGAGGTAGACCGAGACTAACTTTCAAAGACCATGTGAGCAAATTGCTCGAAGAGGGGAGGGTCAAGAGTACTCGGATACTTAGACGTGCATGTATGAAGAAGATAATGAATCTGAAAGAAGCGAAAGAGGTATGTAAGGATCGTGACACTTGGCGATCTGTTCTCTCTGGCTACCCTGTCAGGGATTGTGCGTGACGATAAGTAAGTAAGTATAATTTTATTTTATTTGGAAGACCAACAGCAACAGCTATTATAATAAGTACAGATACTAATAACCACAATTAAAGGTAAGCCAATTAAAGGTCGTCACTAATAAATACAGAAGGAGCACTATGGATCCCTCGATATACGAGGAAGAAAGACACCAACTTTATCACTAGTCACTACACTGTTTAATTAATAAACCTTACTTGAAAAGTATACAGTGTGTACGAATACCAACCGGTAACAATGATTTCTTATTAACTTACTAGCTTTACAATAACGCAACCATAGTGTGCCTTAAAACAATAGTGGCGCCATCTATTATTCACTAGATAAACAAAATAAACTTAATATTAAACATACCGCCCACCAAGGACAATATGTCAAATTGTCCTTTAATATACCGCCCACGATGAATACATTTTTTGGTATATAAAATTACAGAAACTAAATTTACATACCACCTATCAGACTCTACAACACTGTTTTATCGAGGGTATCACAATTCAGATACTTGGGACACTACGTGACCGAGGATTTGCGTGATGAAATGGACATGGAGAGGGAGCATGGCTTTAGCGACCCGGAGTAATATGTTGGCCTGTAGGTTTGCACGATGCAGTAATGCCGTTAAAATAACTCTTTTTAAGGCATACTGCCAGTCTTTTTATTCGTGCTCCCTTTAGGTCAACTACACACAAAGGGCGTATAAAGCATTAAAGGTGCAATATAACAATTCATTTAGAGTTATTTTGGGGCTGTCCCGCTACTGCAGCGCTTCAGACATGTTCTGTGAGGCCCGCACTGACGGGTTTGACGCGATAATGCGCAAGAAAGCCGCATCGCTACTAAGCAGAACAAGGAATAGCTCCAACAGTATCCTGGGTGTTATAGCACAAAAACATGACTGTCCTATAATAAGGCAAATTATTAACGTCCTGCATGGCTGACTTACCTGTGTGTGTATGTGTGTATGTATGGCTGCGAGCGCGCGCGCGCGTGGGTGTAAGTGTGTGTGTGTGTGTGTGTGTGTGTGTGTGTGTGTGTGTGTGTGTGTGTGTGTGTGTGTGTGTGTGTGTGCGCATGCGTATGCGTGTGCGTGTGCGTGTGCTTGCGCGTGCGCGTGCGCGTGGGCGTAGGCGTGCGCGTGCGCGTGCGCGTGTGCGTGTGCGTGCTCGTGCGCGTGCCCGTGCGTGCGTGCGTGCGTGCGAGCGCGCGTGCGTGCGTGCGTGAGAGCGTGCGTGCGTGCGTGCGTGCGTGCGTGCGTGAGTGCGTGCGTGCGTGCGTGAGTGCGTGCGTGCGTGCGTGCGTGCGTGCGTGCGTGCGTGCGTGCGTGCGTGCGTGCGTGCGTGCGGGCGGGCGTGTGTGCGTGCGTGCGTGCGTGCGTGCGTGCGTGCGTGCGGGCGGGCGTGCGGGCGGGCGTGCGGGCGGGCGGGCGGGAGGGCGTGCGTGCGTGCGTGCGTGCGTGCGTGCGTGCGTGCGTGCGTGCGTGCGTGCGTACGTGCGTGCGTGCGTGCGTGCGTGCGTGCGTCCGTGCGTGCGTGCGTGTACTTTCTCCGTCCATCTAGCTGTACTATTATAATTATTTTGTGATTTTTCTAATATCTGTGATATGGATCTCATTTGTTATCCGTAATAATGATATATTATTATTATTTATGGGTATCTATATAGTTTTCTCATCTGGTTGGGCTATTATTATTATTTATTATTCTTATGGGGTATCTATATAGTTTTCTCATCTGGTTGGGCTGTATAAATATATAATTGTAAATGAAAATGATAAACATACATAAATATCAACAAAATAAAATAAATACATAAAAAATACATAAATAAATAAAAACCCAACCAGATGGAAGCCCTCGGCAGGGGAGACCAAACGGCCGAGGGTTAGGGGGAAAGGGAAAGAAACCGGCGGACGATGCGGGCAGTATCGAGGAGCACTGCCTTCTGCATTTGAGCTTGGAGCGGTCCGTCACGGAGTCCCAGTCGCCTCAGATGACCCGAGAGGCTGACTGGGATTAACCCGTTCGCAGAGACGACTACAGGTATAATTTCGGCCGGCAATCCACCCCACATGTCGGTCACCTCGTGAGCCAGGTCCAGATATTTAGTCAGTTTATCTGTTTCGGCTTTCACGAGGTTCTCGTCATAAGGAATGGTAATGTCGACCAAAAATATCCTTGACTGTGCCCGGTCCATCAGCACAATACCAGGCTTATTCGCAAGAATAGTCCTGTCTGTGATGATGGCCCGGTCCCAGTAGAGCCTGGCGCGGTCATTTTCGAGCACGGCTTCCGGCAAGTACTTATAATACGGCAATTTCCGATCCACAAGACCGTATTTCAGAGCGAGCTCCTGGTGTAGAATCCTGGCTACTAAGTTGTGCCTGTACAAATACTCAGAGTTAAAAAGCGCCGAACAACCGGAGATGACATGCCTAAGTGACTCACCGGGATGGCGACAAGCTCGACAGATGTCAACGGTGCCATCCTTTAGGATGTATCTCCGATAATTGTTGGTCTTAATAACCTGATCCTGTATCGCACAGACAAAACCCTCGGTTTCCCCAAAGAGGTCACCGAAACGTAGCCAGTGGAGGGAGGCGACTGTGTCTACGAAAGGCTCATGTAGAGCCTTGTAGAACCTCCCGTGGAGCTCTTTCTCCTTCCATTCGGTCTCCCGGTCGGAAATGCTCTGTACTGCCGGGTCTTGCCATTGCTCGTTGGCTAAGGATATAGGGGTAAGTCCTTTATCACAACAATTAACGCCCCTATAGTATGGATCATCCGCTCTCGTCAGAAAGTAATTACGGAGGCTGCACACTTCGCGATTATGCATGGTAAGCGCGCTTAAAAAGCCGCGTCCACCATGCTTCCGCGGCAAGTACAGCCTCATTACTGACGATCTCGGATGATGCATCCTGTGGGACGTCATTATAGTGCGGACTTTTCTGTCCAGAGCGTTCAGTTCGGTCTGAGTCCACCTGAGTATGCCAAAGGTATACATGAGAACAGGCATGACCCAACCGTTATATGCGTGCGTCTTATTCACACCGGACAAAAGGCTGTTAAGCACTTTGGTCAAGCGTGCATAAAACACATCGCAAACTGACTGTTTCATACCCGCCTCATCTACACCGATGTTCTGTGACATACCCAGGTATCGGTATGTTTCAGCCTCGGAAAGGGTCCTTATGTTGATGGGCATAGATAAGTCTATGCCCTCAGAGTTAGCAACCCTTCCCCTTTCAACATGGAGGACCGCACACTTATCCGTCCCCAGCTCCATTCTAATAGAATTGCTAAAATCACAAGTGATGTTTAGCAATTCCATAAGATGAGAGCGACAGGAGGCGAATAACTTGAGATCATCCATATAGAAAAGGTGGGTCACTTTTGTACCTCCTCTCCGAAGCTGAAATCCCCTCCCGAAACCCTCCAGTAATGTACTAAGAGGGTTCAGAGAGAGGCAGAACCATATTGGACTCAAACAGTCGCCCTGGAAGATACTCCTTCTTATCCTTATGTGGTTCTCCGCAGCCGTCATCCGCTCGCCTAGATGACAAAGGATCGTACTCCACTGCCCCATACACTGCCCGAGGAAGTCTCGAACTGTACAGTCAACCCTGTACAGCTCGAGGACCCTCTTAAGCCATGTATGAGGCACCGAGTCGAATGCCTTTTTATAGTCTATCCAGGCGGCGGAGAGGTTCCGACGGTTGCGTTTAACCACCTTGCCAATGACCGCGTCAATGAGGAGTGGTTCCTTGGTTCCACGACCACCGCCCCGACATCCATTTTGAGCGCGCGACATCACCTGATTTGAGTTCAGGTGACGAGTGATTCTCGCGCTCAAAATGGATGTAAGTGTCTTGTATATGGTTGGTAGACACGTTATGGGGCGGTATTTGCTCGGGTCTGTGGAATCCCGGTCTTTTGGAACCAAATGAGTGATCCCAGTAGTGAAGAGGCTCGGGAGCGACTTTTGGTCGAGAGCCTCTTGAAACTGTCGGGCGAGCACAGCGTGACACACCACGAACCCCTTCAGCCAGTAGTGATGCAGTCCGTCGAGTCCCGGGCTTTTCCAGTTCGGGGCCCTACGGACCGCCTCAGCTACGTCATCCGGCGTTATGATGACGGGGTCCATGGGCGTAACATTCGCACACTGACTCGCCACAACTTCTGTCCAAGGGCCCTCGCTGTGGTTTACGGGCTCTGACCACAGGCCGCGCCAGAATGCGATAGTGTCGGCCTGATTCGGTGCTGGGCCCGTTCCACATACCATTGGTCGCTCCAATGATTCATAGAGCCTCTTCTGATCACTCTGAAAGAGACGATTCTGGTTGAACCGTGTTATTATTATTTATTATTATTATACATCTATATTCTCCCTATTATAGAGGTAACTTGAAACCTAATCACACGGGCCGAAGCCAAGCGTGAGCAGGTGCTAGGTGATGGTGTAAGCGGAGGTGACGGATGAAGTGGTGACGAATTTGCGTGTGAGTCAGCAGGTGTTGAGAATGACAGCTTTCTGCAGGGTGTAAAGTGTGTGTTGGGGTACTTGCAAAATATCTAAACTGCGTTGTAGGCTTTTAGGTATAACTCCGGTAGATGAGATAACTATTGGGACTATATGGATGGCTTCTGCTTTCCATTGACGCTTCAGTTCTATTGCTAAATCTTGCTATTTTGTAAGTTTTTCAGCAATGGTGGATTGAATGTTATGGGTGTTTGGTATGGCAATGTCAATAAGGTAAGTAGTTTGTTATTTTTGTCATACATTGTGATATCTGGCCTATTGAAGTGGATAGTTTTATCCGTGATAATGGTCCTGTCCCAGTAAATTCTATGATTATTATTTTCTAATATAGTGTCCGGTTTATATTTGTAATATGGTGTCATTTTTTGTATAAATTTGAATTTAAGCGCAAGATGTTGGTGTATTATGGAAGCTACCTGGTCATGTTGGTGTTTATAGTCGGTTTGTGCAAGGGCTCTACAGGCGGATGTAAAGTGTTGTATGTTTTCGGGACTAGAGTGGCAATGTCTGCAAGTATCGGTGGGAAGGTTAGGTGCGCGTATTATGTGTCTCTGGAAGTTTCGAGTATCGATGACCTGGTCCTGGATCGCTAACATGAAGGCCTCCGTCTCTGGGAAGAGTTCACCGCGCCTCAGCCATGCGTTCGACGCTTTTTTGTCGACATGTGGCTGCTGCAGGTCGTGATAGTGCCTTCCGTGTAGGGACTTCTGTTGCCATGAGGCGATCTTCTCTGCTACGTCAGTGATCCGTTCGTTGCGTTGTGTATTTCGGTCTGCAAGGTTAAGTGGTGTGAAGCGTCTGTCGGCTAAGGTTACTATTTCGTGGAGAGGTGAGTGTTCTGAGCGTTGATAGAAATATTGTCGAAGGCATTTGATTTGTTTGTTATGCAAGTTGAGGACATCTATTATACCTCGTCCTCCATCGGATCTTGAAAGGGTCATCCTTTGTACGCAGGATCTAGGGTGGTGCTTGCGGTGAGCCGTTAGAGTGGTATTTATAATACGTTGTAGATTGATAAGGTCACCTTGAGTCCAGTTTATTACACCAAACGAATATGTCAGTATGGGGATTGCGTAACTGTTGATAGCTTTTGACATGTTGCGGAAGTTGAGCTGAGACCGGAATATACTATTGAGCCGATGTTTAAATTTCTTTTTGAGACCTTCTTTCGTTTCCTTTCTATGAATCTGTCGCGCTTGTTGGAAACCTAAGTATTTATATGAGGCCAAGGGTTCTAGGGGTTCAATCGTGTCTCCTGATATTAGGCTATAGCTATTACGGTTAATTTTTCCGTTTTTAACCGAGAACGTTTTGCACTTGTCGATCCCAAACTCCATATGAATGTCGTTTGAGAAAGATTGGGTGATGTCTGCAAGGCGATGCAGTGACTGTGTAGTGTTACTGTATAGTTTTATGTCATCCATGTACATCAGGTGTGTAAGAGTGGTGTGTTTGTGTGGAGTGATGATAGAGTAACCATGATTGGTTTTGTTCAGCATTTGCGAGAGAGGGTTTAATGCGAGGCAGAACCATAAAGGGCTGAGCGCATCACCTTGGAATATTCCTCGACGTATTGGAATTTTTATTTTTATTTTTAAAGTAGTTTTCCAGTGCTGCATTGAGTTTTTAAGAAAATGTATAATTTGTGGGTGAATTTTATAGTGTTGTAGTATATATAGGAGCCAGCTGTGCGGTACGGAGTCAAATGCTTTTCGGTAGTCTATATACATTGTGTTGATGTTTTTCCTATTAGAAATAGCTTGTTTCATTGCTACGGAGTCTATTATAAGTTGCTCTTTGCACCCCTGACTACTTTTTCGACATCCTTTTTGTTCTTCAGCAAGAATGTTGTTTTTGGCTATATGTTGATGTAAGAGTTCGGCTATACATGCTGTAAGTAGTTTATAAATGGTTTGGAGACATGTGATAGGTCTGTATTTGGCAGGATTTTGATGATCTGCGTCTTTCGGAATCATGTAGGTGAGGCCTTGTGTAATGTATCGGGGCATTATGTCTGGTTTTTGTATAAATTTATTGATATGGTTATGAAGTAGAGGGTGAATTGCTGTAAGTTTCTTATACCAGTAGTTATGTATGCGGTCGCTTCCAGGTGCTTTCCAGCTATGGGATTTTTTTAAATATGCACAAATACTTCCAAAGGTATTTGTTCAAATGCCATCGGTGTGATAGTATCAGTTACTTTGAAATCTGTGTTCAGCCATTCCGCCTCTGTGTTGTGGTGAACCGGCACAGACCATATACCAGACCAGAAGCTATGTAATTCATTGGCAGGTGGTAATGGTGCATCTTGCCTATTTCTATGTGTGTCATGTTGCGTGTCTGAAGTCAGGCTCCTGTAAAATTGTTTTTCATTGTTGATAAACTGGCTATTTTGTGACTTCCTAAGTGTACAGTTTAGGTATCTTTTGGTAAGGTATCTTTTTAATCTGCTAGATGCCGCATTCAGTTTTTGTTTAAGTGTGTCAAGGAATTATTCATCTCCCAAATTGGGTTCTTCGTGCTGTGAATGTATTCGGTATTTATTTTTTATTGCTTCTATTAGTAGAACTTTAGAGTTATGAGTCTATTGCTTCTGTTGCCTTTGATATATTCTGTTAGTCTTCCAATGTCTCTTCTGAAATCGTGTATCTTTTTTGTCAACCTAGTCTGCCAGGCGGGTTCTTTATTTCGAATTTGGGTGGGCAGTGTGTTTGCGTCTCTGATTTTAGTTCCGTTACTTATAGCTGCTGTGTATGCCGCGCAGTAAATTATGGTCTGAGTGGTCTCAAAGTCCTGCTCTCTCGATATGTAATTTGGTCATATTTCAGTGTTTATAAAATCTTCAATTTGTGCTAGCCTTTTAGAAGTTTTTTGTTTTGGTATATAAGGTCGTTTAGTTGGGTTGGTGTTCCGAAATTTGTCTATTGCCATTCTAAATAGTTCCTGGATATTTTTCGAGTCGTTATTTTTTATTGCTTGGTTTTGTTGAGGTTCAAAGGCTTGAGTAGGTACCACTGATTCGTCAGTTTGAGATTGTAAGGTTAAACTAGGTGAATGCACGGGAGTTGTTTCTACAATGTATGGATGAATGTCAGCTTCTTGTGAGTTTCCTGTTTCGGCTGTAAGGGTCGTATGTTGTAATGTGATATGTGAATAATTACTTTCTAAATTGTCTCGTTGAGAATTCAGCTTGCTTGATATATTGTCACGTATCTCTTGAAGTCTTTGGTCATTAATCATTTTGTTGTTCAATATTACTCTGAGCTGATCTGATATTCTCTGTACACTTACACCTGTTAACTCAGGATGTTCATCTATGACTGCTTGATGGAGGGGTCGACGATAAGCTGATTTATTTTCTCCAAGTTCGGAGATTTTGTAGTAATTTCTTACAATAGATTCGTTTTGGTCAGCTGTCCATCTTCTTCTTTGTGTTAAGCCTTGCTGGCTGCTAAAATGTGGTTGCGTGATCGAGTCGGTTTGTATGTGGTTGGTATTACTGTATGTTTGTTGTAACTATACTGCAACTTCATTCCTTATTTGATCTATTAGTTTTTGGGGAAGTAATTTATTTCTAAGTATAGCTCTGCATTGATCTCCCAATCTTTGTTTTGATGCCTGCATCTGTGGGTACTTATTAGAGAATTTTTTATGTAGGTGATTGAGGTATATTTTGCTCGTATTTAATTTAGTGGCTATGAGGTATGTGCGCCAGATGAATGTATTCATTTCTTCTGTCCATCTTTTGCGCGCACGATTTCTGCCTGGGGCGGGTGCAGGTTCAGTGGCGACAGCCTCCTGCACAACGTCCTCAGACATATGTGATACAGAGTTTGATCTAGTTGAAGACTGGTATGAATATGGAGATGATGTAGGTGATTCGAATGAATGAAAAGGTGAGGGTGTCGATGAGGTTATATCGCTTAGCATGTCGGAGTCCATGTGTGTCGCTTGGGTCGTTTGACGGGTTGCTTTCGCCGCTCGGGGATTCTTGGCACCCCTAGGCCCAGTCTCAGGCTGGCTTCCGTCATGACCAGTGATGTTACTGGGTCCGCCGAGCACTTGGGGCCGTCTACTTCTTGTTAATACCATATTATTCTCCATTTGGGTTTTGGGTTTGAGACCGTTAGTTGGGGAAGGTTGGCCAAGATGTTGGTGGCTAATAATATGTTCGTCCTGTATCGGTAAGTACAGGGTTTGGTCAAGTTCGTAGTGACCGTTGATATGTTTATGCCTCCCCTCAAGGCCACCACCACGTCAAGGTGGTCCCCCGGGGGGTTATTATTATTATTATTATTAAAACTGCGAACACAAAATTAAGGAACATTAAATAGATTACTAAGTAGAACATTTAAACATGACGATACAATATATATTTTTTTTTACAATTTATTTAGTAGTTGGGAGAACAACTTAGCAATTGGTCGCTTGAGCAAAGAATTTTTCGTACGTAAGGTGACGACTCTAGTGATATTATCCTTGTCTGGAGGTTTCGCTACAATAACACCGAGAAGCCATTTACAAGGCGGTAAGTGGACTTCTTTAACGAGTACCACATCGCCTTCCTTGGGTTCTGGCGTTTGGTCCTTCCATCGGTATCGCTGTTGTAATTGATTAATATAATCATTCGACCATCGACGCCAAAAAATTTGTAACATACGTTGTGTTAGCTGCCACCTCCTTAATGAAGAAATGCTCGAAGTCTCATAATTGTAATCAGGAGCAGTAACCAACGGTTCTCCCACTAGAAAAGGCCCAGGGGTCAGAAAATCATCAGATAAATTCCCTATCCTCGACAGTGGCCTAGAATTCAGGCATGCCTCTACTTGTGTAAGCACCGTAGCTAGCTCCTCATATCTTAACGTATGATCCCCAATTATTCTTTTTAAATGAAATTTCATTGATTTAATTGCAGCCTCCCACAAGCCTCCAAAGTGCGGAGCACGAGGAGGGATAAAATGCCAAGCGGTACCGGTAGAGGCTAAACTCTCTGTTACCTCCTTTCTTAAATATGATTGTTCCGATTTAAACAAAGATGAGGATGAGATGCAGTTCATGTGAAGCTCCCACAAAATTGGTACCATTGTCGCTCCACAAATCTGTACAATGACCTCGCCTAGCAATGAAACGACGAAAAGCGGCCAGAAATCCATTTGAGGTTAAGTCACTTACGGCCTCGATGTGAACAGCTTTGGTCGCCATGCAGACGAATAAGCAAATGTATCCTTTATAGGATCGGAAACCTCGACCTTTGGTGGTTCGGATGTTGATAGGTCCCGCGTAATCAACTCCGCATTTCTCAAATGGTCTTTCTGGTGTGATTCTAAAAGAAAGAAGCTGTCCCATTAGTGGGTTTTGTGTGGATGCAGCGCTTTTTACGCAAATTGTACATTTGCGAATATGTGCCTTAATCAAGGGTTTGACACCTATTACCCAAAATTTAGAATGTAAGTAACTTAATATTAATTGTGCTCCACCATGTAAAGTGTTTTTATGAGCCTCGTCTATTAATAATCTTGTCAAAAACCCAAGTTTTGGAATTAGTATTGGCTGTTTCTTGTCTTCAGTGAAGTTTGAGTTGTTAAGCCTCCCACCAACTCTTAAAATGCCCTTAGCGTCCAAGAATGGATTTAAGGTAAGTATTTTACTACTCCTTTTTATTCTTTCTTTTCTTTGCAATGCTTTGATTTCTTCGGTAAAGTTTGCTTTTTGACTTTTCTTTATACAAGTTTCTCTAGCTTGATTAATTTCATCTTTTGTTAAAATTCGATTAATGTGCCTTTCTTCCTTTGGTTTCAGCAGGTTCAAAAATCGCCTACAATAAGCAATCACCCGAAGCAATTTATTGAGTGAAGAATATCGACTCCAAAATTCATCTTCGACTGTAACCATTAAAACTTTGATTTCTTCTAAATTTGTTTCAAAATTTTTCATTTTATTTTTTGTCATTATTTTTTCCTTTAATAATTCAGGACTATTTTGCCATAAGAACGATTGTAGTAATTCGGGCGGCCGAAGGCCTCGAGAAGCGCAATCTGCTGGATTTTGCTTAGACTGTATGTGAGACCATTGGTAAGGTTCGAGACATTCAAGAATTGTTGACACTCTATTTGCCACAAAGGTCTTCCACTTGTTTGGGTGACTGTTGATCCAAGCTAGGACAACTGAGGAATCTGTTCACGCATACCAGTTTTCTTTTATGATTCTCATCACGTCACTCACTTCTACCAATAATTTTGATAAAAGTACGCCTCCACATAACTCTAACCTTGGAATTGACACTTGTTTTATTGGTGCAACTTTAGTTTTAGCTGTCACCAGACTGACCTTAATGTTGTTATCAGAATCAATGACTCTCATATATACGACTGCTGCATAGGCTACCTTGGGAGCATTGCAGAAACCATGCAGCTCTACTCTCGTGGCATCTTCTTTAGATCCCAACCAATGCGAAATAGTTACTTTTTCTAAAAGTTTTAGCACTTTCCGGTAAGTTATCTACTCATTTAAAATATTGTTTGGAACCTCTTCATCCCAATCAACTCCTGATAACCACAAACTTTGTATAATAATCTTTGCTTGAATAATTGTTGGTGCGATCCATCCGAGAGGGTCTAATAATCTCGTAATATCAGATATAATTTTCCTCTTTGTCACAGGTTCTCTTAACGTCGGAAGCGTTACCGTGTACTGAAATGAGTCAATATTTCGATTCCAGGTAAGACCTAATATTTTCAATACTGGATCTGTTTTTAGCTTTAATCCCTTTTCTGCATCCTCTTCTTTAATCCTATCTCCTTCTGCTATTTTTTCTAGTAGTTCATCATTGTTGCGACTTCTGTAACTGAAATCCCCCTTTGCTTAACAATTCCCTTAGTTCTTTATAGACAGTTACACCTTCTTCTACATTGCGGCAGCCTGTTAATAAATCGTCGATGTAGAAATCTTGCAGGACTCGAGTAGCTGCCAATGGATATTCAGCCCCATCAAGAGCTACTTGCTGCAAAACCTTCACTGCCAGGTAAGGAGTACATGCAGTACCAAAAATTACTCTTAACATTCTGTAATGTTTTATTTATTCTGTTCTATCTTCCCTCCAAAGTATTCGTTGATAATCGACATCCTCTGGGTGAACCTGGCGATACATTTTGATAATGTCAGCCGATAGACATATCGGAAAAGCTCGCCACCTCATTATTATATGTCTTAAATCTGATTGTAAGGTGGGGCCCACCACCAAGTTATCATTCAATGACTTATTATTTGAACCTTTACATGATGCATCATTAACCACTCTTACCTTTGTGGTTTCTTTGTCCTCGCTAACAACCGCATGATGGGGAATATAAATGGCCTTTGTGCTGAAATCTGGTGACTTCACTAACTCCATATGATTTAGATAAAGGTAAATCATTTATGACATCTCTGTATCTAAGTTTCAGTTCTTTATTATAATTGAATTTCGTTTCTAATGATTGCAATCGTTTTTCAGATATTCTCAACGAATCGCCTACTTCAGGAGTTTACGTGTTAAAAGGAAGACGGACAATATATCTGCCATCTTCGTCTCTTTGCACTGTTTCAGCAAACAATTTTTCACATCGCTTTTCCTCTTCTGTCAGTAACTTAAGCCTAGGAAGACTAACTTCAGCTTCTAATTCCCAAATTTTTTTTTTAACATTTCGTTGTCTTGAACCTGACAATGCATTACGTGAATTTTTTGAGAAGAATTGCGTGAAGTATTGACAGTACCTAACAAAATCCATCCTAATGTCGTTGACTGCGCCACTGGTGTACCATATGGACCTTTTTTCACTCCATCTTTGATGATCTGGCTATATACCTCAGCGCCTAATAATAGGTCGACTCGATTGGAGGTATAATATTCTGGGTCAGCTAAGGTCATTTTAGGGAGCTCATCCCACTCTAAAGATTCTATATTAGTTGCTGGTAAAAGAGTGGTGATAGATTTCAAGACGTATGCCTTCACAATTATGACCACATCTGGATCAATACGAGCTCTTGTTTCCAGATTTATGGCCTTGGAGATTAAATTATTACCTCCACCTACTCCTGAAATTATGCCTTAGATGGGAGTTTTCTTTAAACCTAACATTTGTACTGTGGATTCAGTAACAAATGATGATTGAGATCCTTGATCTAGAAGTGCTCTTATCGTAAGTAAGTTTCCCGTTTTAGATAATAACTTTAACTAAAGCTGTAGCTAAGAGTACATGCTGACTTATCTTATTTCTAGATATACATGAAACAAACGAAGAAGAATTTTTTGTGGCTAAATTTTGAGTGTTTTCTTGACTATCCTGATTTTGTTCTGGTTGTGTTACTGGATGTAAAAGGGTGTGATGTTTTCTTTTACAAACGTTACATTTAATTTGGTAGCGACATATTTTAGCCGAATGATTATTCCCGAGACAGCAAAAGCAAATCTGGTTGTTTTTTACAAAGTTACGGCGCGCGTTAACCGACTCTTTGCAAAACTTTTTACAATTGCTAAGTTTGTGCTCCTCCGAACAGAATGGACAACTGATATTAATTGCATGCATAGAATTTACCTTAACAGGATGGCAAACTTTATAGTTGGATTTTGAGTCGGAAGGCAGGAATTCTATAGCTCTTTACCGATTGGATAGGAACTCTTGAAACTGATCGTAGTTAGGTGGATCATCCCTTGGAACATTATTGCTTACATAGAATTCCCACTGTCTTCTTAACTCAGGATCCAGTTTCAATGTGATAATATATATTATAAGCACATCTCACGTACTGGTCTTAATACCAAGATTAGCAAGTGAGACGAAACAATCATTAGTTGTATCAATTATATCCTTTAGACTATTAGCAGATTCGCTTAAAATATTACGTTGACTTTACATCCGCTTTATAATTTGATGACAAATAAATATTTTGTCGTTGTACCTATCTTCTAACAAAGCCCAACTTCTTTCATAATTATCACTTGTTATTGGAATATGTTTCAAAAGACGTTCCGCCTCGCCAATTAGAAGCACTTTTAGATATTGCAATTTTTGGACATTATCCAAATCACAATTTGAATGAATTAAAGATCTAAACAAATCTCTAAACGTCGTCCACTCAGAGTACTTGCCAGAAAATTGTGAAATATTGGACTTAAGTTATTTGACACTATTCCTAATAACCATATCGGTACTTGATTGATTAGCACCCAAGGCATGATCTGCTAATGCTGATAAAATACTTCTAAGCATCGTTTTGTAATCTAAATAAACCTCCTCTGTGTTATCATATATTTCATTTTTAAAATAGGTCGATTTTGTTAATTCTTTTGAGTGTACAATTTTAATTAATTCTTTATGTCCCGATAAAAATTCATGCCAAAGTTGCTCTAACATTTCTAAGCGTGATTCTATATATTCTTTAGTAAGACGTTCTTTTGGACTTTTTTTAAAGTTTACGTCTGCCTTTTTATTGCGAGAACTTAAATCCTCCTGACAAAATATTAGGTTGTCCATACGTTCTGCTAATCTTTCCCTTTCTCTACTCATTTTTATTAATATATAAGTGTAATATGTAAGAAATTACAACGCTAACAAGGCTTAACAATAGTAGTAATATTTACAAAGTAATAATTACTTAACTAATTCTAATACTTTTATGTAATTATTATATAAAAGCATAAAGTGCTTTAATAAATTGCAACCAATATCCAATACAAGTTACAACTAAAATTTAAGTCTCAACTGTTCAATAAATTTTCTAAGTGTTTGCAATAAAATACTTGACAAAATCGGACATAGGTTCCTAGTACCTTCGTTTTTAAGAAATTATACACTAAGTTAATGTTACTTTATATGCAAATAAGATTAGAAGTTAAATTTAACACAAATTTTCAAAGATAAGCAGTTCATAGAAATAAAGTTCAAATTGGCATTTAAATTTAGTACTACTTTTAAAGGAAATACCAGTATAGTTTAATGTTAAGATCAAGACACAAAAAGTACTCACAGTTTTGTATGACCACCTTGCACAATTCACTAATCCACTGCACGATTTCTTCCTTATGCAAATTTTATTATCGCCGTTAACATCCTCCGCAATCAAACTTCGCGCGTTGTTGTGGCTGACGCAGCGCTAGTGTTAAACAAATTGGAGTCAAACTATTTGGCTAGCTTGTTAAAATTATTGCTCGCACGCCAAATAAATGTATTTAGTCTATAATTTGCGGGTGCAAACGGGAGACTTAAAATTGTGTTGATTAGAACAACAGGTAGAAAAAAAAGATTTTTAGGTCAGAATTTGAACAAGTGCATATTTCAGACATTCGTTCTTTATTTTACGTATTTGGAGCTATTACAGTAAACTTTTGCAAAGTAGAATTATCACTTCACCAGAAAACAGTTAGTTTGTTTCATATTTTTGCACAAAGATGATATTAAGTGTATAGTTTGGTAACGCGGTAAGGTTTATGCGTTAGGTTGCCTATCAACACCCCCGAACGGGTTCCCGCCTTGTCGTAGCGGGGGGGGGGGGGGGGGGGGGGGCTTCGTAGCCGTGGTTTGGTCACCCACGGTGAACAAAGAGGAAAAGAGGAACCCCTTGGCTGGCCTGTGGAGTAGGGCCGGCCCGAGGTGGCCACTCCGAGTGGGCTTGGGGAGCCCACTTCGGATGTGTGTCGGTGGGCTGCGGTGAGAGGGGTGTCCGCTCCCTCTACCGCTGTAGTGTGTGTGAGGTGTGTTGAAGAGGTGTGTTGGTATGGCGATGCGCCACTCACCCTATCCTCCGCGACTCAGACGGGGCCGCACCGTCAATTGATGCGGTGGTGGTGGGGCTGCGGGGGTGAGAGGAGTGTCGGTATTGCGAGGCGCCGCACTCCTTACCCTCCACAGCCGAATCTTGGTTGGCGGCGGAGCCATAGACTAGATCCGCTGCTGGGGTCAGGAAGGCTGGTGCCCTGCATGCTAGTTTTTCCTGGCCCCATGGCCTTCGCGCATCGCACACGGAGTCGTCCGTTGCACATGTGAAATTGGAGGCCGAGAAGGAGGGCGCGCTATGTGTTGTGTTGCGCCTTACCTGAGAAGGAGATGGGGGAGGAGTAGTCCTCTCCCGAGGAGAGGCCGCCATGGGGCGGCCAGCGCAGGTGGGGCCGCGGATGTGTGCGAAAGCATTCCCGTGGCCCTGCCAATATGCGACGAAGGTGGAACACCATAGGGTTATAGTCTGTGCGAGTCCGACATGACCCGTCCTTGTCCCCGCGAGGCGGGTATGCGTAGGCATTTCCCCTGTAAAAAAAAAAGGTTGCCTATCAAAGCCTATCAAAGTTCACTGAACCATCCCCTTTAGATTTCTTAACAGGAGGGATATTGCCATATATTTTTATTTTTAATTGTCACGAAAAAGATATTGCTGCCCATCTCCAATATATACTTACAACACCCACGAGGCGATATGGTGTGTTGAATACTCTTACAAAGCCGACACACGGAAATAAAATTAAACTATTATGTTATTACTGTACAGCAATTATCTAGAAAAAACTATGGCAGTTTCTGCTAAGAGAACAAGTATCACACGAAACCTTTTCTTCCTCTCAAAGATACCAATAAAAAGATAAGATTTCCCTAAATAAAATAGGTTAAGCTTAGTCTAAATCGGAGGATCGAGAAGGGATTTGCCTTAAACGCGTTAGCGAGGCGAATTGGTGATTACAGTACCAGACGTTTTGCACCTTTGAAGCTAGTTCCTTTCCAGTTTGCGGAACTGATTTAAAAGAGATGTTTGTATTGAGTACTATCGGAAATCACACGATTTCCCAGCAATTTCTATAGTGAAGACTCAAGGGACAGTTTCTATTTCGTTGCTACTTGACAAAAAATCATTGTCTTCTGCCTTAATTTATCTTAAAAACAGCTTATAATATTTTTTTTTATCAATGACAGTTACTCGACGCAATGATTCGTACCTACCTGCCAAGTGTGGCCATTATGACAAATATTCTTTTTGAGGCAATATACGGAGGAGGCATACGACTTTTGATAGGCTATGTTACGAGTATATCAAAGCCTACCTGACGGTCGAGATACAATCTGTAGCGCTTCAAGACCAGGTTGCTAGACGACAGGTATTTTATGTCAATAACTAACTCACTCATCGTACTATGATCTTTGATAATGGTTTTATACAACACACCAAAAATTACGGAACATTAGTATAGATCCTATGCGGTTGACAACTCTCGACAATTTTCGGAAAATGGTTCCATATCATAAAAGATTGATTAGAAGTAGAAAGGTCTTAATCGCGTCTTAAAATTGAAGGCACAAGAATCTGCTCATTAACACAGCGCGTGGTTTTGTGTTACTTGCACGGTGTATAACATATCTCAACTTCCTTCTTCTTCTTTGACCCGCAAAAATTAACAGCTGAAAATGGAGCTCTACCGTTGAGAGGGTGTGTCTATTTCGCCACGCTTGGCAAGCAGTTTGGCAATCACAGTACTAGACGTCTCACTTTTTTTATGACGCTCCTTATCGTCGGTCTAGATATTTTGCGTCTAAGGTTAACAAAATTATTATGCCGGCATCTGTCGAAAGCCATAAGATCTCTTTAGAGTTTCCTAACGCCGATAACAACACCTATGGGACGAAATGGGGTGACAGAATAACCTACGCCACCTCCACGCTGCTACACTTATCGCTCATAAAAGTTACAAAAGTTATGTTACAGCCTATTTACGTCCCACTGCTGGGCACAGGCCTCCCCTCTATTCTTAGAGGGTTTTAGGGCAAGAAAATGTCCTGCCACACTACGCCAATGCGTGTTGGCGAACTTCTCATGTCTTTGAATTTTTTTTCTTATTCTCAGACATGCAGGTTTCCTTAAGATATTTTCCTTCACCGCCGAGCTAGTGGTAAATCAGCACTTAAAATTGCAATTAACAATTTCATTGGAGCCGATGGAGATCGAATCCGGCTTGCTCTGCATACTGTGAAATTTACAGCTAATGCTAACCATCTGAGCTACCACGGCTCTACTTATCGCTCATACTTACACTTAATTACAAAGTAAAAAAATTAAAATTTAATTTTCTTATTGTTTTTGGACAGAAGAATATTTCATTTAATTTTAAAATATCCATAAAATATGCTGAGACTGGATAGTTCTATTTCATACTAAAAATTTTGAAACGGGAAAATTGAACATTTCCGTAACTGAAAGTTTCCAATACTTTATGTTTACTCTTGGCCCGCCATTGTAGGTTGAAGAGCGACTCTTAAATTGAATGCACTACCATATTCCTGGCTTCCCCGCATAACAGGTTTACCTAGAACACCGTTTCTCCATTCACGTTTACAAATGTTATAACAGACTTTATGGGTACACTCAGCCAAAATCTATTTACATCGGACATTAAATGACTCTCGTTCTCTCTCACCTCCGCACTTGCTGTGATATATCCTAAAATATGAAACTATATGCAACAAGTGCATTCTATCATATAATTTATGAATATTATAAATATTATTTTTATTTTTATTTTAGGCTTTAACTTTTAATAAAGTAACTTTTCTTACTTTAAAAAGTAAAAGCCTAAAATAAAAGTAAAAACTACAAACAAAGTAAAATATCATAATAGCAGCATCACAATTTTCGACTTCGGAAGACTATTTTAGTGTAATTATTTGACTTCTTTAGTAGGCTTAAGTACAATACAACCTGAACTATCGTCTAAATAGTTAAATAAAAAAATTTCACATCTATCTTTCCATCCTTAGGAATGGACATATTTAATCACTGTTTTAAAATTATAAAGTTATCTAATATTTATGGGACCACCACTGAAGTAATAATTATACCTATAATGTATAAAAATACATGCCTATATCTATTTAATAAAAATGATCATTCAAATTGATTTGCAATTGATGAAGATATCGCGTTACATTCATACAAAAAGAACATAGGTACGGTCAAATTGAGAACCTCCTCCTTTTTCTAAGTTGACTAAAAATAATGCAAAAAGTCATTTGCAGCAATCAATTATGTTTAAAAACTAACTGTGCCCCGCAGTTTCACCCGCGTAAATCACGATGAGTTACGCGACAAGACATCTCGTTTAAACTTAAAGTTACAGCCTATAGTAAGATCCAAAAGTTTTTGTTCTGAACTGTAAATGAAGGATACATCTCAAACCACTATAACTATTTGACTTCACCTCATCATGAGTGTTAATTTTTTTCTCTGTAAGTTGGATTTCAATTTTAAGAAAAATAATATATTAGGTCCCAAGTCGGGATTTATATTGTGGATAGTCGATCGCGATGAAACCGCATTTCTTAATTTCAGCCTTGGAAACACCCGATGTGTGAACCGGAGCATTTTACGTGAATGCTCTAACACAGCAAATAGTTTGATTCTCCGCCGGTGTCTTACCCTCTTTTGACAACTGGATTTTATGCATTTCGAAATTTGTGATCGACAGACTGACTTTATTTAGCAATATAACAAAATAAAATTATTTTATATTTGTTTTGTGGGTAGGTAACAAAAGTCCCAAAAATGTTATGACATGAAAGTTTTATATCAGTGAATAATCTAATGTTAGGTTTTTTTATAGGATAGGGTGACAAACGAGCACACAGTCCACCTGATAGTAAGTGGTTGCTGTGGCCCATAGAAATCTACATCTATCTACGATTACGAATCAAAATACAGATGCGTTGTCACTCGTGAGGACTAAGATGGAATGCCTCGTTTCCAGTAAAAAGGGTTTCCGGTTCTCTACACTCACCTTACGAAACACAGCAGCATTAAGCTGCTATTTTACGCTGGTATTCTGTGAGAGCGTGGTCCTTCCCCGGTCCAGCCGACCCATTCGTGCTACAACCATAATATAGCTGCAGCATGGCTCTACCACGTAAAAACGTGTTAATGTGGCCATTAAGTTTATGTGGCCAGAAACTTTGGGACCTTACTTAATACATCCAACAGCTGGGCACGGGAGTCCTCTCACTTCTGAGAGGATTTTAGGACAAGGAAGTATCCGCCGCCATGCTCTAATACGTTTTGGTGGACTTTACATGTCTTCGAAATCTTCCGTTCGTTGGATTTCGTTCGTTCTGTTATGTCCAACCTTAGTTTGTTAAAACCGCTGACTCGATTATTTTATATAGTATAGAAGCGTAGTGTTTTGAGGTAATTGAGGCAGTGCAGCTCCAACCCATATTAAGTGCATATCGCACACGCCCGTTCACGGCTTTAGTACATTTTTTGTATTATTTTAATATTGGGAAAATAAACCAAAAGAACTTCCGGAATTGAGTGTAAAAGTTTTTTTTTTTAAAAACACCTTCTTAGCAGCCCTCCTAACAAATTTGGTGTCAGAAGTGGAATGTCACAAGGTCTACTCGTATATCGGTAGCGTGGCATCCGAATCCTGGGAAACTCTGAAGCAAGATCGACAGTAAGTCTCCACCCCACGAGTGTGAGCCTGCATCATCCGAAACACCATAAGGTCTCAGCCCCACGAGCTTGAGGCACATCATCGTCATCAACCCGAAGTTAATCAAGGCTGTCAGTCTCCACCCCACGCGTGTGAGCCTGCCCTGAGCTGCTGAACTCCCACCGCACAACCACGTGGACGCCCGCCGTCAAACGACTCCCCTGGGTCTCACTGCAACTTGACTCCGCTGCACGTCATCGCAACACGACACCGCCATAGCAACCAATGTTCACCGCAGTGTTCGTGATATTGTAAGTTAACCTTAATTTAGCGATAATTTTGTACTACTTTGTTCTAATTCTTTACATTTTTTGTCATTAATTGTATACTATATCCTTATTTTACCAATTTTGTATTTCCTAACTCCTTAAACTATTTTTTTATTCCACACTCATAAGACTAAAACTTTAAAGGAAAAACCAGAAGAACTAGACATGTCTGACAAAATTACCTTATCCGTCCTTACAAAATGTATTAAATCTTATAATGGCGATAGAGAATCACTTCCAGTGTTTCTAACAGATTGTGATAACGCCATATCACTCGCGAATTCAGAACAGCAATCAGTTCTGTATCGTTATATCATATCCCAGTTAGAGGGAAAAGCACAAATCGCGTGCTCATTAAAAAAAAATAATAGTTATTTAATTGAAAAAAAAACAGGTGATATGGTTGACTTAAAATGTCACCATAGACTTCGCAAAGCCTTATCCCCTATCTGGAAAGGTCCTTATAAAATAATTGAATTAAATGGCAAACATAATGTAACTCTTCTCATAGGTCGTAAGCATATGAAATACCATATTAATGAAATTAAACCAGCTCATCCCTAATTTTACTTTATTTCATGGCCATAAGCCACCAATTCAACGCTGAAACTCAAATTATATTTATGATATTCCAGGTATTTAATTCGATCAAATAACTGCAATTAATTTTTAATAACGATTTTTGTAATGTTGTAACGCATATAGACGTAGTTTCACTTAATCCACATCTAGACAATATACATTCACTTATAAGCAAAACTGCAACGCTCTGCAAAAACTTGCAACTCCGTGGTTTCGTTGAATGTAATGATATCATAAGTCCTATTGAATTCTATTTTTGTATTATTAAATTCTAATTTTGCTAAATTTGAATCTTTGTCGTATATAGTTTCTACCGAAAAACAAACAAGGCATAAACGAGCTTTAGAATTCGGTGGAGAAATTTTGAAAATCTTTTTTGGAACTCTAGATGCTGATGATGCACGAAAATACGATGCAGCCATTAACGCTTGTCAAAATAGCGAATCCGAACGACTAAAACTAATGAAGGATAATATCCACATAATTCAATCTTCTATTAATGTTTTTAACTCAACAATATATAAACTAAATGCGAATGAAAATAAATTAAATTCTCAAAAAAGTTCTTTAAATATTGTGTTATCCCAAATTGTCAAAAAACAATGACCAATTATCACATATCTCTAAAATATATGTTTTACTTAATATAATAGAAAGTTCTTTGGCCACTATTTCTAATTTCTTAGATAATGTACTAAACTCTATCTTATTTTCTATAGCAAACATTTTACATCCTAGTATGATAAGTCCTACAAACTTACTTCGCGAGCTATTAAAACAGAGTAACTATATAAATAAGCGACTAGATTTTCTAGTACCATTATCAGTTGAAAATATACATACTTTGATAGATATTTCAAAATTCACATCTCTTTATTATAATTAAATAATAATTTTCATATTACGCATACCACTGATTTCTTCTTTAAAGTTCACTTTATACAAATGCATACCCTTACCAACTCCTCATAATCCTAATAATCCTAATTCTTTCGCCCTAATTCAACCTTGGTGGGCCTTATCTTGGAATAACAGAAGATAGACTTAGTTATAGTTTGTTAGATAATTTAAATTATTGTAATATTATCACTTATGATTATTCTATATGTCTTTTAATTTCTATATTTTCTACAATTATACAATAAATTATACAATACAATCTATCTTGTGAAACGAAATTGTTAACTGAAGTAACGTTATGTTTACCATTTCAATGTAACTCTAAACTTTTATATGGACAAATCGCCATACATCGATGCATAAAATAAATAATAATAAGTTTATCTCTGTACAATCTGAAAAATGTAAATTAACTATAAGATGTAATAATATATAAAACAAGATTTTACTATTTTAGGAACAGGTATCCTAAGTTTAAATGAAAGCTATATTGGTTTTTCTAAGACAATTCAATTATTACCATCTACAACTAAACCTATTAAAATTTAAAATAAAATGAATTTATACTTTAATATTACAGAAGACGATTGTTGTTATAAAGAAGTTTTAAACAAATCGATTCCCTACTTATCCCCTATATCTTTAACTAGCCTAGACATCTAAAATATTCTTATCATTCCTTAAATAACTTAGAAAATGAGATCAATAAGGTTCAAGAACAATCTCACATTATTAAATATGGTAATTACTATTCATCATTTACATACTTCTTGATCATTTGTTTTATTTTTTATATGTTACCAATAAAATGTTTTATTGCTTTATTAACAGAAATAATGATTCTTGCTGCTGTATACAAATATTTAATCAGTGCAATATGCCGTGTATTGAATTATTAAACACGAATCAAAAGTTAGTAACTCTAGTGAGTTAACTGAAGTCTCATCATCAGACGATGATAAAAAAGATTCTATATCCTTACCCAACATGCCAGTGCAAAATCAAATGAAAATAACATTTGGTAAATTCAACTTATCAAATCGAAACTTATGTAATAGTTAATTACTATATTACTTGACTATACTTATACCATAAATTTTATGTTACATTATAATTTAAGTTTATATTTATTTTATTTTATACACTGTGTCTTAGATATTAATATTATTAAATGTTTGTATTTTAAATAAATAAAATTAAATAAATAAATCTTAGAATTAATTCAACACTGAATATTCTACTATTTCATTATCCACTGAATCTTTTACTATTTCCTTGTTCATTAAATATTATAAAAATATACTAGTTCATAATGTCAATAAATAAGTTTTAATAATTTTGTGAAGATATTGTTTAAGAATAGTTTAATTTTACTTTGTCTTTGTACTCTGTACTCAATTTGATTTTATAATAAAAATTAATATTTTAACCAATTCTATTTTACTATTTTATGATTATTTTTGTATTCAAATTATTTCTAATTTTCACTGTATTGTTTGTAAGACTCTGCTCATCCCTTATTTAAAAAAAGAATGAGCTCCGTCAAAAGGGGGAGATGTTATGTCCAACCCTAGTTTGTTAAAACCGCTGACTCGATTATTTTATATAGTATAAAAGCGTAGTGTTTGAGGTAATCGAGGCAGTGCAGCTCCAACCCATATTAAGTGCATATCGCACACGCCGTTCGCGGCTTTAGTACATTTTTTGTATTATTTTAATATTGGGGAAATAAACCAAAAGAAAAATAAATAGCCGTGTAGTGGCGGTCAAGAATATCCAGTACCCCATATCCTCCCGTGGGTGTCGTAAAAGGCGACAAAGGGAAACAGGCAGGAGATGGGCAGCAGCATCTTCCTGATAATAGCCAAAATTTCAATAAAAAAACTGCGGTTGCCAACCCGCTCGCCAAGCGTGGCAACTATGACAAATACCCCCCAATGACTAAAGCAACAAACAGACGGCCCCCGCCCACTGCGGCCCTGCTATTCCCGGCTACGGTGGCGACCATGGTAACGGCGGGGCAGGGGGTGCTAAGAATCTCCGGTGGAGGTTCAGTTGCTACCTTAGACGACTCGACCTGGCAACGTACAACGCACGCTCCCTGAGGACTGACGAGAAGATCGTGGAGCTGGAAGAAGAGATAGACAAGTTGCGCTGGCATATTATAGAATTATCCGAAGTCCGAAAAAAGGGGGAGGACACGGTAATCCTCGAATCCGGCAACTTACTCTAGCACCGGGAGGGCGACCATCTGTCCCAAGGAGGTGTCGGATATATCGTCCACAAGTCTCTCGTTAACAACGTTGTAAAAATTGGGAGTGTGTCGACGAGGGTTGCGTACCTTATACTCAGAATCACCAAACGGTATTCGCTGAAGGTCACACAGGTTTACGCAAAACCTCGGCACACCCCGATGAGGAGGTGGAGGAAATGTATGAGGATATCTCTAGAGCCATGCATTCCTCCAAAACCTAATATACGGTGTTAATGGGAGACTTCAATGCAAAACTAGGCACAAGAGAGAACGGTGAGCTGAAAGTAGGGAAATTTGGAATAGGGCAGCGGAACCCAAGGGGCCAGCAGCTGGCCGACTTAATGGAGAAAGAGGGCCTCTTTATGATGACCTCTTTCTTCCAGAAGCGGCCTCACAGGAAGTGGACCTGGTCGAGCCCCGACGATTCGACAAAAAATGAGATTGACTTCATTATGACGACCAGACGACAACTGTTCAGTGATCATCGAATAGTTAGAGGCACACTGAACCTAAACGTTAAGTTGGAGAGGTCTCGTCGAATGAAGTCAACGCTCCGTCCCCCTCGTGCTCTGTTCCAAAGTCCCGAAACCTTTCAGCTAGAGTTACAAAACCGTTTTCAGTGCCTAGAAGACTGCAATGAAGTGGACGATATGAATGACAAACTCGTGGAAACTGTCCATGTGGTCGGAGCAAAGTTCTGCAAGACCCGCCGCAGAAGAACACAAAAATTCTCCGATCACACTCTTAATCTCATGGCTGTTAGACGAGAGATGAAGCTACATTCTTCAACAGATTTGACAGCATACAGGCTACTGAACAGACAGATCTCCAAATGCATGCGGCGGGACTTACACTACTTCAATGCAGCTCGTATTGAAGAAGCGATCGAGCGGAACCAAGGCTCCAAAGCCTTTGCCAGAGATCTGACTGCCAGAAAGAGCCAACTGTCAAAGAGGAAGACAGAGTGTGGCAGCATCGTTTCCGGGGACACCTGAGATTTTGAGTGAGATTGAGAGGTTCTATGGGCAGCTGTTTACGTCATCGTTGGAGCCAGTGTGAGTAACGATCCAAGAGCGAGTCTCATCCGACACTATTCCGAAGATATCCCGGACGTCAGTCTGAGCGAGATTAGGATGTCTCTCCAGCACCTTAAAAACGGTAAGGCCCCCAGGCGAGGATGGAATTACAGCGGAGTTTCTGAAAGTGGGTGAAAGACCGGTACTTGAAGTCATTCAGAAGCTCTTTAATTCCGTCCTCCATGGTGGCATTACACCGGAGGCGTGGAGTAGAAGTGCGGTGGTCTTGTTCTTCAAAAAAGGTGACAACGATCTTTTAAAGAACTACAGACCGATTTCCCTTCTGAGCCGCGTCTACGTGCTGTTTTCGAGAGTCATTACGAATCGTCTCGCGTGCAGACTTGATGACTTCCAGCCTCCTGAACATGCCGGTTTCCAAAAGGGCTTTAGCACCATAGACCACATACATACCCTTCGGCAAATTGTACAGAAGTCCGAGGAGTACAATTTGCCACTATGTCTTGCGTATGTGGACTATGAGAAAGCCTTCGATTCCGTCAAAATTTGGGCGGTGCTGCAGTCCCTTCAGCGGTGCCAAGTTGACTGTCGGTATATCGAAGTGCTCAAGTGTTTGTACAGTAAATCTACGATGGCTATCCGAGAACAGAACCAGAGTACGAAACCTATCCAACTGCAGAGAGGTGTAAGACAGGGTGACGTCATATCCCCGAAACTCTTCACCGCTGCATTGGAAGACGTTTTCAAGCATGTGAACTGGAAAGGATACGGTATCAACATCAATGGCGAGTACATCACTCACCTTCGATTTGCCGACGATATAGTCCTTATGGCAGAATCGCTGGAGGACCTGAGCACTATGCTCAATGACCTTAATAGTGTTTCCCAACGGATAGGTCTTAAGATGAACATGGACAACACAAAGATCCTGTTTAATATCCATGTCACACCTATGCCGGTAGTTGTTGGGAACACTAAGCTCGAAGTTGTTGACGAGTATGTTTACCTGGGACAAATAGTCCGACTAGGTAAGTCCAACTTCGACCGAGAGGTCAATCGACGGATTCAACTCGGCTGGGCAGCGTTCGGGAAATTAAGGCACATCTTCTCGTCAGGTATACCTCAGAACTTGAAAACGAGACTGTACACTTAGTGCGTGTTGCCAGTGATGACATACGGAACTGAGACGTGGTCCTTCACTGCTGACCGGATGAGGAAGCTGAAGGTCGCTCAGCGAGCTATGGAGAGGGCTATGCTCGGAGTTTCTCTGCGTGATAAACTCAGAAATGAGGATATCCGCAGTAGAACCAGAGTGACCGACATAGCCCAACGGAGAAGTAAGCTGAAGTGGCAATAGGCCGGCCATATAGCTCGAAGAACCGACAACCGATGGGAAAGATAGGTTCTTGAGTGGCAGCCTCGTACCGGCAGGCGAAGTGTAGGGCATCCCCCCACTAGATGGAGTGACGACCTGGTAAGATATGCAGGAAGTCGATGGATGAAGGTGGCTCAGGACCGTGCTTTGTGGCATTCTTTGTGGGAGTTCTATGTTCAGCAGTGGACTTATGAAGGGCTGTAATGATGATGATGATGAAACCAAAAGAACTTCCGGGATTGGGTGTAAAAGTTTTTTTTTAAAATTACCTTCAGAGTGGCCCTCCTAACAGTTCGAAGGATTAATATACGATAATTTTTTGCCACAAAATATCTTATTGTAGCTTATGTATAAAATATAGGCATATAGTGCCGAGGACTTTTTATACATGGAGAAAGGTCAACACTTTTGTAGAATATTACGCCAGCGTAGGTGGAAAGAAAAATCGGGGATGTTTTTTGTTCCGACTTGCTTAACAGTAATCAATATAAGGCTAGCTGTGAGGTGTAGGCTAATGATAGAGCAAGAAGTAGCTTATACTATTTCTCATGAATCTGATTATAATATACAAAAATAATTTGTTAAATCGGACTGGTAGTTCCAGAGATAAGCGTGTTTAAACAAACAAAAAATAAAAAAGTGTGTGTCAACGCACGACTAGAGTTTACCCCTTACAAACGATTAAAAAATGTATAGATTAGTAAATGAACGCATTTGTTATATTAACGACAGCATGTATGATACATTTATTTAATCTTTATAAATAAAAATTACGTGGCAGATTGTTTGTCCGCGATGAACTCTTAAACTACTGAACTGATTACTATGAAATTTTGCACAATGTGTGCAGTTTGGTCCAAATTCAGAGATAGGATAGTTCTTATCCCTTTGAGTGACCAACAATATTTTTTATTGGTAATTTAAGGATTTTTATAGGATAAGGTCGGAGAGGGCAGTACGACGTCTGCCTGGCCAGCTAGTTATTTATAAACAGTTATACAGCCGAGAGAACTCTGTGCTGGGGGCTGCGCAAGATAAGTTGCGCATGACATTACGTAGTCATGGAAACATGAATACATAACGTAACGAATGACGTAACGTTTAATTTTACTCCTTATAAATTTTCATACCCCGGGCTTAAATATGGAAATCAATTCTTTAAGAGTAAACTAAAGTAAATCCGCCCTGGCTTTGCACGGGTGATTTTTCAACTTCGACAACAGCGCCACCTACCGCGTACAATTGTGAATCTAAACCATCCCACGGGGACCCACTCAAAAACACACAAACATTTAACCAGACACGGTCGAGCCAGTTTCGAGTTTTAGCGAGACTAATGGACAGCAATTGATTTTTATATAAGAGATAGATTACAAAAGTACTCGCTTGTGGTTTGATACATAAAGTAAATAATATAAAGTAAGAAAATAACATATGTCGCTTCAATGGCTTACTTGTTATTTAGTCCCCATACATTTATTAAGCTGTCGGTCGTTATTAACTTGCAACGCAATCGATGTGATTTCATTATTTTTGAATCTAGCAACTATCAAGTGGATGATATACTGGTCTCCATATATTCCTATAGACAAAGACTATTGACATACAACTAAATGATTCGATTTTTTTTAAATATCCTCTACCCCATATCATCCCATGGGTGTCGTAAGAGGCGATATAGGGTAAGTTAAGAGTTGGACAGCAGCATTTTATTATTTTCCAAATAGTAACTAAAATATTAAAAAACTGCGGTTCTCAAACCTCCTGCAAAGCGTTTCTTCTATGGCAAACATCCCCTCTGCGAGGCGATCTATTCGAGAGGCCTATGTTCAACAGGACCTTTGATAGGCTGTAATGAAATGAAATATATTATGAGCCTTGCGTAATCATCATCATCATTACAGACCTTCACAAGTCCACTGCTGAACGTAGGCCTCCCTCAAGGAACGCCACAAATCACGGTCCTGAGCCACCTACATCCTTCGACTTCCTGCATGTCTTACCAGGTCGTCACTCCATCTAGTGGGGGGACGCCCTACACTTCGTTCGCCGGTACGAGGCTGCCACTCGATAACTTTTTTCCCCCATCGGTTGTCGGTTCTTCGAGCTATATGGCCGGCCCATTGCCACTTCAGCACCAACTGCAACTAATTCGTTGGGCTATGTCGATCACTCTGGTTCTACTGCGGATATCCTCATTTCGAAGTTTATCACGCAAAGAAACACCGAGCATTGCCCTCTCCATAGCTCGCTGAGTGACCTTGAGCTTCCTCATCCGGCCAGTAGTGAAGGACCACGTCTCAGTTCCATAAGTCATCACTGGCAACGCACTGATTGTACAGTCTCGTTTTTAAGTTTTGAGGTATATTTGACGACAAGATATGCGGTAATTTCTCGAACGCTGCCCAACCGAGTTGAATCCGTCGAGCCTTGCGTAATATGTTAAATTAATCCACCGCGAGTGGTGCCGATCGAAGTCGTGCGACGTCGCCGGCAGTCTGTGTGAGCCCTTAAGCTTCGTGTTCAAAAATGTACTCAAAGTATATTAGAAGTACAATATTATGAGTAGACTACACAAACAAGCCACTTTCATACTAAAGATCTGAAATAAAATTCCTTTTCCTTACAAATAAAGATTATTTCTGCAAAATGAACAGGCGTTTTCAATATCAAACGCTTTAGGTTTACGTTCAATTTGTCAAATAATCCGTGAAAATGTCCGAGAATTATTTTATTTACTTCTCTTTGAAACATGGCACCAAACGCGCTACCACACCTATATATTCACGAGCCGCTAAAAGATCTGAACAAAATCATCTTTATATTATATATTTATATTATAAATATGATCTATAAGAGACATATTGTTATTTCTGGCATTAGTACTAAAAGGAATGATCAAAAATTTATGTTTTTGCCATAAACATAAAAGATTAAAAAGAAGATTAGAAAGAAGAGAGATTTTAAGATTTTTTAGGGTTCCGTACCTCAAAAGGAAAAAACGGAACCCTTATAGGATCACTTTGTTGTCCGTCTGTCTGTCTGTCTGTCTATCTGTCTGTCAAGACCCTTTTTTTCAAGAACGCGTAGAGGTATCAAACTGAAATTCATATCAAATAGTCGAGTCTATTGTCCCTTAGAGCTATGAAAAAATTAAACATCTCAGCTAACGCAATCAAAAGATACAGCCGTTTATGCCGTAAATTTTCGACATTGGAAGGGAATCAAAACCTACAGGGTATTTCTCGTGAACTCAGAATCTTGAAATTTGGTACGAAGCAACGTTTTATAGCACATATAAAGGAAAAATTGCGAAAAGCATCAATTTTTAGTTACATCATATAATAAAAATATTTTAATAATTTTAAACTTATATACCTACGGATTTGTTCGGAACCCTCGGTGCGCGAATCCGACTCGCACTTTGCCGGTTTTTTTAAATCTCGAACATTGAGAAATGAAGAAACGAACAATACCTAATACTATTAAGCAAAAAATATTTCCACAAGTAATATAATTATTTAAGCTATGAATTCCTATTCAAATGAAATGGTTTTGTAACCAAAGGAACCACTTGCAGACTTAAGAGCCTTACGTGAAACGAAATTTCTCCCACTCACAAGAAAACAAATTAATTCGGCAAAACAAACACAAACATCAAACGTTTTGAGCTTAGCTTAAATTTGCCAAGGAATCCGTGAAAACGCTTAAGCGCTCTTTTATAAACTTCTTTTTGCCTCTCTTTGAAACATGAATACATACTTTTTAATGGATGGAAATAGGTTAATTTTTCTGTTTATCCTTTATAATACTAGCTTTTCCCCGCGACTTCATCCACGTAGAAGGAAATGGTTATAATAGGATTTTTAATTGGGTTTTTACTTCATTAATTTTGTTATAACACAAAGTAAATTATTATGTAAAAATGTTTGAATATTTATTAAATATAACATCTGTAATATCTTTATTAAAGTGTAGGGATTTAAAGGTTAAATAAACATGAAAATAAAATAAAATTTTGTTATATTTTATGAATACGAAACTCGGCCTTTGATCTGGTGAAAGTGACACGGGGGTATTATCTTAATTGAAATACTACACCTACCGCAGTATTTCTTTGTAAACAATATTTTTTTGTTTTTCCTTCGGGTGCTAGAATCACCATGCTACTCTGTACGCTTACTCTGGAGCATGCCACATACAACTGACCGTGGGAGTAGCAGCTTTTTCTCAAGTCTAATCCCGCTACCTTAAGATTTGCTTACCTAATTTTTATAATGTTGTAACGCATATAGATGTAGTTTCACTTAAGCCACATCTAGACAATATATATTCACTTATAAGCAAAACTGCAACGCTCTGCAAAAACTTGCAACTCCGTGGTTTCGTTGAATGTAATGATATCATAAGTCCTATTGAAGTATTATTAAATTCTAATTTTGATAAATTCGAATCTTTGTCGTATATAGTTTCTACTGAAAAACAAACAAGGCATAAACGAGCTTTAGAATTCGGTGGAGAAATTTTGAAATTCTTTTTTGGAACTCTAGATGCTGATTATGCACGAAAATACGTTGCAGCCATTAGCGCTTGTCAAAATAGCGAATACGAACTACTAAAACGAATGAAGGATAATATCCACAAAATTCAATCTTCTATTAATGTTTTTAACTCAACAATATATAAACTAAATGCGAATGAAAATAAATTAAATTCTCAAATAAATTCTTTGAATATTGTGTTATACCAAATTGTCAAAAACAATGACCAATTATCACATATCTCTAAAATATATGCTTTACTTAATATAATAGAAAGCTCTTTGGCCACTATTTCTAATTTCTTAGATAATGTACTAAACTCTATCTTATTTTCTAAAGCAAACATTTTAGATCCTAGTGTGATAAGTCCTACAAACTTACTTCGCGAGTTATTAAAACAGAGTAACTATATAAATAAGCGACTAGATTTTCCAGTACCATTATCAGTTGAAAATATACATACTTTGATAGATATTTCAAAATTCACATCTATTTATTATAATAAAAGAATAATTTTCATATTACGCATACCACTGATTTCTTCTTTAAAGTTCACTTTATACAAATGCATACCCTTACCAACTCCTCATAATCCTAATAATCCTAATTCTTTCGCCCTAATTCAACCCACCAAGCCTTATCTTGGAATAACAGAAGATAGACTTAGTTATAGTTTGTTAGATAATTTAAATTATTGTAATATTATCACTAATGATTATTCTATATGTCTTTTAATTTCTATATTTTCTACAATTATACAATAAATTATACAATACAATCCATCTTGTGAAACGAAATTGTTAACTGAAGTAACGTTATCTTTACCATTTCAATGTAACTCTAAACTTTTATATGGACAAATCGCCATACATCGACGCATAAAATAAATAATAATAACTTTATTTATGTACAATCTGAAAAATGTAAATTAACTATAAGATATAATAATATATAATACAAGATTTTACTACTTTAGGAACAGGTATCCTAAGTTTAAATGAAAGCTGTATTGGTTTTTCTAAGACAATTCAATTATTACCATCTACAACTAAACCTATTAAAATTGAAAATAAAATGAATTTAAACTTTAATATTACAGAAGACGATTGTTGTAATAAAGAAGTTTTAAACAAATCGATTCCCTACTTATCCCCTATATCTTTAACTAGCCTAGACATGGACACTCTAAAATATTCTTATCATTCATTAAATAACTTAGAAAATGAGATCAATAAGGTTCAAGAACAATCTCACATTATTAAATATGGTAATTACTATTCATCGTTTACATACTTCTTGATCATTTGTTTTATTTTATATGTTACCAATAAAATGTTTTATTGCTTTATTAAGAGAAATAATGATTCTTGCTGCTGTATACAAATATTTAATCAGTGCAATATGCCGTGTATTGAATTATTAAACACGAATCAAAAGTTAGTAACTCTATTGAGATAACTGAAGTCTTATCATCAGACGATGGTAAAAAAGATTCTATATCCTTACCCAACATGCCAGTGCAAAATCAAATGAAAAGAACATTTGGTAAATTCAAGTTATCAAATCGAAACTTATGTAATAATTAATTACTATATTACTTGACTATACTTATACCATAAATTTTATGTTACATTATAATTTAAGTTTATATTTCTTTTATTTTATACACTGTGTCTTAGATATTAATATTATTAAATGTTTGTATTTGAAATAAAAAAAATTAAATAAATAAATCTTAGAATTAATTGAACACTGAATATTCTACTATTTCATTATCCACTGAATCTTTTACTGTTTCCTTGTTCATTAAATATTATAAAAATATACTAGTTCATAATGTCAATAAAGAAGTTTTAATAATTTTGTGAAGATATTGTTTAAGAATAGTTTAATTTTACTTTGTCCTTGTATCAACTCAATTTGATTTTATAATAATAATAAATATTTGAACCAATTCTATTTTACTATTTTATGATTATTTTTGTATTCAAATTATTTCTAATTTTCACTGTATTGTTTGTAAGACTCTGCTCATCCCTTATTTAAAAAAGGATGAGCTACGTCAAAAGGGGGGAGATGTTATGTCCAACCCTAGTTTGTTAAAAGCGCTGACTCGATTATTTTATATAGTATAAAAGCGTAGTGTTTGAGGTAATCGAGGCAGTAAAGCTCCAACCCATATGAAGTGCATATCGCAAACGCCGTTCGCGGCTTAAGTACATTTTTTGTATTATTTTAATATTGGGGAAATAAACCAAAAGAAAAATAAATAGCCGTGTAGTGGCGGTCAAGAATATCCACTACTCCATATCCTCCCGTGGGTGTCGTAAAAGGCGACAAAGGGAAACAGGCAGGAGATGGGCAGCAGAATCTTCCTGATAATAGCCAAAATTTCAATAAAAAATTGCGGTTGCCAACCCGCTCGTCAAGCGTGGCAACTATGGCAAATACCCCCCAATGACTAAAGCAACAAACACACGGCCCCCAGTCCCCTGCGGCCCCGCTATTCCTGGCTACGGTGGCGACCATGGTAACGGCGGGGCAGGGGGTGCTAAGAATCTCCGGTGGAGGTTCGGTTGCCACCTACGACGACTCCACCTGGCAACGTACAACGCACGCACCCTGAGGAATGACGAGAAGATCGTGGAGCTGGAAGAAGAGATAGACAAGTTATGCTGGCATATTATAGAATTATCCGAAGTCCAAAGAGAGGGGGAGGACACGGTAATCCTCGAATCCGGCAACTTGCTCTATCACCGGGTGGGCGACAATCTGTCCCAAGGAGGTGTCGGATTTATCTCGTTAACAACGTTGTAAAGATCGGGAGTGTGTCGACGAGAAGTGCGTACCTTATACTCAGAATCACGAAACAGTATTCGCTGAAGGTCATACAGGTTTACGCACCAACCTCGGCACACCCCGATGAGGAGGTGGAGAAAATGTATGAGGATATCTCTAGAGCCATGCATTCCTCCAAAACCCAATATTCGGTGTTAATGGGAGACTTCAATGCGAAACTAGGCACAAGAGAGAACGGTGAGCTGAAAGTAGGGAAATTTGGAATAGGGCAGCGGAACCCAAGGGGCCAGCAGCTGGCCGACTTCATGGAGAAAGATAGACTCTTAATGATGAACTCTTTCTTCCAGAAACGGCCTCACAGGAAGTGGACCTGGTCGAGCCCCGACAATTCGACAAAAAATGAGATTGACTTCATTATGACGACCAGACGACAACTGTTCAGTGATGTCTCTGTGATCGCGAGGGTGAAAACTGGTAGCGATCACCGAATAGTTAGAGGCACACTGAACCTAAACGTTAAGTTAGAGAGGTCTCATCTAATGAAGTCAACGCTCAACAGTGGTAGAGCCACGCGGCAGCTTTTGCTGTCGTACGGATGGGCTGGCTCGAACTGGGGTGGTACCACGACCTCACAGAATACCAGCGTGAAGTAGAGGTTTACCTCTGCGTTTCGCTTCGTGAGTGCAGGTGGCCAAAAGCCCTTTTTACTGGAAATGAGGCATTCCATCTTAGTCCTCACGGGTGACAACGCATCTGTATTTTGATAGATGTAGATGTCTATGGGCCGCAGCAACCACTTACCATCATGTGGACTGTGTGCTCGTTTGTCATCCTTATCCTATAAAAAAAAAACGCTCCGTCCCCCTCGTGCTCTGTTCCAATGTCCCGAAACCTTTCAGCTAGAGTTACAAAACCGTTTTCAGTGCCTAGAAGACTGCAATGAAGTGGACGATTTGAATGACAAGCTTGTGGAAACTGCCCATGCGGTCGGAGCAAAGTTCTGCAAGACCCGCCGCAGAAGAACACAAAAACTCTCCGATCACACTCTTAATCTCATGGCTGTTAGAAGGGAAATTAAGATACATTCTTCAACAGACTTGACAGCATACAGGCAACTGAACATACAGATCTCCAAATGCATGCGGCGGGACTTACGCAACTTCAATACAGCTCGTATTGAAGAAGCGATCGAGCGGAACCAAGGCTCCAAAGTTTTTGCCAGAGATCTGTTTGCCAGAAAGAGCCAACTGTCAAAGTTGAAGACAGAGTGTGGCAGCATCGTTTCCGGGACACCTGAGATTTTGAGTGAGATTGAGAGGTTCTATGGGCAGCTGTACACGTCATCATTGGAGCCACACGCAAGTGTGAGTAACGATCCAAGAGCGAGTCTCATCCGACACTATTCCGATGATATCTCGGACGTCAGTCTGAGCGAGATTAGAATGGCTCTCCAGCACCTTAAAAACGGCAAGGCCCCAGGTGAGGATGGAATTACAGCGGAGCTTCTGAAAGCGGGTGGAAGACCGGTCCTTGAAGTCCTTCAGAAGCTCTTTAATTCCGTCCTCCATGGTGGCATTATACCGGAGGCGTGGAGCTGAAGTTCGGTGGTCTTGTTCTTCAAGAAAGGTGACAACGCTCTCTTGAAGAACTACAGACCGATTTCCCTTCTGAGCCGCGTCTACGTGCTGTTTTCGAGAGTCATTACGAATCGTCTCGCGCGCAGACTTGACGACTTCCAGCCTCCCGAACAAGCCGGTTTCCGAAAGGTCTTTAGCACCGTAGACCACATACATACCCTTCGGCAAATTGTACAGAAGTCCGAAGAGTAGAATTTGCCACTATGTCTGGCGTATGTGAACTATGAGAAAGCCTTTGATTCCGTCGAAATTTGGGCGGTGCTGCAGTCCCTTTAGCGGTGCCAAGTTGACTGTCGGTATATCGAAGTGTTGAAGTGTTTGTACAGTAGAGCTACGATGGCTATCCGAGTACAGAACCAGAGTACGAAACCTATCCAACTGCAGAGAGGTGTAAGACAGGACAGGGTGACGTCATATCCCCGAAACTCTTCACCGCTGCATTGGAAGACGTTTTCAAGCTTCTGAACTGGAAAGGATACGGTATCAACATCAATGGCGAGTACATCACTCACCTTCGATTTGCCGACGATATAGTCCTTAAGGCAGAATCGCTGGAGGACCTAAGCACTATGCTCAATGACCTTAATAGTGTTTCTTAACGGATAGGTCTTAAGATGAACATGGACAAAACAAAGATCATGTTTAATGTCCATGTCACACCTTTGCCGGTAGTTGTTGGGAACATTAAGCTCGAAGTTGTTACGGTTTAAGCAATGAGCTAAACTTAATACTAATGGAAGAAGTTTCAAGGAGATTGATATTAAAGTCTCCACATATTACAACAGACTTGTTCTGTTTACTAAGTTTGAGTAAAACTTCTTCCACAATCCTTTCAAAATGGTCATAACTAGCACATGGGGTCTGTAAACACCTACAACAATGAGGTGCTCGAGCTCGACACAAGCCATTTCTACAGTTCGTTCAACAGAGAGGCTCACAATATCCTTACGTTCTTTATATAATAATGACTTATTTGTTAATATTAAGGAGCCACCACGTAAACTTTTTTCTCTATTGAAGGAACTGACCACCTAGTGATTTTTGAAATTAAACATGAAATTATAATCTTTTAGCCAATGTTCAGTAATACAAAGGATGTGTATATTGTTACTATTTAAAAACAATTTAACTTCCAATTCTTTGCCCAACATGCCTTGTATATTTTGATGCACCAGGTGTAAACAATTTTTATTATTTATTTGTGGGCTGTATTCAAAATAATTAAACTCTTACTATTGCTAGAGATTGCCTCTATTGTCTCATTCACTAATTTAAATTAGTTGGAACTGATTCCAAATTAAATGTCAAATGATTATGCTCAATAAAAGCAGTCTTGGTAGCCAAAAACTTGGCTGAGTTAAAAGGTAAATAATAAGATAGCACATTTGCTATCAGTCTTAAATTATATTTGGATAGGTAATACCTATCTTTTGTTCAAAACTTTTTTATTAAATTATTTATGTCAATAACATGAAATTTATGATTATTATCATTACAGTTATATGTCAAATTTAAATTATTATTAAATATTAAATTATGCATTTGTATATTTAAATTATTTCTTAAATTATTTTCCTGTGGCAATCCCTGTATATAAGGCAGTGTAAACAAGATAATTTTGTGTACATTTAAGTTATTAAGTTGTTCAATATATCTTAATAACTGTTTGTTGTTTACACTGCCTCTTCTACCAACAATAATTATTATTGTACTATTTGGGCAAAATTTAGTAACAATAATTTTATTTAGGATGTCACTAAAAGATGCTCCAGGCATGCAGCAATTTGTAACTTTTTGTCCCTTTAAAGAGTTATTTAAAGTTATGCCTAGATTTTTTCCCATGTCATCGCTATAAACAATTATATTATTTTTAGTAATATTTGAGTTATTTATTATTTTAATATCCTCTGCTATGGCACTGTCATAGAGTTTTGGTGGTGGTATAATATTATCAGCACACACTGACTTTGAAGAATCTGGTATTGAGCGCTGACACTCACATTGATATTTAACTAAGGAGTCAAACCGCTCCTCATTATATTTACAAGTCTTTACCAGATTATCCATAGCCAATATGTGTTTTTTTATTTCATTTTGGGCTGATTTATATTTATTGGACACAGTTTGAAGGGAGTTCATAAGTGATAATATTTCTGATTTAAGGCACTCTACTTCAGTCTCATAACATTTTTTTATGTTATCCACATCAATTGAATACAAATTAAGTTCACATAACAATGCTTGCTTTTCTTTACATACATTAACATAAATTTTTGGTATTAATCTTATTTCTTATTAATTTTTGTACTTTCCTTATGTATTTTTTAACTTTTATATACTTATTCAATTTGGTTTTACTGCAATTAATCCTTACTGTGTTTCCTGAAGTGGAAGTGTCGTCACCAGTCAAGTCTATTGTTGCAGATTGCTGTATAAGAAACAGTTTGTTATTTCTCGCATTAGTACTAAAAAGAACGATCAAATATTAGTGTTTTTGCCATAAACATAAAAGATTGAAAAGAAGAGAGATTTTTAAGATTTTTTTTTTAAATCTCGAACATTGAGAAATGAAGAAACGAAGAATACCTAATACTGTAAAGCAAAAAATATTTCCACAAGTAATATAATTATTTAAGCTATGAATTCCTATTCAAATGAAATGGTTTTGTAACCAAAGAAACCACTTGCAAACTTAAGAGCCTTACGTGAAACGAAATTTCTCCCACTCACAAGAAAACAAATTAATTCGGCAAAACAAACACAAACATCAAACGTTTTGAGCTTAGCTTAAATTTGCCAAGGAATCCGTGAAAACGCTTAAGCGCTCTTTTATAAACTTCTTTTTGCCTCTCTTTGAAACATGAATACATACTTTTTAATGGATGGAAATAGGTTAATTTTTCTGTTTATTCTTTATAATACTAGCTTTTCCCCGCGACTTCATCCACGTAGAAGGAAATGGTTATAACAGGATTTTAATTCGGTTTTTACTTTATTAATTTTGTTATAACACAAAGTAAATTATTATGTAAATATGTTTGAACTCTTATAAAATATAAGATCTGTAATATTTTTATTATAGTGTAGGGATTTAAAGGTTAAATAAACATGAAAATAAAATAAAATTGGGTTATATTTTATGAATACGAAACTCGGCCTTTGATCTGGTGGAAGTGACACGGGGGTAATATCTTAATTGAAATACTACACCTACCGCAGTATTTCTTTGTAAACAATGTTTTTTTGTTGTTGCTAGAATCACCATGCTACTCTGTACGCTTACTCTGGAGCATGCCACATACAACTGACCGTGGAAGAAGCAGCTTTTTCTCAAGTCTACTCCCGCTACCTTAAGAGTTTGAATTTGAGTTTTGTGTATCTCATGAATTTGAAGGGATAATTTGATGGTATTAGGCGAATCCTAAGAATAAATACAGACTCTCCTCGAGAACAACTGTCAGTATAGTTGCCTCGATTACATTGCGATGCAATGTTTTCACTTGCTATCTGGTAGAACAAAGAGCAATGGCAGAAAAATAGTTGAATAAAATTATAGCGTCTAGAAATAAGTTATATATAAAATTAGTTTTATTATTTTTCTATGATTTTTCAAATAAAAATGTATTTTAATTAAAGCCACAGAAAAAAACAAACATTTTTGGGAATATCAAATGACTTAAATCATTTTACTCTATTCAAATGTTGCCATTTAGTATATTTATACTATTTCCGTATACACTTTGTAAGACTACCAACACAACACACAAAATATTTTTATATTAAGTTATTATTAGTAATAACTGTACTATCAGTAATAATAAAAATAAAGTGATATGGCTGAGAATAAGCCTCTTACAAAGAATTTCCTACAATAATACATTATCTCAATCATAGTACTATGTAACAATTCCATCGAATGTTATGCCAGCACTAGCTAAAATTAAATGTCACTGTTTTTTACTGGCTTTACTACGGCTCTGGGTTCTAGCCCTTCTGGGAATGCCACTATGATACAAAAGACCTGGAGCCATACCAGAAATATAAATTTATAGTATGCAAATATATAATAGAGATGCAATAATCTAAAAACTCTCAATTATGTATTATGTATTAAGCTAACATCAAACAACCACAGGAAGCATGACTTTTTCCAAGTGACATAGGACATAACCTAAAAAGTTCAAATGTATTATCTTATTTTTTGACGCCTTGTCAGTACAAAATTCATTGACAGAGTTATTAAGGGACTGACGCTTAACATTTTAAGATATTTTTGGTATATAGACGCTACCATTTCTTCTCAACTAATTTTATGTATGAAAGTCTGCCATTGTTCTTTGGTGGATTTAGATTGCGCAGCAACATAATTGGCGCGCCAACTCTCAATTTTAATATGTGAGTTGGGAGACCAGGAGGCTTCAGTGTATTCAGGAACTCGACCTGATAATGAATGGCGTCATCGGTGATTATCACTGACTCGGCGGATTTATTTTCAACCACTTCGATAATTCGATAATTCTCAAAAGTATTTCATTAATGAATGAAGCTTTTTTTTATAGTATAAGGGTGACAAACGAGCACACAGTCCACCTGATGGTAAGTGGTTGCTGCGGCCCATAGACATCTACATCTATCCTCGTTTGCGAATCAAAATGCAGCTGCGTTGTCACCCGTGAGGACTAAGATGGAATGCCTCATTTCCAGTAAAAAGGGCTTGTTCGTTTTTTGGTGTTAGGATGGCAAGCTTGCATAGCCATTCTGCAGGTTTATCGTGAATATTGGGTAAATTTTAGCTATAAGCTTACAGTGGAAAAAATTGTACCTAACTCTGTAGGGGGAATTATATTATTATCAGTTCCGGGAAATACCATTTCCTATTTTAAGCAACAGGTCTGAGAACGGTCCGGCAGTAACATCCCCTAAGATATTTTTGATAAGGTTCAGTATTGTCACTGAAGGCCACATATGGGACCGCATCACGCACGCTTTAACTTCGTCTACTCGCGTTCCTCTGGGCACTACTGGTAACGTCTACCGGAAATCGCCTGCTAACAATACAGTTACTCCTCCCATTTGACAATTATTATTCCTAATATCTTGAAAAGATCTATTTAGGGCTTCGAAATCCCCTTTATGAGCCATAGTACTCTCATGCCAAACAATTATTTCGTTTTGCGGAGTACTTGTGCCATATTACTTTGTTTGGGTATATTGCAGAGTTAGGTTTCATTTTATATCAAATCGAGAGGAAGTATAAACGTGTAATTTTACCACCTTCTGGCAGCAATTCCAGACGATGTGACCGCTAAGGCGATATCACGATTGCTTCCCACGTTGGCCAACAGTAAAAAATATAAGCTAAGCCAAGCCAAGCCGAGCCGAGCCGAGCCGAGCCGAGCCGAGCCGAGCCGAGCCGAGCCGAGCCGAGCCGAGCCGAGCCGAGCCGAGCCGAGCCGAGCCGAGCCGAGCCGAGCCGAGCCGAGCCGAGCCGAGCCGAGCCGAGCCGAGCCGAGCCGAGCCGAGCCGAGCCGAGCCGAGCCGAGCCGAGCCGAGCCGAGCCGAGCCGAGCCGAGCCGAGCCGAGCCGAGCCGAGCCGAGCCGAGCCGAGCCGAGCCGAGCCGAGCCGAACCAAGCCAAGCCAAGCCAAGGCTATGCTGTGTGTGTGTGTCTGTGTGTGTGTGTGTGTGTGTGTATCTGTGTGTGTGTACATCCATGCTGTTTGATATGTCGTTGGTAAAAATGCTAAGATTAGTAGTAGTAGAACGATTGCTCATAAAGATAAAGATAAAGATCATTTTATTTGTTCAAACATGAGTATACATACATATGCATGCAAGATGTTAAAAGAAAAATATCTCGACAGTCATGTTTAGCCTCTACGGCGTACAAATGTTTAAAAAAAATTAAAAAAAAATTACAATTCCTATTGGCCTTCGCCTTATTTAGTATTAAATAATTATACAATAAACATTAAAACAGAAAACAAACATCATTCGAGAAGAGAATCTATATATTTAAATATACTTGTACTAAAAAACATACCTTTATTTACCTAAATGATTGTACAAATTCTTAGTGTTACATACTTACATTAGTCAATTTCGTATATTATTACTTTCGATTATTTTATGAATTCTACTTTATTATGTTCAATTAGCAGTAAGATAATGTGCAATAATTTATATAAATGTAGTTATTATATGTCATAGCAGTTAGTGGTCAATGTTGTCTTGCAGAAAGTCATTAATATTGTAGTAGGCTTTATTTGCAAGCAAATTATTTCATTTATTTTTAAGTATGTTACTATTATGTTCTTTCCAGCGTTTAGGAATTTTGTTATATATTTTTGGGCCCATGCAAAATATGCTGTTATTCATTAACGTAGTTTTTGATTTATGTAGACGAAGTTTACTGTTATCACGTCTATTACGAACGACCGCATCAGACATGCGTGGGAATAGCTTAGGATTGCTCTTAACGAACATTGCGCTTTCCAAAATATAAAGTGAGGGTAATGTCAATAATTTATATTGTGTGAAAAATGGTTTACAGCTCTCCGTGACCTTTAGTTTGAAAATGGTCCTTATGCATTGCTTCTGGGCTTTAAATACTAATTCTTTATTCGTAGAGTTACCCCAAAAGATAATGCCGTATCTAAGAATGGAGGAAACTAAACCATGGTACGCTGTGAGAAGGCCATCGATATTGAGCATTGGTACTAATTTGTAGAATGCGTAAGAGGATTTACTGATTTTTTTTATTAAGGCTTCTGTGTGTGTTTTCAATTGAGTTTTTTGTCAATAATTACACCAAGAAACTTCGCATTATCTACCTCATTAATAATTTTATTATTGTAGCGTGTATGTAGGTTTGACATAGTAGATCCTCTTTGTGTAAAGTGCATAATATTAGTTTTTTCCAAATTGATTTTTAAATTATTATTTTCTAGCCATTTTATCATTGATATTAGGGAATTATTAATGTCATTATTATAGGTATCATTATTTTTATAGGGTATAGTTATGGTACTGTCATCGGCAAATAGTGTTACGTATTGGTTAATGCTTTTAGGTAGGTCATTGATATATATAATAAACAATAGAGGTCCCAAGACACTGCCTTGAGGCACACCATATTTAACTACTCGACCTGATGATCGATAAGTTTCTTCATGAATGGTGTGTGTGTTTATTGATGTTATTTCTGTATATTGCTTTCTATTCGTAATATATGATTCTATGAGATGCGAAACGTTACCTCGGATACCATAAGCTTCTAACTTCCTAATCAAAATGTTATGAGAGACGTAGTCAAACGCCTGCGTCATATCACAAAATATGGTGCTAACAGGAATGTTTTTGTCTACATTTATCATGACTTTATACAAGAAGTCATAAATAGCCATATTTATTGTTTTATTATTACGAAAGCCTTTCTGTTCTTGAGTTAGTATATTATTCTTCTCAAGATAAGTGTATAATTGTTTATATATATGTTTCTCAAATGTTTTAGAGATAATACTTATGAGAGAGATAGGTCGGTAGAATTGCATAAGTTGCTTATCTTCTTTTTTAAATAACGGCTTTACAATCGATATTTTTAGTGCCTCTGGAAAAATACCAGTATCGATGCTTAGATTTAAAATATAACTCAAATGTGTACAGATTTTTCCAGCATCAGTTTTGACGACTTTCGTTGAAAGACCATCATAACCCACACTATTTGTATTTCTTAATGAGTTTATTATTTTGTATATTTCCGCAGGGTTACACGGGGCTAAAAAGAAGGAGTTGAGTCTGTTTTCTATTAAAGATGTAACATTTTTAAAAAATTATTTATGGGGATTATTTTTTCAATAAAGTATGTATTAAATTCATTAGCTATGTCTATAGGTTTAGTGATTATATTATTGTTGATTTTAATTTTTCTAATAATGTCTCTGGGTTAATTTCGTTTTTAACTATTAATTATCTGCCAAGTTGCTTTAGATTTACACGCAGAGGTATGCATGATCCTCCTCTCTTAATTTCCTTTCGAGCAAAACATGCTGCTAGTTGATAATTTGGAATACTTAGGAGGGATTCATAACCTGCCATGATAAAATGTTCAGTAAAACATAAGATGTCCACATTTAAATTTTCATCTAATAGTTCATCAAGGCTCACCGAGATTGCTTCAGATTTGTTCATTAATCCTGCAATATTCTGATGTAGAACATGCAGGTGTTTAGTGGTCACGAAAAAAGGTTTCTTCATCTGTTTCCTGCGGCGTGCATTCATTGATTCTACTTGGTTGGTTCAAAGTGATAATTACTTGATCTTCATGAGCAGAAAATAATTCGTAATCTATTATTATATTTGACATAATGTTCTCGTAGATGTTTTTCCATCCGGTTTTATTTATTCTTCCAGTCCATGTTGTTTATCAGGAATTGCTCGTGCTAGAATTGGATATAAATAGACATATAAAATTTTCTCCAATAACTTTCCCAATGTATTTAGGATAGAAATCGGACGATAATGGTCGATTTTAGTTTTAGTGCCTTTTTTATGGATAGGATAGGATAGGATACGATACGATACGATACCATACGACAGGACAGGACAGAACAGGACAGGACAGGACAGGACAGGACAGGACAGGACAGGACAGGGCAGGAGAGGATAGGACAGGCCAGGACAGGACAGGACAGGACAGGACAGGAGAGGACAGGACAGGACAGGATAGGATAGGACAGGACAGGTGTAGAGTAGAGTAGAAATATATTTTTTGAGAACTTTTTTTTTATAAAGCAAAAAGCAAATCGAAATTCCGTCGAAATTTAGGCGGTGGAATGGAATGGAATGGAATTGAATGGAACGGAATGGAATGGAATGGAATGGATGTGAAAGGAATGGAATGGAATGGAAAGGATGTGAAAGGAATGGAATGGAATAGAATGGATGTGAAAGGAATGGAATGGAATGGAATGGAACGGAACGGAATGGGATAGGATGGGATGGAATGGAAAGGAATGGAATGGAATGGAATGGAATGGAATGTATGGGAACATACATATATTAAGCTGCCGGTCAATATTAGCTTGGAACGCAATCGATGTAATTTCTATAAAACTAATTTTACGGATTTTATCGCGTTTATTAACTTTTTTACATTCCCGACGTTTCAAGCACTTTACAGCACTCATCGTCACGGGGGGGACTGAGGTGTATGATGTCCCAATGTCATAGTTAACCACGGCTACCTCCAGATTAAAAAATTATTAATTTTTGATCCAATCTACGCAGTATGAACTTACAGTATCATGAAGTCTTGCAGTTGTATGCTTGGGTTGAGATTTAATTTTATTAATTATGGGATCCCAAGCAGATGGTAGCACCCAGTCATCTTCTCTATTGAAATTAGGATGTTTCTTGATTTCAATAGCCTCGCGAATCATCCTTGGAAGGAATTGGTGTTCTTTAGCGAGGATTTGTGGTCTATCAAATCTAATGTAGTGACGGGGGCGATCCTGTACGTGTTCACAGACTGCAGACTTCCCGGAGCGTCTATTCTTCACATCAGCTATGTGTTCTTTAACGCGGGTTTTTATAGATCATTTAGTTTGTCCTATATAAGAGAGACCACATTTACAATCAAGCTTGTACACTCCTGCATCTTGCAGAGGAATATTACACTTGACTGATGGTAAAAACTGACTAATCTTCTTCGGCGGCTTGAAATATGTTTTAATGGAAGCACGCTTCAAGATGTAGCCAATCTTGTCAGTGACACCTCTGACATATGGCAGTACAGCAGGCACTCGCTCGACTGTGGCCGGCTTCACTCGTTCACTGTGACGTAGGCGCGGGACCCGAAGCTTATTGTCGTGCAAAACTTGCTTGACGTGTTGGAGCTCGGCGGCCAGGTGTTTACTGTCACAGATCCCTCGTGCTCTCTGAAACAAAGATTTACCCACGGTAGCTAACTGTGAAGGATGGTGGTGAGAATCACCGTTTAAGTATCTATCTGTATGGGTCTTTTTTCTATACACAGTATGGCTCAAGGTGTTATCAGGATTCCGAATTACTAATACATCTAGAAAAGCTAAAGAATTATTTGCCTCTAACTCCATTGTGAACTGAATTTTAGAATTTAAGGAGTTAAGATGGTCTAGAAATGCAGTTACTTTATCTAAAGGAAGAACTGTGAAAGTGTCGTCTACGTACCGCTTGTAGAATCTTGGGTTTACGGGAGAAGTACGCAGGGCTTTCTCCTCAAAGTCCTCCATGAATATATCGGCAACAATGGGAGATACAGGTGAGCCCATCGCCACTCCATCTACTTGCTTGTAGAACTCCTCCTTCCACAATAGGTAGCCAGATGTAAGGCAGTGTCTAAGTAATACTGCATATTCTACGAGCATGTTGTTTTGCTCTAGCCTTCTAGTTACAATCGAGATGCAGTCTTCAACAGGTAAGCATGTGAACAGAGACTGCACATCAAAACTGACCATAGTTTCATGGTCTGCCAGATGTAGGTCTTTAATCTCGCTGACAAAATGGTAGGAATCCTTTGTGTGTGCTCTTGTATGTCCCCTAAGCGGTGAGAGTATATTCGCTAAGTGTTGAGCCAATTTGTAAGTTGGTGAATCGATTTGGCTCACTATAGGACGTAGTGGAGCATTGGGCTTGTGTATTTTTGGTAACCCATACAATTTCGGTGGTTTCGCACACGTAGGTATTATCGATTTTACGTCTAGATTTAATCTTTCGGAGTGTTTCTTTATGAGATCACTAGTTGTTTTGAGTGTGTTATTTGTTGGGTCATTTTTAACCTTTTTATAAGTACTTGCATCCGACAAAAGTTCTTGTATTTTAGAATTATAATCCGACGTATCCATGACTACCGTGGCATTTCCCTTATCTGCGCGGAGAATCGTGAGTTCTCGTTTATTGCGTAGGTTATTCAACGCTTTAAATTCGTCTTTAGGTAGATTCGGTTTTGGCGCAGAACTTCGACGTGACATAGACGAAATGTCTTGACGTATCGCTTCCAAATCTTCCTTTCGCATATTGTTTTTAAATAAGCAGTCCTCGGCGCTGCAGATAATTACTTCGTACGGTAATTTTTTAGGTGTTAAAGCAAAATTAAGGCCTTTCGATAATACTCTAATTGTTGCATCATCCAGAGTTTGTTTTGACAGATTATAGACCGCGCTTAATCTATGATCCGCGTTCGTAGTCAATGGTTGCGTTTCGTTCTCATGTTGACTCAGATGTTTGACATTTAATTTGGTCGTTAATTTTTGATATTTTTCTATATGTTTGTTTTTGCATTCGTTATATTTATTAATTTCTCGTTTATTTAACGTTTCGATGCAAACATTATAATCAAATGTCGTTAAAACTGCCTTTAACTCACTGAATGATGTGTCTATGGATTTGTTTATGGCATGTAGATCGGAGCGCTTTTGTTGGATTACCGTTCGTAACAACTTTTTACTTGCCTGATTTAAGATCTTAGCGCTTCCTCGAATGTCCTTTTTAGTGGATATTTTGACACACGTAGGAATGAGATTATTGTCGCGACATCTCTTCAAGAAGTTTAATGCTGTTAGATATCTTGCGCGCTTAGTCATGAGACAATTCTTTAGCTTTTCTAGATGTATTAGTAATTCGGAATCCTGATAACACCTTGAGCCACACTGTGTATAGAAAAAAGACCCATACAGATAGATACTTAAACGATGATTCTCACCACCATCCTTCACAGTTAGCTACCGTGGGTAAATCTTTGTTTCAGAGAGCACGAGGGATCTGTGACAGTAAACACCTGGCCGCCGAGCTCCAACACGTCAAGCAAGTTTTGCACGACAATAAGCTTAGGGGACATACAAGAGCACACACAAAGGATTCCTACCATTTTGTCAGCGAGATTAAAGACCTACATCTGGCAGACAATGAAACTATGGTCAGTTTTGATGTGCAGTCTCTGTTCACATGCTTACCTGTTGAAGACTGCATCTCGATTGTAACTAGAAGGCTAGAGCAAAACAACATGCTCGTAGAATATGCAGTATTACTTAGACACTGCCTTACATCTGGCTACCTATTGTGGAAGGAGGAGTTCTACAAGCAAGTAGATGGAGTGGCGATGGGCTCACCTGTATCTCCCATTGTTGCCGATATATTCATGGAGGACTTTGAGGAGAAAGCCCTGCGTACTTCTCCCGTAAACCCAAGATTCTACAAGCGGTACGTAGACGACACTTTCACAGTTCTTCCTTTAGATAAAGTAACTGCATTTCTAGACCATCTTAACTCCTTAAATTCTAAAATTCAGTTCACAATGGAGTTAGAGGCAAATAATTCTTTAGCTTTTCTAGATGTATTAGTAATTCGGAATCCTGATAACACCTTGAGCCATACTGTGTATAGAAAAAAGACCCATACAGATAGATACTTAAACGGTGATTCTCACCACCATCCTTCACAGTTAGCTACCGTGGGTAAATCTTTGTTTCAGAGAGCACGAGGGATCTGTGACAGTAAACACCTGGCCGCCGAGCTCCAACACGTCAAGCAAGTTTTGCACGACAATAAGCTTCGGGTCCCGCGCCTACGTCACAGTGAACGAGTGAAGCCGGCCACAGTCGAGCGAGTGCCTGCTGTACTGCCATATGTCAGAGGTGTCACTGACAAGATTGGCTACATCTTGAAGCGTGCTTCCATTAAAACATATTTCAAGCCGCCGAAGAAGATTAGTCAGTTTTTACCATCAGTCAAGTGTAATATTCCTCTGCAAGATGCAGGAGTGTACAAGCTTGATTGTGTATGTGGTCTCTCTTATATAGGACAAACTAAAAGATCTATAAAAACCCGCGTTAAAGAACACATAGCTGATGTGAAGAATAGACGCTCCGGGAAGTCTGCAGTCTGTGAACACGTACAGGATCGCCCCCGTCACTACATTAGATTTGATAGACCACAAATCCTCGCTAAAGAACACCAATTCCTTCCAAGGATGATTCGCGAGGCTATTGAAATCAAGAAACATCCTAATTTCAATAGAGAAGATGGCTGGGTGCTACCATCTGCTTGGGATCCCATAATTAATAAAATTAAATCTCAACCCAAGCATACAACTGCAAGACTTCATGATACTGTAAGTTCATACTGCGTAGATCGGATAAAAAATTAATAATTTTTTAATCTGGAGGTAAACGTGGTTAACTATGACATTGGGACATCATACACCTCAGTCCCCCCCGTGACCATGAGTGCTGTAAAGTGCTTGAAACGTCGGGAATGTAAAAAAGTTAATAAACGCGATAAAATCCGTAAAATTAGTTTTATTTAAATGTGTAGTGTTCGCGTAAATATAAGAAATCATTATTTAAACCAGTACGGACTGGTAATTGCAAATAAAATTCGCCGATTAGAAGATCTCATGACTAAGCGCGCAAGATATCTAACAGCATTAAACTTCTTGAAGAGATGTCGCGACAATAATCTCATTCCTACGTGTGTCAAAATATCCACTAAAAAGGACATTCGAGGAAGCGCTAAGATCTTAAATCAGGCAAGTAAAAAGTTGTTACGAACGGTAATCCAACAAAAGCGCTCCGATCTACATGCCATAAACAAATCCATAGACACATCATTCAGTGAGTTAAAGGCAGTTTTAACGACATTTGATTATAATGTTTGCATCGAAACGTTAAATAAACGAGAAATTAATAAATATAACGAATGCAAAAACAAACATATAGAAAAATATCAAAAATTAACGACCAAATTAAATGTCAAACATCTGAGTCAACATGAGAACGAAACGCAACCATTGACTACGAACGCGGATCATAGATTAAGCGCGGTCTATAATCTGTCAAAACAAACTCTGGATGATGCAACAATTAGAGTATTATCGAAAGGCCTTAATTTTGCTTTAACACCTAAAAAATTACCGTACGAAGAAATTATCTGCAGCGTCGAGGACTGCTTATTTAAAAACAATATGCGAAAGGAAGATTTGGAAGCGATACGTCAAGACATTTCGTCTATGTCACGTCGAAGTTCTGCGCCAAAACCGAATCTACCTAAAGACGAATTTAAAGCGTTGAATAACCTACGCAATAAACGAGAACTCACGATTCTCCGCGCAGATAAGGGAAATGCCACGGTAGTCATGGATACGTCGGATTATAATTCTAAAATACAAGAACTTTTGTCGGATGCAAGTACTTATAAAAAGGTTAAAAATGACCCAACAAATAACACACTCAAAACAACTAGTGATCTCATAAAGAAACACTCCGAAAGATTAAATCTAGACGTAAAATCGATAATACCTACGTGTGCGAAACCACCGAAATTGTATGGGTTACCAAAAATACACAAGCCCAATGCTCCACTACGTCCTATAGTGAGCCAAATCGATTCACCAACTTACAAATTGGCTCAACATTTAGCGAATATACTCTCACCGCTTAGGGGACATACAAGAGCACACACAAAGGATTCCTACCATTTTGTCAGCGAGATTAAAGACCTACATCTGGCAGACAATGAAACTATGGTCAGTTTTGATGTGCAGTCTCTGTTCACATGCTTACCTGTTGAAGACTGCATCTCGATTGTAACTAGAAGGCTAGAGCAAAACAACATGCCCGTAGAATATGCAGTATTACTTAGACACTGCCTTACATCTGGCTACCTATTGTGGAAGGAGGAGTTCTACAAGCAAGTAGATGGAGTGGCGATGGGCTCACCTGTATCTCCCATTGTTGCCGATATATTCATGGAGGACTTTGAGGAGAAAGCCCTGCGTACTTCTCCCGTAAACCCAAGATTCTACAAGCGGTACGTAGACGACACTTTCACAATTCTTCCTTTAGATAAAGTAACTGCATTTCTAGACCATCTTAACTCCTTAAATTCTAAAATTCAGTTCACAATGGAGTAAGAGGCAAATAATTCTTTAGCTTTTCTAGATGTATTAGTAATTCGGAATCCTGATAACACCTTGAGCCATACTGTGTATAGAAAAAAGACCCATACAGATAGATACTTAAACGGTGATTCTCACCACCATCCTTCACAGTTAGCTACCGTGGGTAAATCTTTGTTTCAGAGAGCACGAGGGATCTGTGACAGTAAACACCTGGCCGCCGAGCTCCAACACGTCAAGCAAGTTTTGCACGACAATAAGCTTCGGGTCCCGCGCCTACGTCACAGTGAACGAGTGAAGCCGGCCACAGTCGAGCGAGTGCCTGCTGTACTGCCATATGTCAGAGGTGTCACTGACAAGATTGGCTACATCTTGAAGCGTGCTTCCATTAAAATATATTTCAAGCCGCCGAAGAAGATTAGTCAGTTTTTACCATCAGTCAAGTGTAATATTCCTCTGCAAGATGCAGGAGTGTACAAGCTTGATTGTAAATGTGGTCTCTCTTATATAGGACAAACTAAATGATCTATAAAAACCCGCGTTAAAGAACACATAGCTTTTTTTTTTTTTTTTTTTTGCGGATGGAAAATCATCTAATGACGCCTTTCGCTGTGGGTGGAGCGGAAGGGAGTGTCAGACTTTTACTGACTAAAAACCATCCGTGTTCCTTCAGTGCCCTTACGTTCCGGAGCCGCGGTATCTCTTTCGAACAGCCCGCAGCCCCGGCAGGCGTCGGCCCTTGCGGGCCCCTTCACGCTGCTGACAGCTCTTTGAGGCGCGCGTGGAACAAAACGCGCCGTCGACACGGCCTGTCGTCGTTAGACGGACGGACGGCGAGCTACCCATTGCTCGCCGTCCACAGGCCCGTGCCTACGGTGGCCGGGGGCCACGACGTAGCCCCCGACGCCCGGGGCGTCTCCCGCGGCGGCCGGGAAGGAAAGCTGTTGCTCTTTCCTTCTCCCGCTCCGCCACCTCCTTCGCTAGCATCACTGCTTCGCAGAAGGTGGTGACGGCATCCCATTCCGTCTCGCTCCGGACCATGGCTTCGACCAGGGCCGGACGCGAGAGGTCGCCGCCGCCTATCGCCGCTACGAGGACACGGCGGTGCTCCGCCCAAGCAGGGCACACCTCCACGGTGTGCTCCACCGTGTCCTCCGGTCGATCCTCGCAGTGGGAGCACCCGGGCGTTTCCTCCCGCCCGATTCGGTGCAGGAACCTCCCGAACACACCGTGTCCGGTGAGGACCTGCGTCAGGCGGAAGGTGAGGACGCCGTGGCGTCTCTCAAGCCACTCCTCAAAGAGGGGTCTTATCGCCGCTATAGTGGCGTGCCCAGCACGGGGTTGCGACAGTCGCTCTCTCCATGTCGCCATGAGATCATGCCGGAAGTCTGTCCGCTGCGCGACAACTTGCCGCGGCAGCGGGGTTTCCCCCCGGCATAGTGCCTCCGCGCGCCATTCGTGCAGGCGCGCGAGGACTATCGCCTCCAGATCCCATGGCGGCAATCCGGCAAGGAGGCTCGCCGCCTCGCGGGAGATCGTGCGGTAGCCGCGAACCATCTTTACGGCAACCACCCTTTGGGGCGCGTTTAGGTGGTGGACGGCAAGCCGCGCCAAACCACGCGCCCACACCGGGGCCCCGTAAAGGGCCATGGACCTCACGATCCCCGCGTAGAGCCTCCGGCAGGAGGCGTTTGGCCCCCCCAGGTTCGGCAGGAGCCGCCTGAAGGCAGCCCCGGTCCGTTCCAGTTTGGGAGCCAAACGTCGGAAGTGCTCAACGAAGTTCCATCGGCCGTCGAGGACGAGTCCTAGGTACTTCAACGTCGACTCGACGCCGATGGATACCCCTCCTACCATCACTGAGGATCCCGGTGGTGGCCTGTTCCGAGGACCATGGAAGTGCATGGCCTCGGACTTGTGCAGAGCCACCTCGAGACCCAGTTGCCGGATCCTCTCAACGACTATCGCAACCCCGCGTGTCATAGTTTCCGCCGCCGCCTCGTACGACCCCCCTTGTGCCAGTACCAGCGTGTCGTCAGCGTAGCAAACTACGCTGACGCCGGTAGGGAGGTCGGCGCGCAGCACCCAGTCGTAACCGATGTTCCACAGGGGCGGCCCCAGAACCGAACCCTGTGGGACACCGCACGACATCTCTCGCCGGTTCCACTCACCGTTGCGACCGGGGTAGATGACGGCCCTGTCCGTCAGATAGTCCCCGACTATACGACGGAGATAGGTCGGCACCCGGTGATACCGGAGTGCCTCCCTAATGCAGCTCCAGGGCATGGAGTTGAAGGCGTTGGCGATGTCGAGAGACACCGCCAAGACAACCCCCCTCCTGGCCACTGCATCCCCCGTCGTGAGGGCTCTCACGCGCATGATGGCGTCCACCGTAGAGCGCCTCTTGCGGAAACCAAACTGGTGTTCCGCAAGATCCGGCCCCGTCCCCGCAAGGTGCTCGGCGAGGCGGTTTGCAATTACTCTTTCAAAGAGCTTGCCCACCTCGTCGAGCAGCACCACGGGCCGGTATGCGGACGGAGAGTCCGCAGGGCGCCCCGGCTTCCAAATGAGGACCAGCTTCCCCGTCTTCCAACGAAGCGGGAATTGGCCTCTCTCCAAGCATGCGCTTAGGAGCCCCTCCAGTCGGGGCCCGAGAGCCTCCGAGGCCAGGACCCAGGCTTTGCCAGGCAAGCCATCGGGTCCTGGGGCGGTATTCCTGGCCTTGAGCCTACGTACCGCCACTCTCAGGTCTACCCCGGTCCCTTCCGGGATGTCGTCGTCGTCGTCCTGGTGGTCCGCTTCCGGCACCGCAGGTGGCGGAGCCATAGGCGGGGGCGGATGTTCCCCTCGCGCAGGGAACAGAGCGCTCACCACGTCCTCCACGAGCTGAGGCCGGAGACTCTGCGTCAGCGGGGGGGCCCAGGTGCGGAGTTTATCCCGCACCATCTTGTCAGGGCGCCCCCACGGATCTCTGTCGAGAGTCTCCAGCATCTCCTCACGGGCCCGATCCCGGGCCCGCATGACAGCCTCCCGGAGGGCGGTCTTCGCCGCTCTGTATCCCTCGTACAGCTCCACCTCAATGGCTGCCGCATTCGGCGGACGAATGCGGAGCCTGCGATGCCTGGCGTACAGGTGCCGCGCGGCGACACAAGCCTCGCGCAGACACGTCAGCTCACGCGACCACCAATACACCTGACGCCGGGCGCTTCCTGGTCGGACGCGGGGCATTGCCACGTCACATATCTCGGACATGGCCTCCTGGAACCACCCTGCCTCATCATTGACGTCGGCAGGCCTATCCGGTGATGACACCCAGGCCTGCACGATCGAGGCTTCCAGGAGGAGCTCCCGGTCCAGCTGCTTCAGCGACCAACGCGGACCACTCGGGGCCTGTTGGACTGGCGCGCTCGAGGGCTGGGTGGAGACGTCAAACCGGATGTACCGGTGGTCGGAGTAGGTCTCCACCCCCTCCATGACTCGCCAGTCAATGGCACGCGGCGACAGAGCGGGGCTAGCGAACGAAATGTCCACCACCGACTCGCCCCGCATCCGCACACACGTGGGGACAGAACCCCGATTTAGGACGACCAGGCCTGTCTCCAGAGCCCAGTCTTCCACCATCCTACCCCGCACATCTGTACGACGAGAACCCCAAGCCAAGTTCTTGGCATTGAAGTCCCCGAGGACAAGTACGGGGAGGGGATAGCTTCCGACGACTGCTCTCAGCTCTGCAAGAGAGTTATGGAGCTCGGCGAGAGATCGGTTCGGGGAGAAGTACACCCCCACAACGACGAACTCCCCGAACCGTGCTGCTACGCACCCCTGACCCCTCCTGACACCTTCAAGGGTCGGGGTACCGGCGGCGGCCGAAGAAATGATGGCCACTGAGCCGTTAAGTTCCGCCACCCAGTCATCCCTAGGCCAGACAAAATACGGCTCAGCGACCACAGCGATGTTAATCGACCACTGCGCCATGCTCTGGAGCAACAGATCCTGAGCGCAGGCGCAGTGGTTGATATTCGCCTGGAGGAAGCTTAATGGGGCCGTTATAGGCATTCCATTTCAGCTTCCTCCACGGGGCGCCCCTCTGCGGGCGTCGGTGTCGCGGCGGCGGCGGCGGCAACAGTGACAGCGGCGGCGGCGGCAGTTGCGGCTGCGGCGGTGGCCATAGAGGCGGTGGCGGCGGAGGAGGGCCCTCCCCTACCCGCGGCCTTGGCCTTGGCGGGTGGCACGCAGGCCCTGCATCCGGCCCAGTGATCGGCTGGCTTGCCGGTCGCCGCACATGCATCACAGTGCGGCGTGGCGCAGCAGGTCGCCGATTTGTGTCCGGGCTGACAGCAGCGGAAGCAAAGGCCACTGCGGTCAACCTCCGAGGCGCATTTCACTGACACGTGATGTCCCACGAGACAGCGGTAGCACCTCAGAGGTCTGGGCTCCAGCAGCTTAACCTGCGCTGAGACCCAGCCCACCAGAAGCCTTCGGCCCTCCACTATGGCTTTGGCCGCCGTAACAGGGCAGCACACCGTGGCGGCATGCATACCCTGTTGGTCCGGGCGTATAGCGCCTGACCTGACCTGGTCAGTAGTGCACCCCCGGACCTGGCGACGGCGGCCACCAACTCCTCCTCCGATACCGAGTCGTCCAGACCCATGATGCGCAGGTCTGCGCATCTGACGGGCCTGGACACTCGGGCCTCGTCCGCGTCCAGGGACGCTCTGAGCTTCGCAGCCAGAGCGTCCGCGGTCGCGCCACTGGGGTCCCCGGGGATCTCCAGCATACGGGCCCCCGTCTGGGTGACTTTGAGCCGGAGGCCCCCGGTGATCCCGAGCTCCCCGACATCCACCGCCTCTTTCGCCTTCGCGAGCAGATCGCGGTAGGTAACGCCCTTCTTTTCCGCGTCCGGCTGTAGTGTAATCACTACAGCTGCGGTCTTCGGGGCGCGGAGCCTAGCCGCGATCTTGCGCGCCCTGAACTGGCGCTGCCGCTCCTGCTCTTTGGCCTTTTTGGCTGCCTTCTTCCCCTTCTTTTTATCCCCGACCACCTGCCAACCGGCTTCAGCCGCGGGAGGTGTAGGGAGCCGGGGGGGCGGCGGCGGCGGCGGCAGCTGGCTTGCCGCTGGCGCTGGCACATTCGCCGCAGGCACTGGGGCTGGCGCAGCCACCCCCTGTGCTGCCGCCTTGCCCTTTTTCGCCTTCGCCTTGCCTCTCTTTCCCGTCGCCGGCTTAGCCGGAGCCGGTTCAGCCGGTACCGGTTTTGCCGGAGTCGGCTTTTCAGGGGAGGGAGGGGCAACTGCAGCCCCGCCCGAGGGCTGGCTGGACGGCCCCGGCCTGGATGCGGCGGCTGTGGCCGCCGCGTACGAGACCGTTGCCGGCCTCGCCGCCGTCTTGTTTGCCCCTAGGGGGGGGCGCAGGACGATGCCCTCCAGCACGGAGAACCGGTGCTGGAAGGCAGCCAGCTCCTGCCGGACCAGGTTCAGAACCTGGTTCTCCACCGGCACGGGCTGGCTTGGGCGCTGCGTCTGGGGCGCCGCGCGACAGGCAGGCTCACGTAGACTGGCCAGGTCTGCGCGGAGCTTCTCGTTCTCCTTCTGGAGAGTCTCCATTGCGGACGTCAGGCGGGCTACGTCCGCCCGCAGCTTCGCTACCTCGTTCTCATTAGGCTCGGCCCCAACAAAGTTGGCCTCCGCAGCCGCCATGATGGAGGCGGAGGCCGCGGGAATGGCCTTTAACTTTGAGGAGGCCTTTTGTTTGTGGGCCACGACCTTGATCGCGGCCTCCACCTCCTTTACGAATCTGGCCTTACGCTCCACCTCGGAGCCGCCAGTCGCATCCGTCTCTTCACCTGATACCCGAGCCGTATCGCCCGGGTGGCGCCCCTCCTTGGCATGCTTTGCCGCTTGTTCGGCCCTCTGATTGTCAGAGGGCCCCCTCCCCTTGCCTCTCAGCCCGCCCCGCCTGTTGGTGGGGATTTTCCGGGCCGAAGCCTCCTCTTCACCGGCTGACGACCCCTGGTCGCCATCCCGCCTGGACCGCTTGCGGAAGAACTTACTGGTCTCCGCGGTCCCAGGCTCCACGCGTCGGGAGCTCTCTGAGCCTCCCACGCTGCTCGATGCGGCGTCGGACTCTGTCCCCGCATCGCTCCTCCTCTCCTCTACGTTGCCGTTGCCGGCGGTATTGGTTTTTTTGTTTTCTTTTTCCATTTTTGTACCCACGAGTATGGGAGTAATTAAAGGTCCACCTTGGCAGAGACCCCTTACCAAGGTAAGCAGATTTAGAGGATTTATTACTCGCCAGGGGGTCTGCAGGTACCCTGGCGAGGAGCGCACTATCGACTGATTTGTTCATAGAACCCCGTCAGCCATCCATCCCCTCGCGGTGCGTCGCCGCTTGAGATTCGGAGTAACTTTTTATAGAGGTTTTCTCCCTCGCGGTCCGGGCGGTTAAGCCAAGACCCTCGATCCCTATCAAAGCCGCGAGACATGATCCACGACACTTCGATGGGATTACGAGACCGGCGGTGACAGCAAAGGATGGATCCTTCACTGTCTGCCCGGAGGCAGGGTAAGTGCACACCGAGCCCGCCCTCACTCCTCTGCTATGCCCTCTGCTGATCAGAGGGTCACGCAGAGGAACGCACCGTTGGTCCGAGACGGACCCCACCCATGTCAGAATAATTAGCCGCGGCAGTAACATTCCCCAAGGAATAAGAATTTCTTCTCATTTCTCGAGGAAGATTACTGCCGCGCCCAGGGTGCACCGGCCCAGTAGCTGCTCTTCCCTCCAGACGTATCGAGAGGGACCCGCAACTACCAGGCACACGTGGAGGACATCTGACTTCGCACCCCAAAGAACACATAGCTGATGTGAAGAATAGACGCTCCGGGAAGTCTGCAGTCTGTGAACACGTACAGGATCGCCCCCGTCACTACATTAGATTTGATAGACCACAAATCCTCGCTAAAGAACACCAATTCCTTCCAAGGATGATTCGCGAGGCTATTGAAATCAAGAAACATCCTAATTTCAATAGAGAAGATGGCTGGGTGCTACCATCTGCTTGGGATCCCATAATTAATAAAATTAAATCTCAACCCAAGCATACAACTGCAAGACTTCATGATACTGTAAGTTCATACTGCGTAGATCGGATCAAAAATTAATAATTTTTTAATCTGGAGGTAGCCGTGGTTAACTATGACATTGGGACATCATACACCTCAGTCCCCCCCGTGACCATGAGTGCTGTAAAGTGCTTGAAACGTCGGGAATGTAAAAAAGTTAATAAACGCGATAAAATCCGTAAAATTAGTTTTATTTAAATGTGTAGTGTTCGCGTAAATATAAGAAATCACGAGGTAATTTCATTATTTTTGATGTAATGACGACGAATAGATAGAATAGAATAGATAGAATAGAATAGATAGATAGAATGGAATAGAATAGAATAGAATAATTTTTTATTCAATGTGTTATTCTTATTGAAAGTCATTTTTATATACCACTGGTTGGAAAAAAAACTTCTGTCCTGGGAAGAACCAGCAATAAACCCAGCGGGACTTTTTTTTTAAAGCATATTTTACATTAATGGTTGGTACAAAATTTATTATAGAAACAGCTTGGAAGCGACTACCTCATTCCCAGGGGTTATTATCAACCGTATTATTAATTTATACTATAATAACCCTTGTTATACAGTTTCAACTTAACAAAACATTTAAACTTGGTAATAGCGTATACATTGCCCCAAGAATGAATTACTGACTCTGTGGAGTCGAGAAACTGGTATCACTAGCTTTCGTTTGTTCCTAAATTAATAATTTTTTAATCTGGAGGTAGCCGTGGTTAACTATGACATTGGGACATCATACACCTCAGTCCCCCCTGTGACCATGAGTGCTGTAAAGTGCTTGAAACGTCGGGAATGTAAAAAAGTTAATAAACGCGATAAAATCCGTAAAATTAGTTTTATTTAAATGTGTAGTGTTCGCGTAAATATAAGAAATCACGATGTAATTTCATTATTTTTGATGTAATGACGACGAATAGATAGAATAGAATAGATAGAATAGAATAGATAGATAGAATGGAATAGAATAGAATAGAATAATTTTTTATTCAATGTGTTATTCTTATTGAAAGTCATTTTTATATACCACTGGTTGGAAAAAAAACTTCTGTCCTGGGAAGAACCAGCAATAAACCCAGCGGGACTTTTTTTTTAAAGCATATTTTACATTAATGGTTGGTACAAAATTTATTATAGAAACAGCTTGGAAGCGACTACCTCATTCCCAGGGGTTATTATCAACCGTATTATTAATTTATACTATAATAACCCTTGTTATACAGTTTCAACTTAACAAAACATTTAAACTTGGTAATAGCGTATACATTGCCCCAAGAATGAATTACTGACTCTGTGGAGTCGAGAAACTGGTATCACTAGCTTTCGTTTGTTCCTAGTGTTTACAGAATGTACATCACTTTTTTTACTAAAACTACCTTTGTTTTTGTGAACATACATTAAGTTTTCGTAAATATACTGAGAGGCCAAAGTTAACATATTTATTTCTTTAAATTTGTCTCTAAGAGACTCTCTCACTTTTAGGTTGTGGAGAATTATTACCACATGGACCCTGTCTCATATTGTTTTTAATTATGTCGTATAAAATAGGAACTTCATTTGGATTTGGTATCTCAGCATATGTAAATTCATCCACCATGTCAGGCGGAATGCGATTAAACATCCACAACAAAATGTGTATGTAAGGCAGACCCTGTTTCTGCCATTCCGTAGAGAACATGAAACAACGAACCTCTCCAAATATTTTCCTTTGGTTAGAAGTGACATTATCTTCTCTTAACTTTGAGGTGAAAAACCATGGCTATTATGTCGTGTCTATCATAATTTTTAGCCATTTACCATGATTTCATACCATCGAGGATTGTTACATTTATTACATCGAGGATTGAAGTAAATGTTACAAAGAAATCGGAACGACCGTAGTGGCGCACATACGCCAGGGCGTCTTGGATCCGCTCATGCATATAACGTGGCTCTCCAGTAAAAGAAAAAGGCAGCCCTACCTTTTGACCCAGCTGATCAGCATCAACGTGCTGTCTCGCATCTTGCAAGTTTATATAACTGTCCGCGCTAAGTTGCCCAACTCAAAATTTCTGTCTCGATTTTCGCAAACATGTCAACTTAAAAACTGGCTAAACAGCGAACGAAAATATATAACAGAATCTTCTTGTTGTCATTTATGTTTATTTTGTTTGTTTTAGTATTAGTTTGTTAGCTTTGGTATAAGAAAAACCTCTGATTAATACTCTCGAGAAACTCTGCTGGAGACTATCAAAGCTGCACAGGAGCAACATATGCCAATTAAGGCAGCCGAGGTTTACGATGTCCCTAGAATAATCATAATCGTACACGTATATGATGATCGACGTGTGAAATCGAACACTTATGGTAGGACAACAGTAGGCAGTAACAGTAGGAAAAAAATATGGCTGCAATACTTCACACCATGGATTTGGTTTAACTCAGCGGGAAGTCTTTTGTCTTTAGTTGGCAAATATGTCTGTCGCAATGAAATCGATACTCCCTTCAAAGATGGAATTCCGGGAGACGAGTGGATAAGATGCTTCAAAAAAAGTAACAAACTATCCATTAAAAAACTTTACTAGAGACTCGTTTATTACTAACAATTTCTACGATTTACTTGAGACAGTCGTACAAAAGCAACAATTCGAAAGCGATCAAATAATTGAATCTTGATGATACATGTTTCTGTCAAGAACTAGGAAAGTTGAAAATAAATAGCCTAACAAGTTTTCAATACACTCACCAGGCCGCTATAATACAACTGTATATTTTGTATGCAATGCCTGGGGCCAGAAAGTTCTTACGTTAATAATTTTTAAAGGGACGTACCTTTGGAATACGGTTACCTGATGATAGTTCGATTAACTCGGCATTTGCCGATACGTTGAAGGGTTGGATGGAAGTTTCAGTCTTCGAAAGTTACTTTTCAAATGTATTGTTCCTGAAAATATGCAAATCAGGCAAATCACAACTTGTGATATACGACGGCCATTCAACACACCTTGACTTAAATGTATATAAAAAGGCTAACGAAAACAATATTACCCTTCTAAAACTACCGCCTCATTCTTCCTATATTTTGCAGCCCAGCGGAATCAATAGTTATTTTTCACTTAACCATCAATCCATTTAAAGGCACATCACTATATCCGCTAAAAAATGTCACACTTACCCCCTGCGTGAAATAATCCATTGTTAAACAAAAATAGACTTTCAAACCGTTTGAATAGATCATAAAATATATTGATATTAGTATCATCTCATCAATTTTCTCTTCATATTACATTAGCCAGAACACGAGTATCAAAACAACTTATTTTTTCATAATACCTTTAGGCCGTTTAGGTACTATAATAAAATGGTGTCTTTTTTATTTGTACCATTAATTTACGTTTAAATTTATAGTGGGCCCTAAAACGATTGTCTCTTTTATCATATCATAGGTATTCTTCAATTTCATTTATTGTATGTAATAATGTTTACAGTGACTTAATCATTTGTTTAAGACCTTGAAAAATTTCAAAATGGTGGAACAATGCTTCAATCATATTATGTTTCCGGCACGAATGATCCGGCTCTACCGGAGAAAACCACTCCCATATTGAATACAATTAATGCTATTATGCTGCGTATGATAGTAGACCACAAAGAGACACGAAGACCCTATTTTACTGGAAACGAAGCATTGTATCTTACTTTACTCGATATTTTATCTTAGTGACAATTAATCAAAATTTCAATTCGGGCAAATGGGCACCGCATCTACTTATCATCAATTAGACTGTGTGTTCGCTTGTCACTTATTCTATTTAAAAGAAAACATTGCGAAAACATTTTTATAAGATAATTTAGTAATATGTTAAAACATGGTGGAAGGAAATGAAATTAAATCTAATCACTTTAGTGCAAAACTAATATTATCTTTACCATGAAGATACTACTACTAAGAACTAAATAGTTAAAGCAAATAAATTCAAAAGGACTAAATATTCAAGAAAGTACAAACGTTAGTACACCTATTTTAGATAAAAACTTTTCTAAAGTTACGTTATAACAGACATATTGATCTTAAATTTATCGCGTTTCGATCCCCTTTTTACGAAGAAAATGTTAGTTTTTAGAATTATCCAGACACGTTTTGTACGCGTAAGTGAATCCTTTTGTGTAAATATAGAGGGGTTTAACTTATAAGATAAGTTAGCTACAAGCAAAGGACCGCAAAGCGTCATTTAAGCTTATTCTAAATCTTATCACTATGTAATGCAGTATACTCGAATTTTGAAATTCACTTAATTTAGCAGCTTAAGATAATTTAATTTTTCCAAATAATAAATTACATTCACTTTCTTAACAAATTAAGCTTAATTAAAATAAGGACATATATTGTCAGTAATAATATTAAATAATTATTAATAATATAACGTTCTTTAGACTGAATTTCGGTTACGAAGACCAGTATCAACAGAGGCCAGCCGCGCAGGACAAGACTAATGCCCGAGTGTATGTAGCAAGCACATGTGCGCTTTGTATTCCTTCAAACACATAGTAGAGATCAGGCGCAGGGCCAACGGCTTTACGTGATTTCCAAGGTATAGAGGAGGACTTCCTAACTCCGAGCTACCACTGAGAATTTCTTGACGGAAAGGACCCAATAATTCATTTTGACCCGATCCAAGAATCGAGACCAGTCCGAAGACAATGTAATGGGAATGATAAATATTCTCTTTATGAGAAAATCTATGCTGGATGCCTTTGTTGAGCAGTTTACTAATAACGACTATATAGGGCACGTGGATTTGTAAGTGCTGAGCTGATGCTCGCACTGGTAATGGTGCTCTTCATCGCATGTCCATGGATGTTGAGTGAAGCATCATTTTCCGCTGCATGGACCCCGTACTTTGTTGTCATTTCAGGAAGCAATTGTTATAATAGAGGTTACCATTATTTAACCTCAGTTGCTATTTAAACGGAGTGACGTTTAAATGGAGATCTGGTTTTTCAAAAAGAGCAAATGGTTTTTGGGAAGAACTTCGAAAAATGTTGGTTAAACTCTCAGAGAAACAACCCCGAACGTCAATCGATCTTCGACGTTATTGCTCCATGATAATAAAAGACCCACTCTATGCTCGACAAACCGTTTCGGCACTACAGTTACAAAATATAAGTCATCCACCATTCTCAAGCAAGCACGGGTCATGTCAGACTTGTACTGACTAAAACCCCATGGTGTTTCACCTTCGTCGTATATTGGCAGGGCTACGGGAACGCTTTCACACACATCCACGGCTCCGACAGCGCCAGTTGGCCCATGGCAGCCCCTCTTCGGGTGAAAACTGCTGTCTCTTCTTTTCAGGAAAGGTGCACCAGAACACATGGCGCGCCTTTCTCCGCGGCCTCCAACTTCACCTGCGCAACAGATGCCCCCATGTTCAATGCGCAAAGGCCATGGAAAAGCGAACACTTAGAAGCACTAGCATTCCTGACTCCAGCGGCAAATCTGGTCCATGGCTACACCGCCAACCAAGATTCAGCTGCGGAGAGTAGGGAGAGCGGTGCCTCGCAATACCGACACTCTCCTGCCCCCGCAGCTTAACCATCTCCGCATCAACTGTGCGGCCCCGTCAGAGCCAGAGGATAGGGCGAGTGACGCATACTCCTCTTCCTCCGCGACTAAACCTCAGCTGCAGCCCCCTCGCCACAGCCCACCAACCCAAAATCGTTGGTTCGCCAAGCCCACTCGAAGTCGCCACCTGGGGCTGGCCCTCCAACTTTAGCCAGTGAGTTCCTTTTTGTTCACCGTGGGTGACCAAGCCGCGGCGACTAAGCTACCCCGCCACAATAAGGCGGGAACCCGTTTGGAAGGGTCAATTCTCGCCAGACCTAACTCCAACCGATTACCATTATTTCCGAAATTTGTACAATCTCATGCAAATCAAAAATGCCTTCATAGACTTTGCAGTCCAAATGCCCATAGCTCTTTCTCAAAGGTATAAATGATCATCCTCGAAATGTTAGAAGTGTAACTACAGATAACGAAGGCAAATACTTCGATTAACTAACTATTATACTTCTTAGAAAAAAATGTGTATCTTTAAAAAAAAACTACGACTTTTTAACACTTTTTTACTGTAAACCCTGACGCCTCGGCTTCGCACGGGTATCTGCAGGCAGCCTGCTGCTTTGTGCTCTTAGATTCTATTTACATTAAAAAATATACATATCTTCACAGAGCATTAAGCACAGATTACCCCCTAAGGTAATCAAATGTTAACTCCAAGTTATAGTAGTGTGTAACAACGTTATAAAGTGATAGGTAATTTGTTACACAAACTGCTAACAAAACTAAAGTTTTACTACGTGTTTTTTTTAAGATTTCTCTTTTGTTAAGACATATAGTGTTCTTCTCAAAGAGCTCTAACTTTTCTTTAAAACTCTTGGAGAAGAACAATTTAAACAATATTTTATATCAATTTTTATATAATTTAATCGATTTTCGCAATGCACGCCATCGAAAATTTCAGGCGGCATATAGGCAGACATAATATATCACCATAACATACATGTATGTATTATGATAATCGAAATTATGATAATGTTAAAATCAAAGATTTATAAGAAAATAATAAAACTTTTTCACATAAACAATATAAACTGCCTCATGTCATATTAACAAACAAGTAACGATGGACAAGATAAGGCAAATTGAAATGAGGCCAGTCGCTTAAGATATATGAAAGTGACGAAATCATGTTTGTAGTCTCTTCGTAATGAAGTTTGTAGTTGTTCATTTGCTTTAGCTCTAGGAAGCCTTCATTAGTCAGTGCGCGTTAGCTCAATAGCTATATATATTCCACGCTAAATATATGCATTAGCCTGTGTTACACTGCTGAGAATAGGTCACTTTCAAACCTGACAGCGTTATGGAACAAAAAAGATATGGGTCTTCTGGAAGATATTTTAATATATTATTGTATTGTACATACATTACATAACTTAAGTTATACTAAGAATAAAACTAATTTTATAGATTGTATCGCGTTTAATTTCAATTTTGTTTTAATCTATCAAAATTATTTAACTTATTTTTGATTCCCGAACTAAGTGAACGAAGGGAAGTCTGCAATATGTGAACAGGTTCAGGATCGTCCCTTGTATGTATGAAATGTAGAAATAAAAAGAACAATTTATAACAGACATAGTTCATACAAGTGACATAAGAATTAAACTCAAAATTAAAAAATAAAATGGACAGACATTACATTATTATAAATTTAAATCTCATCTAATTTAATTTAATTCAATTCAATCTAATCTCTCTATCTAAGATTAATGATTTCTAATATTTTTTTGCGAATACTACACATTGAATAAAATTACTTTTACGGATTCTACCGCGTTTAATTAACTTATTTTTTATTGATTCCTGACGTTTCGGGAACTTTACAGCACCCATGGTCACGGGGGACTGAGGTCCCGATGTCAAAGTTAATCCGGAGTACCTTCAGCTTTTTAATTATTAATATGGGTCCGATCTACGTAGAATGAACTTAATATGTCTTGAAGTATTGCAATGGTATAAGTGGTGGGTTTAGTTTTATTTTATTAGTTATAAGATCCCAAGCAGGTGGTAGTACCCAGCCTCACTCTCTATTGAAATTAGGATGTTTTTTAATTTCCTCACGTGTCATTATTGGCAGGAATCGATGTTCTTTCGCAAGAATTTGTGGTCTATCAAATCTAATTCTGTGTTCTTTCTTTTCACGTGGACGTCAATTACCTCAGTCCTCCGTGACCATGGGTGCTGTAAAATACCCGAAACGTGGGGAATCAATAAAAAATAAGTTGAAAGTAAAAGTAGTTTTATTCAATTTGTCGTGTTCGCGTAAATATAAGGAATCATTAATCTATTCAATTTAATTTAATTTAATTCAATTGTTTAACCTAAAAAACTACTTAATATTAATATATTATAATTTAATAATATTAATTTACAATTCCATTTAAGTATCTGCCACCCTCTGGGTCACCGGGCACATGCATATTTGTGCTTGTACCCAGTGCCGCAGTCAGTTTTATCACTGAGTACGTTCAAGACAGTGTTGTCGCTCCCGCTGTCGACGCATCAGCGAGGCGTTGCGGTGCCGCAGCACGGCGTAGAAGCCGTCCGTGTGCGCGTAAACATCGCAGACGCACTACAGTAGCACGGGAGCGCCACGAGCACCCTAAATGCATTATTATCTTTTTATAGTATAGGGTAACAAACGAGCACACAGTCCACCTAATGATAAGTGGTTTGAAACGGAAACAGAAACTTTTTTATTCAATATAGATTATAAATAATACTTATTGAAAGTCACTCTTTTGTTTGATTACCACTGGTTCGGAAAAAACCTCTGTCCTGGAAAGAACCAGCAAGAAACCCAGCGGGACTTTTTTTTTTATAAAAACAGCTTACAATCATGATGTTACACAAATTAACAACATAACAAATTTGAAATAGCTTGGTAGCGATCACCTCATTTCCAGGGGTTATTATCATCCATAAATTCCTTAATATTATAATAACCCTTTTTATACAAACTTAGTTTAATAAAGTTTTTGAACTTTGAGCAGGTCAAGTTTTGTATATTTTCTGGAATTTTGTTGTAAAAGCGTATACATCGCCCCAAGAATGAATTACTGACTCGATGGAGTCGAGTAACTGGTACTACTAGCTTGTGTCTGTTCCTAGTATTTACAGAATGAATATCACTTATTTTTATAAAACTACTTTTATTTTTGTGTAAGTACATTACATTTTCATATATGTATTGAAAGGCCAAAGTTAATATATTAATATCCTTAAATTTTTGTCGCAGCGACTCTTTAGGCTTTAAATCATAAATTGCTCTTATGGCCCTCTTCTGCAAAACAAATATAATCTCAGTGTCAGCTGCGTGTCCCCATAGCAAAATACCATACGACATTATGCTATGGAAATAGCTAAAGTAAACTAGTCTAGCCGTTTCAACACTGGTAAGACTTCTAATCTTTTTTACAACATATGCTGCAGAACTACGTCTGCTTTCTAGTTTTGATATATGGGGGCTCCATTGAAGCTTCGCGTCTAGTGTGATTCCAAGAAAAATAGTGGTATCTACTAGACTCAGTTTCTCCCCATTTTAATTTACAGTAGTATTTAATTGGTTGACATTTGGAGTCGTGAATTTCATACATTTCGTTTTAGTACTATTTAAATGCAAATTATTAACATTGAACCAAGTTACTAATTTAGATATAGCATTATTTACGAATCGTATCGCGCGCAGACTTGACGACTTCCAGCCTCCCGAACAAGCCAGTTTCCGAAAGGGCTTTAACACCATAGACCACATACATACCCTAGCGCAAATTGTACAGAAATCCGAAGAGTAGAATTTGCCACTATGTCTGGCGTATGTAGACTATGAGAAAGCCTTTGATTCCGTCGAAATATGGGCGGTGCTGCAGTCCCTTCAGCGGTGCCAAGTTGACTGTCGGTATATCGAAGTGCTGAAGTGTTTGTACAGTAGAGCTACGATGGCTATCCGAGTATAGAACCAGAGTACGAAACCTATCCAATTGCAGAAAGGTGTAAGACAGGGTGACGTCATATCCCCGAAACTCTTCACCGCTGCATTGGAAGACGTTTTCAAGCTTCTGGACTGGAAAGGATACGGTATCAACATCAATGGCGAGTACATCACTAACCTTCGATTTGCCGACGATATAGTCCTTATGTCAGAATCGCTGGAGGACCTAAGCACCATGCTCAATGACCTCAATAGTATCTCCCAACGGATAGGTCTTAAGATGAACATGAACAAAACAAAGATTATGTTTAATGTCCATGTCACACCATACCGGTAGTTGTTGGGAGCACTAAGCTCGAAGTTGTTGACGAGTATGTTTACCTGGGACAAATAGTCCGACTACGTAAGTCCAACTTCGACCGAGAGGTCAATCAACGGATTCAACTCGGCTGGGCAGCGTTCGGGAAGCTACGACACATCTTCTCGTCAGACATACCTCAAAACCTTAAAACGAAATTGTACAACCAGTGCGTGTTGCCAGTGATGACATACGGAACTGAGACGTGGTCCTTCACTGCTGGCCGTATGAGGAAGCTCAAGGTCGCTCAACGAGCTATGGAGAGGGCTATGCTCGGAGTTTCTCTGCATGATATACTTAGAAATACGGATATCCGCAGTAGAACCAGAATAATCGACATAGCCCAACGGATTAGTAAGCTGAAGTGGCAGTGGGCCGGCTATATAGCTCGAAGAACCGACAACCGATGGGAAAGAAAGGTTCTCGAGTGGCAGCCTCGTACCGGTGGGCGAAGTGTAGGGCGTCCCCCCACGAGATGGAGTGACGACCTGGTAAGACATGCAGGAAGTCGACGGATGCAGGTGGCTCAGGACCGTGCTTTGTGGCATTCTTTGGGGGAGGCTTATGTTCAGCAGTGGACTTAAGAAGGGCTGTAATGATGATGATGATGATGATGATGATGATGATTATTTACTTCGTCATATTTTAGTAATTGTCGACTTAATTTGAAAATTAAAGAAGTGTCATCTGCAAATAATACTATATCATGGTTATCCACTACTATGTGAGGTAAGTCATTAATGTATACAAGAAACAGAAAGGGGCCGAGAATTGAGCCTTGAGGCACACCCATTTGTACCATCTATCCGGAAGAGCTCATATTGTTAATAACAACTTTTTGCGTTCACTTACTTAAATATGAAATAATTAATTTAAGAGCATCACATCTTACACCGTAGTGTTGAAGTTTCCTGATTAATGTTTCATGGTGAACATAATCGAAGGCCTTGGATAGGTCACAAAATATACCCAAAGCATCTTGTGAATTCTCCCATGCATTAAAGATATATTTAATCAGCTCAACACCGGCATCAGTTGTCGAGCGACCCCTTGTGAAACCAAATTGATTTTTATGAAGTAAATTATTTATATTAAAAAAAATTAACATTTGATCAAGAACAACATTTAACAATTGATCCACAATTATTTTTTCAAAAATTTTACTGAGTGTTGGTAGTACAGAAATAGGTCTAAAATTGGCGGGGTCTAATGTAGTACCAGATTTAAATAAAGGTATTACTATACTATGCTTCATTAAATCAGGAAACACACCAGATTCGATACTAGTATTAAAAATATTAGCTAAATGAGGCGCAATTGTATCTATTATAGGCGCAATAACTTTGACGGAAATCCCCCACAGATCCGCAGATTTCTTAACATCAATAGTTTTAAAATATTTTACAATATCTTTTGATGACACTTTATGAAAAGTAAATTCTTTGTACACGCATTTACATTTTGTTTAAGTAATGATTCGGCGACGGCAGGAGAAGAATTCAGTGACTTAGTGGTCAAGATCGGAATATCAGTAAAATATTTCTCAAAAACCATTGCTACGTCCTGATCTGATACAGTTAATTTGTTGTTAATACTTAACTGGTAATTTTAATTGCGAGAGTTGATCTTACCAGTTTCGCTATTAATTATACTCCATGTCATTTTAATTTTATTGGAAGCCGTCTTAATTTTGTTGCTCAAATGCAAAGACTTGGAGCACACTTTTTTAAATATTTTTGAATATTTTTTTACATATTCCCTAAATTCGACTCTATGATTATATGACCTTTCATGGTAAAGATCATATAACCTATGCCTGCTCTTATGGACTCCTACTGTCGCCAATTCATTGAATGACTGCCGACTGTTCAAGGAGAATGTTTTAGAAGTAAAAGTATTATTAAATTCATTGCAAATAAGCTTAAATAATGTTCCATACAAAAAATTAGGATCATTTTGGTACGAAAGTGATGGAAGTTTTTTCACTATGTTACTTCTAAATTTCTCCAAGCGACGTGCATTTACTGGAACAGACACAAATTTCTCATCTACTTGCTTTTTGTGAACATAAGGTAACGAAACTACTTGTCCACAGTGATCAGAACTTAATTTTTGAATTATACATTTATGAAACGGCTTCATATTTGTAAAAATGTTATCTATACATGTTGCACTAGATTGAGAAATACGCGTTGGCTCTATAAATAAATTAAAAAGACCTTATGATTTAAACAATGATCTAAATTTAATATTGATGGAGGAAGCTTCTAGGAGATTGATATTAAAGTCTCCACATATTACAACAGATTTATTCTGTTTATTAAGCTTAGCAAAAACTTCCTCAAAAACCTCCATAATGTTTTCAAAAGTATCATATGTACAACATGGGGGTCTGTCGACGCTCACAACAATGAGGTGCTCAAACTCAACACATGCCATTTCTACAGTTAGCTCAACAGTGAGGCTCACAATATCTTTACGTTCTTTAAATGATAATAATTTACTAGCTAATATTAAGGAGCCACCTCTTAAAACCGTATCTCTTTTGAAAGAACTGACCACTTGGTGATTACTGAAGTTAAACATTAAATTATAAGCTTTTAACCAATGTTCAGTAATACATAAAATATGAATATTGTTGCTATTTAAGAACAACTCAATTTCTAGCTCTTTGCCTATCATGCCTTGTATATTTTGATGCACCAATTTTCATTATCTTTGTGTGGAGTCATACAATTAAAGATTTGTAATCCACATTCTAAATTATTTAAGTTATTATAACTATTAGAGATTACCTCTATTGTCTCATTTTCTAATTTAAATTACTTGGAATTTCATTTTGATTTTGATTCCAAATTGCATATTAAGTCATTACACTGTTCAAAAGAAGCAGATGTCTGTGTAGCCAAGTCCTTGGCTGAGTTAATATATAAATAATAAGATAGCACATTTGCTATCTGTCTTAAATTATATTTTGATAGGTAATACCTATCTTTAGTCAAAAATTTCTTAATTAAATTTTATTTTCTCAATTAAATGTCAAGTTTAAATTATTATTACATGAAAAGTTATTCATTAATAAATTTAAATCATATCTTATTTTATTTTCCTGCGGCCAACCCTTTATGTAAGGCAATGTAAACAAGATAATTTTATGTACATTTAAAGTATTTAGATTATCAATATATTTTAATAATTGATTTCTTTTTATATTGCCTCTTCTCCCAACAAGAATTATTAATGTGCTATTAGGACAAAATTTACTAGCTAAAACTTTATCCATTATATATATGACTAAGGGATGCTCCAGGCATGCAATAATTACTGATCAGATGTCCTTTTAAACAGTTATTTAACATCATGCCCAAATTTTTGCCTATGTCATCACAATACATAATAACTTTATTTTTTTAACCCTTCCAGTACCGCGCCCACTATAACAAAAAACGGGTTATCTCGGCGCGCGGCATTTGTTTCAACATTTATGTTTTTCACGACTGTTCGTTTATGTTATAAGATGCTTGAGTTACAGTTCTTTAAAGCTGATAAGATTGTCGATAAGTAGAAATAATATCAATAACATTTGGATGTTTAATTAGTTTTGTACAGCTCTTTGTTTCTAAGAGATCTTGAAAAAGTGTATTTACTGCCAATAAATTTGGTTTTATCAATGAAAAAGCGTAAGTTTTTATTTTATTTTTATGTCTTCACAATTAATATAAAATAGTCTTCCTAAAATAAACCGAAATTATGCATGTAACTATTATAATAATTCTACTTCTTCACTCGCAAACATTTGCTAAAAATTCGACAATAGACAGTTTGCGCGCGCTTTGTAACCTCCTTTTCAAAACCTTTTTGTGAAAATATTATAGCGTCTTCCTTAATTTTTCTTATAAAATCATATAGATATAATATTTAGGAATAATATGTCTTTATGAATTTACATACGTGCAATAAACTATCTATAAAAAGGCTTAATATCTCAGAAGGTAGATCTTATTTGAAATCTTACCCGTTATAAATATTGTTCGCGTAAAGGTGTTTTGTTTTTCCTTTTTTATCAATTGAAACACAAAAATTTACTGCTGTTGTAACTTAAGTCATTCCAAAACATTATCTTGTAAAAATCATTAACATTTCTTATCAGTTTTTAAAAGAAAATCCAACAAAAATCACAAACACAAAAAAAAAACAATTACGCAACTAACAGCACCATCAACGCAAAAGTGAATGCCTATTATTTTTTATTTCGTCTATGTAACCGAGTGAGTTTAATACTTGAGAATACTCTTTAGTTCATAATGATTTTTTATATTTACGCGAACACTACACATTTAAATAAAACTAATTTTACGGATTTTTTCGCGTATATTAACTTATTTTACATTCCCGACGTTTCGAGCACTTTACAGCACCCATGGTCACGGGGGGGGACTGAGGTGTATGACGTCCCAATGTCATAGTTAACCACGGCTACCTCCAGATTAAAAATTATTAATTTTTGTTCCGATCTACGCAGTATGAACTTACAGTATCATGAAGTCTTGCAGTTGTATGCTTGGGTTGGGATTTAATTTTATTAATTATGGGATCCCAAGCAGATGGTAGCACCCAGCCATCTTCTCTATTGAAATTAAGATGTTTCTTGATTTCAATAGCCTCGCGAATCATCCTTGGAAGGAATCGGTGTTATTTAGCGAGGATTTGTGGTCTATCAAATCTAATGTAGTGACGGGGGCGATCCTGTACGTGTTCACAGACTGCAGACTTCCCGGAGCGTCTATTCTTCACATCAGCTATGTGTTCCTTAACACGGGTTTTTATAGATCTTTTAGTTTGTCCTATATAAGAGAGACCACATTCACAATCAAGCTTGTAGACTCCTGCATCTTGCAGAGGAATATTACACTTGACTGATGGTAAAAACTGACTAATCTTCTTCGGCGGCTTGAAATATGTTTTAATGGAAGCACGCTTCAAGATGTAGCCAATATTGTCAGTGACACCTCTGACATATGGCAGTACAGCAGGCACTCGCTCGACTGTGGCCGGCTTCTCTCGTTCACTGTGACGTAGGCGCGGGACCCGAAGCTATACTCTTTAGTTCGTTCAGAATCCAATGAAATAGTGTTCAATTGAAAATATACTGTATTTTTATATCAATTAAGACGAAAATAGCAGCACGTAATGCGGACATGAATTCATGTCCACGGTACCTTAGGGGTACCACGGTACCTTACATTACTTTTTAAGTTTATAACCTTTGTCATGGCACTGTCATAGAGTGTAGGTGAAAATAAGGAGGTCTTACTGTTAACTTTGTTATTTACACATATTGTCCCCGATTAACCTGGTATGGAGCGCTGATACTCACTCTGAGTTTTTATTAAGGAGTCAAAGCGGTCCTCATTATATTTACATGATTTTACCAGATCATTCATGGCCAATATGTGTTCTTTTATCTCATCTTGAGCCGATGCATATTTATTTGATATAATTTGTAGAGAGATTTTAAGTGATAAAATTGTTGAATTTAGACACTCTATATCAGTCTCATAACAGTGATTCATATTTTCCACCTTAATTGAATATATTTTTAGTTTATTAATTAGTTCTTGCTTTTCTTTGCATACATTTATATAATTTTTAACATTAATTTTGGTTTTAATTAATTTTTGTAGTTTTCTAATATATTTATTAATTTTTATATATTTCTTTAGTTTTCTTCTACTGCAGGCAGGTAGGTCAAATCGGTTGTTGTGGAGGGTTGCAATTCTTTAGATTTAGAAGATTCACATTCTATGAGCTCGTTGAACAGACTTTGAATTTGGGACGCTTTCATGTTATCTATGTAATGTTTTAATTGCACAATCTGCTCATTAGCCTCACCTAACTGTAACTGCAATGCAGCAATTAATTTGAGGGATTCCTTATATTCCTTGCTGCATTGGTCAAACTCATCGACTATTCTCTGAAGTTGATCTCTTTCTTTTGTAACAAATGTATATTCTTTATGCAACTTAACCATGATACTTTTTAGTTTAGTATTTTAGCAATTATATTTATTATTTCCTTTTCATTGTCATCCCTTTCTTTAATTAACAGCTCACACTGCTCCTTTGACGCCTTAAGTTCTTGAGCGCCATTTGAAGTTGGTTCTCCAGTTGGCGCGTTTTGGCGTTTCGTGTATTCATTTTACTATTAAATGTAAATAGCAAAAGAAAACAAAGAAAGTAAACCAAAGAAGCAGGGTAAGCAAATGTGGAAATGTATGGGCTTATTTACAGATATCAAATGAAGTTATCATGTAAATAATTCAAAATGAAATCCACAACAACACTTACTTAATAGGTAAATCTTAAAATGTTAAAGGGATAACAAGAATTACACTTACAATACGTTTAAACGATGTTCGTTTCAGCTTTTACTTTTAGTTGGAACACTAAACACAATGTATATAATTAAAATAGGTATTTCTGACTTTTACTTATATCACAAACACAAATAAGTCGTATTTAACAACTGTAACTCAAAATTGAGGTGGATATTATAAATTTACAATATTTAATTATTAAAAATAATTGGAAGCAATTATTTTACAACTTGTCTCCGGGGTTGCCACAGCAAAAAAAAACTGTTGCGGTTGCTGTGGCCCAAAGACATCTATATCAATCCTCAACTACGAATCAAAATGCAGATGCGTTGTCACCCGTGAGGACTAAGATGGAATGCCTCGCTTCCAGTAAATAAGTTGGGTCTCTCTCTACACTCACCATACGAAACACAGCAGCACTGAAATGCTATTTTACGCTGGTATTGTGTGAGAGCCTGAGCCCTCCCCGGTCGAGCCGACCAATTCGTGTTACAGCCATACTAATAATATAGCTGCAGCATGAATCTACCACGTATAAAATAGTATTTATTTGTTTCATTGAGTTATCGATTTCGCTTTGTCGCACACTCACAATTTAAAATTAATAAACACCGCATTTATATCAAACTTCAATAAGGAAAGACGAAACATAATTATTACTTGTGAACTTTCACAGATTAAAAATAAATTAATGATCTTAAGGGTATAATTGACACAAACAAACACACCTATTCTATGTATGGGGTCATTACGGTATTTAGACGAGTAAATCCCATAACCAACAACCTATTTTTATATTCGTGCATATCATTATCATCATCATATCATTTCTATATCATCATAAGACACGATAGTAATAAGTCTGATTCACTTTGAAGATCAAAATGAAACCTCTTCAGATCGAACTAAATCTCTTGTAATATTTTTTTTCGATTTCTATTTCGATTATTACTTTCTAACTGGGTAGCCATATAGCGGCATAATTACGCCTTATTTAAATCTCCTAGGACAAATAGTCCGACCAGGTAAGTCCAACTTCGGTCGAGAGCTAAATCGACGGATTCATCTCGGCTGAGCAGCGTTCGGGAGATTTAGACACAACTTCCCGTTAGGAATACCTCAAAACTTGTAAATAAGGACGTATGAGTAAAATCTAGGTCAATTAGTGAGCTGTGAAAAGGGCAATGCTCGAGCTTTCTGTACGTGATAGACTTAGAAATGGTTCCTCATGTTTATTATCCACAATAGAACCAGAATAACCTACATAGCGCAATTTATTAGTAAGCGAAAGTGGGAATGGGCCGGCCATATAGGAAGTCGATAGATGCAGGTTGCCTCGGACCGTGCTTTGAGGCGTTCCTAGGATGCGGCCTATGTTCAGCAGTGTACTTTGAAGCGATGTAATGATGATGATGATGATACTGATGGGTGCCGTAAGAAGCTATAAAACGAGGGAAATGAATTTGGAAAACAATCGAAAATATCAATCCTATGGGTCTATTTTATGGAGGCGGTCTATGTTCAGCAGTGGATTTTTACAGACTGTTGCGGAAGGCGAGGGAACCGCCGCCTCGTCGCCCCTTCATACCCCGTTGCGCCCCTCGCACCCCGCACACCGGCAGCAGATCGCGGACCAATGAGCGTGCAGCATCGTCGTGCGACACTACTCACAGGCTAAGACGCTCTCTTGCGGCATATAAGAAGGGCGTTTTGGTCTAGTTGTTCATTTCGAAAGCGGCACTTGAAGTAAGAAGACTTAAGAGAAAACCAAGACTCCATAAGTGAAGACCCCTCTCTGTACATATTTTTCATTTCATTTCATTACAGCCCTTCACAAGTCCACTGCTGAACATAGGCCTCCCCCAAAGAATCCCACAAAGCACGGTCCTGAGCCACCTGCATCCATCGACTTCCTGCATATCTTACCAGGTCGTCACTCCATCTAGTGGGGGGACGCCCTACACTTCGCTTGCCGGTACGAGGCTGCCACTCGAGAACCTTATAGCATAGTTTATTAGTGCCGAATTGTAAATACCTGGAATACAGTATAGTTCTACAGTACCATCTTTTCTTTAAGCAGCCGCCTAGCGTAATATCAGTACAGTAATCAATCAATACAGTCCACTAGCTCCAGTAAATAAGTACTGTCCACTTCGATCCATTGTATTCTTGGTCCTTCGAGCCGGATAAGAAGCCAGAAGAAAAAAGCCAGAAGAAAGAAGGTAATTACAGAAGAAAGAAGATCATTACAGAAGATCTTCAAGGAAGAAAGAAGTTCGTCGACGAAGAGAGAAGATCGTCGGTACTAACTTCTTCTCTGTTTGTTACGGCTACGTCATATACGTCATAATTTTGTCTGTTTCCAGACAATTCTTGTTTCTTAAACCACGTTTACGTGGCCAGGTGGTTGCTCCCTAACGGTGCCAAACTGTGACCATCTGTTAACGCCCTTGTGGCGGGAACGGCGTCCAATACGTGCGCCTTTTTGAAGACGATCGGAGGTCGCAACGTAGGACGTCATGAGGAAGACACGAAGCCAGAAGACACGGAACGACGACGAAACGCCGGTAGGAATGCGGATATTCGAAGAAGCACCCGCGTCCCCGTCCGATTATCTCGCGTTGGCATAAGCGCTCTCTGCCGTGCCCCAGGCCCCGCTCGCGCCCGCTTCTATGACCGCGCCCGCGCCCCCGCCTCCGTGCCCCGCTATGTCCGTGTCTACAACCTATCGTTTGGGAGAGGTTAGCACATCCGCGCCGCGTACAGAGATGCTCGCGGCGATTATAGAATATCTTCCGATAACAGAAACCAGTTCGATAGTGCGTACCGTCGCGCCTGTAGCAGACGTTGTACATAGACCCGCGCCCCGTCGGTCCGTTCAGTCCGTTCAGCCCGGTCGACAGCTAGCGCGATAGCAAAGTTAAAGCAAATCGAGTATAATGCCGCAAAGGAACTAGCTGCAATTAGAAGGAAGCAATTGCAACTCGAAGAAGATCTTATCAAGAAGAAATACGCTAGGGACATCGCTCAACCGCAGGAAGAAACAGATAGGGAAAGTCTAAACGAAGACGATTTAGTAAAAAATAGGGTACGCGTTGATAGGTGGTTAGAGAACGTGGAGACTGTGTGGGGGGAGATGCCCTACCGCCCGTCTCAGCCCGCGCCCCGCGTCGTTATAGGGCAGACCCCACCGAATAGGGGAACCGGTTACGACCACGCTGAAGATGCCTAGGGGAGGACGGTAGCGAATGATGTTCAGCCGCGTCGCGTAGATACGATACAGAGGGACAATGGAGTCGCCGTAGAAATGAACCATGTGGATCGCCGTGTACGGGTTACGTCGCCGTCACGCGTCCAACGCCACACTCTATCGCCAATACATAGATCGCCACATCGCCACGCGGATCGTAGATCACCGTCGCCATGTAAGTATGTAGGTGTACATAGGTCGCCAGCGCTACAGCGTAGGCTAGAGGGAGATAGGGAGAGAGATAGGTCGCTTACCGCGCGAGGGAAAGATAGGGGTATAGAACGACTAGCGGAAGCTTTAGAAAACATGATTAGAGTCAGGCCCACCACCGCGAAGCAGACGTACGACTTGCCTATTTTTAACGGTTCGGCCGCGGAATAGTTAGCGTTTAAAGCCGCGATGAAAGAATCCACACGTTTATATGAATACACAAATACGGAAAATATGGCAAAGTTAAGGAACTGTTTACGCGGTGAGGCTAGGGAAGTAGTATCGGCGCTGCTGTTTACCGCAAAGGATCCAGCAGATATTATGCGAACACTGGAGCAGTGTTTCGGTCGCCCGGAAGTAATTATAGATCGTGCGTTAGAGGAATTAAAACGCCTTCCGCGCCCGGGTCAAAACGCCTAGGAATTGAATTTGTTCGCTATTAAGTTACAGAATATAGTGTGTATTATGCAGAACGTCGACGGCAAAGGATATTTACAAAATTCGATGCTAACTAGGGAGGTCACTAGCAAACTTAGCCCTCACTTACGGTCGCTTTTATTTCGCGATTAACATTCAGATATCGCTCAATGTAATAATTGCTTCTAACTTCTTTAGTACTGACACGTACAGAATTATTATTTTTTTGCTTAGATTGCAAAAATATCCTTTATAAAATCTCCTAATTAAGAGACGCCTTAGCAAGTTCAGTTAGTGACTAATCTCTCTAATAAATAAACTGCTGTTAAATATTATTTCTGATGTATCCTGCTATCATAACTCTTAAATTTTTTATAAAATAATTAAGTCTATAAGTTTGTAGAAACGCACCTTTATTGCAATTCTTCCTTTTCATAGAAGGTCGCAATATTTATCTTTAAGGGAATTCGTGGTGCTTCATAAATTATATACAGCATACAAATATACGGACACAATTGTGAACAGTGGATGTGGGTTAGTAACTAAAGTTATAATATTTACAAAATCATGAACGCTAGCTTAAAAAAAATGTATGAAACCTATTTAGAAATTTTATTTCACTAAATTGAAATTATACATGTTTAGGATATGTTATTACTCCGTTATTAAAGAAATGATATCAATTTCTGGTTACTAATTTTTGAAAAGCAAATCATGTTGCTGCCCCCTGAGCTGCCCGAGCTGCCCCCTGCAGAATACACCGGAATCATCACCATACTGCAAGAAGTTAGGATATATTTGTCGAACTCATAGCAAGTAACTCAACGGTTCCAGGAAATTAAGTCTAAGCCACGTGTATCAGGAATAACACAAGGGAGCAACATAAATGCATGGAATATAAGGTGATTTTTTTTCTACTAAGCCAGCGCTTATCTACGATCCCACCTGATGGTAAGTGGTGATGTAGCCTAAGATGGTGAAGCGCACTGACTTAACAAAAGCCTATTCACTCTTGCCTTGAAGACACCCACACTGTAATCGGATGGAAAGACTGATTCTGGCAACTTATTCCACTCCTTTGCTGTACGCATGATGAACGACGTGGCGAACCGTTTGGTTCGAATGCGTGGTAAGTCAACAACGAAAGGGTCGAGACTGGCTAAACGTCTGGTTGTCCTATGGTGGAAGGTAGAGGGTGGAATTAAGTTATGTAATTCCTGCGCACACTCTCCGAAATGCATCCTGTAGAATACCGAAAGGCTGGCTACTTTACGTCTGTGTTCGAGGCTGGTAAGATTGGTTTTAACCAAATTCGGGTCACCAATAAGCCTCATAGCACGCCTTTCCATTGAGTCCAAAGCTCCTAGGTGGCATTTTGCAGCACCAGCCCATATATGGCAGCAATACTACATACACGACCGGACTTGCGCTTTATATAAAGTAAGCAGCTGTCCCGGCGTGAAGTATCGCCGCACCTTTGCAAGGACTCCCAGCTTCCTTGCAGCTGCTTTGGCCTTGAACTCAATGAACCGCCCAAAATTCAAATTTGAGGATATTTCAAACCCTAACAACTGAAGGCGGTCGGCATACCCCAGTGATACATTTCGGAAAGAAGGAGCCAAGGTGAGCTGGCTCCTTTTTGCAGTGATGAGACACGCTTGTGTTTTGGAGGCGTTGAACTTCACAAGATTGGCATCGCCCCAATCGGAGACTGCCTGTAATGTGAGATTCACACGCTCTACCATAGCTTCTCTTTCGGACTGGATTTGATCCCGACTGGCCCGAGGACTTGGTTGGTATCTCTCAACCACTGTGCTATCGTCTGCATACCCATAGATACCGGGCATAAGCAGATCATTTATATGCAGCAGGAAGAGAGTTGCGGAGAGAACGGACCCCTGAGGAACACCGGCGTTAGTCGCCATAGGATCGGATGAGCAGCCATCGACGACGACCCGGAGAGACCGTTCACTCAGAAAGTCCTTTACCCATTCAATCAGACCAGGAGATAAGCCGTACGCTGGAAGCTTACCCAAAAGGCTATTGTGCCAAACTCTGTCAAAGGCCTTCGTGACATCAAGGGAAACAGCAAGTGCTTCCCCACTGTTCTCGAGTGCCTCGCCCCATACGTGTGTGGCATATGCTAGAAGGTCCCCAGCGGACCGATTTCGGCGAAACCCATATTGCCGGTCACTAAGGGGGTGATTCTGTTCTAGGTATGCCATTTAGCGGGCATTCAATATACGCTCCATAATCTTGCAGAGTATGGAGGTAATTGAGATTGGACGATAATTGGCAGGGTCGGCGCGGCTGCCTTTTTTTGGAACAGGTTGCACGTTGGCCAGCTTCCAGGATTTTGGCACTATTCCAGTACTAAATGAGAGGCGAAACAAGCGTGTCAACACAGGAGACAACTCAGGTGCACAAGCCTTTAGGACTATGGCTGGTATACCATCTGGTCCACTAGTTTTATTCACGTCTAGACACCGCAAGGTTTTAAGAACCTCCTTATTCGTTATACGAATCTCCGACATAGAGGTCCCGCAGTGAGGTAATTTTGGTGGAACGTTGTTGCCACTATCCAGACGTGAATTGTAGGCAAAGAGAGACGCGAACAAGTCCGCTTTCTCCTTAGCAGTATGAGCCAGTGTGCCATCCGGTGTTACCAATGGAGGCAGTGTAGGCCGACACAAGTTTGTCTCGATCGCTTTGGCGAGAGACCAAAAAGCTCTAGTGCCGGATGGTCTGGCAGAGAGTTTTGCGAATGATGTTTAAGTAAAGCTGGTTTAAAGATATTACGACCTGAAATACCATCAGAGTGGATGGGGAGTATCTAATTATAAGATGCTAATGCGAAAAATGAACTGATCGATAAATGATCGTCAAGGTCAAGTTTCAGTTTCTCAGATGAAACATGATTTTTGTTATAAGAATACGATGGAAAGGAACAGCATACAGAAGATGAGGGGATTTATAGCGTGATGTCCCACGGTTTCATCGTATTTCGTTGTTCATTGTTCGCGAGTACATGAGATAGCAGTAAGTGGTTTTAAATATGGCTCATGCGCAATCAATTGATCTGAATACAGATGATCAGCAAAGTCAATGGTCAGTTTCTCAGACGAAACCTGATTAAAGGTAAATGAAAACAAAGTGTATACAGAAGATCATTGAAGCTACAGTTGGTTGTCCAACGGTTTCATCGCATTTCAGTTTTCATTGCTCACGGCTGTATAAAAGTCAGTCAGTGGTTTTAAAAAGCTCATTCCGGCTCCCAGAAGGATTGTTATCAGTGGCATATGAAGCGCTGTCGGATCTAAATGTAAATTTATTCAATTAATCAGTTCGTCAGACCGTAGCCGGGGTCTCAAAGCGGTAATTTACATTAAGTCATTTGACCGTTCAAAATGCGGTTTAGTGGTTGTAGGATAGGATTACGGACACGGAAATGAAATATCTCCATTCTGCTATAATTTAACTTGGTCGATGTTTTGGTGATTGGCTATTTCTTTATATTTTAAGCATTTTAGATTTTTATCACTTAGCTTAAAAGGTAATGAGTCAGCCAGACAGTTCGAAGAACCGACAAAAAGAATGGTTCTCGAGCGGTAGCCTCGTAGGCAAAGTATAGGGCAGTCCCCCACTAGATGGCATGGCGACCTGCTTAGACATGCAGGAAATCGGTGGATGCAGGTGGCACAGGACCGTGCTTTGTTGCATTGTTCAGCAGGCGATTCGTGAAGGGATGTAATGATGTTGATGATAATGATACATACACATTGACTTTATTTTATTATTTTCTGATTAAAGCAAAAAACTAATCAAATTAAGTGTAAATACAAATGTTAAAATTAACAATATATCAAACACAAATGGGTATTTTATTGTGTTGTAAAATATTTTTACAGCATTTAAATGTCTCTCTCATTTTGTCAAGGTTATAGAGCAATTAGTCCGTCACGCTGCCCTAATACGTGTAAGCGGTTTTCACATCATCTCCTCAAAACTATGTTTTTCCTTTCCTCACAATGTTTTCCACTACACGTAGAAAATCAACTCTTGAAGTCAAAGTCAAAACTTTTTATTTACTTAATTGAGGCTTGTTAAAAGCTCCTATGAACGTACATAAGTCTATCTACACCGGTTTGTAAAACCAAGACTTTCTCTAGACATGTTTCAATTTTATTTACAACTAGCTTTTCCCCGCGATTTCACCTGCGATACTCAATGAAAACACAAAGCTGAAATCTTATTTAAATTATTTTATTTAGTGGAAAGTGGGAGTATTTCTACCCCTTTTGTGACGACCATAACATACGATTCCCTCTTGCCATGGACTGAACAAGGTATATTTTTAACTGTTATGGTGGCCACACACGGTCAGTTAAACTGATCAGTTTAACTGACGTACATCCAAAAACTGACCGTGAATGTGAAATCTTAAGTTACAATTTTTAACTGACGGCAACCCACGTATTTTTCCGGGCGCACCGTAATTCGCTGGCTTCACTTCGTTTCCATTATTAGTAAGTACATACCTTCATATTAGCTTTTATATATATTTTATAATTTTTTATAACATTATTATTGGTATGCTGTTTAGATTTTATATTATTTTATATATTTTTTTATTAAAAAAAACACTCCCACACCAGGATTTTCTCCTGTATCGTGGAGGCAGTTTACAAACACAAATTGCACAAGGACAAACATCCAGACCCCGAACAATTATTTGTAGGCCATACAAATACTTGTTCCGTGCGGGATTCGAACCCGCGCCCCCCAGCGCAGCAATTCATTGCTAAGCCATTGCGTCATGGAGCCATCATATATATTTGGAGAAGTTGGTTTGACAGAGGATGGAGACCAAGGTGATTGTAATGATGTCACCTTCCTTATGGTGGACTCGGAAGGTGGGTGAAGGATCTCAGTGATGCTACTACGTAGAACCATCGTGATTGGACTCATTTTCAAATAGGTAAATGGATGACTGTAATGATATCACCTTTATGTTGGTGCAATCCAAAGGTGAGTATAGGATCTCAGTGGCGACACTAGATAGAAAGACTGCGTTTGAACTCATTTGAATGGGTTCATAAAGACCTAGGTGACTGTTATGACCTCACCTTTCTGATGGTGCAATCCGAAGGTGGATATAGGATCTCAGTGGCGGTTCTATATAGAACGATCGTGTTTGAGCTCATTTGAAAGGGCTCATAAAGATATAGGTGTCTGTTATGACCTCACCTTTCTGATGGTGTAATCCACAGGTGGGTATAGGATCGCAGTGGCGGCACTAGGTAGAACGATCATGTTTGAACTCATTTGAAAGGGTTTATAAAAACCTAGTTCAGTGTGATTATATTACCTTCATGATGGTGGACAAAGAAGGTGGGGTAAAAGATCTCAGTTATGCCACTACGAAAAACAATCGTGTTTGGGCTCATTTGAAAGGGCTCAAGAAGTAACTACACAAATAATATAAATATAATAAATAGTACAAATAGTATTTTTACTCACTTTATAATGTTTTCAGGCAATTAAAAAAGCAGCAAAACTCCCAAGTAGGTACAAAATTAGAAATCGACCATATATTTTACAGGCAATAAAAAACAAGGCAAAACGAAAAAAGCCAACCGGAAACCAACTACAATTGGAAGACGGAAATATGTGCGTACTTCAAGAAAACATACAAGCACCATTAACACCAATTCCTATAAATGACCAAGTTACCTGTAGGTAGTATTTAGAATTCAATGAGTTCTGACTGATTTATTATACGAAAACTACACATTTAAGAAAACAAACTTTACGAAGTTTATTTTAACTTATTTTAATTCGTGACGTTTGGGTGCTTTAACTTTATTTTAGTATGTAACACGTCAAGAGCTCAATTAGATAAACATAGAAAGCTAGGCCATCCTAACTATTTCCGTTACTGAAAACCGATAAGCATTATCTGGTCATCATAAGACCTTCAGAATGTTCCCATGCTCACGGATTTTTTGAGGTCACCGTAACCGAAGTGCAAGTTAGTATCAGTGGGGTGTCGCCCGCTATGCAGATAGGTAATTTAATAAACAGATTAAAATAAATAACACATTTATGAAATAAATAAAATTTACCATAATGAATAAAATTATCGTAATATCTGAGCCATTTCTTAAAAGTGTCTTAATACTGACCTTTTCATGAATAAAAATATCTTTTGTAGTGTTAATATATAGGAAACGTTATTTAAATATATATATATATATATATATATATATATATATATATATGTATATGACGGGACCAGAACCATTGCACGTGCGGCGCGGTAGTCAAGTTAACGGGAGCGGTGGAGGCGTTTTTAAAAACTAAAATAAAACTAAGAGATGTCCGTACAGAAGCTCATGTACTTCAACAATGGCAAACTTATTCTAATACATCTTTCATGCAGACTTTATTACATTTGCTTACTCAAGTGACACGATATAGGCCACACACAGGGTGCAAAGTCAGCAATAGTATTTATGCACGTACTTGTATCACTCTGTGTGGGGTCGAATCCATGACTCTTCCCTCCCCAAGAGCGAAATTATCGGCATTTTCAGGAATCCGATGATTTCGCTTTATTACACACGGTTTATATCTAATTATAAGAACAATACAGAAAATAATTGGTAGAATTACATATAAAATTATCGTTCCTAAACTCACACTTTTAACGTTAATAGCACTTGCATTTTCACTGAGATTTATTTTGTTAAGTTTTACTAGTTGAAGCAATTGTTTAGTTTCGTCTAGATTTATGCCTTTTAAACTCACTTCACTGACAATGGGAGACTTCGAAATCTTCAGTTCTGGCAAGTTAGTCATTGGGTAAATTCGGTAATTTAGGTCATCTGAAGAAGATTGGTGGTATTTAAAATGAATATTTCCAATTTCACCTTCACAGAAATCGTCTACTGTGATTATGTAAGTACCACATAAAAGTTCATGAGTAACGTCATTTTCGCACTTTCTGGTAAGTATCCTATGGTTTCTCACGTACAGTATCCAGCTTTCGTGGCTTTTTCGTTGGATTTTGGGATCTTCAATGTCCACGGTATGCTGTTCGCAGGCATCGAGGTTTGATTGAAACTCCATGAGCTGTTCCACGCAGCTTTGTTCTGTATGCAGCAGCACATCGTCGTTATTGCACAGGAATTGATTATCCAAAGCGATTTGTTTACAGGCTCTCGGGACTGGCAAGTATTCCTTTTCTTTCACCAATAGGTATGGGTATTTGGGAATAACTATAATAGTTTTGTTTGCAATAGCAACTGGCAATGAATACATTTTGAAATAACTATATGTTTTATTCCCTACTAAAGGGACCTCTAAGATAAACGTGATCTGGTTTCCTTTTATAAAAGCCTTAACCTTAATACAATTTTCTAGTTTAACTAAGTTATTTTCATTTACAGGATATAATAGATTTTCAGTTGTCGCGATTGATTGTAATAAATTTAACAATTCCGTAGAGTTAAAAATTGCTTGATGCAGAACGGATACCTTACTGAATGCTAGTGCAGTTTCGATTTCTCCTAGTATTACGTTAATAGTTCTAAAATAACTCAAAAACATGTCAAACATACCTAGGACATAGGTAGAATAAATGGAGTTTTCTTCTTTTGTAATTAGGAATTTAACAATTCTTTCAATTCTCTTCAAGCGTTCATCTAATATTAAAGTATTGTTATGTAAGGTCTCTGTACTGTTGATGAAACTATCCAAGATTTTGGAGACTAATGTAATTCTCTTATCCGACATTATCTGATTATCGTTTAGTTTAGAAATCAATGAGTCATATCGGACGGCATCATCATGATCCAAATTTCCAGTTACTATTTTTATCATAGACCCAAGCGGGTCAATAATGCCTCTTTTAAATCTTTTCGATGGCACAAGTTGCCGAAATTTTTCTATAGTTGCATCTCTTAAATATCCTACATGTGTTCGAATAGCTAAAAATTCATGAATATATGGTTTATTAACATCTATCAACGCAACGAATTCGTCATACTTTAATATACTAAAATCTAAATCACTACCTATACCTTCTAAGTTTAAAGTTTTAATAATAAGCCAATTGTCTATTTGCAATGAGGCACGACCCAGTTTGACAGGCAGGATTCCTGGGTTTTTTTCAAGTTTTCGAAGTTGAAGGGTCCATCCTTCCTGAACCATCGTCAGAATTATTATACACCACCTGTGGAGGACGTTTAATATTTTTAATTGGCACTGAAGTATTTCTATTACCAATCCTAACAGGAACTATATTTCTTTCTATATTACCACTAACGACAGCTTTCCTATATCGCGGTTTATCTTTACTTCTTCTTATGTTAGATTCCTTGGCGTATATAACATCTCCTATTCTAAAATTTCTATCTGTTTCACCGCCCTTTTGTTCCCTTACCTTTTCCTTTTTCTCTAACATTTTTTCTGATGTATAATTATATAGATATCTAATACGTTTAGCATGATCTTTTAATAGTTGTTGGGTGTAACATTTCTCGAAATTCGCGGCGAACGTTGAATTAGAGTCGGTATGACCGAAAACGATTTCGAAAGGAGTAAGGCCGGTTGAGTACAACCATACATAGTAATGTATGGTGTGGTTATAAGCCATAATTGAGTAACTCATTACAGTAGCTGCGTCTGTACACTTTCGTTCGTATTTCGCCAATCTGTATATCTCTATAATTGTGGAGTGGAATCTCTCTATTATTCCTGTTGAATTCGGGTTATTAGGAGTAGTAATGTGTAGTAGTATGTTATACATAGTCATAAGTTCCCTAATGAGGTCATTATTAAACTCACTACCGGGATCAGAAGTTATTTTTTTAGGTGTTCCGTATATTGAAAAATATTTAATAAGCGCTCTTACGATTTCCGGTGCGGATCTATTTGGGATTTCGATAGCTTGTCCTAGCTTACTAAATGCGTCAACCAAAGTTAGGTAATAAACGGATTCAATTGAAAAAAGGTCCATGAAAACTTCTTGGAAGGGGGCGTTTTGGGTTTGAGTTAATTGAAGTAATGGTTTAATGGGTTTTCTTTCATATTTCATTTTCCTACAGGCATCACAAACATTAAGTACTGCAGCAATCGTCTCTTGCATGTTCTGCCAATAATAATTTCTTTTAATTCTACTCATTGTTTCCTTTATTCCTCTGTGACACGTCTTTCCTTCATGATGTTGCAGTATGATTTCTTTTTGTTCTCTCTCGTCTTCTACATATATAACACGCTCTGTACATTCAATAAATTCTACCATTCCCTTTTTAAATAGCTGTATAATAATTTTAGAGAATTCTTTTCTATGTTGAATGTTTTCGAAATAAATAAAATATTTAGTCTTGGGCTTAATGTACTCTTTTAAGAAATTTTTTATAAGATCTTCATTCTCAAGTGGGGCAAAAACTTCGAGGACCTTTTGTTTATCCCTGGATAAATTTCTCACTTGTACTTCATTTTTATGCCAGGTATAAACTAAAATTTGGTTAGGTTTTGAGTCAATGGCCTCCTTTAATATAGGAATACCATTCGATTCTAGATCTTGTCCAGAGTGTACGGTTACTATACTACTATCAGTAGATATAGGTGGTAACGGGTATTTCGTGTTAGTCTCTAATTGGTCGACGGATATAGTGGCGGATGTGTCAGTTACAGTTATTGTCCTAGAGTCGTCCCTATTTCCAGTCGTTAAGTCCATAATTTGGTCCGTTAATTCAGTCAGATATTTTTGCAGTTTTTGTTCTTTAGGGTCCAGGTTTACTTCCAATGATTGTGAGTCATCAGAGTCTATGGCATTTAGTTTTATCCGAGAGAGGGCATCAGCATTACTATTTTGTTTTCCGTTTTTGTATACAATATCAAAGTCGTACTCTTGAAGACGTAAACGCCAACGGGTCAATTTACTGTTCGGTTCTTTGAGTGAATAAAGCCAAACTAGTGGTCTATGGTCGGTATATATGGTAAACTTGCGCCCGTAAAGGTATGGTCTAAAATGTTTTACGGCCCATATTATGGCGAGTAGTTCACGCTCTATTGTACTATATCTGCTCTCAGTGTCGCTGAGAGTTCTACTAGCGTAGGCAATGGGCTTATCGGATCCTATTGCCCCCTGCGATAAGACCGCACCTAAAGCAACAGTAGAAGCATCTGTAGTTAAAACATAAGGTTTGTCTGGGTCTGGGTATTGGAGTAAAGGCGCATTAGTCAGAAGCTCCTTACACTTCTGAAACGCATCAATATATTTTTGATCTATTACAATTTTATTTCTCTTCTTTAGGCATGCTGTAAGGGGTTGAGTGATTTTGGCGAAGTCTTTTATAAAGCGTCTGTAGTAACCAATCAATCCTAGGAAACTCTTGATCTCGGTAGTCGTCCTTGGTAACGGGTAGCTTAGTACAGCCTGAATCTTGTCATCGTTTGGTTTAAGTCCGTCTTTAGTAATAACGTGCCCTAGGTATAACACTTCTTTTCTCAAGAATTCTGATTTGTCGAGTTGTATTTTTAAATTGGTCGATCTCAATCTGTCAAAAACTGTCCTTAATTTTTGTAAATGCTCCTGGAGGCTACTCGAGAAAATAATTATGTCATCAAGATAGACAAGGCAATGAATTCCTTGTAAGCCTCTTAGGATGTTATCCATGGCTCTTTGGAAGGTGGCTGGAGCTGTCTTCAGGCCAAAGGGCATTCGAAGGAATTCATAGTGACCGTTCTCTGTGCTGAATGCCGTTTTTTGTCTATCTGATTCGTTGATCTCAATTTGGTGGTATCCACTAGCTAAGTCCAAGGTTGAAAAGTAAGTACTCTTACCTAGTTTGTCAAAAATGTCAGTGATATTGGGTAAAGGGTACTTATCGTCCACAGTTATGTCGTTTAGACGTCTGTAATCGATAACCATCCTATACTTCATTTCACCAGATGCGTCTCTCTTTTTGGGAACTAAATGTACTGGGGCTGACCAAGGCGAAAAGGATTCCTGAATCACATTATCATTTAATAGTTTCTGTACCTGGTTTTTAATTTCATGTGTTTGAGCGGGAGGTTGTCTATAGGGTTTGATATAGATAGGGTCTTCGTTTTTTGTTCTAATATAGTGTTTCACTTCATTAGCAAAAGATAAAGGTATTTGATCACTATAAAAAATATCTTTATATTCTCTACATAAGTGGTATATCGATTTTTGTTCTTCTTCCGACATGTGGTCTAAGCGTAATTTCTCTAAATTTTGCTCTAATATTTTATCTACTTCAATATCTGATATATCTGTAATATGGTTAACTACACATTTAGTCGCTTTACTCTCTTCATTTGCTTCTACATTCAATGGTTTTTTAATAGCTAATTTTATCGGTATATCTAAGGTATTCTGTATTACTGTAGTCGTATAACCATCCTTACATCTCACTAACGCACTAGGCATTCGCACACCCTTACAGAATTCTTTATAATCGATTACAGCATTACCTGAATATAAATTTGTTGGGAGTTTGACTCTTTGCTCAGAACGGAGAGATAACTCCAAAACGTAAGAAGATTTACTATGTGTTATAGGTATTACGGTAGTTTTAGTTTTAAGAATTTCGTTTTTTAAATCTATTACTGCTTCTAGGTTGCAAAGTATATCATTCCCAATTAAGCCATCGTACCTAGAGTCGACATTGTAAATGTATAGTTTATGAATATCGTTACAGTTGAAAATTGGTAAAGACGGGATTTGAATAACTTGATCATGTCTGCTCGATGCATGTGTGCTAATGACTTCGAATGGTTCGTGACTTATGTACTCTGGAAAGTACTTATAAGCTTTGGATGGACTAATGAATGATCGCGTACTACCTGTATCAATCATAAATTTGGAGTCGATTTCCGGTATATAAATAAACGGCAATCTCAAATTAGTACTCTAATTTAATTCTATTTTTTCGTAGGTTCCGAGGCTTCGACCTGAAAATCCTTGTCGTCCATATTGGTTGGGACGCTATGTGTTACTTCAGGAATTATTGTCGAATATTCATTTTCATAATAATCGAGCTCGGGAACATTAAGGCCACTGCTTGAGTACTCCTCATAGCAGCAGTTATCATAAGAAATTGGGTACACATCGCCGCACGTATCATCGTAATACGTATTATCAAGGTCGAGTTCATTTAACTGAAAGCCTTGTTGATTTGTTTTAAGTGGTGGTGCCGTTCGCATTGTGACGTCACTGGGCCCAGTGTATTGATTTTTATTTAACTGAGGCTTGTAACCAAATTGTTGGGGCTTATAAAAGTTTTGCTGTTGGTTTCCAAATTGTTGTGGGCGCATACCGAATTGTTGTGGGCGCATACCGAATTGTTGAGGTTTATTAAATGTTTGTGGTTGCATTCCGAACTGTTGGGGACGCATATTAAATTGTTGTGGGCGCATATTAAACTGTTGCGGGCTTATACCAAATTGTTGCGGGCGAAAGCCGAATTGTTGGGGGCGGTATCCAAAATTTTGATGATTATTATTAAATTGAGTTAGTTTTGATTGTGACCCCTGCGGAAGTCCAAAGATAAATTTGTTAGGGGTTAATTCGGGTTTATAGCCCATCGGTGCCATTGAATTAAAATTATTTGTACCGAATTTAAACGTAGGATTATTATTTGGTAAACTGGGTGGCGTTGGTTTATTACTAGGATTACTATACATTTTATTACGCAAGGTATACTGCTCATGGAAGTTGACTTCTTCCATGACCACGCTTAAAGCCTCTTCTAGTGTACTGGGCGCTTTTAAGCGAACAATTCGCACCATATTTTCTGGCAAATTATACAAAAAGACATTTAAAGATGTGTTATTATATATAATAATTTTACTACTCTTTACATTCGCATCGGTTAATCTATTTACTTTCGATATTAAAACACTACGCACGGATTGGATCCTATTACAGAAATCTAAATATGACTCGTTGTTTCGGATACGCAAACCTTCAAGTTCTATAGCAATACATTCTTCACTCCTAGGGTCTCGAAAATGTTGAATTAGCAGTTCTCTAAAATCTTCCCACGAATTAATGTCCTCGCGCTCGCTAAAGAGCGCTGCAGCGTCGCCTACGAGTCTACTTGTTATCGCGTACATTACGTATAAATTTTGTTCATCGGATCCCCTATATTTATTTAATATATACTCACATTTGCGAATAAAAAGATTTAATTGGTGCTTATCACCGTTGAATATCGGTACAATTTTGAGCATTTCACTAGGAATCATCTTAATTTGCACTTGATCTTCCATTTTGTAGAACTTTATTTTATAAAATACGACGATAAAATAATATAATTAATACAAGAATTCAAATTCACAATCAAAAACACAGTCAAAATAAAAGTAAAATAATTAATAAGTAAAATACAAAATATGAAATAAATAAGTCCTCAATAGAAATTTAATCAACGAACATACACTTCAATTATAATTTGTAATAGTTATAATCGCTTTGTTCCCACAGTGCAAGCTCTTATCGCGTCGTTATTGCATGGACGCGCTTACTTATCTAGTTATTCCTAGTATTTCTTTATGCTGATATATATAGTTATAAAGTTTAAATATTCTTAAATATAAGTTTCACAGATTTTTATGTAAAACCAGATAACGTTATATCGCAAGAGGTCTAATTGCAAAATAACAAAACTATATAATATGGCAAGGAAAGGAAGGTGAAAATTTGGACTCACCAGCCGGCCTTCGTCATCTTCAGCTGCTCTCCACTTGACAAATTTATATTGGTTCGCAGGATCGCCTCGCGGCACGAACGCGGTAAACGATTTTATACGAATTTATTTCGCGGACGGCGCAAGCAAATGGCGATCCTACCGGCTGCCAGTCAGTCAAGTTAACGGGAGCGGTGGAGGCGTTTTTAAAAACTAAAATAAAACTAAGAGATGTCCGTACAGAAGCTCATGTACTTCAACAATGGCAAACTTATTCTAATACATCTTTCATGCAGACTTTATTACATTTGCTTACTCAAGTGACACGATATAGGCCACACACAGGGTGCAAAGTCAGCAATAGTATTTATGCACGTACTTGTATCACTCTGTGTGGGGTCGAATCCATGACTCGGTAGCCGTTGGCGCAGTTAGACAGAATTCTTGTAAATAACACGTGTTCCGCACACCTGCACCATTGCACCTGCAGTGGCGCTCGTTTTGCTTGTATAAAACGGACGGCGCGGCCGCCGTTAGGACAGTCTTGGCTCTGACGTGGAACGGTACGCTTGTCGTATTCCGTTACTAGTGTATCCTCGACTCGTTGGATAATTAATTCGTGTAAACGAATTAATTATTATTCCTAACTACAAAATTAGTCTCTGTACTATACTCAATTACACATTTCTACATCAGAAGTGGGATAAAGTCTCCATTTTTGCCCACATTTAATCTTCGAATAGTATGAGGATTATTACATTTGTGGAAGACTGTAATGCATTCCGCATTGATGAATTTGTTTTTATGTTAAATACCGTAATGAAATTTGCTATGCTACTTACGATATTTTCGTATCATTAAAGTGTAGAGAAAAGATAAAGTGAAATTATTCAAGCCATTTTTTTTAATTTGTTCGATTTGTATTAAAAGTACCCCGCAAGTATTTTCATTATTTCTTGATGCACCTAAATATGTCAACAAATGTCGAAAGAAGTTGGAGGCTTTCTAATTAACTTATTCAAGTTGTATTGTAATTTGATAGTTCACGCGAAACATGATTATCATTTGCTATATTTTGAAGTTCAAAACGTTTAAGAGATGTACCAAAATAAAGGATTAACTTTAACACGCTATGAATTGAAAATAATAAGTGACATTTTTGTGTTCTAATGTGTTGATCAGTGTTGCGGTTTGCTCCGAATGTTGTGTCGTCGACAACATTGGGGTTTTAATATCGAGGGATTCGTAGAAGTCTCTACAACAATGATCAATGAGGAAGATGTTGTGACGGCTAATCGAACATGGTCAGGTACGGCCGAGCGGTGGTAAGATTGAGCCTACACCGCTACAGACTGTAACTTATCGGCTGATCTTACGGCAGGGCAATTTAAGCGGCCGCCGAACAAATGGTGCTTTGGCGCTGTAAATGGACGTCTGAGGTCGGCTTTCGTAGATTTTGCGCAGTTACCTCCTTCCCTTTGAAATGTTGTGGTATTTGCCTCTACACATAGTTTCTGTTATTTTTTGTAATGTTTTCAAATGTCATACTATTGCCGTTTCTTAAAAGAATATGTAATGAATTTTGGAAGCTCAGAATTCCATGGTTTGCAATACATTTATCCCGATTTCTTTTAATTTTACAAAGCAGTGCAACGATTCGCTAGAGCTAGTACGGCTACAGCACGACGGCTCGCTGGCGCGATTGTGGCACGAACTCAGCAGAACGAAAAGCTGGAGTGCGTTTGCCTGAAGGTAGCCATATCGGCGCGTTCATGACTTAAATGAAGTCTGGGATGGTCGACCGTTGTAATATTTAACAAGAGTAAATATCTGTAAGCAGGTGGTGATAACTGATAGACCGTATGCTGTTCACTGTCAATCGCACGAGGACGTGCGACAGTCAGAGGTAGCCGTGTCTGTTCATTTAGAAAATACTAGAGACGTTGCAACACTCTAGTGAAGTAATTATTCTTGTGCAGGAAAGGAACATGGAGTTGCAGGAAGGCTGGTTTGTTCTGCACTGGGATGTGTCGTGTTGCAGTTGGTTTGCATACTTGGGTGTTATCATGTCACTACGTCCCTCGCGATACACTTTTGTGTGATTGTGACAGGGACATGTTTGCGGTATGGCTAGTCTGTAATTGTTCTATACTGAATTGAAAAAAAAAGAGAGTAAGAAAAAAAAGTGGTTCTTACTATCATTGCAGGGCGTTTGCCGGTCCAATGATATAGCTACAGGTAATAGTGATTCCGGACTAGCAAATAGTACTTGAAAAAAAAAGAGTAAGAAAAAAAATAGTTCTTACTATCATTGCAGGGCTTTGTGCCGGTCCAGTGATATGGCTATAGGGAATAGTGATTCCGGACTAGCGAAATGAGTACTTGAAAAAAAAAAAGAGAAAATAGAAAAGCTACAGACTAATCATTCCGATCTCGCATAAAGTTGATTAAAGTTTTGTAGGGCTTACTGCCGGATCAAAACTGATTGTCACCCAAGTCTGAAGGGTCAATATAGACCGGACCAGACGCTGTTATGTCAGGATAGTCGAACGATGTTTTTTTGTCTACAGATAACTTAAATTGTGATAAAGCGCGTGCGAGGACGCACGCATGTCAGTATGGCCGTGACGGGATCAGCACCATTGCACGTGCGGCGCGGTAGCCGTTGGCGCAGTTAGACAGAATTCTTGTAAATAACACGTGTTCCGCACACCTGCACCATTGCACCTGCAGTGGCGCTCGTTTTGCTTGTATAAAACGGACGGCGCGGCCGCCGTTAGGACAGTCTTGGCTCTGACGTGGAACGGTACGCTTGTCGTATTCCGTTACTAGTTTATCCTCGACTCGTTGGATAATTAATTCGTGTAAACGAATTAATTATTATTCCTAAAAAATTATTCTCTGTACTATACTCAATTACACATTTCTACATATATATATATATATATATATATATATATGTGTGTGTGTGTGTGTGTATGTATATATATACATATATATGGAACGGGTTTCATTTCTCGATCGATGGAGCCGCAGCCGTGCGCGTTTAGTTGGCGTGACTCTTATAAATTAAAAATATCACTTCCTTTCTGTTAACTAGCTGTTCCCCGCGACTTCGCCCGCGTGTAATTTATTACGATTGGATTTTATGGTTTTTAATTTTTTTGCACGGAACCCTAATTCTTTTTCTAAATTAAGAGTAGCCTAAGTTCCTCTGATACTCGGTTCACTCGGTTCAGCCGATTCGGAGATTAGCTGGAACAAACAGACGGACAGACAGACAGAAAGATATACAAAGATTTTAAAAATTGTGTTTTTGTTATAAGTACCACATGTATTTTCATATGCATTTAGTAAAAAACTGTTATTTTGACATTACAAATCGACACTTCACTTCAAACAAAATTTATTTGTATAGATAAATATTAATAGACAGGAAATGATATTAAATAAGATTTAGATATTATTAAATATCATTTAATTTATCTATATACTCGTATATATGATATTTTATAGGAGTCACGCAAACCAAACGCCCATGGCCACGCGCCACGTGTGAACTAGGACTGTTGATAAAATATCGATCTATCGAAAAATCTATTTTATTATTTAGAAATATCGATATTTATTTTTAATATTTTTGGACGACATAATATATTTAAATATAAGTTTGATATTGAAATATAGATATACGACAGTAGATATCCTAATCCTTTAATCTACAACACCATCGTAAACTTAAATCCTAATCCTTGATGGACCCAATCTACTATACTTTATTTACACTACATTATGTTTTTCAGTTTTCCCCAGTTTATTTATTTGCTAATTATCTTGAAAAGAAATGTAATTTTGTAAAGTATATCTCTGTGATATTAAAATCACTATAATCTATGAAACTTAGTAGCTAGTAACTAGTTAAAAATACTACTTTACTTACTGTGACTTTTGACAGGAGCTTGACCATCGACGGATGGTTGCTCCTGTTTTATCGTTTAAATAATCGTTTGAAGTGGATTTTTATCAAAGTGATGCGATTATGTGTATTAAGTTTCTGCGCATGTGAGCCATTAGGAAAAACGACGAAATAAGTGCTTCGATATTGGTATAAGCCTCAAGTTATTTTAATCGCTTAGGCGTTTTATGATTTACTTCCGTGCTATCAGAAATAAATGTTAAATATTTGATTTCTTCAACTGCATCTGTAGCATCTGAACTAATTTCGGTCAATCAAAACCGAAGATTGGCCGAACACGCGAGGAGATCTGTTCATGATTTTACCTTGGCATATGGTCTGACACAACTGATTACTTACCCTACGCGGATTCCAGATTTGAAGGATCATTCACCTAACCTGTTGGACCTTCTGCTGACCTCTTAGTCAGGTTTTCGTCGACACGCCTCTTGCCTCCTCCGACTTTTTTCTAGTCCGGAGTGTGGTACCACTCCGGACTAGACAATGATCCGGTTTTTGGCAAGGCAAAGTCAGAGCACATAGGCAGAATTGGCGCGAAACTTGTTTGCCTTCCTTCGGGAACCCGTGCATTCTGGTCTCTCGCCAAGGCTGTCCAAGAGAATTTCTGTAAGCCATCACTAACATCTCTGCACAAGGAGGATGACTCAATGACCCACACCGTAAAAGAGAAAGTCGACCTTTTAGGCTCCCTTTTTGCGTCCAACTCGACTCTCGATGACGGGGGGAACACACCGTCGACCATCCCGCGGTGTGCGTTCTCCATGCCAGATGAGCGGTTCTCAAAGCGCTCGGTTCGCAAAGCACTCCTCTTTCTGGACACCCACAAGTCGAGTGGGCCTGACGGAATCCCCCTAATTGTGCTGAGGACGTGTACTCCGGAGTTGGCACCGATTCTAACGCGTCTTTTTCAGTACTCCTACTCCCTAGACGTAGTCTCGAAATCATGGATGGCAGCTTTTGTTCACCCGATCCCTAAAAAAGGCGACCGCTCAGACCCGTCCAACTACAGGCCTATCGCGATCACCTCCTTGTTCTCCAAAATAATGGAATCCATTATAAACTGCCAGCCCATGCGGTACCTTGAGGATCACCAGCTGATTAGTGACCGCCGATACTTGGCCAATAATCAATGTCGTTGTAGACGGTGCATACTCTGACTACAAGCCTATTAATGCTGGTGTTCCACAAAGATACATGCTATCACCATCGCTGTTTCTTCTGCATATCAATTATAGCAGAAGCGTCAGTAGCCTAATGGCAGGGAGCGCACCGTGAACTGGAAAGGTCGTGGGTTCGAAGCCGCCATTCGGCTACTGTCGTGAACCACTTCTAACACAAGCATTTTAAGCTTACCAGAAGTGGTTAAAGGGAATATTAGTAATGGTTAATAGCATTACTAGTATTTTTTCTAAAAAAAAATATGTTGCGCAGCGGTTACGTTAATTGCTATACAGATGACGGCATTGGTATTGCTTTTTACACCGGCCCTGCCAATATTTCTCGGGAAAACGTCGCCGAGTAGTTTGAAGTCGAATCTTTGCTGAACAAAGTCTGGGATTGTCTAATTCGAAAATAGACAAATAATTCTTTAGCTTTCCTAGATAATATGTTAGTCATCCGAAATCCTAACAACACCACAGGTCACACTGTGTATAGAAAAAGGACCCACAGCGATGAATCTCACTATCATCCTTCACAGTTACCTTGGGCAAATCTAGGTTACAGAGAGCACGAAGGATCTTTGACAGCAAACACCTGGCCGCCGAACTTCTGCACGTCAAGCTGGTTCTGCACGACACCAAGCTTCGGGTCCCGCGCCTACGTCCCAGTGACCGAATGAAGCCGGCCGCAGTCGAGCGTGTACCTGCTGTACGTCAGGCTATATATATATATATATATATATATATATATATATATATATATATATATATATATATATATATATATATATATGACAGAACAGACACAAACAAAATTGGCTACATCTTGAAGCAAGTTTCTATTAGAACATTCTTCAAGCCACCAAAGAAGATTAGTCAGTTCTTACGATACATCAAGTGTAATATCCCTTTAAAAGATGCAGGAGTGTACAAGCATGATTATGAATGTGGTCTCTCATATATAAGGCAAACAAAACGATCTATTAAAACCCGCGAAAAAGAACATATAACTGACGTGAAACACAATTTGTGAGAATATCCTAGACGGCCCTCGCCATTACATTAGAATTGATAGACCACAAATTCTTGCGAAAGAACATCGATCCCTGCCAAGGATGATACGTAGTAGTAGGCTATTGAAATAAAAAAAACATCCTAGTTTCAATAGAGAGGAGGCTGGATATTACCACTTGCTTGGGATTCTGTATCTAATAAAATTAAAACTAAACCCACCACTAATACCACTGCAAGAGTCCAAGACATTCAAGTAAGTTCAAGTAAATTCATTCTACGTAGATCGTACCAAAACTAATAATTAAAAAAGCTGAAGGTACTCCGGGTTAGCTCTGACATCGGGACATCAATCACCTCAGTCCCCCGTAACCATGATCACGCTGGAAAGCTACTAGAAAGCACCCAAAACATCGGGAATTTAAAAAAAATAACTAAATGCGATAAAATCCGTAAAATTAGTTTTATTAATTTGCGTAAAGATAACAAATCAAATTTATTCAATTAATCAAACTTTCAGACCGTAATCGTTGTCTCAAAGCAGTAATTTACGTTGAATTATTCGATTGTTTATATATAGTCTAAATATTGTAGATTCAGTACTATCAGCACAATAATGAAATGATTCTGTTTAATTCGACCAACGTCTGGTACTTAAAGCTCAGTTCTTTATGGTTTTACCTGTTGATACAAATAACCTCAATATAAATGATTACGCTATTTAAAGTAAATCGTATAAGCTCATGTCACTGTTTTCTGTTCATTCTGCATTAATTTTCATGTACGATTTGTCAACATTATTTAGCATGGCGTGCAACACTTTATCCCTATATTTTAACCTATATTTGCTATCGCAAATAAATAAAGGGGAGTTTGTTATCACAAACAACGCAGAAAAAATCTTTACGTTCAACGGTTTATTTCTGTAAGAGAATTTTTTTTTTAATAATAATCATCTTTATTTGCAAGAATATGGTTGTACAATGGTGTTCCATTGTGATTAGTTGTACTTATTTTACCTTATTTGTGTGCAAATATCAATGATAAAATTTTTTACAATTCATAAATTAGTTAGTACTATTCAATTGATTTCACAATAAATTTATATTGTTACAATGTCAAATATAATGTCAATGTAAGATTATTACTCTAGCTCAATATCAATTATTAATATCCATTTCTCAATCATATATATATATATATATATATATTTACGGGTAGAGCCATGCTGTAACTATATTCTGGTCGCAGCACGAATGGGTCGGCTCGATCGGGGTAAGACCACGTGTCGTGAAGCGACAATTAAAAGAGAAGGAAAACCTAACCTACGATCAGCAAAACAACCAAATAGACCAAGACAATAATATATTTAAGTTTTTAAAAGAGTATTTACAATTTTATAAAAAAAAAATGAAATATGAAGATGATGGATGATGTGATTTACAAACTATATTTAAAAAAAAGGTAATAAAAAAAAGATTTATGTCGTAGTTGAGTCCGAAGATCCCAAGCGTGCTCTCAGCGCCTGGAACGAGCACGCACGGCGTAGGTGGGTAGGCGTGGGCGTCTCTAGGCGACGACCTCAGGTGAATGCGGCGATTGCAGGATCGGCGACTTCAGCCCAGACAGGAGCTTGCAGGATCCTCAGCGACTTCAGACAGCGCAGTGGCCTGCAGGATCCGGTGACTGCAGGCGGAACAGAGGTTTGTAGGTTCCGGTGATTTCGGGCGGAACAGAGGTTTGTAGGTTCCGGCGACTCCAGATAGAGTAGAGACTTGTGGGATCTCGGCGACTTCAGGCAGAGCAACGTTTTGTAGGATCCGGCGACTTCAGGCAGAGCAACGGATCGTAGAGTCCAGTGGCTTGAGGCAGGATAGAGGCTTGCAGGATCCCGGGGCTGAGCGGCCCCGGGATAAGGCCTTTAGAAGATGCTTCCGATACGAGAACTGAAGCAAGACTGAATTTCTTCACCAATTGTTCGGCTTTTATATCTTTCTAGAGAGAACGGAAAAATTATTTAAATTAAAAGGAAATTTATTGTAAATGACCTAGAGCAAAAGAGTATTTATGTGAAAATATCGAGATAAAACATCATATCGGTAACGAATTTGAATAAAAATTGCCATGACAACGGTATAAATAGTAGTTGTCATAAAAACCAATTTTTGGTTTTTGGACTTTTATTAAGAAATTATTACATTTAAGTATGAAATGAGATATTATTCAAATAGGAAAAACTGATGCGCGACAGCGCGCCGAAGCCTGAATTTGTAGAGTTACAGAGAATTCAGTAAAAGACCAAAAAAAGGTAAGACTTCGTTGACAGCTAGTTTAAAAGTACTAAATAGTGTGAAAATACGCAGTAAAATGATATGTTATTGTGTAAAAACGTTACAGGATCCTATATAAATAAAGGTGATGCAAAATATAAATGCAGAGAATCAAAAACAGAATGAAAAAAATAGTATAAAGTGATGCAAAACATGAATGCAGAATATCAAAGCAGAATGGAGAATTAGTGTACAATGAAATGTAAGTTGCATAACACTACATTTTCCCCCCGACCCTGGAAAATTTTTGACTTAGCAAAAATTTTGACATGTACATTCTAAAATAAACCATAAAAACACAGCTTTGCAGAAACAGACATCAACAGGCAAAATCAGATATACTATCTCTTACATTCATCATCTGCATTCAGGTAAGGGTGGAGTTCACATTCAATGACTACCACTCTAAAAGTGTGTTTTCAAAATGACATTAAGGCTTATTTAAGGAGTAGTCAACCTCTCCTGTGTGGGAAAAAAAAATTAGTCGAAGAAACACCACTCTTAGAAGTGTGTTTTCAAAAGGACATTCAGGCTTATTTAAGGAGTTGTCAACCGCTCCTAAATGAAGATAAAAATTAAGGGAGTAGTCAGCTGCTCCCAAGTGAAGATAAAGGTAAAGAAATACCTCAAGTAAGCTTTAGTCGCTATGACTTAAGTAAAGATTAAGAACGGCCAGAGCGGTAGGGCTCAAAGCCAGAGATCAGCAACATCACCAACGAGATGTGTCTGAAATAAAAATAAAAAGTGACGATTAACCAACGAAAGTTCGAGGTCCTAAAGTAAGATGTGTTGAAGAACACTGGATCATCAAACAAACAAACAAATTAAAAGAAATAAAAATAATAAGGTGAAAATGATGGTGATATTTATACATATATACAAATTAATAGTAAATAAAAGTTAAGAAAATTTATGATTTTACATCTTTAATGTGCCACTTGCCTCTAACTCCATTAGGGTCTTCAAGCACATAGACTAGTGGTGACAGTTTAGCTATCACTTTGCACTTAGGGGCAAGTTTAGCATTAAAGTATGCGCCGGAATCGCTTAAAACATGGTTTTTACGCCAAACAGTGTCTCCCACATTGAATTCTTTAAAAGACCGACGAAGATCATAGCGAGCGCTATTTTTAGCGTGAGCGATGTGAAGTTTAGTTTGAACTTTGTGAAATATAGATGAGAGGAGACCAGCATTAGACGCGTAAATATCACGAGGCATAAATACCAATTCCTCGAGGTTCTGAGTTGGAGTATAGAAGGAACCACAAGGTATTGTTTCCCTACCAAAGACTAAAAAATTTGGAGTAAAACCAGTAGCTACATTTGTAGCGCTGTTCATTGCGTACTGAATCTTAGCAAGATGGTTGTCCCAGGATCTATGATCGTCTCCTACTAAAGATGCAAGAGCTGTAATAATTGTGCTATTAAACTTCTCCGTAGGATTAACCTGAGGACAATATAAAGCTGTGTGAAAAATATAAGGAACATTATAAGAATTTAAAAATGAGTGGAATTCTCGCGACTGAAATTGAACAGCGTTGTCCATTATAATAGTTTGAGGAATGCCATGAACTAGAAAAACTGAATTTTCCAAAACATTAATAATATTAGCTGAAGTAGCACGTTTAAGGGGAAAAATCATAGTATATTTAGTAAAATTGCAGTTAATCACTAGAATATACTGATTTCGTCTTCGAGTCATTGGCAATGGACCCATAAGATCTAAGGATATAGTTTGAAAAGGTCTGGAGCAAAGTTTGGGTTTACCCATAAGACCATAGGGAGAATGATTAGGGTGTTTGTAGGTTCAGCAGGTTTCACAAGTCGAGATTAATTCGGCAATGTCCTTAAACATACCAGGCCAATAGTATTTTAAAGATACTCGTATTTTCTTGAATGTCTTGAAGATACCAAGATGGAGTTCTGAAGGGGAACCATGGTTAGCTTCAATAAGTGCATGTCTATCTTGAGGTAGTGGAACTTCTTTCCAAATAAAGTCATCGTTTAGACGATCGGGAGAATGGATACAGCGGTAAAGTTTGTTATCCCTGATAGTGTAGTTGGGATATGCGTCTGGGTTGTTGGAGCATCCGAGAAAAATCTTGTTGTAGTGCTCAAGTCTACGATCAGGTGGTTCTTCAATCGTTATAGGATGTACGCCTTGAGGTAAAGTTTCTCGTGTATCAGGACGTTCTTGATTCTTATGTCTTGATAATAAATCTGGAACATCGTTATGCTTTCCTTTTTTATGTTTTAGGACAAAGTTAAAGCATGATAAGCGTAAAGTCCAGCGAGCAAGTCTTCCTGATGGATTTGATAAATTCTAAACCATTTAAGTGCAGCATGATCAGTATATATTGTAAATTCATTACCATTGTCTAGGTAACATCGCCAATGTTCTAATGCAGTTATTACAGCCAATGTTTCTCTTTCAGTAGTTGAGTAGTTCTGTTGATTTTTGTTTAGTGCTTTACTCATGTAAGCGATCACGACTTCTTTGTCATCTTGATGTTGAGTAAGCATTGCTCCTATGCCATAATTTGATGCATCACAATGTACAGAGAAGGGTAGTTCGAAGTTAGGGCAAGCAAGGACAGGAGCAGTTACCAAAGCTGCTTTAAGTTTCTGAAAAGCAGCTGCAGCTTGTGGATTCCATAAAAATTTAGGAGCGTTCTTCCCGGAACAGGTTAGTTGGTTGAGTGGAGAGGCAATAGTGCTAAAGTTTGGAATGAATCTTCTGAACCAGCTGCAGGTGCCTATGAATTTTCGTACTTCTTTTCTACAAGTAGGTACAGGATATTCTAAAATAGCTTTTATTTTATCTGGATCCGCACGTAGACCATACTCGTCTACTAGAAAACCAAGGTATTTCAGTTCTTTCTTGAAGAATTGACTCTTCTCAAAGTTAATAGTTAGATTAGCATATGAAAGTTTTCATGAACGTTCATGAGAAGCGATATGTGTTCATCAACAGTCTCACTTATAATAACAATGTCATCCAGATAGCAAAATACCTTGTTCTCAAATTCAGGAGTAAACAGCATATCCATTAATCTTTGTAGAGTTGCAGGTGAGTTGGTGAGGCCAAAAGGCATTACTTTGAATCTAAACATACCTCTTCCAGGTACATAAAATGCAGTTTTATCTTTATCAGCAGGATTCAAGGGAATTTCCCAAAATGCTTTCGCAATGTCAATGCTTGATAAGTATTTGGCATTCTGCAGGTTGTCCAAAATTTCGCTTATTAGTGGCAACTTATAAGCATCACGACGTGTAATTGAGTTAAGCTTCCTGCTGTCTACACAGAAACGCCATTCACCATTCTTCTTCGGAGTGATGAGAACTGGAGATAACCAAGGACTTTCGCATTGTTCAATGACCTTCCATCCCAGCATCTTGTCAACTTCATTAATTAACGCCTTTTGTTTTTCAGGAGACAGTCTGTAACATCTTTGTTTGATTGGAAGAGAATCACCAGTATCAATCTTGTGGGTGATTAAGTGTGTGCTTCCCAGGATACCTTTTTCTTCAAACGAAATTGTCTTGAAGTGTTGGATGATGTCATTAGCGATGTTCTTTTGGTTAGGAGCTAAATGCTCATAAGGTAAAACTTTAATATCTTTAGTTTCGATAGCAGAGCATTTAGATTCTGTAAAGTTAAGAGAAGATAAAACACTAGGTAAAAGAATAAATTTTCTCCAAAAGTCAATACCTAGTATTAGCGAAGGAAATATTTCAGGGAAAACATAAGCTTTAATCAAATGAGTTTGATTATTGAAATGAACAGGTAAGTCAAAATAACCCAAGGCATTAACTTTTTGATTATTAGCAGTAGAGACAGTAATAAGATCTGACTTGAAAAGTTTACAGCCCAGTTTAAGAATTTCTAAACGAGAATTATTACCCAGAATAGTTACTGAGCTGCCAGGATCTAGTAAACCAGATAAAGTTAAGTCATAAATTTTGACATTAACGAATGGACGATTTAGATCTTGTTCTTTGGAGTAGAGTGTAGAAGAGATTTTGTAACAAGAAAAGAAGTTTTGAATTGTTTTAATCCAACTAGTCCAATCGTCATTATCAAAGTTTAAGTTACTTTTCAAGTCAGCAGTTAGTTTTTTGAACTAGTATGTGGTTTAGGAGAACAAGTAGGGCAATCTGCAGTTTTAAAACCTTTAAGACCACATTTGAAACAAATCACGAATCGTGGTTGAGTACAGGTGTTTAAAGAATGACCTTGTTTACGACAGCGAACACAAAAGGAGCTTTCTTGAGGAGCTTTGGTGTGAGAGAGACTATTAACTTGCCTAGAAGGGTATTTGTAGGATGAAGTGAATTTATTCATGAGGGGAGGAGAAGGTCTTGAGTTATTAGAAGAATTTGAAGAGTCAACTGAACTTGAAGTGGAATGCTTGTAGTTGAATTCAGAAATAAGAGGACTTTGTTGTACATTTGGTTCTTTAAATTGTTTGTCTCTGTCTAGGAATTTTTCATAGTTTTGGCAAGTAGCCAAAAGAGAGTCGATAGAGTCAATGTCTTTTAGAGCTACGAAGACAGAATAACATGGGCGAATATTCCTCAAAATAATCTCCAATTGTTCTGTTTCAGAAAGTTTCTTCGAAAGACGAGAAAACATTCCAGACATGATGGAAATATAGATGACAATAGGTTCATCTCGACCTTGAGTTCGATTCCTAATCGCTTCTAAAAGTTTGTGATCATAATCAAAACCACCAAAGTCTTTGATTAATAATGAAGAAAGTTCGTTCCACGTTAAGTTTGGATTCTGATTATATTTAAATCTGAACCAATGAAGAGCATTGTCAGTGAAAATTTCAAACGCTTGTGAAATCAACAAGTCTTTGGACAAGCCACGAGCTATACAGTATTCTTCCAGTTTTTGAAGAAAGGATCTTGGACAGCTTTTACCATTGAAGGTGTGTCTTTTCAGATCTTTGAAGACGTTGGATGGAGAAAAAGATTGAGGTGGTGGTGGAGGATACGGGGTATGGACCTGAATAGAAGTTTGAGAAACAAGAGGGAGTTCCGTGACAGTCGGGTCAACCGTAACAGTCGGGTCATCAGGAGGGTCAAGTGATGGAACGTCATTTTCAGTTGAAGGTGGAGTCAAGGATTCGAATTGTTTAGCCATAGCGTCATATTTCATCTTCAAAGTCTCGAAATTAGCTTTAAAGTCTGGATATAAGTCAGTATCTATTCGCTCAAATCTGTAAAAAACATGGTTAATAAAAGTTTCTATTAGTCGTAAATATTTGGTTTCACCTTGTAAAAATTTTTTAATTTTACAGTCCAGATAGGTCAATGTAGAATCAATTTGAGACAAGTCATCCTCGATCGGAATTGGAGAAGTCAGAATATCTTCAGGGTGAGAATTCGCAACTAAACGTAAAACTTGTTTTTTTAGAAGCAAAACAGTATTAGCTGGTTCCTCACATCTAATCTTCACTTCGTATTCAAGTTCGGCCTTGTTAAGGAATTCGTACTTAATAACCCTTTTCATTGTTATAATTACGTGTAAAGTTAAGTTTAAGAAATAAAAATATTAAAAATCGTACCTCTAAGTTATCTAGAATAAAAAATATTATAGTGATGAATGTAACTTAGAGTGATGAATGTAAATGAAGTGTTATTTGTAGGCCTAAATATAATCCAAATAAGTTGAAAAACTAGAAGAAGTTTTGTTTTAGAATTTTGAAGGTATGAAAAGGATGTGTAAATGAATGATGAATAGTAAGTTAAGAACAAAAGGGAAAGCAATTAAATCAAAAGGAACTAGACAAGGCGCAGTAAAGGTGAAGAATTAAGAGAGAAAGAGGACTTTTACGTTGGGCGCCAAACTGTCGTGAAGCGACAATTAAAAGAGAAGGAAAACCTAACCTACGATCAGCAAAACAACCAAATAGACCAAGACAATAATATATTTAAGTTTTTAAAAGAGTATTTACAATTTTATAAAAAAAATGAAATATGAAGATGATGGATGATGTGATTTACAAACTATATTTAAAAAAAAAGGTAATAAAAAAAAGATTTATGTCGTAGTTGAGTCCGCAGATCCCAAGCGTGCTCTCAGCGCCTGGAACGAGCACGCACGGCGTAGGTGGGTAGGCGTGGGCGTCTCTAGGCGACGACCTCAGGTGAATGCGGCGATTGCAGGATCGGCGACTTCAGCCCAGACAGGAGCTTGCAGGATCCTCAGCGACTTCAGACAGCGCAGTGGCCTGCAGAATCCGGTGACTGCAGGCGGGACAGAGGTTTGTAGGTTCCGGTGATTTCGGGTGGAACAGAGGTTTGTAGGTTCCGGCGACTCCAGATAGAGTAGAGACTTGTGGGATCTCGGCGACTTCAGGCAGAGCAACGTTTTGTAGGATCCGGCGACTTCAGGCAGAGCAACGGATCGTAGAGTCCAGTGGCTTCAGGCAGGATAGAGGCTTGCAGGATCCCGGGGCTGAGCGGCCCCGGGATAAGGCCTTTAGAAGATGCTTCCGATACGAGAACTGAAGCAAGACTGAATTTCTTCACCGATTGTTCGGCTTTTATATCTTTCTAGAGAGAACGGAAAAATTATTTAAATTAAAAGGAAATTTATTGTAAATGACCTAGAGCAAAAGAGTATTTATGTGAAAATATCGAGATAAAACATCATATCGGTAACGAATTTTAATAAAAATTGCCATGACAACGGTATAAATAGTAGTTGTCATAAAAACCAATTTTTGGTTTTTGGACTTTTATTAAGAAATTATTACATTTAAGTATGAAATGAGATATTATTCAAATAGGAAAAACTGATGCGCGACAGCGCGCCGAAGCCTGAATTTGTAGAGTTACAGAGAATTCAGTAAAAGACCAAAAAAAGGTAAGACTTCGTTGACAGCTAGTTTAAAAGTACTAAATAGTGTGAAAATACGCAGTAAAATGATATGTTATTGTGTAAAAACGTTACAGGATCCTATATAAATAAAGGTGATGCAAAATATAAATTCAGAGAATCAAAAACAGAATGAAAAAAATAGTATAAAGTGATGCAAAACATGAATGCAGAATATCAAAGCAGAATGGAGAATTAGTGTACAATGAAATGTAAGTTGCATAACACAACACACGCTCTCACAGAATACCAGCATAAAATAACAGCTCAATGCTGCTGTGTTTCGTATGGTGAGTTTAGAGAACCGGAGACCCTTTTTATTGGAAACGAGGCATTCCATCTCAGTCCTCAGGGGTGGCGGCGCATCTGCATTTTGATTCTTAATTGAGGATAAATGTAGATGTCTATGGACCACAGCATCCACTTACCATCAGGTAGACTGTGTGCTCGTATGTCACCCTTATTCTATAAAAAAATATAATGTCAATTATAAATATTACATATCCAATTGCCCAATTTATATCTATGTCAAATTTATTAATTAATTATGTCAAATCTAATGTATAATAATAGATTTTTGCTGGTTCGTATTTTATGCGCTGCTACCATAATTCATCAGATTGCGGTAAAACTTTGTCAAATTATTGCTCGCTATTGCGCGAAGGTTATAGACATAGTAGAATTACTTATGCATGTATTATGGTGGCGCGCGTATCACAATAACAAATTTATTTGAAAGTTATATATCATTAAACTTCAATGAATGTATTACCTATCATTCCTAATTAAATAACACAACTCTTTCAAATTTAAAACGATATTTCCAAAATTATTTCTTCTTGGCCGGGCACCAGATAGTCTAATATATAAAAAGTAATGTTTGTTTGTTCGTATTTTATGCGCTGGCGTTCCGTTCATAAAAATGTGGTAAAACCTTGTCAACTTACTGTTTGCACTTGCCCGAAGGATATACGTATAGTACAATTAACTTACAGTAGATGGCGTGCATATCCTACCAACAAATTTATTTGAAAGTTATATATCATACAATTTCAATTATTATGTTTTATAGGAGAAGGGTGACAAACGAGCACACAGTCCACCTGATGGTAAGTGGTTGCTGCGGCCCATAGACATCTACAACTAGTCTCGATTACGAATCAAAATGCAGATGCGTTGTCACCCGTGAGGACTAAGATGGAATGCCTCGTTTCCAGTAAAAAGGGTCTCCGGTTCTCTACACTCACCATACGAAACACAGCAGCGTTAAGCTGCTATTTTACGCTGGTATTCTGTGAGAGCGTGGTCTTTCCCCGGTCGAACTGACCCATTCGTGCTACAACCATAATATAGCTGCAGCATGGCACTACCACGTATAAAAAAATTATTACCATTCCTAACTAAACAATATTACTCTTCCAAAGTTGAAACAACATTTCCGCAATTATTTCTTCTACGGCAGCAACACGCCGGATACCAGCTAGTTTTATATAAAATAATATATAAAAATTACTCTTTTAAACAATAGTAGCTGACGATTTCACATCATGTCGTATGATTTGATGCCAATGTAACACAAAGTTGATAACGCAGGCGGATGCAACGTATCAATATCGCGTCACGAGAAATAATGAAGAACTTTCTATTGTCTAATATACGCACGACATTAGCATATCGTGCAGTCTAATCAAAAAACCTAGAGGGAACCTATAAAGTGCGTTGTGTTCTACATATTATAAAATCCATGAAATGATACACGGTGCGCCACCAACGCTACCAATTAAACGCTACTAGTGCCAAATCTAGCGTTCTTTTGTCTACAACTTATTGCTATTACCAAGTCGAAAGAACTACGCTACGTTGAGATAGCTCCCGTCCTTAATAGCGATGCTGCACCAACACACAAACCATTAAACGTGGTGTTGCACCTTTAACGTGGTCGAACCTCGCTCTCACACAATACCAGCGTAAAATAAAAGCTTAATAGTTTAACTTAATGATTTCTTTCTCTTATATTTACGCGAACACTACACACTTAATTAAAATTAATTTTACGGATTTTATCGCGTATATTAACTTATTTTACATTAATAGTTTAAAATAAGCTAATTTTAGGGATTTTTAATTCCCGACGTTTCGGGTGATTTACAGTACCTATGGTCAAGAAGGGACTAAAATACTTGGCGTCCAGATATCATAGTTAGCCTGGCTACCTTAATTTTTTGAATATATTTTTTTATAGAATAAGGGTGAAAAACGAGCACACAGTCCACCTGATGGTAAGTGTTTGCTGAGGCCCATAGACATCTACATCTATCTTCATTTGCGAATTAAAATGTAGACGCGTTGTCAGCCATGAGGACTAAGATAGAATGCCTCTTTTCCAATAAAAATGGTCCCCGGCTATCTACACTCCCCATACGAAACACAGCAGCATTAATGTGCTATTTTACACACTTTGAGAGCGTGGTCCTTTCCCGGTCGAGCCGACCTATTCCTGCTACAAATATACTATTAATATAGCTGCAACAAGGCTCTACCACGTATAACCCGACCCGATCTGTCCCGTCCCGTGCCGTCCGATCTACGCAGACCCACCCAACGAAACAGTAATAAAGCATCTATATTTCAAATCTAAATGGAGGACAAATTTGTGTGCTCGTTTGGCATCCTTATTCTATAAAAAAATTTGCCAATCTTATTTCATTACACTATACTTCATTGAAGACTTTTCTTATTTTGTATTTTTATAACACGATTTAAAAAACCTTCATAAGTAACAAAACTTGTATAAAATACCCTGTATACCTGTATATTGTAATTTCACCAAATCATTAAATATATTCAAACTTGCCTTCAGTTTCCCTTAATCATATATTTATATGTATGCCATATGCCAAATCAGTAATTAAAAAGTGAATTTATTAATTGCATATAACTGCAGATGTGCTGATTTTGATTAACAAAATCACCATCATTATTATAGGAACGCCACATAGCACAGTCTTGAACCACCTGCATCCATCGACTTTCTTCATCTCCTAGCATCATAAACCTAGCTATATAGCTAAATTCGCTAAATTGTTTTTTTTTTATTACATAAAGGCACTTTACAGAATAAAATTTCCATCTACTACGAAAATGTTCGAGGTCTAAGATCAAAAACAATTGATCTATTTAATAACATAGTCTGTAATTCATACGATATTGTAATTATGACGGAAACGTGGTTAAATAGGAGTGTTTTCGATTCTGAAATTTTTGATGATCGTTATAATGTTTATAGACGTGATCGGGAGAGTAGTGGTTTTCACGCTTCAAAGAATGGCGGGGGTGTACTTATAGCTGTATCTAAGCAAATAAATTCGGAGCGGCTCTTTAGTTTCGAGTCCAAGTGCGAGGATCTTTGGGTCTGCGTAGAAGTAGAAAACGTCCAAGGCAAGTCTGAAAGTCTTTATATATGTGCTGTGTATATTCCCCCACCCGTCCAAAAACACATTTTTGAGCATTTTATTAATAACTCGAGTCGAGTATTGGAATCACTCGATGAAAATATAATTGTTGCTGGAGATTTTAATCTAAGTAGTATAACATGGTCTTTAGAGCCCCACGGGTATCTTTGTGCAAAATACTCCAACAGCTATCTACAGAATCTCTTAACAGACTTTCTCTCGTGCAATGAATTGAACCAATTTAATCTAATTAAGAACTCTAAAAATAAAATGCTCGATCTTGTCTTGTCTTATACTAACATTGTTGATATTCTGTCATGTCCTGATCCTTTGAAATGTGTTGATCCCCTTCATCCGCCATTAGTTTTTTCCATAGATTTTACAGATCCGGCACCACTAGTCCCTAATAACACAATTACAAAATTTTGCTTCCACAAGGCTGATTATGAAAATATAAGGAAGGATCTAAATGAAATTGATTGGAGGGAAATTTTGGGTGAATGTCGTTGTGTTGATGATATGGTTGCAGTATTTTATGACATAATTCGTAAGTTAATAACGAAATATGTACCTAAGGCTAAACCGCGTAGTCATAAATACCCAGTTTGGTTTACTCCGTGTCTGATAAAATGTATTAAAGAAAAATATAAATATAGGATGAAAGTTCGCAAATATAACAATCCCCGCGATAAACTCTGTTTTGACTTACTGAAAAGAAGATGTGAGGAGATGCTAGCATACTCCTACGCTAAGTATATAGAATGCCTTGAACTCTCTTTAAAGTCAAACCCAAAGTTGATTTGGTCATTCCTAAAACAAAAGAAAGGTAAAAGTTCGTATCCTTCTAAAATTAAAGACTGGAATAAATTTGTTTCCAATGGAACAGACATTTGTAATGTTTTCGCTAGTCATTTTTCGTCAGTATACAGTCGCAATAATAATATCCAAAACTTGAATACTAGTCCTAATCTCATGAACCCTTGTTGCAATGTGTACCTTGATTATATATCTTATACAGTGGACCAGGTTTACAATGTTTGAAAAAGACTTGACATTAGGAAAGGAGCTGGAGCAGATGGCATTCCATCAATATTTGTACGCAATTGCGCTAACGCCTATTGCACTGATAATCAATAGATCTCTTAGGACTAGTACATATCCAACCTTATGGAAAGAAGCACTTGTGTTGCCTTTGCTCAAAACCGGAGACAAAGAGGAAGCTAAAAATTATAGACCTATTTCCATTATTTCTGTTTTTGCAAAAGTGTTTGAGAAACTTATATGTCCCGTTGTTTCATGGCACTTTAAGCAATTTGTTACATCTGAACAGCATGGGTTTGTAAAAGCTCGATCAACAGTAACTAACCTAGTTTCCTTTGTGGAATACATTACTGAATCTCTTGATACTGGCCAATCCGTTGATGCAATCTACACAGATTTCAGTAAGGCCTTTGACAAGGTTGATCACTCTATTTTACTTGTCAAACTCAAAAAGATAGGTATAGCAAACCCTTTGCTGGACTGGTTTAAGTCATATCTTGGCAATCGGTCGTCAACTGTTGTTGTTGATGGTTATGCTTCTGAGCCGTTTTTTGCCTATACTGGCGTACCTCAAGGATTGAGATCCTTGAGGTACGCCAGTATAGGCACGCAAGATGAGTCTTGGACCTTTGTTGTTTAACATTTTCATCAACGACATCAGTAATTGCTTTAAGAATTCTAAATTTTATTTATTTGCTGACGATCTAAAGATCTTTAGACCTGTCTCCTCAAATTCTGATGCAGAAATCTTACAGGAAGACTTAAATAACTTGACATTATGGTGTCGTAGCAACGGTATGACACTAAATGCTGACAAGTGTCATGTTATAAAATTTTCTAGAAAGAAAACATCTCTTGCAACAACATATTACATTGATGGTCGTATTCTGTCTGAAGTTCCTCACATACGCGATTTAGGAGTTATGCTTGACAATAAGCTTCGTTATAATATCCACATAGATAATGTTGTCAACAAGGGTTTTAGCACTCTTGGCTTCCTCTTCCGTAACTGTAAGCAATTCAGGGATACTCGCACTAAAATAATTATTTACTCAGCTTTGGTACGAAGTATCTTGGAATACTGCAGCGTAGTATGGAATCCCCACTTTAATATTTACTCACATAGAATTGAAAGGATACAAAAGAGATTTCTTTTGCATTTATCTTACGATCATAACATCGGCGTGTGCCGAGGTTGGTGCGTAAACCTGTATAACCTTCAGCGAACACCGTTTGGTTATTCTGAGTATAAGGTACGCAACCCTCGTCGACACACTCCCAATCTTTACAACGTTGTTAACGAGAGACTTGTGGATGATAAATCCGACACCTCCTCGGCACAGATGGTCGCCCTCCCGGTGATAGAACAAGTTGCCGGATTCGAGGGTTACCATGTCCTCCCCCTCTTTTCGGACCTCAGATAATCCTATGATATTCCAGTGCAACTTGTCTATCTCATTTTCCAGCTCCAGGGTCTTCTCGTCAGTCATCAGGGTGCGTGCTTTATAAGTTGTCAGGTCGAGTCGTCGTAGGTGGCAACCGAACCTCCACCGGTGATTCTAAGCACCCTAGTGAACTTGAAACATCGACGTTCCGGGAAGTTTGTAGTGTGTGAACATGCCGCCATTACATTAGATTTGATAGACCACAAATCCTCGCAAAAGAACACCTACTCCTACCAAGGATGATTCGCGAAGCTATTGAAATTAAAATCATCCTAATTTCAATAGAGAAGATGGCTGGCTGCTGCCATCTGCTTGGGATCCTATAATTAATTAAATTAAATCCAAACCCAAGCATACCACTGCAAAACTTCAAGATACTGTAAGCTCATTCTGCGAAAAATTAGTTTCATTAAGTCAAGTTATTTACAATAATAAATAATTTGACGTTTAATTTTATAATTTATATCTATATGTGTCAATAACCAAATATAAAATCTTAGAAACTGTTAGTATTAGTTAAGCACTGGCGGAAATGACAGTGTTTTCATATATATGTAGAAAGGGTAATTGAGTATAGTACAGAGACTAATTTTGTAATTAGGAATAACAATTAATTCGTTTACACGTATTAATTATCCAACGAGTCGAAGATAAACGGAGGAAAACGGAATACGACAAGCGTACTGTTCTACGTCAGAGCCAAGACTGCCTTAACGGTGGCCGCTCCGTCAGTTTTATACAAGCAGGACGGGCGGCACCGCAGGTGCAATGACGCAGGTGTGCGGTACACGTCTTTTACAAGAATTCTGTCTAGCTAGACTGACGCCGCCGCACCTGCAACAGTGCAGGTATACAACAGTGCAGGACGCACGGCCATGCTGACATGCGTGCGTCCTCGCACGCGCTCCATCACAATCTTACTTATTTGTAGAAAGGAAAACATCGTTCGATCATCCTGATAAAGCAGTGTGTCCGCAGTGCTCCGGTCCATATTGACCCTTCAGATTTGGGCGACAATCAGTTTTGTGCCGGCAGTAAGCCCTACAAAACTTTAATCATCTTTATGCTAGGTCGGAATGATTAGTCTGTAGCTTTTTCTATTTTCTCTCTTTTTTTAAGTACTGTTTTTGCTAGTCCGGAATCACTATTCCCTGTAGCTATATCATTGGACCGGCAAACGCCCTACAATGATAGTAAGAACCACTTTTATTTCTTACTCTCTTTTTTTCAATTCAGTATAGACCAGCTACAGACCAACCACACCGCAAATATGTCCCTGTCACAATCACACAAAAGTGTATCGTGAGGGACTTAGGGACATGATAACACATAAGTATGCAAACCAACAGCATCACAACACATCCCAGTGTAGCAAAAACCAGCCTCCCTGCAACTCCATGTTCCTTTCCTGCACTAGAATAATTACTTCGCTAGAGTGTTGCAACGTCTCTAGTATTTTCTAGATGTACAGACACGGCTGCCTCTGACTGTCGCACGTCCTCGTGCGGTTGACAGTGAACAGCATACGGTCTATCAGTTATCACCACCTGCTAACAGATATTAACTCTTGTTAAATGTTACAACGGTCGACCTTCCCAGACTTCATTTAAGTCATGAACGCGCCGATATGGCTACCTCCAGGCAAACGCACTCCAGCTTTTCGTTCTGCTGCGTTCGTGCCACATTCGCGCCAGCAAGCCATCGCGCCATACTAGCGCTAGCGAATCTTCGCTCTGCTTCGCAAAATTAAAAGAAATCGAGATAAATGTATTGCGAACCATGGAATTCTGAGCTTCCAAAATTCATCACATATTCTCTTAAGAAACGGCAACTGTATGACATTTGAAAACATTGCAAAAAACGGAAACTATGTGTAGAGACAGATGATACCACAACATATTTCGAAGGGAAGGAGGCAACTGCGCAAAATCTACGAAAGCCGTACATTTACAGCGCCAAAGCACCATTTTTTCGGCGGCCGCTTGAATTGCCCTGCCGTAAGATCAGCCGATAAGTAACTGACTGTAGCGATGTAGGCTCAATTTTACCAGCGCTCGGCCGTACCTGACCATTTTCGATTAGCCGTCACAACATCTTCGTCATTGATCATGGTTGTAGAGACTTCTACGAATCCCTCGACATCAAACCCCAATCTTGTCGACGACACAATATTAGGAGAAAACTGAAACACTGATCAACACATTAGAACAAAAACATCACTTATTATTTTCAATTCATAGCGTGTTAAAGTTAATCCTTTATTTTGGTACATTCCCTAAACGTTTTGAACTTCAAAATATAGCAAATGATAATCATGTTTCGCGTGAACTATCAAATTACAACGAAACTTAACAACTTAATTAGAAAGCCTTCAACATTTCTTTCGAGATTTGTTAACATATTTAGGTACGTCAAGAAATAATGACAATACTTGCGGGTACTTTTAATACAAATCAAACAAATTAAAAAAAAATTTGGCTTAAATAATTTCACTTTATCTTTTCTCTACACTTTGATGATACGACAATATCTTAATTAGCATAGCAAATTTCATTACGGTAATTAATATAAAAACAGATTCATCATTGCGGAATGCATTATAGTCTTCCACAAATGTAATAATCCTCATACTATTCGAAGATTATATGTGGGCAAAAATGGGGACTTTATCCAACTTCTGATGTAGAAAGGGTAATTGAGTATAGTACAGAGACTAATTTTGTAATTAGGAATAACAATTAATTCGTTTACACGAATTAATTATCCAACGAGTCGAGGATAAACTAGTAACGGAATACGACAAGCGTACTGTTCTACGTCAGAGCCAAGACTGCCTTAACGGTGGCCGCTCCGTCAGTTTTATACAAGCAGGACGGGCGGCACCGCAGGTGCAATGCCGCAGGTGTGCGGTACACATCTTTTACAAGAATTCTGTCTAGCTAGACTGACGCCGCCGCACCTGCAACGGTGCAGGTGCCGTCATATATATAGTGTCAAAACAAATTACTACATTTTCCAGGACATTAAGTGCTGCCTCGTATTTGCGTCATCATTTATAAATTACATTACAATTTATAAATATATAATAATTTACTAGCTATTGGCTAACTGATCCGATACTTACGCGATAAGTGAGTAGTGAGAGTATAAGCATATATCGCCAACCTGCCGCCATCCCAAAGCAAAATATTCATTCATACACATATTAATTCAAGCATTATGCATACAGTATATTATTTGTTTATACTATCATGAGCTCGTTTCGTAATTCAGAATAATAAATTATTGGCCTTTGATATTCGAGCACAAAGAAAGCTGATTACGATAAATTATTTTTATGAAAACAGCTAGCAATATTGCGCCACTTGTAAAATATTAACGTAGCTTGCTTCAACTCATAGCAGTGGTTTGTTGAGAGAAAATAAATAGTAATAATAAATAAAGTCAACATTATATATTAATATCATTAAGTTATAACAAGTTCTAACGGTTTTTTCTACTGAAATGCGAAGCGAAATTGTTTTGACTTAAACAGTAACAATTCATATTCATACCCATAAACATTTTGGTGACAAAATTACCCTAGAGGACAAGGTGCGCTGGTGGACGGACACTTTTAAAGAATTTACCAGTTAACTAAAATTTCTTGAAATAAGCATCGATATTCACCACGCTGGTCAAATCTATTGGTCAGTGCAGAGTCAATATCCTTGTACTAATAAATGCAACTTTAACCACAGTGCAGCGCTGCCAGCAGGCGCAGTGCTGCAAGCAGATCTCCCAGCAGCCTGGCTGCCGGTCGTGCGCTTCTCTGCGCCACTCGCTCTAGCTGTGTCGGTGCCATACCGCTTGCCGTAAGCGTCGCACTCTCACTCTCAAACCGATAAACGTCCAAACGCTCTGGCACTGGTAACTTAACAATATTTAATGTTGCAACCTTGTATACTAAAATGTATACAAGGATACTGATAAATGCACCTTTAAGCACAGATTAAATAATGTTATTACGTAACTATAACTGCCAGTCTGTGTTACGTGTGTATGTCAATTTTTGGATGAACTTCACGCCATCAGTCGGTCGGACAAACCTGGTCCGTGAGTTAAAAAGGTGGGCGGTCCAGTGCAGATTAGGCTAACATTTGTAGAACATGTTTTGTTGATTCGTCATCAGACTTACGTGGTAGAGCCATGCTGCAGCTATATTATAGTTGTATCACGAATGGGTCGGCTCGACCGGGGAAGGACCACGGGCTCACAGAATACCAGCGTAAAATAGCAGCTTAACGCTGCTGTGTTTCGTATGGTGAGTGTAGAGAACCGGAAATCCTATTTACTGGAAACGAGGCATTCCATCTTAGTCCTCACGGGTGACAACGCATCTGCATTTTAATTCGTTATCGAAGATAGATGTAGATGTCTATGGGCCACAGCAACCACTTACCATCAGGTGGACTGTGTGCTCGTTTGTCACTCTAATCCTATAAAAAAAAAGACTAAAAATCATCCATGATTTTTAAATGTTGTCAAAAGTTAATAACGTGTTTTTTTGCTCGGATATCAATGTTGAACACATGATATTAATAATAATTTAAAATTACAAATTTTGTAGAACCAACTTCTAAAAACTAACTTCGAAAACTATTGGTATGACCGTGATCAAATTTATGTGGGACACAACTGAAACACTGGCTTTCAAATAAAAAAAATCATTGAAATCGGTTCACCCAGTAAAAAGTTATGAGGTACCACACATAAAAAAACCTGAGTACCGGCTCCTTTTTGAAGTCGGTAGAAAAATATTTTTTCTTAATTGGTTCTGTAGTCAGTGCTTATATATAGTGTAACGAAGAAAAGTTCAGAAGCTGCTATGTGCATCGCTACCGTACGTACTGTACGTACTACCCAATTAACAAATGGCCTGACAGCAATTATATTTTTAAGTCAGATATCATTATAACAATGAAATTTGTTCTAACCAAATTAATTTTAAAAAGTTAGTTTTAATTAGTTTAATATAAATATATATATCATAATTTTTATGAAAAGCGTTTTCATCAAATATCATTTCCAAAAATTTAAAAACAAAATTTTAAAGCATTGTAATTTTTTGTCGTGAAGCGTCTTTAAAATCACACCGGAACATACGGGTTCTAGGTCAGAAAATTGAACCGTAACGGAAAGGTCGGCTTGTCTTAATAATTACAAAACTGTTAGTCTTGGAGACGTAAGTGAAGTAACATGTTGGTCATGTGCCCACACTCGTTTTTTTTTAAATTTATTATTAAGCTTAATTGATGTTTTTTTTTATAGGAGAGGGGGCAAACGAGCATGCGGCTCACCTGATGGTAAGTGACTACCGCCGCCCATGAACAACTGCAACACCAGGGGAATCGCAGATGCGTTGCCGGCCTTTTAAAAAGGAGTAGGCTCTTTTCTTGAAGGTCCCTAAGTCGTATCGGTCCGGAAAAATCGCTGGTGGTAATCGATTCCACAAGGAAGTCGTGCGAGGAAGAAAACATCTTCTAAATCGCACAGTGGTGGACCGCCAATCATCCAGATGGTGTGGATGGTATCGAGAGTTCTGCCGCGATGTGCGTTCGTGAAATTTGGCGGCTGGGATTAATCCGAACAATTCCTCAGAGCACTCCCCATGGTAGATGCGAAAGAAAATGCAAAGAGATGCAACACGATGTCTCTTCGCAGCGCCAATGAGTCGAGCCGATCGGAAAGGACTCGGTCGTCGACGATTCGAGCCGCTCTGCGCTGGATGCGGTCAAGTGGAAGGAGCTGGCACTGGGGAGCCCCTGCCCAGATATGAGAACAGTATTCCATGTGAGGCCGAACCTGCGCCTTGTAAAGTTGCAGGCGGTGTGCCGGCATGAAATACTGTCCCGCTTTGCTGAGCACGCCAAGTTTTTTAGAGGCCAATTTGGCCTTCTCTTCCAAGTGACCACGAAACTGTACGTCACTCGATATGTCGACGCCGAGGATTCCGATACTGGCTGAGGCAACCAGGGGAGTGCCTTGAAACTGAGGAGATACGACAAAGGGGTTCTTTTTAGCGGTAAATGCGCAAACTTGTGTCTTCTGAGGATTAAACTGGACTAGATTTAGTCGCCCCCAGTTCGAGACTTTGTCCAGCAAAGACTCGACTTCAGACACAAGTTTGTTCCGGTACTCGGAGACGTTTTCCCGAGAAATATTAGCACGGCCGGTGTATAGAGCATCACCAGTGCTGTCATCCGCATAGCAATGAATGTTACCAGTTAGCAACATATCATTGATATGCAGAAGAAACAGCGTTGGTGATAGCACACAGCCTTGTGGAACACCAGCGTTAATAGGCTTGTAGTCAGAACATGCACCGTCTACAACGACCTTGTTGCTCCGATCTGCAAGGAAGCTGGTGATCCAATTGCACAATTTCTCGGGAAGCCCATAGGAAGGGAGCTTCGAAAGAAGCGCTTTGTGCCAAACCCGATCGAAGGCCTTCGCAATGTCCAGACTAACGGCCAACGCCTCCCCCTTGGACTCTACTGCCTTCGCCCATCTATGGGTCAGGTAGACCAGAAGATCACCAGCTGATCGAACCTGACGAAAACCGTATTGGCGGTCACTAATCAGCTGGTGATCCTCAAGGTACCGGATAAGAGATTGATAATGGATTCCATTATTTTGGAGAACAAGGAGGTGATCGCGATAGGCCTATAGTTGGACGGGTCTGAGCGGTCGCCTTTTTTAGGGATCGGGTGGATAAAAGCTGTCTTCCATGAATTCGGGACTACGCCTTGGGAGTAGGAGTACCGGAAAAGACGCGTTAGGACCGGTGCCAACTCCGGAGCACACGTCCTCAGCACAATTGGGGGGATTCCGTCAGGCCTACTCGACTTCTGGATGTCCAGGGAGAGAAGTGCTTTGCGAACCGAGCGCTGTGAGAACAGCACATCCGGCATGGAACACTCACACCGCGGGATGGTCGGCGGTGTTTTCCCCCCGTCATCAAGAGTCGAGTTGGACGCAAAAAGGGAGCCTAAAAGGTCGGCTTTGTCTTTTGCGTCATGGGCCAGTGAGTAGTCCTCCCTGTGCAGAGATGGTAGTGATGGCATACAGAAATTCCCTTGGACAGCCTTGGCGAGAGACCAGAATGCACGGGTTCCCGAAGGAAGGCGAACTAGTTTCTCGCCAATTCTGCCTATGTGCTCTGACTTTGCCTTGGCAATAACTCTTTTGAAGGACCTGGAGGCGAAGTTATACTTCTTTTTAAGTATACTGGTCTTTACATCCCGAGTCGCCGAAGCCGCAGCCCAGGCTTGATAACACTCCTGCTTACTGCGTAATGCAGTTTTACAGGAGCGACCAAACCAAGGCTGAGATCTGCCTCCGATGGGTACCACAGATGATGGAATAAATAGTTCCATTCCCTGTAGCACCACATCAATGACAGAGTCAGCAACAGCGCTGGGATCATCCGGCGAGAAGCAAACCCGCCCCCATGGGTAGGATGATGTAAAACAATGCTTAAAACCCTATTTCACTCAATTTCGTAAAACTCTTTCTTAATGGGTATCTATGTTGAAAAAGGAGTATATTATATATTATATATATATATATATATATATATATATATATATATATATATATATATATATATATATATGATAAATTAAACTTGTATATAATATATCAAAAGCTAAATAACACATTCTTATAGAAAAACAAAATTGTCAAGGTAACTAAATTAACTCTGTGATTTCTTTCTTTCTTATTTATTTTTAGTCTTGTGCTCTGTCTAAAATTACGCGCGCTACAAATTATTAGCCAATTTATTTCAGCACTTCGCATTCTCAAATCGTCACCATGGCTACGCCTTCGCTAACTGACATTGACTTGAAAACTTTTTCGTATTCTCATGTTGTGGTCTAAGTCAAACAATTTGCGAGAAATGTGATTGTCGCTTTTTTGCCATTATAAAGAGAAAAACAATATATAGGCAACCCTTAAAATTCTCTAAAAATGTTAAACTCCAACAATAAACCGAATCCTTTTTAAGGCAAATACTTTTTCTGATTTTCTTTTGTAATGCGGTTTCCGTTGATGTAAAGACTTAAGGACTATGATCGACCTTGGTCTTTGGATACCCAAACTTTTTTCCTCTTTATTACATATTATATTTACATAGTTTTTCTACCAAAAATAGTTCTTTGTGTTTTTCTTCAAACTATCCACACAAAAGATAAAAAAAACATTATGCAAATTCATCCGATTTTCCTTTAACCCATTCGAGATTTCCTACTTCGTGAAATATCTCGACGATGAATCTTTATTGCCGTGTTATTTAACTCGCGTTATTTGTACTGCTTCAAATATTGTTTGATGTCAGTTTTTTTTACTGCGTTTCGTATCACGTCAGGTATGTTTATAAATGTTTGTTTTTATATCGTGTACCATTAAATAATATTACATTAATTTAGTCAAAGCGAAATGAAGTGATAGTCCACATGTATATCCCACCAGGATTAGATTTCCTCTCATTAGTTAGTAGTTATGAAGCAGAGAAGCGGTGAGCACCGCGCTGCTCCAGTGCAAATAGAGATGGCAAATTTATTAATTTTTTTAAATAAAATTAGGACGACAAACAGTTCACTTGATAGTACTAGGCTACTTGCTAGAAGTTGGTTGCAGATGAACAACTGCAACTAATTTTAAACAAAGGCATCCACAGATGCGTACAGCCCTTGAGTACTAAAATAAAATTACCAACAACCTGCAATTATATTGGCATTTGTATACTTTCTTTTGTGGCACAGCAGTAGGGCCATTGCTGCTTGGAGACAGAAATATGAAAGAGGTTGGAGCTAATCCAAGCGGACTTCTGGGCAGTAAAGAAGCCCTAATATTGCGTAAAATCAAATAAAAACTCCAGAACTCTGTAATATCTTTCGGTTATCACCACCACAACCATTAAAGCCCATTACAAGTTATTTTTAAGTTCTCTAACATAGGCGTCCTTCACAAAAAACGCCTTAAGCCTTAAGAATATAGTAACTATCAGTGCAAAAAAAGAGAAACTTTCGTATACAATAGGACTAGTGGGGGGTTAAAACAGTTTGCAATAAGGAAAATCGATAAAACAAGAATTTCGGATAAATTCTCTTTTTAAACGTAAAAAAAAGAATAAAGATACAGCCCATATACTAATCATAGTGCCACTTAATATTGCTATAAGCTTATTTTTAATTTACATTTATTTACATTTGGCTTTAAAGAGAAATTTTATAGTTTTACCGATTGCACAATATATCTTTGTTATTTATGAACACAAAGATTATAAATAACATTTTGGGATGTCGCTATCTTATAGGAAACCCTTTCTTATTTCATATAGTTTACTTCTCTGTGGAATTTTTTACCACCAGCGATTTTTCCGGACCGATACCACATAGGGACCTTCAAGAAAAGAGCTTACACCTTTCTAAAAGGCCGGCAACGCATCTGAAATTCCCCTGGTGTTGCGGTTGTTCATGGCCGGCGGTAGTCACAATCAGGTGAGCCGCATGCTCGTTTGCCCCCTCTTCTATAAAATAAAAAAATTATAAGATATCATCACGTTAGAATCCTAAACTACTTTGACAACAATATCATAAAACAGGTTGTGAGTCTTCACACACAACTTAGAAAATAAGCTGAATGTAGTAAGTCTTTGATATTAAATAACCACCCAATGTATATGGAAAAAAGAGCGAGTGTAGGTGTTTGAAACAGGGCGATGTTTGTGCACTCATGGCAAGTTTACTTTACGGTGCCTTTGTTAGTACGTATATATCGACCAATTAACTCCAATTTTGTATACCCAAGTGATTGGAAATTAAATTGATAAAAACCACAAATATGTGACACTTAAGTGGTAAAGCCAAGCTTCTACCATATTATGGTTGTAGCACGAATGGGTCGGCACGTCCGGGGAAGGACCACGCCCTCACAGAATACCAGCGTAAAATAGCAGGTTAATGCTGCTGTGTTTCGCATGGTATGTAAAGAACAGGAGACCCTATTTACTAGAAACGAGGCATACCTCCTTAGTCCTTAGGGGTAACAACGCAGCTGGCAACCGAGGATAAATGTAGATATTTATAGGACACAGCATCCGGTTATTATCATGTGGACTGTGTATTTGTTTGTCACCCTTATTCTGTAATAAAATCTACAACCGTGAAACAATCCTTAAAATGGGTCCGTAGTGTAACATATAGTTAAAACTAAAAAAATAAAATAACATCAATACAATCTTTTACGATAATATAATGCCATCAAAAACATAACTTGTAAAAAAAGCAAAGTCTCGCAACTCAGTTCTTCTACCGTAAAAAGTTGTGAGATCCATGTAATACCAAGTCGATTAATTTATTCAGTCCATAGATTGATACATTGATTGACTTGGCAATCGCATGAAAACACAATATATCTCACAAGTAATACATTTTATATTAAATTAGATTGTTTAGTGCGATTGCCAAGTCAATCTATGTATCAATCTATGAACTGAATAAATTAACCAACTTGGTATTACATGGATCTCACAACTTTTTACGGTAGAAGAACTGAGTTTCGAGACTTGGCTTTTTTTACAAGTTATGTTTTTGATGGCATCTCATTTTTTTTGTAGATAGCTATATCTAGGTAGCTATTTACACCTATTATTCCATTATACATATATAGGTACACTGATTCATTCACTACAAATGTAACTTTGTAATACTATATAATTATATGGAATTACAAAGTTATTTTTGCAGTTGCTGTATCTCGAAAACTGGACCGAAAATGTAATTTTTTTTATTTTACCTTGATTTATACATTAAACAATAATTGTATTTCAAATTTGACGTTTCTATGTCTGCTAGAAGTACCTCAGAGTTTTGATGATCGGTCAGTCAGTGAGTGACAAAATTAAGAAACTTTGACTAGTTATAATTCTTAAACTACTAGTTCAAATTTAATGAAATTTGAAATATACCGAGTTTATACAATGCCTACTTGGTTAGTAAATTCAAGTTTCTAGTTTTATCCATAACGAAGTTACAGGGTTTCGGAAATGGCCTGAACTGCTTCGAGAAAAGGATGGTACGGCCGTGCCGCTTTTTTGCTCGACTTGGCGGGGGTACTACCGTGCCCCCAGATATTGTTTCTTGGACATTATATACTTATTCGAATCTTAAAAATGGCTTTATTTTAAAATATTTTAGTATTTTGTATTTATTATAATTATAATTCAAACTATAATTATCTTTTGATAAGTCAGAAATCAAATCTTGAGAATAGTATACCCGCATTTATAAGTAGACCCGTGGACAATTTACAGAATACGAAATGATAAAAAATTAGACTTATTCACTTGAGAGCTTGTAGATATATTGCGTTTTAATGAAGCACAGCTAACATATTTAATAAATAAATATGTCTTAACAAATCTTTTGCGGTGGAGATTCATTTCAATAAAAATTATTGACTCCACTTTGTGCCATGTAGTGGTCGTGGAAGGGAATCCACTGCCCTGTATAATCCTGTGGTGTCATTAAAGACGACAGAAGGAAACTGAGACAGGAGATAGGCAGCAGCATCTTCCTTATAACAAACAAAAATAATACGAAAACTTCGGTTGCCTACCCACCTGGCAAACATTACGAGTGAGGCCTTCAGCGGTGGACTTTCGATAGTATGTACGAGTATAATATGAATAAATTATGAACTTCATTCTTAGTTTTGGAAAACTTAAAAAATATTCAGTGAAATAATTTTTAATTTAGTATTTTTGTCATAAAGAGACTTGGCGTGGCCGGGAATATCGAAACATCTGTCTTTATTAGGAAGTCAAATTCGCGTCGTGTTCGTATTTTCATATGCAAATTGTATTCAGACGAAATTACGAGTCAATTTTGAAAACGCTTTCGGTTTTTCAAATAACTTATATTAAATATGTGCATATATATATATATATATATTAAAAAAGTACAATTCTTTACAGAAATTAATGCTCAGCCTATTAGTCAGCGTTCTTCATCTTCAAATTCATCAGCGCGCAAATGTCTACTGCTGAATATGGTCCTCACCCGTTGCAGGGAAGAACCTCCATAGTCGCCAGGGTGGCCAGGTGGATTGTCGATCACAGTACCAGACGTCTTGTACCTTTGACACTGCTTTTCGTGTTGGGGTATTTTATGCCTGTTACAGACGAGGTGATTATGACGCCATCTGTCAATACTTCTCGTGGTTACCATTTAAAACACACACGGGATTATATGGGATGATGAAACGCCGCCACCATATGGTAAATTAGTAGTCAGTAAATTAGTCAGTATTCATCATTACAGCCTGTCAATATCCACTGCTGATTATAGGCCTCTCTCATAGATTGCAAAATAGGAGGAATGTTTAAATAGGACTGACAATCACAGCTTTTTTAACCGAATTCAAAAAGGAAGAGGTACTCAATTCGGCTGTATTTTTTATGTGTGTTACCTGATAACTTTTTTCTAAGTGAAAAGCTGGTGCTTCACATGTAGTTCCATATTATAAATTTGATCAAGTTCTGACCAGTAGTTTTTGAGTTATCCTTAAGTCTTAACACCACTCGCAGGGGAGCAGGCTTCCCCATCACGCACATTTTTGGTAATATTTTTATTATTTTAAGCGTGACGCGATCTAGACTCCTTGTATTTTTTGTACCACCCGAGAGCTTCGTAAGGGGTTTATGTGTGTCTGGATAAATCAAATTGTTAACGAGATATGAGCCGATACGGTACCTAGGCCCCCCATGAATGTAATTATGTAAGCAAATTTATTTAATTTCTTTTTCATGTGTTTGGTTTTTTAGATCAGTAACGTATCATGGATAAAAATTTACACGCCGGCAGATAAAAAAAAAAAAACAAAGTAAAAATGAGTAGGCATTTCCAAATCACTTGCTTTTACTTAAAAAAGCGGAGTTTGATGCTAGATTTCCACAACCACAATAAAGAAAGTGCAGAAAAACATGAAAGTATCTTCGAAAATAAAGGCATACGCCAACAGAATAGATATGACACCTTTTATGAAACAATGTATATTTTTTGGAAGAACTAAGATTTGCTTTGACGACTACTGACGTTCTGGACAGCCAAATTAAATTTTTCAAGGAAACCAAAAGAAATAATATTATGATGGAAAAGTTTCTCCATGAGGTTGAAATTGAACCTCCCAAAACTTCATCGGTATATGAATCGAACACTAAAGCAAAAGGCAAAAAAATCACGGTATTATCCCAAAAGTGGGCTCAAAATGCATCAAGAATGTTTGTCGACTTAAAATTATCTGCCAAATGTCAGAAATAAAGTGCAATATAAGGCTAAATAGAAATTAAATATTAATAACTGAAATGATGTTATTTCGAAGTGATATTTATTTTGCTATGTAAACATTATATTAGTATATCATCATTGTGTTGTTGCATGTTGTTGAAGTTATTTAGAATTTTGTATCTGGTTTATAATTAAGATTATATAAACAATGTGGAAACTACTTGATTTGTTTCTAAGTTTATATTTTTATTTAAAATTTGGTCTTTGAACTAAGCGGTAAAATAGAAAAATAACAATTGACGAATTGTAAATGACTCTAGAAATTTCATTTATGTTTAAATTTATAATTTATAATATACCTATTTTATATATATTTATTGAAAGTATTTTATTCATTTTATTTTAAGAATTATTTATTTATTTCATTTCATTGTAAGCTGAAAATAGCTAGTGATTGTGTTTTTAATTTTGTATTGAAGAGGTATTAATTTGTATTGAAGTCTGTTGTACAAAATTTTTAATTTTACCAGTTATTATTTTGAGTTGTTACTAGGAACATGCTGCTGCCCATCCCCTGTTCGTTTTACTTTGTCGCCGCCTCTTAAGACACCCTCGGGCTGATATGATATAGTGGATATTCTTACACCGCCACTAATTATTTGGTGTCGGCGTTATTTTTTTTTTATAGGATAAGGGTGAAAAACGAGCACACAGTCCACCTGATGATCAAAATGCAGATGCGTTTTCATCCGTGAGGACCAGGATGGAATGCCTGATTTCCAGTAAAAAGGGCCTCCGGCCACCTGCACTCACCAAGCAAAACGCAGAGGTAAACCTCTACTTCACGCTGGTATTCTGTGAGCTCGTGGTACCACCCCCGTTCGAGCCGACCCATCCATGCGACAGCAATAGCTGCCGCCTGGCTCTACCACTGTTAAATACTATTAGATATAATATTTAATTAGCCTTTAACTCTGGGGATTGTTTTGTCGATGGGCCATTTCATTCCTTGTATCGTTCAAAAGTATCTAGCAGAAGAAAAATTCTGCAATGATAGCGTTATTAGACGTTTCGCGCTAAAGAAAATAAAAATAGGATTCATTGTACTATTGCATTTAATGCTTGTTTTTATTATTGTTTGTAGCAATTAAGTTCCTACAAACATGTCGTAAAATGTATATAAAGGAAACCGCAAGCTATAGTGGCTTAAGTACAAGCCATGTTTTCTATTACTGTGGTTCCTCTGAGCTCGCCGGTTGGATACTGCCCATTTTAATGTGTTCTAGTATAAGTGAAGTGTTTCTAGAACATAATTTCATTATCTTTATTAATTCTGAAATGAAAATACAAGGACGTTCCTAGTTCAGATTTTTATAACCTGTGTAAGTTGTTTTTCTATGTAGATATATCCAATTTTTTTTTGTTCGATATTGATATTGCTAATTATATACTTTAAGTTATGTATAAAAAGGATCGTAAAAGTTTTTAGTAGTAAAAAAGGTCGTCGCTTCTTATAACTCACCATACGTAGCTATATCCCATATAACTTTTTTTGATATTTAACCTTAATTGCTTATAATATTGATAATTATATACTTTGAGTTATGTATAAAAAGGATCGTAAAAGTTTTTAGTAGTAAAAGAGGTCGTCGGTTATTATCACTCACCCTACGAAATACAGCAGAATTAGTCAGAAAATAAATTATTAATAAATTATTACACTAAAATGGTGTAAATATTTATCTCATTTATTCATTCATAGTAACATTTGCAAATATGACATTAAATAAACCGACACATTATTGATAGAAAGAGTATTTGCTGGCCCCTTTCCTGTACAGAGGGGAAACAGTACTCTGTTGTTAGGCTCTTAATTACCCCCCCGAACGGGGTCCCGCCTTGTCGTGGCGGGGGGGCTTAGTAGCCGTGGCTTGGTCACCCACGGTGAACAAAGAGGAACCCCTTGGCTGGCCCGTGGTGTAGGGCCGGCCCAAGGTAGCCACTCCGAGTGGGCTTGACGAGCCCACTTCGGATGTGTGTCGGTGGGCTGCTGCGAGAGGGGTGTCCTCCCCACCCCTACCTCTGCAGCCAGGGTGAAGTCGCGGAGGAAGAGGAGTGTTGGTATGGCGATGCGCCACTCGCCCTATCCTCCGCGACTCAAACGGGGCCGCACCGTTGATGCGGTGGTGGTGGGGCTGCGGGGGGAGAGGAGTGCCGGTATTGCGAGGCGCCGCTCTCCCTACCCTCCGCAGCCGAATTTTGGTTGGCGGCGGAGCCATAGACCAGATCCGCCGCTGGGGTCAGGAAGGCTGGTGCTCCTGAGTGCTAGTTTTTCCTGGCCCCATGGCCTTCGCGCATCGGACACGGGGGCGTCCGTTGCGCATGTGAAATTGGAGGCCGAGGAGAAGGGCGCGCCATGTGTTCTGGTGCGCCTTACCGGAGAAGGAGATGGGGGAGGAGTGTTCCTCTCCCGAGGAGGGGCCGCCATGGGGTGGCCAGCGCAGGTGGGGCCCTGGAAGTGTGCGAAAGCGTTCCCGTGGCCCTGCCAATATGCGACTAGGGTGGAACACCATGGAGTTTTAGTCGGTGCGAGTCCGACATAACCCGTCCTTGCCCCCGAGAGGCGGGTATGCGTAGGCATAATTTCCCCATGTAAAAAAAAGGGTCTTAATTAAAACCTAATTGTTACTGAAACAGACAGAATGAGAAATAACTGAAATATCTAGTTATGCAAGAGAAGTATATGAGAGTCCGTGAGCTGGAAATAGTGTTTCCTCAGATGTACGAGTACATATGTTTAATGTAAAATATATGGTTTTTTTTTACATATTATTGCAATGCCTGTCACTAGCGTGTTATTTTTTTTTGTGATGTCAAATAAAGTTTTCTTGCTTTATTCTTTCTTACATATTTTAAACAAATGATTAAATCCACAAGTGTAGGGCATTTCACAGTTAGTTCTGATCTGGCAAAGGGCCAAGAGAATGGTGTTTTAGGTTAAATAACCAACTGCTGGTTCATAGTTATTAAAAGGATGATTATACATAAATTAATGGACTGTATGTACGTGGTAGAGCCTAGAGCCATGCTGCAGCTATATTAGTTGTATAATTGTAGCACCAATGGGTCGGCTCGATCGGGGAAGGACCGCGCTTTCACAGAATACCAACGTAAAATAGCAGATTAACGCTGCTGTGTCTCGTTTGGTGAGTGTGGAAAACCGGAGACCCTTTTACTGGTAAAAGAGGCACTCCATGTTAGTCCTTATAGCGGACAACGCATCTGAATTTTAATTCGAAAACGAGGATAGATGTAAATGTCTATGGGCCACAGCAACCACTTACCATCAGGTAAACTCTGGGCTCACTTGTCACCCTTATCCTATTAAAAAAACATGAACATCATCTCTCTAGTATTTTGGCAGGATCAGGTTTTGTAAACTCTAGCGTACACATAATTAACAAGTTTGTCGGCTCTGTCACGCAGTGGCTTGGCAATGAGTTGCAGGGCACTGGCCGCGGGTTCGAATCCCGCACGTAACAAGGATTTGTATGTCTAAAAATAATTATTCCGGGTCTGGATGTTTTTCCTTGTGCAATTTATGGTTGTAAACTACCTTCACGATACAGGAAAAAATCCAAATATCGGGGTAACCGCTTTTTTTTCAGCTTAACAATTTTATAAATTTTTCTCATCCATCGTTCTCGAACAGCAGGCTAGAATGATATATGCACATACATACATGTATAAGGTTTTGTGCTCATACTCGTAGGTTCGCAAATAATATGTCCTGTATTGGGATGTCTACTGGAATGTGTACTAATGTTTAAAAATTTTGGTTTATATGTTAGTGACCGGCATAAGAAGGCTACTTTTGACAGATTATTCCGATTAAGGGAGGGTCAAAGGAGGTATCGTCCGACAGGCGCTCTATAGGAAAGCCCCATACAAAACCGTCTCATAACTGGTTTTAACGAAAGGCGTTGTTACGTGATGAAAATTATAAATTAATACACTTATAAGTTAAAAATAAAGTTTCTTTTTAGGTATATTTATTTTATTTTGTAGGGTTAACATAAGTATAAATCATCAATCATGTTCAATGATTCAATTTCACATGATATTTTTTCAACTAAGACCAGACACAGATATTATTAAGTATTAAAATAAAAAGTTATTTTCCACAAATTGATTGTACACAACATTTAGAAACACAAATTTAGTGCAGGGGACTGGTGTCCAAACTGGGAAGGCCAGGTAATCCATTATAAAGGCAGGCCTTCACCCTACGGATAGACACAATCTATATATGATGAAAATACATATAGACTGTCTGAAATTGTTTGTTAGCTTACTTTCAGAGCCACGATTACTAAGCTTACCCTATTAGTATTATTAGAACAAACACGACTTTCATCCTAGGATTATACTTCTGTGTCTAATCACTGTCTTACATCTTTTCATTTAGTTCGGAGAAATTGCTTTCAACGTTAATCGTTAAAGGAAAATCTTAAACAACAAGGGTATTGCTGTTATAATGCTCTTGTGTTTCCAGGAGTAACAATCTAAATAGGTACATTCAACTTAGACAATATGTTCTAGATCTTGCAATTTTTATACAAAGAAGGGTGATAAAAGAGCATGCAGTTTTATACGTGGCAGAGCAACGCTTCAGCTATACTATAGTTGTATCACGAATGAGACAGCTCGACCAGAGAAGGACCACGCTCTCACACAATACGAACGTAAATTAGTAGCTTAATACTTCTGCGCTTTATTTCGTATGGTAAGTTTAAAAACTGGAGAAATGGTCGGATAAATCAGATTAGGGCCGGGCTCGCAAAGAATACCAGCGTAAAATAGTGAGTGTAGAGACCAATTTTACTGGAAAAGAGGCATTCTGTCTTAGTCCTCAGGGGTGACAACGCATCTGCATTTTGATTCTTAATCGAGGACAAATACTCTACGTGTCACATACTACACACTCACTATCAGGTGAACTGTGTGCTCGTTTGTCACCCTTACTCTATAAATTAAAAAAAAACTGTCAGTCGTAGGACTGCACTTCAGAAGCGAAAATTTATTAGCTTCTAACTCACACATCTGTATAATATATGTTTCTACGCATGATGGTCAACGAGTTCAGTGTTTTTCCCCATCCCAAAAGTGCTTACCGTGCCTAAAGAAATTTTCATTTCAAAAATCGTTTGAAGTAGGTTTCATGCTTAAAAGTGGTGCGATTTTGTGTATTAATGTCAGTGCATAAGAACTATTATCTAGTGCGAACGATTTTTGAAATGATAAAACAGGAGCTGCAACACCTCTTGTGTTCCCACCAAAACTCAAAACTAGCAATTCACTATTAATAAAATATTTTTACTGGGTTTTGAAGTACCAACGGGAACAAGACAATTGATCTAGGTGACTTGCAATAAAATACAATACTATTGTGGTTCATGCATATTTACTGGCTCATTTACCAATATTAGTCCTGGCTGACGAAAAATTTACCTCAGTAACTTATAATCTCACTAATACTGATGTTTTCTAAAATTAGTAGTTTTTAATGGCTGCCCATTGGAGTGCGTCGTGTTATTGAACGTTCGTCCTTTAGTATATTCTATTTTATTTATTGGTTAAAAAAAACGGGGTCCCTATAATATTTCATGTATGTGAAGGGGTTTTACACATATAATTTGGACAAATTTATTTCGACAAAAATACACTGGGGAAAATTATTTGTATGTACAGAAATATTTCTGTGGGGGGTTTAAACCCGTAACCTTAAGCTCCGCAGTCAAATGCTTAGCCCCTGGTTTACCGAGCCGTTATATTTAAGCCGTTATCACTTTAACTGTTAATTTCTTCAAACATGTCTTTCAATCCGAGTGAGTATCCACGTTAGTGTCTTCAAGGCAAAAGTAAATGGGTTGTAGTCAAGCTTAGTCAGTGTTTTTTACTATCTTTTGCTGCAGCACCATTTACTGTCTGGTAGGTTAGAATTCAAGCACTGACTTATTACAGTAAAAGAAAACATCAGAAAGAACAATACTAAACATCCAAAGTGCAAAGGAGCGAGTTCAAACATTTTTACAGGGTCCACCGTGACTGTCTACGCTGTGTTCAAAATTAGCTAAAAATCTGTCTCTTACTTATTTCAGATGTCAAGTAGCCAAACAGCCAGTACTGTGTTCCAGTTGCACAGTTCAAAGAGTTAGTAAATTTCAAACTGTAAAGCGTTTCGTCTTTATTCAGGGGTAAAAAATCCTTTGTGCCATTTTTGTTTAAAAAATTTAGTTTTGTTCGGTACACGATACTGAAGTAGGGACTGACCATTAGAGAAATAGTTAACTCCAATGTTATAAATGTCATAATATCCATAATAAATGGGTTGGATTCTCTACGCAGCTACGAAATGACTTCTGTTGTTTGTGAAAGGACAGTTAAAAGATATGAAAACGAATTAGCAAAGATCTAGGTGAAAATAAAATGATGCGTTACCTAGTGTGAATGGAACGTCCCATCTTTCCGAAAGTGCATACTTTTGCGGTGGTATCGATAGTAACTGACTTAGCGGAAGTCTTTGCAAAATTTTATTCCTACTAATGATGTTTCGTTCAAACCCTGAACACGTATCGTTTTATCGATGGTGATGGGTGTTTTCTAGCGTAGTGGTTGTAAAGATGGCGTGTAATTGTGGAAGTGAGGCAGGTGCTCTCCACTTTAGGTACGTTTATAATGCTTTGATGTAGACTTAAACTAGAACAAAAAATTGCGAGAAAGTCATCTCTTTGTTCAAGAGGAGCTCAACATTTTTTGTAATTTTTAACTTTGATTTTAAAAGTGCAATATTTCTCCAAATTTTAATATTTAATGCCTGCTCATACTTGCGTCGTGTTTACATCCGACATTTCATGCTTGCAAGATGTTTTCCCTTACATTATGTTTGTTCGGTGAAATTGAATGCTTCCCTGAGGCTACAGCTAACTCATCTTATGTTTTTAAATTGAGTTCGTAGTGTTTTCACAGTTAAAAATGATACAAAGAATTAAAATAATCAGCACATCTTGTAAAAGAAACAGTAAAAAAACATTAAAAAAAAAGATTTTGTTGGGTTTAAGAAATTTTTTGTTTGCACAAATAAATATGTATATGTTATTTAATGTTAGTATAAAAAGCAGTATCAAAAGAAATCAGTTTCTGTTATGGGCCCAAAAACCTACCCGTAGCTTAACCTATCGTTAATAATAAGTGAATGTGAAATGACGTTTTGCGCGTTAACGTATTTTGCCTATTTTTCTTTTCTAATGAGTAATACAATGACTACACTTCAAGAAATATACAGAATAGAGCTGGTGCGGTATTCTGAATGCGACGTAGAGGAGTTTATCAAGCGTGTAAATGTAAAGAAGAATGATTTTACTATGATATCTCAAAATATAAGGAGTATATATTATAACATTGATGATTTTGTATTGACTTTGTCTAGCTTTAACTTCGATAATAATGTTATTGTACTGACAGAGTACAGACTTAATTCTAACAAACCTTTACCTTTTCTGCACAACTATTGCTCCTATTTTACTGTGTGCAGGCTGAACCAAAACGATGGTGTCGTAGTATATGTAAAGAATACCTTAAAACACAAAATTAAGGAAATATATTTGACGCATGCATCATGTTTACAGCTTGATATACTAAATAATATAATTTTATGTATTTATAGATCACCATCAATTAATAATGCTAATGTTTTGATAAATTCGTTGAATTCACATTTGTGTTCTATAAAGTCACTTAATAATATTTTTATCATAGGTGACAATAATATTAACATAGCTCTCAAGCCCATAGAACTACCCCAAGAACAGAAACGTAGACCAAATTACTTAAATGTGTTATCTAAGCACGGTATATTGGCCGGCCACACTATCCCTACTAGAGTACAGAACTGCCTAGACCATATTATGTTAAATATAAATAAGCTCAAAGTACATGCATCTATTTTTGTATTACACACGACCACTACTGACCATTTTGCAACTTTCCTCTTACTCTCATAAATCAAACCTAAGCTTTCTGTATCTAAATCAAAAACATCCACAGATTTCGAAGAAGCTCTAGATCACCTTAAAAATCAAAACTTAGGTAAACTGTTACAATGCGATGACCCTGAGTTTATAACTAATCAGTTGATTTATACACTTACGAACTCACTAAAAGAACATACAGTAACCACAACTATTTCAAAAAAAATCGTATCCTAAAACCTTGGATCACACCAGGTATTTTGCGCTGCATAAGAAACCGCAATAAGCTTCAAAAACAAGCACGTATTGAGACTCACAATAAAACAATCACAATAACATACCGGAGGTATAGAAATTACTATAATAATCTCATTAAAAAGTTAAAAAGAGATTATGAGTGAGAGTTGTTGGCTACATCGGTCAAAATAACAAACAATTATGGAAAAATATCAAAACTATTACTCACACTAATAAACTCAAGACTTCAAATACAGAACTTCTCAATATAAATTTTTCTAATATTGGTAAACAGCTTGCAGAACGGATTGAATATGTTGAAAACGACTCTAATTCTTACCTTACGGCAGTTGTCACTTGCCATCAGGTGATTCGAATGCTCGTTTGCCCCCTCTCCTATAAAATAAAATAAAAAAATAAATTAATGTAAGATTAAACGACTACTTACAAAAATATGAGATCTTGTCTTCTTCCCAGTTTGGTTTCAGACAGGGAAAGTCGACCGAGGATGCAGTTTCTGCATTGAGCTCATTGGTAGCAGAGGAAATGGATAAACATAATAAATGCATAGCAGTCTTCTTGGATTTGAAGAAAGCGTTTGATACGGTCTCTATCCCCATTCTTGTACATAAGCTGGAAAGTATCGGTATCAGGGGTGTTCCGCTAAAATTACTCTGGGACTATCTTGCAAACAGGAGGCAGAAAGTAAAACTAGAAAATTATATTAGTGATTGCGCTAATGTGTCGTTCGGTGTCCCGCAGGAAAGTGTTCTTGGCTCTACATTATTTTTAATTTATCTAAATGATTTATGTAGCATGTCCCTTAAAATGCCAAAATATTCTCTTATGCGGATGACACTGCCGTCGTTTTCACCGAAGGATCCTGGGGCATTGCTTAAAAGTATGCAGAACAGAAAAAGGTCTTGAGCAAATAGGTAAATGGCTGCAATTTAATCTCCTTACGCTCAATACGGCAAAAAGTTGCTATATATGCTTTTGCATTTATAACAACGCTCAGCCAGAACTAGATTTTGCGGTGAGAATACATCACTGCCGTACTACAACAGATAGACAAAACTGCCCCTGCCCCACTATACAAAAAGTAACCGAAGCTAAATATTTGGGAGTGTGGTTGGATCAAAGACTCACTTGGTATCCTCAGCTTGAACATGTCACTCATAGAATAAGGAATCTCACATGAATTTTTAAGATATTGAGACATGCGTTACCTAAGACGGATTTAGAAACGGGGATTGGGGACAAGTGTTTTATAAGAGGAATATATCTATCACTAGTACAGTCTGTTCTTGCTTACTGCGTAACTATATGGGAAGGTGAAACAAAAGAAGCGCTTTCTTGAGGCGGAACGTGCACAACGTGGTTTGATAAAGGTCATATATTTTAAAAAACAAATGCATACAACTAATAAACTTTATCAAACTATCCGAATTCCTTCAATTAGAAAGCTTTACATTATACAAACTATTCAGAGAAAACGCAACTGCATTTTGATTTGTAATAGAGGATAGATGTAGATGTCTATGAGCCGCAGCAAACACTTACCATCAGGTGGACTAAGTGCTCGTTTTTCACTCTTATCCTATAAAAAAAACTAAAACATATCGCGACTGTAAGAGGTGCTTACAGTTATGCTTGGAAGATTAAACCTATGGTGATCTAGAGGCATTACTAGTTCAAATTAAATAGTAATGAAAACACATACACACACTGACATACATACGCACACATACACACACACACACACATGCACGTATGCACGCTAAAAATGTTTAAATAAATGTAAAAAGGAAAATGAACCTGATAAATGTAGTTCAATGCAAAACCAGGCACAAGAGAGAACGGTGAGCTGAAAGTGGGGCAATTTGGAATAGGGCAACGAAACACAAGGGGCCAGCAGCTCGACGACTTCATGGAAAAAGGGGGACTCTTTGTGATGAACTCTTCCTTCCAAAGCGGCCCCACAGGAAGTGGACGACTGGTCGAGCCCCGACGGTTCGACAACAAATGAGATTGACTTCATTATGACGACCAGACGACAACTGTTCAGTGATGTCTCAGTGATCGCGAGGGTGAAAACCGGCAGCGATCACTGAATTTTTAGAGGCAGACTGAATCTAAACGTTAAGTTGGAGAGGTCTCGTCTAATGATGTCAACGCTCCGTCCCCCTCGTGCTCTAATCCAAAGTCCCGAAACCTTTCAGCTCGAGTTACAAAACCGTTTTCAGTGCCTAGAAGACTGCAATGAAGTGGACGATTTGAATAACAAGCTCGTGGAAACTGTCCATGCGGTCGGAGCTAAGTTCTGCAAGACCCGCCACAGTAGAACACAAAAACTCTCCGATCACACTCTTAAATCTCATGGCTGCTAGACGGGAGATGCAGCTACATTCTTCAACAGGTTTGACAGCATACAGGCAACTGAACAGACAGATCTCCAAATGCATGCGGCGGGACTTACGCAACTTCAATACAGCTCGTATTGAAGAAGCGATCGAGCAGAACCAAGGTTCCAAAGACTTCGCCAGAGATCTGTTTGCCAGAAAGAGCCAACTGTCAAAGCTGAAGTCCGAATGTGGCAGCATCGTTTCCGGGGCACCTGAGATTTTGAGTGAGATTGAGAGGTTCTATGGGCAGCTGTACACGTCATCGTTGGAGCCACACGCAAGTGGGAGTAACGATCCAAGAGCGAGTCTTATTCGACACTATTCCGAAGATATCCCGGACGTCATTCTGAGCGAGATTAGAATGGCTCTCCAGGACCTTAAAAACGGCAAGGCCCCAGGCGAGGATGGAATTACAGCGGAGCTTCTGAAAGCGGGTGGAAGACCGGTACTTGAAGTCCTTCAGAGGCTCTTTAATTCCGTCCTCCATGGTGGCATTACACCGGAGGCGTGGAGCAGAAGTGCGGTGGTCTTGTTCTTCAAGAAAAGCTAAACGCTCTCTTGAAGAACTACAGACCGATTTCCATTCTGAGCCTCGTCTACGTGCTATTTTCGAGAGTCATTACGAATCGTCTCGCGCGCAGACTTGACGACTTCCAGCCTCCCGAACAAGCCGGTTTCCGAAAAGGCTTTAGCACCATAGACCACATAAAAACCCTTCGGCAAATTGTACAGAAGTCCAAGGAGTACAATTTGCCACTATGTCTGGCGTATGTGGACTATGAGAAAGCCTTTGATTCCGTCGAAATTTGGGCGGTGCTGCAGTATTTCAGCGGTGCCAAGTTGACTGTCGGTATATCGAAGTGCTGAAGTGCTTGTACAGTAGGGCTACGATAGCTATCAGAGTACAGAACCAGATTACGAAACCTATCCAATTGCAGATAGGTGTGAGACAGGGTGACGTCATATCCCCGAAACTCTTCACCGCTGCATTGGAAGACGTTTTCAAGCTTCTGGACTGGAAAGGATACGGTATTAACATCAATGGCGAGTACATCACTCACCTTTGATTTGCCGACGATATAGTCCTTATAGCAGAATCGCTAGAGGACCTAAGCACTATGCTCAATGACCTCAATAGTGTCTCCCAACGGATAGGTCTTAAGATGAACATGGACAAAACAAAGATCATGTTTAATGTCCATGTCACACCTATGCCGGTAGTTGTTGGGAGCACTAAGCTCGATGTTGTTGACGAGTATGTTTACCTGGAACAAATATTTTTTTAAATTACCTGGAATAAATCCAACTTCGACCGAGAGGTCAATTGACGGATTCAACTCCGTTGGGCAGCGTTTGGGAAATTACGGCACATCTTCTCGTCAGGTTTACCTCAAAACTTATAAGTGATACTGTACAATCAGTGCATGTTGCCAGTGATGACTTATGGAACTGAGACGTGGTCCTTCACTGCTGGCCGGATGAGGAAGCTCAAGGTCGCTCAGCGAGCTATGGAGAGGGCTATGCTCGGAGTTTCTCTGCGTGATAAACTCAGAAATGAGGATATCCGCAGTAGAACCAGAGTGACCGACTTAGCCCAACGGATTAGTAGGCTGAAGTGGCAATGGGCCGGCCATATAGCTCGAAGAACCGAAAACCGATGGGAAAGAAAGGTTCTCAAGTGGCAGCCTCGTACCGGCAGGCGAAGTGTAGGGCGTCCCCCCACTAGATGGAGTGGCGACCTTGTAAGATATGCAGGAGGTTGATCGATGCAGGTGGCTCAGGACCGTGCTTTCTGGCATTCTTTGGGGGTGGCCTATGTTCAGCAGTGGACTTGTGAAGGGCTGTAATGATGATGATGATGATGATGAAATATAGTACTTTTAGAATGTTTTATATTGGAACTATATTAGAATAATTATTTTCATTGTTATCTATTAAACGTGCTACTTCAAAATCATGTATTTTTTTTTTCTTAAATTCATAAACTAGTTGTTGTCACAACACTGGGAGAGGCCGCTGATCCCTAAGATACAGAATTGTCTAGTTTGGCGATCAGAGTCTTCACTTTATTATTGTACTTTTATTTAAATAAATGATTATTATTATTAAAAAAAATGTTACTCCAAAAGTTATTATTTTTAAACTGTACATTGTTCTAAAACGACCTAAATGAATGGAAGAGCGTTGCTTCCTGATACAGGCACATTACCTTAAAATGGGGCTACGGTCACTAATGTAATATAATGTAATATAATTGTTTTGAAATAAATATTTATTATTACAAAAAAAAATATATTTATTATATTATCAAAAATTTACCTAATTCTGAAAGTGAAATACAGCTTGCTTAAGATACAGAATTATGGTCGAATTTCTACCCCTTGGCGACAACTAATATATATAGAAAAAATATTTACACCTACAGCACTGTATAGTGCTCAATATTCGTAATGAAAAAATGTTTGACATTTCTGACAACTTTTAAATACGTAAAACACGACAACTTTGGAATAAGTGCAAGCCCTCTCAGACCTTTGTAGAAAATGTTCAGCTTGCACTCATGTTAGTTTTCGCAAAACGCTCCGTCCGCTGTACGCTACTGTACTTATGTACTTAGGTTTGAACCACAGAAAAATGTTTAGATTTGTGTGTATAGCACAATTATTTTAAGATTAAAAGAAAATCTAATTAGATTTCTGTGGTTTGTACACTCAAGCCTGAGTGAGAAGCATTCAACAGGCGGCGTAGTTCGGCTTATACATTGAGCGGTTGCTGCTAAGGACACTGTTATACAAGAACGTGTGTTTTTAAATGCGCAGGATGTCCCGTTCCACTCGTAAATAGTGGACATTTCACTGCCTTGTAGCACGTGTAGTGCTGCGCTTGATCTCTTTTCGGTCGTGTCGGATTGCCACCTCATTGGACTATGATATATATATATATTGACAACACTATATTCACACTGAGTGTAGATGCTTTATGAAGATCGTGCAGCGGTGGAAAACATTCGGTGTATATGACAAATGCGTTCTCTTCCTAGTGGCGGTTGAATGATTAATTTTGTATGAAGTGAGCTCTGTCACTCGTCTTGCACCGTTGAGATTTATCTATAATAAATGTGTTTTGAAAACTTAAATTCAGTGTCATAGTCATGGGGAGTACCACAAACATTTTTGGTGTTCGAACAAAAATTCATGGATAGCGTGACAGGGGTCGCCTTGGTTTTAGTGCTCCGCTTGCCCCGAGCAGTAGTGGTCGCGAGCGGAATTTCGCCTCCCCCCCTCCCAGAATATGCGGGGCAGCCTAACCACCCACGCTCAGGCGTGGAATAATTTGGTCGTGGATGCTCAGCGAGGGATTCTCCGGGGATGCTGGTACCCTCCTGGGGTAGTCTTTTATTTAATTTCGCTACCAAGTTTGATGGGGGGGGGGATTGATACTGCCAAAGCACTCAAAATGTCGGGAAGTTAAACAAGCTTAATATCGTAGAGACATGCTGTGTCATATTATGGTTACAGTACGAATAGACTCGACCGGGGAGGACCACGCTAGCGCAGTATACCAGCGTGAAATAGCAGCGTAAAGCTATGCTTGAGCTATGTATTCCTTTTGAACCATTTAAGCGATATGTCGATTTTAAAATTTTGTAATAAGTACAATGGATAAATGCTGTTTTTGTTCCTAATAAAATTAATACATAAAATATAAATTAATTAATGTTTTTTTAAGGTGTGTGGCAAGAATCCTTAAAACTGGTTTAGAATCATTCAATCGTAGTCTTCAGGGGTAAAAACCCATTTGCATTTTGATTCTTCTTCCAGGATAGATGTAGGTATCACAAAATCCACTTACCATCAGGTCGAATCTCAGGTGCTCGTTTGTCACCCAAACTTGCCCAGCCCAGAGTGATGAGTGTGACCAAATCTTCCAAGCCGGCTATCTTTGGCAATGGTTAAATAAGGACTTAAAAGGTCTTTTTAGGTAGACTGCTTGATGTAGTTAAAAAGGCATAAAATATTGATGTCATATATGTCAATATGTTACTAAATTAACTATTTCTTAGTCTATTATGTATGTAGGTTAAGCTTTATAAGTATTGATACTAAATGATTTGACTAAATAAAACCTTACATAAAATAATTGTTGTTAATATAAGCAACATTTTAAAGTGGAAGCAAAGTCTACACTTTAATAACTTCATCTCAGCGAAATTTGATCTCATACGAGATCATTTCTAAGAAATTCCCTTTTGCAAAGTTTTATTGGGTTGAAAAACTAAATGTGCAAGTGCTAGTCGTGGAACGGTCTATTTATTAGGGATTTATAGTGCAAAATGTGTTTCGAGATCAGAAATGTCGGTGAAATACAAGGGTTACTACAACAAAAATAAATTATCAAATTAATGTAGTTTATAGACAACTTCTAAAACATTATGTTATTTCGAGCACTTTTTAAACAATTCTATAAAAGCCAAAAGACAAAATAATGCACTATACATGCTGAACATGCAGGAGTTCTAAACATTTGGCTTTTTATTATTTAAATAATGAATTTTTAATTTGCAGCACGATAATTATAAAAACGGCACATTATATTTGTTTTTATCTAATAATATTAAGTATATTATTATCAGAGAATTTAATAGCAATGTTGTATTTATTAAACCGTGAAGTGGCGGTGTAGGAATATCCATTACTTCATATTGTCTTGTGGGTGTAGTAGGAAGCGACAGGTAGAAATTTAGGCAGAAGATGAGTAACAACATATTCCTGATAAAAACTTAAAATAATAAAAAACTGACGTAGCCAATCTACCTGCCAAGCATGGCAACTATGGTAAAATCCCTCCAAGAGGCAATCTACAGGGGACGACTAGGTTCAGCAGTGGAATTTATAGTAATGGATAGATGAATGTAACCTTTTCTAACGTGGTAGAGTCACGCTACAGCTATTTTGAAGCACTAATAGGTTGACACGACTGAGGAAGGACCACGCTCTTACCAGCGTTAAATTGGACCTCATTGTGTTCTATGTGAATATTGGAGAAGTAACTACTCTTTTTAGTGGAAACGTGGCATTCCATTTTAATCCTCAGGGGTATCAACGCATCTGAATTTTGATTCCTAATCAAGGATAGATAGATCAGGTAAGCTTCTACAAAAAAATAAAATAATACGTTCGGCAGAATACGATTCAGATTTTTTATGCATCATGTTATCATTATTCCTTTAAAAAAATTTGTAATCAAATGATATAACTTAATAAAAAAATCGCTTTTTAAAATCACATAAGTACAATCAACTAATATACATACATACATTCGTCAAACTACATCTTCACACACATTCTCCAAAAACATACCTTCAATTTTATGAAAAAAAAGTTGTAACAAATTAATTTTCTTACAAATTGTTACTTGTGTGTTTTTTAATAAAATGGCATGTTACTGTACTCGTACAATCCGTTTTTATTAATTTGCTTTTACCTTTACAACACTGACGATATAAATTTGTCAGCCGACGCGCACTAACGAGGGCAGCATAAGCTTGTTACCCTTAGTACACAAACAACGACCCGTCGCTCGTAGATGACACGTGTATTATATGGGTTCCTATATCTTTTAATTTACAAACAACGGCACATTGAAAATTACTTACTGAACATACCAAAACACTCAGAGTAAAAAAAGAAAAATTATCTATCCTATTAATGTAACCGGGTCATGTAACTTGAAGCAAGACCGAAATAAGCCTGTGCACTTATTCTTTAATTCAACCGATACTAGAGAGACGTGTATGCTCATGAACTCTTCTTAAATAACATAGTACGCGAGCAACTCGTGTTCAATTCTCGCCGGCACCAATGAAATTTTGAGGTAGAGGATAACGTGAGGAAACTTGCATGTCAGAGAAATCAAAATAAAAAATCGACTACATGTGAAGTCTGCCAACACGCATTGCCAGCACAGAGGACATATACTTGCCCTAAAACCCTCTCAGAAATGAGAGGTAGCATGTGCTTAGGAGTGGGACGTACATAAACAATTAGTTTTTTAGTTTATTATGGTTACCAACAATGAATTCCTGTTATATCGCTGTTGTTAGGAGCACTAAGCTTGAAGTTGTCGACGAATATTACAAAGACAAGGAAAAAAAGGTTCTCGAGTGGCTACCTCATACCAGCAGGTGATGTGTAGGGCGCCCCCCACTAGATGAAGTGACTACCTGGTAAGACATGCAGAGTGGATGGATGTAGGTGGCTCAGGACCGTGCTATGTGGCATACCGTGGGGGAGGCCTATGTTCAACAGTGGACTTGTGAAGGACTGTAATGATGATAATAATGATTACTAGGACAAACAGTCTATCATACCATTTCGCTCCGTAGGTGTTGTATATCGTTTACGCTAGAAGTAAAATATCTAGAACCGCTCACTCTGTACGTGATTTGCAAGACGCTTGTGTACAAAGCACCCGCACTCTCGTTCACAATGTAGTACTCCTTGAAAGAGCTTTACATTCGATGCTTTATATGACACTTGACAAATATATGACATCTTTAAACATATTGCGCATAGTACAATAACATGAGAAACGTTATCAGAAATGGAAGTGCATTGCATTGCGTGCGAACATAACAGGAATCTGTTTCAACTTTTGATAACAAATCCCGTTACTCGTTGCTTAGAATCTATATCTTTTGAACGATTTTTATAAGAATTCCGACACAATATTTCCTTTATTGCCTTTTAACAAAGGCTTTATATTGTTCTTTAATTTTTGCAGCACTTGTACACAGTAAATATATAGTAGGAACAGTATGCAAACTTCCTACAAACGCTCGAAACGGCACACTCACACAAACATGCGCAACGACGAGACTTCTAAGCGCTCATCGCGGTGCTCTCAGTAGCGAGTGTCGCATCAAGACATAAAATGCCACGAACGTATTGCGTAGTATACGGTTGTTTGACCTCGGCTTCATCAAAACCGGAGCTACCGTATTTTAAGCTTCCTGCTGATTTTGAAAGGCAAGAATGATTTTTATAGTCACTGTTATAATCGCTATCGAATTATAAGTCCGTGTGATCGATCATAATGAATTCGTGAACTTATTTGTAAATGCAGAATGCGGCGGTTTTGTGGCTATTTAAAACTGATAGCGCAATAGTGGTAACAAAAAGTAAATACAAGATGGCGGCTGCTATAGGTATAATTTTTTCGTCATGGATGCCATTTTCGTGTGTTTTGAGGGTGTTGAAGCCTATAGTGATGGCGAAATGTAAATCCAAGATGGTGGCTGCAATAGGTATCAATTTTTTCATCATGGGTGTCATTTTCATGGTTTTCGATATGGAGTGTAGAGAAAAGGAGGACCATCTCTGTATATGAAAAGTGTCCCTAAAAACGTGTCCAATAAGGGTGGCGCTGCAATAGCATAGGATAAATTAAAAAAAAAAGCACAAAAATTAATTAAAATAAAATGGCGAAATAAACAAGGACCTACCAATCCGCTTGGTTTTGTACTACGTAAAAAACTGAGATTTTGTATACTGGTATTTTACTAACTACTCTAATCATATTTTTTTTTAAATATTTGAATTCAGCTGACTTCACTCCATTCACAACAGCTATCTTCATATCGTAGTTTTTCAGACGCCAGCGCTATTGTGGTAGGTTTTGGAACCTCTATTTTCAGTAAATAGTAGGACACTTTTTCAACTTTCGCCCCTTATAAGATGGTTCTCCTTCTACTCTACACTCCATAGTTTTCGAGGGTGGTGAAGCCGATAGTGCTGTCGAAATATAAATCCAAGATGGCGGCTACAATAGGTATCAAATTTTTCATCATGGGTGTCATTTTCATGGTTTTCGAGGGTGTTGAAGCCGATAGTGCTGGCAAAATGTAAATCCAAGATGGTGCTGCAATAGGTATCAATTTTTTCGTCATGGGTGTCATTTTCATGGTTTTCGAGGGTGTTGAAGCCGATTGTGCTGTCGAAATGTATATCCAATATGGCGGATACAATAGGTATCAAATTTTTCGTCATTAGTGTCATTTTCATAGTTTTCGAGGGTGTTAAGCCGATAGTGCTGTCGAAATGTAAATCCAAGATGGCGGCTACAATAGGTATCAATTTTTTCGTCATGGGTGTCATTTTCATGGTTTTCGAGGGTGTTGAAGGCGATAGTGCTGTCGAAATGTAAATCCAAGATGGTGGCTACAACAGGTATCAATTTTTTCGTCATAGGTGTCATTTTCATGGTTTTCGAGGGTGTAGAAGCCGATAGTGCTGTCGAAATATAAATCCAAGATGGCGGCTACAATAGGTATCAAATTTTTCATCATGGGTGTCATTTTCATGGTTTTCGAGGGTGTTGAAGCCGATAGTGCTGGCAAAATGTAAATCCAAGATGGTGGTGCAATAGGTATCAATTTTTTCGTCATGGGTGTCATTTTCATTGTTTTCGAGGGTGTTGAAGCCGATTGTGCTGTCGAAATGTATATCCAAGATGGCGGATACAATAGGTATCAAATTTTTCGTTATGGGTGTCATTTTCATGGTTTTCGAGGGTGTTGAAAAACTTGATACCTATTGAGGTATCAAGTTTTTCGTCATAGGTGTCATTTTCATGGTTTTCGAGGGTGTTGAAGCCGATAGTGCTGTCGAAATATAAATCCAAGATGGCGGCTACAATAGGTATCAAATTTTTCATAATGGGTGTCATTTTCATGGTTTTCGAGGGTGTTGAAGCCGATAGTGCTGGCAAAATGTAAATCCAAGATGGTGCTGCAATAGGTATCAATTTTTTCGTCATGGGTGTCATTTTCATGGTTTTCGAGGGTGTTGAAGCCGATTGTGCTGTCGAAATGTATATCCAATATGGCGGATACAATAGGTATCAAATTTTTCGTCATTAGTGTCATTTTCATAGTTTTCGAGGGTGTTAAGCCGATAGTGCTGTCGAAATGTAAATCCAAGATGGCGGCTACAATAGGTATCAATTTTTTCGTCATGGGTGTCATTTTCATGGTTTTCGAGGGTGTTGAAGCCGATAGTGCTGTCGAAATGTAAATCCAATATGGCGGATACAATAGGTATCAAATTTTTCGTTATGGGTGTCATTTTCATGGTTTTCGAGGGTGTTGAAAAACTTGATACCTATTGAGGTATCAAGTTTTTCGTCATAGGTGTCATTTTCATGGTTTTCTAGGGTGTTGAAGCCGATAGTGCTGGCGAATTGTAAATCCAAGATGGCGGCTGCAATAGGTATCAATTTTTTCGTCATGGGTGCCATTTTCATGGGTTTCGAGGGTGTTGAAGCCGATAGTGCTATCGAAATGTAAATCCAAGATGGCGGATATAATAGTTATCAATTTTTTCGTCATGGATATCATTTTCATGGTTTTCGAGGGTGGTGAAGGGTATCAATTTAGTCGTCATGGGTGTCATTTTCATGGGTTTCGAGGGTGTTGAAGCCGATAGTGCTGGCGAAATGTAAATCAAAGATGGCGGCTGCAATAGGTATCAATTTTTTCGTCATGGGTATCATTTTCATGGTTTTCGAGTGTGGTGAAGCCGAGAGTGCTGTCGAAATGTAAATCCAAGATGGCGGCTACAATAGGTATCAAGTTTTTCGTCATAGGTGTCATTTTCATGGTTTTCGAGGGTGTTGAAGCCGATAGTGCTGGCGAAATGTAAATCCAAGATGGCGGCTGCAATACGTATCAATTTAGTCGCCATGAGTGTCATTTTCATGGGTTTCAAGGGTGTTCAAGGCGTTAGTGCTGGCGAAATGTAAATCAAAGATGGCGGCTGCAATAGGTATCAATTTTTTCGTAATGGGTGTCATTTTCATGGTTTTCGAGGGTGTTGAAGCCGATAGTGCTGGCGAAATGTAAATACAAGATGGCGGGTGCAATAGGTAAAATTTTTTCGTCATGGGTGCCATTTTCATTGGTTTCGAGGGTGTTGAAGCCGATAGTGCTGTCGAAATGTAAATCCAAGATGGTGGCTACAACAGGTATCAATTTTTTCGTCATGGGTGTCATTTTCATGGTTTTCGAGGGTGTTGAAGCCGATTGTGCTGTCGAAATGTAAATCCAAGATGGCGGCTGCAATAGGTTAAATTTTTTCGTCATGGGTGCCATTTTCATTGGTTTCGAGGGTGTTGTAGCCGATAGTGCTGTCGAAATATATATCCAATATGGCGGATACAATAGGTATCAAATTTTTCGTCATTAGTGTCATTTTCATGGTTTTCGAGGGTGTTGAAGGCGATAGTGCTGGCAAAATATAAATCCAAGATGGCGGCTGCAATAGGTATCAATGTTTTCGTCATGGGTGTCATTTTCATATATAAAGATAATATTTTGTTATCTTTTTCAGACGTTCCCAATGGCTTCGCTTGATTGCTCGAGAAGATTTGATGAGCAGAGCGCCACAAATCTATACTGTTTGTGAAGAACGTTTTAATGCTATGGATATTCTTACTTGTTTCAAAAAAAATTATAACCCTCAATTACACGTTGGAGAAGTCGCGGGGAACAGCTAGTTTTAAATAATTTTGGTATAATAAAAATATTAAACGCTATTTTGCTCTACAGGTTTTGATTATTATGGCAGATGTAGATTGTTTTATCTCTGTCAGTTTTTTTTTTTCAGTTTTCTCAATCTTCGTAAAAGTAAAAAAACTTAAACACTAATAAAGAAATTAAATATATAATAAAATTAATGTACAAGTTGTTCAAACTTAGTAAAACTGTACGAGGACTGTGGTTGGCTATGTAGGGTTTTGAATTTCTGTTAAATTACGCCCGGTTGCAAGTCGGAGTCCATATGCATTAGTATCATGTATCTGAAACATTAGTTTATCTAATTATATGAAACAAAAGATAATGGGTTAATTTCAGCTAACTTAGTTGTTACTTAAGTTCTTAAAATGTAAGTAATATAACTTACAATAAAAACCTTCTTCAATATTTAGCTATAAGACCAGTTACACGAATGATTTTAAATCAGACTACGAGTATACTTACAAAACTTTACAGGCCTCTTTTTCAGCCGATTTAAACTTACATTTTAAATGACCACGTTGACAGAACCGTTTTCTGATACTCTTCGTCTACGTATACGTCTTCGTCTTTAACTTAATGTGGTCTTGGATTTTAAAAATTAGATTATTTTTTTACACAAAAAAGAATAACAAAATACCACACAGCTTACCCGATGTTAATACTGTGCATTTCAGACACCTTTATCTACCCTCGATAAAGACTCAAAAAGCAGGTACGCTGTGGCCCATGAAGACTGGGAGCAGTAAGAAGGGCTTTGTCTTCAAAGTCCTCCATGAATAATATGTCAGCGACTTCGGTAGATACAGGTGAGCCCATCGCCACACCGTCTACTTGCTTGTAGAACTCTTCCTTCTACAATAGATAGCCAGACGAAAGGCAGTGTTTGAGTAATGCTGCATATTTTGTAGACATGTTAATGTTAATAGCTAGAAGATAACAGCATCTATTGTGGAAGGAAGAGCCTACGTCACAGTGACCGAGTGATGCCGGTCACAGTCAAGTGTGTGACTTCTGTACGAGGAGTACTATGTCAGAGGAGTCACAGATAAGATTGGCTACATCTTAAAGCGAGCTTCTATTAAAACATACTTCTAGCCGTCGAAGAAGATTAGTCAATTTTTACCATCCTTCAAGTGTCATATCCTTCTACAAGATGCAGGAGTGTACAAGGTGGATTGTGAATGTGGACCCTCTTACATAAGACACACAAAGATCACAAAAAGATCTATAAAAACCCGTGTAAAAGAACATATAGCTGACTTGAAGCACCGACGTTTCGGGAAGTCTGCAGTTTGTGAACATGTTCAAGATCGTCCCCGCCATTACATTAGATTTGGTAGACCACAAATCCTCGCAAAAGAAAACCGAATACTACCAAGGATAATTCGCGAGGCATAAAAGCGAGGAAATTAAAAACAACCTAATTTCAATAAAGAAGATCCTAGAGTAGAGTACTATAATTAATAAAATTAAATCCACACCCCAGCATACTACTCCAAGATTTCATAAGCATATAAGCTTATTCTGCGTAGATCGGACTAAAAATTAATATTCAAACATTGAAAGAAGCCGGGCTAATTATGACATCGAGACGTCAAACACCTCAGTTCCCACCGTGGCAATGGGTGATGTAAAGCACCCGAAACGGCAGGATTTAAATTTTAAATTATTTAATAAAATGAAAGTATATAAATAATAAATCTATAAACATGTATATCTATCAGTTTAACAAATGAATCTAAAACATGCCACGCTTCAGCAGCGTCCGTACCCACAGGCTATTCAATGAACACTATATTACTTTCGCATGGCTAAACAACCTTAATTCAATCACGATCTTGGCGGGTAGATTAATTGGACAAATTTATATTTTAGTTGCGTTTCATTTCCATTTGTTGCTATGTTATCATTTGTCTAATTATATTGTGAACTGTGTGAGTCAGTAAGAACTTCATATGAGGTATAGGCAAATGTTTTTGAAATTTATTGCAACTTACACTTTAAGAATCGTTTCAATAGCGAACGGTATGAGATATATATATACACATATATAGATGAGTAAAATGAAGGATTAAAAAAAGTGAAGCCATTAGGTTTTCCTCTGTGCAACATACTCGCTCACATAGCGCGAAATGAATAATGTATTAAGAGACATATATTTTTATGCAATATAATTTATGTAATATATTTTAACGAATCAATATAAATAACTATATGGGTTCATTTACTTCCTTTGCCCATTGTATTTATTCGTTTTTAGGAGTAAACTAATGTCACGCGTCGGAGTTCACACGCTCAATTTTTTATTAAAATAAAAAATCACTCTTACATGCAACAAAGCATCATGACTGCAATTTGAATGGTTTGGCTTTACCGTGGAAAGATCACTATCGAACAGAATACCAGCGTGAAATATCAGCATAATGTTGCGGTGTTCTGGATGGTGAGGGACGACAACTGGAAACCATTTTACTGGTAATTTTACCTCTTTAGTCCATAAACTATGATGTGTTCGTTTGTCACCCATATTTCTATAAAAATCAACCCGCGATTTTGGAATTTTTCATTTGTCGCGTAAGCCTTATATGAACGAACTGGATATAATATGTCATATATGCATATAAGTGTATCCCACAACAAATAAAAATGCTTTAGCTATTTATGATATAAATGTCACTATAGTATGTGGGAGAAGTAAATGTTTATTATTATTAAAAAAAATATCAGTAACAAAAACTTTTTTAGACCAAACACGTTCCTCGCTAGATTCAAACTCAAAACCATTAACACATCATCGTGACGCAACATAGTCTTTTGTTTAAAAATTCAAGACCGCATAAAAAATTACTGCAAGCGTTTTCAATTCTAGGTGAACTTTAACTTTTTCGGTAAGGTTGGTATTAGCGTAAGGGTAGTAGGTAACACTCAGTCCACCTAAGGGTAAGCAGCTACTGTGAACTATAATCACTCTTGATGAAGATTAATAACGGAGAACCTCGTTATTATTCCTTATACTTATTTTATATCATAAATGGCTGCAGATGCGTTACTACCTCTCAATTTTACCAGATAAAACAAGGATAAAATAAAATCAGGCTATTGCGACTTTCTTACGTAACTTAATTTTCAATGAATTTGATTAATAGCCCACCTTAGTATAGTTATATTGTTGGTATTGTATGCAATTCCATGCTGGCCGTCATATGCGAAGCCTACTAACAAGGTCTCACTATGTAAACTTGTTAAACCGAGTGAGCAAACAAGTCTCGCTCGCTTTACATAAGTGTTCCTAGAGCTTGACACACACATAGCAAATAATTCATTCAAGTAGATTTTTTTAAATATTTACTTGAATTCCTAACTTTTTTAATCTTGGGAGAATCTTATAGAATTTAGGGTAATAAGCGGTCACAAAGGTCAGTAATCGCTGATGGTAAGTGAATTTTGTGACTAATTAAGAATTAACGTCATCGTCGTCTCCGGTTGTCACAACAGCAACATGTTGCTATTTCACGTTGGTATTCCGTTCAAGTATTGACCTTTCCCAGGTAGAGGCCACCCATTTGTGCTGCAGATATAATGCGCGGTTCTATCACGTAGACATTGTCGAACAAAAATATTTTATTTTGGATGTTTCTAAGAAGTACATTTGATGTAGTTTAAATAGTTGATAGGACATATTTCCTGCATAGGAGTTCGTCTGGGTAGGTTCCAGAAATTTTAACTGTTACATCAACGCTACTATTCCTATTTTTTTTTAAAAACTGAAGTGACAAACGAACTTACTTTGTACGTGGTGCTGCCGCTACATTAGTAATATAGTTGTAGTATCAAAGGGTTGGTTTGCCCAGGGAATGTTCACGTTCTCACAGAATACCAGCGTAAAAGAGCAGCTAAGCGCTGCTGTTTTTCGTATGGTGAATTTAGAGAACCGGAGACTCTTTTTTAATGGAATAGAGGCATTCCATCTTAGTCCTTAAGGGTCCAGCGTAAAATTGCAGCTTAACACTGCTGTGTTTCGTATGGTGTGTGTAGAGTACCGGAGAACTTTTTTTACTGGAATAAAGGCATTCCACCTAAGTCCTTACGGGTCCAGCGTAAAATAGCAGCTTAACGCTGCTGTGTTTCGTATGGTGTGTGTAGAGAACCGGAGACCCTTTTTTACTGGAATAGAGGCATGCCATCTCAGTCCTTACGGGTGGCAGCGCAACTGCATTTTGATTCGTAGTCGAGGATGGATGTTGATGTCTATGGGCCATCAGGTGAACTGTAAGTTCGTTTGTCACTTCAATTTTATAAAGAAAAAGAAGAAAGTTGCCTGGATGTAATAGTTAAAATTTCTGTCCGCTTGTTCTTTGCAATTGTGTGACACATTTCTCTCTATATATGTATATTTAAATTTTCTGGAAAGTTGGTTTATATGATTTCATGGTAAACACTAACGAAATTTTCTATTACAATACATCTTTAAAATCTCTCTTCTAATATAATGTCAAGAGAATTAAATAAAATCAAGTTCCTATCTGATTAGTTATAACTCGGTTGATTCGCCTAGTAAGATTTATATTTTTGCCAATTTTCTCAAACTTGATTTACTGGAATATTATATTATGCATGAACATGAGTTTTTTCTTATGTGATGAAAAAGGTTTGGATTGGAGAAGGTACCTTTCTACCGCTAAAACCAATGCTTCTGCTACTATTTTCCAAGTTTATAGGATTAGAAAAAAGTAAGCTTACTCAAATATGAAATATGCGCCGCACGACTCAGGCCTCCTTTCGATTCTGAGAGAGTTATGAAGCAATTAGTTCTCCACGCTGCTTTATTGCGTGATTGCAAATGTCACATGTTCTCTATTTATTTATTATTGTTCAGATATGCAGATTTCCTTTCTTTGATTTCATTCACCGCCGAGCTCGTCGTAAATGAGCTCTTAAAATTGCAATTAACATTTTCATTGTTTTTATTGGTTCATTGGTTTTGGTCACCCTATTTTTTTTAAATTTATGACGAATATCGCCTCGTTTGACAATGAATATAGTGACTTTCATATTTTATTCTCAAACGAAATGAAATATCAAAGGAAAGTTACTAATGGCTGTAAAGATACAAATTTATTCAACAAATTCTCCCAGCGTTAACCAATAGGAGTTAACAGATCCCTGATTGCACTTAATCGCTCATTCGTGCGTTTATAATTTGCCGTTTGGGAAACAGGGATGCGGATGTTATTATTTCTCCGGCGGGGCCTTTACCATTTTGCTGCTTGCTTAAATATACAAAACTGTTATGTATGAAAATAAATAATTGCTTTTGTAATTATTAAATTCACAATTTTAAATAATTTTACGCATGCTCATGAATCAAATTCGCCCACCAATAAGCGTGATATAAACTTGTAAATATGACTGAATTTTGCGACTGAATTTGGATTATTAGGATTCATTATTGTATTCAATATTATTGTAGGATTAAAATACTCAATGTGCTTTATGAAAGAGCCGGAGACGCGAATTGCATTCAAACTTTAATATAAAGTTTATTTTATATTCCATTGTCCCGCCTCACCCTTTCAAAGAAAATAAAAAAAACTAGCTAATATTGGTTTTACAGTTTTTGATCCCTTACTTTACTCTATAAAAATAACTTCGCTGTGGAGAGTAGTAGCCGATAATAATTGCTTCGGTAGAAAAGCAAACTTAAATCTACAATGCTTTCATTGTTTTCGCTCAACGTAGCCTCTTACATTATGTATTCCCGATTTTATGAATCACAGTTATTTTAAATGACAAGTTAACTAAAAAAATTCATTCATTACAGTATATCAAAGTCTCACGCTGAACATAAACCTCCCCATAAATTGCCTCATAAAGGGCTAATGCCATAGTTTTGTAGGAGAAACGAGCATACGGCTCACCTGATGGTAAGTGATTACCGTCGCACATGAACAATTGCAACACCAGGGGAATTGCAGGTACATTGTCGGCATTTTAGAAAGGAGTAAGCTCTTTTCTTGAAGGTCCGTAATTCGTATCAGAAAAACCGCCGGTGGTAAGCTATTCCACAGATAGGTCGTACGCGGGAGAAAAATCCTAATGAAACGTACAGTGGTGGACTGCCAAGCATCCACATGTTGTAGATTGTATTGGGAATTTTGCCGCGATATGCGTTCGTGAAATTTGGCGGCAGGGATTAATCCGAACAATTCCCCAGAATACTCACCGTGGTAGATGCGAAAAAAAAAATGCAAAGGAAAGCAACGTCTCTTCGCAGCGCCAGTGAATCAAGCCGATCAGAAAGAACTTGGTCGTTGACAATTCGAGCCGTTTTGCGCTGGATGCGGTCAAGTGCAAAGAGTTGGCACTGGGGAGAGATGGGAACAGCATTCCATGTCAGGCCAAACCTGCGCGTTGTAAAGTTGCAGGTGGTGTGCCGGCATGAAATACTGTCCCGAGCTGCTGAGCACGCCAAGCTTTTAAGAGGCCAATTTGGCCTTCTCTTCCAAGTGACCACGAAACTACACGTCCCTCGACATATCGAGTCTCACTCACTCACTCACTCCGACGATTCCAATACTAGCTGAGGCAGAAAGGGGAGTGTCTTGAAACTGAGATACTTAAACGCGATGTAAATACTAGCATGTTTAAAAAGAAATATAACTGCGCCTCCAAGTCTTTCAAAAGAGTTATTGCCAAGGCAAAGTATGAGTATATTGGTAGAATTGGCGAGAAATTAGTTCGCTTTCCTTTGGAAAGCCGTGCATTCTGGTCTCCCGTCAAGGCGGTTCAAGGGAATTTTTGTAAGCCATCACTACCATCTCTGCACAGGGAGCACGACTTAATGGTCCACGCCGCAAAAGAGAAAGCCAACCTTTTAAGCTCACTTTTTGCGTCCAACTCGACTCTCGATGGCGGAAGGAACACATCGCTGACCATCCCGCAGTGTGAATGGTCTATACCTAATGTGCAAATCACACAGTGCTCAGTACGCAAAGCACTCCTCTCCTTGAACATCCACAAGTCGAGTGGGTCTGACGGAATCCCACCAATTGTGCTGATGACGTGCGTTCCAGAGTTGGCGATACAAGCGAATACTTTAATGTTCTTAATTGTCTCGAACCCGAAACTCGTAACAATATTATCTACCGTATCAGAAACGTTCTTATTTATTACATTAAAGATCTTTCATAATACTTTTATAAAGTCATCACTGTTACGTATCTTGTAGCGGCCTCGCTTTTCTAGAAAACTAATTACATTACATTTAGTGTTTAATTAACTTGCGACGATAAGATTTTTGCAACATATCCAGTGGTTTTCACAGTATTTTGGTTTAACCATTTCAAGGGTCTGATAAACAACTTGAAAATTATAGACATCATGTTAGTTGGAAAGATTCCTTATTATTTAATTGTCTTTATATACAGGTGAGTACATTATATTTAAAAAAATTGATTATTTAGTAGGTGACATGATTTTAAAAACCAACATGATAAAAATTTTAAAATTCATATATTGTTCTATGAAAAATATACACAAACGCAGTGCGAATAGTTCAGCTTGAACCAGGATAGACATAATCCCAGCATAAAATAATAGCATAGTGCTGTATTTCGTTAAGTGAGTGACAAAAACCTCTTTGGTTAAAAGGGTATTTTAACCAATAACAAGTGTTATCAGTGATTGTTGAATAATTCCTATTATGAAACATTAAAATAATAATTGTGTAATTATCGTTTTGTTTTATATTATTATTTTTTAATTACAAATATAAAATAGATTATAAGTCATTGTATTGTCATAATAATTATCATAGATAATTTTCTCAGTTTATTTTAATTTAGAATTTGGGAGATTTGTAAAGAATATTATATAAGTATTTTCATTTGCTAAACAATTGTAATTAATTGACTTATCAGTAATATTTATAACAGTGGTTTACTTATTTTCATATTATAAAAGTATTTGGATTGTATAATTCTTACACATTCGAACTGTTGCTAGGTTCGGTTTGGATAAACGATTGTAATAATGATTGAGGTGCTTTTCGTGCTGTAAAATTAGTAAAGGAAACAACTAAAAATCAGGCGTATTCCTTTCTGCGACTCTTGTAATACAGGGGGGATTGAAAAGTACTCGGCCTAACACAGATCCATTCAATTCTAAAAATCAAATCTACCCACATTATTTAGTTCAGTTCAGACTAGTTCATTGTGTGAAGTTCGAAACGTGTGCGATAATTAGTTGTGATTTTATAAATTTATTAACAAAGTAATCGGACATAATTTCCGCGAATGGAGCAAATCGAGCAGCGTGCCGTCATTAAGTACCTCCATAAGAAGGGGCTATCATCAAAAGCCATCCATGATGACATGGTCAGTACATTAGGCGATTGTGCTCTGTCATATTCATCCGTCAAAAAATGGATAGCAGAATTTAAGCGTGGTAGAGAGAGTGTGAAAGATGAACCCCGCTCTGGAAGGCCTTCGACGTCAACTACTGACGAAAATATTAAAAAAGTACTTGATTTAATAATGGGAGACCGCAGATTAAAAATTAGAGAGATAGCCGAGATTATAGGCATCTCTTATGAATGAACTCAAAACATCATTGTCAACGAGTTGGGTTTCCACAAGGTGTCTGGAGGTGGGTTCCGCGACTGTTTTCAGTTGAACAAAAAAGGACGCGATTGACTATTTCACGCGACTGTTTGGAGTTATTTGAAGCCGATGCAGATGATTTTTTGAATCGTTTTGTTACTATAGACAAAACATGGGTTCATTACTGTACACCGGAAACAAAACAACAATCAAAACAGTGGAGAAGACCTGGTTCACCACCCCCTAAAAAGGCTAAGTCGATTTTGTCGGCAAATAAGGTGATGGCTTCAGTATTCTGGGACTCGAAAGGTGTGATTATGATTGATTATCTTGAAAGGGGTCAGACTATAAACTCTGATTACTACTGCACCTTACTACGTCGTTTACGAGAGGAAATAAAAGAAAAACGTCGAGGAATGAATTTAATTTTTTTAGCGGGGTTCATCTTTCACACTCTCTCTACCACGCTTAAATTCTGCTATCCATTTTTTGACGGATGAATATGACAGAGCACAATCGCCTAATGTACTGACCATGTCATCATGGATGGCTTTTGATGATAGCCCCTTCTTATGTAGGTACTTAATGACGGCACGCTGCTCGATTTGCTCCATTCGTGGAAATTATGTCCGATAACTTTGTTAATAAATTTATAAAATCACAACTAATTATCGCACACGTTTCGAACTTCACACAATGAACTAGTCTGAACTGAACTAAATAATGTGGGTATATTTGATTTTTAGAATTGAATGGATCTGTGTTAGGCCGAGTACTTTTCAATCCACCCTCGTAATAAAAAATATTTAAAATGACATGTTTCAAATTTTGATTTATTCTAAACAATGGTAAATAAAGGTTGCGTGAAAAAATATTCTAAATATATTTTTTACGTAAAAAAATGACAATTAATTTCTTTCTACCGAATCTCTATTGTAGAACTTTACATTGTATGTTGTTACTATCTTATTTAAATTGACAATTTTTTTTAAATACTAGTAATGCTATTAAACATTACTAATATTCCCTTTAACCACTTCTGGTAAGCTTAAAATGCTTGTGTTAGAAGTGGTTCACGACAGTAGTCGAACGGCGGATCCCAACCCACGACCTTTCGAGTTTGCGGTCCGCGCCCTGCCATTAGGCTACTGATGCTTCAATGAAAAGACAATTTCGCTTCTACTATCGGTTATGCAGGATATGCGAATTCTTTCTAAAGACTGTTTTATAACCACGTAACAATAGTCTATCGGATTCTAATTTACGTTCAATTTTGGGTAGATGTGGCATAAAGTAAAAAGCTACTGCTTGACACGGGCCTTTACAAAGGAACACAAGTGCCATGCTAGTAGTCGCTGGTACATGACACAGGTTTTGGTATTTTAGTTTTAGAATGTTTTGTGATAACAATTCCATCTATCGGATTGTCGGGTTTTCGAAATTGACCTGGTATATTCTTAATTTTACTTTTGACAATCCTACGGAATGAAATCCAGAGCAGGGTTCTAGGCTACCAGCAAATGCTAAAGCCAGTGCTCTTTATTTAGCAGCCCCATGTGATATTTTTACTGATACTCAGGAACTTACATTAGCTGATGTACCTATGTATTGTAATAACAGAGTAGAATATTCGGTTTTTTTCATAATCACAACTTCTAAAGGAAATATCTTTCTTTTTTCATTTGTATCAGTCGTACAGCGCGAGGACGAAATTCCAATATCTTAACGTCCAGGAATTTGTGAATTACTCTTTGTCACAGTCCGAAACGTTCACGCTGTAAGTTTAGCACCTTTTGTACCAAAACTTTTCTCATAACAATCAAAGTGATACGTTTCATTCGTTACTAAAGGCTCATTTTGAATATTTACGTCATCTCTTTTCAAAGATTATTTTATATTAAAAAGAAAAGTTAAGCTGTGTTATATACATACATGATGGAATGGTCTCTTATTCACAAAACTAAACGAGCTTCACATACAAAAAATAAACATGGAGAACATAAAAAATCAAAACTTTGTACCTAAATAATTACAAATACCTCGATCTATATGGTTATACCACCACATATCGGAACCCATAAGATTGTTGAGCATTTCCTATATACACCTCTTACCACACCAATGGGATGAAATGGGAAATGACTCACAGCACAATTTAAAATATTAAAGTAAAGGTTTTACTACATCTTAAAAGCCATATTAACTTATGTATACTATAAGTTTATTAATAATATGCTCCAAGCTATCATGGTGGCCACTAGCCATCCGCGAAGGACTGGCTTAAAGAGCAGCACAAATGTGTGCGCATGCACAGGTGCACTTTTTATTCATTCACTCTCTAGATCGATGGGACGGCAGTCCGACACGACTGGAGAAAGATAAGTCGCAGGATTAACGGCTTTAGGTGTTTTGGGACATAGGAGTGAACACCGCCAAATTTCCTGACTCCAGGGTGCTACTGAAAATGTATTGACTGAAAAGCTTTTTTTGAGTCTGTATTTTTGGCCCGACTCGGGTTTCGAATTCTCATGATCAGCAGTCTACGATTACAATCACATGACAAACGAGGCATTCAAAGATTATTAAAGGATTTTTAAAGGAAAAGACAAAAATATAATATTTATTTGTTCTTTGTACATTTACTATATATGGGATTTCGTATTTTCTACAGAAAGGATTATGGACAAACTAAAGATAAGCAAGTTGCAACTGTATACAATACATTCTGTTGTTTCTGATAACATGACGCATATTCAGCACAAACTTGCCCTCCAGCGTAATATTATATCTGAAACTTTATTTAATCACAAACAATCTACATATTGCTATAAATTTAATCTACTGTATACTAGTATGTATAATATAGAAATTTCGCAAAGAAATTCCTCTTGAAATACATAAATTTAAAGTTTTAGGACTTACCTAAGGAAAATTGGCAGAGAATAGAGAATGGAAGATTATAGGTGGTTACAGAAAAACAGTAAATTACAGGCAATAAAAAAGTTTGTTTTGGCGGGCCTTAGCCGCCAATGAATTACTGCTTTTGTATTGTTATTTCAATAATGGTTACATCTATGGAGGACTCCTGTTTGGGACTTTCGATAGGCAGTGATGAGTAAAAAAAATTCTTTTTGTTCTAAATGAGTGTGTTTTAATCATTTTATTTGTTACAAATTTAACGAACCTATCAAATTACGAATTGCGCAAAAATATTTTATTTAAAATTAAGAAAAAGGATTTAGAGGTACTCGTTGTTCTAGGAATGTAAGAAATATTATCACATTTTAGACTTGTATTGTAATTAAAGGATCGGATAATTAATAGGGGAGGAATGAACCTCACTTGTAAATAAAATTATATTGTTCAATAAAATCGTTAATGTTATTTTACATCAAATAAAATAAAATTTGCAAAAAAGTTTTTATCTTCCTTGCTTTTCATCATTTACACGTACATCTTTGACCTCAGTGGCGGTGACACATTTGTAGCTTAGTTAGCTACAGATGTGTCACCGCCGTCAGTTAGTAACTTTCTTATTCGAAGTTTCCGTGAGTTGCAATAGCCATTTACCATCAGAGGGATATGTCCACCATACCAACTATATAATAATATCATAACTAGCTAGCAATCTTAGTTCTGCAGCGTATGTTGTACAAAGATTAGAAGCCTTACTTGTGTTGAAACAGCTAGAATAATTTATTTTAGTTATTCCTACACATAATGTCGTTCGGAATTTTGCTATGTGATATTGAAATATTTGCTTTGGAGAAGAGTGCCTTTGGAGCTGGAACGTCAATTCCAAGAAATCATTTAGGAGAAAGAAAAAAAAAGTTAACTTTGGCCTGTCGGTATAGTACTTTAAAAAATAGTTTTATTAAAAATTGTGATGTACGTTCTGTTAACACTAGGAAAAAGCACAACCTAGTATTACTAGTTACTCGACTTTCACGAATTAGTAATTCCTTCATGGGTACGCTTGTGCCTTAAAATCAAGTCCCAGAAAGTATGCAGGGCACATTCTTCCAAAAGTTTTAAAATTGTAATATGCAAAAATTTTTTAAAAGGGTTATTATTAAACAATACAAAATTCATAATAACCCTTGGAAATAAGGTTTTTTTATAGGATAGGGTGACAAACGAGCACACAGTCCACTTGATGATAAGTGGTTGCTGTGACCAATAGACATCTATATTTATCCTCAATAAAGAATCAAAATGCAGATGCTTTGTCACCCGTGAGGACTAAGATGGATTGCCTCTTTTCCAGTAAAATGAGTCTCCGGTTCTCTACACTCACCATACGAAACACAGCAGTGTCAAGCTGCCATTTTACGCTGGTATTCTGTGAGAGCGTGGTCCTTCCCCGGTCAAGCCGACCCATTCGTGCTACAATTATACTACTAATATATCTGCAGCATGGCTCTACCACGTTAAAAAAGTTGACCTCTTTAAAATAAAGGTGTGCATTTAGTTCAAATTCAAATTGTTTATTTGTAAGTAAATAGGTACAGAAATATTTTGTTCTTGGTTTTATAAACATTGTGTTGAGAAAACCTATTTAGCTATTTTTAACAGTAAGCAAATGTCCAAAAGTTTTTTTATATTAAAATTCGTTTCTAAACTTAATCTAAAACACATAACTAAAAATATCCTTTTACAAATTTTATAAATAAATTAATTAATATAAATAAATTAATTCATGCATCGACAACAGGTACTTCAATTTAATCACTACAATTTAAAAACTCATTTATTGTGTAAAATGTTTTTTCTACCAGCCATCGTCGTAATGAAATTTTAAACTTGTATGGTAATTGCTTAATATGTGAGGATATTTTGTTATAAATAGTGTTGAACATTGCATAGCTATTTTTTTTAAAAGCGCTTACTTTTTGGAAATGTGTCAAGTACTAGTTTATCTGGGTTCCATAAGTTTATTTTTGTAACATCTTCAGCTTGTAAAAACATGTGCTTGTTTAGCATTACAAATTTGCCAACCTCAAATATATAGAGGCAGGGAAAAGGAAGTACGTTTAAACTCTTAAAATAAGGCTTGCATGATGTATCCGATGGGATGTTTCTTATAGCTCTAATACAGCGCTTTTGAGCTAAAAATACTTTTTGAAAGTCTGTGCCATTACCACATATTAAAAGCCCGTATCTGATAACAGATCCTACATATGCAAAATACGCTGATATAATACGCTGATAATCGCAGTGTTTTTGTTTGCTATTTTTGTCAATTTATGTAACGCGTATACAAATCTGTTAATTTTGTTACTCACTTTATGGATATGTTCTTTCCAATTTAGATTAGAGTCTATAATTAAACCTAGAAATGTCGTACTAATAGCGTTCCGCAGAAGTTGTCCATTATATTCAATATTTATGTAAGAATTTAAGCTATTAAAATTAATAATATTTGTTTTACATAAATAAATGTGTAGATTGTTTTTATTGAGCCATTTATTTACTGAATCAATTGTTTTAACTGTGTCCCTTTTGTGTTGATCAAGTGTACTTTTTTACTAGTCATAATCGTCACCGAGATGTCATCTGCAAATAAAGTAGCTTTGTAGTTGAATATGTCAGGTAAATCATTTATGTATAATATAAACAAGCAATGGTCCGAATATACTACCTTGGGGAACACCCAAATTGTTATTTTTGAATTCCGATCTATATACCTGAGCTATGTTGTTAGAATTTAACTGTGTTATTTCTACACACTGTGACCTATTATTTTTAATAGCTTTCTAGCCAACTTAAAGCAGGTCCCCTTATGCCGTTGGCCCTCTAGTTTAGTAAGTAACTGATCATATGAGACGTGATCGAAGGTTTTAGACATGTCAAGAAATACTACAGTTGTATAGTTACTTTGATTTAAATTTTGCAAGACTTCCTTCACTAATGTAAACGCAGCATGTGTTGTGGATTTATTTTTTGGAAACAATGTTGATTTTGTTTTATCACCTTAAATTTACTAAAAAAGGAAGTAAGTTGGTAATGCATCACCTTTTCAAATACTTTTGAGAGGACTGGGACTAGTGCAATTGGTCGATAGTTGGTTATATCACTTTTGTCTCCCTTTTTGTATAAAGGTTTTACTATTAAGTTTTAATTTATGAGGAAAAGTCCCTGACTAGTAAAAGATTTATCAGGATTGCTAATATTTCACTTATTTCATTCTAACACGATTTAATTATTTTAGTACATATGGAATCATAGCCTTCAGATTTTGTGTTATTTGAAGACATTGTTATTTTTTTGATAATATTCTCATTTATAGGAGTCAAAAAAATTGATTGACGTAATTTCATTTCAGTTGTATTTTCTATTTTATAATTTATCTGAATTGTTGCGTTAATAAAATAATTATTTATAATAGATGCTATTTCAGCAGGTTCCGTTACCGCCTTTCCATTATTTATTATTTTATTTATGTAGCCTTTAGTATATATACACGATTAGTCTCATTTTTTATAATTGTCCAAGTAGTTTTACATATATTTTTACTACTCGTATATTGTGTGTTGTTCTTTTTGCAATGTTTATACATTTTTAATAGTTTATCGTAATTTTAATATTTAATTCAATCAACAATTTTTCTAGTCTTATAAAACTTGTATCCAAGTTTACGTTTAGTTCTACAACTTTTTTTAAGCCTTTGGATATCCATGTTAGTTTAGTATATGTTTTGGTTTTTACTTTTATTTTAGGAAAATATAGTTTATAGAGTAATGTGAAATGGCTAAAAATTCTTCAAACGCTGTAATTAAACCAGTCTCTGAGTATAAACTTTACAAAATGAAATGCATTTTAAATATTTTTTAAATCTGTCTATATTTTCTTCGGAACAGTGTCGAACATATGAATATTTTGATTTTGGTGTGATGTTCTTGTTACTTTTCGCAGTAAACTTTAATATCTGTGCAGTATCATGATCTGACAGCCATAATGAACGCACAGATCCAATTGCTTCGTCAATGTTACTTATAATAAGTTCCAGACACGATTTGCCTCTAGTTGGTTGGTTTATATCAACGTGAAGGTTATATTTCTTCACAATATCCTTAAGACATGTGGTGTATTGACTGGATTCAAGTTTATTAATATTTATGTCTCCAGTAATAATTTTCTTCTTTTTTGAATGTTTTAATATATATTTATTAATTAGTGAGTCAAATTTATCAAAAAAATATTCCAAATGACTTTTTATTTTTGACGGAATTCTATACATGCAAACAATTATTAAATTATTATTAATAAGGTTTATTGCACAACACTCAAAATGGTAAGTCATAATAATAATGGCAAGTGCATCGAAGTACTCTATTTTCTTAAATTCAAGACCTTTTTTTACTAATATACAACTACCCCCTCTTTTGGATAATCTTGAAAATGATTTAGCTAACTCATAATTATTTATGGGTATATTTTTTTCTTCACCTGATTTCACAAATGTTTCGGTAAAGCATAGTACGTCGGGATTAATATGGTTTTTTTATCTCCAAAAGGGTCATTTCTTTTAGTTCTATTTTGGAGAGCAATCCATGTATATTCTGGTGAAAAATTGTTAAATACTTGCTATTTCTTTCGAAAAAACATGTCTTTGTTACTTTGAAAAGAATTTAGCGTATGTTGAATGCTTTCGTTGTTATCTCGACTTAGAGTATTTATTTTTTGTTTTTTGGTAATGTTACTAAAATAGATAGGTATTGTGCCTTATTTAGGTACATGGTTAGGAGTTAGGATATTATTACATTTATTAATAATTTTCTTAGTTTGTATTTGGGACATAAGATGAAAGTAATAAGGTATAGTGCCTTTTTGTAGCAATTTTGAGTATTTATTTTCTTTTGTTTTTGTTTCATTGATTAAAGTAGGTGATATTTTAAAAATTTCTTAATATTTTCAACTGTTTAAAATTGATTTCTATATACTTTATAATCGATTCATAAATTAATTTTATTTTAAAAGTTTTTTATGAATTTAAATGCATTCAAATATTCGTCATTCATATTGATCATTTTACAATTGTCAAAATATTTTGTCCATAAATTTAGATTAAAATTTAACGTGTTTTTTTATCAAAATAAGGATTATGGAATATAGAAGTTATAATGTGTATTGCCAAGTCAATCTATGTATCAATCCATGGACTGAATAAATTAACCGAATTGGTATTACATGGATCTCACAACTTTTTACGGTAGAAGAACTGAGTTGCGAGACTAGGCTTTTATTACAAGTTATGTTTCTAATGGCATAGAATTTTGTAAAAGAATTATAGCATTTTCAAATTTTCTATAACGTAAAATTTTCATGCATATTTTTTTATAACTGTTAATATTTTTTTTATAGAATAGGGGGCAAACGAGCATGCGGCTCACCTGATGGTAAGTGACTACCGCCGCCCATGAACAACCGCAACACCAGGGGAATTGCAGATGCGTTGCCGGCCTTTTAGAAAGGTGTAAGCTTTTTTCTAGAAGGTTCCTAAGACGCTTCGGTTCGGAAAATTCGCTAATGGTAATTAATTCCACAAGGAAGTTGTGCGAGGGAAAAACTTCTTCTAAATCGCACAGTGGTGGCCGCCAATCATCCAGATGGTATGGATGGTAACGCGAGTTTTGTCGCGATGTGCGATGGTGAAATTGAGCGGCTGGAATTAGTCCGAACATTTCATCAGAGCACTCTCCGTGATAGATGCCATAAAATACGCAAAGAGATGCAACATATCTACGCAGTGCCAGTTTATCGAGCCGATCAGAAAGAACTCGGTCGTCGACGATTCGATCCAATCTGCGCTGGATGCGGTCAAGTGGAAGGAGCTGGCACTGGGGTGCCCCGGCCCAGAGATGAGGACAGTATTCCATGTGGGGCCGAACTTGCACTTTGTAAAGTTGCAAGCGATGTGCCGGCATGAAATACTGTTTCTCTCTGCTGAGCACGTCAAGCTTTTACCCGATCGAAGGCCTTGGCTATGTCCAAACTATCGGCCAATGCCTCCCCCTTGAACTCTACTGCCTCCGGCTATCTATGAGTTAAGTAGACTAGAAGATCACCAGCTGATCGACCCCGACGAAAACCGTACTGGCGGTCACTAATCAGCTGGTGATCCTCAAGGTACCTCATGAGCTGACAGTTTATAATGGCTTCCATTATTTTGGAGAACAAGGAGGTGATGGCGATAGGCCTGTAGTTGGACGGGTCTAAGCGGTCGCCTTTTTTAGGGATCGGGTGGACCAAAGCTGTCGTCCATGAATTCGGGACTACGCCTTGGGAGTAGGAGTACCGGAAAAGACGCGTTAAAACCGGTGCCAACTCCGTAGCACACGTCTTCAGCACAATGGGAGGGACTCCATCGGGCCCACTCGACTTGCTGACGTCCAGGGAGAAGAGTGCTTTGCGAACCGAGCGCTGTGTAAATCGCACATCCGGCATGGAGCACTCACATCGCGGGATGGTCGGCGGTGTGTTCCCCCCGTCATCTAGAGTCGAGTTGGACGCAAAAGAGAGCTCAACAGATCGGCTTTCTCCTTTGCGGCATGGGCCAGTGAGTCGCCCTCTCTGTGCAGAGATGAAAGAGATGGCTGACAGAAATTCCCTTGGACAGCCTTGGTAAGAGACCAGCATGCACGGGTTCCCGAAGGAAGGCGAACTAGCTTCTCGCCAATTCTGCTGATGTGCTCAGACCTTTGAAGAACCTGGAGGCGGAATTATACTTCTTTTTAAGTGCGCTGGTGTTTACATCTCGAGACGTTGATGCGTCAGCCCAGGCCTGGTAGCACTCCTGCTTATAGCGTGATGCTATTTTACAGGAGCGACCAAACCATGGCTGGGATCTGCCTCCGAAGGGTACCACAGAGGATGGAATAAAACGTTCCATAACCTGAAGTACCACATCAGCAACAGAATCGGCAACAACGCCGGGTTCTTCCGGCGAGAAGCAAACCCGACCCCAAGGGTAGGATGCAAAAAAAGACCGCATCCCGTCCCAATCAGCTGACCTATGATGCCAAACACGGCGGCATGCTGCAGATCGCAACTGCGATTGGAGCGTGAGTGGCACCATACTCCGGATCAGACAATGGTCCGAAGAGGCCAGAGGGGCATAGACGGAGACCTGATATCCGTCCGGATGAGAGGTCAGCAGAAGGTCCAACAGGGAAGGTACATGGTCTTCCACATCTGGGATCCGCGTAGGCGAAGTAAGCAGTTGTGTTAGAACATATGCCAAAGCAAAGTCATAGACAGATCTACCCGCATGATCGGTTAAACAAGAACCAAGCCATTCAGCGTGGTGGGCGTTGAAATCACCGAGTATCACGATCTCTGCGGATGGGACTTGTTGCAGCACGGAGTCTGCAGCCATTTGGACGTGGTCGATGTGTCGGTCTGTGTCAGCATTACCGCTATCGGACCTATAGAGGCACCCGTAGACGCGGGATGATCATCGCTGTCAACGTGCAGCCATAGGATGGACAGATCCGTACCTTCAAGACTGCCAAGGCGTCGAAAACAGATGTCAGCTCTGACGTATATGCACACTACAGCCCGGGGCACAAAGGATTGTTCCAATTTGTACCCCGGGTAGGAAAGATATGAAGTATCAGCCGAAGAGGACACCTGAGTCTCGGTTAAAGAGAGCAAGGCCGGCTTCGCCGTCTCTTGGTGGTAATGGACAGCGTTAAGGTTGGAATGAAGTCCCCAGATGTTGCAAAAATTCACGGATAGCGTGACAGGGGTCGCCTTGGTTGTATTGCTCCGCTTGCCCCGAGCAGGTTTCGTCTTGAGCGGAATTTCGCCCCCCCCCCCAGAATACGCGGTGCAGCCTGAGCACCCACGCTCAGGAGTGAAGTAGTTTGGTCGTAGATGCTCAGCGAGGGATTCACCAGGGGTGCTGGTACCCTCCTGGGGTAGATTTTATTTCATTCCACTACCATGTTGATAGGAGGGGGGGGGGGGGGGAATTGGGCCTCCGGCCACCTGCACTCACCAAGCGTAACGCAGATGTAAACCTCTACTTCACGCTGGTATTCTGTGAGGTCGTGGTACCACCCCGGTTCGAGCTGACCCATTCGTGCGACAGCAAAATCTATCACTTGGCTCTACCACTGTTATATGTTATAAAATACTTGGTTTAGTAAATTTAGCGTTCAAACTATAAGAGCTTATACTCAAACGCTGCTCAATTTAAAGATGTCGTTAAGTCTTGTAGTGTCACAGTCAGTTAGACTTAAAGTGATAGAGATAGCACGAGATTAAACGGCATCTTAATTTGAGCAGCATTTGAGTATTTGGGCATAATAACGTTATGTTTGGGGAACCCATCATATAAAAACGGCTCCTTGGCGCAGTAGCTTAGCAACACTGACCTCTATATCTCTACAAGTACGCCTTAGCAATGAGTTGCAGCGCTGAGAGCCGCGAGTTCCAATCCGCACAGTGCGAGTGTTTATATGGCCTATAAATAATTGTTCCGCAATGTTTGTCATCATGAAATGTATGTATGTAAACTGCCTCCACGATATACTAGTGTGGGGGTAACGTTTAAAAAATAAAAAAAATAAAATTTCGCCTGTTGCATCTTCTTCGTCTTTTTCTTTGTAAGTCTGTGAAAGTCTACTGCTTTACATAGGCCCCTCCCGTTGTAGGATTTTACTTCGCAGTACCAGAAGTCTCACAGCTTTTACCTTATTATCCGTGGTGTTTCTGGGATTTTAAACCTTGTATAAACGAGAAAGATTATACAATTATATATTATAGAGCCATTTCATAATTTAACCAACATTAATATTTCTGCATTTGACTAGTTTGCTAATTCGTATAATCTTGGCTTTTTAGTTAAACTATATTAACTATTAGATGTCAAGAAATAAAAATGATCTTAGCATATATTAAATTTGATGTTTGTTGGTTAATAAAAAAAGCATTACAATTAATTTAAAAAAGTACTTAAAATGGTATTATTAGTATGGATACTGCAGAAAAACAACAAAAGTACAATTATATAAAAATAGTGACGGTGGAATCCAATAAGCGACTCCTACCTGCACCCAATATACATCGGAATGCGTGGAATGTCGATAATTACACCTCTGCACTCCAACTGTTACCTTGCTTTATCTATTCGAACTTAAGTCTCTTTGCCAATCTGATTCAATTTTAGTAGATTCTGTGAAATCTACAAACATGGAGTTAGCAGTTATTTTGTAAGTAAAAATCTTGTAACTTGATATGACAATTGCATGTAAGGCGTAAAATACCCAGGCTGGCGATGGAGATCAACGTCAAAAATGCAAAACGTGTGGTAATACGATCGTCAATCCGCCTGCTCAGCATGATCCTCGGTACAGTAACGGTAGAGGCTCACGTTCAGCAACGGACTATTAGGGGCTGGGACGAATATGTCGAATATTAATTTTTAAATAAGTTTTTATTAGTGAAATATCATACTTCGAAAACTTTTTTTATTGTGTTACCGTTACAGACCATTATAACCTCCTGAACATAGGCCTCTCCCATATATTTAGATTATGTTAGGTTAGGTTTTTAGGCTGTCGTGGCGGGGGGGCTTAGTAGCCGTGGCTTTGTCAACCGCGGTGAACAAGGAGGAACCCCTTGGCTGGCCCGGGGTGTAGGCCCGGCCTGAGGTGGCCACTCTGAGTGGGCTTGACGAGCCAACTTTGGATGTGTGTTGGTGGGCTGCGGTTAGAGGGGTGTCCGCTCCCTCTACCGCTGCAGCCAAGGTGGAGTCGCGGAGGAAGAGGAGTGCTGGTATGGCGATGCGCCACTCGCCCTATCCTCCGCGACTCAGACGGGGCCGCACCGTTGATGCGGTGGTGGTGGGGCCGCGGGGGGAGAGGAGTGTCGGTATTGCGAGGCGCCGCTCTCCCTACCCTCCGCAGCCGAAACTTGGTAGGCGGCGGAAACCGAGACCAGATCCGCCGCTGGGGTCGGGAAAGCGGGCAATACTAAGCGCTCGACTTTCCTGGCCTCAAGGCTGTAGTGTTATACTACTTACATATCATTTTACATTATTTTTCCATTCTGTTTTTGATTTTCTGCATTCACATTTTGCATCACTTTTCACGCTATCAGTTATACTACTAACATATCATTTTACACTATTTTTCCATTCTGTTTTTGATTTTCTGCATTTATATTTTGCATCACCTATATTTCCATAGGATCCTGTAACGTTTTTACACAATAACATATCATTTTCACTTCGTATTTTCACGCTATCAGCACCGTTTAAATCGCTGTCAATGGAGTCTTACATTTTTCTATCTTTTATTGAGTTCTCCGTAACTCTGCAATTTCAGGTTTTGTGCGCGCTGCCGCGCTATAGTTTTTCCTATATGAATAATATCTCATTTCTTACTTAAATGTAACTGTTTTTCAATTATATACCTAAAACCAAAAATTCATATTTTTGACAACCAATATTTATATGGTTGTTATGGTAACTTTTATTCAAATTCGTCACTGGTTTGATGGTCTTAGTTCGATATTTTCACATAAATACTCTTTCGCTCTAGGTCATTTACAATAAATTTCCTTTTAATTTAAATAATTTCTCGTTCTCTCTAAAAAGGTATAAAAGCCGAACAATCGGAGAATAAAGGGAGTCTCGCTTCAGTTCTCAAACGAGAAGCATCTACTAATGGCCTTATCCCGGGGCCGCATTGCCCCGGGATCCTGCAAGCCTCCATCTACATCCGAAGTCGTCGGCAGTCTACTTCAAGCGCGGGGCCACACTACTCCGGGCGCTACGACTGCTTGCTCCAGGCGCTGAGTGCACCTACTGCCCACGCTACCTTTGGGCGCTACGACTGTTTGCTCCAGGCGCCGAGTGCACCTACTGTCCGCGCTACCTTTGGGCGCTACGACTGCTTGCTCCAGGCGCTGAGCGCACCTACTCCAGGCGCTACGTGCGCCGGCTCCGGACGATGAGTGTGCCCAGACCAGACGCTAAGTGCCGTCGCCGCCAGGAAACTTCAAGCTCCGCGTGTGCCTACTACTACTCCAAGCGCGGCGTGTGTCACTTCGACCTTTAGGCTCCACTACAACACTTTATTCTCCTATTCTCCTATCTTTATTTTTTTTAATCTAATTGTAATCTCACTTCATCCATCATCATCATCATATTTCATTTTTTTTTATAAAATTGTAAATGCCTTTTTAAAAAAATTTATATATTTTTTTTTTAATTGTCGCTTCAGTTTTTTTTAATTGACAGTTTGGCGCCCAACGTAAAAGTCCTCTTTCTCTCTTAATTCTTCACCTTTACTGCGCCTTGTCCATTCCCTTTTGATTTAATTGCTTTCTCTTTCGTTCTTAACTCATTCATCATTCATTTTTTTTCATATAAAATTGTTTTTGAAAGCTGAAACGAGACGAATCATAAATTTTCTAAACATTTATTAACTGTTAATTTGTATATATGTATAAATATAACTGTTAATTTGTATATATGTATAAATATCACCATCATTTTAACCTTATTATTTTAATTTCTTTTAATTTGCTTGTTTGTCTAGTGATCCAGTGTTCTTCAACACATCATTATTTTTCCATTCTGTTTTTGATTTTCTGCATTTATATTTTGCATCACCTTTATTTCCATAGGATCCTGTAACGTTTTTACACAATAACATATAATTTTCACTTCGTATTTTCACGCTATCAGCACCGTTTAAATCGCTGTCAATGGAGTCTTACCTTTTTCTATCTTTTATTGAGTTCTCCGTAACTCTGCAATTTCAGGTTTTGTGCGCGCTGCCGCGCTATACTTTTTCCTATATGAATAATATCTCATTTCTTACTTAAATGTAACTGTTTTTCAATTATATACCTAGAACCAAAAATTCATATTTTTGACAACCAATATTTATATGGTTGTTATGGTAACTTTTATTCAAATTCGTCACTGGTTTGATGTTCTTAGTTCGATATTTTCACATAAATACTCTTTCGCTCTAGGTCATTTACAATAAATTTCCCTTTAATTTAAATAATTTCTCGTTCTCTCTAAAAAGGTATAAAAGCCGAACAATCGGAGAATACAGGGAGTCTCGCTTCAGTTCTCAAACGAGAAGCATCTACTAAAGGCCTTATCCCGGGGCCGCATTGCCCCGGGATCCTGCAAGCCTCCATCTACATCCGAAGTCGTCGGCAGTCTACTTCAAGCGCGGGGCCACACTACTCCGGGCGCTACGACTGCTTGCTCCAGGCGCTGAGTGCACCTACTGCCCGCGCTACCTTTGGGCGCTACGAATGCTTGCTCCAGGCGCCGAATGCACCTACTGTCCGCGCTACCTTTGGGCGCTACGACTGCTTGCTCCAGGCGCTGAGCGTACCTACTCCAGGCGCTACGTGCGCCGGCTCCGACGGCTGAGTGTGCCCAGACCAGACGCTGCGTGCCGTCGCCGCCAGGAACCTTCAAGCTCCGCGTGTGCCTACTACTACTCCAAGCGCGGCGTGTGTCACTTCGACCTTTAGGCTCCACTACAACACTTTATTCTCCTATTCTCCTATCTTTATTTTTTTAATCTAATTGTTATCTCACTTCATCCATCATCATCATCATATTTCATTTTTTTTTATAAAATTGTAAATGCCTTTTTAAAAAAATTTATATATATTTTTTTTAATTGTCGCTTCAGGTTTTTTTAATTGACAGTTTGGCGCCCAACGTAAAAGTCCTCTTTCTCTCTTAATTCTTCACCTTTACTGCGCCTTGTCCATTCCCTTTTGATTTAATTGCTTTCTCTTTCGTTCTTAACTCATTCATAATTCATTTTTTTTCATATAAAATTGTTTTTGAAAGCTGAAACGAGACGAATCATAAATTTTCTAAACATTTATTAACTGTTAATTTGTATATATGTATAAATATAACTGTTAATTTGTATATATGTATAAATATCACCATCATTTTAACCTTATTATTTTAATTTCTTTTAATTTGCTTGTTTGTCTAGTGATCCAGTGTTCTTCAACACATCTTGCTTTAAAACCTCGAATTTTGGGAGCGGCTAACTACTCCCTTAATTTTTCTTTATCTTTTATCTTTATCTTAACTTGGGAACGGCTGACTACTCCCTTAATTTTCTTTATCTTTATCTTCACTTGGGAGCAGCTGACTACTCCCTTAATTTTTTTATCTCCACGCAGAAGCGGTTGACAACTCCCTAAATAAGCCTGAATGTCCTTTCGAAAACACACTTTTAGAGTGGTGTCTCTTCGACTAATTTATTTTTTTTTCCACGCAGGAGCGGTTGACTACTCCTTAAATAAGCCTTAATGTCGTTTCGAAAACACACTTTTAGAGTGGTAGTCATTGAATGTGAACTCCACCCTTACCTGAATGCAGATGATGAATGTAAGGGATAGTATATCTGATTTTGCCTGTTGATGTCTGTTTCTACAAAGCTGTGTTTTTATGGTTTATTTTAGAATGTACATGTCAAAATTTTTGCTGAGTCAAAAATTTTCCAGGGTCGGGGGGAAAATGTAGTGTTATACTACTTACATATCATTTTACATTATTTTTCCATTCTGTTTTTGATTTTCTGCATTTATATTTTGCATCACCTTTATTTCCATAGGATCCTGTAACGTTTTTACACAATAACATATCATTTTCACTTCGTATTTTCACGCTATCAGCACCGTTTAAATCGCTGTCAATGGAGTCTTACCTTTTTCTATCTTTTATTGAGTTCTCCGTAACTCTGCAATTTCAGGTTTTGTGCGCGCTGCCGCGCTATACTTTTTCCTATATGAATAATATCTCATTTCTTACTTAAATGTAACTGTTTTTCAATTATATACCTAGAACCAAAAATTCATATTTTTGACAACCAATATTTATATGGTTGTTATGGTAACTTTTATTCAAATTCGTCACTGGTTTGATGTTCTTAGTTCGATATTTTCACATAAATACTCTTTCGCTCTAGGTCATTTACAATAAATTTCCTTTTAATTTAAATAATTTCTCGTTCTCTCTAAAAAGGTATAAAAGCCGAACAATCGGAGAATACAGGGAGTCTCGCTTCAGTTCTCAAACGAGAAGCATCTACTAAAGGCCTTATCCCGGGGCCGCATTGCCCCGGGATCCTGCAAGCCTCCATCTACATCCGAAGTCGTCGGCAGTCTACTTCAAGCGCGGGGCCACACTACTCCGGGCGCTACGACTGCTTGCTCCAGGCGCTGAGTGCACCTACTGCCCGCGCTACCTTTGAGCGCTACGAATGCTTGCTCCAGGCGCCGAGTGCACCTACTGTCCGCGCTACCTTTGGGCGCTACGACTGCTTGCTCCAGGCGCTGAGCGTACCTACTCCAGGCGCTACGTGCGCCGGCTCCGGACGCTGAGTGTGCCCAGACCAGACGCTGCGTGCCGTCGCCGCCAGGAACCTTCAAGCTCCGCGTGTGCCTACTACTACTCCAAGCGCGGCGTGTGTCACTTCGACCTTTAGGCTCCACTACAACACTTTATTCTCCTATTCTCCTATCTTTATTTTTTTAATCTAATTGTAATCTCACTTCATCCATCATCATCATCATATTTCATTTTTTTTATAAAATTGTAAATACCTTTTTAAAAAAATTTATATATATTTTTTTTAATTGTCGTTTCACGACAAGGCCTCCGCGTATCGGATTTGGGGGGTCCGATACGCAGGTGGAGTTGGAGGATGTGGAGGGGGGTAGCTGAACACCTCGCTACCCCGTGCAGGAGACGAGGCCCGGGCAGACCGGGCCAGCACTAGTACGGGGCTGCGGAAGAATTTGGATTCCCGCGGCCCCGCACACACGTGCGAGGAGGCACCGTGGGGTTTTAGCCGGTAGGAGTCCGGCATAACCATCCGGTTGCCTCCGCAGCCGGAGGTATCCATGAGAATTTCCCCACGAAAAAAAAAAGGTTGTTAGGTTATTGGTCATAGTTGCCGCGCATAGCAGGTGGGCTAGAAACAAGTTTTTTTCGTTCTTGTTAGGAAGACGCTTTCCGTCTGTCGCCTTTTACGTAACGAGATTATATTAAAGAGTACACAAGTTATTTGAAAAATAAGATTAATGTACCCGTGGTATTAAATAATATTTGTGTTTTATTTATTATAACACTGACTCCATGCATGTATAATTAAGTCAAAGTGTGAATTTTTGATCTAAATTTATTACCACCGCAGCCCCATTATAACTTTAGCTTATTGATCCGTTGAAAATATGTATACTTTATGTTTTAACATACTTTTATTTATTTCCTTCTTAGATTAATAATTCTAATAAAACAACACAACGCACTAACTTAGCTTCCTTGATTAAAGTTTATCGCTACATATTGCGAATAGTCAGTAATGAATAACAATTACCGCAATTAACCTACGCTCCTTGATGCTCCTGCGATGCAGCCACACACATACGCTTCAATGGATTTGTAGTACACACATTTAACGTTCTAGTTTGTATATTGTAATAATGCTACGTTGCAAGTAATCAATAAAGACGTAACGATTTGCCTACAGATTACAGAAATACTTCTATATTTTAATCTGTATTATTTTAAATAAATAAAAAATGACGTGTTGTGGCGGTATAAAAAATACATCACTCTATTTTGTTCCGTTGATGTCGTGAAACGTCAGAAAAATCTTATGTCTTTCGGTAGAATTCAGTATACCATGTCATTAACGTCACATGCAAAATAACCGAACAGGCGACGGGCAGCAGTGTGAAAAGTGAATGATATATGAACGATTACTACGAATTCTCCTTACCTTCTTTTAGGTTCTGCTGCAGAAGAAAACGAAAAATGAGAAGATGATGATGAAAATGATGACGAAGTGTTATATTATCTGTTAAGAAAATTCAATTGTGTTTCAATAACAATGTTCAATTTTATGTTTTGGGTTTCAAAGTTATAATGAGGAGAGAGAAGAGGATCAACATTATCATTAAAATTTAAAACAAGGTACTTAAAATTTATTTAATTGGCAGGAACAGTTTAACAAGTCATAAGCTGTAAAAGCTAGATTGTTTTGTTCGATCGGTTTTGTTTTGAAATTACCACTCGTATTCGTGAAAAGGATGTCCGAGATGTAACTACGTGGGCGTTTTTATACAAGAATATTTCTGAAACATTTTAAATTGATTTTATGTGTAATAGAAAGTGACTCAATTTTTTGGTCTGTTATAAGACAAGCAAGCAGTTTGTTGTTCAATTTATAAAATAAGAAGGCTTAAGACTAAGTAAAACTTTTTGGATCAATTGGTTATTTTATTTGTTCAAAATAACACCATTTCAATGCTATTATACAGTAATGTATGAATTTTATTTTGCATTTTGTTGAACACTTATTACGTAAATGTAATATATTAAATTCAAATATTAAAATTTTCAATATAATATGAAGGAGACGTTGAGATGAAAATAAGAACGCAGTTCCATCGACTAGAACCGTTGGTGATTTAAAAATCAATGCTTTATTTGAAAGGTGAAGGAATAATAAAGGTAACATGCAGTTTTGGTTTTACTGTGATTTTGACGCAAGAAACTGGCTATATAATTGCATAAAAATATTTTTAGCTGTGCTGTCTTAAAAGAATCAACGAAGTTCTTTCCATTTTATGACTACAATTATTTCCTTTTTAATAAGAGATTAATATAAAGGAAAATTCAAAATAAATATACATAAACATATAAACATAATAAATTTTGATATAACTCGTCACCATTGGCTTAGAATTTTGTATTTGATTGGTCAAACCGTGCATCTTTCGGATCCCTATCGAATGATGTGCGTAAAACGACCTTTTCCGCGTTGTTAGAATTTAAGCAACGATATTTGAAATAAAGTAAACCACATATTATACTTATTAATGCACACAATTGCAGAATTATAGTTAGTTATAAGGGAGCACGCATAATTACGTGACCTAACGATGTAAAACCGTGGTGGAAAAACCTGCACGCCTGATTTTTAGAGTTCCGTAGCCAAATGGCAGAAAACGGAACCCTTATGGATTCTTCACGTCTCTCTGTCTGTCCGTCCGTATATCACAGCCATTTTTTTCCGAAACTATAAGAACTATGCTGTTGAAACTTAGTAAGTAAATGTATTCTGTGAACCGCATTAAGATTTTCATTAGTGACCGACCGAAGATTCGGTTTCGGTTTCAGCAAAGTTTCGGCAAAAAATCTAGTTTCAGTAATAGTTTCGAATTCGGCAAAAAATCTGCCGAACCTTCGACGGCGCCGAAACTCAGTGTTCGTGGATTATCGTGCGTCGTTCGGATGAGTTCGTGACTCGTGTATTATTCATAATAATACAGAAACAAAAACAGAATCTTTTTTATTCTATATATGTAGATTGTAAATAATACGTATTGAAAGTCACTCTTTTGTTTAATTACCACTGGTTTGAAAAAAACCTCTGTCCTTGGAAGAACAAGCAAGAAACCCAGCGGGACTTTTTTTTAAATAACAGCTTACAATCAGAGGCGTAGCCTGGACTAATACAAACGTGCGCGAACATGCATCAGCGAGGCCCCTTTTCTTTCGTTCCATGTGTCTACCGAATAGATCTATCCTACCTAAATAAATTGACACGACATACGAGGGCGACACTGAAAGTTTTTAGAACTGGCCACTTGTAAACGATATAATAAAAAAATAAGTAAAAATTTTGAAAATGGAACTATTTGCCAATATTATTGTGTATGTATTTTATTAATTTGTCATTTGTTTACGATTTCGCGGCAAATTAAAAATTATCTGTGTCACATCAACATGAATTTAACGCGAGAAAATTTTCTTACACTGATTTTTTATGAATTTCGATGTTATTTAAGTCAACAAGAAAGATATGATAGACTTCGATTGGCCTTTCACGATGCAACCCCATCTCGTTTATAACTGGTTTAATGAGTTAAAACGTGGTCGCACTAATCTCACCGATGATCTGCGTGAGGGACGGCCATTGATTTAGTCTTGTATAACCAATGGGGACGGCCTTCTACGGCGACGACTGAAGATAACATCAGTGTTGTGCGGCGTGTGATAGAGACTGACAAAAAAGTGACTTATCAGCAGATTTGGACAAGATAAGGAATCGGTATGAGTCAAGTGCACAAAATCCTCCATGAATATTTAGCAGTCAGGAAGCTTTGTGCCGGGTGGATACCTCATAACTTGATAAAGGCCCAGAAACTCCGTCGTGTTGACTGGTGTCGTGAAATGATTCAAACATTTAATGGAGGTGACTCAAATACTGTGTTCGACATACTTACAGGTGACGAAAGCTGGATTTATTGCTATGATCCTGAAACTAAGAGACAGTCTGCTGTCTGGGTGTTTCCTTCCGAGGAGTTGCCAACTAAAGGGAAGAGAAGTCGAAGCGTGGGGAAAAAAGATGGTGGCCTCGTTCTTTGGAAGGACAGGTTATTACGCAACAATTGTTTTAGCGAATTGAAAAACAATTACTGCAGAGTGATACACTAACAATTGTTTGCTATTTGTCTTGGAAAAAGTTCGGGAGAAACGACCTCGCAGTAGAATCCTCCTTCACTACGACAACGCCTCGTCGCACACTGCCAAGCAAACAATCGACTACTTGGCGATGTCAGACGTGGAATTACTGGGCCAACCGGTGCCCTATAGCACCGACCTCGCACTTTGCGATTTTATTTATATTCGAAAATAAAAGAAAAACTTCTTAAAAAAGATGTAGGTACATGGACACTATTTTGAAAAGATATAATAATAGTAATAATTTGCTAGCTAGTTTGTTCAGTTTTTGATTTTTTAAGAACTTTTAGTGTTACCCTCATACCTACTTATATATATTGATTCCTGACAAATTGCGTATTCCGTCAATGTAACAATCACGGTCTTTGAAGGTAGTTTTAAAGGCCTCGCAGTCGCATTTAAGGGGGGCTTCTTGCTAGGCCCCAAACAAACACACTTTCGCTTTTTCAAGGGTAAAAGTAATCAAATTAATTAGTCATCCGTGGTAAAGTCTGAGGGGCATCGCATTTTAGGGAGGCTCGCGAGGCCCCTTTAAGTGCGAGGCCATGGGCGAGGGCCCACTTCGCCTACACGTAGCTACGCCACTCTTACAATCATGTATCTAACACAATTAAGCTTTGTTGTGATCACCATAGTGGAGTTATTATAATCCATAAATTCCTTACTATTATAATAACCCTTTTTATACAAACTTAGTTTATTAAAGTTTTTGAGCTTTGAGCAGGTTTTGTATATTTTCTGGGATTTTGTTTAGGTGTGTGTATTACACTCACACAAAATATACATACGTACATTGTGTGTGAGTGTGATATATTAAGTTAATGCTCTTATTAAATAATATTTACAAAATTGTGAACGCAATAAAATATGTTCTCAATTAGCGAGCAACTATTTATGGCTGTAAGTGTTGATTTTTTTTCATAATTGACTTAAAAAAGTATTGCTTAGCGTTAAATTGTTGATTTTTACTTAAAAATAAATAAATATATTGCTGCATGACTATTACAGTTACTGTTTTTGATTAACATCCATTACCTATCTGTATATGTATAAAAAATATATCAGATTCCAGTATACAATCAAAAAAACGAACATGTCTAAATAAGGTTCGGTATCACACCCAGACCAAAGGTTAGTTTTCGGTTTCGGTTTCGGTTGAAAATTTTGTTTCCGTCGGACACTAATTTTCATACAAAAATAGAAAAAAAATCGATAAATTTTGGGGGTTACTTAGAACTGAAACTCGAAAACTTTTTTCCATCAAACCCATACATGTGGGGTATCTATGGATAGGTTTTCAAAAATTATATTGAAGTTTTTGATGTTATTTTTTTCTAAACTGAATAGTTTGCGCGAGAGACACTTCCAAAGTGGTAAAATGTGTGTAACCTTCTCCTGTAACTTCTAAAATAAGAGAATGATAAAATTAAAAAAAATATATGATGTACACTACCATGTAAACTTCCACCGAAAATTGGTTTGAACAAGATCTAGTAAGTGGTTTTTTTTAAACTTCATAAATCGTTAATTATATTACTTGCTGCTACGGAACCCTTCATGGCCGAGTCCGACTCGCACTTGACCGCTTATTTTTGTTAAAATGCTAGCTTTTGTTTGTCTTTGTTTGCCAATATTCCATTGAATTTATTGAGTTGATTAAATGAGATTTTTTTGTAGAAGTGAGGGTAAACGAGCATGCGGCTCACCTGATCTGAAAAACTGTTACACCAGGGTAATTGCAAGTGCATTCCTGGCCTTTTAAAAAGGACAAAGCTCGAAAGCTAAATCGTATCGGTCAGGAAAAATCGCCGATGGTAAAAGATTCCACAAAAAAGTCGTGCGAAGTAGAAGACTCCAGAATTTTCTAATTTCGCATGTATAATCAAATTTAACTTTTAATCTAAAACTGAAACAAGTTACCACTAGTGTCCATATGAAGTTCCTGTATCGCCTTAAGCCCCTTTCGACCAAAACGAAGCACCTTTTCCCGCACATTCGACTCCGGCCAAATTCAGCCGAAGATTTGACCGAAGCCTATCCTATAATTTTGACACCATTACTTTCACAGTGGTCATTATTTGTAAATTTTTGTTATATCTGTTGAAACGTGAGCATATTAGCACCGCGTCCGGAAGCCATCGATAACTTTCGTTTGTGTACTTCCGTATTCAGTGACAGTTTTGTCCAGTCCTTTTGTTTTGTCATATGAGATGACGACTGGTTGAAAAGACGCCTTAGCAAAGGTTAATTTGCATGAGGTCAAACGTAATCTCCTTGCGTATGTGTGTGAGTCCCTAAATGTCCAAAGATACAGACAGTGTACCTGTTCATTTCAGGGGGACGAGCGGATAAATAGGTGATTAATAGTGTTTGTTACAGGGATTCATAAAGATACACGCCCGAAGGCGGTCGTATGTTACGATTGGCCGTGTTAACGCATCTGTAAAATAACGGTTGGGTCGATAATGAGCAAGAGGTTGCGTCACTCTAGCGGAGCGTCATATCGATGGAGGCGAGGTGGAATTCGTTTGTGCAATATAAATTTCATTGTAGGTTCCGTGTGCCAGAGATTCCGCTTTAGTCTTTCTACGAGTGAAGTCATTATAAGAGTGCTAAGATTCTAGATAAGACAGTGTCCTTATTCTGTTCGTTGTAGTAATTATTCTGGTGCAGGCAAGGAAGATGGTGTTGCTGAGAAGCTGCTCTGCGTAACGTGTCGTGTTGCTGTTGGTTTGCATACTTTGGTGTTATCATGTAATTATGTGTTTCACGTTACACCAGTATGTAATTGTGACGGGGACATATTACGGTTTGGTCGAACTGTAATTGCTCTATACTGAATGTATAGTCCGTTATGCTGTCTTATTACTGATAATGATTTATTGCGTAAGCAAGGGAGCAAGTTGAACATCCTAGGCCTAGCTCTTGCCATAAAGTGATTATATTTACATACGCACGCAAATAGCCTTTAGTAAAATAGCGTCGATGTACAAATACAAAGAGAATTTATTTACAAATTACTTGCTATTTATCGCAGCTTATTCCTATATATGATTTCATGAACATAAAACAAATCTTCGTATGTATTTATGAATTTAGCGTTACGTTGCATCTCAAAGTCTAAAGATTTTTTTGGGTCCGATCACAGCACTACTGAGTTGCATATTCCATGCTCACGGCACGTCAACAATTATCAGTATTAAAGTAAACAACAGTAACCTTCCAAATTTTAAATATATATTTATTGCAATAATCCTAATAAGTTGAAAGTTTAAAAGCATAAGTTACATACTAATAACATATAACGTATATTCCGCGAGACAATATGCAAACTACTCGAATAATTAGCAACAAATGGAGATGTAGCATGGGATAAATTTAAATTTATTCAATTAATCCTCCCGCCAGTCTGTATTGGGTGTCACAAAGCCCTGATTGAACTTCTGCCGCTCAACTGTGCAAAAGTGGTTAAGAGTTCACCGGATTGTGTGTGGGTATGATAATGCGATTGGTGCACGGAATTTGATTAGTGATTACGCTTAAGTGCAAAAAATTCAATAGTTAACAAAGTTTGTAAATCAAGAAACAAATAAAAGTTGTATTTCGAAAAATTGTATGATGAGTGATGATTTGAATTATATTTTCAATGAAAACAGTATTGACTCATGGACACTTGAGTATTCAACATTTCGTTTGCACATAACATATTCTTGTGTTACGTGCAAACGTAATCACTTAATTCTTTAATGCAAAGTGTTAGTCAATATAACTTATTTTATATTATACTAGTTAAATTTAATTTGTTATAACCAATGACTTGCCTTTAACGATTTTTATATAATTGTAATAATATAATATTTAAAAAAAAGCTTAAAGAAAATTAAAAAAAAAACCTGTACGCGCTAGCATACATGCACATTCTATTCCCTCACTCTCAAAAGTCTGATGGGATGAAAGTGCGACACGACTTGACCGACGCCCGAATTTGTCAGACGGACAAATCAGGTGCAGAGCCAACCACTCAACGTGATTTTAGTGCCACGGAGGTGAAACACTGATAAATTACTGACTCCTAGCTGAGTAATTTTGGTCCGATCCGGGATTCAAACCCATCGCACGATCTCTCCTTACTGCGTACTCAACATACACTCGCGCGCCTGGCCTGTTATCACCGCCCAAAACTTTAACAACATGATTTAAGCCGTAAGAACTGAGCACCCCTTTTCGGACGGCTCTCAGATAACTTACCTGTATATTGATTCACCGGCGTAAAAGATTCATATCATCCCGTAGATCTCGCAAGCATCATCATCATCATCGTTAACAAAAGCATATGAAACAGGAGATGGGCAGCAGTGTCTTCATAATAGGCGGTAATTAATGAATGAAAGGAACAATGATCCGTGAATTGGGAATCTGTACCGGATCAGACATTCAGTCAAGAACTAAGTCATCGTTATCATTACCATCATCAATATCATCATCATCGTAATTATCATCAACCCATCATAATAAGAATATAGTGATAATATTAGCACAGCTTCCTTTAAAACTGCAAGCCCTTAAAGTTGTAAAATCCAACTGGCTAACAGCATGTCCCATAAAAAAATAGAAAGAATAGATTTTTTTTTATTGTTTTGATAAAATTGTTATCCCGGCTGTAGGAATTTGGCCCGCAGCGCCGTTGGCAATTATACCGGATATTTAATTTTATAAAAATTGTAAAAAAAATATCCTCGCGTACCTTCAAAATTATTGCCGGAAACAAGACATATTTGTAATTTTCAGCAATAATTTATATTGAGTACTAATAACAAGGTATAGATTGAAGGAAAATTATCAGAACTTTATCATTTTTTGAACCTTTATCGGACGGGAAAATAACTCGAGTGCCGACTCAAATATCCTAGCCTGATCAATTGTTAGGAATATTTAATTAATTCAGGTAAGAAACTGATAGCATCTGAGCAAGTATATATTACACTTGACAGAATACCAGCGTGAAGTAGAGGCTTACCTATGCGTTTCGCTTGGTAAGTGCAAGCGGCCGGAGGCCCTTTTTACTGGAAATGAGGCATTCCATCTTAGTCCTCACGGGTGATAACGCATCTGCATTTTGATTCGCAAACGAGGATAGATGTAGATGTCTATGGGCCGCAGCAACCACTTACCATCAGGTGGACTGTGTGCTCGTTTGTCACCCTTATCCTATAAAAAAAACCAATATTATTTCCTCAGACACAGTTTCTTACAGAGAGTTTCCATTAAAAACAAATCACAATTTCAGAAGCGCCGGCGGAATCAATGCATAAATTTTGGTGCATAATGGCCGGTTTACATAGAGAATATACTAATAGAATCCGAATGAGAGTGTTCGAAACAAAAATAAAAATTAATTATAAGTCTATGTTATTTTACTATAAAAGCGAGAATCGCATGTAATATTGTACTAATATATGTTAGTTTGTCTAACACTAATCACTACAAACTATCATTTACACGTTTTTACTAATATTCTAAAGTAAAAGCTAAGTTACAACCTACATACGAGAGGGTGGATTGAAAAGTACTCGGCCTAACACAGATCCATTCAATTCTAAAAATCAAATCTACCCACTTTATTTAGTTCAGTTCAGACTAGTTCATTGTGTGAAGTTCGAAACGTGTGCGATAATTAGTTGTGATTTTATAAATTTATTAACAAAGTAATCGGACATAATTTCCGCGAATGGAGCAAATCGAGCAGCGTGCCGTCATTAAGTACCTCCATAAGAAGGGGCTATCATCAAAAGCCATCCATGATGACATGATCAGTACATCAGGCGATTGTGCTCTGTCATATTCATCCGTTAAAAAATGGATAGCAGAATTTAAGCGTGGTAGAGAGAGTGTGAAAAATGAACCCCGCTCTGGAAGGCCTTCGACGTCAACTACTGACGAAAATATTAAAAAAGTACTTGATTTAATAATGGGAGACCGCAGATTAAAAATTAGAGAGATAGCCGAGATTATAGGCTTCTGATAAATTACTGCTGCGAGTTGGGTTTCCACAAGGTGTCTGCGAGGTGGGTTTCGCGACTGCTTTCAGTTGAACAAAAAAGGACGCGATTGACTATTTCACGCGACTGTTTGGAGTTATTTGAAGCCGATCCAGATGATTTTTTGAATCGTTTTGTTACTATAGACGAAACATGGGTTCATTACTGTACACCGGAAACAAAACAACAATCAAAACAGTGAAGAAGACCTGGTTCACCACCCCCTAAAAAGGCTAAGTCGATTTTGTCGGCAAATAAGGTGATGGCTTCAGTATTCTGGGACTCGAAATGTGTGATTATATTATTATTATCTTGAAAGGGGTCAGACTATAAACTCTGATTACTACTGCACCTTACTCGTCGTTTACGAGAGGAAATAGAAGAAAAACGTCGAGGAATACTCAGAAGAAAAGTCCTGTTTCATCAAGATAACGCCCGTGTTCACACGTCAGTACAGTCAATGGCTGAAATTCACAACTGTGGCTTTTAACTGTTACCACATCCGCCGTATTCACCTGATCTGGCACCATCAGACTTCTTTCTGTTCCCTAACCTAAAAAAGCACTTGGGAGGTCAAAGATTTTCAACACAACACACAACAAACGACGAGGTCAAAGCAGCTGTAGACGCATATTTTGACTCTAAGGAAGAATTATTTTTTTTCAACGGTCTAAATGCTTGGAAGGGGAGGTGGCAAAAGTGTATTGAACTTGATGGTGATTATGTAGAAAAATAAAAATATAACTGATTTAGTATGTGTTTATTTTCTTGGTTAGGCCGAGTACTTTTCAATCCACCCTCGTACTACAAAATTCTCCTCTCATCTTAAAGAGTTTTGGAGCAAGGAAGTGTCCGTTGCCTTACACCTTATTAACTTTACATTACTTTACTACCGTTTACACGATTCTAAAATTGTACTCTACTTATTCACTATCCTAAAGACTAAGATAATAATATGCCACCATATCTCCCAGTTAAAAACAAAATACTGATCAATAATCTCACTGTTTTTTTGTATTTGCAAATCAAAACATAATTATGTCATTTAAATGTGTGAAGACAGCGTAAGAGAATCCATCATCCCTTCGCTGTAATGGTGTTACAATAAAAGCCGATGAAAAGAAATGCCAGATATTGTGGCCTTCGAGTAAACAGTAAGCATCTGGTTACCTCTTTTTTTTTATAAAACTGAAATGACAAACAAACTTACAGACCATCTAATGGTAAGTGGCAACTGCAGTCTATAGACCGCGTGCTGGCTGCTGGCGGACTATACAAATACTTTTGTTTTTTTTTATAGGGTGACAAACGAGCACACACTCCACCTGATGGTAAGTGGGTGCTGTGACCCATAGACATCTACATTTATCCTCAATAAAGAATCAAAATGCAGATGCGTCGTCATCCGTGAGGACTAAGATGGAATGCCTCTTTTCCAGTAAAATTGATCTCCGGTTATCTACACTCACCATACGATACACAGCAGCGTTAAGCTGCTATTTAACGCTGGATTTCTGTGAGAGCGTGGTCCTTCCTCGGTCGAGCCGACCCATTCGTGCTACAACTACACCACTAATATAGCTGCAGCATGGCTCTACCACGTGATGACACTGACTGCACAAAAAGACCTCATACAAAAAGAACTTCAGATGCGTTGTTTCCGCTGAGGACTAAGATGGTCTGGATGGAATGGGAATGGGAAAATGGGATGTAATGTCTCTCCTCACAACCTGCAATGTGAGTGTCTCTTTTTAGACTTCCAATCGCAACGCTGAAATCCAAGCACTGCTATTTGGATAAAATTGATCAGAGAGTGGTATTACTCTGACGGACTTATAGGCAGAAATGGAGTACTACGTGGTAAAATATCATACTTGAAATAGTGTTGCAATCAGTGACCTGCTTGCTAAGCGTGGCATGGTTTAATAAAAAGAGATTATTTTGACAAATGTGTTGATTTATAATGTTTATTTATTTATTTATTCGTACTAAAGTATTATTTCAGAAAATGATATGTATTAAGATTAAGATTTGCATGAATTCAAGTGATCAACGATGAAGAAAAACGTCGTGAGGAAACTTGCATGTCCGAGAAGTAAAAAATATTCTAAAACTAATATGTGAAATACGACAACAGGTGGAGCAGTACAGCAGAAATTTACAAGAAAGTTACACAAATTAAGGAAAAATATATTTCTTTAAATTTAATACATGCATATTTGTTTTGTAAGAAATTATAATTTTTCTATGCAATTATTCTGGTATATATAACACATAAAATTATAACAATTTAAACGTATTTCATTTAACCCATAAAATAACTTTCATTCCCAAAATGTATTATCTGTTATCAGTCCTTATTCTGCTTCGACGAAAAACAGAAAAGTAATTTAAGAAGCAGGCCAGGCGTTATTCAGACAAAAAATTGAGTGTAACGAGAGCACGTCCGAATTTTATTGTTCTTTCAACGATTTTGAAAGAATAATAAAATTCATCGAACAAACTTAGAAAAGACGTTTTTATGGCACAGAAGTTAGAAATTAAAGTAGTAAGCACTTTATGATGTATTTTTACTACCATGAAAATTTCTTCATAATAAAAAAATCAGAACTTGTGCGTACCGCGTGCCCCAGTAAATAGAGTACATCTGGTTACAAAGTTCCGGGTCCTGCATTCTAGTACAAAAGCGCAGACTGTTTTGTGTCAATTTAGTATAAATGCTTTCTCTTAAATATTTTTTGTTTCGGTATCTCTGACGCGTCTTTATGTCCTAAGCAAGGTCAGTACGCAGCAATATGACACTGCATGTGTATATTTTGGCATACTATCATTTACATCTGTGATGAGTATATACACGAATTTTTCGTACTGGGCACATAAATGTTTATGATGATTGCTAGCGAAAGTTTAAATGCCAAAGTATACAGCGCCACTTAGACATGACCAGATCAAATGTCCATAATTATAGTACTTATGTACTATCTTAGATTAAATTTGATTTTTTTTAATTGAATTTATCACCTGTCATTAGATGAGGCCCCGGTGTGACATACGGGAGTGAGAAAAACTTCCTGGCTCCAGGCTGCTACTAATAATTTCAAAACTCAAACCCAAAAACAGATTTTGGTATTGGGTCCAGTACCAAACCCGAGAACACATGATGCAGTTGCCCTTACGGCCACTTAATTTGTTTTGTTGAACTTAATTTGTATCCTAAACTATTCGCAATTAGTGATGGTATCCAATCCCACCTCTGATTTTATGCAAAAGACTCTGAGTACGCGTACAATTATAATAGGGACCATCTTTTATGCGCAGTTACTTGGGAAGTTATAATGGCGGTAGTTGTCAATTAATAATATATCATCATCAACAACATCCATAATACATTTCAACAAATAGATAAAAATATTATGAGTGTTTCAACTTTAACTGCAACTAACTTTTAAAAATTATTAAGAACAGCTTCTATAAGTTAGTTGCAGTGTCAATAATTACGACAATTTGTTACCATAGATTCCATCTTACTTTTATTAAGATTTGTCTTTAATAATTACTTTTACAAATTGCTGCGCCTTGGTAAGGAATAGGCTTAAAACACTGAGTACTGGATCATCGTCATCATCATTATCGTTATTGTCCATCTCAAGTCCACTGCTATACATAAGAATGCCATAACTACGATTCTGAGCCACCTACTTCTTCACCCAGGTCGTCACTTCTATATCGTAGCTCATGGGGGGCTCATGTTCGCCACAATTACCACGCATAGTAGGTGGGTTGGCAACCCCAGGTTTTTGTTGAAAGTACGGTCAAATTGTTTTAAAAGTTTCTTTATAAAGTAACGGCTAAAATATTTTCAATGTTTAATTTCTGTGCACTGTGATAGATGTACTTACATTTTTGAGAGGTTTTAAGGGAAAGAAGTCTGCAATGGTGCTCTAACTTCCTCTACTCTGTCAGACTTCACTTGCAGTCGATTTTATTTTAAATATAAACGCATGCAAGTTTCTTCACGATGTTTAGCTTCACGGTCGAGCGTGGTAAATCAGCAATTTAATTATGAGCGATAAGTTTCCCAGTTTGTTAATAAAAGTTTATTAACAGCTGAGGTAAAGACAAAACACCAATTTAAAGAGTTTGATATTTTAGGTCACAACTTAGCGAACTTTCAACCGTTGCCATTGTGACGCCTCATAATTATTATTAATAAATAAAAATTAAATTCAATGTAAAGGCATTTAAAAATGTCTTAGAAATTATATTTTAAACAATTAAAATGTTAAAAATTAAGTATAAAGTTCAAATATGTTCATTGGGAATATTGAATATTATAGTATAGTTAACGCATAAATTGTCTCTAAAAAATCTCTAAATTTATTAAAATCTTGTTTAAGATATTCAAAATATATTAAATTATATAAATACAAGTCGATTATATTACAATAATAAAGATAAATAACATTTGTGATATAATAGACAAAATGGATAAAAATTTTCTAAGTTGAAGAAGGTGTTCTTGTATTAGTCGGAAAATTTCTAAGTTGATGAAAGTGTTCTTGTAATGGTCTCCATAATAAGGGGCGTTGCCGGAGACACATACCCAAGGTTATACATATATATGGGGTGGTCGGCTGACCGACTGCTAGTACTAATGTTGCACAATGACTAGTCCTATATTAGGCACTTATGATAGTAAGGTCTAACGAACCAAAGCATTAATATAGAAGGTCTTTATGATGCATAAGCATTATGATAGCAGAGTTATGACTTGAAGTCCCATATGAATAAGACATACAATAGTATGGTCTATGAAATAAAGCAAATATGTTGAAGGTCTCAAATATGTAAAAGCATTATATTGAAAGAATTGGGACTTGAAAAGGATTATTATAGTGGCGTGTAGATTGTTTCACAGCATCCGAGACCGAGGTAAATTTGGACTCGCTAACCGATGTGTCCTTGACATATCATCTTAGTGCCGGTGGTAAGCGGGTTTGTTGTAGCAATACGACTTGCCCGTGGACATCGCACAACCCTACCGTTTGTGGGCGGCGTCTTAACGCATAGCGTTATGATACGTCGGCTATCTTTCGGATTGGGGTGAGTGTGTTTGGTAGTACTTTTAAGTGCAGCAAGCATACTCAACTCCATGTCTTAGTGCAATAGCGCTATGATACGTGGAGTTTTGGCTACTGACGTCTTAGTGGCGTGTTACTGTGACACGTTAGTTGTATTTTGCGGGTGGTGATGTCTACTGGGACTGTATGGGGGACCTTGGGATGGTGTAAGCCTGACGATAGTTGTATTGATGCTTGTTGCATTCTGCAGCATTGCGTCTCTGCGATGGTTGTTTGGCGGGTCGCTATTCTCAATGGCGCTCTCTGCGTCTTGGTTTGATTCACAACCCAAGTAGCTTTGCCCAAGTCGGGTCCCTTCATAGCGGGGCTGCAGACTGTCTGCCCTCCATGATGTTTTATATAACAACATATTAATATATCTCTATAAAGTTCCCACCTTTGAAAGATTGAAGGCAACTTGTTGGTGGGTGAGACAAACATGATCGAAAAATGCATATACTCAACGTCAGTGACACAAACCCTTTCTGATGGCGAATTATTACTAATATCTTATAACTGCCTATTGGCTATATCTGCCATTGTATTGGTTGGTGGAGCATATGTGTCGACCTCATGCGGGTGGTAGCTGGAGGGAGAATCTGAGGAGGCTCTCAAGACTGCGGCCGAAAGCCGCGCAACGTGGGACCCCATTCCCTTGAGGTGAGCGGTAGACTCATGACACGCTCTGCGGCCAATTGGCCGTGCTGACCATGCAGTTGGTGGTGATGCCTTACACTTACATCACGTCTGCAGGAACGGCGGTCTGGCAGGTGGTGGCGCTCACGGACGGCTTTTTATGGCTAATGTGCCTATTGTTGCCTAACCCGTGTGACGTACATTCACTGTGGCTGGATTTGATCGTATTCTGTATGGCGTTTACACGCATTGACATGCGCGACTTCGGTCGATGTTTGTGCTTACGCACTATCAAGGGGCCAAGTCCTCTTTTACTGGTTCGCCAGTTATTTGCTGTGGACTACGGTCCAGTTCCCAAATTTGCGTACCCTTCGGGGGGAGCGCATTAAAATGGTTGGCGCTCACCGTGCGCGGCGTGTGCGGAGCCGTGTACCTCCTCCACATTTTTTTAATGTGGAAGAGCGAAGCCCTTGTATCTGGTATTTGATATAAATATTGTGAGCCTTTTCCAAGCGGGAAGGGATTAATTAATAAGGAATTGACTGTTGTGAACCTGATACAAGTGGAATAAGGACAATTTATTGTTCTTAACTTTTATTTGAGCTCTGTCTTCGTGAACGGGGTTCTTTAGCTTATAAGACACTACCAACAGCTTTCGATTGCTCTCGCAAATATTCATTCTTCCAAGATACACCTAAAAGAACTAAGTTACTATACAAATACAACGTAAATAAGGGTCCTAACTAAGACGATCACGCCATAAATTTATTAAACGGCCTATATTTGAATCTTTAGAAAGATCAATGTATGATTAATATACTGGTCACGTAAGTTAGATATACTTGTATAACTTATAGAAATAGATTCTAAGGAAATAAAGGTATAAATATATATAGAAAGAGTGAAGAGATGAGAAAGGGGGGGGGGGGGGGGGTCGTTACACCATCAATAAAGTAAATTTATTTTTGACGGTATTCAATAACGCATTCGAAAAGGACAAAGGGCCATATGACGCTTTTTTGTAACTTTTCTGTATTTTACCATCTCAGCAACTTCTCAGTGCTAATATCAGTCAGTGAATAAAGGCTTTGTTTACTATGCGAGCGGTTGATATAAATTTTATTACAAACGGTCCACAAAAAAAATATAGCTTTTAGTAGATTTAAATCTTCTATATATATTTAATTGAGAGAAGGGTTGTGCTATATTTTTAGGAAAAATAAAGATGCAAGGTATCCCATTTTCATGAAAATGTGTACTGAAAACATGATAATATGTTTAGAACATCGTCCCGTGGGTATCGAAAGAAACGAGAGAAGGTAGCTAAAACAGGAGAAAAGCAGCATCATCTGATATCAACAGAAAGTACCAAAAAACTGCGGTTGAAAACCCGCCAGCCAAACTGGACAACTGTGACAAAATTCTACCTGTTTAAGTCTACCTTTGTTTTGCAGTGGCCTTCTAATAGGCTGTAATGTATTAATGAATGAATGTTTAGAATAGTAGTCCATTTAAATAATTATAAACACATTAGAATATTACGAGGTTGAAATGCAAATTTATTCTATGAATACACACGACCAATACATGTATTGGATGTCTCAAAGTTTTGACTGAAATTAAGTTGCTCAACCATGCAAAAGTAGTTTAGCGTTTATCGTGTCGTACTTTATTTAATGTGACTTCTTTATCTTCATCGGTCTGCAAAAGGTCAATGCAGGACATGGTCCTCTCCTGCTGTAGGGAAAATTTGACCAACTTCGACGCTGCTTCCGTCGTGTATCTGGGTGATTTACATCATGACATCGTTATACCACACCATCTTTTTATTCGCAAAAAATCTGAATATTGATTCTTAATCGACGATAGATGTAGATGCCTTTGGGCCATAGCATCAGCTTACCACCAGGTAGACTATGTGCTCCTTTGCCACCAGAATATCTTTCGGGTATTTCCTATTACCATACCCACGTAGAAAATACTACCGCATGGAAAATAACCTTATGATTAATTATAGTGGCTTGTTTGTTGTGTGGTCTATTTCGTATGTTAGATGTAGCTAGAGATGACTTTATAATATGTAACATATCCGGAACAGCAAATGATTAAAAATCAGTGTCAAAGTTAGGATACATCTTGTACAGTGATAATCATAGCGACTGGCATGGCAAATTACAGCAAAACCATCCTACGAGTATATAGCAGTTGTGCCAGCTTGCCATGGATCATCAAATTATAGACATAATATAAATTATGTTTAGGTTCATTTTTATGTTTGGTCTTTAAATAAAACACACAGAAATGAAATGTTACGTCGCTTTACCTGTTTCTGTTGCTAACATCGTCGTTACAGATTCCTTATGTTAGAGAAACCGCGAGCATAGCTCTGTTCTTTAAGATAACACGAGCTTAGGGGATAGAGTTCCAACAAAGTGACTCTGGCGCTACATTTTTATGTAAAATTGAAGTAATAACTGAACTTATATTCCACCTGATAGTAAGTGGTTACTGCAGCCCATGAACACCTTCGACTAACTTCGAACAACAAAAGCTACAAGTGTTTTGTTACCCCAGAGATGCCAAGATGGAATGCCTCACGGCCTTTAGTTATACTGGTACTCCATATTCTGCAGACCGAAATTTGGTAGTGCAGGCACTGTGGCTTAGCGGCAAGAAACAGGTAAGAGATTAGTACCCACGTAGATGGAATCCTAAAAGAAAAGGACATACTCATAAATCAAATATCGGACAAGGGTAAATAAAAATATGCTAAATTAAGACGAGTGAGTGTCTCTGTTAAAACAGTAAACTAAAATTATAGACTTTATGAGTCTCACTGCCGCTGGGTGCCAAGTTGACTGTCGGTACATCGAAGTGCTGAAGTGTTTGTACAGTAGGGCTACGACGGCTATCCAAGTACAGAATCGCAGTATGAAACCTATCCAACCGCAGAGAGGTGTAAGACAGGGTGGCGTTATATCCCCGAAAAACTTGACCGCTGCATTGGAAAACGTTTTCAAGCTACTGGACTGGAAAGGATACGGTATTAACATCAACGGCGAGTACATCACTCACCATCAATTTCCTGACGATAAAGTCCTTATGGCAGAATCGCTGGAGGACCTAAGCACTATGCTCAATGACCTCAATAGTGCCTCTCAACGGATAGGTCTTAAGATAAACATGGACAAAACAAAGATTATGTGAAACGTCTATGTCACACCTATGCCGGTTTTTGTTGGGAGCACTAAGCTCGAAGTTGTTGACGAGTATGTTTACCTGAGACAAATAGTCCGACTATGTAAGTCCTACTTCTACCAAGAGATCAATCGACGGATGCAACTCTGTTAGCAGCGTTCGGGAAATTACGGCACATCTTCTCGTCAGGTATGTCTCAAAACTTGAAAACGAGACTATACAACCAGTGCGTGTTGTCAGTGATGATCTAAGGAAATGAGACGCCGTCCTTCACTGCTGGCCGTATGAGGAAGCTCAAGGTCGTTCAGCAAGCTATGGAGAGGGCTATGCTCGGGGTTTCTTTACGTGATAAACTTAGAAATGAGGATATCCGCAGTAGAACCAGGGTGACCGACATAACCCAACGGATTAGTAAACTGAAGTGGCAATGGGCCGACCATATAGCTCGAAGAACCGACAACCGATGGGAGAAAAAGGTTCTCGAGGGGCGGCCTCATACCAGCAGATGAAGTGGAAGGCGTCCCCCCCCCCCCCCATTAGCGGAAGTGACAACCTGGTAAGACATACGGAAGTTGATGGATGCAGGTGGCTCAGGACCGTGCTTTGTGGTATTCCTTGGGGGAGGCCTATGTTCAGCAGTGGACTTGTGAAGAGCTGTAATGATGATAATGATGTTGAGCGTTTTACTTAAACACGTGTATTTTTCAATACAGCGTTTTTCATATTAGTCATTGTAAAATATCATGAAAAACGAAAATAGTAGATTCGACTTCCATTTTCATAAGCTGCTTATTTTCCATCAAATCATATAATGGAAGCGTTTAATAATCCTTGCATCCTATATTGTAGTGATCTGCTTGTACAACGGACGCAGTGCAGCCAAGTGATTGAATAATTACGGGTTAATATATAATGTAAAATAAACTGTCACTGTTACATTAGAAGTGACCGCGATGTCCCGCCGCGACCGCGCGGCCTGGCGCGCTCTGTGCATTACTCGAGTGTTTCCGGCAGCGACTCTTTACAAATATTATCGAATCCAGAAGAACGTATACTATCATTATAGACGCTGCAGCTATACTCGCATTATGGTGGTAGCACGAATGGGTCGGCTGGACCGGGGAAGGACGACGGTCTTACAGAATACAATCGTAAAGTAGCACGAAACACAGCAGTTTAATGCTGCTTTGTTTCGTATGGTGAGTGTAGAAAGCGTGTAGCGTGAAAGAGTGTAGGAGACCTTTTTACTGGAAACGAGGCAATCAAGTTCAGTTTTCAGGGGTGACTTGCATTTGCATTTTCATTTCATATTGAAGATAAATGAAGATATCTATGGGCCACAGCATCCATTTAATATTAGATGGACTATGCGCCCGTTTATGACCCTTATTCTATAAAAAAAATTGTACCCAGATAAAATAAAGGGGATCCAGTGAGAATAACCGAAGTAGGGAATCCAGTTAGAATAACCAAATCCAAGCGTAAGAGAATCCATCATTCCGTTTCGTCCCGTGGATATCGTATTCATAAGTGGCAAGTATAGGAAATGTCAAAGAAATCTAATAAATCAGGCAATCAATATCATTCAATTCAAGTAATGTTATTTTTAATAAATCCGTCCACGAAGTTCCGGAAAAACAGCAACTTCGTGTTAGAACTTTGTGCTGCTATTTATCATAAATTCTTGGGGATTCAATTTCTTGGTATAGAAATCTTAAATTAAGGTATATTCATAATGACGCATATTCTGTAAAATAGATAACTTTATTAATAATCTTACAACTCAATTGTTTAACTATCTCTTTTCGGCGGGATTTATTTTTTTCCCATATCAGCATAACCAATCTTACTCATAATAAATTATACTCTGATTGTTGAGGAAGTTCCAGTTCCAGCACCCCGAGGGCTAGGTAGAGACTACGGACTTCTATATGGCACGGTTCTGACACACCTCTCTCGCCTCCACCACATCCATATACCTACGCTACATGCCGCGCATACATTTAATGAGTTTATATAAAATATGTTTTACAGCAGCAGAGTTTAATTAATGCGAATAATGAAAATTTCAAGCGGTTAGGAATTAAGAGAAAACGACAGGACGCGGAGTAATTTCCGGTTTTAAGTTTCAAAGAGCTGCGTGCTGGGAGGCCCCGGCGTCCGGTACTTTGAACTTGGGTAAATAAATGATAATTATAATTATATAAATTAATAACTTTGATAAAAGTTATTAATTGTTACACTGTTGATCTCATATAATGTAATCCCCGTCTAATCTGTCCGTGTTCGATTTATTATACTAAATAAAATGAAACTTAATTTTTCAACGTCAAAAAAATTTAATTTCGTTTGACGAACGTTTATGTGTTTTTAGTTTACTAGATATGTTAATTTTATATGTATATTACAAGATGTGCTTCTAAGTACAAATTTTTCTAGATGTTCACCTTTCTATGTTAAATATTACACGTATATGATAAAGCGACAAAAAGGGGTTTTGATGCGAGACAGCAATAAAGATTTTATAAGCACTACTGACCCTGAAGTATCAAGAGTCACTTCATGTACGATAATTTTTTGTGTGGAATTTGAAAATATTTTCCAGATGTACAAAGAATTTATTCACACTATAAAAATGCACATAAAAATTAAAACATTTTATAAATTCATTAACCTGGTTTAAATTGCTACTGACTAAAGTTATGTTATACCCAGCAGTGGGACGTATGTAGGCACATACGTCCCACTGCTGGGTACAGACCTCCCCTCTATTCTTAGAGGGTTTTAGGGCAAGAAAATGTCTGCCACACTACGCCAATGCGTGTTGGCGAACTTCTCATGTCTTTGAATTTTTTTTCTTATTTCTCAGACATACAGGTTACCTTACGATATTTTCCTTCACCGCCAAGCTAGTGGTAAATCAGCACTTAAAATTGCAATTAACAATTTAATTGGTGCCTGCGGGGATTGAACCCGGCTTGCTCGCATATTGTGAAATTTATAACGAGCGCTAACCATCTGAGCTACCTCGGCTCAGATGGTTAGCGCTCCGACTTACCAACTACAATAGCATAGCTTTACCACACAACTAATTTAATGTGGTAGAGCCATGCTACACCTATAATGACCGTAAGCTGTTACCCATTAGTGTTGACTAATGGGTAAGCTGGACCGAGGACATCCTAATTTCAATAGAGAAGATGGATAGGTACTGCCATCTACTTGGGATCCTATAATTAATAAAACTAAATCTAAACCCAAGCATACCACTGCAAGACTTCAAGATACTGTAAGTTCCTACTGCGTAGATCGGACCAAAAATTAATATTCAAAAACTGAAGGTAGCCGGGCTAACTATGACATCGGCACGTCAAACACCTCAGTCCCCCCCCCCCGTCCCTCCGTGAGTGTTATGAGTTCTGTAAAGCACCCGAAACGTCGGGAATTAAAAAGTTTAATTAAACATGATATAATCCGTTAAAATAAGTTTCATTTAATGTGTAGTCTTTGCGTAAATATAAGAAATCATTAACTAAACGTAATATAAAAATATATTATTTTTATAAATACAAAGGTAAAAATATAATTCCTGCATATTTAAAAATGAGGGCTAATAATCTTCCACTCACCAGATGTCGCTAGTAGTAACTGAGGTAAAGTTTATTGTTACACAATGTCAGTTAATTGAGAAATTAGTTTTAAATAATAGTTTATCATTATCTAGAGTATTATATTAATATACAACACAATGCGTCAGTGGTTTGATTTTAAATTTTTTGCACTTTATAACTCTTTTTTTTAAGTTTTCTACTTTAAGTTATATTTATAGTTTGGTTTATTCATTTCTAATGTAATTAATATAAAATATAACTAATAATACGGAAAGAAACCTTAAATATTACATTTTCCTAAGAAATTATCGTCCCCGCTATGAAATCTGTCAAATATTTTACCTCACTGTAAAGTGGCGCCGCCCTGGTGGCAGAAAAAGTTGTGGATGCCCTCATTGTATTAAGCTTGTGTTCAATCTATATAAAATGTCACATTATTGACTTATCCCGTGCTTGGCGGTGAGGGAAAACATAAGAAAACCTTCATTTCTAAGAAATAAAAAATATATCGAAAACGTGTGAAGTCCGCCAAATGCTTATAAGCTTATAACAGCGAGGCATTCCTACAATCATTTCAACATTCTTGTTTTAAAACCCTCTAAAATTAAAACCCGATTATCATATCAGCTTTGAATAACAATAAACCTTCACAAATATGTACTGCAAGAAACTAATCTACTCCTGATGTTAGAAATTATTCTAAAAGTATTTAAATAAAAGTACACTACACGGTAACAAGCCCTGCCTACTATCAGGACCCCAATTACATGATAACACCAATCTCAATGTAACGCAGGGCAGCCTCTCAGCAACACAACATTAATTGCCTATACTAAGTATAATACCCCCACGGGCATAGTAACGACAGTGGGACTCTTAGAATTACAAGCTGATGCCTCTTAGTCGTCTGTGCGATACTTTATACTGCTAAACCAAGTGGGAGATTACCATTTTACCTTAATTTGTTCGTGTTTCATTTTATTTTTTTACACTCATTCCCAACACGGCCTCTCCTGACAGGAGCTCGTCCTCGGGCTCCCTTTAGCTTCAAATATTAGTCTCCATCAACGGCATGAGGGATGCAGGCACCACATAGGTCACAGGCGACACAACGTGTCGTCAGAGTAAGTCATAGGCGCTACGTTCGTGTAAATTAACACAACTGGTAAAATTAAAAATTTTGTTAAAGTCAGCAGGTCAGGTAAAAGCATTATTAAGAATTACTCATAAACTACGGATTAGATCTTGATCAAAATTATATGAAACCACATGATAAGCACCAGCTTTCAAACAAAAATAGAACCATCAAAAAAACACAGACGAAAAGAACCTCCTCCTTTTTGAAGTCTGTTAAAAATAACTGATTAAGTCACTTGCATGTCGCGACATTTGCATTGATAACTCAACAAAATAATAACTCATTAAGTCATACGCATGACGTTACCATAACATATTAAAATAATAATCGATTAGGTCATAGGCAATACGTTAGCATAACTTAACATCTACTTAAGTCATAGGCACGACGTTAGCATAACTTAAGCGAGACGTGACAAAGGCACGACGTTAGCTTGTGCGAATTCTACTTTTGAGAAAGAGGCACAAAGGTTATCGTATTTCAATATTACTCTTTCAGAAAGGAAGCACTACGTTAGATATTTCTAACACATATGTAACTACTCACCCTCAAAGTAAGCATGGAACAAACACACATTTCGTGTGGAGGCCTCGTGTGGGGGCCAAAGTAACGTTACTGGCTTAATGTAACTTTCCCGTCCCGGCCCTTTCTGACCATGAAACGATAAACTCGTTGTTTTCAAATCTTTAACAATTTTTATTCTACAACACACAATGTGTGAGCTCTTGAAATAATTTCATACAAACTAAACTTTTGCAGCTTTAGCAAAATAAGTATCCAAAGTAATTCCAGATTGAAACAGATGTGAATGTTTCAGGTGCATGAAACAAATAAATACTCTGCTTTGGAAAATTAAGAGAAATGAAGATAAATGTATTGCGAACCAGAGAATTCGAGACTTCCAAAGTTCACCACACATTCTCTTAAGAAACGGCAACTGTGTGACATGGCACTCACAAACCATTGCACTCATTGAAAAAACAGCAACTGTGCAGGGAGACTGATCCCACCACATATTCCAAAGGGAAGAAGGCAACTGCTCAAGATCTACGCATTACAAAAGGCAACTGCATGCAGAGGCATAGGCCACTTACACACGTTGTAAATATAAAGAGCAACTGTATAAAAATATCACACATTGTAAAAACGGCATCACACAAATTGCAACAGTAATTTAATCGTCTGGGCCGGATAAATATCCGTGTGACATGGCTCACCACTCGCAACGAAAACTGAGCAAGCGTCAGACCGCTGCCGCGCGCTTGCCGCGCCAAAGCACTATGTGCTCGGAGACCGCTCGAGTTGTCTTGCCGTAGATCCGCCGATAAGTTGCAAGCTGTAGTTGCGTAGCCTCAGTCTTACCATCATTACTCGGCCGCACCGTAACATTTTCAATTAGCCGTCGACTATTTGGAGTAAACTGTAACACTTATCAACATGTTAGAATACAAAAAGGCTACTTATTTTTTTTTTTCGATTCATACCATGATAAAGTTAATACTTTATTTTGTTACGTCGCTTCAACATTTCGAACTTTAAAATGTAGCCCATGTAAATCATATTTCGCATAAACTATCAATTATAACAAAACTCGAACAAATTAAATTTCCACTGAATGCAAAATGTATAAATGTATAATGTGACTTATCTAGAATATCTCAAACATTTCTGTAAATATTTGTTAACATATTTGGATATGTCAAGAAATAACAAAAGTACCTTTAATACAAATTGAACAAAATGATTTAACTGTTTGCTTAAAGCATTTCACTTTAAACTTTTACTGTACACTTTAATAGTACGGCAATGTCGGAAATAGGACAGGTAATTTTATTACCACAAAAATAAAGGTGATTGCCTTTGTGACGCCAAGCGCTTTATCATTAACGTAATAACCTCGCAATATTTGAAGATTATATGTTGACGATAAAAGGGACTATCCCAATCCTAATGTAAAAACTATTCCACTTCTGATGTTAGAAAATATTCCAAAAGTATCTAAATAAAAGAACACTACTCGATAATAAACCCTGCTTACTATCAGGACACCAATTGCATGATAACGCCAAAGTATGCAAACCAACAGCATCATTACCCATCTCAATGTAACGCAGGGCAGCCTCTCAGCAACATGACTTCCTTGCCTAATACCCCAACGGGCATAGTAACGACAGTGGGACTCTAGAATTACAGACTGATGCCTTTAAGTCGTCTGTGCGATACTTTATACTGCTAAAACAAGTGGGAGATTACCATTCTACCTTCAATTGTTCCTATTTTCATAGTTTCATAGTTCAATAATAAATCAAACAGAGAATGAATTGACATCGAGAATTGTTTGTAATGCTAACGGGCGCGCGACAGGAATAAGTTAAGAATTGGTTCCGTTATTTAGTCGCCGGATTACTCTGTCCCAAGCATCATTTCTGGATGAATGCAGTTTGACATATGAAGTTTATATATAATTGTACAGGCAATGATAGATATCAAGGTGAGAGCTACAATGTTTTATGAATAATCTACAGGGTGCAAAATATTTTTGATGTATTAGTGTACTAGCTTTTTACCCGCGGCTTCGCACGCGTGAGCTCGAATTTAGCAACATCATTAAAAGCTGTTCCGTGCCAAATTTAGCAAAATTCAATCAAATTTAGAGTCACCCCGGTGTCTGTGTCTCTATGTCCGTCAAAGATTTTTTTTTGAATTCTAATAAACTATTAGACTTAGATAATTGGTATTTGGCATATAACGCACTACAGGAACGCATGAATAATATATATGTCCAGAAAAACCTACTATTTACTCGTATTTACATTGATCGTGTCTACCGATGTATCCACAAGAAATGCAAATTGTCTTGTGATCAAAATTTATTATTTTATTATTTTTGTTTTACTCATGAAACTCATAATTAAAGTTTAACAAAATAATAATAAATTTACGGTAAAGTGTTTATTTGAGATGTTTTATTCATATCATTGGTCCCATTTAATATTGATTGGCATAATAAAATAGATGTAGATCTTTTTTTTTTACATTCGAGTATACATCAAAATTTCATAAATGTAGTTCTATAATGATGAACGAGTATACTATACATGGAATAAAACTAGGGTTACAGATTTTATCACGTTTAATTTAAACTTTTTTTATAACATTTTAAATTTGAATAAAAATTCCATAAAAACCCGCGTAAAAGAAGACCTCGTTGATGTGTAGTACCGATGCTCCAGGAAGTCTAAAGTATATCGTGTTTAGCTTAGTATGGTCGCAACCATTATTAACGTATTTTGTTAAACAACAAATCCTTGCAATAGAACACCGATTCCTATCAATGATGAATCGCGAGGCTATTGAAATTAAAAAAATAGATTTAGATTAAATAGTGATGATGAGTGCTACCATCTGCTAAGGACCCCATAACTAATAAAATTAAATTAAAACCCAAGCATACTACTGCATTTTTTTCATAGGATAAGAGTGACAAACGAGCACACAGTCCACCTGATGGTAAGTGGTTGCTGCGGCCCATAGACATCTACATCTATCCTCTATTACAAATCAAAATGCAGATGCGTTGTCATCCGTGAGGACTAAGATGGAATTCCTCATTTCCAGTAAGAAGGGCCTCCGGCCATCTGCACTCACCAAGCGAAACGCAGAGGTAAACCTCTATTTCACGCTGGTATTCTGTGAGGTCGTGGTACCACCCCGGCTCGAGCCGGCCCATCCTTGCGACAGCAAAAGCTGCCGCGTGGCTCTACCACTGTTAAAAATTATTCTATTCTATTCTTATTCCATTCTATTATAACTATGACATGAGGTCGTCAAACACCTCAGTCCTCCCGTGACTATGGATGCTGTACAGTGCCCAAAACACCAGGAATCACAAAAGTTAGAATTAATGGCGATAGTTATTAATTTTATTCACAGAAAAATTTTCGTATGTTTTGACGATGAAAGAGAATCCACCACCTCATATCGTCCTGTCGTAAGAGGCGACATAGGAAGACAAACAGGAGATGGACAGCATCATCTTCCGGAAAACCGAACAAAATAATAATAGTTGCGGTTGCCAACCCGCCCACCCAGCATGCCATCTATAGAAATAATCCAGCTACTTGACATTTTATGGGGAAGGCACACACACATTTTCTGAAAGAGGTTAATTTCTCAAATTATCTGAAAAAGGTTAATTTCCCATATTTTCTAAGAGAAATTAATCTCCCTATTAATTAATTTCTCAAATTTTCTGAAAGGCTAAATTCCCAAATTATCTGAAAGAGGGAAATATCCCAAATTATTAAAAGAAGTTAATTTTCCTACTAATTAATTTCCCAAATTTTCTCGAAGAAGTTAATTTCCCAAATTTACTGAAAGAGATTAATTTCCCTATTGATTAATTTGCCACATTTTCTAAAGGAGGTTAATTTTCCTATTAATTAATTTTCCAAATTTTTTGAAAGAGGTTAATTTTCCTATTAATTAATTTTCAAGATTTATGAAAGAAGTTAATTTCCCTATTAATTAACTTCCCAAATTTTCTGTACGAGGTTGATTTTCCTGTCCTCTGTTTATGAGAGCAGCGGATCAGATTTGAGGCGATTCTGGCGGCCTGAATAGAAAAAAATTACCTGGGATGAGAAGAGATGAATCTACAGCCATTTCAATGATATTTGACCATAAAGTTCAAGGATGAACTTCAAAGAATCCTGGAGATTCATTAATTAAATTCACCGGAACAGATTTTGCTCTTGCAAAGAAATTGTCGAAATTAGATCTATCACTCCCTTTAGGGCCGAAGAAATATGAGATCGGGTGAGAATGCGTGCCAAATTCTACTAGAATGTGGCCTTTGGGCTAAACCGAAGAAATACAGGAATGAGTCTCTTTACTATATGGAGTTAATGCATGAAATATTCTCAGTTCTGCTCCCGGAAAGATGTTTAACTAAAGAAATATTGAGCAAACGCTTTAACGAACTCCTCGCTACAACAGATGAGTCAACAATTCAGAAAATACTTTAAAAAATTGACCAAGAGTTCACTATCGAAGATCTGAATAAAGCAGAAACAAATGAAACTATATCCGAGGACACGCGTCAAATTGACCGTTACTTGGGCATTGGAGTAAAAATTGGTGAGAAGCCTGTGTTCTGAGGCATGTGTTTCAAATGCGGACAACTACTATTTGGCGACCAATCATATCAAACGCACCGATGGAAACTCGTGGTAGATGAAGGAGAGGTTCTCATTGAACGACTGTATGACGCCCCTTACACGGTAGGTTTTGCTGTCAGTTTTATAACAATCACGGTTGTGATTGACGAATAACCTACCGTGTAATGCGGTGATTGACGGTTGCATGAAATTGATTGACAAATATCTGGATATTTTGATTTTTACGTTAATCAACTATCAGTCACGAATTTTGATTGAACGTAAAATGGCATTTCGTTAATCACGCGTCAATCAACGCTTAGACAGCAATGGAGGCGGACGCAGAATATATTGAAGAGGCGGCTTCCACACGCTCGCGCAGCCCGTTGGCACTCCCACCAAGTGTACTTCAGCCAGAAAAAGATTTTATTTTAAATTTTGAGGCTCTCCCCGAGTTGTGGGACACGAAAAACCCCGGGTAGAGTGGATGTCCCTAATACCAGCCACGCTTCTAATACTAGCCACGCCCCTAATTTCAGCCTTTCCACCTTTTTACTTCGTAAATAAGATCTTTAGTAGTCCTAACTACAAATATTGTCGGCTAATAAATTCTTCGTAAATAGGGGAAAGTATATTTCAAATATTACCTCACAGTTTTAAACCTAACAAAACACGTACGCAACGAAAAACGCTCATTTTCCTGATTTTTGACAAGTCCCGATACAATTAAGAGCATATTTTACATTAGCACATCTTTAGGCTTTTTGATTTGTATGAATGTGACTATAGACATAGTAATGCAGCTATTTTGCGCCGGCACTCCGACTCAGCAGGCTCAGCTGCACCAGAAATTAACACATACGCACCACTAGGTTGGAACTTTAATAAAGCCGACTTTTTGTCATTATATTCCTTAATTGCGGCAGCAGATTGGACTCCTATATATGAGTTAGACTTGGAAATGAGCTTAAAATATTTTTGTAAAATTATCAATTCTGCTATGGATGACTGTGTTCCGAAAAAAAGCGAAGTCGTGTAAACTCAAGGTACATTTACCCGGATTGGTACACTGTTGAAATAATTCGCAACATAAAATTGAAGGCTTTACTGCATAAACGGTACAAGGCCAGTAGATCGAGAACTGATTATGACGTGTTTGCTTGGTGTAGGGCTAATGTGAAGAATATGATAGGACTCGCACAGGAACAATATCAACAACGTGTTCAAAATCAAATGTTGAAAGATCCAAAATCTTTTTGGAATTTTGTTAAATCCAAAAGACGTAAGAGGAGTCCACAATTGATTTTGAAAGACGGGGAAGCGTTGTCTGGTCAGCAGTGTGTGGACGAGTTCGCAGAGTATTTTTATTCTGTTTATAGTTCAGAGCGGCCGGAGTTGGATGTGACCTCTGCTATAGTAGGAGCAGGTAGTGGAAACGGAGCGGCGCGGGTACACTTGGACCAATTACAATTGGCAGACGTATGTAATGCGCTTAAAGAACTTAAGCCCAAACGGTCTGCAGGACCTGAAGGCATTCCGCCTTATATCTTTAAGGATTGTCGGTCAGTACTAGCTAAGCCGCTATTGCATATATATAACAAATGCCTTAAGGCCGCTGTGTTCCCGGAGAGGTGGAAAGTAACCCGCGTTGTTCCGGTTCCAAAGGGAGGTTCAGCAGAATCAGTGGATGGGTACAGGCCTGTTGCAGTGTTGTCTTCGCCGGCAAAAGTATTTGAAGCTGCTATTCATAAGACAGTATTCCATCAGGTGAGCGCACAACTCTCAGACGCTCAACACGGGTTTAGACCAGGAAGGAGTACAACTAGTAACCTTCTCTGTCAGATGGCTCATTTGGTACCGAGTGGAGACAAGGGGGTACAGACGGATGCAGCCTATTTTGACTTTAAAAAAGCATTTGACCTAGTAGATCATAACGTGTTGCTTAAAAAGCTAGCAGTTTTTGGTTTTACCCCACATTTACTGCACTTTTTTGCAAGTTACATGTCCGATAGACAGCAATATGTAGAATATGAGGGACATAAGTCAGAGCCATATTTCACGTGGTCCGGGGTAAGTTAGGGCAGTAACCTTGGCCCTTTGGAGTTCTTGCTGATGATAAACGACCTACCAGAAGTGGTGAAAGAAAGATGCTAGGTGTTTATTGTTTGCTGACGACCTTAAATTGTCTCTTGCGGTAAAAAATGGGCATGACTGTGCTATACTACAAAGAGATATAGACAGGGTTGTAAATTGGAGCAAAGAAAATCTTTTGCAATTTAACAGCTCTAAGTGTGTGTTAATTAGTTTTTCTCGTGCGCACACTCCTATTTTAAATAAATATCACATTGACGGGCTGCCGATGACAAGGGTCAGAGAAGTTAAAGATTTAGGAGTAACTTTTAATACAGGGCTTACTTTTCATGATCACATCATAAACATCTGTAAAAAGGCTTATAGAAATCTAGGATTTATGCTTCGTACGGTCCGAGGATTCACAAACATAAGAGCGATAGTCGCCTTGTATAGTACATTGGTACGGAGTCAACTTGAATGTAATGCAGTCGTCTGGGCTCCGCATGAAACTAAATATAGTCTCATGCTAGAGCGAGTACAGAATAAATTTATTAGATATTTATATATGCGCTATTATGGTGTATACCCATTTTATCCTCTAATGTATCCAACTTTGTTTATCTTAGGTATGGTAGGATATAATGAACTAAGAGTTAGAAGGGAACTTGCGCTCACCTCGTATATTTTTAAAATACTCAGAGGAAAATTGCATAACGCTGAAATGTTAGGGCAATTAAACCTATATGTTCCTGAGAGGTATGTGTGGCGCCGACGGCAGCCGCGACTGTTGGTGGAGCCGCGCGCTCGGACTAACCTTCTGAGTAAGGCGCCTCTGACGCGCGCACTCCATACGCTTAACTTAATAGCTACTGAGACTGACCTATTCTGTTGTACTCTGAGTGAATTCACAAAGACAGCATTACTTGTAATTTGTTACAAAAATTAAAGCATGAAGACAAATCAGTTAGACGGCTACACTATCGCATTAGGTAATCCTGTAATGATAGTTGTAAGTTTAAGAAATAAATAAATAAATAAATTTTCGTTTAAATTTATAAGTTTTTTATTTTATTTCAATGGAAATTAATGGGGCTGTAATTAGATATACGAAATGTATGGAGTGCTTAATGTCAGTTGCCCGGCTGTTATTTGGTTTGACGTACATAATAAGAAGTACCTAATTTCAGCCACGTAATATAAATCAGGGCTGTCATAAACTAGAAGAAATACCATTAATTAGAACATAACTTATTTTATAGTTAAGGAAGTTATGATCAATTTGTCTCTATTTTAAAATTGGTTTTTATTTTTTAAAGTTTAGCAAATAATACGTACTTGCTTTCTATCAGACATTTGGCATATATTAAGAACACCATACAATATTTAATTATTTTTTGAGAAAGACAATAACAAACAATAAATGTAATTAACTACAACTTAGTAATACTAATTTTACTATAACTTAAGAACATAATTGAAAAAGTCATAACAAGGAAAGTGGTTCAGGACCATGCTTTGCGGCAGTCTATGGAGGATGATGTTCAGTTGTGGACTTGTGAAGGGCTGAAACGATGATAAAGATTCAAAAACTTGGGTGATTAAATTATAAGAAATCGATGTACTATAATATATAATTTTTATTATAATTTTGTTTTAATTAATTGTTTAGAGTTAAAAGAAAAATGGAACTGCTTAAAGCTAAACAAACCACAGTAAGGTAAAAAGTAATACATTAAAATAAAATAATTGTTGTCGTCTATCTTAATACATATTCCATGATTGTGACATGCATGATTTAAAATTAAAAGTTATTATGAATTTATTTCAGTGCCCCTAAAACTTACCTACAATAGGTACCTACCAAAAACTCAAAAGGCATAGCCCTATGCTATGCTGGCATTAGTTATACAAAAGAAAATTGAAATTGGCACTATAAGGCTGGTAATAGGGGCATCCACCCTATACGAATAAATATAAAAGGTAAGCTTATTTTTCGTCCATAAATGCGTTTCAAATAAAGCCGCGTATCGATTATGCGCTCGAAGAGGTCGAACATTGGCGCGCGTTAAATTAAAATGATATTAAATATTACAATTTTTCCTATTCGTTTTTTTCTTTTACTTTTCAATATATTAAATTACAGTTAAATGGTGAATCGAACATGAACTTTGTTTATAGGTAGGTCCTTTCCCTCCCAAAAATTTGGGTTTGACTGACATCAGTCAGCATGAGCGTGTAATGTCGAAATTATTCTATCATTCAATCATCATGATTGAATGAACTGATTGACGCTTGCCTAGGCGTATAATGGGCGTCTATGGTAGGCTCCCGGAGAATATACCATACATCAATAATAACAAGCGATATATCTGTCGTTTATGCCTAGAAAAGCCCAATGTCACAAACGAAGTTAATCTCCTCCACCCAGAGACTGGAAAGACGTCTGCGCCTAAGCCTTTGGCCGAAATAACAACAACGAAAGAGTTGGGAGAAATTGTCATACTGGGCGTTTACTACAATCAGCATAAACAGATGCAGATATTTGCAGATTAGATGATACATTAACAGTGGTAGAGCCAAGCGGTAGCTTTTGCTGTCGCACGAATGGGCCAGCTCGAACCGGGGTGGTACCACGACCTCACAGAATACCAGCGTGAAGTAGAGGTTTACCTCTGCGTTGCGCTTGGTGAGTGCAGGTGGCCGGAGGCCCAATTCCCCCCCCCCCCCCCCATCAACATGGTAGTGGAATTAAACAAGAGACTACCCCAGGAGGGTACCAGCACCCCTGGAGAATCCCTCGCTGAGCATCCACGACCAAACTCTTCCACTCCTGGGCGTGGGTGCTCAGGCTGCCCCGTGTATTCTGGGGGGGGGGGCGAAATTCCGCTCACGATGAAACCTGCTCAGGGCAAGCGGAGCAAGAAAACAAAGGCAACCCCTGCCACGCTTACCGTGGATTTCTGCAATATCAGGGGACTTCATTCAAACCTTAACGCCGTCCACTACCATCTGGAGATAGCTAAGCCGGCCTTGCTCTTTCTAACCGAGACACAGGTGTCCTCTCCGGCTGATACGTCGTATCTCTCCTACCCGGGGTACAAATTAGAACACTCGTTTGTGCCCCGGGCTGGAGTTTGCGTGTATGTCAGAGAGGACATCTGTTTTTGACGCCTCGGCAGTCTTGAAGGTACGGACCTCTCCATCCTTTGGCTGCGCGTAGACAGCGACGACCATTCCCGCGTCTACGGGTGCCTCTATAGGTCCCATAGCGGTAATGCCGACACAGACCGACTCATAGACCACGTCCAAATGGCTGCAGACTCCGTGCTACAACAGGTCCCATCCGCAGAGATCGTGATACTCGGTGATTTCAACGCCCACCACGCTGAATGGCTCGGTTCTCGTTTAACCGATCATGCGGGTAGATCTGTCTATGACTTTGCTTTGGCATATGGTCTCACACAACTGGTTACTTCGCCTACGCGGATCCCAGATGTGGAAGACCATGTACCTTCCCTGTTGGACCTTCTGCTGACCTCTCATCCGGACGGATATCAGGTCTCCGTCGATGCCCCTCTGGACTCTTCAGACCATTGTCTGATCCGGAGTACGGTGCCACTCACGATCCAATCGCAGTTGCGATCTACAGCTTGCCGCCGTGTTTGGCACTATAGGTCAGATGATTGGGACGGGATGCGGTCTTTTTTTGCATCCTACCCTTGGGGGCGGGTTTGCTTCTCGCCAGAAGATCCCAGCGTTGTTGCCGATTCTGTTGCTGATGTGGTACTTCAGGGTATGGAACTTTTTATTCAATCCTCTGTGGTGCCCATCGGAGGCAGATCCCAGCCATGGTTTGGTCGCTCCTGTAAAATAGCGTCACGCTATTAGCAGGAGTGCTACCAGGCCTGGGCTGACGCATCAACGTCTCGGGATGTAAACACCAGCGCACTTAAAAAGAAGTATAATTCCGCCTCCAGGTCCTTCAAAAGCGTCATTGCCAAGGCAAGGTCTGAGCACATCGGCAGAATTGGCGAGAAGCTAGTTCGCCTTCCTTCGGGAACCCGTGCATTCTGGTCTCTCACCAAGGCTGTCCAAGGGAACTTCTGTCAGCCATCTCTTCCATCTCTGCACAGAGAGGACGACTCACTGGCCCATGCCGCAAAGGAGAAAGCCGATCTGTTGAGCTCTCTTCTTGCGTCCAACTCGACCCTAGATGACGGGGGGAACACACCGCCGACCATCCCGCGATGTGCTCCATGCCGGATGTGCGATTTACGCAGCGCTCGGTCCGCAAAGCACTCTTCTCCCTGGACGTCAGCAAGTCGAGTGGGCGCAATGGAGTCCCTCCCATTGTGCTGAAGACTGAAGGCTCCGGAGTTGGCACCGGTTTTAACGCGTCTTTTCCGGTACTCCTACTCCCAAGGCGTAGTCCCGAACTCATGGAAGACAGCTTTGGTCCACCCGATCCCTAAAAAAGGCGACCGCTCAGAACCGTCCAACTACAGGCCTATCGCTATCACCTCCTTGTTCTCCAAAATAATGGAAGCCATTATAAACTGCCAGCTCATGAGGTACCTTGAGGATCACCAGCTGATTAGTGATCGCCAGTACGGTTTTCGTCGGGGTCGATCAGCTGGTGATCTTCTAGTCTACTTAACTCATAGATGGGCGGAGGCAGTAGAGTCCAAGGGGGAGGCATTGGCCGTTAGTTTGGACGTAGCGAAGGCCTTTGATCGGGTCTGGCACAAAGCGCTTCTTTCGAAGCTTCCTGCGTATAAGCTTCCTGAGAAATTGTGCAAATGGATCACCAGTTTCCTTGCTGATCGGAGCATCAAGGTCGTAGTAGACGGTGCATGCTCTGATCTCCAGCCTATCAACGCTGGTGTTCCACAAGGCTGCGTGCTATCACCAACGCTGTTTCTCCTGCATATCAATGATATGTAGCTAACTGGTAGCATTCATTGCTATGCAGACGACAGCACTGGTGATGCCTTATATACCGGCCGTGCCAATATTTCTCGGGAAAACGTCGCCGAGTACCGGGACAAACTTGTGTCTGAAGTCGAGTCTTTGCTTAACAAAGTCTCGGATTGGGGCCGACTAAATCTAGTCCAGTTCAATCCCCAGAAGACACAAGTTTGCGCGTATACCGCTAAAAAGAACCCCTTTGTCGTATCTCCTCAGTTTCAAGGCACTCCCCTTGCTGCCTCAGCTAGTATCGGAATCCTTGGTGTCGACATATCGAATAGTGTGCAGTTTCGTGGTCACTTGGAAGGGAAGGCCAAATTGGCCTCTAAAAAGCTTGGCGTGCTCAGCAGAGCGAGACAGTATTTCATGCCGGCACATCGCTTGCAACTTTACAAAGCGCAAGTTCGGCCCCACATGGAATACTGTTCTCATCTCTGGGCCAGGGCACCCCAGTGCCAGCTCCTTCCACTTGACCGCATCCAGCGCAGAGCGGTTCGAATCGTCGACGACCGAGTTCTTTCTGATCGGCTCGATACACTGGCACTGCGTAGAGATGTTGCATCTCTTTGCGTATTTTATCGCATTTATCACGGGGAGTGCTCTGAGGAATTGTTCGGACTAATTCCAGCCGCTCAATTTCACCATCGCACATCGCGACAAAACTCGCGTTACCATCCATACCATCTGGATGATTGGCGGTCCACCACTGTGCGATTTAGAAGAAGTTTTCTCCCTCGCACGACTTCCTTGTGGAATCAATTACCACCAGCGAATTTTCCGGACCGATACGACTTAGGAACCTTCAATAAAAGAGCTTACACCTTTCTAAAAGGTCGGCAACGCATCTGCAATTCCCCTGGTGTTGCGGTTGTTCATGGGCGGCGGTAGTCACTTACCATCAGGTGAGCCGCATGCTCGTTTGCCCCCTATTCCATAAAAAAAAAACATAAATATAATTGGCACCGCTTGTTCCAACATCTGCATGGATAAATCAACCTCCTTTCTAAACCACAAATTCTACGCCAATGTTGAGACTCTGTTTCCATATCTGAAGCCGGAAATCAAACACTCGAAGGTAAATGTGCTACAAAGTTTACGACATCGAAAGGAACTGATATCCGTGAAGAACTAGGAGATAAACCGATGGGCTACTTCCTCCCGGTTACCAACTATGACGCCGATAGAAATCCGGTAGAAGATGACTTCGATGTTGCGATTACCCACCCGAAAAATATCGATCCAAAATCATATGCTGAGGCTGAATTCAATAGACTCACACGACCAGGGATATTCTCCTTGGGGAAAGCTCTCGCTTCCCCGGTGAAACAGGTGCATACGATCCATTAGTAATTGAAATAAAAACCTTATCAATTTTCTTATAACAATGTCCTCCAGACCGAATTTCGGCCACGGCGGCCAGTCTCAACGAAGACTAGCCATCGGCGCAGGACAGGATTATAGTGCCCAAGTGTATGCGCAAGCACAGGTGCACTCTCTATTCCCTCACTCTCATAGCCCGATGGGACGGTCAACCGACACGACCGGAGAGAGATCACGCGCAGGACCAATGGCTTTACGTGCTTTCCGAGGCACGGGGGTGAAACACCGCCAGCTTCCCGACTCCGGGCAGCTACTGAGAATTTTTTGATGGAAAAACTCAATAACTGATTTTTTGGCCCGACCCGGGATCCGAACCCGGGACCTCATGATCAGCAGTCGCACTACTACAACCACTAGACCAACGAGGCAGAGGGGCAATTTTCATATAAGTGATAGACGTCACTATAATCTATTGAAATTATTACACTTTTAAAATAAAATAACAAAAATACTAAAAAACTAAACGTTAGAATTTTTATATAATTAAAAAATCTAATTATTTAAACATATAAATGTAAGTTATTTATATTATTTAATTTATTAGCAACTGAAGGCAAAATATACTACTTTTTCCATTTGATGATAGATGGCGCTGTTTTGATAGCTGAATCAGTGTAGTTTCAAATTATTTTACCAGGTTATAACTAAATTTTAAACTTTATTTATAAATATGGTATTTATTTGGAAACCACCCCTCATCCTAAAATTAAGATACAATAGAAAATTAACATCTATATTAAGGAAAATACTTAACTTTCTTTTTTGAAGTTCCGTAATCGGATAAAAAGTAGCCTATAAGTTGCCCGGGATTACTATCTTTTTATTTTTTCATCTAAATTGGTCTAGTAGTTTTTGCGTGAATCCGGAATACACAGACGGACAAAAATTCTAAGAACCACTAATTTGGCTTCAGAACCCTTTATTTAGTCCCCTGGACTTGTTTCTTCAAGAATATATTAGAATTACAGACACGACTTTTCTACAGATTTATTATATGTATAGATTGTTCATTTTCACAGACATCATATAATATTATGACGTCCGCATTCGTATTGCATAATTTGCTCATCAAGGTATAATGGGATAAGTGATAATGACGATGGGACGTTAATAAACTAAATAATGTAAAATAATGTGAAAACTATTATTTCTCTTATAGGAAACATATTTAGTTTTTACTCAAGTCACATCGGCAAGACGTAACTGATTAGTAAATTCACACCAAAGCAATTCCTTTTTCATTTGTCTCTATTTTACTTCCGAAGTTTACTCTTCTTTATGCTAAGTTAGTTGAGCTTAATAAATTCTTTTGATTAAGGCACATATGAATATTATATACCGCGTAGTGGCTTTATAAGAATATCCAATACTACCTAATATCATCCCGTGGGTGTGGTAAGAGGCAATAGAGGGAAACAAATCAGGAGATGGCCAGCAACGTCTTCCTAGTAACAACTAAAAATAAAAAAAACTGCAGTCGCCCACCTGCCAAGCGTGGCAACTTTAGCAAATACCACCCCTATATTCAGGCCTATGTTCAGTAATGGAGTTTAATAGGCTGTAAAGTTAAACGTTAACATAATAAATAATTCTCTGTCGATTTTGTACACATTATTCGTAAAATTTACAAAAACAAAGTATAAAGTCACATTAATGATCTTTTAAAAATTCTTAAAAAGGCTTATATCCAGTAGTGACTATGAGAGGCTGTAACAAAGGCCCCTACTAGCTATAATTGGTAAATTATTTAATTTTGGCTATTCCGGGAAAGGGCTAATAAGAACGGAGAATATTAGAATAAAATAGCTGTATAATTGTGTTTGTGTTGTTTTATATGTTACGTATGGTGCGTAACGAGAATCGGCGACCCATTATACTGGTAACGAAGCATTCAATTTTAGTCCTCAGGGGGACAACGCATCTACGTTTCAATTCTTAATCGAGGATCGAGCGAATCTATTTATCAGTTTCTTTACTTACTTACACTTATTTCTTTAAAAAAAAGCTAATTAAAAACTACTTACATGCATCTTGACAAAATGTTATCGAAGACAAAATTAATAATCTGAATTAAAATCACCAGTTTTCCAAGACTAGTATCCACAGTCTACTTACATAATAAAGAACAAAGAACCGTAGCAATATAAGTAACATAGGCTACACTAAGCTTATCAGAAAGGTATGAATATTTATATGCCCTTAAAATTACGACAGCATAGTTAACCCTTATGGGAATATCTTGTTGCGTTAATATTTGTGAGAGTTACACAGTATAATCACATCGTAATCCGATTTTATGTTTCGGAATTATACTATATGATAATATAAAATACTCGTTTAATGTCTGTATTAACGATAGTTTCCGTGAAATAAATAATTTATATTTAGATAATATAGGTAACCTAAACACTGCATCCTAGATTCAAATCTATCAATTATTTTTGAGTGAATACACATTTGTAGGATTCAATGTGTACAAACGTATTGCACCGTGTCTTGCCGTATGGTGGCGGCATAAGAAAATCCATCAACACATTTTGTCAATGGATTCGTAAGAGCTATGGGAAATGTCAGAAAACCGGAAAATATTGTTTCCGATAAATGGTGGTAAAACTATCCATCTCATTTTTTTTAACTATTCTAAGCGATTAAACACAATTCCACCTGATGGTAAGTGATGATGTAGCTAGATGGTTAAGCGTACTGACTTAACAAAAGCCTATTTACTCTTGCCCTGAAGACACCCACATTGGTATCGGATGGAAAGACAGATGCTGGCAACTTATTCCACTCCTTTACTGTACGCATTACGAACGATGTAGCAAAACCGTTTGTTTGAATGCGTGGTAAGTAGACAAAGAAAAGGTGGAGACTGGCCGAGAGTCAGGTAATCCGATATTGAAAGGGAAAGGGAGGAATTAAGTTGTGCAATTCCTGCGCACATTCTCATTTCGGAGAGTGAAATTACACAATTTTTTTCATTGCAGAATCTCACACTCTCTCGTTTACACCTGACGTAAAAGATCGTCGACGGGAGCTTCGTGAAATGTATAAGACGTCAGCTCAGCGATCTTAGCACCTCGTGCGGGGAATTTCGTTTGACCAATTATACCATCTGAAAGGTCAGAAATTGGTCATAAAAGGTCAGTTGACCTTATTAATTGGTCAGCGTTAGAAACATTTTCACATCTCAGCTTCTGCGGTCGGCAAGCGTGACGATTAAGGCATACCCTTCCTCCAATAATAGAGGCCCGTGCCCTGCAGTGGACTAAAACGGACTGGTTAATAAGAAGAAGTAAAAGAAGATACTTTTTACGCACTGGTGAATAGTAAGTACTGTACATAAGTAGTATTGGACACACATTGTGTTCTGGTTTGAAGCGTTAGCGTTTGTTAAAGAGCAATCTATGAAAAAAGCTATGCTTGGAGTTTCTCTGCGTGACAAAATCGGTAAGGCATAAGAACAACAGTTACTGACTTAGCCTCTCGATTAGCATCTAAAGTTCTCAAATGGCAGCTCGTCTTGGCAAGTGTTGGAGATCCTTCAATAGATAGATGAAGTGATAACCTGTTTATTTAAGTCATCACAAGAAGTCGATGGATGCAGATAGCTCAGGTTTTATTTTGTGGCATTCCTTACGAGAGACTGATGATGAAATGAGAATGATGATTGATGAATTTTTAATAAGTTATTTTACTGATTTAAGTGATCTAGTTTTCTAAATTAGCTTACATGTCAAAAGTTTAGTTTTTTTATAATCCACTTTTCAAATATATTAATTACTTAAAGTTAAATATCTGGGGGCACGGCAGTGCCCCCGCTAAGTCGAGCAAAGCACAACCATCCTATTCTCGAATCAGTAAGGCCATGTTTGATCACCTATAACTTTGTTGTGGATAAAACTAGAAGCCTGAATGTTCATTATCCAAGCAGGCATTGTAGTAACGCGGTATATTTCAAATTTCATTCAATTTGAACCAGTAGTTTAAAAATTATAACTAGTCAAAGTTTCTTAATTTAGTCACTCACTGACTGACCGATCATCAAAACTAAGGCACTTTTTGCAGACGTAAAACCTTTAAATTTAAAATACTATTAGTGTTTAGTGTATAAGTCAAGGAAAAACTAAAATATTTTGCAATTTCGGTCCAGTTTTCTAGGTACACCAACTGCATAAATAATCTTTGTAATCCCATATTAATATATAGGATTACAAAGTTACATTTGCAGTGAATGGATCAGTGTACTTGTATCTGTATGATATAATAGAATAATAGGTGTAGATAGGTACCTAGAAATAATTATGTTCAAAGGTAACTTATAAAATGGTAAATGGAATAAAAAAGCAAGAGTGGGACATGTCTTATGAAGTTGTAACAACATCCCGCAAAGTATTAAGTAGACTAAATTGCCGGAAATTGCCATAAAAGAAAGACCACTAATAATTATAACAGCGACCGGCGGAGGTGGCTTGCCCGCGCCGCGGCTTTAACACTTCCCGTTCGTCACAGAAAGGTGGTCACTTTCTTCCAGGCAACTTTTTTTTTATATAGAATAGGGGGCAAATGAGCATGCGGCTCACCTGATGGTAAGTGTCTAGCGCCGCCCATGAACAACCGCAACACCAGGGGAGTCGCAGATGCGTTGACGGCCTTTTAGAAAGGTGTAAGCTCTTTTCTTGGAGGTTCCTACGTCGTATCGGTCTGGAAAAATCGCTGGTGGTAATCGATTCCACAAGGAAGTTATGCCAGGGGAAGCTAAAAAAATGTTTGGGTTTTACTGCGATATCGTAGGTATACACATAAACTACGTTTTATTTTACTTACGCAAATACTATGAAAAAAGTAGGACTATCTACAAAAAGAAATGAGATGCCATCAAAAACATAACTTGTAAAAAAAAACAAGTCTCGTAACTCAGTTCTTCTACCCTAAATAGTTGTTAGGTCCATGTAATACCAAGTCGGTTAATTTATTCAGTCCCTACTTGAGGGACTTTCTGTCTTAAGTTATTACGTAATTAGATAACCTAACAACATCTTATAGTGACTATATCAATATTAAAATCTTTTATGTTTTAAATAAATAGATTGACTTGGCCATCGCATGAAAACACAATGTATCTCACAAGTAATACATATTATATTAAATTAGATTGTTTAGTGCGATTGCCAAGCTCTTTACGGCTCCGTGGCACAGTGGCTTAGCTTTGAGTTGCTGCACTAAGGGCCGCGGTTTCGAATCCCGCACGGAACAAGGATTTGTATGGCCTACAAGTAATTGTTCCGGGTCTGGATGTTTGTGCTTGTGCAATTTGTGTTTGTAAACTGCCTCTACGATACAGGAGAAAATCCTAGCGTGGGGGTAACGTTTTTTAAAAAAAATTACGTAATAACTTAAGACAGAACCGACAGGACTGAATAAATTAACCGACTTGGTATTACATGGATCTCACAACCTTTTACGGTAGAAGAACTGAGTTGCGAGACTTGGTTTTTTTTACAAGTTATGTTTTTGATGCCATTATGTATATTAATATAAACATTTACGTAATGATGTTATATCTACAATAATTTCAATCGCTGTGACTTGATTTAACTCTCAAATCCAGACACAATTGTTATGAAAATATCCCCCTGGCCAGTGAATAGCAGACACGCTACCGATAACAAAATCGAAGCATAATATACATCATAACACTGAAACAGCATACCTACATGACTCCAATTTTGTTTTTATTTGGCGTCGCAGTTTGCAGAAACGCATCAGATATAATTTTATTTTCACTTTGATTTACATGCCTTTAATACGAGATTTTTTTTAATTAGGAATAAATACATCTTAAAATTAATTATATACAATATTAAAACTATAATAATAGTTAAAAAAAACTAAAACTAGAAACTTAATTATCATATATTCCTACTCCCCGCGGTGTCGTGACAAGAACGCTGGCTGCGTTTCTCCATTGAATGGCTATACTTCGCCTTTGAGCGAGAAAAGAACCAGCCCTCTTATCACCAGCAGAAATGACCAGCCGCGGATGGAGTTCCTTTAGGAACTTCGCCGCACGTGGATCCCACGGACCGATAGTCTCTACAGCAAATGGTACAAATATGTAGTCATCTCTCAGAGACTCATATTTGCGCCAATTACTCAGTTCAGCTGCCTCTGAAACCACCCTGTCTCCAAACGAGGTACCCCTGAGATGAGAGGCCGCCAGAGTGTCTACGCAAGTAACATCCCACACTAGGGCTTTACCTCTCTCCCAAGGGACCAATGTCATACCGTCGGGTCTCCTGTCATCGTCTCTAAGTATTCCACAAGGCTTTAAAACCGAGGGAACATTTATAGAGACAAGAGCCCTTCGGGTGCCATCGTTCAAAGAACTGTGTCGTGAAAACGTACCAGCGCTTTTCTTACGTCCGTGGAGCCCAAACTTGTCGACGCTGCTACCACAGGGGCACTGATGGGGTTGACAAAGCGCCACTCCTAGTCGGATTCCTACGGCGATACGCAAGCTTTCCCTTATAACTAGATTCCTTAGTCGAAAAAATTGTGTTAAATCATGGGAATCATAAACGAGTATGCATAAAGCCGACTTTAAAGAACTAACTATAATAAAATTATTTCCACTCAATAGACTCCAAAGTCTAAAGTCGTTTCTAAATATACCTTAGGGCTGTCTTTAAAAGATATTAACGTGGAAATTATTTTATTATTTTTAGTTCTTTGAAAGCAGTGTTTCTTTTTTTATTGAAAGTTTATTTTATTGACCTTTTGGACTAAGAAAGATTAAACGTTCAAAGTTACAAATAGAATATCGTCAAAATATTATTTATATAAAAAATCACCCCCTATTTTTCCATCCTTAGGTTCAAATTCTTTCTTCAAATTTTTATGTAGAATAAATTAAAAATGAAAAATGATTTATTGATTTACAACGATACAATTTAAAGCAGTCGCGAGGGCCCCTGTACTAGGTTGGTAACCTGTATTACTGGGTACCCCGCTCATCCAACAAGACAATACAATATGTATCTTTAAAAAAAAGGCAAGGCAAGCGCTAACATTAGGGAGTTATGTAATTTGTAATATATTAATAAGTGTGTGTGTGTGTGTGTGTGTGTGTTGTGGGTATGTGAGCAGTGCTTTAGCTTTCAGTTGCTTTTTATAAATAACCAATTAATATGAAAAAAAAAAGATCTAATTCGTTTCAGCCATTTTCGAGAATGCAGTAAAGATAAGTTTAATATTTTCATCGTAAGAAAACTAATCACAACTAACAATATAGACCTATTTCACCTCTAAGATTACTTGAGAACAGTTTACCTATGAAGGTAAGGTATGAACTTGTGTATGAAGGCTATTCTGTATGAAGGCTTAGTATGGACTTATTGTGTAAAAACGATTAAATAAATGAATCTATATCAAACCTAACTGGTAACGTTTACATTACTGTTCTAAACCGATAAATATATATTAAATTAAAAGCAATACCTATCAAATGGAAAAATAAAAAAATAAAAAAACAAACCTATCAAAAAGGAGCGTGTAATAGTTGATGCATTCACAAACCACTACACAACCTTACCGAGTGTAAAGGGAAAATATAAATATTGTTTTTTGTAGAATAGTAACATTTATTTCGGTTGGTCTACAATGCTAATTGAGGTAAATAGGCATTGGCGATTTGAATATTTTTAATATGAACTGAATCTTTGCAAACTCAATAGAGGAAATAAAATGGTAGCTATTGTTTGGTATCGCACTTATTTATTAATAGTTTTAAATTCAACTAAGTCAACATAAACTTACCAAGTAAGTTTTTTTTTTATAGGATAAGGGTGACAAACGAGCACACAGTCCACCTGATGGTAAGTGGTTGCTGCGGCCCATAGACATCTACATCTATCCTCGTTTGCGAATCAAAATGCAGATGCGTTGTCACCCGTGAGGACTAAGATGGATGCCTCATTTCCAGTAAAAAGGGCCTCCGGCCACCTGCACTCACCAAGCGAAACGCAGAGATAAACCTCAACTTCACGCTGGTTTTCTGTGAGGTCGTGGTACCACCCCGGTTCGAGCCGGCCCATCCGTGCGACAGCAAAAGCTGCCGCGTGGCTCTACCACTGTAGTAAGTAATGAAATAAATATTTCTTGGGTTGAATTTGTTGCTTTCACAAATTCTTTATTAATGATCCCCAAAGAAGCTAACAGCAGCTAATTTTTCATAACATCCGTAGCAAGCTGGTGTTAATTTAAAAGTTTTGTTTTGATAAATATTTAAAAAAAATGTAACTAATTTTCAAAAATATTCTAAGAAATACTTTTTACATTTAAGCTATTTGATGTTCTGAATATATATAACTGGTTTGTGTCAGCATTTAATTAACAGCCTGTGTATGCGAATATGCTTTCAATGTGGAAAGAGACTGCCAAATCGTCGAAGATTAGAGTGAACTTGGTTTCAGTGCCAAAACAAGCGTGGATTACGCAGACATGCTTCGTGCCAAATTTTAATTAATGCTCATTACCAATGGGTTTAATTAATGCCATTGTTCACATTATATTAATTACACCACATAAGAAAGTAACGCCATTATCATTTTTTATTTTAACTTTGTGCAGCCTGGTCTTCCTGGATTTTCTATGCAGTAATTAACTCCAAAATCAATACTTTTTTCATAGAACAATATCATATTTCAATTACATACTAACGAGCACATTTAATTAAACTATATATCTATCCATCCATCCATTCATCCATTACAGCTTATAAAAGCCCACTGGTGAACATAAGCCTCTTCCATAGAGTGTCTCATAGGCTGGGTTCAACAACCACAGATATTTATAATTTGTTTCACATGATTTGTTATCAGGATTTTTTGCGTGAAAGAGCCATGCTACAACTATATCTATACATATAATAAAAATGTAAATAGCAGATGTCTGTACATTTTATATTTTTGTAATAAAAGAGATTGAGGGGTACTAAAAATAAGTAACTAAATACATTTCTACCATTTTTAGAATTTTCTGTCTGTCTGTCTGTCTATTTGTTTGTTAACGTATCACGTATAAAGTACTAATTTATATCATAAGAATTGTTAAGGAAACTATAAAATGTATCTTCGGGTTACATTTAGTCTTTATTTCATTAAAATCAGTTCATTCCATCAAAAGTTATGATAAATATTCTGAAGTATGGGTAGGGAAGTATAGATACGAATTTGCTCAACGGTGGCTTTGGTTGAGTCATCAAGTGCATTTTAAACTAATATCATATCATAAATCATAATTAAATGTGTAGTGTTATGCTACTTACATATCATTTTACACTATTTTAAATTTATTTTTCCATTCTGTTTTTGATTTTCTGCATTCACTGGATATTTTGCATCACCATTATTTCCATAGGATCCTGTAACGTTTTTAGACCACAAGAACACAATAACAAATCATTTTCACTTCGTATTTTCACGCTATCAGCACTTTTTAAATCGGTGTCGATGGAGTCTACCTTTTTCGATCTTTTATTTAGTTCTCCGTAACTCTGCAATTTCGGGTTTCGTGCGCGCTGTTGCGCTACCTTTTTTTCTATATCAATAATATCTCATTTTTTACTTAAATCTTGCCGTTTCTCTATTACGAGCCTGAAACCAAAATTTTACATGTTTTGACATCGTTTTTTATCTGGTTGTCATGGCAATTTTTATACAAATTCGTTACCGGTCTGATGTTTTTACTTCAATACTTCCACAAAAATACTCTTTTCCTCTTGGCCATTTACAAAAATTTGCTTTTAATTTAAATAATTTTCGGTTATTATCCCAGATCCGTCGTCGGGCGCGGAGCTCTCTAAAAAGGTATAAAAGCCGAACAATCGGCCAATAAAGGTAGTCTCGCTTCAACTTTCAAACTGGAAGCATCTCCTAAAGGCCTTATCTCGGGGCCGCACTGCTCCGGGATCCTGCAAGCCTCTGCCTTCACCTGAAGTCGTCGCCTAGCCACGCCTACGCCTCCACCTACTAGTGCCCGCGCTATCTTTAGCCGCTGTGCGTGCTTGCTCCAGGCACTGTGAGCGTTTACTCCAGGCGCTGAGAGCGCCTACTCAAGGCGCAGCGTGTGCCTACTCTGGGCGCTGCGTGTGCCTACTCCAAGCGCAGCGTGTGCCTACTCTGGGCGCTGCGTGTGCCTACCCCAAGCGCTGCGTGTGCCTACTCCAGGCGCAGCGTGTGCCTACTCTGGACGCTGCGTGTGACTACTCCAAGCGCTGCGTGTGCCTACTCCAGGCGTTGCGTGCCACCACCGCCAAGTGCGGTGTGCCACTTTGATTTTCAGGCTCCGCTTCAGTATTCATCTATCTTTATATTTTTTTTAAGTAATATATATAAAATTGTAAATATCTTTTTAAAATTTTAAATAAATTATTTTTTGTTCTATTTTTTTTCTGTTGTTATGTTATCGTTGGGTTAGGTTCTTTTGTTTTTTAATTGTCGCTTCACGACAAATGATGTAAATAATGTTCTATAATGATATAATTATGTATAACTAAAACGCAGTAATCAAAAGTATTAAAGAACGTATTAAATATATTATACAAAAATATATTAACCTTATTATCTAAATCTAAAAGTACAATAGTTAACCAATTTCATCGATAGATGGTGGTATTGTGCAAATGTAATGCAAAAAGGCGGGTTGTGGTTTTTTCCTGTAGATGAGTTTTCATATTTACAGCTATTAATAGTATAGCTGTAGCACAAATAGGTCGGCTCGACCGGGGAAGGACCACGCTCTCACAGAATACTAGCGTAAAATAGCAGCTTAACGCTGCTGTGTTTTGTATGGTGAGTGTAGAGAACCGGAGACCCTTTGTACTGGAACGGGGGCATTCCACCTTAGTCCTCACGGGTGACAACGCATCTGCGTTTTGATTTGTAATAGAGGATAGATGTAGATGTCTATGGACCGCAGCAACCACTTACCATCAGGTGGAATGTGTGCTCGTTAATCACCCTTATCCCATAAAAAAGGAAGATACTGTTGACCATTCTTGTTTCAGTTTCTCTCAGTTGCCTCTGGCAATACCTTCAGTATGATTTAGGGAAGTGGATTCCCTTACGTGGCCACTACAAGGCAATAAATAGAAATGTTAGGAGTTTACCTTAAATCCTTTTTACAATGGGTAGACTCATGCAGCTGACTGTAACACGCTAATGTAAATAAAATTTTACTTAACTTAAACATTGACTTTTTTAACCCATGGTACTATTTAAATTTGTGCTTTTAACATTCATCGCATACAGATCCTAATCCCGACGATAATTTACTGTCTATTACTAGCATCGTGGTATAATTAACATGGTAATAAATCAATCAACAGTGTTCGAAGCTATAATCTAATGGGTTAAGTTACAAGCGAATGTTATTAAATACAACCAAAATAACTTTTTTGGAGTAATTCTAAGCGTGTCCTTTACTTTGATTGTAATAATCGCCACTCTTAGCGGATTAGCGAATGTAAAAGATGTCGTATCAGACGTTATCCATCAATCCATTGTGGTATATTTACATATGGTTTCTTCCACTATAGAAAGTTTAGTAATATCACAATTTATCAGAGATCATGGGGTATTGCTGACATTTTCATAGTCGTCTCTTACGATATCCGCGATGCATTTTCTCACAACACCAACACACGGTATAATTGACACATTTAAATTTAAAACGCTATCGACTTTAATTTTGTACCAAATATCTATCACATTAAATGGGTATGCATTCATGGCGTGTCATCTGAAGGCAGGATTAAGAGCGGTACGTTAACAATAGGAAGGAACTATGGGTATTCTATACACAAAGCAATTTTCAACCTAACAATATTAGCAAATTAAAAATTATGTACATATTATAACCCCCCCCCCCCTGCCCCTCTACTTTCGTTTTCTTTATTTCTTTAAAATTTATATCTATAAGATATAAAAATATATCAAATTTACGTGACCAGTATATTAACCATATATTTTCTAAAGGTTTAAATATAGGCCGTTTAATAAATTTATGGCGTGATCGTCTTAGTTTGGCCCCTTATTTACGTTGTGTTTGTATAGTAACTTAAATCTTTTAGGTATCTCTTCGAAGAGTGAATATTCACGAGAGCAATCGAAATCTGTTGGTATCGCCTTATAAGCCCCCGTTCACGATGACAGAGCTCATAAAAGGTTGAGAACATTAAATCGTCCCTATTCCACTTGTATCAGGTTCACATCAGTCAATTACTTATTAATTAATCCCTTCCCGCTTGGAAAAGGCTCACAATATTTATATAAAATACCAGATACAAGGCTTCGCTCTCCCACATAAAAAAAATGTGGGGGAGGCACTCGGCTCCACACACGCCGTGTGCGGTGAGCGACCAACCAACGCGCTCCACCCGAAGGGGACGTTAAGTTGGGAACTGGACCGTAGTCAACAGAAAAATAACTGGCGTACCAGTAAACGAGGACTTGGTCCCTTGGTAATGCGTAAGCACAAATCTTAACCGAAGTCGCGCATGTCAATGCGTATAAACGCAATCCAGAATAAGATCAAGTCCTGCCACAGTGAATGTACGTCACACGGATTAGGCGACAATAGGCAAATTGGCCATAAAAAGCCCTCCATGAGCGCCAGCACCTGCCAGAGCGCCGTTCCTGCAGACGTGATGTAAGTGTGAAGCATCACCACCAATTCCATGATCAACACGGCAAATTAGGCGCAGAGCTTGTCATGTTGTGACATCTCGGACCTTTGACGCTGATGCCCGTCGCCAATCATCGTATTTTATGTCCGCCCGGAGTAAATTATATTTTCCATGTATCGCGTAAGCAATTGTAGTTTTTATTAGACTTGTGTAAGTAATGCGATTGTTGCATTACGCGTTATATAACCTAACCGCGTACTGTAGCATTACACATGACTCGACCAAATCAAACATGGCACATGACACTCAAATATGACGCGCAGCGCTTTCTTCGGTGTTCGTATTATCTCATTATTTTCGCCGTGTGTAAACGAGAAGGAGCAAGCGGCGGTCGGCTGGTTAAGAAATAAGTGAAGTTAGAAATAAGTGAATTTAGACTTGAACCGTATTATTCATGTATTAAGGTTAATGTTTTTTAACAGCGCGGACCGCCTAGTGATCTTTATATTATGCATCTCGTACTTTATAATTTATTGCCTAAATATTCACACGCTATTCAATTGTATGTTTTTATGATACCGTTACGGCTCCTGCTTTCTATATCACTTTCTTGAATGTCTAAAGACAAAAAAAACTATTACAATTATCATTTATTGTTGTAGTTAAAAATGCTAATACCATTTAAATAAAAACAAAACCGTTAGGTATTAAAAACATAATGTTAAACAAATTAAAAAAAAACCACAATCACTGTAAATAAAATCGATTTTTAAATATGCCAATATTCATAGTATTGGTCAATAATTTATATTGCAATCTATGTTTATTGTCAGTCATAAGCCCAGAATGTCATTTCGATTGAATAGGTCAGTAGATTGCGATAAAGTATGAAGAAAAATCGACTTTATGAATATTATAACAAAATCATTTTTAGTTCATTCCGGCGCAGTGGGTAGCGAGGGCATTGCATTTGGCAATTGTCACATCACAACGCAAGCATATCTTCTACAACGCGAGCATTTCATTACAATACCCATCCTGTGGCGCGTCATTTCGCGTCATGTTTAGAGTCATGGTATAACGTAACATTCCTCGGTACGAAATGTAATGTCATATTACATCACTTTAAAACGCACTGTTTTGCGCATCTCTAGTTTTTATTATTTTGTGTCAGATGATGAAGATGTTGTGTTCTTCTCTTGTTTCAATTTTCTTCTGCGATCGCTTACGACCTTACCCCGTATGATATAGGGTACTGGATTTTCTAACACCGCCACTACATGGATTATAATTTTTGCGGTTTAGCACAGAGTGTTTTTTCAGTGTTATGTTAAATTGCAAAATGTTACTTTATACCGAAAAGATTTTTTGCAATTAAAATTAAATTAAAATCTTCTTCAAAGTAAAAAAAAAAATTCATTAACCCAGTTTTAATAGGTACTGAGGTTTTCTCACCTTCAAGTTTTAATGGAATTGCGAAGACGTCGGCAGTTAGCTGTGCTTTCTGTTGTTTTTTTTGGTTTCTTCATTCATTTTACGATGGTGAAATGTTAGCTGTCTTTTATTAGGGTTCCACTTTTTTTTTATAGGATAAGGGTGATAAACGAGCACACAGTCCACCTGATGGTAAGTGGTTGCTGCGGCCCATAGACATCTACATCTATCCTCGTTTGCGAATCAAAATGCAGATGCGTTGTCACCCGTGAGGACTAAGATGGAATGCCTCATTTCCAGTAAAAAGGGCCTCCGGCCACCTGCACTCACGAAGCGAAACGCAGAGGTAAACCTCTACTTCACGCTGGTATTCTGTGAGGTCGTGGTACCACCCCGGTTCGAGCCGGCCCATCCGTGCGACAGCAAAACCTGCCGCGTGGCTCTACCACTGTTTATCACGTTCCACGGTCATCCATCAAGGATATCTTATGCTTATTCATTCTGTCTCAACATGTGACCAAATTAGATAAAAATATAGGTACTTATTTTAAGCTACTTCATTTGTAAGCTGGGGATGCAAAATTTTTACGGCTGTTCACATCGAAAATCATTGGATAGGTCTTTTAAAAAGACTAAGAAATTAAGCTCAGTTATCGAAACATTAAGTGTCAAAAGTGACGTCATTATCTCCATCGCTGTCCTTACTTTTTTATAATGTAAATTAAATTAAAAAATATATAATAAAATGTGTACTGAACTACACGCTCGTAGCGGCATAAGAATAAAAGAAAGTTCGATAGACATTCTTGCAATTATCGTGAAGTGTGTAAGGCTTACTATCAGCGATAAGGAGTTCTCGATACATTTGAACACACATAAGATTATGAGAGTTTTAAATTAAAAAGAAAAGAATAAGATCAAAAAACAAAAGAAGAAAAATACACTTGTTAGTACGGTTATTGTATTAAAGCATGTTTCTATCTGAAGCCAGTTTTTGTTTGTTTTATAAATTGATATGATTCTAAAATATCCGCCAACACCAACAAAGCTTAACACAAACCCATGTAACACGAAATTTCTAAGACCCGTTTCGAATTAAGCCTCTACGTTATTTCCATGTGACGTAGCTGGGCAATTATCCTTAATTTATTGCTTTTGCGGATAATTTATTATAGCATGTTTATCTTTATTAAAGAAGGTGGATGAAGTTACAAGTAAATTTCAAATTGCAGGTCGTTAAACTCGAAAGAGTTATAATCAGTTAAGTGTTCAATATCCAGTAAATAATTTCAGTGCATGGGATAAAACCTACATGTAGTACATATTCGTCTCGCTCTCCTATGACCTAATGCCTCCTATAATTTCTGACAGATTTTTTGGACAGGGAATAAAGTAATGATAATTAGTTGACAATTGTAATGTTTCATTTAAACATGTGTTAAATGCACTCCCACATCCCACACCAAAGGAACTTATCGGCTGGAATAAACCCAGCATAATCATTACAGCCTTTCATAAGTCCACTGCTGAACATAGGCCTCCCCCAAGGAATGCCACAAAGCACGGTCCTGAGCCACCTGCATTCATCGATTTCCTCCATGTCTTACCAGGTCGTCACTCCATCTAGTGGGGGGTCGCCTTAAACTTTGCCTACCGGTACAAGGCTGCCACTCGAGAACCATTCTCCCCCATCGGTTCTTCAAGCTATATGGCCGGCCCACTGCCACTTCAGCTTATTAATCCGTTGGGCTATGTCGGTTACTCTGGTTCTACTGCGGATATCCTCATTTCTAGGTTTATCACGCAGAGAAACTCCGAGCATAGCCCTCTCCATAGCTCGCTAAGCGACCTTGAGCTTCCTCATACGGCCAGCAGTGAAGGACCACGTCTCAGATCCATAAGTCATCACTGGCAACACGCACTAGTTGTACAGTTTCGTTTTCAGGTTTTGAGGTATGTCTAACGAGAAGATGTGTCGTAGTTTCCCGAACCCTGCCCAGCCGAGTTGAATCCGTCGATTGACCTCTCGGTCGAAGTTGGACTTATCTAGTCGGACTATTTGTCCCAGGTAAACATACTCGTCAACAACTTCGAGCTTAGTGTTCCCAACCACTACCGGCATAGGTGTGATATGGACGCTAAACATGATTTTTTGTTTTGTCCATGTTCATCTTAAGATTTATCCGTTGGGAGACACTATTGAGATCATTGAGCAGTGCTTAGGTCCTCCAGCGATTCGGCCATAAGGACTATATCGTCGGCAAATCGAAGGTGAGTGCAGCGGTGAAGAGTTTCGGGGATATAAAGTCACCCTGTCTTACACCTCTCTGCAGTTGGATAGGTTTCGTACTCTAATTCTGTACTCGGATAGCCATAGTAGCTCTACTGTACAAACACTTAGCACTTCGATATACCAACAGTCAACTTGGCACCGCTAAAGGGACTGCAGCACCGCCCAAATTTCGACGGAATCAAAGGCTTTCTTATAGTCCACATACGCCAGACATAGACTTTTAGCTTATATAAATACCCGCAATAAAAAACATGTCAGATTTCGTGCTTGCCAAGAAACTAGTTAGGACAGCTTATTGTAAAATAATACAGGAGCTGAGCTCATAAAGACCTACTGACTTAAATCAACATACTAAACTTTTATTTTGTTTTTACGGAACGGTGAAGTTGCAAACGTTAAGGATGAGATGTTGTTTGTTTGTTTGTGTGTGCAAACGAATTCATCGGCGATGGTTCTAAGGTAGGTGTTATGGAGTTAACACGCCATGGGGCGTGCAATAAACATATTTGTGCAAACGAATGTTCGCCTTTGTCTCCAAAACGGTTTGACTGATTTATATACGGTTTTCAGTAGATGCTTTGTGAAGACCCCTTCCACCCGGACATTTGAGAAGACTAGACGTGTTTTTTTTTGGTTGATCGCTATTAATTAAAGTTCTATATTGAAATTCTTGCCAAATAATATTAGTGGAATAATAGGAGATCATACGTTTCGAAGAGCATCGAGCCTAAAATCGTCACCGCAGATTGCATGCGTGTGCGACGAATCAACATAGATATAGAAGATATAAATACACTATTATGCATGTGAGTTACTTTTGCAATCTACTATCTCACCCTTTTAAGCATAAGTACACTAGACTTGTGTAAGTAATGCGATTGTTGCATTACGCGTCATATAGCCCGACCGCGTACTGTAGCATTACACATGACTCGACCAAATCAAACATGGTACATGACACTCAAACATGACGCGCAGCGCTTTCTTCGGTGTCCGTATTATCTCGTTAATTTTCACTGTAAGCGAGAAGGAACAAGCGGCGGTCGGCTGGTTAAGAAATAAGTGAATTTAGACTTAGAACCGTATTATTCATGTATTAGGGTTCTGTTTAAATTATGCATCTCGTACTTTATAACTTTATTGCCCAAATATTCAAACGCTATTAAATTTTATGTTTTATAATGATGCCGTTACGTCTCGTGCTTTCTATATCACTTTCTTGAATGTCTAAAGACAAGAAAACGATTACAATTATTATTTATTAGTTGTAGTTTAAAATGCTAATACCATGTAAATAAAAACAAAACCGTTAGGTATTAAAAAAACATAATGTAAAACAAATTAAAAAAAACCACAATCACTGTAAATAAAATCGATTTTTAAATATGCCAATATTCATTGTATTGGTCAATAATCAATATTACAATATATGTTTATTGTCAGTCATAAGCCCGGAATGCCATTTTGATTGAATAGTTCAGTAGATTGGGATAAAGTGTGAAAAAAATTGACTCTATGAATATGACAACAAAATCAAGTATTAAGAGCGTAGACGGGCTGCATTTTTTCCATACAAATGTATTCCCCTATTTTCTTCCTGGATAATGCCTCTAGAGTAATCGGTTTTGTTTATAAAAATGAAGGTTTATTAAAGGCATGCCCCTATCATTTATTTTTTTCCAAAAAATTATTACAAAAGTAAATATGACTTTCCAAAAACCAAAAAAAATGTCCCGTTTTTACCTCCGTAATCAGACGACTACCAAACAAATTTGAAACGTTTTTTAGATAAAAGAAAATGATAGAAGCATAGACCTATTCTTCCTTTAAACTTTGATACCAAAAATAATTTAATCTGCTTAGTTTTCGAGGAGAAAACAGGGGAATACGAAATGTCGATAAGTCATGGTTTTTGTAGGTGAAATCGTTCTGAGCTGCAGTTGTCCATATCGCACTCTACGGGGGGAGACCAGAGGTGAGGGGTGGCTAGACTGATAAGTACTTATTAGTCTAAAGAATTAGGAAAGTAACAACTGTCGAAGTTTTTATCGATATCATAGTGATGTCAGTCGATATCGACGCAACGACGTATCGTACTATACTGATTTACAGGCGGCATAGAACAGTGAAATTATTAAGACAACGAAGTAACAATTCAGCGAGTTTGCGTTTAGTATTATTTGAAAAGACCTTTAGCGAAATTTAGTGAAATAATACGTAACTAATGTTCGCATTCTACTGCTTGGTGAATAATTCTGCTTACTTGATTTGCCAGCTTTACTGGGGCTTACTTACTTTTTTTCTACTTACTTTACTTTATAAAATAATGATTGCTCTTATCAAGTAAATTCTTAATATTCATGTAGCAGAAGAGGTGTTTGTGGGTATTTTACATAAGTTAAGAATAATTTAATATAATATAATAAGTCATATAATAATTAATATGTACATTTTTTCTGTCGTCCTTTCCATCCTTTCTCTTACAGGTAAATTTCGTGGTATCCGACCGTCAATTATTTCAGGGAGAAGGCATTCGTGGAAAAAATTCGTGGAAAAAATTCGTGAAAAAAAAGCGTTGCCGGCCTTTTAAAAAGGAGTAGACTCTTTTCTTGAAGGTGCCTAAGTCTTATCGGTCTGGAAAAATCGCTGATGGTAATCGATTCCACAAGGAAGTTGTGCGAGGAAGAAAACATCTTCTAAATCGCACAGTGGTGGACCGCCAATCATCCAGATGTGCGTTCGTGAAAGGCGGCTGGGATTAATCCGAACAGTTCTTCAGAGCACTCCCCGTGGTAAATGCGAAAGAAAATGCAAAGGGATGCAACATCTCTTCGGAGCGCCAATGAATCGAGAAAGGACTCGGTCGTCGACGATTCGAGCTGCTCTGCGCTGGATGCGGTCAAGTGGAAGGAGTTGGCACTGGGGAGCCCCAGCCCAGATATGGGAACAGTATTCCATGTGAGGCCGAACCTGCGCCTTGTAAAGTTGCAAGTGGTATGCCGGCCTGAAATACTGTTCCGCTCTGCTGAGCACGCCAAGCTTTTTAGAGGCCAATTTGGCCTTCTCTTCCAAGTGACCACGAAACTGCACGTCACTCGATATGTCGACGCCGAGGATCCCTCCCCCTTGGACTCTACTACCTCCGCCCATCTATGAGTCAGGTAGACCAGAAGATCACCAGCTGATCAACCCCGACGAAAAAAAGCTTGCGTTTTCTTCAAAAGGTTCTCGACTCTCTCTGAAAGTTGCATGAAAAAAACATTTAAGTGCCTATGCAATTTGAGGCTTTCTCTTGATTGTCCTGGGATCCCATCATCAGATCCTGACTTATAACTTTCATCATCAGCTCAGCAACTTGATATGATGATTACCAGATATAATGCCTATATGTGTCTATAAAATTGGAGAGTTCCCTCGATTTCTCAATGATCCCTTCATGATGACCATCGGATCACATGAGAAGTATGTTGTTCAAACAATGCCCATAAAATGTGTGTATTGCCCTTAATTTTCTTGGAATCCCATCCATCCTAACTTATACCTTCCATCATCATCTAAGCAACATGAGATGAAGATTACCAGGCACAAATGGATGCGTTAAAAGTATATAAAAAACATTAAATGTGTCTATAAAATTTGAGGTTTGCCCTCGATTTCCCTGGGATCATATTCTGAGTTCTGACTTGATGGCAATGGCACCACCTCAAGAGTAAGCTTTCGAATAAAAAAAAATTGAATATCAGTCCACAATTGACGGAGAAATCGGTGAACATACATAAAAAATACATACAGTCGAACATATAACCCCCTCCTTTTTTGAAAGTCAGTTAAAAATTATAAAACAAGTAAAAGCCCTATCAGCGATGGCAACCCCAGTCGGAAGGTGAATTTCAATTATACAGTTTTATATTTGATTGCCATAGAGATAGGCAATATATACCTACTTAAATGCATATTGTAATTTGACATGAATGCATATTACGAGCAACAGGTGGTATTTTATCCGCTGAGATCAAAGACGTATTAAAAATAAAAACATCTTAGGCCGAGATGGGATAAACCACGTGCGAAACAAAGATACTAAGCATTATTGTTGCTGTTTTTATATAGTTATCGCCTTATGACATGGACCATCTCGAGTAGAATCCAGCCATGCCATTCAAAATTGACTACCTCACGCTCCTTTGACCATAATAGCTATGAAATTTTAATTAATTGGATGGCACTGTACACAGTTCAAAATGAATCTTCCGTTATATACGTAAATCATCGTAAAATACGTAAATTAAGGTTTTTTCTCTTAGGACTCAAGAATAGACGCGTTTTATTCCCTTTTCTTCGACCCATTATTAACGAAAAAGGGTTTACCTGAAACAAAAATTATTATGATATGATTATATTTGTAAGTTGACATTTTATCAAACAAAATTCAATAATTTAACAAATCACTACTTGTACCTTACAAGCAGTATTTTGTTAAATTATTGAATTTCTATTGTCGATTTGAAGGGGGTAAAATGATAAAATTTATTTACAAATAAAATAATACTCACGATTTTTCTCTAGTCGTTAGAACAAAATAAATAGGTATTCAAATCCAATCCACAAGCCGAGTCAAAACAGTGAAGCAAAGAATCAAGTCCGTAAACATGGTGCGCGCGGAAGATGCGTGGTACTGAGCTACGCACACAAATACAGATTATTCACTCACATATTGATACCTCGGTTGCTCGGGCGCAGTGTTTCTTCAAATACCTATTTCTCAATTCCCGCGCAGACCGACTACGCTCTTAATTCCGGCGCAGCGAGTAGCGAAGGCATTGCGTTTGGCAATTGTCACATCACACCGCAAGCATATCTTCTACAACACGAGCATTCCATTACAATAGCCATCCTGTGTAGTATCCTTTCACGTCATGTTTGGAGTCATGGTATAACGTAACATTCCTCGGTACGAAATGTAATGTCATATTACATCACTTTAAAACGCACTGTTTTGCGCATCTCTAAAGTACACTACCTCGCAACAAAATAAGACAGCGTATATGCAATATCTATGAATTAAAGTAACAATTACCACCCAGGGATCTACTAATACTGGACGGAAAAGTCATTTGTAAGAAATCGTCGATAACCACCAATTTATCTTGACCTCTCCTGTCGTGGATCACTTTCATAAGGGTTAAGGCCCGTATTCACAAACGGCACATACATAAGTATGGTAGCAACACTATGCTAAGTAAGGTATTTCTCACTGCGTTCGTCATGGCAGGCCGTTCATTTCATGAACAATACTTAGTGGACTCTTTGTTGTGCGGACACATAGCAGTGAAAGGGGCGCCGTGATTGGTTAACGTTGTGACGCGACTTCACTCGAGTTGAATGACAGATAATAAATAATAACACGTGTTGTTTTCTTTCAGGTAAAAGACGTTACTGGTGCTGTTATTATAGGGTACTTATGCATAAGTATTATTAAAATAATGTGGATTTGAAACTGTTGATAGGTAGATTCACTGAATTGTTATTACAAATCTGGAAACTCCCAGATGAATAAAATCTTAAGGCCACTAGTAACTTTCAAAAGATCTGCAATTATTAGAGGCATAAGCATATTTATTATTTTTAACAGTGGTAGAGCCATGCGGCAGCTTTTGCTGTCGCACGGATGGGCCGGCTTGAACCGCGGTAGTACCACGACCTCACAGAATACCAGCGTGAAGTAGAGGTTTACCTCTGCGTTTCGCTTGGTGAGTGCAGGTGGCCGGAGGCCCTTTTTACTGGAAATGAGGCATTCCATCTTAGTCCTCACGGATGACAACGCATCTGCATTTTGATTCGCAAACGAGGATAGATGTAGATGTCTATGGGCCGCAGCAACCACTTCCCATCAGGTGGACTGTGTGCTCGTTAGTCACACTTATCCTATAAAAAAAAGATATCTTTTGAAAACCTAAATGACTTTAAAATTCATTGGCACTGTAATAATCAAAAGGATTTTGAAAGTCACTTATCACTTTTCTTATGCTAATCGTTCTTTGCACGTCTATTCTCAAAATCAAAATCAACTTCGCTGCTGTAATCCATTGCAATTATTTAAACAAAACCAATCAGCGTATCACAAATCAACAAACAAGCTATATACCCCATACCAGTTTGATATTTGCGTTGATTTGTCTCACTATGCGTAGCGTAAAGTAGCTAGCGAGCTACTTTATCTGTGCGTTCATTTTGATGAGCGCATAGTGTCGTCTAACACTCAAGTGACGTTTGTGAAACAAAATTTCGCCCACTGTGCGTTAAAGCCTACTGTGCGCACGCATAGTATCGTTCTTGAATACGGGTGTAAGTTACTGTGTTTTACGTAGTTGCTGTATTTACAATCTACGATAATTTTTGTTACCCTGGTACATCCACGTACGCGTACAACATGCCGCTTAAGAGAACCCCGCCGCTTACACCCACAAATTTAAATGTCGCCTTAGCTCATTCTCATACACACTCAGATCCAAACTTGAGTATATCTGTGGATATTGAGGATGCATTATCTAATGTGACCCAACGTAATTTCAATACTAAAACGAAGAGGGAAAAATTAGGAGAAAAGAGTGATTTAGACGACTTTAAGTCATTAATGATGAATATGTTTCAAGATCTAAAGAATAAAATGAACGAGATAAAAGATCAAAACAATGAGCTTAAGGAATCAGTTAAATTCACGTTCGTAAATATGAAGAGGTATTGGAAAAGTTGCAAAAAATTGAAGAAGATCGGGAATGCATACGTCAATTAGAAGACAAAATAGACCAACTAGAGAGGCAAGCTCGTGCTACCAGCTTAGAGATAAGAAATATACCAAAAATTTGTGACAAAAGTAAGCAGGGACTCTCTAAGATAGTCGTTGAAATAGGTAAAATTATTAACGTGCCGATACACGATGCCGGTGTGAAGGATATATTCCGCCTGAACACTAAAAAAACTAAACCTCTAATAATTGAGCTTAATAATGTCATGATGAAGGAACGGATACTGCATGCTGTAAAAAAATTTAATAAGGATAATAAAGAAAATAAATTGAACACTAAACATTTAAAGATGGATATGCCCTATGTCCCGATTTTTATATCTGAGAACCTTACCACAAAAGTAAACGACTGTTCTTCTTAGCGAGAGAATATGGATCCCAAAACAACTTTAAATATTGTTGGACGTCCTATGGAAAGGTGTTCCTCAGAAAATAAGATGGTGCACCACTTATTCGGATTGAGTCAGAAATCGACATAAGTAAATTAAGAAATAAATTGTGACTAGTCTTATCAAGCTCAGATTTAAGTACTTGCTGTGCTATTAAATTTATTCAACCCACAAATTTATTTAAAAAAAAAATATTTTTCTACTTAAATTATTTTTGTCAAAATATTTTTATTTTACTTTCGTAATATCGAATAAAGTGTCGCTGCAAATGCTTTATACACAAACACATTACATGAACGCCACAGAAATTCTATTCATATATACTATCACACCGCGCCAAACTCTCACACAAATACTGATACAAACTATTATCCATAAACAATTAAAAATAACTCATTATACAATAAAATTCATTGGTTTATATAACCGCCTGATACTCACAAATATTTTTTTTATGATTGTTGTATACGAGCTCTGCAGTCCTTTAATTCTATTTATTTAATTTCAATAGTTTAAATTTAGATATAATTAGTGAAATTGATATCGCCGGTGACATCAATTGTAGAATCGTAAATGATATTGCATGCTTTATTAGAAAAGATACTGATTTTAAAAATTTAGGTAGTAATTCATTGAATATTATAACAGTTAACATTCGTAGTATTCAACGTAACCTAGAAACATTCTTAATATTATTAGCTCATCTTGAAATTCCAATAGATATAATAGTACTGACGGAGTGTTGGATTAACGAAAACACAATTATCCCTGTAATTAATAATTATAATTCATTTAGTACTAAAATAAATCATAATCAGAATAACGGTGTTGTCCTATACGTAAAATGAAAATATTCCAAATGTACAAATATATGAACCTAAAATCAATGATGGCAGCTGTTTAGTTCTAAAAATTCTAAATAAAATTTCTTTATTCGCTACTTATAGATCACCAAGTTTTAGAAACCCCACGGCGTACCTCGACTCTATAGAAAAATTACTAAGTGAAACTCACTCAGAACATATTATTTTTACAGGAGATATTAATCTTGATATCCTCCCGCAGAACATCACAGGATACTTATTAGACTATTTAAATCTTATGGCAGCGTACGGCCTTCAACAAGGAATTGACAAACGAACAAGAAAAGATAGTTGTTTAGATCATTTTATGGTCAAAAGTAGTAGTTCAGTACAACAAACATTTGTATTTGAACCTTTTACTGATCATTGCCCTATACTCCTACATCTTGAAAATTCTAATCTGAAGAGAACTAATTACCAGTATGATAAAATTATTATAGACTTTGAAAAATTAGGCGTGGCACTAAGATCTCTTCCGTGGGTAGAATACTATAATTTAAAAACTGCTGATGAAATGGCAAGCTTTCTGATCTCCAAACTGCAAGAATGTATTGTAGACAACAGTACAGTGAAAACAATTGCAAGCAGACACAAACCCTTAAAGCCTTAGCTAACTGCAAATGTATACGCAATAGAGACAAATTATATAAAATCTTAAAGAAATCGGGAGATGATGACTATCTAAAAAAGAATTACTTAAGTTATAGAAACATCTGTAACTCTATGTTAAAAAATCTAAAACGTAACAACTACCAATTACGGTTGACTAAATCCATCGGTAACGCAAAAAGAACATGGCAAATAATAAAAGAAACTAGTAATTTAAAAGTAAACAAATCAGTATCTACAGAACTATTGAACAAAGAAAATAATCCATCCTCGTCCCTAAACAAAGTAAATGAGTACTTTACCTCCATTGGTGGTGAATTAGCTCATAGTATTCTGAACAAAAAAAAATGAAAATGAATCTTCCTTAGCTTGTAAAGCCAATAAATTAGACAAGGCCCCACTTCAATCGATGTCACTTAGTTCAGTGGACGCAGGTGAAGTTAGAAGTATTATTAGTAGCCTTAAAAATAGCAGTGCTTCAGGATGGGATGGGATACCTACTAATGTACTAAAATATTTTCAAGAAATCGTAGCAGAACCTATTTCATATCTTTGCAACACTAGTTTTATTACGGGTATTTTTCCAACTACGCTCAAAAAGTCAATAATTATCCCAATTCACAAATCAGGTGACAAATCTTTAACATTTAATTATAGACCCATTTCGCTGTTATGTGTTTTATCCAAAGTAATCGAAAAATTAGTAAATAAAAGATTAACAAACTACTTAGAGTCAAATAACTATATTTCAAAAAATCAGTTCGGATTCAGACCTAACAAATCCACCGAAGATTCTCTTCTTAAGCTTACAGAATACATTACTCAACATGTAGATGAAGGTGATAAATGTATGGGTGTATTTATTGACTTGCAGAAAGCTTTCGATACCGTCTCAATACCCAATTTTGTTGACTCGATTACAAAATGTGGGTGTCCGAGGTGTAGTTCTGTCATGGTTTGGAACTTACTTAACTGGGAGGACTCAGTGTGTCAGAGTTGATAAATATGTCAGTCAGGATCTTTCTTGCTCGTATGGTGTCCCACAAGGCAGCACACTTGGGCCAACCCTTTTCTTAATATATATAAATCAGTTAGCCGAACTAGATCTTGAACGAGCAGACATCACCATGTATGCGGATGACACAGTGATTCTATTCCATGATAGCACATGGGAAAAAACCAAACACTTGGCTGAAAAGGGGTTACCTGAAGTGGCAAATTGGCTCGAAGATAGTCTTCTGTCACTTAACACTTCTAAAACCTCATACATCTGTTTTAGTAAAACTAGTGTCTCAAGTCCTTTGAGCGATCCTGGATTACAACTGCACTCAAATAAATGCAATAGACAACCACATACCCCTTGCGATTGCCCAAAACTTAACAGGCCCAAAACTGTGAAATATTTAGGGATCACTGTCGATGAAAATTTGCATTGGGCTCCACATCTCAAAATCACATCAATCAGAATAAGGAAACTAATATACGTTTTTGAATCACTGCTTCAGGTGGCAAATTCTAAATTACTGATACAAACTTTCAATGCGCTTTGTCAATCAGTCATTACCTATGGGATCTGTACATGGGGTGGGGCAGGCAAAACGTACCTAATAGATGTTGAAAGAGCACAACGTATTGTGCTCAAAGTGTTACTTTTTCTTCCGTATAGGCATCCCACAACACTGGTGTATGAAAAGGCACAGATACTTCTGTTCGAGCGCCACAAGGCCGGAGCATGTTCAGATGAGACAGCGCCATCTATTTCATACCATGTACAACAAAATAGCGACATCTAGATCGCCGTACTGTAACTAGGAAGTAACTTAACCATTGTATCGATCACAGAATGTGTTATCTATAGAACCTAAGCAATTAGTTCCATTGTAATACCGCTGTAATGTAATGGCGCTGTATGAAACTATAAATATAGAGAGCCTTGTCAAGCTCGTCCATTTTGATCGCATTTTGATCGCATTTGATCGACTGCACAACAATAAACAAATATATTCCAAGAGACCAGTCTTTGCTGTAACATATTTTTGGTGACCCCTACTGCAAGAAGGGCAAAAAAAAAAAAAGAAAACGCAGAGGCCAAGCAGATATACACAAGGAGAAGAGCGACGCCCGCCCGACCAAGCAACTCCGACAACGTGGCGCGTGGCACGTGGCGCGGTGGTGAAACAAACGTGCGAGGTGCGAGGCGCGAGGCTGCGAGGCTGCGAGGCTACAGAGCTTCGAGGCTGCCCTGGACACAAAAAACGAGCACGGGAACCGAGTGCCGTGCATCGTTGAAAAAGAAGAAAGAAAATCGGGTACCACAAGACTTCAATCGCCTGGTGAGACCTTTCCTTTCTTCTTTTACAAGCGAAGAGCTGCGATCTCCCTCACAGGACTGCAATTCGGCGTCGCTGTGTATCAATTTCTTCAATTGCGCGTGTCGTTCGAGTGGCACGTGGCACGTGGCGGCACGTGGTGTGCCGGCCAACCAACCAACCAAGGCGAATACGAAGCCAGCGGACAAGAGGAAACAGAGAAAAGTGAGCATCCTTTCTTATTCCTTCCCTTCCGTATTTTTTCTGGTTTAGTATACCCACTAATTTACTAGTAAAAATGTTTAGTGATGAGGCTAACGACAAGCCAACTCCTTTAGAGTGTCAAGAACTAAGGGAATTAAAAAAGAAGCGAAAATCCTATAGAGGAAAACTTACTATGTACTGCCATTTTGTAAAGAAATTTAGAGAAATTAACGTAGAAAAATTATCTGCCTCTCAAATATTAGACTTACAACTAAGAACCGAAGCTGTAGGGTCTATATACAATATTTTAGATACTATACAAGAAAGGATCGATGTATTGTGTACCGATATAGACGAGCAATTAGCAGACCGTCAAAAATATGATGATGCCTATTTTGAAAATGTAGCTCATGCTAAATTAATGATAAATTCCAAGCAATCCGGACATACCCCCAACCAAGTACAAGTTGTAAATGTTCAAAATAAACCAGAGACACAGGACATAATTAGATATCCTGAAATTTCATTACCATCATTTAGCGGAGGAATGAACGATTGGTTGGAATTTAGAGAAACTTTTGATTCACTAATTAACCAAAGTCAAATGAATAGCATTCAAAAATACAAATATCTACGAAGCTGCTTACAAGGTGGCGCTCTGGAGGTAGTCAGCTCACTCGAATTCACAAGCGAGAATTACTGCTTGGCTTGGAATCTACTCTGTGAGAGGTACAACAACCCACGTTTATTAATAAATAAGCATCTGAAAGGGCTATTCAATATGGAAACAATTTCATTACAAGCTAGCTCTTTGAGGTCTGTCATAGATAATATATCCAAACATTTACGATCCCTAAAGTCACTTTCGGTACCTGTTAGTGAGTGGGACCTAGTAATTATACATTTTATTAGTTCCAAATTACCACTTTCCATACAAAGAAAGTGGGAAGAGCGGATTAGCTCGAAGGAGTTGCCTTCGTTGCAGGAATTTAAGGAATTTCTCCGCTCTCAAGCTGACCTGCTAGAAGTGTCACACTCCGACGAAGTAAGTTCTGACAGTCGCGACAAAAGGTCTTTGGTGGCCACGTCCTCCTCCGTTACTCCGAGACCAGATAAGCAAAATTTGCATCAATGTCCACAGTGCAAAGGTAAGCATTATATTAATCAGTGCCCAGGATTTTTAAGTCTGAGTCCAGTGATGCGCATCCGCGCCGTCAAAAGGTCAAAGCTCTGCCTCAACTGCCTGAGCCCTAACCATGCAGTGATAAACTGTCGCTCATCAACGTGTAGGCAATGTCAAGGTAAGCATAATACACTTCTCCACATACCTACCGAAGGTACACAACACCAGCAAACAATTCAATCACATCCAACAACGCTACTAAACTCGCATTTGGCGCATACAAATCAACAAACTAATCATACCGAGAACAAAACGCAGCGATCAGCTGGCGTAACCAATGAGTATATAACCACTACTACACAGCCACAGACTAATAAGGCATTTGCACAACCGAGTGCAAACAAATCAAACAGTGCGCGGTCTATTGCTGCCGGACCAGCGACACTTACGAATACGGTGACTTTACATGTCGTACACAACAAAACTATTTTTCTCTCCACCGCTCGTGTCTATGTTTTTGACAGTAAAAATAAACGTCACACTTTACGAATTTTGCTGGACTCGGGATTCTCACCCCATATGGGTGGTAGTTGGGAGGCAGCCGTCAAAGGTGTTAAGTTTTACTTAAAAAGGACATTAAATCAAAGTTTGTTAACGTATGAGGAGTTCGCTACTCTTTTAATAGAAATTGAGGGAGTACTAAACAGTCGACCCCTTTGCCCCCTCCCTACTTCCGACACAGACATAATCCAAGTCCTTACCCCTGCTCACTTCCTCATTGGAAGACCGATTACTTCTCTGCCAGACTTCGAATACAAAGACATACCGATGACGAGATTGAAACACTTTCAACAACTCCAACAGATGTACCAGGGATTCTGGAGAAGATGGTCACGTGACTACGTGGGGCTCCCTCAGCAGCGAAGCAAATGGCGAAGCTCCAAAGGACCCAGTCTGGCTGTCGGCACGATCGTCCTAGTCAAAGACGATCGCCTCCCTCCCTGTCTTTGGGCGCTGGCGAGGACCCGGGCCCTGACAACACTGTTCGTGTCGCAACGATGAAGACGTCGAAGGGAGCCATCATCAAGCGTAGTTTCAACTCGATTTGCCCTTTACCAACGGACTGTAATTAGTGTCTAGTTTATAGGTACCTAATACTAGTATATAGGTAGTCATCATTAAGCATATCCTAATTAAGTTTCAATATGTTATTTAAGTACATAAGTTTACTTTACATTTCTTGCAAATAAATATTGGTTTCAAAGTAGGGATCAAGTTTAGGTAGGTAATAAAATGAAAGCCTTTCCTATTGTTCAAACTTAGCTTAGGGGTGTTTCACTTATTTTGATTTATTCAATTTTCATTCATTTAGATATGCCCAGGTCATGGACAAACTGTTTAGAAAGCTCGGCAGTTTCTTTGTGACAGGGTAAATATTTGGGTAGGTAAATTACCAAAGAGTAATTTAAATTTGCAATTTGGTTTTGAAATGGTAATATTAGTTTACCTATTTACTTTCTTCAATTTGAAATTACCATTTCAAGGCCGGAGCATGTTCGAGCGCCACAAGGCCGGAGCATGTTCAGATGAGACAGCGCCATCTATTTCATACCATGTACAACAAAATAGCGACATCTAGATCGCCGTACTGTAACTAGGAAGTAACTTAACCATTGTATCGATCACAGAATGTGTTATCTATAGAACCTAAGCAATTAGTTCCATTGTAATACCGCTGTAATGTAATGGCGCTGTATGAAACTATAAATATAGAGAGCCTTGTCAAGCTCGTCCATTTTGATCGCATTTTGATCGCATTTGATCGACTGCACAACAATAAACAAATATATTCCAAGAGACCAGTCTTTGCTGTAAACAACTTCATCATCATCATTACAGCCCTTCACAAGTAGTGTGTAAGAAAATTATTTATATACCAATGTATCAGACGATTCCAAAGGTACTCTGCACCCAATAAACTTGACATTAAAAACTATAATAGAAGAAATAAAGTCGATAAATACTTAGTCCCTAGAATACATAGCGCTTTTGCCAAACGACAATTTTATCACCTTGCACCATTACTATACAATAAATTTAATAAAATTTGTGTTAGTAAGAGCTACAACAACCATCAAATCAAAAGTAAAATAATTAGTTGGCTGAAAACTTGTGACTATGAAGCTACTGAATGTCTATTAACCTCTAATTTGTAAATCATAATTAATTTAGGCAATCATAACAATCATACAAATTTAAAAAATTAAAATCATGTACGCACACACACTCATTCTCTCTGTCTCTCACACATACAAACACACACACTGACACACACACACACACACACACGCACACACATACACACACGCACACAAACACACACACGCACATACACACATGCACACAAACACACAGAGCGCGCGCGCGCACGCATGCAGATTTAGAAACACGTGTCTATATGTCTTTTTTTGTGTTTTTATTCAACAATAGTTTTCTAAATATAGGAAGGAATTATCTCCTGTTACTTAGGTTAACCTTTTACAGGAGATAGGGCCACATTGATATGTATAAATTGTTTTTTTGTTGCAATAAAATTTTTTCAATTTTTTCAAATTCATTTTCGATAGTTCTTAGGTAGGTGATATGATGTTACCTTTCCAAGGGGCGCTTCAATAAACATATTTGCGCAAACGAATGTTCCCATTTATCTCCAAAACGATTTGACCGATTTAAATACAATTTCTGTAAAGGGCTACTGATTCATTGGCGATAGTTCTTAGATAGGTGGTATGATGTTATATCACCAGGGGGCGCTACAATAAACATATTTGTGGAAACGAATTTTCTCATTTGTCTCCAAAACCGTATAACCGATTTAGAAATAGTTTTCTGTAAATGATTTTTGATTAATCGGCAATGGTTTTTTAATATATGTTATAGTGTTAACTCACCAGAGGGCACTGCAATAATCATATTTGTGCGAACAAATTTATCAATTTATCTCTAAAATGGTTTGACCAATTAAGAGTTTTCTGAAAGGGTTTGTGATTCATATAGGATACTTCTAAGTGGAGTGTTATGGTGTTAACTTGCCAAGGGGTACTGCTATAAACCTTTTTTTACGCACCAAAATGAATTATAGAAAATTATTCCCCAGGACAGCTTGACAGATTTAGATGCGCTTACCGATGTCACATAGCATATTTTGATTCTTAGGGTGCTTATATAAAGAAACAGGTTTCCGGTACAGACAAATCTGTGATGGTCGGTACCCATCGGTGCAGGTTTAACCTACATAAAGACACAGGTAAATCTGGCCTTATTGACAACCATGGCCTCCAGTTCATCGGACAACGATTTTTTACTTCTGGAAAGTGTTTATTTTAAATGTCGAAACACATAACGCGAGCGAGAAAAACGGTGGAATGTACATTTGGTAGATTATATTTAAAGTGGCGTTTATTATCTAAATGCATTGAAACTGGTATTGAACTAGCTGACAAAATCGTGAAAACTATGTGTTTGTTGCATAATATAATTATTGATATAGAGGGAATTGAGAGAAACTTTACTCCTATAAATCTTGTACGGCGAAGATGGCACTACCAAAGACTGATCCCACCTTCAAATGTAGCTACAAACGTCAGAAGCAATTTTGTTCAATATATCAGACATAATCACTTGTTGTACTGTACAGTTAAAAAATAAATATGCAAATAAATCTATTTTTTATTATAGGTACTTACCATCCTGTTTTATTTCCAAACTAATCTCTTTACAACACTTACCGGTGACATTTTTGTTGCTATGAAACTTATTTCTTTTGTCCCATAAAGGTTGTTTATCAAATACCAAGGCTATCAAAACTTCGTTATCCACGTCCATTTTCATAAACATATACACCCTACACCGGCAAACGCTTAAACCCGTATGGCTCGGTACAGGTAGTCGGTACCGACAAGTACAGATTTGTCTGTACCGGAAACCTGTTTCTTTATGTAAGCACCCATTTGTGGCCTTTCTTCGGCTTCTTCGTTTTATGACACGCGCAACGTGCTTCTCAATTGTTCTAACAAAATCTTCCAACGCTATGTTATTATGTGGATTGTTGAAGAGTTTTCTTTGATTTAGAATGGTTACTGCTACGCCATCTAAAGAGCGTATTGTACTAAAAGTCACATATGCTTGCCCTTTTTCGAATGTTTTGGTCCAAGTTTTGGGTCCAGAAGAGAGTGCCTTGCACTTTAATATGCACTGTAACGGCCCAACCTAATTAACCGCCGAACTACTCCCATGCTGCCATTGCCATATTTGTTCCCAATTTCAATATAGAATAGCTAGGAGATGCAGCAATTTATATATTAATTAAAGACTACATTTATTTACATACCTACTCGAAGTAATTTATAATTAGTCACAAAAGCATAAAATTTCTTTTTTTATAGGATAAGGGTGACAAACGAGCACACAGTCCACCTGATGGTAAGTGGTTGCTGCGGCCCATAGACATATACATCTATCCTCGGTTGCAAATCAAAATGCAGATGCGCTGCCACCCGTGAAGACTAAGATGGAATGCCTCATTTCCAGTAAAAAGGGCCTCCGGCCACCTGCACTCACCAAGCGAAACGCAGAGGTAAACCTCTACTTCACGCTGGTATTCCGTGAGGTCGTGGTACCACCCAGGTTCGAGCCGGCCCATCCGTGCGACAGCAAAAGCTGCCGCGTAACTCTACCACTGTTTAAGAAATGTATGAATAAGAAAACATGCAAAATTTTTGTTCGTTTCAAGGCATGGCAGGCCCGACGGGTTTTTCTTGGGTAATTATATTACCTAATAGGTAGGTAAATATGTGTTATACCTGTATTGGATATTATAGCTGTGTATATAGCTACGACTAACAAATAGGTACGCAAAGGTAGGACTGACTTAGGAAAGTCATAATTAGTTGTTTATTACGACACACCCACTACAAATCAAACCCTTTTTAAAACGCTTTTTATTTTTATCTATCGTGACTTACTTTCTTTTAGTCGAGGGTTTTAAAAAAACTTTACTTAATCCTTTTTCGATTATAACTTTTATATCCGTCGTGGGTTTTTTCAAAATGTTTAATTTTGCTTTTTATTATTTATTATATATTGCTACACCTACGTCAAATTCTTACAACTCCATGGGTTGACTGGTAAAGAATGCCTCAAGGCATTAAGTCCGCCCTTTGTATTCTTTTGTTTTAAGGAATGCAATAATGAATAAATAAATTTTCAAAAATACATAAATTCTATTTTTTATTATCATACACTACAAGTTCTCTGGTATGGGTATTTGTGTAATTGGTTTTTCGGAAACGGTTCTAACGATTGGATGAAGTTTTGTATTTATTAAGGTAATTATTTACTTTCCAAGTATAACTAGAGAGATTTTACTTATTGTCACTCTTGAAAAGTTGTTGCCTTGGTACTTCCAGTCGTTTCTGCGAAATCGATTCATATAAAGCCATGAATCCAAAGCATAATCTTCTGCTCGACCTTTGCGGTAGCAGAAAGAGTAAGTAATTGAGGACACGCACAATTTCCCCCAAACATAACTTAACCTCCCACACTTCGATTTTTTACGTCCATCATATCTAATATCTATACTGTATACAAATAAATTAAATTGAAGTGTCTGTTTGCAATGTCAAAATAACAGCCTTTTACTAATTGAATATGAAAGTATATACGGTACTTATAACAAAAACACAATTTTGAACATTTTTATTTGTCTGTCTGTGCGTCTGTTTGTTCCGGGTAATCTCCAAAACGGCTGGACCGATGTTGACGAGACTTTCACTGGTATATAGCTCATGTGGCTGTACAAAAGTTTTAATTTTAAATTATTAATCTACATCTGAACCAAAATTCGCATCTTTACGTACTCTATAATAAAAAGGGACGTTTAGGATCATAGACAACATATATATCTTTCAATGTCAATGGGCCTGGCATAAAGCTCTAAGCGCGGACAACCGATGGGGTTGAAGGAGAAACGTTGTCGAGTGGCAACCTCATACCGGTAGACGAAGTGTAGAGCGGCCCCCTACTGGATCGAGTGACGACCTGGTAAGACATGCAGAAATGCGATGGATGCAGTTGGCTCAGGACCTTGTAGAATTTCTTGGCCTATGTTTAGACGTGGACTTGTGATGGGCTGTAATGATGATGATAAGACTCACAATAATCCAAGATATAATCTTTTCATATAGTTCCTAGGTCACCTGCATTAATCGACTTCCTGCATATCTTATCAGGTCATCAAGAAAACTACACTTCGCTTACCGGTACGAGTTTGCCACTCGAGAACCTTTTTTCAGTTGTCGATTCTTTGAGTTATATGAGTGGCCCATTGATACTTCAGCTTACTGATCCGTTGGGGTACGCCGGTAAATTTCGTTCTGTTGTGGATATCCATATTATGAAATCTGTCACACACATAAACTACGAGCATAGTCCTTTCCATAGCTCGCTAAGCAACCGGTTTTATTTAATTTTAAATATAAACATTAATATCATATATGTCATCTGTGTAACTCCTTAATTCTTTTGAATAATGTTTTGTTAAAAGAGTTAAATAGGTTTGATGAATAAACAACATCTCTCATTAAATAAATCAGATTCATACTTTTCACGTATAATCAAACAAGTTGAATAGTGTCAGATCGTCGTTGAGTTCATTTATGTTGCTATAATAAACACGGCTATTGTGTGGCCTGTCTCTTATGTGACAGCTGACAAAAACGTTTTAAAGGAATATAATTACATCACGAAAACTTAGACGTGTATTTAAAGTTGCCAAATTCCATTATTTAAATTATTCAAACGAAACCTCTTAACGGTTAATGTTACGGCCGGCAGCTGCCTATCCCAGGAGTAGAATCCTTCGCGGCCCATAGACGAAGAAGCTACAGGCAGATGCTGGTCGGGCGTCCTCACGCCACGGTTTAAAGTTTAATTACACTAAACAATCCGGGGGGAGCGTTACAAATATGGAACAGAGCTTACTTACCTCTATTCAAGGCGACTGGTCCCTCAGGATTCGGTCAGGTCTCGTGTGGATGTATTGTGCTAGAAAGTAAAGGTCAGTGATGTGTATTTGGGTGTGGCTGGTAGTGTTATTGACCTTATTTGACCGTTCCCCCTGCAGCAGTTCGGCCCTCAGCTCCTCTCCAAGCTAAGGTCGCCTTCCGCAGTCACTTTCTTCCTTAGTTACTATTGACTCGCGAAAATGAACACAGAACGTACGGGTCAAAGGTCACCGTTATTTCTAGAATATTAACTACCGCACTAGTAACTAATACAGTCGAATCCACTTATACAGATTCTGCGTTAAACCTAAAGTCCCGGGTAAACTCTCAACACGCGCTACCATTCCCAGTGGTATATTTACTATACGCGCCTATCATAAAATTAAGAGCTCCCGACCAAAAAACGGACTGCCTTCTCCTTCGACGCGAAGAAGACATCTAATCTTTCGCTCTCGACTCCCACCGTTCAGTAAGCTCGGACGTTCAACACGCGCGAACGTCATCCCGTATCAGCCGAGCCGAGAGCCATCTAACGTCGATGCCTGACACCAACGCTTTTGCGTAAACAAACCCCCGTCCCGGACATAAGGATTTAGGTCCGCGAGCAAACCGGTCAGCGGGACTGGGTCGCGACGGCAAGTTGCAAGATCGAATCTACAACCAAACTAGGCCACCCTACGCACCCAATCAGATCTTGCAACCCTGACCAAAATTACAGCCCCAACGTGGGCTAGCCGGAAAGTTGAACTGGATGCCCTTCCTGGTCATCGCAGCACATAAATAAGTCCTATTTCTAGACAGAAGTCAGACGACCTCCTTCAAACACCTATCTGCGCTCCTATGATTAGTTCCGCAACTCGACCGGATCAGGTTTGCAAACAGCGACGCGACACGAAGCGGCCCAGAGGGACCTTCAAGCTTCAGTGCAGAGAGCACCCCCAAATTCCCCATGAACGTCGTCTGTGGAGAGCTGAACGAAACGCACAGATAGTCCCTAGCAGGTGATCCTATGCTCATATTTCAACTAATTTTTCAAAAGCATCAATGTTCAATTACAGAATTAATTAAAACAAGTAATCACCGATGCACATAGGTCAACTTGGCAAAGTAAACAAAACAATAAACGTAAGGGACAGCCCTATTTCTTATTTCAAATAAATATCTTAGACAGTGCCAACAAAATCTAAACCAAAAGAGAATTGACTCCTATTTCCTTCGGCAACCACAGGGTTATCTAATTTCAACCTTCCTTATCACAAAGCAAAATGATTAAACACTATCACAAACATATACATAATTTTCAAAATAGAGCGCCATTCAAATTTCAAATGAATTCAAACTTCCCTTCAGCACAGGCGCGACAATCAAATACAATTACAAGCATACGCACAAGCACTCAAAAAGGGCACACAATTTAATCTCCATTTTCCGTGCAACAGCAAACGCAGTGATCAAATGTATTTACAAAACATATGCAGCAGCATTTAAAGGAGTATTTTAAATTCAATTCTTTTAATCACAACCGCTACAATATGAATTTCGCGGAAAACTCAAAGCATTTTAATTTAAATTTAAAGAATTTTTAGCTAAGTGCTCGACCAAACCAAATCTAATACCCCTTGAGAGCGTGATTCAACGCTCCAGGGGGCCCTAATCTTCCCACCACCAAGTGGAGGCCACACCGCGTGAACCCGATACTGACAGAGCGCAACCGCTAACGGTCGCCACTCGGGTTGTACGCCCTCACTGAGGCCGTCGGCAACAGAACAGCTTGACAAGTGGACTGTTGACGGCTTAAGGCTCAGTAGAGGCAGCCATGGTGGGAGCTAAGGCGGCAGCTAGCTAGGGCCGCCTCCATCAAATGGGGTACAGTGGTACACCAGTCGCGGCCACTCAGCTAACGGGAGTGGGAAGGGTCCAGCGGACCGATGAGTGGCCGTGAAGTTCCTCTTCGCACGCTGAGGGGGGGTGATGACACCCCCGCCCCTGGGGGAATTACCCCCCGACTGGTCGGGGGAGGGACCCCTTTCAAACCTAGGGGCCTGGTGGCTATCCGGCGGGCGCCGAGCGTCGCCCGTCAGAGGGAGTGGCGGAGCGCCCCCGCCCGTGGGGGTCGAGGGCCTGGCAGTGCCCCGAGAGGAGACGCCGTTTGCACCCAGGCACAGTACGGCATGGTGATTGCCCTGGCAATGCAGACAGAGCCGCTGGTGCGGACAGTCTCGCTGAAGGTGCCCTTCCAAACAGGAGTAGCACCAGCGGCGCTCCTTGACGATAGTTCGCCTCGCCGGAACCGGCTTACTTAATAATTTTGGGCAAGACGTTACCCGGTGATCAGATGCTCGACAATAGGAGCAGGGGGGGGTTGACGACGACTTGCCCGGCGGATTTCGCCTCTCACTGGGCACGGCTCGTAAGTCGTCGACGGTGCCCGCCGCGTGCTCGATCTGTCGGCACTGCTCCTCCAAAAACCGCAGCAGGTCATAGAAGGGCGGAATATAGGAGGCCTCGTCCCCGCCGTACCTCTCCTCAAAATGCATTTGAAGGTCGAGAGGTAGACGGGACAGCACGATGCGGAGCAACAAGAAGGCCCATTCGCCCACTGGTAAATCCAGCCGCCTCAACATATTACAGGCCACCAAGACTGGATCCAACAGGTCCGGACGTAGTCTGGCCCGGTCACTCAGCAGCGGGAGGCTCAGAAGCTGCTTAACTGTTCGTCCGCAATTCGCCGGACGTTGGCGTATCTTCTGGCTAGGAGGTCCCGAGCAGTCTGGTAGGCGTCGTCTGACAAGCTCAAATGGCTGACAACGCCCAGGGCCTCCCCCTCCAGTGAGGCCAAGAGGTACGCCATCTTCTGGCTCGGAGTCAAGTCACTCCGGGCGTCCACTAGGCCGTCGAAAAGACCAACGAAGGTCAGCCACTCGGAAAGGACCCCGGAGAACTTTGGCAAGTCCAGAGTTGGGAGTCGTCCCAACAGCTCCGGCTGAGGCTGCTTCCGAACGGACTCGGGCAGGCCACTCGTCCGAGCTTCACGCGCCTCTTCGGCATACCTGCCTTCAGCCTCGATCAACTCGTCCGTGAGCCACAAGAACTGCTCGTAGTCTGCGAAGTAGGAGTCCAGGACTCCCTTTTCCACATCCGAATCCTCGAGCTCAGCGTAAGCCTCCTCCACTGCAGCCCTTCGAGCATCGACCTGCTCGAACCGCTTCATCAAATTATGGACCCTATCCGGTCGACCTATCAAAGCATGGGCGCTGGTGGCCCAGCGTAACTCAGTCCGCAGGCAACGGATTAGCATCTTGGGCGAGGACATCACTACTAAATACAAATTACGACGCCGCTCGAGCACAATTACAAAAATAACAAATAAAAAATACAAAAAAATTAACAGCTAACCAATGCAGTTCCTATCAAATCGAGTTGAATAGAAATTACACAAATAAGAACCGCTATTTATTAAATCAAACACAAGTTAGTACAAAAGAAAAGGCAAATCAAATTAACAAACAAATACAAACACTATACAACATACTACTGCGATCAAATCAAGTTAAATTCAAATTACGTAAATACAAATTACCACTCTTTAGTTCAAATACAAATTACAATACGAAAGATACATAACGAAGATACACATCAACAAAAAATGCCTTGCTCGGAAATCGACCCTTCGATAAGTAATACACCACAACTATCCGCAACGATAATTAACCGATTACGCAAAAATAACCATCTACCTACATGACGCAATCTCCCGCTTGCGCGCTAAACGGGCGCGGTTTTTTAAATTTACCCGCAAACAACAAAGCAAGCTAACAAAGAAAGGAATTCTATTATTACGTATATAATAAAAAAAATATTTTTACGTATTACGGACGGGCGTGATTGTAGACACAAAATTAAACCAATCAACCCAACGCTCCCTGCCACCAAAATTATTTAATTTTTATCAAATACTATGGTCGGTGGATCGACCGGGAATCGATCCCAGCACCGCGTTCTGCTACCAAATGTTACGGCCGGCAGCTGCCTATCCCAGGAGTAGAATCCTTCGCGGCCCATAGACGAGGAAGCTACAGGCAGATGCTGGTCGGGCGTCCTCACGCCACGGGTTAAAAGTCTAATTACACTAAACAATCCAGGGGGAGCGTTACAAATATGGAACAGAGCTTACTTACCTCTATTCAAGGCGACTGGTCCCTCAGGATTCGGTCAGGTCTCGTGTGGATGTATTGTGCTAGAAAGTAAAGGTCAGTGATGTGTATTTGGGTGTGGCTGGTAGTGTTATTGACCTTATTTGACCGTTCCCCCTGCAGCAGTTCGGCCCTCAGCTCCTCTCCAAGCTAAGGTCGCCTTCCGCAGTCACTTTCTTCCTTAGTTACGATTGACTCGCGAAAATGAACACAGAACGTACGGGTCAAAGGTCACCGTTATTTCTAGAATATTAACTACCGCACTAGTAACTAATACAGTCGAATCCACTTATACAGATTCTGCGTTAAACCTAAAGTCCCGGGTAAACTCTCAACACGCGCTACCATTCCCAGTGGTATATTTACTATACGCGCCTATCATAAAATTAAGAGCTCCCGACCAAAAAACGGACTGCCTTCTCCTTCGACGCGAAGAAGACATCTAATCTTTCGCTCTCGACTCCCACCGTTCAGTAAGCTCGGACGTTCAACACGCGCGAACGACATCCCGTATCAGCCGAGCCGAGAGCCATCTAACGTCGATGCCTGACACCAACGCTTTTGCGTAAACAGTTAACAAATTTGTTTGGGCAAACTTCGCTCTCAGTTGCTTGTTATCATGAAATATTAATTAGATTTATTTTAATTAATGCTTCAAAATTAATTCTCTGACAGCTTCATTGACTTGAGTAGACAGTTGTTGTTGTCAAACTGTATTATTATTAAATTTTATTATTATAATTTCTATTGAAAATAATTTTGACAAACATTATTTTTTATTATCATTATTATTTGTTTCAAAACATAGTTTATTCTGCGTGATGGATTGTAATGTAGTAAATAGATGATGATAAGATTTTTCAAATGATTGTCTTCATAAATATAGACATTACGGTAGTAAAATTTCTTTATATTTATTGGTACTAATCTCTTAACTATTTTACCGTCGCACAGAAGTTCCAACAGCTTAGTCAAGGTTTGAAGTGTATGAGAGCCAGTACATTCCAGTTTGTTCAGTTTGTGTCCACCTGATAACAAGTCGCTAATGCAGTTCATTGACACCTGAAGCATATTTTAACCAAAGGAGTCTATAGATGCATTGTCATCTCTGAGGACTAACATGAAATTCCTCACAGTCTGTTCTGGTCTTCTATACCCTTCAGTCTACAAAACAACAGCGCAGACTAATATTTGGCTCCAAATTGCTGCTTTTGCCGTCAAGGGGTATTACCATCTCGTTTACGTCAAGCGTAAAGTACCATTACCGGCGACGGGTAGCAAAGTCAAATGTACGGTGTGGGAGATATCTGACACTGCGATCGTCATTACGACTGCCAAGCAGAAAGATTAAGGTGGATCCTCACTACAGCGACGAGGCCATGACCAGAAGTGGACTTTTCACATGTAGATAAAGAAAAGAAAGAATGATGATGACGTTGATCGTAGAAGCAGTTAGTAACTTCATATTTTATCGTTTATTGCAATGACCTTAAGCTAAGTGTTATTACATATTGCAATTTCAAGTTCTTCGGTTTTGGGCATTTACCATTCGATGCACAGCAGTATTATGCTATTTTTGGTCGATTACGCATATTTGTGGCGCAGTCATAATCAAGCAGAAGCGTGGTCCTACTATGCGAGAGAAGAACAAGTAACTTAGTATTGAATAAAACTACTTTTACGGATTTTATCACGTTTAATTAACTTATTTTTCTTATTTCTATTAATTCCCGACCTTTCGGGTGCTTTACAGCACTCATGGTCACGGGGGACTGTGGTGATTAACATCCCGATGTCAAAGTTAACCCGGAATACCTTCAGCTTTTTTAATTATTAATTTTGGTCCGATCTACGCAGAATGAACTTACTGTGTCTTGAAGTCTTGCAGTGGTATGCTTGGGTTTAGTTTTATTTTATTAATTACAGGATCCCAAGCAGGTGGTAGTACCCAGCCTACCTATTTGAATTTAGGATGTTTTTTAATTTCAATAACCTCACGTATCATCCATGGCAGGAATCGATGTTCTTTCGCGAGAATTTGTGGTTTATCAAATCTAATGTAATGGCGGGGGCCGTCTAGGATATGATCACGAACTGCAGACTTCCCGGAACGTTGGTGCTTCACGTCAGCTGTGTTTTTTACGCGGGTTTTGGTCGTTTTGTTTGCCCTATATATGAGAGACCACATTCATAATCAAGCTTTTACACTCCTGCATCTTGTAGAGGAAAAATAAGAAAAATAAGTAAATAAACGAAATAAAATCCGTAAAAGTAGTTTTATTCAATGTGTAGTGTTAATGAAAGTGAAATCATTAAGTAACTTACTACATAATGCTACGCACTATTACACATAATATGATCATTATAGCTCTGATTTTTCAAACATCACGTAAAGGTTATCTAAGGGATAAAAAGCAGCAAAAAATAACAGCTATATGGATTTCAATTATTTCACTTGTATATACAGTCATGTAATAATTTATTTTATTGATAACTTTTATCTGATTTTAGTGATAATTTTCAACCACGAGTGCAGCATAAAATATAAGATAAAAGTTCAATTTTATAGTTAAAAGTTAAATGTTACAATCCTTATTTTTAGACATGTAGAGCCAAAATTTTAGTTTATTAAATCCAAAGAATATTATCTTTTGAGTAAAATTGTTTTGTGATACCGACGTCTACACATTGAATTCTATAGGTAAAATCATTTTATAGAACAAGGAAACAAAAATTGATTGATTCTCAAGGTGGTCCGTAAAATAGACTAATCTTTATATATAAAAATTACGTGTCACGTTGTTTGTCCGCGATGGACACCTAAACTACTGAACTGATTTCAATGAAATTTTGCACACTGTGTGTATTTTGATCCAACTTGAGAGATAGGATAGTTTTTAAAAATGACCCTAAATGACCCTCAAATTTATTTATTGCGAATTTAAGGATTTTTATAGGCAGGGTCGTTGGAAAGGGTAGAACAGCGTCTGCCTGGCGAGCTAGTTTTAATATAAATCGATAAGATATGAAATCGTGAATTGTTAAGAATGGTTTGGAAATGATAATTTTATTCAATATAATTAATTTTATTTCATCATCATCATCATTACAACCCTTCACAAGTGCACTGCTGAACATAGGCCTCCCCCAAGGAATGCCACAAAGCACGGTTTTAAACCACCTGCACCCATCGACTTCCTACATGTCTTACCAGGTCCATCTTACCATCTAGTAGGGGGTTGTCCTACACTTCACCTACCGGTACAAGGCTGCCACTCGAGAACATTTTTTCCCCATCTGTTGTCGGTTCTTCGAGCTTTATGGCCGGCCCTTTGCCACTTCAACTTACTAATCCGTTGGGCTATGTTGGTCACTTTGGTTCTATTGCAGATATCCTCATTTCTAAGTTTATCATGCAAAGAAATCCCGAGCATAGCCTACTCCATTTTAATTATTTGATAATAAATTTGTAATTTTTTAATTCTCTATTTTAACATTTATAATGTATATTAGCCATTTTTAAGGCACCGCATACAGTTAAGGTCGAGCGAGATAATAGGAAGCACTTTATACTGAACTAGCCATGGCATCACCCGCGTATATCACGCTCATGACACCTCGCTTCACATGACACTTCGCTCTCTTTCGGTTCTCATCGCGCGGTTAGGTGTCGATCGCGCACCGAGCAATGTTGAATTATTTAATTTTTCATTATCTCTTAAACTTGCGTCCAAATTACATTCTATAAAGAGCAAAGCTTATCTTCATAAAATTGTCTTGATGATGAAATTAATTTCGTTCGTAAGAATTAATATGCCATGCCGAATAATAACGCTCATAAATCACATTTTAAATTTCAATATTTTTTGTAACAAAATACGTTATTGTGGCTTATAAGAAATAGGACTTATATATTTTTTTAGATAGAAGAAAGATCTATATTTTTCTAGAACATGCTATTTACGTATCAATAACCATTACGCAAGCGCACGTGGATTAGTCAGTTCAGGAGAGCTTTTTCTTCCAACTTGCTTAACAAAAATCTATAGCTAAGGTTAGCTGAGAGGTGTACCGAGATGTAATGCTAGATAACCTATAACTATTCCTCGTGAATCTGGCTATAATATACAAAAAAATTATCAAATTGGACTGATGTTTTCAGAGGTTAATGTGTTGAAACAAATAAAAACTCATTTCAATTTAGATAGATATTTTTCTCCTATTGATTTAAATATTTGTCTGTTTCAGTGTCGCTTTTTCGATTTATATATATATAATATATATATATAAGTCTTCACTTCAAAAATCTTATCTTACTTATATCTTATCTTACTTGTATCTTATTTTAATAAACGTTTCCCACAAAGTAGGATTTTCTTCTGCCTTATGGAGGCAGTTTACGTACACAAATTACACAAAGATAAACAACCAGACCTGGAACAATTATTGCAGGCCATACAATTACTTGTTCTGTGCGGGATTTGAACCCGCGACTCCAGCGCAGCAATTCAACGCTAAGCCACTGCGCCACTCGGAGCCGTTCATTCCAACAAGATATGCATTTAGGTTTTGTCCCCGTGATTACTTTACTTTCCGGTGGAAAAATATCACGTGTCAATCCACATGCTCCTCTGCGAACTGGTAGACTTCATAATATATCCAGGACATATTTATTTTCTCAAACATACAGTTTCCTCAAAATGATGTAAAATATCATCACTTGCTTATTCATTACATTTTTGAATACTTGCTTAATATTTATCGTAACCTATTTTTAATAAAGAAATAAATTACGCAATTTTTCTATTTTGTCACATTATTTTTTCATAAACTGCAATATGAGAAATTTGAAAACGCCGTTACGGTGGAAACGGGGAAGATATCGTTTTGTTCCAATAACAATTTCCAATTTTATTTCAATCTTGTAGAAGGAAATCAAAAGCCCTGAAGCGATTGCAGTCGTGGGGCGTAAGGATATCAGAAGTGAAATCCTTGTTTTAATAAATAAGGATCAGGTACACACAAAAAAAGTCTAATTAAAAGCAATTTAATACATATATACAATGTGTCCGATCACGACCTTGCGATAATTTAAGGTTACAAAATATACCTAATTTCATCGACAAAAACACCCATATATGGGGGTCTACCTTATACATATTCAAACAGCCCTAACTCTCGAGTTATGCAATTAAGAACAATAATTTTAATGTCAATTTGTAAGTAATATCCTTAAGTATTAGGGCAGTATTAAAAATTTAGTATCAAATTGTTAGTTTTTGAAGTATGTTGAGAAAAATAAAAAAACAGTAAATTTTTTTTTACTTAAATTAGCATTAAAATTTTTTTTAAGATATCTTGAAGGGAAAACTTTCCATGATGTTTATTTTTATTTGATAGATGCTATTTTTACCTTTTAAATAACATTTTTTTTTACACCTGTAAGACCTTTCTGTCCAGAGAAATATGCAACTTTTGGCTGAGGTATCTACAAGAAAAAAAAATTAAATGGCAGCCATTCCGATATGGGTGTTTTTGTCGATGAATTTAGGTATATTTTGTAACCTTAAATTATCGCTAGGTCGTGACCGGACACACTGTATATATTGTCTAAATGTCGTTTAAATGTAACTTTGGAAAACTGTAAATAAGCTTTTGTACATTATTCGAATATCATTACAACATCACAGACAAACACTATAAAGACACAACAACTCTTTATAGGACAATAAACAATCACTAATAAGTATGTGACAAATTCTATAAAGACATACAACAACTCTTTATAACAGCGGTAGAGCCAGGCGGCAGCTTTTGTTGTCGCACGGATAGGCCGGCTCGAACCGGGGTGGTACCACGACCTCACAAAATACCAGCGTGAAGTAGAGGTTTACCTCTGCGTTTCGCTTGGTGAGTGCAGGTGGCCGGAGGCCCTTTTTACTGGAAATGAGGCCTTCCATCTTAGTCCTCACGGGTAACAACGCATCTGCATTTTGATTCGCAAACGAGGATAGATGTAGATGTCTATGGGCCGCAGCAACCACTTACCATCAGGTGGACTGTGTGCTCGTTTGTCACCCTTATCCTATAAAAAAAAAAACTGATCTCATATCCGTCGATTTTAAGACGCACTTTGAGTTATGAGTATACTCGTAGCTGCATTCAATAGTCTTAGAGAACTGTATAACCGCCCAAAAATACTGTTTAATGTGAGAACAAGGAAGCAAACGATTTAAATGTGTTGTCTAAAGAATGAATATGCATGTTGTCTTTAATTAATGTAATTGGTTTAAACGTTTTTAACAGTGGTAGAGCCAGGCGGCAGCTTTTACTGTCGCACGGATGGGCCGGCTCGAACCGGGGTGGTACCACGACCTCACAGAAAACCAGCGTGAAGTAGCAGTTTACCTCTGCGATTCGCTTGGTGAGTGTAGGTGGCCGGAGGCCCTTTTTACTGGAAATGAGGCATTCCATCTTAGTCCTCACGGGTGACAACGCATCTACATTTTTCTAGATGTAGATGTCTATGGGCCGCAACAACCACTTACCATCAGGTGGACTGTGTACTCGTTTGTCACCCTTATCCTATAAAAAAATTAAAGTAACAATAAATAAAGATAATTATGTTTATATTATGTATATATCCACTATCCCATATCATCCCGTGGGTGTCGTAAGAGGCGACAGCGGGAAACAAATCAGATGGACACCAACTAAATTTAAAAAACTGCGTGCAACTATGCCAAATATTCCCCTATGAGGCAATCTATGGTGGAGGTCTATGTACAGCAGTGGACTTCAATAGGTTATAACGGAAACAGTTTCGAATGTAATATTATTAGTTATTTATCTGCATATCATTTTCGTTTGCTTGTGAAAGCCTGCTATTGGCGAACAGGCACACAGGCGTCCTATAGTACGGAGTATTTGGCGATCGCAGATTTCTCGCTGCTATGATTACACGTCACCGGTCCGATGTGTTTTACATCCGGTTTACGTGAGTGTAGATTTTGTTATAGAATAAGGGTGACAAACGAGAATGCCTAATTTCCAATAATAAGGGTATCCGGTTCTCTACACTCACCATACAAAACGCAGCAGCGTTGAGCTGCTATTTTACACATGTTTTACGCTTTTAGATTATACCGCACATTACTGAAAGCCACATATTTCTGAAATTTGCGATAGTTAACTTTTACGACACCCACGGGATAAAAACAGGCTTTCAACAATTCGTCTGCTCAGCGTTTTGAGTGCAGTTGGCCATCTTTCATTATCTATTAAAAAAAATCTTCCATTTCATATTTACTCAAATACTACTTAAACTAACATTACAGATTTTATCGCGTTTGTGATAAGGCTTATTTAGTGTTAACAGTTTAAATATCTTATTTTTGGAACGAAGTTCCTAATCGGCCGGTACGAATTTGGTGGATGACGGCTAGACAAGAAAAAGTGTAAGATTTTTCCGTCACGACCCCCTTTTCTATAGTGCGAACGAGATGGAAAAATATCAAGTTGCCATGAAAGAAATATTATTTTAAATGACGTTTAATTTTAATAAACCCTAGTAATTCATTTTTTGTGTTTGTTAATCAATAGTTATGACAACACTGAATCATTTGTTGTTATTGTTAGCTAAATTTCTAAAATTAATAAACACTTCTTATAAAAATTTAGTAAAATTATAAATCACACAAAATTGTAAATTATAACATAGATCAACGTTAAACTTTGATGTAGAAGACACGTTTCATAAAGATTTCATAAAACTAAATGCTTGTACATTTACATAAATTTCAAAACTTTTATTAAAGAAACGAGCCAAGCGAAGTTAAGCTGTGAAAGTGGAACGGTCAGTTTTTCATGTATTTAAATGTTAAATAATATTAAGCGCTCATCCGATTTTATGATCCTTTATTTTTCCGAGCATTAAGGCTAAGTTCACGAACACGTTCATCATCATCCTCGTTATAGTAATTGTTACAGTCCCTCATAAGTCTACTGACGAACTAATACCTTCCCCCATATTGAACCATTTCTCAATCTAGTGGTGGGCCACTCTGCTCACCGGCATGAGGCTGCTATTCGAGAACTTTTCATCTCCATCGGTTGTCGATTATTCGAGTTATATGACCGGCCAATTGCTATGTCAGCATTCTAATCAATTAGTGTTCTGCTTAGCTAAATTACGGCCGAGGCTCAGGAGACTGATAAATGAAAAAAATATCCATATAACAACCAAATGCCACAGTTTATTGATGAGAAGCATCGCCAGTACGAGCTTTGGGATACGCGAGTAAGCTGTGTCTACCAGCCGCCCAGCGTGGTAAGTATCGAAAGATCCTTTAACATATTAATGCCACTTAATATATTCTTGAAAAGGCCTTTATCCAGTTTTTGATTTAATTTAAAGACTGTTAAAGACTAAAAGAATGAGAAACTAAAATAATTTAAAATTAAAAATTTTGTATAGCCGACTTCAATATAAGTTATTGAGAATAACTCAAAAACTATTGGTCAGACCTTGATCAAATTTATATGGGACCACACAAGAAGTATCAGCTTTCATATAAAAAAAGAATCATCGAAATCGGTCTATCCAGTAAAAATTATGAGGTAACACACATAAAAAAAAACATACGTGTCGAATTGAGTACCGTCTCCTTTTTGGATGTCAGCAGACAAACCGAATTTTGCGTTTTTAGGTTAGTTTATAATTGTATCCTAGAGGGGATCGAATGCGTCTTATGTTTACTTAATGAAACGTTTTACACATTTTTTTCTAGCTCAGCCGCTCCGAAGGCGTGGATATCGCACGTCTATTTGGTCACGTGTGTGGGGCGACCGTGAGTATCTTCGAACTACTTCCGTAACATAAACAGAAACAGAAACTTTTTTATTCAATATAGATTATAAATAATAGTTATTGAAAGTTACTCTTTTGTTTAATTACCACTGGTTCGAAAAAAACCTCTGTCCTGGGAAGAACCAGCAAGAAACCCAGCGAGATTTTTTTTTTAAATAACAGCCTACAATCATGTATGTTACACAATTAACCACACAAAACAAATTAGAAATAGCTTGGTAGCGATCACCTCATTTCCAGGGGTTATTATCGTTCATATATTCCTTAATATTATATTATAACCATTTTTATACAAACTTTGTTTAATAAAGTTTTTGAACTTTGAGCACGTCAAATTTGGTATATTTTCTGGGAGTTTGTTGTAAAAGCGTGGTGGAGTCGAGTAACTGGTACTACTAGCTTTTGTCTGTTCCTAGTATTTACAAAATGAATATCACTTATTTTGTATTTTTGTGTACCTATTTTACATTTTCATGAAGGTATTGAGAGGCCAAAGTTAATATAATTTCCTTAAATTTTTGTCGGAGCGACTCTTAGGTTTTAAATCATAGATTGCTCTTATGGCCCTCTTTTGTAAAATTTGCTATCTGTCTTAAATTATATTTGGATAGGTAATACCTACCTCTTGTCAAAAATTTATTTAGTAAATTATTTATGTCCATTAAATTAATTCTATTATTATAATTATAACAATTAGATATCAAGTTTAAATTGTTATTACCTACATGAAAAGTTATTTATTAATTAATTTAATTTGTATCTTATTTTATTTTCCTGTGGCCAACTCTGTATGTAAGGCAATGTAAACAAGATAATTTTATGAACATTTAAAGTATTTAGATAATCAATATATTTTAATAATTGAGTTTTGTTTACATTGCCTCTTCTCCCAACAAGAATTATTAATGTGCTATTAAGGCAAAACTTACTAGTTAAACTTTACTCATTATATGACTAAAGGATGATCCAGGCATACAATAATTACTAACCAGAAGTCCTTTTAAACAGTTATTTAACATCATGCCCAAATTTTTGCCTATGTCATCACAATACATAATAACTTTATTTTTTTTTAATATATAAACTACTTTTTAAGTTAATATTCTTTGTCATGGCACTGTCATAGAGTGTAGATGAAAATAATGAGTCCTTACTGTTAGCATTATTATTTATACATACTGTCCGTGATAAAACTGGTATAGAGCGCTGATACTCACTATGATGTTTTATTAAGTAGTCAAAGCGCCCCATTCATTATACTTACGTGATTTTGCCAGATCATTCATGGCCAATATGTGTTCTTTTATCTCATCCTGAGCCGATGCATATTTTTCTGATATGGTTAGTAGGGAGTTTTTAAGTGATAAAATTGTTGAATTTAGACACGCTCTATCAGTCTCATAACAGTTATCCATATTTTCCACCTCAATCTAATATAATTTAAGCTTATTAATTAATTATTGCTTTTCTTTACATACATTTATATAATTTTTGACATTAACTTTAGTTTTAATTAACTTTTGCACTTTCCTCATATATATTTTAGAACGTATTAGAACAAACGGTTTGCTTCGTTTTTTGTAATGCGTACAGCAAAGGAGTGGAATAATTTGCCGGCGTCTATCTTTCCGTCCGAATACAATCTGGGCGACTTCAAGGCAAGAGTGAGTAGGTTTTGTTACGGTAAGACAGTGCGATTTATCATCTAGGGCTGCATCACCACTTACCACCAGGTGGGCTTGTGGTCAAACACTGGCTTATAATAATAAAAAAAATATATTTTTATATATTTCTTTAATTTCTTCTGCTGCAGGTAATCCTTGCTGCTGTTCTTGGTGTGACATAATCATCACCAGTCAAATCGATTGTTATGGAGGGTTGCAATACTTTAGAAGATTCACATTTTATGATCTCATTGAACAGACTTTGAATTTGGGACGCTTTCAAGTTATCATCGCAATCATCGCGGTGACAACGCATCTACATTTTGAATTGTAATAGAGGATAGATGTAGATGTCTATGGATCGCAGCAACCACTTACCTTACTTAGGTGGACTGTGTGCTCGTTTGTCACCCTTATACTATAAAAAAACAATCTGCTCACTAGCTTCATTTAACTGTAACTGCAATGCAGCAATTAATCCCTCATTTTCAATTCCTCATATTCCTTGCTGCGTTGGTCAAACTCATCGACTGTTCTCTGAAGTTGATCCCTTTCTATTAAAACAAAAGTATATTCTTTATGCAACTTAACCATATCACTTTTTAGCTGAGTATTTTTAGCAATTATATTTATTATTTCCTTTTCATAGTCAACGATATGCAAATATTTGTGGACTACCAGCGACGACGACGTCTGTCTGAACACGCATCACGCAAAAACCTGTGAACCGATTTGGATGGGACATTTACTGGCAGATAGTTGATGTTATAAGGTATACTATAATAAAACTCTAACACGACGATTTCTGTAGATTGATTCGTTTTTTAAATTTGAATTGGAGAATACATATGCCAAAACAATTTTTTTAGAAACGTTGTCTGTCTGTCTGTCTGAATACGCATCACGAAAAAACCTGTGAATCGTTTTGGATGTGTCTTTTTTGACTATCGTATTACAAAGAGATCGATCCGTTGGAATAATTATTATTCATCACGCTATCTATCATAGGAGCTGGGCAGTAGGTATATATCTCCCTTTTGCAACTACAAAAAGGTTTACAGTTTAGTTTTTCGTGAGGTTGAAAAATTACATTATTCGAATTTGAGTTGTTTTTATATTATTCCTATCCGTTATTATGTAAATATCGTAGTTTTTATTTTAGTGTGATAATCAACAAAATATTTTAATTTTACCTAGATGGAACTATAAGTATATTAAAGCAAGGTTTGGTTTTATTATACGCGGGTTATGATACATATTTAGACGCACAGTTTAATCCGCTGGATGTAGAAGCGTGTAAATAGAATCATCATCATCGTCATCATTACAGCCCTTCACAAGTCCACTGCTGAACATAGGCCTCCCCCAAAGAATGCCACAAAGCACGGCCCTGAGCCACCTGCATCCATCGACTTCCTGCATGTCTTACCAGGTCGTCACTCCATCTCGTGGGGGGACGCCCTACACTTCGCCTACCGGTACGAGGCTGCCACTCGAGAACCTTTCTTCCCCATCGGTTGTCGGTTCTTCGAGCTATATGGCCGGCCCACTGCCACTTCAGCTTACTAATCCGTTGGGCTATGTCGGTTACTCTGGTTCTACTGCGGATATCCTTATTCCTAAGTTTATCACGCAGAGAAACTCCGAGCATAGCCCTCTCCATAGCTCGCTGAGCGACCTTGAGCTTCCTCATACGGCCAGCAGTGAAAGACCACGTCTCAGTTCCGTAAGTCATCACTGGCAACACGCACTGGTTGTACAATTTTGTTTTAAGGTTTTGAGGTATGTCTGACGAGAAGATGTGTCGTAGCTTCCCGAACGCTGCCCAGCCGAGTTGAATCCGCCGATTGACCTCTCGGTCGAAGTTGGACTTACCTAGTCGGACTATTTGTCCCAGGTAAACATACTCGTCAACAACTTCGAGCTTAGTGCTCCCAACAACTACCGGCATAGGTGTGACATGGACATTAAACATAATCTTTGTTTTGTCCATGTTCATCTTAAGACCTATCCGTTGGGAGACACTATTGAGGTCATTGAGCATAGTGCTTAAGTCCTCCAGCGATTCTGCCATAAGGACTATATCGTCGGCAAATCGAAGGTGAGTGATGTACTCGCCATTGATGTTAATACCGTATCCTTTCCAGTCCAGAAGCTTGAAAACGTCTTCCAATGCAGCGGTGAAGAGTTTCGGGGATATAACATCAACCTGTCTTACACCTCTCTGCAATTGGATAGGTTTCGTACTCTGGTTCTGTACTCGGATAGCCATCGTAGCTCTACTGTACAAACACTTCAGCACTTCGATATACCGACAGTCAACTTGGCACCGCTGAAGGGACTGCAGCACCGCCCAAATTTCTACGGAATCAAAGGTTTTCTCATAGTCCACATACGCCAGATATAGTGGCAAATTGTACTCTTCGGACTTCTGTAAAATTAGCCGTAGGGTATGTATGTGGTCTATGGTGCTAAAGCCCTTTCAGAAACCGGCTTGTTCAGGAGACTGGAAGTCGGCAAGTCTTCGCGCGAGACGATTCGTAATGACTCTCGAAAACAGCAAAAGCAAAATTTTTGCTGAGTCAAAAATTTTCCAGGGTCGGGGGGAAAATGTAGTGTTATGCAACTTACATTTCATTGTACACTAATTCTCCATTCTGCTTTGATATTCTGCATTCATGTTTTGCATCACTTTATACTATTTTTTTCATTCTGTTTTTGATTCTCTGCATTTATATTTTGCATCACCTTTATTTATGTAGGATCCTGTAACGTTTTTACACAATAACATATCATTTTACTGCGTATTTTCACACTATTTAGTACTTTTAAACTAGCTGTCAACGAAGTCTTACCTTTTTTTGGTCTTTTATTGAATTATCTGTAACTCTACAATTTCAGGCTTAGTGTACGTTGTCGTGCATTAGTTTTTCCTATGTGATTTTTATCTCGTTTCTTACTTAAATGTAATAGTTTCTTAATAACAGTCCCAAAACTAAAAATTCCTCAATTTGACAACCATTGTTTTTGTGGTTGTTATGGTAACTTTTATTTAAATTCGTCTCTGGTATGATGTTCTTTCTACATAAATACTTTTTGGCTGTAGGTCATTTACAATAAATTTCGTTTTAATTTAAATAATTTCTCGTTCTCTCTAAAAAGGTATAAAAGCCAAACAATTGGAGAATACAGGACAGTCTCGCTTCGGTTCTCAAACGAGAAACATCTACTAAAGGCCTTATCCCGGGGCCGCTTTGCCCCGGGATCCTGCAAGCCTCCATCTACATCCGGCGCATCCTGAAGTCGTCGGCGCATCCTGAAAACCAGGCGCCGGGATCCTGCAAGCCTCCATCTACATCCGGCGCATCCTGAAGTCGTCGGCGCATCCTGCAAACCAGGCACATCCTGCAAGCCAGGCGTTGGAATCCTGCAAGCCTTAAGCCGTGTTGGGTGGTAAGGCTTCCCAAGGCGCTGCTGACGTCGAGAAGATCCTCGGATCTGTGGGTATTGAGGCACTGAATCCGAGATACTGAAGAAGGTCATCTCGTAACTCAATGGCAAGAGTGAAGAACTGATCGCGCAGGGTCGTGAGAAGTTGTCGACCATGCCCGTCGGTGGAGCAGCGCCCGTGGGCGCGGTCGCCGCTGCTGCAGCGCCGGCAGCTGAGAAGAAGGAAGAGAGAGTCCAAGAAGGAAGATTCTGAGTCTGACGATGAAGTTATGGGCTTCGGTCTCTTCGACTAAAGCTTGCTTAATTTAATTTTTAATTCTTCACCTTTACTGCGCCTTGTCCATTCCCTTTTGACTTAATTGCTTTCCCTTTCGTTCTTAACTCAGTATTCATCATTCATTTATACATCCTTTTCATACCTTCAAAATTCTAAAACAAAACTTCTTCTAGTTTTTCAACTTATCTGGATTATATTTAGGCCTACATATAACACTTCATTTACATTCATCACTCTAAGTTACATTCATCACTCTAATATTTTTATTCTAGGTAACATAAAGAGGTACAATTTTTAATTTTTATTTCTTAAACTCAACTTTACACTTTGCACTTTATATAAATTTGTTTTTGAAAGCTGAAGTGAAGCGAACCATAACTTTTCTAAACATTTATTAACTTTTAGTTTGTATATATGTATAAATATCACCACTTTCACCTTATTATTTCTATACATTTATTAACTGTTAATTTGTATATATGTATAAATACTTTTCTAAACATTTATTAACTGCTAATTTGTATATTTGTATATATGTATAAACCTTCACCTGGGAGCAACTGACTACTCCCTTAATTTTCTTCATCTTTATCTTCACTTAGGAGCGGCTAACTACTCCCTTAATTTTCTTCACCTTTATCTTCACTTGGGAGCAGCTGACTACTCCCTTAATGTTCTTTATCTTTATCTTCACTTAGGAGCGGTTGACAACTCCTTAAATAAGCCTGAATGTCCTTTTGAAAACACACTTTTAGAGTGGTGTCTCTTCGACTAATTTTTTTTTTTCCACGCAGGAGCGGTTGACTACTCCTTAAATAAGCCTTAATGTCGTTTTGAAAACACACTTTTAGAGTGGTAGTCATTGAATGTGAATTCCACCCTTACCTGAATGCAGAGGATGAATGTAAGAGAAAGTATATCTGATTTTGACTGGTGATGTCTGTTTCTGCAAAGCTGTGTTTTTATGGTTTAGTTTAGAATGTACATGACAAAATTTTTGCTGAGTCAAAAATTTTCCAGGGTCGGGGGGAAAATGTAGTGTTATGCAACTTACATTTCATTGTACACTAATTCTCCATTCTGCTTTGATATTCTGCATTCATGTTTTGCATCACTTTATACTATTTTTTTCATTCTGTTTTTGATTCTCTGCATTTATATTTTGCATCACCTTTATTTATGTAGGATCCTGTAACGTTTTTACACAATAACATATCATTTTACTGCGTATTTTCACACTATTTAGTACTTTTAAACTAGCTGTCAACGAAGTCTTACCTTTTTTTTGGTCTTTTATTGAATTATCTGTAACTCTACAATTTCAAGCTTAGTGTACGTTGTCGTGCATTAGTTTTTCCTATGTGATTTTTATATCGTTTCTTACTTAAATGTAATAGTTTCTTAATAACAGTCCTAAAACTAAAAATTCCTCAATTTGACAACCATTGTTTTTGTGGTTGTTATGGTAACTTTTATTTAAATTCGTCTCTGGTATGATGTTCTTTCTACATAAATACTTTTTGGCTGTAGGTCATTAACAATAAATTTCGTTTTAATTTAAATAATTTCTCGTTCTCTCTAAAAAGGTATAAAAGCCAAACAATTGGAGAATACAGGACAGTCTCGCTTCGGTTCTCAAACGAGAAACATCTACTAAAGGCCTTATCCCGGGGCCGCTTTGCCCCGGGATCCTGCAAGCCTCCATCTACACGTGAAGTCGTCGGTGAATTCTAATTCAAGTGCGGGGCCACACTACTCCGCGCGCTATGACTGCTTGATCCAGGCGCTGAGTGCAGCCTACTGCCCGCGCTACCTTCAGGCGCGCTTCGACTGCTGGCTCCAGGCGCTGCGTCTCTACTGCCCGCGCTACCTCTGGGCGCGGCGACTACTTCTCCAAGAACTGAGCACACCTACCCCAGGCGCTACGTGCGCCGGCTCCGGACGCTGCGTGTGCCCAGTCCAGGCGCTGCGTGCCGTCGCCGCTGAGAAATCTTAAGCTCTGCGTGTGCCTACTTCTACAAAAGCAGCGAGACTCCAGGCTCCACTATAAAACTATATTGTCCCATTCTCCAACCTTTATTTTTTTTTAAACCTAATTATAATCTCATTTCATCCATCACCTTCATATTTCATTTTTTTTATAAGATTGTAAATACCTTTTAAAAAATTATAATATATTATTTTCTTGGTCTATTTTGTTGTTTTGCTGTTCTTAGGTTAGGTTCTTTCTCTTTTAATTGTCGCTTCACGTAAAACTATATTGTCCTATTCTCCAACCTTTATTTTTTTTTAAACCTAATTGTAATCTCATTTCATCCATCACCTTCATATTTCATTTTTTTTATAAGATTGTAAATACCTTTTAAAAAATTATAATATATTATTTTCTTGGTCTATTTTGTTGTTTTGCTGTTCTTAGGTTAGGTTCTTTCTCTTTTAATTGTCGCTTCACGATAGTTTGGCGCCCAACGTGGGGCCTGGAGCCTCGCTGTTTTGTAGAAGTAGGCACACGCAGAGCTTGAGGTTTCTCAGCGGCGACGGCACGCAGCGCCTGGACTGGGCACACGCAGCGTCCGGAGCCGGCGCACGTAGCGCCTGGGGTAGGTGTGCTCAGTTCTTGGAGAAGTAGTCGCCGCGCCCAGAGGTAGCGCGGGCAGTAGGGACGCAGCGCCTAGAGCCAGCAGTCGAAGCGCGCCTGAAGGTAGCGCGGGCAGTAGGCTGCACTCTGAGCCTGGATCAAGCAGTCGTAGCGCGCGGAGTAGTGTGGCCCCGCACTTGAATTAGAATTCACCGACGACTTCACGTGTAGATGGAGGCTTGCAGGATCCCGGGGCAAAGCGGCCCCAGGATAAGGCCTTTAGTAGATGTTTCTCGTTTGAGAACCGAAGCGAGACTGTCCTGTATTCTCCAATTGTTTGGCTTTTATACCTTTTTAGAGAGAACGAGAAATTATTTAAATTAAAACGAAATTTATTGTAAATGACCTACAGCCAAAAAGTATTTATGTAGAAAGAACATCATACCAGAGACGAATTTAAATAAAAGTTACCATAACAACCACAAAAACAATGGTTGTCAAATTGAGGAATTTTTAGTTTTAGGACTGTTATTAAGAAACTATTACATTTAAGTAAGAAACGAGATTAAAATCACATAGGAAAAACTAATGCACGACAACGTACACTAAGCCTGAAATTGTAGAGTTACAGAGAATTCAATAAAAGACCAAAAAAAGGTAAGATTTCGTTGACAGCTAGTTTAAAAGTACTAAATAGTGTGAAAATACGCAGTAAAATGATATGTTATTGTGTAAAAACGTTACAGGATCCTATATAAATAAAGGTGATGCAAAATATAAATGCAGAGAATCAAAAACAGAATGAAAAAAAAAATATAAAGTGATGCAAAACATGAATGCAGAATATCAAAGCAGAATGGAGAGTTAGTGTACAATGAAATGTAAGTTGCATAACACTACAAGAGCTTCTGAAGGACTTCAAGTACCGGTCTTCCACCCGCTTTCAGAAGCTCCGCTGTAATTCCATCCTCGCCTGGGGCCTTGCCGTTTTTAAGGTGCTGGAGAGCCATTCTAATCTCGCTCAGACTGACGTCTGGGATATCTTCGGAATAGTGTCGGATAAGACTCGCTCTTGGATCGTTTCTCACACTTGCATGTGGCTCCAACGATGACGTGTACAGCTGCCCATAGAACCTCTCAATCTCACTCAAAATCTCAAGTGCCCCAGAAGCGATGCTACCACATTCGGTCTTCAGCTTTGACAGTTGGCTCTTTCTGGCAGACAGATCTCTGGCAAAGACTTTGGAGCCTTGGTTCCGCTCGATCGCTTCTTCAATACGAGCTGTATTGAAGTTGAGTAAGTCCTGCCGCATGCATTTGGAGATCCGTCTGTTCAGTTGCCTGTATGCTGTCAAATCTGTTGAAGAATGTAGCCTCATCTCCCGTCTAACAGCCATGAGATTAAGAGTGTGATCGGAGAGTTTTTGTGTTCTTCTGCGGCGGGTCTTGCAGAACTTAGCTCCGACCGCATGGACAGTTTCCACGAGCTTGTCATTCATATCGTCCACTTCATTGCAGTCTTCTAGGCACTGAAAACGGTTTTGTAACTCGAGCTGAAAGGTTTCGGGACTTTGGATTAGAGCACGAGGGGGACGGAGCGTTGACTTCATCAGACGAGACCTCTCCAACTTAACATTTAGGTTCAGTGTGCCTCTAATCATTCGGTGATCGCTGCCGATTTTCACTCTCGCGATCACTGAGACATCACTGAACAGTTGTCGTCTGGTCGTCATAATGAAGTCAATCTCGTTTTTTGTCGAACCGTCGGGTCTCGACCAGGTCCACTTCCTGTGGGGCCGCTTCTTGAAGAAAGAGTTCATCATAAAGAGTCCCTCTTTCTCCATGAAGTCGGCCAGCTGCTGGCCCCTTGGGTTCCGTTGCCCTATTCCAAATTTCCCTACTTTCAGCTCACCGTTCTCTCTTGTGCCTAGTTTTGCATTGAAGTCTCCCATTAACACCGTATATTGGGTTTTGGAGGAATGCATGGCTCTAGAGATATCCTCATACATTTTCTCCACCTCCTCATTCGGGTGTGCCGAGGTTGGTGCGTAAACCTGTATGACCTTCAGCGAATACCGTTTGGTGATTCTGAGTATAAGGTCCCTCGTCGACACACTCAACACAATAAACCCTCGTCGACACACTCCCGATCTTTACAACGTTGTTAACGAGAGACTTGTGGACGATAAATCCGACACCTCCTTGGGACAGATGGTCGCCCTCACGGTGATAGAGCAAGTTGCCGGATTCGAGGATTACCGTGTCCTCCCCCTCTCTTCGGACCTCGGATAATCCTATAATATGCCAGCGCAACTTGTCTATCTCTTCTTCCAGCTCCACGATCTTCTCGTCAGTCCTCCGGGTGCGTGCGTTGTACGTTGCCAGGTCGAGTCGTCGTAGGTGACAACCGAACCTCCACCGGAGATTCTTAGCACCCCCTGCCCCGCCGTTACCATGGTCGCCACCGAAGCCAGGAATAGCGGGGCCACCGGGGACTGGGGGCCGTCTGTTTGTTACTCTCGTCATTTTTTTATTGTAACTTTGCCTATTATCAGGAAGATGCTGCTGCCCATCTCCCGCCTTGTTTCCCTTTGTCGCCTTGTACGACACCCACGGGAGGATATGGGGTAGTGGATATTCTTGACCGCCACTACACGGCTAAATAGAATAACTTCCTTTTATTACGTAGGAATCGACAAAAAAATTTTAAAAAATTTAAACCCTTAGAGGATGAAATATGCTGTTCCAGCTTTTAAGAAACTTTATTGCTGAGCGATTTCAAATTTATTTGGAGAAAAATTACTAAATGATTTTTTTACTTGAAAATGAGTACTCATGCTTTTGGATTAATGAATTAAATACTTTTTTTTTGACGAGAGTGCAGTTTGCATGAAAAATGGTCTTTAATTGCATACTGTTAGGGAAATTCGTAAAACGAAGTTATTATTTAAGAATAATACATATTTTAGAACTTTACAAAAATCTGCGCTATTTACCCCTTTTGTGGTGGAAAATTGTTATACGAAACAGTAAAGTTGTCTATTTATCATTGTGTATAAGGCAAACCCACCTGACAGTAAGTAGTGATACAATCTTGTTTGGCAAAATGTAGATGAAATAATATGATAATGTTGTCTATATCATATCTATCATTTAAGATACTCCACTCAATAATTGGCAAGACAGTGTGAAACGAGCGAAATAACATTATTGCCTTATTTTAAAGTTTCCCATTTTTATTTTTCTAATAAATCTGTCCTAGTTTATCTACTAGTGACCGCAATACTAGTTAAATTATGCGGGGTGTGCGATAGACAACTTGAAAACTTTGTGCAAGTACTAGCTGGGCAAAATAGTCTAACTTTTCTTTACGTCGCTAAGTTCCCATTGCATTTAAGGAGGATGAGCAATACGACAAAAATCTTATTCATGTTTTTTGTGGTGTATATTAGGTCGGGGAAAAAGTTTCTTCGTATTTTATACACAAACACAAGACATTTTTTTATCAAAGTTGAAGTACATTTAATTATAATATATATGTGCCAATTTTTTCGATAACTTGTTGCCATCTTGAAGGTAGTGACATAATCCCGTTGCTCTAGAAATCTTGGGAGTTTTGATCAAATAAATACGACAAGTAGTTTTGACAGTCTCCTCTTTATGTTAAAATTAATCAAAATTTAAATTAAGTTAACATTAATGTTCCTTTGTTCGTATTTTATGCGCTGCCATTACATTCATCAGATAGCGGTAAAACTTTGTCAACATATTGCAAGAACTTCCGGAAAGGTTATGGGCATAGTACAACTAACTTAGGTACAGTAGGTGGCGCGCGTATCGTACCGACAAATTTATTTGAAAGTCACATATTCTCAATTTCAATTAATGTATTATCATTCCTAATTAAACAATATAACAGTCGCAAATTTAAAACGATATTTCCACAATTATTTCTTCTGCAGCAGCAACGCGCCGGGTACCAGCTAGTGTTATTATAATTATTATAAAAACTACCATTTCAAGCATTCTTTTTTTGTGAAAAATATTAAAAGAAATACAAAAAATTAAGTAATTTTAATTTATTTTCCTTTGATGTATACTTTATTGTTAACGTTTGGGCCGGTCTTTCGACATTCTCAACGAAAATTTTTAAGATATGCTAGGGAATAGATTTAATGCATTTTAAGTACAACTAATTTTACAGATTATATTGCTTTTAATTTTTATTTCTTAATTCCGACATTTCGTTTGTATTTACATTATCCACGGTCACGGAAGGGGGAGAGTCTGAAGTATTTGACGTTATAGTAAACGTAGGCTACCTTCAATTCTATATATTAATTATTGGTTCGATCAATGCAGGACGAGCTGACTGTATCTTGAATTCATGCAGTAGTAAGAATCGATGTTCTCTTTGAAGGAATTATAGTCTATCTAATCAATTAAACCTCATATCTATATTAGGATAACAGCATAGTAACATCTATCATTAATCGAGATAAAATTGTTCTTCATGTATTTATATACAGGGTTATTTTGCAACAACCGGCCACATTTGGATAAGAGGTTCAGAATAGATAACACAAGAGAATGGTGAAAAAATTTAACAAGAAAAAAACTGAAACATTTTATCCTTTATATTCAAAATGTGTGGAAATGCATTATGTTAAGGTGGAAGCTCCAGGGTGGCCCGCGAAATTCAAATTTTCTTACGTTTTTAGGAATTTGCAGGTCAGTGTCAGGTTGTATGTTTAACTAAATATGATTCGGCTATTTCCAGAAAAACTCATTCAAAGGAATCGAACTTAGGGGGTTGTATTGATGATTATAATGACTATAATTCTGTAAATATCTATAATCATATTTTGTAAAACAAACAACTTGACATTGACCTGCAAATTGCAAAAAACGCAAGAAAATGTGAATTTTGCGGGCCACCCTGAAGCTTTCACCTTAAATGCTTGTCATTGATAAATACGCACGCATACATTCGTAATGGAGTGTTGAGTTCGAAAGCAGTTGGTGTTGTTCGGCGATCGCCCTCGGTTACAGATTAGGTATCTAATAGTTGCTTTGACTCGGTAAAAACAAACGCGTCTCCCCGCCCTCTCCCTTCCATTGCACCACTGAGTACGTTCTCCTAGCCGGCCGACAGTCATGCTCACGGGGGATCAAGTCTCTATGGAGCCGATGCAAACGTCGGGTAAAATAAGGGAAACAAAGACAGCGCTATACGCAAGACAGAGAAATCACTATTGAACCATGTTACGCATTGTATTTCAATTACAGTTTAGGAACTTTTATTTTTGCATTTTAATATCTTTGTCGCCTGCCCATTATAATTATCTTTACTTATCTTATAAATTATTAACTATATATTTTATAATATACATAACAAATAAAAGTTGTTTAATCCATGAAAGTATAATAAGTTCCGATTATTTTTATGTCCGATTGAAATAGTTAGTCTGTGCTACAAGCTCTGTAGCCGAAAATATAAATATATCTATGGCTGTTGTGAAATAAAAACATAACCTAGATTATTATTTATTACATATACATAAAATTAAGAAAAGAACAAGTTTCAAAGTTCATTTTACATCAATTAGATATTATATTAAACGGGAATGTTTCAAATCATTTTCAAATTAAATAGAGTTTGTTTTCTTTTTAGTAGTCTTTAGTAACTTTTCCAAGCCAAATTCAAAACTGATGTCGATTTAGTATATTTCGTATATTGTAGAAAAATAACTGTGTGGTGTTACTAGCCAGTGAATATTTAGTTTATGGTGATTTATTAAAGTTGTTTTATTTAATGAAGATGTTTAACGAATAATAATGGGTTACTGAAAACGGTGTGTTCTAAGATGCGTCTATAATCATCTAAAATTGAGTGTCCAAGTTTATTTCTGTGTATAATATTACTACTGTCAATAATATATTATTGACAGTAGTAATATTATACACAAAACACACACATAAAACAATTATTTTCATAGAGATTCAACTATAGTTGAATCTCTATGAAAATAATTGTTTTATTTCTGAAAAACTATTAAACATGTTCCATTCCAATTTTCTACTTATGTATCAATGCATAGCTAATTGTTAACTTTAATCTTACTCTTAAGGTTTGTGTTATTAAATATTTAAAGTTTCCAATATGTTATTCATTTATTACTATTTCCATTCCAATTTTTTACGAATATTCTACATTCGTAGAAAATTGGAATGGAAATAGTAATATATTATGAATAAAACTAGAATATTGAATCTGTGGGTGGGAAATGAGCATTATACACAAGCACACATTCACATCTGGCGCGTAAATTAGTTCATGGATCAAAAACTGGCGCGCTAGTAACGCAATCTGTTGGCATTTTTATTGTATGAAGTTTTCGTTCTTCCCGTTAGGATACATGTATTCTGTGGTCATGCTGCGGCCACACACATTGCGCTAGCGCGAATATTCGCGTTATCACAATATATGTGGCCGGCCTTTCGTAAATACTTCGCACAAAAAGTTTCAAGAACATCGCTTTGCTGTCGGTAAATTTTCGCGCTTCAAAGAGTTTTATCGTGATGGACTTTGCGTGTGCTACTTCAGTCTGCCCACAGACATGATGCGTATCAAAGTAAATTAAAGTTTGCGACGTATTTCCGACATGCATTGGTGTAATGAGAAAATTTTGGAATTTACAAGTAATTACGATTCCGAGCCGATATTATTTATATATTTTTCGTATTTTTTACATATTGACACAATAATAAAAAATAATTATTCACTGTCATATAATACAGAGCGACCGTGGCGTCCATTTTGTTCTTAGCGTGTGTTAAATGCGATAAAATCTACAATGCGCAGTGTGGCCAGGCACCTTCGCGCTAGGCCGTATTTTTATCGCAATAGTTCTGTCGCGATGTGTGTAGCCGAGGCATTAAAAGAGATTATGGATGTAGCCGTACTTATAGAAGTTGCAAGCTCATTCCAAAGTCTAACCGCTTGACTTTCAAAAGAGTGAGACAACCAGACCGATATAAATGAACATGTAGAGAAAGATTGCTATGGGTTTGTTACAGACAGAGAGGCAGACAAACAGACGCGAAACTATTTCCGTAAGGATTTTGGTTTGCTAATTAAGTTAATACCTAAATAAAGAAGGTAAAATTGCACTGTTTAACAATCTATAGTAATAAAATGGTTGTTAAATACTCTTTATAATAAAATAGTTACAAACGACTGGAAAATATTAGCCGGGTCACGTTCAAGCCTTCCGACAGGTGATAACATAATGCTCTATATTGTTTTCATGTTTATAGTGCCAAAGAATATGCATATTTTTGTTAATTTAATTTATATAATTTATAATTATGAAAAATGTGTTTTCACTGATATATTGATTAATTTAATGTTGAAATTAGTGTAATAAGCTTCATCATCATCATCATCATTACAGCCCAAAACAAATCTCCTCTTATACGTAGAACTCCCCAAAGGGACGCCACAAATTACGATCCTCAGCCACCTGCATATTCCCACCCACATCTAGGTAGTAAGGGGCCATCACTTCGCTTACCGCTTGAGGTAGTCAATCGAAAAATGTTCTTCTCCATCAGTAGTTGATTCTACAAGTTATACGGCCGGCCCATGGCCAATTTAGTTTATTATTCCATTGGGCTATAACTGTGACTCAGACATCGTGCGATTTAAATTGAAAGTCCATCTAGAGGAAGCAAGTCTCGATTAAATGGATTATCGGCAGGATATATTTCTTATAAATATATAGATAAGTAATGGATGTTAATGAAAAACAGTCATTATAATAGTCATGTAGCAATATATTTATTTATTTTAAAGTAGAAATCAACAATTTAACGTTAAGAAATACTTTTTAAGTCAATTTTGTAAAAAAATTAACTCTTTGAGAACATTTCTTTGAGAATATTTTATTGTGTTTACAATATTGTTAATATTATTCAATGAGAGCATTAACTTAACATATCGCACTCACACACTTACACACAATATACACACAACTTAACAAAATCCCAGAAAATATACAAAACCTGCTCAAAGTTCAAAAACTTTAATAAACTAAGTTTGTATAAAAAGGATTATTATAATATTAAGGAATTTATCGATGATAATAACTCCTGGGAATGAAGTGATTGAGAGACACTACCAAGCTATTTCTAATTTCTTTTGTGTTGTTAATTGTGTTACATACATGATTGTAAGCAGTGGCGTAGCTAGGCGTGGGCAAAGTGGGCCCTCGCCCACGGCCTGGCACTTCAAGGATCCTCGCGAGGCACCCTAAAATGCCATGCCCTCAGAGTTTAACACAAATGACTAATTAATTTGATCACTTTTACGCTCGAAAAAGAAAATCACAAAGTGTGTTTATTTGGGGCCTCACAAGAAGCCCCTATTAAGTGCGACTACGAGGCCCTTGTAACTACCTTCAAAGACCGCGTCCATTACATTGACGGAATACGAGACTTAATACATATGAGTAGGTATGTCGTGTTAAAGCATGTTTGGTAGGATAGATTTATTGGGTAGATCCTTGGAACGAAAGAAATGGGGCTTCGCTGATGCAACTTCGCCCACGTTTATATTAGTCCACGCTACGCCTCTAATTGTAAGCTGTTACTTAAAAAAAGTCCCGCTGGGTTTTAGCTGGTTCTTCCAAGGACAGAGGTTTTTTTTCGAACCAGTGGTAATTAAACAAGACAGTGACTTTCAATAAGTATTATTTATAAGCTATATTGAATAATAAGTTTCTTTTTCTGTATAGTTATGAATAATACACGGTTCACGAATTCATCCGAACGACGCATGATAATCCACGAAGATTCGGTTTCGGCAGATTTTTTGCCGAAACCGAAACTATTACCGAAACTAGATTTTTTTGCCGAAACTTGCCGAAACCGAAACCGAAACCGAATCTTCGGTCGGTCACTAATTAAAAGTATTATGAACTGTATACAATATTTGTTTGGATACTATCGTTGGTTATCGTTGTTTTTTTTTTACTCAAGAGTCACTAACAATTCCAGTTAAGAAAATACTTAACAGTATTACGATAAAATGTATTTATACATTGATGGTAAGATAAAATGTTAGTAGAACCCACAAGATTAAAAGAAACAATATCAATATCATCATATTTTCCACATCAATCTTCAAAAGAAAAGGGATTGGCCTGAGGCTATCACTGAAATTGCAATCTAAAGGCCCTGATATGTTGACGTCGTCGTAACCCTAAGTTTTAATAAATAACGGCTATACGTCGAGACTTACAAAGTATAAATCAAATAAAATTAAAAAATATATATTTTATAATATTTACATAAGTTAAACACCTTTTAACATAAATCATAAGCATAAAAATGTTATGAGACAATATATACGTGTTATACACAATTTATGTATGAAGAGTAGAGAAATGTCTATTGAAATTTGATTGCCCGTCTGTACGAGAAGCCGACACTTTGTAGCAACTGTACGACTGTGTTTACGGCAGGTGGTGGTGTACACGGCATGCGCGGGTGCACGTCGTGCGGCGAGCCGGTGGCGTATGTTGAGCAGATTCTCACTCTATTAGAAGAGGAGTGGCCAGTGACCACACTACGCTTTGTGTGAGGCTGACTCGAGAACCTTTCGATCATCAGTTCTTCCGGCTTGTTGCTAGCAACGATATGATATTATATGACTAGTGATGATAAAGATGATTCATAAAATAATGAGACTCGAATTGCCAAACTACAGCTATATTTATTGTATAGTTGTAGAACGAATGGTTTGGCTCGACTGGGGAAGGACCACGCTCTCACAGAATACCAGCGTAAAATGACAGCTTAATGCTGCTATTTTACGCTATTGATAAAATTTAGTTAAATGATGAAACTTACAGTTAAATAGCGATCAACCTCGGAATGAGAGATAATAAGCTGAAATTTATTCCTTCGTATTTCGTATATACCTTCATTTTGGCGTTCTAAAAGTTGTCTCAAGTCTCATAAATATCGTATCTGCGTCGTAAGTTATTCAAGGTCAGAAGTAAAAACAGTTTTACGTGATTATCTCGGTTCCTATTGCTCTAATGTGTAAACATCTATTATAAAAATTGTAGAGCATAAAATTTACGACAAATTTAATTTGATTGATTTTTCATGCGCTCAACCGTCTTTGTGATTTTTAAATCTTTGTTAATTTAAAATTTGACATCTTTGTTAGTTTATGGCTTACATTTTTGATAGTAATAAAATATTAAAAAAGTTATGGGTCTTATCTAACTCCTGGGCACAAGCATAATTTTATCATTGAGAGGATTTTGGGGCAAGGAAACATCTACTGCACTGCCCCAATGCGTGTTGGCGGACTTCACGTCTTCGAATTTTTTTTTTAATTTCTCAGGCATCCAGGTTTCCTTACGATGTTTTATTTAACCGTCGAGCACGTTATAAATCAGTACTTAAAACCGCAATTGACAATTTCATTGCGTTCAAACCCGGGTTGCTCGCCTTCCATGATAGTAACAATATTTTTTTTCTCATAATATATTTTCTTTTCTATTATATTGAAATATGAAAAATAGCAACCTATAATTAATTGTACCTTTGACCGACTCATCGCATTACACGTCTTTTAAGGTGTAAAATGATGAACTCACCAAAGACGGTAGAGTCCATCGTTTTTTCTATCATCCTAAGAACTTTGCCGGTACTCCCCCGCAGTTGCAGCATCATCGAGGCAGACTTTTTTTACACTGTTTGCAGGAGTCATCTACTTTCGTGGCGACAAACATGCTTAATGCACAACCAAAAGGTGGCAGTCCCAATGTTGTTGTTATGAAATTTTATCAATGATTGTTGATACATTGATAAACTTTCATAATATTGAATTCTCAGGGCTTTGAACGACTTGCGTGGTCCACAGATATTTAATAATTTAGTGACTAGAAAGGACTTGCTTATCAAACTGTAGTATTTTTAAAACTATTTTTTTTTATAAAAAAAAATATAATAATGCGATGAATAATCGTAGTGTTTGAATATCTCAATAAAAACTCGTTTTATTGTCTTTATGCATGGTGTGGTAGCGACGTAAGAGCATCGCTATCATAAGCGACTGTTGCAATTTCCAAAAACAACCTTATGCTCAGAAGATCTAACTACTCACCGTAATGCTTATTAATACAATATATAAAATGTATTCAAAAATGTTTCCGCCCGGGATCGAACCGGGGACCTTCTGCGTGTTAGGCAGATGTGATAACCGCTACACCACGGAAACTTACAATAATCGTATTAAATAAGACTACATATTGCAAAAAAAAATGTGAAAGTTTTGATAATTATGTCGTAAGAAAGTTCCAACGTCACACACCCGCTACTCGTCACCGATGCGATGCGAGTATTTTCGGTCTAATAAGTTTAGAGATGGCGATGCCGGCGTAAGGGGATTTATTACCCTACTACATCCCGTGGGTGGGTGTCTTAAAGAGGCCACTATGGGAAAGACCAATGACCAAAAAGTCTACACAAGTAAACACAGCATAATTAGAGCTCACAGCATTTTTATAAACATTATTTTAGATTTCTCGAGGTGGTAAAACTCCTTTTCCGCCAAGGAGTCCGTCGATGCCACCCTCTTACTTATTTCTGCTACCAAATAGTAGTTCTTATGCTCTTGCCTGAAGGGTATACAGAACAAGTATAATTACATGTATGTAAATGTGTGTATTATATGTTTTACTTTATCTTTTATTATGTATTAGTAATGTATATTATATGTTATATATGTTATTTTATTGCATTTATTGTCTATATATCGCATGTATTGATATTATATTATGTATATTTATATTACACCACCTACCTAGTTGTCATAGTTTTGTTCCTTTACACCTTTGCTTGCTTGGAAGAGATCGCTATGTAGCGAGACGGTCGTCAAATTGTAAATATAATCTACTTTTTATTATGTTATTTGTATATTTGTTTGTAGTGTACAATAAAGTATATCATTCATTCACTCATACATGCTGTAAGTCATTCAATCTTAGTCCTTATAGGTGACAACGCATTTTCAGCCTTCTTTGTACGAAGTTAGCCACCACGTTAGCAGCAGAAATTGTGCTCAACATGCATAGAAGCAAAGACTACTAACGAAGATAACATTTTGAAGAAAAGTATAATAAAGACAACGAAGACATGAAGATAAATATTCCATTAATAAGTGGAATGTAATACAAGATGCCATGAACAAAGAGGACATGTATGCTATGTATGTTTGTATGTACACACATCAACAGAATCTAGGCATACTTTAATCCTAAATTATTTACGACTTTATAACTTAAAATCTTTTAAGTTTCCCTAAAAAGTGTATATACAGATTGAAACCTCTTTTATTCTATTTCCAAAAATTAAAAATTTTAATTAAAAAAAATACGGCGTCAAAATTGTTAGTAATTCGTAATGTCAAGGAAAATTTAAATTGTCCGACTGATATTATTTAATGAAAAAGGATTAGATTGTTTTTCTTTTTAATTTAACGACGCCTGTGAACTTTAAGAGTCATGTCACGTCGTCATTTCACAGCGATGCAACTACTACAAAGGCTTCACAGGAGGACCACCAGCTGTTGTTAAGCGACCAAACCATGCGAAGGAGGTTGCATGAAGTTGGTCCTCATGCTCTAAGACCGCTACGTGTTCCAGCATGGCGACGTGGCAATCGCAGTCAGCGGCTTTCATGGGCTCGGGAGCGTTTACCGTAGAGTGACGAACAATGGTCTTTGTTGTTGTTCACCGATGAGTCCCGGTTTGGGTCTCATCTGGATTCACAAATAACACGCATTTGGAGAACTCCAGGATGATTTACCCTCAGGAGGTCCACTCATACCAAGGTGGGACAATCATGGTGTGGGCAGGAATTCGTCTTGGCGGACGAACCCACCTCGTTTGGATCCTAGGCAGCAAGACTGCATAAAAATACCACGAGAAGGTAGAAGATAAGTAGAAGATAGCCTGTTATTATCCCACACACAATCCTAATGGGCCAGGAATTTCTACTCATTCACGATAATGCTCCTTCCCATACGAGGCGGCTGGTGTCGACCGCTCTCCGAGACCACGATATTCAAGTTTTGGATTGACCTACACAGTCGCCCGACTTAAATCCTGTCAAGCATGCTGGGACATGTTACAACGAAAAGCTTTGAGAGATTTCCCGCCAAATTTGATGACGGAACAACAACTTCGAACACTTGCAAAGAACATAGGACCTCAAGTCGATGTGTAATTAATGTGAGAGGTTGCAACACTGATTTTAAATAATTAAATTTGCTGGTCTGATACAGGCATTGAAGTCTCTATATAGGGACTCTAGTGCTTGTGTCAGGATCAACGGGGCCTACTCGGACTGGTTTGGCATCCATAAAGGTGTCAGACAGGGCTGTGTGGCTTCCCCGTGGCTGTTCAACCTATTTATGGACAGTTGTTTGGAAAATTTGAAAGTAGAAGAATGCGGGTTAAGAATGGGTGAGTTAACCGTCAAATGCCTTTTGTACGCCGATGATCAAGTCATATTTGCGTCTTCGGCGTGCAAATGATGGTTACATTAATGAACAGGACATTAAAAGAAAAGGGAATGAAAGTGAACGCAAGTAAGACGAAAGTTATGGTTTTTGAAAGAGAAGAAAGTAAAACGATATGTGAAATAAGAATAGAAGGGGAGTTGGTAGAGCAAGTAGATGAGTTTGTGTATTTGGGATGTGTGTTTAGCAGGGATGGTATATATGATAAGGATATAGAACGACGAGTGAATGCAGGAAATAGAGTGAATGGGGCTTTACACTCTATTGTGAAAAGTCAGAATGTGTCCAAAAAGGCACGTATGGCAATTCACAATGCTGTGTTAGTGCCTACTTTAATGTATGGTAGTGAAAGTTGGGTGTGGCAGAAGAAGCACGAGAGTAGAATAAATGCTGTAGAAATGCGATCCTTAAGGAGTATGTTAGGGATGAATCTGAATGACAGAGTGAGAAATTGTTTAATAAGAGAAGAGTGTGGTTTGCAAGTTGATGTTGTGACCAGGATTAAGAAAGGAATGCTTCGGTGGTTTGGTCATGTGGAAAGAATGAATGAGGAAAGAGTGACAAAGCAAATTTATGTTGCAGAGGTGAACGGCAGAGTCGGAAAGGGTCGCCATAGGCGAAAGTTTATCGACCAAATTGGCGATATGTTGAAAATGGGCCAAATCAAGTGTACCTTTAACCGACGAGCGTGTATGCGTAGGTATATGGATGTGAAGGAAGCGAGAGAGGTCTGTCAGGATCGTGCCAAATGGAAGTCCATAGTCTCTGCCTACCCCTCTGGGTGACAGGCGTGAGTGTTTATAGATAGATAGATAGAAATTTTATAAGAATTTTTAAAGCAAAGTGGCAGTTAAGAATATCCACTATCCCATATCTTCCCGTGGGTGTCGTAAAACGCGACAAAGGGAAACAGGCAGGAGATGGGCAGCTGCATCTTCCTGGTAACAGCAAAAAACCAATAAAAAAACTGCGGTTGCCAACCCGCTCGCCAAGCGTGGTAACTATTACAATATGCCTCCCATGAAAGTAACGAAGACACTGCCCCCAGTCCGCGGCGGCCCCGCTATTTCTGGCAATGGTGGCCCCCATGGTAACGGTGGGGCAGGGCTGCTAAGAATCTTCGATGGAAGTTCGGTTGCCACCTAAGACGACTCGACCTGGCAACATACAACGCACGCACCCCGGGGACTGACGAGAAGATCGTGGAGCTGGAAGAAGAGATAGACAAGTTACGCTGGCATATTATTGGATTATCCGATGTCCGAAGAGAGGGGGAGGACACGGTAATCCTCGAATCCGGTAACTTGCTCTATCACCGGGAGGGTGACCATCTGTCCCAAGATGGTGTCGGATTTATCGTCCAAAAGTCTCTCATTAACAACGTTGTAAAGATTGGGAGTGTGTCGACGAGGGTTGCGTACCTTATACTCAGAATCACCAAACGGTATTCGCTGAAGTTTATACAGGTTTACGCACCAACCACGGCACACCCCGATGAGGAGGTGAAGGCAATGTATGAGGATATCTCTAGACCCATGCATTCCTCCAAAACCCACTATACGGTGTTAATGGGAGACTTCAATGCAAAATTAGTGTGGCCGGTGGAAGGAAAAGAGGAGATCTCCCGCCGGGCAAGGTGTTCTCCCCGGGGAGCGGCCAACGCTCCAATGAGGGCATCCACGACTTTTTCTGCCCCCAGGGCGGCGCCACTTTCGAGTGAGATAAAATATTTGACAGATTTCATAGTGGGGACGATAATTTCTTAGGAAAATGTAATCTTTAAGGTTTCTTTCTGTGTTATTAGTTATATTTTATATTAATTACATTAGAAATTAATAAACCAAACTATAAATATAACTAAAAGACGACTTTAAAAAAAAAGAGCCATAATGTGCAAAAAATTTAAAATCAAACCACTGACGCATTGTGTTATATATTAATATAATACTCTATACAATGATAAACTATTATTTAAAACTAATTTCTCAATTAAATGACACTGTGTAAAAAAAACTTTACCTCAGTCGCTAGTAGCGACATCTGGTGAGTGGAAGATTATTAGCCCTCATTGGTGTGCTGCCCGGGCCCGTGGAGCTGTCGCCACATCACCCCCTGCTCGTATTAGCTATATTTCGACCCAGAAGGTGACGCTATTGTCGAAACCAGAAATCACCCATGCGAAGTCGGGGCGGAACGCTAGTATATTTAAAAAAAATTCGTGGTAGTGTCATGTTGCAGCTGAATAAAGCTAATAAAGATTTTGACTTGACTTGAATAATGGCTTCACACTTTTTTAGAATGCCAGCGTAAAATAGCATAAAGCTATTGTGCTTATCACATTCGCATGGTTAGTTAAGATATTGCATTATTACTGGGATTACCACTTTTACTGGGTAAGAGGCATTCCATCTTAATACTCTGGAGTGGTGAGCGGAAATGGGCCGGACATTAACCAAGATTAGCCCAAAGAACCAACAACCAATTGAACCACAAGGTTCTCGAGTGGTAGCCTCGTATTGATAAGCGCAGTGTCGGGCAACCAACGACCTGATGAAATACGCAGGTGGTCAATGTTACGGGTGATTTAGAAACGTAGCAATCCACGTAAGACTTGGACTGTAATATTTGTTATATCATTACACCCTACTTTTTTGAAGTCGGCTAACAAAGACAAAAACAACAATAAAATTTGATTGGACCCCTTCTTGAGTAAGTAAGAAAAAAACTAGTATGATTGCTCAGGCTCTATCACAAACTAATAAGAAGTACTAGGGCAATATATCGTATAGGAGGTGAGCAAGATAATCCTTCTGTATTAGCTCTAACACAGAATTAATAACATACCCTACGCTGTTGACACGATCGAAATTAACAAGAAAATGTATGTATTTGTGACCGAAATAATTGGGCTGTAGAATGTATTGCTTCCTAATTTATTTATTGTACAATATATTTTGCCTACGAAGTGGAGTTGTATTAATTTAGATTTTGCACTTAAATTCTCAAAACAAATTTAAAACTTTTTACAAAATGCGTTTTCGTGGTGTAGACATTATAACATTTGCCTAACAAGCAGAAGGTTCGATCTCGGGCAGAATTAATTTGTTTTAAGATTATACGTTTCTACATATTATATGGATTATAATAAAAATAAAAGTTATTTGGTCAATCGTGTCCAATAAAATTCAAACTAGTACATTAAAAACGAACTAACTTGAAGTGAACCACCTGTCTAATCTGAATCGTCGAGATTTGGGGTCAAATTTGGGGTTAAGTGCATATGAAATTCGACGAACAACAAACATTAGATGTGGTTGACCGCACTGGCGAAGATTGCTTCATGCATTTTTCATGAAAGAAGCATACTTCAGATAAGCTCGCAGTCCAGCTCCAGTAATTTGCGAAACTTAAAGTTTAAGTTAACGGTACTTTGCAATTACATTATTACGTTAGCAATACGTTGATTTGACCAGACAATATTCAACATTTTTAATATTTCTACTTGTAACTTTAACTTATAACTGTTTTAAATGTTGATCACTATCGTTATTTTTTATAGTATAAGGGTGACCAGCGAGCACACAGTCCACCTGATGGTAAGTGGTTATTGTGGCCCATAGATATTTACATCTATCCTCGGTTGCAAATCTGCTATTTTACGCTGGTATACTGTGAGAGTGTGGTCCTTCCCCGGTCGAGTCGACCCATTCGTGCTACAACTATACTATAAATATAGCTGCAGCTTCAGCTTGGCTCTACCACGTACTCAATGTTTATGGGGTATCTATACTGTTAATGTTTATGGTCACCTTAATGGATCTTAGCTATATTTCGACCCGGTAGGTGGCGCTATTTTCGAAATAAGAAATCACCTATGGGAAGACGAGGCGGAACGCTAGTATATTATGAAAAAATAATATTTTCGTGGTAGTGTCATGTTGCGGCTGAATAATAGCTTCACACATTTATAGAATGCCAACGTAAAATAGCATAAAGCTGTTGTGCTTATCACATTCGCTTGGTTAGTTAAGATATTCCGATAACATTCTTGCTGGGTAAGAGGCATTCCATATTAATACTCTGGAGTTGTAAGTGGAAATGGGCCGGACATTAACCAAAATTAGCCCAAAGAACCAACAACCAATTGAACCATAAGGTTCTCGAGTGGCGTCTCGTATTGATAAGCGCTGTGTCGGGCGACCAACGACCTGATGAAATACGCAGGTGGTGGATGCTTACGGGTGATTTAGAAACGTGGCAATCTCCGGGATACTTGAACTGTAATAATATGGCAAAGGAGTGGAATAATATTATTGTTACGGCCGGCAGCTGCCTATCCCAGGAGTAGAATCCTTCGCGGCCCATAGACGAAGAAGCTACAGGCAGATGCTGGTCGGGCGTCCTCACGCCACGGGTTAAAAGTCTAATTACACTAAATAATCCGGGGGGAGCGTTACAATTGTTGAACAGAGCTTACTTACCTCTATTCAAGGCGACTGGTCCCTCAGGATTCGGTCAGGTCTCGTGTGGGTGTATTGTGCTAGAAAGTAAAGGTCAGTGATGTGTATTTGGGTGTGACTGGTAGTGTTATTGACCTTATTTGACCGTTCCCCCTGCAGCAGTTCGGCCCTCAGCTCCTCTCCAAGCTAAGGTCGCCTTCCGCAGTCACTTTCTTCCTTTGTTACGATTTACTCGCGAAAATGAACACAGAACGTACGGGTCAAAGGTCACCGTTATTTCTAGAATATTAACTACCGCACTAGTAACTAATACAGTCGAATCCACTTATACAGATTCTGCGTTAAACCTAAAGTCCCGGGTAAACTCTCAACACGCGCCACCATTCCCAGTGGTATATTCACTATACGCGCCTAACATAAAATCAGATCTAAGAGCTCCCAACCAAAAAACGGACTGCCTTCTCCTTCGACGCGAAGAAGACATCTAATCTTTCGCTCTCGACTCCCACCGTTCAGTAAGCTCGGACGTTCAACACGCGCGAACGTCATCCCGTATCAGCCGAGCCGAGAGCCATCTAACGTCGATGCCTGACACCAACGCTTTTGCGTAAACAAACCCCCGTCCCGGACATAAGGATTTAGGTCCGCGAGCAAACCGGTCAGCGGGACAGGGTCGCGACGGCAAGTTGCAAGATCGAATCTACAACCAAACTAGGCCACCCTACGCACCCAATCAGATCTTGCAACCCTGACCAACGCCTCAAAATTACAGCCCCAACGTGGGCTAGCCGGAAAGTTGAACTGGATGCCCTTCCTGGTCATCGCAGCACATAAATAAGTCCTATTTCTAGACAGAAGTCAGACGACCTCCTTCAAACACCTATCTGCGCTCCTATGATTAGTTCCGCAACTCGACCGGATCAGGTCTGCAAACAGCGACGCGACACGAAGCGGCCCAGAGGGACCTTCAAGCTTCAGTGCAGAGAGCACCCCCAAATTCCCCATGAACGTCGTCTGTGGAGAGCTGAACGAAACGCACAGATGGTCCCTAGCAGGTGATCCTATGCTCATATTTCAACTAATTTTTCAAAAGCATCAATGTTCAATTACAGAATTAATTAAAACAAGTAATCACCGATGCACATAGGTCAACTTGGCAAAGTAAACAAAACAATAAACGTAAGGGACAGCCCTATTTCTTATTTCAAATAAATATCTTAGACAGTGCCAACAAAATCTAAACCAAAAGAGAATTGACTCCTATTTCCTTCGGCAACCACAGGGTTATCTAATTTCAACCTTTCTTATCACAAAGCAAAATGATTAAACACTATCACAAACATATACATAATTTTCAAAATAGAGCGCCATTCAAATTTCAAATGAATTCAAACTTCCCTTCAGCACAGGCGCGACAATAAAATACAATTACAAGCATACGCACAAGCACTCAAAAAGGGCACACAATTTAATCTCCATTTTCCGTGCAACAGCAAACGCAGTGATCAAATGTATTTACAAAACATATGCAGCAGCATTTAAAGGAGTATTTTAAATTCAATTCTTTTAATCACAACCGCTACAATATGAATTTCGCGGAAAACTCAAAGCATTTTAATTTAAATGTAAAGAATTTTTAGCTAAGTGCTCGACCAAACCAAATCTAATACCCCTTGAGAGCGTGATTCAACGCTCCAGGGGGCCCTAATCTTCCCACCACCAAGTGGAGGCCACACCGCGTGAACCCGATACTGACAGAGCGCAACCGCTAACGGTCGCCACTCGGGTTGTACGCCCTCACTGAGGCCGTCGGCAACAGAACAGCTTGACAAGTGGACTGTTGACGGCTTAAGGCTCAGTAGAGGCAGCCATGGTGGGAGCTAAGGCGGCAGCTAGCTAGGGCCGCCTCCATCAAATGGGGTACAGTGGTACACCAGTCGCGGCCACTCAGCTAACGGGAGTGGGAAGGGTCCAGCGGACCGATGAGTGGCCGTGAAGTTCCTCTTCGCACGCTGAGGGGGGGTGATGACACCCGCGCCCCTGGGGGAATTACCCCCCGACTGGTCGGGGGAGGGACCCCTTTCAAACCTAGGGGCCTGGTGGCTAGCCGGCGGGCGCCTAGCGTCGCCCGTCAGAGGGAGTGGCGGAGCGCCCCCGCCCGTGGGGGTCGAGGGCCTGGCAGTGCCCCGAGAGGAGACGCCGTTTGCACCCAGGCACAGTACGGCATGGTGATTGCCCTGGCAATGCAGACAGAGCCGCTGGTGCGGACAGTCTCGCTGAAGGTGCCCTTCCAAACAGGAGTAGCACCAGCGGCGCTCCTTGACGATAGTTCGCCTCGCCGGAACCGGCTTACTTAATAATTTTGGGCAAGACGTTACCCGGTGATCAGATGCTCGACAATAGGAGCAGGGGGGGGTTAACGACGACTTGCCCGGCGGATTTCGCCTCTCACTGGGCACGGCTCGTAAGTCGTCGACGGTGCCCGCCGCGTGCTCGATCTGTCGGCACTGCTCCTCCAAAAACCGCAGCAGGTCATAGAAGGGCGGAATATAGGAGGCCTCGTCCCCGCCGTACCTCTCCTCAAAATGCATTTGAAGGTCGAGAGGTAGACGGGACAGCATGATGCGGAGCAACAAGAAGGCCCATTCGCCCACTGGTAAATCCAGCCGCCTCAACATATTACAGGCCACCAAGACTGGATCCAACAGGTCCGGACGTAGTCTGGCCCGGTCACTCAGCAGCGGGAGGCTCAGAAGCTGCTTAACATGTTCGTCCGCAATTCGCCGGACGTTGGCGTATCTTCTGGCTAGGAGGTCCCGAGCAGTCTGGTAGGCGTCGTCCGACAAGCTCAAATGGCTGACAACGCCCAGGGCCTCCCCCTCCAGTGAGGCCAAGAGGTACGCCATCTTCTGGCTCGGAGTCAAGTCACTCCGGGCGTCCACTAGGCCGTCGAAAAGACCAACGAAGGTCAGCCACTCGGAAAGGACCCCGGAGAACTTTGGCAAGTCCAGAGTTGGGAGTCGTCCCAACAGCTCCGGCTGAGGCTGCTTCCGAACGGACTCGGGCAGGCCACTCGTCCGAGCTTCACGCGCCTCTTCGGCATACCTGCCTTCAGCCTCGATCAACTCGTCCGTGAGCCACAAGAACTGCTCGTAGTCTGCGAAGCAGGAGTCCAGGACTCCCTTTTCCACATCCGAATCCTCGAGCTCAGCGTAAGCCTCCTCCACTGCAGCCCTTCGAGCATCGACCTGCTCGAACCGCTTCATCAAATTATGGACCCTATCCGGTCGACCTATCAAAGCATGGGCGCTGGTGGCCCAGCGTAACTCAGTCCGCAGGCAACGGATTAGCATCTTGGGCGAGGACATCACTACTAAATACAAATTACGACGCCGCTCGAGCACAATTACAAAAATAACAAATAAAAAATACAAAAAAATTAACAGCTAACCAATGCAGTTCCTATCAAATCGAGTTGAATAGAAATTACACAAATAAGAACCGCTATTTATTAAATCAAACACAAGTTAGTACAAAAGAAAAGGCAAATCAAATTAACAATAACTAATACTAGTGCGATCAAATCAAGTTAAATTCAAATTACGTAAATACAAATTACCACTCTTTAGTTCAAATACAAATTACAATACGAAAGATACATAACGAAGATACACATCAACAAAAAATACCTTGCTCGGAAATCGACCCTTCGATAAGTAATACACTACAACCATCCGACAACGATAATTAACCGATTACGTAAAAATAACCATCTACCTACATGACGCAATCTCCCGCTTGCGCGCGAACCGGGCGTGGTTTTTCAAATTTACCCGCAAACAAGAAAGCAAGCTAACAAAGAAAGGAATTTTATTATTACGTATATAATAAAAAAAATATTTTTACGTATTACGGACGGGCGTGATTGTAGACACAAAATTAAACCAATCAACCCAACGCTCCCTGCCACCAAAATTATTTAATTTTTATCAAATACTATGGTCGGTGGATCGACCGGGAATCGATCCCAGAACCACGCTCTGCTACCAAATGTTACGGCCGGCAGCTGCCTATCCCAGGAGTAGAATCCTTCGCGGCCCATAGACGAAGAAGCTACAGGCAGATGCTGGTCGGGCGTCCTCACGCCACGGGTTAAAAGTCTAATTACACTAAATAATCCGGGGGGAGCGTTACAATTGTTGAACAGAGCTTACTTACCTCTATTCAAGGCGACTGGTCCCTCAGGATTCGGTCAGGTCTCGTGTGGGTGTATTGTGCTAGAAAGTAAAGGTCAGTGATGTGTATTTGGGTGTGACTGGTAGTGTTATTGACCTTATTTGACCGTTCCCCCTGCAGCAGTTCGGCCCTCAGCTCCTCTCCAAGCTAAGGTCGCCTTCCGCAGTCACTTTCTTCCTTTGTTACGATTTACTCGCGAAAATGAACACAGAACGTACGGGTCAAAGGTCACCGTTATTTCTAGAATATTAACTACCGCACTAGTAACTAATACAGTCGAATCCACTTATACAGATTCTGCGTTAAACCTAAAGTCCCGGGTAAACTCTCAACACGCGCCACCATTCCCAGTGGTATATTCACTATACGCGCCTAACATAAAATCAGATCTAAGAGCTCCCAACCAAAAAACGGACTGCCTTCTCCTTCGACGCGAAGAAGACATCTAATCTTTCGCTCTCGACTCCCACCGTTCAGTAAGCTCGGACGTTCAACACGCGCGAACGTCATCCCGTATCAGCCGAGCCGAGAGCCATCTAACGTCGATGCCTGACACCAACGCTTTTGCGTAAACAATTATATTTCTATCTCTGCTTAGTCTAATGTTTGACTGTGAGAGAATGCTCTTTGAAATTAAGTCCGCCACATGTAGTACACCAAACCTCGTAGTGGCGGTGTAGGAATATCCAGTACCCCATATCATCCCGTGGATGTCGTAAGAGGCGACAGAGCGAAACAAATCAGGAGATGGGCAGCATTGTTTTCCTAACGACTAAAAATAAAAAACTGCGGCTGCTAAATCGCTTGCCAAACGTGACACCTATAGCAAATATCCCCCCATTAGGGAATCCATGGGGGAGGCCTATGTTCAGTTGTGGACTTTAATAGGCTGTAACGGATGTACTACTCTGTGCATTAAAGTACAAATAAATAAGGATAGACATAATAGGTGTCTGTACTAAGCATCCACTTGCACCTTAGAGTATAGGATAAAGCTTAATTATGAACACTCTAACCTTTTTTTATATGTAATAAGTAAGGTGTTATCTTATCATTACTTTATATTATTTATATTCTTAGGTCACCTATGACATAAAATACGTTAATGCGATAAGATATGATAAGACTGCCTGAACTGCTTTTTCAGTATTTGACCGCTAAAATGTGAGTTTCCGTGGTGTAGCGGTTATCACATCTGCCTAACACGCAGAAGGCCCCCGGTTCGATCCCGGGCGAAAACATTTGTTTTTACGCTTTAAATTGTTTTTTTTTAATAGAATAAGGGTGACAAACGAGTTCACACTTCACCAGAAGATAGGTGGATGCTGTGGCCCATAGACTACATCTATCCTCCATTAAGAATCAAAATGAAGATGCGTTGTCACCCCTGAGGACTAAGACAGAATGCATCGTTATCTGTAAAAAGGGTATCCGGTTATCTACACTCACCATACGAAACACAGCAGCGTTAAGCTGATATTTTACGTTGGTATTATGTGAGAGCATGGTCCACCCATTCGTGCTACAACTATACTACCAATACAGCTGCAGCATGCCTGTGCCACGTGCTCCGAAATGAGAGTCCTTTGCTTACCTATGGGATGCATATAACTTTCTCTTTTTATGTGTAGTGTATCTTCGTTTTTGATTTTTTTATACATACCTATCTTGTACATGCCTAATATTTTACATTTATAACATTTTCATCACTATTTTATTATACTTATATAACTGATACGTTCCTAACATCAAAACAAACTTAATGAACTACTGATGTCACAATAAATACGTCAGGGATTTTTTTTCAATTGTATTGTACTAGTCAGCGCTAATTTCACAATCTTTACGTAATAAATTAAATAGTATAGTAAAAATAGTGGTATACTTATATTCCCATAAAGCCTTAAATTATTTGGAACAGTAACAAATCAAATGGAATTTGCAATTTACCAATACGCGATTGCATTAAACATATGAATAATCATATACATATGTAGGTTATTAATTACTTGCCAAAGTAAATTAAAAAACCTGTATGTCATACAATAATTATATAAGTCTTTGTCAATAATACATTTAAACAAATTCTAACTCACAAGTTAGCCGCTGAACACAAAAACTTCCGCAAGAAATGCTACATAACACGGTGCTGAGTCACCTCCATCCATCTACTTCCAGCATATCTTGCCAGGTCGGCATTCCATTTAGCGAGCAGCCGCAGCAAGCAGCTGCTCTATACTCCACTTATTGTAAGTTATACAAGACTGCCACTCGAGAACCTTTCTATTGCCCATGGATATCGGTCCTTCGAGCTATGAGGCCAGCCCATTGCTACTTTAACAGACTTGTAAATAACAGCCTAGATTTAAGACGTTATTTATGTTGAATGCCTTTTAATACGATCTATGTAGTTATATAAGTTTTAATCACGTAAGTTTACAATTGTACGTAAGATTATTAGTTTATTAGTAATTGTTTATTGCCCTATAAAGAGTTGTTGTATGTCTTTATCACATACTTATTAAGTATTGTTTGTATGCCTATGAAAAGTAGTTGTGTGTTTTATGTTTGTCACATACTTATTAGTAATGTTTTATTGTCCTATAAAGAGTTGTTGTATGTCTTTATAGTGTTTGTCACATACTTATTAGTAATTGTTTATTGTCCTATAAAGAGTTGTTGTATGTCTTTATAGTGTTTGCCACATACTTATTAGTAGTAATTGTTTATTGTCCTATAAAGAGTTGTTGTATGTCTTTATAGTGTTTGTCACACACTTATTAGTTATTGTTTATTGTCCTGTAAAGAGTTGTTGTATGTCTTTATAGTGTTTGTCACATACTTATTAGTAATTGTTTATTGCCCTATAAAGAGTTGTTGTATGTCTTTATAGTGTTTGTCACACACTTATTAGTTATTGTTTATTGTCCTATAAAGAGTTGTTGTATGTCTTTATAGTATTTGTCACATACTTATCAGTAATTGTTTGTAAAGAATTGTTGTATGAAAATGTATAATTGTGAAATAAATTATGAGTCACACTTCACACACACACCCTGCACACCTTCCCCCTGTACGCTCATTGGTCCAATGGAATATGTGTGCCTCACATGCGCTTGCAGGAGTTGTGCAACTAACCGAACGAAATAAAAGACATGCTGTGAGCAACCCCTGACATTACCAGCTCATTACTCGTTACTCGCACATCGTTCGCTCTGTAGCCAGCTCAACAGACATCTCCACATTGCCTCAACAAGCTACACTCTACAAAGCCGCTCTTGTTTTCATATAAACAATAGTTTTATTTAACTTTATATATCACCTATGGTTCTTCGAGTTCCCACTTCGTTTAGTGGTCCTTCGAGTTCCGGATCCCTGGAACAAGCATGTAGCAAGAATTTTTCATCTCTCCACGTCAAGAAACCAAGAAGTTTTCATCTCTCCACGTCAAGAAAGCAAGAAGTTTCCATTTCTCCATGTCGGAAAGCAAGAAAGAAACAAGAACGCGCGAGTGTTAGCTGTTAGTCATACCACTGCTAATTACTTGGAAGCAAGCATCACAAGTACGTGGCAACCTTGCGTTGTTAACTGCCATCAAGAACGTACTTTCAGGTAATATAGACCCCGCCGGCAGTGTCCCAGGTAAACATACTCGTTAGACAGGATTTTTATTTTGTCCATGTTCATCTTAAGACCTATCCGTTGTTCCACCTCTCTGCAGTTGGATAGGTTTCGTACTCTGATTCTGTACTCGCATAGCCATCGTAGCTCTACTGTACAAACACTTCAGCACTTCGATATACCGACAGTCAACTTGGCACCGCTGAAGGGACTGCAGCACCGCCCAAATTTCGACGGAATCAAAGGCTTTCTCATAGTCCACATACGCCAGACATAGTGGCAAATTGTACTCTTCTGACTTCTGTACAATTTGCCGAAGGGTATGTATGTGGTCTATGGTACTAAAGCCTTTTCGGAAACCGGATTGTTCAGGAGGCTGGAAGTCGTCAAGTCTGCGTGCGAGACGATTCGTAACGACTCTCGAAAACAGCACGTAGACACGGCTCAGAAGGGAAATCGGTCTGTAGTTCTTCAAGAGAGCGTTGTCGCCTTACTTGAAGAACAAGACCACCGCACTTCTGCTCCACGCCTCCGGAGTAGTGCCATAATGGAGGACGGAATTAAAGAGCCTCTGAAGGACTTCAAGAACCGGTTTTCCACCCGCTTTCAAAAGCTCCGCTGTAATCCCATCCTCGCCGGGGACTTTCCGTTTTAAAGGTGCTGGAGAGCCATTCTAATCTCGCTCAGACTGACGTCCAGGATATCTTCGGAATATTGTCGGATAAGACTCGCTCTTGGATCGTTACTCACACTTGCGTGTGGCTCCAACGATGACGTGTACAGCTGCCCATAGAACCTCTCAATCTCACTCAAAATCTCAGGTGTGGCCGGTGAAAGAGGAGATCTCCCGCCGGGCAAGGTGTTCTCCCCGGGGAACTATGCAACATATATGCAGGTTTATCTGAAGTATGCTTATTGCATTAAAAATGTATGAAACAATCTTCGCCAGTGCGGTCAACCACTTCTGTTGCTTGTTGTTCGTCGAATTTCATATACACTAAACCCCAAATTGTAACCTCGAAGATCCAGCGGTTCATTTCAAGTTAGTTCGTTTTAAATGTACTACTTTGAATTTTATTGGACACGATTGACCAAATAACTTTTATTTTTATTATAATCTATGAAATATGTAGAAACGTGTGAATCCCTAAATACTAAAAGGACACTTGTCACAATTGAATTTACTGGTAATTTTTTTACAGGAGAAGGAAAACACTATATATATATATATATACATATATATATATATATATATATATATATATACATATATATATATATATATATATATATATATATATATATATATATATATATATATATATATAGCTCAATGGTCCGCAGCAAATACTTTAGCACTTAACGCAAGTAAGTCAAAGTATTTGATTCTTGGCACAAAACACCAAATACAAAACATAGCAAATAAGGGACAGCATATATCGATTAATGGTGAAGTAGTAAATAAGGTGAAGGAAGCTAGAATTCTTGGATTAATTGTAGATGATGAGCTCAAATTTGAAAAACATATCTCTGAGGTGGCAAGAAATTGTTTCTACCGATTAAAAATTATTTATCAAATTAGGGATTCGCTAAGTACGAGTATTAGGATTCAGCTGGCTAATTCTCTGGTGCTGTCAAAATTTGACTACATGGATGTTGTTTATGGTCCTCGCTTACTCGCTCGAACAGAAAATACTATTCAGAGGGTTCAAAACGCATGTGCTCGGTTTGTCTTCAGTATACCACCCCGTACTCATGTCACACCTTTTCTTAATAATGCTAATATGATGAAAATGAAAGGTAGACGCAATCTGCATATGGCTTGTTTATTATTTAATTTATTAAAATATCGCACTCCACCCTATCTCGCAAATAAACTTGACAACTCCTGTGAGACGCAAAAATATCAAACAAGGCGGTCTAAGTGGTCTTTAAAAGTTCCAAGCTGTCGTATTCAGTTATTTCGGGGTAGCTTTAGATACGCAGCCTCAAAATGCTGGAACGATTTGCCACCCCCACTGCGTAGTTTGACATCGTTATTAGTTTTTAGAAAAAAATACAGAATTCATATTCTCAATATACAAAAACGTATATAAATATTATTATATTATTATATATTATATTAAGTAGGTGGTGAAATATAAATATACATAATATAATATCAATACATGCGATATATAGACAATAAATGCAATAAAATAACATATATAATATATAATATAAATTACTAATACATAATAAAAGATAAAGTAAAACATATAATATACACATATGTATACATGTAATTATACTTCATTTCTATACCCTTCAGACCAGAACACAAGAACTACTATTTGGTGGCAGAAATAGGTAAGAGGATGGTATCGACGGACTCCTTGGCGGAAAAGGAGTTTTATCACCTCGAGAAATCAAAAATAATGTTTATAAGAAATGCTGTGAGCTCTAATTATGCGGTGTTTACTTGTGTAGACTTTTTGGTCATTAGTCTATCCCATAGTGGCCTATTATGACACCCATGGGGTGTAATAAGGCAATAAATCCCTTTACGCTGGCATCGCCATCTATAAACTTAAGACCTAAATACTCACATCGCATCGGTGATGAGTAGCTGGTGTGTGACAACGGAACTTTTTTAAAATCGGTTAGTAAACACAAAAATAACAATACAATTTGATTGAACCCCTTCTTGAGTAAGTAAGAAAGAAAACTAGTGTACTAATAAGAAGTACTAGGGCACTATATTGTATAGGAGGTGAGCAAGATAATCCTTCTGTGTCAGCTCTAACACAGAATTAATGACATACGCTACGCTGTTGATACGTTCGAAATTAACAAGAAAATGTATGTATTTGCGACCGAAATAATTGGCGAAATATTGCTTCTAAATTTATTTATTGTACAATATATTTTGCCAACGAAGTGGAATTGTATTAATTTAGATTTTGCAAATTACATTATCAAAACAATTTTGAAACGTTTTATAAAATGCGTTTTAGTGGTGTAGATTTGGTGTACATTTGCCTAACAAGCAGAAGGTTCGATCCCGAGCCGAATTAATTTGTTTTAAGATTATACGAATTAAAACGGCACTTGTCCATTTTTTCACGATTTTCTTTTTTTTTTTGCTTCTTCGTGTTGTTCATACTGAAATACATCGTTCTGTGTTAAACAGGCACTTGTACAATTCATTTCAGTACTAGGAATGTCAAACTGATGTTTATGTTTTGTACTAAAACGGCACTTGTCCAGTAACATGTACCTTTTTTACATCTAAATAGATGTAATAAATAAATATATAAACATAAAGAATATAATGAACTTCATCTATTCTGCGACAACTGTGAGGTCAAAATAAGAACCATGCAATGGTACGATTTTTAATGGCTCTTGTGGAAAATAATGTGTTCAAGAGAATCAAATTATTTTACCCCTTTCGTGGGCACTCTTTCCTGCCATGTGACCGCAATTTTGGTCTCATTAAAAGAAAGCTAAAAAGAACTCACAGAGTGTGCACAGTAGATCAATATATTCATGACATTATACTAAACTGTTCTGAAATTAAGGACAAGTTTACAGTTTTTGCTGTAGACAGTAGTATTATCCTTAATTTTCAGGAAGGGTACTCTAAATATTACTTCATAACGAAACTGTCACTTAGCAATGAGTGAGGATGTCTGAAAGAAAAATTCCAAATTTCAAAGTACCATGAATTCCAATTTGATACCTCTGAAAAAGATACAGTGACTAAGTCTGACTTCATAAATGGGATAATCAAACACAAATTTAAGCTGCGTAAAACAAACGTGACTGAAAATGTTGCCTTTCCTGTCCAGCGAATATATTGCGAAGTAGTACCAATTAAAAATAGCAAAATGGTAGACTTAAAGAGACTAGAACAGTACATACCTCAATGATTTTTAGAGTTTTGGACTATTATTTACAACTGGAATACAGAAAATGATTAAAGATAACTTGTCTGTAATTGCTGTTTCATTTTAATATAATTTTACCCTATAATTGGTGCAAAAAATGCTATTTTGGTTTAATTTTATATAGCAGTATTATGTTAAAAGGGCACATGTCTACCCATTATTACTGAAAGGGCACATGTCCATGTATTTATGTTCAAGTTTCTAGTAAAAGTATTACTAATTGAAAGTTGTTTTTTTTTACAAAATAATAGCTAAATATTTATATTAAAACATATAAAAAATCAAATGCTAGAACCTTACCAGTCATGTGATATTTGAAAGAAAGAAAGAAGAAAGAAATATTATTTATTACATCAAACACCGACACACATGTTACAAAAGATATTATGCACTAAAAAACTTATAACTACAGATCAAAACAAAATTAAAACATAAATAAAATCATTACAATCAAAATTTTATTATGTGTGTGGGTTTGGTATAAAAGGGATACACTCAGCATTATTTCGTGGTATTATCCACGAAGCTGGTTTTCAGTGCGCCCTCTAGTGAGTAACGTACGGTCGAATATGCAACAACCAGTACCACTATTACAACGCTACACTTGATGCACCTACCACACATAAACACATAGTGAGTAAAAAAGAAAAATGAAAAAGGAAAAAGTGAGATGCAGATATTGCTGATTTTATAATAACAAACATCGCTTATTATTTATTACCAACAATATAATAATTATAAAATCTACTACTATTACTACTTCTATTACATACTACAAAAATTTACTAGAACCTTTATGTGACGTTTGCTAGTTATAAGTATATTATGTCTGTTTGGTGGTTGCTGTAAATAATATTTATATACGTTTTTGTATATTGAGAATATGAATTCTGTATTTTTTTCTAAAAACTAATAACGATGTCAAACTACGCAGTGGGGGTGGTAAATCGTTCCAGCATTTTGAGGCTGCGTATCTAAAGCTACCCCGAAATAACTGAATACGACAGCTTGGAACTTTTAGAGACCACTTAGACCGCCTTGTTTGATATTTTTGCGTCTCACAGGAGTTGTCAAGTTTATTTGCGAGATAGGGTGGAGTGCGATATTTTAATAAATTAAATAATAAACAAGCCATATGCAGATTGCGTCTACCTTTCATTTTCATCATATTAGCATTATTAAGAAAAGGTGTGACATGAGTACGGGGTGGTATACTGAAGAAGAAGAAGCTCTAAGACGTGTTCCAGCATTGCGACATGGCAATCGCGGTCGGCGGCTTTCATGGGCTCGGGAGCATTTACCATATAGTGACGAATAATGGTCTTTGTTGCTGTTCACCGACAAGTCCCGGTTTGGTACCAAGGCGGGACAATCATGGTGTGGGCAGGAATTCTTCTTATCGGAAGAACCCAGCTCGTTTGAATCCAAGGCAGCATGACTGCACAAAAATACCACGAGGTGGTAGTAGAGCCTGTTATTGTCCCACAGAGTCCAAATGGGCCAGGCATTTCTACGGCGATCAAAAAATCTACATTTTTATTTAAAACAAAAAAATATTATATTATTGTTTTTTTTTTCTTTTAAATAAAAAGATTTTAAAATAACATATCATTCTTCCATTTGCTATATCCGAAAATTCTTCATGGATTTTTAGATATTTGATGAAATATAAACATCCCTAGATTCTGTTGATGTGTTTATGTATGAAAGTGTCAATGAGAGAGGTGTGTTATCCATAATTTATTAGGATAAATCTGTTATTGTAAACTTAGCTCTAATATTTATAATTACCTATGTTTTGTGGGCTACAACACTACATCACACACACACACATCTGTAAAATAGATAGCACTTCTAAATTATTTATGCAAACTATAAATGTTTGGACCTAGAGACTTACTACAAGGCTATACGGAAGAATAAGTCGTTTCAAAAGAGATTTAAAATGAATAAGCCAATTCCTTAAATTTGATGGTTTAATTCTTATGTTGCATTAACTCACAAGGTACCTTTAAAAAGTTTAGTTATTCTAAAACGCAAAAATTGTTTCCGCCCGGGATCGAACCGGGGACCTTCTGCGTGTTAGGCAGATGTGATAACCGCTACACCACGGAAACTTGTCAGTTGGAAATGTAAAGCGACATGTATTTTGTATTATCTATCGGGAATCTTCCACGTAGTGGCGGCATGAGGACATATTTCCTAATAACAACTCAATAATATTTAAATAAGTGGCCAATTGCGAGTTGGTCTCGCCCATGAAGGGTTCCGTAGCAGCAAGTAACATAATTTACGATTTATGACGTTTAAAAAAAACTACTAACTAGATCTCGTTCAAACCAATTTTCGGTTAAAGTTTACATGGTAATGTACATCATATATTTTTTTAAGTTTTATCATTGTCTTATTTTAGAAGTTACAGGGGGGGATACACATTTTAGGACTTTGGAAGTGTCTGTCGCATGAAAACACAATGTATCTCACAAGTAATAAATATTATATTAAATTAGATTGTTTAGTTCGATTGCCAAGTCAATCTATGTATCAACCTATGGACTGAATAAATTAACCGACTTGGTATTACATAGATATCACAACTTTTTACAGTAGAAGAACTGAGTTGCGAGACTTGGCTTTTTTACAAGTTATGTTTTTGATGGCATCTCATTTCTTTTTGTAGATAGTTATATCTAGGTAGCTATTTACACCTTTTATTCCATTATACACCTATATAGGCACTCCCCTAGTTGCCTCAGCCAGTATCGGAATCCTTGGCGTCGACATATCGAGTGACGTGCAGTTTCGTGGTCACTTGGAAGAGAAGGCCAAATTAGCCTCTAAAAAGCTTGGCGTGCTCAGCAGAGCGGGACAGTATTTCATGCCGGCACACCGCCTGCAACTTTACAAGGCGCAGGTTAGGCCTCACATGGAATACTGTTCCCATCTCTGGGCAGGGGCTCCCCAGTGCCAGCTCCTTCCACTTGACCGCATCCAGCGCAGAGCGGCTCGAATCGTCAACGACCGAGCCCTTTCCGATCGGCTCGATTCATTGGCACTGCGAAGAGATGTTGCATCTCTTTGCATTTTCTTTCGCATCTACCATGGGGAGTGCTCTGAGGAATTGTTCGGATTAATCCCAGCCGCCAAATTTCACGAACGCACATCGCGGCAGAACTCCCGATACCATCCACACCATCTGGATGATTGGTGGTCCACCACTGTGCGATTTAGAAGATGTTTTCTTCCTCGCACGACTTCCTTGTGGAATCGATTACCATCAGCGATTTTTCCGGACCGATACGACTTAGGGACCTTCAAGAAAAGAGCGTACTCCTTTTTAAAAGGCCGGCAACGCATCTGCAATTCCCTCCCTGGTGTTGCAGTTGTTCATGGGCGGCGGTAGTCACTTACCATCAGGTGAGCCGCATGCTCGTTTGCCCCCTCGCCTATAAAAAAAAAATATAGGTGCACTGATTCATTCACTGCAAATGTAACTTTGTAATACTATATGTTTATATGGGATTACAAAGTTATTTATGCAGTTGGTGTATCTCGAAAACTGGAGCGAAATTTTAAAATATTTTAATTTTTCCTTGATTAATATATTAAACAATAATTGTATTCTAAATTTGAAGTTTCTATGCCTGCTAGAAGTGCCTCAGAGTTTTGATGATCGGTCAGTCAGTGAGTGACAAAATTAAGAAATTTTGACTAGTTATAATTCTTAAACTACTTGTTCAAATTTAATGAAATTTGAAATTTACTGAGTTTATACAATGCCTACTTGGTTAGGCATTGTATAAACTCAGTAAATTTCATTTCAGGCCTCTAGTTTTATCCCACATGTATGGGTTTGATGGAAAAAAGTAATTGAGTTTCAGTTCTAAGTATGGGGATCCCCCAAACTTTGTTGTTTTTTTTTCTATTTTTGTGTGAAAATCTCAATGCAGTTCACAGAATACATCTACTTATAAAGTTTCAACAGCATAGTTCTTATAGTTTCGGAAAAAAGTGGTCACAGCCACTTTTTTCCGAAACTATAAGAACTATATATATATATATATATATATATATATATATATATATATATATATATATATATATATATATACGGACGGACAGACAGACAGACAGACATGACGAATCCATAAGGATTTCGTTTTTTGCCATTTGGCTACGGAACCCTAAAAAATTGTGGTTGTCAACTTTCCTGCCATTAGCAACATATTATGGAGAGGGGCTATGTTTAGCAGTGGACATGTAATGGGATGTAGTTAATGACTTAATTGGTATCGCCGTATGGTCGGAAGTACATTGCTGTGGATTTGTCAGTCCTCGGTTCGAATTCCAACCAGCAAAATTCATAACTGGTTCAAAAATATAAATTGTTGGATTTGACTCTCATTATGTTCGGGTTGTCCTCGTATCTGAATACAAAATCGCAGCCTATCTTCGATCTTATTTCATAGGTTATATCAGACTTGGGCAGGTTAAGTTTGCATTTAATTGTGACATTTAAATATGTAGCGTAGTTTGATAGCTTTCTTTCATATTATATTGTTTTCTTTATTTAAAAAATACTTTGTCCACACACTAGGAATTTTGTCATAACTACTCTACTTGAATGATCCGTGCTTAAATTGCACATAGACAAGCAATCAGACCTCGAACAATAATTTATAATCATAACCCGAGGCCAAACAGCGTGCAACACTTTCTATACGTCACATCACAGTCATCGCCTAGGTCGATTTTTAAGACGAACATGTTTATTTCTATATAAAGATCACTGTATATAGATCTCTATAAAAGGGAGGTGATGGGACATCCTTTCAACTAATTATAATATTTTATATCTGGGGCAAAATACTCCGCTCTTTCATTAAATAAAAAAAGTAAGAACTAGTCATCATCATCATCATCTGAGGCATTACAGCCGCGGGTGGGCCTTAGCCTGGTCCAGCAAAGCTCTCCAGTCCGATCTGTTAGAGGCTTTCCTTCTCCAACTTGTTACTCCCAAGATCTTGATATCTTGTTCAAGATCTTGGGAGTAACAAGTTGGAGGCAGGCCCAAGCTACGCTAAGGCTCAAGCTCAGATGGTTGGACGCCGTCCAACCATCTGAGCTTGAGCCTTTTTTTTACATGGGGAAATGCCTACGCATACCCGCCTCGCGGGGGCAAGGACGGGTTATGTTGGACTCGCACCGACTAAAACCCCATGGTGTTCCACCCTAGTCGCATATGGCAGGGCCACGGGAACGCTTTCGCACACTTCCGCGGCCCCACCTGCGCTGGCCGCCCCATGGCGGCCCCTCCTCGGGAGAGGAAAACTCCTCCCCCATCTCCTTCTCCGGTAAGGCGCACCAGAACACATGGCGCGCCCTCCTCCTCGGCCTCCAATTTCACATGCGCAACGGACGCCCCCGTGTCCGATGCGCGAAGGCCATGGGGCCAGGAAAAACTAGCACTCAGGAGCACCAGCCTTCCTGACCCCAGCGGCGGATCTGTTCTATGGCTCCGCCGCCAACCAAAATTCGGCTCCTCTCCCCCCGCAGCCCCACCACCACCGCATCAACGGTGCGGCCCCGTTTGAGTCGCGGAGGATAGGGTGAGTGGCGCATCGCCATACCAACACTCCTCTTCTTCCGCGACTCCACCCCGGCTGCAGAGGTAGGGGTGGGGAGGACACCCCTCTCGCAGCAGCCCACCGACACACATCCGAAGTGGGCTCGTCAAGCTCACTCGGAGTGGCCACCTCGGGCCGGCCCTACACCACGGGCCAGCCAAGGGGTTCCTCTTTGTTCACCGTGGGTGACCAAGCCACGGCTACTAAGCCACGACAAGGCGGGAACCCGTTCGGGGGGGATCTGAGCTTGAGCCTGCCTTGTTTTCTGCGGCCCTCCGGTCGGCCTTCTAAAAGGCGTTTGGGTACTCTGGCCTCGTCCATTCGCAAGACGTGCCCTGCCCAACGCAGGCGCCCGATCTTTATGGTCTTAATTACGTTTGGCTCAACGTACATTTGGTATAGCTCGTGGTTATAACGCGTTCGCCATCTCTCATTTTACATCACAGCTCCGAAAATGCGTCTTAGTATTTTCCGCTCAAAAACCAACAAGGAATTTTTAGGAAGTCTTTTTTGCTCAGCACCCAACATTCGGAACCGTAGGTGAGTATAGGTCTTAGTAAGGTTTTGTACAAGAGAAGTTTTATGCTTCTTGAAAGAAGTTTCGAACATAAGTATCTTAGTAGTCCGAAGTGGCACTTGCTAGCCGCCATTATTCTCCTACTTATTTCTGAAGACACATCGTTGTTGTGTTGTCAGAACTAATAGAACCTAAAATTAAATTAAATGTTAAATGAAATTAATTTTTTACGGATTTTATCGCGTTTAATTTAACTTTTTAATTTCCGACGTTTCGGGTGCATTACATCATCCATGGTCACGGGGGGGGGGGGGGGGTTTACTGAGGTGTTTGACGTCCCGATGTCATAATTAGCCCGGCTAATTTTAATTTTTAAGTCCGTTCTACGCAGAATGAGCTTACAGTATCTTAAAGTCTTGCAGTGGTATGCTTGGGTTTGGATTTAATTTTATTAAGTGGCGAAGCTTGCGAAGTCACTTATTGATTTCACGATGTCTGTCCGTCTGTCCGTCTGTCCGTCCGTCTGTCCGTCTGTCCCACGATTATCTCGAGAACGTTTTCGAATTTTCAAATTCTGTTTTCAGCAATCGATTACTGATCACCCAGGCATCTGAACCTCCTATTTTGAAACTGATTGCTCAACGGCAACCGTTAGAAACCGCTACAAAGCTGATTGCTTCGCCACTTTGCTATGCTGTTAGCTTGCTAGGTTTATTAATTATAGGATCCCAAACCTGCCAAGATGGCAGCACCCATCCATCATCTCTATTGAAATTATGATGTGTTTTAATTTCAATTCCCTAGCGAATCAGACTTTCCGGAATGTCGGTGCTTCAAGTCAATCAACTATGACATCGGGACGTCAAACACCTCAGTCACCCCAGTGACCATGGGTGCTGTAAAGCACCCGAAAACTAGGGAATTAAAAAGTTAAATTAAACGCGATAAAATCCGTAAAAATTAGTTTCATTTCGTGTGTAGTCTTTGCGTAAGTATAAGAAATCATTATATAAAATTGAATGCATTAACTTAGAGTTATTGTACAATTGAGCATGCGTGCGCTTGCAAATGTGTGCGTGCACGATTTCAGTATACAGTATAAGCAAAACCACCATTCCCATCATAACATAGCTTTATTCTTATTTAAATTGCTTTCTTTTTCATTGACTTTACGAAATTTATGAAATTTTAGTCAGATCATATTTACTATCACCTATAAATTTGTTTTCTATATTTTATTACCTCGATAAAATTACAGTAAAGAGTCAATATCGTCTATTAGTTTTATTCAGAAATATTTAATTGAACGATTTATACACAAAATATTAGAAAAAAAAACTGTGCACTATTCATACAAGTAAGGGCGAGGCCAAAGGATTTGTTGCATTGTACCATTCGTTGCCAGACTGCCTGCGTTAAACATTTTCAAAATTTATACGTAAGAAAGCGCTTAAACGACCGAAATACAGTAATGGTGTTAAAGTCACTTTCATTATCAGACAAGGCTGAAAGGATTTTTCCGCGCAAGGGAAGGCGATAACATTTACATTCCTTTACGAGAGCCGAGGTAATTCTGCGCCACTTTGCCACTTCAATGCACCTAATCTACTTAGATTTTACCAGTGAAAATCTTTTTACAAAGATGTACTTTGTAAATATGTTTTTTTTTGTAAATTGTATTAAACGACATCAGTTTTCATTTTAATTAAAAATATAGTACACTGGCACAATTCAACGGATCAGTATGTTAAAGTAGCAACGGGCTCGCCTCATAGCTTGAAGGACCGATATCCATGGGCAGTAGAAAGGTTTTCGAGTGGCAGCCTTGTATAACGTACAATAAGTGGAGTTTAGAGCGGCTGCTTGCTGCGGCTGCTCGCTAAATGGAATGCCGACCTGGTAAGGTATGCTGGAAGTAGATGGATGGAGGTGGCTCAGAACCGTGTTATGTGGTATCCCTTGCGGAAGTTTTTGTGTTCAGCAGCTAACTTGTGAGTCAGAATTTTTTTTAAATATACTAATGACAAAATAACAAAAGTAACAAAATAATTATTGTATGACATGGTTTTTCATCACCTGAGAAAAACGAGGCTTAATAAATTCAGATACTTTTTGGCGCTGCCTATTGGAACATTATTTATTTGTAATTTAATGCACAAAGTAGTACATCCGTTACAGCCTATTAAAGTCCACTGCTGAACATAGGCCTCCCGCATAGATTGCCTCATAGGGAGATATTTGCTTGGCAAGCGATATGGCAGCAGCAGTTTTTTTATTTTTATTCGTTAAGAAGACGATGCTACCTATCTCCTGATTTGTTTCCCTCGTTTACATCTTACGACACCCACGGGATGATATGGGGTAGTGGATATTCCTACACCGCCTCTACATGGTTCGGAGTAGTACATCTGGCGGACTTAATTTTAAACGGCATTCTCTCCAGTCAAACATTAAACTAAGCGGAGATAGAAATACAATATTATTTCACGCTTTTGCTATATTATTACAGTCCATAAGTCTCCCATAGATTGCCACGTTTCTAAATCACCCGTAAGCATCCACCACCTGCGTATTTCATCAGGTCGTTGGTCGCCCGACACTGCGCTTATCAATACGAGACGCCACTCGAGAACCTTGTGGTTCGATTGGTTGTTGGTTCTTTAGGCTAATTTTGGTTAATGTCCGGCCCATTCCCGCTTACAACTCCAGAGTATTAAGATCGAATGCCTCTTACCCAGCAATAATGGTATCGGAATATCTTAACTAACCATGCGAATGTGATAAGCACAACAGCTTTATGCTATTTTACGTTGGCATTCTATAAAAGTGTGAAGCCATTGTTCAGCCGCAACATGACACTACTACGAAAATATTATTTTTTTAAAATATATTAGCGTTCCGCCCCGTCTTCCCATGGGTGATTTACTTATTTCGACAATAGCGTAACCTACCGGATCGAAATATAGCTAAGAGCCATCAAGGTGACCCTATAAATACCCCATAAACATTTAATACGTGGTAGAGCCTTGCTGCAGCTATATTTATAGTATAGTTGTAGCACGAATAGGTGGGTCGAATGAGGAAGGACCACGCTCTCAAATAATACCAGCGTAAAATAGCAACTTAATACTGTTGTGTTTCGTATGGTGAGTGTACAGAACCGGAGACCATTTTTACTGGAAAAGAGGCATTCCATCTTAGTCCCCACGGGTAACAACGCATCTGCATTTCGATTCGCACTCGACGATAGATGTAGATGTCCATAGCCCACAGCAACCACTTACCATCATGTGGACTGTGAGCTCGCTTGTCATCCTTATCCTATAAAAATTAGCAATAGTGATCATTATTTAAAACAGTTACAAGTTAAAGTTACAATTAAAAAAATTGAAATGTTGAATATCCTCTTGGTAAATCAACGTATTGCTGACGTAATAACGTAATTGCAACGTATCGTTAACGTTAATTTTAAGTATCGCAAATTACTGGACATCTATGCGAGCTTATCTGAAATATGCTACTTGCATTAAAAATGCATGAATCAATCTTCGCCAGTGCGGTCACCCACATCAGATGCTTGTTGTTCATCGAATTTCATATGCACTAAACCCCAAATTTTTACCTCGACAATACAAATTAGAGTGGTGGTTCATTCAAGGTAGTTCGTTTTTAATGTATTAGTTTGAATTTTATTGGACACGATTGATCAAATAACTTTTATTTTTATTATAATCTATGAAATATGTAGAAACGTATAATCTTAAAACAAATTAATTCTGCTCGGGATCTAACCTTCTGCTTGTTAGGCAAATGTTATAATGTCTGCCTCACGAAAACGAATTTTATAAAATGTTTTAAAGTTGTTTTGAGAACTTAATATACAAAATCTAAATTAATACAACTCCACTTCGTTGGCAAAATATATTGTACAATAAATAAATGAGGAAGCAATACATTCTATAGACCAATTGTGTTGCGGACAGCTAGAGAGCCGCCACCCCGTCGCCCCTTCATACTCCGTTGCGCCCCGCACACCCCGCGCACCGGAGCCGAGCGACGACCAATGGGCGAGCAGCATCGTCGCGTCACTACTCACAGACTGAGACGCTCTCTTGCGGGATATAAGAAGGGCGTTTTGGTCTGTGAGCTGTTTATTCTCGGAAGCGGCACTGAAGAAAGAAGACTTAAGACTCCATAAGCGAAGATCTCTCTGTACATATTAGCGTAGTTAACAATAGTGCCCAACCATTGTAAATAATTGAATACAGTATAGTTCTACAGTACCATCTTTTCTTCGAGCAGTCCCCTAGCATAGTTAACCTCAGATCAGTCAGTCAATTAGTCAATACAGTCCACTAGCTACAGTAATAAATAAATACAGTCCACTTCGATCCCTTATACTCTTGGTCCATCGTCGCCGGATTCAAGCCAGAAGATTCAAGCCAGAAGTAAGAAGAAACAAGAAAGAAGACAATTATAGAAGAAAGAACATAATTACAGAAGAGAGCAGATAATTACAGAAGATCTTCAAGGAAGAAAGAAGTTCGTCGACGAAGAAAGAAGATCGTCGGTACTAATTTCTTCCCTGTTTCTTATTACGCCTACGTCATACACGTCATATTTTCTGTTTCCAGACAATTTCTTGTTTCTTAAACCGCGTTTACGCGGCCAGGTGGTTGCTCCCTAACGGTGCCAAACTGTGACCATCTGGTAACGCCCTTGTGGCGGAAACGGCGTCCAAAACGTGCGTCTTTTTGAAGACAATAGGTGCATCTTTTTGAAGACGATCGGAGGTCGCAACGAGGGAAGTCATGAGGAAAACAAGAAGCCAGAAGACACGGAACGACGACGAAACGCCGGTAGGAATGCGGATATTCGAAGAAGCACCAGCGTCCCCGTCCGATTATCTCGCGTTGGCACAAGCGCCCTTCGCCGCGCCCCAGGCCCCGCTCGCGCCAGCATCTACGACCGCGCCCGCGCCCCCGCCGCCGCGCCCCGCTATGTTCGTATCTACGACCGATCGTTTGGGAGAGGTTAGCACATTCGCGCCGCGCACAGAGACACTCGCCGCGATTATAGAAGATCTTCCGACTACAGAAACTAGTTCGATAGTACGTACCGTCGCGCCAGTAGCAGACGTACATAGACCCGCGCCCCGTGCCCCGTCGGTCCGTTCAGTTCGTTCAGCCCGGTCGACAGTTAGCGCGATAGCAAAATTAAAGCAAATCGAATATAACGCCGCGGAGGAACTAGCTGCAATTAGAAGGAAGCAATTGCAACTCGAAGAAGATCTTATCAAGAAGAAATACGCTAAGGACGTCGCTCAACTGCAAGAAGAAACAGATAGGGAAAGTATAAACGAAGACGATTTAGTTGAAAATAGGATACGCGTTGATAGGTGGTTAGAGAACGTAGAGACTGTGTGGGGGGAACCGCCCGTCTCAGCCCGCGCCCCGCATCTAGATAGAACAGGCCCTACCGAATAGGGAAACCGGTTACGACCACGCTGAAGATGCCCAGGGGAGGACGGTGGCGAATGATGTTCAACCGCGTCGCGTAGAAACGATACAGAGGGATAGTGGAGTCGCCGTAGAAATGAACCAGGTGTACGGGTTACGTCGGCGTCGCGCGTCCAACGCCGCACTCTATCGCCTATACATAGATCGCCACATCGCCACGCGCATCCTAGATCACCGTCGCCGTGTAGGGATGTAGGTATACATAGATCGCCATCGCCACATCGCCATACGGATCGTAGATTATCGTCGCCGTGTCATAAGGATGTAGGTGTACATAGGACGCCAGCGCCACAGCGTAGGCTAGAGGGATATAGGGACAGAGATAGGTCGCTTACTCCGCGAGGGGTATAGATCGACTAGCGGAAGCTCTAGAAAACATAATAAGCGGAATGGTTAGCTTTAAAAGCCGCGATGAAAGAATCCACGCGTTTATGTGGATTCACAAATATGGAAAATATGGCAAGGTTAAGAAATTGTCTACGTGGTGAAGCTAGGGAAGTAGTATCGGCACTGCTGTTTACCGCAAAGGATCCGGCAGATATTATGCGAACATTGGAGCAGTGTTTCGGCCGCCCGAAATTAATCATAGATCGTGCGTTAGAGGAACTGAAACGCCTTCCGCGCCCGGGTCAAACCGCTCAGGAATTAAATTCGTTCGCGATTAAGTTACAAAATATAGTGTGTATTTTGCAGAACGTCGACGGCAAAGGATATTTACAAAATCCGATGCTAACTAGGGAAGTCACTAGCAAACTTAGCCCACACTTACGGTCACGTTAGTGCGATTATGCGAAGCACTACGGAAGTGCGGACGAACCGGACATCGTCACACTATCTCGGTTCATGATGAGAGAGGCTGACCGTGCGTTAAGTCATACCTATACGTCCGTAGCGCCGACTAAGGAATAGCCCGTAAGACGAAAGGCGCCGCCGTCGAAAAGGATTATATTGACACGCCGCGTAGAGGATAGGGCCCGCGACGTAAAGACGTTCACCGCCCAGGAGGACACCGGTAGTGCCTCATGTATGTGTTGCAGGGGTGAACACGTAATCGCCAAATGTAGGAAGATAGCGCAAATGGGTTTGGACGACCGGTGGAAGTGGGTTAAGGAAGATGGGGTGTGTTTTAGGTGTTTAAATAGTAAACACCGACGATTTAGATGTAAAGCTAAGAAATGCGGCGTCGACGGCTGCAACGCCCCCCACCATGCCCTCCTTCACGCCCGCAAGACCCGCGCACCTGAGACATCGGCAATACCGGATGAGACCGTGCTCGTCGCGTCGAACGTTGGTAGTAGTGCGTCCGTATTGTTGAAAGTGTGTCCCATTACCGTACGCGGACCGCGTGGTAGGGAAATAGATACGTATGCGCTGCTTGACGAAGGCTCTACTATTTCGTTAATCGACGACGACTTAGCTCGCGAGTTAGGAGCGGAAGCACCGGTAAAGCCGCTCAATATTAGAGGCGTAAATAATAGTCAGCGCGAGGCCGATAGTAGGTTAGTTAACATAGGCATACGTGGCAAGACGCGCAGTGAGGTGTATAATATAAATGCGCGGACAATAGCAAATTTAAAGATAGGTTCGCAATCTGTAAGTAGGGAGTGTTTACGTTTAAAGCACTTACGCGACCTACCGAGTTCAGTTTGTTACGACGACGCAAAACCGAGATTATTATTAGGCGCCGACAACTGGCATTTAATAATCACCCGTAATTTAAGAATAGGACGTCGAAGGCAGCCTATAGCTGCACGTACGTTATTAGGGTGGGTAATACAGGGAACCGTGCCGCGGTTAACGTGTAGGGAAGACGGCGAGACCGTATTACACGTCGTAAGCGCTAGCGGACGGTCAGATAGGGACATCCGAACGTTTGCCAGTCAGGACGAGGAGCTAACAGAACTCCTCAAACGGCAGTACGAGATAGATTCCATAGGTATCTCGCTAAAGAGTAGGCCGCGACGGGAAGAGGAGCGCGCTGTCGACATATTCCAGCGCACCGTCAAGAAGGTAGGCGAGCAATACCAAGTTGGACTGCCATGGAAGGACGACAACGTGCAGATGCCACCCAGCTACGAAATGGCAGCTCGAAGACTACGGACGATTGAGAGAAAAATGGACCAGTCACCAGAGTTTCGGGACGCCTACACAGCCCAGATATACAACCTCCTAGCAAAAGCATACGCAAGGGAAGCCGAGGGGACAGAGAGAGAGGACCCCAAGAGCTGGTACCTGCCACACTTCGCCGTACTGAACCCGAACAAGCCGGGGAAGACAAGAGTAGTGTTCGACACGGCAGCGCGCGCATCCGATAGATGTCTTAATGACTATTTACTCGACGGCCCCGACTTATTACGGAACTTACCGGGCATACTGTTTAGGTTTAGGGAGAATGAAATAGCCGTGTCCGCGGATATTAGAGAGATGTTCTTGCGTGTGAAAATCGACCGTCACGACCAACCCGCGCAATTGTTTCTGTGGCGAGGTAACGAGCGATCCAGCCCACCGCGGGAGTACGTTATGACGTCTATGATTTTCGGCGCGAGGAGCTCGCCGTTTCTCGCACATGGTGTTAGAGATTTTAACGCGCGTGCACACGCGGAAACACATCCGTTGGCGCTTAACGCTATCGTGCGTAGTCATTATATGGACGACTATTTAGACAGTTATGCAATGGTAGAGGAAGCGGTAAATACGGCAAGGCAGGTTACGTAAGTGCACCAGAAGGCCGATTTCACCTTGGCAGGCTGGAATTCTAACAACGCAGCCGTATTGGAAGACAAGCCGGAGGAACTACTGGCGAGCAAGCCTAAGGAAGTAGGCTTAAGGCAAGACAGCCCAGGCAGGACCCTAGGGTTGTTATGGATGGCCGACGAAGACGCCCTGACGTTCAACACCTCTATGAATAGGGTGCCTCAGGAAGTAAAGGCGCTATAGCGACCACCGACTAAGAGGGAAGCATTAAGCGCAGTCATGTCGGTGTTTGACCCACTCGGACTGCTTAGCTACCTCACCATCACCGCCAAGATCCTGCTACAAGACCTATGGCGAATGAAGAAGGTCGGATGGGATGATGAACTACCCGAGGAGGCAGCGGATGAATTCCAGAGGTGGCTGCGAGACGTCGAGGAGGTGTCACGACTGCGACTGCCTAGGTGCTATGCTCCTACGGGGGAAGTGGTAGAGCGTCAACTTCACGTTTTTAACGATGCAAGCGAACGTGCGTACGCATCCGCGGCATATTGGCGTATACGATATCGTGACGGAACGATTAGGGTACGATTAGTGGCGGCCAAGGCGAAAGTCGCCCCGATAAAGGCGCAAAGCATACCGCGTTTAGAGTTGCAGGCGAATTTGATAGGCGCGCGACTCGCGGAATTCGTGCAAGGCGAGCACAGAGTGGTAGCCGATAAGGTAGTGTATTGGACAGACTCCACTACGGCGCTCCACTGGATACAGAACGATACGGCGCGTTACACCCCATACGTAGCTCATAGGTTAGGGGAGATAGCGGAAAAGACGTCATCCGAGCAATGGAGGTGGATACCGACTGCAGAAAATATCACAGACCAGGCGACGCGCGTAAATTACGTGAACAAGGAAGAGTGCAACCGATGGTTCACGAGACCGCCATTCCTGTACGAGGAAGAAGACAGATGGCCTCGCCGTCAGGAAGAGAAGGCAGAGAATGATTATGAAGAATTGGAGGAAGTCGTGGCGCATCAGAGCGACACCAAGGACGCTCCACACCTGCCAGACATAGAAAGATTATCTTCCTACGAGAGATTAATCAGGGCCACTGCACGGATACTACAGTTCGTCGATGCCATACGAGGAAGGGCGCACGGACTGACATTGCAGCACATCCAGAAAGCAGAGCGGATGTGGATAGAGGACAGTCAAAATGAAAGCTTCGCTGAAGACATCAGTCGATTTCAGCGGGGGAAGAACCTGGCAACCGGCAGCGCATTAAGGAAGCTCGACTCCATACTAGAGGATGGCGTATTACGAGTCAGAGGAAGAATCGACGCAGCCGACGTGGACAGCCAGATGAAGAGGCCCATCATACTAAACAGACGCCATCATTTTGTGAAGCTGTTTGTGGACAAGGTGCATCAGGAAGCAAGCCACGCCAACAGGGAGAGGGTGGTAAACCACCTACGCACCAGATATCATATCCTCCGATTACGACCAACAGTACGAGAAGTGGAGCGGAGATGTCTGCGATGCAGGGTACGCAAGGCGACACCACGGCCAGCGGTTATAGGAGACCTACCACCTGAACGATTAAGGGCATTCGCGCGACCATTCACCTACACCGGAATCGATTATTTCGGGCCTATAACAGTGACTATAGGACGTCGGCATGAAAAACGGTGGATAGCGTTATTCACCTGTTTAACGACGCCCGCGGTGCATTTAGAACTAGTGTACTCCCTTACGACGGACTCGGCGATATCGGCATTGCGGCGTATGACGGCTAGGCGTGGCTGGCCACGGGTCATATACTCGGATAATGGGACGAACTTTCATGGGACAAATACTGAGCTACAACGGGCAATGGAAGAGTGGGCACCACAGCTGAAGGACTACGCGCTGACTCGGCGGACAGATTGGAAATTCATCGCACCGGGAGCGCCGAACCAGGGAGGTGCATGGGAGCGTCTCGTGCGCTCAGTGAAGACCGCACTCGAAGCCACTCTGCACCAGAAGAGCCCACGGGTGGAGACGTTAGCAACGCTCCTCACAGAAGCTGAGAACACAGTCAACTCTCGACCGTTGACGCACGTACCGGTCGACATCAACGAGGAAGAGGCGCTGACACCCAACCATTTCCTGCTGTTGGGACCATCGAGCCTACCAGTCACCGCGCCGTGTACACCTAGTGATCGTCAGGCGTGGAGAGCGGCGCAAGGACTCGCCGATGAATACTGGAGGCGCTGGATTAAAGAGTACCTGCCGACGCTGGTTGCGCGCGGGGACTCTCGGGATGTTCAGCAGCGCCAGATCCAAGAAGAGGACCTCGTCGTGGTGGCAGACATGCCACGGAACGTGTGGCCACGGGGAATCGTAACGAGGACCTTTCCCGGACCAGACGGCGTAGTGCGCAACGTGGAGGTGAGGACCAGGGGCGGAGTGCTGCGGCGGCCAGTCAGGAAGATCGCCGTCCTCCAGAGGGAAGCTTAGGCTCGCAAGCTACGTCGGGGGAGGATGTTGCGGACAGCTAGAGACCCGCCGCCCCGTCGCCCCTTCATACCCCATTGCGCCCCGCACACCCCGCGCTCCGGAGCCGAGTGACGACCAATGGGCGAGCAGCATCGTCGCGCGGCACTACTCACAGACTGAGACGCTCTCTTGCGGGATATAAGAAGGGCGTTTTGGTCTGTGAGCTGTTTATTCTCGGAAGCGGCACTGAAGAAAGAAGACTTAAGACTCCATAAGCGAAGATCTCTCTGTACATATTAGCATAGTTAACAATATTGCCCAACCATTGTAAATAATTGAATACAGTATAGTTCTACAGTACCATCTTTTCTTCGAGCAGTCCCCTAGCATAGTTAACCTCAGATCAGTCAGTCAATTAGTCAATACAGTCCACTAGCTACAGTAATAAATAAATACAGTCCACTTCGATCCCTTATAAATTGTTTCGGTCACAATTACATACATTTTCTTCTTAATTTCGAACGTGTCAACAGCATAGAGTATGTTATTTATTCTATGTTAGAGCTGACATAGAAGGATAGACTATAGACCTATAGCTCTATTACCCACGTTTTCAAATGTGTTTGTAAAAACAATGTGTACCAGATTGTATGATTTTTTAGAAAAATATAACATCCTCGATGACAGTCAAAACGGCTTTAGGAACTCAAGATCAACTACACTAGCAGTATATAAGTATATCCAGACTGACCTAAAACATATAAATAATAAGAAACGTACTGGGAGTATTACTTGACATGACGAAAGCATATGATAAAGTACTGTACGACATTCTTTTATATAAATTGCACGGTTCTGGTATTCGCGGTCCAGCTTACACATGGTTTAAATCATATTTGGAAAATAGATCACAAATAGTGGAAATTGACCATTTCGTCTCCATCACAAATGATGTTAAAATAGTGAGATCTGAGGAAAGGAGCATAAAATGCTCAATTCCACAAGGCAGTGTGTTAGGTTGTGTGCTATTTCTAATATACATTAACGACTTGCCAAAAGTACTAAATAAATGACGGGCAATGATTGTTACATTGCCCGTCTTATTCGCTGATGATATATCAATATTAATTGCATATGACAAAACCAAAAACCCAACACAAATACTTCGAGAAACACTAGACACAGTAAATCGCTGGCTCAATGACCATAACTTAGAAATTAACTATAACAAAACGAAAACCATTAATTTAGAACATACAAAAACACCCCCATAAACATCGACACAACATATAACAACACACAACTAGAAACCGTAAATACATTCAAATTACTTGGTATAACTATAGACATTCACATCAAACATATTAAAAAAAGCTATCTCAATTCACATACGCTCTATTCCAACTTAAATGCAGCACAAACGAAAAAACCGCACTGTCAGCATACTACGCATATGCATACTCCTGGTTAAGATACGGCATTATGTTGTGGGGAAATAGTGTACACTTTCAGGATCTATTTATACTGCAAAAGAAATGTATTAGAATCATCGTCCAAATTGAAAATCTTTACAGTTGCAAACCCTACTTCATTAAAAATAACATCCTCACACTACTATCATTATACATATTGACATTTGCATATTTGTATTCAAAAACATAAATCACTTCACAAAAGTAAAAGACAATCACAGTATAAACACACGCCACAGAGACAGACTATACCTACCACCATCAAGAATTAAAATTCTAAACCACAGTCCATACTACATGGCTATAAAAATATACAATAAATTACCTATCCACATAAAAACTGAAAATAAGATTATACTTTTCATTAATAAACTAAAAATATTCTTAACAGAAAAATGTTTCTACTCAGTTAAAGAATACATTGAAGCAAAATACGAATAAAAAATTACATATCTTTTACACAAATAACAGAACTAATATACCTAAACATTAAGTCAACAGAAATACATAAAAAAAGGAAAAAGCGGTTTTGATACACAAAAATTATTATGGACAGTATCAGATATCAGTAGAAGAATAAATATTGTGTTCATATAAAATGTCATAAATGCCTTAATATTTTGCACGATTTAATACTGTTAAATTATTTACTATATTATTAATTCATTCTTTAACGTTTTTACACTATAATGTTTGTATTTAATAACTTATTTTATCTCCCTTTCTCAAATTTGCAATGCCTAAAAAAGGCTACTAAGTTGAGACAATTTTTTATTATTATAAGACCATTTATGTACACTTGGTCGGCAAATAAAGATTGATTGATTCATTGATTGATTGATTGGTTGATTATCTTGCTTACCTCCTTTACGATATAGTGCCCTAGTACTTCTTACTAGTTTGTGATAGAGCATGAGCAATCATACTAGCTTTATTCTTACTCACCCAAGAAGGGGTTCAATCAAAATTTATTGTTGTTTTTGGTTTTATTAGCCGATTTCAAAAGAGTAGGATGTAATAAAGTAACATAAATTTGCTGTCATAATACAACAAAACTTGTTACACCCTCCCTTACTCTGCCGCCAGGCACCAATACAACCGACAGTTCCATCAGTGCGTTTTCGGTCGGTAGGACGGAACAGGACAGGCAAGAACAGAACGGAATAAAATAGAACTAAATAGAATATAATAAAATAAAAGAACTCTTATTAAATTTAAATTTAATTTAATTTAAATTATACTTGTTCAACATCACCTCCTTACTTCTACTTCGGAAGAAATCTCAATCCTGTGAAGAACCAGCAAGAAACCTAGTAGTCTAACAATCGATATTTATTGAATGTAAAATTTTACAAACAATAAATTTGTGATATCTCTTATAAAAATCAATGACTGTCCATTAGTCTCGATAAAACTGTGCGTCTGAGTTGGTCCCTGTATGATTTAGATTCACAATTGAGCCCGGTAGGTGGCGCTATTATCGAGATCCAAAAATAAATTAAGATATAAAAATAACATTTACCTTTTCATATATAATTTTTCTGTACGTGTGTTTGTCGCTGAAATACTCCTATACGGCTGCGCCAATTTTGATGATTATTTTGAGCGTGTTGGAGTTGGAATGTGTTCCTGGATGGATTATATTCACAATTGGGGCCGTTACGTGGTGCTGTTGTCGAGATCCAAAAATCACCCGTTTGAAGCCGAGGCGGATTGCTAGTTATACATATACAGATCATATTAAATAAAAAGGGTTAATGTGAGCCTGCGGCTTTACACACCATAATAATTTAAATAGTACCATTTAATTCAAAATAATATAGTAAAAAAAATATAAAAGACAATTTAAAGATGCAAAATCTGTCAATAGCAAAAGTAATATTTAAATAACCTCCAAATGCTGTAATTGCTAGACGTCATGGGACACAAGCTATATGAATTATGAATAGTGCACATGAATTATGATAGTTATAGCGACAGTAGTAGTAACTTTATGCAGAACTAGAGCGTTACAAAATCGATGCAGTTGTATAAAAATGTACATTAAAAAGACACAAAATGCGCAAGTTTAGTTGAGCCTTTGCCTGCGAAAATAAATATGCGTTGAAGCAAACTAGATTTAACGATGATGAGCATAGCTGCGGTAAAGTGGCGCAATATTGCAGGCGGTTCTCACAGTGAAATTGTAATGTATTATTATTTAGTATATTATTTAGTATTATAACCATAGCGTCGAATTTAGAGAATATGTAAAAAAATATTCAAAAATATTTAAAAGAGTGTGCTCCACAGCCAAGTCTTTGCATTTGAGCAACAAAATTAAGACGGCTTCTAATAAAATTAAAATGACATGGAGTATAATTAATAGCGAAACTGGTAAGATAAACTCTCGCAATTCAAACTACCAGTTAAGTGTTAATAACAAATTAACCGAATCAGATCAGGACGTTGCAGTGGTTTTTGAGAAATATTTTACTGATATTCCGATATTAACCACTAAGTCACTGAATTCTTCTCCTGCGGTCGCCGAATCATTACTTAAACAAAATGTAAATGCGTGTACAAAGAATTTTACATTTCCTAAAGTATCATCAAAAGATATTGTAAAATATTTTAAAACTATTGATGTTAAGAAAACTGCGGATCTGTGGGGGATTTCCGTTAAAGTTATTGCGTCTATAATAGATACAATCGCGCCTCATTTAGCTGTTATTTTTAATACTAGTATCGAATCTGGTGTGTTTCCTGATTTAATGAAGTATAGTAAAGTAATACCTTTATTTAAATCTGGTAGTACATTAGACCCCGCCAATTTTAGACCTATTTCTGTACTACCAACACTTAGTAAGATTTTTGAAAAAATTATTCTTGATCAAATGTTAAATTTCTTTAATAAAAATAATTAACTTTATAAAAATCAATTTGGTTTCACAAGGGGTCGCTCGACAACTGATGCCGGTGTTGAGCTGATTAAATATATATTTAATGCATGGGAGAATTCACAGGATGCTTTGGGTATATTTTGTGACCTATCCAAAGCCTTCGATTGTGTTCACCATGAAACATTAATCAGGAAACTTCAACACTACGGTGTATGAAGTGATGCTCTAAAATTAATTATTTCATATTTAAGTAAGAGAACACAAAAAGTTGTCATCAACAGTATGAGTTCTTCCGGGTCGATGGTACAGATGGGCGTGCCTCAAGGCTCAATTCTCGGCCCCTTTCTGTTTCTTGTATATATTAATGACTTACCTTACATAGTAGGAGATAACCATGATATAGTATTATTTGCAGATGACACTTCTTTAATTTTCAAATTAAGTCGACATTTGCTAAAATATGACGAAGTAAATAATGCTATATCTAAATTAGTAAATTGGTTCAATGTCAATAATTTGCATTTAAATGGCACTAAAACGAAATGTATGAAGTTTATGACTCCAAATGTCAAACAATTAAATACTAATGTAATTTTAAATGGGGAGAAACTGAGTCTTGTAGATACCACCATTTTTCTTGGAATCACACTAGACGCGAAGCTTCAATGGAGCCCCCATATATCAAAGCTAGCAAGCAGACTTAGTTCTGCAGCATATGCAGTAAAAAAGATTAGAAGTCTAACTAGTGTTGAAACAGCTAGACTAGTTTACTTTAGCTATTTCCATAGCATAATGTCGTATGGTATTTTGCTATGGGGACACGCAGCTGACACTGAAATTATATTTGTTTTGCAGAAGAGGGCCATAAGAGCAATTTATGATTTAAAGCCTAAAGAGTCGCTGCTACAAAAATTTAAGGAAATTAATATATTAACTTTGGCCTCTCAATGCATTTATGAAAATGTAATGTACGTACACAAAAATAAAGTAGTTTTACAAAAATAAGTGATATTCATTCTGTAAATACTAGGAACAGACACAAGCTAGTAGTACCAGTTACTCGACTCCATCGAGTCAGTAATTCATTCTTGGGGCGATGTATACGCTTTTACAACAAAATTCCAAAAAATATATAAAATTTGACCTGCTCAAAGTTCAAAAACTTTATTAAACTAAGTTTGTATAAAAAGGGTTATTATAATATTAAAGAATTTATAGATGATAATAACCCCTGGAAGTGAGGTGATCGCTCCCAAGCTATTTCTATTTTGTTGTGTTGTTAATTTGTGTAACATACATGATTGTAATCTGTTATTTAAAAAAAATAGTCCCGCTGGGTTTCTTGCTGGTTCTTCCCAGGACAGAGGTTTTTTTTTTCGAACCAGTGGTAATTATACAAAAGAGTGACTTTCAATAAGTATTATTTATAATCTATATTGAATAAAAAAGTTTCTGTTTCTGTTTCTGTAATCAACTTTCTTTATGAGAAGATATCAAAGGCTCTCAAATTTTTACCCCCGGGTTATGAAGCCAGCGCTTGACTACAAAATAATGTTTCTACGAGTATGTACATATTATATTAATACGAGTATGTTTTCACAACATATTACTTTTTGTTCTTCGACTGGTAGATTTATAGACTTTTATGATTGAACTTAACATTGAAATAACTGAAATAAAATATGCAAATAAAGCACCGTAATGAATTTTACATTGCAGTGTTCGCTTGTTTAAGGTAAAAAATCGATTTCTCCAAATGACCGCCAGAAAACAAACCAATTTCACAGCGATGCAACTACTACAAAGGCTCCGGGAGGACCACCAGCTGCTGGTAAATGACCAAACCGTGCAAAGGAGGTTGCATGAAGTTGGTCTTCATGCTCTAAGACCGCTACGTGTTCCAACATTGCGACGTGGAAATCGCGGTCGACGGCTTTCATGGGCTCGGGAGCATTTACCATAGAGTGACGAACAATGGTCTTTGTTGCTGTTCACCGATGAGTCCCGGTTTGAGTTTCATCTGCATTCACAAAGAACACGCGTTTGGAGATTTCCAGGATGAGTTAGCCGTCTACGGCACCCTCTGGAGGACCAGCCATACCAAGGCGGGACAATCATGGTGTGGGTAGGAATTCTTCTTGGCAGAGGAACACAGCTCGTTTGGATCCAAGGCACAAAAATACTACGAGGAGGTAGTAGAGCCTGTTACTGTCACACACAGAATCCAAATGGGTCAGCAATTTCTACTCATGCACGATAATGCTCCTTCCCATACGGGGCGACTGGTGTCGGCCGCTCTCCGAGTCCACGATATTCAAGTTTTGGATTGGCCCACGCAGTCATCCGACTTAAATTCTATCAAGCATGCCTGGGACATGTTATAACGAAAAGCTTTGAGAAATTTCCCGCCAAATTTGACGACAGAACAAAAACTTTACGAACAGCAAAGAAAGTGGGACCTCATGTCGATATGTAATGAGGGCATCCAAGACTTTTTCTGCCACCAGGGCGGCGCCCATAGAAATATTATATCTATGGCGGCGCCACTTTACAGTGAGGTAAAATATTTGACAGATTTCATAGCGGGGACTATCATTTCTTAGGAAAATGTAATCTTTAAGGTTTCTTTCTGTATTATTAGTTATATTTTATATTAATTACATTAGAAATGAGCAAATCAAACTATAAATATAACTAAAAGCCCATTTAAAAAAAAAGAGTTCTAAAGTGCAAAAAATTAAAAATCTAACCACTGACGCATTGTGTTGTTAAGCGGTTCAGTGCGGGTGACACGCCAGACATGCCATCGAATACTTTTGTGTGTGGCGTATGACACGCGAGGCGTGTCTTTTTAAAAATCGTTATAACTTGCTCAAATTGCTTTTTTGGAAAATTTATCCAGAACAAAATATTCATTATTTTGAAAGTAGTTCATGCCTGCGGCTTCGTTTCTGGATATTTTGAAAAATTGAAATTTTTAGGAGTTTACAACCTTTTTTAACTTTTACATGGTACCGTTTATAAAACATGTTGTGGAAAATACTCTAATAAGAAACAAATGAACAAATAATAGCACTCATTGCGATCGCTCACAAACTCATGTTGTAAACAAGTTTCTAGAAAACAACTCTCCTGTTAAAAAAAAAAACAATGCCTTTATCTCTTTTGCTTAACCGATTCGTTGCGGCACCAATTTTCGACAACTTTTAGCTGTGGCGGCGAACAAATATTGCATGACACGCCTGGCGTGTCAAGTGCCACAGACTATAATTTGGCCGAATGGACCTACGAAGTACCATGTGCTCTTGTGATATGATATAAGGTTTATTTTTGCTTGAAACAGTTCGAAACCGTTCATGCATAAAAAAAGTTTGCTAATAAATAATCTTTTGTCAATCCGCCGCCGTATAGCGCCGGCGTTTTTTTCCTTTTGAAAACACTTGTTTTGCTATTCTTACTAATTAGACGTTTTCAGATCGACTTTACTTTTACATTTGTATAACATTAAATAATATTTAACATTTGTAAATATCAATGAATGATGTACCTTATTTTTTTTTTCAAATCAAGTTTCTTCATTGTTTGATATTTACAAATGTTATTATTAGGTGAAAATTTAATTAAATAAAAACCAAGGTTTCCAGGGTGATTTAGCTGTACCTACTTATATAAATGATTTTTTATAACAACAAAAATAGTACAAAACGTTTGTAATCTCTTCATAAAAAAAGTCACTTTCTCTCAATTTCAAAGAAAACGCGTAAAAAAACACGTAGTTACCCACTAAAAACAAGTATCCTTCCATTTGTAACTTATGTTTGAAGTCAAATAAACTTAATTAGGTCTAAAAAAGTAAAAAAAACTTGAAAAAGAACATTACTTTTACACATGGCGGATGGCACAATAGGCGTGTCATGCAATATTTGTTCCCCGCCACAGCTAAAAGTTGTCGAAAATTGGTGCCGCAACGAATCGGTTAATATAATACTCTAGATAATGATAAACTATTATTTAGAACTAATTTCTCAATTAACTGACATTGTGTAGCAAAAAACTTTACCTCAGTCGTAACTAGCGACATCTGGTGAGTGGAAGATTATTAGCCCTCATTAATGTAAGAGGTGGCAACACTGATTATTAAGTGGCGAAGCTTGCAAAGTCACTTATTGATTTCACGATGTCTGTCCGTCTGTCCGTCTGTCAGTCTGTCCGTCCGTCTGTCCGTCTGTCCCACGATTATCTCGAGAACGGTTTCGAATTTTCAAATTCTGTTTTCAGCAATCGATTACTGATCACCCAGGCATCTGAACCTCCTATTTTGAAACTGATTGCTCAACAGCAACCTTTAGAAACCGCTACAAAGCTGATTGCTCCGCCACTTTGCTATGCTGTTAGCTTGCTAGGTTTATTAGTAATTAGAATTTATACGATTTATTCATTTTTAATTCAAATTAATAGTTTTAAAAGAAGAAATGAAGTTTTTTTATCATACTAATTTTCTACGGCGATAAAAAATTAACATTTTTAATTAAAAAAAATTATGATATTTTTATAACATTTTTATTTAAAACAAAAAAATACGAAATGACTTTTGTTTTAAATAAAAAGACCTTTAAATAACCTATCATTCTTCTATTTATCATAAAATTCTTCATGGATTTTTAGATATTTGATGAAATATAAAATATCCCTAGATTCTGTTGATGTGTTTATGTATGAAAGTGTCAATGAGAGACATGTGTTATCCATACTTTAATAGGATAATTCTATTATTCTAAACTTAGCTCTATTATTTATAATTCCTATGTTTTGTGGGCGGGCTACAACACTATAGAATCACACACACATCTATAGAATAGATACCATTTATTTGTAGAAACTATGCATGCAATGTTGCATTAACTCATAACGTACCTTTCAAAAGTTTTTAGTTATTCTAAAACGCAAATTTTTTTCCACCCGGGATTGAACCTTCTGCGTGTTAGGCAGATGTGATAACCACTACACCACTGAAACATGTTAGTGTTTTATTAATAACGGCATAAGAAATGTAAAGGAACATGTATTTTGTATTATCTATCGGTAATTCTCCACGTAGTGGCGGCATAAGGACATATTTCTTGATAACAACTCTATAATATTTAAAAAAACTGTGGTTGTCAACTTTCCTGCCATAATGCAACATAATAATATGGAGAAGGGTTATGTGTAGCAGTGGACATGTAATGGGATGTAGTGAATGACTTAATTGGTATCGCCGTATGGTCAGAAGTACATTGCTGTGGATTTGTCAGTCCTCGGTTCGAATTCCAACCAGCAAAATTCATCACCTGGTTAAAAAATATAAATTGTTGGATTTGAATCTTATTATGTTTGGATTAACCTCTTATCTGAATACAAAATCGTAGTCTATCTTCGATCCCATTTCATAGGTTATATCAAACATAGGCAGGTTAAGTTTGTACTTAATTGTGGCATTTAAATATGTAGCTTAGTTTGATAGCTTTCTTTCACGTTATATTGTTTTCTTTATTTAAAAAATATTTTGTCCTCACACTAGGGTGTTTGCCATAACCACTTGAAGGAGCCGTGCTTAATTTGCACATAGACAAGCAATCAGACCTTGAATAATATTTTCTAAACATAACCCAAAGCCAAAAAGCGTGCGAATCTTTCTACGTCACAGTCATCGCCTGGATCTATTTTTTAGACGAACACATGTTTATTTCTATATAAAGATCTCTATGAAAGGGAGGTGATGGGACATCCTTTCAACTTATTATAATATTTTGTACCTGTGATAAAATACTCCGCTTTTTCATTAAATAAAATAAAGAAAGAACTAATGGAAACTAAAATAAAATTAAATGTTAAATGAAATTAATTTTTACGGATTTTATCGCGTTTAATTTAACTTTTTAATTCCCGACGTTTCGGGTGCTTTACAGCACCCATGGCCACGGGGGGAACTAAGGTGTTTGACGTCCTGATTTTATAGTTAGCCCGGCTACCTTCAGTTTTTTAATATTAATTTTTAGTCCGTTCTACGCAAAATGAGCTTACAGTATCTTGAAGTCTTGCAGTGGTATGCTTGGGTTTGGATTTAATTGTATTAATTATAGGATCCCAAGCAGATGGCAGCACCCATCCATCATCTTTATTGAAATTAGGATGTTTTTTTTAATTTCAATAGCCTCACGAATCATCGGTGTTCTTTTGCGAGGATTTGTGGTCTATCAAATCTAATGTAATGGAGGGGACGATCTTGATCGTTTTCACACACTGCAGGACACTTCTCGGAACGTCGGTGCTTCAAGCCAGTCAACTATGACATCCGGACTTCAAACACCTCAGTGTGCCCATGGGTGCTGCACGTAAAGCACCCGAAACGTCGGGAATTAAAAAGTTAAATTAAACGCGATAAAATCCGTAAAAATTAGATTCATTTAATGTGTAGTCTTTGCGTAAATATAAGAAATCATTATATAAAATAAATGCATTAATTTAGAGTTATTGTACAATTGAGCATGCGTGCGCGTGCGAATGTGCGTGCACGATTTCAGGCACGACAGGCATTTTAGACAACACCACCATTCACTATCATAACATAGCTTTATTCTTTTTTAAATTGTCTTCCTTTTCATTGACTTTACGCAATTTATGAAATATCAGTCAGATGGTATTTACTATCACTTACAAACTTGTTTTCTATATTTTATTGTCTCAATAAAAGTAAAATAAAAAATTAATATAGGCTACTAGTTTCATTCAAAAATATTTAATCGAATAATTTATACAAAAAAATATTAGATAAAATTTAAAATTTTGTACAGCCCACTTCAATATAAATTATTAAGAATAACTCAAAAACTATTGGTCTTACCTTGATCAAATTCATATGGGATCACATGTGAAGTACCAGCTTTCAAATAAAAGAAAATCATTGGAATCGGTTCGCCCGGTAAAAAGTTATGAGGTAACAACACACATAAAAAATATACAGTCGAATTGAGTACCGTCTCTTTTTTGAAGTCGGCAGAAAAATAACTATCCACTATTTACACAAGTAAAGGGGAGGCCAAACTATTCGTTGCAGTGTTCCATCCGTTGCCAGACTGCCTGCGTTAAACATTTAAAAAATTACACGTAAGAAAGCGCTTAAAAGACTGAAATACAGTAATGGTGTTAAAGTCACTTTCATTATCAGACAAGGCTGAAAGGATTTTTCCGCACAAGGGAAGGCGATAACATTTACATTCCTTTACGAGAGCCGAGGTAATTCTGCGCCACTTTGCCACTTCAATGCACCTAATCTACTTAGATTTTACCAGTGAAAATCTTTTTACAAAGATGTACTTTGTAAATATGTTTTTTTTTGTAAGTTGTATAGTACGATATCAGTTTCACACACTGGCACAATCCAACGGATCAGTAAGTTAAAGTAGCAATGGCTGGCCTCATAGCTTGAAGGACCGATATCCATGTGGAATAAAGGTTCTCGAGTGGCAGCTTTGTATCATGTGCAATAAGCGGAGTATAGAGCGGCTGCTTGCTGCGGCTGCTCGCTAAATGGAATGCCGACCTGGTATATATGCTGGAAGTAGATGGATGGAGGTGGCTCAGAACCGTGTTATGGGGCATTCCTTGCGGATATTTATGTGTTCAGCAGATAACTTGTAAGTTAGAATTTACTTAAATATACTATTGACAAAGACTAAGCTAATAATTATTGTATGATATTAGGTTTTTCAATTTACTTTGGCAAGTAATTAATAACCTACATATGTATATGATTATTCATATGTTTAATGCAATCGCGTATTGATAAATTGCAAATTCCATTTGATTTGTTACTGTGCCAAATCATTTAAAGCTTTATGGGAATATAAGTATACCACTATTTCTACTATACTATTTAATTTATAACGTAAAGATTGTGAAATGGACGCGGACTCGTACAATACAATTGAAAAAGGTATCCCTGACGTATTTATTGTGACATCAGTAGTTCATTAGGTTGATTTTGATGTTAGGAACGTATCAGTTATATAAGTATAATAATATAGTGATGAAAATGTTATAAATGTAAAATATTAGGCATGTACAAGATAGGCATGTATAAAAAGAAGCAAAAACGAAGATACACTGCACATACTAACGTAAAAAGGGAAAGTTATATGCATCTCATAGGTAGGCAAAGGCATCTCATTTCGGAGCACGCGGTACAGGCATGCTGCAGCCCTGCAGCTGTATTGGTAGTATAGTTGTAGCACGAATGGGTCGGCTCGGCCGGGGATGTGCCACGCTCTCACAGAATACCAGCGTAAAATAGCAGCTTAACACTGCTGTATTTCGTATAGTGAGTGTAGAGAACCGGCGACAAATTTTACTGGAACAGAGACATTTCATCTTAGTCCTCACGGGTGACAACGCACCTGCATTTTGATTCTTCATTCTTTATTATTCATATATGGCAAATACCCAGTGAACAGGCGGGATTTGTTAAAGGACGGGGCACAAGAGAACATCGTGAATGTGAGGCAAATAATTGAGAAAAGCCGGGAGTTCAATACACCTGTGTTCATGAGCTTCATTGACTACTCTAAAGCATTTGACTGCGTAAGATGGAATTGTCTATGGGACATACTTCGGGAAATGGACGTACCTCAACATCTCATAGTATTGATTGCAAATCTGTACCAAGAAGGCGAATTCATGGTTAGAGTCAATGACGTCATTTCTGGACCATTCAAGCTCAAAAATGGAGTAAGGCAGGGATGTATCCTGTCTCCTATCCTGTTTAACATCTACGGGGAACATATAATGAGAAGGGTCCTAGAAGGATGGGAGAGAGGAATATCAATCGGGGGTGTTAAGATCAGCAAACTCAGATATGCGGATGACACCACACTTTTTGCATCATCGGAAATAGAACTCACTCAACTCTTTCGCAGATTAGAGGTAAAGAGTGGACTGGCTGGACTTAGTGTTAACAAGTCCAAAACATGTGTTATGTTGATTGACAGAACCGTTCAACTCTCTAAGTCTGGAGAACTCTCGGACCTAGAGTTTGTGAGTGAGTTTGTGTACCTAGGATCGCTACTTTTGGACAGAGGAGGAAGTGAACATGACATAAGAAGACGAATCCAAATAGTCAAAGGTGCAAAGAATAGATTGAAATGAATTTGACAGAACAGGAAAATCTCTAATGTCACCAAAATGAGACTTAACAGAACTTTAGTGTCCTCTTCTTATGGCTCTGAAACATGGACGATTCGAGCAGCAGACAAGAAAAGGATTGATGCGTTCGATATACGGTGTTGGAGAAGGATGCTTCGGATACCATGGACCGCTAAGAGGACCAACGAGTCGATCCTGGGGCAGCTTCGTGTTGACACCAGACTCTCTACCACGTGTTACCAAAGTATTCTGAAATAATTTAGTCACATTTCCCGACTCCCGCTTAATAACTTGGATAGAATTATAGTCTTAGGCAATATGGGGGGCAAAAGACCACGCGGCCGATCATCTAGCCGCTGGTCGGACCGGGTCAAATCACTTTTTGGCCTCTCACTCACGACTGCAATGCGAAAAGCCGAGGACCGGATAGAATGGAGGGCTATAATAAACAGCGCTACGAAGGCACTAAACTAGAAAGAAAGAAAGAAAGAAAGGTTTATTCTCCAAAATGACGCTATCACAGATAACATAAAAAAAACACATAATTTACAAATAATATTGGCTATACAATACAAATTACAACTACGGACATGATCTTCAGTTTTGAAGAACACGACCAAGAAGAAGAAGAATTGAGGATAGATGTAGATGTCTATGGGTCACAGCAACCACTTACAATCATGTGAACTGTGTGCACGTTTGTCGCCCTATCCTATAAAAAAACGTAGTGTTTTCGTAAATATGCAAAATTAATAAAAAATTGTTTCCGCCCGGGATCGAACCGGGGACCTTCTGCGTGTTAGGCAGATGTGATAACCGCTACACCACGGAAACTTGTGAGTGTCAATGTAAATTTTCAGGAATAATTGTGAAAACTAACTAACTAAAACTAAAAACTAAAACTAAAACTAGTGAAATCTCTATTATAATTTTGAAAATACAGGAATCATTCTACTTAATTCAATTTTTACAACATTAGTCTAACAAATTCGCTGGCGGTCAACCTGATGGTAAGGCCTACAATACCTTGTCATCCCTGAGAGGCAAATAAAATGCCATACAATCTCTGTCTCTCTCACGCTTAAAAAATTGGGAAGTCCCGGTAAAAGGTTCCACCTAGACGAATTACTAGACAGAAAATAGTAAAACCACCGCCTAGTAAAAGCGATCAGAAAGTTTAAGCGGATAAGCGTTTAAGCCTTAATAATATCGCCTTCATGCATAGAAACATTTTTTAATGTGGTAGAGCCATGCTGCAGCTATATTAGTAGTATAGTTGTAGCACCAATGGGTTGGCTCGGCCGGGAAAGGACCACGGTCTCACAAAATACCATCGTAAAATATCAGCTTAATTCTGCTGTGTTTCGTATTGGTGAGCGTAGAAAACCGGAGATCCTTTTTACAGATAACGATGCATATGTTAGTCCTCAGGAGTGACAACGCATCTTCATTTTGATTCTAAATGGAAGATAGATGTTGTCTATGGGCCACAGCATCCACTTATCATCAGGTGAACTCGTTTGTCACCCTTATTTTATAAGAAAAAAAAATAATTTAAAGCGCCAAAAACGAATGTTTCCGCCCGGGATCGAACTCTCTCGAAACTCACATTTTAGCGGTCAAATACTGAAAAAGCAGTTCAGGCAGTCTTTTCATATCTTATCGCATTAACGTATTTTTATGTCATAGGTGACTTAAGAATATAATAATATTTTTTTATATTGATTTATTTCTCGCACTTTTTATACAGTTACATTTCTTACATAGATAATTTAAGAGTTTTAGGTTGTTGTGGGAGACAGGAGTCCAAACTAGGTTACCCTGTGCTATGGGTCTCCTGGCTCCCCTCTTGGCTATATTACAATTTGATGAATAGAATAGAATAGAATAGAATAGAATAATTTTTTATTCAATATCGATTATTACATAATTCTTATTGAAAGTCATTTTTTATTTACCACTGGTTCGGAAAATACCTCTGTCCTGGGAAGAACCAGCAAGAAACCCAGCGGGACTTTTTTTTTTCAAACATATTACACTTAACAATAATTTCGTTTATACAATTTAAAATGATTTTTCATAGAACCAGCATGGTGGCGATCACCTTATTCCCAGGGGTTATTTTCATTCATGTATTCCTTGATCCTTCACTGCTGGCCGTATGAGGAAGCTCAAGGTCGCTCAGCGAGCTATGGAGAGGGCTATGCTCGGAGTTTCTCTGCGTGATAAACTCAGGAATGAGGATATCCGCAGTAGAACCAGAGTAACCGACGTAGCCCAACGGATTAGTAAGCTGAAGTGGCAGTGGGCCGGCCATATAGCTCGAAGAACCGACAACCGATGGGGAAGAAAGGTTCTCGAGTGGCAGCCTCGTACCGGTAGGCGAAGTGTAGGACGTCCCCCCACGAGATGGAGTGACGACCTGGTAAGACATGCAGGAAGTCGATGGATGCAGGTGGCTCAGGACCGTGCTTTGTGGCATTCTTTGGGGGAGGCCTATGTTCAGCAGTGGACTTGTGAAGGGCTGTAATGATGATGATGATTCCTTGATATTATAATAACCCTTTTTGTACAGTTTCTCTTTAATAAAACTTTTAAACTTGTTTATTGACAAACTTTGAATATGTTCTGGGATTTTGTTGTAATAGCGTATACAATGCCCCATAAATGAATTACTTATAATGAGTCAAGTAACTGGTATTACAAGCTTATGTTTGTTCCTAGTGTTTAAAGTATGCTCATCCTTATTCTTATTAAAGCTATTTATGTTTTTATGTACATACATTACATTTTCATAAATATATTGCGATGCCAAAGTTAATATGTTTATTTCTTAAAATTTTTGTCTGAGGGAAAATACACTAATCTAGCTGTCTCAACATCTGTGTGACTTCTGATCTTTCTTACAGCATATGCTGCAGAACTAAGTCTGCTTGCTAATTTAGATATATGGGGGCCCCATTGAAGTTTCGCGTCTATAGTAATACCGAGAAAAACAGTGGTATCCACAAGACTCAACTCCTCCCCATTTTAATAGCACATTGATACTCGAATGTTTTACATTAGGTATTGTAAATTTAATACACTTAGTCTTATTGCCGTTTAAGAGCATATTGTTGGCGTTACCAACCAATGTACTAATTTCGATAGAGCATTATTTACATCGTCATAATTAATTAACTGCCGTTTGAGTTTGAAAATTAAAGAGGTATCGTCAGCAAATAATACTATATCGTGATTGTCCCCTACAAGATAAGGTAAGTCATTAATATAGATTAAAAACAGGAATGGGCCAAGAATCGAGCCCTGAGGAACGCCCATTGATACTACCGATCCGGAGGAACCCTTACCATTTATCACGACTTTTTGAGTTCTGTTACTTAAATATGAAGTAAGAAGTCTAAGCGCCAAATTTTTTACACCGTAATGTTGTAGTTTCCTGATTAATATTTCATGATGAACACAATCGAAAGCCTTGGAAAGATCACAGAAAACACCTAAGGCATCCTGTGAATTCTCCCAGGCATTAAAAATATATTTCATAAGCTCAACACCGGCGTCAGACGTCGAGCGACCCCTTGTAAATCCAAATTGGTTTTTATGAAGTAATTTATTTGTATTAAAAAAAATTAACAATTGATCCAAAATTATTTTTTCAAAAATTTTACTAAGAGTTGGTAGTACAGAAATAGGTCTAAAATTAGCGGGGCCCAATGTACTACCAGATTTAAATAAAGGTATTACTTTACTATACTTCATTAAATCAGGAAACACACCAGAATCGATACAAGTATTAAAAATAATAGCAAGATGAGGTGCAATTAAATCTATTATGGACGCAATAACTGTCACGGAAATCCCCCACAAATCTGCGGTTTTCTTTACATCAATGGTTTTGAAGTATTTTACAATATCTTGCGGTAATTCTTTTTCGAATCTAAATTCTTTTAAACAGATATTAACATTCTGTTTGAGTAATGACTCGGCGACAGTTGGAGAAGTATTCAAAGACTCTGTTGTCAAAATAGGAATATCAGTGAAATATTTCTCAAACACCGCTGCGACTTCTTGATTTGATTTAGTCAATTCATTGTTAATTTTTAATTGATAGTTTGAGTTACGAGGTTTTTCTTTACCGGTTTCGCTGTTAATTATACTCCACGTCATTTTAATTTTATTCTTAGCCGTCTTAATTTTGTTGCTAATATGTAACGATTTGGCTGTGGAGCAAACTTTTTTAAACATTTTAGAATAATTTTTGACATATTCTTTAAAAGCATCAGAAGGATTATATGATCTTTCATGGTAAAGGTCATATAACCTTCGTCTGCTTTTATGAATTCCCACTGTCGCCCACTCATTAAATGCCTTGCGACTGTTTCCAGAGAATGTTTTAGAAGTAAATGTTTTTTTTTAAATTCATTGCTTATAAGGGTAAATAATTCTCCATATAAAAAGTCTGCATTGTTCTTATAAGAAAGCGATGGAAGGTTTTTTACCATATTACTTCTAAATCTCTCCAGGCGTTTTGCATTAATAGGAACAAACACAATTTTCTCAATTTCCTGTTTTTTGTGCATATAAGGTAATGAAACCAGTCGTCCACAGTGATCTGAACTAAGTTTTTGAATTATTGATTTGTTGATTGCTACAATACCTGTAAAAATATTATCAATACAAGTTGCACTACACCCTGCAATTCGTGTAGCTTCAAAGAATAAATTATCAAGATTATAGGATTTGAACAAAGAGCAAAATTTAATACTGATGCAAGAAGTTTCCAGGAGATTGATATTGAAGTCTCCACACACTACAAGAGATTTATTCTGTTTATTAAGCTTAACTAAAACTTCTTCCATAATTTTTTCAAAGGTATCATAATTTGAACATGGGGGTCTGTAAACACTGACAAGAATAAGGTGCTCAAGCTCAACATATGCCATTTCTACAGTACGCTCAACAGAGAGGCTCACAATGTCTTTACGTTATTTACATGATAAGGATTTATTAGCTAATATTAAGGAGCCACCACGTAATTTAGTATCTCTATTGAACGAACTGACCACCTGGTGATTACTGAAATTAAATATGGAGTTGTAACTTTTTAACCAATGTTCAGTAATACATAAAATATGAATAAGGTTACTATTTAAAAATAATTCAATTTCTAGTTCTTTGCCTAACATACCTTGTATATTTTGATGCACCAGGTTAATACAGTTTTTATTATTGCTATTTTGTGAAATTACACAATGAAGTATAGTTGAATTGTATTCTAAAGTATTTAAGTTATCTTTGCTAGAGATTACCTCTATTGTCTTATTATCTAATTTAAATTACTTGGAACTAATTCCAAATCATTTGTGAAATTATTTTTCTGCTCAATAAAAGCAGGTGTTAAGGTAGCCAATAATTTGGCTGGGTTAAAATATAAATAATGAGATAGCGTATTTGCTACCAGTCTCAAACTAAACTTTGATAGGTGATACCTATCTCTTGTCAAAAACTTCTTAATTAAATTATTAATATCAACTAAATGAAATTTATCATTATTATTCTTACAATTAAATGTCAAATTTAAGTTATTATTACATGTCGAATTATGCATCATTAAATTTAAATTATATCTTAGTTTATTTTCCTGTGGCCACCCCTCTATGTAAGGCAATGTAAACAAAATAACTTTAACCACATTTATGTTATTGAGATATTCAATATATTTTAATAATTGATTCTTGTTCATATTGCCTCTTCTCCCAACAAAAATTATTAATATACTATTAGGGTTAAATTTACTAGTTAAAATTTTATTCATAATATCACTGTATGATGCTCCAGGCATGCAGTAATTACTTATCTGTTGCCTTTTTAAACAGTTATTCAATGATATACCCAAATTTTTGCCTATGTCATCACTATACACAATTACATTATTTTTTTCATTACTTTTTAAATTTATCTGCTTTGTTATGGTACTATCATAGAGTGCAGGTAAAGGAAAGTATTACTGCTTGTCATGTTATAAACACACACTGTCCCTAAAGAACCTGGCATTGAGTGCTGATATTCATTTTGATATTTTAATAAGGAATCAAAACGTTCCTCGTTATAATATGAATATAATATATCTAGACATGAAGTAAGCGTTGCAATATACTTCTAGACATGTTGAATATAAAATTTCAATTCATCATTTCAATTTAAATAACAATAAAAGGCATATTGAATATATATAGCATGCAATATATTTTAAATTAAAGTATATAATCAAAATGATATATAAAAGCATAGTCATATACATATATAAATATATATATATGTGTGTGTGTGTGTGTGTGTGTGTGTGTGTGTGTGTGTGTGTGTGTGTGTGTTTCTATCTCACTATTCCACTATTTCAGTAAATTCTTTGTTTCTTCGTAATCTAATTTCATAAACCAATCTGTTAACTTTTTTTACATTTATATTTTGTCAGTTGAAGAATTGAGTGTTGTCTATTAATTCCATTATATAACCTGCCTATTTTGTACCCATAAAACTTCTGGGCGAAAGTAGATTTTGCTTGTATCGTTTCGCATACCTCATAATTTCTTCTCCTTGTTTATATTAAATTAGGTGTGAACACAGTGCAAGTGTATTTTTTTAAATTGTAGACAATATATATAGTTTTCGTACTGTAAGCACTTTAGCTTCCCTGAATAAAGTAGTAGTTGAGAAAAATTTTGGCTTATAAAGTGCAACTTTTAGAATCATTCGTTGAGCTCTTTCAATTCAAGCATGTGTGTTTTATTGGAACCTCCCAAACAGTAATACCGTAGGTTAATATAGATTGACATAAAGATATATAAACAGTTTTTAACAAAGTCCAATTTGTGACATGTCTTAAGTTTTAAATATGTAAGTAAGTTTTCTGACTTTTTGGGTTAAATTTCTTATGTGTGCTTTGAATTTAAGATTATTATCTATTGTTATACCTAAGTATTTAATTTCTTGTGTATTTATTATATTAAAGCAGTTGCAGTTTCAACTAGGAAATTGATAGCATGAATGAGCTATAATTTTATAATTATTAATATATTTTGGTAATTTGCGAATCGATAACATAATGTATTTGGTTTTATCAACATTAAGTGAAAGTGAATTTATGGCTAGTCACTGACAGACGGTATTAAAAACTTCTTCCCATGAATCCCCATAAAAAAAATAGTGTAGTATCATCGGCATACGATATTATTTTACATTTTTTTATATTTCAGTTACAAAGTTTATTAATGTAGCATAAAACCAACGTTGGGTCAAGTGTACTGCCTTGTGGGATGCCGCAACTAACTGGTTGTTCATCGCTTACTATGTTACCTATCCTAACACGCTGTGTTCGATTATGTAAATAATCCATAAGAAGAAGTAACTGCTTATCCCTTATGCCTATCATTTCTAGTTTTTAAGTAAACTTAGCGAAAGAGACCGTATCAAACGCTTTATGAAGGTCAATAAAAATGGTTACATATTTTTTTTATTATCCAATTTCTTAACATTAAAACTTGTTAAGGTGTGCACAGCATCAGTAGTTGACTTTCCCTTTCTAAAACCATACTGAGCATTCGAAATTATTTCATTTAGTTCAATATTCAATATAAAGCTAGAATAAGAATATAAATAATATAAAGCAATGATAAGATGACACATTACTTCATCATCATCATCATCATCATTACAGCCTTTCATAAGTCCAATGCTGAACATAGGCCTCCCCCAAGGAATGCCACAAAGCACGGTCCTGAGCCACCTGCATCCATCGACTTCCTGCATGCCTTACCAGGTCGTCACTCCATCTCGTGGGGGGTCGCCCTACATTTCGCCTACCGTTACAAGGCTGCCACTCGAGAACCTTTACTTATAACACATTACTTATTACACATAAAAAAAGGTTAGAGTGTTCATAATTAAGCTTTATCCTATACTCTAAGTTGCAAGTGGATGCTTAATACAGACACCTACGTCTATCCTTATTTATTTGTACTTTAATGAACAAAGTAGTACATCCGTTACAGCCTATTAAAGTCCATTGTTGAACATAGGCCTCCCACATAGATTGCCTTATGGGAGGATATTTGCTATAGCTTATTTAAAGTTAGCGGTTTAAACGCCGCAGTTTTTTATTTTGAGTCGTTAGATAGACGATGGTGCCGATATCCTGGTCTGTTTCCCTCTGTCGCCTCTTACGACACCCACGTGATGATATGGAGTAATGGATATTCCTACACCGCCACTACATGGTTCGCAATACTACATGTGGTGGACTTAATTTCAAAGGGCTTTCTCTCACAGTCAATCATTTGACTAAGCAGAGATAGAAATATTATATTATTCCACGCCTTTGCCACGTATTATTACAGCCCAAGTCTCCCGTAGATTGCCACGTTTCTAAATCCCCGTAAGCATTGACCACCGGCGTATTTCATCAGGTCGTTGGTCGTCCGACACTGCGCTTATCAATACGAGGCTGCCACTCGAGAACCTTGTGGTTCAATTGGTTGTTGGTTCTTTGGACTAATTTTGGTATAAACAAAAATTAACTTTACTTTAGGACATTAGTCCTGCCCATTTCCGCTCACCACTCCAGAGTATTGAGATGGAATGTCTCTTAACCAGTAAAAATGGTATCGGAATATCTAAACTAATCATATGAATGTGTTAAGCACAAATAGCTTTATGCTATTTTACGTTGGCATTCTATAAAAGTGTGAAGCTACTATTCAGCCGCAACATGACACTACCACGAAAATTTTGCCCTGGCATCGCATGAGTGATTTCTGATTTCGACAATAACATTACCTAGCGGGTCGAAATATAGCTAAAAGCCATCAAGGTGACTCTTAAACATTTAATGCGTTGTAGAGCCAATCTAAAGCTATATTTACAGTATAGTTGTAGCACAAATGGGTCGGCTCGATCTGGGAAGGACCACACTCTCACAGTATACGAGCGTAAATTTTTTTTTATAGAATAAGGGGCAAACGAGCATGCGGCTCACCTGATGGTAAGTCACTACCGCCGCCCATGAACAACCGCAACACCAGAGGAATTGCAGATGCGTTGCCGGATTTTAGAAAGGTGTAAGCTCTTTTCTTGAAGTTTCCTAAGTCGTATCGGTCCGGAAAATTCGCTGGTGGTAATCGATTCCACAAGGAAGTTGTGCGAGGGAGAAAACTTCTTCTAAATCGCACAGTGGTGGACCGCCAATCATCCAGATGATATGGATGGTAACGCGAGTTTTGTCGCGATGTGCGATGGTGAAATTGAGCGGCTGGAATTAGTCCGAACAATTCCTCAGAGCACTCCCCTGATAGATGCGATAAAATACGCAAAGAGATGCAACATCTCTACGCAGTGCCAGTGTGTCGAGCTGATCAGAAAGAACTCGGTCGTCGACGATTCGAACCGCTCTGCGCTGGATGCGGTCAAGTGGGAGGAGCTGGCACTGGGGTGCCCCGGCCCAGAGATGAGAACAGTATTCCATGTGGGGCCGAACTTGCGCTTTTTAAAGTTACAAGCGATGTGCTGGCATGAAGTACTGTCTCGCTCTGCTGAGCACGCTAAGCTTTTTAGAGGCCAATTTGGCCTTCCCTTCCAAGTGACCACGAAACTGCATGCTATTCGATATATTCCGATATTGGCTGAGGCAGCAAGGAGAGTGCCTTGAAACTGAGGAGACACGACAAAGAGGTACTTTTTAGCGGAAAACGCGCAAACTTGTGTCTTCTGGGGATTGAACTGGACTAGATTTAGTCGGGCCCCAATCCCAGACTTTGTTAAGCAAAGACTCGACTTCAGACACAAGTTTGTCCCGGTATTCGGCGACGTTCTCCCGAGAAATATTGGCACGGCTGGTATATAAGGCATAACCAGTGCTGTCGTCTGCATAGCAATGAATGCTACCAGTTTGCAACATATCATTGATATGCAGGAGAAACAGCGTTGGTGATAGCACGCAGCCTTGTGGAACACCAGCGTTGATAGGCTTGAAATCAGAGCATGCACCGTCTACTACGACCTTGATGCTCCGATCAGCAAGGAAACTGATGATCCATTTGCACAATTTCTCGGGAAGCCCATAGGAAGGAAGCTTCAAAAGAAGCGCTTTGTGCCAGACCCGATCGAAGGCTTTCGCTATGTTCAAACTAACGGCCAATGCCTCCCTTGGACTCTACTGCCTCCGCCCATCTATGAGTTAAGTAGACTAGAAGATCACCAGCTGATCGACCCCGACGAAAACCGTACTGGCGGTCACTAATCAGCTGGTGATCCTCAAGGTACCTCATGAGCTGGCAGTTTATAGTGGCTTCCATTATTTTGGAGAACAAAGCGGTGATGGCGAGGCCAGGCCTGTAGTTGGACGGGTTTGAGCGGTCGCCTTTTTTAGGGATCGGGTGGACCAAAGCTGTCTTCCATGAATTCGGGACTACGCCTTGGGAGTAGAAGTACTGGAAAAGACGCGTTAAAACCGGTACCAACTCCGGAGCACACGTCTTCAGCACAATGGGAGGGATTCCATCGGGCCCACTCGACTTGCTGACGTCCAGGGAGAAGAGTGCTTTGCGAACCGAGCGCTGTGTAAATAGCACATCCGGCATGGAGCACTCACATCGCGGGATGGTCGGCGGTGTGTTCCCCCCGTCATCTAGCGTCGAGTTGGACGCAAAAAGAGAGCTCAACAGATCGGCTTTCTCCTTTGCGGCATGGGCCAGTGAGTCGTCCTCTCTGTGCAGAGATGAAAGAGATGGCTGTCAGAAGTTTCCTTGGACAGCCTTGGCGAGAGACCTGAATGCACGGGTTCCCGAAGGAAGGCGAACTAGCTTCTCGCCAATTCTGCCGATGTGCTCAGACCTTTCCTTGGCAATGACGCTTTTGAAGGACCTGGAGGCGGAATTATACTTCTTTTTAAGTGCGCTGGTGTTTAGTTCCCGAGACGTTGATGCGTCAGTCCAGGCCCGGTAGCACTCCTGCTTATAGGGTGATGCTATTTTACAGGAGCGTCAAACCATGGCTGGGATCCGCCTCCGATGGGCACCACAGAGGATGGAATAAAAAGGTCCAAACCCTGAAGTACCACATCAGCAACAGAATCGGCAACAACGCTGGGATATTCCGGCGACTAGCAAACCCGCCCCCAAGGGTAGGATGCAAAAAAAGACCGCATCCCGTCCCAATCAGCTGACATATAGTGGCAAACACGGCGGCAAGCTGCAGATCGCAACTGCGATTGAGGCGTGAGTGGCACCGTACTCCGGATCAGACAATGGTCCGAGGAGCCCAGAGGGGCATCGACGGAGACCTGATATCCGTCCGGATGAGAGGTCAGCAGAAGGTCTAACAGGGAAGGTACATGGTCTTCCACATCTGGGATCCACGTAGGTGAAGTAACCAGTTGTGTTAGACCATATGCCAAAGCAAATTCATAGACAGATCTACCCGCATTATCGGTTAAACGAGAACCAAGCCATTCAGCGTGGTGGGCGTTGAAATCACCGAGTATCACGATCTCTGCGGATGGGACCTGTTGTAGCACGGAGTCTGCAGCCATTTGGACGTGGTCGATGAGTCGGTCTGTGTCGGCATTACCGCTAAGGGACCTATAGAGGCACCCGTAGACGTGGGGATGGTCGTCGCTGTCTACGCGCAGCCATAGGATGGATAGGTCCGTACCTTCAAGACTGCCGAGGCGTCGAAAACAGATGTCCTCTCTGACGTATACGCAAACTACAGCCCGGGGCACAAAGGAATGTTCCAATTTGTACCCCGGGTAGGAGAGATATAAAGTATCAGCCGGAGAGGACACCTGAGTCTCGGTTAAAAAGAGCAAAGCCGGCTTCGCCGTCTCTAGATGGTAATGGACAGCATTAAAGTTGGAATGAAGTCCCCTGATGTTGCAAATATTCACGGATAGCGTGACAGGAGTCGCCTTGGTTGTATTGCTCCGCTTGCCCCGAGCAGCATTAGTCGCGAGCGGAATTTTGCCCCCCCCCCCTCCAGAATACGCGGGGCAGCCTGAGCACCCACGCTCAGGAGTGAAATAGTTTGGTCGTGGATGCTCAGCGAGGGATTTTCCCAAGTGTGCTGGTACCCTCCTGGGGTATCCACCTGCACTCACCAAGCGCAACGCAGAGGCAAACCTCTACTTCACGCTGGTATTCTGTGAGGTCGTGGTACCACCCCGGTTCGATTTGGCCCATCCGTGCGACAGCAAAAGCTACCGCTTGGCTCTACCACTGTAACAGCATAATGCTGCTGTGCTTCGTATGGTGAGTGTACAGAACCGGAGACCCTTTTTACTGGAAACGACACATTCTATCTTAGTCCTCACGAGTAACAACACATCTGCATTTTGATTCGTAAACGAGGATAAATGTAAATGTCTATGAGCCACAGCATACACTCACCATCAGGTGCACTGTGTGCTCGCTTGTCACCCTTATACTATAAAAAAGTAGCAATAGTGATCAACATTTAAAACAGTTATAAGTTAAAGTTACAAGTAGAAATATTTAAAATGTTGAAAATTCTCTGGTCAAATCAACGTTTTGCTAACGTAATAACATAATTGCCACGTATCCTTAACGTTAACTTTAAGTATCGAAATTACTGGACATCAATGCCAGCTTATCTGAAGTATGCTTCTTGCATTAAAAATGCATGAACCAATGTTCGTCAGTGCAGTCAACAACAAGCATTAGATGTGGTTATCTGATGCATGTTCTTCGTCGAATATCATATGCACTAACTAAGCCCCAAATTTTAATCTCGATGATCTAGATTAGACGAGTGGTTCAATTCAAGGTAATTCGTTTTTAATGTACTAGTTTGAATTTTATTGGACACGATTGACCAAATAACTTTTCTTTTTATTATAATCTATGAAATATGTAGATACGTATAATCTTAAAACAAATTAATTCTGCTCGGGATCGAACTTTCTGCTTGTTAGGCAAATGTAATGTCTACACCACGAAAACGCATTTTATAAAACGTTTTAAATTTGTTTTGAGAATTTAATGTGCAAAATCTAAATTAATACAAATCCACTTCGTAGGCAAAATATATTGTACAATAAAAAAATTAGGAAGCAATACATTCACAGCCCAATTATTTCGGTCGCAAATACATACATTTTCTTGTTAATTTCTAACGTGTCAATTCTATTTCTATGTTAGAGCTGACACAGAAGGATTATCTTGCTCACTTCCTATACGATATAGTGCCCTAGTACTTCTGATTAGTTTGTGATAGAGCCTGTCAACCTGACAATCATACTAGTTATTTTCTTACTTACGCAAGAAGGGGTTCAATCAATTTTATGGTTATTTTTGTTTTTATTAGCCGACTTCAAGAAGGTTCCGACGTCACACACCGTCACCAGAAATTAACATTTTTATTTTAAATAAAAATACCTTAAAATTACCTATTATTCTTCCATTTACTATATCAGAAAATTCTTCATTGATTTTTAGATATTTGCTGAAATATAAAATATCCCTAGATTCTGTTGATGTGTTTATGTATGAAAGTGTCGATGACAGAGATGTGATATCCATACTTTAATAGGATAACTCTATAATTCTAAACTTAGCTCTAATATTTATAATTACCTATGTTTTGTGGGCTACAAAACGACATCACACAAACACCTCTAGAATAGATAGCATTTCTAAACTATTTGAAGAAACTATAAATGTTTGAGCCTTGTAACTTACTACAAGGCTATACGGAAGAATAAGTCTTTCGAAAAGAGAATTAAAATTAATATGCCAATTCCTTAAATTTTATGGCTTAATTCTTATGTTGCATTTAGTCCTAACGTACCTAAAACACAAAAATTGTTTCCGCCCGGGATCGAACCGGGGACCTTCTGCGTGTTAGGCAGATGTGATAACCGCTACACCACGGAAACTTATTACTTTTTTATTAATAACGGCATGAGAAATGTAAAGCAACATGTATTTTGTATTATCTATCGGTAATTCTCCACGTAGTGGCGGCATAAGGACATATTTCCTGATAACAACTCAATAATATTTAGAAAAAAAAACTGTGGTTGTCAACTTTCCCGCCATAATGTAACATAATATGAAGAAGGGCTATGTGTAGCAGTGGACATGTAATGGGATGTAGTGAATGACTTAATTGGTATCGCCGTATGGCTTAGTAGTCGGAAGTACATCGCTGTGGATTTGTCAGTCCTCGGTTCGAATTCCCACCAGCAAAATTTATTACCTAGTTCAAAAATATAAATTGTTGGATTTGACTCTTATTATGTTTGGATTAACCTCGTATCTAAATACAAAATCACAGTCTATCTCGATCCCATTTCATAGGTTATATCAAACATAGGCAGGTTAAGTTTGTACTTAATTGTGGCATTTAAATAGCGTAGTTTGATAGCTTTCTTTCACGTTATATTGTTTTCTTTATTTAAAAAATACTTTTTCCTCACACTAGGGTGTTTCCCATAACTACTTGAAGGAGCCGTGCTTAATTTGCACATAGACAAGGAATCAGACCTTGAATAATATTTTCTAAACATAACCCAAAGCCAAAAAGCGTGCGACACTTTCTACGTCCCAGCCATCGCCTGGATCGATTTTTAGACGAACACATGTTTATTTCTATATAAAGATCACTGTATATAGATCTCTATGAAAGGGAGGTGATGGGAGATCCTTTCAACTTATTATAATATTTTGTACCTGTGGCAAAATACTCCGCTCTTTCATTAAATAAAATAAAGAAAGAACTAATGGAAACTAAAAAAAAGTTAATTGTTAAATGAAATTAGTTTTTACGGATTTTATCGCGTTTAATTTAACTTTTTAATTCCCGACGTTTCGGTGCTTTACAGCACCCATGGTCACGGGGAGGACTAAGGTGTTTGACGTCCTGATTTTATAGTTAGCCCGGCCACCTTCAGTTTTTGAATATTAATTTTTAGTACGTTCTACGCAAAATGAGCTTACAGTATCTTGAAGTCTTGCAGTGGTATGCTTGGGTTTGGATTTAATTATATTAATTATAGGATCCAAAGCTGATGGAAGCACCCATCCATGATCTCTATTGAAATTGGGATGTTTTTTTAATTTCAATAGACTCACGAATCATCGATGTTCTTTTGCGAGGATTTTTATCTATCAAATCTAATGTAGTGGAGAGGACGATCTGGATCGTGTTCACACACTGCAGGACACTTCTCGGAACATCCATGCTTCAAGTCAGTCAACTATGACATCCGGACTTCAAACAACTCAGTGTGCCCATGGGTGCTGCACGTAAAGCACCTCAAACGTCGGGAATTAAAAAGTTAAATTAAACGCGATAAAATCCGTAAATAAATTAAATAAAATATATTAGTTTCATTTAATGTGTGGACTACACATTAAAGTCCGTGCGTAAATATAAGAAATCATTATATAAAACTAAATGCATTAATTTAGAGTTATTGTACAATTGAGCATGCGTGCGCGTGCGAATGTACGTGCACGATTTGAGGCACGACAGGCATTTTAGACAACACCACCATTCACCATCATAACATAACTTTATTCTTATTTAAATTGTCTTCCTTTTCATTGACTTTACGCAATTTATGAAATATCAGTCAGATGATATTTACTATCATCACCTACAAATTTGTTTTCTATATTTTATTATCTCAATAAAAGTATAATAAAAAATTACTAGTGCTACTAGTTTTATTCAAAAATATTTAATCGAATGATTTATACAAAAAAATATAAGATAAAATTTAAAATTTTGTACAGCCCACTTCAATATAAATTATTAAGAATAACTCAAAAACTATTGGTCTTACCTTGATCAAATTCATATGGGACCACATGTGAAGTACCAGCTTTCAAATAAAAGAAAATCATTGGAATCGGTTCGCCCGGTAAAAAGTTATGAGGTAACAACACACATAAAAAAATATACAGTCGAATTGAGTACCGTCTCTTTTTTGAAGTCGGCAGAAAAATAACTATCCACTATTTATACAAGTAAAGGGGAGGCCAACGATTCGTTGCATTGTTCCATTCGTTGCCAGACTGCCTGCGTTAAACATTTAAAAAATTACACGTAAGAAAGCGCTTAAACGACCGAAATACAGGAATCGTGTTAAAGTCACTTTCATTATCAGACAAGGCTGAAAGGATTTTTCCGCACAAGGGAAGGCGATAACATTTACATTCCTTTACGAGAGCCGAGGTAATACTGCGCCACTTTGCCACTTCAATGCACCTAATCTACTTAGATTTTACCAGTGAAAATCTTTTTACAAAGATGTACTTTGTAAATATGTTTTTTTTTTGTAAGTTGTATAGTACGATATCAGTTTCATTTAAATTAAAAAGATACACTGGCACATTCTAACGGATCAGTTAAGGTAGCAATGGGCTGGCCTCATAGCTTGAAGGACCGATATCCATGTGGAAGAAAGGTTCTCGAGTGGCAGCCTTGTATCATGTGCAATAAGCGGAGTATAGAGCAGCTGCTTGCTGCGGCTGCTCGCTAAATGGAATGCCGACCTGGTAAGATATGCTGGAAGTAGATGGATGGAGGTGGCTCAGAACCGTGTTATGTGGCATTCCTTGCGGATGTTTACGTGTTCAGCAGATAACATGTAAGTTAGAATTTACTTAAATAATATACTATTGACAAAGACTTAGCGAATAATTATTGTATGACATACTTTTCTTTTTAATTTACTTTGGCAAGTAATTAATAACCTACATATATGATTATTCATATGTTTAATGCAATCGCGTATTGGTAAATTGCAAATTCCATTTGATTTGTTACTTTGCCATTTAAGGTTTTATGGGAATATAATTATACCACTATACTATATTCTACTATACTATTTAATTTATTGCGTAAATGTCGTGAAATGAGCGCTGGCTCGTACAATATAATTGAAAAAAGTATTTCTGACTTTTTTATTGGGACATCAGTATTTCATTAAGTGTGTTTTGAAGTTAGGAACATTTACCGGAACAGATGCATTCCATCTTAGTCCTCACGGGTGAAAACGCATCTGCATTTGGATTATTTATTGAGGGTAGATGTAGACGTCAATAGGTCACAGCAACCACTTACCCCCATGTGATCTGTGTGCACGTTTGTCACCCTATCCTATAAATAAAGTAGTGTTTTTGTAATTACGCAAAATTCATAAAATATGTTTCCGCCCGGGATCGAACCGGGGACCTTCTGCGTGTTAGGCAGATGTGATAACCGCTACACCACGGAAACTTGTGAGTGTTGCACGGAAATTTTCGAAGGTAATTATTACTAGTGAATTGTTCTGTTATAATTTTGAAAATACAGAAATTATTCTACTTGCTTGCTTAATTTTTTTATAACTTTAGTCTAACAAACGCGCTGGCGCTCGACCGATGGTAAGACCTACAGTACCTTGTCATCCCTGATAGGTAAATAAAATGCCATATAACCTCTGTCTCTCTCACGCTTAAAAATTGGTAAATTCCGGTAACCTTTCACCGGATACCCCGACGAATACTTAGTCAGAAAATAGTAAAACCACCACCTAGTAAAACCGATCAGAAAGTTTAAACAGATAAGCTTTTAAACCTTAAAAATATCGGCTTCATGCATATAAACAAGGGCGTCGTCAGACGATTGCTCACGGGAGGCAAGTAGATAATATATTGAGGATGGGAAAGTGTAGGTACAAGGGAACATGAAGGTTTACACATCTATTATTTGGGATCTTACTTCTACGTCGATTGTAAAAAGAACGGTACAAATTGCAATGTGTAAAGCTTCACAAGTTCTTGACTGTACAATAAATAAGAATGGTTGCTATGCATTTGACTACAGTTTTTAGTCTATGGTGGAGGGGGGGGGGAGGGGCCCCTCCCCCCTCCGGGCTCCCGCCACTGTCGGAAGTGATACCCTTGATTGTAAGTAAACAAGACGTAGACATACTTTATACATAACTTTTGAAAACGGTTATAAGGTGCTCTTTTATTATTGCAAAATAAGTCAATACTAATTTAAAAATAGTTTTAATGTGATATAAACAATTTACTTCTACATGGTTGGTAGCCGAACCACGCTGCAGCTATTATTACTGTTGCAACAAGAAAAAGTCAGGTCGACAGGGAAAGGAGCACGCTCTCACAAAATACCAAAGTGAAATATCAGCTTAATTCTGCCGTCTTTCGTATTGCTGAGTGTAGAGAACCGGATACCGGAACTTTTTACAGATAACGATGCATTCTATCTTAGTCCGCAGGGGTGACAACGCACCTTCATTTTGATTCGTAATGGAGGATTGATGTATTCTATGGGCTGTGGCCCACTTATCACCAGGTGGAGTGTGAACTCGTATGTCACCCTTATTCTATTAAAAAAAAAACAATTTAAAGCACCAAAAACTAATGTTTCCGCCCGGGATCGAACCGGGGGCCTTCTGCGTGTTAGGCAGATGTGATAACCGCTACACCACGGAAACTCACATTTTAGCGGTCAAATACTGAAAAAGCAGTTCAGGCAGTCTTATCATATCTTATCGCATTAACGTATTTTTATGTCATAGGTGACTTAAGAATTTAGAATAAGAATATAAAGCAATGATAAGATGACACCTTACTTATTACATTTTAAAAAAGGTGTTCATAATTAAGCTTTATCTATACACTAAGGTTACAAGTGGATGCTTTTTTTATATATGGGTAAGCCTACGCATACCCGCCTCGCGGGGGCAAGGACGGGTTATGTCAGACTCGCACCGACTAAAACCCCATGGTGTTCCAACCTCGTCGCAAATTGGCAGGGCCACGGGAACGATTTCGCACACATCCGCGGCCCCACCTGCGCTGGCCGCCCCAAGGCAGCCTCTCCTCGGGAGAAGACTACTCCTCTCCCATCTCATTCTCAGGTAAGGCGCACCAGAACACATGGCGCGCCCTCCTCCTCGGCCTCCAACTCCACCTGCGTATCGGACCCCTCCGAGTTCGATACGCGGAGGCCATGGGGCCAGGAAAATCGAGTGCTTAGTAGCACCCGCTTTCCCGACCCCAGTGGCGGATCTGGTCTCTGGCTCCGCCGCCAACCAAGTTTCGGCCGCGGAGGGTAGGGAGAGCGGCGCCTCGCAATACCGACACTCCTCTCCCCCCGCGACCCCACCATCACCGCATCAACGGTGCGGCCCCATCAGGGTTGCGGAAGATAGGACTTGTGTCTTCATCCCTTTGTAGTCGATATTCCACGCATTAGAACCAAACGGTTTGCTTCGTCTTTTGTAATGCGTACAGCAAAGGAGTGGAATAATTTGCCGGCGTCTATCTTTCCGTCCGAATACAATCTAGGCGTCTTCAAGGCAAGAGTGAATAGGCTTTTGTTACGATAAGACAGTGCGATTTACCATCTAAGGCTGCATCACCACTTACCACCAGGTGGGATTGTGGTCAAGCACTGGTTTATAATAAGTAAAAAAAAAAGAGTGGCGCATCGCCATACCAACACTCCTCTTCCTCCGCGACTCCACCTCGACTGCAGTGGTAGGGGTCACCCTCTCGCCGCAGCCCACCGACACACATCCGAAGTGGGCTCGCCAAGCCCATTCGGAGTGGCAACCTCGGGCCGGCCCTACACCACGGCCCAGCCAAGGGGTTCCTCTTTGTTCACCGCGGGTGACCAAGCCACGGCTACTAAGCCCCCCCGCCACGACAAGGCGGGAACCCGTTCGGGGGGGACAAGTGGATGCTTAATACAAACAAAGACCTAGTAAGTCTATCCTTATTTATTTGTATCTTAATGCACAAAGTAGTACATCCATTACAGCCTATTAAAGTCCACTGCTGAACATAGGCCTCCGGCATAGATTGTCTCATATGGGGATATTTACCATAGCTGCCACGCTTGGCAAGCGGTATGCAGCCGCAGTTTTTTATTTTTAGTCGTCAGGTGCCCATCTCTTGATTTGTTTCGCTCTGTCGCCTCTTATGACACCCACGGGATGATATGTGGTACTGGATATTCCTACACCGCCACTACACGGTTCGGAGTTGTACATCTGGCAGACTTAATTTTAAACGGCATTCTCTCACAGTCAAACATTAGACTAAGCGGAGATAGAAATACAATATTATTTCACGCTTTTGCTATATTATTACAGTCCATAAGTCTCTCATAGATTGCCACGTTTCTAAATCACCCGTAAGCATCGATTGCCTGCGTATTTTATCAGGTCGTTGGTCGCCCGACACTGCGCTTATCAATACGAGGCTGCCACTCGAGAACCTTGTGGTTCAATTGGTTGTTGGTTCTTTGGGCTAATTTTGGTTAATGTCCTGCCCATTTCTGCTCACCACTTCAGAGTATTGAGATGGAATGTCTCTTAATCAGTAAAAATGGTATCGGAATATCTAAACTAACCATGCGAATGTGTTGAGCACAAATAGCTTTATGCTATTTTACGTTGGCATTCTATAAATTTGTGAAGCTATTACTCAGCCGCAACATGAGACTACCACGAAAATTTATTAATTATTTATAATATGCTAACGTTCCGTCCTGGCATCGCATGAGTGATTTCTGATTTCAACAATAACGTCACCTACCGGATCGAAATATAGCTAAAAGCCATCAAGTTGACTCTTAAACATTTAATGCGTTGTAGAGCCAATCTGCAGCTATATTTATAGTATAGTTGTAGCACAAATGGGTCCGCTCGACCGGGGAAGGACCACACTCTCACAGTATACCAGCGTAAAATAGCAGCTTAATGCTGCTGTGTTTCGTATGGTGAGTGTACAGAATCGGAGACCATTTTTACTGGAAAAGAGGCATTCCGTCTTAGTCCTCGCGGGTAACAACGCATCTGCATTTTGATTCGCACTCGACAATAGATGTAGGTGTCTATGGGCCACAGCAACCACTTACCATCAGGTGGACTGTGTGCTCGCTTGTCACCCTTATCCTTTAAAAATGTACCAATAGTGATGTACATTTAAAACAGTTGCAAGTTAAAGTTCTTTTTTTCTTTTCCCCGTTTCTTGGCCTGCACGGTTTGTGCGTCAGCCATGTTTCCATTTTTCAATGTATAATTATCCTTCGTAGTACAAATGTATAATTAGCCTTCATAGTACACTGCTTCACAATATGTTGATGCGTCACATTGTGAAGTCCTCTGGAGATATTGACAGCAACTTGAGCCAGCAGATAGTTGGCAATGGTATCTCAAGGCGCCTAAGCAGACAACCTTATCTTGAGAATCACATCACCATTAGAGCACTTGTTTCAACGTTTCGATTAATAATTCACATGCGCAGACACTTAATACACAAATCCGCACCATTTTTACATATCAAAGTCCACTTCAAACCATTATTTAAACAATAATACAGGAGCAGCAAACCGCCGCCGGTCAAGTTCCCGCCAAAAACTCCAAGTTAAAGTTACAACTAAAAAATATTAAAAATGTTGAATATCCTATGGTCAAATCAACGTATTGCTAACGTAATAACGTAATTGCAACGTATCGTTAACGTTAACTTTGAGTATCGCAAATTACTGGACATCTATGCTTATCTGAAGTATTCTTCTTGCATTAAAAATGCATGAACCAATCTTCGCCAGTGCGGTCAACCACATCTGATGCTTATTGTTCGTCGAATTTCATATGCACTAAACCCCAAATTTTAACCACGACGTTCTAGATTAGACGAGTGGTTCACTTCAGGTTAGTTCGTTTTTAATGTACTAGTTTTAATTTTATTGGACCCGATTGACCAAATAACTTTTATTTTTATAATAATCTATGAAATATATGGAAATGTATAATCTGAAACAAATCAACTCTGCCCGGGATCGAACCTTCTGCTTGTTAAGCAAATGTTATAATGTCTACACCACGAAAACGCATTTTATAAAACGTTTTAAATTTGTTTTGAGAATTTAAGTGCAAAATCTAAATTAATACAACTCCACTTCGTTGGCAAAATATATTGTACAATAAATAAATTAAGAAGCAATACATTCTACAGACCAATTATTTCGGTCACAATTACATACATTTTCTTGTTAACTTCGAACATGTCAACAGCATAGGGTATGTTATTAATTCTGTGTTAGAGCTGACACAGAAGGATTATTTTGCTTACCTCCTTTACGATATAGTGCCCTAGTACTTCTTCTTCGTTTGTGATAGAGCCTGAGCAATCCTAGTTTTTTTCTTACTCACCCAAGAAGGGCTTCAATCAAATTTTATTGTTGTTTTTGTTTTTATTAGCCGACTTCAAAAAAGTAGGGTGTAATGATATAACAAATGTTGGTGTGCTGTTATAACACAACATTTGTTACACCTTCCATTACTCTGTCGCAAGACACCAATACAACCGACGGTTCCACTAGTGCGGTTTCGGTCGGTAGGACGGAACAGGACAGGACAGAACGGAACAGAATAAAATAGAATAGAATAAAATAAAATAACTCTCATACAATTTCAATTAAATTTCAATAATACTTGAACTTCTGATGTCCCAATAAAAAAGTCAGGAATAATTTTTTCAATTATACTGCACGAGTCAGCGCTCATTTCACGACATTTGTGTAATAAATTAAATAGTATAGTAGAATAAGGTGGGTCCGCCAAAAAAGGGCCGGTTACAAATAAGGTCCAGCTCTTCAAACTTATCGGATTTAATACTTAAACCAAAATGGATATCGCACTGCCACTCCCCAGTAACCAATTACAAAAGTGCACCGGCGTTCATTGCTTTCTCGGTGGCCATTTTTTCAGTGGCTCTGGGTATAACTTTAGGGGCGGTAGACGTGACTCAATCTATAAAATATGCTGATTTAATTTTGGGTTGTTTTAGTAATAAAACCCGGTCGTTATGTAATAATTCTGCAATAGTAATGTTGAAATACTTTCAGGTGGATTGATGAGGTAAGTTACCAAAATTATTGCTTTTTTTATCACGATTTTTTAGATTTTCTTAGGACATATCTAAATGCTTAACAAGGTCCACTTTTTGTCTCAAAATAAGGGCCGGAACTTATTAGGGGCAAGAAGCTTTAAAATAGGCGTGATCAGTTACTTAAATTAATTATATAAGTGTAAATAAGCAGTTGGCCTAGCAAGTGGCACTTTTGTGCGGTGATAACGACAGATCACCACGCTAGGCCATAGCTATCGCACAAAAATGTCTTTTTCATGTCACCTTTCCTTCCTTGCACTTCAACTAATATTGAAAAAAAATAATCCAGACGCTTTCGAGTTTTATACTTAGCAACACATTTACCCATTCGTTTTTACGTAGTTTTATAAGATTTTATTTACGAAAATGAACAGTAGCTTTTGACATAAGTATTGTTCATACATAATATAAGTAAATTGTTTCCAGTAACGACAAAAATGGAACCTTCACAAAGAAGAAAACGATGCTCAGGATGGTCTCTAACTGATCTTCAGGATGCTCTAGATGATATGAAATAACAGCCAAATGTCTAAGCGTGCAGCAGCTTTAAAATACTGTATACTACGGCGAACATTGAAAAATCACATAAAATATGGAAGCGTGGTGAAGAGGATGAGAAGGAAAGCTGTTTTTACCGACACATAGGAAAAGGAATCGGTAGAGAGAATTAAGAAGTTTTCAAATATTACCTTTGCCTGATACCTTTAACACCAAAATAAAACGTAAACAAATTTACTTATTTTGTGGAAAAACAACTACTATGATTACAGAAGTGTAATACCTAATAAGTTCCTAGTACTAAGATTGAAAAAATGACTGATTATTAACATTTTGTGATTTCCTTTACTAGAGTTAATAAAAATCTGTACACAACTACAATTTGTTTCATTTATAACTATAAAATAAATTAGTTATAACTTATATTCATTTCCTAATACTTTATAAGGGCCACGATACTAATTCATATGAATTTCCGTTTCATTATGCGAAAGCTACGAATTTAATAGTAGTATAAAGCCATTGCTTTATAAAGGTGTGATTTTTCTAGTATATAACGCCTAAAATCTTGCAGTTCAATTATGGACCTTATTTAGAGCCCTAGTGCCGTATAGGGACCATAGACAAGCTTTTAAAAAACTTATTTTGTAAGTACCTCGACCTTGGTACCTTGTTTATGTATAATATTTTCTCTTCAAATATAAACAGTTTATTTGATCATGATGTTTTACAAATTAAAAGACTTTCCAAAATTGATTTATAAGGATTTCCGAAAACCCGGCCCTTATTAAAGACAATTACCTTAGTATAGTCGTATTTATATTTTTTTCTTACTTACTCAAGAAGCCTCCAAGCACCAATACAACCGACGGTTCCAACAGTGCGGTTTCGGTAGGACGGAACAGGACAGGACAGAACAGAATGAAAGAGAACTAAATAGAATAGAATAAAATAAAATAGCTCTTATTATATTTAAATTAAATTTAAATAATACTTGTTGAACATTACCTCCTTACTTCTTCTTCGGAAGAAATTTCAGTCCTGTGAAGAGCCAGCAAGAAACCTAGCAGTCCAACAATAGGTATTTATTGAATGTAAAATTTTAAAATCTTAAAAAAATTGTGATATCTCTTACAATAATCAATGACTGTACGTTAGTCTCGATATTACTCTGTGCGTTTGTGTGGGTTCCTGTATGATTTAGATTCACAATTGAACCCGGTAGGTGGCGCTATTATCGAGATCCAAAAATAAATTAAGATATAAAAATAACATTTACCTTTTCACATATAATTTTTCTGTACGTGTGTTTGTCACTGCACTACTCCTAAACGGCTGGGCCAATTTTGATGATTATTTTGAGCGTGTTAGAGTTGGAATGCATTCCTGGATGGATTATATTCACAATTGGGGCCGTTACGTGGCGCTGTTGTCGAGATCCAAAAATCACCCGTTTGAAGCCGAGGCGGATTGCTATTTATACATATATAGATCATATTAAATAAAAAGGATTAAATTGAGTCTGCGGCTTTACAAACCAGAATAATTTAAATAGTACAATTTATATATATTATATAAACACTCACGCCTGTCACCCAGAGGGGTAGGCAGAGACTATGGACCTCCATTTGGCACGATCTTGACACACCTCTCTCGCTTCCTCCACATCCTACCTATACATACCTACACATACCTACGCATACACGCTCGTCGGTTAAAGGTACTCTTAATTTGGCCCATTTTCAATATATCGCCAATTTGGTCGATAAACTTTCGCCTAGGGCGACCCTTCCCGACTCTGCCATTCACCTCTGCAACAGAAATTTGCATTGTCACTCTTTCCTCATTCATTCTTTCTACATGACCAAACCACCGAAGCATTCCTTTCTTAATCCTAGTCACAACATCATCTAGCAAACCACACTCTTCTCTTATTAAACAATTTCTCACTGTGTCATTCAGATTCATCCCTAACATACTCCTTAATGACCGCATTTCTACAGCATTTATTCTACTCTCGTGCTTCTTCTGCCACACCCAACTTTCACTACCATACATTAAAGTAGGAACTAACACAGCATTGTGAATTGCCATACGTGCCTTTTTGGACACATTCTGACTTTTCACAATAGAGTGTAGTACAATTTATTTCAAAATAATATAGTAAAAAAAATAAAAGTCAATTTAAAAAGCCAAAATTTGTCAACAACAACAGTAATATTAAAATAACCACCAAATGCTGTTTTTGCTAAACCTCATGGGACAAAAGCTACATGAATTGTGAATAGTGTACATGAATTATGGTAGTTATAGCGACAGTAGTAGTAACTTTGTGCAGAACAAGAGCGTTACAAAATCGATGAAGGTGTATAACAAGGTACATTAAAAAGACACAAAATGCGCAAGTAAATATGAGTTGAAAGCAAACTAGATTTAACGATGACGTGCATAGCTGCGGTAAAGTGGCGCAATATTGCTAGCTCTTCTCACACAGAAATTTTAATGTAATCAACTTTCTTTATGAGAGGATATCAAAGGCTCTCAATTTTTACCCCGGGTTATGAAGCCAGCGCTCGACTATAAAACAATGTTTCTATGTACATATTATATTAATATGTTTTCATAATGTATTACTTTTGCTTTTTCGATTGGTAGATTTGTTGAGTTTTATGATTGAACTTAACATTTAAATAACTGATATAAAATATGCAAATAAAGTACCGCAATGAATTACTTATCGCAGTGTTCGCTTGTATCATTGAGTTATGTGTAACATATAGATCAATAGCTTGTATGTATTAACGCAAAAAGAAAGAAACAAAAACAGATTTTTTTTAAATTGAATGTACATTATAAAATAAATAATACTTATATAACTCTAAATTAATTATATCTTTTAAAAAATATGAGTACTGCTAGTAAGTAATATAAATAATATATTTATTCAATAATATTTATATTTATTTTATCTCTTTAATTAACAAGGAAGATATGTCCAAACTTCGCAATTTGTTTTTTAATGTTAATTAAGCTATTCTTGTGTTCGATCAATAGAAATGTTTCAGACAGTGACAGTGGAATAATTTCTCCATCTCTTACACTGGATTGTATCGAGTAGGTCTTCATTGTCAGAATTAAAATGTGCAAGGTAGAAATGAGATATAGGACCTTAGTTTATCATCTTATTTCGACTCCGGTGTGTCGGTCAGGATTATAGGTAACTTCATTCTCAAGTCTTTGAAGTTACTTACGCGCTACGCGGCTCTACGCGGCTCTCCGACGATGGCGTATTTTCGGGTGGCATAATATTAGTGTCATTATCACACGTGTGCATTCCCTTTTTTCTCAAACTGAAACAAACAAAGAAAACAAACACACCAAAACTGTCTCACAGCATATCAATTAAACACTATCAAATGAAAAAAAAACTAATACAACATTCATACAATAAGTTAATGTTTGTTAAATATAATATTTTTTCATTATTAATTACAATTATTTGCAGATAGTCATTACTATCATCTTTATTAATTTTTATGTAATTTTTGCATTCCATTTCAATATCTAGAGCATCAATGGGGAAAGAAACTAATTAAATATAAATTTATAAATAAATTTAAATGTTTATATTTTTAATTTAATTTTTGATTCTGTGTCTGAGTTTAAAATATTTTAACCCAAAATTAGATAATTTTTAAATTTTAATAATGCGCCATCTAGTAATAAAAGTTCGTACTATTCCAAATACTCGTCAAGATATAACTTACACCATAAGTATTTTAGTAAACGGCTAATAGATGACGCGATGAGGAAATATAATTTATTTAAAAAAAAATTAAATACAAGGATTATAACATTTGTATAATGTAATATTTTAGAAATTGTATAGTACATGTAATACATTGCATAATATACGTAAGAACTTTTGCAACTTTTTTTATTTTCTCTTCTTTTACTAAATGATTTCAAATATCGCTTAAGTACTTACAAATTCTAACAGATGGCGGTTATCATGTAGTAATTATTTGTTTTAATAAAACGCTTTTCGCCTATACAAGATCTATTATTGTGGCGTTATTTAGATTTAAGATAATGAAAGACCAAAATGGTCTTCTTCTATTCCGTTTTTTTAAATCTCCAAGTTTTTCGGATAAAACCTAGCAGATCTAGATCAGCTCTTTAGGTGGTCGTGAATTTTCATTACAATCTTTTCAGTCATTCTGAAGATTAGCCCGGACAGACAGATACATAGACAGACTTACATTTAAAAATGGTTACACTGTTACTCAAATTACGCAAATAATAAAAAAAATAAAAAATACGCAAATAAATCCCCCAGCTCAATAAAAGTCATTTACTTCGATATTACAGACAGACACTTCAACTTTATATAGCTATACGTATTATTTTTTATAGGATAAGGGTGACAAACGAGCACACAGTCCACCTGATGGTAAGTGGTTGCTGCGGCCCATAGACATCTACATCTATCCTCTATTACAAATCAAAATGCAGATGCGTTTTCATCCGTGAGGACCAGGATGGAATGCCTCATTTCCAGTAAAAAGGGCCTCCGGCCACCTGCACTCACCAAGCGAAACGCAGAGGTAAACCTCTTCTTCACGCTGGTTTTCTGTGAGGTTGTGGTACCACGCCGGTTCGAACCGGCCCATCCGTGCGACAGCAAAAGCTGCCGCGTGGCTCTACCACTGTTAAATATGTATTGGATACATTGTTGAAAAATAAAAATGTAAGACAAATAGTACCTATCTGTGTCTATCCATGGATATTTCAGGTCTACTTGTTAGCTGGCTTAAAAAAGGAGAGAATTCTCAATTCGACTGTATTTTATTTAGTAAAGTAGGAGAGCGAGGGGCTTATATAATGCCACGTCCGCACGCTTGGCAAACCTCAACAAGCCTTCACAAATTTAATCGTGTGGATCGAGTATTTGGCTTGGTTTGCGGAGGTTTGCAAGCGCTTGTAGCCAATCCGATCGAGTGTCGCTTTTTTGTCATGGTGCCTTTCCATGCTTGCCAAGCCTTGGCAAACTTCTTCAAGCCCCAAGCGTCCACAAATCTCGTTTGGCATTTGGAAGTAGTTGTGCATGCGTATGTGTTGTGTATGCTATGTAGGTACACCCAAGCATGACGGACACCGAACTTGTGTCGGCTATTGCGTTTGGTTTAACATACTTTTATTTGAAATACAAGCAAAGTAATACCAAAACTGCGCCAGAACCATAAGAACTCCAAACATCTGCAACTTTCTTTTTATCTTTATGATTAACGTCTTTGGGGTTCAAGATAGACGATTCGCTCTGGTAATACTCCAGAAACGATAAACTCTCTTCGTTCGACCAGTCACTCATTTTAAACAAAAAAACTAAACATGCGCTGGTCGCGAAATCGCAATGGCTACTAAACGCGCATCCACGTCTGAATGCGCCGCAAGCGCTTGTCGCTAGCGCCCTTTGATCTGTGTCCAAAAACCGACACTAGACCGGATCGGAGAGAAGCGTCCACAAGCTCACGCAAATCAAGCCAAACGCCCTCTTTACACTCTTGTACTTGTGGATGTATGCCGAGCCTTGGCAAGCATGGAAAGGCACCTTCACAAATCAAAGGGATTTGCCGCAAGCACTTGCGACGCTTTCACACGTTTGTGAGCACTCAGTCTCGTTTGTGCACTGGTGGTTACCAAAATCAAGCCTAACGTTTGTAGAGATTTGGAGTTTGCGGCTAGTGCCAAATGTACAAACGCGGCATAACAATTTTCAGAAAAAAAAACAAATATATTTTATTTAAACAAATTGACATAGATCAGCTTACTTACCACTAATTGCACATCTATCGATACTTCAAATCTCCGTGCGTGAAATTAAATAGATAAAGCATTAAAACTATTGGTATTAATTAATACCGGTATATTTTATATAGTATAGTGTAATGAGGGCATCCACGACTTTTTCTGCCACCAGGGCGGCGCCACTTTGCAGTGAGGTAAAATATTTGACAGATTTCATAGCGGGGACGATAATTTCTTAGGAAAATGTATCTTTAAGGTTTCTTTCTGTATTATTAGTTATATTTTATATTACTTACACTAGAAATAAATAAACCAAACTATAAATATAACTAAACGCCGATTTAAAAAAAAAAAGAGATATAATGTGCAAAAAATTAAAAATTAAAATTACTGACGCATTGTGTTGTGTATTAATATAACACTCTAGATAATGATAAACTATTATTTAAAACGAATTTCTCAATTAACTGACACTGTGTATCAATAAACTTTACCTCAGTCACAGCTAGCGACATCGGGTGAGTGGAAGATTATTAGCCCTCATTAACATTAACATTTTATCAAAAAAGTGCGATGGCACAACTTACCCTGAACGTAGAATAAGTTTTAATATCTATTGGAGCAGGTAGTAATAGTAAAAAACAACATTACAACACAGTTAAACTTTACTTTTGTAAAAAGACATTTCTTATATTTTTTAATGAACTATTTTTTTAGTTTATAATCTACGTGACATTTTAAATCACAGCAAATTAAATTAGATACATCATAAGAATGTCTTGTGATTTTCACCTTATTACACTTACATAATATTACTAAATCTAATATATTAATTACCCTTGAAGTAAGTATGTTTCTTCATAAATAAATTCAGTCTTCATCGGAGTTACATTGAATACAAATATAGGAAATATCCTGACATACATTTAACATGTGCCCATATCTTGTAAAGAATACTTTCTATCCATTCCCTTTATTTTTATTATAGTAATATGGTCACCCGGTTAATATGGTCACTTTCTTATAACTCAAAAACTGCAGCCTTGTTTGCATGATACCATATCTCTTCAGCAGTGGAGTAGCGTGCCTTAGAGAGACCCTGTATCAAAATTTGTCGGAGGCCCAAATGAAGGGTAAAGATTTTTTACAAAAGAAATAAAAACTCTCGCATTGAATTAAAATAATTATATATTGATTATAAGTTAAAGTCAAAATTTTTCACTGTCAAAAGCTACGTATATTTATCTTATTTTATTTTGTTATTTGGAGGCCAATTCTGGCTCAAAAAATTCAACAAAAAGATCAGAAAATATATAAGAGAGTTGTTATAATAATAATTTTTTGATTTCAGACATAATACTAATTAAGAAAGGAAAATATTTCCGCTGCGCCGTTGACAACTGTCAAAGCGTAACGACTACATACAATTTTTATCAATATGGAATAAATCCAGGGAAGTAATGTGATAATATTTCATTTATAGAGTAAAGTGCTTTTATTCAGGCCGTAATTGATTGTTTCAGGGAAAGATGTGGAGTACAGCACATTTCAAGTTACTTTGAATATGTAATATAAAGACTTTTGAGTGTTGTAGAGATCTGTTTAGATTTTTTCATGAATGTTTCTGCTCCGCTACAGTCACAGCCGGATTTCCTACAGTGTCAAAATTGTGCTGACGGTAGGCTGTTTAAAGGTAAAAGGGGATTAAATATACATATTAAACGATGCCATAGTAAAAGTATTTCGGCTTCACAGCCTGCCGTAGAAATTCATAACTCTATTAGCAATTCCTCTAATGACACAAATTTTTCCCTGTTTTCGGAGCAAATTTATAAATATTATCGTAATGTACCAGTGGTTAAAAGAATTCCTAGAGGTGCGAGGATGCAGCTTGCTAAAGCATTGTCATGCACTATTCAAAATTGTTTCACTAATAGTGAAAATAGTTGGCAAAAATTATTTACTTTCGCGTATTCCCATTTTCATTTTGATAAAACAATAAATAAATCAGTTACGTCTCAACTAAAAGAGACATCTTTTCAAAATTTAGATTACCCAATTAATACTCATTTATCTCGACCACGTCCTAAATTTGATTTAAAAAAAGTAGTTGAGTCGAAAGTAATGGATGGCGACTTAAAAAATGCATCCCGTATTTTATTCTCAGACGACATCCTGGCTCCTCGTAATGTCGAAACACTTGAAAGCCTTCGTCAAAAGCATCCTTCGGTCAAACATCCTCAGAGTTTGCCGCTGCCTCCCAGGACTTCTATGCAACCTTTACAAATTTCGGAAAAAGACACTTTAGAAGCAATTATGTCATTTTCGAATGGCTCTGCTGGCGGCATTGACGGAATTACGCCTCAACATCTTAAAGATCTTGTAAGCGCTTCTGCCGGTGACGCCGGCGGAGTACTTCTTAAAGACATTACAAAATTATGTAACTTTATGCTTTCTGGTAATGTTAATCCAAATTTCATTCCATTCTTATATGGGGCAAGATTATGTGCCTTCAAAAAAAAGGATAACGGTATCCGTCCTATTGCCGTTGGTTCCACATTTCGACGTTTAACTTCAAAATTAGCTTGCAGGCACATAATCTCTAACCTTAAGACCAAATTTCAGCCTACTCAACTAGGTTTTGGCACTAGAGGTGGCTGTGAGGCGGCGGTACATTCAGTGCGTACATTTTTAACAAGCTCTGATGCAGATGTTCTTGTGAAGGTTGACCTAAGGAATGCTTTTAACTCTATCGATAGGGTAACCTTGCTGAAAGAAGTGGCTAATAATACCCCCGAAATTTATCATTACGTTTGGCAATGTTATAGTCAAAATACTAACTTGTTTTACGAAAACCATGTTATCGATTCCGCTGTCGGTGTTCAGCAGGGTGACCCACTGGGTCCAGCACTTTTCAGTTTGGGAATTCAACCAATTATTTCAAATTTGAAATCCAAGCTGAATGTCTGGTACCTAGACGACGGTACACTGGGAGGTAGAGCAGATGACGTCCTCAGTGATCTTACTCATATTTTTCAAAATTTTAAAAATATTGGTCTTGAACCAAATAGCAATAAATGTGAAATATTTTTTTCCAATAATTTATCTACTTCTCATAGAGACACTTTAATTCAAAATTTTAATCATATTTGTCCAGGAATAAAAACTGTCAGTACGGAATCACTATACCTGCTAGGTGCCCCGTTGTTTTTCGATAGTATTAAACCTGTTTTAAAAACAAAATTTGATCAGTTTTTAAACCACGTTGATAAATTGTATAAATTAAACCCCCACATAGCTCTTACTATTTTAAAATATTGTCTTCTTGTACCTAGATTTACATACATACTCCGCTCGAGTCCAGTCTGGAAATGTTCGGATATTTTACAAGATATTGATAATAATCTTAAAATAGCTATTGAAAAAATTCTAAATTTAACTTTAAATACTACAGCCTGGACTCAAGCTACTTTACCTATAAAATTTGGTGGCATTGGTGTGAGAAATCTTTCTAGCATTGCATTGCCTGCTTTCCTTGCTTCCGTAAATAGTGTTAGTGACTTATGTAATATAATTTTAAATAATAAAGCAGACCTATGCTTTGCTACGGAGGCAGGGCAGACATGGCAAACGCTCTGTCCTGGTGAAAATGTTCCACTGGAAGTTAACCAACAAAAACAGTGGGATATTTCATTGGTACGGGGCGTGCAGAAGGATTTGTTTCATAATCTCCAGAGTGACCTAGATAAGGCACGCCTTCTAGCTGTTTCGAATAAGGAATCTAGTCACTGGTTACACGCTTTACCATCAAGTAATCTCGGCACATTACTTGATGCGGAAAGCTTACGCATTGCCGTAGGAATCCGACTAGGAGCGGCGATTTGTCAACCCCATCAGTGTCCCTGTGGTAGCAGCGTCGACAAGTTTGGGCTCCACGGACTTTCATGTAAGAAAAGCGCTGGTAGATTTTCAAGACACAGTTCTTTGAACGATGTCATCCGAAGGGCTCTTGTCTCTATAAATGTTCCCTCGGTTTTAGAGCCTTGTGGAATATTTAGAGACGATGGCAGGAGACCCGACGGTATGACATTGGTCCCTTGGGAGAGAGGTAAAGCCTTAGTGTGGGATGCTACTTGCGTAGACACTCTGGCGGTCTCTCATCTCAGGGGTACCTCGTTTAGAGCCGGGGCGGCATCAGAGGCAGCTGAACTGAGTAAGTGGCGCAAATATGAGTCTCTGAGAGATGACTACATATTTGTGCCATTTGCTGTAGAGACTATCGGTCCGTGGGGTCCACGTGCGGTGAAGTTCCTAAAGGAACTCCATCCGCGGCTGGTCGTTGCTGCTGGTGATAAGATGGCTGGTTCTTTCCTTGCTCAAAGGCTAAGTATAGCCATTCAGCGGGGAAACGCAGCCAGCGTTCTTGGCACGATACCGCGGGGAGTAGGACTATATTAGTTTTTTTTTTTTTAATTATTATTATAGTTTTTAGTATAGTTATTACTTACAATGAATACTCATAGGAACTAAGCTAGCCAAACAATTCGAACCAACATCCTGTCCCATAGAAGTCCTTAGAACTTTTGCTTACATACGTTCGGGGCCCCTGTAGCCTGGAGGCCCCGTATCATTGATACGGCTGATACGGCGGTAGCTACGCCCCTGTTTTTCAGTCAATCAAATAATCAAAAGTCAATAAGGCCCTGCTTTATCGACGCCATTATGACATTTGACATTATAGTAAATCAAAGCATTTAAGTATGTTTATTTAAGTAAGTATATATATTTAAATCTCTTTGTTGTAAATATTTTAGTCGACTTTAGTATTGTGTAGTACAGTTAGTTTTTTTTAAGTCGTTTTTAGTTAATGCCGAAGTGGTCCTAATTAATGCCAAAGCTTGTTTGTTATTTCTATCTTAATATATTACTTATCTAATATACGACTTTGCATTTTTGTCTCTGTCCTCCTCCTAGTTTTGGTTTTACAGGGCGCCACCTTACTATATGTTCTTCACTACTAAATAGACAATATTACTTTTCAGACCTAACTATCTGACCAGATTCTAAATTAAGAGAAATCTTTATTTAACTTTGTCTACTACATGTTTGTTTTTCCAGTGTGTTGTAAGAGGACAGAGGGAAACTGAAACAGGAGATAAACAGCAGCATCCTCCTGATAACAACAAAAAAGTAATACAAAACAGCGGTTGTCAAATCGCCTGCAAATCGTGACAACCGCGGCAAATAAAGCAATCTATGAGGGAGGCATATGTTCAACAGTGGACTTTGGTAGGCTGTAATGGTGATGATGATGACGATTCTAACGTCTGTGCTAAGACATATCGAAGAGTTAAAGCACCGTCTTCAGAAGTTATTAAATTAGATACTTACTAGGGAAAATTATTTTAGTGCTTTTAGTTTTTATTTAAAGTAGTTAGTTTCACGAACGCACATCGCAGCAGAACTCCCGATACCATCTACACTATCTGGATAATTGGCGGTCCACCACTGTGTATTTAGAAGATGTTTTCTTCCTTGCAAGACTTCCTTGTGGAACCGATTACCATCAGCGATTTTTCCGGACCGATACGACTTAGGGACCTTCAAGAAAAGAGCGTATTCCTTTTTAAAAGGCCGGCAACGCATCTGTAATTCCCCTGGTGTTGCGGTTGTTCATGGGCGGCGGTAGTCACTTACCATCAGGAGAGCCGCATGCTCGTTTGCCCCATAAATCATCGTTTGCTCCAAAAAAAAATTCATCGTTATGCTATGAAAGCATTAAAGATTTTAATGCGTACTTTAAAACAGAATAATATTATATTATATTGTTCTAGTCGGTACCTAAATCCATTTAACCAAAGTGATAACTAAAATTCACGAAACTTCGATTTTAAACAGAAATTTCTAGATTTGATACATACATACATGTAATACATACAATGTTATGTTACAAAAATATACTACACTAGTAAACAACGACCACAAAAAGCAGAGAAACAAGGAACCGTTTTCATCTCACGGTTTTTCCTAACTCGAAACAAGGCTAGCTACTAAACACCACTAGTACATACTGTCCGTCATTTCTTGAACTCTCTTCAGAAGTAATTACTATGAGCAAATAAGATCTTTCATAGCAAGTTGTACGTTTTGATGAAAGAAAAATATTATGTTATTTTGATAACCATTTTTTTAAGTGTTACGCAATCACAACGATTTCATATATTTCAAGGATTTCCTTTCTTAACTACGTAGTATATTTTGTTCGTATGCAAATTATTGTTTTAAACAACTTACGTGACAAAAGTAATTACAATCCACCAGGTGGTAAGTGGCCACTGCCGTCCATGGACACCTGCATCCAACTTCAAACGAAGAAGGCTACTGTGATTGTAGTAGTCAGTACCTTTGTACTGACTCTCCCTCTCCTTCAGACCGGAACACATCAGTGCAGGTACTACTATTTGACGGCAGAATGAGGGCTAATAATCTTCCACTCACCAGATGTCGCTAGTTGTGACTGAGGTAAAGTGTTTTGTTACACAATGTCAGTTAATTGAGAAATTCGTTCAAAATCTAGAGTATTATATTAATACACAACACAATGCGTCAGTGTTTTGATTTTTAGTTTTTTGCACTTTATAACTCTTTTTAAAAAAATCTGCTTCTAGTTATATTTATAGTTTGGTTTATTCATTTCTAATGTAATTAATACAAAATATAAGTAACAATACAGAAAGAAACCTTGAAGATTACATTTTCCTAAGAAATTATCGTCCCCGCTATGAAATCTGTAAAATTTTTACCTCACTATACAGTGGTGCCGCCCTGGTGGCAGAAAAAGTCGTGGATGCCCTCATTACGTAAGAATGTGGTACTTACCCAGACTTACTCCTAGTGAAAAAAAGAGTCTTATAACTAGTTTTTTTTAATAAATGGTTTTACGGCTCTGGGTTCTCGCCCTTCTGAGCCTGAAGTTACAACTTTTGACAGTTGTAACTTCAGACAGTTGGTGATGGTATCGCAAGGCGCCTAATCAGACATACACCTTATCTTGAGAATTACATCACCATCAGAGCACTTGTTTCACAGTTTCCACTAATAGTTCACATGTGCAGACATTTAATACACAAAATCGCACCACTTTTACATATCAAAACCCACTTTAAACCGTTATTAAGTGGCGAAGCTTGCGAAGTCACTTATTGATTTCACGATGTCTGTCCGTCTGTCCGTCTGTCCGTCTGTCCGTCTGTCCGTCTGTCCGTCCGTCTGTCCGTCTGTCCCACGATTATCTCGAGAACGGTTTCGAATTTTTAAATTCTGTTTTCAGCAATCGATTACTGATCACCCAGGCATCTGAACCTCCTATTTTGAATTTTCTTTTCCGTTAGAAACCGCTACAAAGCTGATTGCTTCGCCACTTTGCTATGCTGTTAGCTTGCTAGGTTTATTTAAACAATAATACAGGAGCAGCAATCCGTTGCCGGTAAAATTCCCGCCAAAACCTCTCCTACAACTAGTATAAATAAACCTAGCAAGCTAACAGCATAGCAAAGTGGCGAAGCAATCAGCTTTGTAGCGGTTTCTAACGGAAAAGAAAATTCAAAATAGGAGGTTCAGATGCCTGGGTGATCAGTAATCGATTGCTGAAAACAGAATTTAAAAATTCGAAACCGTTCTCGAGATAATCGTGGGACAGACGGACAGACGGACAGACGGACGGACAGACGGACAGACGGACAGACGGACAGACGGACAGACGGACAGACATCGTGAAATCAATAAGTGACTTCGCAAGCTTCGCCACTTAATAATTACTAATATATAATATAAATGAATATACGCAATTCTACTACCTTTTTCTTCGTGTTTTGTTGCCAAATCTAATAAAATAATATTTTTGTGCCTCTCCCACACTGCCTGCACATGTTAAAAGGTAGGCGATAGTTATTGCGATTTTTTTTTAAATGTATTTCTTAAAGACTTTTGGTGGGGGGGTTATTTTTCATCGCCAGCAAACAGTTAATTAATATAATGATTACTAAAAAAAATATGGTGTATAATATCAAAACGAAATTGTATATAACATAACATAAACACTCACGCCTGTCATTCCCTTCCGGCTTCTTTCACGTCTTTATACCTATGTATACATGCTCTTCGGGTAGGTACTCGGTAACTCTTCCGTTAACAAAACGAAATGAGTTATGAAAATGGTGTTCCCAGATACGCGAAACTGCTTAAAAGGAGTTAAAGCGTATGAAGCGTTACAGGTTTTTGAAAGTTATAGCAAAGGTCTTTTGTATTTTGGAGGCAGTTTACAAACATAATGTGTGTTTCTAAAGAAAGAAAGAAAGAAAGTTTACAAACGTGAATTGCCCAAAGACAAACATTCAGACCCAGAAAAATTATAAATACCTGTTGCCCCGTTCGGGATTTGAACCCAAGGCCCTCAGCGCTGTAACTCAATGCTAAGCCACTGCAACGGAGCCGTTGAAATTAATGAAACATCATATAATGGTGTAATGATATATCATATTCCATAGCCAAGGGCGAAGTAATAAATGAAGTGACCTTCGTAATCGAAATCCTTAGTGCTAGTGTACGTAACAAGTGGTATATCTCCAATAACTTTTGCTTTCATTATAAGGCTGGCTTCACAGCTCTACGGGAGACGTACGGATCCCCCGTACGGGCTCCCGGAGCGGAGACAGACGTGAGGCGCTAGAACTTTTCACAGCGACGCGGATTGTTCCGACGGGAGTACTGTTCGAAACATTTCAGAGTGCGAGATCAGATTTTTTTATTTATGCACTTGTTCTTTCTTAACGCATACAAGTCTACAGCTGATCATAAGGCTCAATTCGTGGTAGGGAAGGTTTGCCCTGTTCGTCACTCTTGGCAAACGGATTGACGACCGCAGTGTCAGACGTCTCGCACCTGTGACGCTGCGGCTCATCATCGTTAATGACCAGTATTTTACGTCTTACGTAATTAAAGTGGTTACACCGTGAAATATTTTCTTTAAATATAGAACAAAGAACAGAATATATAATAGAAAGAAGGTGACAATCGAATACACAGCCCAACTGATGGTAAGTGGCATGCTGTGGCCCATAAACATCTACATTTATCCTCGATTCAGAATCAAAATGCAGATGTATTGTCACCCCTAAGTACTAAGATGGAATTGCTCGTTAGCAGCAAAAAGTGTCTCCAATTTTCTACACTCACCATACGAAACACAGCAGTTTGAAGCTTGTATTTTACGCTCAGACCCTTACAACTACAGGCCTATCGCCATCACCCCCTTGTTCTCCAAAATAATGGAATCCGTTATAAACTGCCACCTCATGCGGTACCTCGAGGATCATCAGCTGATTAATGACCGACAATACGGTTTTCGTCGGGGTCGATCAGCTGGTGATCTTCTGGTCTACTTAACCGGTTCAGTGCAAGTGACACGCCAGGCGTGCCATCGAATACTTTTGTGTGTGGCGTATGACACGTGAGACGTGTCTTTTTAAAAATCGTTATAACTCGCTCAAATTGCTTTTTTGGAAAATTTATCCAGAACAATATATTCATTATTTTGCAAGTAGTTCATGCCTGCGGCTTCGTTTCTGGATATTTTGAAAAATTGAAATTTTTAGGAGTTGACAAACTTTTTTAACCTGTACATGGTACCGTTTTTACTTTATAGGTTTTTAAAACATGTTGTGGAAAAATACTCTAATAAGAAACAAATGAACAAATAATAGCACTCATTGCGATCGCTCACAAACTCAAGTTGTAAACAAGTTTCTAGAAAACAACTCTCCTGTTAAAAAAAAAACAATGCCTGTATCTCTTTTGCTTAAAATGGTTGAAGTGCCGACTTATTACTATAATTTGGGATGGACCTACGAAGTACCATGTGCTCTTGTGATATGGTATAAGGTTTATTTTTGCTTGAAACAGTTCATGGATAAAAAAAAGTTCGCTAATAAATAGTCTTTTGTCAATCCGCCGCCGTATAGCGCCGGCGTTTTTTTTCCTTTTGAAAACACTTGTTTTGCTATTCTTACTAATTAGACGTTTTCAGATCGACTTTACTTTCATTTGTATAACATTAAATAATATTTAACATTTGTAAATATCAATGAATGATATACCTTTTTTTTTTCAAATTAAGGTTCTTCATTGTTTGATATTTACAAATGTTATTATTCGGTGAAAATTTAATTTAATAAAAACCAAGATTTCCAGGGTGATTTAGCTGTACCTATTTATATAAATGATTTTTTTATAACAACAAAAAATAGTACAAAAGGTTTGTAATCTCTTCATAAAAAAGTCACTTTCTCTCAATTTCAAAGAAAACGCGTAAAAAACACGTAGTTACCCACTAAAAACAAGTATCCTTCCATTTGTAACTTATGTTTGATGTCAAATAAACTTAATTAGGTCTAAACAAGTAAAAAAAGCAAAAAAAATAACATTACTTTTACACATGGCGGATGGCACAATAGGCGTGTCATATTTGTCTGTGGCGCTTGACACGCCCGGCGTGTTATGAAATATTTGTTCGCCGCCACTGCTAAAAGTTGTCGAAAATTGGTGCCGCAACGAATCGGTTAACTCATAGATGGGCGGAGGCAGTAGAGTCCAAGGGGAGGCATTGGCCGTTAGTTTGGACATTGCGAAGGCCTTCGATCAGGCTTGGCACAAAGCGCTTCTTTCGAAGCTCCCTTCCTATGGGCTTCCCGAAAAATTGTGCAAATGGATCACCAGTTTCCTTGCTGATCGGAGCATCAAGGTCGTGGTAGACGGTGCATGCTCTGATTTCAAGCCTATCAACGCTGGTGTTCCACAAGGCTGCGTGCTATTACCAACGCTGTTTCTCCTGCATAACAATGATATGTTGCAAACCGGTAGCATTCATTCAGACAGCACTGGTGATGCTCTATACACCGGCCGTGCCAATATTTCTCGGGAAAACGTCACCGAGTACCGGGACAGACTTTTGTCTGAAGTCGAGTCTTTGCTGTCTTTCTTTCATCGGTGCATTTCATATTTATTCTGCGAGTAGGCCTGCGGCTAAGACTCTCGTGCGTGGAGCGGCATCGTTTTAATTGTTTTTACTATTTGGTTTTTTCCTTTTTTCTTTTATAAAATCGTTACCTCTACACGATGATTTTCTCTTGTATGGTGGGGGCAGTTTCTATACATAAATTTTACAAGGAAAAACTTCTAGACCCGGAATAATTATTTATAGGCCATAAAAATACTTATTCTATGTAGGATTTGAACCCGCGGCCCTCAGCGCTGTAACCCATTGCTAAGCCACTGCGCCACGGAGTCGTCGATTTGTTAATATTGTATATCTGTTATATTATTTTTTTTATAGGAGAGGAGGCAAACGAGCATGCGGCTCACCTGATGGTAAGTGACTATCGCCGCCAATGAACAACTACAATACCAGGGCAATTGCAGATGCGTTGCCGGCCTTTTAAAAAGGAGTAGGCTCTTTTCTTGAAGGTCCCTAAGTCGTATCGGGCCGGAAAAATCGCTGGTGGTAACCGATTCCCCAAGGAAGTTGTGCGAGGAAGAAAACTTCTTCTAAATCGCACAGTGGTGGACCGCCAATCATCTAGATGGTATGAATGGTATTGCGAGTGTTACGCGATGTGCGATGGTGAAATTAAGCGGCTGGAATTAGTCCAAATAATTCCTCAGAGCACTCCCCGTGATAGACGCGATAAAATACGAGATGCAACATTTCTACGCAGTGCCAGTGAGTCAAGCTGATCGGAAAGAACTCGGTTGTCGACGATTCGAACCGCTCTGCGCTGGATGCGGCCAAGTGGAAGGAGCTGGCACTGGGGAGCCCCTGCCTAGAGATGGGAAGAGTATTCCATGTGAGACAGAACCTGCGCCTTGTAAAGTTCAAACGATGTACCGACGTGAAATACTGTCCCGCTCTGCTGAGCACGCCAAGCTTTTTAGAGGCCAATATGGCTTTCTCTTCCAAGTGACCACGAAACTGCATATCACTTGATATGTCGACACCGAGGATTCCGATTCTGGCTGAGGCAACAAGGGGAGTACCTTGAAACTGGGGAGATACGACAAAGGGGTTCTTTTTAGCGGTAAACGCGTAAACTTGTGTATTCTGGGGATTGAACTGGACTAGATTTAGTCGTTCCCAGTCTGAGACTTTGTTCAACAAAGTCAGAAATGTTTGGCACGGCCGGTGTATAAAGCATCATTAGTGCTGTCGTCTGCATAGCAATGAATGTTACTGTTTTATTCTTCTTAAAAAACCTTGCTGAACATTAGCCTAATATGTTGTAGGGAGAATGTGATAGGCGAATTGTCGATCGTAGTACCACAACTGTCACACCTTCGAAGCTGCTGCCAGGTCCAGGTATTTTACGTCTTACGTAAAATACCTGGTGTACCTAACGTTGGATCTATCAAGATTCGTAAGATATTTTTGACATTTTACACACCCACGGACGAAATGGGGCGATAAACTATCTTACGTACTAATTAATACCCGGTAGTTTCTGCAAAGAATGTGTGTGAGTGTGCGAGTAATATATGAATTTTAACCAACTAACGAAATGAAAAGTAACAAACAGCCTGAGTAAACCGGATTGCGTATGTGAAGGGTGACGACAGACAGGCGGGGAGCGATCTTATCATGAATACGTGCCTTAAACATACAGCGGAGCCAATCACCGGTTTGAAAATGTTTGAACACTTACTTAAATACTTAAGCTTATTAAGATAAACGGCTTGTTAAGCTTGCAAACTGTCGGTGTCCATAGAGGTTACTATATGTGAACATCCATTTCTCCATATCGTCCCGTTGGTATCGTAAGACGAGACAAATATAAACTGAGACAGGAGATGGGTAGCAGCATCTTCCTGATAATAACTGAAAATAATATAATTAATAGAATCAGGCGTTACTTTGCGTAAATCCATTATAATGGGGTTGTTATAAACTAATTTCCTTAATTCCGCGTAAAGAAAGAAACAAAATGATGTGTTCTGCCGAGTAGACTCTGCGGAGGTTGGCCGCTAAGATCTTAGCTTAGTTTACTTCACCTGAGGATGCCTCGTTATAGGCGAACCACGTGTCGTATTTTCGAGAGTGGTGTATCGTGCCTAGTGTGGTGGTGCTGGGGATGGTAGTGCTGAGATTGACGGCGACGAGTATAGTGCGCGCGATTGAGGGAGGGTGGGAGTTCCCCTTAAAACTGGGCAGGACACATCATTTTCTTTCTTACTTTACGCGGAATTAAGCAAATTAGTTTGTAACAAACCCACTCAAAATAATATAAAAACAGTGGTTATCAACCCGCCTGCCAAATGCGGTAGCTTTCTTAAAAACCTCGAGCCACCATAGTGAGGCATATGTCCGCAGTGGACATTTATAGGCTGTAATGTAAAAGGGTTTTGCATATTTTGTATGATTTAAAAAGTATGCAACAACGATTTTACCTCTTTTGTTTTCTTCAAAACTAACCCGTTTTTGTCTACTCACGTACATAGCAAAGTAGAGTTACAGCTACTGCACATGGATCTTTCAGGGCAACGTTTTAACAGTGGTAGAGCTAAGCGGTGGCTTTTGCTGTCGCACGGATGGGCCAGCTCGAACCGGGGTGGTACCACGACCTCACAGAATACCAGCGTGAAGTAGAGGTTTACCTCTGCGTTGCGCTTGGTGAGTGCAGGTGGCCGGAGGCCCAATTCCCCCCCCCCCCCCCCATCAACATGGTAGTGGAATTAAATAAAAGACTACCCCAGGAGGGTACCAGCACCCCTGGAGAATCCCTCGCTGAGCATCCACGACCAAACTACTCCACTCCTGGGCGTAGGTGCTCAGGCTGCCCCGCGTATTCTGGGGGGGGCGAAATTCCGCTCAAGACGAAACCTGCTCGGGGCAAGCGGAGCAAGAAGACAAAGGCAACCCCTGCCACGCTTACCGTGGATTTCTGCAATATCAGGGGACTTCATTCAAACCTTAACGCCGTCCACTACCATCTGGAGATAGCTAAGCCGGCCTTGCTCTTTCTTACCGAGACACAGGTGTCCTCTCCGGCTGATACTTCGTATCTCTCCTACCCGGGGTACAAATTAGAACACTCGTTTGTGCCCCGGGCTGGAGTTTGCGTGTATGTCAGAGAGGATATCTGTTTTCGACGCCTCGGCAGCCTTGAAGGTACGGACCTGTCCATCCTATGGCTGCGCGTAGACAGCGACGACCATCCCCGCGTCTACGGGTGCCTCTATAGGTCCCATAGCGGTAATGCCGACACAGACCGACTCATAGACCACGTCCAAATGGCTGCAGACTCCGTGCTACAACAGGTCCCATCCGCAGAGATCGTGATACTCGGTGATTTCAACGCCCACCACACTGAATGGCTTGGTTCTCGTTTAACCGATCATGCGGGTAGGTCTGTCTATGACTTTGCTTTGGCATATGGTCTAACACAACTGGTAACTTCGCCTACGCGGATCCCAGATGTGGAAGACCATGTACCTTCCCTGTTGGACCTTCTGCTGACCTCTCATCCGGACGGATATCAGGTCTCCGTCGATGCCCCTCTGGGCTCTTCGGACCATTGTCTGATCCGGAGTACGGTGCCACTCACGCTCCAATCGCAGTTGCGATCTACAGCTTGCCGCCGTATTTGGCACTATAGGTCAGCTGATTGGGACCGGATGCGGTCTTTTTTTGCATCCTACCCTTGGGGGCGGGTTTGCTTCTCGCCGGAAGATCCCAGCGTTGTTGCCGATTCTGTTGCTGATGTGGTACTTCAGGGTATGGAACTTTTTATTCCATCCTCTGTGGTGCCCATCGGAGGCAGATCCCAGCCATGGTTTGGTCGCTCCTGTAAAATAGCATCACGCTATAAGCAGGAGTGCTACCAGGCCTGGGCTGACGCATCAACGTCTCGGGATGTAAACACCAGCGCACTTAAAAAGAAGTATAATTCCGCCTCCAGGTCCTTCAAAAGCGTCATTGCCAAGGCAAGGTCTGAGCACATCGGCAGAATTGGCGAGAAGCTAGTTCGCCTTCCTTCGGGAACCCGTGCATTCTATTCTCTAGCCAAGGCTGTCCAAGGGAACTTCTGTCAGCCATCTCTTCCATCTCTGCACAGAGAGGACGACTCACTGGCCCATGCCGCAAAGGAGAAAGCCGATCTGTTGAGCTCTCTTTTTGCGTCCAACTCGACTCTAGATGACGGGGGGAACACACCGCCGACCATCCCGCGATGTGAGTGCTCCATGCCGGATGTGCGATTTACACAGCGCTCGGTCCGCAAAGCACTCTTCTCCCTGGACGTCAACAAGTCGAGTGGGCCCGATGGAGTCCCTCCCATTGTACTGAAGACGTGTGCTCCGGAGTTGGCACCGGTTTTAACGCGTCTTTTACGGTACTCCTACTCCCAAGGCGTAGTCCCGAACTCATGGAAGACAGCTTTGGTGCACCCGATCCCTAAAAAAGGCGACCGCTCAGACCCGTCCAACTACAGGCCTATCGCCATCACCTCCTTGTTCTCCAAAATAATGGAAGCCATTATAAACTGCCAGCTCATGAGGTACCTTGAAGATCACCAGCTGATTAGTGACCGCCAGTACGGTTTTCGTCGGGGTCGATCAGCTGGTGATCTTCTAGTCTACTTAACTCATAGATGGGCGGAGGCAGTAGAGTCCAAGGGGGAGGCATTAGCCGTTAGTTTGGACGTAGCGAAGGCCTTTGATCGGGTCTGGCACAAAGCGCTTCTTTCGAAGCTTCCTTCCTATGGGCTGCCCGAGAAATTGTGCAAATGGATCACCAGTTTCCTTGCTGATCGGAGCATCAAGGTCGTAGTAGACGGTGAATGCTCTGATTTCAAGCCTATCAACGCTGGTGTTCCACAAGGCTGCGTGCTATCACCAACGCTGTTTCTCCTGCATATCAATGATATGTTGCTAACTGGCAGCATTCATTGCTATGCGGACGACAGCACTGGTGATGCCTTATATACCGGCCGTGCCAATATTTCTCGGGAAAACGTCGCCGAGTACCGGGACAAATTTGTGTCTGAAGTCGAGTCTTTGCTTAACAAAGTCTCGGATTGGGGGTGACTAAATCTAGTCCAGTTCAATCCCCAGAAGACACAAGTTTGCGCGTTTACCGCTAAAAAGAACCCCTTTGTCGTATCTCCTCAGTTTCAAGGCACTCCCCTTACTGCCTCAGCCAGTATCGGAATCCTTGGCGTCGACATATCGAATAGTGTGCAGTTTCGTGGTCACTTGGAAGGGAAAGCCAAATTGGCCTCTAAAAAGCTTAGCGTGCTCAGCAGAGCGAGACAGTATTTCATGCCGGCACATCGCTTGCAACTTTACAAAGCGCAAGTTCGACCCCACATGGAATACTGTTCTCATCTCTGGGCTGGGGCACCCCAGTGCCAGCTCCTTCCACTTGACCGCATCCAGCGCAGAGCGGTTCGAATCGTCGACGACCGAGTTCTTTCTGATCGGCTCGATACACTGGCACTGCGTAGAGATGTTGCATCTCTTTGCGTATTTTATCGCATTTATCACGGGGAGTGCTCTGAGGAATTGTTCGGACTAATTCCAGCCGCTCAATTTCACCATCGCACATCGCGACAAAACTCGCGTTACCATCCATACCATCTGGATGATTGGCGGTCCACGACTGTGCGATTTAGAAGAAGTTTTCTTCCTCGCACGACTTCCTTGTGGAATCAATTACCACCAGCGAATTTTCCGGACCGATACGACTTAGGAACCTTCAAGAAAAGAGCTTACACCTTTCTAAAAGGTCGGCAACGCATCTGCAATTCCCCTGGTGTTGCGGTTGTTCATGGGCGGCGGTAGTCACTTACCATCAGGTGAGCCGCATGCTCGTTTGCCCCTATTCAATAAAAAAAAAAAAAAAAACGTTTGACATGTAACATAGCGACCACAGTATCAAATATCTCGCACCTTCCACTGCTTCACTCGCCATTCTTGGTATTTTATCTTGCTTTTCCTTTCGGGCATTTCCCATAAATCTTTTAAAATGAGAAGTAAATCTGGTGGTAGATTCTCTTGCACCGCATCCACTTTCAAACGATTTCCCTCTGGTAACGGCAAATTATTTAGCATAAGTTATAGATTTCCCGCATCATTTTTCAAACGTATATGTATGGGTGCTTCTTCCCTCGTCAAACTTTTAATTTACAAATTTCTAATAAGCTATAAGCATTTTATTACAGCAGTAGTAATAGTACACTACCCCAAATCATCCCGTGGGTGTCGTAAAAGGCGACAGAGGGAAACAAATCAGGAGGTGGGCAGCAGCGTCTTTCTTATAACGAGTAAAAAATGCGGTTGCCAACCAGCTTGCTCGGCGTGTCAACTATGGCAAATATATATAAAATAAGGCAGTGGAATGTAATGGTAGGCTGCAACGGTATTACAGGGACTAAGTGCTCGCCGTAAATTCATACGGGTCTTATTCTCTTCTACCACGGCCCTAATAGAGCCATGGTAGCTCAGAAAAGCCGTGGTAGCTCAGAAGAGCCGTGGTAGCTCAGATGGTTAGCGCTCGCTGTAAGCTTCACAGTACTCGAGCAACCCGGGTTCGATCCCCGCCGGCACCAATGAAATTGTTAATTGCAATTTTAAGTGCTGATTTACCACGTGCTCGGCGGTGAAGGAAAATATCGTAAGGAAACCTTCTGAGAAATAAGAAACAAATATTTCGAAGACATGTGAAGTTCGCCATCACGCATTGGGGCAGCGCGGCGGATATTTCCTTGCCCTAAAACCATCTCAGAAATGAGAGGATGCTTGTGGCCAGCAGTGGGACGTAAATAGGCTGCAACTTTACTTTTACGCCCCCGGAGGTGAAGGAGAAACGTCATTAGTACCTGTGTTTGAAGTATTATTATTTATAATAAACTCGCATAATGCTTAAGAAAATATTTTACCATAATTATTTTTAATTAATAGGTACTTTTACAGAATAAAAAGGGTATATGGCAATAATAAACTTAAATCCGCTACTTTGTGTTCTTCTTTAAAAAAAATAAGAATGATATTTCTCACCATATGACAAGTTTCAAAATGATGACTCACTTTCTTGTTGTTAAAATACATTTAATTTAACAGCTTTTTAAATGAAACAACAAATATATAAGTCTGGTTGATAGATCATTATTGTCTTTATTTGATTAGTGAAGTATAAATTTGACATTTTGCGTCATTATCAGATCATTTTATTCCAGGAACGTTTCGTTCTCTGATACAACCCGTTTCATTATATGTATATGATAAAATGCAGGTAAAAAGAGTTCTTTTACCTACTATTCCGGGTCTCTACACTCACCATACGAAACACAGCAGTATTGAACTGCTATTTTACGCTGGTATTCTGTGAGAGCGTCCCGGTCGAGCTGAATCATTCGAAACATGTGTAATTCAAATTTTTTATAGTATAAGGGTGTCCATCTGATGGTAAGTGGATGCTATGGCCCTTTTGTTTTCCAATTGTCACCCCTGAGGTCTTAGAATGCCTCGTTTTCAATAAAAGGGGTCTCGAGTCTGGCACTCACCATACTAAACACAGCAGCATTAAGCTTCTATTTTACACTTGAATTATGTGAGAACGTGGTCCTTCTCCGATAGAGCCAACCCATTTTGTGCTACAACTATAATATAGTTGCAACGTGGCCACGTGGATACAAAATTCATATTTAATTTTGGAAAAGGCTGCATTCGAAACTATCGAGCTATTTGTTTTTATCTCGCTTTTGAGTCTATCATCATTTACGTTATAAATTATTAAAGCACGCTGAGACACGGAGGCTCCGAAGCCTCGACCCTGACGAAGCTTAACATACGCTCACTCGGATAGACCTTGGTATAATATGATTGATGTGTACGAAATTATATTAAACTCTTTAGCAGAACAATTTATCATTTTTAAAATGAATTAAAATTTACATTTGTAAATTTTTCTTAAAAGAGACAATGTTTTTAAATGATTTCTTAAACATTCGGTGCTTTGCATTATTTGTAAGATATGCAGATATTTTTCAGTTAAATAAGTTTCCCAATGAAAACTTTCCCTTTCCTTCAGGGAACCATAGCATTTCATTATCATTCATTAAAGCCAAAGCAAATTCATTTCTGAACTTAAACCTTCCCATATAGAATGCCTCATAGAGCATAAATATAGTTATATAGAAAAGCTTTTAAAAAAATTTACTTCGCAAACATCCGCGCTTTAAAATAAAATGATGTGATCCCCGTCACCACTAATCCCAGCACCGCTACTCCCATTGCGATTAGTGATGACGGGGATTCTGCACGCAATTGAGGGAGGGCGGGAGGTGCTCTTCATACTAGGTAAGACACATCATTTTATTTTAAAGCGCGGATGTTTGCGATGTAAATTTTTTAAAAGCTTTTATATAATAGATTTCCGCAAAGTAACGCCTGATTCTCTTAATTATATAGTTATATAGTTTCCATGCTTGTAAGGCGGGTTGGAAACTACAGTTTTCTATTCAGTTTTAATCAGAGAATGATGCTATCAATTCTCTGTTTCGGTTGCCTTTTGTCCACTCTTACAACACCCACGGGATGATAAGAAATAGTGGACTCTCTTAAGATACCACTACACACTATTTAATGATTCTAAAAGAAAAACTTCTTTATATTTTTTTATAGGACAGGAAGACAAACGAACACACAGTCCACCTGATGGTAAGTGGTTGCTGTGACCAATAGACATCTACATCTATCCTCAATAAAGAATCAAAATGCAGATGCGTTGCCACCCGTGAGGACTAAGATGGCATGCCTCTTTTCCAGTAAAAATGGTCTCCGGTTCTCTATACTCACCATACGAAACACAGCAGTGTTAAGCTGCTATTTTACGCTGGTATTCTGTGAAAGCGTGGTCCTACCCTGGTCGAGCCGACCCATTCGTGCTACAACTATACTACTAATATAGTTGCAGCATGGCTCTACCACGTAGAGAACGTGAACACTATACATCGAAAACATTTAATTTTTTGAATTTTATCGCATTTATTTTATTCGTTTTCCCGCCGTTTCGGATGCTTTGCAGCATCTATGGTCACGGGAGACTGAGGTGTTTGAAGTACCGATATCAAAGTTAACCTGGAGCAACCTTTAGTCTCCTTTAATATATTAAAATAACTAATAAAATCAAAACAATTTTTAATTAAATTACAAACACAATTTGTATTACATATAATACAGGATTTCTATCCTAATATGACTCGCCTCGCCCACCGTGAGAAAGATTCTATGTTGCGGCTAGTACACGCAACTCGATTATTGTACTATTTGAGTAAGGTCAGAATAATAAAGCAGATAACATCAAACGCAAAATAGTCAACTTCACTTCCACAACTCAATGACATCTTGCAAAATACAGTGTACTTAAATCGTGCGTTAATACTAAAACATATTTTCACGTCTTTAACGTAGTTGTCGCTCGTTTAAAAGATATTTATGGCATTATTACAACTATACTCCTGCGGTTGTGCTTAGGAGCTGTTCACAGCTGTTATGGTAAAATTTCCTTCGTTAGCATATACGCCAACTTGCATATATGTTAGGTTTTGACCGTAATTAAAAAATGACAATTATTTCTAACGTCCTTTTAGTGTTCCATGCAATAATAAGCAAAACTGATCATTATGGAATTATGAAGGTGCCCGTACTATTGGGTAATCACCTGGTTAGCGTGGTCGTAACCGACATAGCTCAACGGATCAGTAAGTGAGTCGAGTTAAACTGAGTTAGCAATAATCCGGCCATATAGCTCAAGGAACTGATAACCGAAGCGGAAGAAAAAGTTCTCGAGTGGTAGCCTCGTACCATTAAGCGAAGTGTAGGATGGCTTACAGCTACATGGAGTGACGAAGACTGGAGAGACATGCAGAAAGTCGATGAATGGAGACTCACGTCCATGTTTTGTGGCATCGCTTGCCTTAGTTCAGCAGTAGACTAGTGGTGGGCTGTAATCATGATGGTGATGAATTGAATTGATTTTTTATTTAATTTATACTGATTTGATAAATATCTCTTTCGACTCCTTTGACTTCCACTCTTTTGACTCGGGTAACATAATTTGAACCTCCTTGAGTGAAAGGTTTCGAGCAGCTGGGAGCAGTGTCAAACTTGCAAGAAATCTGGTGCCACGGTCGCCAATCTGCCTGCCAACTGTGGCGATATTACAGAACCACCATCACCCTTTTTTGCTTAGCAGTCAGTCTGGGTAAGTATCACCTTCATACCATTGTTCCGGTCTGGAGAGTATAGAGAGCCGGTATTACATATTAGCCTTTGGAGGCGGCAAGGCAGCTGTAGCCATTGAGTTATATGTACTACGTACGAGAGAAGCTATTCCAGACAAAAATTGTGCGCTACTTTATGTCTTCGCGCATGCGCAGGAGATAGTAGAGTAGCACATGCGCGAAGACTTTAATCTTTATATATAAAAATTACGTGTCACATTGTTTGTCCGCGATGAACTCCTAAACTACTGAACTGATTTCAATGAAATGTTTCACAATGTGTGCAGTTTGGTCCAACTTGAGAGATAGGATAGTTTTTATCCCGATAAGTGACCCTCAATTTTTTTTAACTATGAATTTAAGAATATTTTTTAGGATACATGGTCGTCGGAAAGAACAGAACAACGTCTGCCTGGTCAGCTAGTTTAATATATAATAAGATATTAATATAAAATAAATATAAGAATTGAATGTAAAATACTAATATAAAATATATATAAGAATTTAATATAAAATACTCTTATTTTAATCTAAACAAACATATTTCTAAATAAAATGTAATAATAAATATCTTATGGAATTCACAAATCTTCATTTTACGCAATATTTAGTTTGTACGGATTGCAGTACAGTTCAGTTGAACATAGTCAATGTTCGGAATACGAAATGTAGTTCGTAGTACATATATAGGTATATCGATGCCTGTAGCCTTCTTTGTTTGTACTTGGCTGCAGCTTTCCATGGATTGCAGTGGCCACTTACCATCAGGTGGACTGTATATTCGTTTATCACTTCAATTTTATAAAAAAAATAGTTATTCAGATATATTTAAGTTCGCGAGCAGGCGGAGTTCTACACTACATAAAATTTATCATCGTAATTATATGTTCTAATTTACTTACCTCGGCAGTGAAAGAAACATTAGAAAATTCATTTAAAAAATTAGCAATTATTTAAGGTCATGTTTGTGACATTCATTTATTTCAATAAGGTTCAGCGGAGGAAAGAATGTCATTTTAAAATTCTTTTAGGAATTATCGGAGACCTTTACACAGCTTTGGACTTTGCTTGTAGGCTGTTTTTTGTTTTTTAAATGTATTCCATATTGAAATGAAATGTACGTACGTTTTTTAAGTTAGTGATCGTGATAAAGGTTATGAGAGCTTCTACCACGATCACTAACTTAAAAAAATGAGTAATAAAATTCAATGCAATTGCATTATATATCTTATATTTTTTTACATCTGTTACCAATAAATATTTTTTGCTAAACACAATAAGTATTTAAAATAATAAATGATGACCGCATTATTATTACCATATTTATGTTTATTCTAAATTTAAAAAGCTTAAGTCCATTTTAAAGACAGCTGTAATGAAATAAAAATGTTATAAAGCAGTTGCCGGTTACCTCAAAATAACAACTCACTTTTTTCCTGCCCCGCCAAAATAAGAAATTATCTAAGCCAAATATAAAATTCGACCTTAGCGTGACTCCCGCATTTAAGTACCAACGAAACACGTATGACATTGCAAAAAAAAACTCAAGTAAAAACAGACAAGCAGACAAGCATTCTTTGTGTACGTCTAGTCGCTGACCTTCGGAGTGATGAACGACTTTTTAGCGGGAAAAAAACAGCGTCCGGTGAATTTACCTAACTTTTTGTCGACACTTCTTAGAATATCAGACCTAAACCTTAGGTAATGCATTCCAGGTTCGAATTATAGCTCCGATGTAAAACTTTTAGATGCCATAATTTTGGCAAGATAACGATCCTCAGCTCTCGGGCGACTTACGCAACGTTGTCGCTCGTTTTGGCTACCGACGATAAAAATGCCTAATTAATTAAAGATGCTTCTAAGAATGAGAGAAACTATGAAATACTTCGATAGACAATTTATTTTACTGACTTTTAAGGTTATGTTGTTTCGTAACTGATAGAAAATTCAAATATATTTTAAAATATTTTTTTCTATGACTTACCATTCGAACAAGTTGATTAGTTTTTATGAACGTGTTCTTATTTTAAGTCATCGATCACTAATAAAAAATTAGATTGAGTGACAAAAAATGTCCTTACCGAATGTGCGCCCACTCGATCATTTGGGTGCGCTTTTAATTTGTGCTTAGCTTTGTGAATACAGCTTTCAGCAATGTAGTTAAGGTTGAATTTACATTAATGTATATTTTTTTCAACTAGCATTACGTCAAAACAATTGGCGACACTTTTTAGAGAACTTTTGCATGGGATTGTGTATCTAATTTTTTATTAGTGATGATTTATTAGTTTTAAGTACATTATGTGCTCCTTTTTTAAATGATTAATTGCTTTTGATCAGGCTACTTCATGACTCTACAGCAATCGAAATGGGTAAAAGAGGCCCGCAAAATACTACATTAAAGCAATGCATTTTTGTTAACCAATAAATACGAGTAGTATGTGCGTCTGCAACATCTAATATCGAATTTGTTTTTTATTTAGAGGTAACTTATTTCGGGGAGATTTCTATATTTAGCAGTTATACTGAAAAAGTTACTTAATATAATATACATATTGTGTAAGTATCAAGAACCAATCAAAAATCCGTTAGGTACTTTTAATCATACTAAAGTCCTGTTTTCCCGCAGCGAGTTTCAACGGATACTAGCCATTTGCGCAGGATGTGCACGAGTGTACTCACACCTTTGCGTAAGCACAGGTACACTGTCTATTCCCTCACTGTCATAATCCGATGGGACGGCAATCGAACACGACTGGAGAGAAAACAAGGTCAGAACCTGAATTGACCTGATCTGAGCTTTGCGTGATTTCCGAGGCACGGGGGTGAGACACCGTCAAATTCTAAACTCTGGTCGGCTACTATCTCTTGTCGGATCTTAATATCTTGACGGAAAATCCCAATAATATTGATATAACTTTGGTTCGACACGGAATTTGAACCCAACACCACATGATAAGTAATCACGCTTGCGGTCACTAAACCAACCAGATAATCAAATATTCAAACTTTGAATAATAATGAATAATCTGTTGCTTCATTCACATTCACATTGTATATGGAGATTTCATTTATTAGTATATTTTTTGGTTTTAATTGATGAATCATTCGATAGCAGTTTCATCACTGTCACATAGATAACAAATCTTAATAAAGAAAAGTTAAAATTAAAAAGCATGTCAACGCCTACATCAGCCTACAGGCATCTGCTTAACGATTTCGTAATACCTCAAACACGGCACTAACTTATATATACTACTTCAATATAGATTTATAATTTAGCCCTTAAAAATCCTAGATCCGATCCCAGACGTTTCTTATCTGGTATGGCGAGATAACTATGAAGGTACGAACGTCTACTCGTAATATAACAATTATAATTTAAACTAATATTCATTTTAAGTTTAATTTACGTTCAAGAATAATAATTCACCCTCCACAAATTCTAGTATTTAAACAAAATATTATATTATTGGCCAAGTAACCGCAGTGTTAAACCACTTCACAATCTGTAATTATTTATTACTAGCAATCCGCCCTGACTTCGCACGGGTTTAATGGATCTCGACTACAGCGCCACCTACCGGGTCCTATTGTGATCCGTTTAGATCATTCAGGGACTCACTCAAACACACGTAAAAAATTAATCCATTTCAACACACAGCCATTTTCGAGATTTTGCAAGACTAACAACAGCATTTGATTTTTATATATAGAGATATAACAGTCATTGATACATACACATAAAAATGTTCTGTTAGAACTATAAGATATTTTATACGTGGTAGAGCCACACTGCAGCTATATTAGAAGTATACTTGTAGCGAATGCGTCTGATATTGGGGCTTAGGACTCATGACTCAGTTTGCAGTCATCGTTTATACTAAAACAAGCGCATTGTTTCGAGTCATCCCTAAATCAACACCAGTGAAAAAACGCATTTCCGTCAAAACGCTTTGACCCGGAATTAAAACATAAATAATTTAATTTATAATATAACTATACTAACATATATTGCCACAAAATTCTACTGAAATGTTGCAAACTATATTAATGTGAAAGAAAATAGATATAGTTTCTTTTAGATTTCTTTTTGGAACGAAGTTCTTTATCGGACGGCACGGGTTTGGCGGATGGGCGACAAAAAGTGTAAGATTTTTTCGTCACTACCTCTTGTGTCATAGTGTAGACGGCTTTGGCGGCGAAATAAGGAAGTGAGATGGAATAATATCCATCTCCCTCGCACTTTTTCTTATGTTGCCATGAAAGAAATATTATTTTATTTCAAATGACGCTTCATTTTAATACACGCTAGTAATTCGTTTATTTGTATTTGTTAATCAATAATATAACACCTACGTTTATCAATAGTAATATACTACGCAAGGAACTTCGTTCCAACCGAGTGTTCCACGACACTCACGCATTTTTTAACGTGGACTTCTTGCAGCTTGCAGTGTGACGGTCTGAAAGGTACAAAGAGAAAGTATACAAGGCTAAAGCATTCCATCCTAGTGCTCAGAGGTCAAAACGCATCAGCAGTCTTCTTTGTTTGAAGTTGGCTGCAGGTTTCCAGGGCAGCAGTAGCCACTTACCATCAGGTATAATGTAAGTTTCTTTTGTCGCTTAAATTTTATATTGGCAAAATTATTACTAGCAATATGCCCATATAAAATATTGTTCGTGGGAATCAAACAATTCACTTTAGGCTTCTTCCGCGGTATATAGTATTTAGGTTTGAAGCCACAGTGTTTCTTTCAACTGCTTTTAATGTTTCGGCTGCGGACATTATTTTTATATTGTTATCTCCCGGAGGTCAAAACAACATGCGGGCATGCATTTCAATACTATTTTCCTGCTACAATCACGTGAGCATCCTTAACTTAATCTCGTTGGATGTAGAGTGTAGTTTTATTATTGTATAAGTGTAGCAATCTTTTTATATTTACACTTACTTAGTATATTTTAATAGTACTCCCCATCAGCATCAATACCAATATTTTAAGCATTAGTTCCTGTTACAATCGGACAATTTGAAACCGCTACACAATCTGTTTAGAAGTTGTAGAGACATTCTGTATTGTATGATGGCTCGACGTAGAAACGACCACACTCGTATCTAGCTTATCTCTTTATCTAGCGTGAAATAGCACTATAATACTACTGTTTAGTATGGTGGGTGATGAGAACTGGAGACCCTTTTTACGGGTAACAATGTATTCTATCTTAGTGCTCAGTATCTATGGCTCACAGTATTCACTTACCATCACGTTTATTGAGTGCCGATTGTTAGCCACCGTTACTTCAAAAAACTTTACAAAAACCGTGTAAAAACAGAATCTAGTCTAAATATTAGTTAAATTAAATACTTCATTCAACACATACACATAGTTGAATATTTTTCAAATGTCGTGACTGTTTGACTTCTTGAAAATAAGATCAGCCTTTAGGTATGGTCTACTTAAAGAAATAATCATTAAAATCGATTTACAATCATTGTCAAAGATATCGCGTAACTATATACTTAGAATAATCTGGCGTACGCAAACGTATATAAACGTACGTATGCAAAAAATACAGTTGAATTAAAAACCTTACCTTTTTGAAGTCAACTTATATTCTAATATCGTTCTTTCAAGAATTTATTTATTTTAATCACAGCAATCGGCAACAAAAACTTTAAAATGCATTATTAATAATATAAATGCATTAATAGCAACAAAAAACAAATAATAATACAGCGTTTACTTTTTAATTTAATAGCGAGTCGTGAATATTGCCAATTGGGCAAACGGAGTCGGGTGTCACACGGGCATGTATTTGGCTGTCAGCCGCAATGGGTTGACGCGCCACGTAAGGAGTTAATATAAATAAATACAGAGTTATACGAAACATAATATTATACTGGGGTGATCAGGTCTTCTCCATGCATCCATACGCTAAGTATGATCGCAGAGAAGATTTTGGCCAAAAACCAAAAAGGTTTTTGTGCGTGTTATGGCAATCATTGAACTCATTTGTGTTAAGCACTGGGTTGATACAGGCATTAAAGTCTCTTTATAGGGACTCTAATAGCTTTTGTTAGGATCAACGGGGCCTATTCGGAATGGTTTGGCATCCATAAAGGTGTCAGACAGGGCTGTGTGGCTTCGCCGTGGCTTTTCAATCTGTATATGGACAGTTGTTTGGAAAATTTTAAAGTTGAATGGGTGAGTTAACCGTCAAATGCCTTTTGTACGTCGATGATCAAGTCATATTGGGGTCGTTGGTGAGCGAGTTGCAAATGATGGTTACATTAATGAACAAGTCATTAAAATAAAGGGGAATGAAAGTGAACGCAAGTAAGACGAAAGTTATGGTTTTTGAAAAAGAAGAGAGTAAAACGATATGTGAAATAAGAATAGAAGGAGAGTTGGTCGAGCAAGTAGATGAGTTTGTGTATTTGGGATGTGTATTTAGCATGATTGGTAGATATGATAAGGATATAGAATGACGGGTGAACGCAGGAAATAGAGTAAATGAAGCCCTACACTCTATTGTGAAAAGTCAGAATGTGTCCAATAATGCACGCATGGCATTTCACAATACAGTCTTAGTCCTTAATTGAATTAATGGTAGTGAAAGTTGGGTGTGACAGAAGAAGCACGAAAGTAGAATAAATTCTTTAGGCTGAATCTGAATCGCAGGGTAAGAAATTGTGTGATAAGAGAAGAGTGTGGTTTTCAAGATGATGTTGTGACCAGGATTAAGAAAGGAATACTTCGGTGGCTTGGTCATGTAGAACAAATAAATGAGGAAAGAGTGACAAAGTGAACGGCACAGCCGGAAAGAAACGCCCTAAGCGAAAGTTTATCAACTAAATTGGCGATATATTGAAAATGAGCCAAATGTGTGTGAAAGGATGTGGAGGAGGTGAGAGAGGTATGTCAGGATCGTGCCAAATGGAAGTCTGTATTCTCTGCCTCTGGGAACTCTGGGTGACAGTCGTCAGTGTTTATGTTATGTTATGTTTATAATATTTTATAACATAATTTGCTAAAAAATCATCTATGTAAAATCACAAGGCACTTCAAGTTGTATACATAGTATTATTTACACTTGTGTCTAATTACAGAAATGCCATTCCACAAAACAAGCGGTAACATAATTTACATGTTTAGCATTGTTTGTAATTAAATGGTATTTATTAGAACAGGTTCCTATTATAGTTGAAGCTTAACCTGTATTCGAGTAGTTTGATTATTAGACACAAGCTGAGCTCGCGACTTAGTCCGCATATAGAACAAACTAAAACTAATTTTTAACCTTTTTTAATTTATTTTATTTTATTAAATTTAATTTTTAATAAAAAGCTATTTTCGGAACTCATTGAAAACTGTTTTTATGACGTAAATGAATTGATCAAATTCTGCCGTGACGGTCACCTTAAGCGAATTGTTGTTATTTGAAATTTTAAATTGACTAATGAATTAGAATTTGTAAGATTGACATTATATTAGTTTGACATTATGCATTATAACATGACCATGCCTGTATATATATATATATATTTTTTTCTTTTTTACATCATAAATTTATTAACATTATACTGTTTTATTAAATTTTGGTACGAAATGTTATTGTAATTTTTTAATTTTAATTATTCAATTATTGAATATCGACTTAATATTTGCATACTGATAAATCGGTAAAACATGCACGTTCACACTATATTATAAGACCTAAAAATGTACCATGTTTTATGCAAATATTTTGTTATTATTATTATTATTTTAAAATCCAAACAGGCCTAAGTAACCTATCTTAATATATTTATACGTGATAGAGATATATTATGGTTACAGTGAAGGACCACGTTCTTACAGAATACCAACGTAAATTAGTAGCTTAATGCTGGATACTCTTACGCCGACACTATACGGCGATTTTATTTATAGGATAGGGTAACAAACGAGCACACAGTCCACCTGATGGTAAGTGATTGCTGTGATCCATAGACATCTATCCTCGAGTACGAATCAAATTGGAGATGCGTTGAAATTATAAATAATAAAAAATATTATTAAGTCTATTAAATCTCATATCGAATTGACCACCAGCTGCATACATATTCACTTAGCAAAAGAGTTCGAGTACACGTAAGTGAAGCATGTTAAGGAAGTGTTAGAATGTTATTTGATCGTCTCAAAAATGGCACTAGAATGAATTTGTATGAAAGTTGTCGTATGAAGGACATTTATTGAGTAATTTATTGTGTAAATATAATTTACATATTCTTCTAATGTTCACGCTGTATGTACCCTTTAAAAAGTGTATTTGTGGATCGTATCGGCGCTTCGCTTTAACCTTATTTTATTAACTATTGAACTTAGGTGGAAAATATTGGAAAATGATTTTAATGTAACTATTTACATGATATTTAAGTAGTTACTTTGAGCTTGTAAAATTCCTTTGTACACTTAAAAGGGCCAAAAAATTTAACGTTTAATAATAAGTTTAATCCGATTTCAAAGGACTACAAAAAATATAATTTAATTCTGAAAAAATTATAAGCGACTTTGAAGAACTAAAAGAACATAATTAAACTTTAGGAAAGTTATTACCGTTTTCAGAAAACTAAAATAATTAAGTTGAAATAGGTTGACGTGGTAAAAAGTTATTATTCGCACTTATGTCATATAAGATGCCTTTGCAAATCAAAGAGTTTGATATTTTTTTCATTCTTCCTCTTCTGATCTGATCTCATTGATATCGTAATTTATATGGGACCATATCTGAGCTACTACTTTCGGGAGTGGACAACGTACCTACTAAAGAATTATCGATGAAAATAGCAAAAAAAATTCCGACTAATTCAGAAACTCCTTTTTTAAAGTCTGTTGAATATAATTTCCACATTACACCTACTTACAAAGTTATTATCCGTCCATTCATCCATTACGGCCCATAAAAGTCTTCTGAACATAGGCCTCCCCCATTTTGGCCATAGTTGTCACGCTTAGCAGGCGGGTTGGCAACCGCAGTTTTTTGTATAATTTTGAGTTCTTATCAGGATTTCGTTGCCTATCTCTTGTTTCAATATTTCTATGTTGCCTCTTATGACACCCATGGGTAGAGGATATTCTTACATCGCCAGTACATGTTCCTTCCACCGACTTTCAAAACTATTACGTAGAAATTATTTTGTTCTTTTTATATATTATCTTATTAATCAAATGAAATTATAATTCCAAAAAAAGTTAAATAAAATGCCAGTTAATTATACCATTTCGAATACAGGAATGGATAATCGATTAAATTAGACTTTGATGAGCTATCAAGAATATTTACTAAAAAATATTTCTGAAGAAAATTAAATAACTCTTAATGACTTGTTCTTTCTTGCCTTGACTTGTTCATTAAAATTAAAAATCTTATTTGTACTATTTTAAATTCTATTACACATAATCTAATGTATTTTTTAAGAATAGTTGTGGTAGTAAAGGGTGACAAATGAAGACACAGTTAATCTGATAGGAGGTGGATGCTGTGGCTCATAGACATCTACATTTATCCTCGATTAATAATCCAAATGCAGATGCGTTGTCACCCCTGAGGACTAAGATGGTATGCCTCGTTTCCAGTAAAAAGGGTCTCTGGTTCTCCACACTCAGTAATCGAAATACAGCATCCTTAAGCTGCTATTTTACGCTGGTATTCAGTGAGAGCAGGACCACGCACTCCGGTTGAGCCGTTACATTCGGTCTCTACCACGTAAAACATGTAATCAAATATTATGCAAAATTTATTGAAAAATAGATTTGTTGTCATCCCTGAAGGCTAAGATAGAATGCCTGTTTATCAGTAAAAAGGATCTCCACACTCATCATTCGAAACACAATAGCATTAAGCTATTATTATAGTATCCTACCGGACCTACCCCAGTCGAGCCGAAATCGAACTGAAGTTATATTCGACGTATTTTATTATTGAAAAGTTCTTTTCCAAATTCAGAATTCGGTAATGCACAATCATTACCGAATTCTGAATTTGGAAAAGAACTTTAGCTTATCTACATGGTTATTTTTCAAAGAGTAGCCAAATTTTAATGTCATCTATACAAATAAATAAAATTAAAGTGTCTGTTTGTAATATTAAAATAACAGCTTTTTACTAAATGCACATGAGAATATATACGGTACTAATATCAAAAAACCAATGTTTAAAATTTTTTTGTCTGTCTGTCTGTTTGATCCGGCTAATCTCCGAAACGGCTGGACCGATTTTGACGGGACTTACACTGGAAGATAGCTGATGTTATAAGGAGTAACTTAGGATACTTTTATTTTAGAAAAAGAATTGGGGTTTCGCGCAAAAAATTAAAACCCATGAAATCGTAGTAAATTCCACGCGGGCGAAGTCGCGAGGGACAGTTAGTGTTCAAATATATAATGATATACCGTTATTGCAGTCTTTGAAAATACGAGGAAATAAGGCTTCTACTTTTATTTGAAATTATCCCAAACTGAATGTGATATATTGGCAACAACGTTTTTGGCTACTGATCGACCCTTATGTGCGTACGCAGTAAAATCGGTTAAAATAATGCATTATCACCCCTTTTAAATTTAAAACATAAAATGGACAGAATTTTTGAGACTTTTTAAATTAATTTTTCTTCACCATTTGCCTATATTACGTATTCTGAACCTTCTCTGCAAATTTGGCCGGTCATTGCAAAATAACCCTGTATATTTGTAATAAATAAAATTGAAATGTCTGTTTGTAACCGATGACCGATTTTGATTTCATTTTGATTTCACTGGCAGATAGCTGATGTTATAAAGAGTAACTTAGAATATTTGTATTTTAGAAAAAGAATTAGGGTTCCGCGCAAAAAAAAACGCGCGGGGTAGAACACCTAGTTAGTAATAATTATGATTTAAGAAACATGAATATACGGGACTATTGAAATAAAATGTTAGCTTTAAGACTATCTCTCTTCCATGTAGTGATCGGAAACACCTTTTATAACACCAATTGGTTGTCACAATATGCAATATACATATTCAGCATAACATCTATTTACGTTTTGTCTTCGAAGTGTGTTATTTATAAACTTATCACATGTCTTGCTTTTACTTGGTTAGTATAGTTTTAGCTGCGTAATGCATTTTTTATCTTCCGTTGAATATTATATTTTATTTAAGATATATTAAAATACTCACTAAATTAATAGAATGTAACTTTTTAAATTTAATTAATTCGATTTTACAACAGAATACTATTTATTTCTACTAAAGCCCATAAAGAGTCCACTTCTGAACATACATATGTAGGTCATGCATAGTTGCCACACTAGGCGGGCGGGTTAGGTTTGCAGATTTAATTTTCTTAATATAATCATTATTAGTAACACGGCGGAATTTTTAAATATTTTTTTTTCATATCCAATTACACATATTTACGTACAGGAACGAATATGATTACAATTAAATAAAGTAATAATAAGTCTAACAAAAATAACATGCTATGAAAAAATTAAAACTATGTGTAGCTTAATAATGTAGAAATTCACAAAAGAAAAATAGAAAAGTCAAAGTTTATAATATTAGCTACCTGCCTGAACTAGGTTGAGTACCTGTGTTTCAGACATCACTTATACAATCGGTTTAATAATGTAGGACACTAGGAATTTAAATATAAAAAATAAATAACTAAATAACAACTAATTGTTACCTACAATTAATACAAACTATTTTAGAATTTCTAACAACTTCTCTGTGTCTTCGTAATTTAATTTATTTAGAAATTCCCTTACACTTATATTACAGTTCTTATAACTTTGACTATATACCTTTAGTGACTTGTTGAGCTTGTTAAGGGTCCTAAAAATAATATGTAAAATTTGTTCACAAATGCGTGTTTGGTTTGAGGGTTTACACAAACTAAGTCCATTCTTCTCCTGTCTATGGATTTTAAGTTAAATGGAAGTTCGGTATGCTGTTTTAATATGATGTTCAGATTAACAACTGACGGGCAGTTAGTACACTACATACCAGTAGTAATTAGTAAGTAGTAATTAGTAATTATTTGTGTTAAAACTGTGTAAAGTGAACTGGTTTGAAGAAATACCTGTACAATTGTATAGTCTATATAAATAAAAATATGATTTATTAGAGTAATTTTATCAAGCTTTACTTAAATATATATTTTAAAATTTTAGTATTGTTGACTGTGGTTGTGTCACTACACAACCACAGTCAACAATAGCGTAAAATAATCCATTACTCCAAATCATCCTCCGTGTGTCGTGAGAGGCAACAGCGAGAAATAAAACAGGAGATGGGCACGCATGTACGCATGCTGACGTGCAGACGCACACACACACGAACACGTATGCATACTCACAAACGAAGACGTATGCATAATCACACACACGTATGCATACGCACACTGCAATACTAACGAAACCAATTTTACGAGCATTTTCCTTGTTTTATTACGCCCACATGCACCACTCTGTCCATCCAACGGTTATCTTAGTGCTGCCAGCACTAAGACCGCTCATTATTAACACATTGTTTTCTTCATCGCACGACTTCCTTTTGGAATCGATTACCATCAGCGATTTTTCCGGACCGATACGACTTAGGGACCTTCAAGAAAAGAGCGTAGGCTCCTTTTTAAAAGGCCGGCAACGCATCTGCAATTCCCTCCCTGATGTTGCAGTTGTTCATGGGCGACTGTAGTCACTTACCATCAGGTGAGCTGCATGCTCGTTTGCCCCCTCTCCTATAAAAAAAAACCTTCAATTCAATTATTCTATGCATTTTATATTGTATGAAGTGCAAAAAAGTATGTTAACATTATAAATAAATAAATAAACTCCGAAAATTCTATAGTTTTACTTTTTCCTACGATTACAAACAAAAAACAAATTTCAGTATCGGTTTGCTAAACCGATTTCCAAGTTTTTAACATGGCAAAATATATTTTTTGTTTATAGAATAAGGGTAACAAACGAACACCCAGTCCACCACCTGATGGTAAGTAGATGCTGTGGCCCTAGGATTCAAAATGTAATGGCGTTGTCACCCCTGAGGACTAAGATAGAATGCTTCGTCACCAGTAAAAAGCGTCTCCGACCCACTACACTCACAATACGAAACACAACGAGAGCGTGGTTCTTTCCCGGTCGAATTTGTGCTGCCCTAATGAGCATGGCTCTATCACGTATATTTTTAAAAATAAAGAAAAAATCTCAAATTCAAGTCATATTGATTATGATGTCGCTATCTAAACTAGTTAAATTGATTAATAAAAAGAAAAATCTCAAATTCGAGTCAGATTGATTATGATGCCGCCGTCTTAACTAATTATTATAATTAAATACACAAATAAAAAGGTATTTCTAAAGGTCGTATTCTGGCTGCAACCCTTATGTAGTTTCAGCATGGCTCTATCACGTATAGTTTTAAAAATAAAGAAAAATGTCGAATTCAAGTCAGATTGATTATGTTGTCGCCATTCAAACTAGTTAAATTCATTAATAAAAAGGTATTTCTAAAGGTAGAATTCTGGCTGCAACCCTTATGTAGCTTCAGCGTGGCTCCACCACATGTACACTTAAAAATAAAGAGAAAATCTCAAATTCAAGTCAGATTGATTATGAAGCCGCTGTCTAAACTAATTATAATGAAATTCACTAATAAAACATAGCACCGGAATAAACGTCGTGACTGATTAATATATAAATGCGTTGCTGCCGGCGTTAATACACTACTATTAACTTGTGGGTTCTATCCTTGCTTCCTACGCAAAATTACCAGGGCTGTCGTACAATAGGTTTTTTTTTTATAATACGTAAATAAGGCAAAGGCATGTATTCAATACGTCCGAACAATTTTTTTCATGTCATGAATATACCCCCGCTCCGTAACATTGCAAGTTCTGAATCAATGCGTTGCCGAGCCGTCAAGCTATAAGTTACTTAACGATAATATTAAATTATCTGGTAAATTCACTTAATCTACTAATAATGTAGTAAATTTTTTAACAGTGGTAGAGCCACGCGGCAGCTTTTGCTGTAGCACGGATGGGCCGGCTCGAACCGGGGTGGTACCACGACCTCATAGAATATCAGCGTGAAGTAGAGGTTTACTTCTGCGTTTCGCTTGGTGAGTGCAGGTGGCCGGAGGCCTTTTTTACTGGAAATGAGGCATTCCATCTAAGTCCTCACGGGTGACAACGCATCTGCATTTTGATTCGCAAACGAGGATAGATGTAGATGTCTATGGGCCGCAGCAACCACTTACCATCAGGTGGACTGTGTGCTCGTTTGTCACTCTCATCCTATAAAAAAAAAATTGCAAAGGTTCAATTATTTGGAAAATTATATAAGCTAGTTAAATAATTTTTCAATCACATTAGATTATACCAAAACTAAATTTCTCTTGCACTTGTACTGTTCATTACTTATGAATTGCTAATATTGTTATTGAAATATATTGTATTAGTTCAGTCGGAAATTTTTAACTCTTTTTTTAGATCTATACTATTGGTAACTATGCCATACCCCAATTAAGTGAAGTTCGAGTCTTTATCGACTCATAAAAGTCGCGCTAGCAGTCTCAGACGACTTTGACGTTGTCTTTGATAAAATACGAGTAATATATTTATTTATACTACATAATAAGAGAGTCTAGTCATAGTCAAATAATAAGTTCCGTAATAATAATATACAACGAAACAAGCAAGACCTTTATTTGAAATTAGTGTTCTGTACCATAAGCCTCACTCAGTTGGTTAGTTTAGTACAAACGTATAATAAGCCTCTTTTTTCACCAAATTTCTCAATGTCTATTATTTTTCTAAAAGATTATTTTAATAAGCAGAGAGAAGGATGCTTTTAAACAATTGTTCCCGAAAACGTAAAAATCACATAAAACGCATTCCTCATCATTTGCCTTTAGGTTATTTTCAGATGTTTCTCAAACTTACCTGGGTAATACGGTGGTGGACAGTAGCAAAAGCTTTCTAGAACAGTTGTGTAATAAAATTAAACACAAATTCATGTTCTTTTTGTGATTAAGTGGTTCGACTATGACATCTCACTTGATGATCTAAAAATAATTATTAACTTCCATTTTAACTAGCGACGACGATGGACTTAAAGCGGAAAATGTACTAAAAATACAACCCAAATTTCTCAGAGTGGTGATGGAGAGCATTACTGCGAGCATATTTAGTCTATGGTGAGACCAACCTTTATGCTGCGTGATAAATATAAAGACATTTTTCAAACAATAAATGTACACTTGCGCAATTTTATAAAGGCTTATTTACAGTGAACTTAAAATACTTATCCTCTATCCCGTAATAAGAATGTTTCACTCTCAAATATCGCTCAGCAAGCTATGGAGAGGGCTATGCTCGGGGTTTCTCGACAAGAAAGGAGTAAATAACCATCGACTGGCTGTTTGTCTAAGGGTAGAAAAAGGTAAGAGAAAGTAAGGCATGTAATCTTTATAATATAAGGCTACATTATATATATATATATATATATATATATATATATATATATATATATATATATATATATTATAATAATTACACATAATACATATATAATTATTTGCTGGTATGGTTTAATAATATGTAACTAAATAGGCCGTTACTCACGAGGCAACTCCTTCATAGCAAAATAAACATCAATATTTAGGCAATATTCTTTTTAAAAAGGCACGTTTTAAAATGAAAAATAAATTATATTATAGAAGATCAAGGTTAGTCTAAAATTTTGAAGACTGTTTTATTATTAAAATATGTTGTATTGAAAGCTAAAGTTACACGTTTTCGTCAATATTTTCAGCCCTAAACTAGACGAGGTGTGAAATTGACAAGTCGGCGTTAGCGCACAAGGCAGCAATTAATCGGGACTTCATAACAAGGATCTTCATACATAATTCAGTTAATGTTTTCTGTCAATCACCGCCATTGTTCGCTTGACGCAAATTGCTTGGCGTAGGCCCTCCTAAGGCATAACATTAAGACGATTAACGTACAGAGAAATCCGCGAGCGAGGCCGCGTGTGGCTGCCACATTGTGGATGCAATTTAGTTCATGGAAAACCTTTGCAGACTCGATTTGAATCCAACGTTAGGGCTGTATTACATATCTAAACTCCTTTTTATTCCCTTATTTATTAAGTCTTATAGTGTTTTTAACCTTAATTTAAACCTTAGTTCTGTAAAAAACACTATAAATATTATAATTTATACAAAATTCAAAGAAAAGCGCTAGAAATTTTTGATGCATCAATTATTTTATGTGACGCTAATTAATATTTGAGGTTAGCGTTGTTTTTAAAAGGGGAAATTGTTAAAAATTTATAAATAAAACAATTTTGTAAATAAGTTAAATAATTAATACAATGCCTAAGATTGGTATACCACAAAGTCAAATCTAGCAACTCGAAATACGCCGCCGCATACAGGGTAATGTAATATAGTCATGATAAAGATTCATGTCGACAAAATTACGATCAAGGAGACTTGTTTAATACTTTTTTTGTATTGGATAAGGGTGACAAACGAGCACACAGTCCACCTAATGGTAAGTGGTTGCTATGGCCCATATACATCTACATCTATCTTCGATTAAAATGCTGATGCGTTGTTACCCGTGAGGACTAAGATGGAATGTCTCGTTTCCAGTAAATAGGGTCTCCGGTTCTCTACACTCACCATACGAAACACAGCAGCGTTAAGCTGCTATTTTACGCTGGTATTCTGTGAGAGCGTGGTCCTTCCCTGGTCGAGCCGACCCATTCGTACTACAACCACAATATAGCTGCAGCATGGCTCTACCACGTAAATTCTTATTTCTTTTATTATAATTCTTCTTCTGGTGTTTTGGTATGAATTTTACTAGGATTGCTGCTCCTGTATTTTCCTTTATAAAATAGTTCGAAGTGGATTTCGATAAGTGAAAAATTAAACTAAAAGGTGCAATGTTGTGTATCAAATAGCTGCGCATGTGAACTATTAGTGTAACCAATGTTACAATTGCTTCGATGGTCATATAAATCTCATATTTTTATCCACTTGAACGGCTTGAGATATTATCGTCTTCTATCGTCTGTTGGGTTAAGCTGTCGTCGAAATCCCCGAAAATCTTCTAATTGTGACGCAATACAATACCGTGAAGAATTTCATTAACAAAATATGCATCAAACTAGGCTGAACTTTTAATTTCCTACGACTGAATCACTCTGTATCTATTCATGTATAAAATTAAAAAAAAATCTTATTTTCTTCTAAATGAACTACAGCAGTGAATACACTGTTGTTATGCGTCAGAAATAGGTAAAGGTATCTCCTGTGCTGGCTCGGCTCAACTTGTTATCAATTTTATCTTAAGTAGGTATTATATACCACCTTTTCTTCTGGGTTCTAAATTTGAAAGACTAGAATTCAGTCCATTTAGTGTAGTCTAGAAGTGGACCATTAAGGTGGTACTAGGAAGTAGTAGGAGTTTTTTCCTGCCCCCAAATAGCTGTTATATTATATCTTCTATATTCTAATCTGAATGGTAAAGACAGCCAGTATAGTTACAGGCTGTTAGACATTCCCTATTAGTCCTCAGAGTTAACAATGGATCTGCAGTCTTCTTTATTTGAAGTTGGTTGGAGCGCACTGAACTAGGAAAGGTTTAAGCCCACAAGAAGATTGTGGCAGCCACTGTTTTGCTCCATACCCTCTCTGAAATGTGATGATGTATGTTCTATGCAGTGAGACTATTATATGACAATACTACATTACTGTATAACATCTGATTATTAACGAAACAGTCTCATGGTAATCGTTATTATGATAAACAATGCTGTTTTGTGACTATGCCCAAAGCCTTCAAGTCGTTACAAAGAAATTAACATTAAATAATAAAAAAACTGTAATATTCATACTCTTTAGAAATATAAGCTGACATTAAAATGGATGTATAAATAAAGCCAGCGTTTAGATTTGCATGTGTGCGTTACATTGTAGATGATGTGAAAACCGCTCGCCTCCAAGGTCCCGCGTTGTTAACGGATAACCTTCCGAGAGGTATTTGTGATTAGAACCGCCAATCAACGTTTCCTAACTCAAGCCTCTTATTTATGTATTTTATTATTTTACAGCTAATATCTTCGAGGTAATAAACAATGTAGACGGATGTAGCGACATTTTAAAGAATCTACTCGGTAGCGATATAAACAAATACCGTCAAGGAGAAAATAATTTGAACAAGGCTGTATACACGTTAAATGACATATTTAGTACCAATCGCGCGAGAATCAAAAACTTTTTTGTAATTGTAGTTTTATTTTATACTTAGTGGTATTTGTCTTTGTGAAGTGTGTTAACTTATTAAGTCTAACGCAGCTATTATATATAACCCATTTTTGATTTATGATTTAACCATGTCATAAACCATTCATAATAATTTATATAATATTGTTAGGTAGTATTTATGTATTAGATATACATACATAGTACATACATAGCTTCGCGCCTGTAATTCCCGAGGGGCTAGACACATACTCGTATATCCAAATAGTAGCGAGCCACTCGGACCACGATTAGCCAAAAAATTTGGATTTTGTTTGAAAATTGTAAAGGAGGCCAATCCATCACACAGTCACAAACCCATTATCCCATTAATCACTTTTTAGGACATTCTAGGTAAGTAACACAATAATAATTGACACATTCTATTTTGTCATAATTCATCAAAAAAACATAGGACATAATGTTCCAGACCCATATGGGACCATACAACATGGGGATGAATTAAAAATTTACGCACAAAGTTTGGCAGCACATAAGTGTGTGCTTTTAATATATTTTCATGTGTGAGAACTTCTAGAAGATATTTCAATTAATTATGGAATAATTAGTACCTTTATATGACTCACACCTTTATATACTCACAGTATAATTGGTTTCGTCTTTTTGTGTGTACATGGATAAATTAATAAAAATAAATATTATTTGAAAGTCTAGAAGGCCATTTCAGGTACCTCGTTCTAGATATACTAGATGTGCTATTTGTAAATAATACATACATAAACACTCACGCTTGTCGCCCAGAGGAATAGGCAGAGACTATGGACTTCCACTTGGCACGATCCTGACACATCTCTCTCGCGTCCTCCACATCCATATACCTACGCATACACGCTCGTCGGTTAAAAGTACCTACTCTTGATTTGGCCCATTTTAAATATATCGCCAATTTGGTCGATAATTATATATAGTTATACGATAGTTATACGATAATAATAAACCACCGAAGCATTCCTTTCTTAATTCTGGTCCAAACATCATCTTGCAAACCACACTCTTCTCTTATCACCTAATTTCTCACTCTGTCATTGAGATTTATCCCTAACATACTTTTTAATGACCGCATTTCTACACCATTTATTCTACTCACGTGCTTCTTCTGCCATACCCAAGTTTCACTACCATACATTAAAGTAGGGACAAACACAGCATTGTGGATTGCCATACGTGCCATTTTGAACACATTCTGACTTCTCACAATAGGGTGTAGAGCCCCATTCACTCTATTTCCTGCATTCACTCGTCGATCTATATTCTTATCTACTACCATCCCTGCTAAATACACATCCCAAATAATACTCATCTACTTGCTCGACCAACTCCCCTTCTATTCTTATTTCACATATCGTATTACTTTCTTCTCTTTCAAAAACCATAACTTTCGTCTTACTTGCGTTCACTTTCATTCCCTTTTATTTTAATGTCCTATTCATTAATGTAACCATCATTTGCAACTCGGCCGCCGACGACGCAAGTATGACTTGATCATCGGCGTACAATAGGCATTTGATAGTTAACTCTTAAACCGCATTCTTCTACTTTCAAATTTTCCAAACAACTGTCCATAAATAGGTTGAACAGCCACGGGGAAGCCACACAGCCTTGTCTGATACCTTTATGGATGCCAAACCAGTCCGAGTAAGCACCGTTGATCCTGACACAAGCACTAGAGTCCCTATACAGAGACTTCAATGCCTGTATCAACCCAGCGCTCAAGCCAAATGAATTCAGTGTTTGCCATAACACACCCCTGTCCACTATGTCATAGGCCTTCTCCAAGTCCATGAACGTACAAAAAACTTTTTGGTTTTTGGTCAAAAACTTCTCCGCGATCATGCGCATGGAAAAGACCTGATCTATACATTCCATTCCCTTTCTAAATGCCGCTTGCACATCCCAAATGTTTCCGTCAGTTTCTTTCATAACTCTTTCAACTAGTACCTTAGCATACAGTTTTCTCACAATGCTAAGAAGGCTGATACCACGGTAGTTTTTGCAGTCCTGCTGTGATCCTTTTCCCTTATATATTGGGACTATTATGGCTTTGCACCAGTCTACCGGTACCCGCTTAAGTTCCCAACATAAATTAAACAAGGTGCACAGCAGGTCTGCCACCTCTCTAAATAAATAATAATAAAACATAAAGCGTGGAGTAAAAGTATAATAAATATAACAAATATATTCAGCGAAAATTTAGTTAGTGATAGGCATTGCAACCGCATCTGAAACAGCTTGTGGATCTGGACAGCTAAGTTCATCGCTGTGATCGAATACTGCACTGCTAATTTTTCTAGGAACTTTTACGTTTTACCACTCTGTCGTTTTCTTAATGTACACGTTACTTATTTTTTTATAGAGACCTGTTTTATTTAGGAGCGTAATCGTTTACCGTCACTACTGAGCACGCGTTATTATCTAAAAATTCCGTTAAAAAGTTGTTCAATTATACCGGCGGTGCTCAAATTCAGATTTCGCCCCACCTGTACAGAATTTTTGTTTAATTTCACCCGTATTGTGGAGGCATTTATATGCATAAATTACACACTAGGAAAATCTTCTAGATTTGAAACAATCCTTTGCAGGCTATAAAGTTATTTCTAATAGTTGGCCAAATAGTTAATCAATACATAATTCGAATTCTCGGTCGACAGCGCTGCAACCAAAGATACGACAACGATATTTATATGTGAGGTTTCGAATCAGTCTAATCAGACGAACAGGCAGTAGAGTCCAAGGGAGAGGCATTGGCCGTTAGTTTGGACATTGAGAAGGCCTTCGATCGGGTCTGGGACAAAGCGCTTCTTTCGAAGCTTCCTTCCTATGGGCTTCCCGAGAAATTGTGCTAGTGGATCACCAGTTTCCTTGCTGATCGGAGCATCAAGGTCGTAGTAGACGGTGCATGCTCTGATTTCAAGCCTATCAACGCTAGTGTTCCACAAGGCTGCGTGCTATCACCAACGCTGTTTCTCCTGCATATCAATCAAATGTTGCTAACTGGTAGCATTCATTGCTATGCGGACGACAGCACTGGTGATGCCTTATATATCGGCCATGCCAATATTTCTCCGGAAAACGTCGCCGAGTATCGGGACAAACTTGGGTTTGAAGTAGAGTCTTTGCTTAACAAAGTCTCGAATTGGGGGCGACTAAATCCAGTCCAGTTCAATCCCCAGAAGACACAAGTTTGCGCGTTTACCGCTAAAAAGAACCCTTTTGTCGTATTTCCTCAGTTTTAAGGCACTCCCCTTGCTGCCTCAGCTAGTACCGGAATCCTTGGCGTCGATATATCGAATAGCGTGCAGTTTCGTGGTCACTTGGAAGGGAAGGCCAAATTGGCCTCTAAAAAGCTTGGCGTGCTCAGCAGAGCGAGACTATATTTCATGCCGGCACATCGCTTGCAACTTTACAAAACGCAAGTTCGGCCTCACATGGAATACTGTTCTCATCTCTGGGCCGGGGCACCCCAATGCCAGCTCCTTCCACTTGACCGCATCCAGCGCAGAGCGGTTCGAATCGTCAACGACCGAGTTCTTTCTGATCGGCTCGTTACACTGGCACTGCGTAGAGATGTTGCATCTCTTTGCATATTTTATCGCATCTATCACGGGGAGTGCTCTGAGGAATTGTTCGAACTAATTCCAGCCACTCAATTTCACCATCGCACATCGCGTCTAAACTCGCGTTACCAACCATACCATCTGGATGATTGGTGGTCCACCACTGTGCGATTTAGAAGAAGTTTTCTCCCTCGCACAACTTCCTTGTGGAATCAATTACCACCAGCGAATTTTCCGGACCGATACGACTTAGGAACCTTCAAGAAAAGAGCTTACACCTTTCTAAAAGGCCGGCAACGCATCTGCAATTCCCCTGGTGTTGCGGTTGGTCATGGGCGGCGGTAGTCACTTACCATCATGTGAGCCGCATGCTCGTTTGCCCCCTCTTCTATAAAAAAAAGAACACATGCAAAATATCACTCTATTCTTACTATGTTTAAATTACGAGGATGAACATGCAAATAAAACAAAACTTTGCGTGAGTATAACTGATACGAAACACTAATTACTATTTACTCGTAGCAAATTGTACTTACAATATTTTTTATTAATAGTGTTTGACTTTTAGTTATTTTTTTAGTATTGACTAAATTTAGCTGACTGCGAATTTATAATTGCAAAGATAATATCCTCCATGTGGTAGAAACCAGTAATATATTATGTATAAGATATGTCAGTGGGTAGCAAAGTATTCAGTCCATTTACCGTTCACAATCGATCGTGTATCAGCCATTTGGCTCTTCAATTGTCGTCGGTGATGAACTAGTCTATAACCTAATCCTAAATATACTAGCCTCCAAAAAAATCGACCCACCCGTTAATTTAGAGTAACAAAGTTGTTATCTTAAGTATGCGTTGACATATTTGTATGTTTTTGCTTACGCGTTATAAATTAACATCTGAGTACCCAGTTGACATTGTTCTAGAGGAATACAAGTGCTATTGTGGGTATTTGTAACATTTTAAGCGCACTGATAAAAATTGTCGACTTGTGCATAGAGTGCAAGGTTAGTTCATTTCGGACTTTTGACGCGTACTATTCTTGGTTCTGTGCATCGTAGTAACTTAATCTTTTAATTCTTTGTTGGAGCAGACATATCGTTACTTTTAACCATTAAAATATGGATACCACTTTAGCAGAAGCCCCTCAAGTGATAGCTCTCGTTCGTGAAGGGCTAAGTCAGCAAAATGTGGCAAGGAGATTAAATTTGAGTCGATCAGCAGTGCGTAGAGTATATAAACGATACTTAGAGACGGGAGGGTTACGCCGGAGACCAGGATCTGGAAAAGGGCATCTCACAAACCCGACGGATGACCGTTTTATTGCCTTAACTTCTTTGCGAAATCGGCATCTTTCTGCTGTCGATGTTCAGGGTAGGCTGAAGGAAACTCGTGGAGTATCTATAAGTGAGAATACGGGGAGAAGAAGACTTCGGGAGCAAAACCTGACACAAGCCAGTGAGGGGACCAAAACTCACTTCATATCATCGGCAAGCAAGGTTAGAATTTGCTAGGTACTTTAACCCGCCGCTGGGCTACATTCTTTAAATTCCCATGGAAACAACAAAGCCCAAAAAGATTTTTAACAGCAATGAGGACAACAAATGACTACGCAATGAACGTGATAGGATGTGAATGCTGTGTAAAATACATCTAAATCTATCCTCAATTAAGTATTTAATAAAAACCTTTACTTTGTCACCCGTAAGTTCAAAGATGGATTATCTCTACCAATCGCTGGTTCTCGCCACTCACCATTGAACATACAGCAGTTGTTGTGTTCCCTAGTCGAGCCGATCTATTCTTGTTGCAGCCATAAAACACTGCATGCTCTGCGTGACTGTACCACTTTTGAATTTCCCTTTTTTCCCTGAATAAAATAAAAACAAATACGAATTACAAGGTAAAAGATATTTCATTTTTATCCCCAGGGTGACTACCCAGCTGCAGTCTAATAAAGTTGTAAGCAGATGTCAATATAGCATTCGTTACTGATCATGAGTTAGACCGCGAGAGTTTACAAAATTAAGAATATTTTAAGCAGGAAGACATTCGGAATACGTCATCAGACTACAAACCAAGTACCTCACCCATTGTTTTAAAGTTAATTACCTAATTGCATCAACTTTTCTCGCCTTATACCGACTTTCAATGGCACGGAAGTTAGACGATCTCATTGTATACGCATTTGCATGTCATTAATGAGATTCTTTGTTTGTTACTATGATAGAAATCGAGCCACAAGGTCGGTGGAGTAATAACATTAATTGTACCGGCACTACATCTGTAATAGCGCCTGAGATGGATGATTATAACAGCGATTACGTTTTTATTGATAAAACGTGTTTATTACGTGCTCAATTCTCTCTCGACTTGTTTTGGAGGTTTATAATTTATGTACGTACCTATGTAATGTTTTGAAGACATTTTCAAATGGATGTTAAGATGAGTTTGATTATTACGTTCCGTAATATTACTACTAGAACTACAATGACGTCTTGAGCCACGCCGATATCAATAATGCCATTTTTCTCTAATATGAGAGACAAATGAGCTAACATACCACCTGATGTAAGTGGCTAGTGCTGCCCATAATGAACATGTTTACAGCCTATATACGTCCCACTGCTGTGCACAGGCCTCCTCTCATTTCTGAGAGAGTTTAGGGCAAGGAAAATGCCCGCCGCGAGACCCCAATATGTGTTGGCGGGCTTCACGTCTTCGATTTTTTTAAATGAAATGACATTGTTTAACATAAAATTTTACCTTAGTGTCAACTAGCGACACCTGGTGAGCGAAAGATTATTGGCGCTCATTGAAAAACGGGGATATTTGGTAAAGTATGGTCCTGTCTGTTACGCACAAATATAAGTATAATAAGCATTAGAACACTGCTCACAGATAATTATTTTAGTTTTCTTTTTTCTTATAGTGCATTTTTTAAATTTGTTATTTACGTTTTTATTTTTACCTGTAACTGGAAAATAATTAAATTAACCGCTTGTTAATATTTTACTTATATTTACTGTATTTATCCAGTTATCAACTTGTTCCCAGTTATTCTTATTTACCTGTAATTATTTTGTGTCTGTTACTTTTTTCCTATTGTTGTTTGCACCTGTAATTGAGGTGACGCATATCAAGTATTTTTTAAGCTTTAATTACTTTAAATTATATTATGATGTCCACTTTGTCTGCCGAATTCCAAAAAGGAGACGGTACTCAATTCGACTGTATGTTTCTTTTTAATTTGTGTTACCTCATAACTTTGAACTGGTTTTTTTTAAAGGATAAGGGTGACAAACGAGCATACAGTCCACCTGATGGTAAGTGGTTGCTGCGGCCCATAGACATCTACATCTATCCTCTATTACAAATCAAAATGTAGATGCGTTGTTATCCGTGAGGACTAAGATGGAATGCCTCATTTCCAGTAAAAAGGGCCTCCGGCCACCTGCACTCACCAAGCGAAACGCAGAGATAAATCTCTACTTCACGCTGGTTTTCTGTGAGGTCGTGGTACCACCCCGGTTCGAGCCGGCCCATCCGTGCGACAGCAAAAGCTGCCGCGTGGCTCTACCACTGTTAAAAAGAATCATCGAAATCGGTGAACCGATGTCGATGATTCTTTTTAAATGAAAGCTGATAGTTCTCGTGTGGTCCCATATGAATTTGATCAAGGTCAGACTAATAGTTTTTGAGTTATTCTTAAATAACTTATATTGAAGTCGGCTGTACAAAATTCTTAATTTTTAATTATTAGTGTAACGAATGAATAAATAAATACATTTCTCTTAAAACAGGTGGTCAAAAACTTTGTGGCTTAAAATGTATGAGGTTTTAGACTAGACTTCGTACTACCTTATCTATTAGCTCTCGTAAAATGTTAGCCAATTGATAATATATAAAACTACTTTAGTGTAACACAGGTAGCCATGATCTAAATGACATAATATATAGCCCTGTTAGTGATTTAGTTACAATGTTACATATTTATATGATAAACCACATCTACATTTTGTTAAAAACAAAATCTATTTTATAGTTTCCTATCTGTCGAGAGTATGTTGTCTTTATGAATATACAAGTATAATAATAACTTAACACTAATTATTTTTATCGCGTTATTAATTCTGTTCGAAGCGGCTTTATACATATTTAATAGGTAGTTTAATTTATTAGGTTAAAATCTGTTTATTTCCCTTTTATAGTAGTATGAAAAAAACACTGTTGACGGAATGACCTATTTCAAAGAAACTTAATTTTCTTTAATTCTTATTGCAAATTCTTTATTTAGTTACGAAAATAATAGTAGTAGTAGTAGTAGTAGTAAATAGTTTAAAACTGAATAAAACTAAATTAGTGGATCTTATCGCCTTGAATTTTGATATTAATATAAAAATAGTTAATAAAAGCCGTAAAATTTCGAAAAATTAAACGTATAATATCCGTAAAATTACTTTTATGCAATATTTATTATTCGCGTAAATACAAGAAATCATTACCTTTTTTAAAACAATTATAGGTATAATTGCTTTAAAAAAGGTAATCATTTCTTGTATTTCTTAATATAATTCCAAACAATTTTTAATTTTACTAAGTATAATGAGGGCTAATAATCTTCCACTCACCAGATGTCGCTAGTTGTGACTGAGGTAAAGTTTTTGTTATACAGTGTCAGTTAATTGAAAAATTAGTTATCATTATATAGAGTATTATATTATTACACAACACAATGCGTCAGTGGTTTGTATTTTTAATTATTTGCACTCTATAACTCTTTTTTTTTTTAAATCGGCTTTTAGTTATATTTTATAGTTTGGTTTATTCATTTCTAATGTAATTTATATAAAATATAACTAATAATACAGAAAGAAACCTTAAAGATTACGTTTTCTTAAGAAATTATCATCCCCGCTCTGAAATCTGTCAAATATTTTACCTCACTGTAAAGTGGCGCCGCCCTGGTGGAAAAAAAAGTCGTGGATGCCCTCATTTATATGACATCTATTTTATTTCCTTGTAATTATTGTAGCGTGTAGTGGCGGCGTAAGAATATCTACTAAATGAAATCGTCCCGTGGGTGTACCGTAAGAGGCGACAGAGGGAAACTGAAACAGGAGATTGGCCAGCAGCATCTTTCTGATAATAACTCAAAATAATGAAAAACTGCGGTTACAAACCCGCTTGACAAGCGTTGCAACTATGGCAAATATCTCCTCTACGAGGCAATTTATGGGGGGGAGCCTATGTTCCGCAGTGGACTTTAAGAGGCTGTAACGGTATATAACAATAAATATAAACAGTTTGTATTATCACTAAGCATTAGATTATTTTATTTCTTTTCTTCATAATTATTGGCCGTATATGAAATAGGTAGTATATGAAGTAGACGTATCTGTGCCGTGTAGTGGCGGTTGAGGATATCCACTACCCCATATCTTCCCGTGGGTGTCGTAAAAGGCGACAAAGGGAAACAGCAGGAGATTGGTAGCAGCATCTTCGTGATAACAGCAATATCCCAGTTAAAAAAATACTGCGGTTACCAACCCGCTCGCCAAGCGTGGCAACTATGGCAATATACCCCCCAAATTGATAAAATTACTAAGAGACGGCCCCCAGTCCCCGGCGGCCCCGCTATTCCTGGCTACGGTGGCGACCATGGTAACGGAGGGGCAGGGGGTGATAAGAATCTCCGGTGGAGGTTCGGTTGCCACCTAAGACGACTCGACCTGGCAACATACAACGCATGCACCCTGAGGACTGACGAGAAGACTGTGGAGCTGGAAAAAGAGATAGACAAGTTACGCTGGCATATTATAGGATTATCCGAGGTCCGAAGAGAGGGGGAGGACACGGTAATCCTCGAATCCGGCAACTTGCTCTATCACCAGGAGGGCGACCATTTGTCCCAAGGAGGCGTCGGATTTATCGTCCACAAGTCTCTCGTTAACAACGTTGTAAAGATTGAGAGTGTGTCGACGAGGGTTGCGTACCTTATACTCAGAATCACCAAACGGTATTCGCTGAAGGTCATACACGTTTACGCACCAACCTCGGCACACCCCGTTGAGAACGTGGAGGAAATGTATGAGGATATCTCTAGAGCCATGCATTCTTCTTCATTCTTCAGACTTCATTAGACGAGACCTCTCCAACTTTACGTTTAGGTTCAATGCGCCTCTGACCATTCGGTGATCGCTACCAGTTTTCACCCTCGCCGCCGGGAACTGGGGGCCGGCTCTTTGTTACATTCATAGGGGGGTATTTGCCATAGTTGCCACGCTTGGCGAGCGGGTTGGCAACCGCAGTTTTTTATTGTATTTTTGCTGTTATCAGGAAGATGCTGCTGCCCATCTCCTGCCTGTTTCCCTTTGTCGCCTTTTACGACACCCACGGAAAGTTATGGGGTAGTAGATATTCTTAACCGCCACTACACGGCAATTAATATCATAACAGATACAGAAACAAACTTTTTTTTTCAATTTAGATTATAATAAATAATACTTATTTAAAGTAACTCTTATGTTTAATTACCATATTTTAATATAATAATATATTAGTATACTGGATGCGACGATATGAGACGACCATAAATAGCTACATATTTATTGAAATTCTATTTCAAAACCGATGATAGTCCACAGCTGGCAATAGATATCCAAATGATGTAAAAGCTCATATAACAATAATAATATCCTAAAGACGGTAATCCGAAACTACTGGAGAGAGATCAGGCGCAAGACCAACGGTATTACGTGCTTCTCGAAGCATAGAGGTGAATCACCGCCAACTAGTTGAGTCCAGGCTGCCACTGATAAACTTTTTTTGATAGAAAACCTAATAACCGGTTTTGAGCGACCCCGGATTCGTCCCCGGGGCCTCTTAATTAACAATCGCATTTACAATCACCAGACCAACGAAGCTGTAATAGCATACATATAAGTACTGCTCATGTATATGTGAACATTTAGGAAAATTAGTAATTTTTGTCATAATATGTACAATACCCATATCATCTCTACTTGAGAAATTCTGCGTAAATACTATTATCATCATTATAGTCCTACACAAGTCCACTGCTGACAATAGGCCTCCCCCAAGGAATACCATAAAGAACGGTCCTGAGCCAGGTGGCAGGTGCATCCATCGATTTCTGCATATCTTACCAGGTCGTCACTCCATCTAGTATCAATATATCGACTGTCTCGGTGTACTGACTCTAGCATTGCCCAAATTTCAAAGGCCTTCTTAAAATCCATACACGCCCAACTCAGCAGATTATGCTCTTCCTAGAAGGCAGAACGTCTTTGAACACCTCACTATTTCTTAAATAAATATTTTTCTTTGAATATATAACGCAATAAATCTATAAATATTAATTTCATTTCAAGACCTAAATATAAAAATCAATTGCTGTCCGTTAGTCTCGCTAAAATTCAAAAACCAATTGCGATGAATTTTTTTGTGTGTTTGCAGCTGTTTTAGATTCACTTTTAAACCCGGTAGGTGGCGCTATTGTAGAGATCCAAAAATCACCCTTACGAAGCCGGGACGGATTGCTAGTAGATATAATTTAAAATTTAAAATTTTGTACAACCGACTTCAATATAAATTATTAAGAATAACTCAAAAACTATTGGTCAGACCTTGATCAATTTATATGGGACCTCATGTGAAGCACCAGTTTTCAAATAAAAAAATAATCATCGAAATCGGTTCACCCAGAAAAACGTTATGAGGTAACACACATAAATAAAAACATACAGTCGAATTACGTGCCTCCTCCTGTTTGAAGTCGGTAGAAAAATTCATGAAATGAGTGTCTGTCTTAAACTAAATTAACTAGATAATTGAAACATATAAGGCATGAAAGATAAACTCTTACTTGTTACAATTATGTAGTCAATATAAAACATTTTAGATACATTAAAATATTGATGAAAAAATTATGATTAAATAAGTACAGTGATCATAAAGGCAGAAACTATTTTTATAGATGTAATAAACAGTAATTAGTTTTATCAATTATGTGAATTTGTAGGATTCTAGAAATTACTGAACTGTTATGGAGGGAAAAAAGTTTATGACTAAACAGACGGGGCGACGGTATTGGTTATTTATTTTGTAAAAATAGTATCTAATTCAGAATCGTTTGTATACAAATTCCATAATCATTTTTGCTATTGTTATTTAGTAAGTTGTTACAGTACTCACTTTATGAGCTTGCTCGTTTTTCGGATTCGACGCAAATTAATCAATATTGTTTTGTCAATGACGTTGAAGGCTACTACTATACTGTGGCTAGGTTTCACACGAATCTGCTTTCACTATACCCTACAATTCTCACTATTGACTTTACAATTTTGTCGTTAGTAAAAGAGGTTCCTTGTTGGGTCGAAATTTCCAGAACATATGTGATAAAACCAAATATACACGTGTGTTTATTTGCGGTAACAACACAGCGATTGTGTAACTGGTGGGAATCGTTAGCCGATGGGAATCAATAAGTTTAGTAAAATCCGCAACTGAGTTTTGTTGTATTATTATGATAATATATTGTTACTTCAAAGAATGTATTAATTTAAAAAAAAAACATAGTTTGTAATCGATACTGATGCTTTTATAACAAAACCCAATATCATACGGCAAGACGAAGCCAGCCACGAATCCCAGCAAAGTTGCATGATCGCATCTGGAATTTACGGATAGTTGATATTGGGTTTTATAATTTTTTTGATAATTCGATATTAATCCATGACGGAATTCATATTCGAAATTAGCGTGAATTTAGAATAAATCACAGCAATTTCAAAGAAGCAAACGACGTGTAAACAAAATGATAACCTATCTGTTTTTTTTTATATATAATATTAATTTGAAATTGAAATGCTAAGTATAAGCTTCAATTAGCTAGTTTTTTAGCTAGAAAATTTCAATTACATAAGTATATATTAAAATATCTGCTAAGGAAAGTTTATAACATGGTAATCCGTACCCGTTACCGTTACACCTCTAAGTCCACTGATGAACATAGTCCTCCCCCATAGATTGCCTCATAGGATGGACATTTGCCATAATTGCCACACTTTTCAAGTGGGACGGCAACCGCAGTTTTTATTTTTTTTAGTCGTTATTAGCAAGACGCTGCTACTCGTCTTCTGATTCGTTTCCCCGTGTCGCCTCTTACCACACCCATATAGCGTGTCACACTACACTGTAGTAGTAGTGGCGGTGTAATAATATCCACTACTCCATATTATCATAATATATTACATGCGTACTAATTATAGAATATTTAAAAGTAACATATTAGACACCAAAAATCTTCACGACTTTCTTCAAACGAATAATATTAAAGCTATTATGTGCATTTCGAAAGCTTGTAAAACCTTTAGAATTTGATGATAATGTTGTTGATGAATGAATGACGTTTAATGAATTTTTGTACATTATGTAATATGCCGACCCATTGCCAATATATCTAAGTGTTAAAGAATTATCTAAGCCGGTTGATTTTTTTATAAAATTAAAATGACAAGCAAATTACCACCCTACATGATGAAAAGTAGCTACTGCAGCACTTGGACACCTGCATCCAACTTTAAACAAAGTACAGAAGCATTGTCACCATTGAGGATAAGGATGGAATGCCTCTTAGGTTGTAATTATGTTAGATCACTATTACCTTCAGTCCGAAACATAGCAGTGCTGGCACTGATAGTTGGCGCCAAAAATAGGTAAGAGGTTGGTATCAACCTAAACTAACTCGTAGACAGAAACGGAGTAATAGCACCTGGTATATTCTGCTGAGTATATCTTACTACCTAACAGAATACTCCGAGCTTAGGTCTCTCTAAATCTCGTTTAGCGAATAGTTGCAAAACATCATAACAAACTTAAAAAAAAAAACAAATAAAACTTACCTGTTATAAAATGATAAAGCTATTTATTCACAAACTGGTGATAGCAAGTAGCAAAACCAGTGCGAGACTATCGGCTCCGTACCCACTAGCCCATCTACTTGAGCACGGGAAAATATTCCAAACAATGTTTTTATTCTAGCATTACGTGGTAGATAGCAGCTATAGTTGCTATATAGCTGGTATAGTTGTAGCACGAAAAGAAGGACCACGCTATCACATAATACCAGCGTAAAATAGCAGCTTAACATTGCTGTGTCTCGTACGGTGAGTGTACAGAACCGGAGTCCCTTTTTACTAGAAATGAGCCATTCCATCTTAGTCCTCACGGGTGACAACGCATCTGCATTTTGATTCGTAATTGAGGATAGATGTAGATGTCTATGGGCCACAGCAACCACTTGCCATCAGGTGGACTATGTGCTCGTTTGGCATTCTTATCCTATGAAAAAACAAAAAGCGGCCAAGTGCGAGTCGGACTCGCCCATGAAGGGTTCCGTAACAGTAAGTAACATAATTTACGATTTATGACGTATTAAAAAAAAACTACTCACTAGATCTCGTCCAAACCAATTTTCGGTGAAAGTTTACATTAATGTACATCATATATTTTTTTTAGTTTTATCATTCTCTTATTTTAGAAGTTACAGGGGGGAGACACACATTTTACTATTTTGGAAGTATCTCTCGTGCAAACTATTCAGTTTAGAAAAAAGTTATATAAGAAATCTCAATATCATTTTTGAAGACCTATCCACGTATGGGTTTGATGAAAAAAAATTAAGTATGAGAAACCCCCAAAATGTATTTTTTTTCTATTTTTGTGTGAAAATTTTAATACGGTTCACAGAATACATCTACTTACCAAGTTTCAACAGTATAGTTTTTATAGTTTCGGAAAAAAGTGGCTGTGACATACGGACGGACAGACAGACAGACAGACAGACATGACGAATCCATAAGGGTTCCGTTTTTTGCAATTTTAGACAAGGGCTACGGAACCCTAAAAAGAACTGCTTATACCTTTAAAAGACAGGCTGGTGGTGATGACGATGATGTTGAGGTAGAAACTATAAACTATACATCCATCCATTCCTTGTAGCTTATGAAAAGTACACTGCTAATCATAAGCTACCCCATAGATAACCTCATAGTAATGATCACATTATAAAATAATACGAAACGTTAAGAACAGAATTTTGAACAAAGACAGGCAATCAATAAATGGAATTATAATAAAACAGATGAATTACTGACGCTGACGACAAAACATGATAAGATCTATTGCTTAGCCTCAAATTAAGACATTTATTGTTGCGAATGAACAAATGGTTTTTTTTAAATAAATAAATCGCCTTTAAAACATTATTAAAATAAAATCTAATCAATCAACGTGATCTGAACGCAATCGATAGACAGTACAATGACAGGAACAATAAATCTAACAACTATTAATCCTATAACGAACAGTGTAGTAAGCACAGTGAGATTAATTTGTCTTATTTTGTAAACACTAAGAACTCATTGCTAAAATATTAAGGTCAATATATTCAAAGTTAATAACAGTTTTAATTGCATATTACTTGATATTACTAATGGTTTTACTTACATGTCTAATTTGACAACACATTGATGAAAGTTCGCCAGCCGTCATATAGTGGCCCAGAACGGAGGGTGGAACGTTAATTTCTTTGTTGCAATACTATTCTAACTCGAAATGTATTTCTGTTTACCTCATCTAAATATAGATTTATTGTAAGCTTTTTACTTCATCCATCCATTACAGACTATAAAATTCCACTCCTGGCCATAGGCCTCCCCCATAGATTGCCTCATAGCGGAGATTTAGCCACAGTTGCCACGATTGGCAGGCGGATTGGTAACAGAATTTTTTTTTATTATTTTTAGTTGTTATCAGGAAGATGCTGCTGCTCATATTCTGCCTCAGGTTTCCACTGTCGACTCTTACGACTCCACTGGGACGATATGGAGTAGTGGATATTCTTACACCGCCTCTACACGGTAATTTTTTACCTAGATATGTAAATATACGTATTTGCTTTATCATTAGATGTTATTTGTTGATAATAAATAAAGTTATAGTAACGGTGTTTTTTTTTTACTATTTATGTTTATTTAACTATAACTACTGCTTTACTGTTAATATTTATATTATACTAGCTAACCAAGCAGACGTTGTTCTATCCTTTCTGACGACCATGTGTCCTACAAAAAATCCTTAAATTCACAATAAAGAAAATTGAGGGTCGCTTATCGGAATAAAAAGTATCCTATCTCTCAAGTTGGACCAAACTGCACACAGTGTGCGAAATTTCATTGAAATCAGTTATGTAGTTTAGGAGTTCATTGCGGACAAACAACCTGATACGTAATTTTATTTTATATATAAAGATTATACTCTTACATACATTACACGCCGTATTGTCAATAATATTATTCCACTTCCCAATCTTGATGAATGCTACTGTTTCTCCAAATACTTGTTCATTGCCAACTTTGAATGTACCGCGATCACGTCATACAGAATATGATCGTCATCATCATGTTCGATCTTTTATGATAACGTTCTGCTAATCGATTTCGATCACGGCGACATCTTTCGCAAACTATCGTCAACACACAAAGGCTAGAGAATTTTATACAACTTTATTGGAAGTATTAGAAAAATATATTTTGTTTTGTTGTGAAGAAAAACATCGTGAAGAAATTCCTGTAAAATTCCTGAAAAATAAAGAAAATATATTATTTATAATAAATGTTTAAAATAATTAAAATAATTTAACAGTGGTAGAGCCACGTGGCAGCTTTTGCTGTCGCACGGATAGGCCGGCTCGGACCGGGGTGGTACCACGACTTCACAGAAAACCAGCGTGAATTAGAGGTTTACCTCTGCGTTTCGCTTGATGAGTGCAGGTGGCCGGAGGCCCTTTTTACTAGAAATGAGGCATTCCATCTTAGTCCTCACGGGTGACAACGCATCTACATTTTGATTTGTAATAGAGGATAAATGTAGATGGAATGGATGAAGGGCCGCAGCAACCACTTACCATCAGGTGCACTGTATGCTCGTTTGTCACCCTTATCCAATAAAAAAAAATGTGCAGGCAGCGCTCCGACAATACGATACGATACGTAGGGCAGCGCAGCTAATTGTTTTCTGTTCCAAAAAAAGTATTCAATTAAAATAATAAGTATCGCACTAACAAAAATAGTAAGCAAATTAATATTCTATCATAATTCCTGCGATATGGCTTCAAAGCAGCAAAAAGATGGCCAGGAAAAAATCGAAATTGTATATAATTAACAATATCCTATACAATCAACTGGCAAACATTAACATTCAGAAGGAAAACTGATTTGTTAAACTTGTCCAGTATATTTTGGTATCATACTTTTCAGTTAACTAGCGGAGAACATTAGAGCCGCAATGGATTTTTGATTTCTTCAGAGGTCTGATTAGAGTAGCCATATACAAATTAGACAATGATGAATGTTACATTTGACCTCTTAGCTTGATATTTAACATTGTCTGTGCAATTTAATTTTGCAGGTTGTGGAAGTGGTACAATGTTATTATGCAAATGCGCTTAGAGTAGATAAGCTGCCATATTTCTGGAAGTTCATTCACAAACGCAAGAATTGTTTCATTTATTTTTGCACAAGAAAACAAACTATAAACGCAAGCAAAATACCTATAAATCTACTATGTTTAAAATTGTGAACACGGGCTGCTTTCATAGCTGTGAAGATTTTACGATAGAAGGATTGCGAAGAGATTCCATAAGTAGTTCTTAGTGTTTAGTGGTACCAGATTTCATTAGTGTTTACTGGTAGAACTACATAATATGACGCAAAGATATTCATTTTAAATACCTTTGTATAAAACTTAAGAGGGCAAGCAAGCGCACAGATGACATTTTCTTTTTTATAAATGGATGCTATCGTCTATAGATACCAACATAAGATCTATCATGGATTCAAAATCAAAGGCAGATGCGTTATCACCCCTGAAGACAGAGATTGAATGCGTTGTTAGGATGCTTCATTCTTGCTTCTCATCACGTACCATTCGAAGGAGCATATGCTGCTATTTCGAGGTGGTATTTAGTGCTAGTATGGTCCTATCCCGGTCCTGTACCGATACATTAGTGTTGCACCCATACTACAGCAGCGTGGCTTTCATTTCATTTAACAACCAATTGGTAGACATGGGTGTCTCCCTTAACAGGAGAGACTGCATTCATCACTACGGTTGACAAGTGGATAGCTATATTTGTAGTGTTTCCCCTCGTATAGAAATTATAGGTTTTTACAATTGCCTTAATATGGCTTGCTAGGCCGAAATTGTTTTTAAAAAGGCCGTGGCATTTCACTTGGTGGCAGGAATCCTTATCTTCCTAGTAGTACGTCTGGTAGGTAGGTATCACCCTCTCACCTATTTCTGTCGCAAAATTCCAGTGCTTCCAATGTTCCAGTCTGAAGAGTGTAAATAGCATGTGAGTGTTATAGTGTTATAAGCATTCCATCTTAGATCTCAGAGGTGACAGGCATCTGTATCTGTGTTTTGTGTGTCTTTGTTTGAATTTGGATGAAGGTGTCCATGGATTGCACAAGCTAACCAGTCAGTTTTATCATCAAGTGGATTCTGTGTTAATATAAAAAATCTTGATATGAAGATAAAGATATATTTATTTGCAAAAACATGTGTAGATAATAACACATTTGATGTGTATTATTGGTCTGAAAGTTATAATTTTGAATCAACATGTTTCACCATAATTGGTGTACAAATATGAAAAAAGAAAAAAGAAAAATAGCTGTAACAGATAATTAATAAGTTATGACAAAAGATATGATATCTACTAAATAATGTATCAGAACATGAAGTAATTGAATGTAATAAATGTCAATTATATTTCCTATCAAAAATGATTATACAATGGCATTAACAATACAATGATATTAACAATGAATAGTAGTTGATAGTAGAGGATTGGCTATTGAAGTACCAGACGTCTCAAATCCTTGTCTGTACTTCGATACCGGTATTTTTACAGGTATTCATGACAATATTTACACCGCTATATCTCGGAGGCAATAAGATTTTTTGATATTTCCCATTATCACCTCTGTGACACTTACTTGATTATATTATGACCCTCACACCATGTCACCACTACACTACATTACAACTTAACTTATAAGTAAACATGTGTGTGATTCGTGCCATGAATTCACAACTTCGCAAACTCTTATTACAATTATTATCATCCCCATTTTTCCTTTAACAGTCTGTAAAATCCGCCGTTAGACAAGTTTAATCATAGTTATAAACATTTACCGTAATCGCCACGTACTTCTTACAACTTTAAAGCTCCACAGCCCTAAGCCCGATGCATCTAAAACATCATCATCATCATTACAGCCATATCAGCCACATCACAATTTCAATGCTACATATAGATCTCCCTAAAATATTTTCATAAGTTATAATCCGAAGCCACCTGCATCAATAGACTTCCAAAACGTTTCATCGCAGCGTCACTCCATCTAGTGCAGGGTCGTCCAACAGTGTGCTTAACGATATGAGTCTACATCACCGTTACCCATTTACCGCGTCGCGACCCGGTACCGGGCCATCACAATAAAATACCGGGTCGTAACATCAACGCCTTGTTTTAAAAATAATACCTACTATCGATTCAGATTTTGACTCGTTAATTGAACAGTCAACTAACATAGCACTCAAAGATATATTTGACACAAAACCATAGATAGATTTTTGGTTATCTTGTCGTCAAGAAGACACAAAATTAGCTCATCAAGCAATAAAATCAATCAATTAAAAAAGTTTAATGCCTTTTGTCACAACTTATAAATGTGAAGCTGGGTTTTCAACACTAGTTTACCTTAAAAATAAGTATAAAAACCGACTCGAAGTGGAATCAAACCAAACTTTCGTCATTTTCCGCGAACTTGGATTCTTTAGTGAAATATAAACAGCAGCTCCGTACTTCGCACTAAAATTGAGCAACTTAAATAGGCGATACCAAAATATGTAGTATTAATAAAACATGTTTAGTATTAATGAATGTGTATTATTTTACCTAATGCAACCAGCTTGGGTTTAAAAGTATAAAGTAGGTCACAAAGGGGCAGTGTGAAAATTACCGGGCCATGGCAGAACAATGTTTGGGAAATACTGGTCTACATAATCGAGATCGGTTGTTAGTTCTGAGCACGGTGCAAATACAAAGTATTTTATTTGTTATGTACATGGTTCTGATACACTCTCTACTTAAACGTTTGCCTATTTTAGGTTTTTTCATAAATTAAATTATCTCACCTGATGGTGAATAGCTACTGGTTAAACACAAGCTACTAATTTCAAATGAATAATGGCAATGATGCGTTATCACCTCCGACGACTAAGATATAATGTATTTGTACCCTTAATTCTAAAACACAGCAATGACTCAGCAACTAATCGGACCTCTAGGCAGAAAGTGAATGGTACCTGCTATTGTAGAGTAGTTATGACATTCGATGTTTCAACTTCACTGTCTGTTGGCGGCCTGAAAATATCACCGGCATTTTCTAAAGTCATATTTATACTTCTCCCATGAAAATAAATAGAACAAGATTTTTTTACGCCTAGGAATATAATTTTTCATATTACTATCTTTTGCTACAGCTCTAACTGCGTTAAAACTAAAATTTCTTAGTTTTTCCTCGATAACTTTTACTTTCCACGGGTTCTCATGATCAATCTCTGTACCATAAACTGTTGGGTCATTTGTGCACTGAGTAACAAACATCCAGACATCTTTATATACTTAAAAATATACAATATTGAACTATTAAAAATTGAAAAGTATTCCAATTAAGAGTCAGCTTACATGAGTGCGTCCGCTCCTTAATGATTACTTGCCTGACGAAATCTTGTTTTTATTATGTTTGGTTCAAGTCAAGAGCGTATATTTCTTCTAAAATTAAAAACCTGCCGTAGAATAAATAAAAAATATTTTGACGGCTCCGTGGCGCAGTGGCTTAGCAATGAGTTGTTGCGCTGGAGGCCGCGGGTTGGAATCTCGCACGGAACAAGTATTTGTAAGCCCACAAAGGATTGTTCCTGGTCTGGTTGTTTGTCTTCGTGCAATCATGTTTGTAAACTGCCTCCACGATACAGGAGAAAATACTAGTGTGGGGGTAACGTTTAAAAAAAAAGAAAAGAAAAGAAATTATAATTATTACTGACAAATCAAAATACAAATTTGAAGAGAAACACAACGTATTTTTTTCTATCGACTTCAAACAGGAGGAGATACTCAATTCGACTGTATGTTTTTTTATGTGTGTTACCTCATAACTTTTTTCTGGGTGAAACAGTTTCGATGATTCTTTTTTTATTTGAAAGCTGGTGCTTCACATGTGGTTCCCATTTTGATCAAGGTCTGACCAATAGTTTTTGAGTTTTTCTTAATAATTTATATTGACGTCGGTTGTACAAAATTTTTAATTTTAAATTATTATTAGTGTAACTGATTTCTTGTAAAAATGTTGTTTTTAGAATTTGTTGAATTATTTTCAAGTGGCCGTTTTAGTTATTTGTTGATATAGATGACTTTAAATATATTATGCAGAAATAAACAGCTATTAAAGTTTATTTCCAGGAGATGAAAAGCGTCTGATTTGAACCAATCCCCGTACTAGTTTCCACCGTTGCAAGAGGCGCCGGTACCGTTATAGGAACTGGAAGGGCTAGTCTAGCTCGTACTGTTCTTATAATTGCAGTTAATACTGCAGTATTGGCCGGCGATGTTATTCACAAATATTAAACATACGAATGCAAATGGTGCGTTCTATAAAAAATATTATTATTGTCATGTAAATTTTGACAGTTATTTTTTTTTAATTAATTATAATTTAATACACAATGAATCTTTTAAACTATACTATACTATATAATTTAGATATTTAAATTTCGCGATATGGTATAATTTAACTAATTAATAAAACATTTAAATAATACAATTTTTAACATTTACATACACACATAAACACTCACACCTGTTTTCCAGAGGGGTAGGCAGAGGCTACGGACCTCCGTTTGGCACGATGCTGACACACCTCTCTCGCCTCCTCCACATCCATACTTACGCATACATGCTCGTCGGTTAAGGGTACTCTTAATTTGGCCCATTTTTAATATATCGCCAATTTGGTCGATAAACTTCCGCCTAGGGCGTTCCTTTCCATCTCTGCCCTTAACATTTACTTATTCCATAATAGGCTGAACGCTGGCGATGTCATAAAATCGTCACATAGAGGTTGGAAAATACATTATTTTAAAACCACAGCTAATGTGTTATTCCAATATCTGAGGCAGCATAAAGAGGTAATAATAGAATTACGCTCTAGATCTGTCTTATGTGAACCATGTGTTATTCCGGGATAAAAGTGTGACTAGAGCATATGCCACCTCCGGCTCATAAACTGCGAGTATCTCTATGCAATAAATCATGCCGATCCGTTGCCCCGTGGCTGCATTAAAATCAACAAACCAACAAACACACTTTGCAATATTAGTTGGGACGTTAAATCTCTAAAAAATAAATTGATGTCCGTTAGTCATGCTAAAACTCAAAACTACCACGATCGAATATTTTGTATGTGTTTGAGTGGGTCGGTGGATAGCTTAAATTCACAATTGGACGCCATAGGTTGCGCTGTTGTCGAGATACAGAAATACCGTGCAAAGACAGGGCGGGTCGCTAGTAAACAATAATTAAATTATTTAAAAATTACTTTTTAACCCATGGTAAGAAGGATCTTACCATGGGTTAAGTCCTTGTTCATTATTGTACTATTCTAAGGGCAGATACTTACGAGGAGAAGGTGAATACGTTCGGGTAATATCTAGATAATATTACAAATAATGTACAAAAATCCTGCATGCGCCACACGCACGGCGCTTGAAGCACACGAGGAGATAAAAGTAAGCACTTAACATAATAGTTTTTCATGGTCTCTATATAACGCATGAAAGTATATTTAAACGATCGCACAATATTTAGTAGAACGTACCATACGTAGGTCTAGTCCTGACGCAGGACACAGGTGTTTCAAACCGTGGGAAGCGTTCTTGATCTTGAACTACGATTGATCGGTTTTTTTTATCTTCATTCCCCCATTTACTCTTGTCTTTATGGAAGATGCTTTCATTAGCCATTCGAGAGAATAATTTCAATTCGAATTAACGAGTGCTTTCATATACAGTTACGATTTTTTTTTAATAAAACTATGCTCGTTGAGAACGAATGTCAGCCATTAAACAAAATAATACAATGTATATTTCAAGAATAAATAATTTTATTAAAAGCAGTCATACATGCAGTGTACATTCATAAAAATATTAAAGATTTAGAAGCACTTCCTGTCATCACCTCTTGATAGTAAGTAAAAAATTGATCTTTAAATTTATACGTGAATGAAACTAATTTAACAGATATTATCGCGTTTAATTTTAACATTTTAATTCCTGACTTTTCGAAAGCTTTACAGCAACCATCATGGGGGATTGATATGTTTGACATCCCGATGACTTAGTTAAAAATTTAAAATTAAACGCCATCAAATTCGAACAATTACCTTTTTTATATGATATGGTGACAAACGAGCACACAGTCCACCTGATGGTAAGTGGTTGCTGTGACTCATAGACATTTACATTTATCCTCAATAAAGAATCAAAATGCAGATGCGTCGTCACCTGTGAGGACTAAGATGGAATGTCTCTTTTCCAGTAAAATGGGTCGCCGGTTCTCTACACTCACCATACGAAACACAACAGTGTCAAGCTGTTATTTTACGCTAGTATTCTGTGAGAACGTGGTCCTTCCTCGGTCGACCCGACCCATTCAAGCTACAACTATACTACTAATATAGCTGCAGCATAGCTCTACCAGTTTCATTAAATACGCAAAGAAAACCTTTGTACCCCCTTTTACAGCATATTGCCTGCCCGGAGGAGTTTGAGTTCTGGCATAATGAAAACTTTTATGGAAAAGAAGTGCAGAAAGCTAAAATGTGTTTGTAATATGTGTTATAAGCATGGAATAACATAAAATAAAACCTTTATTGTTTACGTTCATACTGCCAATGTCAATTGCCAAACCCATAATAATCTATCGTCAAACTGTCGCACAGAGAAGTAATAGGTGTTTTTAATACATATGTACTATATACTGAAAATCAAAAGTATTTAGACCACTGCATTACTAAAACTAAATTAATAAATAAAACGTTTTGATAAGATGCAAAGATGCTTTTTAGTTTAAACTGTACCTAAATAACATTCCTCAATGCGTTTAATAATGCATACTTATATAATTAATGTAAAGAATCTTAATTAAATTTTTCAAATCATTCGTTCTACAGACAATTACTGATCATCCATTTCCTCTCACGGTTATTTTACGCTGATTTACGCCATACATTAGTTGCAAGCGGCTCATTTGCGTGTAACCGCAATAAATGTTCATGAGTCGATCATTTTGTTCGTTTATTTTTATTTTGCATTAACCAACTGCCCTTGCATCCGTTGCCACTGTTACAGAAGGTATAATAGGTATAATAGCTAGTCAATGGAAATCGAAATATTTTATGATTTTATTTACGCGAATACTACACATTTTTATATTATTCTAAGCCAGCGCTTAACAACAATTCCATCTGATGGTAAATTGATTGATTGCATCCCACATTGAATAAAACTAATTTTACGGATTTTTTCGCGTTTAATTTTAACTTTTTTAGTTGCCAACATTTCGGGCACTTTACAACACCTATGATCACGGGTAGGGGGGGGGGGGGGGGCTAAGGTATTTGACCTCCTGATGTCATAATTAATGAAGGCTACTTTCAACTTTTAATTATCGAATTGATAGGAGCTAAAGTGCCCGAAACGTCGGGAATTAAAAAAGTTAAAATTAAACGTGAAAAAATCTGCAAAATTGGATTTGATCGAAATTATCTGTCAGTCAAAAAAACGCCTTATTTAGACGTTTAATATACTAAAATGAGTTAATATAATATATATTTATTTCAATATTTATATATATATATATATATATATATATATATTTAGATATAGATATATATATATATATATATATATATATATATATAGATATAACTAAATATTGAAATCTACAAGTTTATAATTACCACCAAGTAATAATAAAATTCGATTATATGATGAATCATCTATTAATGAATCATCACTTGATTCACTAATTGATGATTGTTGACATCATCTATCCCATCTGCTGTTTTGCTAATGATTTTGAATAAATTATTCACATAATCCTCATTGGTCTAGATGTACTATCCTGTGTGAAATAAAATATAGCTGACTTGAAGCACTGATGTTCTGGGAAGTCTGCAGTGTGTGAACATGTTCTAGATCGTCCCCGCCATTACATTAGATTTGATAGACCACAAATCCTCGCAAAAAAACACCTATTCCTACCAAGGATGATTCCCGAGGCTATTGAAATTAAAAAAAAACATCCTAATTTCAATAGAAAAATGGATGAGTGCTGCCATCTGCTTGGGATCCTATAAGTAAAAAATTAAATCCAAACTCAAGCATACCACTGCAAGACTTCAAGATACTGCAAGCTCATTCTGAGTAGATCGGACTAAAAATTAATATTAAAAAACTGGAGGTAGCCGAGCTAACTATGACATCGGGACGTCAAACACCTCAGTCCCTCCGTGACCACGGGTGCTGTGAAGCATACGAAACGTCGGGAATTAAAAAGTTAAATTAAACACGATAAAATCGGTAAAAAAATTAGTCTCATTTAATGTGTAGTCTTCGCGTAAATACGAGTATAAGAAATCATTATAACAAAATTAAATTAAAATCCAAGCTTGCCACTGCAAGTCTCCATGATAAATATAGATACTGAAGGTAGTTCGGGTTAATTATGACTTCTTGATGTCAATCACCTCAGTTATTCTATTGACCATGGGTGCCGCAAAGCACTCAAAGTTGAGCTAAAAATAAGTAAAATAAAACACGATATTATCGGTAAAAGTATTTATATTCAACTGATGGCAATTAGGTTAGCTGCATGCAGGAGCAGAGAAGACTTATTTAATGGAGTAAATTATATAATGGCCGTATGAGGAATCTCAAGATCACCGAGCTATGAGACCGAAAATTTAGAACCTACTTCTTTTTTGAAGGGAGCTAAATATTTACCCATATAACTTACATTCTGCTATAAAATCAGCTTATTTGCATAATTTTAACATATCTTCTTTCATCTGTTTAGACCTGAATATTTTTGCGTCAATTAAATCCAATTTTTTTATAAATATCACACCATTATAAGCTTGACCTTTCTAAGTGGGACTTTCATGTCACCTTATCTAAAATACTGCTTTCAACCTTACCTTTCACCTTTTATAGACCACTTAAGTGCCTTAGTCGCCTAAGGGCAGGCGTATATTCTTAAGTCGTGCTTTCATGCACAAACCTTAGAGCAGGACATTGCTTCATTATTTGTGAAATACTTTTGTACATAAACACTTGCAACGGTGTTCCAACTTAGAAGTTTGTGCTTTATGTTCAATGCTATGAATTATAAAATGTAACAACCTGTATAGTTTGTCCCTCGGTAAAGTGCAACCCCAAAAGGGTTAGAAACTAGACCATAAATTATCGACATAAAAACAATCAACAATATATATTTTCCTCTTTATTTACGAATCAAGATTTTTATATCTTTTGTGTGTCAATTACTTTAAAATAAAATAAATATTATACCACGTACTTGGCGGTAAGGATAAAATAACAATTAGCAGTTATATCATAAAATTTGCTGGTATTGGGGGAACAATTCTGAGAAAATTAGAGATCATTGAAAAAAAACAATCATATAAAATGGAGTTTTTTCACAAAAAGCAAAGTTAAAATGATGATGCCACTTTTTGCGAGCTAATTGTTATTTTATCCATATCGCCAAATACGTGGTATAATATCTTTTTATTTTATTTTAATGTAATCAAATATAATGTAATTTTAATGTACATATAGTATATATAAGATATAAAAATCTTAATTCTTCAATAAAAAGTAAAATTTATATTTTTTTGTCGATAATAATATGGTCTAGTTTCATCCCCTTTCGGGGGTTTATCGAGGGACACACTTTATATTATATGACGTATACTATTTTTAGTTCCTTATCTAGTAGGTACACCTACAGCCATCCATCCATTACAGCCTATTAAAATTAACTGGTGAACATAGGCCTCTGACGTAAGAGTTTCTTGGAATAGAACGTCACAGCTGCAAATAAGCTAGGAAGTGAGATCCTAGGGTCTGGTGTGTCACAGCTGCAAATAAGCTAGGAAGTGAGATCCTAGGGTCTGATGTGTCACTTAGTAGTGGGTATACACCGGCAGGTACGACATACTCGGCCTTACGTCGAGATTCGTCTCCGTAAGGCTTCGAGGTCACCGACCCCTAGGCAGATCCTTCGCTAGGGCGCGAAATACGCCAATAGTAAAAACATTGCCAAAAATAAACGGCTCCAACGACCGGTACATAGTAATGTACCGTGAGGAGAACCTGGGTAGTGGGGGATAACTCAAGGCCGCTGCTGCTGTACCGATACGACTTAGGGACCTTCAAGAAAAGAGCGTACTCCTTTTTAAAAGGCCGGCAACGCATCTGCAATTCCCTCCCTGGTGTTGCAGTTGTTCATGGGCGGCGGTAGTCACTTACCATCAGGTGAGCCGCATGCTCGTTTGCCCCCTCTCCTATAAAAAAAAAAACAAAGAAGACAACGTAGCCCTCCGACATAATTTGCCTGATTTTATTTGGCAGGTTGGAAACCGCAGTTTTTATTTTGAATTCTTTAATCTATCGATGTAAAGTTGCACGTCTAATGTTTCAGCTTCTCTCTGTCGCCTCTTACAAAACCCATGGTACGATGTGGGGTAGTGGATATTCTCACACCGCTACTATTTAGTAGTTTTTATATCACGAAGTTTTCTTCACCGATGGAATTAAGAGCACGAGATAAATCGGTACTAAACTAACCAATAACAATTTTAATAATTGTGATTTTAACTTGAATAGACACTTTGGCGGCCTCTCATCTCAGGGGTTCCTCGTTTAGAGCCGGGGCGGGATCAGTGGCAGCTGAACTGAGTAAGTGGCGCAAATATGAGTCTCTGAGAGATGACTACATATATGTGATATTTGCTGTCAACGTGCGGTGAATTTCCTAAAGGAATTCTACCCGCAACTGGTCGTTGCTGCTGGTGATAAGAGAGCTGGTTCTTTTCTCGCTGAAAGGCTAAGTACCTTTAGCCATTCAGCGAGGAAACGAAGCCGGCGTTCTTGGCATGGTACCACAGAGAGTAGGATTGTATGATAATTAAGTTATTAGTTATAGTTTTTCTCTTTTATTGTAGTTTTAATATTGTATATTAAACGATATTTTAATTTACAATTTAATTGTTAATAACTTCAGTTAAAAGTGTTTACTGCTGCATTAATCTCAGATAAAAAATGAGTGCTAGTTATATGTGTATCTTCATAGGAGAAGCTTTTGTCATTCAGAGGGATTTTGACGTAGATAAACATCGGGAATTAAAAATATACGTGATATAATATTTATATATAAAAATTACGTGTCACGTTGTTTGTCCGCGATGAACTTCCAAACTACTGAACTGATTTCAATGAAATGTTTCACAATGTGTGCAGTTTGGTCCAACTTAAGAGATAGGATAGTTTTTAACCCGATAAGTGACCCTCAATTTTTTTATTGTGATATTAATGATTTTTTTAGGACACATGGTCGTCGGAAAGGGCAGGACAACGTCTGCTTGGTCAGCTAGTCTGTAATAATTTATTTTTTAACACTAACAAGTTGTTACTTTTTTTACTCAACTTACTTCAAGCCTCCTCTCTTTGCGGAATAATTCATAACCCCATTGTAGTACTGCACACTTTTAAAAAAAGTTTCATTTAATATGTAGTATTCGTGTGTTATGTTGTATAAGCGACCCGCCCCGGCTTTGCCTGGGTGGAATATATTAGTGTGATGTAATTTGGACTTAAGATAATCATCAAAGACTATTTACTTTATAAATTTTTCGATTTCTTAAAAAAGTTCTCCAAGTTTTTTCGGATAAGGTATATATAGATCAGATCCCTCCTGGCATTGCACTCTTATCTGTTCGTGAAGACAGACAGATATACAGACAAAAATTTTAAAATAGTTATTCATGTCTTAACTGCATGAAATTCAGCAGCAGTTCAATATATATCTGTTGTTACGATATTACAGACAGACTTCAATTTTATTGACATGTGTAGATCACCGTTTCCCATTTGCCGGGTCGCGACCCGCCGGTACCGGGACATCAAAATAAAATACCGGCTCACAACATTCCCGCCTTGTTTTAAAAATAATACCTACTCGATCGATCGACGCATCGTTAACATTGATTTTTAAACATTTTTACTATTAATAAATGTGTATTATTTTAATTAATGGAACCAGGTTGGGTTTAAAAGTATAAAGCGGGTCACAAAGGTACAATGTGTATACTACCGGGCCATGGCAGAACAATGTTTGGGAAACACTGGTGTAGATTATTTGCGGTGTAGTGGCGACGTAACCGTATCCACTATCCCATATCATCCCGTGGGTGTCGTAAGAGGCGACAGAGAAAATTGAAACAGGAGATGGACAACAGCATATTTCTGATACAACTCAATTTAAAAATTGTGAGGTATTAAGTTCTCATCTACGACTTCAAAAAGGACAGAAAAGGAGGTACTCAGTTCGACTGTATGTCCTTTTTTATGTCATACCTCATAACATTTATAATCATTCTAGGTGAACCTAGAATGATTATTTTTTGTTTGAATGTTGGTGCTTCTCATGTGGTTCCATATAAATTGATTTGATTGATCACGGTCTGACTAATAGTTTTTGAGTTATAACTTATAACTTATATTGTAGTCGGATGTACAAAATGTTTAATTTTCAATTATATTTTTTTTTTATAGGATAAGGGTAACAAACTAGCACACAGTCCACCTGATGGTAAGTGGCTGCTGTGGCCCATAAACATCTACATCTATCTTCGATTACGAATCAAAATGCAGATGCGTTGTCACCCGTGAGGACTAAGATGGAATGCCTCGTTTCCAGTAAAAAGGGTCTCCGGTTCTCTACACTCACCATACGAAACACAGCAGCGTTATTCTGCTATTTGACGCTGGTATTCTGTGAGAGCGTGGTCCTTCCCCGGTCGAGCCGACCCATTCGTGCTACAACCATATATAGTTATCCGTAAAGTAAAAGAGATAGCTTTATTATATTCTATGCTCTGACTGCACTAACATCGAGGCAGAAACTAGATTGTCTAGATTACCGTTATCTTCCCTTAATTGCGATGCAACTGGTACCGCAGCGGCCACCTGGTTGCGATCGTCTTTTTGTATTGCTTTCGTGGGAAAAAACGGCAACACCTGTATTTAAGATAGAAAACAATATGCTAGGAGCTATGACGTTTTAATGGCAATTTGCTTGTACTGACAATTTGCTTTATTGTTTTGTTTTTAAAACAATTTCGTATATACAAAAAGAAAGCTAATAGATACAAAAAGTAATGCTTATAAATAGCACGTGATACGACTCTTGTGCATAGGAAGTCTGTTTGGGTAGACACCATCCTCTCAGCTATTTCTGCAGTAATCAGCAGTGTGTGCACTGCTGTTTACGTGGTACAGTCACAGAGTAAAGATTAAGGACCAGAGGGGAAGCTTCCTAACAAAGTCGATAATGTATACCTATTCTGATAAGGTTATTACCTGATGCATGTGAAAAATTTAAAGAAAACAAATTATATAGTATAAAACAACATGTATATTCATTGTTACTTAACACGTTCACTGTCCGGTTTTAAAACACAATAGTAAGACCAAGTAAGGCAATAGCAATGACCTATATGTAGTGCACGGGACAGCGAAAGGGTTAAGTTAATATAATACCATGTCTATTATTTGTAACTTAAATTGAAACTACCGACTACTAAACAAGCAACATATACATAGTTTCATAGTATAGTATAGTGTCTTATGCCATAAACAGTAGTAGCTCAGCAGGGCTAGCATGGGCAGGAGACAATTTTATCCCCGGGGAAAGGAGAAAATGTTTATCCCCTCGCTGAGTTTTATCCACCCTTCGAGCATGGGTACACCGGTGGATATAATATCCAAAGTAGATAAAATGGGAGATATACATAGACTTAGATAGATTTTTTTGTATGAATATAAACTTAAACCCACGTTCAATGGACTAGGATTAAATTGTCCCTTTCAAATCTCAAAAAAGCATAATGTTTTACCTTTCATTTGGCTCCATGCTACGGACGGCAGATATATGTCTACTCGTTACGTCAAACGGGGATATTCTTCTCCCCGTTGCCGTGCTTCGGCATAGGGACAAGATAATTTTATCTCTTGTCAGTGGATATAATCGGGGGATAAAATTTTTGTCCCCAGCCCATGCTAGCCGTGCAGGGGTTAAGCGCTCGCTGTAAATAGGTATTCTCAAAGAAGCTTCACATTGTATATTTCTATCAATATCATTTTCGTCAGATAACTTACCTATTCATGAGTACAAAAAATCAGGTGGTGTTGGTGGTAATGACTGTGATGGTGGTAGTGGGCACTGACGGTGGTGGTGCTGTTGATAGTGTTGTTGGTAGTAATGCTGTGGCGGTGGTGGTGCCAGTAACGGTCTACTGTCCATCACCATCAATTATACTACCAGCACCAACACCACCACTGACATCATTACCAGCACGATCAGCACCACCGTCAACCAGCACCACTATCACCAACACCACCTCCACTCCTCCACTGTCTCGCAACTGTTAGGCATTTATGCTTATACAGAACACTAAGTATTTACCTATATAAAACTATAATGTCTTATTTTCTATTACACAATCTCTAAAATTAACTCTAATTTTAAAATACTTAATAAGTATTTTAATAATAAAGTCACGAAATATTATTCGTCTATTTATTTCATGACAAACAGCCCTTTCATTCATACTATGATTGAGCCGGGGCAAACCGGTTTGTACCCCGACGGAGCGTCGGTGAACCTGTCGGTGAGAGTTCACGCACACATCACTGCGCATGTGTGGGTGTACCTGCAGCGAGACGTTTGTATGTAGCTGGTCGGTTTCTTTATTCATGTGGTACAGTCATACTCCAGCTGTATTAATTGTATAGTTGTAGCACGAATAGGTCGGCTCGACCAAGGAAGGACTACGCTCTCACAGAATACCAGCGTTAAATAGAAGATTAATGCTGCTGTGTTTCGTATGGTGAGTGTAGAGAACCGGAGACCCTTTTTACTGGAAATGAGGCATTCCATCGTAGTCTTCAGTGGTGACAACTGAATTGCATTTTGATTCTTAATCGAAGGTAAATGTAGATGTCTCTGGGCCACAGCATCCACTTACCATCAGGTAGGGTGCTCGTTTGTCTAAATAAAAAGGTTAATTGTTACATTTATTAAATTATATTAAATTAACTTCCAGGAGACCTAGTGATTGTGGCCTCCAATAGACGTCACTATCATAGGTAAAATAAAATTATGTTTTTTTTGTTTTATTAAATTATAACTGTCTTTTTTTATACCCGATATTTTTTTTTTTACTTATTATAAGCCAGTGCTTGACCACAATCCCACCTGGTGGTAAGTGGTGATGCATATTTTTTCGATATTAGCATTTCTGCTTTTACCAGTGAGTCAGATGTAATAATAATAGCCAGATTTAGATGACGATGGGCAATTGTGGCGATTTTGACTAATCCTCTCTATTACCGGAAACACCCAGCAGTACACAGGGCCTACCTACAGTACTTTAATAGGCTGTAACGGTATACAAATACTCGTTCTGTGCGGTTTCCGATCCCACAGCCCTCATCGCTACAACTCAATGCTAAGCCACTGCGCCATGAAGCCGCTAATGGAAATGAACTTTAAATATCATTAAAAAGGTTCTCTGTCATAAATGTGCAAATAATAAAAGAAAATAATACCTTATCTGCATAGGAAAATATTAAAACAGAATTCATACAAATAAATACTTACATTATTTGTACACGGTCGAATTACGATCATTGATACTAGTCTAACATTTACTCGATGTAACAATGTTGCCGTAAAGCATGTAAGGTCACTAGTAGTACTATACAAAGATAGTTAAGGTAATAATGTTACAGCATAACGTCCCACTGCTGCGCACAGGCTTGCTCTTACTTCTGAGACGGTTTTAGGGCAAGGAAATTTTTGTAGCGCTACTCCAAAGCGTGGTGTTGCACTTTACATATCTTCGAAACAGTTTCCTCACGATGATATCCTTCATCGCGTAGCACGTTGTAAATCAGCACTGTAAACAACGCGGATCGAACCCTCAAATATTAAGCTTCTCTGGGATACCTCGGCTTTATTACATATTTACCATACCATACAATAGTTTGTAATGGATCCCGAATTATTTATATTATGCTATAAGAATCGGTAAATTTCTGATTAAGCAACCACACAAGTTAATTGAGGAAGAAAACTTGCTTTTATAAGTAATAGTCTATGAAACAAAAATACATGCTCATTTGAACTTATTATTGAATAAGATTACTTTTATAAAATTATGGGTGACAAATGAGCACATAGTCCACTTGCAGGTAAGAAGACACTGTGGCTTGTAGCCACCTACATTTATCCTTTACTAAAAATCAAAATGCAGATGCATTGTCACCCCGGAATAAAATGTGAAGGTCTCATTAGCAATAAAAAGGTTCTCAGTTTTCGTCACTAACCACACCAAACACAATAGTATTATGCAGATACTTTACGTAAGTAATAGATGCGAGTGTGTGTTTTGTACGGTAAATAACGAAAACTGGTGACCCTCTTTACTGGTAATGAAGCATTACTTATAAGTTGTCAATGTGACAATACATCATAATTTCGATTCATAATTGAAACTGTAGATAAAGGTGTCTATGGGCGTTTACTTACTGCCAGATGGAATGCGCGCTTAATAAGATATTTACGATTGTTTACCTTGTACTAGGACATGGTTCACAAATTCGAAACCTCTAGGTTTGTTTTCAGCCCTAAGTTTAATAACTTCTTATATTTACGCGAATACTACACGTTGAATAAAACTAGTTTTACGGATTTTATCGCGTTTAATTTACATATTTTAATTCCCGACGTTTCAGGTACTTTACAGCAACTCATAGTCACGGGGGAGGGGGGGGGGGGACTGAGATGTTTGACGTCCCGATGTCATAGGTAGCCCGGTTACCTTCAGGTTTTGAATATTAATTTTACGTCCGATCTACGCAGAAATCTTGAAGAAGGCTTGAAGTCTAACAGTGGTATGTTTAGGTTAGGAAATTTGTATGTTTTTTTTTTAATTTCCATAACCTCGCGTATCATCCTTGGTAGGAATCGGTGTTCTTTTGCGAGAATTTGTGGTCTATCAAATCTCAAGTAATGGCAGGGACCGTGTTCAAGATGTTCACAGACTGCAGACTTCCCTTAGCGTCGATACTTGACCTTAGCTATATGTTCATTCACGCGAGTTTTTATAGATCTTTTCTGCCGACTTCCAAAAAGGAGACGGTACTCAATTAGACTGTATGTTTTTTATGTTTGTTGCCTCATAACTTTTTACTGGGTGAACCAATTTCAATGATTCTTTTGTATTTGAAAGCTGGTACTTTTCGTGTGGTCCCATATGAATTTCATCATTCATTCATTCATTCATTCATTACAGCCTTTCATGAGTCCACTGCTGAACATAGGCCTCCCCCAAGGAATGCCACAAAGCACGGTCCTGAGCCACCTGCATCCATCGACTTCCTGCATGCCTTACCAGGTCGTCACTCTATCTCGTGGGGGGTCGCCCTACACTTAGCCTACCGGTACGAGGCTGCCACTCGAGAACCTTTCTTCCCCATCGGTTGTCGGTTCTTCGAACTATATGGCCGGCCCACTGCCACTTCAGCTTACTAATCCGTTGGGCTATGTCGGTTACTCTAGTTCTACTGCGGATATCCTCATTTTTAAGTTTATCACGCAAGTTTAGCTCGCTGAGCGACCTTGAGCTTCCTCATACGGCCAGCTGTGAAGGACCACGTCTCAGTTCCGTAAGTCATCACTGGCAACACGCACTGGTTATACAATTTCGTTTTAAGGTTTTGAGGTATGTCTGACGAGAAGATGTGTCGTAGCTTCCCGAACGCTGCCCAGCCGAGTTGAATCCGTCGATTGACCTCTCGGTCAAAGTTGGACTTACCTAGTCGGACTATTTGTCCCAGGTAAACATACAGGTAAATATATAACGTCAACAACACGAATTTCATCAAGGTCAGACTAATAGTTTTTGAGTTATTCTTAATAACTTATATTGAAGTCGGCTGTACAAAATTTTTAATTTTAAATTATTGTTTGTCCTATGTAAGAGAGACCACATTCGCAACAAAGCATGTACAATCATGTACAGTGATATAAAACTTGATGGATGGTTCCATTAAAACATAATACAAGCCGTCGAAGAAGGTTAGTCAATTTTTACTGCTTAAAATTCTATTCAAGTTTAAAATTCCTGAAAGACGTATAACTACAAGTATCTGCAATGGCTTTCTTAATGAAGTATACGCAGTATAATAGGCGACATAATGACCATAAACAGACGTTGTCTAATGATATAAATTGTGAAAAACACCTGTAAATATACGACTTTAAAAAACTGACTTAACAAGAAGCGGTTGCCGTATAGATTTTTAATATGGCAATAGCGATTACTTTCGTTATTATATTCCATTAAAAATAATGAAGTCTCTAATCACTATTTGTCTGTTATTCGTTTGTCCAAGAATCATCTTTAATCCCAATACTAGTAAAAATATAGTGCGACCTATTTCATTTTACTTTCAAATAATTTATGTTTTTGTTTTATTATTATAATACACATTACACAAACATTTTTATAAACCACTAGCTGCTAACCGGCGCTTTGTTGCCGCAGAAGAAATAATTACGGAAATATCGTTTTAATATTTTTTAATTGGGAATGATAATACATTCATTTAAGTTGAATGATATAACATTCATATAAATTTATCGGTACGACACGCGCTCCATCTACTGTAAGTTAATTGTACTATGTCTAATTGTACTATACCTTCGCGCAAGTGCAAGCATAAAGTTGATAAAGTTTTAGCGCAATCTGATGAACGGTATAGCAATGCATAAAATACGAACAAACAAAAATTATTTTTATATATTAGATGACAATAATTATAATAATCAAAATTTAATTATATTATAGCAAAAGCCAATTTTAAATTCTCATTATGAATAAAGCCTCATCAAAAAGCTTGAGTCTGAAATGTAGCCTTTAAGAAAATCGCTCTGGAAATTGGTTTTATTCGTCACATCATTGATAGAATGTAAAATGTCATACAAAGTAAATTTTTCACCAAACATCAAACGGAAAATTATGAATGAAAATCAAGTAATACGACATTAATATTTAAAATTTATTAAAATCGTAATCCTCCTAAGGCTTCATCTAGGCGGGTTATGATGATTTATGGTTATATATACATATGGTATGGTTGATGGTTGTGGTGATACTTTTATAAAGAACATTATGTGAAATCTCTAATACCCACAAATAGTACAATAAATGACTTCTATTCCGTTCTATTTTTTCATTCTTTTCCTTAAATAAAAAAAATCTTCGTGATAAATAGTTTATTCCATATGATTCTTCTTCTCCATCAGCTCGTAGAAGTCTACTGCTGGACATGGACATCTACTGTTTAGGTAGAATTTCCTTTAATCGTAACGCTTGTCAGGCGGAGTGACGATAGCAGTACCATAAGTAGTCCTTCTGTGACGCTGCTGCCCATCTCCGGCTTTGGTATTTTACGTCTAGTGTAAACGAGATGTTCACACCGCCATCTATCGTACGCCGTAAGATTTTTCTGGCTACACGGGATGTAATGAGGTGATAAATTCTCTTATGTCGCCTCCATAAGACTTTTTCAAATAATTCGTAAATACACTTTTTTATATCAGTGCCAAACAACCTGACAGTCTATACTGAATATAGGCAAATATTGCCTCAAAGAAGGGATATCTGCCATAATAAAAAGTTGGTATATAATGTACAGAAATTTTTCATTACCTTATAACATAGTTTAGTTTTTGAGATATACAATCCATAACAAAATGGTCCCTAAAAATCTGACAACTTTGACAGTCTATCATCGTTTCTTTATTTAAAAAAAAAAGAAAGAACATATTATACATATATTAATTTGTACTATTTTCACCGAGCTTTATCACATACTGCTAGAAAAAAGTTAAAGAAAAAGATAATAGCTCTTCTTTTTTAAATTACCTATGGGTATTTAATTAAATCTTCGGTTTTATGTCAACATTCTACACAAAATAAACCAATTTCAGGTCTCTAAGAACTAGAGATCCGTGATATAAGTACGGACTGCCAGACAAACAGACAGCCAAGTGACATTAATAGGACCCCTTTGAGTATAGAACCCTAAAGATTTAGGAGGTCTGCATTTGTTGTAATGTGATATTTCTTTTACCGCCTATCCGTTATTTCTAAAAATAAATTTTTCACTAAAAGACAAATGATTTATACAATTATATTTTTGCTTACCACATTGATAATAAATCATTTACTTACTATTGTTACGTCATTCGGCAGGAAAATTTATGTCTTTTCTTCGACAACCAGTTATATCTAGACAAATTTAATAACATAGACAATTGATCGCTGACGCACGTTTAAACAACGCTTTATAACAGTGTAGTCGATTGTTCAAAATTTAGGTCGGCCCTTTGTCTAACAAAAAGGTGGTGTAGACATACGTGATACTATTTTCTATTAGATTAAAAAGGTGCTCCTAGGATCACTAGATAATAAGTGTATTACTTATAAATAATTAATGAGCGTTAATGGTCTCCTTCACCTTTTTACTTATGTAGCCAACTGTCAACAATACAAATACAATGTTGCTCCGCAAGACAAGTAGAAGGAACTCGGTTGTTATTAAGCCACCGCTGTCCGTCCGTCTGTCTGTCTGTCAGCGGGCTGTATCTCGTGACCCGTAATAGGTAGACAGTAGAAATTTTCACAAAATGTGTATTTCTGTTGCCGCGAAAAAAACAAATAACAAAAATTAAAATAAATTAAAAATTAAAGGGTGCCCCCTACTAGAAACGTGTTTCACGATTCGTGTTCGGTTGCCACCTAAGACGATTCGACCTGGCAACATATAACGCACGCACCCTGAGGACTGACGAGAATATCCTGGGGCTGGAAGAAGAGATAGATAAGTTACGCTGGAATATTATAGGATTATCTGAAGTCCTAAGAGAGGGGGAGATCATGGTAATCCTCGAATCCGGCAACTTGTTCTATCACCGGGAGGGCGACCATCTGTCCCAAGGAGGTGTCGGATTTATCGTTGACAAGTCTCTCGTGAACAACGTTGTAAAGATTGAGAGTGTGTCGACGAGGGTTGCGTACATTATACTCAGAATCACCAACCGGTATTCGCTGAAGGTCATACAGATTTACGCACCAAACTTGACACATCTCGATTAGGAGGTGGAGAAAATGTATGAGGGTATATCTAGAGCCATGCATTCCTCTAAAACCCCACTATACGATGTTAATGGGAGACTTCAACGCAAAACTAGGCACAAGAGAGAACGGTGAGTTGAAGGTAGGGAAATTTGGAATAAGGCAACGGAAAAAAAGGGGTCTGTAGCAGGCTGACTTCATGGAGAAAGAAGGACTCTATGATGAACTCTTTCTTCCAGAAGCGGCCCCACAGGAAGTGAACCTGGTCAAGCCCCGACAAAAAATTAGACTGACTTCATTATGACGACCAGACGACAACTATTCAGTGATGTCTCAGTGATCGCGAGTGCAAAAACCGGCAGCGATCCTAAACGTTAGGTTGGAGAGGTCACGTCTAATGAAGTCAATGCTCCATCCCCCTCGTGCTCTAATCCAAAGTCCCGAAACCTTTCAGCTCGAGCTACAAAATTGTTTTTAGTGCCTAGAAGATTGCAATGCAGTGGACGATATGAATGACAAACTCGTGGAAACTGTCCATGCGGCCGGAGCTAATTTTACAAGACTCGTCGAAGAAGAACATAAAGCCTCTCCGCTCACACTATTAATCTTATAGCTGTTAGACGGGAAATGAAGCTACAGTCTTCAGTAGATTTGACAGCATACAGGCCAGAGAGAGTGAACTGTCGAAGCTAAAGACTGAGTGTGGCAGCGTCGTTTCCGGGATTCCTGAGATTTTGAGTGAGATTGAGAAGTTCTATGGGCAGCTATACAAATCATCGTTGGAGCCACACGCAATTGTGAGTAACGATCCAAGAGCAAGTCTAATCTGACATTACTCCGATGATATTCCGGACGTCAGTCTGAACGAGATTAGAATGGCTCTCCAGCACCTTAAAAATGGCAAGGCCCCTAGGATGGAATTACAGTGGAGCTTCTAAAAGCCGGTGGAAAACCGGTACTTGTAATCCTTCAGAAGCTCTTTGATTCCGTCCGCCATGGTGGCACTACACCGGAGGCGTGGAGCAGAAGTGCGGTGGTCTTGTGAAGTTATATCCCCTAAATTCTTCACCGCTGCATTGGCAGACATTTTCAAGCTTCTGGACTGGAAAGGATACGGCATTTAACATCAACGGCGAGTACATCCTTCATCTTCGATTTGCCGACGATATAGTCCTTATAGATTACAGATGACTTACGGATCTGCGACGTGGTCCTTCACTATTGGCCGTATGAGGAAACTCTAGGTCGCTCAGCGAGCTATGGAGAGGGCTATGCTCGGGGTTTCTCTGCGTGATAAACTTAGAAATGAGGATATCCGCAGTAGAATCAGAGTAACCAACATAGCCCAACGGATTAGTGAGCTGAAGTATCAGTGGGCCGGCCATATAGCTCGAAGAACCGACAACCGATGGGGAAGAAAGGTTCTCGAGTAACAGCCTCGTACCGGTAGGCGAAGTGTAGGGTGACCCCCCACTAGATGGAGTGACGACCTGGTAAGATATGTAGGAAGTCGATGGATGCAGGTGGCTCAGGACCGTGCTATGTGGCATTCCTTGGGGGAGGCCTATGTTCAGCAGTGGACTAATGAAAGGCTATAATGATGATGATGATGATGATGATAGTACTTATGACAGTATCGTTGGAGGACACTATGCTCAATGACCTCAATAGTGCCTCCCAACGTATAGGTCTTAAGATAAACATGGACAAAACAAAGATCATGTATAACGTCCATGTTACACCTATGCCGGTAGTTGTTGGGAGCACTAAGCTCGAAGTTGTTGACGAGTATGTTTACCTGGGACAAATAGTCCGACTAGGTAAGTCCAACTTCGACCGAGATGTTCAAGGTCGCTCATAGAGCTATGGTGAGGGCTATGCTCGGAGTTTCTCTGCTTGATAACCTTAGAAATGAGGATATATGCAGTAGAACCAGAGTGACCGACATAGTCCAACGGATTAGTAGGCTGAAGTGACAATAGAACGGCCAGATAACCGATGAGGAAAAAAGGTTCTCGAGTGGCGGACTCGTACCGGCGGACGAAGTGTAGGACGTTCCCCTCTAAATAGAGTGACGACCTGGTAGGACACGCAGGAAGTCGATGGATGCATGTGGCTCATGACCGTGCTTTGTGGCATTCCTTGGGGGAGGCCTATGTTCAGCAGTGCACTTGTGAAGGGCTATAATGATGATGATCATGATGAAAATATGAATATTAATATCTATAATAAAAATAATAAAACTCAATTATTATACAGTCCTAATCTCCGGTATAGTGCCAAGATCGCTGACTGAGTTTCCTCGTTGAGTGGCTATACTTAGCGTTTGAGGGAGAAAAGAACCAGCCCTTATCACCTGTGGCAACAAGTTGCGGGTACAGTTCCTTGAGGAACTTCACCGCACGTCGACTCCATGCACTTGCGCCGCTTACTCAGTTCAGTTGCATTCAACGCCGCACGACTCTGAAACAGAAACAGAAACTTTTTTATTCAATATGGATTATAAATAATACTTATTGAACGTCACTCTTTTGTTTGATTACCACTGGGTCGGAAAAAAACCTCTGTCCTGAGAAGAACCAACAAGAAACCCAGCGGGATTTTTTTTTAAATAACAGCTTACAATCATGATGTTACACAAATTAAAACACAACAAATTAGAAATAGCTTGATCACCTCATTTACAGGGGTTATTATCATCCATAAATTCCTTAATATTATAATAACCCTTTTTATACAAACTTAGTATAATTAAGTTTTTGAACTTTGAGCAGGTCAAATTTTGTATATTTTCTGGAATTTCGTTGTAAAAGCGTATACATCGCCCCAAGAATAAATTACTAACTCGATGGAGTCGAGTAACTGGTACTACTAGCTTGTGTCTGTTCCTAGTATTTACAGAATGAATATCACTTTTTTCTTTTATTTTTGTGTACGTACATTACATTTTCATAAATGTATTGAGAGGCCAAAGTTAATATATTAATTTCCTTAAATTTTTGTCACAGCGACTCTTTAGGCTCTAAATCATAAATTGCTCTTATTGCCCTCTTCTGTAAAACAAATATAATTTCAGTGTCAGCTGCGTGTCTCCATAGCAAAATACCATACGACATTATGCTATGGAAATAGATAAAGTAAACTAGTCTTGCTGTTTCAACACTGGTTAGACTTCTAATCTTTTTTACAGCATATGCTGCAGAACTAAGTCTGCTTGCTAGTTATGATATATGGGGCTCCACTGAAGCTTCGCGTCTAGTGTGATTCCAAAAAAAAATGATGGTATCTACAAGACTCAGACTCATTTAAAATTACATTAGTATTTAATTGTTTGACATTTGGAGTGATGAATTTCATACATTTTGTTTTAGTGCCATTTAAATGCAAATTATTAACATTGAACCAATTTACTAATTAAGATATAGCATTATTTAGTTCGTCATATTTTAGTAATTGTCGACTTAATTTGAAAATTAAAGAAGTGTCATCTGCAAAAAATACTATATCATGGTTATCTCCTACTATGTAAGGTAAGTCATTAATGTATACAAGAAACAGAAAGGGGCCGAGAATTGAGCCTTGAGGCACGCCCATCTGTACCATCGACCCGGAAGAACTCATACTGTTAATGACAACTTTTTGCGTTCTCTTACTTAAATATGAAATAATTAATTTAAGAGCATCACTTCTTACACCGTAGTGTTGAAATTTCCTGATTAATGTTTCATGGTGAACACAATCGAAGGCCTTGGATAGGTTACAAAATATACCCAAAGCATCCTGTGAATTCTTCCGTGCATTAAAGATATATTTAATCAGCTCAACACCGGCATCAGTTGTCTCTCAACAAGGTATCTCTTAGGTGCGCGCTCCCAAAGTATCTACATTCACACGCACATAGTATGTATAATTTATCTATACAAATAAATAAAATTGAATATGAAAGTATATACGGTACTAATAACAAAAAAACAGTTTATAATTTTTGTCTGTCTGTCTGTCTGTTTGTTCCGGCTATTCTCCGAAACGGCTGGACTGATTTTGACGGGATTTTCACTGGCAAATAGCTGATGTCATAAGGAGTAACTTAGGATACTTTTATTTTAGAAAAAGAATTAGAACTCCGCGCAAACAAATTAAAACCCATGAAATCGTAGTAAATTCCACGCGGGCGAAGTCGCGGGGTACAGTTAGTTTTAAATAATATGCATACATTAATCTTTAGAAAATATTGTATTTCATTTTGTCATAATATTCGTTACTTCTGTTTACAATGGCCGTTTATATCCCGTTGTAAGCAGCTTCAGTACTTCATTCTACAACGGGATATAAGCCTACGCCCTAAAATACGGAATAAAGATAAAAAATAAAAAGTCTAGTCGAAACACTAATTACTGACCATAAGTATTCAGCGGGTTTACAATATGACAGCAGGTTAGCTCTACACCTGTCCGGTCCTCCCATAACATACCACCTGATATCACTTTTCTAGTCACGTTAAATTGCACTACAACAATCGATCACCATGGCAGCGCTTCCCATTACGATCATACCCTATTACTAAGAGTTGTTTATGCTTGTTTTGAAGAAACAGGTAATTTAGTCTGTATCCGTAGACAAAAAGAGAATGTTTGTGTTTGTTTGCCACATAAAAACAGGTGAAGATCAGGTGCTGCAATTTGAAATGTTTTTTTTAAAGTTATCAATACACTTCATGTTTACTAACTATGGACCTTTTAGTCTAATGTAAGTGATGGACTACGTATGAGATATCATCAATTTGCGTCCAATATAATGTTTACTTTACTAATAAAGGTAATGAACGGTTTAAATACACATTTATTTTATCCTCAATTAAGAATAGAAATGCTGATGTGTTGTCACAAATTATGACGGAAATCGAATGTCTATTATTTGAAGTGAAAAGTTCTTTAGGCAGGTTGGGCACATTTAGGATGGGGAAAAAGCATTGAACTCATGTGACCACATACTCAGATACATCATATATACAAAAATAATATTTATAAGTTTGAGAAGCTGAGAAGTTTTCACTTCTCATGTGCAGTCCTAGGACTGACAGTCTTTTTTAAGAGATACGTCTACAACGATTATCTTTTTTTAGGTAGGTACTTCCACTTCACAAGTTTTACTCCTGAATCGTGGAAGTGTTTTACACATACAAAAATTGCACATGGCCAAACTAGGCACGTAGCACAATTAATTGTAGGCAATAGAAATACTTGTACCGTGTGGGATTTGAGCGTGCGCCCTCGCCAAGTTGCAGCTAACAGCTACCGTATTTATTATGGTATAAGATCGCACTGAAAACTATCAAACAAACAAAAAAATTTTCTACTATTATGGTTTGGAGATGTTATAGCATCTACTTACATACGGCGCGTTGTAATGTACAAACAGGTTACTTAGTCAGTGAGACTAGTGGGATCAATATACAGTACACTACACATTAAAACTCTTAAATGTAGGTTTGCGGATTTAAAGTTTATTTATAACTTTTTTACATTACCTACACTAGAGATTGCAGCTTTAATAAAATGGACATAACGAAGCTAACAGTAGCCTGGTATGACATTAGGTTGTCAAATACCTCAGTTCATTAGTAGCTATAGTTAAAAAAGCACATCAAAGTCCAATGTTAGTTAAAAGTCATCAGTTTATAGTTTTATTACCTATGTTCCAAATTTAATTATTTTTATTACGTAATAGGAATTATTACCCTTCTATATAAGGTGTAGTGGCGGTGTAAGAATACCCTCTACCCCAAACCGTCATGTGGGTGTCGTAAGAGGCGATAGAGGTATACAAATCAGTAGATGGGCAACATCGTATTGCTAATAATGACTAAAAATAGAAAAACTGCGGTTGCCAATCCGTTCGTTGAGCGTGGCAACTATTGCAAATATCCCCCCTTTGAGGTAATCTATAGGGGAGGCCTATGTTCAGCAGTGGAGTTTTATTAAACTATACGTACATTAATCTTTAGAAAATACAACACAGTCAGGTCATAAGTATTGTCACACAGTAAAAACTTTTCTTTTAGAATGCTGGCCACAAAAAAGTTTATTGAATTCAAATTTCGAATTGTTCATGAAAATAAATCTGTATACTTTTTAGAATTTTACTCATTTTTAAATATGGAGTGGACGCTTAAAGAAACCCTGTTGCAGGTATTGCGTTGAATCGTTGCGGTTACGCGCCAATTCAAATTTTTGACATACTGAAAAATTTGAATATAACCAAAAGATTCGTTTATCGTATCATCAAACGATACAATGAAGACTCTAGTGTAGATGACAGGTCAAGAAGTGGTCGCCCTCGGTCTGTTAGAACTCCAGCAGTGATAAAAGCTGTGAAGGCGCGAATTCAAAGAAATCCCAAACGTAAGCAGAAACTGTTGGCCCTTCAGATGGGGTTAAGCAGAACCACGGTAAAAAGGGTGTTAAATGAAGACTAAGGGCTTCGGGCATATCGAAGAATAACAGGACATCGTTTGAATGCTCGTCTAATGGACCTGAGACTGAAGAGATGCCGCGCTTTGTTGAAGCGGTACGCGAGAAAAAAATATCGGGAAATTCTTTTTTCGGATGAAAAAATTTTTACCGTAGAAGAGAGCTGCAACAAACAAAATGATAAGGTGTACGCACACAGTAGTGAAGAAGCGAGCAACCGTATTCCGCGTGTCCAACGAGCTCATTTTCCATTCTCGCTCATGCTATGCTTGGGAGTTTCTTATTGGGGCTTAACAGAGGTACATTTTTGTGAGAAAGGTGTAAAAACGAATGCAGTTGTGTATCAAAATACAGTCCTGACGAACCTTGTGAAACTTGTTTCTCATACCATGTTCAATAACAGGCACTGGGTATTCCAACAAGATTCGGCGCCAGCTCATAGAGCGAAGAGCACACAAGACTGGCTGGCGGCGCGTGAAATCGACTTCATCCGGCACGAAGACTGGCCCTCCTCCAGTCCAGATTTGAATCCGTTAGATTACAAGATATGGCAACACTTGGAGGAAAAGGCGTACTCAAAGCCTCATCCCAATTTGGAGTCACTCAAGACATCCTTGATTAAGGCAGCCGCCGATATTGACATGGACCTCGTTCGTGCTGCGATAGACGACTGGCCGCGAAGATTGAAGGCCTGTATTCAAAATCACGGAGGTCATTTTGAATAAACTTTAGTGTCATAAGAATCTATGTTTTGTTAAGTTCATTTTGGTATATAAATGGTTACATAATGAATAAACTTGTTCCAATAATTTTATATTAAACATGTGACAGAATTTATGACCTGACTAGGTATATTTAATTTTGTCATAATATTCGCTACTTCTGTTCACAATGGCCGTTTATATTCCGTTGTAAGCAACTTCAGTACTTCATTCTACAACGGAATATAAACCTACGCCCTAAAATACGGAATAGTATATAAGTGTTACCGTTACAGCCTATTGTCGCTGTAACGGTAACGGTAACACTTGTAGGTATGTTTATCATAATCTTTATCAGCAGTCGAATCGTAATCATTCAAATTAAAATCTGAGCAGGATACTTATTTATCCAATAGTGTCACTACACGCCCAGAATCTTCTAATAAATAAAAAATATTTTTTGTTTGTATTTTATCAATCTATATATATATATATATATATATATATATATATATATATATATATATATATATATATATATCAAATAGCGCTAAAACTTTGTCAACGGCACGGCCGTACCATCCTTTTCTCGAAGTAGTTCCCTATAACTTTGTTGTGCATAAAACTAGAAGCCTGAATTTTCACTAACCAAGTAGGCATTGTATAAACTCGGTATATTTTAAATTTAATTAAAATTTAACCAGTAGTTTAAGAATTATAACTAGTCAAAGTTTCTTAATTTTGTTACTCACTGACTGACCGATCATCATAACTCTAAGGCACTTCTAACAAACATAGAAGCTTCAAATTTGGAATACAATGATTGTTTAATATATAAATCAAGGAAAAATTAAAATATATTGCAATTGCGGTCCAGTTTTCGAGATACGACAACTGCATAAATAACTTTGTAATCCCATACAAATATAAATATATAGGATTACAAAGTTACATTTGCAGTGATTGAATTAGTGTACCTATAAATGTATAATATAATGGAATAAAAGGTGTAGATAGGTACCTAGATATAACTATCTACAAAAAGAAATGAGATGCCATCAAAAACATAACTTGTAAAAAAAGACAAGTCTCGGAGCTCAGTTCTTTTACCGTAAAAAGTTGTGAGATCCATGTAATACCAAGTCGGTTAATTTATTCACTCCCTATTTAAGGGAGTGAATAAATTATTAACTATAAATATATTAACAAAATCTTAGCGACCATATCAATATCAAAAATCTTTTATGTTTTAAATAAATAAATTGACTTGGCAATCGCACTAAACCATCTAATTTAATATAATATGTATTACTTGAGAGATACATTGTGTTTTCATGCGATGGCCAACTCAATCTATTTATTTAAAATATAAAAGATTTTTAGTATTGATGGGGTCACTATAAGATGTTGCTAGGTTAGCTAATTACGTAATAACTTAAGACAGAAGGACCCTTAAGTAGGAACTGAATAAATTAACCGACTTTGTATTACATGGATCTCACAATTTTTTAAGGTAGAAGAACTGAGTTGCGAAACTTGGCTTTTTTACAAGTTATGATTTTGATGACATATATTATACATCGCGCAACTTCAATGCATATATTATCATTCCTAATTAAACAATATTTAACTCTTCCAAATTTAAAACGATATTTCGACAACTATTTTTTCTGTAGCAGAAACGCGCTGGTTACCAACTAGTAAAATATAATATTTAAGACAATTAAAATAAAAACATAAAGTACATAATATACAGAAAATTATATAAAAGGTAATAAAGTAAACAAAGCACCTTGTACGTTATGTACAAATGCAAATTTACCAGCAAGACCCACAACCAACACATTTATTCGTTTTATCTTTTCCATTACCTTTCTTAACTCTGTTCGTTTTAAATAAAACATTTAACTAAGTACATTGTTCTTTTATAAAATCCTTATTGATCTTAAAATATACAAATAATGGAAATCACTTTCATCGTTAAAATCAGCATTTATTGCACTGGAATCCCTTGCAGAGTTCATTGATATTTTGCAACAAGTTTCAATATTCCTTGCAAGTGCAAGTAACATTTTGACATTTACTCGTAGGCGTTTATCTCTTTTTAAGCCCTGGAGAAATGATCTCGGCCTGTTTCCCTCAGGTACGCGAGAAATGCGGCCTTCATGGGACATCGAACCACCACTCGATGCCATTCCGACTTTTTCTATATGAAAATAAAAGTAATTAGTAAGGATCTTGACATGATGCATTGACGTTTTAAGAAGTGGCATTCTTTAAGTCCTTTTAAATATATCTGAATCGAATATTCGTTGAAAAATATTATTTGTATTACTGAAATAGATATTTTATGATGTGGAAAGATTTTACTTCTCACTTAATAAAAAAATCCAAACAAAGTATTTTAAATGGCTCTCGATGTGATAGCATTCTTCAGTGATTTCTTATATTTACGCGAAGACCACACATTAAATGAAACTAATTTTTACAGATTTTATCGCGTTTAATTTAACTTTTTAATTCCTGACGTTTCGGGTGCTTTTGTTTGTTTTTTAAATTGAAATGAAAAAACACCCTAATTTCAATAGAGAAGATGGATGGGTGCTGCCATCTGCTTGGGATCCTATAATTAATAAAATTCAAACCCAAGCATACCACTGCAAGACTTCAAAATACTGTAAGCTCATGCTGCGTAGATCGGACCAAAAATTAATATTCAAAAACTGAAGGTAGCCGGGCTAACTATGACATCGGGACGTCAAACATCTCAGTACCCCCCTCCCCCGTGACCATGGGTGGTGTAAAGCACCCGAAACTTCGGGAATTAAAAAGTTAAATCAAACGCGATAAAATCCGTAAAAATTAGTTTCATTTAAAGCATTCTTCAAATTCTATTATTGGACTTATGCATTGCCATGTATACGTTAGCTTGAAAGAACGAATGATTTGGAAGATATGCCTGTGAAAATTAGATTCGGAATTTCGGATGGCTTGAATTCAACAATACCGCATGCGAGGCTTACATTTGAGGATTTAAGCAGTAAGCTAATTTGTTTTTACGCCTTAAAACCCGTAAATTATTAGGCTATCATATATGATAAAGAGAAATTCGGAAAAAGGGAATTAGTAATTAAAATCCACAATTTTTATACGTGGTAGAGCCATGCTGCAGCTTTATTATAGTTATAGTACGAATGGTTCGACCAACCGGTGAATACTCAATACTCAATAACTTTATTGCATTCCATATAATGTAATAAAGTTATTGAGTATTGTTTTGTAACCTATGGGTTACAAAAGGTGTTACATAGTTTTATGGTATCTCTATGAGCCCTGATGGGCACAACAATATTATGATGTCATTTTGTTTGCGAATTATGAGGAGTTCGGTTTCCATGAGTTCTTTTAGGGAAACTTAAAAAGCCACTAGCTCCTTCATTTGTTTTCGGTTCTACATGCAATAAGATATTTGAAAATGTTAATAGGTAAATTTAATTTATTCGCAACTACATTTAAATACGTTTACATTTAGCCTTTTACACTTGGTAGAGCCATACAGCAGCTATATTATGGTTGTAGCACGAATGGGTCGGCTCGACCGGGGATGGACCACGCTCTAACAGAATACCAGCATAATATATCAGCTTAACACTGCTGTGTTTCGTATGGTAAGTGTATCTACACTTCCGGTTATCTAACCGGAGACCCTTTTTAATGAAAAAGAGGCATTCCATCTTAGTCCTCACGGGTGACAACGCAACTGCATTTTGATTCGCAAGCGAGGATAAATGTAGATGTCTATGGGCCACAGCAACCACTTACCATCAGGTGGACTGTGTGCTCGTTTGTCACCCTATCCTATAAAAAAAAGAAAAAGATACCCTTTTTACTGGAAAAGAGGCATTCTATCTTAGTCCTCACGGGTGACAACGCATCTGCATTTTGATTCTTTATTAAGGATAGATGTAAAAAGAATATAAAAGCAGACAACTGTTATCGTTATCGGCATAATACAATATCGACAATCTACAATTATATTAATCTTGTACTACAATGTTGCTCTTTGTAGTTGGTAGAAGTCTTTTTATAGACATATGGACATTTTAATTCAGGTACATATAATTAATTTGACCTTTAACATTTACTATATTCACAGAATAAATAATAGTACTACATTAGGGTCGCATCTGCCGCTATTTTTAGGCCTAAGATGTTTTAGACGCTTATATGCCAACTGCGCCTAACTAAAAGCACCTGTGGCCATATATTTAATGAACCTTAGCTTCATTTTCAGTCAAAGCATTACTATAGTAATTTTCAAATCAAATCAAATCAAATCATTTATTTGTAATACAAGTGTACATAATTGGTCTCTTGCTTACAACTTAGACGCCCTTTTCAGGCACTGCAAATTTGACGAGGACACTGCTCATATACTATTAACATACATAAAATATAATTAAAAGCTATAAAAAATATATAAAAATAAATAATAGTATTATTTTTTATCTAAATATTCTTCCACTGAGTAGAAGGGGATTGGTTTTAAATATTTACTGAGTCTTGATTTAAATTTGGTTAATTCTGATATATTTTTTATTTCCTGTGGTAATTTATTATATAATTTTATTACCATATATACTAAGGGCTTGTAATCAACATTTTTGTTCGCGACTGTGATAGCTACAATTTCTCTTCTTTCTCTAATATATCTTTAATCTTCTTAAAAATATTATTATTTTTGTGGACAAACAGGCATAGATAATTTTTTTTATAGGATAAGGGTGACAAACGAGCACACAGTCCACCTGATGGTAAATGGTTGCTGCGGTCCATAGACATCTACATCTACCCTCGTTTGCGAATCAAAATGCAGATATGTTGTCACCCGTGAGGACCAAGATGGAATGCCTCATTTCCAGTAAAAAGGGCCTCCGGCCACCTGCACTCACCAAGCGAAACGCAGAGGTAAACCTCCACTTCACGCTGGTATTCTGTGAGGTCGTGGTACCACCCCGGTTCGAACCAGCCCATCCGTGCGACAGCAAAAGCTGCCGCGTGGCTCTACCACTGTTAAAAAATGTACATACAGGGTAAGGTAAGAATATTTAGTTGTTTGAAATACGGTTTACAGCTAGTAGTGTTATCTATCTGGGCTAGTATTCTAACGCACTTCTTCTGGGTAATAAAAAGCTACTGCACATCGACGCTACTTCCCCACAACATAACTCCGTACTTAAGCCACGAATGAGCATAGGCATAGTAAGCTGATAATGCCGTGGCTGTGTCACTGGTGTATTTAATTTGAAAAAAAACCATAAGGAAATTTTAAAATTTTAGACTTTATATAATTAATGTGCGTTTTCCAATTGATGTTTGAATCTACTTTCAAACTCATTCCATTTTCAGTTTAGGTACTTAATTAAAATAAGTTTTATTTCACTTCCAATTTGAGCTATAATTCCACCCAGTGCGTTCTTCATCATCATTACAGCCCTTCACAAGTCCACTCCTGAATAGAGGCCTCCCCGTAGGAATGCCATCAAGCACGGTCCTGAATCACCTGCATCCATCGACTTTCTGCATATCTTACCATGTGGTCACACCATCTAGTGGGGGGTTGTCCTACACTTTGCCTACCGATACGAGGTTGCCACTCGAGAACCTTTTTTCCCCATCAATTGTCAGTTCCTCGAGCTATATGGGCGGCCCATTGGCACTTCAGCTTACTAATCCTTTGGGCTATGCCGGTTGCTCTGGTTCTACAGCGGATATCCTCATTTCTAAGTTTATCGCGCAGAGAAACCCATCAAACACATAACTGGCAACACGCACTGATTGTACACCCTCGTCTCCAATTTTGAAGTATACCTGACGGGAAGATGTATGGTAATTTCCCGAACGCTGCCCAGCCGAGTTGAATTCGTCGATTGAACTTTCGGTCGAAGTTGAACTTACCAAGTCGGACTAATTGTCCCAGGTAAACATACTCGAGCTTAGTGCTCCCAACTACTACTGACATAGGTGTGACATGGACGTTACACATTTTTACGTTACACTTTGTTTTGTCCATGTTCATCTTATGACATATCAGTAGGGAGGCACTATATATGTCGTCATTGAGCATAGTACTTAGGTCCTCCAGCGATCCCGCCATTAGAAATATTTCGTCAGCAAATCGAAGGTGAGTGGTGTACTCGCCATTAATGTTAATACCGTATCCTTTTCAGTCCAGTAGCTTGAAAACGCCTTCCAATGCAGCGGTGCAGAGTTTCGGGGATATAACATTACCATGTCTTACACGTCTCTGCAGTTAGATAGGTTTCGTACTCTGCTTCTGTACTTGGATAGTCATCGTAGCCCAGTAGAGTTATACAGTAACAAACACTTCAGCACTTGGATATACCGATAGTCAACTTGTCGCCCCGAAGGGACAGCAGCACCGCCCAAATTTCGACGGAATCAAAGGCTTTTTCATACACATACGCAAGACATAGTGGCAGATTGTATTCCTCAGTCTTCTGTACTCTATGTATGTGGTCTATGGTGCTAAAGCTTTTTCGGAAACCGGATTGTTCGGAAGGCTGGTAGTCGTTGAGTCTGTGTGCGAGACGATTCGTAATGACTCTCAAAACAGCACGTAGACGCTGCTCAGAAGGGAAATCGGTCTGTAGTTCTACAAGAGAGCGTTGTCGCCTTTCTTGAAGACCAAGACCACCGCACTATAGAAAACGGAATTAAAGAGCTGCTGAAGGAGACCGAGTACCTGTTTTCCACCCGATTTCAGAATATCTGATGTAATTCCATACTCACCCGGGGACTCACCGTTTTTAAGGTGCTGGAGAGCCATTCTTATCTCACTCAGACTATATAATCGGAATAGTGTCGGATAAGACTTGATCTCGGATTGTTACTCAGACTTCTGAGTAGCTCCAACGATGATGTATACAGCAGCCCATAAAACCTCTCAATAGCACTCGAAATCTCAGATGTCCCGGATACAATTCTGCCCCATTCAGTTTTCAGCTTCGACAGTTGGCTTTTTCTGACAGACAAATCTCTGGCAAAGACTTTGGAGTCCTGATTCCGATCAATCGCTTCTTCAATAGGAACTGTATTAAAGTTACTAGAGTCCCGTTCCATGCATTTGGAGGTATGTCTGTTCAGTTGCCTGTATTCTGTTAAATCTACTGAAGACTGCAGCTTTATCTACCATTTAACAGCCATGAAATTACCAGTATGATCGGAGAGTTTTATGTTCTTCGGCGGCGGGTCTTTATCTAGCTCCGACCGTATGGACAGTTTCCACGAGCTTGTTATTCATATCGTTCACTGCATTGCAATCTTCTGGGCACTGAAAACGATTTTGTAACTGTTTTAGAGAAGACCTCTCCAACTTAACTTTTAGGTACAGTGTGCCTCTTACTATATGGTGATCGCTGCCAACTTTCACTGAGATATCACTGAAAAGTTGTCGTCTGGTCTTCATAATAAAGTCAATCACATTTTTTGTCGAACCATCTGGGCTTAACCAGGTTGCTTCTGGAAGAAATAGTTCATCCTAAAGAGTCCTTCTTTCTCCATGAAGTCAGCCAGCTGATGGCCCCTTGGGTTCCGTTGCCCTATTCCAAATTTCCCTACTTTCAGCTCACCGTTCTCTCTTGTGCCTAATTTTGCATTAAAGTCTTCCATTAACACCGTATAGGATTTGGAGGAATGCATGGGTCTAGAGATATTCCTATATATTTCCTCCACCTCCTCATCGGGGTGTACCGAGGTTGGTGCGTAAGCCTGTATGATCTTCAGCCAATAGCGTTTGATGATTCTGAGTATAAGGTACGCAATCCTCGTCGACACATTCCCAATCTTTACAACGTTGTTAACGAGAGACTTGTGGACGATAAATCCGACACCTCCTTGGGACAGATGGTCGCCCTCCCGGTGATAGAACACTTGTACTAATCACCGTAATACTCGAGTCCGGCAACTTTGCCGGATTACCGTTTCCTCTCCCTGTTTTTGGACCTCGGATAATCCTATAATATTCCAGCGCAACTTCTTTATCTTTCCTTCCAGCTCCAGGATCTTCTCTCCAGTCCTCACTGTGCGTGCGTTAAATATTGCCAGGTCGAGTAGTCGTAGGTGGCGTCGTAGGTGGGGGTGCTAAGAACCTCCGGTGGAGATACTTAGCACCCCCTGTAGTACCCCCTGTAGTGCGTTCTTACCCTCAGTATAATAGAAAGAGTTTGTTTAGCTATCGTATAAACTGGCTGAGAATATGGGAGGGGTCATCACGCGGGATTTAAGGTCAAATACCAGTGGGTCCAATATTTGTTACGAATACAGCCCGTTAAATTCCACTGCTGAACGTTGTCTTCCTCATTTCCTCATAGTGGGTATATTTGCCATAGTTGGAACCGTAGTTTTTTATTCCCTCTGTCGCCTCTTATGACACCCACGGGATGATATGGGGTAGAGAATATTCCAACACCGCTACTACAGGGTACCGGCAAAAAAACAAATTAACCTTTTTTTGAAGTTGACAAACTTAATCAGGAAAAATAGTGCGACTAGGTAATTCTAACTTCGATCTTCAAAGAAGATCAACGACTGAAACTCGACTGAGCAGCATATTAACGTCACATATTCATCAAAATCTGAAAATAAGAGTGTACAATACCAGTGCGTTGCCAGTGATGACATATAAAACTTAGTCCACCACTTAGATTATTCACTGCTGGTCGTATGAGGAAACTTAAGTTAGCTCAGCGAGCAATGGCTCTGCTCGGAGTTTCCCTTCATGATAGACATTCTAATGGATACGGATATTATCCGCAATTTTAGAACTACGAGTAGACTAACTGACATAGTCATTGTATATCATAGTAGTAGAGATTAAAATCGGCGAGACATATCACTATGAATACAGCTACGCTTAAAAAAAACTTAATAATATGTTGTCAGGGTAGCGTGTGAAAAGGTTGAGCACGTAAGAGCACATAAAAAACAGGACAAGTGCTAGTAGAACACGCGCCCTGAAGGCTACGTATAAACGTACAACGTAAAATGTATGTAGATAGTTTATTCATTCCGGGAATCGAGAGCCTCGGCGAGTTTTGACGGTTTTTGATACAGGTAAAGGCAAAATATCGATCCCGGGAATTCCGAAACTTTTTTTTATAAGATAGGATGAAAAACGAGCACACAGTTCACCTGATGGTGAGTGGTTGCTGTGGCCTATAGACATCTACATTTATCCTCGTTTGCGAATCAAAATGCAGACGTGTTGTCACCCGTGAGGACTAAGATGGAATGCCTCTTTTGGAGTAAAATGGGTCTTCGGTTCTCTACACTCACCATACGAAAATAACAGTGTTAAGCTGCTATCTTACGCAGCATGGCTCTACCGCGAATAAAACTTATTCCGAATATTAATTTTTTACATGATTTTACATTTTCTATTGTATTTTCCCACTAATTTTGGAGTTATATTTACATGATAATATGCTAATACGCAACACTGATTATTAAAACTCTGTTAAAATTCATTGTTTAATAATGTTTGAGTTAGATGAATCAAAGTTTAGAGATAAGTGGTTTAATGCGATCTGATGCTCTCAAGCGTCATTTAAGGTTTTCACAATAAATTTCGAAATTTAGGCCCTGACTCGAATTCCTGTCGAGACTAATAATAGGTAATTTCTAATGTTCATAAATTATTGGTAAGGAAACCACCGAAATTTGCTCCAACCAAAGGTAAGATCTATTGAAGGACATACTTGTACGTTGATACGTGGTAGAGCCACGCTGCAGGCTGCAGCTATATTATGGTTGTAGCACGAATGGCGTCAGCTCGACCAGGGTAGCACCACGCTCTCACAGAATACAAGCGTGAAATAGCAGCTTTAAGGCTGCGGTTTTTCGTATCATGAGTGTAGAGATCCGCAGACCTGTTTTACTGGAAACGACGCATTCTATCTTAATCCTCAGGGGTTTAAACGCATCTACGTTTTGATTCTTAATCGACGATTAGTGTAAATATCTTTGGGCCATACCATCCACTTACCATCAGGTGGACAGTGTGCGCGTTTGTCACCAATATGCTATAAAAAAACTTAAATTTGTATTGGAAAAAATGTTTTCACATAGATCGGTCTACATCAAGGTCAATGCTCCAACTGCAAATTTAGGCTGTAATCGCAATTTTTTTGTGATCTAACTGCAAATTAACTGTTTCCTGATTTTCCCCTTTACTTGTGCTGTGAGTGTGATCTTGCTTTTTGCCGATCATTTCGATTCTTGATCAGCGGAAAGTTTTCACGAGTGAGTTTTCAAGGTATAACCGTATCTTTTGATTGCTTTGACTTTAGTATTTTATATTAATTTCAACATTATGCCTCTATTCGTTCGTGAGAGGCCTAAACAGACTGACAGACGGACGGACGGACAAAAATATATCTTAAAAGTGTTTCGCTTTTTTCTTTAGATGAACGATACCCCTTTTTTGCAAGGAATAAAAACCCGTTAATTTAAATAAGTTCACTAAATTTTGTAATAAAAAAAAACAATGCTAAGTCCCATACAAAATTTTGCCTGATAATATTAATTTGTAGTTGCAAAATATGGAAACGGTAAGATTTTTATTACATTTTTATGAGATTTTTGTATTAAGTGATAATATAATATTTATTGCATACCTTAAGCGAAAGCGCAAGGTATGTTCTACTATCGCCTAAAAATTAAGATTCCAACATATTATCGAAAAAAATCGTATCTAGCAATCATATTATACATATAAATGATATAAAAAGCTCATTGTTAGAAAGATAAATGATTGTTGAACTTATTAATAATTTTTTTAAATCGATTGATTGCTATTTTTAAATAAAAAAAGGGTTTTATTGGCTTATGGTGTGGATTTATCATGTCCCTGTGGCTTGTAAACACAGTAACTTTTAAAAATATCAATTGTTTAACTCAATCTATTTTTTAATCTCTTCATCTATCATGTGGGAAGCCACTGAATGTAAATGGCAGTGTAATTTTGTTTTGTTTAGCTATAATTAATTTTTTTCGGCTCCAAAATGGCGAAATTTTCGTTGATTTGGTAGCCTCGTATGTAAATTGTTTCTGTAAATGGGGAGCTACAGCCACAGAGTAGTTTAGTTCGGCTTCAGTTGCCGTCGTGAGTGGATATTGTTTCGGTTGTTTGCAGCTGCTCAAAAAGATCGCTATACAAATACACAATATTCGAATAACCAAATTTCTTAAATACTTGATTATAATAATAATAAAAGATTTTTTATTACAATATTTAAAAGCACAGAATAAATAATAGTAGTACGTACTAAAAGTAAGTAGTATAATTTTTTTTGTCATGGGTGATATTTTCATGGTTTTCGAGGGTGTTGAAACCGATAGGGTTGTCGAAATGTAAATCCAAGATGGCGGCCGCAATAGGTATCAATTTTTTCATCATGGGTGTCATTTTCATGGTTTTTGAAGGTGTTGAAGCTGATAGTGCTGTCGAAATGTAAATCCAAGATGGCGGCTGAATTAGGTACCAATTTTTTCATCATGGGTGTCATTTACATGGTTTTCGAGGGTGTTGAAGCCGATAGTGCTGTCGAAATGTAAATCCAAGATGGCGGCTGCAATAGGTATCAATTATTTCATCATGGGTGTCATTTTCATGGTTTTCAAGAGAGTTGAAGCCGATAGGGTTGTCGAAATGTAAATCCAAGGTGGCGGCTGCAAAGGGTATCAATTTTTTCATCATGGGTGTCATTTTCATGGGTTTCGAGGGTGTTGAAGCCGATAGTGCTGCCGAAATGTAAATCCAAGATGGCGGCTGAAGTAGGTACCAATTTTTTCATCATGGGTGTCATTTTCATGGTTTTCGAGGGTGTTGAAGCCGATAGTGCTATCGAAATGTAAATCCGAGATGGCGGCTGCAATAGATATAAATTTTTTCACCATTGGTGTCATTTTCATGGTTTTCGGGGGTACTGATGCCGATAGTGCTGTCGAAATGTAAATCCAAGGTGGCGGCTGCAATAGATATCAAGTTTTTCATCTTGGGTGTCATTTTCATGGTTTTCGAGGGTGTTGAATCCGATAGTGCTGTCGAAATGTAAATCCATGATGGCGGCTGAAGTAGGTACCAATTTTTTCATCTCGGGTGTCATTTTCATGGTTTTCGAGAGTGTTGAAGCCGATAGTGCTGTCGAAATGTAAATCCAAGATGGCGGCTGCAATATGTATAAATTTTTTCATCATGGGTGTCATTTTCATGGTTTTCGAGGGTGTTGAATCCGATAGTGCTGTCGAAATGTAAATCCAAGATGGCGGCTGAAGTAGATACCAATTTTTTCATCTTGGGTGTCATTTTCATGGTTTTCGAGAGTGTTGAAGCCGATAGTGCTGTCGAAATGTAAATCCAAGATGGTGGTTGCAATAGGTATCAATTTTTTCATCTCGGGTGTCATTTTCATGGTTTCCGAGGTTGTTGAAGCCGATAGTGCTGTCGAAATGTATTTAAACTACTTTAAAAATTCCGTATAATCATGTTAATCGTAATTTTTTTAATGCGCTTAAGGTATGCCCAATTGGATTTACCAATATATTTATATTTTTAGATTTACGTTATATGAACTTAGTAAATATAATAATAATAATGTCCTCCAGACTAATTTTCGGTCACGGCGGTCAGTCTCAACGAAGACTAACCATCGGCGCAGGACAAAATTATAGTGCCCAAGTGTATGCGCAAGCACAAGTACACTCTCTATTCCCTCACTCTTATAGCCCGATGGGACGGTAAACCGACACGACCGGAGAGAGATCAGGCGCAGGACCAACGGCTTTACGTGCTTTCCAAGGCACGGCGTGACCTCATGATCAGTAGTCGCACTACTACAACCACTAGACCAACGAGGCAGTTAGTAAATATAGAGTACATAGAACACACAGAAAATAGATCTACGTGATTATTAAACTATTACAGGACTAGATCAGGAATTAGAAGTTTTAAGTTGGCAATACGTCCAAAATATTACTGTTCAGCGTAATCACATACATATTATGTATTGTCTCTGATGTGTCACTGTCAGTTTTTTAATTTCAAGCATTATTATTTTTTGTTTTAATGCTTTTTAATAATAATACGTTTTATAGCATGATTTAAAAGTGAACAGCGTATATAGTGTGTATTTATTAATATTAAATGGTTTTTAAATACGGAGTAGTGGCGGTGTAAGAATATCTACTACCCCATATCATCATGTGGGTGTTGTAAGAAGTGTCGACAGAGGGAAACAAATCAGCAGTTGGTCAGCATCGTCATCCTAATAACGACTTAACATAAAAAACTGCGATTGCCAATATGCCCCTATGAGGTTATGTATAGGGGAGGTCTACGTTCAGCAGTAAACTTTATAGACTGTGACGGTAACGGTAAATGTTTTAAAGACTTTTTCATAAAACTGCATTGGAAAAAAACATAAGAATATTGTCTATTTTAAATGCCAACACTTTTGAATAAATATGTTGTATTCACAGTTCTAGCATGAACCAAATATAACTTTAAAAAGAATTAATTAAATCAACAATCTACTCCTTCACATGTTAAACAGAACTTATAAACTATTTATTTAATTGATTAAGTATTTTAATCTTACAAACGTACCTTTTCGTAAAAAGTGGCAGTGCTGTATTTAACTCATCCTTACATTTTATTAAATGGAATATTCACCTTGCTTTCGCTTCGACAGCACTGGAATGCACTCAAGATATAACAGCCAACTTTGTCATAATGAAAATTTATTATGTAGTATTTCAGGTATCGACGTTGCGGTACTTTGTGATACGATAATTAGTTACAATAATTAACAAAGCGCTTTTTATCAAAGATAATAACCGTTTACTATATGAAGGACTATAAATACCTTTTAAGGTAATTTTAAAATAGAACTACCTATTTTCATAACTTTCGATTACGTTATCGCAAGTTTAATTTAGATAATTTTCACAAGCTGCAAGGCAAGAGACCGAACATGTTTTGAAATGTGATATAAGACGAATGTAACAATTATAATCCATTATAGCATATAAACGTCTACTTCTGAACATAGGCCTCCGCCATAGATAGACGCATATGATTGCTACGGCTTTTGTTTGGCAGGCGGATTGAGAACTGTAGTTTTTTTTTTATTATTGGAACAAAGTTCCTTATCGTACGGTAAGAATTTGGCGGATGGGGTCTAGGCGAGAAAAAGTGTAAGATATTTCCGTCACGACCCCTTCTGACATAGTGTAGATGACCTTGACGGCTATAAGGAAACGAGATGGAATAATATCTATCCCTTTCGCACTTTTTCTTATCTTGCCATGAAAAAAATATTATTTTATTTTAAATGACGCTTCATTTTAATAGACGCTAGTAATACATTTATTTGTATTTTTAATCAATAATATAATACGTTTATCAATAATAATAATATACCACGAAAGGTACTTCGGTCCAACCGAGTGTTCCACGACACTCACGCATGTTTTTTTGAGTTTTGAGTTACTACTGCCAATCCGCTGTTTCGACGACTGTAAAATCCTTGTACATAAAAGTTACGTGTCACGCTGTTTGTCCGCGATGAACGCCTAAGCTACTGAACTGATTTCAATGAAATTTTGCAAACTGTGTGCATTTTGATCCAACTTGAGAGATTTTATCTCGATAAGTAACCTCGATATTTTTTATTACGATATGGAGGATTTTTTATAGGACAAAAGGTAGTCGAAGAGGGCAAAAAAACGTCTGCCTGGCCAGTTAGTGTAATATAAATAAACCCAAAAGTATATAAAAATCTTTATGTATACGGCACTGAAAATTTCGGGAATCAAGGAAGTGACACAACATTACTATTTAAAAATGAATTTATTGCTTTTCGAAGTATTCTCCGCAAAATTTGACACATTTTTCCATACGATGGAACCAATCATTGAAGCAACCATTCCATTCGGATGATGGGGTCTCCAAAATGGCCGTTTTTAGGCGTCCACAGCTTCTTCAGGTGATGAAAATCTCTGTCCCCGCAATTTATTCTTTATTTTAGGGAAAATATAGAAATCATTACGGCTTAGGTCGGGGCTGTACGGCGGATGGTCTAATAATTCTATGTTTTCTTGCTCTAAAAACTCTTATGTTCTGTGTGCGGTGTGAGAACTCGCATTGTCGTGATGGAGGATGATGCGGCGGTTGCAGTTCTCTTTACGGAGTTCAGAAACGACCTGTGGCAGACATATGCCAGAATACCATTCTGCATTAACCGTTCTTTGTCCTTCAAGAGGAATAGTCGTAACATGGCCGGTTTTGGAGACAAACGTGGCCACCATTTTTTTTGCAACACTCCGTGAACGAACAATTTTTGTTGGCTTTAACTCATTTTCGAACACCCAAACTCGTGACTTGTTTATTGTTTCGGGTTCGTACGCGTATATCCAGGATTCGTCACCTGATACGATGTTGTATACAGCATTTGAGGATCCTGCGTGGAATCTTTCGAGATTTCTGACGCACCAAGTAACGGGAGCCGCTTTTTGCTCTTCACAGAGCGAATGCGGTATCCATCGGGGAAAACAACTTTTTTACACCCAATTGTTCATGCAAGATTATTTGTATTTGACTCATGCTAATGTCTAAAGTTGCCTGAATTTCGCGGTATATCATATGTCGATCTTCCTCAATCAGCTTACGCACAGCATCAACGTTTTCTTGGGTGACTGCAGTTTTTGGACGACCTTGACGGGGATCATCACTGAGCTTGACACGTCCACGTTGAAATTCAGCAAACCAGCGATAAATTGTGGTTTTGGATGGGGCTTCATCACCAAATGCAGAAATCATCCGGTCAACACACTGTTTTTGTGTTAAACCACTTCGAAAGTCATAATAAATCATCGCTCTTGAATTTTCTCGAGTCAGTTCCATTTTCTCAACGACTAAACAAGTTTGACAAAAGCTTGTGACAAGACCGAGAATCTTTTTTTAAATAAATAAATGGTATTCGATTTTTAAAACCAAGGAGTTTTCAACTAAAAAGATTTTAATATGACAGGAACAGTGGAAATATTCCATTCCCGATACTTTTAGTGCAGCCTATGTAATCTGGGATCTCTTTAATTTTTCAAAGAGCAAGAAAGGAAAAGTTTATATTAGGTTGTTTTTCAAATACGCGTGATTGCTTACGGTGATTTTCTTAAACACCCTAAACATAGTTATTTAATTTTCTATAATAGCAACAATTGAATAATTATAATGTCGACCTGAAAAGCGAACTGAAGCCGGTCGTGTAACACAAAAAGAAAAGGTCTGTAATGTAACTTTTTCACCACGAATCAGCTATATTATTTCATTGTAACACGAACAGGGAAAAGCAGGGTCTCACAGAATACTAGCGTAAAATAGCACCTTCAAACTGAGGTGTTTCGTATGTGAGTATAGAAAACTGGAGGCCTTTTCTACTGGAAACGATGCATTTTATCTTAGCCCTCAGGGATGACAAAGCAGATTTTGGTTCTTAATCGAGCATAGATGTAGGTGTCAATGGGCATCAGCATCCACTTACCATCAGAAGACGTCCATATTTGTTACTCTTATTGTATGAAATATATGAAATTGCACAATACTTTCTGCCTTCCTCATAAAATTATAAAAATAACTGCATAGAAATTCAAAAGTATGCGCTAATGTATTTAAAAAGTTTGTATGTGCAATATAGAAAGGAAGATTAACTTTCACATGTTATATCAGCGGATGTAATCCGCAAATGAGTTGAAAAACGCTAATTGTCTTGCAAAAATGTGTGGTTTGCCAGTCTTAATTATTAATAAAATAAATATTGCCAGCATTTTTCATATTTTGGATAATTACATTAAAAAATCCAGCATTCTTAGTTGATATTACGTTATTGCACTATTATTCTGTTGTAGACGTTGATTATCGATTTGTTTTTAAAAATTTATAATAGATGGAAGGATTTACAAGATAGGGTTTTTTTCCTGTCTGGTTTGGATGCACTTTCTCACCTATTTCTGCCGTCAAGCATCAATCGCTGTGATCCAGTTATACATATATACAGACAAAATCTAGACTATAAAATACTGTCTTTAGTTTAGTGAAATATGGTTAGAAGTGGTATCGTTTTATTATTAAGTAGCGATGCTTGCGAAGACACTTATTGATTTCACGATGTCTGTCCGTCTGTCCGTCTGTCCCACGATTATCTGATGATATACGATTACTGATCACCCAGGCATCTGAACCTCCTATTTTGAAACTGATTGCTCAACGGCAACCGTTAGAAACCGCTACAAAGCTGATTGCTTCGCCACTTTGCTATGCTGTTAGCTTGCTAGGTTTATTTTTTAGTAATTTTTAAGTGCAAGGGCTTGCGAGCTAAGTTTTTTCTGCTTCCGAGTCCATGTGGTTTGGATGCTGGAAAAAAAATTTCGAATTATGAAAACTGAATGTAGTTTTTATTTTTAACAAAATAGAAGACAAGATCTATTGAGACTTGTATGGTTTTTTACTGACTTGTTAGGTTTTCCTTCTGGGCTTAGAAGTAACTAGGACTAACGGTACTAGACCCTTAGCACAAGTTTTTAAAACTAAAATTGCAGCCTTCACATGTCTTCGAAATATTTATTTTAATTTCTCAGACATATAGGTTTCCTCACGATGTTATCCTTTTCCGACGGACACGGGATTAATCAGCACTTAAAATCTCAATCAACAATTTTTTGGTGCCAAGATCGAGCATAGTTTTCTCGCGTACTGTAAAATTTACAGCAAGCACTTGGCCCCAGAGCGGTTCCTTTATAATAGGGTGTTATGGTAATTCTACGAAAAACACAATGAGGGCATCCACGACTTTTTCTGCCACCAGGGCGGCGCCACTTTAGAGTGAGGTAAAATATTTGACAGATTTCATAGCGGGGACGAGAATTTCTTAGGAAAATGTAATCTTTAAGGTTTCTTTCTGTATTATTAGTTATATTTTATTTTGATTACATTGGAAATGAATAAACCACACTGTAAATATAACTAAAATACTACTTTAAAAAAAAAAAGTTATAATGTGCAAAAAATTAAAAATCAAACCACTCACACATTGTGTTATATATTAATATAATACTCTAGATAATGATAAACTATTATTTAAAACTAATTTCTCAATTAACTGACACTATGTAACAAAAAACTTTACCTCAGTCGCTACTAGCGACATCTAGTGAGTGGAAGATTATTAGCCCTCATTATACAGAACTTAATTACTGTAATTTATTTTTTATAAATTATTTTAAAGTATTATCAGAGAGATGCTGCTGCTCATCTCTTGTTTACTTCCCACTGTCGTCCCTTTCGACACTCACGGGATGATAGGTTATTAGATATTCTTACAGCGCCACTACACGTTTCATTTCTGAATTAGTAATACCTAGTTCGACTCTAAATCAATATTGTTCATTATAATTCGGTTGTTCTAAATACTTAATTATAATTTTTGTTTGCCAATAAATAGTAGGTTATTTAAAACATAAATAAGCAAACGTTAACATTATTAAATGTATTGTATTAAGTTCGATTAACAAATAAACCTATTATTTATTATTACTTAACGAATATTAATACAAATCTTAACACGAGATAACAAATTAAACTTGTCGAGGTAGGTAATTACACTATTTACCATGCTTGCAAAACCAGTTGAATGAGATTATATGCTCCACGGACATATAATTTCTCTTTGTCGGCTCTTACGTGGATTATACTTATACCTGGTAGAGCCATGCTTTTTTTTATAGGATAAGGGTGACAAACGAGCACACAGTCCACCTGATGTTAAGTGTTTGCTGTGGCCCATAGACATCTACATCTATCCTCGTTTGCGAATCAAAATGCAGATGCGTTGTCACCCGTGAGGACTAAGATGGAATGCCTCATTTCCAGTAAAAAGGGCCTCCGGCCACCTGCACTCACCAAGCGAAACGCAGAGGTGAACCTCTACTTCACGCTGGTATTCTGTGAGGTCGTGGTACCTCGCCGGTTCGAGCAGGCCCATCCGTGCGACAGCAAAAGCTGCCGCGTGGCTCTACCACTGTTAATAAGGTATTTTATAGTTTCAGCACGGATGCGTCGGCTCACCCGGGACAGGACTACGCTTTCTGAGAATATCAGTGTAAAATAGCAGATTAATGCTGTTGTTTCCTATTGTGAGGAAAACCGGATGCTTCTTTTACTAGAAACGGGGCATTCCATCTTAGTCCTGAAGGGTGACAGCGTATCGATATTTTGATTCTTTATCGAGGATAGATATATATGTTAATGAGCTACAGCATTCAATCACCATCAAGTGGATTGTGTCACTATTATTCTATAAAAAAATCTGTTGCGTTGGATAAATTTAAATAAATTGATTAATTTTTATCTTTTGTTTGACTACTATCCCACCTTTTTATAGGAATAGGGTGACAAACGAGCATACAGTCCACCTAATGGTAAGTGGTTGCTGTAGCCCATAGACATCTACATCTATTCTCGATTACAAATCAAAATGTAGATGCGTTGTCACCCGTGAGGACTAAGGTGGAATGCCTCTCAGTAAAATGGGTATCCGGTTCTCTACACTCACCATACAAAACACAGCAGTGTCAAGCTGCCATTTTACGCTGGTATTCTGTGAGACCATGGTCCTTCCCCAGTCGAGCCGACTCGTTCGGGCTACAACTATACTACTAATAAAGCTGCAGCATGGCTCTACCACGTATAAAATGATATGAAGGTAGACTTGGGCGCTGTATCAAAGACACAAGCTAATTATAACATTGTTCAATCCGAATCCAGTTTAAAATAAATCTCTGGTGTTTGAATTTAAATCCCAGGCTTACTTTTTCATAAGCCAATAAGTATTTAAGGACTTCAACCAAAAACCCAGAAAATCAGGTGGTCATCGATGTAGTAACTTATAAGATACTTTAAATGAAACTAATTTTTTGGATTTTATTTTAGGTTAATTTAACTTTTTAATTCCTAACGTTTCGGGTGCTTTACAGCACCCATGGTTACGTGGTAGGACTAAGGCTTTTGACGTCCCAATGTCATAGTTGTCCGTTCAGTTTTTGAATATTAATTTTTATTTATATTCAAAAACTAATAATATTAATTTAAAAAACATTAATATTCAAAAACTAAACGGCATAACCGGACTAACTATGATATCGTGATGTCAAACGGCTCAGTCCCCTGTGACCATGGGTGCTGTAAAGCACTCGAAACGTCTTGATTAAAAAGTTAAATTAGCCGCGGTCTTCGCGTAAATATGAAAATCATTATAAGATACTGTATCGACACAGTAACTGTAAAATATTGACATATTAAGAGCTAGTAGGTATGCTTCACACTGCGTTCGTGTAGTTAACGATGAGCACGTACGTAGGGGGCTCGATTTTAGGTCAGACTGTTTCTAGCTTGTACCTAATCAAAGTCTTACTAATACTGTAGTGCAACAATGTGAGTAGCTAGACAATCGAATCTATGTTCCGTGTGTAGGGCAGCAGAACAATGGAACCGAGCCAGTGGAGATAGCGCACGTTGCGAGTTTATAGGGTTGGCAAAAAACATAGGATACATGATGTTTTTGTGTTATTAGAGAATCGTACACAATATGCTGATATTAAATAAAGATTAAATGAAATTGCTTTGAAGATAATATCATCATTTCTTCTACATAAATATATATTAATTATTATTAAAAAAAACTATAATAAAGAAAACTAAGACTCGTGCCATCGTGCCAAGAACGGTGGCTGCGTTTCCTCGCTGATGACTATACTTAGCCTTTGAGCGAGAAAAGAACCAGCCCGCTTATCACCAGCAGCGAAAACCAGTTGCGTGTAGAGTTGCTTTTAGAACTTCACCGAACGTGGAGTCTACGGACCGATAGTGTCTACAGTAAATGGGATGAATATGTAGTCATCTCTCAGAGACTCATATTTGCGCTACTTACTTAGTTTAGCTGCCTCTGATGCCGTCGCGGTTCCTCAGATGATAGGCTGCCAAAGTATCTACGCAAGTAGCATCTCACACTAGGGCTTTACCTCTTTCCCGAGGGACCAATGTCATGTAGTCGGGTCAATACTTAATGAATAAACTAATCTGGTATGAGATTAAGGAAGGTTTATTGATAAACTGCTTTAACGGTAATATGAATGAAATGGATGCGCGAAAAGCTGATTGCGTATTTATTCAAATTTCTTTGTAGCGTAAAATGATTACAAAACAAATGGACGTGCTCGCACCGTATAAAGAACTATTTATGAGTCATTGAGACTAAACAATGTGTTTTGTTTGCATACAGAATACAAATTTATATTAAAACAAATTTTGAACCTTTTAAACTGGATGCTAATCAACATTTGACTTAGCAATGAAATGCATCGCCGTTACATACAATATGTATGAACTAGTGTGTGTATATTGGTGCAGCATAAATGTCCCGACGGAAATTTTATTTAAAAAAAATCCGAATTTACACTTTTTCCATGGTCGTAAACAAAAAAACAAGCTGCGGGGAAACAACTGAGTTTTTAATATCAATGTCATAGCTTTAATTTAACAGTAAGTTTCAAATTCCAGATTGTATTTAAGAAGGACTTAACAATGTTTGAGTGCAGTTTCAAACCGTCGAAAGAATCATAAAGAAACATAAAAAGATCATTAATACCAATTCTCGCAGAACATTAATCACGAAAGAACAGCCTAAAATAGCAAAATTTATCTATTGCAATAACATATTGATTAATAAAAAACGTGGTATTCAAAAAAGCATCAAAATGTTACTTTAGAAAATAAAACCCTTAACATATTTAACACTATTTATTATGAAACTTAAATTCGTATTTAAACTTTTTTTGCATTTTAATGAATTTAAAAATTGTTTGTGAAAAAATAGAATTGGATTTACGGCTATCAGTTACCATAAACCATTTAATATATCACCACATGAATCAAATTTTAAAAGTAACTGGTCCAACAATTTTATAATAATAATTTTAAAAAATGTGATATATAAGATAGGTTCGAGTAGTACAGGAGCGACAAGTCCATTTGAGTCGCTCCTCTCATCTAAATGTTTCTTCTAATCATTGAAAGAATCATAAAGAAACTTAAAAAAAAATCATTAATACAAATTCTCGCACAAAATTAAAAAGAAAATAACAAAAGAAAAACCCAAACTGGCAAAAGTTATCTATTGCCATAATATATTGATTAAAAAAAGAACGTGGTATTCAAAAAAGCATCAAAATGTTACTTTCGAAAACAAAATCCTTAAGACATTTAACACGATTTATTATGATTCCTATTAAATTTTTTTTAGTTTGCATTTTAATGAGTTCGAAACATGTTTGTGCACCAATAGAATTAGATTTACGGTTATCAGTTACCATAAACCATTTAATATATGACCTCATGAATCAAACTTTAAAAGTGACTGATACAGCCATTTTATAATAAAAATCTTAAAAAATGTGATACTCGTATATAAGGTAGCCGCTACTCTCATATTAAATAGTGTTTCTTTAAAAGTCCCACTCCGTGTCTTTTAATTATTAATAAATTGATTTGTTTCATAAGATCTATTTTCATATAATAATAGTATGGAATTTTCGAAATGAACAAAAGTATCTTTGTAACACACTGACGATCGACCCCCTCGTCTGTGAGATGTCTGACAGCAAAATGTGACTTTTTTTGTAGAACTGAGTGACAAACGAACTTACCGTCTAGCTTATGAAATGCGGGTACTGCAGCCCAGGGACAATTGCAGCTAACTTTAAACATGGAAGACTGCAGATGCGTTGTTACCTCCGAGGAGTATGATGGAATGCCTCATAGCCTGTTATAATACTGGGTCTTTAAATTCCATCAGACCAACTAGCAGTACCTGCACTGCGGTGTACCGGACACAGCAGTGCAGGTACTGCTAGTTGGCACTAAAAAAGGTTGTACCTATCAAGACGAACTCTCTGAGAGAAAAGGTGACCTACCACTTTACCTTTAAAATTTTATAGTCCTTCTACTATCATACTGAATAATTTAATTTAATTAATTTAATTTCAAATTCCAAGTGATGCTTACGTGTTGGTGTATCTCTGGAAATATATATTAGGTATGTCCTAGAAATTTAAACATAGTACATATTATGTGACTTTAAAAAGCTGTTGATGTTTATGATATTAAAGTAACAGATAATCTTACTACAAGGTCATCATCATCATTATCATCATTTCAGCCCTTCACAAGTCCACTGCTGACAATAGGGCACAGTCCTAAGCCACCTGCATCCATCGACTTCCTGCATGTCTTACCAGGTCGTCACTCCATCTAGTGGGGGTTTCTGCACGGTCAATGCAAAGATAATTCATCGTAAAATAAATAAATTTAATTAAAAAAAAAGTGATTTAACTATAGTTTAATGAAATTTATCCACTTTACACACTATGATAGAATCTGTATTTCATTGCACGATTCCATTTCATTTCGCTATTTTTACTTAATATGTGACAACCCTATTACGTTAAAAAGTAGGTTTTATGTCACCGGTCCATTATATTCAAACCAAACGGTGTGAGGCGCAGTAACGTTAGGGCTGTGTCAATCACGATAGATTCCTATTACGATTAGATACAGTTAAACCCACACCAGATTATTCTCTATAATAGATAAGAATTAAAACGAGTGCTATTTACATTTGTTGAAGATAATATAATATGCAATCAAAATTTAAGGCATGAAACCGATCATGTAATAATATATAGATATAATTTTAGGGTATATTCGAATACTTCAAATAGGTCAAATAAATTAATAATATAAAATGGGATGGAATTCAATTTACTTGATATGACCATAAATTCTGTTACATTATTAAAATATTTATATTTTTGTAGAAATATCGTAACATTAATAAAACTTGTGTGTACATATTTATTGAAATCAAGCACAATTTTAATCAAAATCACCGCTATATTAGCTTTGAGACAGGTCTTTATTAAAACCAAATTTCACAAGTTTTCAATTTTCGAAGTTCACCGGGTTCAGATCTGGAATGGACGCAGGCCAGTTTTTAACTTTTATGAAGTCATCGTTCTCGAGCCAGGTTTGCGTTGAGATTGAGTCGAATCTTATGACCAGGATTAGAGCTTATCTGGAAATTATACGACACATTTTTGAAGAGATAAAATTTAAGCGTAGTCTGTACTCAATTTTCGCGAAATATTAGGTTAGATTTGTTTTCAGTCTGCGAAGTATGACAATATTTCCCAATATACATAGATCTCAGCTCAATTGGTTCACCATAACGCCAAGGCGCAACTTCAGAAGATTGCTTGTTATCTTCGTCATTTTAACGACTTATGATGGCCTTTTCGGTATCTCTTCTCTTGTCATGAAGGGGTTTTTCATTCCTCATCAAACAAAAAGATTTTTATTCCTACACATTGACCGGTTTATATGTTAACTCCACTATTGTTCAGGTTGCTTGTCTTTGGAATCCTTACCCAATCAAATCAGAAAAGTACATCACCAATACTTCTTAAAAAACTTATTCTCTCCTCCTCCTTATAAAATTTCTATAGTGTGCTTATATTAGTTTCAGATTATTTTTTTTGGTTTTATTTTTTTGCTACTATATAAGGTATTGTTGAATTCTTGTTTTGAAAGCGCGAGGTCGCTCAGTTATTTTATGGTCTTTGACAAAGAAATTGTTGGTATAACTGACGATATTGTGATACAAAAACTTGCGATTGATGGCTAGCTTTTGAAGTCTCTTAAAAATGACTAACGGACCCATACCCACTTCGTGCAATGCAACCATAAATTTTTTGAATGTAACAAACTTTTAAAATTCATAACTCCGAAAATATTAACTTTATCGTAAAAAGTCAAAGGACCTTTTTTATAAGTATTTCATCAAAAAAGTATTCAAAAAAAATTGACCCGTTTGAAAATAACAATTCCTTGCAATTGAAAAAAATCATTAAACAATATGGCACCGAGTTGCCCCGTGACAACATGCATTTATATCATCCGTAGGACAATTTGAACAGGATCGCATAAAAAACATTGAGATGGAATAGTTTCCGGTACTAATACGCCGATTTCTCCTGAACTAGGTATATAACACTTTATTCTTATCAACTTTTGTTCGCCTACAATTTTCCGCCAGTTTCACGTTGACAGCTCATTGCATTCAATTTGTCTACAAGTTTATTTGAATACCGTGGGACGATGTGGCCATTGGTCTCCTTGTTTCAATACAATATTGTATTTCAAGAACGAAATGATTTACCTAATTTTTTGTACAAGTTGCAAGAAGGTTAAATTTAATTACTGTCTGGTCTGAGTCTGATAGTAAAAGTTGACATGTAATTATTTTAGAAATTCTAAAGATTTATATTATATTATATTCTAGAGATTATGTTGAATTATAAATTTATATTTGTAATTTTTTGGGGATTTAATTGCAGAGAGTTGTTGATCCTGAATTTTAACACAGAGTAACCTGTAACACAGATTATTGGACTTAGATTTTTAATTTGTTGCCACCCTTTCGTCGTATATTGTCTCCCAATCATATTTCTTAATATGTAGGTAGTATGTCGGATACAAGGTTCTACTCGTAAGGATGATTAAGAGTCCCCCTTACGATACTGGTTTAATAATCAGAATTGTTAGCTATAGGTAGAAACCGCCCAACCAGAATATTTTTTTACCATTACAATTAACATTAAAACCTACCAAAAGTCCACCGATAAACATAGGTCTCCTCACCTATGAGGAGACCTATGTTTATCGGTTTCTTCTTATTCGCTCTATACTCAAATAGGGGTGAGCCCTAGCTCACCCCTATTTGAGTATAGAGCGAATGACGTCTCGCCATGTCAACTGTTCTTCGAGTTGCGACACGCATCCCAGAGTGGGGTCTTTGGGCCAATCATTTGGGTACCTCTACATTCCAGAGCGATACCAAGCAACGGCTAATGAGCCCAACACGATGAAGCAGCCCTGCCGATCTGCTACGAAGTTTGAACACCATTTGATTTTAGTTGGTGCGAGCCTAACATAAGAGACAAAAGATCACAACAAATCCGCACCTGAACACCTACCATTAGTTCATTTTATCTCAAAACAAATAAGGCTGGCTTGATAATTATTTTAAAATGGATTAATATTGAGGATTTGTTTAAGCTATTAAATAATTTTAACAAGCATACATTTAAAAAAATATTGCAGTGACCTTGATTGGAAAATAGATGCTATGCTAAATATAATAACGAATAGCATTTCATTATTGATGGCAAATTGAAAAGGCCATAGTGTCGGTAGAACAATCCCACACATTCAGGACACCGCAAGTGTCGCGTGCTCAAAGCTTGCGCGGCCCCATTCTGTGTCTTTGCGGTCGGTTATTACACCATATTGGTTTACGAATTAGGCCAAAGACACGTTCGTGTGCGTTTTATTTTAAGAAAAAAATATGTTTTTACTATATTTTATACATTTTGTATATATTAATGCGCACCTTTGTACCTGCTTTAGCATAAAAATAAAGCCTTAGTAATTTTATATATACAGGGTTATTGTCAGTCTGAGCGAGATTAGAATGGCTCTCCAACACCTTAAAAACGGCAAGGCCCCAGGTGAGGATGGAATTACAGCGGAGCTTCTGAAAGCGGGTGGAAGACCGGTACTTGAAGTCCTTCAGAAGCTCTTTAATTCCGTCCTCCATGGTGGCATTACACCGGAGGCGTGGAGCGGAAGTGCGGTGGTCTTGTTCTTCAAGAAAGGCGACAACGCTCTCTTGAAGAACTACAGACCGATTTCCCTTCTGAGCCGCGTCTACGTGCTGTTTTCGAGAGTCATTACGAATCGTCTCACGCGCAGACTTGACGACTTCCAGCCTCCCGAACAAGCCGGTTTCCGAAAGGGCTTTAGCACCATAGACCACATACATACCCTTCGGCAAATTGTACAGAAGTCCGAAGAGTACAATTTACCACTGTGTCTGGCGTGTGTGGACTATGAGAAAGCCTTTGATTCCGTCGAAATTTGGGCGGTGCTGCAGTCCCTTCAGCGATGCCAAGTTGACTGTCGGTATATCGAAGTGCTGAAGTGTTTGTACAGTAGAGCTACGATGGCTATCCGAGTACAGAACCAGAGTACGAAACCTATCCAATTGCAGAGAGGTGTAAGACAGGGTGATGTTATATCCCCGAAACTCTTCACCGCTGCATTGGAAGACGTTTTCAAGCTTCTGGACTGGAAAGGATACGGAATTAACATCAATGGCGAATACATCACTCACCTTCGATTTGCCGACGATATAGTCCTTATGGCAGAATCGCTGGAGGACCTAAGCACTATGCTCAATGACCTCAATAGTGTCTCCCAACGGATAGGTCTTAAGATGAACATGGACAAAACAAAGATTATGTTTAATGTCCATGTCACACCTATGCCGGTAGTTGTTGGGAGCACTAAGCTCGAAGTTGTTGACGAGTATGTTTACCTGGGACAAATAGTCCGACTAGGTAAGTCCAACTTCGACCGAGAGGTCAATCGACGGATTCAACTCGGCTGGGCAGCGTTCGGGAAGCTACGACACATCTTCTCGTCAGACATACCTCAAAACCTTAAAACGAAATTGTACAACCAGTGCGTGTTGCCAGTGATGACTTACGGATCTGAGACTTGGTCCTTCACTGCTGGCCGTATGAGGAAGCTCAAGGTCGCTCAGCGAGCTATGGAGAGGGCTATGCTCGGAGTTTCTCTGCGTGATAAACTTAGGAATGAGGTTATCCGCAGTAGAACCAGAGTAACCGACATAGCCCAACGGATTAGTAAGCTGAAGTGGCAGTGGGCCGGCCATATAGCTCGAAGAACCGACAACCGATGGGGAAGAAAGGTTCTCGAGTGGCAGCCTCGTACCGGTAGGCGAAGTGTAGGGCGTCCCCCCACGAGATGGAGTGACGACCTGGTAAGACATGCAGGAAGTCGATGGATGCAGGTGGCTCAGGACCGTGCTTTGTGGCATTCTTTGGGGGAGGCCTATGTTCAGCAGTGGACTTGTGAAGGGCTGTAATGATGATGATGATGAGGGTTATTTTTCAAAAAGTAACCAAATTTTAAACTTAGGTTAAAATATATAAATAATGATGTACCGTTATTGCAATTTTTGAAGAAACGAGTAAATAAGGCTTCTACTTTTATTTGAAATTATTCCAAATTGAATGTGATTTATGGGCAATAACGTTTTTGCCTACCGTTACCGTATCAGTTAAAATAATACATTACCACGCATTTTCAATTTAAAAGATAAAAAGGACAGAATGTTTTAGATTTTTTTAATTAATTTTTCTTTACCATTTGCCTATAACAGCTATTGCAAAATAACCCTGAATATGCATTTTTATAGGAGGCAATTGGTTTTAACGAAAAATAAGCAGAAAGTAATGGGCAGGTAAATTATGTTAAAATCAAAAACAAACAAAAGTCAAAATGGTTGGTTCGGAATTGTATGTGAAAACAAAACTTATTTTTTATTTCAATATAAAAGTCGAGCGAATAATATTTCTCGCGTTGAAAGAACGTTTGAAAGTCAGTTTGTTTGGTGCGGCCAAAGACCTAAGTTAATTAGAGATAGGACACGGTAAGGTCGCGCCAAAGCGACGAATATAACTCATTGTAATTGTTTTGGTCATTTCGTGGATAAATTTCGTTTTTGTTAACCTATAACAGAATTGTTGCACAAAAAAAGATATAAAAAAACTATCCACACAAATATTTAAATGGTAAAAGTTTTCTACTTATGTATTAATGTATTACATCATTTTTAAATACATTTTTATTAAAACTATCCGTTAAATAAGTAAAACATTTTATTTCGTTTGTATTTTGTTCTTCATAGATAAATAATGCTATAGATTTTTATACATACATAAACACTCACGCCTGTCACCCAGAGGGGTAGGCAGAGACTATGGACTTCCATTTGGCACGATCCTGACAGACCTCTCTCGCTTCCTCCACATCCATATACCTACGCATACACGCTCGTCGGTTAAAGGTACTCTTGATTTGGCCCATTTTCAATATATCGCCAATTTGGTCGATAAACTTTCGTCTAGGGCGACCCTTCCCGACTCTGCCGTTCACCTCTGCAACATAAATATGCTTTGTCACTCTTTCCTCATTCATTCTTTCTACATGACCATATAGATTTTTACTTGCGCTATTTGTTTATTATATATATTAAGTAGTCTCAGTGCTATTCCTAGAGTCGGTCAAATAACGAATTGCACATGATCTTTGACTTATGTATTTTAAATCAATATATATGATCTTAGATTATATAAAATGTCGGTATGTATGTGGTGTGCTTTTTTCATTGGCACACTCTGTAGTCTAAACAGCTACATAGATTTTAACATATGGGGTGTTAGATTCGCCTTACTTTTAAAAGTGACATAGGGTATCATTTTTCTACCGAACTTCAAACAGGAGGAGGTACTCAATTCGACTGTATGTTTTTTTTATCTGTGTTTTATTTTTTATTTTTAAATTTTTCTTTGTAAACCGATTTCGATGATTATTTTTTTATTTGAAAGCTGGTGCTTCACATGTGGTCAAATTTAATCAAGGTTGAATTGTTGAATTTGACCAATAGTTTTTAGCACCCTTCTTTTATAAAAAAATATCGAAGAATATAGACTGCATAGGTCTGCAGGATAGGATAGGGACTACGAGACCTCGTACCTAGTCAGACAAATATTTTACTTTCATTATGTAAATATGTTAAAATTGACTCATTATCGCACCCATTATAGATTATTTTGTATCTTAATTAGCTTAGTAGGCTTCTTAAAATGGAAACTGAAGAATTTTCCGTGACTGCAGTAAGAGATACATACATACATATAATCACGACTCTTTCCCGTAGGGATAGGCAGAGACCACTTCTATCCACTTGCTACGACCCTTACATACTTGTTCCGCTTCGTCCACTTTCAATATTCCCTTCATACATGCTCTTCGGTTTAGGGTACTCTTGACCTGGCCTTTTTTCAAGACGTCCCTGATTTGGTCTAGAAACGTCCGCCTCGGTCTACCCCTTCCAAAACTTTCATTCACACTCGCCTTATACACTTTTTCCGTCAATCGTTCTTTATTAATTCTGTCGACATGGCCAAACCATCTCAGCATACCTGTCTCAATTTTCGTCACTACATCTTCTTTCAGACCACAACGTTTCCTTATCTTACTATTTCTTATCCTGTCACTCAGTTTAACTCCTATCATACTTCTTAACGCACTCATCTCAACTACATTTATTCTGCTTTCATGTTTCTTCTGCCATACCCAACTTTCACTTCCATACATGAGTGTTGGAACCAACACCCCCTCATGCACAGCTAAAAGAGCCTTGTTAGACACCTTCCGACTGCTCATAAAGGAGTGCAAAGCTCCATTCACCATGTTTCCTGCATTCACTCTTCTTTCTATATTACTCTCACACTTTCCATCTCTCGTAAACTTTGAACCCAGATACACGAACTCCTTCACCTGTTCAATTTGTTCATCTCCAATCACGATATTGCAGTCTGTCACTGCCTCATCTCTTTCAAACACCATCACTTTCGTCTTCTTTACATTCATCTTCATTTCCTTTCTAACAAAAGCCCCACTCATAACAGTTACCAACTCCTCGGCCGAAGACGCAATTAGTACTTGATCATCAGCATAAAGAAAACATTTCACGAGTAACTCATTCATTCTCAACCCCCTATCATTCTCTTTTAAATCTGTCAAGCAATTGTCCATGAACAGATTAAACAGCCAAAATGACGCTACACATTCCTGCCTTACACCTTTTTCGATATTAAACTATTCAGTGTATGCCCCGTTTATCCTTACACGAGTACTAGAATCCCTATAAAAAGATTGCAATGCTCGTATAAGGATACTGCTCACATCGTTCACGGACAGTGCTGACCACAATTTATTCCTCACCACTCTATCATAGGCCTTTTCTAGATCCACGAACGCGCAATAGACCTTCTTGTTATTAGCCAAACACTTTTCGGCTATGCACCGCAAGGAAAAGACCTGATCTGTACATCCCCTTTCTAAATCCCGCTTGTGAATCCCATACTTTTTCGTCTGTTTTATTCACAACCCTTTCAACCAACACTTTCGCATACAATTTACGGACGACGCTGAGAAGGCTTATACCGCGGTAATTTATGCAGTCCTGCCGTGACCCTTTTCCCTTATACAATGGCATGATTACGGCTTTCACCACACCGGTCTCCCGGTACTTGCCCATTTCGCCAGCACAAATTGAAAAGGCGGTACAACTGACTAGCCACTATATCCTGTAATGCCCTGCAATAAGAGATAGCTTTCCACATACTTACACGCATTTAATATTATTATCAATATTAAATACTCATTGATTACTCAACAGACATAGTAACAAATAGCCTAACTACTTCATCGTACCAGGCACACATGAGCTAGGGAGGACACTAGCTTTGCTGTACAGCGTTGTTGCGCGTGTGCGTGTGAGCACGTGTGGACAAGAGGGCCTTTGTGCTGGATGCGGGATGTGGGTCAGCGTGTCTTCCCCTCGCTTTGTAAACAGCGGGAAGGATAGTTGTGGTACTAGCATTTAGATAGCGATATTTAGTTCAACACATGGCGTTGTCTAATTGAAATATCTCACACTGTTAGGAAATTTCCAATGAGTAACACAATAAATTGAAACTGCAATTAAGTTATAATAGGATTATATTTTGGGATTTTGCATGTTTATATTTTGCAGACCGCGATTTATGAATTACGTGTTTTACGTGTATATTATAAAACACATTATTTTTAATAAAATAATTTATCTTATTTTTAATTTATATTTGAGACGCGGTGAATTTTGGTATGTTCTATTAAATTTTGAACAAAATATTTATATAGTCAAGTAATAGTTGTTTCGGGCCGGGTTCGAGAATTTCTCCATGTGCAATTTACTTATTGTGCGAATTCAGAATGTATCAAAAAGGCACGTACGGCAATTCATATTGTGTTAGTCTTCACCGAAATGTAAGGTAGTGAAAGTTGGGTTTTGCGGAGGAAGTATGAGAGTAAAATTAATGCGGTGATTAAGAAGTATGTCTAACATACTGAATGTATGATAAGGTAAGGAATAGTGTGATAAGAGAACAATGTGGTTTGCAAAAAGATGTTGCGACCAGGATTAAAAAAGGAATGTTTCGATGGTTTGAATGAATGCCTGTGGAAAAAGCGTCAAAGCAAGTGCTGCAGAAGTGTGTGACAAAGGACCATGAGACAAAAGTTTTTTGATCAAATTTGCGATACATTAAAGATAGGCTAAGTAAAGAGCACCCTCAACCGAATAGTATGTATGCCTTGATACTGGATATATGGATGTGAAAGAAGCGAGTATTAGAATCGTGCCAAATGTAAGTACATTGTCTTCGCCAGAGGGGTCTCTGGATGACAGGTGTCAGTTTACGTAATGTTATATGCATTTTAAGTGTATATAAACAATTATTTGTTTTATAACAAACGGAAACTTCAAAAAATTACACTCACGGTAATGTTTCTCTTGAATCGTAAAGGTGTTTCACATACATAAACAATAATTAGTAGATCTTACAAACACTTGTCCCGTGCGTGATTCGAAACCGCGGCGGCGAAACCTTCTTATGAACAAAATGATGGGCATTAAGACAATAGTTTTTACATAATTTCAAGTTAAAAGTTATGAATAGTTTATTTATTAATATATATATCTTATTAAGTTTCTAAATATTCCATAAATAACTTTTTTTTAAGATATTTTAGGATTCCAAATTCAGACAAAATACGACCTTAATAACTGTACCGTTTAGTCTAAATATCCTTTTTTTAATATACCTAATATTATCGCCAAGTTTATTATAAAATAATAAATGTTGTTACTATTTATTTGCACTTAGTTTTTTGTAATTGGTTCATTAATCCTACGCTCGTCATACCTTTTTTAGAACAATGATGATAAACGAACACACAGTCCACGTGATGGTATAGTATGTGCCAAATCGATTGAGAAAAACGGACAATGACCTTTCGGTCGTTTAACCAGGGGTTACAAACCTTCAATATATAGGCACATTTTATATGTAGTACTTTCTTTATTTATAATGATTTTTTTATAATGATTGATATAATATATATTTATTAACTATTATTAAAAAGTTATGTGAAAGATCGCTGTAGAAGAAAAATCATCTATTGTTATAAAGTACTTTATTCATTTAACAACAAAAAACATTAATTTATAACACATATAAAGATTCGAGTGATAACGACACCGAATAAGTACGTACTTATGCAAAAGATAAAACTTTATTTTTAATATTATATAAGAACTTTATTTTTATTCGGTGCAATCATCACTCGTATCTTCACTTGATGAACTATCTGTAACATTAATTATAAAGCGATCTGCAGTTTGGTCAATTCTATCATCCATGCCACGCATTTTTTGTTCAACCTTAAGGACATGCTGAACACAGTTTTTCCATTTATCTGGCGTGATTTGAGTTAAACCATCTTTAAGTAAATTTTTAACATCTTTTAACTTGAAAGTTGTATTTTTTCGTGCAACGTACCCTTTCACATCTGCCCACACAAGTTCAATGGGGTTAAGCTCACAGTGATAAGGAGGTAACCTTACCACTGTGATGCTTTTTTCTTTTGCCATCTCGTCGGTGACGTAACTTCGATAGTTATCTTTAACTGCCTTTATTTTTTCCATTAAGTGGGTCTTTGTGTCCGAGGGCACGTATGCGATCTGTTTAGATTCTAGCCATTCCTGCATATTTTGTTTCCGCCAAGACATTGTTGGGGTTTTTTCTAAACGTCTGGAGTGGTAACTAGCGTTATCCATAACTATGACATCGCCGCTTTGCAGTTTTTCTATTACTTTTCTAAACCAGTCCTCGAAATGGAGAGCGTCCATACTCTCATGGTAGTCACCAGTAGATGATGATTCAAATACCCAATCACATCCCTCCAAAAAGCCATTTTCATTGCCAACGTGTACAACTATTAATCGCTTTCCTTTACCCGAAGGGGCTTTCGCGCCAGTAGAGTAGCCTTCTAACCGTGATTGACGAGAAGATTCAATTGTGGTGTCTTCCCATACCTTTCCCATAGTATGACCTGCGTTAATCCATGTTTCGTCAAGGTAAAAAATGTTACGTCCCTCGTTTCTTAATATTTGTATTTCTCTCAAATATCTGGTACGCCACAGAACTATCTCTGGGCGATCTATTAGACCACTTTTTCTGTTTCTCTTTATATATTTGAATTTTAAATGGCGCAACACACGTCGCAGGGAAGTTTTGCTCAAGTTTGGCAACTGGTCATCTTGATTTATACTGAGCAAAATTTTGTCTAAAGTCGGTAATTCTCCTGCAAGAAAGAACTGATGCACTTTCGCTCTTATAGCCGATTTATCAAAATCGTCCAACTTGTCAATTACAGACTTTTTTCTTTTATTAATTATTCCCTTTTCTGGTATTTTATGGGAATCTCTATACACGCTTAATACGCGATATATAGTGCTCTTGCTGACTCCTGAGATCTCCGAAACCTTTTCTACCATATTAACGTTTGAAGGATACACGTCTTCGGGCCAGGTGTTTTTGACATATTTGTATACATTAATGATAATCTCTTGTTCCCCGACCGACAAAGTGGTAGGTTTTCTCTTTTTTACTGGTGACGTTAAAGGTGCTCCAGAAGATGGGCCTGTAAATAAATGACAAAAATATACTACCATAGTACTACATCACATAAATACATATTGTTTTAGAAAATAAATACCACATGGTCACATAAAAAGAGCGCTTTAAGAAATAGAAAGGCTACGTCGTCGCATTTGTACCTATTTGTACGTACCTGCTACGTTTATTATGGGTCGGCGACGTCTCTTTCCACTTGATGTTGAAGGACCGGGTCCTTCACCAAATTCTCCTGAACTCATGTCGATTTAGTAACGACCGTCACAGTAAAACTAATATAACAGATTCAAAAAACAAAAACTTAACGATATAACAAATTTAACAGTAAAAACTCAACTAAAACAATGCAATGAATGCTATGAATTACCCGAGACGTACACACGCAAGCGCTATCCGAACACGAATGAAAACAAAATGGCGGACCGGCCCAAAAAAGGTGACGCATCTCTGGCTGCCATTGTCACGTTTCTTTTAGAACGAACTGACGTAACGCGCGTTTTGTTTATTTTAAAGGGATGAATTTGCAAAAGCTCAATATGGTGATTATATTGCTTCAAATATTTTTTTAATATGAAACTGTTATTAAATGAATTGCTGCGTTACTTACCATAAATTGAAATATAAAATATAACACATTTTTCGCGATGTACCGTAAGATTTTACTATGTTTATAGGAACCACAGACAATATTATTTAAGAAACAAAAAAACAAAACATATGTGCTGACCTAGAAGTGGGAATAATATCAATATTTAAATATTGTTATCACATCTAAATTGAGATTTTGTAAGTTACGCCTTTTGACACTCGGCTCATATCTGAGGTCATTGTCCGTTTTTCTCAATCGATATGGCACATACTATAGTGCACACTGTGACTCATGGACGTCTATTCTCGATTAAGAATCAAAATTGAGATACGTTTTCACCCCTGGGGGCTAAAATTAAATGCTTTGTTTCCGGTAAAAAGGGTCTCCGGTTCTCTACACTCACCTTACAAAACACAGCGGTATTTAGCTGCTATTTTACGCTGGTATTTTGTTAGAGTATTATCCTCTCCCCCGATTTAGTCAGATTATTCTACCGACTTCAAAAAGGAGATGGCACTCAATTCGACTGTATATTTTGTTTTCTTTTTTTAATGTGTGTTACCTCATAATTCTTTCTGGGTGAACCGCTTTTGATGATTCTATTTATATTTGAAAGCTGGTGCTTCTCATATGGTCCCATATAATATGGTCCCATATAAATTTGATCACGGTCTGACCAATAGTTTTTAAGTTATTCTTAATAATTTATATTGAAATTTGTTGTACAATTTTTTTTATTTTTAATTATCGAGCTACCACTACGGTAATGCCACGAAAAATCAGACTAAATCTCTATCTGCAAAATATAAATATGCAATAACCCAAACTGTTATAAATTAATTTCAGTTTCAATTTAGACATATTTACTAATTGGAAATTTCCTAATAGTGTGAGATATTTCTATACTATGGTATAGAATAATAGATGCAGCGTAGCTCTACCACGTGCAAAACACCACCTGGTGTAGACACCTTGTCTATTAGCCAGTTTTCCAACGCAGATTAGCTAACGATAGTTAATTTATTCGCCATTGACATGCAAAAAGATTCTTGTTTTCTTTAATGCCACCTATTCTAAAAACATTACTCTTTTTATTAGTGTTATGGAAAATAATTTCACATTTTAGTAGGTAACTGATTATAACAAATTATCTCACACTTTACTACTTTAAAAAATCTAAAAGAGTGAAATGCGAAAGTGATGCAATAAAAATATGCCTATTTATTATTTTGTAAATGTAAATCCACTTGACTCATAAATAGGTCATATGTTTCCAGTTAATCCGACACGAAATATAACAACATTAACTTTGTATGCTCGGGCGATTTATTAGGTTGATCCTAATGACATTCAGTTCTATCAACGCCATAAACCATATTCGCGCAAGACTATGATGGAATGTCTCATGACCTTCCGAGTCACTTCAGACTATTATTTTATGATAATTAATATAGATCGTTGATATTTTATAACATCTGATTGATAAACCCAATATGATACACTAACTGTTACTACACATTAGCTAAAAAATTTGCGCATTTTATCGCCTTTAAATCAAGTTAAATGAACACTTGTAAAGAAATAAATGGAATATATTAATTTCTTCAACTTAAGAAAATAAAATTTCTCAAGAAATGTCCGTTTTAAATAAAAATTATTTGACATCCTGATGGCTTAGCTTTTTTTATGGGGCTACGCATGACATACCGCCTTGCCAGGGTAAAGACGGATTATGTTTGACTCGCACTACTTGAACCCCAAGTTGTTCCAACTTCGTCGCATATGGGCAAAGCCAAGAGAACGCTTTACACATATCAGCAGCCCTCTAGCCTTGGCCACCCCTTGGTGGCTTCCCGGTTGAGAATGGTACCGCTGTGTTCCGATCTGTAAAGTATAGAGAACCAGTATGATTATAGGCTTGCTATATTTATTTTATATGTGGTAGAGCCATGCTGCAGCTATATTAGTAGTATAGTTGTAGCAAGAATGGGTCAGCTCGACCGGGAAAGGACCACGCTCTCACAGAATACCAGCGTGAAATAGCAGCTTGACGCTGCTGTGTTTCGTATGGTGGTGTAGAGAACCGGAGACCCTAGATGTAGATGTCTATGGGCCACAGCAAACCACTTACCATCAAGTGGACTGCGTGTAACATTAATGCATTAAATAATTATAGAAAGAAAATCAATAGATTTTTATACTTACGTATGACATTATTTTTTCTTTATATTTAAAGAAATACCATTTTTTGAAAATACGATATAACTAAGTTTATATATATGCTATAAGTTTATATATATGTATATGCTATAAGAAAATTCAATAACCATGAATAACATGCCAACTATGGCTTTACAGTATGAGTAACAAGTTAAATAGGTGTAATTTCATCAAACGAATGTTTACCTCTTTTCGAGACCCCGGCGATCCCGACATAGATGTCGCAATGAAAACCAGCGGAGAACGTATAAGGACATCGGGGTCAATGTATTGTCTCTAGTAATGCACCAAAGTGCATCTTAAGATGACTCCGATGACATTCGCTTAATTCAGTCTTAATATGGCAGTATCACACTGTTTTCTTTTAATAAAATTTTACCCAAAAACTGTTTGTACCTGTGCGATTTTAAAAATGTGTGCACTTTTTACTTTTGTACCTTTTAGATTTGTATCAAAACGGAATTTATTAATTTGGTTTTGTGTGCGTCCTCACACTAGAATTTTCTCCTGTCTCGTGGAGGCAGTTTACATACATATATTTCTCAAGGATAAATATCCAGACTCGGAACAATTATTTGTGGGCCATACAAATACATGCTCCGTGCGGGTTTCGAACCCGCGACCCTCAGCGCTGTAACTCATTACTAAGCCACTGCGCAACGGACCTATCTATTTACAAGCAAGCAAGCAAGTCTCTTACAAGCAGTCTACTTTTTTCATTTGTGTATAGTGCCCCACTTACAAAGGTAGCTGCTAAAACGAAAATATACCAATACAATGAGCAATTTTGATAACCTTAGACATTTTTAAATTTCTCTATTGCGAAATAATACGACCTGCAAACCCACACGTGTTGCACAAGCTTTTGTCCGAGTTTTTATTGTTTGATACAATCGAACTGTTTTTGTCCAAATTTTTACGAAAACAATCGTAGACATAAGAATGCTTTTACTTTCATCGTTTTTTTTAGATTGATCTGAGAAATAGAACAGAGCATTCGCTGGTTTTATTATTCAGTTATCGACTTAAAATTTAACCTTAGATAAACCCCAATCTATTTTATTTTAATAAACTGGTAAAGAAAATAGTTTTTATATGTTTTCATATTATAAACATTGCTTTTAATGACTAATATTTTATTTAAGAAAAAACGATTTTACTTTTTTATTAATTCTATTTTTTAGATATGATTTGTTAATTATACGTGGTAGAGCCATATTGCAGCCATGTGAGTAGTATAGTTGTAAAACGAATGGGTCGGTTCGACTGGGGAGGGACCACGCTCTCACAGAATACCAGTGTAAAATAGCAGCTCAACGCTGCTGTGTTTCGTATGGTGAGTGTAGAGAACCGGAGACCCATTTTACCGGAAAAGCGGCATTCCATCTTAGTCCTCACGGGTGATGACGCATCTGCATTTTGATAAAGTTGTTATGCTCTGTTAAGTTTTCCGGTTTTTGCGTCCTACTGTTGAAGAAAGATTTATTCAAAATCGTTAAACCCATGCACAAATCCTACAGATTTATGACGGGAAATAATACTACTAGCATCTATCATCTGCTCTCTCTCTCTCTCTAACTCTCTCCCAATGAACATTTAAAAAAAATCACGTCGTCCTCTTTAATTGTTATCTCCAAATGTCGATATACAAGTAAATCACAACACTATTTAATCTATATTTTAAACAAAAATTGCATAGAGATATGAGGTACCTGCGCGCATTCCCACACTTCATGACGTAGTCTACCTTGTTTATGTTTATCTCTTTCTGTGCCACGGATTAGTGATGCTGACTCGCTCTACGTATCGCAACTGATCGACGTCATCTTTCACTCTCACTTTCGACACGACGTGTATAACCAAAATTTACAGAAGCGACATAGTTCTCTCAAAAAAATTTGCCTCTTCATTTTATTTAGATGATATAGTATGATGTATTATTAAAACAAAGCTAGTGACAAAATACTTCATACAATATTTACAAACTTTCTTTGGTATCATTCGTTCAATAATTATACTCGTATTTAAAAAGTTCGTTAATTGACTAGTTTTTTGAAGTTATTTTTTTAATTAAATAACTCAAGTTGATTAACCAGGAGATGGACAGCAGCGTCTTCCTAATAAAGACTAAATCAAAAATTCGGTTGCCAACCCACTTGCCAAGCGTGGCAACTGTGGTAAATATCTACCCATGAGGCAATCTATAGCGAAGGCCTATTTTCAGCAGTGAATTATAATAAACTGTAACGGATAACGGATAACTTAATTACTCCATCAATAAGTCCACCGTCTAGAAAGTTGAGAAAAGTTTACATAATTAAATTAATCTTCTGTAAATTTTATGTTTACTAGTGACGTGAAACAGTTCAGATAGATGCGTGCGCGCACTTTCTTTAGAACAGGATAGCAATCTTCATGTCATGTACTAGAAAGAGAAAGGGATACAAAACAATGTAATAACACTTTCTTTCAGTTTTTACCTCTGGCTCGCGAAACGTTGACTCCAATTAATTGGTGAAAGAGAGAGAGTGATGTCACCGAGCACGCGACTTTCCACTCCCGATGATTGATGATTTTTCTCGCCTCTTCAATTTATTAAATTTAAACAGTTACACTTCAAATGATTCGCGTAAAAGACACTCTTTATTGCTTTTGTTGCTGATAGTCTTTTTCTTGGATGATTAGCTAAATGGAGCACTTTCGTTTCGTTAATCAGATAACATAACTTTTAAGTTTAGATATAATCCAGAAATAAATATATCTTTTTTAGTATTTATATTTAAAATCAAAAGGGCTTAAAAATTGCATAGTAGTTGTACAGAATAATTTACATCATGTGACAGGGGTGATAAATAGTCAATTTGAATGAATGTTGAATGAATTTGATTTAATGTAAAATAGTTGAGAAATTTTGAAATCACATAAAATAATTATAAATTCTCTATACCTATACCATCTGGATGCTTGGCGGCCCACCACTCTGCGATTTACAAATTGTTTTTTTCCTCTTACGACTTATTTTTCGTTTTTCTCTATTCTTTCTTATATGGGGAGTAGAATGAGTTGATGTGTAGAATGATTGTAAGCTGTGGAGTTCACTTTCTTTTGCCCTATGAGTCGGTGTCTTTTGTAGCTCCAGTTATAGAATTGAGTACCGTTGAAACTTCTTCCTATTTATGCGTACTTTGCAAGCTTGCGCAGAACGTACATTGCCCTTAGCAATTTTTGCATAGTAATTTAAAATTGGAACTAAAAATATTAATGTGTACGTACGATGGATGTTTTCTAACGTATTATATTAATAATTATGGTATCTGGCAATTATTGTAAAATTATACACTCACCAAAATAATACCTACCATTAAAAATTATCTTAAAATACTACCTACCACTCTCATTAAAAAAAACTAGAGTTTATAATAAACCACCTAAGTATCTTCCTTCCTTACAGCCTATAAAAGTCAACAGTTGAACATAGACCTCCCCCACAGATAGTTGCTACGCTTGGCAGGCGGGTTGGCAACCGCAGTTTTTTTTATTATGTTGCTGTCAGAAAGATGCTGCTGCCAATATCCTGTTTCACTTTACCTCTGTAACTACTTACGAAATTCAGGGGATGATATTGAGGTAGTGGATATTCTTACGCACGGTAAATATACCTACTGATAAGTTTTCAAATTTAAGCGCAAAAAAACTATCTATTGTTAACCGTTACAGCCTGCGAAAAGTCCACTAATAGACATAGGTCTCCCCCTTAGGCTATATGGCCTAGGCGCATAGGGATATTTGCGATATTTTCCGCGCTTTCCAAGAGGTTTGGCAATATTTTATTTTAAGTCGTTATTAGGAAGACGCTGCTGCCCATCTCATTATTTTTAAATTATATTTGGTCAGGAATAGAGTCTTCATATATCTGCTACTAGATGGCGTAGCTAGTCTCAAGCGAAGACAATATTTTTTCATAATAAGCGGGGTTTTCATAAGTGATAAAAAGGTTAGAGAAGTGAATATTCAATTAAATAAAAAGAATCTAACAATATGCATTATGAATTTGACAGTTATATAATTAATATGTGGTATTAATATGTGTAATATATATGTAGGCGGCTACTAAGCGCTTAGCTAACCATTGCAAATAATGACTTTTTTATAGGAGAGGGGGCAAACGAGCATGCGGTTCACCTGATGGTAAGTGACTACCTCCGCCCATGAACAACTGCAACACGAGGGGAATTGCAGATGCGTTGCCGGCTTTTTAAAAAGGAGTGGGCTCTTTTCTTGAAGGCCCCTAAGTCGTATCGGTCCGGAAAAATTGCTGGTGGTAATCGATTCCACAAGGAAGTTGTGCGAGGAAGAAAACATCTTCCAAATCGCACAGTGGTGGACCGCCAATCATCCAGATGGTTTAGATGGTATCGCGAGTTTTGTCGCTTGGCTCATAACTTTATCTATTTTGATAATTAATTAAGATTAAATGTTTGGATACTTGTTGTTTAAAGCAGACCAATATCTTCTACCAGTAATAAATAACTCACAGTGACTTGGTTGCGTCAAAGAGAAACTGCACATACCGTGGGTGTAATAACAAGCGACTGAAGGAAACCTGGAAGATCTTTTGACCTTAGACAGATCGCCATTTAATGATTTCCTATATATACTAGATGTAAAACAACTACACCGATGATGGAACACGACGTCAATCCCTCTACCAAGCAAATATTCTCTATAATGGGAGAGACATTTTTCGAAAGTGAACTGTTCGGATAAAATAAAGAAGCACCTGTATGTTCGTCAAAGTTCAGAACAGGAAATGCGAGTTCACTAAAATATTATAGTACTCGGGCGAACCAAATTCCACCCTGGATGGCAAAGATCAAATTGGTTGATCAAATTTACTACGTGCTCGGTGGTGAAGGGAGGGATTTCATATGATGTCTGATAAATTAAATATGTTTTGAGGACAACTGAAGTCTGCCAACAGTATTAGGACAGGACTGCACCAAAAAACCTTTAGATAAATAAGAGATCTGTGTCCAGCGGTGTTACGTATCCGATACTTAGACTTATATATCTTGATAACGTAAGATAATTGAGAACCTCTTCCTTTTTTGAAGTCCGCGAAAAAGTATCGCGGACTTCAAAAAAGGAAGAGGTTCTCAATTCTACTGTATGTTATTTATTTCATAGGTATGTTACGCGATTTATTTGCCAATTACGACTCTTATAATTATTTTCTATTAATCGGATCATACTTTTAAGGGTAGAAAATAGGGGATGAAGTTTTATTTAGACGAAATTCTAGTAGTTAGCTTGTGATATTCCTTAACCGCGCCATACAAATGTATATAATCTTACAGCACATTTTCTTCTTATGATATAAAATAAGTTTAAAACTTTATACAGAATGCTTTAACAGAATAAGAAACACAATGCATATTTTTTCGACAGACACGCGTAAGTTGCAATTTACATTAAATAATATTGCAATTTTTTGTCCCATCTTTGTATTCGCTTGGAAACGTGTTCACACAAAAACTATCATCAGATATAAATCGAAATTCTTAAGGATCGATAGAAAAAAACGTATAGAGAGTAGGGAGAAATCGAGTTTTTTTCTGTTCCGCGGTCTTTCACATAACTTTCCCCATAATATAATAGGCTCAGGTAGGTGGACCTAAAAAAGTGGACCCGTAGCCGTGCACCCTGATTCTTTGATTGTGACATTTTTATAAATACGAGGTCATGCGTTCTCGTTTTAAAATTTAACACATAAAGTAGTCTTTTTTATTTATCTTTTTAGGGTTTGTGTGGAATTTAAAAGATAAATATTTTACCGACAGTATTACTTTATTAAATTATATAAAAAATATACTTTGTAGTAATCCTACTTTTATAATCAGCACTCTATAAAAAATCAATTACAAAATTCATTATTTTAAAACGTACTGAATGTCTTCCCGAGTAATAAAAATATTTGATTATTCAATAATATAAAATTTTAATCGAACTATATACAAACTAAAAATACAAATTCATTGAAACCAAAAATTAAAAGATAAATATGTTATTTATGCAAATACAAGGCTCCCTATTCGTTTGACACGCGATGCACATGTAATAATATGTATGCAAAGTTATGTACAGTTCGAGAACACGTGCGTTACCTGCGTTGTTCTTGCGCTAGACTCTCCCCTCGATTTATATCTTTATATTTTGATATATCGTTTTTAGGAGAATCAATTCGACAGATTTTAAATAATTTGTAATATATCTTTAGAAACTGTACATATTATATTTAATTCTATCATTTGTGTAGAAATAACTTTTCATACTAGAATAGAATATTCCAATAATACTCATTGAAAGTAATTTTTTACTTTTACAACTCGTTCGGAAAAAACCTCTGTCCTGGAAAAAACCAGCAAGAAACCCAGCGGGACTTATATTTTAAATAAAATTAATTTTCAATATTAGATATATTATTTTATACAGTTGATTAGTATACATAGTATAGTTAGATTTATACAGTTTTATACATTAGAAACATCATGGTAGCAATCACCTCATTTCCAGACGTTATTATCAATTCATTACATTGTACTAAATTTAATACTTTTATTTACGCGAATCCTACACATGGAATAAAACAAATATAAGGATTATAACGTATTAATAGATTATATTCCGTATATTTATCCGTATATATTTGATAACGGAAGAATTATACGGATATATAATTTTAGTTATTTAGAATCGGTAATATTGAGGCTATGGGCGCTGCAAAGTAATATAATATTATTTGTATATAACAGATGTTTAAAAAAATTAAGCGCATAAAAAATTCCTACAAATAACTTTTTAAAATTATTGCGTGTTATTTTCTACAAACCTTTTTTATTCCTTTCCTGCTTACCTTTTACATATTAATTAATATTATGGATCATTTATATTATAAAAAGCAAAAGTTATGAACATTCATTAAAATATAATAATTTAAAATAAACGCGCACACTAATGTGAACAATATTTTTCTTATTAGAGAATTCCATTTTCAGAACTATTTTGCTTTAAGTGTCAATTTGGTTAGGTAATATTTACATTCAGACGTATGTAAATTTGAAATTGTTTACACAAATCCATTTCGTTATTTGCTTGTATAGCAAGCAAAGTCTAACGTTAGTAGAATGTGCGAAGGTCGCCGATTGTCCAGGGCCGTATTGATAACAAGGGCCTGTTATGTAAGCTTACACGCGTTATTGCGCAGATATTAACATTTTTGTTTGTTTCATTTGAGGAAATGATTTGGGAAAATAGGTACAAAGTTGAGAGGTTAAAGCAATAAAAGATGACGAAAGGTTTTAATTGTTTAATTAATATGTTTCGATTATAATTTGTCAATTACAATCCTTATACTAAGATAACGTTGCGAAGCTACAGGGTTATGGACTATTTATTGTTCTCTGTCTAATGGAGTCCTCAAAACTTTGTGGTGTTATTTTTCTTTTTATTACATTGATGATGACTCTAATGTGAGGAACGTGGCAAGATATATAAGTATCACGTCTCGATTGAAGACAACGACAGATGTCTATGCTAAATAATATCGATATATTGAGTATTACTTTTTATTTTTTATTAAATCCTATAAAAAGTCTACCGCTAAACATGTACCTCTTCCATAGATTGCTGCGTACGAAGAATAACTACCATAGTTTCCACGATTGGCAGGCGTTTTAATTTTTCTTTACGGTATGTTTTAGCAACAACTTCATAATTTAAGATTCTGATATTATTTTTAGTTGTTTGAAGTTGAGTTTTCCAGTGATACGATAATGTAAATCTAGTGGAAAACGTAATTGGCTTCGTTTTGATCTTTGACCTTTGGTTTAATTATTTTTTTGTATTATTTAAATGATTATCAGTTTCTTTTTAGTTTTTTTTAAAGGATAAGGGTGAAAAACGATCATACGTTCACCTAATGGTTAGTGGTTTCTGTGGCCCATAGGCGCCTACATATATTATCCTCGATTACGAATCAAAATGCAGATGCGTTGTCAAGACTAAGATGGAATGCCTCGTTTCCAGTAAAAAGGGTCTCCGGTTCTCTGTCTGTCTATCAGTAGCGATATAAGCCAATGTCTTTTTTATATTAACATCTTATTTTAGCTCGCAAAATATTATCATAATGAAAAAAATTACGTAGTTGTATAGTGACTCCCACCGCCAAACAATACCCACTGTATTGTGTAAATCGCTCTGTAAGTAGGGCTGGAAGCTTAGGCTTGAAAGTACGGTCGGCAGTTTCGGATTAATTCAGTACTAATGTCATACAGTAAGTCTCGCCGACTGCCTCATAGGTTTAGTAGTTGTAAGCGCGACTGCTAATCGTGTTCTAGGGTTTGAATCACGCTGGTCTTGCCAAAATCAGTTAATTAATGTTTCTGACGAGAAATTCAAAAATTGTTTAATAAGGGTAATTAGTATAATTACCCTTATTAAACAATTTTACCATTAAATAATACATACATGATTGATAAAAACCATTAAAAGTGAGATGATCGCCACCATACTTTCGCTAAATGTTTACATATTTAATTGTTCAAGATTTTTCGTTGTAAATTAATATTTAAAAAAAATCCTACTGGGATTCGTTTAAAAACTTTTTTAACAAGCTGTAAAAGCATATATTATTATTAATAATTATTTCTGTAATTCGTATAAAATATAAATTAATTTATTCTATTATATTATTCTATTCTATTTGTCCCCACTGAATTCTATAAAAAATCGTAAGATCTGAGACCGAAGCGACCTGATGTGGGTACATCTGATCGTTGAGCTGCGTAAAGCTAGCACATATTATTACTACTTCAAACAGAGCTAATGAAGCTTCCTTGATGCTAAATAAAACGAAAAATGTAAATAAACTTTAAAAAAATAAAACGTACATAGATATAACAGTGATAACATCAAAAGATCTACTTTTCGCACTTTCATTTTCACATCTCAATTATATAACGTGAACGCTTTAAATGCAGTCAGTGAGATAAAGATTAAGAGGCCAGTCAAGCAGCTCTGCCATACTTTTTACGAAATAAATCATGTCATATGATGTGAAAGAGAACATATTCTCACATTTTATTGCCGAATTTATTATGTTTTTGTATTTCTAATCTTTATATCTTCTACAATCTAAAGTGCTCTATGATGAATATACAATCATGTAAAAAAAATATAAGCACTGTAATAAAATTACAACAATATATAAAATAATACTAAATTACAATAAGTGTAGTGGGAAATTCTCTCTAATTCAAGATCAAGACATCCCGAACCGAAATCCCTGAGACAGCTAATTGGGAGCGGTAACTCGTTCAGATTGTTCAGTGCAGTGAGTACTGCATACTCCTTCAAAACATGCCTGGCTGCTGGCAGGCTGGCACACATTCTTCAAAAGTCTTACATCTGGTACCTACAGTCTTGCATTAAAGTTATGATCCTTGTAATCTTTAATTGTAGGTGAATTATACTGTACTCTTATGTAGTTACATTATTATATTATTTATTAGTATCGTAAGAAGTTACAAAGCTATAAAATAAAAATTATTAAACGTTAGATATATTACTTTGATTCGCGCCAAAATTTTTTCTTTAAAATATTTTTTTTGATCGATGCATTATAAAAACCCTTTTATCGTTTCTCTGTTCACTTATAAATATAAACTAGAACATTAGGCCTCAGAAGATGTTCGGTGATTCACACGGAGCCCGTAATCTTTGTAATCAAAGTTGGAGCTGTGACCCAAATCCGTGCAACCGGCGAGTACTTTCATTGTGAACGCTAAACTACACTCGTACACTTGCAAAATACAAACACTAACTTAATACACCCATTGCAGTCCACAGTACTGATACGCAATTTACGCACACTATGAAAAATGTGATACAAAGACGGGCTTTAAATGTAGAATACTGTAAGCATACAAAACCCACACAGACAAAACGCTCTCCGATAGATAAATGCGTGAAAGACATTACTATACACTGATAGAGATATGTGGTTATTAAAAGTTACATTCTGCGCAATTGATAGTTTGTTATTGTGTTTTTAGGTATACAATAGTCATACTTTATAATTAATCGAGAGGCTCAATAAAATATCTAACACACGAATAAAGTGAATGTTTATGTTCACTAAACATACACACACATGTATGCACTTGTGCGCAAAGCGTATTAGACATGAATATTCTTAGAATGTGTGAGAAACAGTGTATGGTATTGTGCTTTGGCTTTAGAGCGAGAAGAGATTCATATTATATATCATTTAAGAAGTGGGACACTATTCCCGTCTGTTTTTAATTAAGAAGTGTAATAATTTCTGATTGAACTAGAAACAGTGTTTGGCAATTAACAAACATTATCAAAACGAACCTAAAAAAAAAATATTTTTGTCAGCGTTTGCAGTCTTCAACGACGTAGTTATAGCTATATTGACTACTTTAGCATAATTTAACTATGGGGACCAGTGTTTCCTTAAGTATTATTACAGTTGGTTAATGGATAAACGGGTTGCAAGGTTGCAACATTGCTTTTGAATCATATTCGTGTCCTTTACACAGAAATCGTACAGGGAGTGTTTCATTCGCAATTATTTAAAAAAAAATTGTGTAGTTTCATCGTAATTGTGTTAATACCGTAGAGATTAAGACGTTAAAATTCGGACACAAAAATAAAATCAACTAGATTTTTTATCGGTACTGATCTTCGTAAACGCTGAAAATGTGATTAGTTACTAAGTTTAATGAGTTTTTATGACTCAATACGTAATAAGATATTCTATGGTCTTATTGAGTTAAGATTTGTTTAAGATCAAGTCTTAGGTAAATGTTAGTAGAGGAAAACCAATAACATTTATTCGAATAAAAATCAAAATAATGACAAAAAATGATCGCTAAGCAATGTCCCAAAAAACATATACAAATTGAGTAGGTAGATAATAAAAATAAATATGTAAAATTTTAACTATTATTTTTATGTGTTAATTTTAAACATTAGTTATGATAAGGCACCATTAAAAAATTTAGACAAAAATAGTTTTGTTAATTCTTGACGTGGTAAGATACAAAAAAATTTTTCTAAGCATAGTAAATTTAAAAAACCGAATTTGAAACTGTATCTAGCCAACAAAGAATCCTATAATTTTCCAAAATGTAACAACTTAATAACTGATCATCAAAAGGTGATTATCTGATTTTGTAAAGAAGCACAACACGTTAATATTGTCGAAAGTGCTTGTGTAATCACGTTTAGTAATAATTTACTGTCTGACCCTGCTTTTAGACAAGATATAATTACTAGTTTATGGATGCAATTTTGAGTATCAACTGTAAATATTTTATAACTACTATAAAAGCACTGTACTCTACTGGGCTATAAAAGCACTGTGACGAGGAACAGAAGTTCTTTTAACTATAGTACCTGTGGGAAAAGTAAACAATAGTGATTAATCTTTTTAACGAAATTACAAGTAATTAAGTAATTTTCTTTCATTAATTCATTCAATATAGCCTATCAGAATCCACTAATGAACACAAGCCTCTCCAAAATGCCTCATAAGGAAGATATCTGCCATAGTTGCCATGCTTGGCAGCAAGATTGGCAAATGCAGTATATTTTCTACTTGTTGTTAGGAAGACGCTGCTGCTTGTCCCCAGATTTGTGTTCCTCCTTGTTTTCCTCTGTGACCTCTTACGATCTGTTACCCATGAGCTGAGTGGATATTTATTTCAAGATTTCAGCGTATGCGTAAATCGAACGAATAATTAATATTTAAATGCTGAACGCAGCCCGGGTTAACTATAATCAAAGCGTCAAACAAATTATTCCTCCTCTGTGATTGTTGTTGCAAAATACGCGAAACACCAAGTAATAAAAAATAAGTTAAAATTATACGCAAAAATATCCCTAAAATTAATTGTAAATATTTTTTTTAGTTCTTTCCCTTCTATACTTTATTCAAATAAACTTATACAATTCCCAATAGTTGTAAGCACTGATATTTTAAACGAATCAAATTGTGCCATGATTACAACAGTAAAAATACTGGAAAGGCCAATAGATCGCTTTCAGTTATTACTCAAATCAGTGTCATACAAAACAGTCATAATCTTCACAGCACGTTACGCAATGCGCCGGCGGCTATGACGTAACCGAAACGAGCTCAGCGAAAGTTGCCACGCCAATTTCACTCACCTCCCTATCTTTCCCCCAATCCTCTATCTCTTTCCCACTACCCAGTCGTTCCGCTATACCTCACCTTCCTTTCAAACCAGTTTCCTCCTCTATCGCCTGATACAACTTTCGCATATCGTCTTCTCTTTCTACACCATCTTCACGGTCGGCTGGGTCCCATTTTTTCGGTTTCGCACGCGTTGGAGGCGTTGCCGCTGCGTAATCAATTGTTTCTCGCTTGTTTGGTCTGCGGATAAGCCTTGAGGGAAAATATTGAATGCGTAATATTAGTCGGTTATTATAGATATCCATTTGGTCTGTAATTATTCCAATTACAGTTCATATTTGTTTGAAAATCAATAAATACTTCTTTTGTAGCCTCGATTTGAATAATTCTACATACCTACTATTTTTTTAATGTTTTAGTTGCAGTAAGTTTGTAGCTAAAACAGATTTTATCATATATTTAACGTATGGCAAAAGATTGTCATTGGGTCAACATTAACTATTTTGGCAGCATTTTTTTATATTCACAAAATTAAAGTTGACATAAATAACTGAATTTTATAAGTAGACTATTGTATTCTATTGTTTATTTCAAGTTCAGTTTATCATATAAATGCATTTTGAATTCGTTGCCAAAAGGAGAAGGAGATGTCTCCATACATTCTTGATTTGAAAGAGATAGGCAGGTAGAACATCCATTTTAAAATAAATAGTTTGCATTTTTTAAATTACAATTCTCACAATATTTGTATCAAATTAAAACATTTCTAGTTATTACGATTTTTTTTCCAGTTAAATCGGTGCTATTATAATTTGGAAATCTGGTATATAAAATTTCGCCAAGGAACTGTTTAATAGATAAATAGACACGATGTTCTTGTATTGATAAATCACCTAAACGCAATTGGTAGGTATTTGCACAAGTTTCGGGTGATCGGAGCGCCGATGCCGGTGCCCAAGGTTGCAGTAGAAAGTAAACCCGAGAACATTCCACCAACAGCCTACGAGCTTTCGTCCCGCAAGGCTATCCGCTAGTGCCTTATATCTAGCCTTATCTCACTATTCACCTTTGAATTCGACCCGCTCGTTACTACAGATATATTGTTGACAGAGTGGGCGAGCCGTATCAGAGAATAGTTGAGAAATAATTATCCTAGATAATCCTGGAACTATTCCAAAGCACAAAGGATTAAAAAAATACTATATTTTATACTAATATGAGAAAATACTTTAAGCTTAACAAATTTATAAATTTACACAAAAAGTTTAAAGGCTAATGGCGCTTGCAATAACATTTGCGATTTAAAACTGTTACTTAAATAAATGAAATTTCGTTAGGCAATTTAAGTATTCATCTTGTAATAATATTATAAAGTGCTAAAAAATAACTAAAATAGAATTTAAAAAATATAACAGCCCTTCACAATTCCATTGTTGGACTAAGGCCTGCCAAGAAATGCCACAAAGCACGGTCCTGAGCCACCTGAATCCATCAACTTCCTGCCTGTCTTACCAGATCACTTCATTTAGTGGGCGGTTACTTGAAAAGTTTTCATCTCAATCAGCAAGAATATTTAGTAATTAATAATTTTCAATTTATTTTAATTTTATTTGTAGGTTACTTAATAATATTTTAGGATCCTGCCTTATATTTTGTTATTATCGATTCATTATATATTGATCTTTGATATCTTAAATAAAGTATTATTGATTTATTTATAATACCATTCTTTAGGAAATCGTGAGAGACGTTAAATTGTTTTTTAATCCAAATGAATGTTCTTACATCGTACTTATTAAAAATCAACTGACTTTAACCTTGAAAAGATTCAATAAAAGCAAAATATGATAGTAGCAGCTTGTAAATACTTTACATTGACATTCTTTTAACTTTTAGAGGATAAAGTACAATAGCTTATTTTAAAAATACCACTTTCATTTTTAACGGAAACGCGGATAAAAGTTTAGGGACAGGGACACCCGGTTTAAAAATGTATAACACGCTAGCACGGTAATCGTTAATTGTAACTTTAAATACCAATTACTATAGTTACAGCATATAAGCAGACTATATCAGGGCACAGGCCTTCTCTCGTTTTTGAAGAGTTTTTTGAGCAGCAACAGTCCTACAAAGCAATGGAATTATACTAAATAAAGTTGCTCAATAACATTTCTAAGATTCCTTTTCCGTATCAAATCAGAGGAGAGCTGTGTTTAGCTGTGAGCTGTTTACAGTATAATATGACGTATTTTCTATACAATATATACAAATAAATAAAATTGAAGTGTCTATTTGTAACATAGAAATAACATCTTTTTACTAAATGCATGTGAAATTATGTACGGTACTTGTAACAAAAAATTTTTTTTTTGTCTGACTGTCGGTATGTTTGTCGGTCTGTTTATTCCGGATAATCTCCGAAATGACTGATTCTGATGGGACTTTCACTGGCAGATAGCTGATATCATAAGGAGTAACTAAGGTTACTTTTATAATAGAAAAAAGTTTAGGGTTCCGCGCGAAAAAATCAAAACCCATGAACTCCAACCGTAATAAATTCCACGCGGACGAAGTCTCGGGGAAGAGCTTTTTTTTTAGGAAAAGGGTGACAAACGAGCACACAGTCTACCTGATGGTAAGTGGTTGCTGCGGCCCATAGACATCTACATCTATCCTCTATTACAAATCAAAATGTAGATGCGTTGTCACCCGTGAGGACTAAGATGGAATGCCTCATTTCCAGTAAAAAGGGCCTCCGGCCACCTGCACTCACCAAGCGAAACACAGAGGTAAACCTCTACTTCACGCTGGTATTCTGTGAGGTCGTGGTACCACCCCGGTTCGAGCCGGCCCATCCGTGCGACAGCAAAAGATGCCGCGTGGCTCTACCACTGTTAAAAGTTGCTAGCTAGTTGACAAATAAGAATTTATGCGTTGAAGTTCTGCAAGTTTCACAGGATCTTGGTTCAAAAGGGTCAGTTCGATGTCATGAGTATAATTTTAAAACTTTAAAATTTTGTTATCTTGTATAATGAAGCGTTACTATTTGGTTAATGTGACAATCGACATTGACCTGATAAAGTACTATTAGTAATGGTTCTTATATTTATGCTAGTACTACACACGGAATATAACTACTTTTACAGATCTTATCGCGTTTAAATTTAACTTAAATGATCGGGAATTGAAAAAGTTATATTTAAACGCGATAAAATCCGTAAAATTCATTTTATTCAACATTATAAACAATGAATACAACTGTTTTGTATGCATTTGAAGCATGCTCTGTTACAAAAGTTTACATAAAATAAATATAAAGTGCCTGCGATTATAGTAACACTTTTTAATTATTTTTTTCTGGAATAAGCCAAAGTCTAGCATTATTTTGTAGACTTGATATGCCATAGTTAATACCATAAATCAAAAAAATTAATGGAGTTGTTTTGTTTGTTTGAGGAGTTTTTTTGAGTAGTTTGAAATTTACAATGTAATTTATTTTCGAAATAGTTCCGGTACGCATTATTTATCTCTATTTGATAAAAAAATATTTCGCGAGGGACCAAACCGCTGAAAAGCTCAAAAAGCTTGAAAGCGCTACAGCCAACTTAACCACTTCCGAACCGATATCGAGCCTTCTATTTGTGGAGGCGAGATTGTGACTCATGTTGGTTGTTTTCGACCCTTTTCTTTTTGTTCCCGTGTTAAATCGCCGGAAGTATCATGGAGATTCCTCAACGCCCTTTTGACCAATTTCATTAGGACTGCTTTATTTTTTGGCGAATTAGTTTGGGGTTTTTCCATGACATAAAACTAAAGCACATTACCTCCTTCTGGAATTTTAAGTTATATTTTTTTTTGTAGAGAAAAAAATATTATGAGCGTACATCGATCTAATATTTCATTAGTTTTACGTATCCATTCACTATAAAGGATTATCCTCATTGTTATTTAAATATTCAAATGCGAAAGTAGGTCTGTTATGTATATATTTGTTATCTTTACAAGTAACCAACCGATCTCGTTATTTTTTTGTACATGACAGCTTAAATTCTAAAGAGAGCATAGACTATTAAATATATTTTTTATTTTAAATATTGCAGCAAAATGAGGTTTAAATGAAAATAATAATTACACACGGACAAACATCGCAAATAAAATTAGCAAATTTAACGTACTACTACTTATCTGTTATACAGCCTTAGCGAAATCCATTTTTAATTGCCAAGCAAACAATTAATGTGTATTAAGTAATTATATATAAACACATTGTTACGGCCGGCAGCTGCCTATCCCAGGAGTAGAATCCTTCGCGGCCCATAGACGAAGAAGCTACAGGCAGATGCTGGTCGGGCGTCCTCACGCCACGGGTTAAAAGTCTAATTACACTAAACAATCCGGGGGGAGCGTTACAATTATTGAACAGAGCTTACTTACCTCTATTCAAGGCGACTGGTCCCTCAGGATTCGGTCAGGTCTCGTGTGGATGTATTGTGCTAGAAAGTAAAGGTCAGTGATGTGTATTTGGGTGTGGCTGGTAGTGTTATTGACCTTATTTGACCGTTCCCCCTGCAGCAGTTCGGCCCTCAGCTCCTCTCCAAGCTAAGGTCGCCTTCCGCAGTCACTTTCTTCCTTTGTTACGATTGACTCGCGAAAATGAACACAGAACGTACGGGTCAAAGGTCACCGTTATTTCTAGAATATTAACTACCGCACTAGTAACTAATACAGTCGAATCCACTTATACAGATTCTGCGTTAAACCTAAAGTCCCGGGTAAAACTCTCAACACGCGCTACCATTCCCAGTGGTATATTTACTATACGCGCCTAACATAAAATTAGATCTAAGAGCTCCCAAACAAACGGACCGCGCCTTCTATCTCGACGCCCAGAAGACTTCTAATCTTTCGCTCTCGACTCCCACCGTTCAGTAAGCTCGGACGTTCAACACGCACGAACGTCATCCCGTATCAGCCGAGCCGAGAGCCATCTAACGTCGATGCCTGACACCAACGCTTTTGCGTAAACAAACCCCCGTCCCGGACATAAGGATTTAGGTCCGCGAGCAAACCGGTCAGCGGGACAGGGTCGCGACGGCAAGTTGCAAGATCGAATCTACAACCAAACTAGGCCACCCTACGCACCCAATCAGATCTTGCAACCCTGACCAACGCCTCAAAATTACAGCCCCAACGTGGGCTAGCCGGAGAGTTGAACTGGATGCCCTTCCTGGTCATCGCAGCACATAAATAAGTCCTATTTCTAGACAGAAGTCAGACGACCTCCTTCAAACACCTATCTGCGCTCCTATGATTAGTTCCGCAACTCGACCGGATCAGGTCTGCAAACAGCGACGCGACACGAAGCGGCCCAGAGGGACCTTCAAGCTTCAGTGCAGAGAGCACCCCCAAATTCCCCATGAACGTCGTCTGTGGAGAGCTGACCGAAACGCACAGATGGTCCCTAGCAGGTGATCCTATGCTCATATTTCAACTAATTTTTCAAAGGCATCAATGTTCAATTACAGAATTAATTAAAACAAGTAATCACCGATGCACATAGGTCAACTTGGCAAAGTAAACAAAAATAAACGTAAGAGACAGCCTATTTCTTATTTTAAATAAATATCTTAGACAGTGCCAACAAAATCTAAATCAAAGAGAATTTACTCTTATTTCCTTTGGCAACCACAGGGTTATCTAATTTTAACCTTCCTTATCACAAAGCAAAATGATTAAACACTATCACAAACATATACATAATTTTCAAAATAGAGCGCCATTCAAATTTCAAATGAATTCAAACTTCCCTTCAGCACAGGCGCGACAATCAAATACAATTACAAGCATACGCACAAGCATTAAAAAAGGGCACACAATTTAATCTCCATTTTCCGTGCAACAACAAACGCAGTGATCAAATGTATTTACAAAACATATGCAGCAGCATTTAAAGGAGTATTTTAAATTCAATTCTTTTAATCACAACCGCTACAATATGAATTTCGCGGAAAACTCAAAGCATTTTAATTTAAATTTAAAGAATTTTTAGCTAAGTGCTCGACCAAACCAAATCCTATACCCCTTGAGAGCGTGATTCAACGCTCCAGGGGGCCCTAATCTTCCCACCACCAAGTGGAGGCCACACCGCGTGAACCCGATACTAACAGAGCGCAACCGCTAACGGTCGCCACTCGGGTTGTACGCCCTCACTGAGGCCTTCGGCTACAGACAGCTTGACAAGTGGACTGTTGACGGCTTAAGGCTCAGTAGAGGCAGCCATGGTGGGAGCTAAGGCGGCAGCTAGCTAGGGCCGCCTCCATCAAATGGGGTACAGTGGTACACCAGTCGCGGCCACTCAGCTAACGGGAGTGGGAAGGGTCCAGCGGACCGATGAGTGGCCGTGAAGTTCCTCTTCGCACGCTGAGGGGGGGTGATGACACCCCCGCCCCTGGGGGAATTACCCCCCGACTGGTCGGGGGAGGGACCCCTTTCAAACCTAGGGGCCTGGTGGCTAGCCGGCGGGCGCCGAGCGTCGCCCGTCAGAGGGAGTGGCGGAGCGCCCCCGCCCGTGGGGGTCGAGGGCCTGGCAGTGCCCCGAGAGGAGACGCCGTTTGCACCCAGGCACAGTACGGCATGGTGATTGCCCTGGCAATGCAGACAGAGCCGCTGGTGCGGACAGTCTCGCTGAAGGTGCCCTTCCAAACAGGAGTAGCACCAGCGGCGCTCCTTGACGATAGTTCGCCTCGCCGGAACCGGCCCACTCAATAATTTTGGGCAAGACGTTACCCGGTGATCAGATGCTCGACAATAGGAGCAGGGGGGGGGGGGGGGGGGGGTTGACGACGACTTGCCCGGCGGATTTCGCCTCTCACTGGGCACGGCTCGTAAGTCGTCGACGGTGCCCGCCGCGTGCTCGATCTGTCGGCACTGCTCCTCCAAAAACCGCAGCAGGTCATAGAAGGGCGGAATATAGGAGGCCTCGTCCCCGCCGTACCTCTCCTCAAAATGCATTTGAAGGTCGAGAGGTAGACGGGACAGCACGATGCGGAGCAACAAGAAGGCCCATTCGCCCACTGGTAAATCCAGCCGCCTCAACATATTACAGGCCACCAAGACTGGATCCAACAGGTCCGGACGTAGTCTGGCCCGGTCACTCAGCAGCGGGAGGCTCAGAAGCTGCTTAACATGTTCGTCCGCAATTCGCCGGACGTTGGCGTATCTTCTGGCTAGGAGGTCCCGAGCAGTCTGGTAGGCGTCGTCCGACAAGCTCAAATGGCTGACAACGCCCAGGGCCTCCCCCTCCAGTGAGGCCAAGAGGTACGCCATCTTCTGGCTCGGAGTCAAGTCACTCCGGGCGTCCATTAGGCCGTCGAAAAGACCAACGAAGGTCAGCCACTCGGAAAGGACCCCGGAGAACTTTGGCAAGTCCAGAGTTGGGAGTCGTCCCAACAGCTCCGGCTGAGGCTGCTTCCGAACGGACTCGGGCAGGCCACTCGTCCGAGCTTCACGCGCCTCTTCGGCATACCTGCCTTCAGCCTCGATCAACTCGTCCGTGAGCCACAAGAACTGCTCGTAGTCTGCGAAGCAGGAGTCCAGGACTCCCTTTTCCACATCCGAATCCTCGAGCTCAGCGTAAGCCTCCTCCACTGCAGCCCTTCGAGCATCGACCTGCTCGAACCGCTTCATCAAATTATGGACCCTATCCGGTCGACCTATCAAAGCATGGGCGCTGGTGGCCCAGCGTAACTCAGTCCGCAGGCAACGGATTAGCATCTTGGGCGAGGACATCACTACTAAATACAAATTACGACGCCGCTCGAGCACAATTACAAAAATAACAAATAAAAAATACAAAAAAATTAACAGCTAACCAATGCAGTTCCTATCAAATCGAGTTGAATAGAAATTACACAAATAAGAACCGCTATTTATTAAATCAAACACAAGTTAGTACAAAAGAAAAGGCAAATCAAATTAACAATAACAAATACTAGTGCGATCAAATCAAGTTAAATTCAAATTACGTAAATACAAATTACCACTCTTTAGTTCAAATACAAATTACAATACGAAAGATACATAACGAAGATACACATCAACAAAAAATACCTTGCTCGGAAATCGACCCTTCGATAAGTAATACACTACAACCATCCGACAACGATAATTAACCGATTACGTAAAAATAACCATCTACCTACATGACGCAATCTCCCGCTTGCGCGCGAACCGGGCGTGGTTTTTCAAATTTACCCGCAAACAACAAAGCAAGCTAACAAAGAAAGGAATTTTATTATTACGTATATAATAAAAAAATATATTTTTACGTATTACGGACGGGCGTGATTGTAGACACAAAATTAAACCAATCAACCCAACGCTCCCTGCCACCAAAATTATTTAATTTTTATCAAATACTATGGTCGGTGGATCGACCGGGAATCGATCCCAGCACCGCGTTCTGCTACCAAAATTTACGGCCGGCAGCTGCCTATCCCAGGAGTAGAATCCTTCGCGGCCCATAGACGAAGAAGCTACAGGCAGATGCTGGTCGGGCGTCCTCACGCCACGGGTTAAAAGTCTAATTACACTAAACAATCCGGGGGGAGCGTTACAATTATTGAACAGAGCTTACTTACCTCTATTCAAGGCGACTGGTCCCTCAGGATTCGGTCAGGTCTCGTGTGGATGTATTGTGCTAGAAAGTAAAGGTCAGTGATGTGTATTTGGGTGTGGCTGGTAGTGTTATTGACCTTATTTGACCGTTCCCCCTGCAGCAGTTCGGCCCTCAGCTCCTCTCCAAGCTAAGGTCGCCTTCCGCAGTCACTTTCTTCCTTTGTTACGATTGACTCGCGAAAATGAACACAGAACGTACGGGTCAAAGGTCACCGTTATTTCTAGAATATTAACTACCGCACTAGTAACTAATACAGTCGAATCCACTTATACAGATTCTGCGTTAAACCTAAAGTCCCGGGTAAAACTCTCAACACGCGCTACCATTCCCAGTGGTATATTTACTATACGCGCCTAACATAAAATTAGATCTAAGAGCTCCCAAACAAACGGACCGCGCCTTCTATCTCGACGCCCAGAAGACTTCTAATCTTTCGCTCTCGACTCCCACCGTTCAGTAAGCTCGGACGTTCAACACGCACGAACGTCATCCCGTATCAGCCGAGCCGAGAGCCATCTAACGTCGATGCCTGACACCAACGCTTTTGCGTAAACACACATACTTACTTAACAAGACTTTGTAAATAACTTACGGCGTCATCAAGTTATTTACAATTTTTTAATTCGGTATAAAGCTCATCGCACTACATACCGGATAAGCTTGTTAGTAATAATATAAAACTGACCAAAAGATAATAAATAAGGAGAAGGCCAGAAAGTTTTCTTTGGTCTGGGAAATGTGAGGAAGGTAAAATGATTTACAGACTAATTATACTGGCCATCTTATCCTAAGGCTTTAATATAAAAAAGCTATAACATTTCACAAATATTGGTTTCTGCGGTGATTTCTACCCAAGATCTTGGATTAAGACAAGAATTATTATGGTAAATATGAGTTAACACTATACTGCTGTCAGTCATGTTTTAAATGTATTACTCTGTACAAAGTGACTGACACGGCCACTTAAAGGTACTCATATATGCTCATATTTCAATTTTTGTAATATTATTTTTTTGATATTTTAGACGACTTCGTGTAGAATTTAATTATTTATAATTTTTTACGTGGTAGAGCCATATGGATAGCTATATAGATCGGCTCGACTAGCCGCTTAACACTGTTCTGTTTCGTATGGTAAGTGTAGAGAATTGGAGACCCCCTTTACTGGAAAGGAGGCATTCCATCTTCGTCCTCACGGGTGACAAAGTATTTGCATTTTGATTATTTATTGAGGATAGATGTAGATGTCTACGGGTCACAACAACCACTTACCATCAGGTGGACTATGTACTCGTTTGCTACCCTATCTTATAAAAAAATATATGATAATGTATCGTCACACTGCGTTTATTAGTAGTTATATCGTATTTATTTATCGTTTATTACTCTTTGGTAATTTGTATCCATTACTGTCATGAAAAGGTTTCTGCAAATGTGTTTTTAAAATTACAGATATACATAATTATTAAACGCTAATTTATTTCTTAGAACCCAATAATCTGACGTGTTATTCAGTACATACTAATATCAATATAATATTCGTGTTGCACGATATATGTGCATCTTTCATGCAAAGTCAAAGTTCGCAACGCAACCTTCAAGAGGGAAACCAATCAACTATCTAATAAACTGGCAAGCGAAATAAATTGCGCTTCGTATCTTGAATAATTCATTATCGAAAAGCCTTATTATTGGCTTTATAGCAGTTACGAAATAAATATAGAAAGATATGTTATTGCTTTAGCCACAATTGATTTTAAATTTCGCTTATGGTTTCGCTAATAGAGATAGGGCATACAGATCAGGCATTTTGATAAAGTAGGAGAATTCGACACTATTTATTTTGAAAGTCCATCCATTACAACCTATAAAAGTCCACTGCTGGACATAGGCCTCACTCCTAGATTGCCTCATGGGGGGATTTTGGCATAGTTGTCACGCTTGGCAAGCGGGTCGGCAACCGCAGTTTTTGAAGTGAAAACTTCTTTAGAATCGTTGTGATTTGAAACTCGATGAAATTAATAAGCGACACTAAAAGAAACAAACATTTACGTCTATAGGATTCAGCCTGCGAGAGAATGAGATAGAATATAGTATACAATGTTTCCTATTACCTACAATATAACATATAGCGTATAATATAATTATTAAACTTGGTAATAATATAATAAATAAAATTATAATAAATAAAGCCTACAGTTAGACTACTAACACTGTCAAATATTACATAATTTAGAGGACGAAGATTATGAAGAAATATATCCAGTTGAAATAGAACAACGATTTGATTGGATGGAAGTAGTTGAACCATAAAATATTCAAGAGAAATTGATTTAAGTAGAAGAGAAATTGATATCAGATACAAATGGTATTCTACTTCAAATGAACAACAACTGAATTTATTAGAATAATGTATTGAAAATGAAAAATTGCAAACAATGAAAGAAACCTTAGCCTCAGTAATCAAAATTACTTGCCAAAATTTTGTTTTTTCTAATGAGCAGGAGTGATTGATACTTTTAAAAAACAACTCGGCTACCTACTAGGTTACGAAAAAGGACAACCTATTAAAAGAATTGTTGTACAAGACAAAGCTGGTTCTGGAAGGTGGACATTAATCAATTATTTGACTTTTCGATTGAATCAAACGTTGGAACTCTCATCTTATCAATTGCTTGCACCAACTGGTGCTGCTGCTGTAGATATTGACTGTACAATTCATCCTAAGCTTTTATTCGTAGTAAATAAAACATTCAAAGATCTTTACCTGCACTTGCTCAATTTCAAGAAGAACTTTATGGGTGTAAATTAATTGTCATTGATGAGATGAATATGATGGGATGTAGTCTTTTAAGGAAAATTGATCTAAGATCTAAGGAAAATTGATCTAAGCTTTTCCGTCATGACAAGATGAACCGTTTCTCGGATTATAATATGTATATATTTGTGGAGATATCAATTAGTTGCCGCTCTGTATTGTACTGTTCTGATATTCTGCATTCATCTCATTCTCTCGAAGTTTAATTTTCTGAAAGTTTCACTTCTATCGCGTGTGAACTGCACTGCACACATGTTTTTATTTTCTTATTTTCAGTTTGTTATCAGGAAGATGTTGCTTTCCATCTCCTGTTTCATTTTCCCTCTGATGCCTCTGACCACACCCTCGGGACAATATGGGGTTGTGGATATTCTACTACTAAGCTAACACTGACATAGCACAATGGATCTGTAGGCTTATTAACCCCCGATGAAAACAGAGAGGTGTTATAAGTTTGTAGTGTGTATCTGTGTATCTGTGTCTGACAGTGGCATCATAACTCCTGAACGGATGAATCGATATTGATTCAGTTGTTTTCCATTTGAAAAGTGTCTTAATCGAAAGTGTTCTTAGTTAAGTTTCAATAAACTCTGTTCAGTTGTTTGAAGATCATGCGCTTCTTTTTTGTTTTGGGGGTTTTCAAATTTTTTAATTTAAGATATTTTAGTAGATACGGATGGTCTTAGTGGCTTGAAGAACTGACAACGGCATGGGAAAAAATAATGTTCTGTAATGGCGCCTCATACTTAATGGAAAGAGCAGTGTTGCGGGCCTTACCATTAGATGGTGTGTCGATAAAATGAATGAACCTATGAAACATGAAACATTTACTAGGCGTAGACCGCCGCGCCAAGCGGAGTATGTGCACTGCTATGTTCTGGTCTAAAAGGTAGAGATAATAAAAGATAAAGATAGAGCCAATATAATCACAGACTGAGAAACTCCATTTTAATCTTCAGTGGTGACAACGCATCTGTAGTCTATTTTTGTATAAAGTTGGTAGCAGGTGTAGGTGGCCTGCAATATCTCTTTATACTCAAGTAGACTTCGCTTGTTACTTCAATGTTATAAAAAAAATGGAGGGAGTCAACACTATGGACTGTGCTCATTTATTTAAGAAAAAATGTTTCGAGTGCATATCGAGTCTACCACTTCGCAATGAAACAGCGCTGTGGATGGTTCCTGTCCCCCGCATTATATCCATCTTATGAATGATCTTAGGATGTCTGTAGAATGTTACTTTACTTTTAAACATAATATAATCTGTAACGGTGATATCCGCAACAGGACAGAAGTAACCGACAAAGCCCCATAGACCCAGTTAGCTGAAGCTCGACGAACAATCTATGGACAAACAAGGTTTTAAACTTTGTACTAGCAAGTCTCCCACTAGATGGAGTAACAACCTGGAAGGACATATTATGTGGTAGAGCCATGCTGCAACTATTTTATGGTTGTAGCACGAATGGGTCGGCTCGACCAGGGAAGCACCACGCTTTCACACAATACCAGTGTAAAAGAGAAGCTCAACGCTGCTGTGTTTCGTATGGTGATTGTAGAGAACCGGATACCCTTTTTACTGGAAACGAGGCATTCCATCTTAGTCCTCACAGGTAACAACGCATCTCTATTTTGATTCGTAATCGAAGATAGATGTAGATTGTCTATGGGCTACAGCAACCACTTACAATCAGATGGACTGTGTGCTCGTTTGTCACCCTTATCCTATAAAAAAAACATGCAGGAAGTTAATATTCGAGCATTGTAGCATTCCTGGGGAGGATTTATGTTCAGCAGAGGACTTGTGAAAGGCTGTGATGATGATGAAGATGATGATGATAAAACGTTTTATCCAGCTGAGAACAGACTCTAAACTTTCATATATGAAAAGTATGGGTTTCTAATTTTGGTATAATTATTAATTTATATAAATTTTTAGATCAAGAAGGTAGGAAACGTCACACTTCACGTCACTTCAAATCTTTAGTTCCTATTAATGAAGTTCAATTGATAGTTTCCCTATCCGCGCAAAAGATACAATAGTTAAACAATCGAAAGGTCCATAACTGATTCATGGAACAGGGAAAGCGTTAAATATCAGCTAAAAATTTTGTAAGGCACTTAGAATATTATGAAAATAGTGCTTTTTTTTAAATTTGTGTAACATATATTAAATCACTTTTGATTTTGAACTTTTTAATAGCAGCATAAAATAATTGACGTAAGACGACCATCTCAAAATGGTTATAGCAATAATAAAATTAAAAAGATAAAATCCTGTTTTCACTAGACAGGACTGACCTCTAAAACTGTTTCGCAAAGCTAAACGCTCAGGTCATGTTGCACCATGGTGTTGTAAGCTCGACAATACTTGCCACATAATATATTCTATGTTATACTATATTAAGTTGTCACATTGTGGGCAAAATAACGTGCACCAAAATCGATTATAATCATTGAGCTTATTCGCATTTCGTTTAACAAATTACCATAAGAAAGAAGGTCACGTGTGTACGAACACAATGCCCCTTGCATTGTGTTCGTACACACGTAATTAAACCAGCCTCAAAAACTAGTCATGCAGTTGAAAATTTCAAGTTTGAATTTTTTTACTTTAGTATTTGGTCGTCACATCATTTTATCTTTTAGGAATTCTCAGTAGCGTTCAGTAGTTGATGCTCGAGGATTAATTAACTAATATCCCCCAGACCGAATTACGAAAATGGCAGCAGATTCAACTGAAACTAGCTATCTGCGCAGGTCAGGATTATAGTGCACGAAACTGTGCGCAAACATAGATGCACTATCTGTCTTTTCACTCTAAAGATGTCAGGTGTAAGAACAACAACTTATTGTATTTTGGTATCGGGTTGAAACATCCTCAACTTTCTCTAGCGTCAACTCCTCACTGCTAATGAGAATTTCTGGACACAAAACAAAACAACTGATTTTGGTGCACTCTCAATTCCCTTCACTCTCATAGTGCGATGGAACGATAATCCGATACGACCGGAGAGAGATCAGGCGAAGGATCAACGGCTTTACTTGTTTTCCACGGAGGTGAAACACCGTCAACTTCATGACTCTCTGAGTTTCTAAACCGGGACCTATCGATCAGCAATAGCGTTTACGACCGCTAGAGTAATGAGGTAGTCAACCATTTATGCAGTGATCAACGTTTATGATATTTATATTAATCCATCCAAGGGAAACACCACGGCGCAAATAGGGTGACGACATATCGCTAAACCTTTTTCACTGCATTGGAAGACGATTTTTTTTATAGGAGTCAAAGGGCAAACGAGCATGCGGCTCACTTGATGGTAAGTGACTACCGCCGCCCATAAACAACCGCAAAACCCGGAGAATTGCAGGTGCATTGCCGGCCTTTTAAAAAGGAGTAGGCTCTTTTCTTGAAGGTCCCTAAGCCGTATCGGTCCGGAAAAATCGCTGATGGTAATCAATTCCACAAGGAAGTCGTACGAGGAATAAATCATCTTCTAAATCGCACAGTGGTGGACAGCCAATCATCCAGATGGTATGGATGATATCGGGAGTTCTACCGCGATGTGCGTTCGTGAAATTTAGCGGCTGGGATTGATCCGAACAATTCCTCAGAGCACTCCCCGTAGTAGATGCGAAAGAAAATGCAAAGGGATGCAACATCTCTTCGCAGTGCCATTTAGATCGAAAAGGACTCTAACAGTGGTAGAGCCACGCGGCAGCTTTTGCTGTCGCACGGATGGGCCGGCTCGAACCGGGGTGGTACCACGACCTCACAGAATACCAGTGTGAAGTAGTGGTTTACCTCTGCGTTTCGCTTGGTGAGTGCAGGTGGCCGGAGGCCACGTTATGCGAATCGTCGATGAGCCAGTTTTTTTTTTATAGGATAAGGGTGACAAACGAGTACACAGTTGCCCTAATGGTAAGTGGCGGCTGCGGCTTATATATATTAACATCTATCCTCGATTACAAATCAAAATGCAGATGCGTTGTCACCTGTCAGGACTAAGAGTAATGCCTCGTTTCCAGTAAAAGGGTCTCCGGTTCTCTACACTCACTATACAAAACACAACAGCGTTAGGTAGCTATTTTACGCTGGTATTCTGTGGCCCTTCCTAGGTCGAGCCGACCAATTCTTGCTACAACTATGTTAATATAGCTGCAGCAAGGCTCTACCACCTTGTTGTCTTATTTTCATTATAATATAATATTTTATTATTTGAACTTAAATAAGAACACAAAAATTAGGTTAATTAACCCACAATTAATTATTATATAACAATTGCATTTCAGTTTATTGCGAAGGTTCGATTTCTTGCTTCAATTGTTCTCATTAACAATCTGGTGATAGGTAAAACGATTTTCGGATTTCTCGATGCGCTAAATCAATTAAAAAGCCATTTAGTAGTAACTAAAATAGACTAATTGGTTCCGTTTCTCTTTCGAAGTAATTTACGTCGAAAAGGAGAATTCATTACGTCATGTCATAACATTTAATTTTAGTATTAGTCAGATAAGGTTCATTGTATTCGCACGCGACAGAACTATCGGTGTCAGTAGTGTTGACTTGGAACAATTTTAAATGACTAATAGAAAAATGTTACGAAGTTATTGATTTTAAATTTACAAAGTATCTTGATATCTTTCTTCTAATAATCTTAGTATTTTGAATCCCATATTTATACAAATTGCTACCTTTTGAATGTGATGTTATATATTATATAACCCCTCAACACTAAATGAAATCCATCCTGGCTATGTGTAAAATATCGATAATCTGTAACTGTCATCCATCGCGGTGGTCAATTTCCGCCATTTTCCGCAATTTTACCACAAGGTAGCATGGTGATCATGAGGCCCGTGTTTGTATCCCGGGTCGGGACAAATATCATTTACTGAGGTTTCTTTCAAGAAATTATTTTTATTCTACTGCAGCAACTGGCATTTAGACTTAATATTTGGTCACACTTAATACGCTGGGCGTTGTATCTTCCCATTGGTACCGTATGCGGAATTTGGGCAAAGCATTTTTAAAGGTTAGATGTCCTTAACTTCTATAATTTTTCCAGATTTGCTATATACTAGACCTATAAGAATATGGTGTGTTGAAATAATATGGGGAAAAAACATAAAACGAATAAAAAAAATTACACGTCAGTCTGGAAAATTCCATTAATTGACAAGAGCCACTCTCTACTTGTAAAAACAATTTGCCTTAATCGTCTCGCTTAACAGACGGACAAGTGATAGTGATTGTTATCTATAAATATATCTAGTGTTATGTTAATATTTAATCTATATCCTCGAAGCAGACCATATTACACGGATGATACATTACCCTTACGTACTATATAAATAATTTACTCAATTCATGGTTTCTTTACATTATATACATATATAATGTTATGGTTTATACAATACATATATATATATATATATATATATATATCACATAGTGTTGAGGGGATAAGGTATGAGAATTATCCCTGCAACTACCACTAATTCTTCCTTTTTGTATTTAGTTCTGATACTGTAATTTATCGATTCATTCATTACAACCTATTTAATTCCACTTAGATCACCCGATCAATTGTTTCATAAGCATTAGCAGACGTATTAGCAACCATAGTTTCATTTTTAATTCGTTATTAGAACGACGATATTGTCCAACTACTAGTTTGTTTCTCCTATCGCCTCTTATGGAGTGACACCCATGAAGTGACATAGGGTGATAAATATTCTTACAAAGCCACTACACGGTAAAAGTAATATAAAGCGGTCATTTATTATACCATTTTTTTTGCGATAATGTAAGGTACCATTTCGTCCCACAGACGATGTAGAAATTCGCTATAGACATTTACAATGAAGCACGGTAAAAAAGAGTTGCAGATGGCGAGTTAGCTACCTTAAAAAGACGGTGATGCTTATTGAAAATAAGCAGCTAAGGTTCGAGCAGTTAGTACAACCACCGCCATCCCACGTTCCAAGCGTAGGGATTAAGATCAATGCTCTAAAGCAAACTATCCATATTCAGACGTGGACTACTTTGGACTGATGACGTTTAGACCCGAGCTTGTGTAGATATTTGGAGTAACATTAATTACATGCACAATTTCATGATTATATTGATAAAGTTATTATTATAATTAAGTTTAAGAATGATCTGTTATGACATGATCCGCATGTTCTATTTCTAAATTGAATTTATTAAGAAAATTACTTAATGGCAACATTAAAATAATGCAACCGCCATTAAACCTTCGTTTAAAAGAAGCCTTTTAATAGTGTATGCCTGAGGGCTTGACCGAGACCCGTCAAAACCAAGGTATATAAGGCCATAAAAACAATTAGCAAGCCGTATCAAAGAAATAACAATTTTATGATTATTATTATGGTTCAACTAAAAATATAGGATAAGTGGAAGTGTTCCGCTCCACCTACATTATAGTTGCAGCACGAATGGGCTGGCTCTACCAGAGAGGACCTAATTTTTTTATAGGATAGGGTGACAAACGAGTACACAGTCCACCTGATGGTAAGTGGTTGCTGTGAATCATAGACGTCTACATTTATCCTCAATAAAGAATCAAAATGCAGATGCGTCGTAATCCGTGAGGACTTAGATGCAATGCCTCTTTTCCAGTAAAATTGGTCTCCGGTTCTATACACTCCCCATACGAAACAGCAATGTTACGGTACAATTTACGCTGGTATTCTGTGAGAGCGTGGTCCTTCGTATAAGAATAACTGTGTAAAACAACAGCTTAATACTGTTGTTTAGTATAGTGAGTGAAGAGAACCGAAAACTTTTTTTACTGGTAACATTGGTGTGTTATCTTAGCCCTCAAAGGTGAAAAAAAGCAAATTGATTTTTAATCGTGGATAGATGTAGATGTGTATTGGCCTCACTATTCATTTTTTGAAATCACGTGGTCTGTGCTAGTTTGTCATACATAAACTATAAAGATGTACGTGTCATATCGTATTGAGTGTCGCAATAGGTAAAATTAAATTTAAAAAATTAAAATAAACAAATATATTACAATTGTATTATCTTCAATACACAAACGTTCAGTCCACTAATAAGGGCAATAATTATCTCAAATAAGGTAGTGACCAATGAAGTTAAGCACTATGCAAACTTAAAATAAAAAAGATATGTATTATCTTTGTATCCGGCTCTTAAACTACTAAAATGTAGATCAGACTAAGTTAAAAGCACATACTACCCCAGAACTCTTCAGATGGCTATGTTGGCCAATTTTTTATACTAGTAAATCAAACGATACTATATTTATAAAAAAATACAATTTTCGTTTACATCGTCTCCTTCGAGGGCATAAATATTAACATAACACTAGATATATTTATAGATAACAATCACTATCATTGTTCTGTCTGTTAAGCGTGACAATTAAGGCAAATTGTTCTTACAAGTAGAGAGTGGCTCTTGTCAATTAATGGAATTTTCCAGGCTGATATGTAATTTTTTTATTCGAGTTATGTTTTTTTCCCATATTATTTCAACACGCCATATTCTTATATGTCTAGTATATTGCACTTTTAAGATTTAGTGCTCGCTGTTAGTTTCACAGTACGCAAGCAACCCGGGTTCTATCCCCGCGGGCACCATAAAAATCGTTAATTGTAATTTTAAATGCTGATTTACCACGTGCTCGGCGGTGTAGGAAAACATCGTGAGAAAACCTGCATGTCTGAGAAATAAGAAAAAAATATTACGAAGACATGAGAAGTTCGCCTACAAGCGTCAGAAATGAAAGGAGCCCTGTGCCCAGCAGTGGCACGTATGTATATAGGTTGTAACTTATGGCACATTTATTAATGATTTTCTGTTTAAAATTGTTGAATGGTTTAATGATGAAAAATTATAGAACTCAAGGACATCTAACATTTAAAAATGCCCAAATTCCACACACGGTACCAGTGCGAAGATACAACGCCAAGCGTATTAAGTGTGGCCAAATATTTCAAGTCTAAATGCCAGTTTCTGCAATATAATATAAAGAATTTCTTGAAAGAAACATCAATGAATGATATTTGTCCCGAACAGGTATACAAACGCGGGCCACATGATCACCATGCTGCCTCGTGCGTCTAGCGATCATTAGCGCTGCTAAGAAATATGAATGTCCTAAGAATAATACATACTTCAAGCACATAACATAAAGTTCTTTAAACTCACACACAAAACACTTTGCTACCTTCGCAATAACGTTACCGTTACAACCTATTAAAGCCCACTGCTGAACATAGACCTCCCCATAGATTCACTCATAAGGAAATCTTTGCCATGATTGTCACGCTTGGCAAGCGGCTTGGCAACCGCAGTTTTTGATTTTTACTCGTTATTAGGAAAATGCTGCTGCCCATCTCCCGATTTGTTTTCCTCTGTAGGCTCTTACAACACCTTCGGGGTAATATGAGGTAGTGGATATTCTTACTATGCTACTTCACGGTTATTTAGTTAGAAGGACCCTTCATAAGCCATGATTTGAACCCGAGACTTGTAGTGTTATGCTACTTACATATCATTTTATTAATTTTTCCATTCTGTTTTTGATTTTCTGCATCACTTTTCACGCTATTAGCTATACTACTAACATATCATTTTACACTATTTTCCATTCTGTTTTTGATTTTCTGCATTTATATTTTGCATCACCTTTATTTCCATAGGATCCTGTAACGTTTTTACACAATAACAAATCATTTTCCATAGATTAAAAACCAAAAATTTTATATTTGACAGCCATTATTTATATGGTTGTTATGGTAACTTTTATTCAAATTCGTCACTTTTGTGTTGTTCCTAATTTAATATTTTCACATAAATACTCTATGGCTATAGGTCATTTACAATAAATTTCCTTTGAATTTAAATAATTTCTCGTTCTCCCAAAAAAGGTATAAAAGCCGAACAATTGGAGAATACAGAAAAAAGTCTCGCTTCAGTTCTCAAACGAGAAACATCCCGGGCCTTATCCCGGGGCCGCATTGCCCCGGGATCCTGCAAGCCTCCATCTACACGTGAAGTCGTCGGCGAAGTCTACTTCAAGCGCGGGGCCACACTACTCCGGGCGCTACGACTGCTTGCTCCAGGCGCCGAGTGCACCTACTGCCTGCGCTACCTTTCGGCGCTGCGACTGCTTGCTCCAAGTGCTGAGCGCACCTACCCCAGGCGCTACGTGCGCCGGCTCCGGACGCTGCGTGTGCCCAGTCCAGGCGCTGCGTGCCGTCGCCGCTAAGAAACCTCAAGCTCCGCGTGTGCCTACTTCTACAAAAGCAGCGTGTCACTTCAACCTTTAGGCTCCACTATAATACTATATTCTCCTATTCTGCTATCTTTATTTTTTTTAAATCTAATTGTAATCTCACTTCATCCATCATCATCATATTTAATTTTTTTTATAAAATTGTAAATACCTTTCTAAAACTTTAAATATATTATTTTATTGGTCTACTTTTGTTGTTTTGTTGTTCTTAGGTTAGGTTCTATATATTTTTCTTTTTAAATGTCGCTTCACGACAGACTATCCGTAAACCAATATTTGTAATGAGACGGTTGTGATTTTTTTTATAGGATAGGGTGACAAACGAGCACACAGTCCACCTGATGGTAAGTGATTGCTGTGGCCCATAGACATCTACATTTATCCTCGTTTGCGAATCAAAATGCAGATGCGTTGTCACCCGTGAGGACTAAGATAGAATGCCTCTTTTCCAGTAAAAAGGGTCTCCGGTTCTATACACTCACCATACAAAACACAGCAGCATGAAGCTGCTATTTGACGCTAATATTCTGTGAGAGCGTGGTCCTTCCCCGGTCGAGCCGACCCATTTGTGCTACAACTATACTACTAATATAGCTGCAGTATGGCTCTACCACGTAAAATAAGTGACTGAAGGTTTTTAAGCTTTTCTTTTACTAATTTCTCGAAAAGAAGCATACGTGCATTAGAGATGTCATTACTAGTGAAGTTACTATTAATGACATCTTTAATGAAAATTATAAGATAAATATTCCTAATAAGTCTGAGATATTTTCTTATTACTAAGTAGGTATAACTTATTTGTTTGATTTTAGAAACCTCTTTCTCTATGCTCATTTACAACTAGTAAATACTTATACTTAATGGTACTTTAAACAAACAGTTAATACAACAACAAAAAAAACGGTTAATTTATAAAGAATATAAAGATATACTGTAATTTATTTATATAAGTACACCTTATAATTATATAAATTAGTTTAATTAATTAGTTTAATTTAATCGGGAAGTAAGTTAACGTCAAAGGAAGTAAAAAAGCGAAATGGTTGAAGTATAACAAACCGGTAATTTTTGTGCATCCGTATACTATAGATGATTTCTTTGCGAATGTTCGTAACTGCGACCCTGAAAGCGCGACGGTCACGAGGAAGGAGGAAGCCTGGGGCTCTAAAAATTCACAACACACGAACCTACATATACGCGTAATTTTCGGCGAGCGACGTGTTGGTGGTATCTTCCTCGTTAAGTTTGTTACACAATAAGCCTTAATAAAAAACGTTGTAAATTTAGAATAAAGTAATTATAAATACTCTTTGGCTTTGAAAACTTACTTACTTACTACTTACTTCACAAACGAGACAAATATTTTCTTAAACACAAATGAAAAGCATGTTTGCGCCTGCAATTTTATGTTTAAATTTAAAGTTAAAATATTGTCAGTTGGCATTGAAATAAATTTAAATGAAATCTTACAACCAAAGAAATTAAAATACTCTTTGACAAATGTTAACATAACGTTTTGAATTAAAATGCTAACGTACCAAATGAGATTCCTCTTGAATAAATGGCGATCGGCGATAGAAACTCCGCAGGTGTATTCTATATCTATTGTCATTTCTTTTGAAGGCAAATGATACATTTTTAATCATCAAACCATGTTTTATGGCAAAACTACAAAACAAAAATATTATGGCTCATAAATGAGATGCAAACCCGAGCAGACTAGTCTCCACAAGGGACCAGATGGTATGTTCACTAGTATGACGCATGTGGCAGTCATTAAAGCAGAAATACAAATTGCTGGTTAGTCTCATAGTGCTATGAATACGTTTATGTCTTTGCATAGTTTACTCCGATTGCATCACATAACCGTTACAACGGGCTCGGACAGGTTGAGTTTGAACATTTCTATGTTAGAGCTCACAGCACTATGATATATTCTGCCTACTTGATAGCTTCCGAAACCATTTAGGTGTTGTCGCTATTAACGAACCGCGTATTGTGTAATGGTGGTGTAAGAATATCTACTACCCCATGTTGTCCCAATCCCGTGGTTGCCGCAAGAGGCTACAAAGGGAAACAAATCAGGAGATGGGCAGCAGCGTCTTTATAATAACCAATAAAAAAAACTGTCAATGCGTTTGCCAAGCGTGGCAACTATGGCAAATATCACCCCTATGAGGCAATCTATGGTGGAGGCCTACGTTCAGCAGTGGACTTGATTGATATGATTTTTATTTTCGATCAGTTAATAGTCAGCCGTTGAAAACCGGATATCCTCAAATAGGAATTTGCATTATTGACTGTTGGTTTTGCGATCACTATATACTTTGACAAGTCATAAGACTGGAAACTGAGAACTATTAGAGATGGCTATCGCCACGTAATGAATATTAATGGATTTCCTTGCTACTTATCTTCATTAAAATCATGTTACGCACGGAACTTACTAGAACAACCACTAAAATATTTTTTAAAGTAATTATAAATCATTCCGGTTACGTTTCGCCAAACTCTCATATCCTCGAAACAAATTTTTTTGCGAAATTCTTCATAATTTTATCGTTCACCTCGACCGTGTGCGCATAAAAATAACATTTAAAAATTTTTTTCGTTTCTTTTAAATAACAATTTCAGATCTGTGACGGGCTTGGGGCCAAACTCAAGTTATATTCACGTAAAATATAATTCAAGGCAATGAACCGCGTTCAAACTACTACTTTCTATGTTCTGTGTTAACCGCGGTTACCAACCTATCTCCCAAGATGACAATTAGCCATAATTAATTGATAATCCGAAATTCGAAATTCAAAGTATTCATAAATAAATGGTCATCTTGATTACCTAAAATTTAAATAGCATTACAGATAAAGCCATAAACAAGTAAATAGATAACTTACCCAGGTAAATCCAAGATGGATCGGTATTCAATCATATTATTCATATTTATGCACTAAATAATCAATAGCAGTATCAAGATGATGAGGTTGACAAACGAGTTTACAATCAACTTGATGGTTAGTGAATCCTCAATGCGCCTCAGCGCATAGACAAACATGTATTCTCTATTAAGGGTATAAATGTAAATGGTTTGCGCCCCTAAAGACTATGATAGAATGCCTCGTTACCAGTAAAATGGGTCACCGGTTCTTTACTCCATACGAAACAGCAGCATTTAGTTGTTATTTTACACTGGTATTCTGGGAGAACGTGGTTTTTTAAAAGTTGAGCCGATCCCTCTGTGATCTCTGGGCTCTAACAGTTTATTTATGAGACTGACATTTAAATAAGAAAAATAAAACATTGTTCTTAGTGTGTCGCAGAAGAAAATCCTCGATTGTCTATAGAGCCTATTTTACCTGCGCGCACGCAGCACATCGTCCGCGTAGTCGCTTGAATGACAAATTTCATTGGGCCTTGAAGACGAATATATTTTCCTAGCGCGCGCGTGATTTAAATACGAGAAAATGTATTTTTTGTTAGTGGCTTAACAATGCTACTTATAAAATAATCAAGTAGAATTGTAGTTGTAAAATGCTTGACAAGGACACTTTTTGTTGTTTGCTTAAAAACGAAATAAGTTTTATTTTTAATTTGAAATAATTCTTCATGTAAACAAAATAATAAGCAATGCTGATTTTGAAATTGTTTCGAGACTGTTCTTATATAAGGCCTAAAATAAGGGATCGTATTTATTTTATTATAAATTATTTTATTAATAAATTATTGACTTTCATTTCACCTCCAAAAGGCATCATAAATTAGGCTGAATGAGGTGAAGCCAATGTCTAGTAATTTGAAAACAATACATGTCAAGTTTATCTATGTCAAGTTATCAAACGCAATTGTTTTTTTAAAGCTAGCATTATAATTTTTTATATTTTACGTTGCTTGATTTCTATTCGATTAGATTCATTCACAATACACCTTGCGTTAACCACAAGGAATAGAGTTTTTAAAGATCTAATTTATTTTAATAATAATAATTATGTTTCTTTTCTATATAATAAGAATGACACACAAACACACAGTTCACGCGATGGCAATGTAGACATAGACATTTACGTCTATCCACGACTAAGAATCAAAATGCAAATACGTTTTCACCCCTTTAAGACTAAGATGAAACGCCTCATTTTCAGTAAAACAGTCTATGGTTCTCTACACTCATCATATGAAACACAGTAGCATTAAGCTAGTAAGTACGTTACGCTGTTATATCTCACAGGACTACTGTCCTTCCACGTTCGAACCAACCCATTCCTGTTACAATCACAATGATTTCTGCAACGTGGCTCTACCAAATTAATAAAAGGCTACGAACAGATGTTACGGTACAAAGATTTCTTTAAAATTAATTTAAATCAACCGATTTTTTCTTACTCATGGGCTGTTTCATCGATATCATGATCAAATGATAATCAAATACCATGTTATATTATGTTAATATAAGGTTAATGTAAACACGAACATAATATGACCTATGTAAAATATCACTTTATGAGTTTATTACTTTTTTATGCTGAGCAAAAGTAGCGAACTCTTCAGCCCACTCTATGACGTCATTATTAGTAATAGTTTGAAATCTATTAAAAATAACTACTGGTTATAAAACAAAAATAATTAAAATTAGTGTTTATTTAACTTTTTTGAAAATACAAAAACGACACTAAAGATTTACACGGAATTGTAGACCGATCGAGAGACCGAGAGAGTGATACTTGGGTAATTTCATCAGTTCGGATATTCGCATCAGTTTCATGATTTTTTTATAAATATGTTTGATAACCGCAGTGGCCGGACGTATGGTTGCAGAGCTACAAGGCCGTGAGTTCGAATCCCGCACGGAACTACAACTATTTAAGTCCCACTGTTGGGCACATGCCTCCTCTCATTTTTGAGAAAATAATGGAGGAAAGGAATGCTAGGTGTATGCCTTAAAACGGTTCAATTCCAACCGACAACAATCAAATTGTAAATTGCTATTTTAAGTTCTGGTTTACCACTTGCTCAGCTTTGAAGGAAAGCATCGTGAGGAAACTTGCGGGCGTGAGGAATAAAATATGTCGAGAACTGACAAATTACTCCAGGTATGTGGTTTCTAAAATATTATTTAACAAGCACGGTATACGAATAGGGCAACGTCAACCCAATGGCTTAGTATAGGTTGCTACCGCCTGGGGCTACCAAAGCAAAAATGCTAACCTTCCCCGTCCCCCTCTACCATCTTCGCAAGTATTTAAAAAATCTAAAATAGACTTCTATAGTCTTTTTAAATTATTTAAAGATGAATAAAACAATATAATTTATTTTATTACACCTATCCCTTCTCCTGGCATGTATTTGTGTAGGCAGAAAACAGATCCTATTTTCACAACTTTCAATGTTACAATATTAATTACACTTTAAAAAAAGTCTTTATTAAGAACTCATTGTCATATTTTTTGATCATTTAAAAGTGAAAGTCGACAACTCACTTTCTTCCCCAAAATGATATATATTCAAGAATTCCCTTGAAATAAAATAACCCCTTCGCCTCCACCCATGATACGCTAATATATGAAGTGGAATAACTACATTATCTTTTTTTTAATACAAAACCTCACCTGCAAGGACATCCTGCTGATTAACGAGTGTTATTCTGACGTCTGTCTATTAGGTGGGAAATACATTTAAAAACGCAACCAGCGTTCTTGGCACGATACCGCGGGGAGTAGGACTGTATGATAATTAAGTTACTAGTTTTAGTTTTTTTTATTAAAGTTTTTAATATTGTATATAATAAGTTTTTTTTATAGGAAAAGGGTGACAAACGAGCACACAGTCCACCTGATGGTAAGTGGTTGCTGCGGCCCATAGACATCTACATCTATCCTCTATTACAAATCAAAATGTAGATGCGTTGTCACCCGTGAGGACTAAGATGGAATGCCTCATTTCCAGTAAAAAGGGCCTCCGGCCACCTGCACTCACCAAGCGAAACGCAGAGGTAAATATCTACTTCACGCTGGTTTTCTGTGAGGTCGTGGTACGACCCCGGTTCGAGCCGGCCCATCCGTGCGACAGCAAAAGCTGCCGCGTGGCTCTACCACTGTTAAATATTATTTATAAATAGATGCAGAAACCAAGTTATGTAGACTAGTAATCAGTCACTAAGCAACCGATATATAGCCCTCCCCTCCTGCTATGAGTAAGCTTAGAGTAGCTCGGAGAGGTTTCAGCTCGGAGTTTCTGTGTGAAATCTGAAGCGAAAATATCCTCAGCAAAACAGAGTAATCGGCATAATTCAACGGATCAGTAAACCGAAGTAATCAGTAAGTATAATGGTCAGTAGGGAACACGGAACGTAATAATGCCCCGGGCAGTTTGCGCATATGGATGAGAGCATCCACGACTTTTTCTGCCACCAGGGCGGCGCCACTAGAAACTGAGGTATAATATTTGACAGATTTCAAAGCGGGGAAGTTAATTCGTTCGCAAAATGTAAAATTTATTGTTTCTTTTTGTACTATTAGCTATATTTTATAATAATAACATTAAAAACAAATAAACCAAACCACAGATATTCATAAAAGTAGAAAAATTAAAATTAATATAAAAATGTGTAAAAAATTAAAGAACAAACCACTGACGCATTGTTTTGTGTATTTATATAATATTCTAGAAGCAGATACACTTTTATTAAAAAAAAAAACTACTTCTCTATTAAATTACATTGTGTAACAAAAACTTTAGCTCAGTGTAAACTAGCGACATCTAGTGAGCAGATAATTATTAGCCCTCATTGCACAAGGGCAAACATTCAAACCTGGAACAATTGTTAGTAGGCCACACAAAGGGCTACCTATTCCAAGCGGAATTCCGTGCGGAATTCCGTGCGGTATTCCACTTGGAATGGTAGCCCTTACGCCCCCCCCCCCCCGAATGGGTTCCCGCCATGTTGTGGCGGGGAGCTTAGTAGCCGCCGTGGCTTGGTCAACCGCGGTGAACAAAGAGGAACCCCTTGGCTGGCCCGTGGTGTAGGGCCGGCCCGAGGTGGCCACTCCGAGTGGGCTTGACGAGCCCACTTCGGATGTGTGTCGGTGGGCTGCGGTGAGAGGGGTGTCCGCTCCCTCTACCGCTGCAGCCGAGGTGGAGTCGCGGAGGAAGAGGAGTGTTGGTATGGCTATGCGCCACTCGCCCTATCCTCCGCGACTCAGACGGGGCCGCACCGTTAATTGATGCGGTGATGGTGGGGCTGCGGGGGGAGAGGAGTGTTGGTATTGCGAGGTGCCTTTCTCCCTACCCTCCGCAGCCGAATCGTGGTTGGCGACGGAGCCATAGACCAGATCCGCCGCTGGGGTCAATAAGGCCGGTGCTTTTGAGTGCTAGTTTTTCCTGGCCCCGTGGCCTTCGCGCATCGGACACGGGGGCGTCTGATGTACATTGGAAATTGGAGGCTGAGGAGGAGGGCGCGCCATGTGTTCTGGTGCGCTTTACCTAAGAAGGAGATAGGGGAGGAGTAGTCCTCTCCCGAGGAGAGGCCGCCATGGGGAGGCCAGCGCAGGTGGGGCCGCGGATGTGTGCGAAAGCGTTCCCGTGGTCCTGCCAATATGCGACGAAGGTGGAACACCATAGGGTTTTAGTCGGTGCGAGTCCGACATAACCTGTCCTTGCCCCCGCGAGGCGGATATGCGTAGGCATTTCCCCATGTATAAAAAAGGTAGCCTTTACGCGCAACTCTTTGTATGTCTCTGGTGTAGATGTGTATTAAGACTTCAAAGTTATTAAATGGTATATTAATTAATAATGTTACTATTGCGTATTAATAGTCAAAGTCAATACTATTTATTGTAAGTTATTTGTTTATTTCTTAAATTATCATTTTTCTATTTGTGTTTTCAATATTTTATCTATTTTATATTATGTTTGTTTAGTTATTATTAAACATAATAAATCATAATATTTTAAAACGCAAGCACACTATTAAGGAATCCTTAATCAATTAATATTCATTAAAGGTTGTATCTATGAATAATTGAAATTGACAGACAGGCGTTTACATAACAATTTTATATGTAAGTATATCTACAAACACAAGTTACAAGTTTTTGTATCGTCAACATTCATTACATAGATTCAGATAAAAACTACCTTTGTAGGAAAATTCTAGTAAGAAAAACACTTAAGTTTATTTATTACCTATGATAAAGAGCATAATCTCATCGTATATATTATTTAATGCAATTTTATATGTTTTATAATATCAATACTTCAATAGAACATAGTATGTAATTAGATTTATCTACCGACTTAAAAAAAAATGTTTTTGTTAAAAAGTTCAAAAACTGTTATTTTTTGTGTTACCACATAAATTTTTCTGGGTGAACTGATTTCGATGATTCTTTTTTTGTTTGAAAACTGGTGCTTCTCATATGGTCATATATAAATTGATCGAGGTCTGACCAATCGTTTTTGAGTTATTCTTAATAATTTATATTAAGGCTTTAACTACTCTGAATGACCTTGACGAAACGGCTATCGCAGAGATTTTAGCCAACGTCAAAACCGTCTAGCAACTACGTTCTGTATTACTTATAAAAGTGCAAAGATTAATAGACTGCAGAGATGACAAATACAAAAGTGACATACTGCCCGTTATGCTTGCGCATCACTGAGAATTATGTTGTAGTTACGCATCTTCAATTACATTGTGCTGTAGCTTTGTCCGGTAGGCGTCACGAGCTATCAAGTGTTCAAGTTTCAAGTACGTAAGAGTTTTTTTTTTATTATATATGTTAAATCGTATTTATTTGTATCGTATTAGTAGATCTGGGTCAAAGGGTTCGCTGTAAATTTTTCCCGGGTTTGATCCTCGACAGCACGAATGCAATTTGTAATTGCGAATTTCGTCAACACGCATTGGGGCAGTTCGGCGGGCATTTCCTTGCCTTAAAACCCTCTCAGAAATAAAAAAAGAGTTCTGTGCCCAGTAGAGGGACTTGTATAGCCTTTTACATTACTTTGTAGCAATATTTATATTATTTATATTATATTATATTATATTATATTTATATTATATTAGATACAGAAGGGTACCTTATGCTGACAAAAATATCACGTGGAGGCGACGAAAACGTAAAACATCTTTGTACCTAGATAAAACGTTCGAAAGATTGTCAATCATATCATACGCCACATTTTCTATAGAGCGTAGAACATTGCAGATAGGGCAAAATAAAAAATAATCCAAAATATTATGGGAACTATTTATTAATAATATATACATTTATAGGTATTTATAATAAAAACAATGAACAAGCTGCAAGGTTCAGCTAATAATGTTTCTTGAAACACAATTGTAAAATTCCTGTTTTAATGTTTACCAATGGTTATTTGATGAATCGTAGTCAAGATCACTTCATATAAAATATATTTAATTAAAATTGACACATGACCCCTATTTGGCTTTCTGCTTACAACTCGTCGGAAATTTGAAAAGAAGATTTTGTCTTTTCACACAAGTATTGTTTACAACTGGCGTGGTTTCGAAAAGCGTGATCATCATCAAAATCGTGTCAGCGGTATATAATCAATTAAATACTGAAATTTTTGAATTTTTTTTTATTTTTTTTTTGTTATATCTTCTTAAAAACTGACGCCATCTGACTATTTTTTTCTAACGCAAAAGGATAAGTTAGACTAAGTTAGATAAACTTGGATAAGTTTGTAATTTTTTTAATTTTATCACAAAATATCCGCAATAAATTATTACCTTTTCTAAAGTGATTCTCTCCTCTTAGTTTCGGCGTGACTGTAGGATGTTATACTGAGTCACCGTCAGTTACTAAGCGGCCATAAATCATTATATGTATGTATAGACATACATATATTAATTTTTTGATTTTAATATTTATGTTTTTTTTTAATTTTGATTGATTTTTTAAACCTGTTAAAATTATTTTTCCATACCAATTGATGGTCCTGAGTATAATGCCAGTTATGCTCTTTGGCTGAAGTTATTTTTTATTTTATGCTCAATTGCAGACAAAACAATATTGATAGCGCATTTCTAAAACAAAACTTTACCTCTTTTTTTCTAATGGAGCTATTATGAGTGTGCACCTAACACGGCGGAATAGTTATTATTATCTATAAGACCATTTGCAGAAACAGTTTTTAATTTTTTAAACAGTGGTTAATAGTTATGAGTATAATATTTTATCTGCTGCTTTGTTTATAGTGCCTTGAGCAACACTTTACCGGTTTCTGTACAGAAAATGATGCTGGCTTTGCAAATATGGATGGCCGCTACCTTTGAATATAATACCCGCTATGTTACACTTATTTACATAGAAACTTTAATTATCATTTGCATAAAATTCTAAATAGCACTTTTTACACAAGAAAGTAAACTTTTAGATCAGTCCATCTTGTTTTTCACTAATTAAGTGAAAAGTAAAACCAACCAATAGGTGCCGTAATTTAAAAATTCTTGCAACATTTTATAGAAAAGCATGACCTTATCATAATATAATAGTCAATCATTTAGCCATGTGATATAACTTTTATGTGTGCCAGTCAAACATTATTGATGATTTTCGGGTCATTATACTGGAAATAGTCTTTTAAATATTTTGTAGTACAATTAATAATCTTCAGTATGATTGACCGTGTATATGACTTTTATAACTCTATGTTATTTTTGATGTAAATTATTATTGCAGATAAAAGCCCTTTCACATTTATTGTATTCTCGAATTAAATTAATCAAAATGAAAATAAGAATTTTGGCTCTTTATAACTGATCTTTAAATGTAAAACACTGACTTGAAATTATATAATTATCGGCATTTTTTAATTCATTGAACTTTTTTAAGATTGTGTTGAAACTCTATTGGTAAAAAAAACAAATATATATATATATATATATATATATATATATATATATATATATATATATATATATTATAGTTCTCGATGAAAATAAAGTATGCGCGTTACATCGCATCCCATCAAGAATTTCTAATGTAATTCTTGGTGTAAAGCTAAGACGTGATAATAACTGTAAACAATAGAATAACAAAACAATGAAAATATTTGTAAATACTTGCTTTATAACCAACTAAATATTATTTGACCGTAATAAAATAAAACAAGGTAGTCTTCGGCCTGAAAGTAAAAATATATATTTTCGATTATTTTTGCAATATCTAACAGCCGGATCAGCGCGCGATTCTTATTCATCTAAAGATGCTAAATTTCAGCAAGCACTGTTAAATTCAATAGGAGTGACAGAAAAGCGGTTCTTGATATAGAAGGGTAAATAAATTATTTAACCTATAAAGTAAAATCACTTTGTTAAAAATCAAAATAGCCCAATAGCTTTATTAACATGAGATATATAATTGTAGGAGTGCTTACAATACTTAACATTATTTTACTGAACTCTCTGAAAGTTTTTTTTAATAGAATAAGGGTGACAAACGAGCACACAGTCCACCTGATGGTAAGTGGTTGCTACGGCCCATAGACATCTACATCTATTCTCGATTACGTATCAAAATTTAGATGCGTTGTCATCCGTGAGAACTAAGTTGTAATGCCTCGTTTCCAGTAAAAAGGTTCTCCGGTTCTCTACAATCACCATACCAAACACAGCAGGGTTAAACTGCTATTTTACATGGTATGCCGTGAGAGCGTGGTCCTTCCCCGGTCGAGCCGACCCATTCGTGCTACAACTATACCTACTACTAATATAGCTGCAGCATGGCTCTACCACGTAAGAAAAAATTGACGTTGAAAATCTGGAGGTCCGGTAGTGCCCCCGCCAAGTCGAGCAAAAAAACGGGACGGCCGTACCATCCCTTTCTCGAAGCAGTTCAGGCCATTTCTGAAACCCTATAACTTCGTTATGGATAAAACTAGAAGCCTGAGCCTTTTTACTAAACAAGTAGGCATTGTATAAACTCGGCATATTCCAAATTTTATTAAATTTGAACCAGTAGTTTAAGAATTATAACTAGTCAAAGTTTCTTAATTTTGTCACTCACTGACTGACCGATCATCAAAACTCTGAGGCACTTCTAGCAGACATAGAAACTTCAAATTTGGAATAAAATTATTGTTTAATATATAAATCAAGGAAAAATTAAAATATTTTACAATTTCGGTCCACTTTTCGAGATATATCAACTGCATAAATAACTTTGTAATCCCATATAAACATATAGTATTACAAAGTTACATTTGCAGTGAATAAATCAGTGTACTTATATATGTATAATGGAATAATAGGTGTAAATAGCTACCTAGATATAACTATCTACAAAAATAAATGAGATGCCATTAAAAACATAACTTATAAAAAAAGCCAAGTCTCGCAACTCAGTTCTTCTACCGTAAAAAGTTGTGAGATCCATGTAATACCAAGTCGGTTAATTTATTCAATTCATAGATTAATACATAGACTTGGCAATCGCACTAAACAATCTAATTTAATATAATATATATTACTTGTGAGATATATTGTGTTTTCATGCGATTGCCAAGTCAATCTATGTATCAATCTATGGACTGAATAAATTAACCGACTTGGTATTACATGGATCTCACAAATTTTTACGGTAGAAGAACTCATTTGCGAGACTTGGCTTTTTTTACAAGTTATGTTTTTAATAGCATTTAAGTATTTTCAGAAGCAATTTTGCAATTATTTTCTATTGAGTGAATTTTTGTGGAATCGTGTTTTGCAATCCGCCACCTGAAATACGTACAATAATTTTTCGATAACGATGTGAAATTACAAAACGATCCCCATGCATATCAATGTGGCTCTATACAGCCTCTTAATATGAACATACCTCGGGATTCAGAGATTTTAAAAGTTTTCATGCATAGATAATGGAAGATATAATATTATATTATTACTGTCTCGTGTGAGGCAACCTTTATACTAATATACATATTCTCATCATATTTTTATGGTTAGTTAGAAAAATTATATCTAAATGCAAACTTTCTCAGGGTAATTTTTTTTTCTATTTTTACCCAGCAAGTAGCAAAGCAACTACAATCCCATCGGTAAGTGGTTATGTAGCCTAAGATGGTGAATTGCACTGACTTAACAAAAACCTATTCAGTCTTGCCTAATAGTACTAGGTAAGTATTATTTGCGACCTATTTGTGTATGTGTGTGTGTGTGTGTGTGTGTGTGTGTGTGTGTGTGTGTGTTGTGTGTGTGTGTGTGTGTGTGTGTGTGTGTGTGTGTGTGTGTGTGTGTGTGTGTGTGTGTGAAGAAAAGCGTATGAGAATACGTGAAGAGGAATAAAGGTTGAGTACTACTTCGCTTACCTGTACGAGGTTGCCACTCGAGAACCTTTCTTCCTATTTTTTATATATTTTCCAAGTTACATAGCCATCCCTTTGCCATTTCACTGTAAAATTCCGTTGGGCTATGTCAGTTACTCTGGTTCTACTGCGAATATCTTCATTTCTAACTTTATCACGTAGAGAAACCCCTCTCCAATTTAAAATTTTTTCATTTTTTAGATGATAGTTTGTCTAACATAAAAAAAACCAAAACCCAAGAATGTCTATTTAGTTATTTATACTTAGGGAAGCACCACTTTTTTATTTATTTAAATTGTTTGATTTAATTTGAGAACAGTGTACCTAAATGTAAGTATCTGTATCTATATTCCCCTCGAATAATATTTTATAGTCATACTCATAAAAACAGCGTTTTATTGTAATACATAATTATAAAATTCAGTATCAACTAATTAATAAAAATATGCATCAATAAAATTACATAGGTAATAAAAACTATCGAAATCTAAGTAACGAGAGCATGTTGGTCGTTCCACATCTAAATTATATAAAAATGCATTTTTCAATTTCACTAATCAACGTCGCCGCGAAAATTTCTTCTTCTTTGGGCACTTTAAAAACAAATTTATTTAGAAAATAATATTTACAGTTACCAGTGTACAGATATTAACTAAATTAAGTATTTCTAGTCATAAAAAATATTTATAATTGAGTATAAACTTTTAAAAAACTAATATATAATTGAATAAAGTCGCCCCGACACCGAAGCGCGGTCCAGCCTCGACAATGTCCGAAAACGGACTGTGACAGGCTGACAGGGCGACAGAGCATGCGCGCTCGCGTAAATATATTCAATTTCAGGGAAAAATGATATTTTCTCTTATAAAACGGGGAATAAAAATAAAACTCTCAATTAAAAATATTAATATTTTTAAGGCCTTTTTTTTAGTGTAAGAACTATTTAAAAAGCTTGTACCGTTTTGGAGAAATTTTGCAAAATATGACAAAGATAGATACTCTTTGGGGATTTTTTTTCTAATAAGGGGTTGACAAAAATACAATTTTGTTCAATTAAAAACATTTACCAAATCCTCTTCTGTTACCGTGTATTTTTTCTTTGTGGATTAAATGAACAGTTATTGAGATTTTTTTACTTAAATATCCAAGATTTAGGCATTTCAACCACTGTTAAGGCCTTAAAGTCGGTTGTACAAAATATTTAATTTTAAAATTATTTTACGTGGTAGTCACTTTTCGTCATAGTGGCAGCAGCACTATCTATCGGTATATCTACTAGAGTACTAGAAAAAGACTACGCTCGAACAGAATATAAAAAAAACTATTGGTAAATTTGGTAAATCCAATTGTGCATAACCTAAGCGCATTAAAAAAATACGTATAACATGATTTTTTAAAGTAGTTTAATTACACACAAGTTTTCGCTAATAACCTTATTATTTTATTAGATTATATTTCCAATTTTCCAATAACTTTATGTCAAAATTCAATTTAAAAAAGTTTGGAAAATCCAATAGTGCACGACTCATAATGCTCGTATGATCATCATATCATCATTCAGGTCACTCCATAAAATCAAAGACGTATTTAAGTATAAATATACTTAAATATATACATCCTACTTACTTTTAGTATGTAGTATTATTATTTATTCTGTGCTTTTAAAATATTGTAATAAAAATCTCTGATTATTATTATAATCAAGTATATATGAAATTTGGTTTTTCGAATATTTTGTACTAGCTGTGCCCCGCGGTTTCACCCGCGTCATCACGTGTCCGTGGTGCGCGATATGACCTAGTTCAAGCATTTTATAACGGCTAGGGTTTAAGCGTCGTTCGCGCGCCCAGCCAAGTATTGAATTATTTTAATTTTACATTATCTCTTAAACTATGCGTCCAAATAACATGGTATAAAGAACAAAGTTTATCTTCATAAAATTGTCTTGATGATGAAGTAACTTTCGTTCGTAAGGATAAATAGGCCATGCCTAATAATAACGCTCATAAATCACTTTTAAATTTCCATATTTTTTGTCACAAAATACCAAATTATGGCTTATGTATAAGAAATAGACTTATGGTATCGCGGACTTTTTTTAGACGGAGTAAAGGTCTATATTTTTCTAGAACATTGTATTTACGTATCCCTAACGATAACATCAGCGTACGTGGATAAATCATTTCAGGAGTGCTTTTTCTTCTGACTTGATTAACAAATATCCATATTTTAGGCTAGCTGAGTAATATAGCTTAATGCTAGTAGCCTATACTATTTCACATGAATCTGGCTATAATATTCAAAAAGAATTTTTCAAATCGGACTGGTAGTTCCAGAGATTAGCGCGTTTAAACAAACAAAAAAAAAACAAAAAAAACTCTTCCGCTTTATTATATTATAGTATTAGTATAGATTTGAACAGCGATCTTTTTGAGCCTCTGCAAACAAACGATACAGTATCCACTCACGACGACGGTTGACGCCGAATTGAGTGAGTGAGGCAGTCTATTTAGTAAAATAAATTATTACAAGGCTCCTAAAACACCGAAAGTTTCCGGATTACTACGCCGAAAAAAATAAAATATAACTAAACAAAAGAAAATTAAACCGCCATTTACATTTCATGGCTTCCCACATGATAGATGAAGAGACTAAAAAAATAGATTGAGTTAAACAAGTGATATTTTCAAAAGTTATCGTGTTTACCACTCCATGCGGACATGATAAATCTACACTATAAGCCACTAAAACCACTTTTTATGTAAATATAGAAATTAATCGATTTAAGAAAAGTATTAATAAGTTCAATAATCATTTATATTTCTGACAATGTGTTTTTATATCATTTATATGTTTAACATGATTGTTAGATACGATTTTATGCGACAAAACGTTGGTATCTTGATTTTTAGGCGCTAGTAGAACATACCTACGCGCTTTTTCGCTTAAGGCGTCCCATAGTATCATTTATGCTTTAGCTTTAGCTCTTGTGTTTTTCTAATAGTGAGTGTCGAAAATCATAAACCCTTATTAATGGTAACGGGGGATTCCATCTTAATCCTAAACTGTGACAAATCATCTGCAAATTGATTCTAAATCGAAAACAGATTATATAAACATCGGATTGCAGTTTCCGAGACAATGATTCCAATATATTCAAACCCGAGAACAAAAATATTTTCCACTTTCAAATTACTTGTCTCTTTATGTAGGATTAGAATACTTACCAGTTTAACTTGACATGCGAGTTTCATCGTATCATGCGCTCGCGGCTTTACCACATTAACTGAAATCACTATATTTAAACCTAAGGAATACATAAAGGAGCCGCGCCTCGTCAACTATGCGACTGTACTGCGTCTCTCATCTCTGTAGGGATTACACAAGTAATCCATGCTTCAAATTGGCTACATCTAGTGATGGTAAATGTCAAAGAGCTGTCCCTAAAATAATAAACATATAAATAAAACTAATGATCCCGACAGACACTCCGTAACTATGATGGTGACGATAACACATGTTCAGTTGAGTAAGTATTTGTATAAATATTCTTTTGTGAGACTTCCCATATAAGGTAAATCGCACTTCGTTCTTCATGACCAGGAAAAAACAACTAAGGAGAAAAAAGATAGCTCCATAATTACGCTCATAATGTAGTGACAACATGCCTATCGCTTACATTAATAATGTTTTCTAATGCCTTAAGCAGCTTCAAGCGTCATTTATCGAAGTAATTTCATTAAAAATCGAATGAACAACGTTGTCAACAACGTTATTTATTCGATCAAAATAAGGGACTACAGTGCCATAAATGTATTTATGTCCACTTAATCGGTCATTGATCAGTACTTATCTACTTATATTATGTTGAAACTAATATCTCGTTAATATATTTTTGAATCAACTTAATTTTTTGCCTGAATATTAGGTTGCTAGGTTGTAGAATATGTCAACGGCATTTTCCTGACATCAACTCTAAATAATAAAACATAAAACACTGCGCTTGACAGGCAGAGTTGACAACCCTGTCTTGTCAATTGTGACGACAACCCTGCTAAGTTTATACTGGCAAACATCCCCCCTTATGAGGTAATCTATGGAGGAGACCAATGTTTAGCGGCATTCAGGAGGACCTTTGATAGGCTATAGGTAGGACTGATAATATAAGGAAAGAAGTAAAACTTCTATTACTGCGATATGGATATCAGTTAAACCAATAGCATTTATTGCTTGCAAAAAATTTTTAGCCTTTGCTAAAACGGTACAAACACATGCAATGTTGCTGATTTCGCATAGTACTGTTTAATGACAGTATGAATGAAATAAAAAATTAAATACAACTACATACTTCTATTACTTCTTTAAATGTGGAAAGGAAAGGTTCCCACATTCAGCTAAATAACTAACGAAACCTTATCGATCAAAAATGGTAAAATTAAAAAATTTGTACAACCACTTCAATATAAATAGAATGAGAACATCATCAATGTAGTCGAAGTCCATCAAATACGCATTATTAAGAATAACTCAAAAACTACTGGTCAGAGAAGCTGGACCTTCCAAATAAAAAAAAATTATCAAAATCGGTTCACGTAGAAAAAAGTTCTGGGGTAACATAAAAAAATACAATCGAATTGAGAACCTTCTCCTTTTTTTGAGGTCGATTGAAAAAATAAACAAATATGCATTCAAAAATACTACATGTCTGGTTTGAAATTTTCATAAGGACGAGGGCAGTAACATTTTTAAAAATGTATAATACTTTTATTTATTTAAACACCAAGATTTTCTTCAGTATCGTGGAGGCACTGTGCATACATAAATTTCACTAGGAAGGCATCTAGACCCAGAACAATTAGTAATGTATAGAACATTAAACCTTAAAATATTATCACTTATATCTTATATATTTTCATTAAAATTGTTGAATTTTGTTATCTTTTTCAATATACTTATAGGCCTTACAAATACTTTTTCCGTGCTAGATTCGAACGCGCGGCCCTCAGCGCCGCAACTCAGTTCTAAGTCACTGTGCCACGTAGAATCTGGATTCAGCTAGAATTTAAAGATTTTAAATTAACCTGTTACTTTTGGTCTCCGTCTACATTATTGAAAAAGATAAATAAATTCAACAATTTTAATGAAAATATATTAAGAGTGATAGTATTTTAAGGTTTAATGTCCTATACATTACTATTTTTATGTTATAATGTACTATACATACAGGGAATTTCCTTTTAAAATAAAATATTTAAATAATTTCAAGTCACGCAATAAAAACGTATACCGCATTCTATCTATAATCGGCATTACAAACATTTTTATTGGTAATTATTTTACAGCTTGGTCCGCAAAGGAAAGATTAATTAGATATAATGACAACGGATGGCATGAGGTAAGATCCAAGCGACCAGGGTTCAATTCCCAACAGACAGGTGGTCTTAGGTGTTGACTATTTTTTATCTAATTTCCGGTCAGTAAAGGTGTTGCGTGGAAACTGTCACTGTTCTGTGTAGACTATCCCACACATCAGCAGATTATATATGATGATATTCTCTTTTTAAACATGAAATATTTATTTCCTTTTAAATGAAATATATTCTGATGGATGTCGCTGTTAGAATAAGTTACCACTTATACAATTAAGTTTGTTTTATAAAACATAATGATGTTACACAATTTAAAATGATATCAGACGAATTAGGTCTCATATAACCAAAAGTAAAAGTATTTAACTTTTTTTATATTATTTTAAACCAGAGCTTAACTACAATCCCACCTGATGGTAAGAGGTGATGTAGCCTAAGATGGTGCAGCGCACTGACATAACAAAAGCCTATTCACTCTTGCCATGAAGACACCCACACTGTAATCGGATGAAAACAGATGCTAGCATCTTATTCAACTCCTTTGCTGTATGCATGATGAACGATGTAGCAAATCGTTTGGTTCGAATGCGTGATAAGTCAACAACGAAAGGATGGAGACTGGCCGAACTTACTTTATATACCTAAATACGTGTAGATATGTAATATTATGTGGTAGAGCAATGTTGCAGCTATATTACTGGTATAGTTGTAACACGAATGGGTCGGCTCGACCGGGGAAGAACCAAGCTCTCTCAGAATACCAGCATAACGCTGCTGTGTTTCGTGTGGCGAGTGTAGAGAACCAGACACCCATTTTGCTGGAAAAGAGGCATTCCATCCTAGTCCTCACAGGTGACGACGCATCTGCATTTTGATTATTTATTGAGGATAGATGTAGATGTCTATGGGTCACAGCAACTACTTACCATCAGGTGGACTGTGTGCTAGTTTGTCACCCTAATTATAGAAAAAAAAGTCTCACTAGGCAGACCTTGTCTAATTTCTGAGAGGGTTGTGGAGCGATTAGTACCCCTCACTGCTCCAGTATTTTAACGGACTACACACGAATAACAACAACATAGATTCGAGATGCAAATATTTTAAGTCATCTTACTTAGGTTTCATCACGTAATAAATCAGCGTTTAAAACTGCAAATAACGATTTCATTCGTATAGACGGGGTTCGAAACTTTGTAGTTAGCGTATTCTCAAATGTATAGCTTAGCATATCATTTTATCATCCAATTCATCATCAATATAGCTTTTCACAGCTCATCTGCCGAACATCGGCCTCTCCCAATTAATGTACAAAGCTCGATCCTGAACCACCTTGCAATCCTTGACTTCCTGTATGCCTTAACCTAACCCCGCTTACTTAGACGAGGTTGCCGAGCTTGACGTAACTATAACCTATGAGGGATATAATGTTTCTAGAGAGACAGCCTCGCACCTATTAGTGTTGATTTAGCAAATCGTGCCCGCTACTTTACATCTTCTTCTTTATCATCCCGCAAAATTCTGGATATGGGCCTCTGCCTCGTCGGATTTTAACTCGCAATATCAGGCGAATCGCACTCTTGATGCCTCTCTCCTGTCTGGGTATTTCACGTCCGGTTATACTGTCATCTATTGAACTCATACGTCACATAAGATAGATATTTGCTTAGGTTGCAGTTGGCAACCGCAGTTTTATTATTATTTATTAAATTGTTATCAGGAAAAGGCTACCCATCTCTATTTCAGTTTTTCTCTGTCTGCCTCTTCGACACCTACAGGAAGATATGGGAGGTGGATTCCCTTATGTTGCCGCTGTACATGTAATAGTTACCATAACAAAGTTGTACCATATAATATATTACGTATAGTACATATTTTTTTTTAATTTGAAAGAGTTTTCTTGTACGGACAAGTTCGTCATGCTGCCTCAATGCGTACGGCAGACTTCACGTATTCTCGAAACGTTTTTAATTTCTGAGATACAATGCTCATTGACATATAGCCACTTTAATTTAATAAAAACTATTCAACGAGACCATTTATTAATACATACAGTCATGCGAACATTTGCATAAATATTTGTTACTAATACGCAATTCGCCCAACGTACTCATATTATTATCGCCTCAGAAGACTATTTTAGGATTGGCGCATGCAAAGTATTCCTTGTTACGTTCACGTATTCTCTAACTAAGCAACCAATTAAGCGACTCTAAGCCTATAGCGATTAATCATCTTGTAGCCCACGTAACTCTCAACAAAACGTTGTCCTACCAATATACGAATAGGATGACAAGCCTTTTAGAAGTATTTTATGGACGGAAGGAAAAAATTAAGTGTATATAAGTATATTGATATTAGTAGAAGCTATATTTTACTACTGTCGATACAAGGCACAAGCGATAGACTTTTTTATGATTCCGTTATTATTACTCACATCTAATTAAAAAATTTACCTCATTATTGTTTTAATGACAAGATTACATAAAGATATGTGGCGGGTGGAAGGAAAAGGGGAGATCTCCCGCCGGGCAAGGTGTTCTGCCCGGGGAGCGGCCAACGCTCCGATTGGTAGTTCTGAGCTATTCCATATATGCTGCTTTAACTTCGGAACTTTGTAAGCGCGATTTAGGCTTCGATGTGTTTCGCTTGTGGCGCGACGTCAGCGCCGCCACATCACCCCCCTGCTCAGACCGGAGGTCGATAATGCAGTCTAGATGTCGACGAATTTGCAAGTGCCAGGGAATTGCCTTGTAAGTCTGCGGTGAGTCGTGAAGAAGACAAGTAATCTGTGAGAGTGCCATGAAGCAGAGGCGAGCAGTAAGTCTCAGAGCCGTGCCGAACACTGTAGCGCAGAGAGTAGCTTGAAGGAACAGAAAGCATTATTATTCCAGTGCTGCGATGAACCTTTGTAAAGCTAGATGGCTTGCAGGATGTGAATACTGCAGACAATATCTGCTCGGGAGCGAATGAATGGAATACTTGGGGATGATGAAGGTTTGAAGGTGTAATTTCCGAAGGTTTGTTTGGTTGCGTGTTCATATCACGTCGGGGTCACCACTGTGGCGGGTGGAAGGAAAAGGGGAGATCTCCCGCCGGGCAAGGTGTTCTGCCCGGGGAGCGGCCAACGCTCCGATTGGTAGTTCGGAGCTATTCTATATATTATGCTGCTTTAACTTCGGAACTTTGTAAACGCGATTTAGGCTTCGATGTGTTTCGCTTGTGGCGCGACGTGAGCGCCGCCACAGATATTTTAATTATTTTTTATAACAAGAGTAAGTACTTCAAGGTCGCATGGCTGCATATTATTAGATATTGCAGTCTATCGGTCATGACGCGAGCGTTGCGCGGGTGCTACGTGAGAACACCTAATTTTTATATTTCGCTACTGAATGATTATTACATAAATATATATGTGGGTATTTTTAATATAGGATATTATATATTATAGGACTTTCTGTTTGTAATTTTCCAAAATAGTTTTTTTGAAATCGGTTTAGTGTCTTAAGTAATTGTCATAAAGGATTGTGATCGAAAATATAAATTACCTTAACCCGTGTAGCTTCAAAACTATTTTTTATAGGATAGGGTAATAAACGAGCTCACAGTCCACCTGATGGTAAGTGATTGCTATGGCCCATAGACATCTACATCTATCCTCGTTTGCGAATCAAAACGCAGATGCGTTGTCACCCGTGAGGACTAAGATGGAATGCCTCTTTTCTAGTAAAAAGGGTCTCCGGATCTCTACACTCACCATACGAAACACAGCAGCGTTAGGATGCCATTTTACGCTGATATGCTGTGAGAGCATGGTCCTTCCCCGGTCGAGCCGACCCATTTGCGCTACAACTATACTACTAATATAGCTGCAGTATGGCTCTACCACGTATTTTCGTTATTTATTATTTATTCGTTATTATTTTAACGGACATTTAAAAACCAAATTCACGCAATATTATTTTCTAGAACATGTTTACAAAATTTCATTGACTATACCTGGTTCGTGTTCAAAATAGGGTCGAACTTCGTTTGTATTCAACGCATTCGAGAGAAGCTTACCTTAACTTCCTCTTTTCTTTTTTCGCATAGACGCTGTTTTGCAACGGTAAATATGCAAACAGCATCATGCTCTTTTCAAACGGCCATAGTTTTTTTTTCTCATTACAAATATAAATTATGTATAGTTATAAACTTTATTGATCTAAACATCATCAGGATCGCAGAATAAGCACAAAATTAAATTTAAAAAAAATACGAAGACAGTATTCAAAATTCACTTTTACTCCTATGCCTTGAAAGTTGACATTGAAGTATTGAAAGTTGCTTAAATAACGATAATATTAAAAGTAATGTCTCAGTCTTAACACTGTATGCAAAATTATGCTTGCCTTTAATAGATCGGTAGTTATATTTAATTATATTAATGAACATAACAGTCTCGTAAAATTAGCACACAAGCGATAATTTTATAAAGTTTATACTTGGCGAAATAATTATTTTCTTGCATATTATGTTATACGTAATAACGATTTTTTTCACTGTTGACATCTTGCATCGAAGGTATAATAAGAGATCGCAAATTTGCCGTCTAAAAGCTATCTAAGTAATATATCGGACAGCAGAACGTGAGGATATTTCGCAATTGAAAACCGAAGCAACAAAGATATCTCCTTTCTCGCAACAGTCACGTCACCCTATAAGGGACAAGTCCTTACATAAAGTGTTCGCATATTGTTTTTGTAGCAACAATCATTAATTACTGCCGTGGTAGGTATTCAGGTGGGCATAAATGTTCGCATGTTTGCACACACAAGTAATTGTCCACCCACCAACTGTATTGATGTTAATCCGGCCCTGGCTTTGGATATCCATCGAAATCGATGGCATAATGATTAAGGAAAAGGTCAAATTAAAAATATATTTATTGTTAAATATACAATTTAATTAGCAGCCTATAGTAAAGTAATAAAACCCAAAAATAAAAATAAAAGCTATAACCTATTACATCCCATGGCTGGACAAAAGCCTCCTCTTAAAGGGTTATGGAGTAGTTACGTCGCGTTACTCAACTGTGTGTAGGAAGACTACAAATGTCCACGAATTATTTAATTTCTCAGACAATGAGGTTTCCTCACGAAGTTTTGTTTCATCACCGAACGTTTTTTTATAGGATAGAGTGACAAACAAGCACACAATCCACCTGATGGTAAGTGGTTGCTGTGACCCACAGACATCTACATCTATCCTCAATAAAGCATCAAAATGCAGATGTGTCGTCACCCGTGATGACTAGGATGGAATGCCTTTTTTCCAGCAAAATGGGTCTCCGCTTCTCTACACTCACCATACGAAATACAGCAGCGTCAAGCTGCCATTTTACGCTGGTATTGTGTGAGAGCGTGGTCCTTCCCCGGTCGAGCCGACCCATTCGTGCTACAACTATACTTCTAATATAGCTGCAGCATGGCTCTACCACCCATAAAACGTGTGGTAAGCTGGTGCTTAAACCTTTAAAACTGTCAGTTTCATTGGTAGGGGTGTGAATTGAACTTGGGGAGCACCTCAGGATACTATGATTTGTTTTTACTCTATATTATTTTTCGATCCTATGTTTGGTTCTAAATAGAAAAAAGGAAATGAAAGTTAGTCAATAATAAAATTTAAATACGTAACATACTTATTTATTTATTTATTAATATTAATCAAGGTTCACATTTTCAATAATAAGTTTCAATAACATGCACAGCAAACGAGTTAAAATATTTTGCTGTACACTTTATCCGACGATTCCTGACAACCAGTGCATAAAATAAAATAATCAACGTTTGATTCTGTGTAACTATTTATTACATGAGATCATAAATCATAACCAGGAAAGTCGAAAGATCAGAGGTTTGACCCCTTTGAAGGGAATATTGCCTCTATACAAAGATAGAGCATTACACGACTTCACATCGAGCATGAACATAGACTAATGGTCTGACGAAATTTCGCTATTGAAAATATATTTTTTTTTGTTTCATGTTATTTGTTTTCCAAATAGAATACGAAGCTTAGTTTGAAAAAGCATTAGCAAAAATATAAAAATATACATTATTTTGGTAGCGGAAACATAAGTAATACCTTCTCAAACTTAAAAAGTTAAAAATGTTGACGTAGCTACATAAATCAAATAAAGATAAGGCAGCACCGTCATCGTTGAGTGTCAAAAAGGATCTTTATTTGTGTAGTGGAAAAAGCAGTTAAAAGCGAATAGTGAGGGAATTGAAACGGCTTAATCTGCTTGGCATGTTAAAAAGTAGATTTTAAATATTTGGTTATTATTAATTTATACATTCTTCTCAAAAAAATAATCATTTTATTCACATCAAAATATTTACGAAAGCATTAGTCAAAAAGTAAAATTTCTTTTATTTATATAAATATTTACTTTTTTATAGCTTACCCTGTTCCCCGCGACTTCATCCGCGTGGAGTTTATAACGATTTGATTTCGTGTGTTTATTTCTTTTTGAGCAGAACTCTAATTCTTTTTCTACAATAAAAGTAGCCTAAGTTACTCCTCATAACATCCGCTATCTGCTAGTGAAATTACCCTCAATATCGGTTCAGCTCTTTTGGAGATTAGCCGGAGCAAAGAGACAGACAGACAGACCGACAGATAGACGGACAAAAATTTTAAAATAGTTTTTTGTTATAAGAACCATATATGCAATTTTTTATAGGAGAGGGGGCAAACGAGCATGCGGCTCACCTGATGGTAAGTGACTACCGCCGCCCATGAACATCTGCAACACCAGGGAGGGAATCACAGATGCGTTGCCGGCCTTTTAAAAAAGAGTACGCTCTTTTCTTGAAGGTCCCTAAGTCGTATCGGTCCGGAAAAATCGCTCATGGTAATCGATTCCACAAGGAAGTCGTGCGAGGAAGAAAACATCTTCTAAATGTCACAGTGGTGGACCGTCAATCATCCAGATGGTGTGGATGGTATCGGGAGTTCTGCCGCGATGTGCGTTCGTGAAATTTGGCGGCTGGGATTAATCCGAACAATTCCTCAGAGCACTGCCCGTGGTAGATGCGAAAGAAAATGCAAAGGGATGCAACATCTCTTCGCAGTGCCAATGAATCGAGCCGATCGGAAAGGACTCGGTCGTCGACGATTCGAGCCGCTCTGCGCTGGATACGGTCAAGTGGAAGGAGCTGGCACTGGGGAGCCCCTGCCCAGAGATGGGAACAGTATTCCATGTGAGGCTGAACCTGCGCCTTGTAAAATTGCAGGCGGTTTGCCGGCATGAAATACTGTCCCGCTCTGCTGAGCATGCCAAGCTTTTTAGAGGCCAATTTGGCCTTCTCTTCCAAGTGACCATGAAACTGCACGTCACTCGACATGTCAACTCCGAGGATTCCGATACTGGCTGAGGCAAGAAGGGGAGTCCCTTGATACTGAGGAGATACGACAAAGGGGTTCTTTTTAGCGGTAAACGCGCAAGCTTGTGTCTTCTGAGGATTAAATTGGACTAGATTTAGTCGCCCCCAATCCGAGACTTTGTTCAGCAAAGACTCGACTTCAGACACAAGTTTGTTCCGGTACTCGGCGACGTTTTCCCGAGAAATATTGACACGGCCGTTGTACAGGGTATCACCAGTGCTGTCATCCGCATAGCAATTAATGTTACCAGTTAGCAACATATCATTGATATGCAGAAGAAACAGCGTTGGTAATAGCACACAGCCTTGTGGAACAGCAGCGTTAATAGGCTTGTAGTCGGAGCATGCACCGTCTACAACGACCTTGATGCTCCGATCTGTAAGGAAGCTAGTGATCCAATCGCACAATTTCTCGGGAAGCCCATAGGAAGGGAGCTTCGAAAGAAGAGCTTTCTGCCAAACCCGATCGAAGGCCTTCGCAATGTCTAAACTAACGGCCAACGTCTCCCCCTTGGACTCTACTGCCTCTGCCCATCTAAGTGTCAGGTAGACCAGAAGATCACCAGCTGATCGACCCCGACGAAAACCGTATTGGCGGTCACTAATCAGCTGGTGATCCTCAAGGTACCGCATGAGCTGGCAGTTAATAATTGATTCCATTATTTTGGAGAACAAGGAGGTGATCGCGATAAGCCTATAGTTGGACGGGTCTGAGCGGTCATCTTTTTTAGGGATCGGGTGGACAAAAGCTGTCTTCCATGACTTCGGGACTATGCCTTGGAAGTAGGAATACCGGAAAAGACGCGTTAGGACCGGTGCCAACTCCGGAGCACACGTCCTCAGCACAATTGGGGGGATTCCTTCAGGCCCACTCGACTTCTGGATGTCCAGGGAGAGGAGTGCTTTACGAACCGAGCGCTGTGAGAACAGCACATCCGACATGGAGCACTCACACCGCAGGATGGTCGGCGGTGTTTTCCCCCCGTCATCAAGAGTCGAGTTGGACGCAAAAAGGGAGCCTAAAAGGTCAGCTTTGTCTTTTGCGTCTTGGGCCAGTGAGTCGTCCTCCCTGTGCAGAGATGGTAGTGATGGCTTACAGAAATTCCCTTGGACAGCCTTGGCGAGAGACCAGAATGCACGGGTTCCCGAAGGAAGGCGAACTAGTTTCTCGCCAATTCTGCCTAAGTGCTCTGACTTTGCCTTGGCAATAACACTTTTGAAGAACCTGGAGCCGAAGTTATACTTCTTTTTAAGTGTGCTGGTGTTTACATCCCGAGTTGCCGAAGCCGCAGCCCAGGCTTGATAACACTCCTGCTTACTGCGTAATGCAGTCTTACAGGAGCGACCAAACCAAGGCTGAGATCTTATTTACTATGTACTATATATTATATATGATACTAAATTTCTCTTTCAACTCTCAGTATAAATATATTGTATAATCTATGGTTTAAACTGCACATTAATATTTAAAACATATCTAATATTATATTATATATATTACCTACTACTTCTATATATATTATCTTTGTGTGTTTAGAACATCAACAGAATAAAATAGATTGTTATAAAAATTTACTTAATTAAAATGTAATAATAGTGTAATTACAATCACAAAGACATTCGTTGTCAACATGCATATAAATTACGTATAATAATTTTGGGGCCAATTAATTTTTTTTTGATTTCCTTTTTTATATAGAATAGTAGGGGTGGGAAACAATCACACAGTCCAATCGATGGTTAGTAGATGCCAATAGATATCTATCCTCGCTTCGGAATCAAAATGCAGATGCGTTACTCCTGATGACTGAGATAGAATGCCTCGTTACTGTTTAAAAGTGTTACTGATTATGGGAAGTCCTATAAGTAAACTTAATCTATCAAATAAATAAAATTGAAGTCTCTGTTTGTAATGTAAACATTACAGCTTTTTACTAAATGCATATGAAAGTATATACGGTACTAATAACAAAAATACAAGTTTTTGTCTGTCTATCTGTTTATTCCGGCTAATCTTTGAAACGGCTGGACCAATTTTGACGGAATTTTCACTGGCAGATAGCTGATACCACAAGGAGGAACTTAGGCTACTTTTATTTTAGAAAAAGAATTATGGTTTGGCACAAAAAAGTTAAAACCCCAAATAACACCACCCGAAGAACCAACAACCGATGGGAAAGAAAAGATCTCGAGTGGCGACCTTCTACCGCTCAGCGAAGCCTAGGGCGGCCCTCTACTAAATGGAGTGACGACCTGGTAAGATATGCATGATGTTAAGTTCCTTGTGAGGCCTATGTTCAGCAGCGGACTTGATCAGAACAATGGAGGTTGAAACTTTAATAGAATAGAAATAAATATAATTAAAAATAAAATATTCAAAGCGTTATAGAATAGCAGCTTATCTTAACTTATTGCTCCCACTGTACCTTACTGGTCTTAAAATGCTATGCGTAAGTCCTTCGAATCACGGACGGCACTTGAATGCGCCTGCGCCGCTAATTGTCCATTGACGCGCGATGGTATCGGCAACGCGTTGCAATTCACACCGTGGTACCGCTGCTATATTACAGTTGTGCCGTTCGATTCGCACCGCCTTTCAATTATGCAGTTAACAGTTTACACCTGGTGCTCGGTGCAAGATAAAAAACTAAATGGAACGTTGATTAATATTATGTTTTTGATTTTAACAGTGGTAGAGCCAGGCAGCAGCTTTTGCTGTCGCACGGATGGGCCGGCTCGAACCGGGGTGGTACCACGACCTCACAGAATACCAGCGTGAAGTAGAGGTTCACCTCTGCGTTTCGCTTGGTGAGTGCAGGTGGCCGGAGGCCCTTTTTACTGGAAATGAGGCATTCCATCTTAGTCCTCACGGGTGACAACGCATCTACATTTTGATTTCTAATAGAGGATAGATGTAGATGTCTATGGGCCGCAGCTAGCACTTACCATCAGGTGGACTGTGTGCTCGTTTGTCACCCTTATCCTATAAAAAAAAAATGTTATGGTATATTTTTTATGTGGTAGAGCCATGCTGCAGCTATATTAATAGTATAGATGTAGCACGAATGGGTCGGCTCTACCTGGGAAGGACCACGCTATCACAGAATACCAGCGTAAAATAGCAGCTTAATGCTGCGGTGTTTCGTATGGTGAGTGTAGAGACCGGACACCCTTTTTAATGTTAACGAGGCATTCCATCTTAGTCCTCACGGGTGACAACGCATCTGTATTTTGATTCGTAATCGAAGATAGATGTAGACGTCTATGGGCCACAGCAACTACTTACCATCAGGTGGACTGTGTGCTCGCTCGTGTGTATCACGCTAATTCTATAAAAAAAAATTATGGGCATTATTAAAACCGCCGTACTTACCACAACCGTACACCGTAATCAACAAGCAAGCAATTTAGGTGGGCTGATCTGGCGTAAAGCCTGCTGCTGGCAGTTTACTTGAAGTTACAAGTGGAAATGCAAACTTTACGCGTAGCGTGACAGCTCTTCGGAAATTGGGCGCTAACCCATGCGAACAATCAGCCGCTAACTATACGGCAAACGAGTGATGGCTTTTATGTTTATTATTATTTAAATTTGTACTTTATATTTTAGTTTTATCACAATCGTTACCTTTACAGTCTATCAAAAGTCCACTACTGAACATAAGTCTCTCTCATAGATTGCCTCATAGAGGGGGTATTTGCCATAGTTGCCAGTCTTGGCAGGTGGGTTAGCAACCGCAATTTTTGTATTTTTTAGGTTGTTATCAGGTATACGCTGCTGCTCATCTCCTGGTTTGATTCCCTTTGTCGTCTTTTACGACAGCCACGGGACGGAATGGCTCTGGCAGGAACCTTATCGTCATGTTTCTTCATTAACTCGAGAAACCGGTAACCGATATGAAAGACAGGTCCTTAATTAGCAGCCTCGTTCTAGTAAGTGTATGTTTTGGTGGACTCAGGGGACTGAAATCATGCATTTTGATTCTTAGTTTAGGATTGATGTAGATGTCTATTGGCCATACCATCCACTTACCATCAAGTGGATAATGTACTCATTTGTCACCCTTATTCTATTAAAAGGGCAATCTATTGCATATCTATTTTTTCGGATATATTTACAAATCGCTCATACATGCTAATTGTACCAAGCTATGAAAGCGTTAACATTTATGGTCCCTTGTCTTTAGTTAATAGTAAGTTAACAAATTGTTGGAACGGTCCCTAAATATTAAAGTTCATAATAATAATTGAAAATGATGAGTATTACAAAAACCTTTTTTTTAACATTTATGAAATTCGTTTAAATATACATTTGTACATGTTAACAAAAGGTACAATGATCAAGTATAAAAACTGATATGAAAATATAAGGTACATTGTATCTATAAACGCACATCAAAATTTTATAAATATCGTTAATCTGCTAAAATGCACGATCGGAATTTCTGGCAACATTTTATATTATTAAGCTTATATACTATATTTTTAGATAAATTTACCGTGTAGTGACGGTGTAAGAATATCCAGTACCTCATATCATCTCGTGGGTGTCGTAAGAGGCGACAGAGGGAAACAAATCAGAAGTAGGCCAGCACCGTCTTCTTAATAACGACTAAAATAAAAAAACTGCTGTTGCCAACACGCTTGGCAAGCGTGGCAACTATGGCAAAAATTCCCTTATGAGGTAATCTACGGGGGAGGCCTATATTCAGCAGTAGACTTTAATAGGCTGTAACGGTACCGGTAAAAAATCATGAAATTTATTATTTGTTGTCCTAGAATATTTCTTTTTTTATTAAATTTCCTAGGTGAACACTTACCTTTACTGCCCATGAGTTCATCTGAGAGGTAACCTCTTACCTACTTATGCTACCAAATATTAGCGTTTGCAACTGTGTTTCGGTGTAAATGGTATAAAGAGTCAGTATAATCAGAGACTGTGAGGCATTCCATCATAATGCTCAAAGGTAATAAATTGATAATGCATTTGCAGCCTTCTTGGAAAAAAAAATTCGTTACAGATATCCATGAACTGCAGTAGCCACTTACCATCAGGTGTAATGTAAGTTCATTTTTATATTTTTTATAGGATAAGATTGACAAGCGAGCACACAGTTCACCTAATAGATCGGGAGATGGTGACAGAAAATAGTCTCCCATTCAGACGGGGTTCAAAGCCCAAAGCCCCGTCGGCCGTTGCGAATTGCATGCCATAAATTATTATAGCTTAAATTTGTTCCAATCACGTTATATTACAAAGGCTTGTAATATAATGTCACGGAAAAATACTAAAATTCTTTACACAAAGAGAAGCCATTTTCTTTAGGACGTGCAAGCGCGCAAGGGCTCGTAACCCCCCTATCTTTCATATTTTAGGGTTAGTTATCAATTCTTAAAAAGGCATGCAGGAGAAAATGGGAAACTATTTTCTGTCACCATCTCCCGATCTATAATGGTAAGTGGTTGTTGTGGCCCGTAGACATCTATCCTTGTTTTCGAATCAAAATGCAGCGTTATTAGCCGTGAGGGCTAAAATGGAATCCGTCTTTTCCAGTAAAATGGATCTCTGGTTCTCTACACTCACCATACGAAACACAGCAGCATTAAGCTGCTATTTTACGCTGGTATTCTGTGAGAGCGTGGTCTTTCTCCGGTCGAGCCGACCCTGCTACAACTACGAGTAAATTAATATAGCTGCAGCATGGCTCTACCACATACATAATGTCAGTTTAATACGTTTCAGTTTCATAAAAAAAAAAAATATTTCAATCACCTTCTCTTTGACAAGATATTAATTTATATTATTAAATAAATTTTCTGTAAAAGATGTTTATAGCGTATAACGAATATCAACGAACAAACCTTTATATACATGTCAAAGTTATAGCATTATTAGCTTACACATACAATGTTGTTCAAATTAACACATACTTCGCAAAATCGAAATTGCTTAATAATCTATGCACTTAATGTTAGAGCGAATGCCAGAGTTTATAACGTACACAGATAATAAATGCTCGTGATTTTGTACCCTAACTATTACTTTTCGTCATGGTTTTAAAAACCAATATTTTAAACAGATTTTATCTCGTGTAATTTTTTAAACTATTCTCCATTTTATTTTGCCGAATTCCTTTTTTTATATTCTACTAAGCCAGCGTTTATCTACGATCGCACCTGATGGTAAGTGGTGATGTAGCCTAAGATGGTGAAGCGCACTGACTTAACAAAAGCCTATTCACTCTTGCCTTGAAGACACCCACACTGTAATCAGATGGAAAAACAGATGATGGCAACTTACTCCACTCCTTTGCTGTACGCATGATGAACGACGTAGTAAACCGTTTGGTTCTAATGCGTGGTAAGTCAACAACGAAAGGGGTGGAGACTGGTCGAACGTCTGGTTGTCCGATGGTGGAAAGCAGAAGGAGGAATTAAATTATGTAATTCCTGCGCACACTCTCCGAAATGCATCCTGTAGAACACCAAAAGGTTGGCTACTTTGCATCTGTGTTCGAGGCTTGTAAGATTGGTTTTAACCAAATTTGGGTCACCAATAAGCCTTTTAGCACGCCTTTCCATTGAGTTGAAAGCTGCTAGGTGGCATTTTGCAGCACCAGCCTATATGTGGCAGTAATACTCCATGCACGACCGGACTTGAGCTTTATATAAAGTAAGGAGCTGTCCCGGCGTGAAGTATCGCCGCACCTTTGCAAGAACTCCCAGCTTTCTTGCAGCTGTTTTGGCCTTGGACTCAATGAACCGCCCGAAGTTCAGATTTGAGGATATCTCAAACCCTAAAAACTGAAGGCGGTCGGTATATTCCAGTGATACATTTCGGAAAGAAGGAGCTAAGGTGAGCTTGCTCCTTTTTGCAGTGAAGAGACACGCTTGTGTTTTGGAGACATTGAATTTCACAAGATTGGCATCGCCCCATTCGGAGACTGCCTGTAGTGTGAGATTCACACGTTCTACCATAGCTTCTTTTTCGGACTGGATTTGATTCCGACTGGCCCGATGACTCGGTTGTTATCTCCCAACAACTGTGCTATCGTCTGCTGGTATAACACATACAGTAGAGCCTTGATAATCCGAAATACCAAAAAAACAATCCCTGTTCGGGCTCACAGAACGTAAGGTATGTTAGAAAAAAGACATATACATCTTTAAAAAAGAAAATATATATACATATTGAACAAGCTTTTAAAATATGTACATGAACATATTTAAAACACAAAATACGTTAGGTGTAAGTTGCTTATTCATAAACTCATCTATTTTAGTCCAGCGGGTTTTAGATCACCAAGAAAAAGCGTTGTCTCTCAAATTACGCAGCATCATCTTTTCGGATAACGACAAATCATTTACATCAGCCCTGTCCAAATAAGTTTTCAATGCTGATATAGCTTGAGAATGAGGAATTTTTTTGATATTTAGAGCACAAGACTCATCATTTCCAGACTCGGCAATCTCTTGCGCAAGTAGAGCATTATCTGTTATGGGCAATTCTCCTCTTCACTAATGTCAAGAAAGTGGAAATGGTTTCTTCTGTATACCCACGGTTGATTAGAAGACTGAGTGGGAGATCGTCTCAGTCATCATTTTATTTTAATCTATCTTCTGTTGCATTGAATTGTTATCAGCAGTTTGGCAGTTGTGATTATAGTGATATTCGGATTAGTATGAGTACGGATAATTCAATTATAAAATTACAGAAACTTCTCTCACTCAACTAGATCTCATCTAAAACTAAAATACACTGTCACAACGCTTTTTATTATAATACGCGCTTGTGTCCCAAAGTATATCCTCAATATCTAATATCTAATAGTATAAAATATTCTTCATCCATTCCATTTCAGCCAATAAAGTCCGCTGCTGAACAAAGGCCTCCTCCAAAGATTGCCTGATATGGGGGATTTTTCCATAGTTGCCACACTTGGCAGTCGGGTTGGCAACCTCAGTTTTCTATTATTTTGAGTTGATATCCGGAAGATGCTGCTGCCGATCGTTTTTTTTTTACTTATTATAGGCCAGTGCTTGACCACAATCCCACCTGGTGGTAAGTGGTGATGTAGCCTTAGATGGTAAATCGTACTGTCTTATTGTAACAAAAGCCTAGTCACTCTTGCTTTGAAGACGCCCAGATTGTAATCGGACGGAAAGATGGACGCCGGCAAATTATTCCACTCCTTTGCTGTACGCATTACAAAAGACGAAGCAAACCGTTTGGTTCTAATGCGTGGAATATCGACAACAAAGGGATGAAGACCCGCCGACCGCCTGGTTGTCCGATGGTGGAAAGGAGAGGGAGGAATGAAAGCGTGTAATTCTTGTGCACACTCACCGAAATCCATCCTATAGAATACCGAGAGGCTGGCTACTCTGCGCCTGTGCTCGAGGCTGATAAGATTGGTTTCAACCAAAGCAAGGTCACCAATGAGCCTCTTAGCACGTCTCCACTGAGTCCAATGCTGCCAGGTGAGTTATAATTTCCCTCTGTCGCCTCTTACGGCACGCACGGGACAATATTTTTCTTTAAGTTAAGCATCCTGATTCCTAAATATAAGTAAAATTAAAGTAGTAATGTATGACTTTACATAACCATCAACATGATAAATGGAACCCTCACTACCCCAATGCATAATGGTAAACTTCTCTCAAAATATTTTAGTTTGTCAGACATCAAACTGTATCTTTACGATATTTTTCTTCACAGTAAAGCAAGTGGTAAATCAGCACGTACGATAATTTCAAACATTACGTCAGGATTGAACCCAGTTCGCATACTATGTAATTGTAAGTCGACCACTTATCTTCTTATCTCTTCGCTAGATGGTAGGACTCCTCTTATAGCTTGATTTTTATCGCAAATATGGATATGTAGTAGTTTTTGTGCTGCTGTGTTCCAATGTGGAGGGTATAGACTCTATACCATCCAGATCCTATATCTATATCCTCTATACTATAGAGTGTTAATATATGTTAATTACAGGATGTGAGGCATTCCATCTTAATTCGCAGAAGTGACAACGCATCAGTAACCTTTTTTGTTTGAACGTAGCTGCTAGTGCCCATGGACTGCAGTAGTCGTTGATAATCAGGTCGACTGTAAGTTCGTTTACTGACTGCAGCTTTATATCAGTTACATAATCAATTGGTTATTCACAGTAGGTATGACACTGAATTACACAATACAAAACAATTCGCGTAGGACAGCTTTATTACCAACAGTAGCTATTAAATGCTGTAATTATTGTTGGATTTCATAATTACTACTAACTAAATTTACATTTTTTTTGTTTACATATACATCCTCTTAACCGATTTCAAAAAGGACGAGGTTCTCAATTCGAGTGTATGTTTTTTATGTGTGTTACGCGATATTTTCACAGATTGTGAACCAATTTTGATGATTCTTTTTTATTAAATAGATTATAATTCAAGGGTCCCATATAAATTTGGAGAAAATATTCCACCCCAAAATAAATAATTTCTTTTTTAGCAACTTGAAGTCGGTTTTTACATTTTGTTAAAAGATATATAATTATTATACTAACAAAATAGTTTATTACTTTTTATAGTAAGAGCAGTTTTCGATGGAAATAAAGAATTAACTATTGGGCCTTTTACTTAATGTAGTATTTCCTATTCCCATTCATTCCATTTTATAAATATTTTAGGCAAATAATTTTTTTAAATGTATTTTTTTCTTGTAATTGACTATTTAAAAGAGCTTGTAAATGAATCTATGTGAATAAGAAAATTCGACAAATCAAATAACATCTATCGAAAATTAAGTAAAGTTACAGTCATCATCATCATCATCATTACAGCCCTTCACAAGTCCACTGCTGAACATAGGCCTCCCCCAAGGAATGCCACAAAGCACGGTCCTGAGCCACCTGTATCCATCGACTTCCTGCATGTCTTACCAGGTCGTCACTCCATCTCGTGGGGTGTCGCCCTACACTTCGCCTACCGGTACGAAGCTGCCACTCAAGAACCTTTCTTCCCCATCGGTTGTCGGTTCTTCGAGCTATATGGCCGGCCCACTGCCACTTCAGCTTACTAATCCGTTACAAAGTTACAGTAATGGGATGTATATACCCACTGTTGGGTACCGACGCCCCTTAATTTCTAAAAGCGTTTTAAAGCGATTAGTCGGTCGCGCTACTTTAGTGTGTATTGGCTGACTTCACATTAAAAATTCAAAATATTTAATTCCACAGACATGCAGGTCTCTTCACAATGTTGTTCTTCACCTCGGATAACGCGGCAAATCAGCACTTACAATTGCAATTTACAATTTCATTAGTTGCCGGTGCCGGATCAAGATTCTTGCGCTTAAAACAGTGATTAAAAAACCCAACTACGCAAAAAGTTTACGGAATAGATACAGAAACAGAAACTTTTTTATTCAATATAGATTATAAATAATACTTATTGAAAGTCACTCTTGTTTAATTATCACTATATCGGAAAAAAAACCTCTGTCCTGGGAAGAACCAGCAAGAAACCCAGCGAGACGTTTTTAAAAAAATAAAATAACAGCTTGCAATCAAGTATGTAACACAATTAACAAGAGCACAAATTAGAAATAGCTTAGTAGCGATCACCCCTTTATTATATGATAATAACCCTTTTATTATATAAAAGATATTACTCCCATCATCAAGGCGAATCTAGCGGTACACCATAAGTTAAATCATTCAAACCGTTTACCGTGTTCGTCCCGTGGGTGTAGTAAGAGGTGACAGAGGAAAACAAGCCAGGCGATTGGTTAGCAGCGTCTTCAACTACAAAATAAAAAAACTGTGGTTGCCAACCCGCATGCCAAGCGTGGCAACTATGGCAAATATCCATCCTATTAGGCACTTTGATAGGCCGTAACGGTAACAATAATGAACCCGCTTAGGCTTCAGAGCCTGTCAAAAATAAACATACATACAAAAAAGTTAGATATACTCGAAAAACATTAACCTTCTTCTGGGGGAGTTGGATACAACGAAGCCCTAATGCTTCTTTCTGAATGTTTCTGCGCAAGTGCGGGCTACTCCAGAGATTCGCTAAGTCCTCTGACTATTTGACTTCGCGGTCGGCAGCTCAACAATGATCTTACTTAACAAAGCAAGAAATCCACAAACTACGATCTTGAGCCATTTTCAATTTTTTTTTCAATTAACAAACCAGTCAACAGTCCATCTTATTGTAATTGGCATTTCACGGACAATCAAATAATTAAAAATTAAAAAATTTGTACAACCGACTTTAATATAAATTATTGAGAATAACTCAAACACTTTGGTCAAACCTTGACCAAATTTATATGGGACAACATGGGAAGCACCAGCTTTCGAAATCGGTTCACACAGAAAAAAGTTATGAGGTAATACAGAAAAAACTGTTATGTTTGACATACAGTCGAATTGGATACCGTCTCCTTTTTGAAATCGGTAGATAAGGCCAAAAATGCCCTTGGTACAGCAGTAAAATACCCCACTGCCTGTTAATATATCGGCGCTTTTATTTTACCCCACAAACCAGAACCAAAATAAGTTACCTTCCGGTGGACACCAAGGCAAATAATGGACGCTACTGATAAAAAAAAATTTCAGAAGAAAATCCTACTATGGTAACATTTATAAATATAAACAACGAAAATGTGGTTCATTTTTCTAACGCTTTTTTTAATTTTTAAATTAATTAAATAGTAGATAAAGAATACAATATAATTTTAAGTAGGTAAGAAACATCGCGTTTCATTTTTTTTATTTTAATGAAATTTTGTCAAAAGTGAATAAAACAATAATATTCAATAAGTAAATATTAACCGTAACTATTTATTTCTGAACACATATGAAATTACACTATTATTTATTGTTCTAATTTTCCTTGTTCGAATTAATTATTTCGGTGTTTCCTTATGTCGAGTTATTTGTTTCTTTTTTAATTTCTACAGCCATAGAGGAAACGGAAAATTTGGTGCAGCTCCAAACAAAGATAATTGAATGTTATAATGAATGTGAAGCGCAAACTTAATATGCTAATGACGTTAAAACCTATTAAAGTAATGTAATCATTTATATTTGGTGTAAGTAAAACGCTGTTTAAATTTTAAATATAACTTTAAAAAATGGATGTGCCACAAAGTGTGAGTAAAGTAAACCTTGTAAGCGTTGAAATGCAGTCTGTACCTACAATGAAAAGCACTGCTATTAGAACTCCTTTTTAGTAATGATATTGACAGTTTTACGAGTATCTAAATGTGAGCCTATTTTCAAAAATGACGTGATTATTTTGACAAAATAGGCACAGATTACGCAAATATCGTTCACTGCCGTTGTAGGTCGGATATTAGGTATTCAAGTGCTTTGTCCACCACCTGTCAAGCGCTTTAAGATTTCATGTCATTTTCTTTACTGGGATTCTACTACACCTGCCGATGAAGCGATTAGAGAGGTTCTCTCTACTACAACACAGCGATGCTTTACAATCAATCAGCGTTATCGCCAACCGCTTATAGCTTGTCGTGCTTCTATAACCATCACGGCGTCGGCAACAAATCAGTGAGACAAAGCCGAGACCTTGAGTGAATTAATTAGATTCAGTACGACGGCATGCATAACGCACCGGTGACAAGCCTTACTATTTGGTATGGAGCGATCGACACCTAAAATAAAACACGACTAAATGAATATAAAACATCTGTTATGATAAAACATAAGTACCTATACAAAACGTTTATTTCATAATTAGAAATTGGAGTTCTGTAATTATTAAACGTTGTTTTTGTTGTTTTTACAAGATACACGAAAGTCAAATTTGCTACCCACAAAATTAACTAACCGATAAGCTTTATATTAATGCTAGACCAAACTTATTAGTCAAGATAGATCGTTATCAGCCAGTAACTAAAACACATTTGGTAAAGTGGGTCACTATACCAACTTATTTTGGTAGCTCATAATTGATTAGATTTTACAAATTGTATATTACACTTTATTTTATTTAAATAAAACATAACAACATAAACACTCACGCCTGTCACCCAGAGGGGTAGGCAGAGACTATGGAATTCCATTTGGCACGATCCTGACACACCTCTCTCGCTTCCTCCACATCCATATACCTACGCATACACGCTCGTCGGTTAAAGGTAGTCTTAATTTGGCCCATTTTCAATATTTCGCCAATTTGGTCGATAAACTTTCGCCTAGGGTGACCCTTTCCGACTCTGCCATTCACCTCTGCAACATAAATTTGCTTTGTCACTCTTTCCTCATTCATTCTTTCTACATGACCAAACCACCGAAGCATTCCTTTCTTAATCCTAGTCACAACATCATCTTGCAAGCCACATATTTCTCTTATCACACTATTTCTCACCCTGTCATTCAGATTCAGCTGAATCTTTATTTAAATATATAGTTATATTTATTTAACGATGACAAACAAGCACACGACTTACCTTACGGTAATTGAATGCCGTGGCTACAGATACCTACATCTATCCTTCATTTAAAATGAATTTAAAATGGACTTAAACTGGCTAAACTACAAAAAGTACTTCCGATTAGGTTTGGTATTTCTTTCAGAGTGATAGCCTTCCCCGTTCGAGTTAACTCATTCGTGCTGGAGCAAATATAGCTATGTATATCTACAATTTTTGTAGACAGGCAGACAGCCGAATAAAATGAAGACTTAATTTTACATTGCATCATTAAATATGCCACTCAGCTTAGTATGTCTAATTTTTAATGAATAGTTAGCGCATCGCAAGGTCATCCTTTGTGCTCAAGTTTGGCGCTAACTTTACATGTCGATCGAATTAGAATTCACTAGATTTTTTTGTTTCAAACCAGACTGGCTTGTCGGAAATATGGTGCTAAATGTATTTTATTGCTGCTTGCATAATTTTAATCATAAATCGATTTAAAAATATATTTTTAATTTACTATAACAGAACAGAATAACATTGAAATATATAATAGAATAGAGCTATGGAGAGGGTTATGCTCGGGGTTTATCTGCGTGATAAACTTAGAAATGAGGACATCCGCAGTAGAACCAGAGTTACCGACATAGGACCGGCCATATAGCTAAGAACCGACAACCGATGGAGAACTAAAGTTCTCGAGTGGCAGCCTCGTACCGGCGGACGAAGTGTAGGGCGTCCTCCCACTAGATGGAGTGACGACCTGGTAAGACATGCAGGAAGTCGATAGATGCAGGTGGCTCAGGAGCGTGCTTTGTGGCATTCCTTGAGAGAGGCCTATGTAATGATGATATAATAGAATATAATGTATTGGCCGTGTTATGCCCGAGTTAGAGGCAGCGACTATAGGAAATACCAAAGAACTGTCATTGCTTCCAATTAATGGCGGTATTAACTAATAACCATCTCGTTAACGCCAGACGAAAAATACCCAGACCAGACACGGGGATCAGCGTCAAAGGTGCGAGATATCTGGTATTCCGATCGTCAATCTCTCTGCCAAGAGTGACTGTATTTTTGTCACTTTTTCTTATCCACAAAAGTCCACTAAAACTAAACTAAAAGAGAGCCTACAAAGCACGTAGTCTACTACTGTAGGCCTCTTCCGTTGTAGGTAGAATTTTACAATATTGCAACGCTTGGTCGAACGGCAATCGCATTACGTCTCGCACTTTTGACACTTCTGGCCGTATCGTCCGGAGTACGTTACGTCTGGTGTAAATGAGGTAATTAAATCGCTATCTATTGGTCGCATCCTCTCTCAACTTGCCCCCCCCCCCCCCTGGGCCAGCGGCTGACGACGCCCTTGTTTGTCGCCTTTGTGACATTTCCCATATTGCTTCTTACGACGATATCGTGTCATGGATTCATTTATGCCAACACCACAATAAATAATATATGCAACGAATGCTGACCATCATTCAATAACTTGTATTTTTAGCATTACAACTTTCTACTAAACTTGATTTTATTTAACTGACTCAAAAATGTTAGCGATGGTACAGAGTTTTCCTCGTTTATGATAACAGTAAAATTAAACAAAAACTTCCTCTTCGTTTGGTTAGTGAACCAAACAAATTGGGTTTCGAGTACTTAATTTAGTTGTTTGCTTACTTTTGAAATAAGAAATGATGTCACTTCACCATGAAGGACATGAAAACACGACAATTTCTGATTGTAATGTAAACTGTTTACGCACATCGTCTTTGTAAATATTAGGTACTTATAATATTGCCATTTTCTAATACTGGCTGGTTTTTAGTTTGATATCTCGCATTCGCATTGTAATTTTAAAAATGTTAATTCTATGATGTTGCTTATAAAAATCATTTTATTCGGTGTTTTTTCTTTTCAAAGAAAAAATAAATAAATTCACGTTTTAATCGAATAAAATTTAATAAAATTTATTAAAAGTTTACTTTTAATAAAATGTTTAAAACCTACTTCGAAAACTTAAAAAGATAAAATTATTTTCTCATAATAACTTCTGAAATCCGTCCTAAGAAAAAGTATATGAAATGATTAAAGACTGATTTCAGATGTTGCGGCGATTTGTCAACCTCGTCAAAGCCCCTGCGGTAGGGTGGACAAGTTTGGGCTCCACGGTCTTTCATATAAGAAAAGTGCTGGTAGGTTTTTACGGCACGGTTCTTTGAACGATGTCGTCCGAAGGGCTCTTGTCTCTATAAATGTTCCCTCGGTTTTAGAGACTTGTGAAATATTTAGAGACGACCGCAGGAGACCCGACGGTATGACATTGGTCCCTTGAGAGAGAGGTAAAGCCCTAGTGTGGGATCCTAATTGCGTAGTATGATTTAACTTATTTAAAATTTATTATTAAACGTTCAACGCTATGGCTTAACCCAGAGACGGTAGTGATATAGACCACTATTTCTTCACGGCGAAACTATTTCTAAATTACACAAGTAATGATTTGAAATTTTCCGTCATCCAACTTACTCTCCACGTGTCTCCACATGTTGCTCTTATTGATTAACATTTTATAATTTGATGAATTTTCACCAAAGAAAGACATCGACTCATCAGACATGAAAATGGCTTTAAAGAATTTAACAATTCCCGGGCCTAGGATTTCTATAACACAGGCGTTACGTTGTCTGAACTTACATTCAAATGTTAAAAGTGTGCTAAAAATAATGGCTTCGATTTCAATTCGATTAATTAAATATTTTTTATATAAAACGTCACTTGGTCGGTTAAGGGTCTTAGAAATAAAGTTTTAAACATTTATCAGTCTTCTTAAAATACTAAACCCTATCTACAAAAGCGTATTTCTTAATTAACCTATCCTTTTCGAAAGATAAAACTATATAAATGAAAGAATTAATATTTTTTTATAGTATAAGAGTGACAAACGAACAGTCGAGCACACAATCCATCTGATCGTAAGTGGTTGCTGTGGCCCATAGACATCTACATCTATCTTCGATTACGAATCAAAATGCAGATGACAACCTGTGAGGGCTAAGATGGAATGCCTCGGTTCCAGTAAAAAGGGTATCCGGTTCTCTACACTCACCATACGAAACACAGCAGCATTAAGCTGCTATTTCACGCTGGTATTCTGTGAGAGCGTGGTCCTTCCCCGGTCGAGCCGACCCATTTGTGCTACAAGCATAACATAGCTGCAACATGGCACTACCACGTAAAAGAAGTATACAGAAAATCCCAAATAATAATTAAGAATTAATTGTTTCACTCAATCCTGTAAAACACTAATAGCTTTTTTCGCTTCGCTGTTAGGAAGTTTTAAACTTTTAAAGGCCTCCATATTATTTACAAGTAATAAAAAATAGAGTGACTTTTCAAGGTGAAACAAAATAAAAACATAAAGTGGTCGGTGTTTATTTAAAACCAGTAAAGAAATTTTCCTTTGCACAATCATAACAAATTTACAATAATCGCATGTGAGTCATAGGCCTTCACCTGCAGGGCATATGCAAGCACGGTCAAGGTAACCTTTACAAGAAGTAAGATCAGGTGTCTGTAAAAGATCCCATTAATAATTAACTTGATTATCCAAGCTCAAGTAGATGCTATAACAATGATATATATAATAACACAAGAGGTAATGATAACTAAATGTAAGCGGCCTTTGAATAACGTATACATTGTAATTGAGTTGTACTGTATACCCTTAGGCCTCATCGGAGTTTTGAGCGCATGGCGTATCAGCGAGATCAATAATGATTATTATTATATATTGAAGTTATAAATTAGTTTAATATTCCAAAATTTCCAAACATGCTATACTATACTTCTTATGAAACACATCTTTGAAATTCTTACCATAACAGAACAATTTCGACAAAAAGATAGGTACAAAAATTTTGTAACAAAACTTTATATGAATTAATCTTTATCGGTCGTGATGAGGATATACTTCCTATCAACAATCTACCAAACATTTTGCACACGACTTCAACCATTTCGGCCGCCAGATGTCGCTGATTGCTAGAAACCTGGTCACGTACATTAACCACGATATTTTGGTCGTTCTTTCAGCTAAAAAAGACTTCTAAGACTACATAATAAGACCCATGGTTGAATTTCTCGTATGTCACAACAAAGAAGTTTGCACATAGACTCGACCTTGGTCAGCGTGGCATATTAATAAAGATTCACGTATGCAATCACCGTTCAAGAAGACATAGGCAAGGTGGAAGAAAGGGCATGGAATGTCAGTCGCGCCCAAGGCCGACCGCTTTGTATAAACCAACCATATCGTGTATAACACATTCATTAAGAGGACCCTTAACAATAGTCGTTCATTACCACTCTCCTATGTTGTTGTATTAATTGCGAACAGTAAATACGTTTATGACTGGTCGTACATAGCAAATAAATCTGTTTAGATACCTACGTATGGATGAGGTCGAGATGTTGCTCTTCTAAAATGTCAAGGGTTTTTTCTACTATCATTAGACTCAGTTATTGCTTGCTTAACATATTTGTATACGACAATTTACTGCTCAAGGTTTTCCATTTCGTAGGATATTTTCTAAATTGTTTACGTCTAATTTGTTTTTGCATAATCGTATAGAGTTACTCTGGCCTTCTATTATTTTTATTATATAAAAAACTTAAAACGTATATGTATTATGACAATAACGTGTATTTAATTCATGGTCTAAAATAATAGTATTTAGGTTTTCATTTTATACAGTTTCAATTTAAATAAATTAATATCTATTTATAGCTTAAGCAGTCACTGCCACAGTCTTGAAATATATCCATTTTTTTTTTAAATAAATGAAATCGCTGGCATAATTTAAGTTACTATCGGTACTTGGACATACGCTGCTAAATGGGTAAGAAGGAAAAGAAAACATATCTGGGGGCACGGCAGTGGCCCCGCCAAGTCGAGCAAAAAAGCGGCACGGCCGTATCAACCTTTTCTCGAAGCAGTTCAGGCCATTTTCGAAATCCTATAACTTCGTTGTGGATAAAACTAGAAGCCTGAATTTTCAGTTACCAAGTAGACATTGTATAAACTCGGCAAACTTAAAATTTCATTAAATTTAAACCTGTACTTTAAGAATTATAACTAGTCAAAGTTTCTTAATTTTGTCACTCACTGACTGACCGATCATCAAAACTCTAAGGCACTTCTAGCAGACATAGAGGCTTCAAATTTGGAATGCAATTACTTTTCAGTATATTAATGAAGGAAAACATAAAATATTTTGCAATTTCGGTACAGTTTTCGAAATACACCGACTGCATAAATAACTTTGTAATCCAATATAAATATATAGGATTACAAAGTTACATTTGCATTGAATGAATCAGTGTACATATATATGTAAAATATAATGGAATAATATGTGTAGCTAGGTACCTAGATATAACTATCTACAAAAAGAAATGAGAAGCCATCAAAACATAACCTGTAAAAAAAACCAAGTCTCGCAAAGTCAGTTCTACCGTAAAAAGTTGTGAGATCCATGTAATACCAAGTTGGTTATTTATTCAGTCCTACTTAAGGGTCCTTCTGTTTTAAGTTATTACGTAATTAGCTAACTTAACAACATCTTATAGTGACCATATTAATATTAAAAATCTTTTGTTTTAAATAAATAAGTTGACTTGGCAATCGCACTAAACAATCTAATATAATATGTATTACTTGAGAGATACATTGTGTTTTCATGCGATGGCCAAGTCAATTACAACACAAAAGGTATTACATGGATCTCACAACTTTTTACGCTAGAACTGACTTGCGAGACTTGTTTTTTTTTTACAGGTTATGTTTTGATGGCATTTCTTTTACATCCATCATATGGCGCTGCGTTACAAAAAAAGTATAAAAGAAATTATTTATAATTTGACCGCAACGTTTTTTCAAAATTACAAAGCATCAATGAAAAACTCTGAAATTTAAGATTTTGAAGAAAATACATATTTACATATATTATAGTTACTTAACAAATTACAAACAAGAGCTGTTGTAAATTTACTAAAACTAACAGCAACAATATATTTTTATTGCAAAAAAAAAATATATAATCAACATCCAAAGGACTTATAAATTAAAAAAATCGACAAAAGACAAAATACAGATTGCAAGTACATTAGGCGTTTAAATGCATAAATCGTATTTACTATTAGCTTGCAACATTGACGTATAATGAACGTAGTTGTGTTATGAATATAAAACTAAAACATAGTTATAAAAAATGTTTACTTTTGATAAAAACAAAAGCTCTTTGAGAGTCACAATAGAAAATATACGTACATTTATTGCCTTAATATTACAATGTTTTTGACGAGAATAATTTATTATGTTAAAATCGGTTGACGTGCATGCCATAATTATTTCCAGAATTAATGTACCGTTCTATCAGTCTAAATTATAATATGCGTTCTTAACAAAATTTGCTAATAATTTGTGTATATCATTTTTTAATCCCGATAACTTCGGCTCATTCTAAGTACATTTTTATCATGTTTATATATGTATGTAGTAAGTGTTTGCTGAATCATTCTTTTTATACAAGAATGATTAAGGATGATTTACGTGGTACGGTTTTTACGTGGTAGGGTTCTAAACTGCAGATATATTAGTAGTATAGTTGTAGCACGAATGGGTCGGCTCGACTGGGGGACGACCACGCTCTCACAGAATACCAGCGTAAAATAGCAGCTCAACACTGCTGTGTTTCGTGTGGTTAATGTAGAGAACCACACCGCAACCACTTACCGTCAGGTGGACTGTTAGCTCGTTAGTTATCCTTATCCTATAAAAAAATGAACCTATTCTCGAAATTTTTAACAGTGGTAGAGCCACGCAGCAGCTTTTGCTGTCGCACGGATGGGCCGGCTCGAACCGGGGTGGTACCACGACCTCACAGAAAACCAGCGTGAAGTAGAGGTTTACCTCTGCGTTTCGCTAGGTGAGTGCAGGTGGCCGGAGGCCCTTTTTACTGGAAATGAGGCATTCCATCTTAGTCCTCACGGGTGACAAGCATCTACATTTTGATTTGTAATAGAGGATAGATGTAGATGTCTAAGGGCCGCAGCAACCACTTACCATCAGGTGGACTGTGTGCTCGTTTGTCACCCTAATCATATGAAAAAAAAAACATTTAAAAAGGCACAAATTCTTATGTGTTTGCTTCATCATTTCAGTTTCCCTGTGTCGCCACTTAAGACAGCTACGTGATGTTTTGGAGTAGTGGATTTTCTTACGTCCCCACTACACAGCATCACTATTTTACCTCTTTAAGATAACTCCATAATAAATAATTACAGAAGCTAGTATTCTTCTGCCCGTATGTGTGTGACTAAAGTCCTCCTAAACGACTGTACCGATTTTGATGATATATTGTGTGTTGTTGATTCGAGAATGGATTAGATTCACAGTTGGACCAGGTTGATGTCGCTGTTGTCGAAATCCAGAAATCAGCCGTGTGAAGCCGGGGCGGATCTCTAGTAATATATACTTTTGGGTGCTTTGCAGTAAAATGAGTAATATCAATAATTTATAAACAAATTAAAAGAAAACAGTTAAATGTCGTTTATCCTACTTTTATTTTTATGGTAAAATCTTGTTAATTTTATCCTTATTTCTGTCATCATTAAAACGGCTTTGTTCGAATTTAAAAAACTCGGAGCATTCATGTTGCGCGGAACTGTACAATCGGCAGAATACGATTGATTGTGGCATTTCAACATTCATTCTACAATTACGAACCATTACGTCGCTCCATATCCGCAAGGTCGCGCGTCGTGTGAAGTCAGTGCTTAATAGATGCGTGCTGTACTGACGAGGAAAGAATTCCTAAACGAGTTACTTCGACGCACACTAGCGATCTATTCACTTAAAATTATATTATCAGATATAATTTTAAGTGTTGATTCTATTATTCAATATTATTTTGACACATTGGTGGTAGAAAAAAAGAAGTTATTGATACGGAGGGGCACACTGAAATGATCGGGAATAGAATATTTCGGATTGAGTTACAATAAAACCTTTTTTGATATTTGAATACTGGCCTCTTAGAATCTTAATGACATTCAAACAATTAAAAAATGTTTAAAAACAAAAACTATGTTGGTTTAAAGTTGACACGTCGTTAACAGAAATGGAGCTCACGCGTGAAAATTTCTGTGCCATAATTTATCACAATTTTCGTCGCGGCTTATCTCAAGATAAATGTCTCAGCGAACTTGTTTCGATATATGATGTTGAAGCACCGAGTCAAACGACAATATACCGCTGGTATGCCGAGTTCCGACGCGGTCGTGTGTCGCTCAGCACTGTTTCTTCTGCAGGTCGACCAAGAATAGCGGTCACGCCTGAAAACATCGCAGCTGTGCGAACTTTTATAATAGATGACCGTCATGTGACATACGCGCATATTTGGGCTTTTATCAGTATAGGAATGACTGCAATTCAGTCGATATTACATAATCAGCTGTGTGTAAGAAACCTGGTTTCCCGGTGGGTTCCCCACAATTTGTCCAAAGAGCAAAAGGCGGCTCGTGTAGATTGGTGTCGGAATACTCTGCAACGCTTCAACGGAGGGAAGTCAAATGCCTTTTATAATATCGTCTCAGGTGACAAATCATATATTTATTCATACGAATCTGAAAGAAAACATCTGTCAGCAGTTTGGGTCTTCGAAGACCAGGTCAAACCAACGAAAGTGGTTCGCTCCCGCAGCGTGTCAAAGAAAATGGTCGCTACATTTGTCTCGAAAAAGGGGCATGTTGCTACAATTCCTTTATACTAACGCAGAACGGTTACCGCTGAGTGGTATGTCATGGTTTGTTTGCCAGAAATTATAGCCGAACTCCGAAAAAATAACCCGAAACGTCGTATCATCTTACATCACGATAATGTGAGCTCCCATATGGCTCGGAAGACAAATGATTTTTTGAAGCAGAAAAACGTTGAGCAGATGAGCCATCCTCGGTACAGTCCTGACCTGAGCCCAAACTATTTCTTTACATTCCCTAGAATGAAAGATTTATTAGGCGGTCAACGGTTTGAAGACCCCGAAACAGCTGTGGAAGCGTACAAATCAGCCATTTTGTCAACTTCAACTTCAGACTGGAATTACTGTTTTAATGATTGGTTCGTTTTTCACGAAGTGAAAAGTGCATTAAGTTGAACGGAGAATACTTCGAAAAACAATAAAATACAATTTAGCTATACCGTGCACATGCACGGTATAGCTAAATTGTATGTGTTGTGTTGTATTGTGTGTGTTTTTCTTATTTCCAATCATTTCAGTGTGCCCCACGTACTACAGTCAGTCTGACAGGCTAACAACTATGTTCTTCTTACGCTGTGCTACACTACTTTAAGTTTGGTATAGAGTTACAGTTTACATTTTAAATTACTAATATAAATATATTATAATAAATTATGAAGATTGAAGATACCCGTTACATGGAAGTTTGCATTGCGGTAAATTTGCATTGTTGTTTAACGAATGATTAAAAATGTTATGGCTCTTGGACATTTTATTTTGTGATCATAAGTAAAGTTTCCTTTTAAGGGATCTGTGTATGTAATCAGGTCTGAAAATTGTACTAAGGTAAAGTTCAGGCAACGTTACATCCCATTCCAAAGTTGACGATTCCGTGGCACACGCTGTACATTGAAGCGACCGGGAAACTCGGCAGTAAGAATGACGGGAAGGAATACGTCTTCGTCATAATCGAAACATTCACGAAGTACGGTTGCTTCGCCATGACTTACACATTGACTCCTCTACCAGCATTAAAGGCCTGAAAGACTGCAGTTCGCTCTTCGACGCACCATATCAAGTTATTACGGACCAAGGGAGCTGTTTCGCCAGCAGAGACTTCAGAGAGTACTACGAGTCAGTAAATATAAAGCTTCACTTGATTGTAACAAGTAGCTGATGAGCTAATGGCCAAATTGAGCGGGTAATGTGCTCTCATGCTTACCGCTCCAGAGACCTGCAACCGCTCATGGCTAAAAGCTGTACGTTAAGGCGAGTCCACTAGAGTTACTCACAGGTAAAGTTGCTAGATCTACAGAGATAATGTTGGCTGACGATGAGGAACCATAAGTCAATATTGACAATGGTAGAGCTGAAGCTTGAACTTGGAACGAGCCTCTTCTGAAGACTAAGCCCGATTCGACAGCACCAAGGTCAAGGTAAAGAAATTCTCTGTTGGAGATTACGTTCTCTTGCAAACCGAAGAACGTAAGTAATCAAACCAAGCTTGACCCACAATACAAGGGTCCACTTAAGGTCGCGGAAGTCTTGGAAGGTGATCGTTATGTCCTCAAGAAGCGTCAGTAGCCTAATGGTAGGGCGCGGACCGTAACCTCCAAAGGTCGTGGGTTCGAATCCGCCATTCGACTACTGTCGTGAACCACTTCTAACACAAGCATTTTAAGCTTACCAGAAGTGGTTAAAGGGAATATTAGTAATGTATAATAACATTACTAGTATTTTTTTTTTAAATTGAAATGTGCCGAGAGTTCGTAGTACGCACATGATAGGTTGCGCCAGATGCCTGACAGTACTTGTGTCTATGACATTGATTCTAACCAGTAAAATATTTTAGTAACTGCCGAATAGCATTGCCTTTTGATTCGTTCGCTTTTGCTTTTGACTCGTAATGTTGTTATGACTGTGCTAGCTATGAGATGCCTATTGGAGGTTATTCTGAGTTGTCAATATCGGTGGAAGGTTGTCTATAGTCATCAGACGCCGTTTGGAGGTTGCCTGAAGGTCGGCTGTCTTGTGATATATCAGAGGCCGTACTAAGGTTGCTTTGAGATCTATCAGACACTGGATGGAAGTTATCTTGAGGTTTATCAGGCGCCCAATGCAGGTTCGTAGAGCCTATGACAGTTTACTGTTTCTAAAGTGCTTTTCGACAGGATTCGGCTGATTTACCTTGTTTTAAATTAATTTTGTACTTCATTGTTCTTTTTATTTGCTTTTGTTTTGCTACAAAATTAAGAGTGCCTTGAACAAATAATTTAAAAATACAGTTCGTTTATTTGTTGTCAGGTTGAACGAGCGAATGCACTTTTACTGTGCACACTGGCGCTGCGTCCGGCGGCCATCGATTTCCTTAGTTTGTATTCAGTGACAGTTTTGTCCATTCCACGTTGTCATATGTGATGATGACTAGTTGATGGCTAGGTTGTCAGGTCCAACTCTTCATAAGAGATGATGGCTGGTCGTAAGGACGCCTTACCTAGTGTTAGTTTACATAAGGTCAAACGTAATCTACTTGCGTATGTGTGTGAGTCCCTAAATGTCCAAAGACAGTGTACCTATTCATGTCAGGATGGATGAGCGGACGCTTTGGTGTCTAATAGTGTTTGTTACTGGAATACATAAATATACACGCCCCAGGACGGTCCTACGTCAGGATGGCCGTGTCGGAGCGTCTATAAAATACAGGTTGGATCGAGGTGGAATTGAGGGTACATCGAGAAACCCCCACTTGTTTGTGCAATATAAAGGTCACTGTAGGCGGCGTGCACCAGAGAATTCGCTTAAGCCAATCTAGGAGTTTAGTCGTACTACTAGTGCTAAGACCACTATATTCGTGATTCTGTTCGTTGTTATAATTCTTCTAGTTCAGGCAATGAGGATTGGTGTTCTGACAGGCTGTCTGTGTTACACTGAGATAAGTAGTGCACACTACAACCCTCAATTCCACCTCGATCCAACCTGTATTTTATAGACGCTCCGACACGGCCCTCCTGACGTACGACCGTTGCTGTTAGTTTGCATATTTTGGTGTTATCATGTAAGTACATACCTCACGTTACACCGGTGTGATTGTGACGAACTGTAATTACTCTATACTGGATGTACAGTGCGTTACGTTGTCTTATTACTGATAATGATTAATTGCGTAAGCAAGGGAGCAAGTTGAACATCCACTCGCACACTATTATTATTTTTAACAATTAACGCTATCCTGATGTATTTCCGAGAACTTCTGCTGAATATCGATATAATGTTGATAAGTGTTATAATGTCTCTGTGTGTGTATAAGTATTTATACTTTGTTCTATCTATATTTCGTTATTAATTTCTTTCATCATCAGTTTTTGTTTCCTGTTCTACCTGCCACATGTTTATCTCTGTTTAGCCTAATTTTTAACTGGGAGGGAATGCCTTAAGGCATTAAGTCGGCCATATGTACTATATTTTGTGCAAATATAATCGGATGTAAAGACAAATGCTGATAAATGATTCCACACCATTGATGTACGCGTTAAAACAACGACGAAAACCGCTTGGTTCAAATGTGTGATTTATGTCAATATTGGCTTCCTCTTTGGTCTAGGTGCCGTAAACGCGATTGCTGAACATAAAGTCCCGGGTTCAAATCTCGGCTCGAGCCAAAATCAGTAATTGGGTTTTTCTGTCAAAACAGTAGCAGCCAGAAGATAGGAAGTTGGCAGTGTTTCACACTGTGCCTCGAATAGCCCGTAAAGCCGTTGGTCTTGCGCCTTCTCTCTCTTTAGTCGTGCGGAATTACAGTTCCATCGGACTATAAGAGTGAGAGAATAGAGAGTGCACCTGTGCTTGCATATACACTTAGGCACTATAATCCTGTCCTGCACAAATTGGTAGTCTCCGTTGAGACTCGCTGCCGTGACTGTCTGTAGGACATTATTATTATTTTGGGTATTTATAAAGTATTCTGTTCATCTGGTTGGGCTGAATAAATATATAAAAGAAAATGATAATTATCATCATCACCATTACAGCCTTTCATAAGTCCACTGCTGAACACAGGCCTCCCCCAAGGAATGCCACAAAGCAGGGTCCTGAGCCACCTACATCCATCGACTTCCTGCATGTCTTACCAGGTCGTCAGTCTATCTAGTGGGGGGTCACCTTACACTTCGCCTACCAGTACGAGGCTGCCACTCGAGAACCTTTCTTCCCCTTGTCGGTTCTTCGAGCTATATAGCCGGCTCACTGCTACTTCAGCTTACTAATCCATTGGGCTATGTCTGTTACTCTAGTTCTACTGCGGATATCCTCATTTCTAAGTTTATCATGTAGAGAAACCCCGAGCATAGCCCTCTCCACAGCTCGCTGAGCGACCTTGAGTGTCCTAATACGGCCAGCAGTGAAGGACCACGTCTCAGTCCCATAGATCATCACTGACAACACGCACTGGTTGTACAATCTGTTTTATCAGGTGTTGAGGTATACCTGACGAGAAGATATGTCGCAATTTTCCGAATACGCTGCCCAGCCGAGTTGAATCCGTCGATTGACCTCTCGGTCGAAGTTGGACTTATCTAGTCGGACTATTTGCTCCAGGTAAACATATTCGTCAATAACTTCGAGCTTAGCGCTCCCAACAGCTACCGGCACAGGTGTGACATGGACATTAAACATGATCGTAGTTTTGTCCATGTTCATCTTAAGATCTATCCGTTGGGAGACACTATTGAGGTCATTGAGCATGGTACTTAGTTGCCATAAGGACTATATCGTCGGCAAATCGAAGGTAAGTGATGTAATCGCCATTGATGTAAATACCGCATCCTTTCCAGTCCAGCAGCTTGAAAACGTCTTCCAATGCAGCGATGAAGAGTTTCGGGGATATAACGTCACCCAGTCTTACACCTCTCTGCAGTTTGATAGGTTTCGTACTCCGATTCTGTACTCGGATAGCCATCGTCGCTCTATAGTACAAAAACTTCAGCACTTCGATATACTGACAGTCAACTTGGCACCGCTGAAGGGACTGCAGCACCGCCCAAATTTCGACGGAATCAAAGGCTTTCTCATAGTCCACATACGCAAGGCAAAGTGGCAAATTATACTCCTCTGTCTTCTGTACAATTTGCCGAAGGGTGTGTATGTGGTCCATGGTACTAAAGCCTTTTTGGAAACCGGCTTGTTCGGGAGGTACGATTAGTAATGACTCTCGAAAACAGCACTTAGACACGGCTCGGAAGGGAAATCAGTATGTAGTTCTTCAAGAGAGCGTTGTCGCCTTTCTTGAAGAACAAGACCACCGCACTTCTGCTCCACGCCTCGGGAGTAGTGCCACCATGGAGGACGGAATTAAAGAGCTTCTTGAGGACTTCAAGTACTGGTTTTCCACCCGCTTTTAAAAGCTACGCTGTAACTCTATCCTCACCTGGGGCCCTACCGTTTTTAAGGTGCTGGAGAGCCATTCTAACCTTGCTCAGACTGGCGTCCGATATATCTTCGGAATAGTGTCTGATAAGACTAAAGGAAGTGATAAATATAAATAAATATATATTAAATATACTAACATAAATAAATAAAAGCCCTACCAGTTGGAAGCCCTCGACAGGGGAGACCAAACGGCCGTTGGTTAGGGAGAAAAGACAATAAACCGGCGGACGATGCGGGCGGTATCGAGGAGCACCGCTTTCTGCATTTGACCCCGGAGCGGTCGGTCACGAAGTCCCAGTCGCCTCAGATGACCCAAGAGGCTGACCGGGATTAGCCCGTTCGCAGAGACGACTACAGGAATAATTTCGAATGGCAGGCCACCCCACATATCGGTCACCTCGTGAGCCAGGTCCAGATATTTTGTCTTCTTATCTGCTTCGACTTACACGAGGTTCTTTTCATATGGAATGGTTATGTCGACCAAAATATCTTTGACTGTGCCCGGTCCATCAATACAATATCAGGCATATTTGCAAGAATAGTTCTGCCTGTGATAATGGCCAGGTCCTAGTATAGCCTGGCGCAGTCATTTTCAAGTACGGCTTCCGGCAAGTACTTATAATAAGGCAGCTTCCGATTCACGACACCGTATTTCAGAGCGAGCTCCTGGTGTAGAATCCTGGGTATTAGGTTGTGTCTGTGCAAATACTCAAGAGTTAGAAAGCGCTGAATAACTAGAGATGACATGCCTAAGTGACTCACCGGGATAGCGACAAGCTCGACAGATGTCGACAGTGCCATCCTTTAGGATGTATCTCCGATAGTTGTTGGTCTTAATAATCTGATCCTGTATCGCACAGACAAAACCCTCGGTTCCCCAAACAGGTCACCGAAACGTAGCTATTGGAGGGAGACGGCTGTATCTACGAAAGGCTTATGTAGAGCCTTGCAGGACCTCCCGTGAATCTCCTTCTCCTTGCATACGGTCTCCCGGTCGGAAATGCTTTGTACTGCCGGGTCTTGCCAATACTCGATAGCTAAGAGGAGTAAGCCCTTTATCACAAGAAATGACGTCCTTATAGAATGAATCCTCTGATTTCGTCAGGAAGTAATTACGAAGGCTGTACACTTCGCGATTATGCATGGTGAGCGCGCTTACAAAGCCACGCCCACCTTGTTTCCGCGGCAAGTGCAGCCTCATAACCGACCATCTCGGATGGTGCATATCATAACATAGGAGTGGAGACTGGCCGAACATGTCTGGTTGTCCAATTGTGGGAGACAGAGGGTGGAATCATGTCATGCAATTTTTGCGCACACTTTCAAATGTGTTATGTCAAACACTGAAAGGCTGGCTGTTTTGCGCCTGTTCTCGTGACTGCTAAGATTAACATTAACTAAACCGAGGTCAACAATAAGCCTCTTACTCCTTTTTATTGACTGCAAAACTACTAGGTGGCATTTTGTATCATCAACCTATATATGGCAACAATTCATGCACGACCGGATTTGCACTTTATGATATAGACTATAGAGTAAACGGATGTTCTGGCGTGAAGTACCGTCGCATCTTTCATGAGCAAATAATTTCCTTACAGCTGTTTTTGCCCTGGACTCAATGAATCGACAAAAGTTCAGGTTAAAGAAGGCCAACAACTTAATTAATTATAACCGTGGTAGAGCCACGCTGTAGATTTATTATGATTTTAGCACGAATAGGTCGGCTCGACTAGGGAAGCACCACTTTCTCACAGAATACCAGCGTAAAATAGCAGGTTAATTTATTTCGTATGGTGAGTGTAGAGGACCGGAGACCCTTTGTACTTGAAATGAGGCATTCTTTTATATGTCTATGGGCCACAGCATCCACTTACTATCAGGTGGATTGTGTGATCGTTGGTCACCCTTATTATATAAGAAAAACTGAAGGCGGCGTTGTATTCTAATGCTAAATCTCAGACAGAAGGACCTAAGGTGAGCTTGCAAAAAAAGTTATAGAACAAAGCATTTGAAGTGAAAATCTTTATATTCAAGTTGAAAAATAAGCGTAACGCAGTTATTCTCACTTTCAGATCTCACCGCTGTCAGCCGTAGTCGAGAACACGGTCTTACACTTTCGATTAAATAATCCAATTATTAATACCTGCTAAAACTTCTATTTAAACCCAAGAACACAGGCTTACGAGTCGTGATTTAACAACGTGTAAACGTAACTATCAAAATTGCAGTTTATAAGAGGATATAACAGCTTGGGATTGCTTTATAGCGTCCAATTTACTATTATATTGATTCATTAAACAGTAAATGCCTATTGATATTTAGCATTCGGACATACTTGTTAAATCGTACATTTTAACGTACATATCTGTTTGCAATTAAGTTTACAATACACTGTTAGTGTGGCCTTTTAAATGAAACTGTTTCTTCACATTAGTCAATGTTGATATTTTACGTAAGTAAATAAATGCATATGCACTATCAATCCGTGTACTGGCGGTGTAAGAATTTCTACTACCCCATATCATCCCGTGGGTGTCGTAAGAGGCGAAAGAGGGAATGAAATCAGGAGATAGGCAGCGGCGTCTTCCTAATAACGATTAAAAATAAAAAACTGCGGTTACAAACCCGCTTGTTGAGTGTGATAACTACGACAAATATCCCCCCTATGAGAAAATAAATGGGGAGGCCTATATTCAGTAGTGGACTTTAATAGGCGGTTGCGGTAAATAAATGTATAATGAAATATCTATGTGAAAATCATGCACGTGCTCAAAAGGACTGAAGTTAAAAATTGTAAATGAAAAAGATAAAAATAAAACCTTGAATGAAACCTTGAAAAAAGACCAGCGACGAGCAGCAGCGTCAAAGCTACGAGACATCAAACACTACGATCGCCAATCCGCCTGAAAAACGTAACGATTAAGTCAAAGGCTCCCTACGACTGCCTGAGACATACTCTTATTAGGCTACTTTAATGCCTTTTTCTTTATCTTTCATCGCTTACTATTATGCTTAAAAAAAGTTACAGCCTACATACGTCCCTCTGCTGGGCCTCTCAATACATTTATAAAAATGTAATGTACGTATAGAAATATAAAATTAATTTTATAAAAATAAGTGATATTCATTCTGTAAATACTATAGAAACAGACACAAGCTAAGAGTACCATTACTCGACTCCACCGAGTTAGTAATTCATTCTTGGGGATTGTATACGCTTTCGCAACAAAATCCCAAAAAACATACAAAATTTGACCTGTTCAAAGTTCAAAAACTATGTTTGTATAAAAAGGGTTACTATAATATTAAGGAATTTATGAATGATAACTCCTGGGAATGAGGTGACCGCTACCAAGCTATTTCTAATTTGTTTTGTGTTGTTAATTGTGTAACATACATTGTAAGCTGTTTTGTTTTAAAAAGTCTCGCAGGGTTATTTACTGGTTCTTCCCAGAACACAGGTATTTTTTCGAACCAGTGCAGCGGAAACAAAAGAGTGACTTTCAATAAGTATTATTTATAATCTTGATTAAAAAAGTTTCTGTTTCTGTTTCTGTTTAACAATTATGTATATAAATTATTATACTTATTGTAATTTTTTTTCTTTAAAAAGTCCCGCTGGGTATCTTGCTGTAAAAATGATTCTGTTCTATTATTTTCAGTTTGTTATCAGGAGTACTGCTGCCCAACACCTGTTTCACTTTCTCTCTGTCACCTCTTACGACACCCAAGGGACGATATGGGGTAGTGGATTTTCTTCACACGAATAAAAGGTGAAACGTTTAGTATCTAAATATCAACCTAAAGATAACAATTTTCCTTACCTTACTAAGTTAAAGTACTCGTAATCATCGAGATAAAAGGAAACGTAACTGACGAAAGATAAGTACCGTAAAAATCTTTCGATATTCATTGGGATAGTATCTACTAAGTACATAATAGTTCAACGTTGATATTATATATTTTAAATTATACATATAGTTAAAATTAGAAAATTTTTATATTTTTCAATTAAAAAAATTCCCTGAACTAACAATATTCACAATCTTGTAATGCAACACTATGCGTCCATAAGTGGTAAGAGCACATGAAGCGTAAACCGCTCAGCGTAGAAGAAGGTCAAGAGATTTACTGCCTTTGTATTCACTGCAACCACGCACCGCTAAACTACATAACCTTTGTAAACAAAAGACACTTTATTAATCAATATTGATCGCAGAGTAGTCTCTTCTCGAAGAGTACCCCGGTGCATCGTGACCTTCTCCGTATATCTAAGACCATATAAATTCTCAGTATGCACATTTTTTGCTTTAATCGCTACGTGATTGATGTGTAAGATAAAAATACTTAGAAAGAAAAGACGCTGAATGTTAAATGACGGACGAAAAAATTATGTGTGATATAAAAACTTAATGAATATTTATTCAAAAATTAAATTTATACGAAAATATAACTTGTTTTAATTGCTTAGCATTCATATAAACTTTTATTTTACTTTATTGACTAAACGTATATATACTCGTATCATTATTACATCCCTTCCAAATCCACTGCTGAACGTAGGCCTCTCCCAAGGGATGCCACAAACCACGGCCCTGAGCCACCTGCATCCATAGACGGCCTGGGGTTGTCACTCCCATCTAATGGGGGCCGCTTTACACTTAACATATATAAATAACATATATAAATTAACATATATAAATTTAAATGCATATTATATATATGTTAAGTGTAAAGCGGCCCCCATTAGATGGGAGTGACAACCCCAGGCCGTCTATGGATGCAGGTGGCTCAGGGCCGTGGTTTGCATTATATAATGCAATGCTAGTGTAGATGATGATGATAAATGTGACGATTTAATTGTTCGCTATGAGATGTTAGTGGAGACACGGTTCATCGAAGGGCCGACGTTTCGATTGGACCTAAATCGATGGCGTCAAAAGTCAATGTGTTTTAATAAAAATAGGTTTAAAAAATTATAAGCTCCTATAGTGGTATAAGTCCATTTGAATATTTAAGCTGTAAAAGGATAATGTAAGCGATACCTAAAAAGTAAAAAAGAAATTGCTGTGAACTAAAGCTAAAGGGTCGGTACAACAAGACATTGCATCCCAACAAAATGGCGTTGTATATTCGACCTTGGTAGATAAGTCAAATTCTTCTGATGTGTCAGTCGCGTGGGCGATGCAAAAACTATCCTATGACATTGCCCGCATTAATTTTCACATGGTTCTGTCTGCAGTATGTTGGAGCTCGACTTGGAACCTTGTAACTTTAATTCTAAACTCGAATGTCAGCTGGACAATTGCTTCAGCCCACACTCTTCGCATCGGTTCAACCGTATTAGCGTGTGAATTGGCTGCATCTAATACGTTCGAGACATCTATAATTAATTTTTATTTGTATACAATTGTTTTTTTTCTGTTATTTTAACATTACATTACGTTATATTATCAACATAATTATTCATTCTTATTAATTAATAATTATTAATTAATAAACTTTACTATTTAGGACCTTACTTATAATCAAATTACACTCTTAAAACTTATTTGATTTTGCATTTTAAGTTAAAAATTAAGATATTTATTTTATTGAAGATGGGAAATTACTGATTGAATTTTCTTAGAAAATATTTATTTCCCTTGAAAATAATTTAATTGACTTTAATGTGTAGTCTGCTATACAAAAATTATTATATTATTGTAGGTCAGAATTAAGTTACACTTAGAAATATATTTTTTTCCATGTAGGCGAATCAATTATCCCATTTTGTTGCGTAGGTTTCTTAAATGCAACTATAAGATACGCCAGAATACTCTTATCTCCTATTAATGAACTCGGATTTTATGTGGCATATAAGTACATCCTCTGTAAATGGGGACCCAATTCTCAGCAGTGGACTTTTACGAGTTGATGAGAAGGAAGGAGTACATTCCAGGGCTAAATTTCAAACTTAACAAATTAATGATGCCGAAAATTTTAATTAGACTAACATACTGTTTTATACGTCGCAGAGCTATGTTTCAATTTCATTATATATGCAGCACGAATGGATCGGCTTTAAAGCCGACGAACCGCGCTCTAACAAAATACCAGCATAAAATAGCATATTTGCTGCAATGTTTCGTATAGTAAGTTTTGAAGCCTTTTTAGGGTTCCGTAGCCAAATGGCAAAAAACGGAACCCTTATAGATTCGTCATGACTGTCTGTCTGTCCGTCCGTATGTCACAGCCATTTTTTTCCGAAACTATAAGAACTATGCTGTTGAAACTTGGTAAATAGATGTGTTCTGTGAACCGCATTAAGGTTTTCATACAAAAATAGAAAAAAAAAACAATAAATTTTGGGGGTTCCCCATACTTAGAACTAAAATTCAAAAAAAATTTTTTATCAAACCCATACATGTGGGGTATCTATGGATAGGTCTTTAAAAATATATTGAGGTTTCTTATATGATTTTTTTTCTAAACTGAATAGTTTGCGCAAGAGACACTTCCAAAGTGGTAAAATGTGTGTCCCTCCCCCCCCCCCCATGCAACTTCTAAAATAAGAGGATGATAAAACTAAAAAAATATATGCTGTACATTACCATGTAAACTTCCACGGAAAATTGGTTTGAACGAGATCTAGTAAGTAGTTTTTTTTTAATACGTCATAAATCGTAAATTATGTTACTTGCTGCTACGGAACCCTTCATGGGCGATTCCGACTCGCACTTGGCCGCTTTTTTAATGTAATGAGTCATTACACTTTAAGGGAACGTTTTAGGTATGTATAGACTAGTGTCCCCAAATACCATCAGGTGCGACTGTGCTCTCGTTGGTTATCAAAATTTAAATAAAAAAGAACTATATAATTATATAATCAGAAAATGATCGACGTATTAAATTAGATACCTATGCAACGTTATCTCATAACAAAATTATTTGTCGTGGGCGAGAGAATTAGACAGGTATACGGTCGCCGAATTCTAACCTTTTGTAACGATATTTCTCACTGTAGAGGTCTGATGCGTATATTCCGGTTTAGATTATTTCTTTGCATGACTCATAACATTCAAATAAACTAAGAAATATAAATTATATTTGAATTAAATCAAACCAGAATGACGTTTTCTTTCCGCTTCTGAGTCTCTATGGTACAAATTAACACAGTAGATGTTTTTATTTTTAATATACTACGACTATTTGGCTCCTGCTTGGATTTGAATAATGCTCTCCAGATCAAAATTTAGACACAGTACAGATGCACTCTCTATAGTCTCTACCCATCATTTTCATAGTCCAATGGAACGGTAATCCTACAAAACGGGATAGCGATGAGGCGTAGGCACTTTATATGCTTTCCGAAGGACGTAGATGAAGCACCACCAACGTCCTAACTCCGGGCTGCTACTGAAAATTTCGTGACAGAAGAACCCAGTAGCGGAATTTGATCCGACCCGGGATTCAAACCCGGAACCACATGATCAGTAGACACGCTAACGACTGTAAGATCAATGAGGTAGTTTAATTTGAATATAGAATTGACGACTCGGAAGGCCAAAATGCTATAACCACTTAATTATTTTTTTATTTAAAACCTTTATTGTTCTAACCAATAAAAAGGTTACAAAGGACGAACTTAATGCCAGTTAGCATTCTCTGCCAGTCAATGGCATGGTTTGGTGAGAAATTAGTGGAAGGTGACTTAAGTAACTAAATATAATTAATTTATATAGATATAACACTTATTAAAATAACCTCATATATAACAATTATCCTTCATACATAAATACAAATACACACACATAAATATATACATACACTAACTCGCCAGGCAGACGTTGTTCTGCCCTTTCCCACGACCCTTCCTATAAAAATCCTTAAATTGGCAATAACAAATTTTGAGAGTCATTTATTGGGATAAAAACTATCCTATCTCTCAAGTTGGACCAAAATGCACACAGTGTGCAAAATTTTATTGAAATCAGTTCAGTAGTTTAGGAGTCCATCGCGGACAAAACAACGTGACACGTAATTTTTATATATAAAGAAGATATATAATATGTATGGGTAAAAGTAGCGGTATTGACGTTATGCTGACGACATTGTTTTTGAGAGAGGTTCCCGGACCAATCTTTTGAAGGCTATCTTGTTTGGTGCTTTCCTAATATCTTCAGGTAAGGAGTTCCAGAGAAGTGTAGCCTGAACAGTAAAATAATTGCCGATAATGCTAGTAAAATGGAGTGGAACTGAAGTCTTCAGATTAGTTGAAGAGCGAAGTACCTTGTCGTGGTTGGAGGAAAAAAATATTTTTTTAAGGTAGGAAGGGTAGGACAAATCATTTAAAATGGAGTAGAGAACAGATATTATTCTGGAAGTGTGCCTTTCTCGGATAGTTAGCCATTTAAGTCGAATACGAAATTGAGAGAGGTGGTTATATTTTCGAACATTAATCTTAATTACGTGGTTGTCAATTAGTAAATCAAACTACGCTCTCCAAGAATCACACACCACTTGACATTAGTCTCCAAGTACACATCTGGATTGATGCTATTTTCTATTTTAGAAGTGTTCGTTTTGTTTATAGTTGACCACCAAGAATTAGGGTAGCGGTTGAATAAGAGGTTCAAATTGAACCAGACTGTTAGAGAGAACAGATATTAGAAGTATTTGATTGTTATTAACTAACGTAATGTAACGTGACACAGAATAAGTTTTTACTAATAGACACAGAATAAAATTTTCAGTCATTTGACTAATAACTAACTGAGATTATTAAGTAAATTATCAAATAGATAAACAAATTAATTAATTATATTATTTTAATCGCTTAGGATTTAAAAAGTTACATGTGTCCTTTCTTAGCTTTCTTTGTACCAAATTATATAAAAATCGGTTTCGTAATTCAGCCGTGAATGCGTTATAAACCAAAGTTACTTCCGCAATAACGAAAATAAAGCGACAGGCCGCGCAGAAAGTTTAAAAAAAAAGTGTTCCTCTTTTGTATGAGACAATGGCCAGCTGTAATTTATTATGAAAATGCGATTATTTATAATAAAAAATAAAAATATTCCAATTTTAAATTTCCCTTTACAACCATGCCTTATTACAAGCTAAATTGATCATTTTTCATCGAAAATTAATCTGCTTCGGGTATATTTGATGAGATGAATTCAGATAAATCATTTGATAAATATCAAATAGCATTTGTTGAGGACAGCTAGAGACCCGCCGCCCCGTCGCCCCTTCGTACCCCGCTACCCCCCGCGCACCCCGCACACCGGCGCCGATCCAGTGATGTCGACGACCAATCAGCGCGCGTGTGGCTCCATTTGTCGTCGCACGGCACTACTCACAGACTGAGGCACCTTCTTGCGAGATATAAGAAGGGCGTCTCGGTCTGTGAGCTGTTCATTTCACTTCGGAGCGGCACTCAAGAAGAAAACCTGAAGAAGACTCAAGACTCCAATTCAAGACCTCCCTCTGTACATAGTGTTAGAGATAGTTATTCAGTGCCGAATCATTGTAAATAGTTAATACAGTATATTAAAAAGTACCATCTTTTCTTCAAGCAGTCCCCTAGTATAGCTAACCTCAGATCAGTCGTTAAGTAATCAGTCAGAAATAAATATACAGTCCACTGTTCAACCATTATATTCTTGGTCCATCGCCGCCGGATTCAAGCCAGAAGAAAGAAGCAAGAAGAAACAAGAAAGAAGCCAATTACAGAAGAAAGAACATAATTATAGAAGAGAGAAGATCATTATAGAAGATCTTCAAGGAAGAAAGAAGTTCGTCGACGAAGAGAGAAGATCGTCGGTACTAATTTCTTCCCTGTTTCTTGTTACGACTACGTCACATACGTCTATTGTCTGTTTCCAGACAATTTCTTGTTTCTTTAACCGCGTTTACGCGGCCAGGTGGTTGCTCCCTAACGGTATCAAACTGTGACCATCTGGTAACGCCCTTGTGGCGGGAACGACATCCAATACGTGCGTCTTTTTGAAGACGATACGTACGTCTTTTTGAAGACGACCGGAGGTCGCAACGTGGGACAATGAGGAAGACACGAAGCCAGAAGGCACGGAACGAGGACGACACACCGGTAGGAATGCGTATATTCGAAGAAGCACCCGCGTCCCCGTCCGATTATCTCGCGATGGCACAAGCGCCCTCCGCCGCGCCCGCGCCCCAAGCCCCGCTCGCGCCCGCATCTATTCCCGCGCCCGCGCCCCCGCCGCCGCGCCCCGCTATGTCCGTGTCTACGACCGATCGCTTGGGAGAGGTTAGCACATCCGCGCCGCGCACAGAGACACTCGCCGCGATTATTGAAGATCTTCCGTCTACAGAAACTAGTTTGATAGTACGTACCGTCGCGCCTGTAACAGACGTCGTACATAGGCCCGCACCTCGAGCTCCGTCGGTCCGCTCCGTTCGTTCAGCCCGGTCGACAGCTAGCGCGATAGCTAGGTTAAAACAAATTGAATATAACGCCGCGGAGGAACTAGCTGCAATTAGGAGGAAGCAATTGCAACTGGAAGAAGATCTTATTAAGAAGAAGTACGCTAGGGACGTCGCGCAACTGCAAGAAGAAACAGATAGGGAAAGTATTAACGAAGACGAGTTAGTTGAAAATAGGGTACGCGTTGATAGGTGGTTAGAGAACGTAGAGACTGTGCGGGGGGAGTCGCCTTGCCGCCCGTCTCAGCCCGCGCCCCGCATCGAGTTAGAGCAGACCCTACCGAACAGGGTAACCGGTTACGACCACAGTGAAGATGCCCAGGGGAGGACGGTAGCGAATGAGAGGGATAGTGGAGTCGCCGTAGAAATGAACCAGGTGGATCGTCGTGTACGGGTTACGTCGCCGTCGCGCGTCCAACGCCGCACTCTATCGCCTACACATAGATCGCCACATCGCCACGCGGATCGTAGATCACCGTCGCCGTATAGGGATGTAGGTGTACATAGATCGCCATCGCCACATCGCCACGCTGATCGTAGATTATCGTCGCCGTGTCATAGGGATGTAGGTGTACATAGGACGCCAGCGCCACAGCGTAGGCTAGAGGGAGATAGGGATAGAGATAGGTCGCTTACTCCGCGAGGGAAAGAGAGGGGTATAGAGCGACTAGCGGAAGCTCTAGAGAATATGATTAGAGTCAGGCCCGCTGCCGCGAAGCAGACGCAGGACTTGCCTATTTTTAACGGTTCGGCCGCGGAATGGTTAGCCTTCAAAGCCGCGATGAAAGAATCCACGCGTTTATATGGATTCACCAATACGGAAAATATGGCAAGGTTAAGAAACTGTCTACGCGGTGAAGCTAGGGAAGTAGTATCGGCACTGCTGTTTACCGCGAAGGATCCAGCAGATATTATGCGAACATTAGAGCAGTGTTTCGGCCGCCCGGAAGTAATTATCGATCGAGCGTTAGAAGAACTGAAACGCCTTCCGCGCCCGGGTCAAACCGCTCAGGAATTGAATTCGTTCGCGATTAAATTACAAAATATAGTATGTATTTTACAGAACGTCGACGGCAAAGGATATTTACAAAACCCAATGCTGACTAGGGAAGTAACTAGTAAACTAAGCCTCACTTACGGTCGCGTTGGTGCGATTATGCGGAGCACTACGGAAGTGCAGACGAACCGGACATCGTTACACTGTCTAGGTTCATGATGAGAGAGGCTGACCGTGCGTTGAGTCATGCCTATACGTCCGTAGCGCCGACTAAGGAATCGCCCGTAGGACGAGAGGCGCCGCCGTCGAAACGAGTTGTATTAACACGCCGCGTAGAAAATAGGGCCCGCGACGTAAAAACGTTCACCGCCCAGGAGGACACCGGTAGTGCCTCTTGTATGTGTTGCGGGGGTGAACACGTGATCGCTAAGTGTAGAAAATTAGCGCAAATGGGTGTGGACGACCGGTGGAATTGGGTAAAGGAAGAGTGGGTGTGTTTTCGCTGTTTGAATAGTAAACACCGACGGTTTAAATGTAAAGCGAAGAAATGCGGCGTCGACGGCTGCAACGCCCCCCACCATGCCCTCCTTCACACCCGCAAGACCCGCGCACCTGAGACATCGGCAAAACCGGATGAGACCGTGCTCGTCGCGTCTAACGTTGGTAGTAATGCGTCCGTATTATTGAAAGTGTGTCCCATTACGTTACGTGGACCACGCGGTAGGGAAATAGATAGTTATGCGTTGCTTGACGAAGGCTCGACTATTTCGTTGATCGACGACGACTTAGCGCGCGAGTTAGGAGCGGAAGGACCGGTAAAGCCGCTGAATATTAGAGGAGTAAGCAATAGTCAGCGCGAGGCCGATAGCAGGCTAGTTAACATAGGCATACGTGGCAAGACGCGCAGCGAAATGTATAGAATAAATGCGCGTACAGTAACAAATTTACAGATAGGTTCGCAGTCGGTAAATAAAGAGTGTTTACGGTTGAAACACTTACGCAACCTACCGAGCTCGGTTTGCTACGAGGACGCCAAACCGAGATTATTATTAGGCGCCGACAACTGGCATTTAATAATCACCCGTAATTTAAGGATAGGACGTCGAAGGCAGCCTATAGCTGCACGTACGTTATTAGGATGGGTGATACAGGGAACCGTGCCGCGATTCACGTGTAGGGAGGACGGTGAAACCGTATTACACGCCGTAAGCAGTAGCGGACGGTTAGATAGGGACATTCGAACGTTCGCCAGTCAGGACGAGGAGTTAACGGAACTCATTAAACGGCAGTACGAGATCGATTCCATCGGTATCTCGCTAAAGAGTAGGCCGCGACGGGAAGAGGAGCGCGCTGTCGAGATATTCCAGCGCACCGTCAAGAAGGTCGGCGAGCAATACCAGGTGGGACTGCCATGGAAGGACGACGACGTGCGGATGCCTCCTAGCTACGAGATCGCTGCTCGAAGACTGCGGACGGTCGAGAAGAAGATGGACAAATCGCCGGAGTTTCGAGACGCCTATACAGCACAAATAGACAACCTCCTGGCAAAAGGATACGCAAGGGAAGCCGAGGGGACAGAAAGAGAGGACCCCCAGAGCTGGTACCTGCCCCACTTCGCAGTACGGAATCCGAACAAGCCTGGGAAGACAAGAGTGGTTTTCGACGCGGCAGCGCGTGCGTCCGGTAAATGTTTGAACGATTATTTACTTGACGGCCCCGACTTGTTACGGAACCTACCGGGCATACTGTTTAGATTTAGGGAGAACGAAATAGCCGTGTCCGCGGATATTAGGGAAATGTTTTTACGCGTAAAGATAGACCGTCGCGACCAACCCGCGCAATTGTTTCTGTGGCGAGGTAACGAGCGATCCAGCCCACCGCGGGAATACGTTATGACTTCAATGATTTTCGGTGCGAGGAGCTCGCCGTTTCTCGCACATGGTGTTAGGGATCATAACGCGCGCGCACACGCAGAGACACATCCGTTGGCACTTAACGCTATCGTACGTAGTCACTACATGGATGACTACCTAGACAGTTATGCTACGATAGAGGAAGCGGTAAACACTGCGAGGCAGGTTATGGAAGTACACCGGCAGGCCGGCTTCACCTTAGCAGGCTGGAATTCGAACCACGCAGCCCTACTAGAAGACAAGCCGGAGGAATTACTAGCAAGCAAGCCTAAGGAGGTAGGCTTGAGACAAGACAGCCCAGGCAGAACCCTAGGGCTACTATGGATGGCCGATGAAGATGCCTTAACGTTCAACACATCCATGAACAGGGTACCGAACGAAGTGAAGACGCTGCAGAGGCCACCGACCAAGAGAGAGGCGTTAAGTGCAGTCATGTCGGTCTTCGACCCGTTGGGACTGCTGAGCTACCTCACCATCACCGCCAAGATCCTGCTGCAAGACCTGTGGCGGATGAAGAAGGTCGGATGGGACGACGAACTACCCTAAGAGGCAGCTGAGGAATTTCAGAGGTGGCTGCGAGTCGTCGAGGAAGTATCACGACTGCGGTTGCCTAGGTGCTATGCTCCTACGGGGGGAGTGGTAGAGCGTCAGCTTCACGTATTTAATGACGCAAGCGAACGTGCGTACGCATCCGCGGCGTATAGGCGAATACTATACCGCGACGGAACGGTTAAGGTACGGTTAGTGGCGGCCAAGGCGAAAGTCGCCCCAATAAAGGCGCAAAGCATACCGCGGTTAGAGTTGCAGGCGAATCTGATAGGCGCGCGACTCGCGGAATTCATGCAAGGCGAGCACAGAGTGGTAGCCGATAGGGTAGTGTATTGGACAGACTCCACTACGGCGCTCCACTGGATACAGAACGAGACGGCGCGTTACACCCCATACGTGGCTCATAGATTAGGGGAGATATCGGAGAAGACGTCACCCGAGCAATGGAGGTGGATACCGACCGCAGACAACATCGCGGATCAGGCAAATAAATATTTAACATTAAAGATTATATTAGAACCTCTGACTTCTAAACTATGTAGGGCCTGGACCATAAAAATTAGAGATTTTCACAAAAACAGTGTCGATCTCATAAGTACATTTGCAAACGTACTTACACCATAGTATAAAGACAGGGAAGTACGTTATCTTCAAACAAACGCACTGCGCGCGGCTTGTATGTGTGCGCCATAGTATCTATGAGGCGCCGCACGCACACTTAAACACAATCTCGGAATGTTTCTCACTACGCCAGTCTGGGCTAACACCGCACGAGGTTCGTGCGTTACGGCTTTTTTACATACATTTACATATTTTTGTTGTATTAGTTGTCTATCAGACAGAGGAAGAATAGTAACTAAGTACCTACTTACGGTTATAAAATCGTAATTAATTATATTTGCAAAAGTTATTTATAAGGATGCGGATATATTACACATTAAAGTTTAATAACAAGTCGTTTCGTAATAGTCGAAACCGAAGAAAGTATTTTTCTGTAGCTAATTTGTAATGTTGTAATAAATGTGTGATTCAATATATATATATATGCTTGTATTAATTAAAAATAAAAATTAATATGGTCCTTTATGTGTGCAAATTCTATATTATGCCTATTAAAAATAAAAAATAACTAGAATATACTAAGTAAATAATTTAAACACGAGCTCACACACCGCCCCGCCGGTTTATTTTATCCCTTTTTTTATAAATAATACTGCTCTGAATCTTAATACATTTCTGTATTTGTTAGGAAAACCATTGTTGAACTTTATCGACTAATGATCACTGAATTAGTTATACAGAGATGTATTATTTTTGGCAAGGGCCGGGCTTTAAACTAATGATTTGGTGACAATGACAACCCTGAGACAGTAGGCAGTTATATCGCGGATTGGGCCGGAGACAGCCTACTTCCCTGTCTTTATACTATGTCAATGATGTAGTGGTCGTAAACGTTACTGCTGGTCGGCCCACAAAAATCAGTTATTGAGTTTTCCTGTCGAAAAACTCTCAGTAACAGCTCAGAGTCAAGAAGTTGGCGGTGTTTTATACCCGTGCCTCGGAAAGCGCGTAAATCCATTGGTCCTATGCCTGATCTCTCACCGGCCGTGTCGAGAGAGTGAGACATGAGAGTGTTAACTAGTAGTACTACTAGTAGGCAATTATATCGCGGATTGGGCCGGAGACAGCCTACTTCCCTGTCTTTATACTATGCTTACACCGCTTTTCTACATCATTTTCATCTGAAACCAATGTGGGCTACTAATCTTCCGTTGAAATGATGTCGCTAGTTTAATTCATATAAAATGCTAGCTGTGTCCCGCGGTTTCACCCGCGTCTTTACAAGTCCGAGGTGCTCGACATGACCTAGTTCAAGCATTCTGTAACGGCTAGGATTTAAGCGTCGTTCCCGCGCCCAGCCAAGTATTGAATTATTTTAATTTTACATTATCTCTTAAACTATGCGTCCAAATAACATGATATAAAGAACAAAGTTTATCTTCATAAAATTGTCTTGATGATGAAGTAACTTTCATTCGTAAGGATAAATAGGCCATGCCTAATAATAACACTCATACATCACTTTTAAATTTTCAATATTTTTTTTGTCACAAAATACCAAATTATGGCTTATATATATTATATATACTTATTATATTATATTACATATCTCGTGTGACTGCCTTTGAAGACACTTGTGTACAACTTTTGTGCGTTAATTAGTTTCTAATGTGCATGCTATAATCACCCTACCTGTAATAACGATTACTTCTAATGTTGTGTGCGTAAAGTGCAGTGCAATTTCAAATATATTTTTTTCGCCGCTGTTTCGGTCTCGTTCACGCTCCGCTGCTCGCGGCCATAACTGAGGGGCGCCTCACCCCCGTCTGAAGAGTCGGATTGCTAGTTTTCGTCCCGTCTCCACTCATCGTGTGACTTGTTTTCGTCGTAAACAATGAACAATTCGCAACGCGCATCTCCGATCAGTCTCCTCGAACCCCGATTTATCTAATATGTCGGTAGATATGGAATCCTACGTTAACTCGCGCAAAAGGAAACAAATGGAATGCGGTGACCATGGAATGCTTGCAATATTTGAGCAAAGGATGGAACAGCAAATGAAACTTTTTAATGATAGCATAACTAATTGTATCACTACCGCTGTCAACTCTGCAATTTCCGAACAACTATCACATGTTACTTCGAACTTGTGTGAAATAAATTTAATCTTACAAAAACTTACTGAGGACAACTCAAAAATTAATAAATCACTCTCGGAAACCAGTGCACGTCTATCCGAAATGGAAATATCTCTCAGTACATCTATACAAAGGCAGGATTTATTTGAGAGTAGATTGCAAGCATGTGAGAGTGTCAATTCTCAATCTACAGAACTGTCCACACAAGTTCGATCCCTTGAGATTAAAATGGACGAAGTTGAACAACAAGCTAGACTAAACAACCTTGAGATTACTGGAATCCCTGAAGAAACACGAGAGGATTTATCATTTTATTTCCGTAATATAACTAATTTCTTGGGAATCGAACTATCAGCAAATGACGTAATTCACATAACGAGGATTCGTCCGTTTAAGGTGGTTCCCGGTCGTCCCAAGGCAATCGTAGTGAAGCTGAGATCCCGTATGCTGCGCGATTCTATCCTTGCAGCGGTGCGTGCTAAGAAGGGAAGACTCTGCGATATCGGCTTTCCTGACGAGGGGTCCAAAATATATGTTAATGAACACTTAACACCGTCTAACAAACTACTTCTTAAAAATACTAAATTAAAAATGAAGTCTGCCCTATACCAATATTTGTGGGTTCGTGATGGAAAAATCTTCGTTAGAAAAAACGATACCACTCACGCTTTACGTATTAAAGACAGTTCGGATGTTTTAAAAATTGTATGACTATTTGTAAGTTTTGATCTTATCTTAGTTTGCATCTACCAGTACTTATTAAATGAACACACTGTGTTGGGCACAAAGTTACGCTATAATTATCTAGGTAAGCATTATTATTTATCTGTTAACACTGATATTAATATCGTAATGTATTTATGTATAACAATAAGATCATATTTTTATTTATACGTATTATTATATAAAGTATTTTATATCTATGTAATACATTTACAATATTTATATAAAACACATAACACATGTTTCATAACTTTATTGTGTATATTGCTGCCTACTTATAAGAGTATATACAACCTATTTCGTGAAACTATTTTAACTATTATAATTTACCGCATCGTAGTAATCATATCATCACTGTCGTCATTTTATGTGTCTGTCTATGTCCATGATTTGTCCGACTTTGAGGTAATACACTACTATAACTGTTATGAGGCTGTTAGTTGCTTATGCTGTAGACATAAACGTACTTTTAAGTTTGTTTTTACTGGTCACTATTTTTATTCATTGTTTGCACCGTGTTGGTTGCACGGTAAGTTATTAAAAAAACTTTGTAGATTCATATTGATTCCTTAATTATGTCTTTAGATAGGAAATTAAATATATTTTATCAGAACGTACGTGGTCTCCGTACTAAATGCCTTGACTTATATAATAATATACTATCGTGCAACTACAACGTTATACTCCTTACAGAAACTTGGTTGCAAGATGATATATTTGATAACGAATTATGTGATGGGAGGTTTGATATATTCCGTTGCGATAGAGACTTGGTGGCTACGAATAAGAGTTCAGGTGGAGGTGTAATGATTTGTACCCGTCGTGAGCTAGGTGCGACTAAGCGTGTAGACTGGGGTTGTAAATATTTTGAATCTATATGTGTCAGCTTGCCAGCCCGATTACTCGGCTCTCAATACAACCTAAATATTATACTAGTTTACATACCACCAGATGAAGTTAAATTAGCTGAGTATATTAATGAATTTAGAATCAGTTTTGAGCGTTTTTATCATACGTCACAATCGGACTTCTTTATGATTATTGGTGATTTTAATTTGCCTTGTTTAACATGGAATACTGATGGTTGGTCTTTAATACCGATAGGCAAATCTGAGGTTCAATTAGCTGCTAATACTTTGGCTGAGGATCTGAGCTTTTTAGGTATGAATCAATTTAATTTTATTCAAAATCGTTGTAATAATGTCCTCGACTTGTGTTTTTCAAACTTATATTTAGAAATAAAAAAATCGGATCCTCTTACCAGATTAGATGATTTTCATCCTCCATTCACGGTTGATGTCACTGATCTCTCCATCAAACCTTTAAAAGAGAAATCTCAACCGAAGTATAATTTCCGGAAATGTAATTATACACTCATCAATGAATTTTTGAATAATGTTGATTGGAATGAGTTGCTGTTGAATACCGCGTCAGTAGATCATGCTGTAGAAAATTTTTATAAAAAATTAAACGAATGCTTTGTCCTATATGTTCCTCTTGTACCCTCGTGTAATAATTGTTACCCATGTTGGTACAGCCCTGCATTGATAAAAATTTTACGGGAGAAATCAAAAGCCCATAAAAAATGGAAAAAATGGAATAATCCTCGTGATTATGAAGAGTTTAAACTGCTTAGAGATAGACAACATCGTATACAAAAGAAATGTTTCGAGCACTTCACGTGTAACACTGAAAAAAATTTGAAAACCTCGCCTAAGTTCTTTTGGAAATATGTTAAATCAAAGAGAGGGACATCCACTTATCCTCAAAATTTCTCTTTTAACAATAAAAATTACTCTAATGGGCAGGACATTTGCTCAGAATTTAATAACTATTTCAAAAGCGTATTTACTGATTCTGTTTTACCATCAAGTGAGTTTCATAACCTTTCCGATATGAGTATAGATCAGATCTCTAGCATAAATATATCCCGGGAAGCTGTTCTTAAGTATCTTAAACACTTGGATTCAAACAAAGGGGCTGGCTATGATGGAGTGCCTCCTGTGTTCTTGAAGTCCTGCGCCGATAGCTTAAGTTACCCCATTTCTTTACTTTTTAAACTTTCTCTACAACATTCTGTTTTTCCATTGTTATGGAAAAGAGCGCATATAATTCCTATTCATAAAAAAGGCGCCAAATCTAAGATAGATAATTACCGCCCAATTTCGATTCTTAGCACTGTTGCGAAAATTTTTGAAAAACTAGTATTTGATCAAATTTATCCAATTATTATAAAAGGTATACCTAATTCACAACATGGTTTCTTGAAGAGACGCTCCACTACGTCTAATCTTGCTTGCTTCACTGAGTACGTTCTCAATCATATGGAAAACGGTGGTCAGGTTGACGTGATATACACGGATTTTGAAAAAGCTTTCGACCGTGTAAATCATGTTGTCTTGCTACAAAAGCTCCAGGTGCTCGGAATTCATGAAGATCTGCTTAGATGGGTAAAATCTTATCTAATGAATCGATCTCAGGCAGTTATTCTTGGAGGATACAGGTCAGATTTTATTACTATCCCATCTGGCGTGCCTCAAGGCTCTCACCTTGGCCCCCTATTCTACAACGCATATATATTTGATATACATAAATTTATAAGTAACTGCCATCACTTACTGTACGCCGATGATAAGAAAATATTTCTCAGTGTTCGTACTATTGAAGACTGCGAATCTATTCAAAAAGATCTTGCCTCTTTATATAACTTTTACGTAGCTAACGGTATAAATGTAAGTATATCTAAATGTCAGTGTATATCTTTCACCAGAAAATTGAATCCAATAGTATTTCCCTATAATCTTAATGGAATTTTAATTAAGAGGGTAACAGTTGTTCGTGATTTAGGCGTACTCTTTGATGCCGGCATGACCATGCGAGATCATATCAATAGTATATGTAGTAAATCTTTTCGTAATCTTGGATTTGTCATGCGCACATGCCTTCCATTTACGGAATTACTAAGTCTTAAAATAGTTTATTTTTCGTATGTAAGATCCACTCTTGAGTATGCATGCCAGGTTTGGTCACCGTTTTTTAAAATTTACATTAACAATATTGAAAGAATTCAACGTAAATTTATTTCACACCTGAACTATAAATATAAATTTAAACATAATAGCTCATCATATTTAGATGACTGCCGACACTATAACCTTCTTACGCTCGAAGAAAGACGAGGACTGTTAGATATGGGATTTCTATACGATATTTTACGCGATGGTATTGACTGTCCGGATTTACTGAATACTGTCAAGTTTAATGTGCAAAGAAAACGTACTAGAATCACCAAGAGAACTATGTTTAGTATTCCTCGTCACTCCACACTTTACGGTAAAAATAGTATCATAACACGATTGTTATCAAATTATAACAAAACATTTAATACCTTCGATCCTTTTATAGGCAGTAAAAGTGATTTTAGAAACAAGATACGTGCATGCATTTTGAACACAGCTTCTGTTGTTTGAATTACCTGTATTTATAATCATTTACGTAAGATGCAGGTAAGGTACATTATGAAGAACACTTTCTGTAGGTAGCTATATATATTTAAATAATAAATAAACTATATAATATTTTAGAATATGTATGTATATGTATGTGTATGTATTTGTATGTATATGTGTGTATGTGTATGTATGTATGCATATGTATATGTATGTATATGTGTATGTGTGTATGTATGTATATATGTGTATATATGTATGTATGTGTGTGTATATGTGTATATATGATAGATATAATATAATATGCCGCGATATAAATAAATTAATAAAAAAATACTCGAGAAGTAAATCGCATATCAATTTATCAGCTTTTTTTTTACATATTAGTGTAAGTGTTAGTAAACCTAAAATTACTTAAATTTTATTACTGTTATTTTTTAAGCTGTTTTAAATTGGTCTAATTTGCATTGTTTTTATTTATTATAATTGTACCTGGCTTACTTTTAAATTTAATATGTGGATGACTGTAATTGGCATACTTGAAGTGAAATTGAAAATTGTATTTAGTGATATACGCTGTTGTTATCCTTATTAAACGAAAATAAAAAAAAACGAAAATAAAAATAAAATTATGTATAAGAAATAGACATATGGTATCGCGGACTTTTTTTTAGACGTAGTAAAGGTCTATATTTTTCTAGAAAATTGTATTTACGTATCCCTAACGATAACAGCAGCGTACGCGGATAAATCATTTCGGGAATGCTTTTTCTTCTGACTTGCTTAACAAATATCCATATTTAAGGCTAGCTGAGTAATATAGCTTAATGCTAGATAGCCTATACTATTCCACATGAATCTGGCTATAATATACAAAAAGATTTTTTTTAAATCAGACTGGTAGTTCCAGAGATTAGCGCGTTTAAACAAACAAAAAAAACAAAAAACTCTTCCGCTTTATTATATTAGTATAGATAGATAACTAGTATTTGAGAAAGAAACATTAATCTCCATACTTTTCTAACAAATTAAATTCCCGCGCTACGACTTCTATGAAATATTACACCTCATTCTATGTGACGCCGGCCTGATGGCAGAAAAGGTCGTTAAAACCCTCATTGACCTATTTGCATGCATAGAGCATAAAGCAAAAATAACTCTTAACTAATAAGATAAGAAGATAATTTTATTATTTTTAATTTCATACATAAGTTACAATATTAACATTTTGGTTAAACCTTACTTTATTAAAAAATACTGGTTGACTGAAATTAAAATATATTTCCTTTAACGCTATCCGATTAAAAGTTGGAATCATAATGTTTGAGAAGGCTAAAGATGGAGATAATACAACGATGAAAAATAACTAGCGGTTACAAGAACAGGAAACGCAAATAACTAGGAAGTGCGAAATTTGAATTTAATATAATTTGTAGCTCTATATATCGTCGTGCATAATACTATAGCCCAGTTCTAAAAGAACCGGACAACTAAGATTAGGGCTAGACCTATAAATTTAGCCCTGAGGGTTCTTATAAATTTAATTATGTATTAAGATATAGTTCATCATGGTTTCATCATTATCTCGCCCACGACATTGCTGGCTCTAACAAAAAGCAATCGGATTGTAAAGACAAACTTAACTTTGCAGTGGAAAAATGTTTCTCCGATACATCAGTCCACATCATGGTCGATGCTCTAACTGCATATAAAAGTTTGTAATCGCAAACAATTTTTTTGCGATATAGCTATCAATTAACTATTTGCCTTGCTTGACCTTTTTTGTCAAATTCCATGATTCTAATCAACGGTCTTATAGGTTATGATATACGATATAATCTAAGTCCTAATCTATGTACCTTATAAGTTTTGATGAGTGAATTTGTGAGTATCAAAATATATGACATAATTGGCTGTATATTTTGATTGCGTTGACCTAGAAGTTTGAATTTCCTCCAAAAAATCATAGTATTCATTCGTAAGCCATTCCTGAAAAAAAGTTCTTGAAAGACGGACGGACACACGGACAGACGGACAAAAAAATGATCCTATAAAGGTTTCGTTTATTCCTTTTGGGGCATTATAACTCTAAAAATTGATAAAAAGTTATTTCAAATGAGGAAAATGTAACGGATTTGCAAATATTAAAAAACTTTCGATATTCGACGCTCGTTTCAAACTCACATAACGCTCTACTCAAAACAGAACCCAGATTACATTTCAACCAGAACAAAGAATATTAAAATATACTTAGATACGTAGGACTACTTCCTGGTCTCCGTCAGCGCATTAAGGTTTTTTTATGCAGCCATTCCCTGTGAGGATTAAAACCTGGCCAAAGATTAGGTGATTCGTTCATGCGCCGCATTATTTCTAACCAGGAATAAACTTGTTTATTCAGTATTTTTGTTTAACCTTTCGGTAGAAAGTCGTGGTAGCTCAGATGGTTAGCGCTCGCTGTGAGTTTCACAGTGCGCGCGAACCTCGAAAGCACCAATGAAGTTGTTAATTGCAATTTTAAGTGCTGATTTACCACGTGCTTGGCGGTGAAGAAAAACATCGTGATGAAACCTGCATAGCTGAGAAATAAGAAAAAAAATATTTCTAAGACATGTGAAGTTCGCCAACACGCATTGGGGCAGCGCGGCGGTCCTTCCTTGACCTAAAAACCCTCTCAGGAATGAGTGAACGCCTGTGCCTAGCAGTGGGACCTATATAGGCTGTAACATTTGGTGATGATAAAATGATACGTAGGTCACTCAATAAGTTTTGAGATGCTCGAAATGCAAAAATGGAACGCACCCGTGTTATATGTTTCTAAAAAGCAAATTTATTAAAAAATAGAACTCCATAAGGCAATTGCTCATTATTAAAAAAAAACAAAGTTCTTTTAATTTTCCTGCAACGCTTCCTGCGCTTTTCATTTACAATAATGGATATTAACCGTGAACATTTGCGCACTATGATATATTATGATTTTAAATTTGGTTTAACCGAACAATTAAGTGTACAACGGTTACAATCAGCATTAAGGGACTCAGCTCCATCACGCGCAACAGTTTTTAGGTGGTTTGCTGAATTTGAAAGGGGTAAAATTAATCTTAAAGATGACTAAAGAACCGGGGCCCCGCAAATAGCAGTAACGGCAGAAAATGTTGTAGGCATTAGTTCGGGGAGCATTCATACGATCCTACATCAACATCTTGGAATGAGGAAGCTTTTTTGTCGATGGATCCCTCGCTTGCTGTCCGAAAGCAAAAAACAGACTCGTGTGGATTGATGCCATGAAATGCGTCTAAGTTTTGAAAACGGGGCATCTAGGCGTGTTTCAGAAAATGTTACTGGTGACGAGACATTGATCTATTAATATGGTCTACTCAGAAGGACAGTTACCGACAAAACTGCAAAGATCTCGCAACGTCGGCAAAAAATGGTGGCTAGGTTTTTTTCGCGGAGCGGACATTTGTCAATTTTAGGTCAGTCAACTCTGAATGGTATACTACAGTTGCATTACCCAAATTTTTTCAAGATGTGCGGGAGAGAAGACCAAACACCGGGCTTCGAGGAATCATGCTGCATCACGATAACGCGTCTTCACATACATCCCTTAGAATAAAATAATTTATTGAGAAATCTGGTGTTAAACTCTAAGTCACCCACCCTACAGCCCTGACTTAGCTCCTTGTGATTTCTTTTGTTCCCAAGAGTGAAAGCAAAAATAAAAGGCAAGTTTTTTTTCAAGCGCTGAAGAAGCCGTGGCTGCCTACGAAGAAACGATTTCCGACCTGTCAGATCAAGACCGGCAAAAGTGTATTCAGAGTTGGTTTAGACGAATGGAACTTTGTATAAAGCATGATGGAGAATATTTTTTTTTATAGGACAAGGGTGACAAACGAGCACACAGTCCACCTGATGGTAAGTGGTTGCTGCGGCCCATAGACATCTACATCTATCCTCTATTACAATTCAAAATGTAGATGCGTTGTCACCCGTGAGGACTAAGATGGAATGCCTCATTTCCAGTAAAAATATTTTGAAAAGATGTAAAATAAATATTAATAGTATCTAGAATACTTTTTGTACTCGTATATCTCAAAACTTATTGATTGACCTACGTATAATATAGTTATCATTTTAAGCAACAGGTAATTTAAAACAAAGGATGAGGAAATTACCCCTACGGCAGTCTACATCCACCGTATAGTGCCGGTGTAAGAGAAATCTATCGTTCTTGTGGATGTCGTGAAAGGCGACAAAAAGAAACTAACCAGGAAATGGACAGCAGTGTATTCGTAATAACAACTAAAAAATTAAAAAGTGAAATTTCTTACCATTCTATGAAGCGTGCGACTATGGCAAATATACCCCTTTTGAGGAAATCTACGCAGAGGGCAATGTTCAGCAGTGGATTTAGACTGCAATTGATAGAATTGATGACTGAGTCATTACATTGGGATTGTAATGGCTGGCAAGTAACTATTTTACCAAATGTTAATATAATGCTTGCTATGCTATATGCTGCTTATGGTATACACATTATGTTACATGCATGAATTTTTTGGAATATGTTAACGTTGTCTACCAGTGTCAATATTACGTGGAGATGATTAAGGTATGACGTTTTGACGGATGCCTGATTGCGGAAAATCCACAGACTGGTGATGAGGTCAGCATTATAAGAGCAAGGATCTCTCACCTATGCGCTCACCAATCCGCTTTAAAATCGTTGCATGAGCAACTCTTCAAAGAAATGCTGCACGTAACCTATTTATAACTGTGTTCGATAAAAATAAGTACAATATGATATAATACAGTCTAAATCAAACAAAATTGTCAAAACTAAAACAAGCTTTTTAACAGTGGTAGAGCCAGGCGACAGTTTTTGCTGTCGCATGGATGGGCCGGCTCGAACCGGGGTGGTACCACGACCTCACAGAAAACCAGCGTGAAGTAGAGGTTTACTTCTGCGTTTCGCTTGGTGAGTGCAGGTGGCCGGAGGCCCTTTTTACTGGAAATGAGGCATTCCATCTTAGTCCTCACGGGTGACAACGCATCTGCATTTTGATTCGCAAACGAGGATAGATATAGATGTCTATGGGCCGCAGCAACCACTTACCATCAGGTGGACTGTGTGCTCGTTTGTCACCCTTATCCTATAAAAAAAAAAAAGCTAAACCCTCGAAAATTGTAAATTGTTTGTAATTTTTGGAACGAAGTTCCTTTCGCACGGTACGAATTTGGCGGATGGGGGCTAGCAGAGAAAAAGTGTAAGATTTTTCTGTCACGACCCCGTTTCTATAGTGCGAGCGAGATGGAATAATATCCATCTCCCTCGCATTTTTTCTTATCTTGTCATGAAAGAAATATTATTTTAAATGACGCTTCATTTTAATAGACGCTAGTATTTAATTTATTTGTATTTTTTATCAATAATATAATAGGTTTATCTATAATAATATACTACGAAATTAACTTCGTTCCAACCGAGTGTTCTACGACACTAACGCATGTTTTTTTTTTATAAATGTTTCCATTGCAACTAACTAGGTAATAAAAATAACCATAGATACCATTGCACAATCTGCAACTATATTATAATCATCGATTTACGATATTCGCTTCATTAATTTCCTTGAGGTATCACAATCATGTACTCAGACGCACACACCTATAAAGTTATTTGTATAAGATTGTTCATGCCTTACGTTATATCGTCATCCGCCACAACTAATAATTACTGACATCAAGCCCGGCTCTATCGTTAGAGACACACAATTAACCATTCACCCGTGAAGCCTGTGCTCAGATAGCTATGTCCTAGCCTTATTATATCGTTACTTCAATGCCTAGGTGATGTAGATTTACTTGATAATGTTATATCAATCAGGGACATACCTCGGTTTGAACATTGTCTTTACACGCGTTCCAAGTTTCATTACAAATTAAGCCGTTAAGTTTTGATACGAACACGCTCGTTGAATTGAACCCCGTTAGGTAAATTAGGGTTTTCACACCTTAACTTTGGCTACGATGTATTACTATCGGACATTCGTTTATTTCGTTATTAATATATATTACGTATTATTAAAATAAATAATAACAATTTCAACAACACTTCATTCATTCATTTTTAACAGTGGTAGAGCCACGCGGCAGCTTTTGCTGTCACACGGATGGGCTGGCTCCAACCGGGGTGGTACCACGACCTCACAGAATACCAGCGTGAAGTAGAGGTTTACCTCTGCGTTTCGCTTGGCGAGTGCAGGTGGCCGGAGGCCCTTTTACTGGAAAAGAGGCATTCCATCTTAGTCCTCACGGGTGACAACGCATCTGCATTTTGATTCGGAAACGAAGATAGATGTAGATGTCTATGGGCCGCAGCAACCACTTACCATCAGGTGGACTGTGTGCTCTTTTGTCACCCTTATCCTATAAAAAAAAAACATTGTTTCACACTCTTTACTGGTTTGCGAATATTCACTATCCCAGAACATCTCGTAAAAGGCGACACGGGGTAACAAACCAAAAGATAAGTAGCAACGTTTTCCAAATAAATATAAAACTGCGGTGGCCAATCCGCCTGCCGAGCGTGGCAACTATGGTAAGTATCCCCGCTATAGGGCAACTTATGGGTGGTGGGCAGTTTATGGGGTGAAGCTTATGTTCAAGAGTGGACTCTATAGAAGTTTTAACAATAATATAATAACGGTTGGACGTGGTAGAGCCATGCTGCAGCTATATTAGTGGTATAGTTGTAGCGTGAATGGGTCGGCTCGACCAAGAAAAGACCACGCTCTCACAGAATACCAGCGTAAAATAACAGCTTAACGCTGCTGTGTTTCGTATGGTGAGTGTAGAGAACCGGAGACCCTTTTTACTGGAAAAAAGGCATTTCATCTTAGTCCTCACGGGTGACAACGCATCTGCATTTTGATTCGTAATCGAGGATGGATGTGAATGTCTATGGGTTACAGCAACCACTTAACATCAGGTGGTCTGTGTGTTCATTTGTCACGCTATCCTATAAAAAAATAGGTACTAAATAATGGTTTGAGACGGTAGGATATGTACAAATGTCTTAAAATACCTAGAGGTATTAGTTTGATATTAGCCCAAAATAACTAACATAGCCCAATGGATCTGATCAGTAGGTACGCTAAAGAAATAATAGACCGATCATATACTCGTAGCTCGAAGAACCGACAACCGAAGTTTCTCGAGGGGCAGTCTCGTAGCTACCGGTAAGCTATGCAGGATCTGGTAATATATGCAGGAAGTCGATGGATGCAGGAGGCCCGGGACCATGCTTTGTGGCTTTCCTTGAGGGAGGCCTATATTCAGCAGTGTACGTGTGAAGGGCTAAATGATGATGATGATGATGATGGTCAACAATAGACTGTCTGTAGACTTAAAACTATGAAGAAAGCGATATAATTATAACATTATACTGTTTGAGGATTACATCAGTTTCTCAAAGAAAATGTCAACCTTAACTTGAAGCGGTGCATACTGCTTGTTGACAGACAAGAAATAGAATAGAATAGAATAGAACATAATAGAATATTTTTTATTATTTTATTATTGAAAGTCTTTTTCTATAGCAAAAGGGTAACAAACGAGCACACAGTCCACCTGATGGTAAGTGGTTGCTGCGGCCCATAGACATCTACATCTATCTTTTATTACTAATCAAAATGCAGATGCGTTGTCACCCGTGAGGTCTAAGATGGAATGCCTCTTTTCCAGTAAAAAGGGCCTCCGGCCACCTGCACTCACCAACGAAACGCAGAGGTAAACCTTTACTTCACGCTGGTATTCTGTGACGTCGTGGTACCACCCCGGTTCGAGCCAGCCCATCCGTGCGACAGCAAAAACTGCCACGTGGCTCTACCACTGTTAAAGTATACTTACTAGTAGTAGTACTTTTTTTAGTTACTATTTAGTGCGTTTTGCCAGTGATGACTTACGGAACTGAGACGTGGTCCTTCACTGCTGGCCGTATGAGGAAGCTCAAGGTCGCTCAGCGAGCTATGGAGAGGGCTATGCTCGGAGTTTCTCTGCGTGATAAACTTAGGAATAAGGATATCCGCAGTAGAACCAGAGTAACCGACATAGCCCAACGGATTAGTAAGCTGAAGTGGCAGTGGGCCGGCCATATAGCTCGAAGAACCGACAACCGATGGGGAAGAAAGGTTCTCGAGTGGCAGCCTCGTACCGGTAGGCGAAGTGTAGGGCGTCCCCCCACGAGATGGAGTGACGACCTGGTAAGACATGCAGGAAGTCGATGGATGCAGGTGGCTCAGGACCGTGCTTTGTGGCATTCTTTGGGGGAGGCCTATGTTCAGCAGTGGACTTGTGAAGGGCTGTAATGATGATGATAATGATGATTTATTTATGGGTCAATAGATCAACTGATGTCGGTAACCCATACGTGTATTACTGGTAGTACCGTTACAGCCTATTAAAAGTCCACTGCTGAACAAAAGCCACCCCCATAAATTGCCTCATAGGGGAAATAATTCTCATAGTTGCTGCGCTTGGCAAGCGGGTTGGGAACCGCAGTTTTTTTTTCTATTTTTGGGTTGTTAATTTTTTTATATTTGACGGCTCCGTAGCGCAGTGGCTTAGCAATTGAGTTGCAACGCTAAGGGCCGCGGGTTAGAATCCCGCACGGAACAAGTATTGTATGGCCTACAAATAATTGTTCCGAGTCTGGATGTTTGTCCATGTGCAATTTATATTTGTAAAATCCACGATACAGGAGAAAATCCTAGTGTGGAGGTTACGTTTTTTAAAGTAAATAAAAATATTAGGAAGACGCTCCTGCTTATCTTCGATTTGTTCCCCTCTGTTGCCTCTTATAACACCCACAGAATTATATGGGGTAGTGGATATTCTCACACCGCCACTACTCGGTAAACAAGTACGGTAGGTTAAGTAACCCATACAAAACGCTGAAATTGATTTTTTGATTAAATTCCAAAAAAACTTTAAACGATTGAATAATTCCAAATAGTTATAAATTGTAATCAGTTATTCTACATATTTTTTTATCATTTCATATAAGTAATAGATTTATTAAGTTAATGGGTTATCCATTGGCAGCATATTGAATCGACACTCACTAACTCGTCTCTAGTAAATACCGATATATTATTCATGTAAACGAAGTGATGTTACAAATAACATATCATCATCATTAAAGCCTTTCAAAGTTCACTGCTGAGCCATAGATTGCATCATAGGGGGCGTCATTTGTCATAGATGCCACACGTGGTAGACGGATTACCAACCGCAGTTTTTTATTATGTTGAGAAGTAACAAGGAAGATGCTGCTGCCCATCCCCGGTTTCCGTTTCCTTTGGTCTCCTCTTGCGACTCCCACGGAATAATTTGAGATAATGTAAGTGTGCCTTAAGCCGTCACTACACGGCATTATTGCGTCATTAAGTTAAGTAGATAAACTAAGATTTTTTTATAAGACAGGGTGACAAACGAGCACACAGTCCACCTGATGGTAACTGGCTGCTGTGGCCCGTAGACATCTACATCTACCCTCGTTTGCGAATCAAAACGCAAATGCGTTGTCACGCGTAAGAACTAAGATGGAATACCTCTTTTCCAGTAAAAAGGGTCGCCGGTTCTCTACACTCACCATATAAAACAGAGCAGTGTTAAGCTGCTATTTAACGCTGGTATTCTGTGTGACCGTTGTCCTTCCCCGGCCGGAGCTGACCCATTCGTGCTACAACTATACTATTAATATAGCTGCAGCATGGCTCTACCACGTAGTAAATTATAGTCATTATTTGACAGTCTAATTGGTCTATTGATCGTAAGTGCAACTACTGATCATGTGGTCTGTATTCGAATATCGACTGGTGCTGAAATCAGCTATTGATTGAATTATTTTCTGTCAAGTAATTTTTAGTAGCAACTAGTTTGTTTTAACAGTATCTAACGGTGATAAACGAACACACAGTCCACCTAATTGTTAGTGGATATGCACTTGCGTTGCCTACATATTCATTTATGAGGCTTAAAATATTATGCCTCTCTACCAATAAAGAGGGTGTTCGATTCTCATCACTCATTGTAAGATACACGGCAGCAATATACTACTATTTACGCTGGCATTTGTACAAGCGTAATCTTCTTCCTGATCGAGCAGACCCATCTTTTACCTCATCAGCAACGTAGCTCTATCACGTATATAACAACAACGCTCTTATAGAGGAGCTCTTCTCCACGTATTATCAGATGGACTGTGTGACTTCAGCAAGTGTTACGGCCAGCAGCTGCTTATCTAACAGTAGAGTCTCCCGGGCCCATAGGGGAAGAACCTACAAGCAGATGTTGGTCGGGCCTCCTACAGTCCAAGGTGGAAAGTTTCTAATTACAATAAATAATCAGGGGGGAGCGTTCTATTCTATTAAACGGAGGTTACTTACGTCTATCCAAGGCGACTGGTCCCTCAGGATTCGGTCAGGTCGCATGTGGATGTATAGTGCTAGGAAAGTAAGGGTCAGTGATGTGTATCTGCGTGTGGCTGGTAGTGTTATTGACCTTATTAGACCGTTACCCTCTGCAGCAGTTCGGACCTCAGCACCTCTCCACCTCAGGTCAATTTCTTCATTAGTCACGATGACAGTCCAGTAACTCTGTCGTATGATTAACTACCTTACAGAAGCCACTAACTCTCGTTTGTTATAACTCCTAACCCGCGAAACGAACACAGAACTTAAGGATCAAAGGTCACTACCGTTTTGCGTGGCCACAGTTATTTCTAGAATATCAAATACCGCACTAGTAGCTAATACAGTCGAATCCACTTATACGGACTCAGCGTTAAACCCAAAAATCCCGGGTGAAGCTCTCAGCAAGGAATACACGCTACAATTCCTAGACAGTATATTTACTATACGCGCCTACTATTCCGAGTTCCCGACAAAATGGATAACGTGCTAACTATCGCAGCGCTGAATTTGGACTCCCCTTTTTCCTAGCGCGTTCTCGACACACACCGCTCAACACGCTCGGCCGAACTTCATCCCGTATCGCGCCGAGCCGAGTGCCATCTAGCGTCGATTCTTGACATTAGCGCTTTGGCGCGAACACCAAGTGTTAACAATATATTGACATACTATACCTTCAATAAGATAAATAGAAAAAAAATATTCACATATGATGCCAATACAAGATTTTAAAATATGTTTATTATATACTTATGTAAGAGTACAATTATTGTACCTACATAATAACAAAAATTATGTAATAACAAATTATTTTAAATTTATAATGTGTTAGAACAAGAACAATAAATCCTGTCCTGGTATTTCCTACTTGAACGGCGACCGCCTTCCCACCAGCGGGTGTCTAAGTAAGCGCTATTGCAAACACTAGAAACGATACGCTACTTACTATACTTGAAACTTAGGAATTATTGAAACAACTCGCTATTGAATTGGGACGAGTTTGATGTTTTACTTGTCTCTGAACTCTTTTTTGTTAATGAACCTTTACCCAGATACCGTTACTACAATCGAGTAATAAATATAATGTCCTCCGGACCTACTTTCTGTCACGGCGGCCAGCCTCAACGGAGACTAGCTATCTGCGCAGAACAGGATTATAGAGCTCAAGTGTACACGCAAGCACAGGTGCACTCTGTATTCCTTCACTCTCATAATCCGATGGCACGGCAAGCCGACACGATCGAAGGGAGATGAGGTACAAGACCAACTGCTTTTCGAGGCACGGGGTGACCGCTAATTTTCTGACTACCAGACTCTACAGAAATCTTATAACAGATTTTGGCCCGACCCGTGATTCAAACCTGGGATCTCGTGACCAGCAACCACATTTACGACCACTAGACCAATGAGGCAGGCAGGTAGCCCCGCCTCGTAACTGGATAATTAAAGCACGGTCGCGGAGCAGGATTTTTTATTGCTTTGCATTTTTGAACTTAATTCCCATCATAAAAAGTTTTATTTCTATTGAAACTAACATAGTTTTAGGACCTTTTGAACAGTATTTGTGATTCGAAAACCGAGTTTATTCAAAAGCCATTAAAGTTCACATTTGTATGAATTGCAATAATTTGAAATTCTTCCTGCTCCGCGATCACGCCATAGCAGCTGACAATGTATAACTACTTACAATACTTACTAACATAGTTTTAAGCCAATATTGTTACTAACAAAATTACTAACAATATATGGATTTGTAGCCTGAAAATAAATATTATTATTAAAATAATTTAAAAGTACAGTTGACAATTTCATGGTACTGGCGAAGATCTCGAGTGGCAGCCTCGTACCGGTAGATAAAGTGTACGGCGACCTCCCACTAGATGGAGTGATGACCTGGTAAGACATACAGGAAGTCGATGGATGCAGGTGGCTCAGGACCGTGCTTAGTGGCATTCCTTAGGGGAGGCCTATGTTCAGCAGTGGACTTGTGAAGGGTTGTAATGATGATGATGATGATGATCCATATCCATATCAAACTAAATCACGCCGGTTTATAAAATTTCTAAAGTAACGCAAAATAAAGATGAGATTTTAATAGGTGAGGTCACACAGGTCTATTAAGTTATAACATTGACCTTCGTAATCGAAGAAGTACTACAACTCTTATCCATACCATTAAGATTACTAATAATACATTATAGTTTGTTGTATTGATGCAATGATTAATTTAGTTCCTGTATAACCTGTCCAATAAAATATGCTATAAATGCTTAATAATGTTTAATTGCATAATTAATTTATCTCTGTGCTGCTTTTTCAATCACCTGATAAAGTTTTCATAATATAAAATACAACATAAACAATTTAAAATTAGCAGTTATATGAAACAAATAGATCACTTATTTTACTATTACCACTACTATTATTTTCGGACAGGTTTTAATTTATTTCGTGGATGACTTTTGTCTAATTGTTGACATTCAGCCCTAAATTCAATAAAATACTTTAAATAAATAAATAATTATTTATAAATGTTTATTACTTTAATCATTTTTCTCTACCTTGATACAAATGTTATTACTCTTAATATTATTTATTTATTCCTTTATTTAAATCTTAATTACCTTTTAGATGAATAATATGATTGATTAGTTGTTCTTTTGTTAATAAAATTGATTTAAATTGAATAATTACACTAATAGATAATGCATATGCAACTCAAAATATACCTGCATAGTTTGCCATTTAATTAATGTAAACTTTATCATCATCATCATCATCATCACCATTATAGCCTTTCTAGGCCTTGTTAATAGGTTTCCTCATAGAGGGGATGGGGGACGGAGGTGGATTTACCGCTGTTTTTTAATATTCTGAGTTTTTTTTATAGGATAAGGGTGAAAAACGAGCACACAGTCCACCTGGTTCGACCGGTATTTTTTTATGAATTGAGAATACGGCTTACTTGATGGTAAGTGTTGGATGCCGATCATGAACAACTCCAACACCAGGGCAATCGTAGGCGCATTGCTGGTCTCTAAAAAGGGTAAGCTCGTTTCTTTAAGGTCCCTAAGTCGTGTCGGCTTGAAAATCACCGGTGATAAATGATTCCCCAAAGAAGTGGCACGAAAAAAAAATTCTAGTAAATAACACAAAGGTGGACCTACAAGCATCCTGAAAAAGTATATGGTATCGTGATTTATGTCACGATATGCGATGGTGGAATTTGGCGGCTGGAATGCGGCGATATAAAATGCAAATAGATGCAACAACTCTTCGGTGCGCCAGTAAATCGAGACCATCAGAAAGAACATAAGACCCGGCCTAGAGATGAGAACAGTATTTCATGTGAGACCGAACCTGCGCCTTGTAAAGTTGCAAGCGATGTGCCGGCATGATATACTGTCGCGTTCTGCTGAACACGCTAAGCTTTTTAGAGGCCATTTAGCCTTCCCTTCTAATGCCAATGCCGAGGATTCCGATGCTGGCCGAATTTCAGGAGAGTGCCCTGAAGAGTCTAAATACGTCCCATTGCTGGGCAATGGCCTCCTTTTATTTGAGAAAGGGATTAGCACTCCAATGCTTATTGGCAGACTTCACATGCCTCCGAAATAGGAGAAATATTTGACATAGTTGCCTCGCTTGGCACTAAAATAAATCGAGCTTCGGCTTAATCGATTATCGCTTTTTAGGGGCAAGGCCTCTCCTGAAAAATAACGCGAACATTGTCCGCATGTTTTTTTTTTATAGGATAAGGGTGACAAACGAGCACACAGTCCACCTGATGGTAAGTGGTTGCTGCAGCTCATAGACATCTACATCTATCCTCTATTACAATTCAAAATGTAGATGCGTTGTCACCCGTGAGGACTAAGATGGAATGCCTCATTTCCAGTAAAAAGGGCCTCCGGTCACCTGCACTCACCAAGCGAAACGCAGAGGTAAACCTTGTTTTTGAGGTAAAGCATGTTAACTTTATTCTTAAAAATACCGTAATCTTACATTTATTTTCTTATAATTCTCTAAGTATAATTTCCTTCAGTTCACACAATGCAGTTTTTATAATTTAATAACATAGCAGCAATATGAGTTTTAACACTAGTTTTTGCAATATACCTTAGTAACAGCGAGGTGCTATATCGCAAAGGTTTCGCCTCAGAAAACCTTCTGTCTGTACTTAGGCCCTGTGTGGTAACAAAGTAACGTCCCACTTCAGTCAAGGTTCTAATACCAAGCATTAGTCGTGCGTATAAAAGACATAAACGACGTTTGGCTTACATTCCAAAAGAACCTTAAATTCGAAATGCTAAGGGTATAAACTGCCATAAAGTTGTGATACTTTTTCAACGTTCTCACTTACTTACTAAAGTAATACAGTGAAAACATATCTCCTATTTAAATGTCTCAAGATTTCCCTGTACCTTGTTGTAAATTGCAAGCAATTACGTAAGGCATAAGGTTAGATTTCGGAAAGCGTTTAAACTTTATTATTTATTTCGGGTTGGTATTATATTACACAAAAGTATAGCATTAATATTGAAGTGTTATGCGTCAGTGCGTGTGTTAGCGCATGTCACGTAATTGTGATTATACTTACTCTCGATGTTTCGTTCGTTTTTTTTATAAATTTAAATATAAGCTTTAATTTCTATCTTAAAACACACAAATTATAAAGTACAATAATTTATTATTTATAAAATAAATTCTACGGATTTTACGTTTAATTCCAACTATTACACATAACCATATGCTCTTTACAGCACCGATGGTCATGGAGGTGTTGACATCCTGATGTCACAATAACGAATGCTACCTTCAACTTTTCAATATTAATTTTTGATCCGCTTAATGCAGAACGAACTTTATGGCATCCCAAGCAGACGGTCGTGCCCAGCCCATTTAAATTAAAGTTAAAAGTTGCAGCCTATTTACGTCCCACTGCTGGGCACAGGCCTCCTCTCATTTCTGAGAGGAATAGTCCACCGCACTGCCCTAATGCGTGTTGGCGAACTTCACATGTCATCGAACTATTTTTTTTCTTATTTCTCAGACATGCAGGTTTCCTCACGATGTTTTCCTTCACCGCCGAGCACGTGGTAAATCAGCACTTAAAATTGCAATTAACAATTTCATTGGTGCCGGCGGGGATCGAACCCGGGTTGCTCGAGTACTGTGAAGCTTACAGCGAGCGCTAACCATCTGAGCTGCCACGGCACTTTTTGATTTAAATTAGCATCTAAAAAATTAACAAATATTTTTGAAAATTCATTATCGGCTATCTTATTCTACACCGCCGTAATAGTCTCTGATTTTAGTATTTTACACCTGGCGTAAACGAGATGGTAATACCGGCATTTGTTGCAAGCCATAAAATCTTATTGTCTTGCCCTCACCTCTAATGACTCCCATAAGACAAAATGGGGTAATGGATTCTCATACGCTGCCACCTCATGGCCAATATTGACTACTAAATTGAATTAATGAGCGCAAGAATATGTTTTATCATGTAATGTATACTCATCACTCATTTTAATTACAATTACGATGGAAGGCAGCAATGAAAATTTGCGAAAAATATTCAAAGCGGCATGGATGTAGAGATAAAAGTATTCTTTAGATCTAAATTGGTACTAATTAGGTTTTTTTCTGCTTACGCAATTTATGTTTCGGCACTAACGGTCCATAACAAGCTACTCGTATTAGATACTAGCCATTGTTTCTACGTTCTATTGCAATTTAAAATTAGAATACGTGGCAAACAAGAAAAAAAAACAGGCAGCATCATTGAGGGCTAATAATCTTCCACTCACCAGATGTCGCTAGTTGTGACTGAGGTGAAGTTTATTGTTACTCAGTGTCAGTTAATTGACAAATTAGTTTTAAATAATAGTTTATCATTATCTAGAGTATTATATTAATACACAACACAATGCGGCAGTGGTTTTATTTTTAATTTTTTGCACTTTATAACTCTTTTTAAAAAAGAATCGGCTTTTAGTTATATTTATAGTTTAGATTATTCATTTCTAATCTAATTAAAATAAAATATAACTAACAATACAGAAAAAAACCTTAAAGATTACATTTTCCTAAGAAAGTATCGTCCCCGCTATGAAATCTCTCAAATATTTTACCTCACTGTAAAGTGGCGCCGCCCTGAAAAAGTCGGCAGGCAGAAAAAGTCGTGGATGCCCTCATTAGGAGCTGTAAGGCTTTTCATCTTAACACTCAACGGTAACATGTACTATCTCTGTCTTTCGATTTATTTATATTTTTATTTTGTTGAAGGTTTTCATCAATCAACGAATTGAGAGAGGTGTTTACAGTTTCATCAGACTCAGAGTTATTTGTTGGAATGTTGGAATTTTGTTCTTGATGAAATGATAGATAGATAATTTTCTGGCATTGACGAATATGTGATATGTGACGGAAAACTACGATAGTCGCTGTTCATACAACGATTGATGAACCAATATCGTTCAGGACCATGTAAAACTCCAAAATAAGTGAGCCAGGTCTGGGTAGTTTTGATTTCTTTTTTAAGCTTCCTAAGTAAAAAGAAAATTAACTTGATTAAACGTGATAGAGTCATGCTGCAGATATATTTGTAGTATAGTTGTGGTACGAATGGGTCGGCTCGACAGGGGAACACCACGCTCTCACAGAATAACAGTGTAAAATAGCAACTTAACACTGCTGTGTTTCGTATGAGTGTAGAGGACTGAAGACCCTTTTTACTGCAAAAGAGGCATTAGATTTAGATTCTTTATTGAGGATAGATTTAGATGTCCATGGGTCACAAGATCCACTTATCATCAGGTGGACTGTGTGTTCATTTGTCACCCTATCCTATAAAAAAACTAATTAAATAATTAATTAATTATTATCTTTGTGAGCATTAGGTCATGCTCCTCACTCTGATAATTTTGCTTCTGTCACCAGTCTTTGGACTTAGGATTTACTGCCTCTGGAGTTTGCCAAAGTAACTTCTGTCAATCAGCTGAGTACATCGCTTGCAAATGTGGTTGGCATTTGTTGTAAAATATACAAATTGCCTTAGAAGATGTTAAATATTAAGATTGTTAAATATTAAGATGTTATTTTATACATGTGATCATTAAAGTTTTTTTTTTACTTTGTGATATTCATCTTATTAAGCTTCTTAATTTTCAACGCAAAGAAAAGGTCTCTGTATTCTCTGTACCATAACCGAAAATTCCGAATAATTCTTGTTTAACAACCGGAAAATACTGCATTGACCAAAGTTGCCTAAAAATAATTTATAGATTAATTCTATTATTAACAACTAACCGCTGTTTCCCATATTTATCAACTCTTTTCGACCGACCTTTGGACTGTAAACGAACATAGATAATTGAACAATAGTCTAAACGTGCATTTAATTCAACAATTTATCTCCATTCACTTTGCATCGCTTTTTTCGGTGTATAGAACGTCCTCGACCGCATCCGCTTCACTTATACTCCATATATACATAAGTATCATCAGGGTTGAATAAGCGTAGTCTTCATAATATGTAAATCCAGTGTTATTAGATATATGATGCTTCGATGCTCTGGGAAATAATGTCAGCGGAATTTTATTTAACTCTTTCTAGACTATTCAACTGGAGATTAGATGTTGAAAAAGGAATATATTAACAAATACTCCGTATATAATTAAAACACGAAGGTCAAGCCGTCGACTAATAGATACCGGAAATTTCGTACAAACATGCCACATATATGAGAATCGGCTTACCATACCACCTGCGTTACCTGCCCTGCCCAGCGTTGTAAATATTTGTTACAGACCCATGAAGTGCGGGAGGAAGAAACTGATCACAAGTGTTTTCATTATTACTAAAAATAATTTTACGGAGAATCATAGGATTTGTAAAACAAAAAATGTAACACTGACTACATTTTTTTTACCAATACAGGGGCAGTACACTAAAATATATTTATTCAAAGAAATAACAGACGACAAACTGCTGTTTACGACAACCATTATCTATGAAAGCAAAAGTGAACAAAACACAAGCAAAAACTGCTAAAAACAGCAAAAAGAATACAAATACGTTCAAGGAAACCTTGTACAATCAACAATACATATTTGCCCGCAAGTTGACGAGTACTAAATTATTATCTAAAACAAACCCATTTGTTACGAGACGGCTTTTTGCAACGAAAATATTACATTTACTGGCTAGGAAAAAAGGTGTTTGATTCGAGGTCGGGGAGAAAAAAAATTTCGCGTCGTCATTGAGAACACATGCGCTCACGGTCTTTTCGGACACAAGTTCGTTGTTACTTATTTGCATATGAAAAGGTTTAATGTCGCCTGCGACATTGTCAGCCACTTTCGTCTAAAAAGGCTGTGACAAACGCTCGTAAACGATGTACCTACCCAGAATCGTTTTTGCTCTAATAAAGTCGTCGTTAAAATTCATTCCTGTGTTAAAATTGTGTTTACTGCGAGTCCACGAGGCTCCAGATTTTTTTTCTTTTTGTTTAAAGTCGACGACAAAACCTTTATTTTTTATAAGGGATGGACTATCTTTTGTTTATATATAAACACTATTGAAAGGGTGCCGAAGGTGTAATGACAGAACTTCTAGCGATTACATAATAATGCTTATTGTTTACTAGTAATAGACTAAATTATATTCATCAAATATAAATTTATGCACTATTTTCAGAGGAAGTAGTGAGCGTACTTGTAAGCCTGTAACAATATCTACACCTGAGAGCAAATTTATCTAAATAAAAACTTCCACACTACAAGAGGAGAGATGTGATATCGTTACATGTATACTTTTCACTTCCAGTTCCATTCCATTCTTCATTATCATCAATACAGGCATTTTCACGGAGAAAGGTCCGAAACCAACTGTATCTATCGACTGCATACATCATATTGTCAGTCTAACTAGTCGGGAGTGGCTCGACACTATATTTGCCAGTACGGAGCTGTCACAGTTAAAAACATAAATTTATACTGGAAATGAGGCATTCCATCTTAGTCCTCACGGGTGACAACGCATCTACATTTTGATTTGTAATAGAGGATAGATATAGATGTCTATGGGCCGCAGCAACCACTACCATCAGGTGGACTGTGTGCTCGTTTGTCACCCTTATCATATAAAAAAAAATCCATTACAGGGCAACAGATGTCTTGTGGAAGTTACTGTCGCTGGCACTTTTCCTGAACCGATATCACTTGGGAAACTTCAGGAAAAGAGCTAGTTTTTATTTCAAAACTACGAAAAAACCTTTGTCCTAGAAAGAACCAGCAAAAACCCAGCGGATTATATAAAAAAAAATAATTTGAAATATATTACTTTACACAAGGGGTTATTATCAAACATGTACTCTTTAGTAGCATAATAACCCTTATTAAACAAGTTTTTAAAGGATATGGATGACAAATGAACACACAGTCCACCTGATGGTAAATGGATGCTGTGGCACATAGACATCTACATCTATCCTCGATTATGAATCAAAATGCAGATGCGTTGTCACCCGTGAGAACTAAAAAGAAAAAGGGTCTCCGGTTCTCTACACTCACCACACAAAACACAGCAGCGTTAAGCTCTATTTTACGCTGGTATTCTTTGAGAACGTGATTCTTGCCTAGTCGAGCCGACCCATTTGTGCTACAACTATACTACTAATATAGCTGTAGAATGGCTCTACCATGAAATAATATGCTTAGTAATTAATTTTATACTATACATTTTTGCTTAGTAAAAACTTTTGATAGATAAGGCCTGCTTATTTTCTGGAACTTTGTTGTAAAAGCGTATACATTGCCCCATCCCCATGAAGGAATTACTGACTCTTTGGAGTCGAGTAACTGGTATAAATAACTTGTGCTTGTTCCTGGTATTTACAAAATGTACATCACTATTTTTAATAAAACCGTTTTTATTTTTATGTACATACATTTATCTTTCGTAAATATAGCAGGTACTGAGAGGCCAAAATTAACATATTCAATTCTTTAAAATTTTCTCTAAAGGATTCCTTCGCTAGTATTACGTAACACCTACTTGCATAACGTAACCCTAATGCGATAAGGTTAAACGTCAAGTTAGAAACATGGGTTCAATCACAATACACACAGTCTTGAATAGCGATAAATTACCTATATATTTAGACAAATATTGGGCGTAAGCTTTCAAATTCATAACTTGAAACTTACTGAACAGGTACACCGATTACGGTACACAAATTCAATTTATTCAAGCAATAAAATATATCTTTCTTATGATATTCGTTATCTATAAATAAAACACGTACGCCATCCAACAGACTGACACGCAGTACTAAAATGTGACTTTCGGTTTTAGGTTTCGACTTTGTAATGACACTTTAATGTTAACTGAGCTTTGACGACTTATGCCAATAAAAAAATCTGTCATTGCACACAGTTTTGTCAGGTCATGATATGCGTAATTAAAATGGCAGCACTATTTTCAAAATTCAGTTTGATACATTAAATACAAATTTATTTTCGCAATAAGTGCAGAACACAATTTTTATAACACTATGTTGTTGCAGCAATGGGTGCTAAAGCACCCGAAACGTCGGGAATTAGAAATAAAAAAACTAAACGCGATAAATTCCATAAAAATAGTTTTAATCAATGGACCTAATTAGTTTTAGCAGTCAGTAGGAGCAATGACAGGCACAGACGTTCGGCACGTTTAATGCCCGTATATATATCGTGTGTATCACAACTGATAAATAGTAAATGGTTACACCGCCATAATATTCGAGCTTTTCGCATAGTTGATCTTCAGGACGGACGAGATGCGTTGATGAACTCGCCGACACAAAAGATAAGTATAACCATAAAGAGTTGAGACGAAACGTAGAAGTTAAAGTCAAATGAAAATTTCCATTTACATCACCATCTAGGTAAAAATAAATTTACTATACCTACTTTTAAATTAATTTTAAATTGTTATACCGGTTTGCGTAAAAATTTTAAGCACGTTATTATCATTTCAATTTCAAGAACAACATTTCCTTTAATTTTATAAATGGTGTAATCGTAGAACTATTTAATATGAATTTTATTTTAGAAATCGCTGATAACCACGTACCTTTTAAAATTACTGAAAAACACAATAGTGCCCCTGTTTAAGGTAGTCAATACTTCGAAACAACAATACCTTCCATTATTTTAACAATAGCTTTCGATTTCTTTTAAGGGACCGACTTTGTCACGTTGCATAATTACTGCAATAGATACGTCTCCTGCATAATATTTAAAGAAATGTGAAAGTAAGAGGGAGATGCCCACAATAAAGTTTTATGTGCACGCTACTCGGTTTCTTTTAGTCCCATATTTATTGCGCTTCATTTTTGTTTTCAATTTCACAACTTTCGCTTTCTACCAAATAGGATGAAAGGGGCTAAGGTTCTTTCTTTTGCAATTTTTTTTATATCGTTGATAGTTAGCGGTATATGTTTAAACAGATTTAGTATAGTTATTAAAATACATTTGTTTCTGCATTTGGAATATTTGCTTTTGAACATTATTATCGTGATATTTGATTTTTGCTGGTGTCCATGTGTGACGTTAATTTATTAACTAAATGGTATTAGAGACCACATGGTATCACTAATCCACGAGTTTATTCAAAATGTATAGATATAATAAGCTACAGCGAGGAAATTATCATAATACTTACAATATTAATTTTCTCTACTAGTTCACCGTACTATACAGAGATCTACAGAATACATTCAGATATCGTATTTCGTTAGTCATGGCAAGCTATTCTAAAAAATTAATGAGATAAGCAAAAAAATAATTTGATCAATTGTAATCTAAACTTGCACAAAAATTTGTAGCTCCATGCCATCTGCCCTTTGCCCCAGGGTAATTTTTTAATCATGTTATTTTTCGCTCATGTCCACTTTGTACTTACCGTGTCGTGTCTGTTCCTGATTTATTCTTCCGATTTTCTTGAAGATATTCGTCGCTAAGGAAAAGAAAAAAGAATTTTAATTTTGTTTCGATTAATATTTAAAAAATACAAAAGTTGTTAAACTTCGTGTAATAAGCCTTCGTTGGACATATTTCATGATTTTCCTGATTATCTGAAAGTAATAATTCTATTATAAAGAGTATTTTTGTTTTCGACTTTTTTATGGCGCTTTATATCTTTATTGCTAACATACCAAGTACCTTGACTTTGGAACGACTAGTATCAGATGATGGCAGCTCTTTGTAAAGTAACATCTCAACATTCATATGTTTTTATTTTATTTTTTTGTGGACTACGATATAATAAAAATGGAAAAATTTAGTTTTACAAATTAGTGGCTACTTTTAAGAATTATCATTTTGACATCGCTTAATTACTCGATAGGAGATGGTAAGATAGTAGAAAACAAAACAAACTCTTCTTTATTTTTTTTTTCAGTAGCTCTAATATTGTTTTATGCCACGTTATAATATTTTAAAGTGATTTTATCACTTAGACTATTTGATCTTAATGATGATTTCAGTAGCTATCAATTTAATCTAATTAATGGAAATAAAATTTATAGATAAAACAATTTAAAAAGATAAAGAAGCGAGAAATTTTATGATTATATTTTTATGCTGCAACAATTTCTTAAGATCTAAGTTGATTCTAGTAGCGTTTTTAAACAAAAATCTCACTAAAATTAAGTAAATATATTAAATCACAACAAACTTGTGCAACTTTTATCTAAGAGATACGAACTTCCTTAGTCATTAAAACTAAACACATACGAGTTGACATAAGACCACAAAATCATCTTTTGAACGAGAACTTTTTAAGTCTAATCCAAATAACTTTTATCAAAACAATTTCCTCCAGGTGGCCTGAATCTGTAACTTTAGAATAATAAGATTACCTTGATGAAACGTTTCAGTAAGTAATCCTATCTTCCTGACCGAGATGACTTGGTGATGTGGTCAGCGATGACTCACCTCACCATTGCCTAGAAGGCAATGTATAAATATCAGTAAGTACGCGCGTTTGCAAATAAATTAGCCAATTCATATTTAAAACGAAGAGATAAAACAAGCCGCTAATGCAGTAGCACTATTAAAATGTACTTGTTGATTAATTGTTAATTTCAATAATTGTATTACGAGGTACTTCAATATAATCGTCGATTAACGCTACTATAACAATTACTCGTATATATTAAACTTTAACAGATATTATCCTAAATTTTAATATTTACGTTGATTGTTTTTGATAATTAAACGATTTATAAATTATATTTACTGTTAAAATCGGTTATAACGACATTAACGATTAATTTATAAATAAAAAATTGTGTTTTTATGGTTCGGCTGGGACCTAACTATTTCGTCGCAATAACCGATCTGTCGTCCTCAGTGATCGGTTTCGACTGAATATATAAAAAGAAATGTTTCTTCATTTGTACTGTATGTGATCGTATACAATTCATCTGATTACGAAAAGACTGGTGAGTTGTTGGCTGCATGCTCGTGAAGGTGTCTAAGGTGTCTAAAAAGTTATGAAAGTGAATGTTTGGTTTGTTCATTTTCTATGAGAATGTGTTCCTATGCCAATCATCCGATTAAGATGGAACTTTAGTTAGTTGTTGTACGAGCACTCGCAAATGTTTCTGGCAAAAAAGACATTGCTATACATGCCAAGCATAATTAGTTGAACATATTTTTTATTTTTAATATACTTAAATGACATCCTAAATGCAATTGGTCAATTATTTGGTTCATTTTTAAAGAAGTTCTTAACACAAACATAGACAAGACTAAGGTCATGTGTAACGTCCATGTCACATCTGTGCCAGTAGTTGTTAAGAACACTACAGTTGAAGTTGTCGACAAGTATGTTTACCAAGAACAAATTGTCCGACTAGATAAGTTCAACTGCGACCTTCGAGGACGATCGACGAATGGTAATCGAACTCGACTGGGCAGTGTTCGGGAAATCACGGCACAAGTTATTGTCACGTATTCCTCCAAAAACCGTAATATACGAGTGTACAACCAGTGCGTGCTGTAAGCGATGACATATGGAACTAAGACGTGGTGTTTCACTGCTGTGGTGGGTTGTTCAAAGGGCTATAGAACAGGCTAAGCTCGGAGTTACTCTGTGTTATAGAATCATGTTACAATACAAATGATGCACAAAAAATGATACAATTATAAAGATGAACAGAACCAAACTAACACAACTGGAGACCCTTTTTACTAGAAACGAGGCATTACTCCTCGATCATAGTTCTCTGGAGTGACAACGCATCTGAATTTTGATTCTTAATCGAGGATAGCCGTGTAGTAGCGGTCAAGAATCCACTACCCCATATCCTCCCGTGGGTGTCGTAAAAGGCGACAAAGGGAAACAGGCGGGAGATGGGCAGCAGCATCTTCCTGATAATAGCCAAATATACAATAAAAAACTGCGGTTGCCAACCCGCTCGCCAAGCGTGGCAACTATGGCAATATACCCCCCATGAGTAATGACAATAAAAAACGGTCCCCAGTCCCCGGCAGCCCCGCTATTCGGTGGCGACCATGGTAACGGCGGGGCAGGGGGTGCTAAGAATCTCCGGTTAAGGTTCGGTTGCCACCTACGACGACTCGACCTGGCAACGTACAACGCACGCACCCTGAGGACTGACGAGAAGATCGTGGAGCTGGAAGAAGACATAGACAAGTTACGCTGGCATATTATAGGATTATCCGAGGTCCGAAGAGAGGGCGAGGACACGATAATCCTCGAATCCGGCAACTTGCTCTATCACCGGGAGGGCGACCATCTGTCCCAAGGAGGTGTCGGATTTATCGTCCACAAGTCTCTCGTTAACAACGTTGTAAAGATCGGGAGTGTGTCGACGAGGGTTGCGTACCTTATACTCAGAATCACCAAACGGTATTCGCTGAAGGTCATACAGGTTTACGCACCAACCTCGGCACACCCCGATGAGGAGGTGAAGGAAATGTATGAGGATATCTCTAGAGCCATGCATTCCTCCAAAACCCAATATACGGTGTTAATGGGAGACTTCAATGCAAAACTAGGCACAAGAGAGAATGGTGAGCTAAAAGTAGGGAAATTTGGAATAGGGCAACGGAACCCAAGGGGCCAGCAGCTGGCCGACTTCATGGAGAAAGAGGGACTCTTTATGATGAACTCTTTCTTCAAGAAGCGGCCCCACAGGAAGTGGACCTGGTCGAGCCCCGACGGTTCGACAAAAAATGAGATTGACTTCATTATGACGACCAGACGACAACTGTTCAGTGATGTCTCAGTGATCGCGAGGGTGAAAACCGGCAGCGATCACCGAATGGTTAGGGGCACACTGAACCTAAATGTTAAGTTGGAGAGGTCTCGTCTGATGAAGTCAACGCTCCGTCCCCCTCGTGCCCTGATCCAAAGTCCCGAAACCTTTCAGCTCGAGTTACAAAACCGTTTTCAGTGCCTAGAAGACTGCAATGAAGTGGACGATATGAATGACAAGCTCGTGGAAACTGTCCATGCGGTCGGAGCTAAGTTCTGCAAGACCCGCCGCAGAAGAACACAAAAACTCTCCGATCACACTCTTAATCTCATGGCTGTTAGACGGGAGATAAGGCTACATTCTTCAACAGATTTGACAGCATACAGGCAACTGAACAGACAGATCTCCAAATGCATGCGGCGGGACTTAGGCAACTTCAATACAGCTCGTATTGAAGAAGCGATCGAGCGGAACCAAGGCTCCAAAGTCTTTGCCAGAGATCTGTCTGCCAGAAAGAGCCAACTGTCAAAGCTGAAGACCGAATGTGGCAGCATCGTTTCCGGGGCACCTGAGATTTTGAGTGAGATTGAGAGGTTCTATGGGCAGCTGTACACGTCATCGTTGGAGCCACACGCAAGTGTGAGTAACGATCCAAGTGCGAGTCTTATCCGACACTATTCCGAAGATATCCCGGACGTCAGTCTGAGCGAGATTAGAATGGCTCTCCAGCACCTTAAAAACAGTAGGGCCCCAGGGAAGGATGGAATTACAGCGGAGCTTCTGAAAGCGGGTGGAAGACCGTTACTTGAAGTCCTTCAGAAGCTCTTTAATTCCGTTCTCCATGGTGGCATTACACCGGAGGCGTGGAGCAGAAGTGCGGTGGTCTTGTTCTTCAAGAAAGGCGACAACGCTTTCTTGAAGAACTACAGACCGATTTCCCTTCTGAGCCGCGTCTACGTGCTGTTTTCGAGAGTCATTACGAATCGTCTCGCGCGCAGACTTGACGACTTCCAGCCTCCCGAACAAGCCGGTTTCCGAAAGGGCTTTAGCACCATAGACCACATACATACCCTACGGCAAATTGTACAGAAGTCCGAAGAGTACAATTTGCCACTATGTCTGGCGTATGTGGACTATGAGAAAGCCTTTGATTCCGTCGAAATTTGGGCGGTGCTGGAGTCCCTTCAGCGGTGCCAAGTTGACTGTCGGTATATCAAAGTGCTGAAGTGTTTGTACAGTAGGGCTACGATGGCTATCCGAGTACAGAACCAGAGTACGAAACCTATCCAATTGCAGAGAGGTGTAAGACAGGGTGATGTTATATCCCCGAAACTCTTCACCGCTGCATTGGAAGACGTTTTCAAGCTTCTGGTCTGGAAAGTATACGGTATTAACATCAATGGCGAGTACATCACTCACCTTCGATTTGCCGACGATATAGTCCTTATGGCAGAATCGCTGGAGGACCTAAGCACTATGCTCAATGACCTCAATAGTGTCTCCCAACGGATAGGTCTTAAGATGAACATGGACAAAACAAAGATTATGTTTAATTTCCATGTTACACCTATGCCGGTAGTTGTTGGGAGCACTAAGCTCGAAGTTGTTGACGAGTATGTTTACCTGGGACAAATAGTCCGACTAGGTAAGTCCAACTTCGACCCAGAGGTCAATCGACGGATTCAACTCGGCTGGGCAGCGTTCGGGAAGCTACGACACATCTTCTCGTCAGACATACCTCAAAACCTTAAAACGAAATTGTACAACCAGTGCGTGTTGCCAGTGATGACTTACGGAACTGAGACGTGGTCCTTCACTGCTGGCCGTATGAGGAAGCTCAAGGTCGCTCAGCGAGCTATGGAGAGGGCTATGCTCGGAGTTTCTCTGCGGGATAAACTTAGGAATGAGGATATCCGCAGTAGAACCAGAGTAACCGACATAGCCCAACGGATTAGTAAGCTGAAGTGGCAGTGGGCCGGCCATATAGCTCGAAGAACCGACAACCGATGGGGAAGAAAGGTTCTCGAGTGGCAGCCTCGTACCGGTAGGCGAAGTGTAGGGCGTCCCCCCACGAGATGGAGTGACGACCTGGTAAGACATGCAGGAAGTCGATGGATGCAGGTGGCTCAGGACCGTGCTTTGTGGCATTCTTTTGGGGAGGCCTATGTTCAGCAGTGGACTTGTGAAGGGCTGTAATGATGATGAATGATGATGATGAATCGAGGATAAACGTAGATGTCTATGGCCACATCTTCTATTTACCATCAGGTGTACTGTGTGCTCGTTTGTCAAAACAGATCAGTAAGCTGTACCTGAATGAAGTACGGCTAATCGGCTATATAGCTCGACGAACCGACAACCGATGGAAAAGAAAGGTTCTAGAGTGGCAGCCTTGTACAGATATGCGGAGTACCTTTGTGCCATTACTTAGAGAAAGTCTATGTGCAGCAATGGACTTGTGAGTAAATGTAACGATGATAGTGATGATAATGATAATGATGATGATGCATTAAATAATTGAACACAGGCAACTGACTACATTTTTACTGTAACTTTACAGGTTATCTAGTACGTAGAATATGCCTAAAGGCATTAAGTCCGCACTTCGTAAACTTTTTATAATGCGGAATGCAATAAAGGCTAAATAAATATATTTATTTATATTACATTATATCAAATTGTTCACATTCTCTTTTTTTGTCGCATTTATCACGTTAAGTTTGCATGCTTAAGTGTTTATTGTACCGCATTTATACTTTAATTACAAAGTAGCAATATCTAATTATCAATTTTAGTTCACTATTATAAATAAAAATTTGTTCTATTTCTAAATTACTACAAATATCACACTGGCCATTTAGAAACAGCCTGAAAAGAAATATTTAGATGAGATAAAGAATTATCTTATAAATAAAGAATTTTGCTATCTATTTTTTTATGTTAGTAAACGTCATGTAAGATGTTGCATTAACAAAATATAATTTGGTGCAAGTGAAGGCTCTTCCTCGTACCTAACTTTAGTCTATTAAAGTAGCAATTAAATGTATTTAAACCCGTCTTGAAGTATGGTGTGCAGGTAAAAAAAAAGTTACTTAACTCCACACAATCATGTAGCAAATAAGTATTAAATTAGAGAAAATTTAAAGAAAACTACGTACGTTCTACCTCGAAAATGGCTCGAAAAGCTCTGACCGGTGTGGCCGTGAGCGATTGAACAGCCCAATTTTGTATTTTTCGTTCATTATAAATACACACATATTAAAAAAATATATAAAATTTTTCTTAACTTAACCTTAAAAAATAATAAGCTTTTTCAATTTTTACGCCTACATTTTGGAATCTCTGCATGGCTGCAAAAAAATATTAAGTTACTAAACCGCTATTTAGTAATTTTATAAGTTTATATCAAACGGCCTTGAAAAAATATATAAAAATTTAGTAAGTTTTTATCAATCCTATTATTATGCTTCGCGTTTTTATCTTCATACGTCACTTGTACGTGTGTTCAATTCTATGAAAAGATTTTGTTTCTGCGATATTATTATATTTCAGTAGATTTACAGAGGTTCCATAAATTTGAACGTCGCCTTAACTTCAAAATATTCATCGAAACGTTTAGAAAACATAGCCTTATTAACGAACAGCTTAATATTTAATATTCGTTATAATGTGATTTACATGCACTACGATTTCCACGCACGGCAAAGCTGGAGACTAACTATTTCTTTAAGAGTTGATACTTATATATTGCGTTTGATGGAATTTACAAGAACAAGACGCTGACAGCTTAAACGATTTGCACCACACCTCGTGAGCGACACGGCGCTTTCAAAATAAATCATTACCTAGTGCTCAAGTCTGTCACGATTGTTGTGTGGGTGTTATATCATACCAGTGATATGATAGAATATAATTGCCCGGAGAGATAACGCAGTTAACTTATTGGCTTCAGGGGGTCTGCCAATAAAAATGTCAGATTAAAATGCTTTGTTGAGATAATCGCTATGTGGAACAAATAGTGGCTGTATTAAAAAATAGATTGTACAACTCCTACCTTTTTAGTACCTGTCTAGAGTATTAGTATTATAATTAACAATTACATCAAAATAACATCGTCGTCATTTAGCAATTTTAATATTGTTATTAATTATAGATATTTTAAAATGTTTACAAAAGCTCTTTGTTCACTATGCTGTTAGGTTAATCCGCCCCGGGAGCGCTAACGACCCTGCAAACCATCGCGAATATGCTGCATTCGATCAAGAACTTACAAAATCATCGTTCTCTTTAGAACAGCCTTCCTGAGAACTCACCCTTGCTCAGCTTTTTGATGAGGAATCAAAATGAAGGTAAATAAATGAATAGAATGAAATGAATTTACGAGTAGGATTCATCTTTTCTATAAAATTTATTAATCTATAAAAAAAATGGTGACGAACGAGCTCACAAGAATGCACTATCCATGTTATTTTGTTTGAGAACGATAAGGAGTTCGGTTTCCATGAGTTCTTTTGGGGAAGCTTAAAAAGCCACTAGCTCCTTCATTTGTTTTCGGTTCTACATGCAATAAGATATTTGAAAATGTTAATAGGTAAATTTAATTTGTTCGCAACTACATTTAAATACGTTTACATTTTGCCTTTTACACTTGGTAGAGATTCTTAAATAGAGGATAAATGTAGATGTCTATGGGCCGTAGCATTCACTTACCATCAGGTCCACACAATCTCACACAGTCCACCAGATTGTATATGATGCTGTGAATGCAGATCGTAGATTTCCACCATAGACCGTAGATGGGAGAGCCTTATTACTGGGGTCTCCGGTTCTTCGTACACTGGACTGAATTTTATGTTGGTATTCTGTTAGAACGTGGTCTTTACCCAGTCAAGTCACCCCATTCGTGCCACAACCATAACTCAGCTACAGCTTCTGCTTTCCACACATGTCGAACTTTTCCTCGAATAAATAATAATCTCGCCTTCATGTGACGTCAACCTCAGGATCCACCATAACAGAAGAAGCTATTGCGATAGTGGTCTAAACAAAAATGTTGAACGCAAGTTTAACAGACCGGACAACTATAGGCCAGTGCGGTTGATATATTCCCTCTCACACCTCTTAAAAATGTACATTGTTTACTAACTTTGTTTTGATATTGCTGATCACGTTATTCAGTATTTTTCCAAATGTTCTCATACCTAATAAAGGAAATAATCACAGCCAGCATTACGTAATACGTGAAGCAAATAACCTTCACCTTTCACAACGGACCGAAGATAATGTACCGACGAGCTGCCGGCTCGAGCAAAAAGCGCGCCCGTGATTGTACCTCTAAATAGTTAATGCGACGGCATTTGAAAGTATTTTGTATAGAGATATTATGGTTTTGTTTCTATGCAGTTAACGTGGTAGTGTAGCTATATTATAAATGCAGCACGAACGGGTCCACTCGATCAGGGAGGACCACGATTTCGCAGAATACCAGCGTGAAACAGCAGCTTAATGGTACCCAGCATGATACACAGCAGTAAAGAACCGGAGGCCATTTTTACTGGTAATGCGCTAGCATTTTGATTTTTAATCGAGGATTTGATAGACATCTAGTATATAAGCAGAGCATCTACTTACCACATGTGGACTGTGTACTCGTTGATCACCCTTATGCTATAAAATAGTAAGTCGCAGTAGGTTTGAATACTGGGTCTTTGTTTCGGATATAAAACAAAGACTATTATTGTACGAGAAAAAAATATCAAAACATGTAACTTCTGAAGAGCATTCTATGTACCCAACATTCTTATCTGCGTCTGTCTACGATGATGGTCTGACAGTCTTCTATCTGATTATATTTGCCTGTCACTAATCTGAAACTTCCTTAGACCTCATAGCTATTGCATACAGTAAATCTGACATTAAAGCTAAGGAATGGTCTCTATCTATGTTATAGGGTCGAATATTTTACTACGGCTGAATTATACTATTATATTAACGTGTTGTTATTAAAATACTGCCATAATTAAAAACTCATTGAAAATTATTGGAAACTGGCTGTTCCCCGCGACTTCGCCCGCGTGTAATTTAGGATTTTAATTTTTTGCGCGGAACCCTTATTCTTCTTCTAAAATAAATGTAGTCTAAGTTACTCCTTATAGAAACAGCTATCTGCCAGTGAAAGTCCCGTCAAAATCGGTCTAGCCGTTGCGGAGATTAGCCGCAATAAACAGACACACAGACAGAAAGACAACTATTTTAACAATTGTTTATTTGTTATAAGTACCGTATATACTTTCATATGTATTTAGTAAAAAGCTGTTATTTTGACATTACAAACAGACTCTTCAATTTTATTTATTTGTATAGATATATGCAATAAACAACAATAGATATATAAGATCGTATGCGTATATGTATGCACACGTACACACGAATATTTAAAATAAAATCGACTTCCATGGGCCACAATTTGTAGAAATTTGGACTTTCAGATATCCGACCTATAACAACAATTTCTAAATACGAAGTCAAAAATGATAGCTCTATTCATAACAGGGCCTCTTTGGCATCGAACACGACACGTCAATCTATTGTTTGCCGCCTCGCACATAAATCGTGTACTTTTACGCGTCCGTGATTCAGTATTGTATGTACCAAAGTAGTTGAAATTCTTTACACTGGTAAATAAAACGCGTTTATTACGGTACTAAAACAAATGGCTTGTTCATATATTAAGAAAACACTTCGGTTTCCTTTGAATCCTATAATAGCATGTACGATTTGCATGTCGGTTATATATGTAGAATAGATATAGAATGTTTGAATTTATAAAAAATTGTTTCTAACACCAACTTCATATTCAAAAACTCACATTTGTTACCGCGCCCGTTTTAAACACCAACGTAGATTTAACGCAAATCTTTTTTTTAAATACCAATAATGCTATTAAACATTACTAATATTCCCTTTAACCACTTCTGTGAGCTTAAAAATGCTTGTGTTAGAAGTGGTTCACAACAGTAGTCGAATGGCGGATTCGAACCCACGAACTTTCGATTCTTCCACAATTGACGTGTCGTGTGCGCCCTGCCATTAGGCTTTTTAAATCTTGCTCCCTATGTACCTGGTGATTTCTGTACAGCAATTTTATACAGGTGGTATGTTTTTGTAAGTACTCCATTTTTATACCTAACCGAACAATAATGTGCTCCAGACCGAATTTCGACCACGGCGGTCAGCCTAAACGGAGCCTAGCCATCTGCACAGCACAGGATTACAGTGACCAAGTGTATGTGCGCTCTCTATTTCCTCACTCTCATAGTCTGATGGGATGGGCATCCGAGACGACCAGAAAGAGATCAGGCTCAGGACTAACGGAATTAACTTGCCTTCCGAGGCACGGGCGTGAAACGCCGCCAATATCCAGACTCCGGGCTGTTACTGACAATGTCTTGACAGAATAAATCCAATACCTAATTTTTGGTCCGACCCGGGATTCAAACCCGGGACCTCATGATCAGCAATTGCGTTTACGAACACTAGACTAACGGAGCAGTCAAGTCGAACATCGAAGATGACCAGTGGCTAAGCGCCGCTGTGGGCTCTGGGTTCCGTTTCGACGAAATAACTATACAATACAATACAATAACTTCATTTCAGGCATTAAGGACTTAAAAATTAAGAACATTATCCCATAGCAATATATACCTTAACCTAAAAATATATTTAATTTTTTTTATACGATATGGGTGACAACCAAACACACAGTCCACCTGATGGTAAAATGCAGATGCGTTGTCAGCCGTGAGGACTAAGATGAAATGCCTCTTTTCGAGTGAAAAGGGTCTCCGGTTCTCTACACTCACCATACGAAACACAGCAGCGTTAAGCTGCTATTTTACGCTGGTATTCTATGAGAGCGTGGTCCTTCCCCGGGCGAGCCGACCCATTCGTGCTACAACTAGCTCTACCACGTAAAATATAGACATAATTTAACACTATTTAGGGAACTTTCTTCCTTGGCGCGTCCCTGTATCGGCGAAACACTACCTCAGGGGGCCAGAAATCGGGAGTGAGGAATGTCTCTTTGTGTTTTGCAGGAATCTGGAGTACGTAGGATTTGAAGTTCGCTAACCTATTAGACTTCAGGCGCTGCAAATGTAAAGAGATCGGATCCTCAATGTGGCATTGACTTTGTTCCTCCACGAAACGCAGGACGTCTTCTCCCGACGTACTTTTGTCCAAACGAGAGATGTAGAGCTGTATGGTGGGCTCCACAACGCACAGAGTTATACTCGCGTTTATTTTGGCGATTCCACGCTGGTTACAGACGGGTCTCTTCTCGACAAGAGTAAACCTGTTATTATCAATCTTGTTTCGGGTCACCACTGGAACTGATTTTATTTCCACATTATTTCGCTTTCGAGCACAAGAGGGTGCCTGTTGTGAAGATTTTCGGGCAATATCTACAAACGTCTTCCCTTGTTGTGTGGTTGGCTTCGGTGGAGGAGTACCTACTCATGGGTTCAGGCTGAAGTGGTGATGTAACTATTTGTATACGCTCTACAAATACTGTTTAAATGTCACAAAAATACGAAGTCTTTGTTGTTAAAAAACTTTTTTTGAAAATAAAAAAACCTTTATATCTTAAAAATCCGGACTTTTTTTAAACCAATTCCTTAACCATTTCATTATTTTAATTGCTTATTATCATTTCCATATGCTTTTATATGTGGGCACCCATGGCCGAAGTGTCTATGAATGGTGGGCATTCCCCTTTCTTAATAAGTAGTAATTTTTTTTTGCAAAAAAGAACACAAAAAAATAGAAAACATTTCAAAATTGTATTAACTGACCACTGAAGAGATTGTAGTCAAGCACTACTACTACAAGCACGCGGCAAAAGATCATACAGTCGTATTGAAAATCGACTCCTTTTTTGAAGTCGACTAAAAATTCAAATGAATACTACTATGTCTACTAATAATAAAGGAAATGTATTATCTTTTACTTGTTCGTCACAGACTAAATCCATTTAAGGGAAAGACCACTCATTTCGCTATTGTCTTACCCAATTTAATGAATCATTTTAAGTTTTCCAATTGAGTAATAACTTGCGTAAATCTGTATATTGTGAGAAGCAATGATTCATTGAAATAAAGATTACAGGATATAATATATTTTTCATTCTCTTAGCTGATGTTTAATTGTAAATCTATAAAGACTAACGCTTTTGTCATATAGTCCATGTGAGTCACTTCCACTTTAAAACTGCAAGCTATTTACCAGCTCTATTGCACGCTAGCCTTACTCACAGGACAAAGTTCAATGCAATGATAAATAATAGAGCTAGCAAATTATTTTTATTTAACTATATATTCAATAATAATGATGATGAAGTCTTCGATACAACATTAGTCACGACATCTTAGGTTGGACATTCAAGCGCCCGATATGATTCAAAACTACGATTGCGAACACTGTTGTTGTTTATAAGTGCTTGGTGTTGGTCTCTCTCTGGTCAGATCCGATAGACCACAAATCCTCGCTAAACAACACCGATTCCTTCCAAATATGATTCGCGAGGTTATTGAAATCAAAAAAACATCCTAATTTCAATAGAGAAGATGGCTGGGTGCTACCATCTGCTTGGGATCCTATAATTAATAAAATCAAATCGCAATAGGGTATTACACTCATTTTCAAAAAGTGTTTTAAATGAATCCCAGAGTGATAATGAACCACTATAATTTTTATATAATTTTTTTAAAACCGAATAGTGTCATAAAAATTACTTTTAATCTATCGTTTTAAATTTTAGCGTGAAAACGCTAGCCGCCATACTGTTCAAGTCGTGACGTCACTGTCCTAGAATTTTGACAATTTTGCAAAGGAATAAGACACTTTTGAATGTTTAATAATGAGTTATCATCTACATCATTGTTGTGTAGTACCTGATTGCAAAAAGACGAGCATAAGAACGCCGGGCAAGTTATGGATTAAAGTGCCAACTGATTTAAATATGAGAAATACTTGGTTAAAACTGGCAAGAAGAGACCCGAAGGCATTGTCTACAAAATCTAAACTATACTTCTGTGAAGATCACTCTGATGTAAATATGACTTATATTTAACTATCGATTACACAAAACAAAACATCATGACATGATAGGTACCTATTGCAAGTCAAATTTTGTAACAGATTAGGTTCATCGCTCGTCTGTCCCGCCCTTTGTGGGCCATTTTGATAGCCCTTGCAAGTGCAGTGCAGTGTTTTACTTAATTCCTGTTTTCTTCTATTATATGGGAATAAAGACATGGTTTGTACTCAGACCAAATAAAAAAGTGACTTTTTATTTCGTCTGAGGGTTTGTACAAAAAAATATAACAAAAAGTTTTTCTCACCTAAGCTTATATTATAATATCTATAACATTAGTGCTAAAAGCGAAGTAATAAACTCGCTTTTACGAATCCGTCTTCCATGATGCCTTTTCAATAAAATTTGTAATGAAAGTAAACAATCGTAATGATAACTTGAAAAATTTCGAAATTAACTAGTTAGTACACAGCACATAACCTATTTCTTTGACCTAGTGACGTCACGACGCTATCTAATATGGCAGACATCGTTTTGCAGATTTGAGGCACAGGTAAAAATAAATTATTCTTTAAATTGAAATATAAAATTTATAATGCATTTTTATAAATAGAAATCAATATTTCTCGTTTACTTTTTACAAAATCTATCATAAATATATATTCTTTGACTTATTTTTACATGGTGTAAAATACCCTATTCAAGTATACAACTGCAAGATTTCAAGATACTGTAAGTTCATACTACGTAGATCGAAATAAAATTAATAATTTTTAATCTGGAGGTAGCCGGGGTTAACTATGACATTGGGACGTCAAACACCTCAGTCCCCTCCCGTGACCATGAGTGATGTAAAGTACTCGAAATGTTGGGAATATAAAATAAGTTAATATACGCAATAAAATCCGTAAAACTAGTTTTATTTAAATGTTTCAGAGATATCGTGTTATATACGCTAAGCAGTCAAATTGATAAACACCTTCTTATTGAATACAGTTAAAATAAATTGCAGGAATGCAAAAGAAATATCCGTATATCGTGAACTTCAAAAATATATGTTCAAATGTACAATACTTATTTAATATTAAAAGAGAGGAATGAAACATTTATTATTTTGAAGATATTGTGTAATAGATAAAGGATAACTTATATTAAAAATTTAAAATCATCCGAAACAAAAAGAGCTTCAAACGGCTGAAAATATTCTCTTGAATCAAAGCAAAGAACACTTTTTTTCTCAATTTTGTTTGAATTTTTTTTTAAATTGAATTTCAATTGAAAATCATTTTTTACTTTACAACTGGTCCGAAAAAACCCTCTGTCCTGGGAAGAACCAGCAGGAAACGCAGTGGGACTTTTTTTAAAAGCAAATTTTACATTAATGGTTGTACAAACTATATAAGTACAAAATTTATTTTAAAAACAGCTTGGAAGCGACCACCTCATTCCCAGGGGTTATTATCAACCATGTATGTTCCTAGTGTTTTTTTTTTATAGGATAAGGGTGACAAACGAGCACACAGTCCACCTGATGGTAAGTGGTTGCTGCGGCCCATAGACATCTACATTTATCCTCAATTACAAGTCAAAATGTAGATGCGTTGTCACCCGTGAGGACTAAGATGGAATGCCTCATTTCCAGTGAAAAGGGCCTCCGGCCACCTGCACTCACCAAGCGAAACGCAGAGGTAAACCTCTACTTCACGCTGGTTTTCTGTGAGATCGTGGTACCACCCCGGTTCGAGCCGGCCCATCCGTGTGACAGCAAGAGCTGCCGCGTGGCTCTACCACTGTTAAACTGTTTACAGAATGTATATCACTTTTTTTACTAAAAGAACCTTTGTTTTTGTGAACATACATTAAATTTTCGTAAATATACTGAGAGGCTAAAGTTAATATATTTATTTCTTTAAATTTATCTCCAAGAGACTCTATCGGGTTTAGGTTGTAAATAGCTCTAATGACCCTCTTCTGTAAAACAAAAATAGTTTCTGAATCAGCCGCATTTCCCCATTGCAAAATCCCATAAGACATTATGCTATGAAAATAACTGAAATAAACTAATCTAGCTGTCTCGACACTGGTGAGACCTCTAATGTTTTTTACAGCATAGGCTGCAGAACTTAGTCTGCTCGCTAGTTTGGAGATATGGGGCCCCACTGAAGCTTTGCATCGAGATTGATGCCAAGAAAACAGTGGATTCAACAGGGCTCAGTACTTCCCCATTTAAAAATACATTGGTACTCAGATTTTTATCATTCGTTGTTGTAAATTTAATACATTTAGTTTTATTTCCGTTTAAATGTAGATTATTAATGTTAAACCAATGCACTAAATTTGATATAGCATTATTCACTTCGACACTTTTAATTGATTGACGTTTAAGTTTAAAAATCAAGGAAGTATCATCAGCAAATAATACTATATCATCATTATCCCCTACAAGTGAAGGTAAGTCATTAATATACACTAGAAATAGGAATGGGCCGAGAATCGAACCCTGAGGGACACCCATAAGTACAGGTGACCCGGAAGAACTTTTACCATTGACTATTTCTATTACTTAAATATGAAATATTAAGTTTAAGCGCTGTGTTCTTGACACCATAGTACTGTAGCTTCCTGATTAATGTCTCATCGTGAACGCAGTCGAAGACTTTGGAAAGTTACCTTTCCAAGGCCTTCGAAACCTTTCCAAAGCCTTTCAAAATATACCAAAATATCCTCTGAATTCTCCCATGCATAAAAAATATGTTTCTCTCTCGATCAAGTCATCCGTTTGGGAGCTACGAGTACAATATCACAGACAGACACACAGATACACTGACACTACGCAGATAAAATAATAGGTTGGGGGGAAAGTTTAAAACTATTATTTTATTTGTATACATAAATATTTTATTACTTTAAATTATAATTGTTTCTATAAAATAAAATTGATGTAAAATCTGTTTGGTTGTACTGTTTCTATCTAGCTGGTTTTAATATATATACATATTATAGGATATTAAGAAAAGTAAAAAACACTTTCCGCCATTTTTCGATTGCTTTTTGTCCGTCAAATTGAGTAAATCTAATGAAGAAATTCAAAACATTCTGAAGTTTTATTACAAAAAAAGGAAAAATGCGACTCAAGCCGCGAAAAAATTTGTGGCGTTTATGGACCTAATGACCTAATACAGTGTCAGTAAGAGTAGCACAAAATTTGTTCAATCGTTTAAGTCCGGGAATTTTGATGTCAAAGATTCAGGTTTTTCTTTTGGTTGGCTTCATATAAGTCAATGTTATTTTTAAAAAAGACCACAAAACAGTTTTGACCTATTTCAAAAAGTCTGGCTATACAAAAAAAAATCGATATTTGGGTACCACACGAGCTCACTGAAAGAAACCTAATAAATCGTGTACTCATTTGCGATTCTATATTGAAACGTAATAAAACCGAACCATTTTTGAAAAGATTGATCACTAGTGATAAAAAGTGGATCACAAGAACGTGTAAAAAGGTCATGATTAAAAGATAGTCCAGCTCCACAGACTGTAGCGAAACCTGGATTAACACTCAATAAGGTGATACTGTGCTGTGTGTATGGTGGGATTGGAAAGGCATCGTTTATTATGATCTTTTTCAGCTGAGCAAAACCATCGATCCAAATATCTACTCCCAACAACTAATGAGACTCAAGCAAAAAATTGAGAAAAACGACTGGAATTGGTCAACAGAAAAGTCTTTCATCATGATAACGCCAGGCGACACACATATTTGTCCACTCAGAACAAATTGAGAGAGCTTGGCTGGGAAGTGTTAATGCATCCACCATATGGTACTGACCTTGCACCCTCAGATTTTTGCCTGTTTCGGTCTATTCAGAAATCTTTGGTTAGTGTTAGGTTAACATCAAGAGAGGACTGTCAAAACTACTTGACGCATTTTTTTATCAAAAACCCTAAACCCAAAAGATTTCTACAGCAAATGCGATTATGTCACTACCTACAAGAAAGCATCAAATTGTCGAACAAAATGGCACATTAAACTTTGAAAAAAAATGTCTTGAATTTGTATGTAAAATACGAAGAAATATTTTCCTCGACTTAATAAATTTACGAGTAACATTTTGATCACGTTCAGGGTTGTATGAGCTAAAACCGCTTCGCCTTCTCTGCATGGGAAATATTACAAAAAAGTTATACAATCAAAATAGAATTATTATTGGTTCTACTGATAGTTCTATGGTAATCAAATATTAGTCGTTTTCATTTATTTTTTAAATTGGATTATCAAGTATCTTTATTTATTTGTTATCCAATTGATTACTTTAAAAGAATTTCATATGTTTCCTGGTTTTTTTTTTTCATAAGCCCAATCTAGTTTCCTTTTCGCCCTTTCTCATTCTTTTCCTCATAGCGTCAATACAAATGAAAAACAAGTTGAATCTCGTTACAAATTTTTAATTAATAAAAGTAACCTATAGAAATGAATAACATTAAAGCTTTGCATGTAGATATGGAAATTTACACGTGATTGAAATCGATTAAATCGCTATGTAGGAAATGATCGCTTATAGATAATCGTTATATGTTAATGTGAACTTGCCGCTGCATAGTCACGGCTCTAAGTTTGCCACGTTTCTCGATCTTGATAATTAAAAACATAAACGTATAAACTCCAAATATATCCTGGTTTGTGAGAAATAAAAGCGAAATTGACTGGCAAACGTAATGAACAAACCGGCCAAATGCGAGTCGGACTCGCGCACCGAGGGTTCCGAACAAATCCGTACGTATATAAGTTTAAGATTATTGAAAATATTTTTTATTATATGATGTAACTAAAAATTTATGCTTTTCGCAGTTTTTCCTTTATCTGTGCTATAAAACGTTGCTTCGTATCAAATTTCAAGGTTCTGAGTTCACGGGAAGTACCCTGTAGGTTTTGATTCCCTTGCGAATGTCGAAAATTTGTGGCATAAACGGCTGTATCTTTTGATTGCGTTGGCTTAGAAGTTTGATTTTTTAACAGATCCAAGGGACAGTATATTTGAGTATTTGATATGAATTTCAGCTTGATCCTCCACGCGTTCCTGAGAAAAAGGGTCTTGACAGACAGACAGACAGACGGACAACAAAGTGATCCTATAAGGTTCCGTTTTTTCCTTTTGAGGTACAGAATCCTAAAAATAATAGTAAGTACGTTACTGGCTGTCATAACCTACAATTCAAAATAACGAACCTAGCTAAAACCAATCATAATATTTTTATTGTTCAAGATCGTTAATAGTCAACCTTTCAAAAACTCATATAAGTTGTTTAAAATATGTATTACCTTATATATTGAGACAGGCTTTGTAACTCCACATTGCATTTCTTGGAATCGATTGTAATTAAAATGTTTAAAAAATGTTGCCTTTATGTGGGGCAAGCCTTTGAATGAATCGCCTACACGCGACGCTTATATCTTGTGTACTTCTACTCGTATCACAGATGAAGTTGTATCAGAGGCAGAAGACAGAATTTTAATCGTATTTCTTTTTCATCATCATCATTCAGAGACATGGGTCTCCTCACCGATCAGAATATCGTATATCTGGCGTAAATGAGATTTAACACTGCAATCTGCCGGAAGCCATTGAATTTTTGGAGTTGCCCAAACTCTTGTCTTACGTGGTGGGAACGTAAAGAAATAACCACAGGCCATTTGTTGCAAAGACGATAATATATCATAAAGTGTAAAAGTTGAACTAAAATCTCCCGCCAGCTAAAGAGTTCAACTCGGATAGTAACACTCTTTATTTTAGAGGAATCTTTCTATCGTTTAAACGTAGTAATGAACACGATTTAGCAAAACATAAATGGCTATGTACTAGCTTAAAGTCCTCACACAAGTTTCAATGGTTACGAAATGAAAAATCCTTTCTAATATGACGCAATATTCCTTCATATTTCGTAGACGTAGATCCTGTTTCTTTTCATTTAGCAAGTACAAGAGGTTATACGTCGCTTTAAGTGAAAGAATTTTTCGAATTTTATAGCTTTTATTTTTAAAAGGTAAAACCACGTTGCGGCTATATTAAGGTAGCATGAATTGGTGGGCTCGATTAGGGAATAGCCACGCTCATACAGATTACAAAAGTAAAACAGCAGTTTAATGCTGTCGCTTTAATATTTGCTTTTTTACCTAGTAAAGCCATTTGTAATAGTTGCAATATGAATGGGTCGGCTCGATCGGTGTAGTACTATGCTCTTATAGAATACCATCGGGAAATAGCAGTTTGATGCTGCTGTTTCATATGGTGGGTGTAGAGAACTGGAGACACTTTTACTGGTAACGAGACATGAAACGTTTGTCTCCGGGGACACAACAAGACATCTGATTGTAATTCATAACAGATATGTGCTCGTTTATAACTTTAGTATTTCCATTACTTTACAGGACACAAATCACGGTTCAATAAATACCCGTGGTATTAAAAATATAGGTGAGGTAAAACACCGACGCTCCTGGAAGTCTTTTTTTCTTTTTTTAACAGTGGTAGAGCCACTCGGCAGCTTTTGCTTTCGCACGGATGGGTCGGCTCGAACTGGGTGGTACTACGACCTCACTGAATACCAGCGTGAAGTAGAGGTTTATCTCTGCGTTTAGCTTGGTGAGTGCAGGTGGCCGGAGGCCCTTTTTACTGGAAATGAGGCATTCCATCTTAGTCCTCACGGGTGACAACGCATCTACATTTTGATTTGTAATAGAGGATAGATGTAGATGTCTATGGGCCGCAGCAACCACTTCCCACCAGGTGGACTGTGTGCTCGTTTGTCACCCTTATCCTATAAAAAAAAGCCTAAAGTCTGTAAATATACTAGTAAATGTTCAGAATCGCATCTGTCATCATTACACGTCAATTACTAATTTCTAAGTGAGGCATTTGTTGTGAGAAATTAAAAATCCTAATAAATAGAAAACATGACTTTATGCTATAACTAATAAAATTAAATCCACATCGAAACAAACCTCTGGAAGACTTCCAAACACTCTTCTAAACTCACGCTGGTATACACATAGAATCATCATATACATACATACATACATATAATCACGCCTCTTTCCCGTAGGGGTAGGCAGAGACCACTTCTTTCCACTTGCTACGATCCTTACATACTTGTTTCGCTTCGTCCACTTTCATTATTCCCTTCATACATGCTCTACGGTTTAGGGTACTCTTGACCTGGCCTTTTTTCTAGACGTCCCTGATTTGGTATAGAAATGTCCGCCTAGGTCTACCCCTTCCAACACTTTCATTCACACTCGCCTTATACACTTTTTATGTCAATCGTTCTTCATTCATTCTCTCGACATGGCCAAACCATCTCAGCATACCTTTCTCAATTTTTGTCTATTAAAATTCGAAATATTATCAAGGTGTAGTATTGAATGAAATAAAAGAAATCGCATTCAATTATATTATGAACATATTTAGTTTTAAAAATATTTGGTAAGGAATGTGAAAAAATCAAAATTAATACTGCGTTAAGATTTAATAATATAAAAACAACTCTAATATTAATTTAGTCATAAAGTCATAATATTGTTACGAGCTTGGGGTTCGAGACAATTAAAAACTGCCGATTAAATTACCAAAATTGACTATTTAATTACACAACACTAATTACAATCTAAAATCACACTAATAATAAAACACAATTACTTTAGTTCGCAGTTATTTCGCTTCGAAGTATTCTCTTGTATCGCCAATTCAATACTGCCCCGGTCGTGGCTTATACAAGCCTTATATAAGCCTCAGATAGTTTCCAGAACCTTCTACTGTAGCGACATCTAGAATGTTCGAGTACATATCGGTCCCGACATTTCTCGACTCTCCTAGTTCTGCTACTCGACACTAGAGGGCGCTAGTGTAACTAGTGTTGCCATGTACAAGGCGCGCAACACTTTCTTTTACTCGACACTAGAGGGCGCTAGTGTAACTAGTGTTGCCATGTACAAGACATTAATAGTGGCGCGTAACACTGCCCCCTCCTAAGACATGCTCGTCCCGAGCATTATTGGCCCCATAATAACGTGCCAATCGATCCACATGGACGATCTTAGGAGTACCTCTGGCACCTTTCTGTATCCGGTAGGTAACGTCATTGATCCTTGTCACAATCCGGTACGGTCCGTCCCATTTAGCTTGAAGCTTAGGAGATTTCCCTTTCCTGCGAGCTGGATTGTGTAACCACACTAGTGAACCTTCGTCAAACCCTTTGTTGTTCGTTTTGCGGTCATACCGTGTTTTCATCTTCTCAGACGTTTGCTGGCCCGACTGTCTGACGTGCTCATAAATGTCATTCATTTTGTTCCGCAAGTCATTTGCATAATCGGTTATACTGCGTGAGGCATCAGGTGGTGTTCCGGTGATCAGGTCTGCAGGCAGCCGTAATTCTCTCCCAAAGTTTGCGAAAGCTGGCGTCACTGATGTACTTTCGTGAACAGCGCTTCGATATGACAATAAAAACGGTTGTATGTGCCTGTCCCAGTCTCGTTGCTGTTTTTCCACAACTTTTACCAGGTACCTTTCCAGTGTCTGATTAAATCGTTCTACCATTCCATCAGATTGTGGGTGGTAAGAAGGTGTTCGTGTTTTATGAGTACCCATAACTCTGCAAGTTTCCTGGAATATTTGAGACTCAAAATTCCTTCCTTGATCGCTGTGAATCTCTAAGGGTACTCCAAAACGACAGAAGACTTCATGAACTAGTTTATGCGCAACTGTTGAAGCTTCTTGATTTGAATGGCGAAGACTTCTGGCCACTTAGTGAAGTAATCCATCACAACCATGAAATACTTGTCACCACTTTCACTTTACGGAAACGGCCCCGCAACGTCAATGGCTATCCTCTCCCATGGTGCACCAACATTGTACAATTTCAATGCGCCTCTACTACGAGTTTGAGGTCCCTTTACAGCCGCACAACATGTACATTTGCGGCACCAGTCCTCGACATCGTCACGACAGTGGACCCAGTAAAACCGTTCTCGGATCTTCAGTAGAGTTCGTTTAACTCCCAGGTGGCCTCCTGAACAACCATTATGGTACAGCTGTAGTACATCCGGTAATTTAGCCTTAGGGACAACCATTTGCAAATGACATCTGTCTCCCCGACCATTTTCCCATTTACGGCACAGGACTCCATCCTGAATCAGCAAGCTGTCCCATTGGGCCCAATAGCCTTTCGTGGTCGAACTCAGTGCTGAGACGTCGCTCCACTTGGGCTTAGGAGCACTGGCCTTCATCCACTCCAGAATCGGCTTAATGTCCGAATCTTCCTGCTGTGCATGTTGTAGGCTGTCCTTCCACTCATTGCTGAGCTGGTCTGTCTTGAGCATCCTCACAGATACCACTTCTTTACCTTCTTGCCTAGTACAATGCTTGCAATCTTCAGGGCAAGGTCTTCTTGACAATGCATCTGCATTGCCATGAGATTTCCCGCTGCGATGTTCGATCACAAAGTCGTATTCCTGCAGTAGTTCAATCCATCTCGCAACTTGTCCTTCCGGATTTTTGAACTGCAATAGCCATTTCAGTGCAGCATGGTCGGTTCGTAAGTGGAATTTCCGCCCCAGAAGATATTTGCTAAAATGCTGCAAGGACTTTACCACAGCAAGCAATTCCCGTCTTGTGACACAATAGTTCCTTTCCGGCTTTGACAATGACTTGCTGAAGTACGCTATCACAATCTCTTGATCACCATTCCGTTGAGACAACACACCGCCAAGTCCTATATCACTTGCGTCTGTGTCAACTATGAATTCTTTGCCCTCATCAGGGTACCCCAAAATATGCAATATTGCAACTTTCATCCCAGCAGAAATGTCGCTTCTCCTCGATTAGCCTGTGCAAAGGTTTGGCTATATCTGCAAAGTTCTTCACAAATCGCCGATAATAAGAGCACAAACCCAAAAATGCCCTAACCTGTGTCTTGTCTTTCGGAACCGGCCAATCTTTGACAGCGGCAATTTTCTCTGGATCCGTGCGGATACCTTCTTCCGACACTACATACCCCAAAAAGCTAACTTGCCGTTTGAATAGTGAGCACTTCTTCGGACTCAACTTGAGGTTGGCACTCTGGATCTTCATGAGCACGCGTTCCAGGTTTTGAAGGTGTTCCTCAAACGTACGGCCTACGATGATGATGTCATCCAAATAGACCAGACAGGCATCTCCAATTAGCCCGGTAAGTACAAGCTCCATCAACCTTTCAAACGTTGCTGGAGCATCGCACAATCCAAACGGCATGACTTTAAATTGCCACAGACCCTTTCCTGTGGAGAATGCAGTTTTCTCCTTGTCCTTAGGGTCAATTTCAACCTGCCAGTAGCCAGTTTTCAAGTCCAGCGTACTAAACCACTTTACGCCTGTAAGCATGTCCAGCGTGTCATCAATTCTTGGCAAGGGATAGCTGTCCTTCTTCGTAACGTCGTTCAGACGGCGGTAGTCAACACAAAACCGCATGCTGCCGTCCTTCTTCTTTACCAGCACCACAGGTGAACACCATGGACTAGATGAAGGTTCAATAACACCATCCTTCACCATTCCCTCAAATGATTGATGTGAGTAGTGGAAACCATGAGGTTTCCACTTCCTATTCACGTGCTACAGGCAATCTTCTTGGCCGCTGACGAATAGGCAATTCTTGTCCTGTGTTTATTTTGTGTTGCCTAAGCCAGTCTTTCCTATGTCAGCTTCGTTTGACGAGAAAACATTGGCGTACTGGAGTAACAACTTCTTCGCCTTGACCATTTCATTCGGGGAGAGAACGCTGCGACAGTGCGACAGATGGTCACATACGTTTGTCTATCCTTGCTGGGGGTCCCAGTTGATAGATATTGGCACCGACGCAACCAATCCACTTCCTCACTAGTACCAACCAATGTGCCTTTTTCTATAATCTGTTCCTGATCACAAGGGTTCAACACACGTACTCCTGAGATATCGGTGGTTCTGACCAAGGTTCGAGCCCTTCTCCATGGAAGGTCATTGTCTACCCTTTCCACGAGTACACAAGGATGAGCTTGCCCAGGATTCCGAGGAAGACTAACCGGCACAATCGTTTCCGATCTCGGCGGAAGAACAATCTTCTTAAGGCTGTACACATTCCCAGGTAACGCCCCTTCCACAAAAAGTTTCTCTTGTCCAAATTTCAAAACACCTTGCTTTACGTCGATCTCACAACAATTCATAAAGTCTAGGCCCAGGATGCAGTCGTCCATTATATCAGACACGATGACATTATGCCGGTAGATCATGTTGCCTAGCTTCAACTCCATCTCCTTCTCTCCACGGACGGGTATGCGCTGACCGTTGGCTGTCACCAAATTAATGCGTTCGCGGTTGTATGCGGAGTCCCCAAGGAACCGACTTGACTTATAAGTTGGGAACTGACAACCGTGCGAGAAGCTCCAGTGTCTATGGTCAGTTTACACGGCGTTCCGTTGACCTCGCCCTTGATGATTAGGCTGTTCCCATCATGGGTTTGTGAGATCGAAATCCTTGGGGCTCTATTAACATCAGCCAGCACCCGCCAGTTTCCCTGCTGCTGCTGGGCGGTGCTATTAGCCACACTACCCTCTCGAGATCGATCACCTTCCCTTTCTACAGTTCGCTTAGGGCAGCTGGATCGAAGATGGCCCCTTTCCCCACAGCCGTAGCATCTAGGGCTGTAGCCGTTATTGCGGTCCCGAACTGTAGCTGCTGCAATCTCTCTGACGCGATGAGAACGATGATCCTGCCGCACGGCTTCCACCTCCAGTGCATGAGTCAAGGCGTCCTTAAGCGTCTCGTGGTGCCCGAGCCTCACAGCAACTCTGACTTCAATGTTGCGGATGCCGTCGATGGATGTCTGCACCAGGTTCCCTACAATGAGCGCAGGTACAGACTGGTATGCTTTTCGAACCAGCTTCTCTACCTCAAGGGCCCATTGCTGCAGGTTTTCGTTACTGCGATGCACGCGACCTTTGCGCACGAAAGACGTGTTCTAGGTGAGCATCGCCGTATCTCGCCTCCAATGCCTCAAGGAGCTGCTCGGAAGTCACTTCCTTACCGAGAGCTTCCAGAACAGTTAAGACCTGGTCGCGCAGGCCTAGGGTGAGAGCAGTCATGGCCTGACTTTTATCCCAGCCGTTCGCCTTCATGACAGCCTCGAACTGGATTTTGTAGGCCGACCAAGAGGAAGTCCCGTCGAACGGTGGCACTTTGAATCCACGTAGCGAAGTTGTTGTAGCTACCACGGGAGCTGTAAGTCCATCCCCAAGTTTGAGGTCGCCCAGCGTTTTCTTCACGTCAGCCATCACGTTGTCAACCCGATTGTACACTTGGTCGATACGGGTTTCAGCTTCCGATAGGCGGTTGTCATGTTGAGCAACCCTATCCTTCACCTCCCTTATTTCCTTCCCGAAAGTAGTGTGAAGGTCCTTCCTGAGGAGCATCTGCTCTTCCATACCGCGCAGCAGCTGCTCTTCCAACCGACGGGCCTGTTCATCCTGTCGGCGGGCTTGCTCCTGCAGCATCATCATCAGAGCACCTAAGTCAGGTGCTGCAGATGTAGGAGCTGCTGACGGGCCGGATTCCGTGGTCGGCAGCTGGCCCTCCGACGTCTGCGACGTTGTACCACCAAATCGTCTATGGTCCGTCTCCAGCTGGCGTTGACTTCGGGTACGGATACCCTCAAGGTCGTCCTTTGGTAAAATCGGCATGATTTGATCCCACTTCTGACACCAATTGTTACGAGCTTGGGGTTCGAGACAATTAAAAACTGCCGATTAAATTACCAAAATTGACTATTTAATTACACAACACTTATTACAATCTAAAATCACACTAATAATAAAACACAATCACTTTAGTTCGCAGTTATTTCGCTTCGAAGTATTCTCTTGTGTCGCCAATTCAATACTGCCCCGGTCTATACCGGCCTTATATAGGGCCTCAGATAGTTTCCAGAACCTTCTACTGTAGCGACATCTAGAATGTTCGAGTACATATCGGTCCCGACATTTCTGGAAGGATCTCGACTCTCCTAGTTCTGCTACTCGACACTAGAGGTCAGACCTTTATATAAATCTGGTAGTACATTAGATTTATTAGACCCCGCCAATTTTAGACTGTATTTTTTTGTACTGTACTGTATTTCTGTACTACCAACATTTAGTAAAATTTTTGAAAAAATAATTTTAGATCAAATGTTAAGTTTCTTTAATATTAATAAATTGCTACATAGAAATCAATTCGGTTTTACAAGGGGTCGCTCAACAACTGACGCTGGAGTTGAGCTTATTAAACATATTTTTTGTGCATGGGAAAATTCAGAGGATGCTTTGGGTATATTTTGTGACCTTTCCAAGGCCTTCGACTGCGTTCACCATGAGACATTAATCAGGAAGCTACAGTACTATGGTGTCAAGAACACAGCGCTTAAACTTATAATTTCATATTTAAGTAATAGAATGCAGAAAGTTATTATTAATGGTAAAAGTTCTTCCGGCTCACCTGTACTAATGGGTGTCCCTCAGGGCTCAATTCTCGGCCCATTCCTGTTTCTAGTGTATATTAATGACTTACCTTCTATTGTAGAGGATAATCATGATATAGTATTATTTGCTGATGATACTTCTTTGATTTTTAAACTTAAACGTAAATCATTTAAATGTGACGAAGTGAATAATGCTATATCAAAATTAGTGCATTGGTTTAACGTTAATAATTTACATTTAAACGGAAATAAAACTAAATGTATTAAATTTACAACAACGAATGTTAGAAATCTGAGTACCAATGTGTTTTTAAATGGGGAAGAACTGAGCCCTGTTGAATCCACTGTTTTTCTTGGCATCACTCTCGACGCAAAGCTTCAGTGGGGCCCCCATATATCCAAACTAGCAAGCAGACTAAGTTCTGCAGCCTATGCTGTAAAAAAGATTAGAGGTCTCACTAGTGTCGAGACAGCTAGATTAGTTTATTTCAGTTATTTCCATAGCATAATGTCTTATGGGATTTTGCTATGGGGACATGCGGCTGATTCAGAAACTATTTTTGTTTTACAGAAGAGGGCCATTAGAGCTATTTACAACCTAAAACTGAGAGAGTCTCTTAGAGATAAATTTAAAGAAATAAATATATTAACTTTGGCCTCTCAGTATATTTACGAAAATTTAATGTATGTTCACAAAAACAAAGGTAGTTTTAGTAAAAAAAGTGATGTGCATTCTGTAAACACTAGGAACAAACACAAGCTAGTGATACCAGTTTCTCGACTCCACAGAGTCAGTAATTCATTCTTGGGGCAATGTATACGCTATTACAACAAGGTCCCGGAAATTGTACAGACTCTCTCCATTAGCAAGTTTAAATGTTTTGTTAAGTTGAAACTGTATAAAAAGGGTTATTATAGTATAAATGAATACATGGTTGATAATAACCCCTGGGAATGAGGTGATCGCTTCCAAGCTGTTTCTAAAATAAATTTTGTACTTATATAGTTAGTACAACCATTATTGTAAAATTTGCTTTAAAAAAAAGTCCCGCTGGGTTTCTTGCTGGTTCTTCCCAGGACAGAGGTTTTTTTTTCGAACCAGTGGTAAAGTAAAAAATGACTTTCAATAAGTATTACACATGTGATCTATATTGAATAAAAAATTATTCTATTCTATTCTATTCTATTCTATTCTAGAGGGCGCTAGTGTAACTAGTGTTGCCATGTACAAGGCGCGCAACACTTTCTTTTACTCGACACTAGAGGGCGCTAGTGTAACTAGTGTTGCCATGTACAAAACATTAATAGTGGCGCGTAACAATATTAATATTTTGTGAGGTTAATTCACGTATACCTCAAAACTTGAAAGAAGGTCCTTCACTGCCGGCTGTATGAGTAAACTCAAGGTCAACCAGCGAGCTATGGAAAAGGGTATGCTCAAAATTTCTCTGTGTGCTAGATTTCGTAGATTATCTAGGGTAGAACTACAGTAGAAACAGAAAAATGACTGTCATGTATTTTGTATTTTGCCTTAGATTCAAAAACCATTCAAAATTAAGATTTAAAATCATCTCAACCCCTTTTTTATATAGAATAGGTTGGCAAAAGATCACACAGTTCACCTGATGGTAAGTGGTTGCTGTGACCCATAGACATCCACATCTATCCTCAATAAAGAATCAAAATGCAGATGCATTTTCACCCATGAGGACTTAGATGGAATGCCTCTTTTCCAGTAAAAAGGTTCTCCGAAACACAGCAACTTTAAGCTGCTATTTTACACTGGTATTCTGTGAGAGCGTAGTCCTTCCCCGGTCGAGCCGACCCATTCGTGCTACAACTATACTACTAATATAGTTGCAGCATGGCTCTACCACGTAAAACCCTTACATGATGTTTATTGTATTCTAGTTATATATTCACGAAAGTTGTAGTGAACAATTCAAAAGGTGAATTATAGCTTATAGGAGTGTGTATAATCCTTCGTTAAATTACTTTATTTATGACTTATGTTTTAATTCCCCTCTATCATATTCCTTATATAGCGAACATGATATGAGTACTATTAATTTTTTTCTCATATAAATCAATCAATTAAGCTTACTAATAAGTCAAATTCTTAAATGTTTAAGTAAAATAAATCACTCAAAGCAGAATAGTTGCTTTAATATTTGTTTTTTCACTTCGTAGAGCCATTTGTAATAGATTCTGTATGAATGAGTCGGCTTAATCGGGGTAGTTATCTATGGTCTCATAGAATACCATCTTGAAATGGAGACCCTTTTTTCTGACATCGTGGCAATCCATCTTATCCTTAGGGGTGACAACGCATCTGTATTTTAATCAAGGAGTGAAGTAGATGTCTATGGGCCTTAGCATCCACTTAGTATCATATGGGACTCTGTGCGCACGTGTCACACTTATTCTATAAAAAAAATGTCAACCCTAATATTATAGTAACACAACAGATAAATATTTATAAATTAAAAAGCACATTTTCACCAGGCATCACAGTACCAGATATTTTTGTTTTAACGGAGCGCTTCATCGTCACTTTTGGAATATATTTTTCTGCCGACTTCCAAAAAAGAGACGGTACACAATTCGACTGTATGTTTTTGTTTTTTTTTTATGTGTGTTACCTCATAACTTTTACTGGGTGAACCGATTTCGATTATTCTTTTTTTATTTGAAAGCTCGTACTTCTCGTTTGGTTCCATATCAATTTGATCAAGGTCAGACTTTTGAATTACATGGACAAATAGTCGCTTATTACTTCTTAATGCTTCGTTTTTCATGAGGAGTTATTAACTGAAGAATGAACAACAGCGTATTTAGGCTTAAGGGCGGCAAAATTTGAAAAAACCAAAACCAATATAATAGATTTTTACGTAAGTTATGAAAAAATTGTAATTTATTTTTTCCTAAGTATAATATAAATATGAGATTAAATCAGTAGTGTTTTTAATTGTAGTATTCTTAAAGAAATATCTTTACGAAACAATAAAGGCCTATAACGAATTTGGCTTATTAAAAAAAACTTATTACCATTATTCCAGCTAAGGTATACATGCACAATGTAGAAAACATTGAGTTCATGTTAGGCACAATGTAAAATTTGCCGATTTCTAGAGCTACAGTCAAGTTCTAGACATCAAATTTTACTAGAGCATATTATCTAAAATGTTTGTACCTGAAACTGCAAAGTCTAAATTAAACATCTTCAAGTACTTCTATAAAAAAAACAGGAACTAATTCGGACGACCGTGTCTCGGGTAACACCATTTCAGTGAACACGTAATTTTACTAAAGGTGACATTTGAAAAGTCGGTGCCTCTTTTACAATGATGTGCGCAGGAAATGACTCAGTTTTCGTCTTGTATCGTGCATGGCAGACGGAGAAAAAAACTTGTTGTTGTTAACACAGATAGACTATTTTTTGTTCTGTGTAAGCTATTTTAGGCTCTAAGCCAATCATACTAAGACTGTAATTGTACAAGAAATGTAGATTTTAGTAGATCTCAGTCTGTTAGCAATTATGTACATAAGAAGTCTATTAAATTCACACATTCATGACTTCCACGATCGTATTAATTTTTTAAATGTGCTTAGCTACTTAGGCAGATCCACATCCTTGTTCTAAGGAGTTTTCCTTCTTATCTTTTATTTTAAATTGAAGTGACAAGAACTGAAAGTATACGTTGTAAGTATATGTGGCTACCGCAGCACATTGCCACTCACTTGAAACAAAGAAGTCCCTGAGGACTAAGATGGAATGTCTTTAATTATACTGGCTCTCATTAACCTTCAAATAAGAACACAGCAAAACGATCATTGCAATTGGGCGCAAAAATCGGTAAAAAGACAGTACCTACAACAAACTGACTCCTAGGGAGAATTTCTACGCATTTCTACGCATACCTGTTCATCGGTTATTTGTGTTCTTAATTTGGCCCATCTTCCATATATCCTACCTAACATACTTCTTAATGACCACGGTGTAAACATCTCATATTTATGCATGGGGTACACTGAAAGTTTTGCGTAACTCATTAATAAATCATCTTGAAGACGAGCAGTGCAATCTTGCGGAGAAAGTTAACTTTTAAAAATCACAAAAATCAACGTCCTAAAAATTTTTCGTGGTTATTCCCTTTTTGATTCGCATGTCGATTTCTACTTGTAATAAAACAATTGACAAGTGAGATCCCGCCAATAATTATATTAATCAATATCATGAGTGTTTTAAAAAATATAACATTCGAAATTCAAACATTTATGAGCAGCCAGAAGAGCAGTACTTTGAGTGTGCCCTATATTTGTTCCAGATCAAAAAACAATACGACGTCGAATATCCATTATCTAGTATTGCAATCACCCATCCACCCACATACCAAGTGGACCGATTACGGCAAATCTTCTATAATATTATGGCATGGCCTATTTCCACCAGTGGGATGTACACCGGCCGATGAGGAAAAAAATACAGCAAAAAAATCTTGCAAACAGATACCTATGTGATAGATTATCATGCTGACTTTAAATTTTATGAAACGCGAGCAACTCCATTTCGAGCCCTAAGAGTACCATTGAGGTTATTATTTGCAATTTTCAGTGCTGATTTAATACGGGCACCATGGTTTTTATTAAAGGAATCTATATATCTAAAGAAATAAATAATTTCAAGAATATGTAAAACTCGCCAACATCCATCGAAGTCAAGCAGCGGACTTTTCTCTCATCTAACTGCCTCTTAGAAATGAGAGTATATCTGTACCTGACAGCAGCTTATATTTATAAGGGTCATTTTTTCTACGTTGTAATTTATGATACATATTATATATTTGTAAATATATTTTGAATACCTGATAAACTTTTTACTATTTAGTTTTATTTAGTTTCTCCATTATCCATTTCAGTCTATTAAAAGTAGATCTACACGCCCATAGATCCTCATATAGGAGAGTATTTGTCATAGTTGTCACGATTGGCAACGGGTTGGAAACCACTGTTTTTTTTTCTAGTTGTCATTAAGAAGACGCTGCTGCCCACCTCTTGGTTTGTTTCAATCCGTCGCTTATTACGACACCCTTGGGACGATATGGGGTAGTGGATGTTCTGATACCGCCACTACACAGTTGTAATTTTTATCTGGTTTACTTAATTACTTATCCTTAAATTAAATATTTTCTTACATGAAGGTGAATTAATCGCTGAAAACAATTTTATGAATTCTGCATGATCTTTTTGAACAAATAAATTCTCACTCTATAAGTATATATAATATTAAAAACTATAATAAAAAAAACTAAATCTAGTAACTTAATTATCACACAGTCCTGACTGACTGTGTTTCCCCGCTGAATGGCTATACTTAGCCTTTGAGCGAGCAAAGAGCCAGCCCTCTTAACACCAGCAGCAACGACCAGCCGCGGATGGAGTTCCTTTAGGAACTTCACCGCACGTGGACCCCACGGACCGATAGTCTCTACAGCAAATGGCACAAATTTGTATTCACCTGTCAGAGACTCATATTTGCGCCACTTACTCTTATCTACTTATTCCTAAGTAAATACACATAGTTTTAAAAAATCACATCATGTAATATGTGATTTTTTAAAAATTAAAAGTAAAGTTACTGTCTATATCCCATTACCAAGCATAGTTGAGACGATTATGAAGCAATTTATTTATGTATCACCACTTATTATCAGGAGGGATAGTATTCAAGCATAGAATTAGAATACTTAGTAAATAAAACTAGTCCATCGCGCCGCTCCAGTGCGTGTTGTCGGACTTCACATGCCTTAAACATTCCCCGCGAAATGGTGTAAATTTTCTTCGTTAAATTACTGAATCATCCAATTGCTCTACTTGCGACTACACATTCCTTTACTCTGTCTAATGCCTTGTTTACAAGCACATGGACAATTTAAGATTATTCCTCCACAAGAAAGAGTTTTGCAAATTTAAAATAACACACAGTCATTCTTAGTTTCATTTGTTCCAATTACAAATCACATTAACAAGAACATAAAGTTGACATTGCGCAAACATTTCCATGAATTTCAGTGTAGATATTAAGATTCGTTAAAATACTTTTATAATATGTAAACTGACTTTTAAATACAAAATTTTTTTTTTTTTTTATAGGATAAGGGTGACAAACGAGCACACAGTCCACCTGATGGTAAGTGGTTGCTGTGGCCCATAGACATCTACATCTATCCTCTATTACAAATCAAAATGTAGATGTGTTGTCACCCGTGAGGACTGAGATGGAATGCCTCATTTCCAGTAAAAAGGGCCTCCGGCCACCTGCACTCACCAAGCGAAACGCAGAGGTAAACCTCTACTTCACGCTGGTTTTCTGTGAGGTCGTGGTACCACCCCGGTTCGAGCCGGCCCATCCGTACGACAGCAAAGCTGCCGCGTGGCTCTACCACTGTTAAAAAAATAAAAACTTAAATGTAAATAGCGATCAATTTTATTAGGGATGTTATTATTTTCATTCTTATCACATTCCCATAACTTGTCCAAAGAACTTGCCATTTCCGCAAAACTTCACAGTGATGAAAAACATCAAAACCCATTATTAATAAATCGAAAGTTTCCAAAAATCCTAGAAGCTGTTTATAATAATTGTTATTGTTTCTTTGTTTTCAAAATTGCTTCAATGTTTTGAAATAAAATGAAATATAAATTTGATATAATTGGAGAATTTGCGATATGATTCCATGACTTATATAATATTCATGAAACCTTATACTTAGGTTTCATGAATAAGTACAATTTCTGAACTTCTATTTCTAAAATGATTACTTGCATTAACATATTTTACTTATTTTTGTCTCCCAATTCCCGACGCAAAACCTGAAGCTAGCCCGGTTGTTAGTCAAGGACCCATTATGACATTAGGACGTCAAACACCTCAATTGGGGGATTGAGGTGTTTGACGTCCTAATGTCATAATGGGTCCATGGCTAACAATCGGGCTATCTTCAGGTTTTGCGTTAGTTACCATAGGTGCTTTACAGCACAAAACGTCGCAAATTAAAAATAAATAAAATAAGTTAAAACTCGTAACAATTAGTTTTATATAATTCTATTTTTAGTTATCAACAGTGGTAGAGCCACGCGGCAGCATTTGCTGTCGCACGGATGGGCCGGCTCAGACCGGGGTAATACCACGACCTCACAGAAAACCAGCGTGAAGTAGAGGTTTACCTCTGCGTTTCGCTTGGTGAGTGCAGGTGGCCGGAGGCCCTTTTTGCTGGAAATGAGGCATTCTATCTTAGTCCTCACGGGCGACAACGCATCTACATTTTGATTTGTAATAGAGGATAGATGTAGATGTCTATGGGCCGCAGCAACCACTTACCATCAGGTGGACTGTGTGCTCGTTTGTCACCCTTATCCTATAAAAAAAAACCAGTACAAAGTTATGAGGTAACATAAATAAAAAAAACATACAGTCGAATTGAGTACCGTCTCCTTTTTGGAATTCGGCAGACAAAGTGGACATCATAATATAATTTAAAGTAATTAAAGCTTAAAAAATAAATGATATGCGTCACCTAGATTACAGGTGCAAACAACAATAGGAAAAAAGTAACAGACACAAAATATACAGATAAATAAGAATAACTTGGAACAAGTTGATAACTGGATAAATACAGTAAATATAAGTAAAAAATTAACAAGTGGTTAATTTAATTATTTTCCAGTTACAGGTAAAAATAAAAATGTAAATAACAAATTTAAAAAATGCACTATAAGAAAAAAGAAAACTAAAATAATTATCTGTGAACAGTGTGCTCGTTTGTCACCCTTATCATATAAAAAAAAATATTTCTAAAACTATTATAAAGTTTAGTAATACGTGTGCCTCCACTTCCTGAAGGCTTAATTTCTACTTGCATTCACAATCAAAATACATCTAGACCTGGCTCTAAAGAAATTTTCTCAGCTCAGGCGAACCAAGCACATCGTTCCATTCTACACAATCTACGTGAAATGAGGTAATGTTGCCTAATCTAACGAAATTGTCGGCGAGGTTGCGACATGCGGTGTGGGTAGCTAACGACAGTCGCGCTACACGGCCATGGGCTGCCTCTTGAAAAACCATTATAAATTTTGCCAAGGAAATTAGATTCTCACACAGATTCAAACGTAAACCTTCAAGAAACATCAGTTTCGCCGGACCGGGGCAAACGGACTACTCTTTTTAGCTTTTCTACCGACTTCAAAAAGGAGAAGGTACTCAATTCAACTGTATGTATTTTTTATGTGTTACTTCATAACTTTTTTTTTTAGATTTCGATAATTCTTATTAAGTGGCGAAGCTTGCGAAGTCACTTATTGATTTCACGATGTCTGTCCGTCTGTCCGTCTGTCCGTCCGTCTGTCCGTCTGTCCCACGATTATCTCGGGAGCGGTTTCGAATTTTCAAATTCTGTTTTCAGCAATCGATTACTGATGACCCAGGCATCTGAACCTCCTATTTTGATTTTTTTTTCCGTTAGAAACCGCTACAAAACTGATTGCTTCGCCACTTTACTATGCTGTTAGCTTGCTAGGTTTATTTTATTTGACAGCTGGTGCTTCTTATGTTGTCCTATATATATATTATCAAGGTCTGATCAATAGTGTGTGAGCTATCCTTAATAATTTATATTGAAGTCGCTTGTATAAAATGTTTAATTTTACCACTTGTGTATTTATTATTTTTTTAAATACTTAATAAATAAAAATAACTCTTTTTAGCTTACTTTAAAAAGAGGAGATTCTCGATTCGACTGTATGTTCTTTTTTGCACGTATGTTACGCAATATCTTCGCCCATTATGTACCGATATTATGATCTTTACTTTATTTAAAAGTGTATACTTTATGGGTGGTCCAGTATAAATTTTAGTTTGATTGTGTTGTGATTGTTCAATGGTTCTAATACTGCATGACTTTACCGCGTTAAGGAAGAATCTGTTGGTGCGGACACTTTTATATAACTAGAATATCTCTTACATAACTTGTGCTGCTAGTGTGTTTTTCTATAGATTTGACTGAACTATGATATAGAGAAGAAAGCGAACTCTGATTGATTTCTAAAAGAGATTCCAGGACATCTACGCTGTAGCGACCACCGTGAGATTTTAGCCAGTCAGAGTACGATTTAAACTCCACGTTACCCCCATAGTTAAGGGCTATCCTTAATGATTTTCCTATGTCAAAAAATAATACATTCAACAGATTTTTACTAATAATCATATCATAAACACTCACGCCTGTCACCCAGAGAGATAGGCAAAGACTGCGAACTTCCATTTCGCTCGATCTAACACACCTACCTCGCCTCCTTTACCATATACATAACTACGCATTCATGATCGCCGGTTAATGGTACTCTTAATTTGGCCCATGTTTAACTCATCGCCAATTTGGTCGATAAACTTTCGTCTAGGGCGTCCCTTCCCGACTGTGTCATTCACTTCTGTAACATAAATTTGCTTTGTCACTCTTTCCTCGTTCATTCTTTCTACATGACCAAACCACCGAAGTATTCATTTCTTAACCCTAATCACAACATTATTTTGCAAACCACACTTTTCTGTTATCACACAATTTCTCACCCTGTCATTCAGGTTCAGCCCTAACATACTCCATAATGACCGTATTTCTACAGTATTTATACTACTCTCATGCTTCTTTTTGCCACACCCAACCTTCACTACCATACATTAAGAAAGGAACTAACACAGTGTTGTGAATTGTCACGCTTGCGTTTTTTGGCACGTTCTGGCTTCCCACAATAGAAGGAAGAACCTTATTTACTCATCATGTCCTGCGTTCACTCGTCGTTTTCATTTTTTATTTTACTAATAAAAAAAATGAAAAACCAATGTAACTAGAAATAACTCATGCCATCAAAAACATAACTTGTAATAATTTAAAATTAAAAATTTTGTACAGCCGACTTCAATATAGGTTATTTAAGAATAACTCAATAACCATTGGTCTGACCTTGATCAAATTCATATGGGACCACACGAGAACTATCAGCTTTCATATAAAAAAAGAATCATCGAAATCGGTTCGCCCAGTACAAAGTTATGAGGTAACACACATAAAAAAAAAACATACACCCGAATTGAGTACCGTCTCCTTTTTGGAAGTCGGCAGAAAAAAGCCAAGTCTCGCAACTCAGTTCTTCTACCGTAAAAAGTTGTGAGATCCATGTAATACCAAGTCGGTTAGTTTATTCACTCCATAGATTGATACATAGATTGACTTGGCAATCGCATGAAAACACAATATATCTCACAAGTAATACATATTATATTAAATTAGATTGTTAAGTACGATTGCCAAGTCAATCTATGTATCAATCTATGGAGTGAATAAACTAACCGACTTGGTATTACATGGATCTCACAACTTTTTACGGTAGAAGAACTGAGTTGCGAGACTTGGCTTTTTTTACAAGTTATGTTTTTGATGGCATCTCATTTCTTTTTGTAGATAGGTATATCTAGGTAGCTATTTACACCTATTATTCCATTATACATATATAGGTACACTTATTCATTCACTGCAAATGTAACTTTGTAATACTATATATTTATATGGGATTACAAAGTTATTTATGCAGTTGGTGTATCTCGAAAACTGGACCGAAATTGAAAAACATTTTAATTTTTCCTCGAATTATATATTAAACAATAATTGTATTCCAAATTTGAAGTTTCTATGTCTGCTAGAAGTGCCTCAGAGTTTTGATGATCGGTCAGTCAGTGAGTGACAAAATTAAGAAATTTTGACTAGTTATAATTCTTAAACTACTGGTTCAAATTTAATGAAATTTGAAATATACCGAGTCTATACAATGCTTACTTGGTTAATAAAAATTCAGGCTTCTAATTTTATCCATAACGAAGTTATAGGGTTTCAGAAATGGCCTGAACTGCTTCGAGAAAAGGATGGTACGGCCGTGCCGCTTTTTTGCTCGACTTGGCGGGGGCACTACCGTGCCCCCAGATTTCATACAATATTTTGAATATAGTTTTGTTGGATTATCATAAACTTGTACCTAATTATAAACTAACGTAACGATGAAGTACTTTTACATATAAAAAAAACTTACTAAGCTTGCAAACCTAACTAAGCATAACAATTAAAACATAATATTCGATAGCTGTTGATTGAGAATTAGTAAAAAATAAGTAAGTGATCTACACGAATCCTTTGCGGCGGCCACCATTTGCACATGTGCCTTTGCCATACAAAACCATAGACAACCCCATGTACGGTTAGCAAAACAATAATATTTAAAACAAAAACATATAAGAAATACAATTATTTATGGGGTAGTAATTACTGAAAATCAGCGTTGGGGTGTACATCAACTCATGCTGAGTTCAAAATGAACTTACGACGTAGAAATATATATTTTTTATATTTATGTAGGTTTTTATATATTTTTATATAGAGTTGTTTCTTTCTTTCTTCTTTCAATGTAGACCTACGCTATCTTATTGATTAATATTAAGGTAATATATTTTTATATTATTGAGCTTTAATTTCACAGTACGCGAGCAAGCCGGACTCGACCCCTGGCAGCAATTGAATTGTTCATTGCAAGATGTTTAGTACTAATTTAACACATGTGCTGCGGTAAATAAAACCATCTCGAATAAACGTCCATGTCTGAGTGATAAAACTATATCGAAGACATGTGAATTCCGCCGACAGGCGAAGGAGCAGCTCAGCGAACAATTTCCTTAGAAAAAAGATGGTGCCTGTGTCCAGCAGTAGGAAGTCAATAGGCTGTAAGTTTACTTTTAACTTTATGTTCCAGTGTAGTGGTGGGTAAGAATACCCACTAAAACAACGACAGTACGAAATTTTACAAATGATGCTAAATTCCGTACTATCGTTGTATAATTTAAAATATATCGTGAAAAGGTCACTATGAAATCTACTTAAATTCAGCCGGTATATTTCCACCAAATTATCCTTAGACTTATGGGTTTCACAGGGAATAATAACTGTGTTTGTTTAATCTACACTGGGGTTGCTTCACACGTTTGAACGTACACAGAGGGCACTGCACATACAATAACAGATGCACGACCGCTGTCTACCTTATCTTTTGTCGCTAGATCTACTACCAATAAATCGATTACGAACGTATTACCCGTTTTCCTCTCTGCTCCCTCAAGATATTAATTCCAGCTTATCAAAAGACCACTGCTCAACTTAGGGGAAATATTTGCAATAGTTCCCTCTCTTAGCAAGTGTTTTGGCAACCGCAATTTACTATTATTTAAGTTCTCAGGCAGTGTTGCCTATATATTATTTGGTAGGAGGTAGTAGTTTATGTTTTACCGCCGCCACACGGAATTATCAAGATCCTGCCTTAACATCATGATTCTGAAATATTTTCAACCAAGCAGATATATCTTTGTTGAATATAGTCGATGGTTTTCCGCTTAGCAAGTGGTAAATCCATATAAATTGAAATCAATTGCCGCATGTATGAAAGACTGATTTTGATAAACACTTCACTCACAATTTGACCACAGGTAGGTACAACACCAAAAAAAAACAACATGCATGGTAGTTTCATTTGGATGTACACCTAAACCGATAATTTAAAATTAAAAATTTTGTACAGCCGACTTCAATATAAGTTATTAAGAATAACTGGAACGAGAAGTACCAGCATTCAAATAAAAAAAGAGTTATCGAAATCGTTTCACCCAGTAAAAAGTTATGAGGTAACACACATAAAAACATACAGTCGAATTGAGTACCGTCTCCTTTCTGGAAGTCGGCAGAAAAGAACGGCCTAGCCTAGACTATAATTTTATATATTAAAATGCGTGCACCAAATTTGCCAAAAAAGATATGACGTGTTATTTTTACCAACATACCATATATAATTAGTGGTTTTCATTTATCATTGCCGTTACTGAACAAAATAATTATTTTCGTTTGTAATCCAAAACATAGTGCTTATTTATAAACATGACTAATTTATTTTCATTGTGTCTGGAAGCAGTTTTGGGGAAACCAAATTTTGGGGAAAACATAGCACTTAAATACATGATATGTATTTAAGTGCTATGTTTACCCAAAATTTGTCGCTAATTATTTTGTTGTTATTGATTTTATATATTTGGGTATTAAAGCTATTTTAGACAATTAGTACTGAAATATTTAACTGTAACAACCTATCAAAAGTCTACTGCGGTGCATAAGCTGTATATGGCCTGAGACTGGCCTCAACAGAGGATATTTGGCAGGCGACTTGGCAACCGCAGTTTTTATTGTTCAGCTGTTGAATAAGACACTGCAGCTCATCTCCTGGTTTGTTTCAATCAGTCGCCTCTTACGACACGCACGGGAGGACATAGGCTAGGAGATATTCTTGCATGGCCACTACACAGTGTAAGTATTAGTACTTTACTGTAATTGCTCAATGTATATCTTAAAGTTTAATACCAATAACTACGAATAGACACATGCAACGACCGACGAAACGATGGTGAAGTGTCTATTATATTAAAGTTTACATACACACTTACCAATATTATTTACGAACTCAAGGACAATTGTTTTCTTCGTAAAACTGAAGTTACAAACGAGTTCACTATCCACCTAACGGCAAGTGGCTCCTGAAGCCTACAACTAACTTCATACAAAGAAGGCTACAGGTGCGTTATCACCTCTGAGAACTAAAATGGAATACATCAGAGCCTGTAATTAAACTGACAGACCGTAACACGGCAGTGTAGGTACTGCTGCTTGACGCTAGAAATAATTACAAGGTGTTACTAACCCTGACGGAGTTCTAGGCGTTACAAGTCCACTGCTGAACATAGGCCTCCCCCTAGATTGCTCATAGGGGGGGGGGGGGGGGAATTTGCCCCTATAGGGACTTCTAGGCATAAAAGGTGTATTATCACCTAGAATTAGTTAAAACTCTAATCTTTTATAATTGTTAACAATACTAGTAGTTGTTGTTTAAACTTATTTCTTAAGGTGTAACACCAATAACAATTAACGAACAAAAAAACGTGTCAAAGAGTGTCGTGGAACACTCGGTTGGAACGAAGTTCCTTGCGTAGTATATTGATAAACGTAGGTATTATATTATTGATTAACAAATACAAATAAATGAATTACTAGCGTCTATTAAAATGAAGCGTCATTTAAAATAAAATAATATTTCTTTCATGGCAAGATAAGAAACAGTGTGAGGGAGATGGATATTATTCCATCTCACTTCCTTATTTCGCCGCCAAGGCCGTCTACACTATGACACAAGTGGTAGTGACGACAAAATCCTACACTTTTTGTCGCCTAGCTCCCATCCGCCAAACCCGTACCGTCCAATAAGGAACTTCGTTCCAATTAACTTATAAATTCAATGGCAACCCAATAACGCAAAATTAATAATACGGACTGGGCAAGAGGAAAAGGAATCATTAATAAGCCTCCAAAAATGGCGAAACCTATGCTTTGGATACTAAAAATTATTTATCGGCGACACTCATTAATTATATTGCAAGGTATGAAATGCGACTATAATTCACAATTTAAACCATAATCTTTAATGAATCCATTAGGTATGCTATAATTATGTTTATTAATAACACGCTTTATAAATGCAGTTAAAAAACTTGATTAAAATATTTTATAGTGTTTTAACGCTTGAACGCATTGTGCTGAACCAGTGCAGCGATTCCGCTATACTTTATTTTCATAGAACGGGGGTGCCAAACGAGCTCACAGTCTACCTGATGATAAGTGAATGCTGTGGCCCATAGACATTTTATTCGATTTATCTTCGATTTAAAATCAAAATGCGGATGCATTGTCATCCTACTACAATGGAATGCCTCGTTTCCAGTAAAAAGGAGCTCCGGTTATCTACACTTACTTGTAGATAACCGGAGCTCCTTTTTACTTCTAGCTACACTTACATACGAAACACAGCAGCATTGAGCTACTATTTTATGCTGTTATTCTGTGAGAGCGTAGTCCTTCCCCGGTCGAGCCGACCCATTCGTGCTACAACCATATCTGCAGAGTGGTTCTACCACGAAAACTTTCTAAGACATACTCAGCTGTAGCGGATTATCCTAAAGGATTTTTATTTACGAAAATTTTCAACGAATAAGAAATTAAGTAAGTGTGGCTCACCTGATGGTACGTAATCACCGTCGCATATAAACATCCGCCACACCAGGGTAATTGCAGGTGCGTTGCCGCACTTTTGGAAAAGACTTGGACACTTTTCTAGAAAGTCCCTAAGGCATATCGTTCCAGAAAAAGGGATATGGTCTTGTGAAGCAGAAAACTCGCGTAAATCGCACAGAAATAGACTGCCAGCCATTAAGATGATGAGGATGGGATTTCTAGTTTTGTTGCAGTGTAAGTTTGTGGAATTGAACAGCGGGAATCAATCCGAACAATTCCTCTGAGCACTCCCCGTGGTGTATGCGGTAGAAGGAGCATAGAGATGCAACGTCTCTTCGTAAGGCCAGTGGATCAAGCCGATCAAAAGGAACTTAGTAGTCGACGATTTGGATCGGTCTTACTTTGAATACGGCCAAGTAGAAGAAGCACAGTATTACATATGAGACCAGAACCTGCGCTTTGTAAAGCTGCAAGCGGTGGGCCGGCATGAAATACCGTCTCGATCTACTGAGCACAACAAGCTTTTTTGTTGCCAGTTTAGCCTTACCTTCCAAGTAACTGCATAACTGTACGCCTCTCCAAAGGTCGACTCCAAGGATTCTGATGCAGGCTGAGATAATGAGGACAGTGCCCTAAAATAAGATACGACAAGGTGGTTCTTTTTTGCGGTAAACGCGCAAACCTGTGTCTTTTTGGGGTTGAACAAAACTAAGTTTAGAAAGACTCGACTTCAGAAACAAGTTTGTTCCGGCATTTAATAATAATTAAATTCCGGCACATAATTTATTCCATTATTTTGGAGAACAAGGAGGTGATGGCGAAAGGCCTGTAGTAATATGGGTCCGAGCGGTCACATTTTTAGGGATCTGGCTGTGCACTTAGGCTGTCTTGCATGAGCTTGGAACGACGCCTAAAGAGTAAGAGAACCGCAAAAAGACGTAAGTCCCGATGCTATAACTCTGAAACACACGTCTTCAGCACAATTGGGGGGATTCCATCACGCCCACTGCACTTATCCAGGGAGAGTAGTGTTTTACGCACTAAGCACTGTGTGAACCGAACATCTGTTTGGAGCATTCACACTGCGGGATGGTAGGCGGTAGATTCCCCCTGTCGTCGATAGTCGAATTGGACGCAAAAAGAGAATTTAAAAGATCGGCTTTCTCCTTGGGCCAGCGAGTCATCCTCCCTGCGCAGAAATGGTAATGGTATATATATATATATATATATATATATATATATATATATATATAATGTGATGTGGTGCTAACGTAGGGCGCTGTCGACATATAATCCACCTCTGATACTGAAATAAATGAACGTGGTAGAGCCATGCTGCAGCTATATTAATTGTATAGTTTTTGCACGAATGGATCGGCTTGACCAGGGAAGGTCCACCCTCTCACAGAATACCAGCATAAAATAGCGGCTTGATGAGTGAGTGCCTTAGTGAGTGCCTTTTTTACTGGAAACGGGGCATTCCATCTTAGTTCTCACGGCTGACAACGCATCTGCATTCTAATTGGCAAATGAGGATAGATGTAGATGTCTATGGGCCACAGCAACAACTTATCATCAGGTGGACTGTGCGCTCGCTTTCTACCCTTATCTTAAAAAAAATATTTTTAAAATCGATTTTCATCAACTAGAACAATAAATAGTTTCTGTATTATAAACTCACGTACCGACTAACTTCTACAGAGCATACATGTCTATCCCTGCCTCAAAACAACGAAGAAAGAACTCCTCGTTTCTTGCGTACATTTCAAGTGATGCCGAAACCATGCTCAACTTCTTGACATGCAATCACACACATCTTTCGTTTTTCTTTCTTTTTTTATCTGTTCGTAAAATTTCACTGCTGGACGCACACATAGACCTATAAGTATGTTAATGATGTCTTATATTTACGCGAACACTACACATTTAAATAAAACTAAATTTACGGATTTTATCGCGTATATTAACTTATTTTATATATTCCCGATTCGAGCATTCATACACCATTTCGAGCAGTCATACACCTCAGTCTCCCCCGTGACCATGGGTGCTGTAAATTGCTGGAAACGTCGGGAATATAAAATAAGTTAATATACGCGATAAAATCCGTAAAATTAGTTTTATTTAAATCTATAAGCATGTTACTTTACTGTTCGTGAATAGTTTTATAGTTTTACACGATTACATTAGACAGTTCGTTGACATTAGATTCATCATCATCATCATTACAGCCTTTCATAAGTCCACTGCTGAACATAGGCCTCCCCCAAGAAATGCCACAAAGCACGGTCCTGAGCCACCTGCATCCATTGACTTCCTGCATGTCTTACCTGGTCGTCACTCCATCTCGTGGGGGTCGCCCTACACTTCGCCTACGGGTACGAGGCTGCCACTCAAGAACCTTTCTTCCCCATCGGTTGTCGGTTCTTCGAGCTATATGGCCGGCCCACTGCCACTTCAGCTTACTAATCCGTTGGGCTATGTCGGTTACTCTGGTTCTACTGCGGATATCCTGACATTAGATTATTATTAAGAAAATTTATTATAAACTATCCAGGGATCCGCCCCGGCTTCGCACGGCTGATTTCTGCATCTCGACATCAGCGCCACCTATCGGCTAAACACACAAAAAATTTCATCAGAATCGGTCGAACCAGTTTCGAGTTTTAGCGAGACTAACAGACAGCAAATGATTTTTATACATAGAGCTTTTCAATTTCATCACAATATTTCTGTTTGCTCTGCTGTCCCTACATGAAGCAGGAACAAGTGCACACAGATTGTTTACAGATACAAACTGTTGAATATTTATTTTTTTAAGTTGAGTTTTATCGCACGCACTGTGGGAACAGAGGCGATCGGTGTCGTGGTAGAGCGTAGAAGTCGGATGTTGACGCCATTGTAAACAATGACGCCTGCTAGCATAACAATAATATATAATATAATATGCAAACAATTACAACTTCCATGGAGCGAGGTCCAAGATCTGTAATTGATAAAGTTGCCTGCGATAAGAATCTTTCAATTACTGGACAGAATAGAAACTGCAACGAGCGTCCATGATGGTATTAATAATGGCCGTTATAATAGGTGTATTACATCCCAGCAGAGTAATAATGTTATTTAATGAATAGTTTTTTTTTACAAAACTAAAGTGAAAAGCGAACTTGCTGTCAACCTGATATGTGGCTACTGTTGTTTATGTACACCTGCAGCCAACTTCAAACGAAAAAGATTACAGATGCATTTTCACCCCTGAGGTTAATTCTCAAAGTTAGATCTACCTATATCCCGGTAGGTGGAAATCTCTATATTCTATATCCCTATCCTATACCCTATATTCTATAGAAGAAAAGTAAGCGGTCATTAAGAAGTATGCTAGGGCAGAATCTGTATGACAGGGTGAGAAATAGTGTGATAAGAGAATAGTGTGGTTTGCAAGATGACGTTGTGATCACGATTAAGAAAGGAATGCTTCGGTGGTTTGGTCATATAGAAAGAATGAACGAGGACAAAGTGACAAAGCAAATTTATGTTTCTGAAGTAAGCAGAGTCGGGAAAGGACGCCCTAGATGAAGGTTTATCGACCAATTTTTTTTTAATATGATAAGGGTGACAAACGAGCACGCAGACCACCTGATGGTAAGTGGTTGCTGCGGCCCATAGACATCTACATCTATCCGCTATTACAAATCAAAACGTAGATGCGTTGTCACCCGTGAGGACTAAGATGGAATGCCTCATTTCCAGTAAAAAGGGCCTCCGGCCACCTGTACTCACCAAGCGAAACGCAGGGGTAAACGTCTACTTCACGCTGGTTTTCTGTGAGGTCGTGGTACCACACCGGTTCGAGCCGGCCCACCCGTGCGACAGCAAAAGCTGCCGCGTGGCTCTACCACTGTTAAAAACAAGACAGGGAAGAAACAGTAACAAGCACAGCGGGTTTTTTATAAATATAAAAGTTTACAATATTTCTGAACAAATACTTACAATACTATTTATTTTAGAAATAACTTGCGAATACGCTCTTACAGTACTTAATTGTGAAGTACAAAGTCTACATAGGATAGTGTCGAAAACGTTTTACTTAAGACCTGACTTACTTATATTAAACTAGTCATTCCAATATACTTTTCACGGAATAGATATACGAGTATTTTAATTTATAAGGCTTATAGTACTGACTGACACTCATTTTACACTACGGCACTAAAATAAAGAATATCAAGAAAGTAGTAAAATGTCAGTGCCGTTTTAGGTGTTGAATGTTCTTTAACAAGTGACAACAACCACAAGCATATAATTCTTCAAACTCTAGCCTCTTAAACTTCCTTAACATTATGGAGCGTTACAGTGAAAACTTAAAAAGTAATCTTGTAAATGCTTGTAAATATAGTATAAGGGCTGATTTATTCACTTCCCAGATAAAAGGTATTCATCAAATAATATGTACCTGATTGGATATAAAACGAAGCAATTGTACTAAGTAATTGAAATTTTGAATTCGTAGTACTTAAACCTATCCTATGAATAACTTTTATCTGGCTGTTGAAAATGCAGCCCTTAAAAAAGAAAAAAAAATAAGTAAAACAAATGACAGCGCTAAATAACGAATCATTCAAAAATGATTGGCCGTTATTAGCATGTATTTATCACACAACAATAAAAAATGTAGAGTCAGTCAGTCATAAAACATAGGCATACGTAACCTTGCGGTGTGGTGGCCACATGTCGCCAAAATTGCTAGTTGCATGACCTTGCGAGAATAATGTGGGAACCGACAAGTAATAAACCTTTCTTGAGTCTAGGTGAAGTCACGCGTTGTGGCTTAAGGTTAAAAAAGTACTTCGCTCTGAATTTCAAATTTACGTTAATGTATATGTATATACTTTGGTTATAAAAATGAGATCATTTTTTAACGTATTGCTTAAAACCTTATATTACCGGTGACTGTGTAGCGGTGATGTAAGAATATCCACTACCCCATAAATCATCCCGTGGGTGTCGTAAGAGGCGACAGAAGGAAACATATCAGGACATGGGCAGCAGTGTCCAGCAGCGCTTTTCTAATAACGACTAAAAATATAAAAATACGTTTTCCATCCCACTTGATCCCTCCTATGAGGCAATCTATGGGGAGGCCTATGTTCAGCAGCGGAATGACGGTAACGGAACGGTTATATTTTAGGGTCAGTTTTGACTTTAAAAACTTCAGTCTGTGTCCCGGTTTGCTATCATATTTGTAATCATCAAACTTTCATGCATTTTGATATTTAACTTAGGATCGATAGATGACCTTAAAGGCCACATCAGCCATTTACCATCAGCTGGACTGTGTGATCGCTTGCTTACTTTAAAAATAAATCTAATGATAAATCTTGCAACGATTATCCTCCATCCTTTAAATCAAGAACATGGCGTCTAAGTTCAAGACTACGCGTTATCGATAAATAATTACTATTCAATATTTTCCTGCAAGGCATAATTGAGCTCACGAGTAAAATTACATTCTGATACTTAATCTTTTTCGTTTTTGCCATGTAACTAGTGGTGGCGTATGAAAATAAATTACTCTATATCACTCCTTGTGTCGTAAGAGGCGACACAAGAAAATCAAACAGAAGACGGCTAACAGGATCTTTTTTATAGGAATAGGATGACATACGAGCACACAGTCCACCTGATGGTTAGTGGTTGCTGCTGCCCATAGACATCTACATCTATCCTAGTTTGCGAATCGAAATGCAGATGCGTTGCCACCCGTGAGTATTAAGATGGAATGCCTCTTTTCCAGTGAAAAGGGTCTCCGGTTCTCTACACTCACCATACGAAACACAGCAGTGTTAAGCTACTATTTTGCGCTGGCATTCTGTGAGAGCGTAGTCCTGCCCCGGTCGAGCCGACCCATTCGTGCTACAACTATACTACTAATATAGATGCAGCATGGCTCTACTTCTTGATAACAACTCAAACTTATACAAAAATACGTTTGCCACCATGCGTGACCATTACAACAAATATATGGGGGATATTTTTGTCGTAGTGGCATGTCTATGATGTCAATTCATGGGGTAGGCTGTAATGGTAATTCTATTCTATTTAATAAATTATTTATGTGTCTTCCTTCCTCTATCGTATTTATGTTATAATAATCCTACTAATATTATAATCCCACTAATATTATAAATGTGAAAGTTTCTGAGGATACATGAATGTTTGTTACTCTTTCACGCAAAAACTACTGAATGGATCTTAATGAAACTTTACAATAATATAGAACATGCATCAGAATAACACATAAGTTTTAATTCATAAAGATTTTGTGTAAATTGGCCAAAATATAACGATAAATGTTAAATAAGTCGGAAAAAAATCTGTCATCTGCGAGCTATTTTGGCGTGAACATGCATCACGCAAAAACCTGTGAACCGGTTTGGATGGGACTTTCACTGGCAGATAGCTGATGTTATGAGTAATTTGGCTACGTTTATTTTAGAACAAAAAAAATCCACCCGGGCAAATTCGCGGGGAACAACTAGTATTAGATAATTTCCTAATTACATGTTTTGAGGACGTTTATCATAATCATTATTGGCCAATATTTCAACGAATTTTGAAATTACCCCCTTTTGCAAAAGACTTTATTAAAGTTACACTTGAACAAACGCCGAGACTTACACCAACTTTTTTAGACAATACCCGTTCATACCACACATATTTATTTATTCCGTAGAGAATTCGAACCGGTAGCCCGCTGCATCACAGTGAAACGCTTAACCACTATACTACCATAATCTATAATCATAGTTACCTTGTTTACTTGACTGCCACGTAGGTCTAGTCGTCGTATACACGACTGCTTATCATGAGGTTCTTGGGTTTGAATCGGGTCGGGCCAAATAATCAGGTATTGAGCTTTTCTGTCAAGAAAAAGCAAAAATCAATAGCAGCCTGGAATTAGGAATTTGACTGTGTTTCACCCGGTGGTTCACCCGGACTGTGCCTCGGAAAACAACTAAACCGTTGGTCCTGCGCCCGTTCTTTTTCCGATCGATTCAGTTTGCCGTCGTTGCTAGTGAGAGAATATTGAGTGCACCTGTGCTTGCGCACACTCGGCCACTATAATCCTGAACTGTGCAGATGGCTAGTCTATGTTGAGAGTAGACGCCCTGACGGAAATTCGGTCAGAAGGATTAGGTGTACTTGCGATGGTGGCGTTATTAAGTCGCCTCATGGGTGTCATAAAAGAAACACCAAAAAGATCTCATGGCTCCCGAGAACTGGCATTATAAATATAACTTTTACGGCATGAGATTTATGTCACTCTAGACAGGCTTCTAAACTACTACCTATTACAAATTACGAATATTCCTGATAGTCTCTCAAACTAAACTTCAAATGCTAATAATAATGCACCCTACCCTCTCTTTCGAATGGGTGTGGGTGGTGTGCTTAGTAGCCTTGGTTTGGTCGCCCACGGTGAAATTAGAGGGACCCGCTAGTAGTAGTAGTGGTAGCCGCTCTGAATGGGCTGGCGAGTCTTACCCAGATGCTTGGCTGGTATATTTCTGTTGTCTGAATAACACTTTCTTTACAAGAATTCCAAGCCGATTCGATTTGCAGATGACTCAACTTCCATTGTCGATTCACAAACACTGCCAAAGGTGTCACTACGATACGAGCAGGTGCATTTCAAAACAAGAAAGTATTATAAAATGTGCTATTTGTAAATACATTTTTAGATTCTTACTACGATGTTTACAACTTTTCGGTCATGCGCCTGATAAGATAGTGCCATAATATAACATTGAGAAAGTAGAAAAATACCGTCTCACCTTTACGACCGGATCCGATAAGAATCCGTAGATAGAATCAGATATTTCTATACGCCGCGACAAACAATAGTTAAGTAAAAAGGAGTTTTGCTTGTAATATCATTGACGATAAGATAAATGTAATTACGGCAAAATATATTAGTTACACATTTTTTGTATCTTGATTATTATGACTGTCATGGTTGCCATTAAGTATAGATTTTCCCTTGAAATGAGAGCCAGTCCCAGCGGTGGGACGTATAAAGGCTGTGATTTTATTTTAACCTTATTTCTTATTATTAAATTTAATTTTATTATTTATTATTTACTAAAACGTTAAATACCTATATTTTCAAGTTTATTATTCTTGGTTAAAATATTAAATTATGATTACGTAGATTCGTAAATTATATATGAAGAGTTCTGATATAATTAGGCATTAAAATTAAGATTTAAGTATCAATTATTATGGTTAAATAGGTAAATATTGTGCAAAATGATATCTAACATACCTACAACTTCCAAACACTATCAAATATACCAACTACGCAGAAGAAATTACATTCGTATGAATGTACATGGCTTCTTCAATTTTAACTATAATATTTAATATCGGAGATATTATGTTGCCTGCATTCAGGACTCAGCCTCAGATCCCCGATGTAATAGTAAAATAATCTGACCACTAAGCCAAATGCGAGTGACGCTGCCTGAGTTAGAGACTATATCATAGAGAGTTCATGAACATTACTCACGGCAATTGCTGCATTTGCATATGCTTTTTATATATGTTACGGCTAAAAGCCGAAGTGCGGATAAATCTAGTTCTAGGTGCAGCCTAATGCAGTTGGCTAAAATTAGGTGTATTATATAATATGATAAACGTCTGCGGTTTTGGCTACAACCGCACCTTAACGTTCTGTCGCTGATATTACTTGATACGTATATCCGTGTTTTTATAAATTTAACAGTACACCTAAATTTAACCAACTACTGCTGGCCGCAACTAGTTCTAGTCGGCTAGAACTAGGTGTAACCGCACTTAACAGTGGTAGAGCCACGCGGCAGTTTTTGCTGTCGCACGGATGGGCCGGCTCGAACCGGGGTGGTACCACGACCTCACAGAAAACCAGCGTGAAGTAGAGGTTTACCTCTGCGTTTCGCTTGGTGAGTGCAGGTGGCCGGAGGCCCTTTTTACTGGAAATGAGGCATTCCATCTTAGTCCTCACGGGTGGCAACGCATCTGCATTTTGATTCGCAAACGAGGATAGATGTAGATGTCTATGGGCCGCAGCAACCACTTACCATCAGGTGGACTGTGTGCTCGTTTGTCACCCTTATCCTATAAAAAAAAACTTCAGCTTTTAGCCGTAACGTATTATATAAATAAAAATACTAGCAATTAATATCTTAAATAACAGCTTTGAATGCTTGAGATAGGAGAAGTTGATATCATTAGTCGAATGGAGGATTCGAACCGAACCTTGAGTTCGCGGTCCGCTATAAAAACTTTCAACAACTTGTAGAGTCAGCCAAGTCGCTAAAAGTACAATAATCGAAGACGTAAGAAAATTGATCATAACTTCATGACTGTATTAAATGTTAACACCAAATTAAAATATCAATATTAGTACATAAATAATACAACTACACATCAAACAATTAAAGTTTGCTTTAAGTAAGTAGTTCCTTAAAATTTGGTTGATTTTTCCTTTTCAATTACATTCCATTTTTAGTATTCATGAATACAATGAAGATGATAATTTGACTTATGTCTTTCAGACCGTATTTCGGTCTCAACGGATATTTATGTTTAAGATAATCTTAGACATTTTTTTTAAATAACAAAATCGTTTATTTTCTCATCACTTATAGATTTACATACAATAAGCTTAAGGTAATAATAGGCTGGCTGACTGATCCTTGACTGATTTATTTTAACAATTTTTCGTTTTTGAAATCTTCAAGGTTTTCGGACAAAATACAACCTAGATCCCCCTGGAATTGTTCTCTATCTGTTCGTAACAATCGCACAATCGCTTCATTCAGTCCGAGACTAGCCAGACGACTGTCTGAGACTAGCCCAGACGTCTGTCTGGGCTAGTCTCGGACGGGACTTCTACGTTCTTACTACGTTATCTACGTTTTAATAGTATGCAAATAATCCTTAATAAAAGCAAGTTATTTCAGTATTACGGATAGACACTGCAGTGTACACATACTGGCATTTCGTGAATATTTTCAGAGAGGATTATTGTATTTGTTATATGTTTAACTTATCTATTCTACTTCTCTTGGCTAGACGAAAAGAAATATATTTGTACACTACATTGTGGTACACGACTACAACTCACTGCTGGGCGTATGAGTAAGCTCAAGGTCGCTCATCGAGCTATGGAGAGAGATTTGCTCGGGGTTTCTCTGCGTGATATACTTAAAAACGAGGATACCCGCAGTAGAACCAGAGTAACCGACATAGTTAATCGGATTAGTAAGCTGAAGTGGCAATGGGCGTTCAGCAGTGGATTTGTCAAGAGCTGCAATGATGATGATGATGATGATAACTTAGAATACTTATTTACAAATAAGTAACTGAATTTGAATGAAAACAAATTAATTTGAACACTTCAATTTAATTACAAATATGCATAGATAAGAGCATGATGTATATTTTGTGTAATTTTGATTACAGTCTTGTTACATAAAATGTTAAACGGTTTTTGTAGCCGCTACTGTCATATTGAGCCATTTTTTTTTCGATGTTTACCAAAGCATATGGTATTAGAATCGTCCTTATGTGTAAATGCTGTGAAAAATAGCGCTTGCGAAAATGAGACGTCTACAAAAAACTAGCAACACCGTAAAAAACAAACAAAACTATTTCGATGGCATGAAATATTCAAAGATGGCTGTGTTACAATAGGCAGCGTGCGACCGTTTAAGCTATAACCCGACTAAATGGAATGTTTCTTGCTCTTCGTGTATTTGTTCTAGAACTCATAGCTTATATGTGCAACAAAAGCCGGCTAGGTAATAGTAATGTTAAAAAAATGACTGGTGAGATCACCATACCGACCTTGGTTTCGCGCCGCCTGCTAAATGCGTCTTGGATTGGCCTCTGCCAATTAATTTTATTTTCCTTTTCCTAGTAATCCCTCATTCGGTGGTCCATTGTTGTATTTGACATCATGGCATATAAAGAAAGCATTAGAGTAACAATATAAATAAAATTGCAATATAAAAACTACTCTACTAAATGTGTATGACAGATATTTTTTTTAGAAAAAAAGTGACAACCATGAACACTTGCAAACAACTTTAAACAAAGAAGGCCACAGGTGTGCTGTTACCTCTGAGGATTAAGATGGAACACCTCGCAGCCTCTAATTTTACTGACTCTCTGTACTCTTTAGAATCGGAACACAGCAGTGCACGCACGGCTACTTGGTGACAGAAATAAGAGGGTGGTCTACCCAGATGCAATCTTAGGCAGAAAGGACTACTCGCCTAGTGGTCCTATTTTTGCTAAAAAATTGTGGTTAATAAATTTTTGGACTGATGACTGATAACATCTATAATTAATGTTTAAAAAACAAGCATTCTTGAGTAGTCATATGTGTAACAAGCAAAATTTTGGAACAAAAATATTAAAAAATTATGTACTTCAAATTTTCCTTGCTATATTATTTTATACACACACACACACACACACACACACACACACACACACACACACACACACACACATAGATTTTGAATCGTATTGTTGATTTAAGCACAATTCTAAGTTTTTATTTCTTAAATTCGCTTATATTATTAACCTCGATATAATTATATTAGGTACCAATGAACTATAGGTAACAACAGGAATAAAATTCGCGATATGCCTCGTCTCGTTTCCTGATCCGCGATCGCATAAATAAAACATTGCAACGTAACAAAAAGGTATTCATAACATTCGAAGCCGACTTGTTGGATGTTTTGTAATAATGACGTATTTGTACTAATTCATGTGTAATTTGTATCTATTTATTACTGCATATAAAAGTCCACTGCTTAACATAGGCCTCTCCCATAGATTATCTCATAGAGGGGATTTTACAGTTCATAAAAGCTACTTTCAACGTTGCTTATATACTTTGTACATTTCTTATATTTACGCGAACACTACACATAGAATAAAACTATTTTAAGTTTTTATCGCGTTTTATTTAATTATTTTTAATTTTAATTAAAAAGTTAGCGGCAGGCTTCGGTGTGAATGAAAAAACAATTTTAATTCACTTGAAACGAAGTGGAAAACTGAAAAATGGATACCGCATGAATTAGGTAAAGCGCACTAACAAACGCCAATTTCATAAGTCGCGTTCTGTTCTAAATTGGCTAGAATGACTTAAACTTTATGAATTTTTGATATAATACTGTAATTCAAAGCTGGATCCTCGGCTAAAATGTTATAGTGCCTGAGCAACTTGAGTTCGATCCCGAGTGCCGGCACTACCTAAATTATGAGTGCTCAAATTATGTAACCTTTACCGTTACAGCCTATTAAAGTCCACTGCTGAACACAGACCTCCCCCATAGATTGCCTCATAGGGTAACCTCCTATGAGTTTCCCTGCTTGGCAAGCGGATTGGCAATTGTTTCTTTTAATTTTAGTTGTTATTATAGAAAGACGGTGCTGTCCATCTCCTGGTTTGTTTGACTTACGGGATGATATGGGGTAGGACATTCTTGCACCGCCACTACACGGTAAATTATGTAACACACGGCTTGTTTTAACTTTAGTTCATTCAAAATGGTTTCAATTACTCGGTCTGTACAGTGCGTTCTACGATTCTATAATAATCACTAATATCTTTTTTGAATATCTACAATAATATATCACAACGTTATTTTAGAATCACGTCATCGGTCACGTTTGTGGAAACTTTAATAAACGTGAATCAGGGTTATGTAGGTACGAGTACATAATATACTTGATTGCACGAACACCTAGCTTCCTAACAACACTTTTGTATTCACATCTCCCACGGTGAATATCATAATCATGTATATCAGCCTCTACATTTCTAAACGTGTAAGTATACTCTCATTTTCACCATGATGCTACCATTGGTCATTATTGGGTAGTAAATAAAGAAAAAGTTTTGAAAATTATTTTTATATATTATATTCTATTTTAATTTTTAGTGAAATAGATGGGCCACTTTGAATTAAAATTAATGCTGCATGGTTCAAGATTCGTGATTAAAACTTTAAAATTGAAATATTTTATGGCATTCTATAGTTCGACTTTCAAAATTAGATACAGTATTTGAATTAAACATGGAGACATCATAATTAGACTAAAATTGTAATAGGTATGGTTCGTCGTGATTCAAATGCAGCAGTGACAGCTTGCAATATCAATGCTGCGTTTGCAGAGGATATAAAAGACTTTAAACTATAAACTACGTACTTTTAAAGTAATGGTGCAAACCGGACTCTTATCAAACAACAAAGGAATCAGCGCCATAGTTTAAAGTTAGTTAACCCACAATTATTATATATTTGATTAACCTCAAAAAAACTTTGAAGCACCTATGGTTGAGAAATATTGGAGATTGTGATATTATCTTAAAGCAGAACTTTTAATTTTTAACGTTCAGTTCTTAAAAATTATTACATTTTAATTCAAATCTTCGCAAATGGATCTTGAAAATCTTGAAGTCTTGCTGTGGTATGCTTGGCTTTAGATTTAATTGAGGTTATTATTTATTACTTGAGTTATTAATCACTATTAATGATAATTTAAAATTAAAAATTTTGTACAGCCAACTTCAATATAAGTTATTAAGAATAACTCTAAAACTATTGGTTTGATCTTGATCAAATTCATATGGGACCACACAAAAAGTATCAATTCACCCAGTAAAAAGTTATGAGGTAACCCACATAAAAAAAACATGCAGTCGAATTGAGTACCGTCTCCTTTTTGGAAGTCGGCAGAAAAGACTCCGCAATGTAAAGAAATTTAGTATCGTCCCCGCCATTATAATTAAGTCCGCGTTTTCTTGTGCAAATAAAATTTAACATACATACATAAACACTCACGCCTGTCACCCAGAGGGGTAGGCAGAGACTATGGACTTCCATTTGACACGATCCTGACAGACCTCTCTCGCTTCCTCCACATCCATATACCTACGCATACACGCTCGTCGGTTAAAGGTACTCTTGATTTCGCCCATTTTCAATATATCGCCAATTTGGTCGATAAACTTTCGCCTAGGGCGACCCTTCCCGACTCTGCCGTTCACCTCTGCAACATAAATTTGCTTTGTCACTCTTTCCTCATTCATTCTTTCTACATGATGATAAAATTTAAATAAATAAATAATCATCTAATTCTATAGAAACATTCTAAGATTTTATGATTATATCATAAAATATATAAATTAATTTATATAGCAGTTATTCTTTTTAAAATACTATTGGTATATGTACAAATAATTACGATTCAATGTTATAAAATCAACGGAAAATTATGGAAAAGGATTGATTAAACAGAAAATTACTTCTAAGAATGCAACCGGAGATCGTATATTTCCCACGAGGTAACTTTTATTTTATAGCAATTCTCTTATAAACGATGGAAGGAAAACGTGTCACTATAAAGTTGTAAACAACAATGTTCTAGGAGCTATTATTAACAACAGACATAAGTGCATAGTGGAGCATAGTCACGTGGAAGCATGAATTCCATGTCACTTAATGCAGTCAATTAAAGTCGGGTATTAAACGCGCAATATCTACAAGAGTATTACAGGAGCTTTTAATACTTTCAATTTAAAAAATTAAAACATTTTAGAAAGTGGAAACATTTTTTTTTTAAAAAGTCAACCATTTCTTAATGAGAAATTGATCTTTATCGTGTAAACAGCAATCACAAATCAAACCAATTCAGAACTCATTTTTTTTAGGTCTTCATTTGCAATCTGTTGCGGGTCGTCTAATCTAACACTGAGCTTGCCCATAGAGGAGGAACGTCCATACTGGAAGCATCAAGTCGGTCGGACGCAACATCATCGGTAATTTCATATATATATATATATATATATATATATATATATATATATATATATATATATATATAACTAAAAACTGGAAACTCAATTTACTGGTAATGAAGCTTTCCATCTTTGTCTTCGTTGAGATGTAGGTGTCCTTGGGCTACAGCATAACAGAAAATAATATAGATAAAATAATAGGAGATAGGATAGTTTTTATCCCCATAAATGACCCTCAAAATTTTTTATTGCGAATTTAAGGATTTTTATAGGAACGGTCGTTGGAAAGGGCAGAACGTCTGCCTGACGAGCTGGTATATATATATATATATATATATATATATATACTTTAACTTTCCAACGACCGTTCCTATAAAAATCCTTAAATTCACAATAAAAAATTTTGAGGGTCATTTATCGGGGTAAAAATTATCCTATCTCCTATTATTTTATCTATATATTTTCTGTTATGCTGTAGCCCAAGGACACCTACATCTCAACGAAGACAAAGATGGAAAGCTTCATTACCAGTAAATTGAGTTTCCAGTTCTTTTAAATAATCATATAAAATGACAGCACCATTATGCTGCTATTTGTCGTATATTAAAGCCGACCTATTTGTACCTACTGTAGTTATTATACGCTTCAACGCGACTCTACCAAGTTTGTCACAAAAAACAATTAATGGTAACTTGATTGGTGATTGGTGAATTCTATCTATCTTAGAATCTTATATTAAATTCTTAGAATTTAGAAGGGTAAGAAGAGTATAATATATAATATAATGCCCAATTATAATTGCTGATGATGATGATTTTGACATTCGCGGAAAAGTATTCATACATTTTCTAAAGCAATTCAATAAACTGTTGTCAGCTTATTTCCGATTGCGTAACAACCGAATCTTGCACCCGACGATAGCTCGTTTGATTCCCCGGCGGGGTTATCTGTAATTTTGTAACATAATGCGACGACGAAGGTTGTGACACAGTTTTCTTCGGTTTATATTTTATCTTTTGAGTGTTTCTTCAATTGTTTAGATATTATTGAGCGACAAGCAAACGTACGCTTTAGGAAGATAAAATACGCACAATCAATGAAAGTTGGAGATACGATTTGTGGGTTATTATAAATATAGTAATTTATACATTTACTATTTGACGCAACTGGTATCTCTAATACCTGATATGTACATATATAATATCTAATATCTGCTATATATTTAGTGTAAATACTTTACTGCATTTATTATAAGTGTGTAAGTAACGTTTCGTAGACAATAAAAATATATTTAACAATTTTTTAATTTGCTTACTCATACAAATCTTAATGTTATCTGTTCAATAATGTTTTAATATCGGTAAATCAAATTGTGCATACAAGGGCATTAAAAAAATTACATATAACATGATTGTACGTAATTTTTTTTAAATTAGTTTAAATCATTATCATCATCATCATTACAGCCCTTCACAAGTCCACTGCCGAACATAGGCCTCCCCCAAAGAATGCCACAAAGAACGGTCCTGAGCCACCTGCATCCATCGAAATCCTGCATGTCTTACCAGGTCGTCACTCCATCTAGTGGGGGAACGCCCTACACTTCGTCCGCCGGTACGAGGTCTCCACTCCAGAACCTTTTTTCCCCATCGGTTGTCGATTCTTCGAGCTATATGGCCGGCCCATTGCCACTTCAGCTTACTAATCCGTTGGGCTATGTCGGTCACTCTGGTTTTACTGCTCATTTCTAACTTTCTCACGCAGAGAAACTCCGAGTATAGCCCTCTCCATAGCTCGATGAGTGACCTTGAGCTTCCTCATCCGGCCAGCAGTGAAGGACCACGTCTCAGTTCCACAGGTTATCACTGACAACACGCACTGGGTGTACAGTCTCGTTTTCAAATTTTGAGGTATACCTGACGAGAAGAATTGCCGTAATTTCCCGAACGCTGCCCAGCCGAGGTGAATACGTCGCTTGACCTCTCGGTTGAAGTTGGACTTACCTAGTCGGACTGTTTGTCCCAGGTAAACATACTTGTTAACAACTTCGAGCTTAGTGCTCCCAACAACTACCGGCATAGGTGTGACATGGACATTTAACATGATCTTTGTTATGTCCATGTTCATCTTCAGACCTATCCGTTGGGAGACACTATTGAGTTCATTGAGCATAGTGCTAAGGTCCTCCAGCGATTCTGGCATAAGGACTATATCGTCGGCAAATCGAAGGTCACTCACCTTCGATTTGCCGACCTTCGATGTACTCTCCATTGATGTTAATACCGTATCCTTTCCAATTCAGAAGCTTGAAAACGTCTTCCAATGCAGCAGTGAAGAGTTTCGGGGATATAACGTCACCCTGTCTTACACGTCTCTGGAATTGGATAAGTTTCGTACTCTGATTCTGTACTCGGATAGCCATCGTAGCCCTACTGTACAAGCACTTCAGCACTTCGATATACCGACAGTCAAATTGGCACCGCTAAAGGGACCGCCGCCCAAATTTCGACGGAATCAAAGGCTTGCTCATAGTCCACATACGCCAGACATAGTGGCAAATTGTACTCCTCGGACTTCTGTAAAATTTGCCGAAGGGTATGTATGTGGTCTATGGTGCTAAGGCCTTTTCGGAAACCGGCTTGCTCGGGAGGCTGGAAGTCGTCAAGTCTGCGCGCGAGACGATTCGTAATGACTCTCGAAAACAGCACGTAGATGCGGCTCAGAAGGGAACGGAAATCAGTCTGTAGTTCTTCAAGAGAGCGTTGTCGCCTTTCTTGAAGAACAAGACGACCGTACTTCTGCTCCACGCCTCCGGTGTAATGCCACCATGGAGGACGGAATTAAAGAGCTTCTGAAGGACTTCAAGTACCGGTTTTCCACCCGCTTTCAGAAGCTTAGCTGTAATTCCATCCTCGCCTGGGGCCTTGCCGTTTTTAAGGTGCTGAAGAGCCATTCTAATCTCGCTCAGACTGACGTCCGGGATATCTTCAGAATAGTGTCGGATAAGACTCGCTCTTGGATCGTTACTCACATCGTTGGAGCCACACTTACGTGTGGCTCCAACGATGATGTGTACAGCTGCCCATAGAACCTCTCAATCTCACTCAAAATCTCAGGTGTCCCGGACATGACGCTGCCATACTCGGTCTTCAGCTTCGACAGTTAGCTCTTTCTGGCAGACAGATCTTTAGCAAAGACTTTGGAGCCCTGGTTCTGTTCGATCGCTTCTTCAATACGAGCAGTATTAAAGTCGCATAAGTTCCGCCGCCTGCATTTGGAGATCTGTCTGGTTCAGTTGCCTGTGTGCTGTCAAATGTATTGAAGACTGCAGCTTAATTTTCTGTCTAAAAACCATGAGATTAAGAAAATGATCGGAGATTTTTGTGTTCTTCTGTGGCGCGTCTTGCAAAACTTAGCTTCGACCGCATGGACAGTTTCCACGAGCTTGTCATTCATATCGCTCACTGCATTGTAATCTTCTAGGCACTGAAAACGGTTTAGTAGCTCGAGCTGAAAGGTTTCGGGACTTAGGAACAGAGCACGAGGGGGACGGAGCGTTGACTTCATTAGACGAGTCCTCTCCAACTTAACGTTTAGGTTCAGTGTACCTCTAACCATTCGGTGATCGCTACCAGTTTTCACCCTCGCTATCACGGAGACATCACTGAACAGTTGTCGTCTGTTCGTCATAATGAAGTCAATCTCATTTTTTGTCGAACCGTCGGGACTCGACCAGGTCCACTTTCTGTACGGCCGCTTCTGGAAGAGAGAATTCATCATAAAGAGTCCCGTTGCCTTATTCTGAATTTCCCTACTTTCAGCTCACCGTTTGCTCTTGTGCCTAGTTTTGCGTTGAAGTCTCCCATTAACACCGTATAGTGGGTTTTGGAGGAATGCATGCCTCTAGAGATATCCTCATACATTTCCTCCACCACCTCATCGGGGTGTGCCGAGGTTGGTGCGTAAACCCGTATGATCTTCAGTGAATACCGTTTGGTAATTCTGAGTACAAGGTACGCGACCCTCGTCGACACACTCCCAATGTTTACAACGTTGTTAACGAGAGACTTGTGGACGATAAATCCGACACCTCCTTGGGACAGATGGTCGCCCTCCCGGTAATAGAACAAGTTGCCGGATTCGAGAATTACCGTCTCCTTCCTCTCTCTTCGGACTTCGGATAATCCTATGACATTCCAGCGCAACTTGTCGATCTCTTCTTCTAGCTCCAGGATCTTCTCGTCAGTCCTCAGGGTGCGTGCGTTATATATTGCCAGGTCGAGACGTCGTAGGTGGCAACCGAACCTCCACCGGAGATTCTTAGCACCCCCTGCCCCGCCATTACCATGGTCACCACCGTAGCCAGGAATAGCGGGGCCGCCGGGGACTAGGGGCCGTCTCTTAGTAACTTTATTCATTTGGGGGTTATATTGCCATAGTTGCCACGCTTGGCGAGCGGGTTTGCAACCGCAGTTTTTTATTGTGATATTGCTGTTTTCAGGAAAATGCTGCTGCCCATCTCCTGAATGTTTCCCTCTGTCGCCCCTTACGACACACACACGGGAAGATATGGGGTAGTCGATATTCTTAACCGCCACTACATGGCTAGTTTAAATACACACAAGTTTTCACTAATAACCTTATTATTATTCTTCTGGATTACCAATATTTTAATTTCAAACTTCAATTTAAAAATAGTTTGGAAAATCCAGAAGTGCACGACTCATAATGCTCATATGATCATATTATCATCATTCAGGCCACTCTATAAAGTCCAAGACGTATTTATGTATAAATATACTTAAATCTCGCATCTGCATTTTGATTCGCAAATGAGGATAGATGTAGATGTCTATGGGCCGCAGCAACCACTTACCATTAGGTGGACTGTGTGTTCGTTTGTCACCCTCATCTTCTAAAAAAATCCTTCTTACTTTTAGTACGTGGTACTATTATTTATTCTGTGCTTTCAAAATATTGTGATAAAAATCTTTGATTATTATAATAATCAAGTACGTATGAAATTTGGTTTCTCAATATTTTGTATTTGTACAGCGATCTTTTAAGCCGCTGCAAACAACCAACACAGTATCCACACACGACGGCGGTTGACGCCGAAGTGAGTGAGTGAGGCGTCTATTTAGTAAAATAAATTATTACAAGGCTGCTCAAAATACCGAAAATTTCTGGATTTTTACGCCGAAAAAAATTAATCATAACTAAACAAAAGAAAGTTAAAATGTCATTTATATTCCATGACTTCCCACTTGATAGATGAATATATTAAAAAATAGATTAAGTTAAACAATTGATATTTTAAAAAGTTATCATATTTACCAATCCATGCGGACCAGATAAATCTACACCATAAACCACTTTTTTATGTAAAAATAGCGAAGTCGGCAGTACAAAATTTTTAATTTTCTGCCGACTTCCAAAAAGGAGACGGTACTCAATTCAACTGTATGCTTTTTTATGTGTGTTACCTCATAACTTTGTACTGGGTGTACCGATTTCGATGATTCTTTTTTATATGAAAGCTGATAGTTCTCGTGTGGTCCCATATGAATTTGATCAAGGTCAGACCAATAGTTTTTGAGTTATTCTTAATTAACTTATATTGAAGTCGGATGTACAAAATTTTTAATTTTAAATTATTAATTATGTTGACAATCGTCTCTGTGACAATCGAGCATTCTAGTATACTCAATATAAATCTCTTACAAAAAATAATTATAATTTAGTATCATGTTTGATGACGTCGATTTCATAATGTGTAGGAAAAGAAAAATATTTTGTGACTTTCATCGCTTTTCTACCGACATCAAAAAGGAGCCGGTACTCAATTCGACTGTATGTTTTTTATATGTGTGTTACCTCATAACTTTTTACTGGGTGAACCGATTTCGATAATTATTTTTTATTTGTAAGCTGGTGCTTCACATGTAGTCCCATATAAATTTGCTCAAGGTTTGACCAACAGTTTTTGAGTTATTCTTAATAATTTATATTGAAGTCGGTTGTACAAAATTTATAATTTAAACTATTCATTTAACATTCTTTGACATTTTACGATCTACATAAAGTCTTATTTTCCATAATTTACTTATCATAAAATACGTCAATATGTTGATCATGTACCTCGTCTACAGTGACGGGGTGGGCCGGGTCACAGGGAAGGAAAAAATACGCTTTCTGAGCGATTGCTGTCGTATTCAGTTCCGCTCGGTCCCGCCCCGTCTCCAATAGACGCAGTTTCACAAAATGTGTAGCAGGTCGATTTTTACACTGCAATGCTTGCCCACCCGTGCCACTTAGTGGACGCCTAAAGGACTAAGCGGAGAGCATCTATAGGAGCAAGCGACATAGCAGTACGTGGCCATTAAAAAGGAGTAATACGACTGTGTTAGTTTGTCACCGACCGTGCTAATATTTCTAGGAAAAACGTCGCCGAGTACCAGAATAAACTTATGTCTGAAATCGAGACTTTGTTGAACAATGTGTGGGCTATTAAATCTAGTCCAGTTCAATCCCCAGAAGTCACAAGTTTGCACGTTTACTACTAAAAAGGACCCCTTTGTCCCTCAGTTTCAAGGCACTCCTCTTGTTGTCTCAGCCGGTATCAGAATCCTTGGCGTCGATATTTCGAATAGTGTGCAGTTTCGTGATCACTTGGAAAAGAAAGCCAAATTGGCCTCTAAAAAGCTTGGCGTGCTAAGCAGAGCACTTTACAAGGCGCAGGTTCAGCCTCACAAGGAATACTGTTCCCATCTCTGGGCCGGGGCACCCAAGTGCCAGCTACCGGGTGCCTACTAGTGTACTACTTCCATTTGATCGCATCCAACGCAGAGCGGCTCGAATCTTTGCGTACTTTATCGCATCTATCACGGGGAGTGCTAAAAAGAATTGTTCGGACCAATTCAGCCGCTCAATTTCACCATCGCGCATCTCAACAAATCTCGCGATACATTCCATATCATTTGGATGATGGGCGGTCCACCATTGTGCGATTTACAAGAAGTTTTCTCCCTCACACAACTTCCTCGTGGAATCGACTACCACCAGCGATTTTTCCAGACTGATACTTCTTAAGGACCTTCAAGAAAGGAGCCTACTCTTTCGACGGTCCTTGGTGTTTCAGTTGTTCATTGGCGGCGGTCAACACTTACTATCAGGTGAGCCGCATGCTCGTTTGCCCTCTATTCTATTAAAAAAAATCAACTCCCCACCCCGGTACACGCACAATCAGAGCAAACATTGAGTCACCAAGTGTAGAAACACAGGGAAAAATCGTGTCGAACGCTCTTCCTCAGGCCTAAGCAAAATATTTTTATACTCGGCCTTTTTATACTCGATAGAATACGTACATGTATAGGATCAACGAAGTTTGAAACACCATATTATTATCAGCACGGCTTGATGAAACCGAAGATATACCTAAGTCATATATACAGCACTGAACTGTCGCAGGATGATGATGATAACTGTGTTATAAAGTAAAAAGTGAAGTTACAGTCTACACACGTCCCTGTACTACTACATGACTGCCTCGTTGTAAGCGTGTCTGCCGATCATCGGGTCCCGGGCTCGAATCCCGGTTCAAAATCAGTTATTGGGTTTTTCTGCCGAGAAATTCTCAGTAGCAATCTGGAGTCAGAAAGTTGGCGGTGCTTCACTCCCGTGCCTCGTAGACCACGTAAAGCCGTTGGTCCTGCGCCTGATCTCTGTCTAGTCGCGTCAGCCATCGGAGTGCACTTTTGTATGCGCACACACTCGTGAACTTTAATCAGGTGATGCTAGAAATATTGTCAACGATTTCAAATAAATATTACCATTACTGATGCGGCCTATCAGAATGCCACTGCTGAACATAGGCCTTCTCCGTAGATCGCCTTATAGGAAGGATATTTGCAATAGTTTCCACGCTTGACAATCGGGTTTTCAACCAGAGTTTTTGTTTATTTGTAAAGATCAAGAAGATGCTGCTGCCCGTCTACTGGTTCAGTTTCCCTTTATCGAGGATATTCTTAAAGCGCCACTATATGGTTTTAAATTAAATAAAATTCAAATAAATATATGAAAACAAACAAAATAGACGCGGAATTGATTAAAACTTATCCGAGAAATCCAATAAATGGATTTCTGAAATTAGGTAACCTACATTAGAAAGAGAGTGTTAAAGTCTCGCGATAAGCATGTAGTTTACATTTGAGGTTATCACAATGTAACACTGAGCTGCACCTATCTAACTGGGCTTAAAATTGGGTATTTATAGTTACTGGAACCAGGCAATTGCTATTAATCAAACGCGTTTTGTTTGTTATGATAAAATGGAAATTAACTTGTGTTCTTATTAAAAGTTCCTCGCTTGCAAATGTGCAGGAGTTTCAGAGCAATAAGTTTCAGCGCAAACATTAAAGCTAAGAATGAATAAAATAACACAATTATTTGAAAAACACTCAAAAAATTTAAAAAAAATTAAAGTAAAATAGAAGCTTAATGTTGCTGTTTCGTATGATGAGAGTACGATAGATGTAGATGTTAGGTCACGGTATCCACTTATCATCAGGTGGACTGTTTGTTCGTTTGTTCAGTAAAAACCATTAAAAAAAATCCATCCTCAGTAATAACATACACAGAAAATACGCATGCACCCTTGATGAGAACCTTCAAGAAAAAACCCCAGATACTCGTTTTTAAAAGGCCGGCGACACATCTGCAATTCCCTTAGTTTGCAATTGTTCATGGATGGTGACAGTCACTTACCATGAAGTGAGACGCGTGCTGGTTTCCAGCCTCATATTATTTTTTTTAAAATAGATATTTTTGAGCCACTTACTCCAACAAGACGATGTGGAAAGCCACTACGCAGAACTAAGCTTATATTTAATATCATATAGTTATCAAGTCATTCCAAAAGTTATATATGTATCATGAAAACCTATCTTATATCTTATACCTATCTTGTATCTTTCCGCTCCAGACGCTTTATCGTTCAAGAACCAGAGTTAAGAAAAGAGTGTTTAAATGTATTTCTTTTAAATATCTTGACGTTTAAACACATTGATTACTAACTATTATAGTTTAATCTATTACTATACTCCTATCGTAGGAAATATACATTTTCTGAATGGAAAATTTATCACACAATATTTTCTTGATGATTTATTTTACAAAGTACACCTGTATGATGTCCTTTCCTCGAGCTAAGATAAATAATATCGGATCATTACACATAGCTGGTGGGCTGTGGCGCGGACTCGGTGTCCGCCACGTGCGACCTGGTGTGATATTCAATACGCACGCCCGATGTTTCTAGGATTACGTAACGTAATGCCAACTTTCAATGTCGCCAGTGCGCGGCGCTTGCTTATACGTACTTACACACTCATCTTTTCCTGTCTGTTGATAGGTACTTATGTGTCAAATGGGGGCTATTTTAAACATAAGAACTATCTCTGGAGTGTTAAATAGGTACTTACGATTTAGAAAAATAAGTTGATTTCATGCTGCAGCTAGGTTAGTTTAAAATCAAGGCTAAACCGCAAAAACAAATATATCATAAAGAGAAAAATTTATAGAAAAGCTATATATGGAAAAGTTATAATTAAAAAACACGTTTAAGAAAAATAACAAGTAATACAGCCTGCCGACAGCTGCCCAGAGCAATTAAATTATAGAATGATTTAATTACTGTTACTGTTTTTCCACATCTACTAATTATATACTACATCTATCCTCGTTTGCGAATAAAATGTAGATGCGTATCAACGGTGAGGACTAAGATGGAATGCCTCTTTTCCAGTAAAAAGTGTCTCAGGTTCTCTACGAAATACAGCAGCATTGAGCTGCTATTTTACGCTGTTATTCTGTGAGAGCGTGGTCCCTCCCCGGTAGAGCCGACCCATTCGTGCTACAACTATTAATATAGCTGTAGCTCTACCACGTATAATCATAACATCATAATATCATTTAATATTGCACCTTGTTTTTTTTTTATTTAAATTGTACTCTTTTACGTAAATGTTATAACCTGGTACAACAGTATATTAAACATTACTAATTTTTTTTAACCAAATTAATTTCTTTGAAATTTTCTTCCTTATTATTGTGCATCACATTCCCTTTTTTGTTTGCGTCCATATACGTCCCACAGCTGGGCACAGGCCTCCTCTGACTTCTGACTAATGATGTCAAGGTTAACTTAAATATTTACTGAATGAAAAATTAATTAACTTTTCTCTTTAAAAAAATTATCACTATACAAACGTATGACCTTTTTCTACCGACTTCCAAAAAGGAGACGGTACTCAATTCGACTGTATGTTATTTTTATGTGTCTACGCCGAAAAAATTAATCATAACTAAACAAAAGAAAGTTAAAATGTCATTTATATTCCATGGCTTCCCACTTGATAGATGAAGATATTAAAAAATAGATTGAGTTAAACAATTGATATTTTAAAAAGTTATCATATTTACCAATCCATGCCGACCAGATAAATCTACACCATAAACCACTTTTTTATGTAAAAATAGCGAAGTCGGCAGTACAAAATTTTTAATTTTCTGCCGACTTCCAAAAAAGAGACGGTACTCAATTCAACTGTATGTTTTTTATGTGTGTTACCTCATAACTTTTTACTGGATGAACCGATTTCGATGATTCTTTTTATATTTGAAAGCTGGTACTTCTCTTGTAGTACCATATAAATTTGACCAAGGTCAGACCAATACTTTTTGAGTTATTCTTAATAACTTACATTGAAATCGGCTGTACAAAATTTTTAATGTTTAATTATATTTTATGATAAGTGACTATAGCAGTCCATGGCCTGAAAAGGATCCATGAAATAAAATGGAATGCCTAACAGTCGGTATTTAACCTTGCTCCCTTTACCCTTTTGACCGCTATTTAGTGAAATAGGTAAGACAGTGATACCAACACTGAAGATCTCTACATATAATGTAAGATAAACGATAAAGTATAATACAATATATCTATAAGAAGATTTAAAGGTTTCAAACTAATAGGCTAACATAAATATACACATTTAGTTGTTGCCAGAACATTAGAAAAGCCTACATAATGTGAAAAATTGCATTGTCATGGAGTACATTTCGAGATAAGGTAAATAGAATAGTAAAAATTTGCCACTAAACTCCGGCCCTAATTTTTTGACCTTGCATAAAAGTAAAAAAAAGTAAAGTTACGGCCTAAATACGTCCCACTGCTGCGCACAGGCCGCCCCTCATTTCTGAGAGGGTTTTATGGCAAGGAAGTGTCCGCCGGGCTCCCCAATGCGTGTTGGCGAACTTCACTTGTCTTCAAAATATTTTTTTCTTATTCCTCAGACAAATAAAAACAAACCTTGCATAAATATATTTAACTAGCTGTTCCCCGCGACTTCGCCCGCGTGTAATTTAGGGTTTTAATATTTTTGCGAGGAACTCTAATTATTTTTCTAAAATAAAAGTTATGACATCAGCTATCTGCCATTGAAAATCCCGTCAAAATCGGTCCAGTCGTTTCGGAGATTAGCCGGAACAAACAGATAGACAGACACACCGACAAAAATTTAAAAAGTGTATTTTTGTTATAAGTACCGTTTATACCTTTCATATGCATTTAGTAAAACACTGTAATTTTGACATTACAAACAGACACTTCAATTTTATTTATTTCTATAGATATAGTATTATTACTTAAATGTATTTTTATTAATTGCCGAGCACTTAGCAAATGTAAGGTAAAATATTCGAGTAATTACCTAAAGGCTGACCAACACACCGACAATTCCTAATAATAATATGATAATACCAATATTTTATATTGAGTTGCAAAGCATTTGCCAAGCGTGACAACGATGGCTGGCTGTTTTGCACTGGACTTTTATTGGCTGTAATGGACGGATAGATTCTATGACATATGATTAATCTTGCCTAGATCTGTGTAGGACTGTGGCATCCTTAGAAATCGTTGTATATGTCACAGTCAAAACTCATAACCGGTCAAAAACAGTTTTGACTGATTTTTGTAATCAAAAGAGGTTCTAACCAACATTCTTAGTGAAAAGTAATTTTTCATTTAAAGTTCAGACTATCGGTAGACTCGCAGTATCAGTGACAATAGGTTAAGTTGCAGCCCCGGGGCCACCCCAACGCCGCGTACATTGCAATAATATAAAATATAATATTGAAAGAATAATTTAATTTTTTAATTTTAAATATTCAAAAGTATAGATCAAAAGTGGTTTTGACTAACATTTTTTGTCAAAACCACATTTATAATTTGGTCAAAACCTCTATTACCGAATATTTTTGCATTTATAAGTTGTTTTGACCAACTTCTATAGTCAAAACTACATTCGACTGCAAAAACCAGTTAAAAGTAGTATTGACCAACGTTTTTTTTATAGAATAAGGATGACACACGAGCGCACAGTCCACCTGATGGTAAGTGGTTGCTGTAGCCCATAGACATCTACATCTATCCTCGTTTACGAATCAAAATGCAGATGCGTTGTCAGCCGTAAGGCCTAAGATAGAATGCCTCTTTTTCAGTAAAAAAGGTCTCCGGTTCTTTACACTCACCATACGAAACACAACAGCATTAAGCTGCTATTTTACGCTGGTATTCTGTGAGATCGTGGTCCTTCCCCGGAAGAGCCGACTCATTCGTGCTACAACTATACTATTAATATGGCTGCAGCATGGCTCTACCACTTTAAAAAATCCTTAGTCAAAACTACTTTTGCCTAATTTTATCAGTCAAAAGTGGTATTGACCGGTTATGAGTTTTGACTGTAACATATATATTTTAATTTATTAATTTCTAGTTGCATATTACATTAATACAAGTTTAATTCCTTTATAATTTCTGTGAATCCAACTGTGCTAGATGGTGCGAAGTTGCAGGCTTGCAAGTAAGCTTAGAAGATGCCGGTTTGTACAATGATTGTGGTAGCACGGAATAAATAATAGTATTACGTAGTGACTATGGACTGGTATATTTGAAAACCATTTGAAAAGACATTGGCTTCCGATATAAAAAATATTACAACACAAAATAATAATTTAGAGGCATGAATGCAAAGAATAACATTTTTACAAGAAATCTCTATTTATACAAATAAATAACAATGAAGTGCCTGTTTGTAATGTCAAAATAACAGCTTCTTACTAACTGCATATATACGGTACTTAAAACAAAACACAATTTTTAAAAATTTTGTCTGTCTGTCTGTCTGTCCGTCTGTCTGTTTATTCCGGCTAATCTCCGGAATGGCTTTACCGATTTTGACGGTACTTTCACTGGCAGATAGCCGATGTTATAAGGAGTAACTTAGACTATTTTTGTTTTTGCTTAATCAAAAACAAAGATAGTCTAAGTTACTAATTAGGGTTCTACGCAAAAAAATTAAAACACATGAAATCCAATCGTAATAAATTACACGCGAGCGAAATCGCGGGGAACAGCTAGTATTTAAATAAAAATCTATTATTGTCCGTTAGTATCGCTAAACCTCGAAAACTACTGGGCCGATTTTGATGAAATTTTTTGTGTGTGTTTGAGTGGCGCCCTAGATGATCTAAATGATTCAGAATTGAACCCGGTAGGTGGCGCTGTGGTCGTGATCCATAAATCAGCCGTGCGAAGCCGGGCGTATCGCTAGTTAAAAATATAACCAATTGTGACAACGTTATATTCATTGATGAAACATGGCTAAACGCCAACCACACTATGCCGCTGACATGGACGGATGACACATGCCCGTGGGAAAAGGTGGGTGCCTCAAAATTTGCTATGTGGAACCGCCGGAGGAAGATTTGTAGAACATACAACTACTACACAAGCGATCACTGGTTCAAAGTGACGAAGAAAACAAAGAAAATTGTTATGAATGACTAAGAAGGAGACATTTATTTTGAACTCATTATAGAAAATCAAATAATAATTAATGTAAGCAATGATGATAACGACGACAGCACAACTAAGCTGTAGTGAAAGTGATTAAGCAAATTTGCTTTTAATCTAGTGCTGTCTTGAATTTATATAACTTTACCTCTAGAAATTAGCAGTAAGCAATAAATATGAAAAAAAAACTGATGGATTTTGTGTTTTAGGTTATCAGTTTCTAATTTATTCTGCCTAATCTAGATAAAACTATAAATTATTACCAACTCTAAAGAATCGATATCGATATCTCTTAAGAATCTAATCTTATAGGTACCGCTTTTTCAATTGGAATGCTTAGTCCAATAAATGTGAAAGCTTTCAAAAAATATTTTTTAGATTTGATGGAATATAAGGGCTTTCTTATGGTAAGTAACGAGAACCAAAAAAATGGTGATGTCTCGCCTTTTTACTAAACCCATTAACGATCGCTGAGGTGGGAATCCCACGCCTTTTTACTAAACCCATTAACGATCGCTGAGGTGGGAATCCCACGCCTTTTTACTAAACCCATTTACGATCGCTGAAGTGGGAATCCCACGCCTTTTTACTAAACCCATTAACGATCGCTGAGGTGGGAATAACACGCCTTTTTACTAAACCCATTAACGATCGCTGAGGTGGGAATAACACGCTCTTTTACTAAACCCATTTACGATCGCTGAGGTGGGAATCCCACGCCTTTTTTTAAACCCACTTACGATCGCTGAGGTGGGAATCCCACGCTTTTTTACTAAACCCATTTACGATCGCTAAGGTGGGAATCCCACGCTTCTTTAATAAACCCATTAACGATCGCTGAGGTGGGAATCCCACGCCGTTTTTACTAAACCCATTTACGATCGCTGAGGTGGGAATCCAACGCCTTTTTACCAAACCCATTAACGATCGCTGAGGTGGGAATCCCACGCCATTTTACTAAACCCATTTACGATCGCTGAGGTGGAAGTCCCGCGCCTTTTTACTAAACCCATTAACGATCGCTGAGGTGGGAATCCCACGCCTTTTTACTAAACCCATTTACGATCGCTGAGGTGGAAATCCCGCGCCTTTTTACTAAACCCATTAACGATCGCTGAGGTGAGAATCCCACGCCTTTTTACTAAACCCATTTACGATTGCTGAGGTGGGAATCCCACGCCTTTTTACTAAACCCATGAACGATCGCTGAGGTGGGAATCCCACGCCTTTTTACTAAACCCATTTACGATCGCTGAGGTGGGAATCTAACACTTTTTTACTAAACCCATTAACGATCGCTGAGGTGGGAATCCCACGCCTTTTTACTAAACCCATTTACGATCGCTGAGGTGGGAATCCCACGCCTTTTTACTAAACCCACTTACGATCGCTGAGGTGGGAATCTCACACCTTTTTACTAAACCCATTTATGATCGCTGAGGTGGGAATCCAACGCCTTTGTACTAAACCCATTTACGATCGCTGAGGTGGGAATCCCACGCCTTTTTAGTAAACCCATTAACGATCGCTGAGGTGGGAATAACACGCCTTTTTACTAAACCCATTAACGATCGCTGAGGTGGGAATAACACGCCCTTTTACTAAACCCATTTACGATCGCTGAGGTGGGAATCCCAAACCTTTTTTTAAACCCATTTACGATCGCTGAGGTGGGAATCCCACGCTTTTTTACTAAACCCATTTACGATCGCTAAGGTGGGAATCCCACGCTTTTTTACTAAACCCATTAACGATCGCTGAGGTGGGAATCCCACGCCGTTTTTACTAAACCCATTTACGATCGCTGAGGTGGGAATCCAACGCCTTTTTACCAAACCCATTAACGATCGCTGAGGTGGGAATCCCACGCCATTTTACTAAACCCATTTACGATCGCTGAGGTGGAAGTCCCGCGCCTTTTTACTAAACCCATTAACGATCGCTGAGGTGGGAATCCCACGCCTTTTTACTTAACCCATTTACGATCGCTGAAGTGGGAATCCCACGCCTTTTTACTAAACCCATTAACGATCGCTGAGGTGGGAATAAAACGCCTTTTTACTAAACCCATTAACGATCGCTGAGGTGGGAATAACACGCCTTTTTACTAAACCCATTTACGATCGCTGAGGTGGGAATCCCACGCCGTTTTTTAAACCCATTTACGATCGCTGAGGGGGGAATCCCACGCCTTTTTACTAAACCCATTAACGATCGCTGAGGTGGGCATCCCACGCCTTTTTTTAAACCCATTAACGATCGCTGAGGTGGGAATCCCACGGCTTTTTACCAAACCCATTAACGATCGCTGAGATGGGAATCCCACGCCATTTTACTAAACCCATTAACGATCGCTGAGGTGAGAATCCCACGCCTTTTTACTAAACCCATTAACGATCGCTGAGGTGGGAATCCCACGCCTTTTTTTAAACCCGTCAACGATCGCTGAGGTGGGAATCCCACGTCTTTTTACTAAACCCATTTACGATCGCTGAGGTGGGAATCCCACACCTTTTTACTAAACCCATTAACGATCGCTGAGGTGGGAATCCCACGCCTTTTTACTAAACCCATTTACGATCGCTGAGGTGGGAATCTCACACCTTTTTACTAAACCCATTTACGATCGCTGAGGTGGGAATCCCACGCCTTTTTACTAAACCCATGAACGATCGCTGAGGTGGGAATCCCACGCCTTTTTACTAAACCCATTTACGATCGCTGAGGTGGGAATCCCGCGCCTTTGTACTAAACCCATTTACGATCGCTGAGGTGGGAATCCCACGCCTTTTTAGTAAACCCATTAACGATCGCTGAGGTGGGAGTCCCACGCCTTTTTACTAATCCCATTAACGATCGCTGAGGTGGAAATAACACGCCTTTTTACTTAACCCATTTACGATCGCTGAGGTGGGAATCCCACGTCTTTTTTTAAACCCATTAACGATCGCTGAGGTGGGGATCCCACGGCTTTTTACTAAACCCATTTACGATCGCTGAGGTGGGAATCCCACGCCTTTTTACTAAACCCATTAACGATCGCTGAGGTGGGAATCCCACACCTTTTTACTAAACCCATTTACGATCGCTAAGGTGGGAATCCCACGCTTTTTTACTAAACCCATTAACGATCGCTGAGGTGGGAATCCCACGCCTTTTTACTAAACCCATTTACGATCGCTGAGGTGGGAATCCAACGCCTTTCTACTAAACTCATTAACGATCGCTGAGGTTGGAATCCCACGCCATTTTACTAAACCCATTTAAGATCGCTGAGGTGGGAATCCCGCGCCTTTTTACTAAACCCATTAACGATCGCTGATGTGGGAACCCCACGCCTTTTTACTAAACCCATTTACGATCGCTGAGGTGGAAATCCCACGCCTTTTTACTGAACCCATTAACGATCGCTGAGGTGGGAATCCCAAGCCTTTTTACTAAACCCATTTACGATCGCTGAGGTGGGAATCCCACGCCTTTTTTTAAACCCATTAACGATCGCTGAGGTGGGAATCCCACGGCTTTTTACCAAACCCATTAACGATCGCTGAGGTGGGAATCCCACGCCTTTTTACTAAACCCATTAACGATCGCTGAGGTGGGAATCCCACGCCTTTTTACTAAAACATTAACGATCGCTGAGGTAGGAATCCCACGCCTTTTTACTAAACCCATTTACGATCGCTAAGGTGGGAATCCCACGCTTTTTTACTAAACCCATTAACGATCGCTGAGGTGGGAATCCCACGCCGTTTTTACTAAACCCATTTACGATCGCTGAGGTGGGAATCCAACGCCTTTTTACTAAACCCATTTACGATCGCTGAGGTGGGAATCCCACGCCTTTTTACTTAACCCATTAACGATCGCTGAGGTGGGAATCCCACGCCTTTTTTTAAACCCATTTACGATCTTGAGGTGGGAATCCCACGGCTTTTTACCAAACCCATTAACGATCGCTGAGGTGGGAATCCCACGCCTTTTTACTAAACCCATTAACGATCGCTGAGATGGGAATCCCACGCCATTTTACTAAACCCATTAACGATCGCTGAGGTGAGAATCCCACGCCTTTTTACTAAACCCATTAACGATCGCTGAGGTGGGAATCCCACGCCTTTTTTTAAACCCGTCAACGAGCGCTGAGGTGGGAATCCCACGTCTTTTTACTAAACCCATTTACGATCGCTGAGGTGGGAATCCCACACCTTTTTACTAAACCCATTAACGATCGCTGAGGTGGGAATCCCACGCCTTTTTACTAAACCCATTTACGATCGCTGAGGTGGGAATCTCACACCTTTTTACTAAACCCATTTACGATCGCTGAGGTGGGAATCCCACGCCTTTTTTTAAACCCATTTACGATCGCTGAGGTGGGAATCCCACGCCTTTTTACTAAACCCATTTACGATCGCTGATGTGGGAACCCCACGCCTTTTTACTAAACCCATTTACGATCGCTGAGGTGAAATCCCACGCCTTTTTACTAAACCCATTAACGATCGCTGAGGTGGGAATCCCACGCCTTTTTTTAAACCCATTAACGATCGCCGAGGTGGGAATCCCACGGCTTTTTACCAAACCCATTAACGATCGCTGAGGTGGAAATCCCACGCCTTTTTACTAAACCCATTTACGATCGCTGAGGTGGGAATCCCACGTCTTTTTTTAAACCCATTTACGATCGCTGAGGTGGGAATCCCACGCCTTTTTACTAAACCCATTTACGATCGCTGAGGTGGGAATCCAACGCCTTTTTACTAAACCCATTAACGATGACTGAGGTGGGAATCCTACGCCATTTTACTAAACCCATTTAAGATCGCTGAGGTGGGAATCCCGCGCCTTTTTACTAAACCCATTTACGATCGCTGAGGTGGGAATCCCACGCCTTTTTACTAAACCCATTTACGATCGCTGAGGTGGAAGTCTTACGCCTTTTTACTAAACCCATTAACCATCGCTGAGGTGGGAATCCCATCGTAGTCCTCATGGTCGATATTGAACATTTTCTATATAAAACTGAAGTGTCGAGAGAACGTTTATACGTGGTAGAGGCATGCTGCAGCTGTATCGAGGTTGTAGCACAAATAGGTCGGCTCGACCGGCGAGCAACTACGCTATCACAAAATACCAGCGGAAAATAGCAGCTCAATGCTGTTATGTTTCGTATGGTGAGTGTAGAGAACCGGAGACCCTTTTTACTGTAAACGAGGCATTCCTTCTTAGTCTTCAGTGGTGACAACGCATCTGCATTTTGATTGAGCTGTGTGCTCGCTTGTCACCCTTATGCTATAAAAAAATAACTAACAATCCTCATGATGGAAATTGGCTGCTGCAGTCTACGGACACCTTTTTTTTTATAGGAGAAGGGTGACACACGAGCACACAGTCCACCTGATGGTAAGTGGTTGCTGCGGCCCATAGACATCTATATCTATACTCTGTTACAAATCAAAATGCAGATGCGTTGTCACCCGTGAGGTCTAAGATGGAATACCTCATTTCCAGTAAAAAGGGTCTCCGGTTCTCGACACTCACCATACGAAACACAACAGCGTTAAGCTGCTATTTTACGCTGATATTCTATGAGAGCGTGGTCCTTCCCCGGTCCAGCTGACCCATTTGTGCTACAACTATACCAGCAATATAGCTGCAGCATGGCACTACCACGTTATAAACCTGAAACCAAGTTTAGACTCCATAGTCTACACGTACCATACACGACGCAAAACATGTGCCTATGGAGGCACATGTTGTGCGTCGTGCATGCGTAATTGCGTACCCCACTGTGGACTTAAATGGGTCATATTTATACTATATCTATACCTTCCAATCCAGAACAAAGCAGTGCATGCACTACTGCAAGGACGCAAACATCAGTAGGAGAGTAGCTACATACCCATACAGAGTCTTAGTCAAAAAAGGAGTTCTATCACCTGATAAATCATTAAAAATGCGTATTCTTTTTTACTATCCAAAACACTGCTGATATTTTGCCGTACAAAAGCGTAACCACATTCTCATACAAGGCTGCATCAGCATCATCATCATTACAGCCCTTCACAAGTCAACTGCTGAATACAAGCCTCCCGCAAGGAATGCCACAAAGCACAGTCCTGAGCCACCTGCATCCATTTCTGCATGTCGTACCAGGTCATCACTCCATCTAGTAGGGGGGCCGCCTTACACTTCGCCTAGCGGTACGAAAATGCTTAATTTATCACAATATAATTCATCAAACTCTTAGAAATAACTGGTACGGCACTTTTTATATAACTCAGACATTTGCTAGTTTATAACAAAAATATTCCACCATTACTACTTTCGTTTCGTCGTCAAGTGCTTTAATACGTAGTGTTCGGATTTTTGGTGACGGCATCCAGTCACCACATCCCAGAAATGCTCAGAAGATCTTATGGCTTTCTATAAACAGAAATTGTTGTTTTGATTGCTTAAATCTAGTGGGAATAATGATGTTCACACATAGTGTTTAACACAAATAAATCCCAAGCATAAAATGTCTACTATTTTACAAATGACTTTATTTCGATGATATCATTTTGCTATAAATGTTCCTGTATTCGCATTGTATCTCAACACATTCTCATCCGTTCCCATTGAATAGTCTGATAGTGTGAACGAATAAAAATATCTAACGTCCTATTTACTATGTTAATTGTTACAGTGACTCAGTTTCGCATACAATTTAATCAGGGTTACGCAATGGAGCGTTAGTTCATGTTTTATAATCCAGGGCAATGGAAAATAATTTTCTTAAACTGAGGGGTCAACTCAAAATAAACTACTGCGTAAATAAACAATTATGGAAATTTTCCTTTCATGCAATCGCTAGAAAATGTTTAGCGAAGTTTACTGGAAAGTTTGTTAAAGTTCGTAAAAAATTATAATTCAGTGAAGGGGTAACCAAATGAATCAAAACGACGAGCTATACTAGCTCCACCCCCAAAAATCCTTTACAACTAATGAAACGTTCATGAATATCTCAATAAATAATCAAAATGTTTAAGTAAGTTTATATTAAATGTATAGCTGGCCAATAAATCAATAAAATTAAACTTTTAGCAAACAAAACTAAAGCCACATGAATTGTAATTAATTTGAAAAGCGATAAACTTAACTTCCACAAAGGCATAGTTTGCTTTGAAATAAAATTGTTAATATCATAAAAGATCAAAATATGAAGTGGTAAAAGAGTTCCATCAAGAACTTCAAAAACGTTGATCATATTGAAATACACTGAAATTTAAAAAAAAAACTTAAAATCTAGCCATAAAATTGAATAGTTTCTTCCTAAAGAACCTTATAAGATTTTTAGGATATGGGTGATTTTTATTTTAAACAAGTATCCATACAGATATTATCAAAGCGTACAGAAAATAATAAAGAGGTTAGTTGCCTAACCAAATGAAATACGGTAAGGTTGTCCCTGCCGTAGAGAATTAGACAGTAGAGAAAATCCGAGAAATTACCGTTAGCCATTTCTGTGTTGCCAGATATCACTTAGGAGCACATGTTTTACATAGGCCTCCGCCAAGGCCTATGATCAGCAGTGTACTTGTGAGGGGCTGTAATGATGATGATGATGATGATGCTGACATTTTTACAGACCTGGAAAGAGCACCGTGACACTGTCGGTGTTTCCTGTGATCTCACAAAAGCATTTTAATATGTGTCTGACTCTTATATCTTTCATACCGAGAGCAAGATATTGCAGAGACATCGTGACGTCATTAAAAAGGAGATGTCCCTCAGGGATCGATACTTAGTCCTAGTTTGTTCTTGATCTACATTGATCTTCCTTGTATGCTACAAAAATATCTCAATTTTGATATTTTAAAGTATAACTTTAAATTATTATTTAATTTAAAAGTAAAGATTTCGCACTGGAACGGCCGAACTAAATTCTGGGTATTGTTTTCAAATGGGTTGTAGCAAACAATTTATATTTAAACACAGAATAAAATAATACTTAGAGCGCGTTCCGACGACACGCACCCGCTACGCGCACGCCACGCGCGTCAGCACCCGCGTCTAACTCGCTTTGAAATTTGTTGCATATAATTTGAGTCTTATGGCAAATCAACAAATCTGAAATTGCATTTATCGAAATTCAACGGCACACGCCTCGCACACGCCACGCGTCCGCTACGTTCCCGCGCCGCATCGGCCCCGCGCTCGTCCCGCACACGCGCTGCACCTGCCTTGCTACGCCCTACGCCCGCGCTTTTTATACTATTTCAGATTTATTGATTTGTCATAAAACTCAAATTATATTATGCAACAAACAAAGCGAGTTAAACGCGGGTGCTGACGCGCGTGGCGTACGTGTAGCGGGTGCGTGTCGTCGGAACGCGGCCTTATAGTTTACATTACACTATCTCATTCGCCGCAAAACGCTGCAATTAATTTACAAGATATTTTTTTTAGATAAATTTTGTGTTTACCGTATTTCTTACATTTCTATTGACTCTAAGCTCCAGTGGACATGTGTACATATTAATAAACTAGGTTCAAATTTATTTCTTCAATCTTCGCTATTACAAGGACTAAAAAGCTGGAACTGATGAAGCGAGAGCTAAATTAGTCTACTTTGATCACTTCCATAGTGGCGTGTCTTACGGTGTATTACTGTAAGGACAATGTTCATTTTACAAAAGCAAGCGATGCGGGCAATTTATTATTTGGGGCCATGCGACTCTCTACGCGTTCTTTCCAAGGACACTAATATTTTATCACTTCTGTCGTTATTTATTTCTAAGACCATCATATACATACTAAAAATATAAATATATAAAAGTATACTTAATAAAAAAACGCCGTGTAGTGCCGATGTAAGAATATCCACTACATCATATCATCCCATCGGTGTCATAAGAGGCGACATCGGAAAACTAAAACAGTAGATGGACAGCAGCAGCCTAATATCAACTCAAAATAATAAAAACCTACGGTTTCCAATGAAATATCCGCCTGCCTAGCGTGGCAACTACGTTATCTATGTGGGAAGCCTATGTTCAGCTGTGGACTTTAACGGATAGATGGATATTTTATTAGTAATAAAAACATCTAGAATTTGTTGGAGCATTATATAAATAGAGCAATAGTTGACCATCAGATCATTTGACTACTGAACGTTTCTACTGCTATTACTTCACGAATTTCAGGTCAAAAATTGACTGAAGCAGTGCTCAATATATTATGTACGATACGGTACGATAGGCTTTTTACGTGGTAGAGCCATGCAAAATAAGGCACAAACTTACTCTCTTACTATACTTCCAAACATTTGTCTATAATATTTAAGGATAAAAATTATGATTTGTCTGTCGAACCTTATCCAGGGTGCCATTCGCAATCGAGCCATTGTGAGTGCCAAAAATTATTACAGAAGATGAAAAGTGGGCTATACACTTAAATTTTTCGTGTCATAATCATTATTTAGAACTAACCATAAATTATGGTCTTACTACCTTCTGTACTCTAAAGCCTTAATACTTTTACAATGATTGCATTCTTTTCCCGCCAGCGCGGTAGCGACAGGTCATAGAAAACGACGGTGGAATAATTTCGTTTAATAGATGTTTCATAAACTTGGGTATATAATAGAAAGATGGCGAGACAATCATCTAAGTAAATAACTCGTGCTATGCACTTGAAAGTACATACTTTATAAAAATATATATTCTGATATATTGTTAAAAATTATTATTAAAAAAGGTATTAGTTTAAATTATACAAGACTCCAGAGTTTCATGCCGGTTCTTCTCTGAGAAGGTCTAAAACGAACTGGAATAGTTTTTAAAGTTCATAAGAGCTGTAAACAAGCCTAAACTAAATAATAAGTTATGACTTTTATGCTGACATTACTACGATATTTCACTTACGATAAAGTCGTTGTCTTACTATTGTGTCTGAAAATCGGACAAGGAACTTGTTAATGTTTCCAATCAGATTTATCAATTACTTTACTGCTTAATTACCATCCGCTTAACGAAAACGGAAAACATCGTGAACCTGAGAGGTACAGGTACATTAAGTACATGGCTGAAGGACATTTATAATACTTTTATAACTAAGTAATGACGTGTTCTGCGGGCTCTGATACTTAACCTGTGCAACATGATGAGTTTTGCAAATTTGCAAATGGATTTATAATAGCAATATCTGACGGCTTTAAAACTGCTACAAAGCAAATATTATGCGGTTATTTAGTTCATCTGTCGGAGGACACGAGACCAAGCATATTCGTTGATACCCTCGAACACGATATACACACATTCGGGTTGGAATTATCTTGAAACGTATTTAAGTAAAAAAAAATGTATCAAAGTAACTAAGCTATTTAAATAAATAACTTGATATTTTTTAAAGAATAAGGATGACAAAGCTGCAAAGCATACTACAGAATAGTATACTAGACTATTTTTGTCTGATGTTAAGTGGATTCAGTGAAACATAACAGCATTAAGTTGCTATTACGCGGAGGTATTCTGTATGAGCCTGGTCCTTCCCATAGCTACAGTTTAAATGTGTTTTACTAAAAGGTTAAATGAGTCAAAAATTAAAAAAAAACGAAACAGGGTTAGAATCGACTTCAAATAACTTTAGTCCGACGCTATTTTGCATAACATACCTATAGTATGTGCCAAATCGATTGAGAAAAACGGACAATGACCTTTCGGTCGTTTAACCAGGGGTTACAAACCTTCAATATATAGGCACATTTTATATGTAGTACTTTCTTTATTTATAATGATTTTTTTATAATGATTGATATAATATATATTTATTAACTATTATTAAAAAGTTATGTGAAAGATCGCTGTAGAAGAAAAATCATCTATTGTTATAAAGTACTTTATTCATTTAACAACAAAAAACATTAATTTATAACACATATAAAGATTCGAGTGATAACGACACCGAATAAGTACGTACTTATGCAAAAGATAAAACTTTATTTTTAATATTATATAAGAACTTTATTTTTATTCGGTGCAATCATCACTCGTATCTTCACTTGATGAACTATCTGTAACATTAATTATAAAGCGATCTGCAGTTTGGTCAATTCTATCATCCATGCCACGCATTTTTTGTTCAACCTTAAGGACATGCTGAACACAGTTTTTCCATTTATCTGGCGTGATTTGAGTTAAACCATCTTTAAGTAAATTTTTAACATCTTTTAACTTGAAAGTTGTATTTTTTCGTGCAACGTACCCTTTCACATCTGCCCACACAAGTTCAATGGGGTTAAGCTCACAGTGATAAGGAGGTAACCTTACCACTGTGATGCTTTTTTCTTTTGCCATCTCGTCGGTGACGTAACTTCGATAGTTATCTTTAACTGCCTTTATTTTTTCCATTAAGTGGGTCTTTGTGTCCGAGGGCACGTATGCGATCTGTTTAGATTCTAGCCATTCCTGCATATTTTGTTTCCGCCAAGACATTGTTGGGGTTTTTTCTAAACGTCTGGAGTGGTAACTAGCGTTATCCATAACTATGACATCGCCGCTTTGCAGTTTTTCTATTACTTTTCTAAACCAGTCCTCGAAATGGAGAGCGTCCATACTCTCATGGTAGTCACCAGTAGATGATGATTCAAATACCCAATCACATCCCTCCAAAAAGCCATTTTCATTGCCAACGTGTACAACTATTAATCGCTTTCCTTTACCCGAAGGGGCTTTCGCGCCAGTAGAGTAGCCTTCTAACCGTGATTGACGAGAAGATTCAATTGTGGTGTCTTCCCATACCTTTCCCATAGTATGACCTGCGTTAATCCATGTTTCGTCAAGGTAAAAAATGTTACGTCCCTCGTTTCTTAATATTTGTATTTCTCTCAAATATCTGGTACGCCACAGAACTATCTCTGGGCGATCTATTAGACCACTTTTTCTGTTTCTCTTTATATATTTGAATTTTAAATGGCGCAACACACGTCGCAGGGAAGTTTTGCTCAAGTTTGGCAACTGGTCATCTTGATTTATACTGAGCAAAATTTTGTCTAAAGTCGGTAATTCTCCTGCAAGAAAGAACTGATGCACTTTCGCTCTTATAGCCGATTTATCAAAATCGTCCAACTTGTCAATTACAGACTTTTTTCTTTTATTAATTATTGCCTTTTCTGGTATTTTATGGGAATCTCTATACACGCTTAATACGCGATATATAGTGCTCTTGCTGACTCCTGAGATCTCCGAAACCTTTTCTACCATATTAACGTTTGAAGGATACACGTCTTCGGGCCAGGTGTTTTTGACATATTTGTATACATTAATGATAATCTCTTGTTCCCCGACCGACAAAGTGGTAGGTTTTCTCTTTTTTACTGGTGACGTTAAAGGTGCTCCAGAAGATGGGCCTGTAAATAAATGACAAAAATATACTACCATAGTACTACATCACATAAATACATATTGTTTTAGAAAATAAATACCACATGGTCACATAAAAAGAGCGCTTTAAGAAATAGAAAGGCTACGTCGTCGCATTTGTACCTATTTGTACGTACCTGCTACGTTTATTATGGGTCGGCGACGTCTCTTTCCACTTGATGTTGAAGGACCGGGTCCTTCACCAAATTCTCCTGAACTCATGTCGATTTAGTAACGACCGTCACAGTAAAACTAATATAACAGATTCAAAAAACAAAAACTTAACGATATAACAAATTTAACAGTAAAAACTCAACTAAAACAATGCAATGAATGCTATGAATTACCCGAGACGTACACACGCAAGCGCTATCCGAACACGAATGAAAACAAAATGGCGGACCGGCCCAAAAAAGGTGACGCATCTCTGGCTGCCATTGTCACGTTTCTTTTAGAACGAACTGACGTAACGCGCGTTTTGTTTATTTTAAAGGGATGAATTTGCAAAAGCTCAATATGGTGATTATATTGCTTCAAATATTTTTTTAATATGAAACTGTTATTAAATGAATTGCTGCGTTACTTACCATAAATTGAAATATAAAATATAACACATTTTTCGCGATGTACCGTAAGATTTTACTATGTTTATAGGAACCACAGACAATATTATTTAAGAAACAAAAAAACAAAACATATGTGCTGACCTAGAAGTGGGAATAATATCAATATTTAAATATTGTTATCACATCTAAATTGAGATTTTGTAAGTTACGCCTTTTGACACTCGGCTCATATCTGAGGTCATTGTCCGTTTTTCTCAATCGATATGGCACATACTATACCTAATTACGTTTTCATTACAAACGATTCTATGGTTTTTTGACAAAAATCGAACTTAAAATTACCAAATAAATAGAAAATTGGTAATTTACCTCGTTGAATCTCACCACTTATTTTTACTATATTAATGAAAACTATAACACAAATCATATACATACTTAGAATCCAACGGTTATCTCTATAAATGTTCCTTTGTTATCGTCATCATCATTACAGCTCTTCACAAGTCCACTGCTGAACATAGGCCTCCCCTAAGGAATGACACAAAGCACGTTTCTGAGCCACCTGCATCCATCGACTTCCTGCATGTCTTGCCAGTTCATCACTCCATCTAGTGGGGAGTCGCCCTACACTTCGCCTACCGGTACGAAGCAGCTACTCACACCTTTTTCCCCATCGGTTGTCGGTTCTTCGAGCTATATGGCCGGCTTATTGCCACTTCAGCTTACTAATCCGTTGGGATATGTCGATCACATAGGTTCTAATGCGAATATCCCCATTTCTAGATTTATCACGCAGGAAAACCCCAAGCATAGCCCTCTCCATATCTCGCTGAGCGACCTTGAGCTTTCTCATATGACCAGCCGTGAAGGATCACTTCTCAGATCCATAGATCATCACTGGCAACACGCACTGGTTGTACAATCTAGTTTTGAGGTTCTGAGGTACGCCTGACGAGAAGATGTGTCGTAATTTCCCGAATGCTTCCCAGCCGAGTTGAATCCGGTCGATTGACCTCTCGGTCGAAGTTGCAGTTACTTAGTCGGACTATTTGTCCCAGTTAAACATACTCGTCAACAACTTCGAGCTTAGTGCTCCCAACAATTACCGCCATAGGTGTGACATGGACGTTAAACATTATCTTTGTTTTATCCATGTTCATCTTAAGACCTTTAGGGTTAGGGCGTCCCCCCAAGGCGACGCACACCAGCTAGTCCCCGTTGGTGTGGAATGCAGCGCGCAAAGCGGCGATGGGAACCGCCACCCGTCACGAACAGCCCGACACGGCGGAAGGTGGAGGACAGAGTGCAGAGTTGGCACGTGGAATGTTAGAGGAGGCATGAGAGATAAGACGAATGAGTTGATTGGAATAATGAAAGAAAGAGAATTAGATGTCGTGTGTATGTCGGAGACCAAACGGAAGGGCAGTGGTACTGAAGAGCTACCTGGCGGAGCGTTAGCTCTATGGTCCGGAGTCCCGGAGAGCGAAAGCGCCCGCCAGGGAGTGGGGGTGCTGCTGTCGTCTCGGTTGGTCGATGTTATGACTGAATATAAGTTTGTGAACTCAAGACTTCTCTGGGTTCGCTTTAAAGTGGGACTGACGAAGTTATTCCTTTTGGCTGTTTATGCGCCGGTAGCTTCGTCGTCCAGGGCTGAGCTGGAGGAGTTTTCGGAGAATGTAAGAGAAGTTCTAGATTTGGCTAGGGGAAACGAAAGAATTTTTGTGTGTGGCGATTTGAATGGATGGGTTGACACCGCTCGACCAGGGTACGAGTCGGTGCTTGGAAAGTTTGGCGATAAAAGGATTAATGATGCTGGCAAGCTTATACTGGCGGTATGCAAGGAAAAGGGTCTTCTTGTGACAAACATTATGTTTAATCACAAGAAAATCCATATGTAAACTAGAGAAAGAAAGAATGAGAGAAGTATGATCGATTTGTTTCTAGTGGATAACCGACTGCGAAAACAGGTGATGGATACGCGAGTGTTCAGAGGTGCTGACCTGGGAACGGATCACTATCTAGTGATTACTACCGGACGGCAGTAACAGAACCACAGTCGGTCTGTCGCATCCGAAGCTGGAAGCTTCAGGAAGCGGATAATAGGTACAAATATCATGCGAGGGTAGCCGAAAAGCTTGACACCATCGATGGCAGAAATGAATGTGTGGAAATAACATGGCAGAACCTTAGGGATGGAATGGTAAGTGCAGCGGAAGAAGTGTGTGGAACAATAAAAAGAGGCAGTAGTAAAAGAAGAGATGCATGGTGGAATGATGAAGTGAAAGAAGCTGTAGAGAAGAAGAAGAAAGCATGGTTAGACTACTTGGCCTCTAGTAATGATAAGGATATGAGAGAGAAGATGAAAGAAAGATATAAGCTGCAGAAAGTTCACACGAAAGCATTGATTGAGGAAATGCGTGTGGAAATGCGGACGAAAGGTTGTCGCACAACTTTAAGGAGAACACCAAACTCTTCTGGAAAGATGTTGGAAGGACCCGAAGTGGTGCGATGACCTTAAGAACTAATGACGTCCTCACAGAAAAATCGGACGTCATGCAGCAATGGAGCGAATTTTATAGAGAAATGTATGCGTGTGATGATCTAAGTGAGGGATCCGGGGATGACGCCGTGACTGGTACGCCAGACCCGGACCTCGATGATACTGAGGTCATCAGTATGAAAGAGATTGAACGTGCGATTCGAAGTTTGAAATGTGGTAAGGCTGCGGGACTAGATAGAGTTACTGCTGAAATGGTCAAGTATGGTGGGCCTCGCGTCTGGGACAGCTTTTATCTGCTGTGCAATTTGTGCTGGCGGACGGGGGATGTCCCGGATGATTGGCAATCCGCAGTCATTGTGCCTTTATATAAAGGTAAATGTTCACATTTTGACTGCGGGTGCTATTGGGCGATCAGCTTAACCAGTTTAGCAAGTAAAGTTTACTCAAAGGTTTTGACACGTAGGATGGAAGATAAATCGGAAAGATTTCTATGGGAGGCACAATGCGGATTTAGACCTGGAAGAGGATGCACGTATCAAATTTTTTCTCTACGCATGATCACGGAAAAGCTTCTGGCTGCTAACCAGAAGATTTTCTGTGCTTTTGTGAATCTTGAGAAAGCATTTGATAAGGTTGTAAGGAAGAAAATGTGGGAACTGTTGCCGGGGTACGGTGTGGATGGTCGATTGCTAAGGGCTGTGCAGTCACTTTACTGTGACTGTGAAGCCTGTGTACGGGTAGGGCATGACCTGTCACCCATGTTTAGCATCCAAACGGGCGTAAAACAGGGTTGTGTCATGTCTTCCTGGCTGTTCATACTGTTTCTCGACAGCTGTTTACAGAAGCTGAAAGATAGCTGTTTGGGTGTGAAATTGGGTACATAAAAGTAAATTGTCTGCTGTATGCTGATGATGCAGTGCTTATTGCACCATCAGAGGCAGAACTGCAGGTATTAGTCACGTTTATGAAAGAGGAATGTGAAATTAAAGGTCTCCGTTTGAATACTAATAAAACTAAGGTTCTGGTATTTGAAAGGGACGAAGAGAGAACGAAGTGTGAAATATGGGTAAATCAGGAATGTCTAGAACAGGTAAATGAAATTGTATACTTGGGGAGTGCTTTTAGCCGGGATGGAAGATGTGATTTAGATGTGGACAGGCGTGTCGCTGCCGGGAACAAAGTCAATGGTGCCCTGACTGCGTTAGTCAAAAGGCAAAGCGTAGTGAAGAGTGCACGCCTTGCAATACATAACGCAGTGTTGGTACCGACTTTGTTATATGGCAGCGAAACCTGGGTATGCCAGAAGAAGCATAAAAGCAAGTTGAATGCAGTGGAGATGCGATCTCTTCGTAAAATGTGCGGCGTTACCATGGCCGACCGAAAGCTAAACGAAGAGATTCACAATATGGCAGGTTTGAAAGATGACCTTATCACAAAAATTGATAAGGGCGTGCTTCGATGGTTTGGGCACGTTGAGCGAATGAGTGAAGACCGAATGGTGAAGAAAATATATAGCGCGAAAGTTAATATTAAAAGGTGTCGAAGTAGACCGAGACTAACTTTCGAAGACCATGTGAGCAAACTGCTCGAAGAGGGGAGGGTCAAGAGTACTCGGATACCTAGACGTGCATGTATGAAGAAGATAATGAATCTGAAAGAAGCGAAAGAGGTATGTAAGGATCGTGACACTTAGCGATCTGTTCTCTCTGGCTACCCCGTCAGGGATTGTGCGTGAAGATAAGTATAAGTATCTTAAGACCTATCCGTTGGGAGACACAATTGAGGTCATTAAGCATAGTGCTTAGGTCCTCCAGTAATTATGCCATAAAGACTATATCGTCGGCAAATGGAAGGTGAGTGATGTACTCGCCATTAACGTTAATACCGTACCCTTTCTAGTCAGCTTGAAAACGTCTTCCAATGAGCGGTGAAGAGTATCGGCAATATTACGTCACCCTGTCTTACATCTATCTGCAGTTGGATAGGTTTCGTACTCTGGTTCTGTACTCGGATAGCCATCGTTGCCCTACTGTACAAACACTTCAGCACTTCGATATACCAACAGTCCACTTGGCACCGCTGAAGAGACTGCACCACCGCCTAAATTTCGACGAAATCAAAGGCTATCTCATAGTGCTCATACGCAAGACATAGTGGAAGATTGTACTCCTCGATCTTCTGTACAATATGCCGAAGGGTATGTGTATAGTCTATGGTGCCAAAGCCTTTTCGAAAATCGGCTCGTTCGTGAGACTTTAAGTCGTCAAATCTGCGTGCGAGAAGATTCGTAATGACTCGAAAACAGTACGAAGGAAAATCGGTCTATAGTTCTTCAAGAGAGCGTTGTCATCTTTCTTGAAGAACAAGACCACCACACTTCTGCTCAACGCCTCTAGAGTAGTGCCACCATGAAGGAAAGTGTTAAAGAGCTTCTGAATGACTTCAAGTACTGGTTTTCTACCGGCTTTTAGAAGCTCTGCTGTAATTCCATCCTCCTCCGGGGACTTGCCGTTTTTAAGGTGCTCGAGAGACATTCAAATCTCGCTTAAACTAACGTCCGGAATGTCATCGGTATAGTGTCGAATAAGACTTGCTCAAAATCTCAGGTGTCCCGGAACCGATGCTGCCATACTCGATCTTCAGCTTCAACAGTTGGCTCTTTCAGGAAGACAGATCTCTGGCAAAGACTGGAGCCCTGGTTCCACTCGATCGCTTAATCAATAAGAGCTGTATATATGAGTTGTATAAGTCCCGCCGCATGTATATGGATGTTTGTCTGTTGAGTTGCCTGTATGCTGTCAAATCTACTGAAGACTGCAGTTTCATCTCCCATCTAACGGGCATGAGGTTAATATTGTAATCGGAGAATGTTTGTGTTCCTCTGCAGCGGGTCTTGCATATCTTAGCTCCGACCGCATGCACACTTTCCATGAGCTTGTCACTCACGTCGTCTACTGCATTACGTTCTTCTAGGCACTGAAAACGGTTTTAGAACTCGGGCTGAAAGTTTTAGTGACTTTTATGAGAGCACAATGGGGACGGAATGTTGACTTCATTAGATGTGACTTCTCCAACTAACGTTTAGGTTCAGTGTGCCTCTAACCAATCAGTGACCGCTGCCAGTTTTCACCCTTTTTTTACATGGAGATACCTACGCATACCCGCCTCGCGGGGGCAAGGACGGATTACATCGGACTCGCACCGACTAAAACCTCATTATGTTCCACCTTCGTCGCATATTATCAGGGCCACGGGAACGCTTGCGCACACATCCGCAGCTCCACCAGCGCTGGACGCCCCATGGTAGCTCCTCCTCGGGTGGACTACTCCTCCTTCATCTCCTTCTCAGGTAAGGCGCACCAGAACACATAGCGCGCCCTTCTCCGCAGCCTCCAACTTCACATGCACAACCGATGCTCCCGTGTCCGATACGCGAAGGCCATGGGGTCAGGAAATAATAGCACTCAGAATCACCAGCCTTCCTGACTCCAGCGGCGGATCTGGTCTATGGCTCCGCCGCCAGCCAAAATTCGGCTGCAGAGAGTAGATAGAGCGGCGAGAGTCGCGGAGGATAAGGTGAGCGGCACATCGCAATACCAACACTCCTCTTCCACTCAGTTTACCGACACACATTCGAAGTGGGCTCGACAAGCGCACTCGGAGTGGCCACCTCGAACCGGCCCTACACCACGGGCCAGCCAAGGGGTTCCTCTTTGTTCACCACGGGTGACCAAGCGACGGCTACTAAGCCCCCCCCCCCCCCCCCCCCGCCACGATAAGGCGGGATCACACTAGCGATCACTGAAACATCACTGAACAGTTGTCTTCTAGCCGTCATAACGAAGTCAAAATCATTTTTTGTCGAACCGTCATGGCTCGGTCAGGTCCACTTTCTGTGGGGCCGCTTCTGGAAGCTCTCCATGAAGTCAGCCAGCTGCTGGACCCTTGGGTTCCGTTGACCTATTCCGAATGTCTCTACCTTCAGCTCACCATTCTCTCTTGTAACTAGTTTTGCGTTGAACTCTCCCATTAACACCGTATAATGGGTTTTGGAGGAATGTATGGCTCTAGATATATCCTCATACATTTGCTCCACCCCCTCATCGGCCATGCCTCATGTGCCAAGGTTGGTGCATAAACCTGTTTGTCCTTCAGCGAATACCGTTTGATCATTCTGAGTATAAAGTACGCAACCCTCGTCGACACACTCCCAATCTTTACAACATTGTTAACGAAGGACTTGTGGATGAGAAATCAGACACATCTTTGGGACAGATGGTCACCCTCCCGGTGATAGCACAAGTTGCTGGATTCCAGGACTATTATATCCTCCTTCCTTTTCTTTGGACCATGGATAATCTTATAATATTCCAGCGCAACCTGTCCATCTCTTCTTCCAGCTCCAGGATCTTTTCGTCAGTCCTCAAGGTGTGTGCGTTATGTGTTTCCAGGTCGAGTCATCTTAAGTGGCAAGTGAACCTCAACCGGAGATTCTCAACAGCCCCTGCACCGCCGTTAGCATGATCGCCACCGTAGCCAGGAATAGCGGGGTCGAGTTCGGTATTGTAGTCTTGTGGAATATTTAGAGACCATCGTATCTAAACGCAGGAGACCTTACAATATGACATTGGTAGCCTGGAAGAGAGACATTATCTTTGTTTAAGACGCTACGTGCATAGATTATTTTCGTCTCAGGGGTTCCTCGTTTATAAGGCTAGCGTGAAATTAGACAGGGCTGTAATGAGTAAATAGCCCAATTAAAAAATTCTAAGAAATGACTATATTTTTTCATTAGTTGTACTGACTAGCGGGCCATGGGTTCCACGTGCATTGTATATTTTAAAGGACTGGTGATTGCCGCTGAAGACAAGAAGGCTGGTTCATTTAGCCTCAGCAATGAAGCGCAGCCAGCATTGTCGGCACTATGCCGTCGAGTAGGACTGTGACGAAAAGGAACGAGAAAGTACCTCGTTTTTTTATCTTATATTATTTGTTATGTCAATAAATAATTTTTTTTATCAAATTTTAAAACAGGCTCAAATAGTGTGATAAAAACTAAGTCATTAAATCAAGTCATTCCTGATGGCGATAATAAAATATTTAGTTAAGATATTTTTTATAATAATACGTATTGCAAATTCACAAAATGAAAAATTAAATTTATAGTGTTTCGTCATCATATTAATGTACTTTTCTTCACGTATTACTACTTAATTTTTAATTTAATTAGTAATTTAATGAGATCGGATAACGTGAACTTGTGAAATCGCGACAATAAAGTGCATAAAAAAATTCAGTAAATCAAATCCACCCTCGTTAAAGTTTTTTTATTTTGTAAACTATATTTCGAAGTTGAAATTTTCGATACACAATTAGTTCAGTCAATCTGTCGAAAAAAAAATCAAAATGGTACAAAAATTACCAATTGGATGAAAGTTGGTGAGTCGTTAGAAGATGATGTAAGAAAGCTTACTTGGGCATGGCCACCTGATCCGTCTGTGGATTTTTGAAAAAACTCAAAAAAATTTTGAAATGCATTTTTCTCGAAAACTATGCATTCTACAGAAAAATTTATTTGAACAAAAATGTAGAGGGCATCGTTATCTACAATTATTGTCATTGGTGCAATGTTGTAAAACAAAAAATGTGCACAGCAGGTGGCGCTAAAGTGCCAAAAAACGTGTTTTTCGACTTTTTCGCCCTTAAATTTTCATTTTTCAGCTACGATCCAAATGGAAAACTTGTTCCTTACAATTTTACAAACAACTTTTATTTAAACATTTTTTTTATACAACCTATCATTTCAAAGTTATAGTGTAATATAGCGCTGCGTGAACAGCGCAGTGGTGCTAACGGTAATTTTGTCGGTCCTATTGGGACTTTCTCCGGCGGTGTTGGCATAGTTTTAACAAAAGGGCCGCCGACGAAGAGACTACGCAGTGCACGCAAAAAATAAATTAACACTCGTTCCTGCAATAACGCTAATGAGCATAGGTGTTTGCGTAACAACAATTTTAATCAAGTGTAACCTTAGCATTACTCAATTGTTATAATATGAAAACATGTATATTATAAAAGAAATATTAGTGTATTTACCAAAAAAAATTTCGACATCAATTAAGTTATTTCGTAAACCTAATCCAAATTTCTCAAATAATCGATAAAATTGTTGTAACTGTTAACATTTTTAGTTCATTATTTTTTAACAAAAATAATTAATTTTACAACTGATTCAAGTGAATAAAATATTTTATATACAAATTTGACGAAAACTTATCATAAAGGTCTAATATTGATACTTATTCCTAATATTTTTATTTATTTGTTATAAAGAATATAGATTATTACTTCTCAAGTGAAAAAATAAAAATACATCTTTTTTTATGCACCTTCCTTGCTTTTATACTTTGTGAGAGCGTAATATTGGAATTTTCATACTTTAACAAGCTGCAGCTATGAAACGGTAAGTTGTATAAAAAAATGTTTAAATAAAAGTTGTTTGTAAAATTGTAAGGAACAAGTTTTCCATTTGGATTGTAGCTGAAAAATGAAAATTTAAGGGCGAAAAAGTCGAAAAACACGTTTTTTGGCACTTTAGCGCCACCTGCTGTGCACATTTTTTGTTTTACAACATTGCACCAATGACAATAATTGTAGATAACGATGCCCTCTACATTTTTGTTCAAATAAATTTTTCTGTAGAATGCATAGTTTTCGAGAAAAATGCATTTCAAAATTTTTTTGAGTTTTTTCAAAAATCCACAGACGGATCAGGTGGCCATGCCCAAGTAAGCTTTCTTACATCATCTTCTAACGACTCACCAACTTTCATCCAATTGGTAATTTTTGTACCATTAATTTGACAGATTGACTGAACTAAATATAAATTTTCAAGTCTTCTTCTTCTTTTAAATTATGGCTTCTCTTGATAGAAATTTTCAAGTCAATCCTTAACGAACGATAATTCTGTCATAAATATGTTATTGTCTAAATTATAATCTCATTCATGACATAGATCACATAATACGATACTACTTATTAAGGAGACAGATCATTTTTCAACATCTTGTTTATTTATTTACTAATAACAACGTGCAGAGAATGTTTAATCACCACTTCTTGTAAATAAAGTCCTACAGACCGGTTTAAAGTTATGACAGCGATATATAGCGTCTTTACTACTACTTGCTTAACTAAAACCAAGCATGGTCGTGCTGGTGTGAATTTTTTATTTAACCTTTGCTCATTTTTATTAGGGCCTGCTACCTTAAATATAATTTTATTGCACTTGTAAAACAGCTTATTATACGTGTATTATTTAGAATTGTATTTATCTTGATGTCAAAACTCATCCATAGTCAGCTGAGACTCAAAATATATTTTGTTGCCGTCACTGAATTCGATGACGAGGACTATAATAGCTATATTTCGCTATCGGACTTTGCAATACATTGCAATGGTTTGAAACAGAAACAGAAACAGAAACTTTTTTATTCAATATAGATTATAAATAATGCTTATTGAAAGTCACTCCTTTGTATAATTACCACTGGTTCGAAAAAAAAACCTCTGTCCTGGGAAGAACCAGCAAGAAACCCAGCGGGACTTTTTTTTTTAAAATAACAGCTTACAATCATGTATGTTACACAAATTAACAACACAACAAATTAGAAATAGCTTGGTAGCGATCACCTCATTTCCAGGGGTTATTATCATCTATAAATTCTTTAATACTATAATAACCCTTTTTATACAAACTTAGTTTAATAAAGTTTTTGAACTTTGAGCAGGTCAAATTTTGTATATTTTCTGGAATTTTGTTGTAAAAGCGTATACATCGCCCCAAGAATGAATTACTGACTCGATGGAGTCGAGTAACCGGTACTACTAGCTTGTGTCTGTTCCTAGTATTTACAGAATGAATATCACTTATTTTTGTAAAACTACTTTTATTTTTGTGTACGTACATTACATTTTCATAAATTTATTGAGAGGCCAAAGTTAATATATTAATTTCCTTAAATTTTTGTCGCAGCGACTCTTTAGGCTTTAAATCATAAATTGCTCTTATGGCCCTCTTCTGTAAAACAAATATAATTTAGTGTCAGCTGCGTGTCCCCATAGCAAAATACCATACGACATTATGCTATGGAAATAGCTAAAGTAAACTAGTCTAGCTGTTTCAACACTAGTTAGACTTCTAATCTTTTTTACGGCATATGCTGCAGAACTAAGTCTGCTTGCTAGTTTTGATATATGGGGGCTCCATTGAAGCTTCGCGTCTAGTGTGATTCCAAGAAAAATGGTGGTATCTACAAGACTCAGTTTCTCCCCATTTAAAATTACATTAGTATTTAATTGTTTGACATTTGGAGTCATAAATTTTATACATTTCGTTTTAGTGCCATTTAAATGCAAATTATTAACATTGAACCAATTTACTAATTTAGATATAGCATTATTTACTTCGTCATATTTTAACAATTGTCGACTTAATTTGAAAATTAAAGAAGTGTCATCTGCAAATAATACTATATCATGGTTATCTCCTACTATGTAAGGTAAGTCATTAATGTATACAAGAAACAGAAAGGGGCCTAGAATTGAGCCTTGAGGCACGCCCATCTGTACCATCGACCCGGAAGAACTCATACTGTTAATGACAACTTTTTGCGTTCTCTTACTTAAATATGAAATAATTAATTTAAGAGTATCACTTCTTACACCATAGTGTTTAAGTTTCCTGATTAATGTTTCATGGTGAACACAATCGAAGGCTTTGGATAGGTCACAAAATATACCCAAAGCATCCTGTGAATTCTCCCATGCATTAAATATATATTTAATCAGCTCAACACCGGCATCAGTTGTCGAGCGACCCCTTGTGAAACCAAATTGATTTTTATGAAGTAAATTATTTATATTAAAGAAATTTAACATTTGATGAAGAATAATTTTTTCAAAAATCTTACTAAGTGTTGGTAGTACAGAAATAGGTCTAAAATTAGCGGGGTCTAATGTACTACCAGATTTAAATAAAGGTATTACTTTACTATACTTCATTAAATCAGGAAACACACCAGATTCGATACTAGTATTAAAAATAGTAGCTAAATGAGGCGCGATTGTATCTATTATAGACGCAATAACTTTAACGGAAATCCCCCACAGATCCGCAGTTTTCTTAACATCAATAGTTTTAAAATATTTTACAATATCTTTTGATGATACTTTATGAAATGTAAAATTCTTTGTACACGCATTTACATTTTGTTTAAGTAATGATTCGGCGACCGCAGGAGAAGAATTCAGTGACTTAGTGGTTAATATCGGAATATCAGTAAAATATTTCTCAAAAACCATTGCAACGTCCTGATCTGATTCGGTTAATTTGTTATTAACACTTAACTGGTAGTTTGAATTGCGAGAGTTAATCTTGCTTAAGGGTTCACTTTTCACAAATTAAATGTATAATTGTATGAATGTTGTTTGAAAGGTTCGTATTCGGATCTCCGTTTATTGATTATATAATATTTGATTAAACGTCTGGATATGTATGATATTCTTTACAATTATTTTTTATTCAATGTTATAAAATCATTTATTTTCCATCTTTAATCCGTCACCAAAGGCGCCGTCGATGAGCAGGGTGCACCGTACGAATGAAGTTTACAAAGAATATTAAACTCAACATATCATATGTTTTAATTATTTTTTCATAAAATAACAATTTATAAGCATACTACATATTATATTTGACGGCTCTGTGACGGAGTGGCTTAGCAATGAGTTGCAGCGCTAAGGGCCGCGGATCGTATCCCGCACGGAACAAGTATTTGCATGACCTACAAATAATTGTTATGTGTTGGATGTTTGTCCAAATCATTTATTTATTAGTTTTAGGTTTAAAGAATTTGTTCTCACAAAAAGATTACAAAATCCACTTACATGAGAAGAATAATATAAACTTAATCTAGGTAACGGTCACCGTATTCACAGTTCCATCGTGACACTCTCCGAAATTACAAGTCAGTAGCTTTCAAGAATGTAGTTGTGCAATTGAGACTTGCATTTGTTAAAGGAATCTATATTTTTAATATGAGAAGGTAGGCTGTTATAAAAGTGTGCTCCCTCAAAGGTAATATTTTTTTTTCCATAATTTGGTACGTGTCTTTGGCAATACGAGCAAGCTAGGTCGACGAAGACTGCGTTTGGATATTTGTGACTTTTTGGTAAAGGACAAACTGGTTTGGATGTTTTTACTCATGATCTTCCTAATTAGAATGCAAGTGCTATATATATAAAGTTGTCGAATGTTCATTATTTTTGTGTCCTCAAAAATTTTACGAGTCGATGTTAAGTATGGGTAGGAGAAAAGTATTTTTATTGCTTTATTTTGAGCTCTTTGTAGTTCCTGCAATTTCGTTTTGGCGGCACTGCCCCATATTTCTATTAAATATAATATATGAGATTTGATAAGTGAATTGTAGATATTGAAACGTAGTTTCCTAGGTAAACATTGATTTATGTTACGGAGTGAACCCGTTAGCGACGATAATTTGCTTTTTATATATTCTATCTGTTTGTTCCATGTTAAATTACTATCCATTCTCAGACCAAGATATTTTTCACAAGTTTTTTGTTCGAGTGGAATATTGTCAATTGTTAAAGGAGTATGCGGGGGAATTATTTTATTTTTCGACTTGTAGATAATAAAGCATGTTTTTGAGATGTTGATTGTTAACAGGTTGGACTAAAACCATTCAAACAATATATTAAGGTCTTCTTGAGCTTTTGAGATGATTTCGTCCATATTAGTACCGAAATAAAATAGGCATGTATCGTCCGCGTTCAAAGTTAAATGGCCGTGTAGTCTTAAATCCGTTATATTGTTAACATAGATAAGGAAAAGAAGGGGCCCCAATATGGACCCTTGTGGGACACCATATCTAATGGGTTAGGTATTGCTTTGGTTATTATCTATTTTGACTATCTCTAATCTATTTGTTAGGTACGACTCAAACATTTTAAGGGCACTACCTTTGATACCAATCTGCTCTAACTTTTTTAAAAGTAACTGGTGACTTACGGTATCAAAGGCTTTTTTCAGGTAGATGTAAATGCCTAGAACAATCCTTTTTATATCCAGGTTTTCTTTTATTTTTGTTGTTAAATCTACCATTGCCGCAGTTGTATTGCTTTTTGACCGAAAACCGTACTGACGTGGAGATATAAAGTTAAAGGAATCAAGGTAACTAGATAATCGGTTATGTATTACTTTTTCTAGGATTTTCGACAATATTGGTAGTACAGAAATAGGGCGATAGTTTCCTGGGTCGGTTGTGGGCCCGGATTTGTAAATTGGTGTTACTTTTGCAACCTTCAAAGTGTCGGGAAATTCGCCGTCAGTCATAAGTTTGTTTATTGAATGTGTCAGGCCTTCAGAGATTAGATCTTGTAAACATTTTAGGACTTTTGTGCTGATTTTGTCTATTCCACTACTAGTATTGGGATTTAGGTTGTGAATAATTGTATTTATTTCATTTGCATGGGGTAAAGGCAGACAGTTTATGATCGTTTATTTTTTGTTGTATGAAATCAGGATTCAAGGTACTATCGTGATATTGGTTAGGTATTTCGTTTGCTAATAGAGAACCTATATTAGAAAAATATTTGTTAAAAATATCACAAACTTCATCTATGTCGCTAATTAGTTCAGAGTCTATTAAGAGCTTTGGAGGAGCACTACTTTGTTTTATTTTGTTATTTGCTAGGTTATTTATAAGAGCCCACATCTTTTTAGGATTATTAGTATATTTTGTAAATAGTTTATTGTAGTAGGAATTTTTCGTATTTTGTATCAGTTTAGCTATTGTGTCTCTTTTTTGCTTGTATTCTTGTTCTAGTCTCTTGTCATCCAGATTTTTTTTGTGTTGCCACCATAGGTAGTTCCTTTGGGCAATCCCAGTGATTATATCACTGTTGATCCAGTCATTTTTAGGGGGGTACAGTTATTACTTCAAACTACAGTAAAACTCGCTTAATACGATCACGTTTAATACGATTTCTCGTTTAATACGCCATTTTATGTGAGTCCCTGCAACTTGAGGCATGTTTTCATACACTTTTAACACGCTTAATACGATTCGTCATCCGTCTAATACGCCATCTGGGTCGGAAAAGTTACGTTTGCTAGTGATTTGTAAAGCGAAAAATCCACGTTGCTTCAAAAACGTGAAATCGCTCCCTGTAACCTATGATGCACAATTTCGAGCTTGGATGACTGACCTTCGTTTTATTAACTGGTTAAAAGCTTTAGATGATCACTTCCAGATTAAATGTAGACGCATAATTCTCTTCATTGATAACTCTAACCTCTCACCCTAAAGATGGTAAACTAAAGAACATCAAACTTGTTTTCTTACCTCCGAATGCGACAAGCAAGTTGCAACCGATGGATCAGGGCATTATATAAGTCCTTAAACATGGCGACAGAACACGATTGATGCATCGCTATCTTAAGGAAATGAAAGACCCTGACTGCAAACGACCCTTGACTGTGCGTGACGCGATCCTAAACATTGCAGCGGCATGGCAAGCAATTAAGCCTGAAATCATACAAAATTGTTTCAAGAAAGCAGGTTTCCGAAATAATGAAGCTGATGTCGTTTTGGAAGAAGAACCCACGATACTGCAGGGTTTTTCTGGAAATTCTTCCATTGATGACGATGTTGCACCCTACGAAACCTGTTCGATCGAAGATCTTATTCAAGATGTGAGTAACACCCAAAAAGAGGCCCTAAGTGATGAAGATGAAGGAGAGTCAATTCCAATTTTGTCAAACACAGAGGCATTATCAGCAGTAAACGATTTAAGGCGCTATGTATCTTCTTTCGGCAAAAGTGAAGACGCACTACAAAAGTTAAATTATATTGAAAGCCTTGTCATTAATAACGCATCAAAATCTTTTTGTCAAAGCAAAATAAATGATTATTTTAAGTAATGTCATTATAAATAATAATTAACTATGATGTAACGTATTTAAATAGATATACATATGCACAACATCATAACTTTCTAACAAATTTCTCAATACGTATACCTATAATTCAATACCTACACAATATTTGTCCTATCCCGCATAATACGCTTTCCCGCTTAAGTCGCGATTATGGCTGGGTCCCTTCAAAATCGTCTTAAGCTGGTTTTACTGTATATATAAAACAGTTAAGAATCAATTTATGCAGAAATATATATGAGCAAAATAAACTGTTTATAATTTATCATATAATTCTATACGTATTCATGTTCATGTGGTAGAGTCACATTGAAACATGAATGTTGTACGCGTCGGCTTAACTAGGGATAACATAAATATACATAAACACTCACGCCTGTCACCCAGAGGGGTAGGCAGAGACTACGGACTTCCATTTGGCACGATCCTGACACACCTCTCTCGCTTCCTCCACATCCATATGCCTACGCACACACGCTCGTCGGTTAAGGGTACTCCTAATCTGGCCCATTTTTAATGTATCGCCGATTTGGTCGATAAACTTTCGTCTAAGGCGTCCCTTCCCGACCCTGCCGTTCACTTCTGCAACATAAATTTGCTTTGTCACTCTTTCCTCTTTCATTCTTTTTACATGACCAAACCACCGAAGCATTCCTTTTTTAATCCTGGTCACAACATCATCTTGCAAAACACACTTTTCTCTTATCACACTATTTCTCACCCTGTCATTTAGATTCAGCCCTAGCATACTCCTTAAGGACCGCATTTCTACAGCATTTATTCTACTCTCATGCTTCTTCTGCCAGACCCAACTTTCATTACCATACATTAGAGTAGGGACTGACACAGCACTATGAATTGCCATACGTGCCTTATTTGACACATTCTGACTCCTCATAATAGCGTGTAGAGCCCCATTCACTCTATTTCCTGCGTTCACTCGTCGTTCTATGCCCTTATCACATCTACCATCCCTACTAAAAAAACATCCCAAATATACAAACTCATCCACTTGCTCAATCAACTCCCCTTTCGTCTTACTTGCGTTCCCTTTCATACCCCTTTCTTTCAATGACAAGTTCATTAAAGTAACCATCATTTGCAACTCGACCGCCGACGATGCAAATATGACTTGATCATCGGCTAACAGATCATAGTTAACTCATCCATTCTCAACCCACATTCTTCAACTTTCAAAGTTTGCAAACAACTGTCCATAAATAGGTTAAACAGCCACGGGGAAGCTACACATCCCTGTCTGACACCTTTATGTATGCCAAACCAGCCCGAGTAGACCCCGTTGATCCTGACACAAGCACTAGAGTCCCTATAAAGGGACCTCACTGCCTGTATCAAACCAGCGCTCAACCCAAATGAGTTCAGTGTTTGCCATAACACATTCCTGTCCACTCTGTCATAAGCCTTTTCCAAGTCCATGAACGCACAAAAAACTTTCTGGTTTTTGGCCAAAAACTTCTCCGCAATCATGCGCATGGAAAAGACTTGGTCCGCGTACACCCCATCCCCTTTCTAAATCCAGCTTGCACATCTCAAGATGATAACAATGCATCTGCACAATATCATATATTATTCTATTCCATATCATACCACCATATTACTTCATTATAATATGTCCGTTCCATATCTTCCCGTAGGTGTCGTAAAAGGCGACAGAAGGAAACTGAGGCAGAAGATGGGCAGCAGCATCTTTCCGATAACAGCAGAAAGCAATAAAAAAACTACGGTTGACAACCCGCTCGCCAAGCGTGGCAACTATGCGACACTAATCAACGGCCCCCAGTCCCCGGCGACCCCGGTATTCCAGGCTACGGTGGCGACCATGGTAGCGGCAGGGCAGGGGGTGTTAAGAATCTCCGGTGGAGGTTCGGTTGCCACCTACGACGACTCGACCATGCAACTTATAAAGCACGCACCCTGAGGAGAAGATCCTGGAGCTGGAAGAAGGGATAGACAATTTGCACTGGAATATTAGAGGATTATCCGAGGTCCGAAGAGAGGGGGAGGACACGGTAATCTTCGAAACCGAGAACTTGTTCTAACACCGGTAGGGCGACCATCTGTCCCAAAGACGTGTCGGATTTATCGTCCACAATTCCCTCGTTAACAACGTTGTGAAGATTGGGAGTGTGTTTTTTTGACGGTTTCTTTTGTTAAAAATACCGTATATACTTTTGAAATATACATTTAGTAAAAAGCTGCTATTTTGACATTACAAACAGACACTTCAATTTCATTTATTTGTATAGATTAAAAAATGAAAATTAAGATGATATAGATCGTTACCAGTAAATGGTTAACACAAAAAAATAGTGCTATGTTTTTGCGTGACTCGTTTGAATAGATGAATTCTCTACATCGCACAGCTCTACCATGCGGCTTCAAATAACTAAAATAATTGACATCCCTTATTTGTCGCATAGTTAATAAAATGATATCAAGCTAAGAACAAAAAAGGTAAGAACATATTAAGAGGCACTAAAACAACTCAACTTTTCAGGGTGAGGAAAAAACCTTCTTTTTTATAACCTACATAATATTCAACCTAACAACAACTAACAGTCTATATCAGTTTAAAGCGGTCACTGTTATAATTTTCAAACAGAGAGAACACTACAAGTATAAAAAAAGAATAAAATTGGGATGTTTCTTGCAAATATTTGAATTTATTTTCGAATATAATCATCTTCATCATCATTACAGCCCTTCACAAGTCCACTGCTGAACATAGGCCTCCCACAAGGAATGCCAGAAAGCACGGCCCCGAGCCACCTGCATCCATTGACTTCCTGCATATCTTACCAGGTCGTCACTCCATCTAGTGGGTGGACGCCTTACACTTCGTCCGGCGGTACGAGGCTGCCACTCGAGAACCTTTCTTCCCCATCGGTTGTCGGTTCTTCGAGCTATAAAGCCGGCCCATTGCCGCTTCAGTATACTAATTCGTAATATCGCTCACTCTGGTTCTACTGCAGATATCCTCGTTTTTAAGTCTATTACGCAAAGAAACGCCGAGCATAGCCATCTCCATAGCTCGCTGAGCAACATTGAGCTTTCTCATACGACCTGCTGGTCGACCATGGTGGTGGTGAAGGACCATGTCTCAGGTCCATAGATCATCACTGGCAACACGCACTGGTTGTACTATCTAGTTTTGAGGTTTTGAGGTATATCTGACGAGAAGATGTATCGTAATCTCCTGAACGCTTCCCAGCCGAGTTGAATCCGTCGATTGACCTCTCGGCCAAAGTTGGACTTACCTAGTCAGACTATTTGTCCCAGGTAAACATACTCGTCAACAACTTTGAGCTTATTGCTCCCAACAACTACCGACATAGGTGTGACATGGACGTTAAACATGGTTTTTGTTTTGTCCATGTTCATCTTAAGACCTATCCGTTGGGAGACACTATTGAGGTCATTGAGCGTAGTGCTTGGGTCCTCCAGCGATTCTGCAACAAGGACTATATCGTCGGCAAATCGAAGGTGAGTGATGTACTCGCCATTGATGTTAATACCGCATCCTTTTCAGTGCATTAGCTTGAAAACGTCTTCCAATGCAGCGGTGAAGAGTTTCGGGAATATAACGTCACCCTGTCCTACACCTCTCTGCAGTTGGATAGGTTTCGTACTCTGATTCTGTACTCGGATAGCCATCGTAGCTCTTCAGCACTTCGATATACCGACAGTCAACTTGGCACCACTGAAGGGACTGCAGTACCGCCCAAATTTCGACGGAATCAAAGGCTTTCTCATAGTCCACATACGCAAGGCAAAGTGGCAGATTATACTCCTCTGTCTTCTGTACAATCTGCCGCAGGGTATGTATGTGGTCTATGGTACTAAATCCTTTTCGGAAAACGGCTTTTTCGGGAAGCTGAAGTCGGCAAGTTTGCGTGCGAAACGATTCGTAATGACTCTCGAAAACAGCACGTAGACGCGGCTCAGAAGGGAAATCGGTGTGTAGTTCTTCAAGAGAGCATTGTCGCCATTCTTGAAGAACAAGATTACCGAACTTCTGCTACACGCCTCCGGAGTAGTGCCACCATGGAGGACGGAATTAAAGAGCTTCTGAAGGACTTCGACTACCGGTTTTCCACCCGCTTTCAAAAGCTCCGCTGTAATTCTATCCTCGCCCGGGGACTTGTCGTTTTTAAGGAACATAATATTATATTATCAAGTAATTGTGAAACTAAAGTACCGGATATTATGATACCATTTGTATCAAAATATTTACATTATTTTTTATACTCGTATTAAAAAGTGCTTTAGTGAAATTTTAATTTTAAATATTTAATAAAATGACGTAGGCACGTGATGGCGGAAAAAGAAAGTGATTACCTCAATTGGTCCCGCAGCGTGAGTGTCTTAATAGACGGCTGTTATTTTGATACCCGATGGTGAAGTGACCATCTCATTAACAAGCGTTAAACACCGAAGCCGGCGTGAAGCATAGGTGCGAGATCTTTTGCTGTGATCGTGACTGCACCTGTCAAACATGAGATTAAGGCAAATCCTGCTCAACAATGGAAGAGGCTCATCTGCAGCACCGATGACGAAGAAAAAGAAAAAGTCATGCACGCATATATATATATATAGCTTTTTACCTAAGACTCCGATCCTGGATGAAGGAAGAGTTCTTAGATTTTTTATTTGTAGGATAAAGGTTACAAACAAGCGCACAGTCCACCTACTAGTAAATGGATATTGTGGCTCATAGACATCTTTAACAATCCTCGATTAGTAATCAAAATACAGATGCGTTGTCACCCCTGAGGACTGAGATGGAATACTTCATTTCCAGTAAAAAGGGTCTCAGTTTCACTTACCATATGAAACACAGCAGCATTAAGCTGCTATTTTACGCTGGTATTTTGTGAGAGCGTGGTCCTTCCCCGGTGAAGCCGACCCATTCGTGCTACAACAATAATATTGTTTCAGCATGGCTCTACCACGTATTATATTGATGTTATAGTATTGATGATTATATTAGTTCAATCTTGATTATATTGGTTACCTCGTTGGTATTGTGGTCATAAGTGCGACTGCTGAACATCTGGTCCCGGGTTCGATCCCTACTTGGTCGGGCTGAAATTAATTATGTTTTTCTGCCAAGAAATTGCCAGTATCAGTCAGCCCCTTCCCCCCAGCGTCTGATCTTTACTCGGTTGTGTCGGATTGCCGTACCATCGGAATATGAGTTATAAATGATTTTATACACATGTGTGCGTGCATTCTACATTCTACAATAAGATGAGCATGGTCTTGACTAGCTTTTTGCATCTCTTTAAAAGTACGCAGCGCTCCGTCTATATTTCTTGGTTAGTCTAAGTTCTGAATAAAAATTTTCATTTCATTCACGTGTTCATAGAAGTGAATGTTCCTCATTTATTGAAACTAGTTTCGCGGATTTATTCGTGTTTATTATTATAATACATTATTTTGAAATATCAACCTTTAAAATCCTGTACAGGACAACTGAGCTGTTCAACGTTCAACCTACAGCTTTTAAATGTCTTGAAGTCTTATAGTGATATGTTTCGATATGAAGTACATTTTATTAATTTTAAGATTTGTGGCAGTTGGTTGCAATCAATCATCTTCTTAATAATCAATTTTTTTAAATACTCGAGAATTATTCATATCGGAATTGGTGTTTTTGCGAAAATTTGTAGAGTATCAAATGTGATAAGTTAAGCGTGTGGTTTCACCTGAATAAAAGAAATCATAGTAATGTACGTGAGGGTAATATGGTCACCTTAAGCTTTGCCGCCCTACAAAACAAAAACTAGGAGGATGATAGAGAGGAAAACACAAAATCGTATACTATAACTAATATATTAAGAAAAAAAAGCAAACAATCTTTGATAATAATTAGGAACACTTCGAAAAATCAACTTAAAAAAACCTATCTACACTACACAATACTAAAATTGACTAAAATATTTACTACTAGCTGTTCCTCGCGACTTCGCCCGCGTGTTATTTGGGATTTTAATTTTTTTGCGCGGAACCCTAATTCTTTTTCTAAAATAAAAGTAGCCAAAGTTACTCCTTGTGACATCAGCTATTTGCCAGTGAAGATCCCATCAAAGTCGGTTCAGCCGTTTCAGAGATAAGCCGGAACAAACAGACAGACAGGCAGACAAAAACTTTAAAAATTGTTGTTATTAGTACCGTATATACTTTCATATGCGTTTAGTAAAAAGCTGTAATTTTGACATTACAAGCAGACACTTCAATTTTATTTATTTGTATAGATAATATCAACTGTCAAATTGGCCATAAAGCTGATGAAGAGCTATCGTATCACAAAGCCTTCTATGTAAAAAGGTCTGTGGTTTTAGAGTTATAAGAAAGTGACCATATTAACCTCATACTTATTTTAATTTTTAAGCTTCCTGCTATCATTGTTGTACCATTGCGAACACTGCATACCCACTTAGAGTTATTGTGTCGAGGTAAGCTTTCCGGACTAGTTAGTATTTAAATCGAAGTAATTTTATAAGTTAATTTTTCCAAGGTAAGTAACTACAAAATTCGTGATATCCAAGATTTGCGTCTCGAACATTCTGTTATTTACCTCCACATTTCCTCCTTGCAAATCAAAAGTTACATTATTTGTATTTTATAGATTTTTGTAATATAATATCTTTTTTTTTCATTAAGCATTTAACAATTTGCATATGCATAATTTATTAAATAATAATAATAATAATTTTAAAACGTATCATATAGTCAATATCTATCTTAAATTTTACTTCTACGGTTATAAAGAAATATGCGAAAAACGTTGAATATCTAATATTAGACTATAATATCATAAAACTATTACTATTACTACAGGCAGGCAGTGAAGCAGCTTTAAAGTTAGAAAGTAGATTTTATACCTTTCACCGCCGTACAATATTGAACCCTTTTAATAAAATGCCAAGAACACACAGCAAATACTTAACTGTTATAACTTGTTCGAAATTTGAAAATTTAAAAAGTAATTGCAACAACATTTTTTTTTTCTTTAACCGCTGTGGTTGTTATATTTTACAGAGGCGAGTCCAAAAAAATATTCTTTTGTTGCAAAATGTACTTATAAAAATTAGTTATATAGCACTATTATTCAAATCAATAAAATAATGTTTCTGTTCCAAACATAATTTAAATAGAAAGTAGAAGTAGGCCGCCTCTATTATTATCTATAGAAAGTAGATCTTACGACGAAATAGCTAAACATATGTTATATTTGACTTCTTACATACACGCGCAGAAGCAAGGTATCATAATAACTATTTTATCAATACATGCTTACAAACAATAAATGACACTGTTTTTGTATCTCCTATTAAGCTTCTTTAATGCAGTTAATGCTCAGAGTTTTAGATTATAGGATCATGTTTTGAAAACATAACTTACCTTCTCACAAATGAGAAAAATCCTTTAACAAACACGCGAAGCTCAAAGGTACTTTCTATACTTAGAGAGAGTGATCTTTATAAGATAATTAATAGAATCAGGCGTTACTTTATGGAAATCCATTATATTAAAGTTGGTAAAAATTACCTCGCGTACATCCGCTCGATAAAATAAAATGATGTGTCTTACCTAGTTTGATGAGCACCTCCCGCCCTCCCTCAATTGCGTGCACTGTCCTCGTCACCAATAATAAAAAAACGCTAGGACGATCAGCCACTACATCACCAGAAGATGCATTGTGTAGAGGCGAAACACGTCGTATTGTCTTCAGTGGTGTGTCTTTCCTAGTGTAGTGATATTGGCAGTAGTGGTGCTAAAATTAGTGGTGACGGGGATAGTGCACGCAATTGAGGGAGGTGATCTTCAACCTAGGTAAGACACATCATTTTATTTTATCGAGCGGATGTACGCGAGGTAATTTTTACCAACTTTAATTGATCATTATAAAACAAGAAGTTCGAAGTGATTAAATTAATCTAAAAGTTAAAACTATAACCTTACATAGCAGATAATTTAAATTACATATTTTGCTCGTAAACAAACCGAATTAATCACTAAGCATACCACGCTTCTTCATTCGTTTGATTAATTGCTTATATAGCTCGGAATAGGTGATTTCTACTTTCTATTTATCTATCGCGGAAGTCCAGGTTCTCCAATTTTCCACATGGCTGCTGATAAAACCTCATTTCACAGAATCATTAAATTGATCGCAAATTGCCAGATTTGCGTTTGTATGGACAACATCAATGGTGGTTGATGCTGGAACTGGACAAAGAGTATATAATCACTACATTTTACGTGGTGGAACTGGTTTTAAAATGACATTTCATTCAAGGAGTATGTAAGGGTAAGACAACATTATCGCTAAGCAGTACTGCATCCATTGTTGTGTTCCGCGAAGTCGAAGAGAAGAAGTCGTAATTATAGTCCTGAAGAATGTTCCACTATCAGATGGACTGCGAGCTCGTTTCTCACTCGCATGATACTTAAAAAAGAATGGTTGGTGCGACCTTGACGTGGTACTAGTGAATCACAGCGGCGAAAGTGGGAGAAATGTGCCGCCGCGCCCCGCGCGCCGCTCACTTTTACTTTCCAGCGTGGCGCAACCAACGGCGGCGCCGCAGCGCCACTCGCCCGGCGCCCGCGGCCCGCAGCGCCGTCGCGCCGTATCACCACCGCGCTCCCGCGAACGTGACTGTGACTGTGCCCGGATTACAGTGCTTCCTAGTGTCACGCAGCCCTGGATTCAGTTTGAGTGTACGCGACGAAAGTCGAAACCGGGTCGCCGATAACCGTATTGTGCAAGCACAGCGCGCGGAACTCGCGCGCGGCCTCGCACTCTCCCGCAGGAAACGTGTCGCAAGTGTGGAAGTGGCGCAAGCGCCGGGAAATCGCCCTGCGCTTCTGCGCGCACCGACTCCCTGGATTGCCTGCGCGACACTGACGGATTTTCATCTAACATTGTTCCTCGGTAAGACAACGCAGTGCGGTACGGTTCTGTTTTCAATATACAGGTGTAGTCGTTTATGTTCCCATTAATAAGGGAATGAACGTAATCATTTTATCCGTGACTGAAACAACTACATCCCGCGTGACAAGATCTAATCTGCGGAGATCGCAGTGAAGGGGACACGAGAGTGGCACTAACACACGCAAAGCGTATACCATTAGCGTCACCGGCGACTGAACTTCGGCTCAGGTGTCGGAAACTCAACAAATAAAGAAGTGAAATATCCAAGGACAATACAACTTTCAAGTGATTTCGCGCGCGGCCGACAATAAAAACTTCGTAACGCGGCTGCGCAACCTCACGGTCTTACTTTCGACGTGTACACCGCCACAAGCCTCGCTCGACGAACCGCGCTTTCGATAGTTATTACAAAACCTTCATACCGATTTTTCTTTAAAAAAAAATTACTAACAACCATTTAGATAAGACAGAGGAGCTCTTCTTTTAAATACAAGTAATGATTTGTGTTATAATCTCTTGTTTTGTGACAATTGACAACACTGAGAAAACCTTCACCCGCCATGACTATTGGTATAGCTACTGTCATTGAAGTTGTCACAGGCAACACGTGACAACCAATTGTCAAAATGGTGGCTGTTCTTGTAAATACAAGAAATTTTCTTTGACCTTTAACATCGTTTTGAAGGAAACTTACAGTCGCTGTAACCATTACAATTATATACTGTAATTGGGCTAAAGTTGCTACAGGCAACACGTTATAACCAATTGTCATAATTTAGTGGAACTGAAAGGGACGCGGTCCAAGGCTAGTTGGATAACAAATTTTTGTTCAATATTAATAAACGACATCTAAGGTTGCAATTGTGGGAGCTCTTAATGTAGACGCGGTTGAATTATTCTCCAATTTGATCATCTTAATACGAGACGCTTTCACATTAGTCGAATACGTAATTAATATGGTCAAATCCAATCGAAAAGAGATGCAATTGCAATATAATATCGATGATATAATTGATATTAGACTATGAATCGATCATAACAAGGCGAATCTTCTTTTCTTTCTAGACGATACTTTTAAAACAAATCAAATGATAAAACAAACGGCAAATGACTATACCTATATATTAAATGATTATAGCATATTATTTATTACAAATGTAAAATATAGGATAAATAACGTTATAAATAAAACTATAAAATTTAAATCAAAGCTAGAATCAGTAGATATGCTAATTACATATACTCGGTATCGAGTAAAATTTTAATTACGCAACGAAAATATAAAACTTTCATTTTCGAATGAGGTGGTGTCGTTAAATGTCAAGATTAAGATTTACGATTAGTGTCGCGATTTGCCAGTGACAAAAGTACAATGCATACACTTACACTTTAGACTTTCACTCGGAGAAATGCTGACGCGAAAGTGTCGGTCCAGCGTTGGCTACGCAACCGAATCTCACGGATGACTTCGTGCTCACAACGATTCTTTTGTTATAGATGCAAAAGGTTACCGGGTTAAACGATGAAAAAAATTGTACAAATACTTATACTTATTAATCAATATTTAATTAGTTCGACAATATATTATTTTTGCGTTGTTACTGTTTGGGCCTGCGCTAAGCATAACTCCATCCTGACCTTATTCCCGTCAAGCTATTATAATAAGGTTATTGAGTATTTCGGCTTTGTCTTTATGGGTTTGTACCCTTTTTCTACCCACTTCAAAAAGGAGCCGGTACTCAATTCGACTGTATGTTTTTTTTATGTGTGTTAACTTCTTACTGGGTGAACCGATATCGATGATGCTTTTTTATTTAAAAGCTGGTGCTTCCCGTGTGGTCCCATATAAATTTGATCAAGGTCAGACCAATAGTTTTTGAGTTATTCTTAATAATTTACATAGAAGTCGGTTGTACAAAATTTTTAATTTTAAATTAAAAATTTTTGATGGGTGTTTGCTGTATGTGTCTATGGACTAGAGTGGCACTTGTCTTTAGGTGGGCTTGCTTTTTCATGAAATGTTAAACAATATACTCGTATTCATTACATCAGTATCTAAATCATTACTAAAACTGTGGGTTACAAAAGAAATCGAACTTTCAGAAGTCACGATATTTAGACTAGACGTTCTGGAAAGCAATTAAAAAAGTTAAAGTTACAGCATATTATACATCCTCACATTTCTGAGAGGGTTTTAGGGCAAGGAAATGTCCGCCGCGCTGCCCCAATGCTGCGTGTTGACGAACTACATATGCCTTTCGACATATTTTTTTCTTATTTCTCAGACATGCAGGTTTTCTCACGATGTTTTTCTTCACCGCCGAGCACGTGCAATATATAACTTTTAGAAATTTTAACTGTGGATATTTTAAATATTCTATCAAAATTACTTACAAAGTCTTAAAAATATTTTCTAACGTCTTCAAAAAGGAGCCGGTACTCAATTCGACTGTATATTTTTTATGTGTTACCTCATAACTTTTTGCTGGGCGAACCGATTTCGGTGATTCCTTTTGGAAGCTGGTGTTTCACATGAGGTCTCATATAAATTTGATCAAGGTCTGACCAATAGTTTTTGAGTTATTCATAATAATTTATATTGAAGTCGGTTGTACAAAATGTTTAATTTTTAATTATTATATATTATGATGCCATATACCGTTATTAACATAAAATGTATTTTTAATATAATACAAAACTATATATTTCAGATTCTGATTGTACTGTATACGTAGTTTAAGCCAGTGTTCTAGGTGTAGCTCCACCTAAAATGCACAAAACAATAACGCGTTTCGAAATCGTGGCATTCTATTAGCTTGTCTTTTCGATTTTATTTTGAAGAAATGTTTTCCTCACACAAACTTCTATGCTATGCTATTAGTGAACAATGAGCACGATAAATGAAGTTAAATAAAAAATAAACTGCAACCTTAATTCTATATCTAGTTTAAAAAACTCTTTATTAATTATTTTGACAGAGATTTAAAAATATCGTTATAAACAACAGCTTTTAGTTAATCGTTGTTTATTTCTTTTTAATTATTCACTACAACCAATCAAAAGTGCACTGCTGATCGTAGGCCTTTCCTATAGTACCTCATGGGGAGGGAGTTTTGCATAATTGTGGCAATTATGCAAAACTCTTGACAGACGGTATGAGTTTCTGACCGGAAATTTGGATATTTGGAGGAGTCCCATACATGAAGAGGGAGCTGAAAAGGTTTCTTTTTACCCTATCATATCGATTGTCATTATTTAAAGCTCAGTGAGTAGAGTACAAACATATATTTTGTATTCAAAAATTGTCAGTTTTAGACGATTTTTGTAAGGTACTCCAAAACAAAACGTTAGATAGGAACTTGAAATTTCTATATACATATTGTGTACCGTATACTTTTTTTTATAGGAATAGGGTGACAAACGAGCACACAGTCCACCTGATGGTAAGTGGTTGCTGTGACCCATAGACATCTACATTTATCCTCGTTTGCGAATCAAAATGCAGATGCGTTGTCATCCGTGAGGACTAATTTGGAATGCCCCTTTTCCAGTAAAAAGGGTCTCCGGTTCTCTACACTCACCATACGAAACACAGCAGTATTAAGCTGTTATTTTACGCTGGTATTCTGTGAGAGCGTCGTCCTTCCCCGGTCGAGCCGACCCATTCGTGCTACAACTATACTACTAATATAGCTGAAGCATGGCTCTACCACATATAAAATACTGTATTTAAACAACAAATACTGACAACATCGATTCATTACGTAGTTGTTAAGCTGTGATCATAACAAATGAACATTTTTCTACTTAATAAAATACCTAATTAAAAAAAAAAACTAAAACGTAATTACGTACGGAACTTTACGGATTTTATCAAAATATGGTTGGAAATTGAAGCAAAACTTTATTTGTAATGGAGATATCTTTAAACCAATAGCTTAAAAAAATTGCCATCGATACTCTACTAACCCACACAAAAACTTTAGTCTTACGGATATAAACATAAAACATGGCGCATTACATACACAACATGTTTTTTAAAATTTATAATACTATATAAATAACACATTCTTAACTTTATGCTTGATGCTTTCCATAAATTTTTCTAATAATCACAATAATCCATAAAGTAGGTATACTTTCGTCATCGCAACCAGTTTTTTTTTTCGTTGAAATCATAGCATGAATCATTTTCGGTAGTGTTGCACAAATATGCTCATTACAGTAAACACGACAAATTTTCGCGGTAATAACATCTTGAAAACATGTTAAAATTAGACTGTACTATTACCAAACTTCATAGTGCTATCAATATTTTACCGTATACTGCAATTTGCAAAATTCTAAATAGACCATTGTTGTATTACAAATGAAAACGTTCGATGCCGGTACAGTGATAGATAGATAATTCGGATTAAGACAGTTAACTATTAATTACAAATAGACAGTTCTTTATAAGCATAATGAAAGAGCCTGTTCATTCGAAGCACAATACCATGTAACATACATATCGATATTTACTTCTGCGTATGCAAAAACAATAAAGAATACACGACATCGGAGTCATATGTGTGGGAGTCTCTCACTTTGTTGCAGAATAAAGTTTCAATAACAAATTTTTATATTAAAATAAGAGTTGGAAAACAAGACGCAATTAATGCGATTCACACAGAAGCATACCATGAGGCATTTATGTAAGTCGCGCCTTTGGAAGATATTTGCGCAGTTATCCAATCGTGTTCACTAGACAATGAGAGTGTGGAAATGAAAGTGAAATGCTGTTACGTTATCAAAACGGAACGAGTCGCTACTCGCGCCGTATTACTAGGTAATTTTGAATAATGTTGTAAAGCAACCGGTTCTTGAGCTCTATTTGCATCATTTTTGTAAAATTTATTAAAACTAATAAAGCTAGCTGTTGGTGTTTCATCAGCAAATGCAAAATTTATTATATTTTTAGCATTATTTTTATATGAACTACGTATATATTTAAGATTTATATATATATATATATATATATATATATATATATATATATATATATATATATTGGAAATTCGGTACAGCTGTTGTAATTGTTTAATATTTTGCTACTGCAAAGATTAAAACGTGTTGTCTTCATTTTGTCGTCCAAACCTACATTCACTAGTGAGTAGGTACGCGATTTTACAATTTGCTGCTTTTGTAATTCCAGTACAAAAAGAAAATATGCCAATAACCTACATAATCAAGTAATTCCTGTTTCCTTTTGTTTCTTCATCCGAAATTGCGCAAAACACTTCCTCGCTTGTTAATTTGACCGACCACCCACGCTTGATACGTGTCAAACTGCTAAAAACATTATCAACTTTCATTGCATCATCATTGTCATCGAAAATAATTATAGTGTTTGCGCAGCTGCCACCATTTGATATAACAATTAAACTAGCTGCTTTACTAATTAACTTTTGACTAGATTTACTATAGAATTATAATTCTATGAGATTTACAATTTGTTGTTTAACCTTCTTACTCTTAAATATCCCTGAATCCGATAGTATATTACTTTTACTATATACTTAAATAGTATTTTTGTTTATCTCGAAATTTGTTTATGTGGTAGTTACGGAAGCAACAAGATCCAGTTCAAGTATTTTTCTATACGTGGGTTATGATTACTCTTAATTATACTACGTTCGTGTTTGATAATAAAAGTATAATATGGAATCATCATTTAGTCAGTACTGTCATCGTCAAGTAGGTAACAGCAGCGTAGGCGATGGCGGTACACATTGCAACGTGCCGATTCAAATCCAAGGTCTTTCCTAGTGGAAGAGAACGGAGTTTCCTGCGACCGCCTATCTCTGCGCACACCGACACTTGCACGTGCACGCACACTCGCGCACGTGTCGCTATTCTTTGTGTTCATTCTTTCCTAGCTACCGTTGCGAGGCATCTTCTTTTTGTACCGTCCGCCGGCGTTTGATGTTCGAACTTCTGAGCGTTTCGTTATATAGGCGACGGCGATGCGCGCGCCGCGCAGTTACTGTGTCACTGGAGCCCGCGCGAGAGGTGGCCTGCAAGGACTGTACCGCGCCGCCAACCTTTTTTTTCTGTGCGTGCGATGTTTTCACTTTCGTCATTTTGACCAGGAGGCCAGTTTGATTTAACGTCGCTGGCGCACGGACGTGCCTAGGATCGGGCGGTGTGATAATCCTGTGATCGCTGGTGCTGCGTATTCGGATTGTTATTGTTTTTTTTTTACGTATTTATTTGTGAAAGAAATGGCTGTGATGTGTTAATATGTTCGACAACAACGTCCTTCTGAATTTATACCATGAGATTGCGAATAGAAGTGCACTACAGTTGGCAAGGTGAGGTTTTGTTTGTTTACTTTTATTAAATTTTATTAGTTGTAGTAAACGTTGTGGGAGTGTAGGCATATGGTCCGGTGGGACGGCCGTTACAACCTTGTGTTTAATGAACGCTCTATTCGACGCTTCATCCGCCTCTCGAGTCTGCTTGAGCCTCGGCGGAGAGGTTAATAGGTTCACATTAGATGGTGGTTTGCGAAATCGACTGAAGTGAACTCAATGTATGAACGCGCCCGCGCCGCTTTTCCACGCTCAGTTTCACGCGCATTCGACACGCAAAATATACTCGTTGAAACATTAATGCATTCATTGTAATATAAATCTGTTTAATCATCAAATGCTTTATATATACAGATCCATAACATACATTTATACCTACTTAAAATTTTGTTCCAATTTTATAACTGTATTGATTACGTAAAATATAATAAAAATAAAATAAAAATTAAATGACAACTTTCTCTACCCAAACAATAAGCATATGAAAACAATTGGAACTCCGGTGAATAAGGATTATGGTATTGATAAGCTCACAAATTCTCTTTGTTTCTGCACTGAATTATTTTCGAAATTTCGTAATTTCAATACGACTACTTGTACACAATAATAATATAATTATATGTACATTTACGCCATGTAGTGGCGGTATAAGAAAATCCACTACTTACCTCATATCATCCCGTGGGTATCATAACAGGCGACAAAAGGAAACTAAATAGGAGATGAGAAGCAGCATTTTCTCGATAACAGCTGAAAGTAATGAAAAAAAAATTGCGGATACACCAGGCTTGGGTGGCAACTACGATCAGTCTATGGGGAGGCTTATGTGCATCAGTGAACTTTTCCAATGAATATACCATCTATACTCTATGCAAACAAATACATACAAATAAATAAAATTAAAAATTAAAGTGTCTGTTTTTAATGTTAAAATAACAGCTTTTTGCTGAATGCATATGAAAGTACTTATATACGGTACTTATAACGAATACATAATTCTTAAATTTTTTGTCTGTTGCCATGTAGTTGTGGCATAAGAATAGGTATCCACGACAGAAGGAAACTGAAACCGGAGATGGACATCAAGCATCTTCCTGATAACAACTTAATAAAAAAAATGCAGTTGCCGTCCCGCGTGCCTACCGTATCAACTATGACTATCACCCCTATGAGGCAATTTATGGGTGGTTGCTACATGTTAAAGAAATATTGTCACGATCCGACTGACACTTTACCTATGATTTATGTTAGACAAGAACAGCATTCGAATTCACTTCCAACTACTGTCGCAAACTATCTCCTTGCACAAACTATTTAACTTAGTCGGTCTTTAACTCGACTAGTTTTATAAATAGTTGCAGGATTTAACTTTCAATCAGTCTTTCTGAAAGTTTATTTAACCATAGATTAAGCCTAAAACTATCAATAAACCACGTTTTCTATTAAGGCCGAAAATATTTAATTATAGAAAATAATAGTATTATTCAAAATCATCTATCATTGCTTTAATATTCTATAAAAACTATTATCATGGTTTATCGCGATTTCTACGCCTACGGTCGCTACCGTCCCGTCACCTTGGCGATCTAAGCCTAATCTATATGATAAATGTTTAATGTAATGTAAAAACAATTGTAGTAATATTTTGTGACTCGATTCCTATTGCTGATAAAGTATTGTTAGTAGCATCAAAAACATAAACGTGAAAAGGGGGCCAAGTTCGGATCAAACGGCGGTCGGCGTTGTCGGCTTCATCGATAAAAGAGTTGAGATCTGGATGAGTGCCATACGTAGCAACTCCTTTAATCTTAAATTGTTTTAAAAGTAAAATTTAATCTTAAGCTTGTATTAAATATCATCAATTAAAACGTAATTTATTGACTATTAAAACTTGCCGCACCAATACCATTATACCATTGCCGACAACGAATATCAATAATTTGTAGTTTTCAGATTTTTTCCTTTATCAATAAGAAGTGGTATATGTTTCTGATATTCAATTTTCAGTTAATAACCGAAAAACTATAATACGTTAATTCATGAAAATTGGGTTTCTATATATTTAAAGAGCCTTATTAAACAAGTTAGGTATATGTTAAGTTGTCAATATAGCGCTGCTAGTGCCTCACCTTTTTCTTTTCTGAACTTAGCTTACAGATTGCTATGTGTCTAGATATTTTTACTCCAATTGCTGAATAAATAAAAGCAAATAAAAGCAGTTTCTTAAAAAGGTCAATATCAACTACAATTATCCAATTAATTTACCATTTTAATGTCAAAAATACAAATCCTGACGAAACTAATTCGAGAATGACACGCCAATAACAATTTACCAAAAATAAAACATGAACCAATGTCAATGTGGATTAACAAATTCTCGGATTGGGGGCGACTAAATCTAGTCCTGTTTAATCCTCAGAAGACAAGTTTGCGCGTTTACCGCTAAAAAGAACCCATTTGTCGTATCTCCTCAGTTTCAAGGCACTCCCCTTCTTGCCTCAGCCAGTATCGGAATCCTCGGAGTCGACATATCGAGTGACGTGCAGTTTTGTGGTCACTTAGAAGAGATGCCAAATTGGCCTCTAAAAAGCTTGACGTGCTCAGCAGAGCGGGACAGTATTTCATGCCGGCACACCGCTTGCAACTTTACAAGGTGCAGGTTTGGCCTCACATGGAATACTGTTCCCATCTCTGGGCAGGGGCTCCCCAGTGCCAGTTCCTTCCACTTGACCGCTTGGTCGTCGACGATTCGTCCTTTCCGATCGGCTTGATTCATTGGCACTGCGAAGAGATGTTGCATCCCTTTGCATTTTCTTTCGCATCTACCACGGGGAGTGCTCTGAGGAATTGTTCAGATTAATCCCAGCCGCCAAATTTCACGAACGCACATCGCGGCAGAACTCCCGATACCATCCACACTATCTGGATGATTGGCGGTCCACCACTGTGCGATTTAGAAGATGTTTTCTTCCTCGCACGACTTCCTTGTGGAATCGATTACCATCAGCGGAGCGATTACCATTTTTCCGGACCGATACTACTTAGGGACCTTCAAGAAAAGAGCCTACTCCTTTTTAAAAGGCCGGCATCGCATCTGCAATTCCCTTGGTTCCTCTGGTGTTGCAGTTATTCATGGGCGGCGGTGTTACTTACCATCAGGTGAGCCGCATGCTCGTTTGCCGCCTCTCCTATAAAAAAAATTATCGCACTGTGTAAATTTGTTATATTTATTTACCTATTATGTACGCCATCGTTTCTTTTTTATAAAGATTAATGTACAAAAAGTTATTTTATTTGTAGCGTAAATTAAAACACGATTAAGCGTCTAAAAGCATGATAAGCCTTCATGGTGATATGATGTTCCTTCAACAGTTAACAGACTTAAACTGTTCTCATATTATGCTCTTTACAATATTTCCGGTTATTTTAAAATATTTTGTTCACTGGTGTACACGTGGTTTAAAGTGTTGGATTACCATGTGCTTAGCAGTGAAACAAAACATAGCGAGGAATCCTGCATAGGTATCTAAAAAATAAATATTTGAGAATTTTCGTGCCGACCAACACGATTTAGACGGTGCGCCAGAATCATCCCTGCTCCAAAATTTTGGACAGTGCGCTAAGATCATCCCTACCTCAAAATCCCTTGCATTGGACAGTGCGCCAAAATCATGCCTACTCCAAAATCCGCTTAGTGATGAGTAAAAGTACCCAAATATGGGATACCTAATAGGCTGTTAACACAATTAGTTTTCAACCGACTTCAAAAAAGGAGAAGGTTCTCAGTTCTCAGGACTGTATTTTTTATGTGTGTTACCTCAAAACTTTTATCTAGGTGAACCGATTTTGATGATTATTTTTTATTTGAAAGGTGGTGCTTCTCATGTAGTCCCATATAAATTTGATCAAGATCTGGCCAGTAGTTTTTGAGTTATTCTTAATAATATATATTTAATTGACTTCGACTACATTGATGATGATGATGATGAGGGACTCATTTTATTTATATTAAAGTCGGTTGTCCAAAAAGCTTAATTTTACCGCTTGTTACATTTATGACTTCAAAAACAAACTTCTCTACCGCTCCACTACTGCAGCACATTTTAACGGATATCCAAAAAATGTATTTAAACTCGAAATCTATTTCCCTCCGCTCAAAATTGTCCGTGTGATGCAATCTTTATAAATATGTTAATTTTACTCTTGACCTTTTTTTTAATTTATGTTTTTTATAAAACAGTCTGTTAAAATACCACCTTTTGGACTCTTACTATTTTAAAAAGATGTTAAAAATAATAATATATAACACTAGACGTGTACAAATTAATATTACGAATATATGAAATATAGAAAGATTGATGAAACTTATTTTCTACCGACTTAAAAAAAGAGACGGTACTCAATTCGACTGTATGTTTTTTATGTGTGTTACTATTTCATAACTTTTTATTGGGTGAACCGATTTCAATGATTCTGTTTTTATTTGAAAGCTGGTGCTTCACATGTGGTCCCATATAAATTTGATGTTTATTATATGATATATTTCATATTGATTTGAGTCTGACTAATAGTTTTTAAGTTATTCATAATAATTTATATTGAAGTCGGTTGTACAAAGTTTTAAATTATTGTTGTCTGACCCCGCACTGTAATTTAAACCTAAATTTAATAGAAACGTAAGCAATGATTCGCTCTGCAGATATCTTAAATAATTAAAGGTATTATGTACCCTTGAGGTATTATATAAAAGTTATTTAAATACGCCAGAACTTTTTCAAAAATTCTATTTTCAATCAAACATACCTACCTATACCTGAAGGGTTTATTTTTATAAGCATACCGTTACAAATAATGTTGCTTTTTAATTTGTTGCTTGATGAACAATCACGCTCTCTTATGTAAATAATAATAGAAAGACTTATAGTACCTATACGGAGGATACTTCTTATTTATGTGAGAATTTCTTGACTGGGGAAGTCTACCGCACTGCTCCAATACATGTTCGCCGTTATTTTGTGGACAAATTCTAATTGGAAAATTCTAATATGTGTCCTAACATTTTTGTAGGTGTGTAGCGGATCTTTAAGACAGAAGTATTTCATCTGAGAATGTTACTAGCTCGGAGCTAGCACGATGATATTAAATTAGACGCACACAGACCTAATTGGCCCTATCTCCTATAATTTTTGTGATTTTTATAAAAAATAATAGGAGATACATACAATTACAAAAAATAAATCGTGTATTTTTTTAATTGTGTTAAAAGTAATATTAAATCACATTCGTGAAAAAGTTTTTACATATTATATATAAAAAGTTTCAGATTATTTATTTCAAAACAAAAACTAAGGAAAACTATTTAAAATTCCCGAATGTGTAAAGCATAATATAAATAACATAATACGACGTTATTATTTTGTTTTAATGAGAAAACCATTAAAGCATTTTTCGTATTAGAATAAAATATGAAACTAATTAGGTACGCCTCCATTATTTAAAGGCATATATACTCGTTGCGATAATGTTTAATTATATAAAACAATATCACAATTTTCCGTGTCAATAGAATAGGGCTGGCAAACGTCACAACCATTATAATTAGCGATTTTCGTTAAAGGAATGAATCAGTGTATTTTTTATTACATAGAAGTACTTTAAAAGGTTATTATCTTCTTTTCTACCGACTTCAAAAATGAGACGGTACTCAATTCAACTGTATGTTGATGCTTTTTGTGTGTTACCTCATAACTTTTTTGTGGGTGGACCGATTTCGATGATTCTTTTTTTATTTAAAAGCGGGTGCTTCTCATGTGGTCCCATATTAATTTGATCATGGTCTGACCAATAGTTTTTGAGTTTTTCTTAATAATTTTATATTGAAGTCGGTTGTACAAAATTTTAAATTATGTGGTAATTGACGGACTGCCCGATAATCGGACTTTGATGGCTTAATTTAAATATATTTCTAAGTAAATATCGTGGTCTACAACAAATAGTTGAAGAACCACCACCAAAAAAAATTATATCTAGATTAAAGATGATAAAAATTTATTACCAAAGATCTGCGTAATAAAATAAAATGATGTGTCTAATCCAACACCACCACCAGTCGATATTACGACACGTGTTTTGCCTCTAAACGAGCCATCATCAGGTGAAATAGACGTATTATCGACGGTGGTGTGTCTTATCTAGTGTTGTGGTGTTGGAATTAATGGGATTTGTGCACGCAATGAGGGCCACCACTTTTCCACGACTCTTTCTGCCACCAGGGCGGCGCCACTTAAAAGTGAGGTATGATATTTGACAGATTTCATAGCCGAGAAATTTGTTCGGAAAATGTAAAGGGTATTGTTTCTTTCTGTACTATTAGTTATATTTTATATTAATAAGATTAAAAATAAATAAACCAAACCACTGATATTCATTAAAGTAGAAATATTTAGAAAAAGTTACAAATGTGCAAAAAAATAAAGATCAAACCACAGAGGCACTGTTTTGTGTATTAATATAATACTCTAGAAACTAATAAACTTTTATTAAAAACTAATTTCTCAATTAAATGACATTGTGTAACAAAAAACTTTACGTCGGTGTCAACTAGCGACATCTGGTGAGCAGAAAATTATTAGCCCTCATTGAGGGAGGTGCTCTTCAAACTGGGTAAGACACATCATTTTGTTTTATTACGTGGACCTTTGCAAATTAAATTTTAATATCTTTAATATAAGGGATTTCCGCACAGTAACGCCTGATTCTATCTAAATACTCGTATTACATATTATTATAACAGATTTCCACCTATATACTGATTCATCAAGATATCTCTGGAACCATAAGGCCTAGAGATTTAAAATTTGATAGGAATATTCCTTTCGCTGAGTAGAGGTCAGCTAAGAATGATTTTTACGAAATTCCACCCGCAAGGGGGGTTGCGAGGCGTTAATTAAAAATAATCACATTTTCAAACTATAGCTCTTATTAAAGAGGTAGTATGAATACAGACTTTAATGCCGGCTACATACATAGGGAATTCCGTTCCGGGATTCCGAACGGCTCTCTCGGGAATCTTTGAATGTCAAAGGCCGGCCACACACATGCGGAATTCCGTTTTGCCCGCAAAATATCGAACAGAAAACTACCGTACGTGTGTGACGGGTCATAGATTTTATATGAACTTGCTGCGTTCGGGAGTTTGAATCGGAATTCCGAAACGGAATCCCGAAACGGAATTCCGTATGTATGTTGTATTATATATATTTATTGTATGTTCCGCCTTAGACATTCAAAGATAACAACGCAGCTGTAGCCTTCTTTGTTTACTTAACCCTTTATAAGGCTCTGTCCATATTTTGGACACCATAACTTTTAAATTTTCGCGGCTGAATGAAACGTCAGGCAAATTAAATTTTTGTACTCTGTGATTTGACAGTTTGTTAGCAATAACAAAACGAAAAAAAATAAACAAAATCTATGGACGTCATTTCTCGGTGTTTGGGTTATCTTGCAAAATTCGGTGATTTTTGAGTGCTGTGTGTTTATCCAACTTCATCTTCGTGAAAAATGAATAGAAAGGTAAGTTTTATTTTAGAAGATGTTCTAAATATTGTAAATATGGTATAAATGTCTTGATTGTAGTCATTACTTTCATTTTTCAACGAAAATTTCGAAAAATTATGACGTCCATATATTGGACAGAGCCTGTTGGCCTGTCCGGCAAGTGCACTTTTGAATAAACTGCTTTTATGTTTTTTTCCTGTTTCAGATAATACAATTAGATAAACTTGAGGCAACTCTAGAGGAACTTTTTGGCTTATCGGATGGTGAGCATTCGGAAGATGGTTATGAAAGCGATGAACGGGAAAATGAGGCAATTTTCACGGAAACAAGTCAAGAAGAACTCGAAAATATTTTGGATTCTCCGTCGTCTTCTAGAAGCCAAGTTGCTGTCAATTCACCTATACCTTCTGTAAGTGGAGTTTCTGTAATTCAAGATATCAACGAATCGGCACCAGATGATGCCAATAATAGCATTGTTCTGAGAAGCAATAGTTCGGAGCCTGAAACTATTTCAGACACTGAAGAGGAAGACGACGACGACGATGATGATTGGAAGAAAGTGTTTTTCCCTCATATGGCACCTATTGAAAAGTTTGATGATATTCCAGTAAAACCAAAACAGAACTTTCCAAACAGAAGTGGTCCTCATACATATTTTAGATTATTTTTCTCTGAGGAAATCTTGTCTGTAATAGTTGAGCAAACCAATCTTTATGCAGCACAAAACAAGCAGAAGAATTGGGTTGATGTTTCTGTTGTAGAAATCCAGGCGTTTCTTGGAATATTGGTACTAATGGGTGTACATCCTCTTCCAAATTTAGATCTATACTGGGCAACAGATCCACTGTTTTGTGTCCGGGAAATTGCGGATGTTATGACCTCCAAAAGATTTAAAATGATCCTAAGGAACTTGCATCTAAATGATAATACGAAAATGCCTCAAAGGGGTGAACCAGAATTCGATAAACTGTATAAGATTAGGCCTTTAGTCGATTTCATGAATACGGCTTTTCAAAATGCGGCAAGAAACTCTTCATCACAAAGCATAGATGAATGTATGGTGAAATTCAAAGGGCGCAGTACTTTGAAGCAATATATGCCCAATAAGCCCGTAAAGAGGGGCTTCAAAATATGGGCGCGGTGTGATAGCAACACAGGCTATCTTTATGAATATGAAATATATACTGGCAAAAAGGACAACGAAACAGAGTTTGGATTGGGAGCTAGTGTAGTAAAAAGTCTCTGCAAAGCACTAGTGGAAGAAAAGATGGATACTGTTCACGTTGCATTCGACAATTTTTTTTCTTCAACTGAGCTTATGCAGAATTTATTTGAACAGAACATATATTCAACAGCGACAGTCCGGTCTAGCAGAACCAATTTACCCAAGAGATTGAAAAAGCAGGCTGCCAAAAAAAGTGAACCAAAACTAAAACTTAGTAAAGGGCAATATAAGTGGAGGGTCAACAAAAATGTTAGTTTTTTTTGTTGGATGGATACTAAGATAGTCAATATTCTTAGTACTGCCTACCATCCAAAACAAAAAGTGTTATGTAAGAGGACACAAAAAGATGGCAGTAAAAAGGAGGTGCCATGTCCACTGGGAGTGGTTGAATATACGAAGAGGATGGGGGGTGTGGACCGCTTCGACCAAAAGCGTGGCACATATCAAGTGGCTAGGCGAAGTCGAAGATGGTGGATGAGGATATTTTATTTTATAATAGATGCTGCCATCACTAACGCATATATTTTATATGCTCAAAAAATGCGATACCCTATGACTAGTTTGCAGTTCCGCACAATGCTGGGAAGGAATTTGATTGGTTTTTTCAGCAGCAGGAAGAAAAGGGTGTCTAACTTACCATCATTTGTTTGTAAAAAACCAAAACTTGATAGCCGACAGAAAGCTAAGTATGGTCTACCAGACGATCTGCGGCTAACAGATGTAGGATCTCATCTCCCTGGTCCACTGGAAAGTTACAGAAGATGCAGAGCTTGCAGCAGCAAGGAAAACAGCAAAAAATCAAAAATACAGTGCATCCGCTGTGAAGTTGCCTTGTGTGTGGTCCCATGCTTTGCCGAATTCCATAGACCCTAGTAAGGCTCTGGCCAAATAATGGACACCATGTTTAAAAAAAAATTAAAAAAAGATAAAACTCATATTCTTAATAAAGAGGTTCTAGTTATCATATTTATCAATTTTTTAATTCCATACCCTTAGCAGTTTTCTGTGCCTTATAAAGGGTTAATTGGTACAACAGCCACTTCTCATCAGGTGAACTGTTAACTCGTGTGACTTCTGTATTTAAAGAATACACGTGAAAAATAATATACACTAGAAAGCGAAAATAAGCTTGTCTCCGATACTTGTCTAATGACATAGGTAGGCTTTGTTTTAAAACGTACAAGCATTTAGTCTCTACCTGAACTAAATTCATACAATCTGTGTCCATTCGAATATAAAATATTTAATAATTTTATCATATTAATCATGTTTACAATGACACTATTTAAAACAATATGTATAAACAATTAGGAAATGTGGTCCTACTTTAAAATATAATAAAGTAGGTAGTAGCCCTTTGCCGCGGTTAATTAGTCAAGGTCCTAACAGTTCACACCATTTTATTATCTACACGTGGTACGAATCTATTTTTCGCCGCTTGTTTAAACTAATTACAAGTATAGGGCTCGTATTTAACTAGTTAATCTATCCGTGACAAATACGTAAGCTATTAACCGCAAAATGCTACAAATTACCAATTAGTCCAGAAACTATGGCACAATTGTTCCATTACTTTCCTGGAGGAACCTTAGTACCTACTACGACAATATATTATGCTGCATATCATAGGTTAATAAATAATAGGAAAATATTGTCGATAAATAATTCTGAAATAAAATTTACTTCTTCCTTCCTAATAATATAATATTATATATTCACCATAACATATAATATAATTATATTGTTAAACTGCAAGAAGTAGGTAATTAGAAAATTTTGTTTTACGTTTTTCTTTTTTTAACTTATGGATTCACCGCAGTTTACGAAGTTTTTATTATCTGAAGCTCAAAATATGTTTATTATAAAAATATTTTATTGTATAAATAAATTGACGATAAAAATGTGAAATCGCATAAAAAAAAATTAATACAAATTTGGTTTGGAGCTTAACTATCATCGAATGTCGTAGATCGATTTACTTTTAATCATGTCGTTCTGAAATTAAATGGTGTTTTTTTAAATTTATATAATATAAGTTTTATTTTATAAGTTTTACTTATGCACCTTGCTAGTTTCGTAACAAATTATATAAACATAAACACAAAACGATGCCATTTTCCCGCTGCAACCCTTCATCGCATAAATTAATAGCCAACAATGCCACGTGTTGCTGGCAACTACTCAAATTCTCAATACTACAGTTGTTATTTAATATTTGACCTCAAGGTTTTAAAACAGTAAGTAAAATGGTAAGTGACACATGTCAAGAGTTTCTGTTAAAACATTTATTTTAAGCGCTCGTCGATCTTTTATTCTTATTATCTGCTGTTTTTACTTTTGATAAAAATTGTTATATTTCCTGTTACGGGTTTGATATATTATGGTCCTAATAAAAATAGTTCATTTTGTAATTTCATAAATAATAAATCACAAAGCGATAATGATTTTTTTCTTAATCACTGCGATCTGACCAATAAAAACAAACGTTCTAAGAGTCACGTACCTAAGTCTTTTTTGTTTAAAGTGTAGTCCAATATTACTTAATGTCATTGAACTAAACCATCGATTTCAAGTCTATTAGTGTATTACTCCAAGAAAAAAACATTTAAACGGCTAAGAAATATTAATGAAAATAATATGCAGAGGCAAAATAAATAAACCTCACTCTAAACGTTGAAATTTCAAAGAAACTAGGTTTACAGCGTCGGAACACAAACATTTCTAAAATTCTAAATGCAAGAGCCGAGTGCTCAATGTTATGTCGCAATTGGCATTTGCTCCTTGCAAAGTCGGCATAAACATTTTCAAAGAACTACAAATTTAGTCGACGCGAGTGGCAAACAATTTGTTCTCTTCAAATTTCTTTAACCTTCCGTTTGTCATTGGACTAAATAAAAATAAAAATGTTATCAACTAATACGTGGTCGTGAATAGTCGCCACTATTGTGAAACATGTGACACTCCTACTGTATCCAATCGATTCTAATGTTTCAATAGACTTACTTATTCTTACTTTTTTATCGATGATGGAGTAAATATTTATTCTTTATTTAAAATTTTAGCTCATTGTGATAATTCTATATTAACTTTAGAAATAATTCTAAATTATAACTTCTTAAATATTTCTTACTTAAAAAAAATCGACATTGTATTTAGTCACTTATTCTAAATCGTATTTTAATGTTCAGGAGCTACCACTAGCTGATTGTGACGGTCACCGTCTATTAACACACTTAACAAGTTCCAATTCAATTAGACAGTCTCTATCGGTGAGGTAGGTTTGTGGTTTCTCCAAAGACATTTTAATTCACTTACTCTTCTTATCATTGACTTTATATGAACCATTAATTTAGTTGGATTACTGATTACCTAACGATCTAAATAAGAAATGGTCTTATCTTTTGATAAATTCACTTGCACTTTTTAAACCTGTAACAAGACTTATAAAGTTTAATAACAGAAGGCGCAATTGTATCGTGGGTCATAAAGACACTTCTATTGTTGAAAAAAAAACGCAGTAAGTACCGACAGCAAAACAATGGCAGTAACTAGCTCATCGGCACAATGAGAAGTATTTATACGGATCATAAAGTTTTAGTACGGCCGCTGTCAAAATTACTCCCAGCCCTTTCTTGTTCCTGGCGGCACAAATTACTGAAGGACGTTGGAACTGGGTCACTTCGGAAATAGTTTATTGTTATCGGCTAGTCTGCGCGCACGCAATGCTCACAAGCACGTCCGCAGTGTATACATATTTTCAAATACTAACACACACATTCTTATCCCTGTTTCATTAGGGTTCGCACATCCTTTACAACTTCTTAATCCTCCGTACCAGTTAACCTTCGTTTTTCAATACCATCTTCGATACCTGCCGCGTTTCGTTGCGTCTAGCTTCCGCTTTCATGATCAATTTGATAAAATGACTTTCTTAAGGTCACCAAGTCAATAAAATTGAAAGGCGATGGAGTTACATTTTCATAATACCATTTGAATGTCCTTACTGGCCAAAGGCCACATTTTGGTTTATTAGTTTTATTATGGCGTTACCCTTGTATTTGATATTTTATTATAAATTATCTAATGCTTTTGGGCCCTTCTAATTAATATTTGGTTGTTTCCAGCTGCAGCATTTTTTTTTAATATAAATACAAATTTATAAATAAATATTATTTATTTATAAATTCAGACATCTGACAAATGTACCATGAAAGGACGGCTTGACACCATCCATTACCCAATTATCATCCCGTGGGTGTCGTAAGAAGTGACAGACGGGAATGAAACAGGAGATGGGCAGCAGTATCTTCCTGAAACTCAATAATATTAAAAAAATTGCGGTTGCTAATCTATCTGCCAAGCGTTGCAACTATGGCAAAAATAGGGGGAAATTTGCCATGGTTGCTTGATGAGGCAATCTATGTGAAAAGCAAATTTAGCCGTGACGGGATGAATGTAATGAATTAATCATCCCTTCCAAATCAATTAATCATACTAAAAACTTACCACGCAAGTTATATCTTACATAAAGACAAAACTATACTTATGTGTATAAAAACCGTGATATTTAAGCCGGGAATGATAATAAAACATTTTTATTTATCTTTCATTTTCATGTCAATCTTTGAAACCTTGGCCACATCTATAAATTAATTCCCTTTTCAGTTGACGGGTCATAAAAATAACTTCTCTACGCATAAATTCTGATTGTTCATTCTGTTGTTTTATAGTCAATTCGATCGCTGGCAAGTAGTTGTAAAATAACTTAAAGGCCTCAAGGCTTCCAAACAATAACCAACACATTCACAACGCGACACGTGAACGCGCGTGTTATACCTATAGATAACGCAGGGACCTATCAATTTGGTCTAGTACATTCATAGGCTTACAAATCTGCACTCACATCCGGAGTAGGGCAATAGCGCTTGTGTGGGACACTTACACATTCACGTTTTTGTTCGTAAACCACTCCGCATTCGGCGCACGTAGCATTCACACACGCGTGAGTGAAATACGCACACATATTTACAGCGCTTCTATTCAATGTGTGCGTACACTGAAACGAACCTAGAGTACTAAAATGAACGGTCGTGAACGAAAGCGCACGTTTCATACCTTTGTGTATTTTTAGCGAAATGTCGGTGTATGGGTAGGTCAGTTACTGTTATGACTAAAAAATTGATAACACGTACGCTATATCGTAATGAAAGTTACGCAAAACGAGTAAAATTTCAGTAACAGCATCGGCAACATATTATACCAACCAAATTTTTAAAATTTATTTTGAATCATCAGAAACTCTGATGATTTTTCAATTTATCAAAACGGTAGAGCCACGACTCGACTCGACGTTGGAAAAACTGAGCTCGCAGTTTGTGTTTCATATGGTGAGTGACGACAATTGTGGGACCTATTAACTGGTAATGACGAGGCTTTCCATCTCACTACTCGGGAGTGGCAACACATCTGAATTTTGATTATTAATCAAGGTTAGGTGTCTATGAAATATATCATCCACTTACCAGCAGTTGGACTATGTGCTCATTTGTCACTCTTATAGAACACATATTTAAATTTAGGTAATCTAAATTTTCTACAATGCAACTATACAAAATATGCCCCCGAACATGTTTTTGTAGTAATAGAAACTTTATCGATTAATATATCAAGTATTTAGATAATTGAAAGGTAAAGAAAACTAAATATTGCAATATACAAATAGATGGTGGCAGTATAAATTAACTCATTTACATATTATGTTGTATGTTATTCCGTATGGACGATCTAAAAAAAATATTATGCTCTACTAACTCACATTTATAATGTAAATCGCATTACAATAAGAAATTTATCACGCTTGAGTCACTTCAATTGTGGTTTAGCATTATGCACAAACCGATGCCGATTTTAGTGCCATTTTGCAGAAAGATTTGCTACAAATTGGGTCATCGCCGAATTTAGTCTCGTAGGCAACGGTTTGCAATAAGTCATTTCATAAAATATTTTGATCTTGTCTGCATATTTCCTGACTTATGCCTGACTTCTTTTAACTTATTTAATTTGAAAACTATCAATTTCAACTGTTTTAAAATAAACATAATTTAACCACAAAAAATTCATTAACTTTTTTATTAAATTAAATTAACAAATTCGTTAACAGTTGATGCATACGTTTATATTCCTGAAAACATTGCGTATTTTAATTTTAAATGAAAATAAAAAAAATAGGTTTTCGATCATAGTAGCTATTAATTTTATCTAATGACATCTAATTTATACGTGGTAGAGCCATGCTGCAGCTATATTAGTAGTATAGTTGTAGCACGAATGGGTCGGCTCGATCGGGGAAGGACCACGCTCTCACAGAATACCAGCGTAATATAGCAGCTTAACACTGCTTTGTTTCGTATGGTGAGTATAGAGAACCGGAGACCCTTTTTGCTGGAAAAGAGGCATTCCATCTTGGTCCTCACGGGTGACAACGTATCTGCATTTTGATTCGCAAACGAGGATATATGTAGATGTCTATGGGCCATAGCAACCATTTACCATCAGGTGGACTGTGTGCTCGTTTGTCACTCTATCCTATAAAAAAAAACTAGAAGCCATGGATATAAGCTGGAGAGGAATACCGCTTTCATCTTTAAAGAATAAAAGGAATGGCTTATAGCCTGTCATTATACTCCTAGGATTGGGCTCTCGATACACTCTGAACCAAAACAGAACAATGTTTACATTACTGGTTTGTAGTAGAATTAGAAATCAGTCCCAATATAGAGCTAGGTACCTTTCCAGACGAATATCGACTGCTATACAGATAAGACGCCCAGAACACTAAACAAAAAAATAATCTTTAAAGTTTATGGGATACTTTATAAACTATAATAAGAAGAGAAAGTTAAGTTTATGTTTTTGAAAGAAAAAACTACAAAAGACACTATTCTAATCAAGTGGCGCAAGTGTCTGAAAAATAATTACATATTTGTGTCATTTGCTGTAGAGATTATCGGTCCGTAGGATCCACGTGCGGTAAATAAATTTGCTAGAAACTATATCCGTGACTTATCGTCGCCGCTGGTGATAAGAGAGCTGGTTCCTTTCTCGCTCAAGGGCTTAGCAAAGCCATTCAGCGAGGAGTAGGTCCGTATGATAAAGTATTTAGTATTTTTTTGCTATGGAAATAAACATTTTATATTTTAATGATATGTAAATAAATGTAATTAAAAAAGCGGTACTTGAATAATTTAAACTCAAACCATGAATAGGGTTATTTATGGTTATATATTTTACCTATATTATCTAAACAAACTAATATTATTTATTACTTACAATGTTAAAATATAACAATAGGAAATTATTACTTATATATAACATAGAAATAAAAAAGCATAATTAAAAGTTATTATTCCGAAACCGTCATCAACCGCCTTCTATATTTCTGAACCTTGCCAATTTTCTTATTAACCTTCGTCGCATTAAAAAGCATAAAAACGTGCAGAGCCTATCGCGATTAGCCTCGGCGTATGGTTGCTGCTGTTATGAAAGAAGATAACTATCGTGCAATTACGGCACATCTCTCACTTGAGCAATCTTCACACCAACATTTAATTAAAGGAAATCAGAAAAATCGCTTTCTTTACGCTCTTCCTCAATAAGTTTTTATCCCTTGTTTCATGAGGATGTCTTGTTTTATTTCATTACTTCATGAAAATGTACGATACAGTGAAGTATTCATGACCTAAACTTACTAAATAACTTCTACTAAATAACTTTTATTACGTAAAAAATATAATGATAGCTAATATAAAATAAGAACTTTATTTCGCTAAACCTGTCTTTATTTTAACCACAACGATATTTGGTTGAGCAACCAATGCTGCAAATACATTTAATTGCTCATCAACTTTATTTTTTATTTGCCTAAAATATAATATGGTATCGCTTAAAAAATAATTTGTTTTCAACCCGCGGAAGCAACTCCAAAAGAAACTACATGTCAACAAGACGTAAATCAGCCACGCTTATCGCCCGCACCCGTACGCGAGTTTGATTTGAATATTTGACTTCACTGATAACTCGAAAATTAGGACAGAGATTGTATTGTGACCGGTTGCAACCCACCGAAGGAATCTCGCTTTGCTTAATCTTTACTTAGATAGCGATTTTTGCGTCATAAGAACTCGTTTCACATAGACATATTTATTTTAAACTTGGTTTCGCACAGCCAGTACGATTAGATCCAGAGCGCTATTTATGATGGTCACGTTTAATTCTCCATAATTTATGGTCTCACTCAATAATAAAAACAAGGTTGTTCTAAAGAAAATATTGACAATGGAAAATTTCATTTCAACAATTTCCAAAAAGTCATTCGTAGAAAAATGTTATATAAGTTTTCATATTGTGTTTACTGATTTACACGTTATTGTAAGTTGGTTGTCTATCATAAATATTGTTTATATATCAATAGTTTTTTTCATTCATGCATGAAATCCCATCAAGAGTCCACTGCTGAACATAGGCTTCCCCAGAAATCAACTTATGGGAGGATATTGTTCATAGTTGTCAGCCTTGAGAAGGATTGTTAAACGCAGAATTTTAAATATTTTTATTTGTTATATTAAATCTGTTACTGCTGCCCATCTCCTGTTCTATTTCCTTATTGTGTCTCTTACACACCCAAAAAAATCTGTTACATTAGATATTTATTAGAACAAAATAACGATCTGAAAATGGAAAATAATTTCCTAACAAAACATAATGTAAATCAGCGAATACTATCACGAGATTTCTTAACAAATCGAAATTAGCCTGAAAAAATATCACGTAACTACGATGGACATAAAAGCAAGGAAATCAAAACCGAGTGGGTACAACAGTTACGTGGTTTTGTTATGTAAAGCCTTTCGTATACTTTCTCTGTCAGCAAAATTTAGCGTGAACGTTACGCAAGCAACGAAATGGCAGCCGACTAAATTTCATCATTTCAACGTCGGAGAGAAGATCACTGTGGCGTATATGGAAGCGGTCGCTGATGAAATGTGAAATACGAAGATGATTCCCCCTAACTCCCTAAGCATTTTATTAGTCTGCAAAGCAAATGTGTCCCACAATGTTATTACTTGACAAACATAAAGCTGTGAAATAATTTTACCACTTTTTTATTTACCCGCTTTCGTTTTAGACTAACTGACCGACCTGATCAGAGCCCTGAAATTGTAAACGCAGCTCCGAATCGGGTGGCAATGTAAGAATACGAAGAAAAAAAAACTTGTTCTTACTGGTAACACAAATAATTTCACATTTTTTTTTGCATATTTTTAGAAACACTTGAAATTTATTTATTAAACGTTCTTAATAGTTTAATTAGCTATTGTTGTGTTTCAATCAGTGAATTCATGTAGTCACCAGGTATCATAGTTGAATTCCTATTCTAGCGCGTGGATAACGCGACACGACATTTTTATCAGCTTAACATATTTTTTAACTGATAGGTAGGTACCTACTTTTAGCCAATATACGTATATATTAACTAAGAACGAATTAATTATTTGATGAGATCTGTTTTTGTTACATTACATATCAATGAAAAGTATCTAACAGTACATTAATTATAATTTAAAAAAAGAATTTTGTAATTTCCTAATGAAAAAGTAATTAAATATTAACGTATTGTGAAAAAGTAATTATTATCAACGTATGATTGATTACACTACTTTAGTTCAATCAGTTCAAATGCTTAACTGTCTAAAGAAATGTAAATTTATTAATTTTACCTAACACTTAACTTGTGTGAGGTAACTTTCTAAAAACTGCTCGAGTGACCTTGAAATAAAACGCTATTACAAAACTGCGGCCCGCTCGCCGGCCCTAACCCCCTCTCCATTGCAGTGAGCCCGCGGATCTACGCACGCTCCATTCGCACACAAGCATAAGCGCACTACGACTGCATATGTGTGTCACACTCACTCATTTCAAACGCCTGCACACTAACACACCACACGTGCAATCTCCATGTGTGCGTTAACTACATACACAGTAGAATACAAGTAGAAAGGAGAAGGAATGATGAAAAATATAAAATATTAAATATTATCTAGTCGATTTAGTTTAACATAATCGTAATATAATTAGAAAACATTTTGAGAAAGAACCATTCTAATAACGGAAGGCGGATAATCGAACAAACAAATGAGTCACTATTGACGTTTTCACTTAATACGTCGTGAAGAATATTGTGTGTCACTGGTTAACAGAAAATAAAAGAAAAAATACAAATGACTTTAATTTCATTGCTGTCTGAATGCACCTTTTCCACCGCGCATCGCCTTGGTGTTACATTATCTCGCTAACAAACACACCTTAAAAATTCTAGCAGTTTTGAAATCGCCGCCTTCCAAATATGTGAAATCCTTGAACATGTTATGTGGGTCATGATCAGGTACCATTATGTGTCTCGCAGTCGTTATTAGCATAGAGTGCTGCGGCAATCACACTGATACATTGCGCAACATTGTTGACTTTCATCCTGAAGGTCAAGTGCCATCCTATTTCAAAACAACAGACCTTGGTTCGAGTCTGGCTCACCTCGGACCATTCGTAGAGAACCGTAAAGTAAACGGAAGATTAGACTAACTGATTTTATGAAACTATATTTTTATTCATAATTTTTCTCTTTTACACTATTTTATTTAGCAAACAACACAAATTTATTTGTCTTTTGTATACCTTTTTAAGTAAAGTTTAGCGGTATAGCTACGCTGTAGCATGTCATTCGTGAATAACATGGTTGTACCACGAATGGGTCGGCTCGATCGGGGAAGGACCATGCTCTTACAGAATACCAGCATGAAATAGCAGGTTTAATGCAGCTGTGTTTCGTACAGTGAGTTTAGAGAACCGGAGACCCTTTTTACTGGAAACGAGGCAGTCCATCTTAGTCCTCCGGGGTGGCAACGAATTTTAATTTTAATCGATGATAGATGTACTTCCACATCCACTTACTGTCAGGTGGACTGTGTGTTCGTTTGTCATCCTTATTATATAAAAAGCGGTTTAAAGTCGCGCACGAAGGTTAAGAAATCTCGCATCGTGAGAACCTCTAGTATATAGATAATTTAATTCATCATAATCTGTTTAAATAACACAACAAATATTTAACTTACCATAGACAATCAAATTCGACCTTTTCTTAGACACGTTATTTATAAATAGTCATTTAACAATTGCTGTATCTGCCAAATAGCGGACACAAACTCGATTTATTATTGAACGAAAATTTTCAAAATGTAGGTGTGATCCATTTCCATTCATGGAATAATTTTTTTTTAAATTTCATCCTGGTATAGTTAACATATCCAAGCTTCTACAATTATACCCAAAGTCAAATTAAAAAGTTTGTCGAACTATTTGATATGATTATGAACTGATGACCTTTATAAATTAGGCTAAATTTCAGTAAAAGACAAAAATATATAATATAGAAGAAAATATATAAGATAAATAAATAAAAAATAATACAGTTACAGCCTAACATACATATTATGTACGTCCCACCGCTGGGCTGTGTCTCTTCTCATTTCAGAGAGGATTTTGGAGCATCTTAGTTCGCTGCGCTGCTTCAATGCAAGTTGACGTACTAAAATAAAATCTAAGTAGTTTTAATTACAGACTTTTTTATTTTTAACTTTTAAAAACTGTAATTGGTTAAGAATTTTACTTTAATATATTTTAATATTTTATGATTAACAAACGAGAGCACCAGTGCAGTTCATTTCGATCACAATGAATATGAAGACAACATCTTCAAATATAGACGCATTGAAGCACGATTAATGGAGAGATGCAACACAAATAAAGTACAGTACCTAATTTTTGATATGTTTCAATGGCATTTTCAACATAGAGTATAATTTAAAATTAAAAATTTTGTACAGCCGACTTCAATATAAAGTTATTAAGAATAACTCAAATACTATTGGTCTGACCTTGATCATATGGGACTACACGAGAAGTACCAACTTTCAAATAAAAAAATAATCATCGAAATCGGTTCACCCAGTAAAAAGTTATGAGGTAACACATTAAAAAAACATACCGTCGAATTGAGTACCGTCTCCTTTTTAGAAGTCGGCAGAAAATAGAAAATCAGATATTTTTATTTATTTATTGATTCATTCTTAATTGCATTTCCTATTACAAAAGAATACAAACCGTTACCGTTACAGGCCTCCCCATAGATTGCCTCATAGGAGGAAATTTGCCATAATTTCCACGCTTTGCAAACAGGTTGGCAATCGCAGTTTTTTTTATCGTTATTGGGAAGACGCCGCTGCCCATCTCCTGACTTTTCCCCCCGTCGCCTCTTTCGACACCCACGGGATGATACGGGGTAGTGGATATTCTTACACTGCCACTACACGGTAATACGGAGCGGGTAATTTTGTTAATACACTTTTAAAAATGCTGACTGATTTCAGAGTAACCTGTTGTTAAAGTATAAAAATCAACTAAAGTAAATTGCTTTAAAAAATGTAATGGCCTCTGGCGGATACTTGTATCTTGTATACCTAATTATCCCGAAATATTCGAAGTCGTCCTACCGTAGAGGATATGGTGCGATTATTCTTATTCTTAGTAGTTTTAACTATAAATTTCTACCAAACATGGTAATTATGGCAAACTGACCGATCGAAGAACGCCTACGGCTAGCAGTTGACTGCTGACAGTATGGGCTAAAGAGACAATGGGCAATAAACCCAAAATACACACTGTGCAAAAAAACGTCATCTATGCTTATAATCCTATCAGGAAATCCATATTTCGAACAGCGGTTTTGAATTGGATGCCACATGACGGCCAACCTACATATAAGAAACATGAATTTCTAGAATTGCCCCGCTTGTCGAACCTAATAGCGATCGCAGAATTAGACGTCTCGCCCCCAAGACGCTGGTTTCCATTGTTTGTCCGAGTATTTGGTATAAATATGAAATGAATAAACCGCCATATTACAGAGGCCACAAGATCTGGACTTTCACTTAAATTGCCTCTTATGACAGCCACGAGTTGCGATAGAGTGATACTTGATCCCGCCTAACTATTATAAACCAGTGTTTGACTTCCATCAGCTAATCACAATGACTTAGCTTAACAAAAGCCTATTCACTCTTGCCTTGACCTACATTGTAATCGGATGGAAAGACAGATGCTGGCAAATTATTTTACTCCATAGCTGCATGCATTACAAACGACTAAGCAAAATGTTTCATTCGAATACGTGATAGTCGATAACCAAGGGGCGGAGACTGACCGAACGTCTGGTGGTCCGATGGTGGAAGGAAGAGGGAGCAATTAAGGCATGCAATTCCTGCACACAAAAATCCTAAATGTTTCCTGTAGAACACCGTGAGGCTGGCTATTTTGTGCCTACTCTAGAGAATGGTAGGTAATATTAGGTTATCTATTGCCTGCTATGAGTAAGATCCAAGTCCAACAATGGACCTATTATGGGTGGTGTCAATTTACTCAAATAAAATTGAGTTTTCGAATGTTATTTTGACTTTCTTTAGTACCCACGTCGGATATTTGATTTGTTGTAGATTTTAGAGAAGTACGTACTAGTTATTTGCGTTATTCGTTAGCAAGTATCTGGCACAAGGGATCAATCGTCAATCAAACGCAAGGTGAGAATGTAACTGTGGGAGCTATTTTAGCATCATTGAAGGTAATATTCATTCGCGCTTTCGGCTGAAGACTCTCACGCAAGGGTACGAAGTAATGTATAAATAAATCCATTCGTCAGATGCCAAATATACTATACTACATATGTAGAATAATAAGAAAATAATAATTTAATATTTTTAATAAAACGAAATATTTTTGAGAAGTGTTTAATTTTACTTGCGCACCAAATAAATCAGAAATTGTCGGTTGTATTACAATAATATTTTATTTTATTTTGAGCATATTAACTTTGACAACCATCAACTAACATGAGACTACCAATTTGCAAGACATTAAACAAAATTATAGTTACCTGGGGAAACATTTTACACAGGACATAAAATTTATATGCAAGCTATTCTTCTTCGGTTGGTTTATGGTTAATTTTAATTTTTTTAATGGTTAATTTTTTTTTAAGAACCAAATGAATAATTCATCATATTTATCATAATCATGGTAATTGACCGATTGATAAACGCATATTATATTCAACACATACCGTAAAACAGAGAAACTAAATGACAACGCGTAAAAAAATTATCATAATGACAATGATCTCACTCGACTCCAGTCAACATTGATTAACATAACAAATTTAGACATTTCCTTGTTTTGCTACGTAAAGAAATTATCGTCTATATGCTTATCATTCTCCAGAAATATTTATTTAATACGTAGTAAACAAGATTGAACGTCATTTTAAAAAGTGGGAAAAGAAATTAGTGACGAGCTGATTATGAGCATTGGTTAGGTACCGAAGGTAGGATTGGCGACGCCTCTTGTGAATGAACTGACGTTTGTGATGGTGCTTGGTGTTACATAATGGCAGTATTTGGTGCGATACATAGTCTGTACTGCCGCAAACATTTCGTCCGAAGGCCACCGGCACAAAGCGTGCGCAGTATATCGCTCGCCACGCGCGCCCCGCGATTTCCTGTTTGACGACTATCGACTTACATCACTATCGTTTTCTGTCATATTGCTCGGCTGTTAGAAGCTTGTAAAGGGGTCCGGCCCGTTGCTAAGTACCTTTTTTACATTCATCGTTGAGGACATGTACATACCGGAATTGTTATTAGGATCACATGCCTTAAAAGTCTTCCTTATTATTAAATACTTCTACTTCTCATGGGATTCGCCGTCTATATATTATAGGATACTGGCTGGTTTCCAGCGCGTTGCAGCCGTTGATTGTGGAAATATCATTTTAAATTTGGAAGAGTTAAATTGCTTAGTTAGGAACGATAATACATTCCTTGAAGTTGAATGGTATATAACTTTCAAATAAATTTGTTTTGGTACGATACGCGCATCACCTACTCTAAGTTAATTTTATTATGCCTATAACTTTCGCAAGTTATACTAAGTGCAAGCAATAAATTGACAAAGTGTTATCGCAATCTGATATACGGTATGGTAGCGTATAAAATACGAACAAACAAACATTAATTTTATATATAACATTAAAGAAGATTGACATTAGTTTATCGATTGACAAGCGTTAAGTTCGCTGTCGATTCTGTCACAAATTTCAACGAGCATGGAATGAGCGTTGGAATGATAATAGACAATTTAATAGAATCGATCATTTAAGTGTTGTAAGTAGAGCATGAAACTGTCGGTGGGTCTGTTAACGCTTCTCGTAGGGCTGTGGGATTGTTGCATTCGCTATTGTACGCATCGGAGCATGCTGAAATTTAGCTCGGTTAGTCGACGGTTTAATTGTTTTCTGCATTCTTAGCTCTCTGATTTATTGCGTCCACGACCGCCACATGCGCATGAAATACTTGAATAAATAGGTATTTATGTCACTTCGACTTTGTCATTAATAAAATATTTTTAATCATTGACTTTTTTTACAAAATGTTAAAACTTTAAATGTGTAGGTATTGTTGAACTTTTATAAATGATTTATACGTAACATAACATAATAAAGATCGTAGTACATAAAAGACATTAATTTAATAACATAAACGCGAAAATAGCAATAATAGAAGCCTTTACAAGTTCCACGGCAGAAGTGTTGAGAGGAATTTGAGATAGCATGGAAAAAAGAAAATCCACTACCCAATATCATCCCCTGGATGCCTTGAGAGGCGATAGAGGGAAAATGAAACAGCAGATGGGCAGCAGCATATTCAGCACTTTGACTCACTCCCGGCCACAGAGTAGGTACTTTTTTACACCTGGCTCAGCCGCCGTCGTGAGTGGGCGTTTGTTTACAGCGGTTCCTGCTGAAAAATATCGATCGCTTTAGAAATACAAAATATTCCAAATACGAAATTTGATACATACCTGACCAAGGTAAGGTAAGATATTATTATTATTTTTATAATCACAGATTTTTATTACAATATTTTGTTTCTCTAAAAGTACGCAGAATTTATATATAAATTTAATTATACGTCTTGGACTTTATGGAGATCTGAAGGTGTACTTCGATATCTGCTACTGAAACTCCTCGACGAGTAGTAATAGGTGTGCCGATTTTGGGGTCGTTTTGTTAGTTATGATAAGACCTTACCTCCGGACTTGATGGAGTGACTTGAAGGTGTACTTTGGTGACTGCTACTGGAACTCTTTAACGAATAGAACTACAATTTACATTTTTTTTGAGTTTTCACTATGATATGAGCACTATAAGTCGTGCATATTTGTATTTCCCAAAGTTTTTTTTAACTTATGTTTGACATAATATTGTCGGAAAATTGGAAGTATAGTAAGATTAGATACAGAAAATTAGAAGTAATAAAGTTATTAGTGAAAATTTGTGTGTATTTAAACTACTTTGAAAAATTAAGGTATAATCAAAATATACGTAATAAAATTATACGTAATTTTTTTAATGCACTTAAGGCATGCACAATTTATTTACCAATAGTTTTATTTAATACTTCGACTTCTGAATCTAACGTTTCGAAATGAGGTTCTTCTGGCCGCAGATGAAATGGCGGAAATAAAACTCCGCAGTCATCCTCTTTTTTATAATTTTAAAGTTATTATTACATAGGAGGGGTATTTGCCGTAGTTACCGCACAAGTGGATGGGATTTAGGTCCTTCATATTTATGTATGTGATGGAGCCACACTGCTGCGTATAGTGATGTATGAATGATATAAAATAGCAGGATAAAACTTCTGTTTCATATAATCAGTATAGGGGATAGGAGTATCGGGACATCTGAATTTTGATTCTTAATCAAGAATAGATATTATAGGTATTATGAACCACAGGCTTTCACTACATCTAGTGGGGAGCCGCATTAAACTTCGCTCACCGATACGAGGCTGCACTTTCTATTCCAGCACGGCTAGCATGGGCTGGGGCTGGGACAAAACAATTATCCTCCGATTATATCCACTGAGAAGAGTTAAAATTATCTTGTTCTTATGCCAAAGCACGGCAACGGGGAGAAGTATATCCCCGTTTAGCATAACGAGTAGACATTATATCCTCCGTCCGTAGCTTGAAGCCAAATGAAAGATAAAAAATTTTGCTTTTTTGACATTTGATAGGGACAATTTTATCCTAGTTCATTGGACGTGGATTTAAGTTTATATTCATGCAAAAAATCTATCTAAGTCTAAGTCGATCTCCCATTTTATCTATTGTGGATGGACCGTTGTGCCCATGCTCGAAGGGTGGACAAAACTAAGCGAGGGGATAAAAATTTTCTCCTTTCCCCGGGGATAAAATTGTCTCCTGCCCATGCTAGCCCTGCAGAACCTTTATTTTTCATCAGTGGTCGATTGTTTGAGCTATATAACCAGCCCATTGCCACGTCAGCTTACAGATCCTCTGGGCTATGTCGGTTACGTTACGACCTGGTAAACGATGCAGAAAATTTATGGATGCAGGTGGATCAAGACCGTACTTTGGGGGGCGTACCTTTGTAAGGCAAGTTGACTTGTGAAGGACTGTAACGTTGATGATGATGATGGATCGCAGTATCCAATTATCATCCGGTGTTATGTGTCCTCGTTTGTTACTCCTTACTAGGCTTGCCAACTCCAAAAAAGGCATTTCCGGGATTACCCAGCTCGACATCCGGGACTTTGGTATATTACGCGGGACACAACAGACCACATACAAATTGGTTTGAAAAAATGGCATTTTTGATTACAATTAATGTTAATTTGTAGCTCAGCCTTGACGTGGTCAACAAACAGCTTATTTCTGCTGTGTGTCCATACATTTCCACAGAGAGAAAACACTCTCTCTGCTGATGCATTTGAAAGTGGTATTGAAGCTACGGTTAAGATGTAGTTGGTACGAGATAGATTCTAATATCATATAATCACTGATTTCCAGGACAAAAAAGGCGTCCCGCAAGGGGTTACGGCGAGACGGTCCAAATTTGACCCAGAAGCGGGACGTCCCGGAAAATCCGGAACGGTTAGCAAGCCTACTCCTTACCCAATACATTGAAAAAACACTTATTCATAATTGATTGATTCAGTGTATAATCATATCGTCTTCCTGCGACTGGTGCTTTTACCCTGTTACGGAGAGAAGCATTCACCCGCTGCAAGTTGATAAATGAAAGAATGATACAAGTTTAATTATTGCATCGAGTTTTCAAATATAGCTATTGAATCGCAAATCTTCGATGCTTAGACAATCTGGTGTGAATACTTCACTATATACGAATACTGTCTTCGGCCCAGATTTTAACACAAAACCCACACATAATTCAGCAGACAAATACACTGGTCATGGAGTGTTAACGTATTGTGTTTTTTATAGGATATGGTGACAAACGAGCGCACAGTCCACCTGATGGTAAGTGGTTGCTATGGCCCATAGACATCTACATTTATCCTCGTTTGCGAATCAAAATGCAGATGCGTTGTCACCCGTGAGGACTAAGATAGAATGCCTCTTTTCCAGTAAAAAGGGTCTCCGGTTCTCTACACTCACCATACGAAACACAGCAGCATGAAGCTTCTATTTGACGCTGGTATTCTGTGAGAGAGTGGCGTCCTTCCCCGGTCGAGCCGACCCATTCGTGCTACAACTATATTTCTAATATATGCAGCATGGCTCCACCACGTTAGTCTTTTATGATATGCACGTATTATATGTACATATAAATGAATCAAGTCACTTTTAACTTTTTGATTAACGACATCAAAAACTGTTTTTAATTCGTTTATTAATTTGACGTTTTAATGTTACTAATTTTCTTATCAAGTTATAGTATTGACTATAAAAAGAAATTGAGTAATAAATTCTGAAACGAACCTATTTTTATACTTATATTGATAGTTATCGATAACTTCAGCCTTGAGAACCACTAACTTGTTCGAACGTAAATAATTTTACTGAATTTCGAACCACGAAACTAACGAGCTTAAAGGTTAAGACAGTAATTAAAATAACCCGACTGAGTAAAAATGTTTACTAAAAAGAGAAAAAAATTATACTCTATTTCACTTCTACAACTAAGACGAATATAATGACATCTCATATGTTAAAATTCATCAAGCCGTTTAGGACACAGAGCGTGCTAAATAAATAGACATATTATGTACACATACATACACTCAAAAAACATTACACTCCTGGGGTAGTCGGATAAAAAGTCTTATACGAAATTCGAATTCGATAGAGGTCGCAATAAAACCAAATGAATTTTAATGTCAGTAATAATAATAAGATTGACAGAAATCGTGTCAACGTGGATTTATATTGATGAACTTAATTCGCAGTCAAGCTTAAAACAAAAGGTAATTAACATTTCTACTGCGAGCAGAATTATACACACCTTGTTTCCGCGGTTATAAAACTGCTTTATAATATACTGGTATATTTCCTCGAGATAAATATGATTTAAACATTCGCAATAAATTGCTGTCGCTCGTACCTTTTCGTAACTTTCAATGGTTTGGCAACAGCCGGGGAAAGTTGTAACTTTTTTCCCAATCCTACGCTCCAGTAGTCCAACAGTGGCGGTGTCTAATAATTTTATAGCTTACAAAACCGGCATCGCGAAACATTTCGCAAACGCGATTTAACAATCTGCCAATACTAACCTATCGGTATCGATATTATGGATTAACTTTCATCGATTTCTATATATTTTACGATATCAAATACCATAACTAATTTATAATTACTGAATTTTAATCCTTAGACTACTTTTCACATATTTTCGTACCTTAAACACCCAGTTTAAAAAATAAATAAATTATAAAGTTTTTTTTTTTAAAACGTTACCCCTACACTAGGATTTTCTCCTGTATCGTGGAGGCAGTTTACAAACACAAATTGCACAAGGACAAACATCCAGACCCGGAACAATTATTTGTAGGCCATACAAATACTTGTTCCGTGCGGGATTCGAACCCGCGGCCCCCAGCGCAGCAACTCATTGCTGAATTGTTGAATGAAGTTTATATAAATTCAAATTTACCTAATTATAATATACAAGTACATATTTGTTCAAAAACACAGTTTCAACTTTTGAGTACGATGCATTTTACTGAGATTTACTAAATCCATGTAAAGAATCAGATCCAATAAATGATTTTTACTTAACAAACTTATTTTATAATTTCCGATAATGTCGAGTAAAGTTTGGACCGCTAATGTTCATTGTCATATAAGACATAATATTCTCTAACAATGACAAAGAATAAATAACATTACAGTAATAAAAGAAGAAGTAAATCTAGAATAAACCATATTTTATGAAGTTTACTGAGTATATTTTAAATTAATTAAATTCCTAACATTCGTCGTAATGTAAAAAATGTAATAAATTTTTACAGCATCTATGGACACTGAAAGGTCTGATAGCATAGTTAGCCTTTAAGTTCTACCTTGAGTTATGAAGGTGCAATAATTAAAATAATGGAAACGTCTCATATTGAAAAAAGGTCCTTATTATCATAGAATCTGTAATATTATATTAATACAATATATTCTGCTTTTGCGTAAAATTAAGAATCATTAGAAGTAGCCTATGTTTACGTACATAGCGATACCATCCTCTTTATTCTTAGTTTTACAATCACGAACTGTCATAAAAAGCATTAATGGCAACAATCTAGAATCCCGAATCCCGTTCTCGCTAACAGTAATAACGTTGCCTGACCATTCTAGGTTGTTACTAGTACATAGTTAATTAGTGTGGGTAGAGTTATGTAACGCTGCGGCGTATTCTTTTATGACACAACCTTGAGTGGTACACTTGATTCTTGTTACTGATTGAGATATTTTTATTGCTTCTTGTTTACATACAGATCTAGTTGCGATACTTCCTGTTCGTTTTCAATTTGATTTGGTTATGTTTTACGAATATAGGTTTCAAATGTAACATAAAATTAATAATGATTATTATTACAGGGTTCAAAAAGTCTATAGGTGAACCCAGGCCTCGGCAATGATTTGTCATAAAGCACGAACCGGAGCCACTTGCAATTTGCGAGTGAAAATGAAGCAAGTCGATATTTGCAACTTGCAAATATCGACTCGCTTCATTGTCATCAAGTTGTGACTCCATTTTGCGCGGGGCGCCCGCCATTACGGGACTGTCGGTTTCCGAACTTAATAGACAACTGCATGCCGCTTTAGCTTACTAATCCTATGGATTGTGTCTGTTACCCTTGTTCTACTGTGTGATATCCTCATTCCGAGTTTGGCACCTAGAGAAACCCCGATCAGAGCTCCAAAGCTTGATGAATGACTAAGCAACCACACGAGTGAAAGGAGAGATTTCTTTCATTCATTACAGCACACTAAAAGTTCACTGCTGAACATTGGCCTCACCCATAGATTGCTTAACATGATGCAATCTATGAGTGAAATTACTATTTTGCGATATAATAGACAGATTTACCGTGACCAGGGTTGGCTGATTTAAATCAGACTGATTTAAATCATTAATTTTGATTAAAAAAATCATTGATTTAAATCAACATGTATAAATTAATGTAATAGGCAGAAATTGAAATAAAACTGGCTTAAAATAAGGTAAAATCTTTTATTGTTTTATGTTATTCTTATTATTCTACTACAATAGTCTCATAAAATTTGGAAAATCAACAAAGACCGTAGCGATGAGGCCTGTCAGTCTCATAGACTTAGTAAAATCAACCAAATTTTTTTTTCAGAAATTCACCCTTAAGATGTGAACTGTAAATTAATACAGTATTAATCATTTTACTCTTCATCAGTCTCATACAAATGTATTCATAAACTTTTAATCCTACTATGTCAAAAAGTGTTACCAACTCGTGAATTTCCAAATATACTAAAAAAATCAAAAAAATCAAAAGAGTCACGATTTTTAAAAAAAAACAGCATGATTTGATTAAAATTAAAAAAATCATGATTTTTTCCATCCCTGACCGTGACAGCCTTTAAAGCCCAAAGCTGAACATAGGCCTCCCCCATAAATTACCTCATAGGGGAGAATACTTGCCATAGTTGCCACGCTTGACAAGCGTGTTGGCAATTGCAATTTTTTATTTTTAGTCGTTATTTGGAAGACGCTGCAGCCCATCTCCTGGTTTATTTCTTTCTGTGGCCTCTTACGACACCCACGGGATCATAGGAGTTAGTGAATATTCTTACACCGCCACTACATGGTTAATAGATATATTTACGCTAAATTTTTAATTTATTTTTGAATTATGTTTTAATAGTAATGTTCCATAAAAGCATCTCTTATTTTATATACACACATACATGTACTATTACATACAATATTAATCCTTAACTTTATAATATTATTTAAAATTGTCATTCATACAAATTACTTCTGCTTTATCTAATGTTTAAACTTACCAATGAGCAATTCTTATAACACGGATAAAAAATGTACCGAATCAAATCAACAACTTGTACTGTTTATCAATATCAATCAATACTTTTGATAACTTTAATAGCTCGCACTTGTTGTACTTCCACCGGTTTTTGTTTTTATTATAATCCATAAATATCATTAAGACCAATTGCTCAACTGAATCACCTTCGTAACCAAATGAGTAAGAGGCGGGACTAAAGAGATTGTAAGTATTTAAATGTTTCCGGAATTCTGTTTATTGAAGAGTGTCAGTGAAAGTAAGTTTATACTTAACCCGAGCGAAGGTTGAAAAGATTTTTTTATATTTGTATAAGCATATTATATGAAGGAATAAAAAATAAACGATAATTACATCACGCAAGGGCACGCGTGTACCTAGGGCTACCAGATCCAAAAATAAAATTTCCTAACAACATCCATAATTGTCCAGCAAATTCTGTCACTTTTTGTAAACGACTAACATCAGCAGTTGCTATGAAAAATATAACACTAATTGAATATTTATTTTATAATACATTAATTTATAAAAATAACGTGACTCAATCAATATGAAAATTAAAAATCAAATTATTATTATATACTATATAAAAAATCTTGATAAATTTAATTTGTTCCTGGTTTCCTGACAGAGGGTGTTAATTCTTGAATTGTCAGAATTGCTGGTAACTAGGTGCATGATGCACGTTACTAACGAACCACGGTCGGACGACGGACTGATGGCTGACAGATGACAGAAAATCATGCAAATAAACAGCATAGCACGTAATATAAAAAACAAGCAGCCAATACATAGGCTGCGTTCGCTAACCCACACGCCTCGCATGGTGCTTACTTAAGAGCAAATCTTTAAGGAAATGTTTCAAAAATTTGCTTGAAAGGACTCCGTTTATTAATTAAAATACAGAATCAGATTTATGGCTATAAGAATTGCTTACATTAATTTATAGTAAATACTACGTATTACACCTACACACTTGTACTGAATATATTTCATTATCTACTTGCAGCGCCATCTGTGATCAAGTCCAGTCAACACTTTACAGCGCCATCTAGTTAAACAGTTGAGTTACTAACTTAACACGAAACTCGTAAAGAAGTTCTACACAGATTAATATTGTATAATGTTCTACATGTGTAAGAAACTTGTTATAGATGGCGTAACGTATACTAAAAAAATTAATACTTTTTATTATCATGAACAGATCGAGTTCATAAAATTTTAATATGATTATGTACAAATATTATTATTCGTTAGGTGCCAAGAATAAAACAATTTTTCAAATTATCTAAATTGCCTATGATTATCCATCATTTCGATCTCGTGGGAAAATACTTTGATAGAGTCAGATAGAGTTAGAGTATTGAACTTTAGATGTAATATAGACTATTGGAATTACCAGAATGATCTCATATCCTTCGATGGATAGCGATATAACCATCTCATATGTTCATAAAATTAAATTAAATTAAAAAAGTGGCAAATGGCAATAGTGGCAAAGACGGCCCATGTCCAGCAAAGCCCTGTTATGAACTGATAAAGAATTGATGTTATTAAATTTAATTTAGGCACGTAGGTAATAACAATAAATCAGAAACATCTAAATATTATCTTTTATTCACTTGAACAAATGATAAAATATATTATAATTAAAGGAACATATATCTAAAATTATACAATACATTGAAGGTAGTAATGATAAATAAAGGAATGAAAATGAAATTGTAATTGAGACAAGTAAATTGGTAAAATAAACTACAATTTCCTATATAAATGGCAGTCCATGGCAACACGATGCAAAACTCGTGAGTTGCAGTTACGTGTGGTTTCACATGAACAATGGCGGGAGAGACTGTCGCGCGCCGTTGCCTCCGCGCCACCCTGTAAATATAGGTTGTCCTGCCTGTATAGTGTATACCGTCCTCCGATTTACCGTGTAATTTTTACTATTTAATTGCAAAAGCCCGCATCGAAAAATTAATTATTTTATATTATGCAAGATTTGACTGTGTAGTGGCGGTGTAAGAATATCCACTACCCCATATCGCCCCATGGGTGTTGAAAGAGACGACAAAGGGAAACTGAAACAGGAGATGGGCAGCAACATATTCCTGATAACACTCAAAATTATAAAAAAACTAACCCAGTTGGCTAACCCAGGCGTGGCAACTACAGCAAAATTTCCTCTATGAGGCAATCTATGGGGGAGGCCTATGTTCAGCAGTGGACTTTTATAGACTGTGGTAATGGATGCATGAATTATGAAATATTAGTTTCATGGTTATAGGTACTTGCCTCATTCAACGCCTATGACTAGGTCACGTTTATGTTTTCCAGTAAGGCGTAATGCGTAATGCTCTATATATATAGAGCATTACGCATATATATATATATATATATATATATATATATATATATATAAAACATTTTCATTTATGCTGGCGGTATTTGTACTTTGTTTGCTCGCGTAAACTGATACCAGGGCTCTTAGATGATTGTTTTCTTTAATTATACATGTCGTAGGCATTTTATTTTAATTCTTTTTCTAGGCATAAACATAACTTTTTTGACAATTTTATTTAGTTTCCTCAAATAAACGTGAATATATGCCTAAAGACGACCGTCAGAAATTATAAATGAAATGTTTAAAATACAATACAAATGGAAAGGCTCCTTATCGAAAAATTATCAAATACGATATTTTTACAAATTGCCAATGCGATAAAGGTAATTTTTCCGAAATTTCAGAACACAGAAAACAAAAAAGTCGTAAAATCATATTAAAATTATGTAGTTACCAAATGTTGAAATGCTTTGTTAAAGTACTAAATTTAATACAATTAACCACAATGGTAACAAAACATATTTACCTGCTTCATAATTATTTTATAATTATTACAAATCATACATCGTAAACATGCATTTACAATGCAGATGCAACGACTATTTATTAGTCTGTCGATACATTCGTGAAAACTTGGCCTTCATTTACAGTTTATTAAAATTTAATAGACTCGCTCCAGCACAGTACAACATATCTCACAATTTTAATGCACGTTTTTACTATACAACAACTTTATTCTCAAATAATTTCTTAGGGTTGAATTTTACATTAAATAAAATAGATTTAATGTGTTTGCACTGTGACAACTACGATATTAATGATATTTATAAGTAATTCCTTTTATTTGTTCTTTTACTTTTGAGCGTAAAAGCATTTTAATTCCGAAACCACAAACACCAACACTTATACGAGAGCCACACTGCACCTATGTACTATGATTGTAGCACGAATGGGTCGACTCGAGCGGGGAAGGACACTCTCACAGAATACCAGCATGAAATGGCACCTTAATTCTCCTGTGTTTCGTATGGCTAGCATAGAGAACCGAAGACCCTTTTTCCTGGAAACTATTCCACCTTAGTCCGCAGGGGTGACAATGTATCTGTATTTTGATCCTAAATGAGGATAGATAAAGATGTTTATTGGCCACTTACCATCAGATAACTGTGTGCTCGTTTGTCACCTTTTTTCTCTAAAAAGGTACAAGTTGCAGAAAAAACAATTAAAGTCAGTCTAACTATAAACGGAAACTCTAAGGAAAATTTAATAAAAATCAACAATGTTACAATGATTTTTACTAAAAATTTACTAAAAATCATTGTAACAGATTGTCGCAATTGATATCATCATCGAAACATTCTGGGCAGAATCCACTAGATTTGTCTAGTAGCACTTACATTCTTTGCCTGCTAACCTTCGCAATCAAATCTACTTTTGAGTTAAACAGCAATAATGGCATCGGATGCTGACTACAATGAGCACTATTCTGTTGTAGGTGACCTCACTCTTGCTAAACGCCGACACAATACAAGAAGCGCCTGTTGATCGTCTTTTAAACGATCTTGCGACTCTATCGCAATGTGTTATTAGCGTTGCGATACGCTGTCGGGCCAAGGTTATATTGCAACAGGCTTTCTAACACCTGTGACCTGGAGTTCTATTTACTTTCAGCGTTCCAAGTACGCCAGGATTAATTTAAATTCTTCTCACCTTTTAACCTTTTCCATTTGGTTGAGAAACACCAAACCAAATAGTCTTTGTTTGCCGACCATTGTTATTGTAAGAAATTGCATCTTTAATTGTTTTTGATGAGTTTATTTAAATATATTTGCCACCAGCGATGATATTGCAATGAAACAATTCACTGGCCTTGTTTTCTTTTGAATCGACGATTTTCAGCCTGGCATCGAACAAGTCCAATGATCCGAAAACATTATGATGGACCTTAATTCGGTGAGATTTCACTTATTTATCAGTGGCGGGTATCGTGCGTTAGACAATACAATTGCTCACGAACGTTATATCAAACGCATCATACAATTGAATGTTCTGCAATCACGAAAAACAGATTACAGATTTTCACAAAATTAATAACCGTTCTCAATGTAACTCCAATGATGGTACGAAACTCAACTGAACCCTCATAAACAGTAATTATTATTGCATGTTCACTTACAATAGTTACTTTTGCTTGAGAATACCTACGTTTAAAATTGACAAATTTCTTATGGAGCAAGAAAACTATAAAATCTTATTTACCGTCAAAATCTTCAAAGGCAATACAAAAATTTCTCGCCCAAACAGGCAGGGCTATGTCACTGTTACTGCAATTGTTTATTTACTTGGACGTGGATATTATTTCATTGTAAAACATAAAACCAAAATAATTAAGATATAATGAAAATATAATATATAAAATTGAAAGAGTCCAACAGACAGGGGTTAGTCATTCATAGACGTTCCACCCCGTGAAACTGAAATCACACCACGTTGGGTTCGGCAACGAGCTGGACTTGACCCCTGTGAAGGAGTGTCACGCAAGAACGTCTGTTGCCCTTTCTGAATAGAAAGGTTAGACGACCAAGATTACGGGTCCTCTTGGAGTGGTCTTGATGTCCATTCAGTGCACTGTATATTGATCTAATTTGGAAGGTGCAGTAACAAAAAAAACATTGATTTTATCTTCGTAATTTCCCCCATAAAAGTGCAATATTGAAACTTTAGTTACTTTCCCTATTGTTTACTTCTCTCTAGATTTAAACTATAAACTGGTAGATGGTCTCGAACAAATTTCCAAATTACCAGTTTACTATCCTAGACGCGAAATATACGCGAAAGAGAAACGCGCACCGCGCGCCATTTCGACATGACATTGATTTACATCATTGCACCCTTGTATTTTAACCCATATCTTTATTTCTATAAAGCATATGGTTACACAATTTTATTTATAAGAATCACACACAAAGTCTTATTATTATGACATACATTACATCGTTATCACATAAAAACATATTAAGTTATTCAAAAAAACATTTTCAAAGTTAGAAATCTTAAATATTTAACACAAATCGTTAATATAACAATTTTTATTAATAAACATGAATATCTTAACTAATACAATAGTTTAATTCACAATTTAAAAGTATTTTACACTTTTATTGAAGTTTAATTTTCCTATATGAATCTATTTATTATTTCACTATTTTAAGCATAAATTTAGACACTTAACACAGCACTGTTTTTATTAACACATATAGTAAACCTGAAACATTTATTACTTATTTCTACTTACAGAAATTTTCATAAATTAATAAAGTTTTTTTTATTTTACATTATTTGGACCCCGTTTAGATCCCATACAACAAGAACAATCACGACCCTTATCATATCGGTAGGACTAGTGCTTTCGTTGTCTAAATTACAACTATCTCTGTTCGTTATGAAGCATTATTTGTTTACATAATATGCTATTCTTATCAACCATAATGAATTTTATCTCTTATCACAAGAGCAAAACATATTTTCATCAAAAATAGGTATCTAATTTAATACAAGACTTTTAAACAAACTTTTATGGAATTAACTATCGACCGGGGAATCGAACCCTGAACTTTCGTTCGACATTATATTGAATCTATTTATTTTAACATAGATTATCTCTTTATTCAAAGTGCCTTATACAATTTAATAGCAATATCTTCAAAACACGAAATTGCTTATATTTTATGAAATGAAAAATGATAAACTATTTTTTAAGCGCGTCGCCAACAAAAATGATTAAATGTCACTGAAAATAAGTGTGGCTTTGTATTAGGACGCAGTACTGTGCGACTACGGACTTCAATCACGCCTGGAACAAGTATCATATGGCCCGGAAACAACTATTTCGGATCTAAATGTTCATGTGCAATGTACGAGTATACACCTATCTAAGTCGTATACATTACAGAAGAAAATCCATATGTGGTCCAAAATACAATAAACGTATTATATAAAGAAAAATGACGATTAATTTAAGATATTTGTTTACAGTGCTGGAATGATGGGCGAGGGCCTGCTGACGCTCACATACGGCAAGCACCACGCCTGCATCTTGAACGAGGTGGGCGCAGCGTGGCGCGGCGCCAGGTACTCCGACCTGGTGTTGGTGTGCGACGACGCCGTGCCGCTCGCCGCGCACCGTATCGTCATGGCCGCTGCCAGTCCCTTGATCAGGTAACCTTACAAAGACTACTTTGTAATCGCTTTAAATCATGTACCTATTTTGACTTACAGATCATGTTTTCATAAGGGCGTTTATTTTGTTCTAGGAAAATACTTGATGATACTCCATCAGCCGACAATCCAGTCACGATTCACATGTCCGGCATTAGCAGCACTCTTATGAGGCACCTCCTGGTCTTCTTGTACAATGGCCAAGCATACATAGAGGTTGGTAATATTTCATTGACAACAACTCTTATTCAGAACATAAACTTGACTGTTTTAATTGCGTTTGCTACACGATGATAAAAAAATATTTATTATTTCCAGTCTGGAGAGATCGATGACATGCAAGAATTGTTTGAATTGTTAGAGATTAAATCGGACGTTTGGAAATCGACAAAGGAACGCCAGCAACAAGAAGAAAGGAACAGATCGTGCGACAGATTAAAAGCCAAAAGCCTCAAAACAGATATAAACAGTAACGAGAGCAGTAAACATGACGCACCATCAGGATCATCACACTCAGAAAGCGACAGAGTTACACCGAGTGCGGGCTACAGTAAAGATAAGGAAAGGGACGATTCAGAATCACTAAGCATAAAGAAAGAGACAATGTCAACAAGTAGTAACGATGAGAGAGAAGACGAGGATCCGGACGGCGAAAACAGAGGTAAAGGTTGTGGTCGGCTGACGACGCGGCGGAGGAGTTCATCAAATCCAGTAAATCTTTCACTAGCAAGAAATTCCGAAAACACAGGCAGTGAACACGATGAGTCCCAGGATCTAGACGTTGAAACGGTCGCCGCAAAGGTATGATTCTATTATTCAAATATTTTTGTAATTCATTTAATTTTTATTTATTTTATTTTTATTACTTAGCGCATTAGCTATCTGTAACGCTTTGGCTTAGCCACTACGCTGTGATTCGGATCGTCAAATTGTACTGTACAGGGTTGTTTTTCAAAGAGTAGCCAATTTAAACTTAAGTTCAAATATATAAATAATGATATACCGTTATTGCAAATTTTGAAAATATGAGTAAATAAAGCTTCTCCTTTTAATTAAGTTACTCCTTATAATACCAACTATCTGCCAGTGAATGTCTCGTGAAAATCGGTCCAGCCGTTTCGAAGATTAGCCGGAACAAACGGACAGACAGACAGAGAAAAATTTTAAAAATTGTTTTTGTTATTAGTACCGTATATATTTTCATATGCATTTAGTAAAAAGCTGTTATTTTAACATTACAAATAGTAAATTCAATTTTATTTATTTGTATGTATGTATGTATGTAAACATTTAATAGAAGATCCCAAATTGAGTGTGATTTATGGACAATAACGTTTTTGTTTACCGATCGATCCTTACGAATGTGAGCGTGCACAGTAAAAATCAGTTAAAATAATGCATTACCACGTATTTTAAATTTTAAAAGATAAAAAGGACAGTATGTTTGAGATTTTTTTTTGATTAATTTTTCTTTACCATTGCCTATATTACTCATTCTGAACCATCTTTGCAAATTTGGCCGCTTATTGCAAAATAACCCTGTATATTTTTTATTTATTTATAAAACTCTAAAAATGTAATAAAGTAACATAGAGAATAGCCTACATACAGCCTACTGATGAATTGGGAGAGAGGGTTAAAGAGCATAAAATCTCATGTTGACTACATGTTTTGGAAATATTTTTATTACTAAGATATGCAGGATTGCTCAGTATATTTTCTTCTACCGCCGAGCACGGGCTGTAGTAGTTGAGAGGTTAATCGCTCGCCATGGTCTAAGCTCGCCGTAAATTACGCTACAGACATTCAACCAATTGGGCTGAATGGTCATATATGGGCGTATATCATATAATGATAAACATGTTATTTCTTTTATTATTAATCTGCCTATAAGTTAAATATAAGGTTGTTGTTTATTTTTCAGAATATTGGAAGAAGAAGGTCAACCTTGTCTAGCCAAGAAGATCAGCCCCAAGAAACAATATACAGAAGACATTTATTAAATGATCGATTAGGAAAAGGAATTGAAAGAGCTAAAAGAAAATCACATTATCTTGAACCTCCCGAACTGGACCTGCGAACAGTGAAGTTGGAGGATTACGCGCAACTCAAACCACCTGATCAAGATCTTATGTCACTTGTTCAAACATCGCCGGAAAATTACGTTGTCACACCACATCGAAAAAGAAGACCTGGATTCCACAATTCACCATCACAAAATCCTCCATTTGTATCGTTTCCCCCAAGTTACCTAGAAGAGATGGCACATTTGAGATACGCGCAAGGACCTGGTGTAGCGGCTGGAGTTGCTAGTGCTCGTCTTGGTACTTTTCATCCATTAAGCGCATCAGCGCCACCATATTTACCTGACAGAAGTGCGACTCCTCCTGCAGCAGCACATGACGACGCCCTTAAATATCGACCCCCTAGTGCGGGATCTTGGGGCCCTTGGTTGTGTCAACCACAAATGGGCGGTGATGATACTCCTTCAACAGAACACGAACAAGGATCGAGTAAACAAGCACCAGTAAGGGAATATCGTTGCGAATATTGTGGTAAACAATTCGGCATGTCATGGAATCTCAAAACACATCTTCGAGTTCATACGGGTGAAAAACCTTTCGCTTGTCGACTTTGCGTTGCGATGTTTAAACAGAAGGCACACTTACTGAAGCACTTGTGTTCAGTACATCGGAACGTTATATCCTCTAGCGAAAACGACGGCCGAACCAACACTCCCGGCCGTTTTAATTGTTGCTTCTGTCAACTAACATTTGAAGCGCTACCGGAGCTTATCAGACATCTTTCAGGCCCGCACAATAGTTTGCTTCTCAGCAAAAACTTACACGAATGACGCTCGCCTACGTGACGCGATCATTCACGTTTTATTGGACAATGATATTTCTCTCGCTCCGAGAGCTCAATTGTGATATGTGTTTAAAAAGAATATTAGCTTAAGTGTTTAGTATTAAGATTTGTAAAATCGCAGAGCGATACTCATAGTGAGACATTCGTAGGTGAAGGCGACTGCGGGTGTTATAATGAATAATTTAAAACAATCATGTATGCCGCATGAGTCCAAATTGTTATAATTTGTTTAAAAATTATAATCCGGGACCAATACCTTCCGAGATAGTATTTATTTGAAAGATGTATTTCATTAGCGTAAATATTATTTAAAAGCCACCGACACATTAATTCCTTAAGCATAGAAAATAGACGCGAATGTCAAAGAAAAGTTGCGAAATTTGTACAGTCCATATGTTGCGAACGTCACATGAACTACCTCCTAATTTCATGAAACAATCGGTGACGTCGTCGTGGTTTTATTAGCATTGACTTTGTGCTTTTTCTCTGGTAAAAGTGTACAGACTTACTAGTCAGAATTGGAACTTAGAATAAGTCAAATTAATGAGTATTGCATTCACACCTATTGGCAATGGTTCTTCGTTAAATTTTTTGAAGTTATACTTCTTTTGGGGTGTTTGGGAAAAATGATGAGAGTGAATTTTTACGAAGCGCGCGCACACCGACACCTAAAAGTATAGAGATATAAATATACCTATACCTCTAAGTCAATGCCTAAAAACGACAACTTCAGTGGGTAATTGTCTTTCTCAAGTTTTTTTGTTTTATTATACTAGCAATACAGAAGCATAACTTCCTACGCGCGTACATAAGTACACACACTTTTTTTGTAAATAAATTTTATTTAGCAATAGAAATATAACCATTATTATTTCCATTCTTTGTTCTCACGAGTAGAGCGATAAAATAATTCTAGTTTTAATAATTTTTTTTCCGCTTTGTTCTAATAAATTTCATCTGACTCAATGATTCGCAGCTTTTCAACGACATATAAAATCTCAATTTTAGGATTTTATCATTTATGTACGTAACTTCTAAATTAAAAAAAAAATGTGTTCGTAATGTTAAATTTTTTAATATGCTCTATGGTTTCGTTTGTTCGTGCCGATATAAATGCAATGTGGATGAGCACCAAAGATTTGTAAAGCGTTAAAAGTGAAGCATGTTTTGGTGTTAACAATTAAGAGAAATTATAGGGACCTGAAATGATTTTGATTTTGTTAAATATAACGTATGTAGGTACCAATTAAATAATCTCACGACTGTAAATAATAACTTTCCTCCTATCAGTAACTATTTTGTAATTCTACTGCGAGCTATTGTTTTAAACGTAAATATCTTTCTATTTTTTGATTAATTTACTACTTTAGTATTAATGTAAAGCTTAACAAGCGCTATTTTCATGTAAACGTTTTCCAGCATTACGATATTTTCCATTAGTTTTAAAGAACTAGGAAGCTTTTCATCGAACAGATTAGTATCATGGCCAGTTATAAATACTTATTATAGTTAAAACTGTATGTTCGGTAATGTTTCCGAAATCTTTAAGATCTACTTCATTTCCAATAGTTATATTTGACGCATGCCAAATATTAAAAAAAAATGTAATTGCGTCTGCAAGTTTTGTTACCTTTTCCGTAATACTCATTTTATACAATACGTGTCGCTATATTACTATGAAATTCCTTATATGTGGCAATATTGATATTATTATATGGACAATGATATGTCGAAATTGTTTTGTTTAATTCAAGAAAACAAGAGTTACCAGCGTGTTGTTCAAAATATAACGTAAATGGCAAAAAAGTTGTCGATGCGTTTTAATTTACCATTCGATCGTTACCTAATTTACCTGATATTTGTTTTTTTTTTGTTTTGTTTATTAGCGTCGTATATTGGCGCGGTTTGTGTAATTGGGGAACAATTTAATCTTAAGAATCGTGATGTCAAGGTATCATTAGAATATTCTTTGTGATAAATACCCATTAAGTAGGGCGCAAAGAGAAAGCTGTCTTCCATTGCGTTTTCTATATTTTCAAATTTTTATTCGTGTAAATAAATGTTAGAGTAAGTGAACTGCATGACAATAATGTCGCCTTAAACGCTACAAAAACTATACCTGCCGATTTAATACGTAAAAGGTTATTCGACCAAATTTATATATTTTAATCGCCTTGATAAACATTACTAGTAATTAAGATTGTTGTGATAAACTGGCATAAAGCCGGTGCTGCCTAAATTTATTAAAGAGCAATGCAACTTCAGTTTTATTGTATTTTAATATTAATAAGTGACATTTCTTCCTTCTTCAGATCGATTGATAAAACCTGTTATAAAACATAAAGAACAAAAACATTTAATTGCATTTCAGTTGAAAATGAAATCAAATACAACATGAATATTAAAACGGATATAATTGAAAATGTTTAAAAACCTAATATAAATAAAATATATAAAAGGTTTCTTATATTTATGCGTACTAGTTTTACCGATTTTATGACGTTTAATTTTACTTCTTTTTCATTCCCGTTTTGGGTGCTTTACAGCGCTCATGATCACGGGAGTAGTAACATTAAACACGATAAAAGCTGTAAAAGTACATGTATTCAATGTTTAAAAACCTCATAAAGAGATAACGTATACACAAAATATTTGTCAAAGTTAAATATTAAAGCAATCATTTGTTCTTTCTTTACTTTATTCCTAAATAACTTTAAACTTATACGGCTATGGCCGTAATGAAACGAAAATTTGAGCACAGAACGCCTGAACAGTTTACGCAATAAATCAAAATATTTCTGTCAGAACATGACGTTGTTACAATTAATTGTAAATATTAGTTTGTAAGCCTAAAGAAGAAAAAACACTTAACTTAATCTTGTTGAACTTGAATATTGATTTTTTCTGTTGATTGTAAATTAAACATTATTTTCTAAGTTTTCACATAGTGTACAATTCTTGTAGATATTGTTAAGATGATTAACATTCTGTAAAAATGTGTTCTTACCGTAGTAAATTAAATAACGAGAATATTTTAGTTACATACGCCGATGTTGTTTATTTTTAAACCTACTTTTATTAAGCCTGCTTCATCATTCAGCCAATTACAAGTACACTGCTAAACATAGGTCTATCCGTCACAGTGCCATGTACCACGGTCCTGCTTTACGATTGTTTGACACTGGCTTTAAAGAAATTATAACAAAAAAGAGGATCCTGCTGCCCGCTGAGTTTCTTTCGCCTTTTCTCCGGGCAGAGGAACCTCATTTCAAACGGTAGTAGATTAAAAACATGTTTAATAAAATTAATGACGTTAAAAAATTTCAAAAATTTAAAGATCATTTTGGTGGGAATCGTGGTGGATTTTGTTTAGACGTTTCTCGTTTGTTTTCGTTGTATTTTGTAAATGTATCGATTATAAAACGATGTATTTTATATTAATATCTCATTATTTACATAATGATGGAAAACCAAACCGCAGTTTCGGAGTAATTCCCTCCGGCAAACAATTCCCGCCAGAGTCACACAGTCACACTGTTAGCCTGATCTACGTACATCCGTAGAGCCTGTACGTTCCATCGGATCGTCACTCCATCTTGTGATCACCAAACACTACGCTTGCCAATACGAATCCGCCACTCGAGAACTTTTCATTTTCATCTATCCAGCCCATGGCAAACTATGATGATGACCAACGGAACCGAAATATTATACTGCTTGTTTATTCAAAGAGTATGTGTGCGCAAGCACAGGTGCACACTATTCCCTCACTCTGATAGCATAGTCCGATGGGACGGTTATCCGACACGACCGGAGAATGATCAGGCGCAGCACCAACGGCTTTACGAGTAAGTGGGAGTGGAAAACCACCAACTTTCTAACTTCGGGTTGGTACTGAGAATTTCTTGACAGAAAATCCCATTAACCGATTTTGGCCCGACTCGGGATTCGAACCCAGGACCTCATAATCAACAATCGCGTTTACGACCACAAGACCAACGATGCAGTCTTAGATATTAAAACATATATGATTGACTAACTGTGCCCGCGGCGTAGCTCGCGTATATAGATTTTACATAAAGAATTTGTCGTTTAGGTAAGAGAATATTAAACGATTTATATCATTACTAAATCAATAAGTGTAAGAAAATAAATCATTATCATCAAAGTTCTAAGTAGTTTATGATAGAGCTTCGGTGTAAACGACGTTAGAAGTAGACTTAGCCGGGGTGTACACAAAAAGGTTACCGGGACTACTAACGCGGGAAAAAGCAACATAGAGTTGGCCATGTGCAAAACAGTCAGTACTGAGGTCCACTCCTACAACGCGTAAATTTTGACCTTGCGCTTTATTTACGGTCATCGCATAACACGTTGACTGTAAATGGGAACTGAACGCGCTTAAAACTGAAAGGAAAGTTACTTCTTAATTGAGGGTTGTTTGGCAGTGCTGCCAGATCAAAAAAACTCATTCAGCGCTAGGACAACACAAAAAGCGCTAGATTTCATGAAAACAGCGCTTTAAAACAGACCTAGATTTCGCGCTAAATTAACTACAAACAAAGTTTGTGTTTTTTATTTATAATTTATAATTCAAGAAAATATAATCATAATAAAGAAAACAACATTAAGTTTTTTTCTGGCAATATTTTTGATGTATCAATACTTCGCAGGACATCGACTTATAATTATGGCAATTGCTGTCAACAGTAGTTAGTACTATTCTTAGTAACTTTTAACTTAGCTGTGCTCTAAACAACTGACTGAAACTGAATAAAGCAAAATAAATGCGTTGCCAAAACCATGAACGAAAACTTTAATGAAGGGGATTTCCCCGCTTAAAGTGCATTATTATATTTATTATGAATTATCACTCGTTGCTTAAATATAATTATACTGAAAAACAAAGTAAACAAAATTAAAATTGGTCTGACGACTTCACAATGGCCATTTTTTTTAAACAGTTATAGTTTTTATTTAAAATATGATTCGATTTTACACTTGGAACTGTGATATGTATACGTAATTATAAAGCCCAAATCATCTAGTTTACTATGATGTATAATAATCTAAGAAATATTAAATAAAACTAAATGACTTACGACACTACAAAAACACAAAACACCGGGTGTAAAGGCGACTGAACACTGAAGCACTGAAGTTAGATAATTATTTGTTCATTCGTCAAAGTTTGTTACACTGCCATCTCTTATTTAATACGTAAAATAGTTCTTCAGCTATCGATTCCATAACCAAAACTCACAAAAGGAACCGCATATGGCCCCTAGATGTCAGTTTTATAAAATTTGACGCTATGGATACTATAGTATCCAGGACTACAACGCTACTTTTATTTTGGAATTTTGGATACCGTAGTATCCATGGACGTGTGAGTGGTTATAGTCGTCGGTAAAAAAATCAAGTTGATCATCCTAAAGGGGAAGCCGGGAGATCCATAGCACAGGGTATCCTAGTTTGGTCTCGTCTCCCATGCTCTTTGTTTTGTGGAAAAAATATGTTTGAAAAAGATAAACTGCAATGTACTATTTGTGGAAAAAAAATAATAAAGGTCATTATTATCGGTAATGTGGACTAACAGTGCTGCTATAAAAGAGTTAATAACCCGCTAGTCGCTACAATTTTGAAATGTGTGCTAAATACACCAAAAAGCGCTGGATGAAGTGCTAGGTGCTAAAATTTCGAAATGCGCGCTATACATTCTAAAAAAGCGCTAAATCTAATTCCCAAAGCGCTAAAATGGCAGTACTGATTTTGAGTATATTATAAATACAATATCACGACATTTCGTTGCAATTTTGTTATTTTTGGTCGGGTTCCGTTGTATGGCTTCGATAGATACAAATTTCTTGATACGATTCATCGGCGAAAAATCTCATCACAGCAAATCAGAAAAGGTTGTAATTTGTACAGCTCCATCTATTACGTCCTTTGTGTTGTGTGAGAAAACATCCTTTTTTAAATCTCTTTTTATGTTTTAAGTATAAATATATTAATTATTATGGAACGTTTTTTTTTACACACAATTACTATTTCTGAGATTTTATGGCGCCTTTGAACAAATTCGAATCTACATTTCAAAATATTAATGATTACTTTCGATAGAATTAAACAATTTTAATAAAACAAAGCTTAAATGTAACTCGAAGATACGCTTTATGATTTTCTTAACGATTTTTTTGAAAAAAAAAAGATGTTTACTTTAGACGTGATGCGTTCATATAAAAACAGACAAACAGACAGACAGACAATTCTAAAAATTATAAAAAATTACTTATTTAATTATTTTTAGTTCCTCATAATGATTTTAGTCACCAAAATATATATACAATGTACAGAAAGAGACACAACATGTTATCATCATTTTTATTATATGTATATATTTAAAGAGAGATGGCGCTGCTAACATCAACTTGATGACTCAAACTAAGCCACCGTTGAGCAGATTCCCTACCCATACTTCAGAATATTTATCATAACTTTTGATGGAATGAACCGATTTTAATGAAATAAAGACTAAACGTAACCCGAAGGTACACTTTATAATTTCCTTAACAATTCTTATGATATAAATTAGTACTTTAAACGTGATACGTTAACAAACAAACAGACAGACAGACAGACAGACAGAAAGACAGACAGACAGAAAATTCTAAAAATGGTAGAAATGTATTTAATTACTTATTTTTAGTACCCATCAATCACTTTTATTACAAAAATATAAAATGTACAGACATCTGCTATTTACAGTTTTATTATATGTATAGATAATAACCCCTAAATGTACTGATCGTTTTATTGAGAATATTAAAGAAGTCCTTGTGTCTTGTTGGTTCTTCCCATGACATGAGGTGTTTTTTTTTCAACTAGTGGTAGGATCATAAATGACTTTCAATAAGTATTAGCTCGAACCGGGGTGGTACCACGACCTTACAGAAAACCAGCGTGAAGTAAAGGTTCACCTCTGCGTTTCGCTTGGTGAGTGCAGGTGCCGGAGGCCCTTTTTACTGGAAATGAGGCATTCCATCTTAGTCCTCACGGGTGACAACGCATCTACATTTTGAATTGTAATAGAGGATAGATGTAGATGACTATGGGCCGCAGCAACCACTTACCATCAGGTGGACTGTGTGCTCGTTTGTCACCCTTATCCTATAAAAAAAAACTTACTTGAATTAAAATTATTCTACTCTATGCCCTTGAGGTTTTGGGAAATTTCAGTTAGTTATTTTCAAACAGGCTTACTGACCTTCGTCAGTTCTCAGAGCTTAGTTCGTCATCAACGTGCTGGTGATGTTGGCAGTTCCAAACGAACTGTAAAACACCCCAAATTATATGTTAGAATTCTCATTGATCATATTTGCAGTAAAACTAGAGTTAACTATCGTTATACTCGTACATATGGCCGCATAAGTATTAGTAAATTGATTCGACGTTTTATTCATACATTCATTACAGCCCGTCAAAAGCCCACTACTGAACATTGACCTCCGCCATTTGTCTCATAGGGGGTTTGCCATAGCTATGCTGTAGGTACATAAGCTACGCTGCAGCTATATCAATAGTATACTAGTAACACGAATGGGTTGGCTCGACTGGGGCAGGACTACGCTTTCATAGAATACTAGCGTAAAATAGAAGCTTAATGCTGCTGTATTTCGTGTGGTGATCGTAGAGACTCGGAGAGCCCTTTTACTATAAACGAGGTATTCTATCTTAGTCTTTACGGGTGACAACGCATCTGCATTGTAATAGAATCATGCTACAACACAAATGATGCACTAATAATTATACAATTATAAAGATGAACAGAACCAAAGTAACTAACACAACTGGAGACCTTTTTGAAGTGAAAACTTCTTTAGCGGCGTTGTGCACTTTTTTTGTAATGGTTAAAAAATGTTAAACTCGCGTCAGGACAAGTGACCTGATCGAAAATTCGTAAGACGGAAGGAGAGTAGACAGCCGGCGCGGCGTAGGAGAGGAAGTATCCCCCTCTCTTTCTACGGCGCGGAAAATGTAGGCCTGCGCCTGCTGTTTCGTTTAGCCGGCGCAGGACGCTTGCGCGAACGTTCGTGTGTGTGATTTTTCTGAGAGATAAACTTTTTAATGTATTATAAATTGTCATGTTTGTGTACGATAGCGCAATAAATAAATATTGTATTCTACCACATAAATTATAGTACTTTTATACTGATAATTAAAACAATTCGTGCAAAATTATTCCCTAACCATTCCAAAATATCAAAAATGCATAACGTTAATATTCAAGTTTTCACTTCTGCCGGCACTCACGGAGTGCAACCCGTCGTTTTTTACTAGAAACGAGGCATTCTATCTTACTCCTTATGGGTGACAACGCATCTGCATTGTGATCCGTAGCTGAGGATGGACGTACATAGATGTCTATGGACCACAGCAAATACTTACCATTAGGTGGACTGTATGCTCGTTAGTCATCATTATCCTGTAAAGAGTTGGCTGGCTGAATTGAAAATTAAAGTAAATTAAAACTTTAGACGTCGTGCCGAAAATTAACCATGATCGAACATACACACACAAACATCCTCCTAAAAACATAGCATCTAAATATGATGTATTCCGTAACTCTTAATATTATATCCTTGTGTTAAAATTGGACCGTGGGAAATCAGACTCATTGGTAGCTAAAATTTTTAGTAAGCATGTGACTCAGTACACACAGGTTGTTTAACACTTTTGCTATCCGGTTTCCAGACACAATAGTAAGACAATAGCACTGACCTGTATGTAGTGCACGGGACAGCGAAAGGGTTAAAAATTAATACCAATTTCATAGTTACAAATTAAAAAGGCGCCTAGTGGCAGCGTAACATAACTTTTCAAAGTGATAGAGCCTCGCTGCAGCTGTATTATGGCTGTAGCACGAATGGTTCGTCTCGACCGGGGAAGGACCACGCTCTCACAGAATACCAGCGTAAAATAGCAGCTTAATACTTCTGTGTTTCGTATGGCGAGTGTAGAGAACCGGAGACCCTTTTTACTTGAAACGAGGCATTCCATCTCAGTCCTCAGTGGCGACAACACATCTTGCACGCATTTGGATTTTTAATTGAGGATAGATGTTTACTTTGGCCCCTCAATATATTTACGAGAATTTAATGTATTTACATTGTACAGAACACAAAAACAAAAATAGTTTTATTAAAAATAGTGATGTACATTCTGTAAATACTAGGAACAAGCACAAGTTAGTTATACCAGTTACTCGACTCCAAAGAGTCAGTAATTTCTTCATGGGGCAATATATTACGCTTTTCAACAAAGTCCCCGTATCCAGATATTATCTATCAAAAGGTTTAAATTATTTATTAAGCAAAAATTTTCTAGTAATGGCCCATGCCGCAAAAGAGAAAGCCGACCTTTTAGGCTCCCTTTTTGCGTCCAACTCGACTCTTGATGACGGGGGGAACACACCATCCCGCGGAGTGAATGCTCCATGCCGGATGTGCGGTTCTCACAGCACTCGGTTCACAAAGCACTCCTCTCCCTAGACATCCACAAGTCGAGTGGGCCTGACGGAATCCCCCCAATTGTGCTGAGTTGGCACCGGTTCTAACGCGTCTTTTCCGGTACTCCTACTCCCTAGGCCCCGAAATCATGGAAGAACCGACCAACTACAGGCCTATCGCCATCACCTACTTGTTATCCAAAGTAATGGAAATTATCATTAACTGCAGCTCATGCGGTACCTTTCCTACGGTTTTCATCGGGGTCGATCAGCTGGTGATCGTCTGGTCTACCTGACTCGTAGATGGGTGGAGGCAGTAGAGTCCAAGGGGGAGGTGTTGGCCGTTAGTTTGGACATTGCGAAGGCCTTCGATCGGGTTTGGCACAAAGTTCTTCTTTCGAAGCTCCTTTCCTATGGGCTTCCCGAGAAATTGTGCAGATCGGAACATCAAGGTCGTTGTAGACGGTGCATGCTCCGACTACAAGCCTATTAACGCTGGTGTTCCATAAGGCTGTGTGCTATCACCAACGCTGTTTCTTCTGCATATTAATGATTGTAGTGTTATGCTACTTACATATTATTTTACACTATTTTAAATTTATTTTTCCATTCTGTTTTTGATTTTCTGCATTTACTGGATATTTTGCATCACCTTTATTTCCATAGGATCCTGTAACGTTTTTAGACCACAAGAACACAATAACAAATCATTTTCACTTCGTATTTTCACGCTATCAGCACTTTTTAAATCGGTGTCGATGGAGTCTACCTTTTTCGATCTTTTATTTAGTTCTCCGTAACTCTGCAATTTCGGGTTTCGTGCGCGCTGTTGCGCTACTTTCTTTTCTATATCAATAATATCTCATTTTTTACTTAAATCTTGCCGTTTCTCTATTACAAGCCTGAAACCAAAATTTGACATGTTTTGACATCGTTGTTTATCTGGTTGTCATGGCAATTTTTATACAAATTCGTTACCGGTCTGATGTTTTTACTTCAATACTTCCACAAAAATACTCTTTTGCTCTTGGCCATTTACAAAAATTTGCTTTTAATTTAAATAATTTCCCGTTCTTATCCCAGATCCATCGTCGAGCGCGGAGCTCTCTAAAAAGGTATAAAAGCCGAACAATCGGCCAATAAAGGCAGTCTCGCTTCAGCTTTCAAACTGGAAGCATCTCCTAAAGGCCTTATCCCGGTGCCGCACTGCTCCGGGATCCTGCAAGCCTCTGCCTTCACCTGAAGTCGTCGCCAAGCCACGCCTATGCCTCCACCTACTAGTGCCCGCGCTATCTTTAGCCGCTGTGCGTGCTTGCTCCAGGCGCTGTGTGTGCCTACTCCAAGCGCAGCGTGTGCCTACTCTGGGCGCTGCGTGTGCCTACTCCAAGCGCAGCGTGTGCCTACTCTGGGCGCTGCGTGTGCCTACTCCAAGCGCTGCGTGTGCCTACTGCAGGCGCAGCGTGTGCCTACTCTGGGCGCTGCGTGTGCCTACTCCAAGCGCTGCGTGTGCCTACTCTGGGCGCTGCGTGTGCCTACTCCAAGCGCTGCGTGTGTCTACTCCAGGCGCAGCGTGTGCTTACTCTGGGCGCTGCGTGTGCCTACTCCAGGCGCAGCGTGTGCCTACTCTGGGCGCTGCGTGTGCCTACTCCAAGCGCTGCGTGTGCCTACTCTGGGCGCTGCGTGTGACTACTCCAAGCGCTGCGTGTGCCTACTCCAGGCGCTGCGTGTGCCTAGACCAGGCGCTGCGTGCCACCACCGCCAAGTGCGGTATGCCCCTTTGATCTTCAGGCTCCGTTTCAGTATTCATCTATCTTTATTATTTAAAAAAAAATAGTTGTAATTCACGTCACCCATCACCATCATACTTCATTTTTTATATAAAATTGTAAATATCTTTTTAAAATTTTAAATAAATTATTTTTTTTGTTCTATTTTTTTTGTTGTTTCGTTATTGTTAGGTTAGGTTCTTTTTTTTTAATTGTCGCTTAACGACATTTTGGCGCCCAACGTAAAAGTTCTCTTAATTTTTTTTAATAATTTTTTTTCTCTTTTCTTCACCTTTACTGCGCCTTGTCCATTTCCTTTTGATTTAATTGCTTTCTCTTTCGTTCTTAACTCTTTATTTATTCATCCTTTTCATATCTTCCAAATTCTAAAACAAAACTTTTCTTAACTTATCTGGATTATATTTAGACCTACATATAACACTTCACTTACATTCATCACTTTAATATTTTTATTCTAGATAACTTAAAGAGGTACAATTTTTAATTAAATTTTTATTTCTTAAACTTAACTTTGCACTTAATTATAACAATGAAAAGGGTTATTAAGTACGAATTCCTTAACAAGGCCGAACTCGAATACGAAGTGAAGATTAGATGTGAGGAACCAGCTAATACTGTTTTGCTTCTAAAAAAACAGGTTTTGCGTTTAGTTGCGAATTCTCACCCTGAAGATATTCTGACTTCTCCAATTCCGATCGAGGATGACTTGTCTCAAATTGGTTCTACTTTGACCTACCTGGACTGTAAAATTGAAACCAAATACTTACGACTAATAGAAACTTTTATTAATCATGTTTTTTACAGATTGGAGCCAATAGATACTGACTTATATCCAGACTTTAAAGCTATTTTCGATACTTTGAAGATGAAATTTGACGCTATTACTAAACAATTCGAATCCTTGACTCCACCTTCAACTGAAAATGACTCTCCATCACTTGACCCTCCTGTTGACCCGACTGTCATGGAACCTCCTCTTGTTTCTCAAACTTCTGTTAAGATCCATACCCCGTATCCTTTACCACCACCTCAATCTTTTTCTCCAACTAACGTCTTCAAAGATCTGAAAAACACACCTTCAATGGTAAAAGCTGTCCAAGATCCTTTCTTCAAAAACTTGAAGAATACTGCTTAGCTCGTGGCTTGTCCAAAGACTTGTTGATTTCAACCACGATTTGTGATTTGTTTAAAATTTGGTGTTAAAGGTTTTAAAACTGCAGATTGCCCTACTTGTTCTCCCAAACCACATAATAGTTCAAAAAAACTAACTGCTGACTTGAAAAGTAACTTAAACTTTGATAATGACGATTGGACTAGTTGGATTAAAACAATTCAAAACTTCTTTTCTTGTTACAAAATCTCTTCTACACTCTACTCCAAAGAACAAGATCTTAATCGTCCATTCGTTAAAGTCAAAATTTATGACTTAAATTTATCTGGTTTACTAGATTCTGGCAGCTCAGTAACTATTCTGGGTAATAATTCTCATTTGGAAATTCTTAAACTGGGCTGTAAACTTTTCAAGTCAGATCTTATTACTGTCTCTACTGCTAATAATCAAAAAGTTAATTCCTTGGGTTATTTTGACTTACCTGTTCATTTCAATAAACAAACTAATTTGATTAAAGCTTATGTTTTCCCTGAAATATTTGCTTCGCTAATACTAGGTATTGACTTTTGGAGAAAACTTAATCTTTTACCTAGTGTTTTATCTTCTCTTAACTTTACAGAATCTAAATACTCTGCTATCGAAACTAAAGATATTAAAGTTTTACCTTATGAGCATTTAACTCCTAACCAAAAGAACATCGCTAACGACATCATCCAACGCTTCAAGACAATTTCTTTTGAAGAAAAAGGTATCCTGGGAAGCACACACTTAATCACCTACAAGATTGATACTGGTGATTCTCTTCCAATCAAACAAAGATGTTACAGACTGTCTCCTGAAAAACGAAAGGCGTTAATTAATGAAGTTGACAAGATGCTGGGATGGAAGGTCATTGAACAATGCGAAAGTCCTTGGTTATCTCCAGTTCTCATCACTCCGAAGAAGAATGGTGAATGGCGTTTCTGCGTAGACAGCGGGAAGCTTAACTCAGTTACACGTCGTGATGCTTATAGTCTGCCACTAATAAGCGAAATTTTGGACAACTCAAATCTCAATCAAGCATCGACATTGCGAAAGCATTTTGGGAGATTCCCTTGAATCCTGCTGATAAAGATAAAACTGCATTTTATGTACCTGGAAGAGGTATGTTTAGATTCAAGGTAATGCCTTTTGGTCTCACTAACTCACCTGCAACTCTACAAAGATTAATGGATATGCTTTTTACTCCTGAATTTGAGAACAAGTTATTTTGCTATCTGGATGACATCGTTATTATTAGCGAGACTTTTGATGAACACATATCGCTTCTCATGAAAGTTTATGAAAAACTTTCATAAGCTAATCTGACTGAGTCAATTCTTCAAGAAAGTTTTCTAGTGGACGAGTATGTTCTACGTGCCGATCCAGATAAAATAAAAGCTATTTTAGAATATCCTGTACCTACTTGCAGAAAAGAAGTACGAAGATTCATAGGCACCTGCAGCTGGTTCAGAAGATTCATTCCAAACTTTAGCACTATTGCCTCTCCACTCAACCAACTAACCTGTTCCGGGAAGAACGCTCCTAAATTTTTATAGAATTCACAAGCTGCAGCTGCTTTCCAGAAACTTAAAGAAGCCTTGGTAACTGCTCCTGTCCTTGCTTGCCCTAACTTCGAACTACCCTTCTCTGTACATTGTGATGCATCAAATTATGGCATAGGAGCAATGCTTACTCAACAACAAGATGATAAAGAAGTCGTGATTGCTTACATGAGTAAAGCACTAAATAAAAATCAACGGAACTACTCAACTACTGAAAGAGAAACATTGGCTGTAATAACTGCATTAGAACATTGGCGATGTTACCTAGACAATGGTAAAGAATTTACAATATATACTGATCATGCTGCACTTAAATGGTTTCAGAACTTATCGAATCTATCAGGAAGACTTGCTCGCTGGACTTTACGCTTAGCATGCTTTAACTTTGTCCTAAAACATAAAAAAGGAAAGGATACCGTTGTTCCAGATTTATTATCAAGACATAAGAATCAAGAACGTCCTGATACACGAGAAACTTCACCTCAAGGCGTACATCCTATTACGATTGAAGAACCACCTGATCGTAAACTTGAGCACTACAACAAGATTTTTCTCGGATGCTCCAACAACCCAGACGCATATCCCAACTACACTATCAGGGATAACAAACTTTACCGCTGCATTCATTCTCCCGATCGTCTAAACGATGACTTTATTTGGAAAGAAGTTCCACTACCTCAAGATAGACATGCACTTATTGAAGTTAACCATGGTTCCCCTTCAGAACTCCGTCTTGGTATCTTCAAGACATTCAAGAAAATATTTATATTTTTAAAATACTATTGGCCTGGTATGTTTAAGGACATTGCCAAATTAATCTCGACTCGTGAAACCTGCTTAAACTACAAACACCCTAATCATTCTCCCTATGGTCTTATGGGTAAACCCAAACTTTGCTCCAGACCTTTTCAAACTATATCCTTAGATCTTATGGGTCCATTGTCTATGACTCGAAGACGAAATCAGTATATTCTAGTAATTAACTGCAATTTTACTAAATATATTATGATTTTTCCCCTTAAACGTGCTAGTTCAGCTAATATTATTAATGTTTTGGAAAATTCAGTTTTTCTAGTTCATGGCATTCCCCAAACTATTATAATGGACAACGCTGTTCAATTTCAGTCGCGAGAATTCCACTCATTCTTAAATTCTTATAACGTTCCTTGTATTTTTCACACAGCTTTATATTGTCCTCAGGTTAATCCTACGGAGAAGTTTAATAGTACAATTATTACAGCTTTAGCATCTCTAGTAGAAGACGATCATAGATCCTGGGACAACCATCTTGCTAAGATTCAGTACGCAATGAACAGCGCTACAAATGTAGCTACTGGCTTTACTCCAAACTTTTGAGTCTTTGGTAGGGAAACAATACCTTGTGGTTCCTTCTATACTCCAACTCAGAACCTCGAGGAATTGATATTTATGCCTCGTGATATTTACGCGTCTAATGCTGGTCTCCTCTCATCTATCTTTCACAAAGTTCAAACTAAACTTCACATAGCTCACGCTAAAAATAGCGCTCGCTATGATCTTCGCCGGTCTTTTAAAGAATTTAATGTGGGAGACACTGTTTGGCATAAAAACCATGTTTTAAGCAATGCCGGCGCATACTTTAATGCTAAACTTGCCCCCAAGTTCATCAAGTGCAAAGTGATAGCTAATCTGTCACCACTAGTCTATGTGCTTGAAGACCCTAATGGAGTTAGAGGCAAGTGGTACATCAAAGATGTAAAATCATAAATTTTCTTAACTTTTATTAACTGTTAATTTGTATATATGTATAAATATCACCATCATTTTCACCTTATTATTTTTATTTCTTTTAATTTGTTTGTTTGTTTGGTGATCCAGTGTTCTTCAACACATCTTGCTTTAGGACCTCGAATTTTGGTTGCATTAATCTTCACTTTTTATTTTTATTTCAGACACATCTCGTTAGTGATGTTGCATAAGTCATAGCGACTAAAGCTTGCTTAAGATTAAGTTCTTTATCTTTATCTTCACTTGGGAGCGGCTGACTACTCCCTTAATATTTTTTTTTCTTTCCACGCAGGAGCGGATGACAACTCCTTAAGTAAGCCTGAATGTCCTTTCGAAAACACACTTTTAGAGTGGTAGTCATTGAATGTGAACTCCACCCTTACCTGAATGCAGATGATGAATGTAAGAGATAGTATATCTGAATTTGCCTGTTGATGTCTGTTTCTGCAAAGCTGTGTTTTTATGGTTTATTTTAGAATGTACATGTCAAAATTTTTGCTGAGTCAAAAATTTTCCAGGGTCGGGGAGAAAAATGTAGTGTTATGCTACTTATATATCATTTTACACTATTTTAAATTTATTTTTCCATTCTGTTTTTGATTTTCTGCATTCACTGGATATTTTGCATCACCTTTATTTCCATAGGATCCTGTAACGTTTTTAGACCACAAGAACACAATAACAAATCATTTTCACTTCGTATTTTCACGCTATCAGCACTTTTTAAATCGGTGTCGATGGAGTCTACCTTATTCGATCTTTTATTTAGTTCTCCGTAACTCTGCAATTTCGGGTTTCGTGCGCGCTGTTGCGCTACTTTTTTTTCTATATCAATAATATCTCATTTTTTATTTAAATCTTGCCGTTTCTCTATTACGAGCCTGAAACCAAAATTTGACATGTTTTGACATCGTTGTTTATCTGGTTGTCATGGCAATTTTTATACAAATTCGTTACCGGTCTGATGTTTTTACTTCAATACTTCCACAAAAATACTCTTTTCCTCTTGGCCATTTACAAAAATTTGCTTTTAATTTAAATAAGCGCGGAGCTCTCTAAAAAGGTATAAAAGCCGAATAATCGACCAATAAAGGCAGTCTCGCTTCAGCTTTCAAACTGGAAGCATCTCCTAAAGGCCTTATCTCGGGGCCGCACTGCTCCGGGATCCTGCAAGCCTCTGCCTTCACCTGAAGTCGTCGCCTAGCCACGCCTACGCCTCCACCTACTAGTGCCCGCGCTATCTTTAGCCGCTGTGCGTGCTTGCTCCAGGCGCTGCGTGTGTCTACTCCAAGCGCAGCGTGTGCCTACTCTGGGCGCTGCGTGTGCCTACTCCAAGCGCAGCGTGTGCCTACTCTGGGCGCTGCGTGTGCCTACTCCAAGCGCTGCGTGTGCCTACTCCAGGCGCAGCGTGTGCCTACTCTGGGCGCTGCGTGTGCCTACTCCAAGCGCTGCGTGTGCCTACTCCAGGCGCAACGTGTCCCTACTCTGGGCGCTGCGTGACTACTCCAAGCGCTGTGTGTGCCTACTCCAGGCGCTGCGTGTGCCTAGACCAGGCGCTGCGTGCCACCACCGCCAAGTGCGGTATGCCACTTTGATCTTCAGGCTCCGTTTCAGTATTCATCTATCTTTGTTATTTAAAAAAAAATGTAATTCACGTCACCCATCACCATCATCATACTTCATTTTTTTATATAAAATTGTTAATATCTTTTTAAAATTTTAAATAAATTATTTTTTTTGTTCTATTTTTTCTTGTTGTTTCGTTATTGTTAGGTTAGGTTCTTTTTTTAATTGTCGCTTCACGACATGATATGTTGCAAACTGGTAACATTAATTGCTATGCGGATGACAGCACTGGTGATGCTCTATACACCGGCCGTGCCAATATTTCTCGGGAAAACGTCGCCGAGTACCGGAATAAACTTGTGTCTGAAGTCGAGTCTTTGCTGAACAAAGTCTCGGATTGGGGGTGACTAAATCTAGTCCAGTTTAATCCTCAGAAGACACATGTTTGCGCGTTTACCGCTAAAAAGAACCTCTTTGTCGTATCTCCTCAGTTTCAAGGCACTCCCCTTGTTGCCTCAGCCAGTATCGGAATCCTCGGTGTCGACATATCGAGTGACGTGCAGTTTCGTGGTCACTCGGAAGGGAAGGCCAAATTGACCTCTAAAAAGCTTGGCGTACTCAGCAGAGCGGGACAGTATTTCATGCCGGCACACCGCCTGTAACTTTACAAGGCGCAGGTTCGGCCTCACATGGAATACTGTTCCCATCTCTAGGCAGGGGCTCCCCAGTGCCAGCTCCTTCTACTTGACCGCATCCAGCGCAGAGCGGCTCGAATCGTCTACGACCGAGTCCTTTCCGATCGGCTCGATTCATTGGCACTGCGAAGAGATGTTGTATCCCTTTTCATTTTCTTTCGGATTTACCACGGGGAGTGCTCTGAGGAATTGTTCGGATTAATCCCAGCGGCCAAATTTCACGAACGCACATCGCGGCAGTACTCCCGATACCATCCACACCATCTGGATGATTGGCAGTCCACCACTGTGCGATTCGGAAGATGTTTTCTTCCTCGCACAACTTCCTTGTGGAATCGATTACCACCATCAGCCGATGACCGATAACCGACTTAGGAACCTTCAAGAAAAGAGCCTACTCCATTCTAAAAGGCCGGCAACGCACCTGCAATTCCCCTGGTGTTGCGGTTGTACATGGTATTAATCAGTGGTAGAGCCAGGCGGCAGCTCTTACTGTCGCACGGATGGGCCGGCTCGAACCGGGGTGGTACCACGACCTCACAGAATACCAGCGTGAAGTAGAGGTTTACCTCTGCGTTTCGCTTGGTGAGTGCAGGTGGCCGGAGGCCCTTTTTACTGGAAATGAGGCATTCCATCCTAGTCCTCACGGGTGAAAACGCATCTGCATTTTGATTTGTAATAGAGGATAGATGTAGATGTTTATGGGCCGCAGCAAACACTTACCATCAGGTGGACTGTGTGCTCGTTTTTCACCCTTATCCTATAAAAAAAAAAAAAAAAATGGGCGGCGGTAGTCACTTACCATCAGGTGAGTCGCATGCTCGCTTGCCCCCTATCCTAAAAAAAAACCGGCCAAGTGCGAGTCGGACTCGCGCACCGAGGGTTCCGAACAAATCCGTAGGTTATAATTATTAAAAATATTTTTAATATATGATGTAACTAAAAATTTATGCGCTTCGCAATTTTTCTTTTATCTATGCTATAATACGTTGCCTTGTACCAAATTTTAAGATTAAGATTCTGAGTTGGCCATTTGGACGAGTTTTCGAATCCCACGCGGAGAAAGTACGATCTACGTATAATTTTTTCTGTTTTAAATGTTTGCTCATACTATGCTATTTATACAAAACTCCACGATACAGGACAAAATCCTACCGTTAGAGTAACGTTTAAAAAATACATGTAATGCTGCCCAAATGATCCATACATGGGAAGATACATATATTCAACTCTGGAATTGAAAAGGCTATAAGAAAGGACAGAATATTATGTTATTACAATCTTCAACAGGTGACTAGATTCACTTAAAGTGATATGTATACCGCAAAATGTAAAACTTAAGGTGGTCTTATAATAATATTAGACCACTGAGTACATTTGTATAAAATTTAGATAATGCTTTCTCAATGGGCAGGGAAATATTAAATGTGGAAATTTGTGAAGATGTTCGTATCGAAACGTAAATGTAAGTTTCAATGTAGCTTTACAGTAATTATTTATTTAATTAACCACACAAACAATCCATAGAAAAACGAATAACACAATATCATGGGACGTATGATATTGACGATGCAGGAACGATAGGTAAGTGCAATCTATACTACGTAAATTATCGCCATAATATTAATATTTTAAAACATTAAAAGTTCTTTCTTTATAAGCAGAGTTGACGATGCAGGAACGATAGGTAAGTGCAATCTATACTGAAAATTATTTTTATTGGGTTAGGGCCAAAAAATAATTTATAATTTTATAATAATAATTTTTATAATTTGTTATATATACTGGGTTTGTGCCTAAGAGTGGTGGGTTAGTATCTATTTCTGTCATCAAGGTGTACAACCATTATTGGTCCAGATTGATGAATAAAAGTGACAGCATAATAGAGATTATGAATGGTTTTTGTTCCCTATCCAGAACATACGTCAAAATATTTTTAACAAGCATACTTCGTTATTCACTAATATTTTTAGTGTTCCAATGTTGAATCTTGTAATAACTGTGTAAGAATATCCACTACCACTTCAGCGCGTCAGAGGCAAACAAACCGGGAAATGGGCAGAAGCGTCTCCCTAAGTGACAACTGTGGCAAAAACGAGTATATAGGGCAATATATCGGGGAGGCCTTTGTTCAGCACTGGATTGTTGATATTATGCAACAGTAACGGTAACGGTTATGAAGTCAAAAACAGATTTCATAGAATCACTTCGGTATGTAGTCTTTAATAGGCAGTATTTAATAATTTTTTTACTCAGAGCCACATGAGTAATGAAACCGTACCGTATCAGAGCTAAGAAAGTCTTTAACGTTGATAATGGTCGTGAGGTTCTGAATTAGAACTTTTTGATGAATTGAGACTATAAACAATGTAATAATGAGGGGCTAACGGCACAGAACTTATTTCGCAAATATAGCATAGCTTGACCTATTCTATGTTTATGAAATTGTTTCTTTTTTGGGATTTTTAAATGTATTAGTTAATTCAATAATTTTTATTAATTTTTATTTTTGCGAACCCTAGAATATAAATAGTGTAAGTTACTCTTTGGCTTACACATAAAATATAGATATATACTGTCGCGGACTTTTTTGTAGAACTATTTAGGAGAAACAGTTCCACCATATATTATATTCGTGTAACTCTGACAGTTTTTGCACCGCACGCCAAAATAGCTCGCAGATGACAGAATTTTTCCGACTTATATTTATCGTTATATTTTGGCCAATTTACACAATATCTTTATGAATTATAGCTTATGTGTTATTCTGATGTATGGGCTATATTTGTAAAGTTTCATTAAAATCCATTTATTAGTTTTGCGTGGATGAGTAACAAACATCCATACATCCTCACAAACTTTCATGTTTATAATTATAATATTAGTAGAAAAATACTTACAAATGGTTACCTTCGTATATTTTATACAGAAGAGACAAACACAGGTAGCCATGACCATTAAAAGGGCTTGTTTAGTTCAAAACAAATAAAAAGTAATAAGACAAAGCTCATTTGGTCTTCATCTTCATACTCAAACGCAGTTTAAAAATAGATGGGAAAGATAGAAAATGAAAAAGGACACACACTCTACAGAACCGGTGGAGGCAGATGGTTTTCGCATCTTTTTACAAGTTGTCTTGTGGTAGGCTCTGGGAACATTCCAGCACACTCTTTTGCGTTTGCGATTACATATGATGTACTGGATGTAGATGCAATGGTAACATGTCTAAATGTAACAGTTTGTGATAATTATATGCATAAAAATGTTAATAAAATAATGATTACATAAATTAAATGAATAAGTTTTGATGAATTGGTACTGTTTTTTGTAAGTACCTATCTAATGGAATTTACAATATAATTCAAAATCTAACGAACCTCATGGAGAATCCCAAAAGAAATAAAGGTATATAAAAATTTAGTTTCCATAAAAATTAGAAGCTGACTTCTGATAACTTAAAGTAACAAGATGATTTCCACATAACAGTTTCTCCCGTCGTAAAATAATTACTTTTTAAGAACCTATATAACATAAAGACTTTCAAATATCTAAATGAATATTTACTCCGTAATTGTTATTTATTTATTGTTTCAGTATTACAAGTCAGTGTTTGATTAATATCTCACTTGATGATAGGTGACAAAGCACAACAAACACAAACAAACTTAAATACAGCCAAAGATGGCAAAGCGCACTTATCTCGACAAAAGCCTATTCTTTCTTGCCTTGAAGACACCCACATTAAATTTGGATGAAAATACAGATGATGGCAACTTTAAAATCTAAAAACTAATGAGCAGTTTTTCAACCCAATTTTATATTATTGTATTGAGCCAGAATTGAACCAAACAAAAATGCAAGTAATGTTCAAAGTATATACATATTTGCAGCTGTGAGATGCCTAGGTAAAACTATAACTGGAATCACAAAACTAGCTACGCTACTCTTACTAAAACATCGAGCCGACTTGAACTAAACTTAACGAGTAAAAAACAAACAATGTATGCGATCCATTAACACACACATCTAAAAGTGCACATCCCCTACCTACAAGGAGCATTGCAGAATTCACTGTCAACTATAATTAATCAGCTGGACTTGCTAGATAAGTTGGCCTATTAGATGCTTTTTGTCTACAGGACCGGTTTCTGCCCTGGACAAACGAGCAAACATTCGCAAAGGTTTAAAAGCGGAGATCGGGACTCCGCAGATCATTCCTGTGTCGTCAGTTCCCTGAGGCGTATTCCCGTGACTTCAATATGTGGCGCCTGTTTTACCTGATAGCTGCCGTATCGGCACAAATCCCTTCGCTTGGATTTTGTCCTGACTACCAGGTGAGTAAGCTTTATAATATATTAATTAACTAATGTAGATATTTCACGAAAATAGATTTTATTATATCTTATAGATTTTTATTGCATCATATAAAATTGTTCAGTGATTTTTTATTCAACATTTTTAAATGCCTTTTCCTTTTATCTCTTTACCAAAAAATAATGTAAAATTTTGTTTTAAAATAAAATAACGGTCTCACAGCACAGAATTGTTAAGCCTTAGAAAATTCTCCAATTGTCCGTACATCGAAATCGAATTTACGCTTAAAATCAGAATTAACAACCCAGATATTTAGGACATACCTTGCGTAATAGCACAGAGGCTAGGTACTATCACTGAATAAATAATAGGCGCTACTCTTAAATTTCATAATACGCAAACAAACATCCGAGTACGAGAGAAATGAGATGGCCTGATGATGGACGGCCAAATTATTTGGCATAAAATTAATATTTTTGAAAGAATATTACCTAATCGTACTAATATCATGAAGTTATCAATATCCCCCATAGAACAAAGCTCAACGAACCCAATGAAGAATCCCAAAAAGAAACACTATTGTTTTAACGGCAATACTTTTTTAATAAAAATTAAAAACCGACATCAGATAACTAAAAAGGATGAAATAATTTTCACATAATAGCTTAAGAAGTAATTGCTTACACTTGGTGTATCGAATGATTAAAGCTCCTGACTTCAGAAGCTGTTATTTGAAAAATGTTTTATTCTTTTTAGTTCATTGAAGCCGGTTCTTACTTTTTAACTGGGGAGGCTTCGCCCGGGTAGGATCTATTAATTAATCATCAAAGACTTTTTATTTTATCAATAATAATTTAAAAAATGCTAAGTAAAACAGCCTATTAATAATACCTATTATTGAAAATGGTGTTTAGACCTTAATAACGAATAGTAAACCAAGAACGTTTCATATTTGACAACTCATAAAAATATTGATTTGTTTCAAGATGTAAGTTTTAAGCTATTAAAACTAAAAAGAAATTTATGGAATAAAAAAATTCCATACCAAAAAATACTTTTTTGGTATAGAATATGGATCATTCAAAAACATTTTATTATAAATTTATTATTATAATTTTAAAATCGGAAGGTTCTATCCTTGAACTTACACTTTCGGGTCACATCAGGTGTGTTATATAATTTGTAAGTAGCAATGCTGACCGCATACAAAGAACAACCGGTCGCAAATCACGGTCATTGACATCGCTCCATTAAAACACTTTCGATTTCGATTCTGACAATATAAACAAGGAGTTCATTTGCAACATTTGTACGCTCGGTCACGAAGAAAGAAATGTTTCTGTATTGACGTCCTAAAAGTAAAATGGTTCTATAAAAATAACTGTAACCATTGATGTATAATATATTTATATATAACATAAATAGAAATATTGAAGTACCTATGTAGCACATTGGTACTTCATATTCGATGTATGTATTTTTTTTTTTACATTAACGTTAACTATGAATAAAACTATTGAATTTATTAATCATTTTCAAAAAGACGCCGTAAAGGTAATTGGAAGAGCTCAAGAAAATGATTTTCCTAGGCTCTGGACTTCTGGAGCAAGGATTTCAAGTATATAAGTAGATACACTTTTTTATTAATTTAATCGTTTCTCGTACAGCCCATGGCAGATTTCAACATAAACCATTTCCTGGGCACCTGGTACGAGGCGGAACGCTACTTCTCTGTGAGCGAGCTCGGTACCCGCTGTGTCACCACTAAGTACGAGAGTACGCCAGAGGGCAGGATTATCGTGTCCAACGAAATCACCAATTCGATGTGAGTAACCCATCACTGCCCCATTACGTCGCCGTGTAGAGGCATCCACTCCCCCCCCCCCCCCTCCCCAATCATCCCCTGTATGTTATAAGAGGCCCCAGAGGGATACTTGAACAGAAATGGACCAGCATCTTTTTTCTATAGTATAAGGGTGACAAACGAGCACACAGTCCACCTGATGGTAAGTAGATGCTGTGGCCCATTGACATCTACATCTTTGCTCGATTCAGAATCAAGACGCAGATGCGTTGTTACTCTCGAGGACTAACATGGAATCCCTCGTCTCCTCCGGTTCTCTACATTCACCATAAGAAACACAGCAGCATTAAGCTGCTATTTTACGCTGAGAGTGTGATCCTTCCCCGGTCGAACGGACCCATTCGTGCTACGACCATAATATAGCAGCAGCATGGCTCTACCACGTAATAAACTCAAAATAACTATTCAACTCAAAATAATAAAATCTGCTGTTACCAACCCGCCTGTCAAGCTTTGAGGCCTATGTTCAGCAATGGACATATGAATGGCTGTGATGAATGCATATTGTTAATGTATGTGGTGCTCCAATACAATGCGCTTCCTTAACACAGGACTGGAATGAAGAGAGTCTTGGACGGTCACCTGCAGATGATCGGTCGGGATGGCGAGGGACGTATGATCGTTAAGTACGCGGCGCTTCCTGTGCCGTATGACACAGAGTTTAGTGTGCTTGACACAGACTACGATAATTATGCCGTGATGTGGTCGTGCAGTGGTATCGGACCAGTGCATATTCGTAAGTATACGTTATTTATTCCAAGGATCTTTAAAAATCATTTTTTCGTTTTTAAAATAGATATTTTTTTTGTTTTAATATTTATTCTATTTAGGTATTAATAATAATAATGTCCTCCAGACCAAATTCCGGTCACGTGGCCAGTCTCAGCGGAGACTAGACATTTGCGCAGGACAGAGTTAGAGTACCCGAGTGTAGAGGCAAGCACAGAGTGCACTAGTTAGCACTCTCATAGTTCAATGGGACGGCAATCCAAAACGGCCGGTGAGCGATCAGGCGACTTACGCGCTTTCCGAGGCACGAGGATAAAACACCGTCCTGATTATGAGCTGTTGCTGAGAATTCCTCGACAGAAAAACTCAATAACTGATTTTTGTAGCCCGACCAGCAGTAACGTTTACGATCACTACATCATTGAGGCGCGCCGCTTGTCGCTTCATGCACTTTATGTTTTATTTAGCGATATTAGATTTATAAAATATAACTACGGGCTCTCAGGCGTTCCGTTGCAGTCCTCAGGGGTGACAACGTATCTGTAGCCTTCTTTTAAGTTGGCTGTAGGTGTCCAAGGCTACAGAAACCACTTATGGATTGTATGGTGATATTCTTTATCAAATCAAATCAAATCAAAAACATTTATTTCGGATCTTGGTCGGTGTTAGTAATAATAATGACAATTAATTTAATTTATTTTAATTTAATTTTGCACCTGGCTGAGAACCATGCAGCAAATGCAGTGCCGTAGCAGTGGAAATTGCCACCTATTTGCCAATGCGCCCAGAATGCTGTCGGAAGTTTACGTCTTAACAGCGGTGCTTCTCTTGCGGACGATAGTATAAAAGCTATCAGTTTGTGCCTTGGCAAACGTAGCAATAAACCCAAACACCCACCTAAACGCATTGTTGTACTTAACACACAAAGAACTGTAGGCTCGCTGCGTGTAGTACCGTAAGCACGTGTAGAGTGAATGACAATACGCCTTAAAAACGTGAGGTTAATTTGCTTACTACAGCAATTGCAATATACATTATTGATACATTAAATGATAGTATATTTTATGAATTATTGTCTCCAGAAAGCGCATGGGTGTTGACGCGCGAAAGACTCGCGCCAGCTCTGACATTACAAAAGGCGTATTCAGCATTGGAAAAATTCAAGGTGTCCAGAGCTTTCTTTGTAAAGACCAATCAAGCAGATTGCTACATTCTGCCCGAACCAGCTGCGTATGCTCAGTCTAAAGAAGCTGGAATCGCAGAAATATCTGGAAAGCACGCCAGCATGGTCCCTGTTCCTTCTGCTTCAAAAACTGAGGCCGTTGTGGAAGTACCTACGAAAGTAAGATTTTTTTTTTCTAAAGATAATTTTAATATTTTTGTTATTTTTGTTTCCCTAGTCGCCTCTTACGAATGTCCACTACCCCATATCGTAGGAAGATATGGGGTAGTGGACATTCTGACACCGCCACTACGCGACAAAAAAAACTAATATGTTCTTTTCTATATCGTAGAAGAAAGTAGAACCTGAAGTGAAGCCGGAAATCCCAATAGTAAAGTCTATTATACCTGAATCTATTGAGGAATTGAAAACAGAAATGAAAGAATCTGAATCTGTGAAAAAGGAAGAAAAAGTAGAAATTCCAGAGGAACCAGCTAATATCAAAAAAGATATACCCGATATGAAGGAATCGAGTGAGTCCAAGGTACAGGATATGCCTAAACCTGTACAATAACTCTTGTCTCTCTCATGACGAGCGTGCTAGAACTGTGTAGTTAAATACAATGATGAAAGGCGTGTACGTATGGGTAAAGGCTATTGTACCAAATAAACATAACTTTGTCTGCCACGGAATCGTTATCCTAATATTTTGCAAACATGTACTTAGCTAGTTGATTTGCCCTAGTTATTGTAATTGGGTTGACTTCTTTTCCGTCAATTAATTAATAAATGAATAAACTTTATTCTAATAATTTTATTTCTTTAATTTATTTATTCCTAGATCATTGTGATTATCTTTTTCAATCATAGTATATCAAACACTGTTATTTTTATATAATTTTATAAATGTGTATATTTTAATATACACATTACTTGTAGGTGGTAGTACTTTCCTAGCTATAATACTGGAGTACTTATTTCCGCCGTAAGGCTCCAGGGCAAGGATAATGTTCTGGTTTGAAGCGTAAAGAAAGCCAGTATGTATTATCACAAGCTGTAAGACGTTTTATCTTAATCCAGGCTTAGGGTGGCAACTCATTAGTGGATTTCTTTGATAGAAACAGAACACGCCAATTTCGAGTGCTGATTTAATACGTACCGGTGAAGGTAACATAGTGAGGAAGCGTAAATGGTTATGAAATAAAAAAATGGTTCAGACATGTGAAGTTCGATTTTACATGTTAAACTTAATTGTGCAGCAGAATGGGTCACCGAGCTGCACGGTATACCCATTCTTTTCAAACCTTTTCAGAAATGAAAGAAGGCCTGTGCCCACTTTGTATATTTTTTATAGGATATGGGTGACTAATGAGCAATCAGTGCACCTGATGGTAAATGATTGCTGTGGCCTATAGACATCTACTTCTATCTTCAAATACGAATCAAAATGCAGATAAGTTGTCACCCGTGAGAATTAAGATGGAATGCCTCGTTTCCAGTAAAAAGAGTCTCCGGTTCTCTACACTCACCATACGAAACATAGCAGCGTTAAACTGCTATTTTACGCTGGTATTCTATTAGAGCGTGGTTATTCCCCGGTCGAGCCGATCCATTCGTGTTACAAATATACTACTAATATAGCCGTAGCATGGCTCTACCACCTTTATATGCTGCTACTTTTATTAAAAATATTAAAGACGTATTAGTAAACACACTTTGAATGAATCATACTCGCTGAATACAATGAAATATAAATAACTTATAGCCAATTACTCAAACGCTACTAAATTAAAAATATGGTTAAGTCTCGTGGTGTCACAGTCATCATTATCATCATCATTACAGCCCTTCACAAGTCCACTGCTGAACATAGGCCTCCCCCAAGGAATGCCACAAAGCACGGTCCTGAGCCACCTGCATCCATCGACTTCCTGCATGTCTTACCAGGTCGTCACTCCATCTTGTGGGGGGACGCCCTACACTTCGCCTACCGGTACGAGGCTGCCACTCGAGAACCTTTCTTCCCCATCGGTTGTCGGTTCTTCGAGCTATATGGCCGGCCCACTGCCACTTCAGCTTACTAATCCGTTGGGCTATGTCGGTTACTCTGGTTCTACTGCGGATATCCTTATTCCTAAGTTTATCACGCAGAGAAACTCCGAGCATAGCCCTCTCCATAGCTCGCTGAGCGACCTTGAGTTTCCTCATACGGCCAGCAGTGAAGGACCACGTCTCAGTTCCGTAAGTCATCACTGGCAACACGCACTGGTTGTACAATTTTGTTTTAAGGTTTTGAGGTATTTCTGACGAGAAGATGTGTCGTAGCTTCCCGAACGCTGCCCAGCCGAGTTGAATCCGTCGATTGACCTCTCGGTCGAAGTTGGACTTACCTAGTCGGACTATTTGTCCCAGGTAAACATACTCGTCAACAACTTCGAGCTTAGTGCTCCCAACAACTACCGGCATAGGTGTGACATGGACATTAAACATAATCTTTGTTTTGTCCATGTTCATCTTAAGACCTATCCGTTGGGAGACACTTTTGAGGTCATTGAGCATAGTGCTTAGCTCCTCCAGCGATTCTGCCATGAGGACTATATCGTCGGCAAATCGAAGGTGAGTGATGTACTCGCCATTGATGTTAATTCCGTATCCTTTCCAGTCCAGAAGCTTGAAAACGTCTTCCAATGCAGCGGTGAAGAGTTTCGGGGATATAACGTCACCCTGTCTTACACCTCTCTGCAATTGGATAGGTTTCGTACTCTGGTTCTGTACTCGGATAGCCATCGTAGCTCTACTGTACAAACACTTCAGCACTTCGATATACCGACAGTCAACTTGGCACCGCTGAAGGGACTGCAGCACCGCCCAAATTTCGACGGAATCAAAGGCTTTCTCATAGTCCACATACGCCAGACATAGTGGCAAATTGTACTCTTCGGACTTCTGTACAATTTGCCGTAGGGTATGTATGTGGTCTATGGTGCTAAAGCCCTTTCGGAAACCGGCTTGTTCGGGAGGCTGGAAGTCGTCAAGTCTGCGCGCGAGACGATTCGTAATGACTCTCGAAAACAGCACGTAGACGCGGCTCAGAAGGGATATCGGTCTGTAGTTCTTCAAGAGAGCGTTGTCACCTTTCTTGAAGAACAAGACCACCGCACTTCTGCTCCACGCCTCCGGTGTAATGCCACCATGGAGGACGGAATTAAAGAGCTTCTGAAGGACTTCAAGTACCGGTATTCCACCCGCTTTCAAAAGCTCCGCTGTAATTCCATCCTCGCCTGGGGCCTTGCCGTTTTTAAGGTGCTGGAGAGCCATTCTAATCTCGCTCAGACTGACGTCCGGGATATCTTCGGAATAGTGTCGAATAAGACTCGCTCTTGGATCGTTACTCACACTTGCGTGTGGCTCCAACGATGACGTGTACAGCTGCCCATAGAACCTCTCAATCTCACTCAAAATCTCAGGTGCCCCGGAAACGATGCTGCCACATTCGGTCTTCAGCTTTGACAGTTGGCTCTTTCTGGCAGACAGATCTCTGGCAAAGACTTTGGAGCCTTGGTTCCGCTCGATCGCTTCTTCAATACGAGCTGTATTGAAGTTGCGTAAGTCTCGCCTCATGCATTTGGAGATCTGTCTGTTCAGTTGCCTGTATGCTGTCAAATCTGTTGAAGAATGTAGCCTCATCTCCCGTCTAACAGCCATGAGATTAAGAGTGTGATCGGAGAGTTTTTGTGTTCTTCTGCGGTGGGTCTTGCAGAACTTAGCTCCGACCGCATGGACAGTTTCCACGAGCTTGTCATTCATATCGTCCACTTCATTGCAGTCTTCTAGGCACTGAAAACGGTTTTGTAACTCGAGCTGAAAGGTTTCGGGACTTTGAATTAGAGCACGAGGGGGACGGAGCGTTGACTTCATCAGACGAGACCTCTCCAACTTAACATTTAGGTTCAGTATGCCTCTAACCATTCGGTGATCGCTGCCGGTTTTCACCCTCGCGATCACTGAGACATCACTGAACAGTTGTCGTCTGGTCGTCATAATGAAGTCAATCTCATTTTTTGTCGAACCGTCGGGGCTCGACCAGGTCCACTTCCTGTGGGGCCGCTTCTTGAAGAAAGAGTTCATCATAAAGAGTCCCTCTTTCTCCATGAAGTCGGCCAGCTGCTGGCCCCTTGGGTTCCGTTGCCCTATTCCAAATTTCCCTACTTTCAGCTCACCGTTCTCTCTTGTGCCTAGTTTTGCATTGAAATCTCCCATTAACACCGTATATTGGGTTTTGGAGGAATGCATGGCTCTAGAGATATCCTCATACATTTCCTCCACCTCCTCATCGGGGTGTGCCGAGGTTGGTGCGTAAACCTGTATGACCTTCAGCGAATACCGTTTGGTGATTCTGAGTATAAGGTACGCAACCCTCGTCGACACACTCCCGATCTTTACAACGTTGTTAACGAGAGACTTGTGGACGATAAATCCGACACCTCCTTGGGACAGATGGTCGCCCTCCCGGTGATAGAGCAAGTTGCCGGATTCGAGGATTACCGTGTCCTCCCCCTCTCTTCGGACTTCGGATAATCCTATAATATGCCAGCGCAACTTGTCTATCTCTTCTTCCAGCTCCACGATCTTCTCGTCAGTCCTCAGGGTGCGTGCGTTGTACGTTGCCAGGTCGAGTCGTCTAAGGTGGCAACCGAACCTCCACCGGAGATTCTTAGCACCCCCTCTCACAGGTGTCACAGTCACTTTGACTTAAAGTGGTAGAGACGGCACAAGACTTAACGGCGTCTTAAAATTAAGACGCGTTGGAGTGTTAGGTGATTTGCCAGCTAAATTAATCAGCACTTATTATTTCAATGCTTGCAATTCATAATTGTCCAACCGTCCAACTCCAAACTTTAGCCAGTACCTGAATTTATCATGCCTCCGTATAGAATATGCAAATTTAAAACATCTTAGTGAAAATGAGGTTGTCATTGTGATGATGTTGCAGGTCACTCAGTGCGGCACAGTCTTTTGTGGAGTCTATTAATTACTGTTTCACCGGTTACCAGGCAAACTTAACCAAATCAAGAGTTGGACGGTCCGTATAGAGCCGGCATAATACATACTTAAATCATTTAGTAATTGTAAAACATATCTCTTTGATTGTTGGGGGTGCATTACGAGCAACATTTATATCAGATATAATTTTAAGAGTTTTTACATAATATTTCAGTCTCATACCTCTTACATTATTTATAACGAATTAAGGGTGACAAACGCGTATACAGTCCATCTAAGAGTATTGACAACTTTATCTATCGCCTCAAAATGAAGATGCATTGTCACCCTTGATGTATAAAATGAAATGCCTTATTTCCATTGTAAAGAATCTCTGGTTCTTGACACTCCGCATCACCATATGAAAACAGCATAGTTATGCACATACAAAAAGTTCTAAATAATATCGAAAATTAAACATAATATTAAAATAACACGCCGTTCACTTTTACTGAAATCTAAGTGCAGCAAAATACATTTTTTTAATAGTATAATATGGGTGTCAAACTGGCACATAGCCTACCTTATGGTAAGTGGATGGTACTGGTATTCTGTGCAAGCATAGTTTTTTTCCCCATTCGAGCCGAACTATTTTTGCCATAAAACATAATAGGCACCTATCTACGCTGAAGCGTAAATCTATCACGTATGAATATTAGTGGATAGTCTAATCCATGCACGTATTTTATACGTTAATTACTACCCGTTAAATACTCCTATTATGGTGATAATTTTGATAACCAAGCCGTAAACCGATACTCCGATAATTTTTAAACGAGTGCTATAAATATACACGCAAATACAAAAAGTTCTAAATAATAACGAAAAATAATGATAACATTAAAGTAACACGCCAATCACTTTTATTGAAATCTAAGTGCAGCAAAACACATTTTTTTAATAGTATAATATGGGTGACAAACTGGCACATAGCCTACCTTATGGTAAATGGCTGCCCATAGACATCTACAGTTAACCCCAATTAAGAATCAAAATGCACATGCAGATGCGTTGTCACCTCTGAAAATTAAAACAGAATGCCTCGTTTCCAGTAATAAGGGTCTACGATTCTCTACACTCACCATGCGAAACACAGCAGCATTAAGCTGCTATTATATGCTGGTATTCTGTGAAAGCGTTGTACTACTTCAGACGAGCCGACCAATTCGTGTTAACACCATAATATAGTTGCAGCATGGTTCTACTACTTTCATAATATTTATATTTACAAAATAAATGTTTTCAAATACATACCACAAAAATTGATTTAAATGAGTCATAATAAAAAGCGAACGAATGAAAAATCAACCATTAAAAATAAAAAAAAATAAAACTAGAAACTTAATTATCATATAGTCCTACTCATACTAATAAAAATAAACCAACAATAGTTACTTCAAGACTATTTAAAATTATTGAGAAAGTGAAAATAAGCAAAAAGGAAAGGGTCTGATTGTATTGGTCGGGCTGTTACTGAGCGCCCACTCCCGGCCGCTATCCCACTACTGCCCGATACGGGGACTTTTGGCTGCTGGGTTTCCCCCCTGGCCCGGTTCGCCCCTCCTTAGTTAACCTGCACCCCCCAGACTCCTCCGGGGGGTACCATATTAATACCAGGCTTAGTGTGGACGTCCAGTCAACATGGGCCACACAGCACCAGGACTCCCGACCTCAAACCATCCTCCGATCCCGACCTCCGAGTAGCCGGATTACAGGAGACGCCACGCTCCCAGTCGAAAGCTATTATGAATTTAAAGTATATATAACTAACAAAGTCATGTATTCAAATCAAACAATAAAACTAAAAAAGTGTTATTAATATTTGCCACATTTTCAATTTTTACCAAACAAATTACGAGAATTTAAAAAAAATATTATAAAATATTTTCCCTTTTTCTCTATTTCATTATTTAAAAACCTAATAAAAAAAATTTAAGCACTCGTTGCGTCCTCTGGGTGAGTTCAATGGTATTACTCTACCATCTTAATATGTACCGCGCTGATACTTTTTTAAATGTTTCGGAAGATGGCGCTACTGTAGAACTTTTACAACTTCATATTGTATCATAGATTTTTAATGTGTTTTTTTTTCTAATTTTGGACAAACCGGGCTCTACAACATTTATTTTGTTGGTATAGCTATGTAGAGTATCTTATGATTGTTAAAGTTTCAGATATATATATATGAATTTCCCACTGGGTCAATTTTTTTTTACTTCTGAATATTGCTAAGCTCTTAACAAAAATAAGTTATAATTTATTATCTCTACTTCAAAGAAAATTCACGTCCCTTCTAACCTCAATACGGCTGTGGGCTTACTGCTTCTAGATGGCGGCAATAAGCAAGAGTTTTGTACTAACATAAAGTATAAGCCACAAAAATATAATGTAACTCTACCGACTCTACATTTTTTTAATTTATTGTTAGATAAAAATTGTTACAATATTGCTATGCGGCACAGCGAAAAACCACGCAGGTTTGTGTTGCGTGCCGTTCCGTCTACATTTACAAAAATGGGGATAACAATTAATATTTGTTAAGGAAATAACATTTTAATTTATACTTTATGTTAACTTCATTAAGTTCACTTCTAAATTTATTATCCAGACCATTTATTAAGCGAGGTATAATGCATGCGCTGGTGCGCTCACCATATTTAAAATTCACATCAAATTCAAAATGGCAGTGTGTGTACTGCTTCCAAGCGGTAGCAATAAGCAAGAGTTGTGTACCCACGTAAGGTATTAGGCAGAAAAATAAAAAGTAACTCTACCGAAGCTACATCAAATTCAAAATGGCAGTGGGTGTACTGCTTCCAAGCGGAAGCAATAAGCAAGAGTTTTGTACCCACATAAGGTATTAGGCAGAAAAATTAAAAGTAACTCTACCGAAGCTACATCAAATTCAAAATGGCAGTGGGTGTACTGCTTCCAAGCGGAAGCAATAAGCAAGAGTTGTGTACCCACGTAAGGTATTAGACAGAAAAATAAAAAGTAACTCTACCGAAGCTACATCAAATTCAAAATGGCAGTGGGTGTACTGCTTCCAAGCGGAAGCAACAAGCAAGAGTTTTGTGCCCACGTAAGGTATTAGACAGAAAAATAAAAAGTAACTCTACCGAAGCTACATCAAATTCAAAATGGCAGTGGGTGTACTGCTTCCAAGCGGAAGCAATAAGCAAGAGTTTTGTGCCCACGTAAGGTATTAGACAGAAAAATAAAAAGTAACTCTACCGAAGCTACATCAAATTCAAAATGGCAGTGGGTGTACTGCTTCCAAGCGGAAGCAATAAGCAAGAGTTTTGTGCCCACGTAAGGTATTAGACAGAAAAATAAAAAGTAACTCTACCGAAGCTACATCAAATTCAAAATGGCAGTGGGTGTACTGCTTCCAAGCGGAAGCAATAAGCAAGAGTTTTGTGCCCACGTAAGGTATTAGACAGAAAAATAAGAAGTAACTCTACCGAAGCTACATCAAATTCAAAATGGCAGTGGGTGTACTGCTTCCAAGCGGAAGCAATAAGCAAGAGTTTTGTGCCCACGTAAGGTATTAGACAGAAAAATAAAAAGTAACTCTACCGAAGCTACATCAAATTCTAGATGGCAGTGGGTGTACTGCTTCCAAGCGGAAGCAATAATCAAGAGTTTTGTGCCCACATAAGGTATTAGGCAGAAAAATAATATGTAACTCTAACGACTCTACGTCAAATATTTCTTCACTAACAACGATTCTCAACCAGATGACAACCAGACGTGAATGAGATGTGAACTTTTCTGTCTTGTATTTACTAAAGTATTTGTCTTTTTTTCTTCTCTGAAATAAAGGCGACAAGCGAACACTAGTCCATTCGATTTTAAGTGAATCCTCTATCGAAATTTATTGAAATGTTGCATTGCATGCTTGCACTTCACAGTTGTCCAACCGTCTAACTCCAAACTTTAACCCGAACCTGAATTTTTCATGCCTCCGTATAGAATATGCAAAATTAAAACATCTTAGTGAAAATGAGGTTGACATTGTGATTGTTTCAGGCCACTCAGTACGGCACACTCTTTTGTGGAGTCTATTAACTACTGTTACACCAATTACCAGGCGAGCTTGACCAAACGAAGGGTTGGACGGTTCGCACAAAGCCGGCATAATCCATACATAAATCATTTAGTAATTGTAAAACATATCTGTTTGAATGTTAGCGGTGCATTACGAGCAACATTTATATGAGATATAATTTTAAGTTTTTACATAATATTTTCAGTCTCTTACCTCGTACATTATTTATAACGATTTAAGGGTGACAAACGAGTGTACAGTCCATCTGAGAGTATTGACAACTACACCTATCGTCTCAAACTGAATATGCATTGTCACCCTTGATGAATAAAATGAAATGCCTTATTTCCATTGTAAAGAATCTCATATGAAATACAACTCACGATATGAAAACAGTATAGTTATGCAAATACAAAAAGTTCGAAATAATATCGAAAAATAAATATAAAATTAAAGAAACACGCCAATTCACGCAATTCACTTTTACTGAAATCTAAGTGCAGCAAAACACATTTTTTTAATAGTATAATATGGGTGACAAACTGGCATATAGCCTACCTTATGGTAAGTGGCGGCCCATAGACATCTACAGTTAACCCCAATTAAGAATCAAAATGCACATGCAGATGCGTTGTCACCTCTGAAAACTAAAATAGAATGCCTCGTTTCCAGTAATAAGGGTCTAAGATTCTCTACCCTCACCATGCGAAACACAGCAGCATTAAGCTGCTATTATATGCTGGTATTCTGTGAAAGCGTTGTACTACTTCAGACGAGCCGACCAATTCGTGTTAACATCATAATATAGCTGCAGCGTGGTTCTACCACTTACATAATATTTATATTTTCAAAATAAATGTTTTCAAATACATACCACAAAAATTGAATTGATTTAAATGAGTCATAATAAAAAGCGAACGAATGAAAAATCAACCATTAAAAAAAACTACAAACATTTTTTTTTTATAGGAGAGGGGGCAAACGAGCATGCGGCTCACCTGATGGTAAGTGACTACCGCCGCCCATGAACAACTGCAACACCAGGGGAATCGCAGATGCGTTGCCGGCCTTTTAAAAAGGAGTAGGCTCTTTTCTTGAAGGTCCCTAAGTCGTATCGGTCCGGAAAAATCGCTGGTGGTAATCGATTCCACAAGGAAGTTGTGCGAGGAAGAAAACTTCTTCTGAATCGCACAGTGGTGGACCGCCAATCATCCAGATGATATGGATGGTATCGCAAGTTCTGTCGCGATGTGCGATGGTGAAATTGAGCGGCTGGAATTAGTCCGAACAATTCCTCAGAGCACTCCCCGTGGTAGATGCGCTAAAATACGCAAAGAGATGCAACCTCTCTACGCAGTGCCAGTGAGTCAAGCCGATCGGAAAGAACTCGGTCGTCGACGATTCGAACCGCTCTGCGCTGGATGCGGTCAAGTGGAAGGAGCTGGCACTGGGGGGCCCCTGCCCAGAGATGGGAACAGTATTCCATGTGAGGCCGAACCTGCGCCTTGTAAAGTTGCAAGCGGTGTGCTCGCATGAAATACTGTCCCGCTCTGCTGAGCACGCCAAGCTTTTTAGAGGCCAATTTGGCCTTCTCTTCCAAGTGACCACGAAACTGCACGTCACTCGATATGTCGACACCGAGGATTCCGATACTGGCTGAGGCAACTGGGGGAGTTCCTTGAAACTGAGGAGATACGACAAAGGGAATCTTTTTAGCGGTAAACGCGCAAACTTGTGTCTTCTGGGGATTGAACTGGACTAGATTTAGTCGCCCCCAGTCTGAGACTTTGTTCAACAAAGTCTCGACTTCAGACACAAGTTTGTTCCGGTACTCGGCGACGTTTTCCCGAGAAATATTGGCACGGCCGGTGTATAAAGCATCACCAGTGCTGTCGTCTGCATAGCAATGAATGTTACTGGTTTGCAACATATCATTGATATGCAGAAGAAACAGCGTTGGTGATAGCACGCAGCCTTGTGGAACACCAGCGTTAATGGGCTTGTAATCGGAGCATGCACCGTCTACTACGACCTTGATGCTCCGATCTGCAAGAAAGCTGGTGATCCAATTGCACAATTTCTCGGGAAGCCCATAGGAAGGCAGCTTCGAAAGAAGCGCTTTATGCCAAACCCGATCGAAAGCCTTCGCTATGTCCAAACTAACGGCCAACGCCTCCCCCTTGGACTCCACTGCCTCCGCCCATCTATGGGTCAGGTAGACCAGAAGATCACCAGCTGAGCGACCTCGACAGAAACCGTACTGACGGTCACTAATCAGCTGGTGATCCTCAAGGTATCGTATGAGCTGGCTGTTAATGATCGTTTCCATTACTTTGGAGAACAAGGAGGTGATGGCGATAGGCCTGTAGTTGGACGGATCTGAGCGGTCGCCTTTTTTAGGGATCGGGTGCACCAAAGCTGTCTTCCATGAGTCCGGGACTACGCCTAGGGAGTAGGAGTACCGAAAAAGACGCGTTAAAACCGGTGCCAACTCCGGAGCACACGTCTTCAGCACAATAGGTGGGACTCCATCAGGCCCACTCGACTTGTTGACGTCCAGGGAGAGGAGTGCTTTACGCACCAAGCGCTGTGTAAACAGCACTTCCCGCATGGAGCACTCACACCGCGGGATGGTCGGCGGTGTGTTCTCCCCGTCATCTAGAGTCGAGTTGGAAGCAAAAAGAGAGCCTAGCAGATCAGCTTTCTCCTTTGCGTCATGGGCCAGTTAGTCGTCCACCTTGTGCAGAGATGGCAGAGATAGCTGACAGAAGTTCCCTTGGACAGCCTTGGCGAGAGACCAGAATGCACGTGTTCCCGAAGGGAGGCCAACTAGTTTCTCGCCAATTCTGCCGATGTGCTCTGACTTTGCCTTGGCAATGACACTTTTGAAGGACCTGGAGGCGTAATTGTACTTCTTTTTAAGAGCGCTGGTGTTTACATCCCGGGACGTTGATGCGTCAGCCCAGACCTGGTAGCACTCCTGCTTATAGCGTGATGCTAGTTTACAGGAGCTAGTTACAGAACTTAATTATCATATTATAGTCCTACTCATACTAATAAAAATAAACCAACAATAGTTACTTCAAGACTATTTAAAATTATTGAGAAAGTGAAAATAAGCAAAAAGGAAAGGGTCTGATTGTATTGGTCGGGCTGTTACTGAGCGCCCACTCCCGGCCGCTATCCCACTACTGCCCGATACGGGGACTTTTGGCTGCTGGGTTTCCCCCCTGGCCCGGTTCGCCCCTCCTTAGTTAACCTGCACCCCCCAGACTCCTCCGGGGGGTCCATATTAATACCAGGCTTAGTGTGGACGTCCAGTCAACATGGGCCACACAGCACCAGGACTCCCGACCTCAAACCATCCTCCGATCCCGACCTCCGAGTAGCCGGATTACAGGAGACGCCACGCTCCCAGTCGAAAGACATTATGAATTTACAGTATATATAACTAACAAAGTCATGTATTCAAATCAAACAACAAAACTAAAAAAGTGTTATTAATATTTGCCACATTTTCAATTTTTACCAAACAAATTAAGATAATTTAAAAAAAAATATTATAAAATATTTTCCCTTTTTCTCTATTTCATTATTTAAATATAGTGGACCCCCGATTATCCGACAAACATTTTGCAGAGCAGTGTCGGACTGTCGAATTTTTCGGATTATAGAGTACTGCCTAAGACCTATAGTCCGGAATTTGTTATAAAAGAGTACCTTGTAATCCGACAAATTCCCGATCCAATGATAAGATTCTATATGTTATATTATTATATATGTACTCTGAAGTACAAATTATACTTCATTATGTATGTCAGATTTAGCAAACTAAACAACACTATAGGGAGTTTACATTTTATTATAAAATTAACGTCATTAATGCTATAGAACTTAGAAAAAATATGCAATAACATTACACTAGGAAATAATTGTGTACAAATAAATGTACATACCAAAATAATGCAAAATGATGGATCAAGTTATAACTTTTTCAATAATGCATTTACGGAGTTTGTCAAAAAATATCTAATAATAAATAATAGAGCATATCGGATTACAGGGAGTGCCGGACTAGACAAGGGCCGCATTAGCGGGGTTCCACTGTATATTATGATAAAAATTTGAAGCACTCGTGGCGTCCTCTGCGTGTGTTTAATGGTATTACTCTACCATCGTATTATGTACCGTGCTGATACTTTTTTAAATGTTTAGGAAGATGGCGCTACTGTCGATATTTTCCAACTTAATATTGTACATGAATCTACCTACAGAATTAAGCTCTTTCTCATAGGTTTTTAATGACTTTTTCCTAATTTTCGACAAACCTAGCTCTACAACATTTATTTTGTTGGTATAGCTACATATGTAGAGTTATAATTATTAAAGTTTCAGATCTATTTATGAATTTCCCACTGGATCAAAATGTTTTATACTTATGAATATTGCTAAGCTCTTAACAAAAATAAGTCATATTTTATCATCTCTGCTTAAAAGAAAATTCAGTTCCCTGCTAACCTCAATATCAATATGGCTGTGGGCTTGCTGCTTCTAGATGGCAGCAATAAGCAAGAGTTTTGTACCCACATAAAGTATTAGGCAGAAAAATAAAATGTGACTCTACCGACTCTACATCAAATATTTCTTCACTAACAACGGTTCTCAACCAGATGACAACTACACGTGAATGATTGAACTTTTCTGTCTTGTATTCACTGAAGTATTTGTCTTTTTTTTTCTCTGAAGTAAAAGCGACAAGCGAACACTAGTCCATTCGATTTTTAATGAATCCTATGACTCTATCGAAATTGATCGAAATGTAATCGTTGTCATCTCTCTGAGGTTTGAGATTCTATCTTACACACTTCCTTAGAGTTTCGCTATCTTCTCTAGGAGTTTAATTTAAAGCTGCACGCACCTCCCTTGTATTGAAGTAGGTTTTAGCACATTTATAATGGCAGATATAATAAAATGCTAAAACTTGCTTAAACACTATAGAAAGGCGCAGAGATCTAGATTTTAAGATCCTTCAGATGGTAAATGTGACGAACTACCGGAAATAAAAGAGAGCGTAGCATTTTAATTAGATGTTCTCTACCAGTAAAAAGGCAAGCTGAATTATTGCTTATGTTTTATGAAGGTAAATGTGAAATATTATTGTAATATTTTTTTGTTCAAGCCTACCTATTCTTGTTGCAGCCATAAAACACTGATGCATGACCACCCTACCTAAAATATAGATGAACTCTAGTTAAGGTGAAATTATTTCCGTGGTGTATTTTAATTTAATTTAAAATCCCTATTGTACTTAAGATGTACAATTGGCGGACTTAATGCCTTTAGGCATTCTCTATCATTCAACCACAAGCTAAGCAGAGAAACTTAAGCAGGTGCCATTAAAACTTGAAAATATATACGTGGATGTAAATATAAACATATACATACTTTTCTTGTAAATACAAAAATAAATATATATAACTACAAATAACCTAAATAATATAATCTATACATGATACATAAACATACATAATTTTAAACAATACATAATACATACATTTTAAGCATACTTCTTACATACAAACATATTATACAAAAACAAACAAACTTAAGTAATTTACAATACACTTATGCAGAAACATTTAAATAAAAGGTCAGTTGCTGAAAGAAGAAAGGTGGTGATCAGTCACCATTCTTTTAAAGGCTGCAACAGAAGTCGGTTTCCTGATATGAGGAGATAATTTATTCCATAGCCTTATGGCCTCAGCGGCGAAAGACTGAGACATAAATTTAGTACGGCAAGGAAAAACACATAAAGTAGTTCCCTTGGAGGATCTTAGGTTACGATCGTGGAAAGAACCCAAATACTGAAACTTGCATTACAGGTATTGGGGAGTATATGGATCATATAGAATTGAAAATAGCGTGCGAAGAATTCTGATGCATCTACGCTTATGGATAAGGAGCCATTTAAGCTTAGAACGATATAAGGATACATGACCGTATTTACGAAGGCCAAAAATAAAACGGATGCAATTATTTAACAAACGATCCATTTTGCACAGAAGTACTTGACTCACATCAGGGTAACACACATCAGCATAACCAATGACCGGTAAAACAAGTGTTCGCACCAACATAGCCCTAGCCTCGGTTGAAAGGAAATTCTTGAAACGATAAAGGCCACGCAGGGTGATTGTCACTCTCCGGCTTATTTCAGCTACCTGAGATTGCCAACTTAAATTAGCATCAATCATTAACCCAAGGTCTTTAACTACATGTCTAAGAGGAATATTTGTGCTTTTGTAAACAATAGGCTCCAGTGAATTGAAATCTAATTTAGCTAGACGACGAGGGCTACCGAGAATTATGGCTTGACATTTAGCAGGATAGAGAACAATTCCATAACTTCTGCACCAGTCGCAGGTGGCCTGAAGATCTGGATTTAAAATTTCAATCGCAGAGTTAACCTCTGCTGGATCAATCCACAGTACAGCTGTAAATCATCAGCATACAGATGGTAGGAGCATTTCATATTTACAGTTATGACATTTATAAAAATAGAAAATAATAAAGGAGAAAGAATTCCGATTTGTAAAACGCTAGTAGCAAGATCAGACTAATCAGAGAAAGACTGTTGATTAACCTTAACTCTTTGCTGGCGACCACTAAGATAAGTTGATAACCAATCCAAAACTGACGAAGAGAAACCCATGTATTTACAGTTAGCAAGAAGAATGCCATAATCGACTGTACAGAAAGCATTAGAGAAGTAAATTAATATGAGAACTGCTAATTTTGACTCCTCCATACCCTCTCATACGTCCTCGAGAACTTTAGGGAGAACTGTGGTTGTACTATGTCCGGGACGAAAACCAGATTGTAAGGGACTAAGTAGTTTATTTTTATATATGTAGCTGGATAGCTGTTTGTGTGCAGCTGATTCTAAAATCTTTGAAAGAAAGGGAAGTATAGAAATTGGTCCAAAATGGTTTACAGAACTGGGATTATCTAACTTGGGAAGACAAATGCTTTACGCCAAAAAGATGGAAAAACCCCAGTAGAAAAAGAAAGATTGATGATGTGGGTAATGATTAGGAGAATTTTATCAAGTATGGGAATAATCATATTTCTACTCACATCATCATAGCCAGCTGCTTTAGATTTAATGGAAAAAATAATGTTACGAACATCTTCATCAATTATTGGAGAAAAAACAAAGCAGTTTGCATCGGTTTTGGGAAGAGATGAGATAAGTGAAATGGTTTTATGTTTAGTGGAGTTGTAGACTATTGGTGCCGAGGAGAAGCGCTTATTAAGATCGTTGAGAGATTATTATTATATATATATTAGATTGTTTATAGATATTAGATTGTTTTTCATCGTAAGTACTGTTAAAAAAAATCATTTCTGTATTATATTTATACAAATTCGTCTAACCTCCATCTCTTCGTCTACCTTATACTATGGCTTCTGTTAAGCTCCACAACCAAAGTAGGTTAAGGGTATACGGGCACCTAAAGCGACAGTACTAATTAAGACTGCTTTGCTAGGTAAGGACTCCTTAGCTGAACATGTAACATTGAAAAACATTGTATTGTTTTATTTATTTTAAATAAGCTAAAAAACGGTTACAGAAGACTTTTACCGATTTTATATGTTTAACTTACTGTTGAAAATGGGTCGAATACGCCGCGGTTTAGTAAAGCCAACTCACCCAGTAACTTTTTACTGGGTGAACCGATTTCGATGATTCTTTTTTTATTTGAAAGCTGATACTTCTCGTGTGGTCTCATATGAATGACTTGATCAAGGTCAGACCAATAGTTTTTGATTTATTCTTAATAACTTATATTGAAGTCAGCTGTACAAAATTTTTAATTTTAAATTATTTATTACTGATTACAAAATATGATAAAAAATAATAAAAAGAAGTTATTTATTACTCCCGCCTACTCTGATTATATTTAGCTCTTCCAGAGCTATCGTATTGTTTGTTGTTGTGGGATAGGAGCCCAAAATCAGTTGAAAATGATTTAATTAAAATAATAAATAACATGTGATTTTAACAGTGGTAGAGCCAGGCGGCAGCTCTTGCTGTCACACGGATGGGCCGGCTCGAACCGGGGTGGTACCACGACCTCACAGAAAACCAGCGTGAAGTAGAGGTTTACCTCTGCGTTTCGCTTGGTGAGTGCAGGTGGCCGGAGGCCCTTTTTACTGGAAATGAGGCATTCCATCTTAGTCCTCACGGGTGACAACGCATCTACATTTTGACTTGTAATTGAGGATAGATGTAGATGTCTATGGGCCGCAGCAACCACTTACCATCAGGTGGACTGTGTGCTCGTTTGTCACCCTTATCCTATAAAAAAAAAAAAAAAAAAAGATTATTAAAATTTACGAAACATTTAGTACGCGGCGCTGCGGCGCTCTAATGCGTGTTTGTTGACAACAATAAACTCAAAATTCACATAGTCTCCAAATATTTCAGATAACTCAGAATTGCTAATTTCCTCACGATGTTTTCCTTCACCGTCGAGTATATTAACAATTAAAAGTATACATTAAACTGTATAATGAATAGTACTTATATATCAACAATTAAAATTGTAATAAACAGTTTCATATGTGTCGACGGAGATCTAACTTGGTTTTCTCGCGTATTCCTCCTATGCTACCACAGCTTTTAACTTGCTTGATATTAAATAATTAATAAATAACATACAATCAATCATATTATTTCAACTAATTTCTGTGAAAATAAGAATCTGCCAATAACCATTACAATTATTGGTGTAATTAGGTTACATTAGTAATTTACAATTAATTATATATTACTAGTGATACACCCCGGTTTCGCAAAGGTGATTTCTGGATCTCGACAACAGCGCCACCTACCGGGTCCAATTGTGAATCTAAACCATCGAGGGACCCACTCAAATGCGCATAAATTTCATCAAAATCGTTTGAGCCCTTTTCGAGTTTTAGCAACACTAACGGACAGCAATGGATTATTATATATAGAGATAGTAAGGAGTTAATAATATTTTTGCTTTGTGACTATTTTAAAAAAAAATTTGCCAAATAAAAACTTCTAACAATATGACAACTCGATAATTAATTAAAGAATTGCTCAAGATTCAAATTTTATATATTTACTACAAATCGAATACATTTTGTATCAACTGTGAATATGTTGTAATCAACAGTTTTATCACAAATTGACAGCAATTGATTTTTATAAAAAAGATAATATGCTTTAGACTTGGACATAATATGACGTTTAGAACGCTTCCATGCGTGCCGGTAACCGGTAAGCAGTCAGTCGCAGTCGTGTGTTGGCCAGATACCACACAGTACATTACACCGGATACCGCATCAATTGTATTTACTATATAACACTCTGAGATCGGACTACACATTACTCGATAGTTTTTAACAATTTTTTTTATTCGTAGAACTGCATTGTATGTTAGTGCGGGTCCGTTTTTTAAATAAAAGGTAAGACTCTTTTCTAATAAATTAAAAACATATTTTTAAAATCTTATAACTGTTTTCCAGCCATTGTTATTTATAAAGTAATTAGGTATATTGTTTTAATAAAAAAATGTTTCTCACTCATTCCAGTTTTACTTTTATACAAAATATTTAAAAAATATTATTATAATATTATGCTTTTACACTATATTCTATAATATAAAATATAGAATACAGATCCAAATATTTATGATACAAGATGTTTATTGTGTTACGAGTATAATAAGCAAACTTTATCATTTCGATTTTCAATACATCAAACGTCCTCTGTTGGAATGTTTGATGTAAAAAGGCCACTTTGACCATAGATAATATTATACTATATGTGTAGGGCAACCTTGACAGTGGCCTTTTGCGCGACTGCTCGAAGAAGAGTAATGTTTTTCGAGAGTAAGTATGTATGTAATATGTATGTACTATGTATGTCTATTTCTTTGACACGCTGTGTTCTAAACGACTTGATGAATTTTAACATAATATGAGGTTATGAGGTGACGTTAGATTAGTCTTAATTGTGAGAGTGATAAAAGGCTATTTAATATTTACATATTACATCTTCAAATACAAAAATAGGGAGGGGAAGGTATTTTTACACAGCCGGGATTTTTTAAATTACTCTTTTAACCATTTTGCTTGTTATTTTTTAACCTTCTGGTCTTAAATTTTGAAAGTTTTGAAGGTGAAGAATATTTTTTTAAATAATTGCTCTAATTTATATGATATTTGTCTGAAAAACGACACATAAATATGGCAATGCATTAAGCGAGCAATTCTTGTATATTATTTTTTTTATAGAAAAAGGGTGACTACAGAGCACTCTAAACCTGATGATAAATGGATACTATGGTCCATAGACATCAAAATTTATCCTCGATTAAGAATTAAAACGCAATATGTTCTGTCAACCCGGAGGACTAAGATGGATCGTTTCTAGAAAAAAGATTCTCGGGTTCTCTACACTCACCATGGTGTGCTGTGAGAGCGTCTTCCTTCCCCCAATGATATAACTGCAGCATTGCTCTATAACGTATAGATACCATCCTACTATATGATAGAATACCATTGTATGTTAAGTAAATGTAATTACGTTTTCGGGAACGGCTCTAATGATTTGTATGAAATTTTGTATTCAGATACTTTTACTAGGTATATGGATGTGGAAGAAGCGAGAGAGGTCTGTCAGGATCGTGCCAAATGGAAGTCCGTAGTCTCTGCCTACCCTAATTAATTAATTAATTATTAATTAAATACTTTTACTTTACAAATTTATCTAGAATGGAATAATTATAATTTCGCCATTACATCGAGCAAGGCTCGGTCTCGCCCTCAAGTATTTTCTGTTAATACGTAGAAATAATCCGTATACCTATCCTATTCTTTTTGATACGTTAAATATATTTTTTCGGATTAAATACTTTTTATTCTTAGAAAAAAAAATCTAATTAGTTATAAATTCCTTGTCAATTGTTTTCGAGAAATTACGGTCACAAAATAAATATTTCGTTAATAAAATATTTATTTTAAAGTATTTGCATTTAATCGTGCTTCAAATAAGTACTACGTAAACATAAAGCGTATTAAATGTAATCAATATTCGTAACGTAAAACATATGTGTCAAATAAATAAAGTAATGTGAATGTGGTCTCTCATATATAGGGCAAACAAAACGATCAATAAAAACCCGCGTAAAAGAACACATAGCTGACGTGAAGCACCAACGTTCCGGGAAGTCTGCAGTTTGTGGTCATATTCTAGACGGCCCCCGCCATTACATTAGATTTGATAAACCACAAATTCTCGCGAAAGAACATCGATTCCTGCCAAGGATGATACGTGAGGCTATTGAAATTAAAAAAAAAACATCCTAATTTCGATAGAGAGGGAGGCTGGGTACTACTACCACCTGCTTGGGATCCTGTAATTAATAAAATTAAAACTAAACCCAAGCATACCACTGCAAGACTTCAAGATACAGTAAGTTCATTCTGCGTAGATCGGACCAAAATTAATAATTAATAATTAAAAATTAAAAATTTTGTACAGCCGACTTCAATATAAGTGACTTCAATATAGGTTATTTAAGAATAACTCAATAATCATTGGTGTGACCTTGATCAAATTCATATGGGACCACACGAGAACTATAAGCTTTCATATAAAAAAAGAATCATCGAAATTGGTTCGCCCAGTACAAAGTTATGAGGTAACACACATAAAAAAAACATACACTCGAATTGAGTACCGTCTCCTTTTTGGAAGTCGGCAGAAAAAAGCTGAAGGTACTCCGGGTTAACTCTGACATCGGGGTGTCAATCACCTCAGTCCCCCGCGACCATGGGTGCTGAAAAGCACCCGAAACATCGGGAATTAATAAAAATAAGAAAAATAAGTTTATTAAACGCGATAAAATCCGTAAAAGTAGTTTTATTCAATGTGTAATGTTCGCGTAAATATAAGAAATCATTAAATAAAATAAATTATAATAATAATATTTATTATTATACTTTTATGTCAGAGGAAGTTAGGAAATTTCTTATATCTCTATGTTAGTATTTGCACAGTCAAAATGACAACTAATAAATAAACAATAATGAAATAAAATAAATAGTGCGTTCCACAGTAAAATATCCCTGTGGTTTATTTTTTATAGAATAAGGGTGACAAATGAGCACACCGTCCACCTGATGATAAGTGGTTGCTGTGGCCCATTGACATCTACATCTATCTTCGTTTGCGAATTAAAATGCAGATGCGTTGACAGCCGTGAGATCTAAGATAGAATGCCTCTGTTCCAGTAAAAAGAGTCTCCGGTTCTCTATACTCACTATACGAAACACAGCAGCGTTAAGCTGCTATTTTACGCTGGTATTCTGTGAGAAGGTGTCCTTCCCCGGTCGAGCCGAGCCATTCGTGCTACAACTATACTATTAATACAGCTGCAGCATGGCTCTACCACGTATCACGTGCTATAGCCATCGTATTTGTGCTACAAAATCGAAGCAGCTCCAATAGAAAGAAAGACTGATTAATATTCAATGTCGAATATTCGTGTAAATATAAGATATAATTAAGCGTTCTGAAGTCATTGTTATATTGGACACTAAGGGCATTGTAGGCTTTACCTGTGTAATTCGTCCACAGACTGCTTGTTACGAACGACGAGGAAATATGCGGGCCAACACGTTACTATTCACCGTTAATGCTCTCCGTTCCATCTCAATGTCGAGATCTGTCCCAGATATTGTTTTACTTGGTTCAATATTATGTAACCAGCGAGCAAATATCCCGTTTACATTTGGTCTCCGACGGAAAGAACATATATATACTGGCTTTTAATATAATTACATATAAAAGGTCGGGAAAAAAGGTTCTTCCTATTTTATACACAATTGAAGACATTTTTTCCAAAGTTTAATTACATTTAATTATAATATATATGTGTCCTTTTGTTCGATAACTTGTTGCCATCTTGTAGGTAGTGACATAATGATGTTGCTGTAGAAATCTTGGGATTTATGAACAAAAAAATGCGATAAGTAGTTTTGACAGTCCTTTCTTGATGTTAACCTAACAATACCGAAAGAATTCTGAAGAGACTGAAACAGGTGAAAATCTGAGGGTGCAAGTTCAAGGACTAATATTATTATAAATATTGGCATTAATTCTTAGTTGTTATTGTTCTGACTCATATCCAAATGGAAATAAACATCACTCAAATTGTAACGTTTGATCAAACCTAAAGAGAGGATTTTTTTTCCATATTAATGTTAGAAATTTTAAAGTTATATCAAAATAGGGAATTTGACGTATTTCTCCATTAAGACTAAGGTTTTTTTTTTTGGTGACACTAAAAGCTATATTCCTGAGTACTTTTTTTCAATATTTTTATTAGAGTTTTCAAGGGTTATTCAAGGAAAATGTTTAGCAAATTTTCTTCTATAAACATCTCTAGCTCTAGCACATGGAGTACGTTTTTCTTGCTCATTATTATAAATTAGTTTCAGTTGTAGTTGAAGTCGAGTCTTTGCTGAAAAAAGTCTCGTATTGGGGGCGACTAAATCTAGTACAGTTCCCCTTTGTCGTATCTCCTCAGTTTCAAGGCACTCCCCTTGCTGCCTCAGCTAGCATTGGAATCCTCGGCGTCGACATATCGAATAGTATGCAGTTTCGTGGTCACTTGGAAGGGAGGCCAAATTGGCCTCTAAAAAGCTTGGCGTGCTCAGCAGAGCGAGACAGTATTTCATGCAGGCACATCGCTTGCAACTTTACAAAACGCAAGTTCGGCCTCACATGGTATACCGTTCTCATCTCTGGGTCAGGGCACCCCAGTACCAGCTCCATCCACTTGACCGCGTCCAGCGTAGAGCGGTTCGAATCGACGACTACTGAGTTCTTTCTGATCGGCTCGATACACTGGTATTGCGTAGGGATGTTGCATCCCTTTGCATTTTCTATCGAAATTACCATGGGGAGTGCTCTGGGGAATTTTTCGGAATAATTCCAGCCGCCAAATTTCAAGATCGCACATCGCTTCAAAATTCACGATACCATCCTCACTATCTGAATTCTTGGCAGTCCACGACTATGCGTTTTACTAGGAGTTTCCTTCCTCGTACAACTTCTCTGTGGAATTGTTTACCACCGCCGATTTTTCCGGACCGATACGACGTAGGGACCTTCAAGAAAAGAGCTTACACCTTTCTAAAAGGCCGACAACGCATCTGCAATTCCCCTGGTGTTGCGGTTGTTCACGGGCGGCGGTAGTCTCTCACCATCAGGTGAGCCGCATGCTCGTTTGCCCCCTCTTCTATAAAAAAAAAACTTTTCTATTAAATCATTTTATGTCGAATTAAGTCAAGTAATTGTTTGTTTCTCTTTATACATCTTTGTAGAGGTTTTTTAGAGTATGTTAAGATTTATTTGAGGTGCTTCTATGGCAACAGAAGAGAAAACATGGTTATAATTACATAATATAAGTACAGGTTTATTCACATTCAAGCAAAAATTTTATACCCGCTTTTGAGATCCACCGCAGTTGGCTAAAGGAAATGTGAACTAAGGTCAATGCTGTCCAGTGTATTAAGTAACACACTATTTAACACAACATGACACACCAGACCGAACACGCGAGAAGATTCTTGTGTTTATATGATTAAAGTAGCCGAAAATTCAAAGAAATTTTAGAAAGAAATCCATAAAATACGACTTCAATAAGTATTTATTTAGTATCTATGCTTCATATAATGAAAGACAAACACAACTTGAAAATTCTGTGTTTAATATGCAATATTTTCGATGAACAAAACAGACACTACAAATACCCTCACTTATGTAGCTAGACTAAAATGGCTGACATTAAATTGACATTGACAGAAATGTTGTTATAAGGTGTTGCCACCCTAGAAAACAAGTTCTAATGTGATTAGCACTAACACATTATTCGTAACGCACTAGAAAATTATGAGGGACACTTGTTTAAATTTGTGGTACCGCAAAGACAAAATACTATTAATTAATTCCTATTCTAACTGTGAAGTTTAAAAGAAATACCATTAAAGGCGTAATTAAAAAATTAAATAAAAAACATGTCGGCGGACAGCACTGGTACATTTAAGTTTTGTATGGAGCAACAAAAAGATTGAAAGTTTTATAAAACTAAAATATTGCGCAAATTTAAGATTTATCAATTCCATTTGCAACTATCTTTTTTTGATGTCTTCATTAGAATGCAACAAATAAAATTTTATAAAAAAACTTTAAAATAATACTAACATTTAGGGGTAAACAGATGGCCGCGTTTTTTCTTTCAAAAGGTATATTTTTTTGAACCCCATCCAATAAACGATGCCATCCAATCCCACCATACACACAGCATTACCTTATTGCGTGTTAATCGATAGTCTGTGGAGCTTGTCTACGCTTTGACCATGATTTTTTCGAACGTTCTAGTCGTAGGTGATTCACTTTTTATCACCAGTGACCAATATTTTCAAAAATGGTCCGGTTTCATTACGTTTCAATAGAGAATCGCAACTCATTTGCGATTCTCTATTGAAACGTAATACACGATTCATTAGGTTCCTTTCAGTGAGCTCGTGTAGTACCCAAATATCGAGCTTTATCATTTTCAAATGGATCAAAACTGTTTTGTGGTAACTACTAATACGCAATCTTGCTCCACTTTTTCAAAAATGGCATCGACTTCATCCGTATGAGGGCGACCAGAGCTAATTGCATCTTTGACATCAAAATTCCCGACCTGAAAACGCTTGAACCAACTTTGTGCTACTCTTACTGACACTGCATTAGGTCCATAAAAGTCACAGTTTTTTTTCTTCTTTTGTGTGTGATATGTGACATGTGTCGCATTTTACACTTTTTTGTAATAGAACTTCAGAATGTATGAATTTCTTCGTTAGATTCACTCATTTTGGCGGACAGAAAAAAAGTGTTTTTTTTTGCTTTTTATTTTTCTTTTTTTAATGTCCTTTACGTATTAATATTAAAAGCAGCCAGATACAAACAGTACAACCAAAGAGATTTTTCTTCAATTTTATATAAAAATTATTTAAAATTTAAAATTTTGTACAACCGACTTCAATATAAATTATTAAGAATAACTCAAAAACTATTGGTCAGACCTTGATCAAATTTATATGGGACTATATGAGAAATACCAGCTTTGAAATAAAAAAAGAATCATTGAAATCGGTTGACCCGGAAAAAAGTTATGAGGTAACACACATAAAAAAACATACAGTCGAATTGAGTACCGTCTGCTTTTTGTAGTCGGTAGAAAATACGAAGAAACTTTTTCCCCGACCTATTATGTAAAACAATGAATCTTCAAATGTGTCAAACAAAACAAATTACACAATACCGGCATTCTTCTCAGACCACTGATCGAATGGGTCAGCTGCACCATGTCGTTATCTAAAGTGATGTATTTTAATGCAAACTCCGTCTATATAACGTCCCTCGGGCAACATAACTGATGATGTTAATGCGAACTCCGTTTATGTAACGTCCCTGCCTCGGGCATGCTACTGAGTTCCTTGATCAGCTCATTGACGTACAGATTGAAGACTTTATTGATGTACATAGAAAAACACTTTCATTAAAAATTATTGGAATAGGTCAAAGTATGTCAAAATCATCCTAGAAATATACCACTGCAAAAGCCAGGTCTATTCTATTTTTTGATATAAATGAAGAGGCTGAGAACTTGAATTGGCACAAATCCAGTGCAAGTTATAACCTCATACATAGTTTCATGTCCAGTTATTAGCTCATCATTTCGCGACTTCGAAATATTTTTCATTTTACAGACGTTCAAGAGATAACCCTGTTTTCCTTTTCGTTTACCGCTAGGCACGTGGTAAATCAAAATTGAAAATTGCTACAAAAGTTTCTATCTGGGGTGCGCCGTTAGTGCCCGGTTCATAACGTACCACGGCTTGGCTGGGTATTAACCTAAATAATATAAAGGGCTTTGCCCTCTTCATGTAATTTTAGGTTAATCTTGGAAAAATAGTGATAGTGAAAAGATAGTAATAATTTTATGTTAATATTGATTAGATAGTAACACAAAAGAAAAAAGTTGTGATTGTGTACTTTTTGATAGATAATCTTTCTTAAATACAGCTTAACCTACCTAAAAACATTATTTTATCAAGAGGATCGCCATAGTTTAATAACCTTTTCCTTAATTTTTCTATATCTGAAACAATTTTAATTGGTGATTTGAGTGTTTATTAATGGTACATTGATTTTTCGAAAGCTATATGAAAGTATATTTTGTTCCATAATAGGGAACACTTAGTAATTCACTGCTGGCTGTATGAGGAAGCTCAAAGTCACTCAGCGTGCGATAAAAGGGGTTAAGGTCGGATGGTATAAAATCCGTAACTACAATATCTGCAGAAGAACAAAAGGATCTGACATAGGCTAGTGGACCAATGAGCTAAAGTCGCAATGGGCGGGCCATATAGCTCGAGGAACCGACAGCCGATAGTGAAGAAAGGTTCATGAGTTATACTGACAAGCGCAGGAATGGGTAACCAACCACTATGTCGAGTTACGATGCGTTACATGAGACTTAGTGACTAAACATAACATGCACGTACTAACAATCACATTTTTTTCATTTCGTAGACATGCAGGTTTCCTCACGATGTTTTCCTTCACCGCCGTGCTCGTGGTTTTTTTTTATAGAAGAGGGGGCAAATGAGCATGCGGCTCACCTGATGGTAAGTGACTACCGCCGCCCATGAACAACCGCAACGCCAGGGGAATTGCAGAATTAAATCAGCACTTAAAATTGCAATTAACAATTTCATTGGTGCCGGCGGGGATCGAAAATTTTATAAGGGATACATTTCAAAAACAACAGACCTAGGAATAGGCCTATTGCTTCTCACAGAGTGCATATATCGGAAGAGATACTATGAAACTGCGAACTTACAAAACTATTATGGTGGTAACTTTTTACTTTCGTTTGTTACTGATTCTCTTAAAAATTTACACACGGTGTTCATTTGAGTTTAGGTAAATCTATGTTACACAAATTTGACACTGTTTAATCTCTAGACTCTCTGCGGCCTTAGTGTTACCTATCGTCTAATCTAATATAGGACTGATCCAAGGAATGCCACGAAGCACGGTCCTTAGCCACTTGTATCTATCACTTTCTGCATCTCTTATCGTTTAACCCGGGTTTCTCGCGTATTGTGAAATTTACAGCGAGCGGCTGTTAGCAAGCCCCTGAGCTACCAAGACTCTTTTTTTTTCTCTTTTTTTCCGATCGTTAGCAAAATATTGTTTGTGTAAAGACTTACGCTGATTACAAACAGTGTTACCGCGGTAAAGACATTATGGATGTAGCACGAATGGGTCGTAACGAACGGGGAAGAAACGTAACTTTATTTTGATTCTTAATTGAGGATAGATTTAGATGTCTATAGGCAATAGCATCTACTTACCATCAGGTGGATTGTGCGCTCGTGAGTCACCCTTATTTTGTTAAATTATTATGAGCCAGTGCTTAACCAGAATCGTACCTGGTGGTAAATGGTAATGAAGCCCTAGATGGTAGATCGCACTGTCTTAGCGAAACAAAAGCCTATTCATTGTCGCCTTGAAGACCCCCACATTGTATTCGGATGGAAAGACAGAGGCCGGCAAATTATTCCACTCCTTTGCTGTACGTGTTAGAAAGACGAAGCGAACCGTTTGGTTCGAAAACGTGGAATATCGATAATAATAATGTTCTCCAGACCGAATTTCGGTCACGGCGTCCAGTCTCAACGGAGACTAGTCGTCTGCGCAGGACAGGATTATAGTGCCCAAGTATATGCGCAAGCACAGGTGCACTCTCTATTCCCTCATTCTCATATTCCGATGGGACGGTCAACCGTCATGACCGGAGGGAGATCAGGCGCAGGACCTTTACGTGCTTTCCGAGGCAGGAGGTGAGACACCGCCAACTTCCTGACTCCGGGCAGCTACTGAGAATTTCTTGATGGAAAAGCACAATAACTGATTGTTTTGGCCCGACTCGGGATTCGAACCTGGGACCTCGTGATCAGCAGTCGCACTACTACAACCACTAGACCAACGAGACAGTCATCGATAACAAAGGGGTGAAGACCCGCCGACCGTCTGGTTGTCCGATGGTGAAAAAGGGAGGGAGGAATTAAAGCATGTAATTACTACGCACACTTTCCTAAATGCATGCTGTAGAATACCGAGAGGTTGGCTTCATCTGTACATAGTTTAAAGCAAAGTCACTTCCCGCCGTCTGTACGCTTAGGTCTTTGAAATTACGAAACTAATTTTGATGTGATTTTTTATTAATAGACAGAATAATTTTAGAGGAAAGTATATATGTATAATACATGAATTTTATACATTATATAATTCTTCTGTCCGTGTGTATGTGACTGAGGTCCTCCTAAACGGCTGGCCCGTTTTTGATGAAATTTTGCGTGTGTAATTAAATTGATTAGAGAATGGTTTAGATCGGCAATAGTACCCGTTAGGTGGCGTTGTTGTCGAAATCAATGCTCTATATAAAGTATATAAAAAGAGCTCATTGCCGTTCTACGCAAAAAGAACGGAGTTACCGACTAGGTGTCAAAATAAGAAAGGCATTTCAATACATTACAACTACTGAGAATTAGAACTAAATCAATTTTTTAACGTTTTTCACGTTTAAATTTTTTTTTGCGAGTATAGCTAGTCATGTAAAGCCTTAGAGTATTCAAATGTAAAGCATTTGCGTACATAAACGGAGCATGTTGTGCAGAAATGGTCCACGAACTGGCCAAAACAATGATCCAGAGGCTATTTTCTGCCGACTTCCAAAAAGGAGACGGTACTCAATTCGAGTGTATTTTTATTTTTTTATGTGTGTTGCCTCATAACTTTGTACTGGGCGAACCAATTTCGATGATTCTTTTTTTATATAAAAGCTGATAGTTCTCGTGTGGTCCCATATAAATTTGATCAAGGTCAGACCAATGGTTATTGAGTTATTCTTAAATAACCTATATTGAAGTCGCTTATATTGAAGTCGGCTGTACAAAATTTTTAATTTTAAATTATGTTTTGTCATACCATTCGTCACTCAAAATTCGAATGATAACTTTAAAGGGTTCATGATGATGAAAAAGCATGGAAGTTAATATAAATAAGTAAGAGTGTAGAATGCAACTGTTTATGCGGTATTGCCAACAATACATACCCTATAGTTAATATAATATTTTCTGCCGACTTCCAAAAAGGAGACGGTACTCAATTAGAGTGTATATTTTTTTTATGTGTGTTATCTCATAACTTTGTACTGGGCGAACCGATTTCGATGATTCTTTTTTTATATGAAATCTGATAGTTCTCGTGTGGTCCCATATGAATTTGATCAAGGTCAGACCAATGGTTATTGAGTTATTCTTAAATAACCTGTATTGAAGTCGCTTATATTGAAGTCGGCTGTACAACATTTTTAATTTTAAATTATTTCAGTTTATTCCCAAGAATGAAAGACTTCTGAAAAATTATCTACATAGCATGATATAATATCGCTTCTACCGCAAGAAAAATGCATTTGTCTTTCAAATCTGAATAACTTTATGTTTTTTTTGGATTGAAACATTTCTCACAACACGGTCCGAAATATATAATTACCATAATAAACAAAACATAAACATTAACAGTCAACACATTTCTCACTGCTGTGCTGGTCACAAGACTAGCCTTAATGAGGAAGGTTAAGGACACAAAGAGTGTACACATGATATATTATGATTTATGTTATTTAAATAAAAACACCTTGAGACTTGCTCGCGTTATATAATTCTGCATTTTCATCAGCATATTCTATTTTCTGCCGACTTCAAAAAGGAGACGGTACTCAGTTCAACTGTATGCTTTTTTATGTGTGTTACCTCATAACTTTTTACTGGGTGAACCGATTTCGATAATTCTTTTTTTATTTGAAAGCTGGTGCTTCACATGTGGTCCCGCATGAATTTGATCAGGGTCAGATCAATAGTTTTTGAGTTATTTTTAATAATTTATATTGAAGTCGGCTGTACAAAATTTTAGTTTTTAATTATGGTTGGTTCTAACTAGGTAGATAAGTAACGTCGTATTTTATACTCGAGGTTGGTATTTTTTTATAAATCTGAAGTGACAAACAAACTGACAGTCCACCTGATGGTAAATGGCTACTGCATTCCACGGACATCTGCAGCAAATATAATGAGCGCATCCACGACTTTTTCTGCCACCAGGGCGGCGCCACTATAGACTGAGGTAAAATATTTGACAGATTTCATAGCGGGCACGATAATTTCTTAGGAAAATGTAATCTTTAAGGTTTCTTTCTGTATTATTAGTTATATTTTATATTAATTACATTAGAAATGAATAAACCAAAATATAAATATAACTAAAAGACGACTTTTTAAAAAAAAGACTTATAATGTGCAAAAAATTAAAAATCAAACCACTGACGCATTGTGTTGTGTATTAATATAATACTCTAGATAATGATAAACTATTATTTAAACCTAATTTCTCAATTAACTGACACTGTGTAACAGAAAACTTTACCTCAGTCCCAACTAGCGACATCTGGTGAGTGGAAGATTATTAGCCCTCATTATATTGGCTCTTGTCTCTTTGTAATTTTTAGATCAGAATACAGTAGCACAAGCACAGCTGTTTGGCAGCAATAATAAATAAGACGGTGGTGTCTACCACGGACGGACTCCTATATAGAAAAGGAATCTTACTACGTATTAAGTTTACTTCATTTATTATTTATCCGCCCGCGTGTAATTTATTACGATTGGATTTTGTGGGTTTTATTTTATTTTGCGCAGAACCCTAATTTCTTTTCTAACATAAAAGTAGCGTAAGTTACTCCTTATAACATTAGCTATCTTCCAGTGAAAGTCCCGTCAAAATCGGTCTAGTCGTTTCGGAGATTAGCTGCAACAAACAGACAGACAGACAAAAAATTTAAAATTGTGTTTCTGTTACAAGTATTGTATAATATACTTTAATATGGATTTAATTAAACGCTGTTATTTTGACATTACAAACAGACACAATGATTTCTTATATTTATGCGAACACTACACATTGAATAAAACTACTTTTACGGATTCTATCGCGTTTAATTATAATGTTTTTTATTGATTACCGACGTTTCGGGTACTTTACAGCACCCATGGTCACGGGGGACTGAGGTGATTAACGTCCCGATGTCACAGTTAACCCAGAGTACCTTCAGCTTTTCTAATTATTAATTTAGGTCTGACCTACGCAGAATGAACTGACTGTGTCTTGAAGTCTTGCAGTGATATGCTTGAGTTTAGTTTTAATGTTATTAATTACAGGATCCCAAGCAGGTGGTAGTACCCAGCCTCCGTCTCTATTTAAATTAGGATGTTTTTTTAATTTCAATAACCTCACGTATCATCCTTGGAATCGATGAATCGATCGAAGGAATCGATGCTCTTTCGCGAAAATTTGTGGTTTATCAAATCTAATGTAATGGCGGGGGCCGTCTAGGATATGATCACAAACTGCAGACTTCCTGGAACGTTGGTGTTTCACGTCAGCTGTGTGTTCTTTTACGCGGGTTTTGATAGATCGCTTTGTTTGCCCTATATATGAGAGACCACATTCACAAACAAGCTTGTACACTCCTGCATCTTGTAGAGGAATATTGCACTTGACGGATGGTAAGTAAGCTGACTAATTATCTTCGGTGGCTTGAAGAATGTTCTAATAAAAACTCGCTTCAAGATGTAGCCAATCTTGTCTGTGACAAATCTTATATATGGTAGTACAACAGGCACACGCTCACTGTGGCCGGCTTCATTCGGTCACTGTGACGTAGGCGCGGGACCTGAAGTTTGTTGTGATGCATAACCTGCTTCACGTGCTGAAGCTCGGTGGCCAGGTGTTTACTATCACAGATCTCTCGTGCTTTCTGTAACAAAGATTTGCTCACTGTAGCTAACTATGAAGGATGATGGTGGAATTCACTGTATAAATATCGGTTCGTATGGGTCTTTTTCTATACACAGTGTGACCTATGGTGTTCTTAGGAATTCAAATGAGTACCACATCTAGGAAAGCTAAAGAATTATTTGCCTCTAACTCCATAGTAAATTGAATTTTAGAGTTTATGGAGTTAAGATATTCTAAAAATACAGTTACTTTATCTGATGGTAAAATAAATTAAAAAAAAGGTAATTAAAAAAAGATAATTGAAAAAGTTTATGGCTTTATGTCTTTATGTCTTATAATTAAACGCAATAGAATCCGTAAAAGTAGTTTTATTCAATACAAACAGATACTTAAATTTTATTTATTTGTATAGATTAGGGAATAAAGCTATCATAAAGATAATAAGATAAATGAACTGCATGCAATTTTCAGTACTAATTCCAACATTGCGGGAATCGGTTATGTTGTGTCATGTTAAAAATGAATTACCTAAGGATCCGCTTAACCACGTCACCACTAATCCCACCACCGGTACACATCAATAATACGACTCATAATTCGCCTCTAAACAAGGCATCATCGGGTGAAAAAGACACTGCGATGGATAAATCAAAATTTTTACGCGAACCTTTAGCTAATTAATTTTTAACATCTTTAATTTAAATGTAAAAACTTATTTGTTTTTATCATCGATCAAACCGAAATATTGCTTCATCACGTTTACTTTTTATCCAAATAATGATTTTTGACCTTGCTCATTCTACAAGTGATTATCAACCTTTGAACAGTATTACATCATACAAACTTTGTGAATTCAGTTCTATAACAACATTGATTAAAGCAACATGTTAAAAAACGTACATTTTGTCTGTGTACATTTTTATTTACTTAAGAGACCGTGCAAAAAATTGCACCGATAAAAAATCTAATTCATCATCAATGTGACTGACTGACTGACTGTAAATTAAAATCCAAACCAGCGGCCACCATTAAAAGTATTTGTATTGCTCAAGGTGGTTTCATCTTTATATAAAAATCAATTGCTGTCCGTTCGTCTCGTAAATCTCGAAAATGGCTCGATTAATTTTGATGAAATTATGTGTGTTTTGTGTGTGTTTGAGTGGATCCCTGGATGGTTTAGATTCACAATTGAACCCGGTAGATAGCGCTGTTTTTGAGATCCAGAAATACACCCGTGCAAAGCCAGGGTGGTTCACGAGTTTCCTATAAAAGCACTTATCGCTTGTGTACATAAGTAAAACAACACTGAGATAGCATATATCCCTATTCAAATATTGAAAGAAAATAGAATAATACTGAACCAACCTTTTTTTTTATTAGACTAAGTTAGAGCTTTAGTCACACTCGATAAGTAATTTGGCAAAACCATAAGGCTTCGGTGATAATGTAACAATACAAGTAAAACTCTGATAAAATAATGAAGTCTAGTAACGGCCTGCAAGTGGCCCACTGTTGGGAGCAGGCGTTCTCGATAAGATTTCGCCAAAATGCACTCCTCCAGCAAGTTGTACATTTCAAGTATTCTCGGATTTCATTACCACTGGACTACGAGCTCATGAAATTTTCAAACGTAACTATTTCTCGATCATTAGATGTTGATTCGACATCCAATGAGCGAGAAATAGTTACCATACTAGGTAATCAGTTTTAACGTAAATATATCCCAAGGCAAACGCTAAACGGATAACAGATTTCTAGAAACAAGGTCGCAGTATTTGCACAGTGCTGATACATTGATTTTTACGTACAATTTTAGTAGTAAGTGGGGTATTGGCCACTACATCTAATCTTTTTAGATAAAGAAAATTAAAAAGTTGTATTCCAAATCATTCTTTTCTAATTTATGTACTTGGAGATTCGCATTTGCAACATACGTACTCGTATACTCAATTATTGTTTCCGAAGGTAATAGAGATCCGAGTTCCTAAGTTTCAAAAACCAATCTGCAGCCAACATTTTCAACACCTTACGTTACGTTTACTGATCCGTCCTCAACGAACCACTGAGTGATAGAAACTTCACAGCTTTTGCTCAGTACGAAATAAATTAGATGACATAGAACTGCCAGTCCGGTGTACGGGACTTTAGCGGTCTTCATAAGTAGCCTTCCGAGCGCAGGAAACATCACGCGTCATTCCGACTCCGACGCCCGAACCAGTGATAAGATCATGAAGCAAATACATTTGCTTCATGGATAAGATGATGTACTTTCTATGATGCTATCGTTAGCTTATTGACTGTACGAGTATAACATACCGTTAAATATACCGTAATAGTTAGATTATTTTAAGTGCAACTAAGATCACCGTGCATTTAAATAATCTCAGTTTCGGAATCTATATTATCTTACGAAAACGTGAAGCGAAAACTTTTTATTCCTTTTTACGAGCATATTCCGCACACGGAGGAGTGAAAAAATTGTCAAGGTTGAAGTTTGTATGGAGAAGTTGTGCAGAAAGCTAAAATTTATTTATAACATAAGTTAAAAAAAACATCAATTAAAATAAAATTAATTTTTCTTTGTTTACGTTTATACTGCCAATATCAAACACATAATAGTCGCTTAGCAGTAGTTGGAATGCGCTTCCATTAGAAATAATACGTATATAGTTTTACAAGTGGTAGAGCCATGCTGCAGCTATATTAATAGTATAGGCCACGGGCCACGCTCTCACAGAATACCAGCGTAAAATGGCAGCTTGATACCGCACCGGTACCGTTACAGCCTATTAAGGTCCACTGCTGAACATAGGACTCCCCCATAGATTGCTTCATAGGGGGGACATTTGCCTTAGTTGCCACGCTTGGCAAGCGGGTTGGCAACTACAGTTTTTTTTTATTCGTTATAAGGAAGACATTGCTACTCATCTCCTGATTTGTTTTCCTCTGCGGCCTCTTACAACACCCAGGAGATGATATGAGGTATTGGATATTGAAGTTTGTAGGGAGTGCTACCCCTGAGCTGCCAAAGTTCTGTAATACATATTATGTTAATATAGTGTATTTTGTGTATCGTGAATTTATACATTTGTAAGAGTCAGTTTAATCCTATTCACTGTATGATATGTTTCTCATCTTTGTTTACTTATCACCTTTTTATACAATTTTTTTACAGTTTTCCTTATCTACTGAATGGTAGAGAATGCCACAAAAAGCGCTTCTTAAAATGCACGTATATTACACCTTGCTTCAACTTGTGAATTATTGTCAGAGTTGTGCCATTAGATGGGTAACATTCCTATGTCTACATTCCTATGTTGCTATCTACGACCCACTGCTAGGACACAGTTCATGTTGGCGGCCTTTACATATTCTCAAAACATTTTATTCCACATTCATACGCATATATATTGTTTCTGTTCGTAATATTATACTATTTCAAGAAGTATCAATTCTCAAGCGTCAAAATCGTAAAACGATATTTTTGTCCAACCTGGCCTTAATATCAGTACAGAAACAACCCGGGTTCTATCCATGCCGCCAGCAATGAAATTGTTAATTGAAATGTTTAGGTGCTGATTTGATATACTCTCTTAATTGAAATACTCAATGAAATTCTTAATTAAATGGATTTTTAAAATACTTATATTAATTGATATAATAAATTTTATGATTTAATCGCCGAGGAAATCTTTGACGTTCGAGTTCTCGTTCTTTTAAGCGATAACCATAAAATATTTTTGATAATATGAAAGGCATGTTATGGAATTAGAATTTTAATCAACTACAATATATTTAGATCCCTATTTATATTTATTTCCCTATAATAAGCAAAAATGTTTAAAGTTACTTTTTGTTTACCGAAAGTCGCGCGCTTACTCCGTGCTACGACATACGACGACATACATATAGACGAATATGCATACAGCGAAGAAAGAAAACCTTTTAACGTAGTTAGGAAATTCTCGCATTAACGGTGAGCGCCAAGTCTCTGAAACACCGCAGCCACCTACAAACCACCTTTAAGGCCGCGTTCCGACGACACGCACCCGCTACTCGCATGCCACGCGCGTCAACACCCGCGTCTAACTCGCTTTGAAATTTTTTGCATGTAATTTGAGTCTTATGACAAATCAATAAATCTGAAATTGCATTTATCGACGTTCAACCGCACACGACTAGTTCCCGCTTCGCGCTGATCCCGCGCTCAACCCGCACTACTAAGTTTCAGTCGCGAAGGGTAGGGAAAGCAGCGCCTCGCATTACCGACACTTCTCCTCCCACGCGGCCCCAACACTACCGCATCAACCGCAGCCCCATTAGAGTCACGGATAGGCCGTGTAACGCATCGCCATACCAACATTTCTCTTCCCCCGCGACTGCACCTCGGTTTTGGCGGGAAGGAGGAGAGGACGCCGCTTCTGCCACAATCATCCACCAACGAGTATCCGGAGTGGGCTAGCCAAGCCCACCCGGAGCGGCCACCTCGTGCCTTGGCACAACTAAGTGGGCTTTTTTGTTCACCAAGGCTGGCTTGATTAGGGGGGGGGGGGGGTTTGTTGGGTTTGTCGGTGGTTTCACTAATCCACCAACTCACGACGCTTCGTCGGTACGACACTAAGAAATAAACGTCCACTTAGAAAATTTTTCTGCGAAGGAGTCCGTCTGGGCAAGTAGTAATAGTCTAGCTCCACCATACTTCTAGCATGATGTTTAAAACATCCTATAAAATTACAGCGAAGCATCGCCATAATAGACACAAGAATTTAAACACTCCTCGAGCAGTTTGTTGCTGCCTCCCGTTACTGGCCTTAAAGTTTTTAAATTATATAGGGGCACATGGTCACCTACAACCAACTGCAAGCAAAGGTCACGGATATGTGGCCCCTGAAGATTAATGTCTGGCCTCGCTATTAATAATTAATCTCTATTTATAAAAATCAATTGCTGTTCGCTAGTCTCGCTTAAACTCGAAAACGGTTCGGCTGATTTTGATGAAATATTTTGTGTGTTTGTGTGGGTCCCTTTTTTTTTTCTTTTTTTTTTATAGGAAAAGGGTGACAAACGAGCACACAGTCCACCTGATGGTAAGTGGTTGCTGCGGCCTATAGACATCTACATCTATCCTCTGTTACAAATCAAAATGTAGATGCGTTGTCACCCGTGAGGACTAAGATGGAATGCCTCATTTCCAGTAAAAAGGGCCTCCGGCCACCTGCACTCACCAAGCGAAACGCAGAGGTAAATCTCTACTTCACGCTGGTTTTCTGTGAGGTCGTGGTACCACCCCGGTTCGAGCCGGCCCATCCGTGCGACAGCAAAAGCTGCCGCGTGGCTCTACCACTGTTTATTTTTTTGTTTGTTTTTCCCTGGACGGTTTAGATTCACAATTGGACCCGGTAGGTGGTGCTGTTGTCGAGATCCAGAAATCACTCGTGAAAAACCGAGACGGATAGCTAGCGTTTAATAAAAAAATAGACGGTCCTAAGGCATATTGTACAGAAAAATTAAAGCCTCGACCTTATATTTTCTTATTTATTTATTTTCTTTTCTTTTTGGTTTTTTGAAGTTGGCTTTAATCCTTGAAGTAATTTCATCTTTAAAGCACTCTTTTTTCGATTTAGAAACTTTAAACGTTTAGAATATAATTGACTATTTTACTTGATTTTTTATTGATTCCTACGCCGCAATTTCTAGGGTCGAATCGTTTGAAACGAATTTTTGCAAGACCACACTAAAGAAAATCAAAATCTCAATGTTTTTTTTTTATATGATAAGGGTGACAAACGAGCACACAGTCCACTTGATGGTAAGTGGTTGCTGCGGCCCATAGACATCTACATCTATCCTCTATTACAATTCAAAATGTAGATGCGTTGTCACCCGTGAGGACTAAGATGGAATGCCTCATTTCCAGTAAAAAGGGCCTCCGGCCACCTACCGTTGTCTAAACAGTTAACTTTCTACTGAAGTATAGCCTATTTAATAAAAAGAATTATCAAAATCGGTTAATAATTGACGAAGATGTCGCGTCACATAGGTATATACAAAAAAGCAAAACCCTACAGTAGAGTTGGGAACCTCCTCCTTTTTTTGAAGTCGGTTAAAAAGTGTTTCCTGTTCTCGTTACTTACAAATATAAGTTGCAGCAGCATTATTGTACGAGTGGCAGCGACATGTCGGTCAGCGAAGTACAGGGTGGCCCCTAATAAACGGAGTAACGCGTCGGGAAGTTTATGGCAGTCAACTCAGGACCGTGTTTTGTGGCATCTGAAAACATTCTCACTACATTTGTTGCTTTAAATTAATATTAAATCGCGCTGCCTATCGCGTTAATTCACACCTATAAGAACAAGTTCTAAGAAATACGAAGGTTATTGATACAGGTTCAGTTATTTTGATACTTAATGCCCAATGCCATTTGCGCTTGGAACCTTTATTATCTGGAGTAAATCTAACCTTCAAACAATTTTTTTATTCACATTTCTTGATAGCAAAACATTTACAATAAACAATTAAACGTTATTTTAATGCAACCGTCATCGTTAATACACGCTATCATAGGTCGTTTGCTGATATAGACTAGTAAGTCTCTCCATTTTTAACCGACTTCAAAAAGGATACACAATTCGACTGTTTTTTTATGTCTGTTACCACATAACTTTTTTCTAGGTTAACCGAATTGATGATTCTTTTTATTTGAAAGGTGCTGCTTTTCAAGTGGTCCCGTATAAATTTGATCCAAGATTTGACCAGTAGTTTTAGAATTATCCTTAATAATGCGTATTTAATTGACTTAGAACACATTGACGATGTTCTCATTTTACTTATATTAAAGTCGGTTGTACAAATCTTTTTATTTTACCACGTGTTTTGAGCAAGCCTATAGCTATTGTAGAGAGTTTTTTAAGTCGGCTTTTACCTTTTATTAAAAGGTTTTTTTACCCTTATCACAATCTCTATGTCGTCTAAATAAATCCATGAAAAGGTTTATTCTCTATTTTGCCACCCTAGGGGTAGAATTTTTCTCCAAATTTATATAGGACCACCTTAAAAGTATTAATTAACTATTTAATAAATATGGAATCAAAATCAAATGATTATTTGTTTACTATTAACGCAGATATAGCGTAACATGCATATCAAAAAGAATTAGAAATATAATCAGAATCGGAATATTTACATATTTCCATAATTAATAGAATCAGGCGTTACTTTGCGCAAGTACATTATATTAAAGTTGGTAAAAAATTACTTCGCGTACATGCGCTATTTATTGCCAATAAACTGTGTATGTACAATTTGTGGGTGACATTGCAATTAAACATATAGTTCAATTGTTTTTTTTTCCTATTTTTGAAGTTGTCTTAAACAGGCTATAAGGCATTTATTGGAAACTTGGCAGCTTCGGTCCTGCCATTGGTAGCCGCCGATAAAATATAGGTACTTTAGTTATTCTTATTTAGGTAATTTTAGAAAGATTTTTAAAGTAGTAAGATTAGTTTGAGAGATAACGATAAATCATACGTTCAATTGACATATTATTAATAACAATAACAATAACGTCCTCCAGATCGAAATCCGATCTGGGCGGCCAGTGTCAACGGAGACTAGCCATTTGCGTAGGACAGAATTATAGTACATACCTGAATATATGTGCAAGGTGCAAGCACAGGTGCACTCCATAGTCGTTATCTCTCATAGTCCGATGGGACGAGATGCGGCTTTACGTGCTTTCCGAGGCACAGGGGTAAAACACCGTCAACTTTCTGACTCCAGCTGCTACTGAGAATTGTTTTCAGAAAAACCATAATAACTGATTTTTGGCCCGACTCGGGCTTCGAGCCCAGGACCTCATGATAAGCAATCGCGTTTACGACCACTAGATCAACGACATATTATTATAAAAAAATTTGGACCCGCATTTATGAAATCATTGGAATCACAACGAACTTGAAACCACAACACGAAGGTCGCATATCAGAATAATAATTGCATTTCGTAATTTATCTAAGCCAAACAAACATCTAAAATTAAACATTTGTGATGTTTATCATTTGTTTAGCTATTTGTAAGTCAGCTTTTAACATTTAAGGAAATCAAAAATAGTAACAAAATATTTATAAAGGTAACAGGTTATGATAAATATATATAGACACATCAAATATTTTGTGATCACTAGCAAAAGTAGATATATTTTTAAAATTTAATTTTAGCAAGTAAACGTGTTTACGTTTTTTTTTTAAATAGATATACACTGTTTGAAATTAAAAAAATTAAACTCTTCTTTTATTTTTTATGTCAAAAATTGAGTAATTCAATTCTAATGTAATTGTAACAGAAATTTGATGGAAAGAAAAAAATTGTTTAACCAAACTTATACAATTTATTAATAGAAAGTTTCTATTTAATACAATATAACTCCGCCCCTGACTGGAACACATGCAGAGATCCTCCTGGGCATGCTGAGGATCAAGTTATCCAGCATTTCTTGTGGTAACCTATCCCATTCTTGAATAGCGGCTTCCCTGATCCCTGGCACTGTCTGAGGAAGCGGTTAATTGTTCCAAACAGCTCGCTTAAGAGCATCCCGCGCGTGCTCTATTGGGTTTAAGTCAGGCGAGCCGGCAGAGCTGTCTAACCTTCAGTCGAACCAAGAGAAACCAATACTAAACGCCTTTATAAGTGAGGTGTCGCTCAACTCAGGCGCGTGATACACGCGGGTGAAACCGCGGGGCACAGCAAGTTTTTATATAAAATACATTTATATATTTAATTTATTAGCGTATTATATTTAAAGCTTTTAAAGCTATTTATGATAGTGTCTCCGATATTAAGCGCTATAACCATCTCATAAATAGGTATCAGATATATTACCTAAAACAACGTTCCAAACAAATCCTTCCAAGAGTTCCATGAACAGCAATAGACTGTTGAGGACTGCTGAAGAAGATAAGTAAAACAGAAAGATAAGGCAATCCAAGTGCCTTATCTTTCTGTTTTATTTATCCAAGTGAGAATTTTCGAATAAAAGAAAAATTTGGGAACGTTTAATACACAAATTAAGAATTGAATATTCAATTTAAAATTTTCATTCTTGTTCATTATATGTATAGATATAGTTACATTTAAAAAAGCTTTACACTAGTGAAATTATACAAGTTTGCGTTTTAATGAAAAAAGCCTCTTGTCACAAAACATATTAAATATAAATAACTCGAATACTTTAGCTTTAGTTTCTTACAAATTTTGTCTTAATTTTCTTTATAATTAGTGTCATATTTTTTGTTTTAAACATTTTAGAAGTAAAGTTTTGGTGTAGAAGAATCGATCCCCCCCCCCCCCCTTCAGAATATGAAATTATTTTATTCTTTTTAGTTATTTGAAGTCGGCTTCTATATTTGACTAAAATATTAATTACTTTCATTTTTTGTTGATTTTGACTTTTGGGTGGACAAAGAAATATCACAAGTTCAAGGTAACAAACAGAATGTCGTCAATTTTTTTTACGAGAATGAAGTGACGAACGACGTTCACCTGATGGTAAGTGGCTACTGGAACCCATGGACACTTGCAAACAACTTCATACAAAGAGGGCTACATACGTGTTGTCACCTCTGAGGACTGAGAAGGAAAGTCTCACATTCACATCCTGTAAATATACTGGATCACTGTTTCGGTCAAGTTACTGGTTACTTATACTCTTGAAACCTTATATGTATTCCCGAAACGTCGAACGAAACACGGCAGTGTATATTATGTATTTAGTCGAAAAAATTGGTGAGAGTCCTTCTGAGAAGATACAGGCGGTGAATATCTAGACAGAAAAGGCGCTCTACTACTTAGTAAATTAGTTAAATAATTACGTTAAAAACTTCATCCCTTATTTCCCACTCTAGGGGTGGAACTTTATTCTTTTAATTTATACTGGAGTACTGGACTACCCCTAAATTATAAACTTCTAGCCGGTTAGAAAGATTTTGTTCTGCCTTTACCGAAACCCTTTGCCTTTGACAATAAAAACATTGCGGGTCACTTATCGGGATAAAACTATCCTATCTCTCAAGTTGGAGCAAGCAATACACATTTACAAAATTTCATTAAAATCCGTTAACCGCTTTCGGAGATTAACATGAACGAAGATCGTGAGATGGGATATTTGTACATTAAGATTTATTAAAAAGAGGATAATCTTTACGATTGGTGAAGATATCGCGTAACGTATAAAAGTCGAATTTCTATTCCATTTTTGAAATCGGTTAAAAATGAAAGGCTCATACATACCTTTTTATTTTATCAAAGCCTTTACACTTCCTTACAAAGAAATTTAAATACTCTATCTAGGTACTTGTTTATTGCGGAAAATAGTCTCTATCAAATAAGATTATCTTATCTGACAGTCAATTGAAAGCGAACCACTTGAATTTATAGATACGTTCAATATCAGCAGAGTACCTACGTCTTTAGGAACTTAATAAAGTAAGAGTGAGACCAGCAAAGTGGTTTCCAAATAAAACGCCATTAAAATGAGTAACTCTACCTTTTTATAGAATAACGGTAACAAACAAGCACACAATACACCTGATAGTAAGTGGTACACACATGGAAAACTCTAATCAACTTTAAATAGTAAAGGCCATATTCAATATAAGCCTTATTATAAGCACGCAATAAACACGGCCTTAATTAGAATTTGTTTGTAAGAAGCCGTAATTTGTTCGATGCCTGCTGTAATGCGTAGTAGTTACAAATGTATCTTTTAATTATAGAATATTAATTAATAACTAAGCCGTTGCATAAAACTAGTTTTACGGATTTTATCGCGTTTAATTTTACTTAGTTTTATATCCCGATTCCCGACGTCTCGGGTGCTTTGCAGCACCCACGGTCAGGGGACTAAGTTTGTTTTTAAATCTTTATTCATTATAGAGGGTTTGAACCATTAAATCATGTCACCCTCATAAGTACCTACACAATCAAATACATAATATAATCAGACAATGATAAATTCACGTAAACAATAATAAAAAATTATCTGTTCTTAATACCTAACAATACTAGTTTATAAAGTTTTCTAGCCTTATCCGACAATGGAAAAACTAAAATACTATTATACAATCCAACACTATTTTTGTCAAAACCTAATTAGTTTTCTATATGCTTCGTTCCGTTCATGGGAACTAAGTTGTTCGTCGTACCTGTGTGAAAATTAACACGGAGTACCTCCAGCTATTTAATTATTAATTTTGTTGAATTGTTTGAATGATAGTATACTTGAGTTTAATAATTAGCTTGAGATCCTGTAATTTTTAATTTTAATAATTACACGATCTCAAGCTGGTGGTAGTACCCAGGCCCAGCCCGCTTCTTAATTGAACTGAGGTCGTTTTTTTTAATTTCAATAGCCTCACGTGTCTTATTTAGTAGGAATCGATGTTCGTTCGCGAAGATATGCGATGAGATGATGCAAATCTAATGAAATAGTGGGGGCCGTCTATGATATGATCACAGACTGCAAACTTCCCGGAGCGTTAGTGTCTCACGTCAGCATGCTCATGTGCAATTACGCGGGGTTTTATGTTTGATGTGTGTATGTGTATGGTGTGATAGATTATCTTACGCCGCGCCACATACAAAAATTACCTACAAATTACTATCTTTGTGTTTGTAATGTTATGCTAATGATATTGTTTTGTTTTTTTCAGATGTCTGTTATAAGAGCAATCGCAGTATTCCTCTGCGGGTTCTTGTCGTTGAAACTTTGCGGAGCTCAGGTAGTTTCTGTTGGAAAATGCCCTGAAGTTAAAGCTATGAGTAATTTTGACGCTAAACGGGTAAGGTCATAACAGGTTGGAGTATATTGCCGTATGTAGTTGCAATAAGAATCTTTGTTTCTACTGTTTTAACCTGTCCGGTTACATGATATTATACTTAAGTTGTCAATTTGCAAAAAATATTCATAATTTTCCAATTGTTTGTTTCACTCCGTGAATATAATTTTATTTAAAATTCTTAGAAAAGATGATATCTGAGCGGACCCACACGTTTGCATGGACTAAAACCTGCTATTTGTTCCGCCGAATTCCTCTGTTTAGTCCCTGCTTATTGAAATTAGAGCAAATTATATTTTCACTACATGACCTACCTCTGCCACTGACATGTTCATAGGTTTATTTTACATAAATTAATAACTCTAAATAAAATACTAAAACTGCCCAGTTATAACGCCGTTATATAAGACATCCGACAGACATCATATGTCCTTCTTATATTGTTCTCTAAAAAATGGTAAACCGGTGATCCAGTTTTGGAGGGGGAAACAAGGTAATACGGAATGATTATTTCGTCAATTTTCTGCTGACTTCCAAAAAGGAGACGGTACTCAATTCGAGTGTATGTATTTTTTTTATATGTGTTACCTCATAACTTTGTACTGGGCGAACCGATTTGGATGATTCTTTTTTTATATGAAAGCTGATAGTTCTCGTGTGGTCCCATATGAATTTGATCAAGGTCAGACCAATGGTTATTGACTTATTCTTAAATAACCTATATTGAAGTCGCTTATATTGAAGTCGGCTGTACAAAATATTTAATTTTAAATTATGATTATTCATCATTGTGATTGACGTAAATTCTCTACTACGAATGAAGTCCATGTCTTTCAGTGGTGAGTTTACGGGCTTTTAGGGATACACGATAGGTATATACAAAACAAAAACCTTGACGTTGTATTGAGAAAAAAACAAAATCACGGGGAGTGCTCTGAGGAATTGTTCGGACTAATTCCAGCCGCCCAATTTCATCAAATTCTCGTTTGCTCCCTCTTCTATAAAAAAAAATATGTATGGTGGCGACGTAAGAGATAGAGATTCTATCAAACAAGGTATATCGACACGTGGGTGTCGTAAGGGCGACTATGAGAAATGCGAGAAAGATTTTTGGTTCCCCGATAGATGGCGGTATAACCATTTTGTATATTACACCAGGCATAAATTACCCTGATCGACGAGAAGGAGCAACGTCGGGTTCATAGATTACTGTATGTCGGGTTCTAGGATCACCAATCAGTCTCGCAAGCATCACAAGCATGGCAATTATGATTACTATGAACTATGTCTATGCCTAATATGGGTGAGACCCATGTCAAATAGCAACCTGTTACTTTTATGTAAATAACAAGATAAAATGTTTATTTTGATTAATATAAAAAAACATTTGCTTTTTTTATTTTTAACAGTACTTAGGAAGGTGGTACGAAGCGGAAAAATATTTTGCATTTTTCGAATTGGGTGGCCGATGCATCACAGCAGATTATGGTGAAAAGAACGGCGTTATTACTGTTAGTAACAAGCAAATTAATAATATGTAAGTATATTTTTCTGTCTAATTAAAAAAATACTTCTGTTTTTAAATGGTTTTCTGGAAAAGAACTGTTTAAAGCTTAATACAGAAAATATTCAACTTTAAGTAGTTACTAAAGTTTAAACTTTTATGAGAGAAGAGATGTATTTTCAATTTAAGTAATACAAACAATTATTCTCTATCGGCCATAATGACCACCACCATCTGTTGGTAAGAGATGCAAGCAAAAATTTCTATATGGCCCACATGTACTAATAGCAAACCAAACCAAAATAACGTTCGTCGCACCATGTGATAAATTAATCTGTACAAATAAATAAAATTCAATAGTCTGCTTATAATGTAAAAATAACTGTAAAAATAAATGCATATTATGTAAATATAAACGGTACGGTACCTACTTATAACAAAAAAATAATTTATATAATTTTTGTCCTTCTATCTGTTTGTTCCGGCTAATCTCCGAAATGACTGGACCGATTTTGACGGGACTTTCATTAGAAAAAAGAATTAGGGATCTGCGCAAAAAAAAACTTAAGAGATCATGAAATTTAATCGTAATAAATTAACAGCTAGTAAATAAAAATTATAATAATAATCAATATTTTTGAGTCTGTCACGGTATCCATATTATATTAAATATATTACATTAAACATAATAATTTGGAAAATAATGTTCGATTATGCAATTTAAACGCTTACGCAACTTCAATACAGCTCGTATTGAAGATCAAGCGGAACCAAGGCTCCAAAGTATTTGCCAGAGATCTGTCTGCCAGAAAGAGCCAACTGTCAAAGCTGAAGACCGAGTGTGGCAGCATCGTTTCCGGGGCACCTGAGATTTTGAGTGAGATTGAGAGGTTCTATGGGCAGCTGTACACGTCATCGTTGGAGCCACACGCAAGTGTGAGTAACGATCCAAGAGCGAGTCTTATCCGACATTATTCCGATGATATCCCGGACGTCAGTCTGAGCGAGATTAGAATGGCTCTCCAGCACCTTAAAAATGGCAAGGCCCCAGGCGAGGATGGAATTACAGCGGAGCTTCTGAAAGCGGGTGGAAAACCGGTACTTGAAGTCCTTCGGAAGCTCTTTAATTCCGTCCTCCATGGTGGCATTACACCGGAGGCGTGGAGCAGAAGCCGATTTCCCTTCTGAGCCGCGTCTACGTGCTGTTTTCGAGAGTCATTACGAATCGTCTCGCGCGCAGACTTGACGACTTCCAGCCTCCCGAACAAGCCGGTTTCCGAAAAGGCTTTAGCACCATAGACCACATACATACCCTACGGCAAATTGTACAGAAGTCCGAGGAGTACAATTTGCCACTATGTCTGGCGTATGTGGACTATGAGAAAGCCTTTGATTCCGTCGAAATTTGGGCGGTGCTGCAGTCCCTTCAGCGGTGCCAAGTTGACTGTCGGTATATCGAAGTGTTGAAGTGCTTGTACAGTAGGGCTACGATGGCTATCCGAGTACAGAACCAGAGTACGAAACCTATCCAATTGCAGAGAGGTGTAAGACAGGGTGACGTCATATCCCCGAAACTCTTCACCGCTGCATTGGAAGACGTTTTCAAGCTTCTGGACTGGAAAGGATACGGTATCAACATCAATGGCGAGTACATCACTCACCTTCGATTTGCCGACGATATAGTCCTTATGGCAGAATCGCTGGAGGACCTAAGCACTATGCTCAATGACCTCAATAGTGTTTCCCAACGGATAGGTCTTAAGATGAACATGGACAAAACAAAGATCATGTTTAATGTCCATGTCACACCTATGCCGGTAGTTGTTGGGAACACTAAGCTCGAAGTTGTGGACGAGTATGTTTACCTGGGACAAATAGTCCGACTAGGTAAGTCCAACTTCGACCGAGAGGTCAATCGACGGATTCAACTCGGTTGGGCAGCGTTCGGGAAATTACGGCACATCTTCTCGTCAGGTATACCTCAAAACTTGAAAACGAGACTGTACACCCAGTGCGTGTTGCCAGTGATGATATACGGAACTGAAACGTGGTCCTTCACTGCTGGCTGGATAAGGAAGCTCAAGGTCGCTCAGCAAGCTATGGAGAGGGCTATGCTCGGAGTTTCTCTGCGTGATAAACTCAGAAATGAGGATATCCGCAGTAGAACCAGAGTGACCGACATAGCCCAACGGATTAGTAAGCTGAAGTGGCAATGGGCCGGCCATATAGCTTGAAGAACCGACAACCGATGGGGAAGAAAGGTTCTCGAGTGGCAGCCTCGTACCGGCAGGCGAAGTGTAGGGCGTCCCCCCACTAGATGGAGTGACGACCTGGTAAGATATGCAGGAAGTCGATGGATGCAGGTGGCTCAGGACCGTGCTTTGTGGCATTCTTTGGGGGAGGCCTATGTTCAACAGTGGACTTGTGAAGGGCTGTAATGATGATGATGCAATTTAAAAATAAGCGTTTTGTTAAGAGGATACATACATAAGCATAGCTAGCTTATGTATACGAGGAACTCGTCTTTTTTCCATACTTGATACAATTACGAGTATACACTTGTTTCAAGCGGAAATCGAACCTGCGGCCCGCAACCACTACGCAATAAAAACATAACTTAAAAACTTAACTTATCTTCACGCACAATCCCTGACGGGGTAGCCAGAGAGAACAGATCGCCAAGTGTCACGGTCCTTACATATCTCTTTCGCTTCTTTCAGATTCATTATCTTCTTCATACATGCACGTCTAGGTATCCGAGTACTCTTGACCCTCCCCTCTTCGAGCAATTTGCTCACCTGGTCTTCGAAAGTTAGTCTCGGTCTACCTCGACACCTTTTAATATTAACTTTCGCACTATATATTTTCTTCACCATTCGGTCTTCACTCATTCGCTCAACGTGCCCAAACCATCGAAGCACGCCCTTATCAATTTTTGTGATAAGGTCATCTTTCAAACCTGCCATATTGCGAATCTCTTCGTTTCGCTTTCGGTCGGCCATGGTAACGCCGCACATTTTACGAAGAGATCGCATCTCCACTGCATTCAACTTGTTTTTATGCTTCTTCTGGCATACCCAGGTTTCGCTGCCATATAACAAAGTCGGTACCAACACTGCGTTATGTATTGCAAGGCTACTCTTCACTACGCCTTGCCTTTTGACTAACGCAGTCAGGGCACCATTGACTTTGTTCTCGGCAGCGACACGCCTGTCCACATCTAAATCGCATCTTCCATCCCGGCTAAAAGCACTCCCCAAGTATACAATTTCATTTACCTGTTCTAGACATTCCTGATTTACCCATATTTCACACTTCGTTCTCTCTTCGTCCCTTTCAAATACCAGAACCTTAGTTTTATTAGCATTCAAACGGAGACCTTTAATTTCACATTCCTCTTTCATACACGTCACTAATGCCTGCAGTTCTGCCTCTGATGGTGCAATAAGCACTGCATGATCAGCATACAGCAGACAATTTACTTTTATGTCACCCAATTTCACACCCAAACAGCTATCTTTCAGCTTCTGTAAACAGCTGTCGAGATACAGTATGAACAGCCAGGAAGACATGACACAACCCTGTTTTACGCCCGTTTGGATGCTAAACATGGGTGACAGGTCATGCCCTACCCGCACACAGGCTTTACAGTCACAGTAAAGTGACTGCACTGCCCTTAGCAATCGACATTCCACACCATACCCCGGCAACAGTTCCCACATTTTCTTCCTTACAACCTTATCAAATGCTTTCTCAATAAAGACATAATTAATGTATTAATGTTACTTAACTTTACGTTAATATATTTCAGCACTGGAAAAAGGACCGGAATCGAAGGTTACGCTACTCTTGATAGTAGCACGGGGGAGGCCAAACTCTTGGTGACTTTTCCGAAAATGCCGGTCAGCATCCCGGCACCATATTGGGTCATCGACACTGACTACGACAACTATGCCGTCGTGTGGGGCTGTATTGGATTTGGAAATGTCATTCATGGACGTTTGTATAATTTACACATAATTATTCTTTATTTATTATTATTATTTTTAGGACCACGCGCACAGAATACCAACGTAAAATAGCAGCTTAACACTGCTGTGTTTCGTATGGTGAGTGTAGAGAACCGGATACCCTTTTTACTGGAAAAGAGGCATTCCATCTTAGTCCTCATGGGTGACAACGCATCTGCATTTTGATTCTTTATTGAGGATAGATGTAGATGTCTATGGGTCACAGCAACCACTTACCATCAGGTGGACTGTGTGCTCGTTTATCACTCTATTCTAAAAAAAATTTCTTTGTTTTATAACACTTATTTTTACATACCAAGTGATGGCAGCGTCAGAGAGTCCATGACCTCGGTCCGTTTTCATTCAATAACTATAAAAATAAGGTGCGGTTGTGTAGCCCTTGGGCCTATTATATTTGAAGTTGCTTGCAGCCGTCCGTGGATGGCAGTAACCACTTACCATCAAGAACTATCAGCTCGTTTGTCACTTCAGTTCGTCGTTAATACCGCAAAGGGCCGAACCTTAATTTTACAAAAAATTACAGTTTTCTAATATATTTAATTTTGTGATAAAAAAAGCTAGTAATCGGGGAATAATAAATGTTTTCTTGCTCTCCTGTAATTTTTTGAAAAATTGAGGTTCGCCCCTTTGCGGCGTCAACGACTAGTTGTTTTTTTTTTATAACCGTAACCGACATAGCCCAACGGATCTGTAAGCTGAAGTGACAATGGATCGGCTATATTGTTCTAAGATCCCACATCCAATGGGGAAAAAAAAGTTCTCAAGTGGCAGCCTACTATTAAGCGAAGTGTATGGCCACTTGATGGAGTAACTATCTTGTATGACACACAGGGAATCGCTGGATACTGCAGCTATGATAATATGGTTGTGGAACGAATGGATCGGTTCGACCCGGGAAGGACCACATAAAATAGCAGATTAATGCTACTGTGTTTCGTATGGAAAGCGTAGAGAACCGGAGACCCTTATTACTGGATGTGAGGCATTCAATCTTAGTTCTTAAGGGTGACAACGCATCTGCATTTTGATTCTTATAAGATAGATAGATGTCTATGGGCCATAGCATCCACTTACTATCAGATGTACTGTGTGCTCGTTTGTCACCCTTATTCTAGCTATAAAAAAACGCACTTGTTTTGTATTTGTAACAAGGCTGTAATGATGAATTTTGATGATAAATTTCCGGGAAGTAATAAAAGAACATCATTATACAAATAGCCTCCTCAATCTCCCACTCATGATATTGTTCTGTTTTTAGGAAACGCATGGATACTTACGAGGCAACGAAACCCACCAGCGAGCGTTTTAAAGAAAGCGTATGAAGCTATAAAAGATAACAATATCGATCAATCTCATTTCTTAAAAACAGATCAGACCAACTGCATAATTGAAGACAGTCAATAGCTTAGCAATTTATATTTATATTAGTATACGTGGTAGAGTCATGCTGCAGCTATATTAGTAGTATGGTTGTAGCACGAATGGGCCGTCTCGACCGGGGAAGGACCACGCTCTCACAGAATACCAGCGTAAAATAGTAGCTTAATGCTGCTGTGTTTCGTATGGTGAGTATAGAGAACCAGAGACCCTTTTTATTGGAAACGAGGCATTCCACCTTAGTCCTCACGGGTGACAACGCATCTGCATTTGGATTCGTAATCGAGGATAGATAGATAGATGTGTATGGGCCACAGCAACCTCTTACCATCAGGTGTACTGTGTGCTCGTTTGTCACCCTATCCTATAAAAAAAAAATTATGTAAAAATATTTCCACTTCTACGTCCGTAGTGCCTTACAAAAAATAATATTTTCTTAGCATTTAATATTTGGTAAGGTGAAATAATACACCGACTAATTATGTTATAAAAGATAAATAAACAAAAAAAATTAATATTGTTATTGGATAAAATAGGAGGATATGTCGTTTTTCTCTACCATAAATTGTATTATTTAGAGATTATTCAAAATAACGTTAAAATACAGTTACAATTGTTACAAAGAGAATTAAATATAGTATTGTTAAAGTTCCTGACTTTTAATTATTTCAGCCAAGTAGTCCAATGATTTAGTTGCAGGGTACCTTTCCCATCTGAGTCTTAAGCAGGGTCACAGTCTAGTAAACCACAACTAGACTGCCTATTTTTGCTATGCGCCTACTGTTATTAGGGTATAAAAAGGCAGTACCGTTACAGATTATAAAGCATTCCATATTATTCATAAGCTGTAACAACCTTTTATATATATTTTATAGCCTGCAGTGATTTCATACCATGAAGTGGACTTCAAGCTACTTTTAACCATAATGTTATGAAAATTAGAATTTAATACAACTTATCGCCATAAATTAATAAAAAATTTCATTATATTATAAAACGTGTATTTTTGTACGTGGTAGAGCCATGCTGCAGCTATATTACATAGTCTGCACTAAAAGTATCGGGAATGGAATATTTCCACTGTTCCTGTCATATTAAAATCTTTTTAATTGAAAACTCCTTGGTTTTAAAAATCGAATACCATTTATTTATTTAAAAAAAGATTCTCGGTCTTGTCACAAGGTTTTGTCAAACTTGTTTAGTCGTTGTGAAAATGGAATTGACTCGAGAAAATTCAACAGCGATGATTTATTATGACTTTCGAAGTGGTTTAACACAAAAACAGTGTGTTGACCGGATGATTTCTGCATTTGGTGATGAACCACAATTTATTGCTGAATTTCAACGTGGACGTGTCAAGCTCAGTGATGATCCCCGTCAAGGTCCTCCAAAAACTGCAGTCACCCAAGAAAACGTTGATGCTGTGCGTAAGCTGATTGAGGAAGATCCACATGTGACATACCGCGAAATTCAGGCAACTTTAGACATTAGCATGAGTCAAATACAAATAATCTTGCATGAACAATTAGGTGTAAAAAGTTGTTTTCCCGATGGATACCGCATTCCAGAGCAAAAAGCGGCTCGCGTTACTTGGTGCGTCAGAACTCTCGATAGATTCCACGCAGGATCCTCAAATGCTGTATACGACATCGTATCAGGTGACAAATCCTGGATATACGCGTACGAACCCGAAACAAAAAACCAGTCACGAGTTTGTATGTTCGAAAATGAGTTAAAACCAACAAAAATTGTTCGTTCACGGAGTGTTGCAAAAAAAATGGTGGCCACGTTTGTCCCAAAACCGGCCATGTTACGACTATTCCTCTTGAGGGACAAAGAACGGTTAATGCAGGATGGTATGCTAGCATTTGCTTGCCACAGGTCGTTTCTGAACTCCGTAAAGAGAACTGCAACCACCGCATCATCCTCTATCACGACAATGCGAGTTCTCACACCGCACACAGAACAAAAGAGTTTTTAGAGCAAGAAAACATAGAATTATTAGACCATCCGCCGTACAGCCCCGACCTAAGCCCTAATGATTTCTATACTTTCCCTAAAATAAAGAATAAATTGCGTGGACAGAGATTTTCATCGCCTCAAGAAGCTGTGGACGCATACAAAACGGCCATTTTGGAGACCCCAACTTCCGAATGGAATGGTTACGTCAATGATTGGTTCCATCGTATGGAAAAATGTGTCAAATTTCGCGGAGAATACTTCGAAAAGCAATAAATACATTTTAAATAGTAATGTTGTGTCACTTCCTTGATTCCCGAAATTTTCAGCGTAGTAGTATAGTTGTAGCACGAATGGGTCGGCTCGACCGGGGAAGGACCAGGAAGGTCAGTGTAGAGAACTGGAGACCCCTTTTACTAGAAAAGAGGCATTTCATCTTAGTCCTCACGGGTGACAACACATCTGCATTTTGATTCGCAAACGAGGATAAATGTAGATATCTATGGGCCACAGCAATCAGGTAGACTGTATGTTCGTTTGTCACCCTATCCTATAAAGAAAAACATTATCTAGGCTTACGAGCATTGCTCGGCCTTAAAAAAATACAAAACTAACCAAAATCGTAAGAGCTGTTTTCGCAGAATCAGTGACATATATTATAGAAGAATTGCTCACATATATGTATACATTATATTCTTTAAATGCTAAATGAAATGAACTTTAAATGCGTAATTTGTAATTGCGACTGTGATCGCTCTTTCCTCAATTAAAAATCAAAATGATACAGAAAATTTTGTACTAAAATAGAATACCTAATTGTCATTAAATAGGGTATCCAGTTCTCAACGCTCACCATACAAAAGATAGCAGCATTGTGCTGCAAATTTTCTAAATAAATTGAAAAGGATATTATGTTGACCGGTGGCTTGTTAACCTATTTTTAACCACCATAGGATTTAAAGATTCTATTATATTCTAAGAAAGACTTAGAATGGTTTTCACTATTCGAAAGGTCTTAGTCTAACTACTTGTACTATTGACTGCCTCGTTGGTCTAGTGGTTGTAGTAATGCGACTGCTGATCATGAGGCCCCGGGTTCGAATCCCGGGTCAGGAAAAAAATCAGTTATAGAGTTTTTCCATCAAGAAATTCTCAGTAGCTGCCCGGAGTCAGGAAGTTGGCGATGTCTCACCCCCGTGCCTCGGAAAGCACTTAAAGCGTTGGTCCCGCGCCTGATCTCTCTTCGGTCGTGTCGGTTTACCGTCCCATCGGACTATGAGAGTGAGTGAATAGAGAGTGCACCTGTGCTTGCGCATACATTTGGACACTATAATCCTGTCCTGCGCCGATGGCTAGTCTCCGTTGAGACTGGCCGCCGTGACCGAAATTCGGTCTGGAGGACATTATTATTATTATTATTACTTGTACTATTCTGTGGTCTAACATAAAATTGGCGATCATTATCACTTCGAAATATGAGAAAGTTTCCATGTGATAGCTTGAGCTCTCCGTATTATGCGATCTCATAATAAGCATGGGTCGTGACTGTTATCAGTGTACATGGACGGGGGTGAAAAGCTGGTCATGAAATAAAAATCAAATATCTTTTTAATCTTTTTATCAATGAAACAATGTCTATATTATTTTTAAAGTCAAGTTATTGTAAAAGCGTTTCTAATGTATATTTCATTATTAGACAAACATGATAAGAGTATCTTTCAATAATCTGATACAAAATATATAAATAATAATATTGCAAGTCTTAAAATACGTATATATTGTACATTATTTTATTGAGAAAACATTTATAGACTTAGTAAAATATACTAACATAATTATAATCTGTTTTAAGGTATATTTATTAATAGGTTATGTATTACATAACAAAATCGTTACAATAAAAATTTGTACATTGAAAATTTCTGAAGCTAATTTTACTTTGCTAATGTAAAAATAAATATTTTTTTTAATTTTTTCATATTTTCCACGTCACAAATCTAGAATCGCGTTACACTTCAATTTTTGTAACATTTTATGTTTAAATAACATTAGAATATAAAAAATATAACCATTTTTATGACAACAACCTAAACAATACCCATAATATGACTAAATATACTACGTAGGGGTACTATCATCAGAATGCCAACTTTTTCTATGTTCTTTGGTAGCTTCGTCTTAGGTCGGTGGAGGAGGCAAGTGGTCACTTTTGGTCTTTGCCGGCAGCTTTGCCGCGGCAGCCAGGCGTACTTCTTCCGCCTCTTCAGGTATGGAGTCACGAAGACGTGCGTCGAATTCAGCGAGTGCCGGTTGAGATATGTTATTGCGTTGTGTGAGCTTCGGGGCGCTATTGGCCAACTGAAACGTAAAAAAAGGAAGTTACAATCGACTTATTAGATGTTTAATAAAGCTAAACTAAAGATTACAAGACTTACACAAAAATAATTTCACCGATTGTGGTGATTCTAGCAACATGAATTGTATTTGTACCTAAACAGCTTCTGTATTTCCTTTTGGTTTTTCTTATTGCGTTTTTTAATGTTGCGGATTCACATTGTAACGGTTTGTTTAATTCGGGTTTCTAATACAGTTTAGCCGTATACGTTAATAAATATAAAGGCATTTAAAAGTTTTGTTTGTCGGTTTTATGATACACTTGCGCGCAGCGTGTTGTACCAAAAACCGAACCGTATGAATTCTTCGTGATATTCTAACATACACCGCTCGCGGTTTTTATTATTTATCTATATATATATATATATATATATATATATATAAAGTATTCTCATCTGGTTGGGCTGAATAGATATATAAGAGTAAATAATAAATATACATAAATGTGTATTGAATATACAAATAATACATAAATAAATAAAAGCCCTACCAGATGGAAGCCCTCGGTAGGGGAGATAAAACGACCGAGTGTTAAGGAACAAAGGGAAATAAACCGGCGGTCGATGCGGGCGGTATCGAGGAGCACCGCCTTCTGCATTTGAGTCTGGAGCGTTCGGTCACGGAGTCCCAGTCGCCTCAGATGAGCCGAGAGGCTGATCGGGATTAGTCCGTTCGCAGAGACGACTACAGGAATAATTTCTGTTGGCAGACCACCCCATATGTCGGTCACCTCGTGAGTCAGGTCCAGATATTTTGTTTTCTTATCTGTTTCGGCTTTCACGAGGTTTTCGTCATACGGAATGCTAATCTTGACCAAAAATATCCTTGACAGTGCCCGGTCCAACAGCACAATATCAGGCTTATTCGCCAGAATATTCCTGTCTGTGATGATGGCCCGGTCCCAGTAGAGACTGGCACGGTCATTTTCGAGTACGGCTTCCGGTAAAAAAGCAGTTTCCGATCCACGAGACCGTATTTCAAAGCGAGCTCCAGGTGTAGAATCCTGGCTACTAGATTGTGTCTGTGTAAGTACTCAGAGTTAGAAAGAGCCGTACAACCGTAGATGACATGCCTAAGTGACTCACCGGGATGGCGGCAAGCTCGGCTGATGTCGACGGCACCATCCTTTAGGATGTATCTCCGATAGTTGTTGGTCTTAATAACCTGTAAAGGTATAGAAATTCACTATCCTCTAAATCCAAGGGATTTTCACTTTCGCGCCGGTTTTGTGCGATTTGCCGACGTATAACCATAACATGCCAATGTTCGAGCACTGACAAATTCGAATATATATTGAATCGAATAGATTTGAATAAATATTAAAACATCAATTCAACAGCTTGCGATCGTAACGAACACTTAGCGGGCTGTCTAAAATGGTTGTTAAGATATTGGTTAACTTAAGGCGCAGGTTGAGCAAAATGTCGCGCTAGGCGTTATTTGTGCGGTTTTTAGGAGCTATCTACTTTTTATTTAAAAGATATATCAACAAAAAAAAACACATTATATTTCTACATAATCTTGATTTCATAAGAGCTATATCCATTTTTTTTTAAAGGAATAAATATTAATATAATCTCCTTACAACAAAACCACATAAATGTGAAATTATTATTGATAACATGCATCTCCTCGTAAAGTAAGTATTATTTTATTTTGCGATTTACACCAATGGATGGGCAATTTATTAATGAAGATTTCTATTGTAAAATTTTTTTCAAAACATCAAAATTTGATTTTATTAAGAAATTATTTTAAAATATGGGCATATTCATTGCCCACCTTAGAGTGTTGAATACTCTAAGCTGCCAACGGTCAGTGAGCGCTGAGCTCTTCGACGTGACACCCGTGTCATTAGAGCGTCTGCCAGCGCACACGCTCACGTCTTCTTATCAGTCGATAATATTATTACTTATTAGGTTATTTATAGGTAGTATTATTTGTTTGTTTTGGGTATAATGTTTCGTATTAGTTATACATATATTTGTTGTGTTTTTTACTGCGCGATGAAGCTTTTTGAGTGTACTTTCTTTGAAGTAAATGCAAATAAAAAATGAAGCACAATTAGCATGTAAGGTTCGAATCTATTTTTATATTATATTTTATTTTATAAAATGCTAATTTTTTTATTTAATTAAAAATATTTAATTTATAAAAGGCTAATTCAATATTATCAGTATAGTATACAGTTAAAAATAATTCTAATACCCAACCACAATATCTTATTAGGTATAGTACTGCCTTGTTGGTCTAGTGATTGTAGTAGCGCGACTGCTGATCATGAGGTCCCGGGCTTGAATCCTGGGTCAGGCCAAAAAGTCAGTGATGAGTTTTTCATTTATGTTCTAAGTTATAATTAGTATTACTAAGTTATAGTTTTTTGCTAAAATATAGTATATTATTTATTGCTTGTTTTTTCTTCTTTTTCAAAAAAATAATTGAGTACATAAGGTGTTCTATACTTATAATTCGGTAAAAAGTATCTAAGTAGGTACTAATATACCTACTTTTTACTATAAACTAAATTTTTTTAAAACTAAATTTAACTAAAAAGACTAAACTGACCATTTATTTTTTAACTCAAAACAGGACATGGGTTTATTTATACTCTAAAAACTCACTGTCTCACTCACTGTGTCACTGGGTCACTGTAGAAGCGTGCTCGTCGCGACCCCTGCCAGCCCTTTTCAGGGCTGCAATTCTACTTAGCTGCGCACCCATGTCAACGAGGGTTAGGGCGTCCCCCCAAGGCGACGCACACCAGCTCGTCCCCGTTGGTGTGGAATGCAGCGTGCAAAGCGGCGATGGGGACCGCCACCCGTCACGCACAGCCCGACACGGCGGAAGGTGGAGGACAGAGTGCAGAGTTGGCACGTGGAATGTTAGAGGAGGCATGAGAGATAAGACGAATGAGTTGATCGAAATAATGAAAGAAAGAGAATTAGATGTCGTGTGCATGTCGGAGACCAAACGGAAGGGCAGTGGTACTGAAGAGCTCCCTGGCGGGGCGTTAGCTCTATGGTCCGGAGTCCCGGAGAGCGAGAGCGCCCGCCAGGGAGTGGGGGTGCTGCTGTCGTCTCGGTTGGTCGATGTTATGACTGAATATAAGGTTGTGAACTCAAGACTTCACTGGGTTCGCTTTAAATTGGGACTGACGAAGTTATTCCTTTTGGCTGTTTATGCGCCGGTAGCTTCGTCGTCCAGGGCTGAGCTGGAGGAGTTTTGGGAGAATGTAAGAGAAGTTCTAGATTTGGCTAGGGGAAACGAAAGAATTGTTGTATGTGGTGATTTGAATGGATGGGTTGGTACCGCTCGACCAGGGTACGAGTCGGTGCTTGGAAAGTTTGGCGATAAAAGGGTTAATGATGCTGGCAAGCTTATACTGGCGGTATGCAAGGAAAAGGGTCTTCTTGTAACAAACACTATGTTTAATCACAAGAAAATCCATATGTATACTAGAGAAAGTAAGAATGAGAGAAGTATGATCGATTTGTTCCTGGTGGATGACCGACTGCGAAAACAGGTGATGGATACGCGAGTGTTCAGGGGTGCTGACCTGGGAACGGATCACTATCTAATGATTACTAGATTTAGGGGTCTGTTCGCGGGTTGGCGCTACCGGACGGCAGTAACAGAACCACAGTCGGTCTGTCGCATCCGAAGCTGGAAACTTCAGGAAGCGGATACTAGGGACAAATATCATGCGAGGGTAGCCGAAAAGCTTGACAACATCGATGGCAGAAAAGAATGTGTTGAAAGAACATGGCAGAACCTTAGGGATGGAATGGTAAGTGCAGCGGAAGAAGTGTGTGGAACGATTAAAAGAGGCAGTAGTAAAAGAAGAGATGCATGGTGGAATGATGAAGTGAAAGAAGCTGTAAAGAAGAAGAAGAAAGCATGGTTAGACTTAGCCTCTAGTAATGATAAGGATATGAGAGAGAAGATGAAAGAAAGATATAAGCTGCAGAAAGTTCACACGAAAGCATTGATTGAGGAAGTGCGTGAAAGGTGTAGAATGGAAGCGGACGAAAGGTTGTCGCACAACTTTAAGGAGAACTCCAAACTCTTCTGGAAAGAGGTTGGAAGGACCCGAAGTGGTGCGACGACTTTAAGAATGAACAAAGTGCTTTCGAGAACTAATGACGTTCTCTCAGAAAAATCGGACGTCATGCAGCGATGGAGCGAATTTTATAGAGAAATGTATGCGTGTGATGATCTTAGTGAGGGATCCGGGGATGACGCCGAGACTGGTACGCCAGACCCGGACCTCGATGACACTGAGGTCATCAGTATGAAAGAGATTGAACGTGCGATTCGAAGTTTGAAATGTGGTAAGGCTGCGGGACTGGACAGAGTTACTGCTGAAATGGTCAAGTATGGTGGGCCTCGCGTCTGGGACAGCTTTCATCTGCTGTGCAATTTGTGCTGGCGTACGGGGGATGTCCCGGATGATTGGCTATCCGCAGTCATTGTGCCTTTATATAAAGGTAAAGGTTCACATTTTGACTGCGGGTGCTATCAGGTGATCAGCTTGACCAGTTTAGCAAGTAAAGTTTACTCGAAGGTTTTGACACGTAGGATGCAAGAGAAATCGGAAAGATTTCTATGGGAGGCACAATGCGGATTTAGACCTGGAAGAGGATGCACGGATCAAATGTTTTCTCCCCGCATGATCACGGAAAAGCTTCTGGCTGCTAACCAGAGGATTTTCTGTGCTTTTGTGGATCTTGAGAAAGCATTTGATAAGGTTGTAAGGAAGAAAATGTGGGAACTGTTGCCGGGGTATGGTGTGGATGGTCGATTGCTAAGGGCTGTGCAGTCACTTTACTGTGACTGTAAAGCCTGTGTGCGGGTAGGGCATGACCTGTCACCCATGTTTAGCGTCCAAACGGGCGTAAAACAGGGTTGTATCATGTCTTCCTGGCTGTTCATACTGTATCTCGACAGCTGTTTACAGAAGCTGAAAGATAGCTGTTTGGGTGTGAAATTGGGTGACATTAAAGTAAATTGTCTGTTGTATGCTGATGATGCAGTACTTATTGCACCATCAGAGGCAGAACTGCAGGCATTAGTCACGTGTATGAAAGAGGAATGTGAAATTAAAGGTCTCCGCTTGAATGCTAATAAAACTAAGGTTCTGGTATTTGAAAGGGACGAAGAGAGAACGAAGTGTGAAATATGGGTAAATCAGGAATGTCTAGAACAGGTAAATTAAATTGTATACTTGGGGAGTGCTTTTAGCTGGGATGGAAGATGTGATTTAGATGTGGACAGGCGTGTCGCTGCCGGGAACAAAGTCAATGGTGCCCTGACTGCGTTAGTCAAAAGGCAAGGCGTAGTGAAGAGTGCACGCCTTGCAATACATAACGCAGTGTTAGTACCTACCGACTTTGTTATATGGCAGCGAAACCTGGGTATGCCAGAAGAAGCATAAAAGCAAGTTGAATGCAGTGGAGATGCGATCTCTTCGTAAAATGTGCGGCGTCACCATGGCTGACCGAAAGCGAAACGAAGAGATTCGCAATATGGCAGGTTTGAAAGATGACCTTATTACAAAAATTGATAAGGGCGTGCTTCGATGGTTTGGGCACGTTGAGAGAATGAGTGAAGACCGAATGGTGAAGAAAATATATAGCGCGAAAGTTAATATTAAAAGGTGTCGAGGTAGACCGAGACTAACTTTCGAAGACCATGTGAGCAAATTGCTCGAAGAGGGGAGGGTCAAGAGTACTCGGATACCTAGACGTGCATGTATGAAGAAGATAATGAATCTGAAAGAAGCGAAAGAGGTATGTAAGGATCGTGACACTTGGCGATCTGTTCTCTCTGGCTACCCCGTCAGGGATTGTGCGTGACGATAAGTAAGTAAGTAAGTAAGTAAAAACTATAACTTTATACAATTAGTGTTCACTATGAAATTATATTCGGTATAGACGGTAATTATTAAAAGCAAAATATTTTTTTTTAATTATTAATTACATTTGTCAGTGGCTTAAATTTGCTTGGTGATGATTTTAAATAAGAATAAAATTCTGCTCAAGTTTTTTTTATTGTTATCTTTGTTATCAACATCGCCTTTAGAACTGGAACCGTAAGTGTTTCTTTCAGACGTCCACAATTTATTCAAAACAAAAAAAATACTCTTTCTACCGGAGCATTTGTACCAGGTAGACATAAAATATATTCGATTAAAAAAAATATGTTGAAGATTGTTGACTTTGAATACTTCCATCCAACGAGTTACGGGACAATTTTGTGACCCGGAGCTTTATTTGGGGACAATGGGACAGGTGACCGAGAAAAGGGACAGTCCCGTTCAAAACGGGACGTATGGTCACTTTACCTATAACCCGGCGACGGCTCCGTGGCGCAGTGGCTTAGCAATCAGTTGTTGTGCTGGGGGCCGCGGGTTCGAATCCCGCACGGAACAAATATTTGTAAGGCCTACAAATAATTGTTCCGGGTCTGGATGTTTGTCCTTGTGCAATTTATGTTTGTAAACTGCCTCCACGACTCTCATTCTATATTACTCTTACTCTGCGAAACATCCTATTTATTTGATTATTCTTTATTGCACCAAATATTTGTACAAAAGGCGAGCTATCTATCTATTTACCTATAGTGAGTAGGTATCTTTTAAACTCACAATTTTCAATGCTTCATTTTTAATATATAATTAATTATAAAATTTCATAATTAGATAATATATGAGAATACATAATTCTAATATAATGCAACTAATATACCGAATAAAAAAATTAAAATACATTTATCGTTGTACGCTGTGTGTATTTCCATAAAATAGTTTATTGATGTTGAAAAAATACTACGTCCGTACAGTAGGTGGCGTCTTACATATTTCTTACGCAATCCTATATTGTAGCGAGTCGGCGCGGCACGGCACACAAATGCTCAAGGTCGTTCGCATGGAGTAGCCCCTTAACAAAAAATTGTAAAGTTTTCAATAGTGTTGTTACGGTACCGTTATTAAATTGATAGCTTTGACGGTAGAGACTACCAAATATCGTTAAATTCGGATCGTTATGACTTAACAACTGAAATTGGTTGTTAGGCGATTGCTATCTATGTCGAGACTGCAGGCACTGGTCCTGTACTGCACAGACAAAACCCTCGGTTTCCCCAAAGAGCCATTGCTCGTTGGCGATAGAGGAATAAATCCTTTATCACAAGAAATGACGTCCCTATAGAATGGATCATCCGATATCGTCAGGAAGTAGTTACGGAGGCTGCATACTTCCCGATTATGCATACATATTTTTATAAAATTAGTAGTTAATCGAGTAATCGGAATAACGATCGGAAGGTCTTCATAAATAAATATAAAAAAGTAAGTTAATAATTTAAAATTAAAAATTTTGTACAGCCGACTTCAATATAAGTTATTAAGAATAACTCAATAACTATTAATATGACCTTGATTAAATTCATATGAGACCACACAAGAAGTATCACTTACTTACTTACTTATCTTCACGCACAATCCCTGACGGGGTAGCCAGAGAGAATAGATCGCCAAGTGTCACGATCCTTACATACCTCTTTCGCTTCTTTCAGATTCATTATCTTCTTCATACATGCACGTCTAGGTATCCGAGTACTCTTGACCCTCCCCTCTTCGAGCAATTTGCTCACATGGTCTTCGAAAGTTAGTCTCGGTCTACCTCGACACCTTTTAATATTAACTTTTGCGCTATATATTTTCTTCACTATTCGGTCTTCACTCATTCGCTCAACGTGCCCAAACCATCGAAGCACGCCCTTATCAATTTTTGTGATAAGGTCACCTTTCAAACCTGCTATATTGCGAATCTCTTCGTTTCGCTTTCGGTCGGCCATGGTAACGCCGCACATTTTACGAAGAGATCGCATCTCCACTGCATTCAACTTGCTTTTATGCTTCTTCTGGCATACCCAGGTTTCGCTGCTATATAACAAAGTCGGTACCAACACTGCGTTATGTATTGCAAGGCGTGCACGTTTCACTACGCCTTGCCTTTTGACTAACGCAGTTAGGGCACCATTGACTTTGTTCCCGGCAGCGACACGCCTGTCCACATTTAAATCACATCCTCCATCCCGGCTAAAAACACTCCCCAAGTATACAATTTCATTTACCTGTTCTAGATATTCCTGATTTACCCATATTTCACACTTCGTTCTCTCTTCATCCCTTTCAAATACCAGAACCTTAGTTTTATTAGCATTCAAACGGAGACCTTTAATTTCACATTCCTCTTTCACACACGTGACTAATGCCCGCAGTTCTGCCTCTGATGGTGCAATAAGCACTGCATCATCAGCATACAGCAGACAATTTACTTTTATGTCGCCCAATTTCACACCCAAACAGCTATCTTTCAGCTTCTGTAAACAGCTGTCGAGATACAGTATGAACAGCCAGGAAGACATGACACAACCCTGCTTTACGCCCGTTTGGACGCTAAACATGGGTGACAGGTCATGCCCTACCCGCACACAGGCTTTACAATCACAGTAAAGTGACTGCACAGCCCTTAGCAATCGACCATCCACACCATACCCCGGCAACAGTTCCCACATTTTCTTCCTTACAACCTTATCAAATGCTTTCTCAAGATCCACAAAAGCACAGAAAATCTTCTGGTTAGCAGCCAGAAGCTTATCCGTGATCATGCGGAGAGAAAACATTTGATCCGTGCATCCTCTTCCAGGTAAATATCCGCATTGTGCCTCCCATAGAAATCTTTCCGATTTCTCTTGCATCCTACGTGTCAAAACCTTCGAGTAAACTTTACTTGCTAAACTGGTCAAGCTGATCGCCCGATAGCACCCGCAGTCAAAATGTGAACCTTTACCTTTATATAAAGGCACAATGACTGCGGATCGTCAATCATCTGGGACATCCCCCGTCCACCAGCACAAATTGCACAGCAGATGAAAGCTGTCCCAGACGCGAGGCCCACCATACTTGACCATTTCAGCAGTAACTCTGTCTAGTCCCGCAGCCTTACCACATTTCAAACTTCGAATCGCACGTTCAATCTCTTTCATACTGATGACCTCAGTGTCATCGAGGTCCGGGTCTGGCGTACCAGTCACGGCGTCATCCCCGGATCCCTCACTAAGATCATCACACGCATACATTTCTCTATAAAATTCGCTCCATCTCTGCATGACGTGCGATTTTTCTGTGAGGGCGTCGTTAGTTCTCGAAAGCACTCTGTTCATTCTTGAGGCCGTCGCACCACTTCGGGTCCTTCCAACCTATTTCCAGAAGAGTTTGGAGTTCTCCTTAAAGTTGCGCGACAAACTTTCGTCGGCTTCCATTCTACACCTTTCACGCACTTCCTCAATCAATGCTTTCGTGTGAACTCTCTGCAGCTTATATCTGGGGGCACGGCAGTGCCCCCGCCAAGTCGAGCAAAAAAGCGGCACGGCCGCACCATCCTTTTCTCGAAGCAGTTCAGGCCATTTCTGAAACCCTATAACTTCGTTATGGATAAAACTAGAAGCCTGAATTTTTACTAACCAAGTAGACATTGTATAGACTCGGTATATTTCAAATTTCATTAAATTTGAACCAGTACTTTAAGAATTATAACTAGTCAAAATTTCTTAATTTTGTCACTCACTGACTGACAGATCATCAAAAGTCTGAGGCACTTCTAGCAGACATAGAAACTTCAAATTTGGAATACTATTATTGTTTAATATATAAATCAAGGAAAAATTTAAATATTTTACAATTTCAGTCCAGTTTTCGAGATACACCAACTGCATAAATAACTTTGTAATCCCATATAAACATATAGTATTACAAAGTTACATTTGCAGTGAATGAATCAATGTACCTATACAACGTGTCCCAAAATTCAACGATAAGCCAACACCGGAGGATAGACCTGCCTCGGACTAATCGGGGAAAAAAAGAAAAAAAAATATATCCCAATTATATTTTAAGTTATATAAAAAAAATGAAATTCTTCAGAAATTGAGACCGTTTATGATATTTTTCACTACCATGACCACAATTTTTTAAATATTTTTTTTATAGGCAACCTGAATAGTACTGCTATCTACCACAATTCTTAAAAATTCCAGAATAACTCTTGTTTAATCACGAAAATTAATGAAACTTATTTTATTCCCTAAATTTTTTGAAGACTTTTACTTTTAACCAAATTTAACTTATCGTGGTGTAAACAAAAAGTATGAACACTAGTATGGCAAGTTTTTTTAAAAATTGACGCAACTAACCAACATTCCAAAATAGTATAATACTCTAGGAAAACAAGTTATTAAAAAATATGGGCCTATTATTTCTTAACAGGGGCCAAATTCCTTAAATTGTAATTGTCAGTAATCACTTTTACTACATACCCAAAATGGGTTCCTGTTACAATTTCTAGGAATTCGAATGGGGCATTAATACCTTAGATGTTAGAGAGAGATAGATAGATAGAGATATTTACGTTAAAAAGAGACAACAACAGGGCAGGTAGAGAAGCTGTTATTATTCTCAGCAAGTCGGTTCAGTACGCTCTGCTCCTTTGTTTACTGCGCACCGTTCCCAATTCAACTTACGTGGCCCTCGTACATACTATCGACTTTTGGCTTGGCTTTTTGGACTGGAATCGACCTGCAAACTTAACTGACCTGGCATTATTTGGACTGGAAGTGATCTGCAAACTGAACTGACCTGGCATTATCTTGGATTACGATTGTGTGTTTTGTGATTTAGAGTTCTGGCGCATTTCGGACTGTTTGGCTGTTTGTTTGTTTTTCTTTCTACTGCCTCTTTTTATTATTCCACACACTTCTTCCGCTGCACTTACCATTCCATCCCTAAGGTTCTGCCATGTTCTTTCCACACATTCTTTTCTGCCATCGATGGTGTCAAGCTTTTCGGCTACCCTCGCATGATATTTGTCCCTAGTATCCGCGTCCTGAAGCTTCCAGCTTCGGATGCGACAGACCGACTGTGGTTCTTTTACTGCCGTCCGGTAGCGCCAACCCGCGAACAGACCCCTAAATCTAGTAATCACTAGATAGTGATCCGTTCCCACGTCAGCACCCCTGAACACTCGCGTATCCATCACCTGTTTTCGCAGTCGGTCATCCACCAGGAACAAATCGATCATACTTCTCTCATTCTTTCTTTCTCTAGTATACATATGGATTTTCTTGTGATTAAACATAGTGTTTGTCACAAGAAGACCCTTTTCCTTGCATACCGCCAGTATAAGCTTGCCAGCATCATTAACCCTTTTATCGCCAAACTTTCCAAGCACCGACTCGTACCCTGGTCGAGCGGTACCAACCCATCCATTCAAATCACCACATACAACAATTCTTTCGTTTCCCCTAGCCAAATCTAGAACTTCTCTTACATTCTCCCAAAACTTCTCCAGCTCAGCCCTGGACGACGAAGCTACCGGCGCATAAACAGCCTAAAGGAATAACTTCGTCAGTCCCAATTTAAAGCGAACCCAGACAAGTCTTGAGTTCACAACCTTATATTCAGTCATAACATCGACCAACCGAGACGACAGCAGCACCCCCACTCCCTGGCGGGCGCTCTCGCTCTCCGGGACTCCGGACCATAGAGCTAATGCCCCGCCAGGGAGCTCTTCAGTACCACTGCCCTTCCGTTTGGTCTCCGACATACACACGACATCTAATTCTCTTTCTTTCATTATTTCGATCAACTCATTCGTCTTATCTCTCATGCCTCCTCTAACATTCCACGTGCCAACTCTGCACTCTGTCCTCCACCTTCCGCCGTGTCGGGCTGTGCGTGACAGGTGGCGGTCCCCATCGTCGCTTTGCGCGCTGCATTCTACACCAACGTGGACGAGCTGGTGTGCGTCGCCTTGGGGGGACGCCCTAACACTCGTTGGCATGGGTGCGCAGCTGAGTAGAATTGCAGCCCTGAAAAGGGCTGGCAGGGGTCGCGACGCTTCTACAATGACCTCCAGCTTTCAAATAAATAAAGAATCATCGAAATCGGTTCACCCAGTAAAAAGTTATGAGGTAACACACATAAAAAAAAGAAAACAGTCGAATTAAACTCTTTCTTAAAGATGTTTAATGTCTTTTTTCTAATTTTTGACAAACCAGGCTCCACAACATTTATTTTGTTGGTATAACTATGTAGAATATATCATAATTATTAAAGTTTCAGATCTATTTATGAATTTCCCACTGGGTCAAAATGTTTTTTACTTCTGAATATTGCTAAGCTCTTAACAAAAATAAGTCATAGTTTATCATCTCTGCTTAAAAGAAAATTCACTTCCCTTCTAACTTCAATACGCCTGTGGGCTTATTGCTTCTAGATGGCAGCAATAAGCAAGAGTTTTGTGCCCATATAAGATATTAGGCACAAAAATAAAAAGTAACTCTTCCGACTCTACATCAAATTCACAATGGCAGTGGGTGTACTGCTTCCAAGTGGTAGCAATAAGCAAGAGTTTTGTACCCACATAAGGTATTAAGGCAGAAAAATAAAAAGCAACTCTACCGACTCTACATCAAATATTTCTTTACTAACAACGATTCTCAACCAGATAACAACCAGACGGGAATGAGTGAACTTTTCTGTCTTGTGTTCATTGAAGTATTTGTCTTTTTTCTGAAGTGAAGGCGACAAGCGAACACTAGTCCATTCGATTTTAAATTAATCCTATGGCTCTATTGAAATTTATCGAAATGTAGATGCGTTGTCATCTCTCTAAGGTTTGAGATTCTATCGTACACACTTCCTTAGAGGAATCCTCTCTAGGAGTCTAATTTAAAGCTGCACGCGCCTCCCTCGTATTTGAGTAGATTTTAGCACATTTACAATGGCAAATATAATAAAAACGCTAAAACTTACTTAAACACGATGAAAAGACGCAGAGATCTAGATTTTAAGATACTCGTACTTAAGATGGTAAATGTGACGAACTACCGGAAAAAAAGAGAGCGTAGCGTTTTAATTAGACGTTTTCTACCAGTAAAAAGGTAAGCAGAATTATGCTTGTGTTTTATGAAGATAAATGTGCAATATTATTGTAATCCTTTCTCGTTCAAGCCTATCTATTCTTGTTGTAGCCATAAAACACTGATGCATGACCACACTACATAAAAATATAGGTGAACTCTAGTTAAGGTGGGTCCGATTTTTAGAAAATTATTTCCGCGTTCCATTTTACTATCTTATAAAAATTGGGTTTATCGTAAGTACTCTTAGTACAAACAATATTTCATTTCTGTGTTATAGTTATACGAATTCGTCTAATACATATACCTTATACTATGGCTTCTGTTAAGCTTCACAACCAAAGTAGGTTAAGGGTATACGGGCACCTAAGGCGACAGTAGTAATTAAGACTGCTTTGCTAGGTATGGACTTCGTTGCTGAACATTGTAACATTGAAAAATATTGTATTGTTTTATTTATTTTTAAATAAGCTACAACGGTTACAGAAAATTTTTACCGATTTTATATGTTTAAGTTACTGTTGAAAATGGGTCGAATACGTCGCGGCACAGAGCTACTCTCCTATTCCCTCTGGTTTATAATTAATAGAATCAGGCGTTACTTTGAGGAAATCCATTATATTAAAGCTTTTAAAAAGATACTTCGCAAACATCCGCGCTATAAAATAAAATGATGTGTCTTTAACCCTCTGGTTTAGTTGAAGCCAACTGTGGATAGGATAAATTTTGGTCCTCTCTTAGGAAGAGAGAAGAAACTACAGCTATAAATAGTGTTTAAAAGCCCCAAAAGTCAAATATGAATTTACAACTGCAATAAAGGCTTGAAACACAGTATAAATATATAGTAGGAACAGTACGGAAACTATCTACAAACGCTCGAAATGGCACACTCACACAAACATGCACGACGAGATTTCTAAGCGTTCGTCGCAGTGCTCTCAGTAGCGAGTGTCGCGTCACGACTTTTTAAAAATGCCACGAACGTATTGCGTAGTATACGGCTGTTTGAACTCGGCTTATCATATTTTAAACTTCCTGCTGATTTTGAAAGGTAAGAGTAATTTTTATAGTCATTGTGATGAATTTGTGAACTTATTTTTAAATCCAGAATGCGCCGGTTTTGAGGCTATTCACATTGAAATCAAATGTAGGTTCCAATAATGCGCAATAAACAAAGAGTTTTTTTTTTATAGAATAAGGGTAATAACGAGAGGTAAAAACGAAACGAGCACACATTTCACCTGATTGAAGTGGGTACTGTTGTTTATTAATATCTACATTTATCCCCTGTTACAATTTAAAATACATATGCGTTGTCACCCTTGAGGACTAAGATTTAATGCCTCATTTCCTGTAAAAGCGGTCTCCGATTCTCTACACTTGCCATACGAAACACAGCAGCATTCAGCTGCTATTTTACGCTGGAATTCGGTGAGAGCGTGATCCTTCCCCGATCGAATCGACCCATCCGTGCTACAACCATAGTATAGCTGCAGTATGGCTCTACCACGTACATCATCATCATCATTACAGCCCTTCACAAGTCCACTGCTGAACATAGGCCTCCCCCAAGGAATGCCACAAAGCACGGTCCCGAGCCACCTGCATCCATCGACTTCCTGCATGTCTTACCAGGTCGTCACTCCATCTTGTGGGGGGACGCCCTACACTTCGCCTACCGGTACGAGGCTGCCACTCGAGAACCTTTCTTCCCCATCGGTTGTCGGTTCTAAGAGCTATATGGCCGGCCCACTGCCACTTCAGCTTACTAATCCGTTGGGCTATGTCGGTTACTCTGGTTCTACTGCGGATATCCTTATTCCTAAGTTTATCACGCAGAGAAACTCCGAGCATAGCCCTCTCCATAGCTCGCTGAGCGACCTTGAGCTTCCTCATACGGCCAGCAGTGAAGGACCACGTCTCAGTTCCGTAAGTCATCACTGGCAACACGCACTGGTTGTACAATTTTGTTTTAAGGTTTTGAGGTATTTCTGACGAGAAGATGTGTCGTAGCTTCCCAAACGCTGCCCAGCCGAGTTGAATCCGTCGATTGACCTCTCGGTCGAAGTTGGACTTACCTAGTCGGACTATTTGTCCCAGGTAAACATACTCGTCAACAACTTCGAGCTTAGTGCTCCCAACAACTACCGGCATAGGTGTGACATGGACATTAAACATAATCTTTGTTTTGTCCATGTTCATCTTAAGACCTATCCGTTGGGAGACACTATTGAGGTCATTGAGCATAGTGCTTAGCTCCTCCAGCGATTCTGCCATGAGGACTATATCGTCGGCAAATCGAAGGTGAGTGATGTACTCGCCATTGATGTTAATTCCGTATCCTTTCCAGTCCAGAAGCTTGAAAACGTCTTCCAATGCAGCGGTGAAGAGTTTCGGGGATATAACATCACCCTGTCTTACACCTCTCTGCAATTGGATAGGTTTCGTATTCTGGTTCTGTATTCGGATAGCCATCGTAGCTCTACTGTACAAACACTTCAGCACTTCGATATACCGACAGTCAACTTGGCACCGCTGAAGGGACTGCAGCACCGCCCAAATTTCGACGGAATCAAAGGCTTTCTCATAGTCCACATACGCCAGACATAGTGGCAAATTGTACTCTTCGGACTTCTGTACAATTTGCTTTAGGGTATGTATGTGGTCTATGGTGCTAAAGCCCTTTCGGAAACCGGCTTGTTCGGGAGGCTGGAAGTCGTCAAGTCTGCGCGCGAGACGATTCGTAATGACTCTCGAAAACAGCACGTAGACGCGGCTCAGAAGGGAAATCGGTCTGTAGTTCTTCAAGAGAGCGTTGTCACCTTTCTTGAAGAACAAGACCACCGCACTTCTGCTCCACGCCTCCGGTGTAATGCCACAATGGAGGACGGAATTAAAGAGCTTCTGAAGGACTTCAAGTACCGGTCTTCCACCCGCTTTCAGAAGCTCCGCTGTAATTCCATCCTCGCCTGGGGCCTTGCCGTTTTTAAGGTGCTGGAGAGCCATTCTAATCTCGCTCAGACTGACGTCCGGGATATCTTCGGAACAAAAATACCACGTACAAAAAATTAATTAATTAAAGATAATCGATCTAATAATAATACTTACAAATAAAATCTAAAAGCCAATACAATGTCGTAACGCTTTGCACATGAATCTGAAACTCGTGACTCAGAAATGAACGGCACTTAAGAACAGTTTTGTTATTACTGATTAAAACATTTAAAAAATCATAAAACGAAGTTATTTGTTACTCTTATATTTAGATCTTCCAGAGCTATCGTATTGTTTGTTGTTGTAAAATAGGAGCCCAAAATCAGTTGAAAAGGATTTAATTAAAATAATAAATAACATGTGATTATTAAAATTTACGAAACATTTAGTACGCGTCGCTGCGCCGCTCCAATGCGTGTTTGTTGACAACAATAAACTCAAAATTCATATAATCTCGAAATATTGCGGATAACTCAGAATTGCGAATTTCCTCACGATATTTTCCTTCACCGCTGTGCATATCAACAATTAAAAGTATACATTATACAGTATAACTAGCTGGCCAGGCAGACGTTGTTACGCTCTCTCCGACGACCTTTTTTTTTTTTTTTTTTTTTGCGGATGGAAAATCATCTAATGACGCCTTTCGCTGTGGGTGGAGCGGAAGGGAGTGTCAGACTTTTACTGACTAAAAACCATCCGTGTTCCTTCAGTGCCCTTACGTTCCGGAGCCGCGGTATCTCTTTCGAACAGCCCGCAGCCCCGGCAGGCGTCGGCCCTTGCGGGCCCCTTCACGCTGCTGACAGCTCTTTGAGGCGCGCGTGGAACAAAACGCGCCGTCGACACGGCCTGTCGTCGTTAGACGGACGGACGGCGAGCTACCCATTGCTCGCCGTCCACAGGCCCGCGCCTACGGTGGCCGGGGGCCACGACGTAGCCCCCGACGCCCGGGGCGTCTCCCGCGGCGGCCGGGAAGGAAAGCTGTTGCTCTTTCCTTCTCCCGCTCCGCCACCTCCTTCGCTAGCATCACTGCTTCGCAGAAGGTGGTGACGGCATCCCATTCCGTCTCGCTCCGGACCATGGCTTCGACCAGGGCCGGACGCGAGAGGTCGCCGCCGCCTATCGCCGCTACGAGGACACGGCGGTGCTCCGCCCAAGCAGGGCACACCTCCACGGTGTGCTCCACCGTGCCCTCCGGTCGATCCTCGCAGTGGGAGCACCCGGGCGTTTCCTCCCGCCCGATTCGGTGCAGGAACCTCCCGAACACACCGTGTCCGGTGAGGACCTGCGTCAGGCGGAAGGTGAGGACGCCGTGGCGTCTCTCAAGCCACTCCTCAAAGAGGGGTCTTATCGCCGCTATAGTGGCGTGCCCAGCACGGGGTTGCGACAGTCGCTCTCTCCATGTCGCCATGAGATCATGCCGGAAGTCTGTCCGCTGCGCGACAACTTGCCGCGGCAGCGGGGTTTCCCCCCGGCATAGTGCCTCCGCGCGCCATTCGTGCAGGCGCGCGAGGACTATCGCCTCCAGATCCCATGGCAGCAATCCGGCAAGGCGGCTCGCCGCCTCGCGGGAGATCGTGCGGTAGCCGCGAACCATCTTTACGGCAACCACCCTTTGGGGCGCGTTTAGGTGGTGGACGGCAAGCCGCGCCAAACCACGCGCCCACACCGGGGCCCCGTAAAGGGCCATGGACCTCACGATCCCCGCGTAGAGCCTCCGGAAGGAGGCGTTTGGCCCCCCCAGGTTCGGCAGGAGCCGCCTGAAGGCAGCCCCGGTCCGTTCCAGTTTGGGAGCCAAACGTCGGAAGTGCTCAACGAAGTTCCATCGGCCGTCGAGGACGAGTCCTAGGTACTTCAACGTCGACTCGACGCCGATGGATACCCCTCCTACCATCACTGAGGATCCCGGTGGTGGCCTGTTCCGAGGACCATGGAAGTGCATGGCCTCGGACTTGCGCAGAGCCACCTCGAGACCCAGTTGCCGGATCCTCTCAACGACTATCGCAACCCCGCGTGTCATAGTTTCCGCCGCCGCCTCGTACGACCCCCCTTGTGCCAGTACCAGCGTGTCGTCAGCGTAGCAAACTACGCTGACGCCGGTAGGGAGGTCGGCGCGCAGCACCCAGTCGTAACCGATGTTCCACAGGGGCGGCCCCAGAACCGAACCCTGTGGGACACCGCACGACATCTCTCGCCGGTTCCACTCACCGTTGCGACCGGGGTAGATGACGGCCCTGTCCGTCAGATAGTCCCCGACTATACGACGGAGATAGGTCGGCACCCGGTGATACCGGAGTGCCTCCCTAATGCAGCTCCAGGGCATGGAGTTGAAGGCGTTGGCGATGTCGAGAGACACCGCCAAGACAACCCCCCTGGCCACTGCATCCCCCGTCGTGAGGGCTCTCACGCGCATGATGGCGTCCACCGTAGAGCGCCTCTCCGACGACCCTGTGTCCTATAAAACTTCTTAAATTCGTAATAATAAATATTGAGGGTCACTTATAGGCATAAAACCTATCCTATCTCTCAAGTTGGACCAAACTGCAGACAGTGTGCAAAATTTCATTGCAATCAGTTTGGTAGGTAGTTTAGGAGTTCATCCATTTAGACAAACAATGTGACACGTAATTTTTATATATAAAGATTAATAGAACTTATATATCAACAATTAAAATTGTAATAAACAATTTCATATGCGTCGACGGAGATTTAACTTGGTTTTCTCGCGTACTCCTTTTATGTTACCACGGCTTTTAACTTGGTTGATATTAAAAATCCATAAATAACATACATATCAATCATATTATTTCAACTAATTTCTGTGAAAATAAGAATCTTCCAATAACCATTACAATTATTGATGAAAAGATTACATTAGTAATTACAATTAATTATATATTACTAGAGGTCCACCCCGGCTTCGCACGGGTGATTTCTGGATCTCGACAACAGCGCCACCTACCGGGTCCAATTGTGAATCTAAACCATCGAGGGACCCACTTAAATGTGCATTAATCAAAATCTTTTGAGCCCTTTTCGAGTTTTAGCGACACTAATGATACGCAATTGATTATTATATATAGATAGTAAGGAGTTAATAATATTTCTTCGTTTTTGACTAAGTTTTTTGTCGAATAAAAACTTCTAACAAAATGACAACAACTCAATAATTAATTAAGGAATTGCTCAAGATTAAAATTTTATATATTTACTACAAATCGAATAGAAAATATGTTGTAATCAAACAGATTTATCACAAATTGACAGCAATTGATTTTATATATAGAAAAGATAATAATATGCTTTGGACTCAAAGACATTTAAGTACTTAGTATATATATATATATATATATATATATATATATATATATATATATATATATATATTTTAAAGCTCTTTGTTTGGACTCTAACTTGGACATATGACGTTTAGAACGCTTCCACGCGTGCCGGTAACCGGTAAACAGTCAGTCGCAGTCGTGTGTTGGTCAGATACCACAAAGTACATTAAACCAGATACCGCAACGCATCAATTGGATTTACAATATAATACTCTAAGATTCGGACTACACATTACTCGATAGTTTTCAACAATTTTTTTTTATTCGTAGAACTGCATTGTATGTTAGTGCGGGTCCGTTTTTTAAATAAAAGGTAAGACTCTTTTCTTATAAATTATAAAAATATGTTTAAAACCTTATAAATGTTTTCAAGCTATTGTTATTTAAAACGTAATTAGGTATATTGTTTTAATAAAAAAAATGTTTCCCACTCATTCAAATTTTCTTTTTATACAAAATATTTAAAAAATATTATTATAATATTATGCTTTTATACTGTATTCTATAATAAAAAATATAGAATACAGATTCAAATATTTATGATACAAGCTGTTTATAGTCTTATAAGCAAACTTTATCATTTCGATTTTCAATACATCAAACCAAACGTCGTGTCTTGGAATGTTTGATGTAAAAAGGCCACTTTGACCATAGATAATATTATACTATATGTGTAGTACCTTGACAGTGGCCTTTTGTGCGACTGCCCGAAGAAGAGTAATGTTTTTCGAAAGTATATATGTACTATGTATGTACATATTATGTCTATTTCTTTGACACGCTGTGTCCTAAACGGCTTGATGAATTTTAACATATTATGAGCTTATGAGGCGACGTTAGATTAGTTTTAATTGTGAGAGTGATAAAAGATTATTTAATATTTATATATTGCATCTTCAAATACAAAAATAGGGAGGGGAAGGTATTTTTTACACAGTCGGTGTTTTTAAAATTACCGTTTTAACCATTTTGCGTGTTATTTTTTAACCGTATGTACACTTAGCAGTTTTTGAAAGTTTTGAACGCTTTAAAGATGAAGAATATTTTTTTAATAATTTTTCTAATTTGTATGATATTTGTTTGAAAAGCAACACATAAATATGGTAATGTTTTAAGCGAGAAATTCTTGTATATTATTTTTTTATAGAAAAAAGGTTACAACAGAAGCACATTACACCTGATGGTAAATGGATACTGTGGCCCATAGACATCTACGTATATCCTCGATTAAGAATCAAAATGCAATATGCTTTGTCAACCCTGAGGACTAAGATGGATCGTTTCTAGAAAAAAGATTATCGGGTTCTCTACACTCACTATGGTCACAGTATAAATATGGTGTTCTGTGAGAGCGTGTTCCTTCCCCAATAATATAGCTGCAATTATGGCTCTACAACGTATAAATACCAACTCCACTATATGATAGAATACCATTGTATGTTAAGTAAATGTAATTGTAATTGCGTTCTCGGAAACGGCTCTAATGATCTGGATGAAATTTTGTATTCAGATACTTTTAGTCTACAAATTTACCTAGAATGGAATATTTTATAATTTTGCAACTACTTCGAGCAAGGCTTGGTCTCACCCTCAAGTATTTTCTGTTAATACGTAGAAATAATCCGTATACCTTGTCCTTTTGATACGTTAAATATAATTTTTTCTGATGAAATACTTTTTCTTATAAGAAAAAAAATCTAATTAGGAATAAATTCTTTGTCAGCTTTTTCGAGAAATTAAGGTCACAAAATAAATATTTAATAAAATATTTATTTTAAAGTATTTGCATTTACCCGTATTTCAATTACTATGCAAACATAAGGCATATTAAATACAAATAAACAGTCGTAAAGCAAAATATATTTCTCAAAGAAATAAAGTAATAATATTTATAATTACTTTAATGTCAGAGTTAGTTAGTTTTCTCATATCTCTATGTTAGTAAAATAGTTTGCACATCTAAAATTACAACTAATAAATAAGCAATAATTAAATAAAATAAATACTACTTTCCAGCTTTCCACAGCAAAATATCCCTGTTGTACTACAAAATCGAAGCAGCTCCAATAGCGTTGGACTGAATAATATTCAATGTCGAGTATTCGTGTAAATATAGGATATAATTAAGCGTTTTGAAGTCATTGTTATATTAGACACTAAGGGCTAGTAGGAGCCTTTAAGTGTGTAATCAGTCTACAGACTGATTGTTACGAGCGACAAAGATATATGTGGTCCAACCCGTTACTTTTCACCGTTAATGCTCTACGTTCCCTCTCAATGTCGAGACCTGTCCCAGATATTGTTTTACTTTGTTCAATAAGCAACCACAGAGCAAATATCCCATTAACGTTAACATTTCGCCCCCGACCGAAAGAACATATACTCTATTATAATGTAATTACATATAAAAGGTCGGGGTGAAAGTTTCTTCGTATTTTATACACAAATTCAAGAGATTTTTTGTTTCAAAGTTTATTTACATTTAATTATAATATATATGTGCCATTTTGTTCGATAACTTGTTGCCATCTTGTAGATAGTGACATAATCCCGTTGTTGTAGAAATGTTGGGATTTATGATCAAAAAAATGCGACAAGTAGTTTTGACAGTCCTCTCTTGATGTTAACCTAACACTACCGAATGAATTCTGAAGAGACTGAAACAGGTGAAAATCTGAGGGTGTAAGGTCAGGAATATATGGTGGATGCATTAACACTTCCCAACCAAGCTCTATCAAATTTTGCTGTTGTGTGTGCTCTTGTGTTATCATGATGAAAGACCACTCTTTTCTATTGATCTATTCCCGCCATTTTTTCTCAATTTCTTGCTTGAGTCTCATTAGTCGTTGGCAGTAGAGATCGGAATCGATGGTTTTGCCCGCCGGTAAAAGCTCAGAATAAACGATGCCCTTCCAATCCCAGTATACACACAACATCACCTTATAGCGTTTTAATCCAAGTTTCGCTAGTCTGTGGAGCGTGCCTACCCTTTGACCATGATCTTTTTCGCTCGTTCTTGTCGTAGGTGATCCACTTTTTATCACCTGTGATCAATCTTTTCAAAAATGTTTCGGTTTCATTACGTAATACACGATTCATTAGGTTTCTTTCAGTGAGCTCGTGTAGTACCCAAATATCGAGCTTTTTTTTGTATAGCCAGAGATTTTCAAATGGATCAAAACTGTTTTGTGGTTAATTCTCAATTCCTTGGCATGTGGTAACTACTAATATTTAATCTTGCTCCACTTTTTAAAAATTGTATTGACTTTACCCGTATGAGTATGACCAGAGCTAACTGCATCTTTGACATCAAAATTCCCGAACTGAAAACGCTTGAACCAACTTTGTGCTACTCTTACTGACACTGCATTAGGTCCATAAACGTCACAGTTTTTTTTCGCGGCTTGTGTCGTGTTTTTCATTCTTTTGTAATAAAACTTCAGAATGTATGAATTTCTACGTTAGATTCACTCATTTTGGTGGACAGAAAAAAAGTGTTTTTTTTATCTATTTATTTTTCTTTTTCTTAATGTCCTATGTGTATTGATATTAAAAGCAGCCAGATACAAACAGTACAACCAAAGAGATTTTTCTTCAATTTTATACAAACATAATTAAAAATTAAAAATTTTGTACAACTGACTTCAATATAAATTATTAAGAATAACTCAAAAACTATTATATGGGACTACATGAGAAGCACCAGCTTTTAAATAAAAAAAAAACATCCATATCGGTTTACCCAGAAAAAAGTTATGAGGTAACACCCATAAAAAAACTTGCGGTCGAATTGAGTACCGTCTCCTTTTTGAAGTCGGTAGAAAATACAAAGAAACTTTTTCCCCGATCTATTATGTAAAACAATATATCTCAAATGTGTCAAACAAAATAAATTACACATCATCATCATCATCATCATCATTACAGCCCTTCACAAGTCCACTGCTGAACATAGGCCTCCCCCAAAGAATGCCACAAAGCACGGTCCTGAGCCACCTGCATCCATCGACTTCCTGCATATCTTACCAGGTCGTCACTCCATCTCGTGGGGGGACGCCCTACACTTCGCCTACCAGTACGAGGCTGCCACTCGAGAACCTTTCTTCCCCATCGGTTGTCGGTTCTTCGAGCTATATGGCCGGCCCACTGCCACTTCAGCTTACTAATCCGTTGGGCTATGTCGGTTACTCTCGTTCTACTGCGGATATCCTTATTCCTAAGTTTATCACGCAGAGAAACTCCGAGCATAGCCCTCTCCATAGCTCGCTGAGCGACCTTGAGCTTCCTCATACGGCCAGCAGTGAAGGACCACGTCTTTACACAAAATTACACAATACCGGCATTCTTCTCAGAGCACTGATCGAATGGATCAGCTGCATCATGTCGTTATCAAAACTGATGTATTTTATTGCAAGCTACATGTCCCTCGTGCAACATAACTGATGATGTTAATGCAAACTCCGTTTTTGTAACGTCCCTCAGGCATGCTGAGTTCCTTGATCAGCTCACTGATGTACAGATTTAAGACTTTATTGACATAATAGAAACAACACTTTCATTAAAAATTGTTGGAATAAGGAATAGGGTCAAAGTATGTCAAAATCGTCCTAGAAATATACCACTGCAAAACCCAGGTCTATTCTATTTTTTGATATAAATGAAGAGGCTGAGAACTTGAACTGGCACGAATCCAGTGCAAGTTATAACCTCATAGTTTCATGTCGAGTTATTAGCTCATCATTTCGCGACTTCGAAATATTTTTCATTTTACAGACGTACTCGTACATGAGACGTCCCTGTTTTCCTTTTCGTTTACCGCTAGTCACGTGGTAAATCAAAATTGAAAATTGCTACAAAAGTTTTTATCTGGGGTGCGCCGTTGGTGCCCGGTTCATAACTTACCACGGCTTGGCTGGGTATTCACCTAAATAATATAAAGGGCTTTGCCCTCTTCATGTAATTTTAGGTTAATCTTGAAAAAATAGTGATAGTGAAAAGATAGTAATAATTTTATGTTAATATTGATTAGATAGTAACACAAAAGAAAAAAGTTGTGATTGTGTACTTTTTGATAGATAATCTTTTTTAAATACAGCTTAACCTACCTAAAAACGTTATTTTATCAAGAGGATCGCCATACTTTAAGAATCGTTTCCTTAATTTTTCTATATCTGAAACATTTTTAATTGGTGATTTGGGTGTTTATTAATGGTACATTGATTTTTCGAAAGCTATATGAATGTATATTATGTTCCATAATAGGGAATACTTAGTAATTCACTGCTGGCTGTATGAGGAAGCTCAAAGTCACTCAGCGTGCGATAAAAGGGGTTATGGTCGGATGGTATAAAATCTGTAACTACAATATCTGCAGAAGAACAAAAGGATCTGACATAGGCTAGTGGACTAATGAGCTAAAGTCGCAATGGGCGGGCCATATAACTCGAGGAACCGACAGCCGATAGTGAAGAAAGGTTCATGAGTTATACTGACAAGCGCAGGAATGGGTAACCAACCACTATATCGAGTTACGATGCGTTACATGAGACTTAGTGACTAAACATAACATGCACGTACTAACAATCACATTTTTTTCATTTCGTAGACATGCAGGTTTCCTCACGATGTTTTACTTCACCGTCGTGCTCGTGGTTTTTTTTTATAGAAGAGGGGGCAAACGAGCATGCGGCTCACCTGATGGTAAGTGACTACCGCCGCCCATGAACAGCCGCAACACCAGGGGAATTGCAGAATTAAATCAGCACTTAAAATTGCAATTAACAATTTCATTGGTGCCGGCGGGGATCGAACCCGGGTTTCTCGCGTATTGTGAAATTTACAGCGAGCGCCTGTTGTGAGCACCTGTCATCAAGCCCCTGAGCTACCAAGACTCTTTTTTTTCTCTTTTTTCCGATCGGTAGCAGAATATTGTTTGGGTAAAGACTTAAGCTGATTACAAACAGTGTTACCGCGGTAAAGACATTATGGATGTAGCACGAATGGGTCGTAACGAACGGGGAAGAAACGTAACTTTATTTTGATTCTTAATTGAGGATAGATTTAGATGTCTATAGGCAATAGTATCTACTTACCATCAGGTGGATTGTGCGCTCGTGAGTCACCCTTATTTTGTTTAATTATTATGAGCCAGTGCTTAACCAGAATCGTACCTGGTGGTAAATGGTAATGAAGCCCTAGATGGTAGATCGCACTGTCTTAGCGAAACAAAAGCCTATTCATTGTCGCCTTGAAGATCCCCACATTGTATTCGGATGGAAAGACAGAGGCCGGCAAATTATTCCACTCCTTTGCTATACGTGTTAGAAAGACGAAGCGAACCGTTTGGTTCGAAAACGTGGAATATCGATAATAATAATGTTCTCCAGACCGAATTTCGGTCACGGCAGCCAGTCTCAACGGAGACTAGTCGTCTGCGCAGGACAGGATTATAGTGCCCAAGTATATGCGCAAGCACAGGTGCACTCTCTATTCCCTCATTCTCATATTCCGATGGGACGGTCAACCGTCATGACCGGAGAGAGATCAGGCGCAGGACCAACGGCTTTACGTGCTTTCCGAGGCAGGAGGTGAGACACCGGCAACTTCCTGACTCCGGGCAGCTACTGAGAATTTCTTGATGGAAAAGCACAATAACTGATTGTTTTGGCCCGACTCGGGATTCGAACCTGGGACCTCGTGATCAGCAGTCGCACTACTACAACCACTAGACCAACGAGACAGTCATCGATAACAAAGGGGTGAAGACCCGCCGACCGTCTGGTTGTCCGATGGTGAAAAAGGGAGGGAGGAATTAAAGCATGTAATTACTACGCACACTTTCCTAAATGCATGCTGTAGAATACCGAGAGGTTGGCTTCATCTGTACATAGTTTAAAGCAAAGTCACTTCCCGCCGTCTGTACGCTTAGGTCTTTGAAATTACGAAACTAATTTTGATGTGATTTTTTATTTATAGACAGAATAATTTTAGAGGAAAGTATATATGTATAATACATGAGTTTTATACATTATATAATTCTTCTGTCCGTGTGTATGTGACTGAGGTCCTCCTAAACGGCTGGACCGATTTTGATGAAATTTTGTGTGTGCAATTAAGTTGATTAGAGAGTGGTTTAGATCGGCAATAGACCCGTTAGGTGGCGTTGTTGTCGAAATCAATGCTCTATATAAAGTATATAAAAAGAGCTCATTGCCGTTCTACGCAAAAAGAACGGAGTTACCGACTAGGTGTCAAAATAAGAAAGGCATTTCAATACATTACTAACTACTGAGAATTAGAACTAAATCAATTTTTTAACGTTTTTCACGTTTAAATTTTTTTTTGCGAGTATAGCTAGTCATGTAAAGCATTTGCGTACATAAACGGAGCATGTTGTGCAGAAATGGTCCCTCCCATTCAGGAACTGGCCAAAACAATGATCCAGAGGCTATTTTTTCAGTTTATTTCCAAGAATGAAAGACTTCTGAAAAATTATCTACATAGCATGACATAATATCGCTTCTACCGCAAGGAAAATGCATTTTTTGTCTTTCAAATCTGAATAACTTTATGTTTTTTTGGATTGAAACATTTCTCACAACACGGTCCAAAATATATAATTAGCATAATATATTAAACATTAACAGTGAACACATTTCTCACTGCCATGCTGGTCACAAGACTAGCCTTAATGAGGAAGGTTAAGGACACAAAGAGTGTACACATGATATATTATGATTTATGTTATTTAAATAAAAACATCTTAAGACTTGCTCGCGTTATATAATTCTGCATTTTAATCAGCATATTCTATTTTCTACCGACTTCAAAAAGGAGATGGTACTCAGTTCGACTGTATGCTTTTTTATGTGTGTTACCTCATAACTTTTTACTGGGTGAACCGATTTCGATAATTCTTTTTTTATTTGAAAGCTGGTGCTTCACATGTGGTCCCGCATGAATTTGATCAGGGTCAGATCAATAGTTTTTGAGTTATTTTTAATAATTTATATTGAAGTCGGCTGTACAAAATATTTAATTTTAAGTTATGGTTGGTTCTAACTAGGTAGATAAGTAACGTCATATTTTATACTCGAGGTTGGTATTTTTTTATAAATCTGAAGTGACAAACAAACTGACAGTCCACCTGATGGTAAATGGCTACTGCAGTCCACGGACATCTGCAGCCAATATAATGAGGGCATCCACGACTTTTTCTGCCACCAGGGCGGCGCCACTATAGACTGAGGTAAAATATTTGACAGATTTCATAGCGGGCACGATAATTTCTTAGGAAAATGTAATCTTTAAGGTTTCTTTCTGTATTATTAGTTATATTTTATATTAATTATATTAGAAATGAATAAACCAAAATATAAATATAACTAAAAGACGACTTTTTAAAAAAAAAGAGTTTTAATGTGCAAAAAATTAAAAATCAAACCACTGACGCGTTGTGTTGTGTATTAATATAATACTCTAGATAATGATAAACTATTATTTAAAACTAATTTCTCAATTAACTGACACTGTGTAACAAAAACTTTACCTCAGTCACAACTAGCGACATCTGGTGAGTGGAAGATTATTAGCCCTCATTATATTGGCTCTTGTCTCTTTGTAATTTTTAGATCAGAATACAGTAGCACAAGCACAGCTGTTTGGCGGCAATAACAAATAAGACGGTGGTGTCTACCACGGACGGACTCCTATATAGAAAAGGAATCTTACTACGTATTAAGTTTACTTCATTTATTATTTATTCGCCCGCGTGTAATTTATTACGATTGGATTTTGTGGGTTTTATTTTATTTTGCGCAAAACCCTAATTTCTTTTCTAACATAAAAGTAGCGTAAGTTACTCCTTATAACATTAGCTATCTTCCAGTGAAAGTCCCGTCAAAATCGGTCTAGTCGTTTCGGAGATTAACTGGAACAAACAGACAGACAGACAAAAAATTTAAAATTGTGTTTCTGTTACAAGTATTGTATAATATACTTTAATATGCATTTAATTAAACGCTGTTATTTTGACATTACAAACAGACACAATGATTTCTTATATTTATGCGAACACTACACATTGAATAAAACTACTTTTACGGATTCTATCGCGTTTAATTATAATGTTTTTTATTGATTACCGACGTTTCGGGTACTTTACAGCATCCAAGGTAACGGGGGACTGAGGTGATTGACGTCCCGATGTCAGAGTTAACCCAGAGTACCTTCAGCTTTTCTAATTATTAATTTAGGTCCGACCTACGCAGAATGAACTGACTGTGTCTTGAAGTCTTGCAGTAGTGTGCTTGGGTTTAGTTTTAATGTTATTAATTACAGGATCCCAAGCAGGTGGTAGTACCCAGCCTCCGTCTCTATTTAAATTAGGATGTTTTTTAATTTCAATAGCCTCACGTATCATCCTTGGAATCGATGAATCGATCGAAGGAATCGATGCTCTTTCGCGAAAATTTGTGGTTTATCAAATCTAATGTAATGGCGGGGGCCGTCTAGGATATGATCACAAACTGCAGACTTCCCGGAACGTTGGTGTTTCACGTCAGCTGTGTGTTCTTTTACGCGGGTTTTGATAGATCGCTTTGTTTGCCCTATATTATATGAGAGACCACATTCATAAACAAGCTTGTACACTCCTGCATCTTGTAGAGGAATATTTCACTTGACGGATGGTAAGTAAGCTGACTAATTATCTTCGGTGGCTTGAAGAATGTTCTAATAAAAACTCGCTTCAAGATGTAGCCAATCTTGTCTATGACAAATCTGATATATTATGGTAGTACAACAGGCACACGCTCGACTGTGGCCGGCTTCATTCGGTCACTGTGACATAGGTGCGGGACCTGAAGCTTTTTGTGGTGCATAACCTGATTCACGTGCTGAAGCTCGGTAGCCAGGTGTTTACTATCACAGATCTCTCGTGCTTTCTGTAACAAAGATTTGCTCACTGTAGCTAACTATGAAGGATGATGGTGGAATTCACTGTATAAATATCGGTTCGTATGGGTCTTTTTTCTATACACAGTGTGACCTATGGTGTGGTTAGGAATTCAAATGAGTACCACATCTAGGAAAGCTAAAGAATTATTTGCCTCTAACTCCATAGTAAATTGAATTTTAGAGTTTATGGAGTTAAGATATTCTAAAAATACAGTTACTTTATCTGATGGTAAAATAAATTAAAAAAAGGTAATTAAAAAAAGATAATTGAAAAAGTTTATGTCTTTATGTCTTATAATTAAACGCGATAGAATCCGTGAAAGTAGTTTTATACAATACAAACAGATACTTAAATTTTATTTATTTGTATAGATTGTATAGAGAGAATAAAGCTATTATAAAGATAATAAGATAAATGAACTGCATGCAATTTTCAGTACTAATTCCAACATTGCGGGAATCGGTTATTTTAGAGATGTTAAAAATGAATTACCTAAGGATCCGCTTAACCACGTCACCACTAATCCCACCACCGGTACACATCACTAATACGACACATAATTCGCCTCTAAACAAGGCATCATCGGGTGAAAAAGACACTACGATAGATAAATCCAAATTTTTACGCGAACCTTTAGCTAATTAATTTTTAACATCTTTAATTTAAAGGTAAAAACTTATTAGTTTTTACCATCGATCAAGCCGAAATATTGCTTCATCACGTTTACTTTTTATCCAAATAATGATTTTTGACCTTGCTCATTCTACAAGTGATTATCAACCTTTGAACAGTATTACATCATACAAACTTTGTGAATTCAGTTTTATAACAACATTGATTAAAGCAACATGTTAAAAAACGTACATTTTGTCTGTGTACATTTTTATTTACTTAAGAGACCGTGCAAAAAATTCCACCGATAAAAAATCTAATTCATCATCAATGTGACCGACTGACTGACTGTAAATTAAAATCCAAACCAGCGGCCACCATTAAAAGTATTCGTATTGCTCAAGGTGGTTTCATCTCTATATAAAAATCAATTGCTGTACGTTAGTCTCGTAAATCTCGAAAATGGCTCGATTAATTTTGATGAAATTATGTGTGTTTTGTGTGTGTTTGAGTGGATCCCTGGATGGTTTAGATTCACAATTGAACCCGGTAGATGGCGCTGTTTTCGAGATCCAGAAATACACCCGTGCAAAGCCGGGGTGGTTCACGAATTTCCTATAAAAGCACTTATCGCTTGTGTACATAAGTAAAATAACACTGAGATAGCATATATCACTATTCAAATATTTAAAGAAAATAGAATAATACTGAACCAACCTTTTTTTATTAGATTACGTTAGAGCTTTAGTCACACTCGATAAGTAATTTGGCAAAACCATAGGTTTCGGTGATAATGTAACAATACAAGTACAACTCTGATAAAAAAATGAAGTCTAGTAACGGCCTGCAAGTGGCCCACTGTTGGGAGCAGGCGTTCTCGATAAGATTTCGCCAAGATGCACTCCTCCAGCAAGTTGTACATTTCAAGTGTTCTCGGATTTCATTACCACTGGACTACGAGCTCATGAAATTTTCAAACGTAACTATTTCTCGATCATTAGATGTTGATTCGCAACATCCAATGAGCGAGAAATAGTTACCATACTAGGTAATCAGTTTTAACGTAAATATATCCCAAGGCAAACGCTAAACGGATAATAGATTTCTAGAAACAAGGTCGCAGTATTTGCACAGTGCTGATACATTTATTTTTACGTACAATTTTAGTAGTAAGTGGGGTATTGGCCACTACATCTAATCTTTTTAGATAAAGAAAATTAAAAAGTTGTATTCCAAATCATTCTTTTCTAATTTATGTACTTGGAGATTCGCATTTGCAACATACGTACATAATTATTGTTCCGAAGGTAATAGAGATCCCAGTTCCTAAGTTTCAAAAACCAATCTGCAGCCAACATTTTCAACACCTTACGTTACGTTTACTGATCCGTCCTCAACGAACCACTGAGTGATAGAAACTTCACAGCTTTTGCTCAGTACGAAATAAATTAGATGACATAGAACTGCCAGTCCGGTGTACGGGACTTTAGCGGTCTTCATAAGTAGCCTTCCGAGCGCAGGAAACATCACGCGTCATTCCGATTCCGACGCCCGAACCAGTGATAAGATCATCGAGCAAATAAATTTGCTTCATGGATAAGATGGTGTACTTTCTATGATGCCATCGTTAGCTTATTGACTGTACGAGTATAACATACCGTTAAATATACCGTAATAGTTAAAGATTATTTTAAGTGCAACTAAGATCACCGTGCATTTAAATAATCTCAGTTTCGGAATCTATATTATCTTACGAAAACGTGAAGCGAAAACTTTTTACTTCTTTTTACGAGGGCTGATCCAAAAGTAATGATAATGAAAATAAAACACGGTAATTAAAGTTAAAATAATTATTTATTTTTCTACATAGTCTCCTAACAAATCAATACATTTAGTCCATCTTTTTTCTAAACCCAGGATTCCCTTTGAAAAAAATTCTTTGCCTTGACCCTCCCAAAACGCTTCAACAGCGGCCATTACTTCGCTATCGTCTTCGAATTTCTTGCCTCGGAGGCGTTCCTTGAGCCGAGGAAAGAGGTAGAAATCACTAGGAGCTAGATCTGGTGAATAGGGAGGGTGTTCGAGCAGTTCGAATCCCGTTTCTTGAATGGCAGCCATCGCAACTGCGGCTTTGTGAGCCGGTGCATTGTCTTGGTAAAACAGCACTCCAGCTCGCAGTTTGCCGCGTCTTTTTTCCTTAATGGCCTCCCGTAATCTTCTTATTTGGTCTGCGTAGTAAGAGCCCGTAATAGTGGCTCCCTTTTCCAAATATTCCACCATAATTATGCCTTGAGCGTCCCAAAAAACAGATGCCATAACCTTTTCCGCTGAACTTGAAACTTTTTAATTTCTTTGGCGTCGGTGAGGAGGCTCGCTTCCAAGTCATCGATTGTTGTTTCGTTTCAGGATCAAAATGGTGGATCCAGGTCTCGTCCATAGTCACAAAACGGAACAAAAAATTTTCTTGATCTGCTTGGAACTTTTCGAGATTGACCCTCGAAATGTCAACTCGATTTTTCTTTTGCTCGTCGGTTAACATTCTGGGTACCCAACGCGCAGAGACCTTTTTAATATGCAACTCTTTCGCAAGGATTCTTTGAACGCTGCCATATGAGATCCCTGTGACCTCAGCTACATGCCTGATGGTCACTCTTCGATCTGCCAACACAACATCTTCGGCTTTTTTCACGTTGTCTTCAGTGAGGGACGTGGATGGGCGTCCTTCGCGAGGTTCATCTTCAGTGGATGTTCTGCCCAGTTTAAACTCCTTTCCCCAGCGTGCAACTGTAGAATATGGAGGAGCGGAGTCCCCCAATGTTTCCACTAAGTCACTGTGTATGTCTTTTGAAGACATTTTTTTTCAAACAGAGGTACTTGATGACAGCTCTAATTTCGTTTTTCTCCATGTTGATGTTATCTCTTTGACAGTTCGTATTCAAATAAATGTATCTCCCGGAAATCGTGATCTATTTATATGATTTTTTTAGGCTGACGTAGTGAGTATACAAGCAAGCAAAAAAATTTTTTTTTTGGATTTTTATGCGGACCTGAAGTAAACGATTATCATTACTTTTGGATCACCCCTAAGCATATTGCGCACACGGAGGAGTGAAAATATTGTCAAGGTTGAAGTTTGTATGGAGAAGTAGTGCAGAAAGCTAAAATTTATTAATAACATAAGTTAAAAAAAAACATCAATTAAAATAAAATTATTTTTTCTTTGTTTACGTTTATACTGCCAATATCAAACACATAATAGTCGCTTAGCAGTAGTTGGAATGCGCTTCCATTAGAAATAATACGTATATAGTTTTATAAGTGGTAGAGCCATGCTGCAGCTATATTAATAGTATGGGCCACGGGCCACGCTCTCACAGAATACCAGCGTAAAATGGCAGCTTGATACCGCACCGGTACCGTTACAGCCTATTAAGGTCCACTGCTGAACATAGGACTCCCCCATAGATTGCTTCATAGGGGTGACATTTGCCATAGTTGCCACGCTTGGCACGCGAGTTGGCAACTACAGTTTTTTTTTATTCGTTATAAGGAAGACATTGCTACTCATCTCCTGATTTGTTTTCCTCTGTGGCCTCTTACAACACCCAGGAGATGATATGGGGTATTGGATATTGAAGTTTGTAGGGAGCGCTAAGCCCTGAGCTGCCAAAGTTCTGGAATACATATTATGTTGATGTAGTGTATTTTGTGTATCGTGAATTTATACATTTGTAGGAGTCAGTTTAATTCTATTCACTAGACATCTAGATGGGTGTATTATCTATGCAAAAATAGATGTGTTTTTCACCTTTGTTTACTTATAACCTTTTTATACAATTTTTTAACAGTTTTCCTTATCTACTGAATGGTAAAGAATGCCACAAAAAGCGCCTCTTAAAATGCACGTATATTACACCTTGCTTCAACTTGTGAATTATTGTCAGAGTTGTGCCATTAGATGGGTAAATAAAGACTAGCTTAGTCTACAAATATTTGTTAATTTCATAAAAATTAAAAGTAAAGTTACCCTACATTCCTGTGTTGCTATCTACGACCCACTGCTAGGACACAGTTCATGTTGGCGGCCTTTACATATTCTCAAAACATTTTATTCCATTATATACGCATTATATTCTCGAGTGGCAGCCTCGTACCGGTAGGCGAAGTGTAGGGCGTCCCCCCACAAGATGGAGTGACGACCTGGTAAGACATGCAGGAAGTCGATGGATGCAGGTGGCTCGGGACCGTGCTTTGTGGCATTCCTTGGGGGAGGCCTATGTTCAGCAGTGGACTTGTGAAGGGCTGTAATGATGATGATGATATACGCATATATATTGTTTCTGTTCCTAATATTATACTATTTCAAGAAGTATCAATTCTCAAGCGTCAAAATCGTAAAACGATATTTTTGTCCAACCTGGGCTTAATATCAGTACAGAAACAACCCGGGTTCTATCCATGCCGGCAGCAATGAAATTGTTAATTGAAATGTTTAGGTGCTGATTTGATATACTCTCTTAATTTAAATACTCAATGAAATTCTTAATTGAATGGATTTTTAAAATACTTAATAAATTAATTGAGATAATAAATTTTATAAATTAATCGCCGAGGAAAACTTTGACGTTCGAGTTCTCGTTCTTTTAAGCGATAACCATAAAACATTTTTCGATAATATGAAAGGCATATCATGGAATTAGAATTTTAATCAACTACAATATATTTAGATCCCTATTTATATTCATTTCACTATAATAAGCAAAAATGTTTAAAGTTACTTTTTGTTCACCGAAAGTCGCGCGCTTACTCCGTGCTACGACATACGACGACATACATATAAACGAATATGCATACAGCGAAGAAAGAAAACCTTTTAACGTAATTAGTAAATTCTCGCATTAACGGTGAGCGCCAAGTCTCTGAAACACCGCAGCCACCTACAAACCACCTTCCGCGTTCCGACGACACGCACCCGCTACTCGCATGCCACGCGCGTCAGCACCCGCGTCTAACTCGCTTTGAAATTTTTTGCATGTAATTTGAGTCTTATGACAAATCAATAAATCTGAAATTGCATTTATCGACGTTCAACCGCACACGACTAGTTCCCGCTTCGCGCTGATCCCGCGCTCAACCCGCACTACTAAGTTTCAGTCGCGAAGTGTAGGGAAAGCAGCGCCTCGCATTACCGACACTTCTCCTCCCACGCGGCCCCAACACTACCGCATCAACCGCAGCCCCATCAGAGTCACGGATAGGCCGTGGGCCACCCGGAGCGGCCACCTCGTGCCTTGGCACAACCAAGTGGGCTTTTTTGTTCACCAAGGCTGGCTTGATTAGGGGGGAGGGGGGGGGGGGTTGTTGGGTTTGTCGGTGGTTTCACTAATCCACCAACTCACGACGTTTCGTCGGTACGACACTAATAGACACAAGAATTTAAACACTCCTCGAGCAGTTTGTTGCTGCCTCCCGTTACTGGCCTTAAAGTTTTTAAATTATATAGGGGCACATGGTCACCTACAACCAACTGCAAGCAAAGGTCACGGATATGTGGCCCCTGAAGATTAATGTCTGGCCTCGCTATTAATAATTAATCTCTATTTATAAAAATCAATTGCTGTTCGCTAGTCTCGCTTAAACTCGAAAACGGTTCGGCTGATTTTGATGAAATATTTTGTGTGTTTGTGTCCTTTTTTTTTATAGGAAAGGGTGACAAACGAGCACACAGTCCACCTGATGGTAAGTGGTTGCTGCGGCCCATAGACATCTACATCTATCCTCTATTACAAATCAAAATGTAGATGCGTTGTCACCCGTGAGGACTAAGATGGAATGCCTCATTTCCAGTAAAAAGGGCCTCCGGCCACCTGCACTCACCAAGCGAAACGCAGAGGTAAATCTCTACTTCACGCTGGTTTTCTGTGAGGTCGTGGTACCACCCCGGTTCGAGCCGGCCCATCCGTGCGACAGCAAAAGCTGCCGCGTGGCTCTACCACTGTTTATTTTTTTGTTTGTTTTTCCCTGGACGGTTTAGATTCACAATTGGACCCGGTAGGTGGTGCTGTTGTCGAGATCCAGAAATCACTCGTGCGAAGCCGGGACGGATAGCTAGCGTTTAATAAAAAAGTAGACGGTCCTAAGGCATATTGTATAGAAAAATTAAAGCCTCGACTTTATATTTTCTTATTTATTTATTTTCTTTTCTTTTTGGTTTCTTGAAGTTGGCTTTAATCCTTGAAGTAATTTCATCTTTAAAGCACTCTTTTTTTCGATTTAGAAACTTTATACGTTTAGAATATATATTGACTATTTTACTTGATTTTTTATTGATTCCTACGCCGCAATTTCTAGGTTCGAATCGTTTGAAACGAATTTTTGCAAGACCACACTAAAGAAAATCAAAATCTCAATGTTGTCTAAACAGTTAACTTTCTACTGAAGTATGACCTATTTAATAAAAAGAATTATCAAAATCGGTTAATAATTGATGAAGATGTCGCGTCACATAGGTATATACAAAACCCTACAGTAGAGTTGGGAACCTCCTCCTTTTTTTGAAGTCGGCTAAAAAGTGTTTCCTGTTCTCGTTACTTACAAATATAAGTTGCAGCAGCATTATTGTACGAGTGGCAGCGACATGTCGGTCAGCGAAGTACAGGGTGGCCCCTAATAAACGGAGTAACGTGTCGGGAAGTTTATGGCAGGCAACTCAGGACCGTGTTTTGTGGCATCTGAAAACATTCTCACTACATTTGTTGCTTTAAATAAATATTAAATCGCGCTGCCTATCGCGTTAATTCACACCTATAAGAACAAGTTCTAAGAAATACGAAGGTTATTGATACAGGTTCAGTTATTTTGATACTTAATGTCCAATGCCATTTGCGCTTGGAACCTTTATTATCTGGAGTAAATCTAACCTTCAAACAATTTTTTTATTCACATTTCTTGATAGCAAAACATTTACAATAAACAATTAAACGTTATTTTAATGCAACCGTCATCGTTAATACACGCTATCATAGGTCGTTTGCTGATATAGACTAGTAAGTCTCTCCATTTTTAACCGACTTCAAAAAGGATATACAATTCGACTGTTTTTTTATGTGTGTTACCACATAACTTTTTTCTAGGTTAACCGAATTGATGATTCTTCTTATTTGAAAGGTGCTGCTTTTCAAGTGGTCCCATATAAATTTGATCCAAGATTTGACCAGTAGTTTTCGAATTATCCTTAATAATGCGTATTTTGATTATATTATTTATATATATTGATTGATTAGATATATTGACCTAGAACACTTTGACGATGTTCTCATTTTATTTATATTAAAGTCGATTGTACAAATATTTTTATTCTGCCGACTTCCAAAAAGGAGACTGTACTCAATTCGAGTGTATGTTTTTTTTTTATGTGTGTTACCTCATAACTTTGTACTGGGCGAACCGATTTCGATGATTCTTTTTTTATATGAAAGCTGATAGTTCTCGTGTGGTCCCATATGAATTTGATCAAGGTCAGACCAATGGTTATTGAGTTATTCTTAAATAACCTATATTGAAGTCGGCTGTACAAAATTTTTAATTTTAAATTATTTTACCACATGTGATGAGCAAGCCTATCGCTATTGTATAAAACTGATTCTTGGTTAGAGATTTCATTATGAATAGAAAACACTGAGCATAGGTATCATGATATAATGCTATGGAGTACCAATAAACGACTTTATGAATTATAGCCTATGTGTTATCCTGATATATGTGCTATACTATTGTAAAGTTTCATTAAAATCCATTTAGTGGTTTTTGCGTGAAAAAGTGACAAACATCCATACATCCTCACAAACTTTCACGTTTATAATATTAGTAGTAGAATAGTTCTTTTAAGTTGGTTTTTACCTTTTATTAAAAGATTTATTTTCCCTTATCACAATCTCTATGCCGTCTAAATAAATCCATGAAAAGGTTTATTCTCTATTTTGCCACCCTAGCGGTAGAATTTTTCCAAATTTATATAGTACCACCTCAAAAGTATTAATAACTATTTAATAAATATAGAATCATCAAAATCGTAATGACAATGTGTTTGCTATTAACGCAGATATAGCGTAACATGCATACCAAAAAAGAATTAGGAAAATAATCAGAATTGGAATATTTACATATTATGATAAATTGTTTGCTATTAACGCAGATATAGCGTAACACGCATACCAAAAAAGAATTAGAAAAATAATCAGAATTGGAATATTTACATATTATGATAAATTGTTTGCTATTAACGCAGATATAGCGTAACATGCATACCAAAAAAGAATTAGAAAAATAATCAGAATTGGAATATTTACATATTATGATAAATTGTTTGCTATTAACGCAGATATAGCGTAACATGCATACCAAAAAAGAATTAGAAAAATAATCAGAATCGGAATATTTACATATTGCCATAATTAATAGAATCAGGCGTTACTTTGCGCAAGTCCATTATATTAAAGTTGGTAAAAAATTACTTCGCGTACATCCACTATTTATTGCCAATAAACTGTGTATGTACAATTTGTGGGTGACATTGCAATTAAACATACTGTTCAATTGATTTTTTTTCCTATTTTTTGAAGTCGTCTTAAACAGGCTATAAGGCATTTATTGGAAACTTGGAAGCTTCGGTCCTGCCTATTGGGAGCTGCAGATAAAATATATGTACTTTGATTATTCTTATTTAGGTAATTTTAGAAACATTTTTAAAGTAGTAAGATTAGTTTGAGAGATAACGATAAATCATACGTTCAATTGACATATTATTAATAACAACAGTCTCAACGGAGATTAGCCATTTGCGTAGGACAGAATTATAGTGCCTGAATATATGTGCAAGCACAGGTGCACTCCATACTCGTTCTCTCTCATAGTCCCATCGGGCTCCCAGAGAACGAAATGCGGCTTTACGTGCTTTCCGAGGCACGGGGGTGAAACACCGTAAACTTTCTGACTCCAGCTGCTACTGAGAATGTTTGTCAGAAAAACTATAATAACTGATTTTTGGCCTGACTCGGGCTTCGAGCCCACGACCTCATGATAAGCAATCACGTTTACGACAACTACATCAACGACATATTATTATAAAATAATTTGGACCCGCATTTATGAATTCATTAGAAACACAACGAACTTGAAAATATAACACGAAGGTCGCTTAACAGAATAATAATTTGATTTCGTAATTTATCTAAGCCAAACAAACATCTAAAATTAAACATTTGTGATGTTTATCATTTGTTTAGCTATTTGTAAGTTAGCTTTTAACAATTAAGGAAATCAAAAATAGTAACAAAATATTAACAGGTTATGTACACATCAAAATATTTGTGATCACTAGCATAAGATGATATATTTTTAAAATTTAACTTTAGCAAGTAAAAGTGTTTACGTTTTATCTTTTTTTTTAATAGAAATACACTGATAAAAATTAAAAAATTAAAGTTTCTTTTATTTTTTAATAACAAAAATTGAGTAATTCAATTCTAATGTAATTATAACAGAAAGGAGACGGTCCAAAACTGTATGAAGCGTAGGCCTGTACTATTATGGAATTTATATTATTTAATATTATGTACTAGTATGGAAATAAATTAAAATAAAATATTAAACCACTTTTGATCATTCAAATCCACGAATTTGCTTTAATTTCAGTGGTATTAATATTTTATTCTCACCAAAAACTGCAACACTAATGGCGGATTGAAGTCGTTTTGATTTGACGTTAGATGTCATCTATGATATCTCTGACCTATAGCACCTATAGCCTATCAGGTAGATTTATTATGTAAAATAGCTAAAATGTCTCGACACTAGTAGGAAAGTAAGGCAAAAAAGTTGTATTTTTTGATCAAAACACGAATAAAGTGTAATAAAGATTGTGTATGTGCTTTTTTGATCTTAAAACAACTAACGTTCTTGTTGATATTTGTAAAACAAATATAAAAAGTACTACCAAAGAGATTTAAATATATCTACTTAAATATCTTTGAGTACTACCTAATTCCCGACAAGATTGTTGAGATAAATCAAAGGTGACACACAAAATTATTTCATTGCATTCATTAGTGTGTACTAATGCACACTTCAGTGCCAGGGGCATCCAGGGCTTTTTTTGTTTTACATGGGGAAATGAGGCCTAGGTGTTTTGTTAGTTTTTACAAAAATTTTGTGCCAGATAGCTTAAAACCGATATTATATGTGAATAGCGGTTAACTCCGTTTCTCTACGCTAAAAAATTCACCCTGAGATACCTTTTTTATTGCACTAATAATAAAGAATATATTTAATTTATTTTACTTTAGAGTGGCTGTTTTAAGGTGGATAAACAGAATAATCCTGAATACAAATTTTTTTCAGGTATATGTGTATATCTGGGCTACCTACTGAAGTGCTAGAGTACAATCATAGAAAATATAATTTATTTGTTATAATATGGTACATTACAGTTGTTACAAAAGAATTCGCATCCTAAATACGTTTCCGGCCATTGAGTTATATGTACTACGTACGTACGTACGTAGTACATATAACTCAATGTTTCCGGCGTACAAATATTTTCATATAACAGGTCCTCAGCGTGTCAAAGTATGCCTTGAGCCTTGACAGATATTTAAAGCCTGGATAATGTCATAACAAAGGTTAACAGTCCTACATCTTTTAGGTAATATACATAAAACAGCTTAATTTTTTATTTTTTTATTTATTTATCCTACTTCAAAATCCTCTCTTACTAAAATGCCATCCAGAATTGATGCCGGTACGGTTATGGAATTTTGATACCGAGCCCAACACAAATACCAGACAACGGTCATTATGTGGGCACAGCAACCCACTGTCTGTTGTCCAGAAGAACAACTGCAATAATAACCTGCAATCATCTCATCCCAACTTGTCCCTTGTCTCGCCACCAGTATATAATATATATAATAAGCTCTGCCCGAGTGATGGCGAGATGTTATACGGCCTCTTATTAAAACAGAGTCTTGTTGGGATGATATTAATTGGGTCACAACTTATCTGCTACCTAGTCTTCGTTGACACCAAACATACAATATACTGATAATATTGGCATTAGGGCGCTGGAGCTCATTTTCATGATTTGTGCCGACAGATAATTCTTGTAATACGTTTGCAAAACATTGTGAACATTTTGGTGCATTTTCATCCATCTAGAACAAAACAATCTTACCTTAATAAACTATCTATATTGCAGAAGCGCATTTCAAACAGTGCAACATGTTTTAACAGGTGAATTGAAAGATAAATACATCATATTAAGATTTTGTAGCCATTATGAACTTATGTAGAAATTAATAATTATTAAAAGACTACAGATAGAAGCATGTCATTCAAATGCGTTTAATAGCTTAAGGAAACATCTTTCTTTAGTACATACCTGCTGACTGATTCAAAATGTGATTCTACAGAATACAGATGACTGTTGGCAACGAAATCGAAATCTCACGTAAATCATTAAGTCCATAAAACAAAAGCAGAGTCAAAAAGTAGTAATCCAAAGTCCAAACAAAAAACCAAATCGCCAAAGAAATCCACAATTAAACACATTCACGAGTTCAGAACAAGCTCGGAATAAATAAAAATATCATTTGACAGAAATGACATTTGACAAATAACCGTGTCTTTTTTACTTTTTTATGACTGAAAGGGCACCATCTTGTAAAACCATCAAAAACTTGGGTTTGCATTTTTATTTTTAGCAAGTTATTTAGTTTGATTTATTCTCTCATTTTATTTTTAACAAAATCCCTGAATTTTTCTCTTTTTTACGGTATACTGCACATAGACTGGGCCAGAAATGGACCGCCTCCTTTGATGGAAAGAAAAAGATTGTTTAACCAAACTTGTACAATTTATTAATAGAAGGTTATTATTTAATACAATATAACTCCTCCCCTGGCTGGGACACATGCGGAGATGCTTCTGGGCTGAGGATCAAATTATCCAACATTTCTTGTGGTAACCTATGCCATTCTTGAATAGCGGCTTGATGACATTGGATGATTGGCGGTCCACCACTGTGCGATTTAGAAGATGTTTTCTTCCTCGCACGACTTCCTTGTGGAATCGATTACCATCAGCGATTGTTCCGGACCGATACGACTTAGGGACTTTCAAGAAAAGAGCGTACTCCTTTTTAAGAGGCCGGCAACGCATCTGCAATTCCCTCCCTGGTGTTGCAGTTGTTCATGGGCGGCGGTAGTCACTTACCATCAGGTGAACCGCATGCTCGTTTGCCCCCTCTCCTATAAAAAAAAGTCTCTGGCACTGTCTGAGGAAGCGGCTAATTGTTCCAAACAGCTCGCATAAGAGCATCCCACGCGTGCTCTATTTGGTTTAAGTCAGGCGAGCCGGCAGGCCAGTCTAACATTCAGTCGAACCAAGAGAAACCAATACTGAACGCCTCTATAAGTGAGGTGTCGCTCAGCTCAGACGCGTGATACACGCGGGTGTAACCGCGGGGCACAGCAAGTTTTTATATAAAATACATTTATATATTTAATTATTAGCGTATTATATTTAAAGCTTTTAAAGCTATTTACGATAGTGTCTCCGATATAAAGAGCTATAACCATCTCACATAAATAGGTATCAGATATATTACCTAAAACAACCTCCCAAGCAAATCCTTCCAAAAGTTCCATGACCAGCCATAGACTGTTACGGACCGCTGAAGAAGATAAATAAAACAGAAAGACAAGGCAAACAAATTTGATCAAGTGAGAATTTTCGTATAAAAGAAAAATTTTGGAGCGTTTAATACACAAATTAATAATTGAATATTCAATTTTAAATTTTCATTCTTATTCATTATACGCATAGAGATAGTTACATTTAAAAAAAATATTAAAGCTTTACACTATTGAAATTATAAAAGAGTTTGCATTTTAATGGAAAAAGCATAAATATAAAGTATAAATAACTCGAATACTTTAGTAGTTTCATACAAATTTGGTGTTAATTTTCTGTATAATTTTTGTCATATTTTTTGTTTTAAACAATTTAGAAGTAAAGTTCCAGTGTAGAAGAATCGATTCCCTCCTTCAAAATGTGAACTTATTTTATTCTTTTTAGTTATTTGAAGTCGGCTTCTACATTTTACTAAAATATTAATTACTTTGATTTTTCTTGATTTTGACTTTTGGGTAGACAAAGAAATATCACAAGTTCAAGGTAACAAATAGAATGTCGTCAATTTTTTTTTATGACAATTAAGTGACAAACAACGTTCACCTAATGGTAAGTGGGTACTGCAACCCATGGACACTTGCAAACAACTTCAAACAAAGAGGGCTACATACGAGTTGTCACCTCTGAGGACTGAGAAGGAATGCCTCACAGCCTGTTATTATACTGCACCACTGTTTCGGTCAAGAGTATAAGTAACCAGTGTTACTGGTTACTAATACTCTTGAAACCTTATACTCTTGAAAAGTCGACCGAAACACGGCAGTGTATGGGAAGATACGGGTGGTGAACACCTAGGCAGAAAAGGCGTCCTACTACTTAATAAATTAGTTAAATAATTACATTAAAACTTCATCCATTGTTTCCCACTCTAGGGATGGAACTTTTTTCTTTTAATTTATACTGGACCACCCCTAAATTATATACTTCTAGCTGGCCAGGCAGACGTTATTCTGCACTTTCCGACAACCCTTTGCCTTTCGCAATAAAAACATTGCGGGTCACTTATCGGGATAAAAACTATCTTACCTCTCAAGTTGGAGCAAGCAATACACATTTACAAAATTTCATTAAAATCGGTTAACCGATTTCAGATATTAGCGTGACGAACATCGTGACACGCGATTTTTATGTATGAAAACTTATTAAAAAGAGGATAATCTTCACGATTGGCGAAGATATCGCGTAACATGTAAAAAAAGAATATACAGTCGAATTTCTATTCCATTTTTGAAGTCGGTTAAAAATAAAAGGCTCATGTATAGCTTTTTATTTTATCAAAGCCTTTACACTTTCATTACAAAGAAATTCAAATATTCAATCTAGGTACTTGTTTATTGAGGAAAATATTCTCTATCAAATAAGATTGTCTTATCTGACAGTCAATTGAAAACGAGCCACTTGAATATATAGATAAGTTCAATATCAGTAGAGTACCTACGTCTTTAGGAACTTGTTAAATTAAGAGTGAGACCAGCAAAGTGGTTTCCAAATAAAACGCCCTTAAAATGAGTAACTCTACCTTTTTATGGAATAACAGTTACAAACAAGCACACAATACACCTGATAGTAAGTGGTACACACATGGAAAACTTTAATCAACTTTAAATAGTAAAGGCCATATTCAATATAAGCCTTATTATAAGCACGCAATAAACACGGCCTTCTAATTAGAATTTGTTTGTAAGAAGCCGTACTTTGTTCGATGCCTGCTGTAATGCGTAGTAGTTACAAATGTATCTTTTAATTATAGAATATTAATAACTAAGCTTAACTAATATTAATAATTTGCATAAAACTAGTTTTACGGATTTTATCGCGTTTAATTTTACTTATTTTTATATCCCGATTCCCGACGTCTCGGGTGCTTTGCAGCACTCACGGTCAGGGGACTGAGTTGTTTGTCGTCCCTGTGTCAAAATTAACACGGAGTACCTCCAGCTATTTAATTATTAATTTTGTTGAATTGTTTGAATGATAGTATACTTGAGTTTAATAATTAGCTCGAGATCCTAGAGATTAGAGAGATGTAATTTTTAATTTTAATAATTACACGATCTCAAGCTGGTGGTAGTACCCAGCCCGCTTCTTAATTGAACTGAGGTCGTTTTTTTAATTTCAATAGCCTCACGTGTCTTATTTAGTAGGAATCGATGTTCGTTCGCGAAGATATGCGATGAGATGATGCAAATCTAATGAAATAGTGGGGGCCGTCTAGGATATGATCACAGACTGCAAACTTCCCGGATCGTTAGTGTCTCACGTCAGCATGCTCATGTGCAATTACGCGGGGTTTTATGTTTGATGTGTGTATGTGTGTGGTGTGATAGATTATCTTACGCCGCGTCACATACAAAAATTACCTACAAATTACTATCTTTGTGTTTGTAATGTTATGCTAATGATTTTGTTTTGTTTTTTCAGATGTCTGTTATAAGAGCAATCGCGGTATTCCTCTGCGGGTTCTTGTCGTTGAAACTTTGCGGAGCTCAAGTTGTTTCTGTTGGAAAATGCCCTGAAGTTAAAGCTATGAGTAATTTTGACGCTAAACGGGTAAGGTCATAACAGGTTGGAGTATATTGCCGTATGTAGTTGCAATAAGAATCTTTGTTTCTACTGTTTTAACCTGTCCGGTTACATATTATTATACTTAAGTTGTCAATTTGCAAAAAAATTCATAATTTTCCAATTATTTGTTCCACGCCGTGAATATAATTTTATTTAAAATTCTTAAAAAAGATGATATCTGAGCGGACCCACACGTTTGCATGGACTAAAACCTGCTATTTGTTCCGCCGAATTCCTCTGTTTAGTCCCTGCTTATTGAAATTAGAGCAAATTATATTTTCACTACATGACCTACCTCTACCACTGACATGTTCATAGGTTTATTTTACATAAATTAATGACTCTAAATAAAATACTAAAACTGCCCAGTTATAACGCCGTTATATAAGACATCCGACAGACATCATATTATGTCCTTCTTATATTGTTCTCTAAAAAATGGTAAACCGGTGATCCAGTCTTGGAGGGGGAAACAAGGTAATACGGAATGATTATTTCGTCAATTTTTCATCATTGTGATTGACGTAAATTCTCTACTACGAATGAAATCCATCTCTTTTAGTGGTGGGTTTACGGGCTTTTAGGGATACACGATAGGTATATACAAAACAAAAACCTTGACGTTGTATTGAGAAAAACAAAATCACGGGGAGTGCTCTGAGGAATTGTTCGGACTAATTCCAGCCGCCCAATTTCACCATCGCACATCGCGACAAAACTCGCGATACCATCCATACCATCTGGATGATTGGCGGTCCACCACTGTGCGATTTAAAAGAAGTTTTCTCCCTCGCACAACTGCCTTGTGGAATCGATTACCACCAGCGATTTTTCCGGACCGATGCGACTTAGGGACCTTCAAGAAAAGAGCCTACTCCTTTTTAAAAGGCCGGTAACGCATCTGCAATCCCCCTGGTGTTGCAGTTGTTCATGGGCGGCGGTAGTCACTTACCATCAGGTGAGCCGCATGCTCGTTTGCCCCCTCTCCTATAAATAAATTATGTATGGTGGCGACGTAAGAGATAGAGATTCTATCAAACAAGGTATATCGACACGTGGGTGTCGTAAGGGCGACTATGAGAAATGCGAGAAAGATTTTGGGTTCCCCGATAGATGGCGGTATAACCATTTTGTATATTACACCAGGCGTAAATTTCCCTGATAGACGAGAAGGAGCAACGTCGGGTTCATAGATTACTGTATGTCGGATTCTAGGATCACCAGTCAGTCTGGCAAGCATCACAAGCATGGCGATTATGATTACTATGAACTATGTCTATGCCTAATATGGGTATGCCTAACAGGCTGCTATTTGACATGGGTGAGACCCATGTCAAATAGCAGCCTGTTACTTCTATGTAAATAACAAGATAAAATGTTTATTTTGATTAATATAAAAAACATTTGCTTTTTTTATTTTTAACAGTACTTAGGAAGGTGGTACGAAGCGGAAAAATATTTTGCATTTTTCGAATTGGGTGGCCGATGCATCACAGCAGATTATGGTGAAAAGAACGGCGTTATTACTGTTAGTAACAAGCAAATTAATAATATGTAAGTATATTTTTCTGTCTAATTAAAAAAATACTTCTGTTTTTAAATGGTTTTCTGGAAAAGAACTGTTTAAAGCTTAATACAGAAAATATTCAACTTTAAGTAGTTACTAAAGTTTAAACTTTTATGAGAGAAGAGATGCATTTTCAATTTAAGTAATACTAACAATTATTCTCTATCGGCCATAACGACCACCGCCATCTGTTGGTAAGAGATGCAAGCAAAAAATTCTATATGGCCCACATGTACTAATAGCAAACCAAACCAAAATAACGTTCATCGCACCATGTGATAAATTAATCTGTACAAATAAATAAAATTGAATAGTCTGCTTATAATGTAAAAATAACTGTAAAAATAAATGCATATTATGTAAATATATACGGTACGGTACCTAATTATAACAAAAAAATAATTTATATAATTTTTGTCCTTCTATCTGTTTGTTCCGGCTAATCTCCGAAATGATTGGACCGATTTTGACGGGACTTTCATTAGAAAAAAGAATTAGGGATCTGAGCAAAAAAAAAACTTAAAGACCATGAAATTTAATCGTAATAAATTAACAGCTAGTAAATAAAAAAACTCCGGGAGTGCTGGCAGAAGTGAAAACTTGAATATTAACGTTGTGCATTTTTGATATTTTGGAATTGCGGAGATTATTTATTATTATCTTATTTCATTTATTTTCATTCGAAATTATTTGTTTGGTAAACCTACACCGCACATGTGCTTATTGTGATGTTATGAAAATATAGGTTAATGCTATAAAATATAAACATATTACAAATATTACATCTATAATGTGTAAATACATATGTATCTATATAAATAATTTCGTCAAGCAGTACAGTAGACTCGAAAGAAACCTAATCTTAATAATAAAATTATATTAATTAATAAATGAAAATTAATTAAACCAAACTTACTTCCTCTGCTACGCCGCGCCGGCTGTCTACTCTCCGGCCGTCTTACGAATTTTCGATCAGGACACGTGACCTGACGCGAGTTTAACATTTTTTACTCATTACAAAAAAAGTGCACAACGCCGCTAAAGAAGTTTTCACTTCAAAAAATAATGATAATCAATATATTTGAGTCTGTCACGGTATCTATATTAAACATAATAATTAGAAAAATAATGTTCGATTATGCAATTTAAAAATAAGAGTTTTCCTTAGAGGATACATACATAAGCATAGCTAGCTTATGTATACGAGGAACTAGTATTTTTTCCATACTTGATACAATTACGAGTATACACTTGTTGCAAGCGGAAATCGAACCTGCGGCCCGCAACCACTACTCAATAAAGACATAATTAATGTATTAATGTTACTTAACTTTACGTTAATATATTTCAGCACTGGAAAAAGGACCGGAATCGAAGGTTACGCTACTCTTGATAGTAGCACGGGGGAGGCCAAACTCTTGGTGACTTTTCCGAAAATGCCGGTCAGCATCCCGGCACCATATTGGGTCATCGACACGGACTACGACAACTATGCCGTCGTGTGGGGCTGTATTGGATTTGGAAATGTCATTCATGGACGTTTGTATAATTTACACATAATTATTCTTTATTTATTATTATTATTTTTAGGACCACGCTCTCACAGAATACCAACGTAAAATAGCAGCTTAATACTGCTGTGTTTCGTATGGTGAGTGTAGAGAACCGGATACCCTTTTTACTGGAAAAGAGGCATTCCATCTTAGTCCTCATGGGTGACAACGCATCTGCATTTTGATTCTTTATTGAGGATAGATGTAGATGTCTATGGGTCACAGCAACCACTTACCATCAGGTGGACTGTGTGCTCGTTTGTCACTCTATTCTAAAAAAAAATTTCTTTGTTTTATAACACTTATTTTTACATACCAAGTGATGGCAGCGTCAGAGAATCCATGACCTCGGTCCGTTTTCATTCAATAAATATAAAAATAAGGTGCGGTTGTGTAGCCCTTGGGCCTATTATATTTGAAGTTGCTTGCAGCCGTCCGTGGATGGCAGTAACCACTTACCATCAAGAACTATCAGCTCGTTTGTCACTTCAGTTCGTCGTTAACACCGCAAAGGGGGAACCTCAATTTTTCAAAAAATTACAATTTTCTAATATATTTAATTTTGTGATAAAAAAAAAGCTAGTAATCGGGGAATAATAAATGTTTTCTTACTCTCCTGTAATTTTTTGAAAAATTGAGGTTCGCCCCTTTGCGGCGTCAACGACTAGTTGTTTTTTTTTAAATAACCGTAACCGACATAGCCCAACGGATCTGTAAGCTGAAGTGACAATGGATCGGCTATATTGTTCTAAGATCCCACATCCAATGGGGAAAAAAAGTTCCGACTGGCAGCCTACTATTAAGCGAAGTGTAGGGCCACTAGATGGAGTAACTATCTTGTATGACATACAGGGAATCGATGGATACTGCAGCTATGATAATATGGTTGTGGAACGAATGGATCGGTTCGACCCGGGAAGGACCACATAAAATAGCAGATTAATGCTGCTGTGTTTCGCATGGAAAGCGTAGAGAACCGGAGACCCTTATTACTGGATGTGAGGCATTCAATCTTAGTTCTTAAGGGTGACAACGCATCTGTATTTTGATTCCTATAAGATAGATAGATGTCTATGGGCCATAGCATCCACTTACTATCAGATGTACTGTGTGCTCGTTTGTCACCCTTATTCTAGCTATAAAAACGCCCTTGTTTTGTAACAAGGCCGCGATGATGAATTTTGATGATAAATTTCCGGGAATTAATAAAATAACATCATTATACAAATAGCCTCCTCAATCTCCCACTCATCATATTGTTCTGTTTTTAGGAAACGCATGGATACTTACGAGGCAACGAAACCCACCAGCGAGCGTTTTAAAGAAAGCGTATGAAGCTATAAAGGATAACAAAATCGATCAATCTCATTTCTTAAAAACAGATCAGACCAACTGTATAATTGAAGACAGTCAATAGCTTAGCAATTTATATTTATATTAGTATACGTGGTGGAGTCATGCTGCAGCTATATTAGTAGTATAGTTGTAGCACGAATGGGCCGTCTCGACCGGGGAAGGACCACGCTCTCACAAAATACCAGCGTAAAATAGTAGCTTAATGCTGCTGTGTTTCGTATGGTGAGTGTAGAGAACCAGAGACCCTTTTTACTGGAAACGAGGCATTCCACCTTAGTCTTCACGGGTGACAACGCATATGCATTTGGATTCGTAATCGAGGATAGATGTAGATGTGTATGGGCTACAGCAACCTCTTACCATCAGGTGTACTGTGTGCTCGTTTGTCACCCTATCCTATAAAAAAAATATGTAAAAATATTTCCACTTCTACGTCAGTAGTGCCTTACAAAAAATAATATTTTCTTAGCATTTAATATTTGATAAGGTGAAATAATACAGCAACTAATTATGTTATAAAAGATAAATAAACAAAAAAATGAATATTATTATTGGATAAAATAGGAGGATATGACGTTTTTCTCTGCCATAAATTGTTTTATTTAGAGATTATTCAAAATAATGTTAAAATACAGTTACAATTGTTACAAAGAGAATTAAATATAGTATTGTTAAAGTTCCTGACTTTTAATTATTTCAGCCAAGTAGTCCAATGATTTAGTACACCTTTCCCATCTGAGTCTTGAGCAGGGTCACAGTCTAGTAAACCACAACTAGACTGCCTATTTTTGCTATGCGCCTACTGTTATTAGGGTATAAAAAGGCAGTACCGTTACAGATTATAAAGCATTCCATCTTATTCATAAGCGATAACAACCTTTTATATATATATTTTATAGACTGCAGTGATTTCATAACATGAAGTGGACTTCAAGCTACTTTTAACCATAATGATATGAAAATTTGAAATTAATACAACTTACCGCCATAAATTAATAAAAAAAAACATTATATTATAAAACGTGTATTTTTGTACGTGGTAGAGCAATGCTGCAGCTATATTAGTAGTATAGTTGTAGCTCGAATAGGTCGGCTCGACCGGGGAAGGACCACGCTACTGCTGTGTTTCGTATGGTCAGTGTAGAAAACCGGAGACCCTTTTTACTGGAAAAGAGGCATTTCATCTTAGTCCTCACGGGTGACAACGCATCTGCATTTTGATTCGCAAACGAGGATAAATGTAGATGTCTATGGGCCACAGCAACCAGGTGTACTGTATGCTCGTTTGTCACCCTATCCTATAAAAAAACAGTATCTAGGCTAACGAGCATTGCTCGGTCTTAAAAAAATACAAAACTAATCAAAATCGTAAGAGCCGTTTTCGCAGAATCAGTGACATATATTATAGAAGAATTGCTCACATAATAAGGCCGCGAGGGCAAGAACGGCCTATGTACCATTTTGTCCTATGGAGATAATCTATGAAATTAATTTTGAAATTTTTCATTTTTATACATTTTTTTTGCTATTAAGACTTTCAGTTTTTAACTAACGTTTATGTACATTGTGTTTAGGCATCTTTAGAACATGATAATAATAATTCTAATCTAGACCTATTTTAATGGTTTTTTTGTTGGTTAGGCCACTTTTACACTAAGCAAACAGTGGATACTCTCTATATTAGGCCTTCAACTTGATGTTCATGTTATACTGAACAAATCTGAAAATGATTGTTTAACAATTTAAATTAACAATAAATGAAATTTGTTAATAAAATGGACGTTTTTACATTTAAAATAGCATTTATTTATCCTTAAATGACATACAAAGTAATGAATTGCTTTAAAAATAAAAATATTTTTTTCACAATTATTTTTAATCTTCAGTATTTACTTTAATTAAATCTAGTTCTGCTCTGCAACTCTCTTTTAAATCCATGTAAAAGGTATGATGTACAGGTGGAATGAAATCTAATAAAGTTCATCATCATCACCATCATTACAGACCTTCACAAGTCCACTGCTGAACATAGGCCTCCCCCAAGGAATGCCAAAAAACATGGTCCTAAGCCACCTGCATCCATCGACTTCCTGCTTGTCTTACCAGGTCGCCCTACACTTCGTCCGCCGTTACGAGACCGCCACTCGAAAACCTTTCTTCCCCGTCGGTTGTCGGTTCTTCGAGCTATATGGCCGGCCCATTGCCACTTCAGATAACCCAACAGATTAGTAAATCCGTTGGGTTATATCAGTCACTCTGGTTCTACTACGGATATCCTAATTTCTAAGTATATCACACAGAGAAACTCCAAGCATAGCCCTCTCCATAGCTCGCTGAGTGACCTTGAGCTTCCTCATCCGGCCACAAGTGAAGGACTACGTCTCAGTTCCATAGGTCACCACTGGCCAACATGCACTGATTGTATAGACTCGTTTTCAAGTTTTGAGATATACCTGACGAGAAGATGTGCCGTAATTTCCCGAACGCTGTCCAACCGAGTTGAATCCGTCGATTGACCTCTCGGTTGAAGTTGGAATTACCTAGTCGAATTATTTGTCCCAGGTAAACATACTCGTCAACAACTTCGAGCTCAGTGCTCCCAACAACTACCGGCATAGGTGTGACATGGACATTAAACATAATCTTTGTTTGTCCATGTTCATCTTAAGACCTATCCGTTGGGAGACACTATTGTGGTCATTGAGCATAGTGCTTAGGTCCTTCAGCGATTCAGCCATAAGGACTATATCGTTGGCAAATCGAAGGTGAGTGATGTACTCGCCATTGATGTTAATACCGTATCCTTTCCAGTCCAGTAGCTTGAAAACATCTTCCAATGCAGCGGTGAAGAATTTCGAGGATATAACGTCGCCCTGTCTTACATCTCTCTGTAGATGGATAGATTTCGTACTCTAGTTCTGTACTTGTTGATAGTAATTTGTTCTAATATTTTAGTAAAATAAAAATCTTGTGATGTCATTTCAATTACTTTGAATGGACGTCGCTTCTTTGCTGCTAAAACAACTTGTTTCCAATGTGCCGGTTTAAAAATATTTGCAAAATTTTTTTTTGTCGTGTAATGAGTCCAAAGACTTGATCACAAGGAAGGTACGAGTGACCACTAACAAAAAATTATGGTTTATTTCTTCGACTGTAAACTGTGGGGAACTAATAATATACTGGCACAGTACAGCCATTTTTCTGTTTCTTTTCTGACCACCGCATTGGTCAGAATACATTATTAATTGTTTTGTTAGGCAAAAATGTTTTTAAAAAATGTAGCAGGCAAGACCCTATTTCTTGAGTCCCCCTATAAGCTACACTCTCATTCCACATATACATGTAAACATCATTAGAAATCAAGTCATGGATTCCAAAACAATAAGTCCATAGCTGGCGTTTATAATATGTGATTCCAGTGAATAAAACTGGAGTTGGCAATGTAGACATATAATAAACCTAGCAAGCTAACAGCATAGCAAAGTGGCGAAGCAATCAGCTTTGTAGCGGTTTCTAACGGTTGCCGTTGAGCAATCAGTTTCAAAATAGGAGGTTCAGATGCCTGGGTGATCAGTAATCGATAGTTGAAAACAGAATTTGAAAATTCGAAACCGTTATCGAGATAATCGTGAGACAGACGGACAGACGGACGGACAGACGGACAGACGGACAGTCGGACAGACATCGTGAAATCAATAAGTGACTTCGCAAGCTTCGCGACTTAATAAGTCAAAGCATATGAGTAATTCCTTTCTACTTCCTTCCTTCCTTTGCTTTCATATGTCTATTTTGATTTTTTTCAAAATATGACATAGGCCTAAGTGACAGTTTACTTAGTGTAGCCACAGTGCAAAAACGACCCAACTAACTTAGGCCGTTCATACACACAGATTTTGAATAAAGTGTTTAATGCAATAAATGTGTTACTATCGCCATCTCTTGTTGGCTTGAGAAATTAGTGTTAGGCGATTTTGCTTCTCTAAAAAACAGATTTGTGATGACGATAGGCCCACTCACTAATTTTATTAGAAAATGTTACTTAGGCCCAAAGATGTTTTCCTATAAAACATCTTTGCTTAGGCCATTTTTGCGCTCGCAGCCTCTATATACATTATATTCTTTAAATGCAAAATGAAATGAACTTTAAATGCGTAATTTATAATTGCGACTGTGATCTCCATTCTACTGGACTCTTGACTTGTGCATTTTGATTGATGCGAAATAGAATTTTGTAGCCAAAAGTCAGAAATAATAGAGCACATGCGATGTCGAGAAGGTCGAGATACGCACTAAACATATTATACAATAACCAAACACGAATTCATAGAATGGAGTATTTGTCGATCATTTTTACTCACATTAATCCTAAGCACCGTTTGTCTCGCTCGCACAGCTTAGAATTGGTTCAAACAAGGCGAGCAGGTAGTAAAGTAAAATTTTCAAGGGCGACAAATGTACTTACCTAATAAAGACATGCAATGTTAAAAAAAAACTATCTGCCAATAATTTTGTAATGAAATGCCTACTTTTACACATTAACGGCCATAGCTCAGTAAGTAATGACATTAAGTACATGGTATGTTCATGTTTTAGAATCCTTATGATATAGGGAAACTTTTTGAATGGTTGGCCACATAGATCCTATACGTTTTTTTTTCACCACAGGTGCTCAAACTTAGCAGTTAAATAAAGTAAAAAATTTAAACTTATGTTTAGTGCCGTCTTGCAAAATACTACCCATAGTAGTTGAAAACTTTTAAGGGTAATTTAGAAACACCATTATTAGGGAACATATTAAAAGAAAAAAATCCGATCTAGCCATTAAACTGCGGACGTGATGACCACAAGTGTGAGCAGAAGTACGAATTTTCAGAATTTTATAAAACATGGCGTAGACCGCGAACCGTTCGGGATAAAATTTTTTTTTTAGAGAACGGAGGCCACCTCCCCTCTGCCCAAACACGTATATGCCAGATTATCCACCATTACTGGGACAACCTGTATATAATCCTGTCCTGCACCGAAGGCTATTCTCCATTGAGACTGGCCGCCGTGACCGAAATTCGGTCTGGAGGAAATTATTATTATTATTATTACTTGTACTATTATATATTCTGTGGTCTAACATAAAATTGGCGATCATTATCACTTCAAAATATGAGAAAGTTTCCATGTGATAGCTTGAGCTCTCCGTATTATGCGATCTCATAATAAGCGTGGGTCGTCACTGTCATCAGTGTACATGGACGGGGGTGAAAAGCTGGTCATGAAATAAAAATCAAATATCTTTTTAATTTTTTATCAATGAAACAATGTCTATATTATTTGTAAAGTCAAGTTATTGTAAAAGCGTTTCTAATGTACATTTCATTATTAGACAAACATGATAAGAGTATCTTTCAATAATCTGATACAAAATATATAAATAATAATATTGCAAGTCTTAAAATACGTATATATTGTACATTATTTTATTGAGAAAACATTTATAAACTTAGTAAAATATACTAACATAATTATAATCTGTTTTAAGGTATATTTATTAATAGGTTATGTATTACATAACAAAATCGTTACAATAAAAATTTGTACATTGAAAATTTCTGAAGCTAATTTAACTTTGCTAATATAAAAATAAATATTTTTTTTAATTTTTTCATATTTTCCACGTCACAAATCTAGAATCGCGTTACACTTCAATTTCTGTAACATTTTATGTTTAAATAACATTAGAATATAAAAAATATAACCATTTTTATGACAACAACCTAAACAATGCCCATAATATGACTAAATATACTAAGTAGGGGTACTATCATCAGAATGCCAACTTTTTCTGTGTTCTTTGGTAGCTTCGTCGTAGGTCGGTGGAGGAGGCAAGTGGTCACTTTTGGTCTTTGCCGGCAGCTTTGCCACGGCAGCCAGGCGATCTTCTTCCGCCTCTTCAGGTATGGAGTCACGACGACGTGCGTCGAATTCAGCGAGTGCCGGTTGAGATATGTTATTGCGTTGTGCGAGCTTCGGAGCGCTGTTGGCCAACTGAAACGTAAAAAAAGGAAGTTACAATCGACTTATTAGATGATTGATAATGCCAAAGAAAAGATTACAAGACTTACACAAAAATAATTTCACCGATTGTGGTGATTCTAGCAACATGAATTGTATTTGTACCTAAACAGCTTCTGTATTTCCCTTTGGTTTTTCTTATTGCGTTTTTTAATGTTGCGGATTCACATTGTAACGGTTTGTTTAATTCGGGTTTCTAATACAGTTTAGCCGTATACGTTAATAAATATAAAGGCATTTAAAAGTTTTGTTTGTCGGTTTTATGATACACTTGCGCGTAGCGTGTTGTACAAAAAAGCGAACCGTGTGAATTCTTCGTGATATTCTAACATATACCGCTCGTGGTTTTTATTATTTATCTATATATATGTATAAAGTATTCTCATCTGGTTGGGCTTAAATATACAAATAATACATAAATAAATAAAAGCCCTACCAGATGGAAGCCCTCGGTAGGGGAGATAAAACGGCCGAGTGTTAAGGAACAAAGGGAAATAATGCGGGCGGTATCGACGAGCACCGCCTTCTGCATTTGAGTCTGGAGCGTTCGGTCACGGAGTCCCAGTCGCCTCAGATGAGCCGAGAGGCTGATCGGGATTAGTCCGTTTGCAGAGACGACTACAGGAATAATTTCGGTTGGCAGACCACCCCATATGTCGGTCACCTCGTGAGTCAGGTCCAGATATTTTGTTTTCTTATCTGTTTCGGCTTTCACAAGGTTCTCGTCATACGGAATGCTAATCTCGACCAAAAATATCCTTGACTGTGCCCGGTCCAACAGCACAATATCAGGCTTATTCGCCAGAATATTCCTGTCTGTGATGATGGCCTGGTCCCAGTAGAGACTGGCACGGTCATTTTCGAGTACGGCTTCCGGTAAAAAAGCAGTTTCCGATCCACGAGACCGTATTTCAAAGCGAGCTCCAGGTGTAGAATCCTGGCTACTAGACTGTGTCTGTGCAAGTACTCAGAGTTAGAAAGAGCCGTACAACCGTAGATGACATGCCTAAGTGACTCACCGGGATGGCGGCAGGCTCGACTGATGTCGACGGCACCATCCTTTAGAATGTATCTCCGATAGTTATTGGTCTTAATAACCTGTAAAGGTATAGAAATTGACTATCCTCTAAATCCAAGGGATTTTCACTTTCGCGCCGGTTTTGTGCGATTTGCCGACGTATAACCATAACATGCCAATGTTCGAGCACTGACAAATTTGAATATATATTGAATCGAATAGATTTGAATAATTATTAAAACATCAATTCAACAGCTTGCGATCGTAACGAACACTTAGCGGGCTGTCTAAAATGGTTGTTAAGATATTGGCTAACTTAACAAAAAATTGTAAAGTTTTCAATACTGTTGTTACGGTACCGTTATTAATATGATAGCTTTGACTGTAGAGACTACCAAATATCGTTATATTCGGATCGTTATGACTTAACAACTGAAATTGGTTGTTAGGCGATTGCTATCTATGTCGAGACTGCAGGCACTGGTCCTGTACTGCACAGACAAAACCCACGGTTTCCCCAAAGAGCCAATGCGCGTTGGCGATAGAGGAGTAAATCCTTTATCACAAAAAATTACGTCCCTAGAATGGATCATCCGATCTCGTCAGGAAGTAATTACGGAGGCTGCATACTTCCCGATTATGCATGGTGAGTGCGCTTAAAAAGCCACGCCCACCACATGCTTCCGCGGCAAGTGTAGCCTCATTACCGATGATCTCGAATGGTGCATCCTATGGGACGTCATGGTAGTGCGGACTTTTCTATACAGGGCGTTAAGTTCAGTTTGAGTTCATCTGAGTATGCCAAAGTTTTTATTATTATTATTATTATGTGGGGTATCTATAGTTTTCTCATCTAGTTGGGCAGTATAAATATATAAAATTGTAAATGATTATTATTATTATCATTTATTATTAAATTTCAAGTTACATACTCATAATATTTTTTAGTAAAGAGTAGCACCTCTTAGTAGCGTTTAAAGGAATAAAAATAATATTATGTAAATTTAACTATGCATTAACTGCTGGGCATATGCTTTTACAGCAGTCAAGAATAAAGGGGGGTGATTTTCTTTGTTCCCTATTAATCTCAGAGTGTTGTTGGGGCTGGCACTGCGCATTAAGGATGCAAAGCTCTTACGTAAAATCGCTGGGTTTAGTAAATATATCCACCACGCTACAGCGACGGAACAGTCAATTTACACTTTTGCACCCAACATACTTACTACAAAGCCCTTCGTTCCCTTTCTATCAGCCTTGGGTGTCGTAAATGGCGAAAAATGGATATAGGAGATAAGCAGTAGCATTTTCCTGAAAGTAGCTAAAAATAATTAAAACTGCGATACCCAAAAATGTCAAGCGTGCCAATTATCTCACTTCTGTTAGACGATTTATAATCTAAATATATTAAATATTATAAAGTTTTAAAGTTCACATGAGCTGAATGGCAAAAATGCCGATGCCTGAGCCTCAGAATTTTTATTTTAAATAGTACCGTTTTTGTCCATAAAAAATTGGGTCGCTAATATGTTTAATTTGACTAATTCTGTAATACTTCTAAGCATTAATTTGTTATGCTTTTGTGTACATTTTTTATATCAAGAAATAATACATTCAAATGAAATATCCTGATATGATAATAATATTATGACAATTTAAAAATCTTTTAAAAAAAACAATAATTGTAAGTCCATATTGGACGTGAAAATTATATATGAAGTAATTTTGACGGTTTGCTTATAATATAAACAAATGAAAATTGTTGTTTCGCCTTAGTAGCGTACCTAGCATGGTATAATGCGACACTGGCAAGGGCTAGGTTATTCCGTTTATTAACTCTAAAAAAATCCAGCCTAGAGTGGATACTAGGAATCGCGTGTTCATAATCGGAATTCACTTTTGTCTGTTATTCCAACTTTTTACCCAAAGTACAGTTCAACTCTTACACTTTAATTCTTAATTAATTTTTTATAAACACAAACTAAAAACAAAAAAATTATTACGTATCGCTTTTACCGTTACCGTTACAGGCTATTAAAGTCCATGCATTACGTATTGCATTTAAATCAAATTAAACTTCCTTGTTTTAAATAATATTACATATTATGTAATTTATAAATTCTGAAATAAGTCCAGAAAATTACCAACACTAATTTCATTATGGGGTAGACGTAATTTGATATCCTAGATAAAGTCGCCACTTTTAATGTATATTTGCAATGGTGTTCTCAATCTCTTTGCTGCAACAGATGTGTTAGCGAAAACAGTTATTTTACAAGCATTCAATAAACGTTACCTTTGGATATTTGTCTTTAACTTGTTTAACCCTTTAATTTGTTTTATGTCAAGAATCCAATGAATCTGTGGTCCTGTGAGGTACCTACTCCTTTTATTTCAGTATTGACCTTTCAAACAAAAATATGTACATATATACATATTTTTATAGGTATGCTTATGTCTACTAAGTATCTTGGGCCAGTTTTATCATGTTTCTCTAAATGACTGTACACAACCGAGGGACAAAATCGGAAGGAAAATAATATATACGAATTCCCGTTATCCACCCTGTCTGGGGTGAGTAGATTAACACGCGTTTCCGAGTGTCCACCCTAGGGTGGATTCTTTAGGATGGATAAACGGAATAACCCCCCAAGTCTAATTATATTGAAATTTTCGATATATTATATGATAATTCAAAATTTAAAATTTTATACAGCCGATTTCAATATAAGTTATTAAGAATAACTCAAATAAGTCAAAAACTTTTTGTCTGACCTTGATCAATTAATATCAATATAAATAAATTATAATTTAATCGATGGTAAAAACTTCAACGTTCGAGTTCTCGTTGTTTAAGCGATAACCGCATAGGTAATATTTTTGATAATATTAATATTATTAATTGAATTAGATTATTAATCGGCTATATTTTTAATAAGCAAAAACATTTCAAATAAAGTAACATTTTGTCCACTTAATGTCGCACGCTTACTTCGTACTGGACAAATATGCATGCAGCGTTGAAGAGAGAGCTAAAAGTCTTTTATCATCTGAAAACCTCGCCTTAATTAGCGGTGATAATAATTTAAAATTAAAAATTTTGTACACCCGACTTCAATATAAATTATTAAGAATGACTCAAAAACTATTAGTCTAACCTTGATCAAATTTTAGATACAGCACAGATAAATATTCTATATTTAAAAACACGATTTCAATAAAAATTAAATTCTATAATACCGCAGCGAAATTCTATGATTTAAAAAAAAATACCTTCTCGATTCTCGAACAGTTTTAGGTACCAATGCACAGAAACAAATGCTCTGTTTACTCAACATAATTTAAAATTAAAAATGTTGTACAGCGGACTTCAATATAAGCGTCTTCAATATAAGTTATTTAAGAATAACTCAATAACCATTGGTCTGACCTTGATCAAGTTCATATGGGACCACACGAGAACTATCAGCTTTCATATAAAAAATCATCGAAATCGGTTCACCCAGTACAAAGTTATGAGGTAACACACATAAAAAAAAACATACACTCGAATTGAGTACCGTCTCCTTTTTGGAAGTCGGTAGAAAAGTCAGTACAAATAAGGCGGAACCTTGCTTACGAATTTAGTCGTAATATCTATTTGCCTTCTTTATCTGTGACTTATTAATGCAAATTTATTACGTTAATTAAAACTGTTCGTTATCTAATAACGTATATAATACATGAATTGTAGGTACAATATAATTAGAAGCACAATTTATAATATTACATTTGTTGTACCATTTCATTTAAAATTAAAAATTTTGTCCAGCTGACTTCAATATAAGTTATTAAGAATAACTCAATAACTATTGATATGACCTTGATTAAATTCATATGGGACCACACGAGAAGTATCAGCTTTCAAATAAATAAAGAATCATCGAAATCGGTTCACCCAGTAAAAAGTTATGAGGTAACACACATAAAAAAAGAAAACAGTGGAATTAAGCTCTTTCTCAAAGATGTGTAATGTCTTTTTTTTAATTTTTGACAAACCAGGCTCTACAACATTTATTTTGTTGGTATAGCTATGTAGAGTATATCATAATTATTAAAGTTTCAGATCTATTCATGAATTTCCCACTGGGTCAAAATGTTTTTTACTTCTGAATATTGCTAAGCTCTTAACAAAAATAAGTCATAGTTTATCATCTCTGCTTAAAAGAAAATTCACTTCCCTTCTAACTTCAATTCGCCTGTGGGCTTATTGCTTCTAGATGGCAGCAATAAGCAAGAGTTTTGTACCCATATAAGATATTAGGCACAAAAATAAAAAGTAACTCTTCCGGCTCTACATCAAATTCACAATGGCAGTGGGTGTACTGCTTCCACGCGATAGCAATAAGGAAGAGTTTTGTACCCACATAAGGTATTAAGGCAGAAAAATAAAAAGCAACTCTACCGACCATACATCAAATATTTCTTCACTAACAACGATTCTCAACCAGATAACAACCAGATGGGAATGAGTGAACTTTTCTGTCTTGTATTCATTGAAGTATTTGTCTTTTTTTTCTGAAGTAAAGGCGACAAGCGAACACTAGTCCATTCGATTTTAAATGAATCCTATGGCTCTATCGAAATTTATCGAAATGTAGATGCGTTGTCATCTCTCTAAGGTTTGAGATTCTAACGACCACACTTCCTTAGAGGAATCCTCTCTAGGAGTCTAATTTAAAATTGCACGCGCCTCCCTCGCATTTGAGTAGATTTTAGCACATTTACAATGGCAAATATAATAAAAACGCTAAAACTTACTTAAACACGATGAAAAGACGCAGAGATCTAGATTTTAAGATACTCGTACTTAAGATGGTAAATGTGACGAACTACCGGAAATAAAAGAGAGCGTAGCGTTTTAATTAGACGTTTTCTACCAGTAAAAAGGCAAGCAGAATTATGCTTATGTTTTATGAAGGTCAATGTGCAATATTATTGTAATCCTTTCTCGTTCAAGCCTATCTATTCTTGTTGTAGCCATAAAACACTGATGCATGACCACACTACATAAAAATATAGGTGAACTCTAGTTAAGGTGGGTCCGATTTTTAGAAAATTATTTCCGCGTTGCATTTTACTATCTTATAAAAATTGGGTTTATCGTAAGTACTCTTAGTACAAACAATATTTCATTTCTGTGTTATAGTTATACGAATTCGTCTAATACATATACCTTATACTATGGCTTCTATTAAGCTTCACAACCAAAGTAGGTTAAGGGTATACGGGCACCTAAGGCGACAGTAGTAATTAAGACTGCTTTGCTAGGTATGGACTCCGTTGCTGAACATTGTAACATTGAAAAATATTGTATTGTTTTATTTATTTTTAAATAAGCTACAACGGTTACAAGAAATTTTTACCGATTTTATATGTTTAAGTTACTGTTGAAAATGGGTCGAATACGTCGCGGCACAGAGCTACTCTCCTATTCCCTCTGGTTTATAATTAATAGAATCAGGCGTTACTTTGAGGAAATCCATTATATTAAAGCTTTTAAAAAGATACTTCGCAAACATCCGCGCTATAAAATAAAATGATGTATCTTTAACCCTCTGGTTTAGTTGAAGCCAACTGTGGATAGGATAAATTTTGGTCCTCTCTTAGGAAGAGAGAAGAAACTACAGCTATAAGTAGTGTTTAAAAGCCCCAAAAGTCAAATATGAATTTACAACTGCAATAAAGGCTTGAAGCACAGTATAAATATATAGTAGGAACAGTACGGAAACTATCTACAAACGCTCGAAATGGCACACTCACACAAACATGCACGACGAGATTTCTAAGCGTTCGTCGCAGTGCTCTCAGTAGCGAGTGTCGCGTCACGACTTTTTAAAAATGCCACGAACTTATTGCGTAGTATACGGCTGTTTGAACTCGGCTTCATCAAAACCGGAGCTATCATATTTTAAACTTCCTGCTGATTTTGAAAGGTAAGAGTAATTTTTATAGTCATTGTGATGAATTTGTGAACTTATTTTTAAATCCAGAATGCGCCGGTTTTGAGGCTATTCACATTGAAATCAAATGTAGATTCCAATAATGCGCAATAAACAAAGAGTTTTTTTTTTATAGAATAAGGGTAACAACGAGAGGTAAAAACGAAACGAGCACACATTTCACCTGATTGAAGTGGGTACTGTTGTTTATTGATATCTACATTTATCCCCTGTTACAATTTAAAATACATATGCGTTGTCACCCTTGAGGACTAAGATTTAATGCTTCATTTCCTGTAAAAGCGGTCTCCGATTCTCTACACTTGCCATACGAAACACAGCAGCATTCAGCTGCTATTTTACGCTGGAATTCGGTGAGAGCGTGATCCTTCCCCGATCGAATCGACCCATCCGTGCTACAACCATAGTATAGCTGCAGCATGGCTGTACCACGTACAAAAAATTAATTAATTAAAGATAATCGATCTATTGAATAAAACTGTTTTTTACGGATTTTATCGCGTTTATTTTATTATTTTTATTCCCGACGTTTCGAGTGCTTTTCAGCAACCCATGGTCAACTATGTGTATGGTGTAAGTTCATTCTGCGTAAATCGAACCAAAAATTAATATTAAAAAACTGAAGGTAGCCGGGCTAACTGTGACATTGGGACGTCAAACATCTCAGTCCCCCCCGTGACCATGGGTTGCTGAAAAGCACTCGAAACGTCGGGAATAAAAATAAAAATAATAAAATAAACGCGATAAAATCCGTAAAAAACAGTTTTATTCAATGTGTAGTGTTCGCGTAAATATAAGAAATAATCGATCTAATAATAATACTTACAAATAAAATTAAAAGCCAATACAATGTCGTAACGCTTTGCACATGAATCTGAAACTCGTGACTCAGAAATGAACGACACTTAAGAACAGTTTTGTTATTACTGATTAAAACATTTAAAAAATCATAAAACGAAGTTATTTGTTACTCTTATATTTAGATCTTCCAGAGCTATCGTATTGTTTGTTGTTGTGAAATAGGAGCCCAAAATCAGTTGAAAAGGATTTAATTAAAATAATAAATAACATGTGATTATTAAAATTTACGAAACATTTAGTACGCGTCGCTGCGGCGCTCCAATGCGTGTTTGTTGACAACAATAAACTCAAAATTCATATAATCTCGAAATATTGCGGATAACTCAGAATTGCGAATTTCCTCACGATATTTTCCTTCACCGCTGTGCATATCAACAATTAAAAGTATACATTATACAGTATAACTAGCTGGCCAGGCAGACGTTGTTACGCTCTCTCCGACGACCCTGTGTCCTATAAAACTTCTTAAATTCGTAATAATAAATATTGAGGGTCACTTATAGGCATAAAACCTATCCTATCTCTCAAGTTGGACCAACCTGCAGACAGTGTGCAAAATTTCATTGCAATCAGTTTAGTAGGTAGTTTAGGAGTTCATCGCGGACAAACAATGTGACACGTAATTTTTATATATAAAGATTAATAGAACTTATATATCAACAATTAAAATTGTAATAAACAATTTCATATGTGTCGACGGAGATCTAACTTGGTTTTCTCGCGTATTCCTCCTATGCTACCACAGCTTTTAACTTGCTTGATATGAAATAATTAATAAATAACATACAATCAATCATATTATTTCAACTAATTTCTGTGAAAATAAGAATCTGCCAATAACCATTACAATTATTGGTGTAAAGGTTACATTAGTAATTACAATTAATTATATATTACTAGTGATACACCCCGGTTTCGCAAAGGTGATTTCTGGATCTCGACAACAGCGCCACCTACCGGGTTCAGTTATGAATCTAAACCATCGAGGGACCCACTCAAATGCTCATAAATTTAATCAAAATCGTTTGCGTTAGCGACACTAATGGACAGCAATTGATTATTATATATAATCAATATTATATATAAGCAATTGATTATATAGTAAGGAGTTAATAATATTTTTTCGCTTGTGACTAAGTTTTTTGCCGAATAAAAACTTCTAACAAAATGACAACAACTCAATAATTAATTAAGGAATTGCTCAAGATTCAAATTTTATATATTTACTACAAATCGAATAGAAAATATTTTGTAATCAAACAGATTTATCACAAATTGACAGCAATTGATTTTATATATAGAAAAGATAATAATATGCTTTGGACTCAAAGACATTTAAGTACATAGTATATATATATATATATATATATATATATATATATATATATATATATTTTAAATCTCTTTGTTTGGACTCTAACTTGGACATATGACGTTTAGAACGCTTCCATGCGTGCCGGTAACCGGTAAACAGTCAGTCGCAGTCGTGTGTTGGCCAGATACCACAAAGTACATTAAACCAGATACCGCAATGCATCAATTGGATTTTGCAATATAATACTCTAAGATTCGGACTACACATTACTCGATAGTTTTCAACAATTTTTTTATTCGTAGAACTGCATTGTATGTTAGTGCGGGTCCGTTTTTTAAATAAAAGGTAAGACTCTTTTCTTATAAATTATAAAAATATGTTTAAAACCTTATAAATGTTTTCAAGCTATTGTTATTTAAAACGTAATTAGGTATATTGTTTAATTTATCCCACTCATTCATATTTTCCTTTTATACAAAATATTTAAAAAATAATATTATAATATAATGTTTTTATACTGTATTCTATAATATAAAATATAGAATACAGATTCAAATATTTATGATACAAGATGTTTATAGTCTTATAAGCAAACTTTATCATTTCGATTTTCAATACATCAAAGCAAACGTCCTCTGTTGGAATGTTTGATGTAAAAAGGCCACTTTGACCATAGATAATATTATACTATATGTATAAGTACCTTGACAGTGGCCTTTTGCGCGACTGCCCGAAGAAGAGTAATGTTTTTCGAAAGTATATATGTACTATGTATTATACATATTATGTCTATTTCTTTGACACGCTGTGTCCTAAACGACTTGATGAATTTTAACATAGTATGAGGTTATGAGGCGACGTTAGATTAGTTTTAATTGTGAGAGTGGTAAAAGATTATTTAATATTTATATATTGCATCTTCAAATACAAAAATAGGGAGGGGAAGGTATTTTTTACACAGTCGGTGTTTTTAAAATTACCGTTTTAACCATAGACTTGTGGGATCTCGGCGACTTCAGGCAGAGCAACGTTTTGTAGGATCCGGCGACTTCAGGCAGAGCAACGGATCGTAGAGTCCAGTGGCTTCAGGCAGGATAGAGGCTTGCAGGATCCCGGGGCTGAGCGGCCCCGGGATAAGGCCTTTAGAAGATGCTTCCGATACGAGAACTGAAGCAAGACTGTATTTCTTCACCGATTGTTCGGCTTTTATATCTTTCTAGAGAGAACGGAAAAATTATTTAAATTAAAAGGAAATTTATTGTAAATGACCTAGAGCAAAAGAGTATTTATGTGAAAATATCGAGATAAAACATTATATCGGTAACGAATTTGAATAAAAATTGCCATGACAACGGTATAAATAGTAGTTGTCATAAAAACCAATTTTTGGTTTTTGGACTTTTATTAAGAAATTATTACATTTAAGTATGAATTGAGATATGATTCACATAGGAAAAACTTATGCACGGCTGCGTGCATGAAGCCTGAAATTGTAGAGTTACAGAGAATTCAATAAAATACCATAAAAGGTAAGACTTCATTGACAGCTATTTTAAAAGTGATAAATAGTGTGAAAATACGAAGTAAAATGATATGTTATTGTGTAAAAACGTTACAGGATCCTATAGAAATAAAGGTGATGCAAAATATAAATGCAGAAAATCAAAAACAGAATGAAAAAAATAGTATAAAGTGATGCTAAACATGAATGCAGAAAATCAAGAACAGAATGGAGAAATAGTATAAAGTGATGCAAAACATGAATGCAGAATATCAAAACAGAATGGAGAATTAGTGTACAATGAAATGTAAGTAGTATAACACTACATTTTCCCCCCGACCCTGGAAAATTTTTGACTCAGCAAAAATTTTGATATAAACATCCTAAAATAAACCATAAAAACACAGCTTTGCAGAAACAGACATCACCAGTCAAAATCAGATATACTATCTCTTACATTCATCATCTGCATTCAGGTAAGGGTGGAGTTCACATTCAATGACTACCACTCTAAAAGTGTGTTTTCAAAACGACATTAAGGCTTATTTAAGGAGTAGTCAACCGCTCCTGTGTGGGAAAAAAAAAATTAGTCGAAGAAACACCACTCTTAGAAGTGTGTTTTCAAAAGGACATTCAGGCTTATTTAAGGAGTTGTCAACCGCTCCTAAGTGAAGATAAAAAATCAAGAGAGTAGTCAGCTGCTCCCAAGTGAAGATAAAGGTGAAGAAAATTAAGGGAGTAGTGAGCCGCTCCCAAGTGAAGATAAAGATAAAGCAAATTAAGGGAGTAGTCAGTTGCTCCCAAGTGAAGGTTTATACATATATACAAATTAACAGTTATATTTATACATATATACAAATTAACAGTTAATAAATGTATAGAAATAATAAGGTGAAAGTGGTGATATTTATACATATATACAAATGAACAGTTAATAAATGTTTAGAAAAGTTATGGTTTGTTTCACTTCAGCTTTCAAAAACAATTTTATATAAAGTGCAAAGTGTAAAGTTAAGTTTAAGAAATAAAAATATTATTAAAAATCGTACCTCTAAGTTATCTAGAATAAAAAATATTATAGTGATGAATGTAACTTAGAGTGATGAATGTAAATGAAGTGTTATTTGTAGGCCTAAATATAATCCAGATAAGTTGAAAAACTAGAAGAAGTTTTGTTTTAGAATTTTGAAGGTATGAAAAGGATGTATAAATGAATGATGAATAATGAGTTAAGAAAGAAAGGGAAAGCAATTATATCAAAAGGGAATGGACAAGGCGCAGTAAAGGTGAAGAATTAAAAATTAAATTAAGCAAGCTTTAGTCGAAGAGACCGAAGCCCATAACTTCATCGTCAGACTCAGATTCTTCCTTCTTGGACTCTCTCTTCCTTCTTCTCAGCTGCCGGCGCTGCAGCAGCGGCGACCGCGGCCACGGGCGCTGCTCCACCGACGGGCATGGTCGACAACTTCTCACGACCCTGCGCGATCAGTTCTTCACTCTTGCCATTAAGTTCCGAGATGACCTTCTTCAGTTACTCGGAGTTTGCCTCAACACCGACAGAGTTGAGGATCTTCACAGACAGAGTCGACGACTGGCGTGTAGGATCCCAGCGCCTGACTTGCAGGATGCGCCGACGACTTCAGGGTGCGCCGGATGTAGATGGAGGCGGGACAGAGGTTTGTAGGTTCCGGTGATTTCGGGCGGAACAGAGGTTTGTAGGTTCCGGCGACTCCAGGTAGAGTAGCGACTTGTGGGATCTCGGCGACTTCAGGCAGAGCAACGTTTTGTAGGATCCGGCGACTTCAGGCAGAGCAACGGATCGTAGAGTCCAGTGGCTTCAGGCAGGATAGAGGCTTGCAGGATCCCGGGGCTGAGCGGCCCCGGGATAAGGCCTTTAGAAGATGCTTCCGATACGAGAACTGAAGCAAGACTGTATTTCTTCACCGATTGTTCGGCTTTTATATCTTTCTAGAGAGAACGGAAAAATTATTTAAATTAAAAGGAAATTTATTGTAAATGACCTAGAGCAAAAGAGTATTTATGTGAAAATATCGAGATAAAACATTATATCGGTAACGAATTTGAATAAAAATTGCCATGACAACGGTATAAATAGTAGTTGTCATAAAAACCAATTTTTGGTTTTTGGACTTTTATTAAGAAATTATTACATTTAAGTATGAATTGAGATATGATTCACATAGGAAAAACTTATGCACGGCTGCGTGCATGAAGCCTGAAATTGTAGAGTTACAGAGAATTCAATAAAATACCATAAAAGGTAAGACTTCATTGACAGCTATTTTAAAAGTGATAAATAGTGTGAAAATACGAAGTAAAATGATATGTTATTGTGTAAAAACGTTACAGGATCCTATAGAAATAAAGGTGATGCAAAATATAAATGCAGAAAATCAAAAACAGAATGAAAAAAATAGTATAAAGTGATGCTAAACATGAATGCAGAAAATCAAGAACAGAATGGAGAAATAGTATAAAGTGATGCAAAACATGAATGCAGAATATCAAAACAGAATGGAGAATTAGTGTACAATGAAATGTAAGTAGTATAACACTACACACTACCGAAAGAATTCTGAAGAGACTGAAACAGGTGAAAATCTGAGGGTGTAAGGTCAGGACTATATGGTGGATGCATTAACACTTCCCAACCAAGCTCTATCAAATTTTGCTGTGTGGCCAAAATTGTGTGTGCTCTTGTGTTATCATGATGAAAGGCCACTCTTTTCTATTGATCAGTTCCCGCCGTTTTTTCTCAATTTCTTGCTTGAGTCTCATTAGTCGTTGGCAGTAGAGCTCAGAATAAACGATGCCCTTCCAATCCCACTATACACACAACATCACCTTATAGCGTTTTAATCCAAGTTTCGCTACAGTCTGTGGAGCGTGCCTACCCTTTGACCATGATCTTTTTCGCTCGTTCTTGTCGCAGGTGATCCACTTTTTATCACCAGTGATCAATCTTTTCAAAAATGATTCGGTTTCATTACGTTATACACGATTCATTAGGTTTCTTTCAGTGAGCTCGCGTAGTACCCAAATATCGAGCTTTTTTGTATTATTAAGAATAACTCAAAAACTATTATATGGGACTACATGAGAAGCACCAGCTTTTAAATAAAAAAAACATCCATATTGGTTTACCCAGAAAAAAGTTATGAGGTAACACCCATAAAAAAAACTTACAGTCGAATTGAGTACCGTCTCCTTTTTGAAGTCGGTAGAAAATACAAAGAAACTTTTTTCCCGACCTATTATGTAAAACAATGTATCTTCAAATGTGTCAAACAAAATAAATTACACAATACCGGCATTCTTCTCAGAGCACTAATCGAATGGATCAGCTGCACCATTTCGTTATCAAAACTGATGTATTTTATTGCAAGCTCCGTGTCCCTCGTGCAACATAACTGATGATGTTAATGCAAACTCCGTTATTGTAACGTCCCTCAGGCATGCTGAGTTCCTTGATCAGCTCACTGATGTACAGATTGAAGACTTTATTGACATAATAGAAACAACACTTTCATTAAAAATTGTTGGAATAAGGAATAGGGTCAAAGTATGTCAAAATCGTCCTAGAAATATACCACTGCAAAACCCAGATCTATTCTATTTTTTGATATAAATGAAGAGGCTGAGAACTTGAACTGGCACGAATCCAGTGCAAGTTATAACCTCATAGTTTTATGTCGAGTTATTAGTTCATTATTTCGCGACTTCGAAATATTTTTCATTTTACAGACGTTCAAGAGATAACCCTGTTTTCCTTTTCATTTCCCGCTAGGCACGTGGTAAATCAAAATTGAAAATTGCTACAAAAGTTTATATCTGGGGTGCGCCGTTAGTGCCCGGTTCATAACTTACCACGGCTTGGCTGGGTATTCACCTAAATAATATAAAGGGCTTTGCCCTCTTCATGTAATTTTAGGTTAATCTTGAAAAAATAGTGATAGTGAAAAGATAGTAATAATTTTATGTTAATATTGATTAGATAGTAACACAAAAGAAAAAAGTTGTGATTGTGTACTTTTTGATAGATAATCTTTTTTAAATACAGCTTAACCTACCTAAAAACGTTATTTTATCAAGAGGATCGCCATAGTTTAAGAATCGTTTCCTTAATTTTTCTATATCTGAAACATTTTTAATTGGTGATTTGGGTGTTTATTAATGGTACATTGATTTTTCGAAAGCTATATGAATGTATATTATGTTCCATAATAGGGAATACTTAGTAATTCACTGCTGGATGTATGAGGAAGCTCAAAGTCGCTCAGCGTGCGATAAAAGGGGCTATGCTCGGATGGTATAAAATCCGTAACTAGGATATCTGCAGAAGAACAAGAGGATCTGACATAGCCTAGCGGACCAATGCGCTAAAGTCGCAATGGGCGGGCCATATAGCTCGTGCAGCCGACAGCCGATGGTGTACGCAGATAATTTTTGTATTCATATATATTTCACAATTTGTTGGGCACAAGCCTGTTCTCACTTCTGAGAGTGTGTGTGCGCCGCGCTGTCCCAATGCGTGTTGGCGGACTTCACATGTCTTCGAAATATTTATTTATATATTTCACAAATTGCGTTACATGAAACTTAGTGACTAAACATAACATTCAAGTACTAACAATCAAATTTTTTTCATTTCGTAGACATGCAGGTTTCCTCACAATGTTTGCCTTCATCGCCGTACTTGTGGTAAATCAGCACTTACAATTGCAATTAACAATTTCATTGGTGCCGGCAGGGATCGAACCCGGGTTTCTCGCGTATTGTGAAATTTACAGCGAGCGCCTGTCAGCAAGCCCCTGAGCTACCAAGACTCTATTTTTTTTCTTTTTTCCGATAGGTAGCAGAATATTATTTGGGTAAAGACTTACTACTCTGTGTAAAAAGTATCGGGAATATGTCAATAAAAAGACCCGCGTAAAAGAGGTCGTTCTAATTTTTTTACTGCACGTTGGTAGCACTGTACTGATTTAGCGCGCAAAGTTTAAGCGGGATCTGTAATTTAATTTGTTTTAAACTACACTTTTTGTTGGTCATAGTTTTGAGTTCTCGGCGATTTTTACAATGGAAAATATTGTTGAACAGTGTGCCTTAAATTTTGTGTTTCGAATGATATTTCATGTGGTGAATCACTAAAAATGTTGCGAAATACCTACGGCGAATCGTGTATATCGAAAACAAGGGCTTATGAATAGTATAAGGCTTTTAAAGAAGGCCGAGAAGTAGTAGTAGACTTGCCTCGTTCTGGTGGACCTTCAACCGCTACGACCAAAGAAAACATCGACAAAATCAAGAAGCTAGTGCTCGAAAATCGACGTATGAGTCTGAGAGAGTTGGCTAGTGAGGTGAACATATCTTTTAAGTCCGTCCACAATATTCTCATTGACATTTTAGGCATGAAACGCGTCACCGCTCGACTAGTTCCAAAAGAGCTCAATTTTGTTCAAAGAGCGCAGCGAAAGCATGTCGCTGAAGACATGGTTTCCCGAGCTTCTACGGATCCGACCTTTATGAAACGTATAATAACTGGCGACGAGACATGGGTTTATGAGTACGACATGCAAACAAGCCAACAGTATTCAGAATGGCGTCTCGAAAACGAGCCGAAACCCAAAAAACCGCGGCAAAGTCGCTCCAAAATCAAGGTGATGCTGACAGTTTTTTTTGACTACCGTGGTGTGATTCACTCCGAATTCCTTCCAAAGGGAGAAACAGTGAATAAAGAACATTATTTAGAGATTGAGAGGTTCTATGGGCAGCTGTACACGTCATCGTTGGAGCCACACGCAAGTGTGAGTAACGATCCAAGAGCGAGTCTTATTCGACACTATTCCGAAGATATCCCGGACGTCAGTCTGAGCGAGATTAGAATGGCTCTCCAGAATCTTAAAAACGGCAAGGCCCCAGGTGAGGATGGAATTACAGCGGAGCTTCTGAAAGCGGGTGGAAGACCGGTACTTGAAGTCCTTCAGAAGCTCTTTAATTCCGTCCTCCAGGGTGGCATTACACCGGAGGCGTGGAGCAGAAGTGCGGTGGTCTTGTTCTTCAAGAAAGGTGACAACGCTCTCTTGAAGAACTACAGACCGATTTCCCTTCTGAGCCGCGTCTACGTGCTGTTTTCGAGAGTCATTACGAATCGTCTCGCGCGCAGACTTGACGACTTCCAGCCTCCCGAACAAGCCGGTTTCCGAAAGGGCTTTAGCACCATAGACCACATACATACCCTACGGCAAATTGTACAGAAGTCCGAAGAGTACAATTTGCCACTATGTCTGGCGTATGTGGACTATGAGAAAGCCTTTGATTCCGTCGAAATTTGGGCGGTGCTGCAGTCCCTTCAGCGGTGCCAAGTTGACTGTCGGTATATCGAAGTGCTGAAGTGTTTGTACAGTAGAGCTACGATGGCTATCCGAGTACAGAACCAGAGTACGAAACCTATCCAATTGCGGAGAGGTGTAAGACAGGGTGACGTTATATCCCCGAAACTCTTCACCGCTGCATTGGAAGACGTTTTCAAGCTTCTGGACTGGAAAGGATACGGAATTAACATCAATGGCGAGTACATCACTCACCTTCGATTTGCCGACGATATAGTCCTCATGGCAGAATCGCTGGAGGAGCTAAGCACTATGCTCAATGACCTCAATAGTGTCTCCCAACGGATAGGTCTTAAGATGAACATGGACAAAACAAAGATTATGTTTAATGTCCATGTCACACCTATGCCGGTAGTTGTTGGGAGCACTAAGCTCGAAGTTGTTGACGAGTATATTTACCTGGGACAAATAGTCCGACTAGGTAAGTCCAACTTCGACCGAGAGGTCAATCGACGGATTCAACTCGGCTGGGCAGCGTTCGGGAAGCTACGACACATCTTCTCGTCAGAAATACCTCAAAACCTTAAAACAAAATTGTACAACCAGTGCGTGTTGCCAGTGATGACTTACGGAACTGAGACGTGGTCCTTCACTGCTGGCCGTATGAGGAAGCTCAAGGTCGCTCAGCGAGCTATGGTGAGGGCTATGCTCGGAGTTTCTCTGCGTGATAAACTTAGGAATAAGGATATCCGCAGTAGAACCAGAGTAACCGACATAGCCCAACGGATTAGTAAGCTGAAGTGGCAGTGGGCCGGCCATATAGCTCGAAGAACCGACAACCGATGGGGAAGAAAGGTTCTCGAGTGGCAGCCTCGTACCGGTAGGCGAAGTGTAGGGCGTCCCCCCACAAGATGGAGTGACGACCTGGTAAGACATGCAGGAAGTCGATGGATGCAGGTGGCTCAGGACCGTGCTTTGTGGCATTCCTTGGGGGAGGCCTATGTTCAGCAGTGGACTTATGAAGGGCTGTAATGATGATGATGATTTAGGCGTCATGAAGCGTTTGTGTGAGAGTATCCGCCGAAAACGTCCAGATTTGTGGCAACACAACTCATGGATGCTGCACCATGATAATGCACCATCACACACAGCCATTATAGTGAAAGAGTTTTTAGCGAAAAATTCAACAAAAGTTCTCGACCAAGCACCGTATTCACCTGATATGGCTCCGTCTGACTTTTTTTATTTCCCAAGTTAAAATTACCACTTCGAGGAAAACGTTTTGAGTCGATAGAAGCCATAACAAAAAATTCGCTGAATGAGCTAAAGGCCATACCGCAAATAGCCTATGAAAAATGTATAGAAGACTGGGTGAAGCGTTGGAGATGTTGTATTGCAAGCGATGGGGCCTACTTTGAAGGCGATAAAATAAATTTAGATGAATAATTAGTATTTTTTGTTTTATTGACAAATTCCCGATATTTAGTACACAGAAGGTAAACTGATTACAATCAGTTTTACCGCGGTAAAAACGAACGGTTTAACGGTTGTAGCACGAATAAGTCGCAACGAACGGGGAAGAAACGTAACTATATTTTGGTTCTTAATTGAGGATTGATGCAGGTGTCTATGGGCAATAGTATCTACTGACCATCAGGTGGATTGTGCGCTCGTTAGTAGTTATTTTGTTTAATTATAATAAGCCAGTGCTTGACCACAATCGCACCTGGTGGTAAATAGTAATGAAGCTTTTTCTTGCTGGTTCTTCTCAGGACAGAGGTTTTTTTCGAAACAGTGGTAATTAAACAAAAGAGTGACTTTCAATAATTTATAATCTATATTGAATAAAAAAGTTTCTGTTTCTGTATCTATTGCCAGTCTACGAAAAAAAAAACGGAATTACCGACTAGGTGTCAAAATAGAAAAGGCATTTCAATCCATTACTAAATACTGAGAATTAGAACTAAAACAATATTTTAACTTTTTTCACGTTTTGATTTTTGTTTGCGAGTATGACTAGTCATGTAAAGCATTTGCGTACATAAAAGAACCATGTTGTGCAGAAATGGTCCCTCCCATTCAGGAACTGGCCAAAACAATGATCCAGAGGCTATTTTTTCAGTTTATTTCCAAGAATGAAAGACTTATGAAAAATTATACTACATAGCATGACATAATATCGCTTCTACCGCAAGAAAAATGCATAAAATTTATGGTTTTATGGATTGAAACATTTCTCAAAATACGGTCCAAAATATATAATTAGCATATATTAAAACCCAGTCTCACTGCTGTGCTGGTCACAAGACTAGCCTTAATGAGGAGGTTAAAGTCACAAAGAGTGTACACATGATATATTATGATTTATGTTATTTAATAATAAACACCTTGAGAATTGTTCGCGCTACTAATTCTGCATTAGCAATTTCTATTTTTTAAACAAAGCGTACACACTTGTTATCTATCAAAGAATTTTACGTGGTAGAGCCATGCTGCAGCTATATTAGTAGTATAGTTGCAGCACGAATGGGTCGGCTCGACCGGGAAAGGACCACGCTCTCACAGAATACCAGCGTAAGATAGCAGCTTCATGCTGCTGTGTTTCGTATGGTGAGTGTAGAGAGCCGGAGACCCTTTTTACTGGAAAAGAGGCATTCCATCTTAGTCCTTACGGATGACAACACATCTGCATTTTGATTCGCAAACGAGGATAAATGTAGACGTCTATGGGCCACAGCAACCACTTACCATCAGGTGGACTGTGTGCTCGTTTGTCACCCTATCCTATATAAAAAAAGTCAGTTTAATCCTATTCACTAGACATCTAGATCGGTGTATTATTTGTGCAAAAATAGATGTGTTTTCATCTTTGTTTACTTATCACCTTTTTATACAATTTTTAACAGTTTTCCTTATCTACTGAATGGTAGAGAATGCCACAACAAGTGCTTCTTAAAATGCACGTATATTACACCTTGCTTCAAGTTGTGAATTATTGTCAGAGTTATGCCATTAGATGGGTAAATAAAGACTAGTTTAGTCTACAAATTTTTGTTATTTTTATAAAATTTAAAAGTAAAGTTACCCTACATTCCTAAGCTGGGCTATCTACGACCCACTGCTAGGACACAGTTCATGTTGGTGGCCTTTACATATTCTCAAAACATTTTATTCCACATACATACGCATATATTTGGTTTCTGTACGTAATATTATACTATTTCAAGAAGTATCAATTCTCAAGCGTCAAAATCGTAAACCGATATTTTTATCCAACCTGGGTTCTATCCATGCCGGCAGCAATGAAATTATCAATGAAATGTTTAGGTGCTGATTTAATATACTCTCTTAATGAAATTCTTAATTGAATGGATTTTTAAAATACTTAATAAATTAATTGACATAATAAATTTTATAACTTAATCGCCGAGGAAAACTTTGACGTTCGAGTTCTCGTTCTTTTAAGCGATAACCATAAAATATTTTTGATAATATGAAAGGCATGTTATGGAATTAGAATTTTAATCAACTACATTATATTTGCCGACGATATAGTCCTTATGGCAGAATCGCTGGAGGACCTAAGCACCAGTGGTTGCTGTGGCCCATAGACGTCTACATTTATCCTCGTTTGCGAATCAAAATGCAGATGTGTTGTCATCCGTAAGGACTAAGATGGAATGCCTCTTTTCCAGTAAAAAGGGTGTCCGGTTCTCTACAGTCACCATACGAAACACAACAGCATTAAGCCGCTATTTTACGTTGGTATTCTGTGAGAGCGTGGTCCTTCCCCGGTCGAGCCGACCCATTCGTGCTACAACTTTACCAGAAATATAGCTGCAGCATGGCTCTACCACGTAAAAAACTTCGGGTTCACTCCCCGAAGTTACTTGCAACATCAAAAGACTGTTGAACTTCTTCCGGGAGATTTCATGGCTCGAATAATTACATTATTCCTGCCCACACGCAAAATACGCGCTTAGACGTGGAGTTGCAGAAAACAGCCTGTCATAAACTAAACTACCTAAAGTCATGAAGTTTTTTTTTGAATTTCATTGATCAAAAATTGTATTTTTTTTTATATTCTACTAAGCCAGCGCTTATCTACGATCCCACCTGATGGTAAGTGGTGATGTAGCCTAAGATGGTGAAGCGCACTGACTTAACAAAAGCCTATTCACTCTTGTCTTGAAGACATCCACACTGTAATCGGATGGAAAGACAGATGCTGGCAACTTATTCCACTCCTTTGCTGTACGCATGATGAACGACGTGGCTAACTGTTTGGTTCGAATGCGTGGTAAGTCAACAACGAAAGGGTGGAGTCTGGCCGAACGTCTGGTTGTCCGATGGTGGAAGGGAGAGGGTGGAATTAAATTATGTAATTCCTGCGCACACTCTCCGAAATGCATCCTGTAGAAAACCGAAAGGCTGGCTACTTTACGTCTGTGTTCGAGGCTGGTAAGATTGGTTTTAACCAAATTCGGGTCACCAATAAGCCTCTTAGCACGCCTTTCCATTGAGTCCAAAGCTCCTAGGTGGCATTTTGCAGCACCAGGCCATATATGGCAGCAATACTCCATGCACGACCGGACTTGCGCTTTATATAAAGTAAGCAGCTGTCCCGGCATGAAGTATCGCCGCACCTTTGCAAGGACTCCCAGCTTCCTTGCAGCTGCTTTGGCCAATGACTCAATGAACCGCCCGAAGTTCAAATTTGAGGATATTTCAAACCCTAACAACTGAAGGCGGTCGGTATATTTCAGTGATACATTTCGGAAAGAAGGAGCCAAGGTGAGCTGGCTCCTTTTTGCAGTGAAGAGACACGCTTGTGTTTTGGAGGCGTTGAACCTCACAAGATTGGCATCGCCCCAATCGGAGACTGCCTGTAATGTGAGATTCACACGCTCTACCATAGCTTCTCTTTCAGACTGGATTTGAATATGATTATGATTATGAACTAGGGCATCGAATTGTAGAAGATCGGTAGGGACGGCAAAATTAGAATAGCCTACTGGCGGCAAATGTGTAGATCCGCGACTGGTATACATCGCTCCACAAATGAATTACTGATTCGATGGAGTCGAGTAACTGGTACTACTAGCTTGTGTCTGTTCCTAGTATTTACAGAATGAATATCACTTATTTTTGTATAACTACAATAGGTAATGAGGATCAAACACTATAGGTAACGAGGAGCTCTGTACACAGTAGTGAGACGTTTTTAAGCTGCTACTTTAGTTTTTATACCTTTAACGAGACTTATAAATCAGTTTGTCATTTAAGATTTTTGTATTTTTTAGTTTTCATATTATCAGACAAATCAAGATTTTTGTGACAGAACTAGTTTCATTTCATAGCTCACATGAGATATGTAAATGAACAGGCTGTTGCGAAAAAATACTTTACATATCAAAGATAGCAAGATTTTACTTAAACAATGGTTTAATTTATTTTACTTGTCAAAAGCTGTTGCATAAAACTAGTTTTACGGATTTTATCGCGTTTAATTTTACTTATTTTTATATCCCGATTCCCGACGTCTCGGGTGCTTTGCAGCACTCACGGTCAGGGGACTGAGTTGTTTGTCGTCCCTGTGTCAAAATTAACACGGAGTACCTCCAGCTATTTAATTATTAATTTTGTTGAATTGTTTGAATGATAGTATGCTTGAGTTTAATAATTAGCTTGAGATCCTGTAATTTTTAATTTTAATTACTACAGGATTTCAAGCTGGTGGTAGTACCCAGCCCACTTCTCAATTGAACTGAGGTTGTTTTTTAATTTCAATAGCCTCACGTGTCTTATTTAGTAGGAATCGATGTTCGTTCGCGAAGACATGCGGTGAGATGATGCAAATAAGATAATGAAATAGCGGCGGCCGTCTATGATATGATCACAGACTGCAAACTTCCCGGAGCATTGGTGTTTTACGTCAGCTATGCTCATGTTCAATTACGCGGGGTTTTATGTTTGACGTGTGTATGTGTATGGTGTGATGCATTATCTTACGCCGCGCCACATACAAAAATTACTTACAAATATACTATCTTTGTGTTTATAATGTTATGCTAATGATTTTGTTTTGTTTTTTCAGATGTCTGTTATAAGAGCAATCGCGATATTCCTCTGCGGGTTCTTGTCGTTGAAACTTTGCGGAGCACAGATTGTTTCTGTTGGAAAATGCCCTGAAGTTAAAGCTATGAGTAATTTTGACGCTAAACGGGTAAGGTCATTTTGCAGGTTGGAGTATATTGCCGTATGTACTTGCATTAAGTATCTTTGTTTCTACTGTTTTAACTTGTCCTGTTAGATGTTATAATTTTTTTTTGCAAATTGATAGCTTAAGTAAGTTATCAATCTGCAAAAAAATATTTTCATAATTTTTTATAATTTTTCAACTGTGTTTGTTTCATTCTGTGAATACAATTTTATTTAAGATTCTTAGAATATATGATCAAGTTAAGATGATATCTGAGCGGACCCATAGGTTTGTATGAACTAAAACCTGCTATTTGATATAAGGGTTTCCTTGGCCGTGTTTTCATCTGTAATTAATAATTCTTTTTTTTTCTTTTTGTTAGAGCCTCTAATTCAATTTGGCTCTTTAAAGTGATAACTAACAATCAATGTACTAAAACTGAAGCACAGAATAAATAAAAATAGTACGGAAGGCCCAGCAGAGGTTACATATAGATACATTTCACCGAGCACAGGCTACATATTATCGCATATTCATTAAATTATCTAATAATTTAATGTAGGTACTAAACGTAACTATAAAAAAGAACATATTATATATGCCAGTATATAATTCTATATCTGTTTGCCAAGCATGGTGATTGCAGTAAATTTTCTACTACGAAAGAAGCGCATGTCGTTTAGTGGTGGGTTTACGGGCTAATAGGGATACACAATTTATACAATTTTTTTAATTAAATTTTTATTGAAAAAAAACTAATGTTACGGATTTTATCGCGTTAAATTATAACTTATTTTTAAATCCCGAGGGGGTGGGGGTGATTGACGACCAGTTCTCATAGTTTATCCGAGTTATTTTTAGTTTCTAATACCTATCAGTTTCGGTCCGATCTATGCAGAACATGCGTAGGAACCTAAACTTAAGTAAGTATAACATTTAAATACTTCAAGATAATGTACCTGTACATTATCTTGAAGTATTTAAGTGGTATACTCAAGTTTAGGTTTAATTTTATCCCATACAGATGGTAGATAGAACCTATCAAAATTTAGCCATCTTCCCTATAAAAATTTGATTGATGATTTTTAATATAAAAAGCCTCTCTTAGATAAGGATCGGTATTCTTTTGCAAGAATTTGTGTTTTATCAAATCTGACGTATTGGTGGAGATGATTCCGAACATGTTCACATATTGCAGATTTCTCGGAGTGTCGGTACTTCATGTCTGCTATATATTTAACAGTATCGTAGCATTAACAGAACGGCGGCCTCTAACTATATAGAATGGTGATTTGAATGTAAAAAATCAATGTGAGCATCTCAGGACCTACGGAGGTTCTGTCTAACAATATTTGAGGGGGGCCATGATACAGCAGTTGACTTGTGATGAACTTAATTTTAATAATACTTAATTATTTATTGACCTATTATTCTTTATTACGTATTATGTATGGTGGCGACGTAAGAGACGTAATCCATCAAAGAGTATAGTAACTGTCCTATACAGGAAGAATCTATCAAACTAGGTATATCGACACTTGAGTGTCGCAAGCGGCGACTATATTAGCAATAACTTTGTAAAACTATTATACTTAATGTTAATTCATTCGAAAATAACTACATAAGTGTAGTTCGTAACATAAAGCTAAGTAAGCGGATATATGGATACGGAATCTAGTCAATACTGTGTGACTCTCATGAAATACTTGACGCTGGCAGAATCCATTGGAAGTTGCCAAACTAGGAAAAAAAGCAGCGACTATGGGAAATGTGAGAAAGATTTTGTAATACACGATAGATGGCGGTGTAACAATTTCGTATATTACACCAGGCGTAAATTATCCTAATGCGAGGAGAAACAATGTCTAAGGTGCGAGGAGACGTCGAGTTCTACGATCACCAGTCAGTCTGGCAAGCATGGCGATTATGATTACTATGAACTATGTCTATGCCCATTATGGGTGAGGCCCATGTCGTAATTATTTTACTTTTAAGTAAATAAGAAGACAAAATGTTTATTTTGATTAGTATAAAAAATATTTGCTTTTTATTTTTAACAGTACTTAGGAACGTGGTACGAAGCGGAAAAATATTTTTCTATTTTCGAATTGGGTGGCCGATGCATTTCAGCAGATTATGGTGAAAAGGACGGCGTTATTACTGTTACTAACAAGCAAATTTATAATATGTAAGTATATTTTACTGTCTAAATAAATAAACTTCTATTTTGAAATGGTTTTCTGGAAAAGAACTGTTTAAAGCTTAATACAGTAAATAATTAACTTTAAAAAGTCACTAAAGCTTAAACTTATTAAGGGGCGCATTTTCAATTTAATACATTCTCCACGGCCATGACGACCACCGCCATCTATTGGTAAGAGATGCAAGCAAAAAATTCTATATGGCTCACATGCCCACATTCTTAACGAGATGTAGTAATGAGGGCTAATAATCTTGCGCAGACCAGATGTCGCTAGTTGACAATGAGATAAAGTTTTTTGTTACACAATGTCATTTAATTGAGAAATTAGTTTTAAATAAAAGTTTATAAGCTGAAAGAGTATGAGATAATAAATTAATACACAAAACAATGCCTCAGTGGTTTGCTCTATAATTTTTTGCACATTTTTAACTCTTTTTTTACTTTTGTGAATATCTGTGGTTTGGTTTATTTATTTTTAATCTAATCAATATAAATTATAACTAATAGTAAAGAAATAAACATTAACCTATAAGTACATTTGCCGAACAAATTAACTTCCCCGCTATGAAATCTGTCTAATCCTCATAAATGTAAGTGGCGCCGCATTGGTGGCAAAAAAAGTCGTGGAAAAGTCGTGCAAACCAATCCAAAATAACATTAGTCTAACAATGTGATAAATAAATCTGCAGTCTGCACCAATAAATAAAATAGTCTGTTTGTAATGTAAAAAAATTACTACAATAATAAATACATAAAATATATACGGTACTTATAACAAAAAAATAATTTTTGTCTGTCTGTCTGTTTGTTACGGCTAATCTCCAAAATAGCTGGAGCGATTTCGACGGGACTTTCATTAAAAAAGACAGGGTACCGCGCAAAAAAATAAAGCCCATGAAATCCAATCGTAATAAATTAACGCTAGTAAATAATAAAATTAATGATAATAATGAAAAATAATGTTCGATTATGCAATTTTTTTAATAACTGGCTTTACGACTCTGGGTTCTAACCCTTCTGAGCCTGAAGATACAATGTATAATTATTATGCTTCATACTACACTCCTTCACAATATGTTTATTCGTCACATTGTGCAGCCTTTGGTAGCTTTTGATGGCAACTTGAGCCAACAGACAGCTGACAGTTGGCGATGGTATCTCAAGGCGCCTAAGCAGACAGACACCTTATTTTGAGAATCCCATCACCATCAGAGCACTTGTTTCAACGTTTCCACTAATATTTCACATACGCAGACATTTAATACACAAAATCGCACCACTTTTACATATCAAAATCCACTTCAAACTATTATTTGAACAATACGTAATACAGTAGCAGCAATCCGTCGACGGTCAAGTTCCCGCCAAAAACTCTATGCAATTTAAAAATAAGTATTTTCCTTAGAGTATTCATGAGCATAGCTTGCATATTTTTTTTGCATATTTTCTTATTAAAAAAACGTACTAAATAATTATTAACTAATGTCCTGTACCGCTATAACCTAATAAAGTTTGTAATTGGTTACTTGTGAAGTACTACGTACCTACATTACGTAACAACTATCAAATAACTATATGTATTTCTTTTAAACACCCACATTACGAATTTCTTCTGTTACGTGAAGGCATTTTACAAACATAAATTGAACTGGCGGTTTAAAAATATCTACACTACCCCATATCGTCGCGTGGGTGTCGTAAAAGGCGACAGAGGGAAACTGTAACAGGATATGAGTAGCAGCATCTCCTTGATAATAAGTAAAAATTATAAAAACTGCGAATGCTAATCCACCTGCCACGGCAACTATTGCAAAATCCATCTATGAGGAAATTGCACTCGGGAGAAAGTCAGCCGCACCTGTTGCAAGTGGAAATCGAACCTGCGGCCCGTAACCACTATGCAATAAAGACAATTCATGTATCAATGGTACGTATTACGTAACCTTACGTTAATTTATTTCAGCACTGGAAAATGGACCAGCATCGAAGGTTACGCTACTATTGATAGTGAGACGGGGGAGGCTAAACTTTTGGTGACCTTTCCGAACATGCCGGTCAACATCCCGGCGCCATATTGGGTCATCGACACAGACTACGACAACTATGCCATCGTGTGGGGCTGTAGTGGATTTGGAAATGTCATTCATGGACGTTTGTATAATTTACACATAATTATTCTTTATTTTATAACACTTTTTTACATACCAAGAGAATTCATGACCTCGGTCCGTTTTCATTCAATAAATATAAAAATAATGTGCGGTTGTGTTGCCCTTGGGCCTATTATATTTGAGGCTGCTTGCAGCCGTCCATGGATGACAGTAACCACTTAACATCAGAAACTATCAGCTCGTTTGTCACTTTAGTTGTTTTTTTTAAATAACCGTAACCGACATAGCTTAACGGATCTGTAAGCTGAAGTGACAATGGACCGGCCATATAGTTCTAAGATCCAACACCCAATGGGGAAAAAAAGTTCTCGACTGGCAGCCTACTATTAAGCGAAGTGTAGGGCCACTAGATGGAGTAACTATGTTGTATGACATACAGGGAATCGATGGATACTGCAGCTATGATAATATGGTTGTGGAATGAATGGGTTGACTCGAACGGGGCTGTACCACATAAAATAGCAGATTAATGCTGCTGTGTTTCATATGGAAAGCGTAGAGAACTGGAGACACTTATTACTGGATGTGAGGCATTCACTCTTAGTTCTTAAGGGTGATAACGCATCTACATTTTGATTCTTATAAGATAGATAGATAGATAGATGTCTTTGGGCCACAGCATCCACTTACCATCAGGTGGACTGTGCTCGTTTGTCACCCTTATTCTATAAAAACGCCCTTGTTTTGTAACAGGGCAGTGATAATGAATATTGATGATAAATTTCCGGGAATTAATAGAAGAACATCATTATACAAATAGCCTCATCAATCTCCCACTCATCATATTGTTCTGTTTTTTAGGAAACGCATGGATACTTACGAGGCAACGAAACCCACCAGCGAGCGTCTTAAAGAAAGCGTACGAAGCTATAAAAGATAACAATATCGATCAATCTCATTTCTTAAAAACAGATCAGACCAACTGTATAATTGAAGACCGTCAATAGCTTAGCAATTTATGTAAAAATATTTCCACTTCTACGTCAGTAAATAAGTAGTCGAAAAATAATATTTTCTTAGCATTTAATATTTGATAAGGTAAAATAATACAACGCCTAATTATGTTATAAAAGATAAACATACAAAAAAAAAAAATATTATTATAGGATATAATAGGAGGGTATGTCGTTTTTCTCTGCCAAAAATTGTATTATTTAGAGATTATTCAAAATAATGTACTTTTTTAATTCAAAATAAATACAGTTACAATTGTTACATAGAGAGTTAAATACAGTATTGTTAAAGTTCCTGAATTTTTATTATTTCAGCCAAGTAGTGCAATAATTTAGTTGTAGGGCACCTTTCCCCTCTGGGTCTTAAGCAGGGTCACAGTCTAGTAAACCACAACTAGACTGTAGTAAAGTACCATACTAATGCCTATTTTTGCAATGCGCCAAGTGTTATGAGGATATAAAGAGGCAGTACCGTTACAGGCCATAAAGCATTCCATCTTAGTCATCAGCGGTAACAATCTTTTATATATATTATAGGTTGCAGTGATCTCAAGCTACTTTTTAACTATAATGTTATAAAAATTAGAATTTAGTACAACCTATCGCCTTTAATATTTTTAGATTTTATTAGTTCTCAGTATTTTATTAATGAATAATAAAACATCGTTATATTGTAAAACAGTATTTAGGCTACCGAGCATTGCCCGGTGTTAGAAAAATACATTTAATCAAAATCGTAAGAGCCGTTTTCGCAGAATCAATGACATATGTATATTATAGAAGATTTGCTCACATATGTATACATTATATTCTTTAAATGCAAAATGAAATGAGCTTTAAATGCATAATTTATAATTGCCACTGTGGTCGTCCTTTCCTCGAATAAAAATCAAAATTATACAGAAAATTTGTACTAAAATAGGCTACCTAATTATCATTATATAGGGTCTCCAGTCTCCAGTTCTCAACGCCCACCATACAAAACATTGCAGCATTGTGCTGCAAATTTTCTAAATAAATTAAAAATGATATCACGTTGACCGGTGGCTTAGTGACCAATTTTTAACCACCATAGGATTTAAAAATTCTGGGACAAAATCGCACGGTATTATATTTTTTTCGAAGTACGCGTACGAAAAGAAAGACTGTTAGAATGGTTAGACTGACTGCTAGAATGCGAAAGGTCTTACTACTTGTGGTCTAACATAAAATTTGCGATCCTTATCACTTCGAAATATGAGAAAGTTTCCATGTGATAGTCTCCGTATTATGCGATCTCACAATAAGCGTGGGTCATGACTGTCATCAGTGTTTTTTTAAGGGTAGGGTGACAAACGAGCACACAGAGTGTACATGGACGGCGGTGAAAAGCTGGAATGAAATAAAAATCAAATATCTATTTAATTTTTTTATCAATGAAACAATGTCTATATTATTTGTAAAGTAAAGTTATTGTAAAAGCGTTTCTACTTTGTTAAGAAATGCACATTTCATTATTGGACAAACATGATAAGAGTATCTTTCAAAAATCAGATACAAAATATATAAATAATAATATTGCAAGTCTTAAAATACGTATATATTGTACATTATTTTATTGAGAAAACATTTGTAGACTTAGTAAAATATACTAACATAATTATAATCTGTTTTAAGGCATATTTATTAACAGGTTATGTATTACATAACAAAATCGTTACAATAAAAATTGTACATTGAAAATTTCTGAAGCTAATTTTACTTTGCTAACGTAAAAATAAATTAACATTTTTCAATTATTTCGTATTTTACACGTCACAAATCTAGAATCGCGTTACACTTCAATTTCTGTAACATTTATGTTAAAATAACATTAGAATATAAAAAAATATAACCATTTTTATGACAACAGCCTAAACAATGCTCATAATATGACTAAATATACTACGTAGGGGTACTATCATCAGAATGCCAACTTTTTCTATGTTCTTTGGTAGCCTCGTCGTAAGTCGGTGGAGGAGGCAAGTGGTCACTTTTGGTCTTTGCTGGCAGCTTTGCCGCCGCAGCCAGGCGATCTTCTTCCGCCTCTTCAGGTATGGAGTCACGACGACGTGCGTCGAATTCAGCGAGTGCCGGTTGAGATATGTTATTGCGTTGTGTGAGCTTCGGAGCGCTGTTGGCCAACTGAAACGTAAAAAAGGAAGTTACAATCGACTTATTAAATGTTTAATAAAGCTAAACTAAAGATTACAAGAATTACACAAAAATAATTTCACCGATTGTAGTGATTTTAACAATATGAATTGTATTTGTAAACAGCTTCTGTATTTCCCTTTGGTTTTTCTTATTGCGTTTTTTAATGTTGCGGATTCACATTGTATTGGTTTGTTTAATTCGGGTTTCTAATATAGTTTAGCCGTAACGTTAATAAATATAAAGGCATTTAAAAATTTTATGTGTCAGTTTTATTGTACCAAAAACCGAACCGTGTGTATTCTTCGTGATATTCTAAGCCATCAAAAACATAACTTGTAAAAAAAGCCAAGTCTCGCAACTCAGTTCTTCTACCGTAAAAAGCTGTGAGATCCATGTAATAGCAAGATAGATTGACTTGGCAATCGCATGAAAACGCAATATATCTCACAAGCAATACATATTATATTAAATTAGATTGTTTAGTGGATAGATAGGTGGACTGTGTGCTCGTTTGTCACCCTTATCCTTTAAAAAAAAAAAAAGAATTACCTCTGTTAGTGGGACAAAACAAACCTCTATATCTGGGATTACTTCTTTCGATTTTATCGTCATAATTGCCTCTATAATTGAGACAGGGAGTGTATTTTACCTCTTTTACTGAGACTATATTTTAGGGATTAGTTCTTTCGATTTTATTCGTTATAATTATCTCTATGATTGAGACAGCGAGTAAAACTACTTTTTTTACTGAGACTATATGTTATGTACCGTTTTGTTTACTAATTCTTATCCTACCCGCAAATGCCGCACTTGGCTAATTGTGTAAAAGTGACCTCCAGTTTTAGTTTGGTTTTGCTATCGTCCGGATGTTTATGTATTATATTTACAAAATACGTTATTTTCTCTACAACTGGAATAACCTCTATTCTAACATATATTGATGGAACCATTTGTAAATGAGACAGATGTTTATTTATACCTGAATATCTGAGACACTGGTTAAGTGGAATATCTCTTTAAGTAAAACTAAGTTGCAGGTCCCTTAAGAACGCAGTTATCCAGGTTTCACTATATATACATATTTTTACAGGTATGCTTATGTCTACTAAGTATCTTGAGCTAGTTTTTATCATGTTTCTCTAAATGATTGTACACAAGGAGGGAAAAAATCGGAAGGAAAATAATATATATGAATTCCGGTTATCCACTCTGTCTGGAGGGAATAGATGAACACGCGTTTCCGAGTGTCCACCCTAGGGTGGATTTTTTAGGGTGGATAAACGGAATAACCCCCCGGACTGCATTATACCATGACAGAATCCTTTCTCTAATTATATCGAAATGTTCGATATAACAAAAGATTCTGTCGAAATAATGTTATTATAGATAATGTATGATAATGTATATTATATGAAAACGGAAATAATACTAGGTTCCTTTTCGATTACAGCACATGCCGATATGTGAATATTGATTTTATTAAAAATCAGCTATGATGAAATTAGAAAAAAAATCTAGCATATTATACAACATACAATTGCACATATAAATATTCTATTTTTAAAAACACGATTTCAATAAAAAATATTTTTTATAAAAACACAGCAAAATTCTATGAAATTAAAAAAAAATACCTTCTCGATTCTCGAACAGTTTTAGATGCCAATGCACGGAAACAAATGCTCTATTTACTCAACAAAAGCCAATACAAATAAGGCGGAACCTTGCTTACGAATTTAGTCGTAATTTCTATTTGCCTTCTTTATCTGTGACTTATTAATGCAAATTTATTGCGTTAATTTAAAACTGTTCGTTATCTAATAACGTATATAATACATGAATTGTATGTACAATATAATTAGAAGCACAATTTATATTATTACATTTGTTGTACCATAAAATGTCCGGTTTGTATGTTCAATAATAAAAGGCATAAATTATATTTTAACAACAAGAGGGGAAAAAAGATTGTGCTTATATTTTAAAACTTGAGAATGTGTTAAGTAGGTAAAGATTTAATATATGTTATGAACTTTCATGGTTTGAAAATATATAATTATGATATGGTATAGGCTGATTTTGACATAGACGAAGGATCTTCATTATATAAAGGTTAAGAAATATAAAATGGCTTATTTCCAATCTTAACAAAATTAATTTTTACTTTTTAGTTCTTTTTTATTAACAGCTAATTAAAGTTAATTTTTAAAATAAAAATTTCGTTTATTTATTTACCTTGTAAGGATTATGCGTTGGTCTATTTGAAGTAGACAATACTGGGTTAGATATGTGACCCCTTCCTTGTTGATGGGTGATCTCTAGCGCTGACCGAAGTAAATCGACCTTCGACGCCGAGCCTTGCGGAGTCTTGAGCAAAATCTCAATGTTGCTGCAGCGTCTCTGACTGTTGCTGCCGCTGCGGCTTCTACACAACTCGTTGATATCCCCTTGTGATAGCTGGAAGGGCATAATAACGTAAAGAAACGTGGTACAACATACGTCCCGCGGCTAAACTTTCTTTGTTTAACCTACTTTAAAACGAGAGGCCTTCGCTTCAAAATAGACTGAATAAAAGAGATATAGCTACGTTAACCAAGCGAAAGATTGGTAACATTATAATCATCACAGCTCAATGGCCTCTACTGAACATAAGCTTATCAAGTAGACTGCCACAAAGCTGAATCCTGAGCCACTTACACCAGCTCCCAGCATATTTCACAAAGTCATCATTCACATCTAATCTAATAGGGTTTGGCATTACAATGCGCAATGTACAATGCTGCTACGAGGTTGTCACTTGATAACATTTCCTCCACCAAGTACCAGCATTATATTAGAGCTAATATCTTTCTGATACTACGAGATGACATTCTCTTTAAACACTTTAAAGACAACCGAGATGAAATAGACACAAAAATATTTTTTGCAAAAACATTTCTTGTGAATATATCGTAGTCGACTGCATATAAATTCAAACAAAGTTGGCTCCAGATGCGTCGTCACCACTGAGGACTAAGATGGAATACCTCAAAGCATGTAATTATGCTGGTTCTTTCTAACCTTCCGACTGGAACACCGTAGTGAACAAATTTCTAATTGAATAAAAGAACGGTGGAATAAAATTTATTTTATTTATCAGACTTGTCCGACTGTCATAATCAACAACACTCGTTTCATTTTAGCATGTCACTGATTTGTAACGATTTAATCGAATTACAAATCAATGTCATGCTAAATGTAATGTTGTGTAATTTAGTAATTTTAAAAATTACAAATTTAAACAAATTTTTACGAATTTTATCGCCTTTATTTAAATTGAGAAAAGAACCAGCCCTCTTATCACCAGCAGCGACGACCAGCCGCGGATGGAGTTCCTTTAGGAACTTCACCGCACGTGGATCCCACGGACCGATAGTCTCAACAGCAAATGGCACAAATATGTAGTCATCTCTCAGAGACTCATATTTGCGCCACTTACTCAGTTCAGCTGCCTCTGATGCCGCCCCGGCTCTAAACGAGGTACCCCTGAGATGAGAGGCCACCAGAGTGTCTACACAAGTAGCATCCCACACTAGGGTTTTTCCTCTCTCCCAAGGGACCATTGTCATACCGTCGGGTCTCCTGCCATCGTCTCTAAATATTCCACAAGGCTCTAAAACCGAGGGAACATTTATAGAGACAAGAGCCCTTCGGATGACATCGTTCAAAGAATTGTGTCGTGAAAACCTACCAGCGCTTTTCTTACATGAAAGTCCATGGATCCCAAACTTGTCGATGCTGCTACCACATGGGCACTGATGGGGTTGACAAATCGCCGCCCCTAGTAGGATTCCTACGGCAATGCGCAAGCTTTCCCCATCAAGTAATGTGCCGAGATTACTTGATGGTAAAACGTGTAACCAGTGACTAGATTCCTTAGTCGAAACAGCTAGAAGGCGTGCCTTATCTTGGTCACTATGGAAATTATGAAACAAATCTTTCTACACGCCCTGTACCAACGGAATATCTCACTGTTTTTGTTGGTTAACTTCCAGTGGAACATTTTCACCAGGACAGAGCGTTTGCCATGTCTGCCCTGCCTCCGTAGCAAAGCATAGGTCTACTTTATTATTTAAAATTATCACTATGCACGGAAGCAAGGAAAGCAGGCAATGCAACGCTAGAAAGATTTCTCACACCAATGCCACCAAATTTTATAGGTAAAGTAGCTTGAGTCCAGGCTGTTGTATTTAAAGTTAAATTTAGAATTTTTTCTATAGCTATTTTAAGATTATTATCAATATCTTGTAAAATATCCGAACATTTCCAGACTGGACTCGAGCGGAGTAAGTATGTAAATCTAGGTACAAGAAGACAATATTTTAAAATAGTAAGAGCTATGTGGTGGTTTAATTTATACAATTTATCAAAGTGGTTTAAAAACTGATCAAATTTTGTTTTTAAAACAGGTTTAATACTGTCGCAAAACAACGGGGCATCTAGCAGGTATAGTGATTCCGTACTGACAGTTTTTATTCCTGGACAAATATGATTAAAATTTTGAATTAAAGTGTCTCTATGAGAAGTAGATAAATTATTGGAAAAAAATATTTCACATTTATTGCTCTTTGGTTCAAGACCAATATTTTTAAAATTTTGAAAAATATGAGTAAGATCACTGAGGACGTCATCTGCTCTACCTCCCAGTGTACCGTCGTCTAGGTAGCTTGGATTTCAAATTTGAAATAATTGGTTGAATTCCCAAACTGAAAAGTGCTGGACCCAGTGGGTCACCCTGCTGAACACCGACAGCAGAATCGATAACATGGTTTTCGTAAAACAAGTTAGTATTTTGACTGTAACATTGCCAAACGTAATGATAAATTTCGGGGGTATTATTAGCCACTTCTTTCAGCAAGGTTACCCTATCGATAGAGTTAAAAGCATTCCTTAGGTCAACCTTCACAAGAACATCTGCATCAGAGTTTGTTAAAAATGTACGCACTGAATGTACCGCCGCCTCACAGCCACCTCTAGTGCCAAAACCTAGTTGAGTAGGCTGAAATTTGGTCTTAAGGTTAGAGATTATGTGCGTGCAAGCTAATTTTAAAGTTAAACGTCGAAATGTGGAACCAACGGCAATAGGACGGATACCGTTATCCTTTTTTTTTATATATATATAATTCAATATAAGTATATAATTCAATTAAAAGTAAAATTTATCAGACTTAGTTGTGTGGTGTCAAAAAGGATTCCACACCACAGGTTTTCAGTCGGGACTTTAATTTACTCCAGGAACAACCGGACATAATATTATTATGTACTGATTATGAATAATAGTACTAATAAATAAATTTAGAAAAATTCTAATAAAAAATATCCGAATAAACATATATAAATTAAAATCAAATACAATAAGTAAATCATACTAAAGTGATCGGAACATATTATTAAAAATTTACTTACTCTAGCGCGTGAACTTCTACGCAAGGAGTGTAATGAACCTAAAGGATTAAAACGAGTGATAATATGTAGTCTCTCAAGTGAAATCATTGTTTCGGCATCCTTCCTCAGCGGTTCTCCGTTCAATTTGTCACCTTCTCCGCTTTCTAGAAAGATGTGAAGTAATTAATTACATAGTACTTTCAGAAATAACCTAATTAGATTGTTGAATACTTTCTTCTTCTTCATTAATCCTAAGTCCACCACTTTATATAAGGCTCTCCCGTTCCCGTTCTAGATATTTCTCCTAATCGTCACGCTTGGCAGGATTGACCATTGCAGTACCTTGTTTTTAACCGACTTCAAAAAGGAGGAGGTACGCAATTCGAGTGTATGTTTTTTTTTGTATGCATGTCACGCGATATCTTCGCAGATTTTGACCCAATTTAGATGAAAGGAAAAAGCGACTCTAGAAAAAGGCAAACATATCTATAGAATTTAGCCGTGTTTAGGCTATCTAGCGTCTATTTTACGTACCACCTAAAGAGTCAATCAATTTTTATTCGATAAAATAACATTACTTATAAAATGAAGCTAATGGCGCTATTTGCAAAGCAATTTCACTAGAAAGAAAATGTTGTCTTAAAATAAGTATTGTAATATTTATTTGCTATAAAATTAAATTTTTATCTTATATTTTATGCCGCACTGTTGGTTGAAAATTATTATATCAAATAAATCATTAATTGTGAAATATTCTAAATTTATATTTTTTTTTTATTAATCTCACCTGTATCCAGTTCACAAACTTCACGCATACTAGACATGTTAATTTTCCTCAACCAGAAATAATGTAAAATACCGTATAAGATGCCACCTAAGAACGCAATAAGGCCCATGTACCGAAAGGCTTCCCTAGTACCAAGTGAAGCTATGAGCAGACCACCTCCGAAACTGCCACTACCTCTTCCTGTGGACAACAAGGAATATTTAAACTACAAGAATTATATGATTTTTTAAAAGGTGGACGTCTTTAATTTCTTTGTATGTTTTTTTAGCATAAGGTGCTTCTTTGTCACACAGTCCACGTGATGCTAAGTGGATTCTGTAGTCCATAGACATCTGTCTGTGTCTCATCTATCTAAATATCTGACCTCGATTAAGAATCAAACTAAAGATGAAATGCCTCGTTTCCAGCAAAAAGAGTCTCCGGTTCTCTCACTCACCATACGAAACCCAGCAGCATCAAGCTGCTATTTCACGCTGCTATTCTGTGAGAGAATGCTCCTTCCTCGGTCGGACGCGACCCATTCGGGCTGCAACCATATCATAGTTACAACATATAAATTCTGATATTGTAACGCAATACTTCGAAGTTAATTAACCAATTTCACTAATATTATTTCGCTAGTATTACTTTTACATATGATACATTAATTTAAATATAATACAGTCCACTTCCACATCAATCAGTCCATTAGGTTAATATTGTTACGATTATATAATTTACGTACTTTTATTAATATTGCACATTTTTTTTTAAAGATATTTAATATATGTGATAGCAGTGCCAGATTCTAAAGCAGGCACTGCTATTAAGTACTCTAAGTTCTGACAGCCCAAGGCTAACTATGAATATGCCCCCCCCCCCCCCCTTCACCAGCCTGTTCTGTGTGCCTGCCCAGCCGACGAAAATATTTAATAGATATTTATATTTAACTTGCTTTCGACCCCGTGATTTCGCCCACATTAAATCAGATTTTCCTGATAGTAAGGTTCGTCCATCGCCCATGAAAAACTACAACACCAGGGAAATTGCAGGTGCGATGCCGGCCTTTTTAAAAGTAGTAAGCTCGTTTCTTGCCGGTGGTCGATTATTCCACAAAGAAGTCTTGCGAGGAAGAAAACTCCTAGTAAACAACATCGCACACTTATGGTGAACCGCTAAGCATCCAAATGGTGTTGATACGTGGAATTTGGCGGCTGGAATTGATCCGAACAATTTGTCTAAGTACTCCACATGGAAAATGTGATAGAAAAGCAATGGGATGCAACATCTCTTCGAAGCGCCAGTGCATCAAGCCGATCAGAAAGAACTCAGTCGTCGACGATTCGAGCCACTCTTCCACCTAGGATGACATTCGATATGTCGATGCCGAGGATTCCGATTCTGGCTGAGGCAGCATGTGAAGTGCCCTGAAATTGAGGAGATACGTAAAAGGGGTTCGTTTTAGCGGTAACCGCTCAAACTTATGTCTTCTGAAGTTTAAACTGGACTAAGGTCACCCTCAATCCGAGATTTTGTTTATTAAAGACTCAACTTAAGACATAAGTGTGTTCCGATTCTTGGACATGTTCTCTGACTAGACTAGGGATCGGGTGCATTAAAGCTGTCTTCCATTCCGTTCAGGATTACGCCTAGGGAGTATGAATACCGGAAAAGTCGCATTAGAACCGGTGTTAACTCCAGAGCACCCGTCTTTAGCACAATAGGAGGGATTCCATTAGGCCCACCCGACTTGTTGACGTCCAGGGAGAGGAGTGCTTTGCACACTGAACACTGTGTAAGCCGTACACCAGCATGGAGCAATCACACCGCAGGATGGTTAGCGGTGTATATCGACTTTCTCCTTTGCTGCAAGGGCCAGTGAGTCGTTCCTCCTGCAGAGATGGTTCAGATGGCTGACAGAAGTTGTCTGGGACAGCCTTGGCGAAACACCTTAATAAAATTAGAGGTAGAAAAGAAAGCTTGAGCAGTTTAAATATTTGAATCACGTCTAGTCAGTCAACGAAAGACGAAAAGTACCAAATAATTCAGTCTTATTTTTCCAATCTACTTATTTGTTTTGAACCAAAAATAAGGGACCATCCTAGGGTTTTGTACAAACAAGTAAAATGTTTGCGGCACTTACTCAATCATTTATTGAGAATATTATACCAAATTTGGACCTGAACATAGTGTGCTTGCAAAGGCAAGCTCAGCGCCCCCTCGATCCTTGCGCCTTAGGCTCCCGCCTGGTTAGCCTGTGGGTAAATCAGGCTCTGCATGATAGAGCCATGCTGCAGCTATATCAATAGTATAGTTGTAGTACGAATGGGCCGGCTCCACCGGGGAAGGATCACGCTCTTACAGAATACCAGCGTAAAATAGCAGCTTAACGCTGCTGTATTTCGTATGGTGAGTGTAAAGAACCAGATACTCCTTTTACTGGAAACGATGCATTCTATCTTAAACCTCACAGGTGAAAACGCATCTGCATTTTGATTCGTAGTTGAGGATGGATGTAGATATCTATGGGCCACAGTACACAGTTTTTGTCACCCGTATCCTATAAAAAATGTGGGGCGGCACGCTAGAAGGAGTGACGATCTGGTAAGACATGCAAGAAGTCGATGGATGCAGATGCCTCAGGGCCGTGCTTTGTAGCATTCCTGGATGGAGACCTATGTTTAGCAGTGGACTTGTGAAGGGTTGTAATGTTGATGATGATGGTTGTTGACGGCACTCGAAGACAACAGCAAGAAAAGAAATCAAGAGAGAAGAATTAATACTTCATTGAAGACTCCCCTCTGTGTATATAGTTAATTAGTCAAAAGCCGCATATGTAAATAGTTGAATACATTACTAGTGTAGTATATCTCAACATCAGTCAAATAGTTAATCAATACAGTCCACTTGCAATAGTGAAATCATACAGTCCTAATATTCTTGATCCATCGCCGCCCGTTAGAACCCAGAAGAAAAAAGGTAATTAAAGAAGAAAGAAGATAATCATAGAAGAAAGAAGATCATTATAGAAGATCTTCAAGGAAGAAAGAAGTTCGTCGACGAAGAGAGAAGATCGTCGGTACTAATTTCTTCCCCGTTTCTTATTACGTCTACGTCATATACGTCTATTGTCTGTTTCCAGACAATTTCTTGTTTCTTAACCGCGTTTACGCGGCCAAGTGGTTGCTCCCTAACGGTGCCAAACTGCGATCATCTGGTAACGCCCTTGCGGCGGGAACGGCGTCCAATACGTGCGTCTTTTTGAAGATGATCGGAAGCCGCAATGTTTGACGTCATGAGGAAGACAAGAAGCCAGAAGACACGGAATGACGACGAAATGCCGGTAGGAATGCGGATATTCGAGGAAGCACCCGCGTCCCCGTCCGATTATCTCGCGTTGGCACAAGCGCCCTCCGCCGCGCCCCAGGCCCCGCTCGCGCCCGCATCTATGCCCACGCCCGCGCCGGTGCCACCGCGCCCCGCTATGTCCGTGTCCACAACCGATCGCTTGGGAGAGGTTAGCGCATTCGCGCCGCGTACAGAGACGCTCGCCGCGATTATAGAAGATCTTCCGGTAACAGAGACTAGTTCGTTAGTGCGTACCATCGCGCCTGTAGCAGACGTTGTACATAGACCCGCGCCGCGCGCCCCGTCGGTCCGTTCAGTCCGTTCAGCCCGGTCGACAGCTAGCGCGATAGCAAAATTAAAACAAATCGAGTATAATACCGCGGAGGAACTAGCTGCAATTAGAAGGAAGCAATTGCAAATCGAAGAAGATCTCATCAAGAAGAAATACGCTAGGGACGTCGCTCAACTGCAAGAAGAAACGGGTAGGGATAGTTTAAACGAAGACGATTTAGTGGAAAATAGGGTACGCGTTGATAGGTGGTTAGAGAACGTGGAGACTGTGCGGGGGGAGCCGCCCTACCGCCCATCTCAGGCCACGCCCCGCATCGAGATAGAGCAGACCCCGCCGAGTAGGGGAACCGGTTACGACCACGCTGAAGATGCACAGGGGAGTTCGGTTGCGAATATCGATCAACCACGTCGCGTAGATACGATACAGAGGGACAATGGAGTTGCCGTAGAAATGAACCAGGTGGATCACCGTGTACGGGTTACGTCGCCGTCGCGCGTCCAACGCCGCACTCTATCGCCTATACCATCCATGCCATCGATAGATCGATAGGGCCCGCGACGTAAAGACGTTCACCGCCCAGGAGGACACCGGTAGTGCCTCGTGTATGTGCTGTGGGGGTGAACACCCAATCGCCAAATATAGGAAGCTGGCACAAATGGGTTTGGACGACCGGTGGAAGTGGGTAAGGGAAGATGGGGTGTGCTTTAGGTGTTTAAGCAGCATACACTGACGCCTACGTTGTAAGGCTAGGAAATGCGGCGTCGACGGCTGCAACGCCCCCCACCACGCCCTCCTTCAAACCCGCAAGGCCCGCACTCCTGAAGCGTCGGTAAAACCGGACGAAACCGTGCTCATCGCGTCGAATGTTAATAGTAGTGCGTCTCTGTTATTAAAAGTGTGCCCCATTACCGTGCGCGGACCGCGTGGTAAGGAAGTTGATACGTATGCGCTATTTGACGAAGGCTCTACCATATCATTAATCGACGATGACTTAGCTCGCGAGTTAGGAGGGGAAGGACCGGTAAAGCCGGTCAATATTAGAGGCGTAAATAATAGTCAACGCGAGGCCAATAGTAGGTTAGTAAATATAATACGTGGCAAGACGCGCAGTGAGATTTATAAAGTAAGCGCGCGAACAATAGCGGATTTAAAGATCTGTGAGTAGGGTGTGCTTACGGTTGAAGCACTTACGCGACTTACCGAGTTCGGTATCTTACGACGACCCGAAGCCGAGATTATTATTAGGCGCCGACAACTGTCATTTAATAATCACCCGTAATTTGAGAATAGGACGTCGAAGGCAGCACATAGCTACACGTACGTTGCTAGGGTGGGTAATTCAGGGAACCGTGCCGCGGTTAACGTGTAGGGAAGACAGCGAGACCGTATTACATGTAGCAAGCACTAGCGGACGGCCAGATAGGGACATTCGAACGTTTGTCATTCAGGACGAGGAGCTAACGGAACTCCTCAATCGGCAGTATGAGATAGATTCTATACGTATCTCGCTAAAGAGTAGGCTGCGACGGGAAGAGGAGCGCGCTGTCGACATATTCCAGCGCACCGTCAAGAAGGTCGGCGAGCAATACCAAGTTGGACTGCCATGGAAGGACGACAACGTACGGATGCCACCCAGCTATGAAATGGTAGCTCGAAGACTACAGGCGATTGAAAGGAAGATGGACCAGTCGCCGGAGTTTCGGGACGCCTACACAGCCCAAATAGATAACCTCCTGGCGAAAGGATACGCAAGGGAAACCGAGGGGACGGAGAGAGAGGACCCCAAGAGCTGGGACCTGCCACACTTCGCAGTGCGGAACCCGAACAAGCCAGGGAAGACGAGAGTAGTGTTCGACGCGGCAGCGCGCGCATCCGGTAGATGTCTTAATGATTATTTACTAATACTTATTACGGAAATTATTACTAATGACTTATTACGGAACTTACCGTGCATACTGTTTAGGTTTAGAGAGAACGAGATAGCTGTGTCAGTGGATTTAAGAGAAATGTTCTTACGTGTGAAAATCGACCGGCGCGACCAACCCGCGCAATTGTTTCTCTGGCGAGGAAACGAGCGACACAGCCCACCGCGGGGGTACGTTATGACGTCAATGATTTTCGGCGCAAGGAGCTCGCCGTTTCTCGCACATAGTGTTAGAGATTATAACGCGTCCGCACACGCAGAGGCATACCCGTTGGCACTTAGCGCTATCGTACGTAGTCATTATATGGACGACTATTTAGACAGTTATGCAACGGTAGAGGAAGCGGTAAACACGACAAGGCAGGTTACGGAAGTGCACCAGAAGGCCGGTTTCACCTTGGCTGCTGGAATTCTAATCACGCAGCCCTATTGGAAGACAAGCCGGCGGAACTACTGGTGAGCAAGCCTAAGGAAGTGGGCTTAAGGCAAGACAGCCCGGGCAGAACCCTAGGGTTGTTATGGATGGCCGACGAAGACGCCCTAACCTTCAACACATCGATGAATAGGGTGCCGCAGGAAGTAAAGGCGCTACAGCGACCACCGACCTAGAGGGAAGCATTAAGCGCAGTCATGTCGGTGTTTGACCCGCTCGGACTGCTCAGCTACCTCACCATCACCGCCAAGATCCTGCTACAAGACCTATGGCGTATGAAGAAGGTTGGATGGGATGACGAACTACCCGAGGAGGCAGCGGATGAGTTCCAGAGGTGGCTGCGAGTGGACGACTGCGACTGCCAAGGTGCTATGCTCCAACGGGGGGAGTGATAGAGCGTCAACTTCACATAATTTAACGACGCAAGCGAACGTACGTATGCATCCGCGGCATATTGGCGTATACGATACAGCGACGGAACAGTTAGGGTACAATTTGTGGCGGCCAAGGCGAAAGTCGCTCCGATTAAGGCGCAGAGTATACCGCAACTAGAGTTGCAGGCGAATTTGATAGGCGCGCGACTCGCGGAATTCGTACAAGGCGAACACAGAGTGGTAGCAGACAGGGTCGTATATTGGACAGACTCTACTATGGCACTCCACTGGATACAAAATGATACGGCGCGTTACACTCGATACGTGGCTCATCTGCTAGGGGAGATAGCTGAAAAGACATCACCCGAGCAATGGAGGTGGACACCGACTGCGGAGAACATAGCAGATCAGACAACGCGCATGAACTTCGTGACCAAAGAAGAAAGCAACCAATGGTTCACAGGACCGTCATTTCTTTACGAGGACGAAGACAGATGGCCTCACCGGGAGGAAGAGAAGGCAGGGGATAATGAAGAGTTGGAGGAAATCGTGGCGCACCAGAGCGACACCAAGGACGCTAGTGACGCTACACACCTGCCAGACATAGAACGATTCTCTTCCTACGAGAGATTGATCAGGGCCACAGCAAGAGTACTGCAGTTCGTCGATGCAATAAGAGGAAGGGCATAAGGACTAACATTGCAGCACATCCAGAGGGCAGAGCGGATGTGGATAGAACACAGTCAACTCGAGAGCTTCGCTGAAGACATCAACCGCCTTCAGCGGGGGAAGAACCTGGCCACCGGCAGCGCATTTAGGAAGCTCGACCCCATATTGGATGATGGAATGCTACGAGCCAGGGGAAAAATCGACGCAGCCGTCGTGGACGGCCAGATGAAGAGACCCATTGTTTAGGCCCAATCATAGTCATTTGAAACGCCATCCAATCGCGTTGACTAAGCGAATCGCCCGATGGTGTGAGGTGACGTGCGGTCGCCGGGAGGGGGCAGCGGTATGCAGCTTCCCGGCGTTCGGCGCTCGTGGGTGACGAACAGTAGCAGTAACAGTAATTCCGGCAATTGTATAGTGGTTGCGTGTTAAAGTGCATTTTGCAATATTTAACTTGCTTGTGTGACGTGGAACCTCGCGCGCACGCCGAGTAGAGATACGGTATGGAATTTGAAGCTCGCATTCCATTTCAAGGATGTGGCCCGGTTAATAGTTTTCGGAAGTGATTGAATGTAGTGCCGTGACTAGGACGGCGCGGACGTGTCCCGTATAACCTCTATATAATGTCGGTTTTGTTAGCAAATTTATGCAACGACAAGGAGTTTGTGGAGTCTAGAAAAATAGACGCCGGGTCGATTAATTGTTTGGAAGTTAATGTCTAATTGTACCGTCGCGTTAAGAGCCTTTTGTGTGTTGACTCGGTAGTTAGTTGCGTGTTAGCTAGGCTGATTTTGAATTCTTATTGCGGCGTAGTATTTAATATAATACGAAGGAATTTAGTTTGTTGTTTGGGAACGCTGAACTTTGAGACTCGAGAAGTGGCCGCGTTCGATCCCGTGTTTGTAAAGTTGTGCTACGTGAACGCGGAACCTTGAATATTGAACTTTGGACTACTGTTCGTTACTTGTGTCGGGTGCCACATGTTTGATTTCGATGAACGTTGAATTGGTTGACTTTGAAGTTAGTTAAATGTACAATAAAGTTGTCCATTGGTGAAGTCCGCTGGAGTAATACAACATAGTGGGGCAGCATCGGACCAGGCTGCTGCCCGGTCACCTCAGCTGGGTCAGGTCACATAAATAAACACTACTACACACCACTTACATGCACCTACACCTACCTACCGCCTGACCGAGCCTTGGGGCAGTCTTAGCTTCGGAACCAGGTACGCACTATTTGTTTACCTAGCCTTATATCTATTGTATAGAATGATAAGTCTCCATAGGCCATTGGGCCCCCTCCCTCTGCTGCCCGTCGATAGGATTACTCATGGGCCCTAGTCCCATCAACCTTTGTTGGAGCAGTTAGGGGCGTGTACACCCATCATACTGAACGGACGCCACCAATTCGTGAAGCTGCTTGTGGAGAAGGCGCATCAGGAAGCAAGCCACGCCAACAGATTGAGGATGGTCAACGACCTACGCACCATATTTCATATCCTCCGATTACGCCCTACCGTACGAGAAGCGGAGCGGAGATGTCTGCGATGCAGGGTATGCAAGGCGACACCACGGCCTGCGGTTACAGGAGACCTACCACCCGAACGGTTAGGGGCGTTTGCGCGACCGTTTACGTACACCGGAGTCGACTATTTCGGGATCTCTGATAGTAACGATAGAACGACGACACGAAAAGCGGTGGGTAGCACTATTCACGTGCTTAACGACGCGCGCGGTTCATTTATAGCTAGTTTACTCCCTAACAACGGACTCGGCGATATCGGCATTGCGACGCATGGCGGCTAGGCGTGGGTGGCCACGGGTCATATACTCCGACAATGGCACAAATTTTCATGGAGCAAATACAGAACTGCAACGGGCGATGGAAGAGTGTGTACCGCAGCTGAAGGACTACGCGCTGACTCAGCGAACAGAATGGAAATTCATCGCACCGGGCGCGCCTAATCAGGGAGGCGCATGGGAGAGTCTCGCGCGCTCAGTGAAGACCACACTCGAAGCCACTCTACATCAGAAGAGCCCACGGGAGGAGACGCTAGCGACGCTCCTGACAGAAGCAGAAAATACAGTCAACTCTCGACCGTTGACGCACGTACCGGTCAACATCAACGACGAAGAGGCGTTGACACCCAACCACTTGATCCTGTTGGGACCATCGGGCCTGCCAGTCACCGCGCCGTGCACACCCATCGATTGTCGGGCATGGAGAGCGGCGCAGGCGCTCGCTGATGAGTACTGAAGGTGCTGGGTGAAAGAGTACCTGCCGACGCTGGTTGCTCGCGGGGACTCCCGAGACACTCAGCAGCGCGAAATACAAGAACAGGACCTCGTCGTGGTTGCGGACGGTAACCTACCAAGGAACGTGTGGCCGCGGGGGGTCGTCACGAAGACATTTCCTGGACCGGACGGTGTGGTGCGCAACGTCGAGGTCAGGACCAGGGGCGGGGTACTGCGGCGTCCAGTCAGGAAGATAGCCATCCTCCCGAGGGAGGCTTAGGCTCGCAGGCTACGCCGGGGAGAGGATGTTACGGACGACGAGGAGAGCCGCCGCCCCGTCGCCCCTTCATACCCCGTTGCGCTACGCGCACCCCGCACACCGCCAGCAGATCATGCGATGTCGCCGACCAATCAGCGTACGGCATCATCTCACGACGCTACTCACATACTGAGACGCTCTCTTGCGAGATATAAGAAAGGCGTTTTGGTCTGTGAGCTGTTCATTTCGGAAGCGGCACTCGAAGACAACAGCAAGAGAAGAAATCAAGAGAGAAGAATTAGTACTCCATTGAAGACTCCCCTCAGTGTATATAGTTAATTAGTGAAAAGCCGCATATGTAAATAGTTGAATACATTATAGTCTACAGTAGCATCTTTCTTTTAAGAAGTCAGTGTAGTATATCTCAACATCAGTCAAATAGCTAATCAATACAGTCCACTTGCAATAGTAAAATCATACAGTCCACTTCTGTCCCTAATAATGGTGATTTAATAAATTACAGTTAACAGGTAACAGTTTTATTATCATTAATGATTTTAACGAAATTTTCTTAAATCATTTCAAAAGTTCCATAGGGAAACTTTTGTAAGCAAAAGAAATAAACAACTACCGAACGAGGCGACGAATCTTTCAGTTATCAATCAAAACTTAACTGCGCAGTATTATAGTGCGGCGTTTCCATTACGTTATGTACTTGATGTAACGGTCATAGTCGTATAAGTGCTAAGAATAAAGAAATCTTTCAATACACTATTCGATAAATAAAGAAGCAAGTACATACACAAAATAATAAAACATTCAGAACTAAAAACTAAGTTCATAATGTTTTTGTAAAAAAATCCGCCTCGGTTGAGATTCAAACAAGAGACAGAATAAAGATACGTTGCGGTCGTCACTTTATTTTTAAATAATGTAATAACTGATAATATTGACGATGATAATAATTTATATTTATACTTATACTTACACGATGTTACAATAACACTGGTATATATATGGTAACATATGGGAGCAATATCAAATTAATCTTTAGCGATTTTCTGTCCCATGTAGTTTAATTTTTTTCTGTGGGTCTTTAGTAAATTTTGAGCAACAATTTTTTTTTGTTAAGCTATTTAAAAATCATCATCAATACAATCTCTCACAGAATCATAGTTGATAATTTGACTCTCCAAATAATTGTTACGAAACACAATCTTGATCCACCTATATCCAGCGACTTCTTCTATGTTTTGCTAGGCTGTCACTCTTATCTAATAAATATAATATTATACTCTATGTATTTATATGGATACCACTTACCCAAACTAAAATGTGCCATCCCTAACACGCCAATGAGTGTTGCCAACAGGCTTTTCGGAGCCAGCATGGCGCAGTAAGTAGCTGCCGCGACCCACATTAAGTGCACCGATAATGATTCCATGGCTTCAAACGGAAAACACCACCAGGAGTTTCTGAAAATTAATTTTACCTTAAAATTATTGGAATAAAACAGCCAAAATAACAAAACAAAAATCTTAATTTGATGACAAGAATTTATTCCTAGTAAGAAACAAACAATCCAGAGAGGATGATTTTTTTTATAGTATAGGGTGACAAACGAGCACACAGTCCACCTGATGGTAAGTGGTTGCTGTGGCCCATAGACATCTACATTTATCCTCGTTTGCGAATCAAAATGCAGATACGTTGCCACCCGTGAGGACTAAGATGGAATGCCTCGTTTCCAGTAAAAACGGTCTCCGGTTCTCTATTATATATTATCCGGTTATATATTATTGCCATGACGATAAAAGAAACTGAAATAGGAGATGGGTAGCATCCTCCCGATAGCAATTCTAAAATAATAAAAAAACTGCGGTTGGCATCCGCCTGTCAAACTTGGGAACTATGGCAGAGGCAACAATGGCGGAGGCCTCTGTACAGCAATGGGCTTTGATAGGTTCTAATGATGTTAACGCTCATTAAAAGGATGACAAGATAATCTGGTAGATATATTGTATTTCACTACAATTATCAACATGATCATAATTCCAGCCTCGATCTAAAGAGGCCTCTGCCAAACTCAGGCGCCGAAAACAAATAGCTTCAAAGCACCGCACTACGCTGCGCTTGAAGATTCAAGACTCCCATTCAAAAAAAAAGCTATGCACTATAGCCGTTTTATTTTGCGGTTAAAATGTTAATTTAAACTTAATGATAAAAGATATGCAATATAATTATTATAGATACAATGACGTTCATAGGTCTTATTTGTACGAGTATTATTTGTTTTTATATGGATTTTTATGATGGTTAATTCATTATTTATGCATTCATTCATTCAGTTACTACAACTCCTTGAAACTCCTCTGCTGAACATAAGCTTTCTCCTATTAATAAAATATAAAAAACATTTTCCAGTCGAAAATACGTGAAATTAAATGAGCTGAATAATGCGCTCATGTATGAGTATACGAGTGTAAAGACAAAAATTACATAAAAGAACACAAATTAAAATAGATGATCTTTTAGGCTTTCAGTCTTAGTAATTTTTTTCAAGATAACATTATAGCTTACACCAATTGATAGAACTGATAGCGAAGATAGCTCATCTTGCTTGTCAAGGCTTTAATCGATTTTAACTTGAAGAAACTTTTAGCAGAAACTGTACCCATTTGAACTGGAGCATGATTCTGATTGTTATATAAACATTTGAATATACTTCTTACAAATTATTTTCTAATATGTACTGGATAAGTTGTCTTGCGTCAGATTATATGTATAGTTTTTTGATTGTATTCTTTTCTCTTTTAATTGGGACTCAATTTCGTAACTGGTTTTTTACAAACCATCAAGCTTAGCACCGCGTTATTTAAATAGTGTATTAAGGAATTCTTGAATTCAGCTACAAAATGAACATATTTCCGTAGTTTAATTATTTTGTTTACACGCAGTAAAATCTCATACGACACGTGTATTGCAACAACTAACTCAAAAGTTAACATTTCATTCAAAACTGCTTCCCAGTTACTTAGACTTTCGGAATAATCTGTTTTATTTTTCAAGTCCTATATAACATCACCGATTCTACTCTCCCTTTGTAATTCAGACAGAGATTTTAACATTAAAAAAAACTTTAACGTTAAACAGAAGGAAATGGAGGCAGTTCACATATATAAATCGTACAAGGACAAGTATCCAAACGTAAAATATTTGTTTTAGAGTATAGAAACACTTGTACAGTGCTGAACTGAACCCTCGGTATTGCAGTGCCGTAGCCAAACGCTAAGCCTTTGCGCTACAGAGTCGTCATTAATTTTACTTTAACTTAAATGATATAATTGTACATCTTCTATTTTTTGTTTTTATACATATTTTGACCTAGTGATCGTTGATATAATAATTGTGGGAATTCGCTTTACTTCCTTTGCAAGGCCACCACAGGCGCGAGACCTTTGGCGGTCACCAACGTCGCCCAAATCGCCAACGCCTACCGCCGTCACTGGCTTCTCTCATCTATCCACGATTAAGAATCAAAATGAAGTTTCATTTGTTACCCCTGCGAACTAAGATGAAATGCTCAGGTTCTCTACACTCACCATACGAAAGACAGCAGCATTAAGCTGCTATTTTACATTGGTATTCTATGAGAGCGTGGTCATTCCCCGGTCGAGCCCACCCATTCGTGCTACAACCATAATATAGCTGCAGCGTGGCTCTACCGCGTATGAAAACGCGGTGATTAATATTGTATATTAATATATATAGGTAATGGCTGCTTTTTACACATTTTAAAAAATCTGCTTATATTTTAACATTATTTGACGGACCATACAACATAACATTTTAAAACCACACACTGCATTGTGCCACAGGATATTTTTAAATAAATAGATACGCGAACAAATCGCGAAGTAGTCCGTCGCAAATGTTCAGATGCGAGGGTCCGCCCACGGCGTAACATTGTACTCATAAACTTGACAATGCATTATCGCTACAAGTTGATACATTCATTACCACGCTAGTAGAGTTTAACGCAAAAGGTTAAAATTATTTACCTTCCGGCTAATACAACTGACTTATAATATTTACTATAAAATATTCTTATAAAATTCTACAGTAAGACGATTATTATTAACCATTATGGGATGTAAAGTCAGCTAGATATCCGGCTTTCCCAGGCAAGGTTAAGTTATCAGAATAAGCAAGTTTTGATTTTTGACAGCTCGATAGCGCAGTCCCGCGAGTTCAAAACTCGCACGGAGTGTTTGTATGGCCTACAAATAATTGTTAAATGTTTGCATGTATGTCTATCTGCAAAAACATATAGGTGCCCATATTAGAATTTTAAAAGAGATTAATGAAAAAAATAATAAAAGTGTATGTTAGCTTGAACAGAACCTTGATAGTGATAGAACAGCAATTGTACATAAATTATACCCCACAAAATATTGTCCGTAAATTAAATGAATTTGTTATATAATATTATTTTTTTTTACTAATAATAAATATTTAGTTCACAGATAGATGTCGAGAAATTTATTGTTGCTAATTTTATTTAATAGACTTCGAACAGAAGTTTATCGACGCTCTAAAATAAATAATTTATTTGTAACAATGGACAAAGAAAACATCCCTAAAGTAAATATCCACATGACAAGATCATATTCCAATTGTTGTTATTTTCAGAGAACACGTTGTCTGTCATATCTGATAAGTGTGCTATTGTAATGTCATTAATCGTTATATGATCGGCTTCGTTGTAATATTTGTAAGATAGTGTAGACTATGACACTGATATTATTGTGATACTAATTTAGTGCTTATTGCTTTTGTTTTAAATATAGTTTCGAATAATTTTGCCACAAAATGTCTAATTTAGGTACTTACTCGATAAAGGAGTAGCCAACAAGCCTAGCAGCGTGGGAAAAGAACGCGACAATGATGACGTTGACGTGGCCGATGCGGGCGGTGATGGCATCCGCTCCGTAGAGGAACGGGATGCTGCTCAGTGTGCCCACGGTCACGGTTATTCCTGGATATTAGTTGCTCTTGAGACAATAAACAGTTATAATCAAAGTAATGAACATATAATGTCACTTTACTTAGCAACAATTGCTTCTACGGTTTTACTTTTTAAGTTTTTACGAAAGATTATTTTTAAAGAACTACTTGTCTGATGTTATCCAAATCAATTTTCCATAATAACTGGCTACTTACCAAGTAAAAAATTCGGTGCTCCCAATTCCTTTAGATATAAAAATAAGTATGATTCAATGAAACCCCAAAAATTTCCTAAAGCGAATAGGAAGAAGATAAATATAATAATATGCGGCATTTTGATAATGTTTATTAAGTCGCGTAACAAATTATCGGCTGGCAACTTGGCTCCCAGTGGCATTGCAGCTACAGTGACTGCTGATATTAGAAGTAAAATATCGTAGGTATAAAAAGCAGCTGAGTAGTCTGTATAACCTGTAATAAACCGATGTAAACATTCAGTATGGTATATTGACATTGAAGATAACGATTAAGATATTCGAACACATACCAACTTGTTTACTCCTCATATCTATAAGCATACCAGTGATAGGTGAAAATATCGCCATTCCAATGCTAGAAAACAATCTTTCCCTACCAAAGTCACCACCGTATTTTTGAATCATCGTCAAAGCTATCGGATCCATTATCGTGACGCCTGCTGACAGCATTATAGTACCCATGAATCTCAGGAAGAAATAAATGTAGAAAGTTTTGTCATCACTTTCTTTGTAATCGGGTGGACAAATATCTGGGCCACCCTTCCTGGAAATATATAAGCACGAATACATTTATAGCCAATATACAAATATAGTAAAATTTTATAAAATTAGGTCGTACACTATTACCTGAAATCACATTTTTGAACCATACAATCCGCAGAAAGCGATTCAAGACGTTGCTGTGACAATTTTGTCATATTATGTAACATAACAAGACCCCCGCATCTCAGATCCTCTTTATCTAGAGCAGTTATATTAACCCCTTGCGCTATTAATAACTTCTCGCCAAATCTGGATCGAAAATCCGTTACTGTGTCATTATCATCCTGAAAAAATATTATTCTATAACCTTATGCGTTCTTTAGTAATATCGTATGATAACTGTATATATATAATATCTTTATTACAAAAAATTGTTTCTAATTTGTCTCAGGCTAAAACATGAGTCTGTTTCAAGAAAAAAGTCCCGTGGAAAATAAGCAAACTATAAAGCGTAAAGTATGGAATTTCCCAGCAATCGACAAATTTTACGAAAACTGTGGCGACGCGGATAAGGGACTTCTTGTAACAAAGACGACGTCTTTAAAGCCGAGATTTACCAAAAGTAGTACTAAGACCGAGTATAGTTTTTAAATAAATTTTGTTAATTGAATAATAATAATTGAAATGTCAGATAGATATTATACGTACGTAGTAAGGAATCATTATGATTTCTTTATGTTTTAATTTACATTAAACAGCAATTAACATGAGTAAAAGTACAAAAAGCAGAAGAATTTGAAAGTTTCATAATTTAGAGTAGTGATATAAATGTGTATTTAGTACAAACCCGCTCCATTTCGATTCCAAGTTGCTCTTTGGGTTCTCCTAAATCGTCGTGAACTTCTATCAGAAAGAATGCTGCATCGTTGTAATCTTCATCGTTATCTGTCATGTTTAGATAACTAAAAAAATAATCGTACTATGTTTAAAGTTCTTAATTTAAATTATTTGTTGTTTTTTTCATTCAGTACAAGCAACGGAAAATCACTTTTTCTGTTATCTTTGTTTTCAAAGTAACAAAAAAGTCCTGCAGAGTTTGTGCAAAAGTCTTTTTGAAAGTATTAATAGTCACAAAATAACTTTTAAAACAGTTGCTGCGCTGCCTCGTTGGTCTACTGGTCGTAAGCGCGACTGCTGACCTTGTGATCATGGGTTCGGATCCTGGCTCGGACCTAAGTCATTTTAGAATAGAATAGAATATTTTTTTATCAAATATATATTACATGTGTAATTCTTATTGAAAGTAATTTTTTACTTTAACACTGGTTCGAAAAAAACCCTCTGTCCTGGGAAGAACCAGCAAGAAACCCAGCGGGACTTTTAAATTAATTGAAACCTTTAATTGGATTTTTCTGTCTGGAAATTCTCAGTAGCGGCCTGGAGTCAGAAAGTTGGTAATATTTTGCAAGCGTGAGGGAATAGAGAGTGCAACCGTGCATGGACACGCTCTCGTGCACTATAGACCTGTCAGATGGCTAGTCTCCGCGGAGACTGGCCAGCGTTGTCGAAATCCGATCTAGAGGACATAAATATTGCAATTACTCATACCATTATAAATAGTCGCAATTTTATCCCAGGTTAGTTTTAGAATGCCTATTATGTCTATTCTAATTTTTTATATTTTGAGACTAATAATTGCAGCAATGTTCACACTGAATTTGCGAAATATTAGTGACAAATCAGAGCATAGGTTCAGCATCACTTTCAAATAACTTTTCAATAGGTAAAGGTGATGTTGTTTTACGTTACCTGCTATTAGATAAGTTCGGAGGTTTAATTTTGTGACTTATATGGAAGTCCAGGTCATCTTTATCGTCAGAAGGATCGCTGGTCGGACTCTCCGTAGGACGTAACAGCAGGCAGTGGTCCACGCATCTGTCCAGGACGAAATCCACTTGTTCATCCTCATCAGGACATTCTCTGCTAGGGCATGGACTCCACCAAATCTTCAAATTAGTTTACAGGATATCTATTTATGTGCAGCCAATTGGTGAATTTAAAAATATTAAAAAATTTCGAAAAATTTAAAAAGTATGCCTGCCTCAGAATTTGACCTTTACTTTTCTTATATATCAATTAATTGAATTTTACGATAGTTTAATTTGGTTAGAACAATAAGGCACTATTTTATGATCTTAATATGCATAAATTTCGCTTGATCCTACTAATTTAAAGACTCACGTTATGACACTAGTTAATATGCCCTGAGGCCGGATGAAAACGATTTGCTCAAATTCTTAGAGGACGACTTAATTCACAACTACGAACCGAGGGCCAAATCTTAAATGGTAATTTTGAAACAATTTTATTTATATTTATACCTCAACACTCTGTTTGATGGGATGACGCATAACGTACGCCGACGGTACGATCCCTGGTGTCTCTTGATGCGGTATCAACAGCAACGAATGATGAAAACCAGCATTTAGTATAAGTGATGTAATCACAACCGGTTTATATTCTCCAAAGCGATCCACCAGAAATCCTAAAATAATAATTATAAAAATAAATATTCTGATAAGGCTTTCTTGCATTCCAACCTTAAGTTACATACCTGTTATAGGAGGACTTAGAAAGGTTGTGAAGGGCAATGCTAAATACACAAATGATATTTCAGGCACAGTTAGTCCTATACTTTGCATGTGTATTGTCAAGTACGGTAGGAGCGACGCTGTTGCTCCGTACATCACAAATAATGTCACTTTTAACATAATTAAGTTGGGATTAATCCGCAACGAATCTATCAGCCGTCTAAAGCACCCTAACGATTTCTCGCTGCCTTCGTCCATGTTGTTATCGTCGTCGCAGTATTTTTTCGAAACGTTATCCCAAGACTTCGCCATATCAATACGTTTCACATGTTCATTACTAACGAGTTTGTCCGCCGAGTATATCTAATCGACTGTCGCACAGATCGTCGACAGAGGTGCCGCTGGTACGACGATTATTTACACAAGGATTATGAGCGGTCGGTGGCAGCGGGAGAGCCAGCAAGGTTCCCGTGCTCCCGAGCAACTGCGGAGCGGCCAGCTCGTGACGGACGCGGCGGGCCAATTTACAAATAATAGCAAATTACCTTCGTTTAAGAAGTGTCACGGCGATTGGTGGGGATGTTGGTTAAATCGGCTGGCGATTCCAAGACCTTGTGGATAATAGCCGGAGACCGAGCGCTGTTGGTTATAGGCTTCTAGTTCCCTCGTTGGTGCCGCTCACGAATTAGCACGACTTTTCCTATAGACTCGTTTCTTGTAAGTATTTTTATTTTATTATTTTATTTAACTGTGATTTTATATTTATTAAAAGACAAAATGTTTATTTATTTTTTGTATCATTTACTAATTTCAAAAATTAATATGTATAAAAATAACATCTATAAATTAAAAAGCCCAAGAAATGATCAGTGTGATTAATGTGTTTTTCTTATTTAAGAATATCAATACAATCTTTATTTATATAGTACCTACACGGTATTGGCAAAACCTTGCTAAAATTACTAGATAAATAACTATATGAAAAAAAACTTGCAGAGCTTCATAGCAAAAGATTACTGCATACTGACAATTACGGTAATTAAAATTATTTAGAATTAAATATAATATAATTATTATTTTTATTTAATAAAAATAAATTATGATGATAATTTCATTTGGTGAGTAGCGGCGGACACAACCCCCTATCATCACGCAGCAGTGGTGTGAGGGTCTGTAACGAAGAAAGAATGAATGCTAGACGGTAGACTCCATTTCTGCACTCCAAGTCTGTCTGGGTAGGTACCACTCTCATCCTATTTCTGTCGCCAGTTAACAGTGCCTTGACTGTTGTGTTACGGTATGGGCATAAAAATCCTATATAATATAATCATATTTTACGTCGTAGGGACACACTGCAGTTATATATAACTGCGGCATGAATAGTTCCGCTCGACCGGGGTAGAATCACACTCTCATAGAATACCAGCGTGAAACAGCAGAATAAGCTGTTTATCGTATGGTGAGTGTAGAAAACCGGAGACTCTTTTTACTGAAAACGACGCATTTCATTTTAATCCTCAGGGGTGAGCAAGCGTCTGCCCTTTGATTCTGAATCGAGCATGCAAATAAATAAAATTGAAGTGTCTGTTTTTAATGTCAAAATAACAGCTTTTTACTAAATGCACATGAAAGTATTTACGGTACATACTTATAACAAAAAACAATTTTTAAAAATTTTGTCTGTATTTCTGTCTGTCTATTTGTTCCCGCTAATCTCCGAAACAGCTGGCCCGATTTTGACGGGATTTTCACTGGCAGATAGCTGATGTTATAAGGAGTTAAGTTACTTCTTATAACATCAGCTATCTGCCAGTGCTACTTTTATTTAAGTAAAAGAATTAGGATTCCGCGCAAAAATATTAAAACCCATGAAATCCTATTGGATTTCATGGGTTTTAATATTTTTTATTTTTTTAATACTATTGTAACGAGGGCGAAGTCGCGGGGAACAGCTAGTTGAGAATAAATGCAGATGTCTATAGGCCGCAGTATTCATTTACGGTCAGGTGGACTCGCTTGTCACCCTCATGATATAAAAAGTTACTGGTGGTGAGGACGACGCATATTATGTAGCCTTCGTATGAAGTTCGCTTCAGGTGTCCATTGACGGCAGTAATCGCTTACCATCAGGTGGACTGTAGTTCGTTTGTCACTTCGATATTATAATACTTTTTTTGTAATATCGAAGTAATAACATTTTATATTGAAATTTTACAATATTTTGACACATCTTTTGAGCAAACATTTGCAAGCTTATAATTAGGAACAGCTATAGAATGACTTCGGTTTCCGTCCGTCCGTCACAGCTACAGGCGATTTTCTCTGTTTTATCTATTTTTCTCTATTTATTCGACGAATTGTGTGATGTAAAGCTGAATTTTGATTATCAGAGTTCACATAGTAAATTTAGAAAAAAACTTTTTCCATCATGTGAAAGCATAACGAAGCAGGAATTTTAACAATTTGCGGAATTTAAGTTGTTCTTAGGTATTATTTTTCAAACCTTTTACAATTCAAAATAATTAAATGGTTAAAATTCAAGGTATACTATCTTTGTTTGATGCCAAAAATATCACAAAATTTGAAACCCCGATAGGTGACGCTGTGGTAGTCCACGCGTCATCTATCGGAGTGGCCTAAACGAGTCATCATCATCATCATTACAGCCTTTCACAAGTCCACTGCTGAACATAGGCCTCCCCCAAGGAATGCCACAAAGCATGGTCCTGAGCCACCTGCATCCATCGACTTCCTGCATGTCTTACCAGGTCGTCACTCCATCTAGTGGGGGGTCACCCTACACTTCGCCTACCGGTACGAGGCTGCCACTCGAGAACCTTTCTTCCCCATCGGTTGTCGGTTCTTCGAGCTATATGGCCGGCCCACTGCCACATCAGCTAATAATCTGATGGACTATGTCGGTTACTTTGGTTCTACTGCGGATATACTCATTTCTAAGTTTATCACGCAGCATAGCCCCCTCTATAGCTCGCTGAGCGACCTTGAGCTTCCTCATACGGCCAGCAGTGAAGGACCACGTCTCAGATCCGTAAGTCATCACTGGCAACACAGACTGGTTGTACAATTTCGTTTTCAGGTTTTGAAGTATGTCCAACGAGAAGATGTGTCGTAGTTTACCGAACGCTGCCCAGCCGAATTGAATCCGTCGATTGACCTCTCGGTCGAAGTTGGACTTACCTAGTCGGACTATTTGTCCCAGGTAAACATACTCGTCAACAACTTCGAGCTTAGTGCTCCCAACAACTACCGGCATAGGTATGACATGGACGTTAAACATGATCTTTGTTTTGTCCATATTCATCTTAAGACCTATCCGTTGAGAGGTCATTGAGCATAGTGCTTAGGTTATTCTGCCATAAGGACTATATCGTCGGTAAATCGAAGGTGAGTGATGTACTCACCATTGATATTAATACCGCATCCTTTCCAGTTCAGTAGCTTGAAAACATCTTCCAATACAGCGGTGAAGAGTTTCAGGGATATAACGTCACCCTGTCTTACACCTCTCTGCAGTTGGATAGGTTTTGTACTCTGATTCTGTACTCGGATAGCCATCTTAGCTCTACTGTACAAACACTTCAGCACTTTGATATACCGACAGTCAACTTGGCACCGCTGAAGGGACTGCAGCACCGCCCAAATTTCGACGGAATCAAAGGCTTTCTCATAGTCCACATACGCAAGGCAAATTGGCAGATTATACTCCTCTGTCTTCTGTACAATCTGCCGCAGGGTATGTATGTGGTCTATGGTACTAAAGCCTTTTCGGAAACCGGCTTTTTCGGGAGGCTGGAAGTCGTCAAGTCTGCGCGCGAGACGATTCGTAATGACTCTCGAAAACAGCACGTAGACGTGGCTCAGAAGGGAAATCGGTCTGTAGTTCTTCAAGAGAGCGTTGTCGCCTTGATTGAAAACAAGACCACTGCACTTCTGCTCCACGCCTCTGGAGTAGTGCCACCATGGAGAACGGAATTAAAGAGCTTCTGAAGGATTTCAAGTACCGGTTTTCCACCCGCTTTCAAAAGCTCCGCTGTAATTCCATCATCGCCCGGGGACTTGCCGTTTTTAAGGTGCTGGAGAGCCATTCTAATCTCGTTCAGACTGAAGTCTGGAATATCTTCGGAATAGTGTCGGACAAGACTCGCTCTTGGATCGTTACTCACACTTGCGTGTGGCTCCAACGATGACGTGTACAGCTGCCCATAGAACCTCTCAATCTCGCTCAAAATCTCAGGTGTCCCGGAAACGATGCTGCCACACTCGGTCTTCAGCTTTGACAGTTGGCTCTTTCTGGCAGACAGATCTCTAGCAAAGACTTTGGAGCCTTGGTTCCGCTCGATCGCTTCTTCAATACAAGCTGTATTGAAGTTGCGTAAGTCCCGCCACATGCATTTGGAGATCTGTCTGTTCAGATGCCTGTATGCTGTCAAATCTGTTGAAGAATGTAACTTCACCTCCCGTCTAACAGCTATGAGATTAAGAGTGTAATCGGAGAGTTTTTGTGTTCTTCTGCGGCTGGCCTTGCAGAACTTAGCTCCGACCGCATGGACAGTTTCCACGAGCTTGTCATTCATATCGTCCACTTCATTGCAGTCTTCTAGGCACTGAAAATGGTTTTGTAACTCGAGCTGAAACGTTTCGGGACTTTGGAACAGAGCACGAGGGGGACGGAGCGTTGACTTCATTAGACGAGACCTCTCCAACTTAACGTTTAGGTTCAGTGTGCCTCTAACCATTCGGTGATCGCTACCAGTTTTCACCCTCGCGATCACGGAGACATCAGTGAACAGTTGTCGTCTGGTCGTCATAATGAAGTCAATCTCATTTTTTGTCGAACCGTCGGGGCTCGACCAGGTCCACTTCCTGTGGGGCCGCTTCTGGAAGAAAGAGTTCATCATAAAGAGTCCCTCTTTCTCCATGAAGTCGGCCAGCTGGTGGCCCCTTGGGTTCCGTTGCCCTATTCCAAATATCCCTACTTTCAGCTCACCGTTCTCTCTTGTGCCTAGGTTTGCATTGAAGTCTCCTATTAACACCGTGTAGTGGGTTTTGGCGGAATACATGGCTCTAGAGATATCCTCATACATTTCCTCCACCTCCTCGTCGGGATGTGCCGAGGTCGGTGCGTATGACCTGTATGACCTTCAGCGAATACCGTTTGTTGATTCTGAGTATAAAGTACGCTACCCTCGTCGACACACTCTCAATCTTTACAACGTTGTTAACGAGAGACTTGTGGACGATAAATCCGACACCTTCTTGGGACAGATGGTCGCCCTCCTGGTGATAGAGTAAGTTGCCGGATTCGAGGATTACCGTGTCCTCCCCCTCTCTTCGGACCTCGGATAATCCTATAATATGCTAGCGTAACTTGTCTATCCCTTCTTCCAGCTCCACGATTTTCTAGTCAGTCCTCAGGGTGCGTGCGTTGTATGTTGCCAGGTCGAGTCGTCTTAGGTGGCAACCGAACTTCCACTGGAAATTCTTAGCACCCCCTGCCTCGCCGTTACCATGGTTGCCACCGTAGCCAGGAATAGTGGTGTCGCCGGGAACTGGGGGCAGTCTCTTTATTACCTTCATAGGGGGGTATTTGCCATAGTTGCCACGCTTGACGAGCGGGTTGGCAACCGCAGTTTTTTATTGTAATTTTGCTATTATGAGGAAGATGCTGCTGCCCATCTCCTGCCTGTTTCCCTTTGTCGCCTTTTACGACACCCACAGGAAGATATGGGGTAGTGGATATTATTAACCGCCACTACACGGATAGTAGTAATGCTTTGAATAAATTTATAAATTTTATGAATAACGTGAATCGCCACCACCTACCGGACCAGTCAGCTAATTTTACATCAGTGTCTATAAGTATATTTTCTATAATGCAAATAATAAAATATAATGCGTGATAAAGACGCCACCAGTGGTAACTAATATAGCCCAACTGATCAGTAAGCTGAAGAGGCAATGGTCCGGTCACATAGTTCGTAGAACTGACAAACAATGGTGAAGAGAGTTTCTCAAGTCTATTAGGAGCCTATGCCAGCCTCGTACCTTTAGGCGAAGTGTAGCGCTCCCTGCTAGATGGAGTGACGACCTGGTAAGGCATGCAGGTGACACAGGACCTTATTTTGTTTTCTTAGTTTTGTCTGTCACGTATATCTTTTTATAATGTTTTTCGGTTACTTGAAATACATGTGTATCTTTAGCATAATCACATCACGATTATGCAAAAGATGTAGCTCCTTTCATACATTCTACTCGTATTTGTACTTAGAATATTTAAACATATAAATATAAAATCTTTTTGGCTAATAGAAAAAGAAAGAAAGATAAATACCGAAACAAATACATTTCAAAAGTAATGTACAAGGATAGTGAAGGCTTTTAGTATATTTCATTAAACCACTTTTCCGCGAATCAGTGACGCTGAACTTAAAAAAGGAATTTTCGTAGGCTCCCAAGTAAGCTACGTGCAACTATCAAAATTAAATTAAATAAAGTTTGTTACAAATTTTTTGATACCAAGAAGTCCGAAAACAACATCATTCAAAAACTTCTTTCTTCCTTTGAAGCTCTAAAAATCTAAAATACTACATACCCCTAAAACTTCATTCTCTTGACACAAATTTTAATTTTTCCCCAAAATCGTTGTGCACAATCAAATAAATATAGGAAGAAAATAATAATTTTTCTTCCCAAAATATTTGTGCACTACCAATAAAAAATATGAGAATAAATATAAGGAAAAATGTTTTTTTTTATTTAACACGTTTTAAGAACAAAAGTATTTCTGCATTTTTTGGTGTATTATCCATTGTGTTATATGTACTACGTACTAGAGAAGCCATTCCGAACATTGACTATGTTCAACTGAACTGTACTGCAATCCGTACTAACTAAATATTGCGTAAATTGAAGATTTGTGAATTCCATGAAATAATAATTATTAATTATATATTATATTTATAAATTAAGATATTTTATATTAAATTCTTATATTTATTTTATATTAATATCTTATTTTATATCAAATTAAAGATATATCATAGAGTAGGACACAATTTTTGTTTGGAATGGCTTCTCTAGTACGTAGTACATATAACTCAATGAGGAAGAATGTTTTTTTTTTATTTAACACGTTTTAAGAACAAAAGTATTTCTGCATTTTTGGTGTATAATCATTCATAATGTTTTTTTCAAAGCATTTTTCGCAAAGCAGTGTTGTGTTCATATATTTAACTCTTCCATAATATTAAATAATACTTATTATGAGTGCCTGATTTAGAGTTCTAACAGACCTAGGTTAACTATGAATATGCGCCTCCCTCCCCGACCTATGCCTGCCCATCCCACGAATAAATTTACAAGATTTTTATTTTATTTTACTATGTTTCCGCCCTGCGGTATCGCCCACATTAAATCAAATTTTACCGTAAGATTCAGGTATTTTCTTACCTCAAAAAGCAGTCAGTCTATCTCATCGGCTTATGAAATCTGTTCAGCAGGCGTAAAACGAAAACATACAGTTTGTTAATGAATTATTATTAAGGCGATACCCCGACCAAAACCTTGCGATAGCGCGTTTTTCAGAGATTATTATTTCATTAGTTATGAGAAATAAACTACATCTAAAAGCACATTATTAATGTTCGATATCCTATCATCACATTCCACTAATTTGTTTTTATGTGTTATAAATACATATAAAATCTACTATTTAAAAAAGGACTAAAATTATTGATTACATGCATCTGTTGCTAAAAGCAACGCTCTAATCATTTGAGGATTACACTAATGAATAGATAATTTAAAAATCTATATTTTTCACGTTTTATTTAATTTTTAAAGTTCGTTTTTCTTTTTTAAATAAAATAATTCCAATAATTGTGTGAATTCTATGATAAGGCGGCGTACGTCTAAAGAGGGAACGAATGCTCAAGGTTATTTGGTCAGGGAATCGCCTTAAGTATTTGGTCTGCAGTAACTAATATTTTTATAGAATAGGGTTAAACGAGCATGCAGCTCATCTGATGGTAAGTATCGACCATCGCCCATGAACAACTGCAACACCAGGGAAGTTGCAGGTGCTATACCAACCTTTTAGAAATGAGTAAGCTCGTTTCTTGAAGGTATCAAAGTCGTACCGGTCCGCAAAAATTGCCGGTGGTAGAGGATTTCACAAAGAAGTCTTGCGAGGAAGAAAACTCCAAGTAAATCGCACACGTATGGATGGTACCGTGAGTTTTGTCCTGGTGTGCGTTGGTGAATTTCGCGCCTGGAATCAATCCGAACAATTCCTCTGATTACTCCCCGTGATAAGTGCAATAGAAAATGCAAAGGGATGCAACATCTCTTCGCAGCACTAGTGAATCGGGCCGATCAGGAAGAACTCGGTCGCGGATGATTTGATCCGGTCTTCACTGGACGAGGTCAATTGGAAGATGCTGATACAATGGGAGCCCAGAGATGACAAAAGTATTTCATGTGAGGCTGAACTTGTATAAATATGTCGATGGCGAGGATTTCGATGTTGGTTGAGGCACCAACAGAAGTGCCCTGAAATTTATGAGATACGTAAAAAGAGGTTCTTTTTAGCAGTAAACCCACAAAGCTATGTCTTCTGACGATTAAACTAGACTAGATTTACTTGTAGATCGACAACAAAGGGGTGAAGACCAGCCGACCGTCTGGTTGTCCGATGGTGGAAAGGAGAGGGAGGAATTAATGCATGTAATTCCTGCGCACAACTTCCGAAATGTATCCTATAAAATACAGAGAGACTGGCTACTCTGCGCCTGTGCTTGAGGGTGACAAGATTGGTTTCAACTAAATCAAGATTACTAATGAGGCCCTTAGCACGTCTCTCCATATGCGACAGCAGTACTCCATGTACAACCTTACTTGCGCTTTATTTAAGGTAAGAAGTCCCTGTCGTGAAGTACCGTCGCATTCTTGCAAGGACACCTAGTTTCCTTGTGGCTGATTTGCCCCTGGAGTCAATGAACCGCCCATAATTGAGGTTTGGAGAAATATCAATCCCTAACAACTGAAGGCTAGTGTACTCCTAAGATACATTCTGGAAAGTAAGAGCCAGGGTGAGCGGGCTCCGTTTAGCGGTGAAAAGACACGTTTGTGTTTTGGATGCGTTGAATCTCAAAAGATTGGCATCGCTACATACAAAGACTGCCAGCAGTGATAGATTCGTACGCTCAACCTTAGCTTATTCTTCGGACTGGATTTAATCCCAATTGACCCGAACATTCAACTGGTACTTCTTCACAACTGTGCTGTCGTCTGCATACCCATAGTTACCGGGAATAAGCAGAACAATGAAGTGCAGCAGAAAGAGAGTTGTGGAGAGAACAGACCCCTGAGGAACTCCGGCGTTTGTTGCGATAGGATTTGGCGAATGCCATCGACAATAACACGGAGAGATCGTTCACTCAGAAACTCCTTTACCCAGTCAATCAGGCCGTACGCTTGCTCAAAAGGCTAGCGTGCCAAACCCTGTCAAAGGCCTCGAGACATCAATGGAAACAGCAAGTGCTTCCCAACTGTTATCGAGGGCTTCGCCCTATATGTGAGTGGCATACGCAGAAGGTCCCACGTTGATCGATCGGAAAAGACGCGTTAGAACCGGTGCTAACTCCGGAGCACAAGTTTTCAGCACAATAGGAGAGACTCCATCAGGCCCACTCGACTTGTGGACGTTAAGGGAGGGAAGTGCTTTGCGCACTGAGCGCTGTGTAAACCGCACACCCGTCATGGAGCACTCACATCGCGGGATAGTCGACAACGAAAGACCACATCATTAAAATCTTATTTTTACAATCTATTTATTTGTTTTGTACTAAAAATATACAAAGAGTTACAAATAAAATGCTTGCGGCACTAACTCTTTTATTTATAGAGAATATTATACTAAATTTTATTCTGTAAGTGGTGCTTGCAAAGACAAGCTCAGCGCCCCCTAGCATCTTGCGCCCTAAGCTTAAGTCTGTGGGTAAATCAGGCCCTGCTTATTATATACCGTCTCCGTACGTTAAAGCCTATCAAAAGTCCACTGCTGAACACAGGCCTCGCTCATAGATTGCATCATAGATTGGTAACTACAATTTTTTTGTTGCTATTATGAAGACGTTGCTGCCCAACTCCTGGTTTCTTTCCCTTACTTATGATGACACACACGGGACGTATTGGATATGCTTACACCGCCTCTACATGGTACAAATATTATTGTAAATAATATTTATCATAATATTAAAAATAACTAAAACTAAAAACTAAAATTATGATTCATTCCTATTCCACGCGGTACTTATGTACTCTTTATTTCATATTACTTATTAAATCTTATTTCATATGATCACAATCTACAAATTTCGAATTGCCATCCAACGTTGTTTTAAAGCTCCATGAGATTCAGTCTAAGAAAATATGAGATGTTACTGTAATATTTCTGTAACCTTTAATATGTTCCTATATTTTCCTCTTATATTATTTTAAGACAAAGTTCTACTTCTAAGTAATAATAAGAATGTAATATTGTACTCGTACTAATACTCTAAATTATAGGTGAATTTTAAATTAGTATGTAAATGCTAAATCCTCTTACACCTAAAAAAATCCTATAAAAATTACGATTATGGGGAATTATCAGGTTTATCAGGAAGGCGGGAACATGACCGCCGGCTGATTGTTACTCCTGTTTTATAGTTTAAATAATGGTTTAAAGTGCATTTTTTCGTAAGTGATGCGATTTTGTGTAGTTTGTCTCCTCTGCACATGTAAACTATGAGTGGAAACAATGAAATAAGTTCTTCAATGTTAATATAAAATGAATCTCAAGTTATTTTGCTTACTGTGGTCATCGACTCTGTGTGAATCTACTCTGCTGGATTAACCGTTGTCCCCAAAACCCCGCAATGTGTTGCGTCAACATATTATAGCGGAGAAGTGTTTCAATCTCTATCTATTCCCACCGTCTGAACGCTTAGATCTTTTAAACTACGCAACGGACTTTGATGCGGTTTTCATCAATAGACAGAATGATTCAAGAGGAAGATTATATATGTATAATACATGCGTATTATAAATATATATAAAAATCAATTGCTGTGCGTTAGTCTTGCTATAACTCAAAAATGACTCGAACGATTTTGTTGATTTTTTGTGTGTTTGAATGGGTGCCTAGATGGTTTAGATTCGCATTGAGATCCGGTAGGTGGCGCTCTTGTCGAGATCCAGAAATCAGCCGTCCGAAGCCGGGGCGGATTGCTAGTAAATTATAAGGATAATTTCCTGGCTTAAGTACACACGGCATACTTATGACACTGGCAAAAGTACAGCCTCCCGAATCCATTACCAAAGAATCCAAGGGCATCCACGACTTTTTCTGCCACCAGGGCGGCGCCACTTAAAAGTGAGGTATTATTTGACAGATTTCGTAATAGGGAAGTTATTTTGTTCGAAAAATGTAAAGGTTACTGCTTCTTTCTGTAATATTTGCTATATTTTATATTACTACGATTAAAAATAAATAAACTAAACCACAGATATTCATAAAAGTAGAAAAATTAAAAAAGTTAAAAATGTGCAAAATATTAAAGAGAAAACCACTGAGGCATTGTTTTGTGTATTAATATAATACTCTTGAAACTGGTAAACTTTTATTAAAACCTACTTCTCAATTAAATTACATTGTGCAACAAAAACTTTATCTCACTATCAACTAGCGACATCTGGTGAGCAAAAAATTATTAGCCCTCATAAAACTTCACTTCTGTGTAGGCTAGCGACATCTAGTAAGTGGAAGATTGTTAGCCCTCATTGCGAAGTCAGTTTTAAATAAAACTTTATCAGTTTCTAGAGTATTATATATATACATATATATATATATATATATTGATATCATTAATACACAAAACAAAGCCTCAAAGATTTGCTCTTTAATTTTTTGCACATTTGTAACTCTTTTTATTTTTTTCCACGTAAAGGAATATCCATAGTTAGGTTTATTAATTTCTTACCTAATTGATATAAAATATAACTAAAATTTTACGCAAAGAAACATCAACACAAATTAACTATTTCGCTATAAAATCTGACAAAAAATATTCTTCTTTGTTAAAAAGTAGCGCCTAGTAGCCACCAGCACAAAAAGTCGTGAATGCATCATTACATACATCATAGCATATTATGCAAATTTTAAATAATTAAATAAATAAACTGTGATAATTCAATTGAGTAGATTTATATAATCAATAAGTAGACTCATACTTAAAATAAATCATGTTAAATTTATATACATCATGCTAAACAAATACGAATCAGGGCCATCTAAGTCAAATATAAAAATCTTCAAAAAATCTTATGTGTATTACAAACCGTAATTAATGACGGCAGGCGACTACATATTTCTGCCATTTGCTGTAGACACTAAAGAGTATAGTAACATATACCTAAGGTAAGTAGAGACTATCGGTTCGTGGGGTCCACGTTCGGTGAAGTTCCTAAAGGAACTGTACCAGCGACTGGTCACCACTGACGGTGATAAGAGGGCTGGTTTTTGTCTCCCTCAAAGGCTAAGTAAAGCCATTCATCGAGGAAACGCAGCCTGTAGGACTGTATGATAATGTAAGTTTTTTGTTTAGTATTATTCAGTTCTTTTTTTATTATAGTTTAATAATATTTTATACACCTAAATCAATGTTATTTAAATCAATTCTTACATTCTACGATATTAAACATTTTTCTGCGCCATCTCTTGCAGAATAGCCGTATTCGATTACATGAGTTTTTTTTTTAAATATTTTATGCTGGCTTTAGATAAATGGCCTTCAGCCAACGTTAAAAAGTGTGAAAGATATGAATTGTTAACAGATATTTAAATAAATAATAGTGGTATAAATAATTATTCATTGAATTTATACCAAGTAATTTAAATTCCTTTACAAAAATTAATAATTAAGCAAAGTGGATTATTATTAAGATGAATGATTATCATTTATGTATTGAATGTAAAATTATTATATTTTCTTTCGATTTTAAAATATATAAATATTTTTGCTTTAACTTGTTTATATGATATAATTACATACAAAAACATTAAGCGTAACCCTTCTAATTTTATAAAGAAATACAGCTTTAATATGTTAAACTAATATTTCTTTAACAAATTAAGAAAATTTAAATAATCGTTTGTGAACATTTGTCTAAATAAGATTAAAACTAAAGCAAAATGCTAAAAGCCAAATTATTAAAAAATAAATCGGTTATAAAGCCTTTTCATCTTTAAAACATAGCTAGTGACACCTGGCGACCATAGATATGTACTGATCAAATGTAGGTCTACAGCGTCTATAGTCTACTGCAAATTGTCAACCATAATGCATTGCGCATAAATGGCCGCCATGTTGCTACCGTCTGAAAGATGTTCACATCTGTGTGTGTTTACTAATGATTTTTAAGAACGTTCGTTGTTAAATTACAGTGTTTGTGAAATTGTGAGTGTACAATGATTTCATACTAAATTTGTTTTCGTAATTAAAAAGTCTATCAGATGTCTCTGAAGCCAATAAACAGTGAAATTTTCTTTAGTTAGTCATTCGAGTCGGACAGCATAATGGCTGACAATCTGATTCAAAAGTCACATAAAACTAGTGAAAAAAACAAGTATAACAACGTTGTTCATCGTACGACAAGCGAATCTCTTCGGCTTAACGACTCAGAGAAAGGAGTGAGTCACCCGACAAGTCTTCAATCTAGCCATAACCCAAGGAAAATATCTTCCTTTCAGATCACCAGTGTGACGGTTGGCTCTCGAGTGAGCACTGATGCAGGGGAGGACTCCGCGGACGATCTGGACGAATCTCACACCGATGACATTTCAAGGGTGACCGATATAGAGAATGAAACACCGAGTTATTCCGAAGATACATTCTCAAAAGACGATGTGTTTTACAACGCGTCGAGTGCTTCGCTAGGTTGTGCGCCTGTCATACCGACGAGTTCGCAGTACGGTCTCGCTATTGTCGGTCAGGACAACAATACAAATCAAATAGGTGCAGTGCCAAATAGTAATAACACAGAAGTTAATGACATGCATGTCAGTGTCACTAACGCCGGGGCGGGTAGTATTATTAACCTTATAGGTAATGCAAAACCCCAAGAAGGCATGAAAGAAATACAGGAACATGTGAGAAATGAGAGATTTAAAGTTGTAAAAATAGAAAGCACCGAACCCTTTCGACGAGGCCGATGGATGTGTATGGATTATTTGGATCATACTACCACTCAACAAAATGCTCCAATTACTTTGAACAACAACTTGGATGTAACAGAAAATAACACATTGCAAGCACCAGACAGTGGAGTTGTTATAAATGATAGTCAGCATGATGATGTGTGTAATGACCTAGCAAGCAAAGGCACTAAAGACCTCCAAGCGAGTGCTCCGACTGTACAGCAGATAGAACAAAGTGTGCAAAAACAATTTCCTATTGCTTCCCCTGGGCAATCTCTTACTCAACCTATTAATGTTGTGCAACAACAAATACCTGTGAACCATGTGTCAGTGCAGTCACCACCATTGGAAATGCCCCAACAAATGCCTCCTCAGAATATGGCTAATCAACAAGTAGGGCAACAACATCCTCAAAGTATGGCACACATAACAATGCAGAGTGCTCAACAAGGCCATGCACAATCTGCACCACAGCAACAAGTACAGCAGATCCCGCAAAGCTTTCCTCAGCATCAGTTGCAACAAGTTATTGCCCAATCACAGGGCATTTCTATGCAACAAATTCCTATGCATCAACAAATGCCTCAGCAGATGCAGCAAATACCGAACCAACAAATGCAACAAATCAATCAACATATTCCTCAAGCCCAATTATCTAATATGCAGCAAATACAACAACAAATACCACAGATGCAGGGCTTGCCAAATCAAGGCCAAATGACCCAAGTGGCCGGTCAACAGCCACAGATTCAACAAATACAAATGCAGCCTATGCAGGGTCAGCCGAACCCACAACAATTGCATCAGATGCAACAAGCACAGATGACTAATATAGCAGCAGGTCATCATTTGCAAGGACAGCAATCTATGGGTCCGCAACAGACACAACTACAGCATTTGCCTAGCCAGGCACAAATTCAAGCTTTGCAAAATCAGCAAATACCGAACCATATTCAACAGATGCAATTACCAACACAGTTGAGTGCTCCCAATCAACAAATACAACAAATGCAACCACAAATCCATCAAATCCCTGCACAACCTCAGCAATCTGTGGTCACAGGAATGCATCCACAGATGCAACAACAAGCTATGTCTGGTGTTCAGCCACAGTACAACCAAGCGGTTAACCAGCAATCTAATGCACAGAATATGATTACGGCTAGTATGCCATCTTCACAGCAACCGATGGTACAAACTCAACACAGTGTTCCACAATATCACACACAACAGTCGCAGATGAGTCAGCAGGGACAAACTATGCCTCAAGAGGTGCTTACAAGTATTGTTACATCACAACAAGGTGCAACCCTACCATCTAACCTCCAGTCGATGGCCTCTCAACCTCAAGGATCAACATTGCCAGCAAATCTTCAAAGTCTGGCCAACCAGCAGCAACCTGCCACAGTGCATGCAATGGCACCACAACAAGGAACAGTGCCACAAGGAAATATTCAAATGATGACGGCTCCACCACAGAATATACAAATGACAATGGACGGGAATCAGGCCAGCATGCAGATACCAGCCTCAGATCCTATATTCATGCAACCTGCCAACGTCGGCCAGCAAATGCCTGTAAACCAACATATTGCTCAGCAACAGAACATGTTGCAGCAGCAAGTCGGGGGTGGACAAGGACAGATGGGTGGTGTACAATACGTTTCTAACCAGGCCGTGCCACAAGTGTCGATGGCGCACCAGAACATTCCAATGTCGATGCAGCAAGCGATGCCAGTTGGAATGGGGGGCGGAGTACACGCGAACGTGGTGCCGTCCCAAACGAATATGGGGCTCGGTTACGGTGGTGTTGTGCCTGTTATGTCGCAGAGTAGTGTTGCGCCGGTTGAGGCGACCGTTTCGGGAACTAATTCGCCGGTAGTGTCTCTGCCGGCGAGTTCGGCCGCGTACGTCGCCAACACAGCCCAAGGGGTTCATGATAGTCAGGGCTTCGGAAGCCCTGTAAGTGCAGTGGTGTCTCATTCGGTCAGTGGCGCAGCTATGAGCAGTGTTAATGTCAATGCGTGTGACAGTGGTGCTTCGGAAGCGGCCCCGGAAGGCTTGCAGGCCGGCGACACCGGCGACGGCAAGGAGGAGCCGCAGACCGCACCACCGCCCGAGGATGAAAGGTGAGTTAATTACACTTTCCTATCGAAATATTCTCATTACTATATTATCAGTCAGTTTTTTGTACGCAAATATAATAAATTGAAGTAACACTTGGTATTACAGTGTAAATATACACTTTTTGTCATATTTATTATATTTTTAACTGTACAAAACTTTTTGAGTGTTTGATAAATTATTTGGTGGTGACAGCAGTAAAGGTAGGCTGGCAATCAACAAACATTACAGTTATTTACTAAAGCTTTGTGTTGTTTTTGTATTTTTATTTAACCAACTAAGTAAAGTTTAATATTTTTTCACATTTATTATTTAAAAAAAAAAAACAAGTAATGTGGGTATTTTTGCGTATTATTTACTGCTGGGACAGTATTTCAATTTCAGCGTATTATATGCCATAGCCATATCTAATAAGGAGGATTAAAATTCGACTATTTTTTTCTATGTAGCTTACGCGATAACTTTGTCAAAGTTACAGCCAGACGTCCTACTGATGGGCACAGGCTTCCTTTTAGTGCAAGGAAATGTCCGCCGTGCTGCCCCAATGCGTGTTGGCGAACTTTACGTCTTTGACATATTTTTTTTTCTTATTTATTAGACATACAGGTTTCTTCACGATGTTTTCCTTCACTGCCTAGCGCATGGTAAATTAGCACTTAAAATTGCAGTTAACAATTTTATTGGTACCCGCGGGGTTCGAACCCGGGTTGCTCGCGTACTGTGATAATTTATGTGAGCTACCCACGGCTCTATATCTTTGTCAACTTATAAAAATTAAGACCGTTGATAATGAACAAATATTACGATTATTTTGGCCATATGTAACAAATGTTATTGAAATGTATGCTTATAGTAAATGTTGAATCGTTTCAGTTTTGAAAATAAATAATGTTGTAGGTTTTGATTCAGAAGCAACATTTAAAGTTCTTTAAGTTCAAATTCGCGTAGCATCAGCCCACTAACTTTATCGAAACAATCCGCGAAAATAACCCATCCGTAGACAATGGAGGTTGTTTTCTTCGCTTTAAACCGCGTCTCTTGCCACCAGGCGGAATTCAGCTTCCCTTTGATGCTGTTTATTTGCGCTTCGTCCTACGACGTAAATAGGCGGTTGACATGCGCGGTGCACGCTGACTCACGCTCAAAACGCGCTCTTAAACTTCTGCTGAGAAGTTCGACTCTTGATTCGTTCGTTTTTCTGTCGTCCGAAAGCGAAAACTTCATGTGATAAAGTTCAGCTCGACATTTATGTAGAGCCACTTCTACACTAGCACTACGAGCTACGAAGTTGATAATTTATCTTGGTTTATTAATATTTTTGTTTTATAAATATTCATGTCTGACACATGCGGTATCTGAAAAAAGAGTATAGGTTTAGTTTTGTATAATTATTAAATATTAAAGTACCAATTTTATAATTGTATCCACTACCATATAATCCCTTGGTTGTCTTAAGAGGCGACAGTGGGAAAAGAAACAGGAGATGAGCAGCAAACATGTTCCTGATAACAACTCTAATAAAAACCTCCGGGGGCTACAAGCCTGCCAAATTTTGCAACTTTGACATAATGTACGGAAGACCTATATTGAGCAGTACTGGAAAGGCTGTGGTAAATGATGACGGATGAAATTTTATTACTTGTTTCACTAAAATACAAAATCACAGTGTAATAGGTACTTAATAATTTTTTCTAGATTCAACTTTGCTAAGTATTAAAGTAGATAACCGCTCGCAACTATTTCGTGATTTAACTTAAGGAACAATTTTTAACGATCCCTTTCTATTCTAAGTGCTTACTTACTATCTTACTTATTTAATTAAAGCCTTTGAAATGTGCTGGTTGTTGTCTGCAAAATAAAAAAAGGTGTATTTAAAATTCGAATGTTTGTTAGATTATCTGTGGTTAGTGTACCTACTTAAAGTGCAAGTAGTGTGTGAAAAGTCAATTATCGTCTTCGAATGAACATTTAGCGAATAAAATGTTGGATTTCATTAACCATCATTTAATGTATCTCTTTGGTAATCAAGTCACGATGTTCTAACATGAGAGAGCCCAAGACGGCGCCAGGGCAACGTCACCGGCGTCGACGGTAATCGAGTCGAGAACGGAAGGCCGTGAAACTTGAGCCCTCCATTCCCTCCTGATCACTGTATCCATCACACTGCACGATCGTGCGATACACAGATTAAAGTTATATGATTAGCAGGTCGTAGTGAGATAACCAATTGAGTGTGACAGTTGCTATACTTAAATGCGTGTCGCTTGAATAGGGATGAAGGCGTTTTATTCGTGAGTAGAAAATTTATTTCCTTTTTCATATAATCTTTGATCAAAATCTTAATCGATATAAAGTTATTTCAACTTTGTATGTGTTCCAAGAAGAAAATATTATTTACTGATGAAATCCACTATCCAATATTAGCCATAGGTGTCGTAAGAGGCTACAGAGGGAAATAAAAGCGGACATGGCAGCAGCGTCTTTCTGATAACAACTGAATAACAATAAAAAAAAAAACTGCGTATACAATCCGCCTACCAAGTGTGACAACTATGGCAAATATTCTATGTGAACCTATGAGGGTGGCCTACAGTCGACTTGAGAAGTTGTAATGAATAAATGATAAGTTCGACTAGTAGCTTATGATCCCTATCGAATCATCCTGAGTAGGTACATTACCACCAGAACATTTTTTACAAATTCTTCATCATCTGTACATGTTATGCATCTATATACTAACATTTTCAAAAAATTTAAGTGTTTGTCTGTAATATCGACATAACTGTCTTCTATTAAGCTCAGTGGGCTTTTGCGGACCTACGCATAATGAGCTTACCGTATCTTGAAATGTTGCAGTACTATATGCGCAGTAGTAAGTGCATGGATTTAGTTTTAATCATATTAATTACAGGATCCCAAGTGGATGGTAGTCCAGTACCCATTCGTCGTCTTTATTGAAGTTAGGAGGTTTTTTAAATTTCTAAGCAAAGCACCCTAAACGTCGTGAGTTAAATTAAACGCGATAAAATCCGTAAAAGTAGATATGTAGTTATATTCAAAAATGGGCATAGAATATACCTTCAAAGAAATTTCTTATCGCTATAAAATAGCGTATTGTTTTTTAGTCTTTAATCTACAATGTTATAATTAAACATTGAACACGAAAGCGGAGACTTCTCAGACTCATCAGCGCGTCAGTTTCTATCCGATGCATCTATTAGCGCACTTATATCGGTGAAAGTTGTTGTAAAAACCTCTAGTCATAGATTTCGTTTTTAATAACTTAACATCTGTCAGATGAAACTCGTGAAACCAATTAGCGATGTACATTCGGTAGCATGTCAATATATCTAATTTTATAGGGTAGGTATGATGGGAACATATTCCTACACTTGCTAGGATTTCCATTACTTTGGTCCGTGGTCTATGTCCAGCACTGATAATAAATACAAGCAGGATGAGGTGACAAGAAGATAGCTGCCTCCTTGCGTGCGCTTTGTTCGGGTTTTCAAAACATGAAACATGTTTAATTTACATGTATTGTATTGTATTTTATCGTTAAAAAATAACCAAAAATGGATACCAGTTTTGGAAATCTCTATCGCCGTTTTCTTCTTCCGTCGTAAGAACCACATTTTAAAATGGTTGTAGTTTTCATAATTGACTTTTTAGTGATTTAAATTTAATAATTGAATTGATTTTTATAGGAGACATGTAGCAGCTTCTTCCAATAATAAAATAGCTGCCTTTTTCAACCCGCCTACCAAGCGTTGCAACTATGGCAAATATCCCCTCTATGAGGCAATCTATGGAGGAGGCCTATGGCAGTGGATATTTGATATTCTCTAATGAATGATAAAGGAATAAAAACTTCGTCGAAAAATTATAGATATGTTTTGTAGACAAACCTGATTATTATTTAACAAGAAGAACCAGCTATAACGCGGCGTAATTAATTGCATTTCTGGCCAATAATTAATGCAGAGTTATGTCACACATCAAGGCACAATTTGTTCCAAGCCAGAGCATGTAATTATCAAATTATCCGATTTCAATTTATCGATGCATTGTTATATCGTTTGAAACAATCGTCATTAGGCTCGTAACGTTCGAAGTCATTGACGGAAAGTGCAGTTTTATGAATTGGTATGTGGACGTCAATGCACTCTCCACGTAAACTATGTTGGTGACGTATAAAGTCGTTGTAAATGCGAGGTGAGAGGATGAAATATTTTATTGCTATTACATAGTTAGCTAACTACAAGTATTAAATAAATCTATAAATAGCCTGTAGGTTTTACTTTAAGATGAGTGTATTTCTATATAAAATGAAACATATGAATTAATAACAGTAATAGTAGCTGTGGGGGGGGGGGGGGGGGCTAAAGTGCAGGGCACTCAATTTATATTTTATAGTAAACCTAAATCATCGGAATTTTGTTTACGATAGCGGCATCGTCAAAATGAATAGGTATTAAGTTTTAATAAAACTAATTTTACGGATTTGTATTTTTCTGCTTTTTATCGAATGTAGTTTCCACTACAATGGAAAAAAACATGAGAAATCTTTCATACTTTTGCAACCTGCCAACCCTTGCTAAAGCAACATAATGGTTGGTAGTTCCATACCTTTTCAGAAAAAGTTTTCTGTTTTTCTAAAGTAAAGTTATATTATGCATACGTTCCACTTCCAGCACAGATTTCTCATTCCTGGGAGAATTTTTGTTATTGGACGTTACAATCTTCGAAATGTTATTATTTCCTCAGAAATGCACTATACGATAGATAAACCAACACTTAAAAGTGCAATTAACAATTTCAGCAGTACTGGCGGGAGTTATATTCGAATTTCTCACGTACCAACTGTTGGAATAACATGGTTTATATTTATATAAATTATTATTATTTTCAATAGGCTAATGATGACGATGATGGTAAAAATAACATTAACTTTCTTTATAATCATCTAAGTACTATTGTACCTACGTAAATGACAAAAAATATACTAAATGAAATTTTGTAAATTTCCGGGTTACATTTTCTAACTGCACCAGGAAACCATTTCTGTTTGAGTTTTTAAGGTCCTCTTAGTAAAACCCTTAAAATTTGTTTCGTCTTTTCGTGTTTAACCTAATGTGTCAGAGTAACAGAGTTTTAATTTTTTTTAAATTAAAATCAGTAAATACTTAAAAATAATTCTGCCTAATACATTACACTATTACACCAACACACTAGTGGACATTAGCATTTAAATTTTAGAATATTTAAACATAATCTCCACAGCGTACCCACTTTATGAGTCTTAAGTAATATCTACTTAAAACCTTCACTTCAACAAAAATATTACCTCGAAAAAATGGTGATTGTTCTATTAGTTGACTGCAAGTTTGTTGTCCAACAATGTCGGTTTGACGGTGCGTGACTATGCGGCGCCGGGCAAGGACGTCATCTGGTCTAAAAGCGTTTAGGTTATCCAGAAATACTTTTTTATTCGGATAATCCTTACTCTTACCGTCCACATTCAAAAATGGTTTTGAAATGTCAATAAAGTACTGCACAATCTGCTATCTCCAGAAAACATCTTAAAGATTAATACTGGTTCGAGCGGACAATAAGACGGCTAATAAACAAAAAAAGTATTTGGTCGCCCAAAATTGTAGCAGTATTATTTTTTCTGAACTTAGGTGTTAACTTAATTAACTGTATTGATTTGCAATTTAAAACTTGTTTCATAGATCACATACTGTGAGCAACAATGTTATGCTTACGTATAGACACTGATTTCTACGGCGCAGTAGCTGCCGGATATTTTTTTCGTTGAAAGATTTTTTATAAATGTTGTATCACACAACTGCTTTTTAAATTTATGCGGATCTAGTATAAAGGAATTTTAATTAGCATTTGGTTTAAGTTAACAAACTTTTATCACAATATTAAGCCAAAAAAAATCCAAACCTAATTCGGCGAACTAAAACTTGCATTCCAGGGACAATAACGCTTTGTATCATTACGATTAAAGACATTTTTGTTTATGGTTGCGATAATGTTTTATTTATTGCGCAATTTTTATTCATCATCATTACACTCCATCACAAGTCTACTACTGAACGTAGGATTTCTTGAGGGAAGCCAACGTTGCGGAAGCCACATGCTTCCATGCCTTGTTAAGGCATGCAGGAACTACACTCCATCTAGAGGGTGGAGGGGGAGAGGGGGGGAGTTAAGTGTTAAATATCAAAGAACTTGTGAAGTCCTCCAACGCACTGGAGCAGCGCGTCGGACTCCTAACGCTCTCAGTTATGCTAGTTCTGTGCCCAGAAGTGAAATGTATATAGGCTGTAGCTTTTTATAGTATAGTACCTACGAACGTGTAACGTATTACAATAAAGTGTTACATTCTTAGCATAAAGTGGACTGGGGTGCCTTTCTAATGGTATTTGACTGCCAATATAGAATTACCAGATGTCACACATCTTACTTAATTTTACCTATCACCGGTATTTGTATTATCTTTGACGTTCTGTTTATCTGATACGATGACACCAGTTGGCGTCTCCCTTGGTTGTTTTAACAACAGCCTCATATTAAAATAGGAATATTACTTTTCTTAAAGGATTTATGAATGATAATAGTATGATCAAAGTAACGTACCTGTAAGTGAACTTCTATCAGTATTATATCCAGTTAACGCCACGTTTGATATGACTATGTAGTTTATGCACTTTTCGCAACAACAAACACGCGTTCAAAGATTTGTTTAAAATTAACCGATAATAAAAATTTATTTGTGACGGCCACCCATGAGATTGTGGTGATCGCGAGATTGTGGTGATCGCTACCATGCTGTTGTTAATGAATGGAAATGTTTTCATACTTAATTGCTTAAAATATAATATTGTAAATTAATGTTTAAAAATAAGTCCCGTATGGTTTCTTCCTTATTCTTCCCATGACAGGTTTTTTGGGAACCAGTGGTAAAGCTTAAATTAATTAGTATTTTTGAAATCTATGTTGAATAGAAATTATAATTTTCTATTCTAATCAATTCTTACTCCCATTACTCCCATTCAATATAGTGTTTGCTTCGTTCAAAGTGCGTACGCAGCGCAGTAGCAAAATTGTCAAATTACGTTATAGTACCAGAAAGTTTTGCTGGAATGTTCTGGAACGCAAACATTTTAGGAGTTTTTCATTAATTGAGTTTCGTGTAACAATTTCGTGCGAATAATGATCTTGTTAATAAGACGATTAGTCCGTGGATCTCTCGTAAATTCCCCACATGCTTCCACGCCACTAATTAGATTGCGACCTTCGCTTCGCTCGAACTGTCTACACGTACATTACGTATTTATATGCATTTGTAAAATTTGGCGCAAACAATAGCTGGTGTTTAGTTTGCTTTGTGACGTGATGTCTCGTCTTCGCGAGTGCTGTTTCTTTTGTAAGTTTAAATAGCCTTTGGTTAAATCTACAGACAAGTGTGAAACTTGCGAACAAACTTATATTGATTGCGTTTAATAGCAATAAATCGATATCTCGGTTCGTTAAATGATAATGCAAACAAGTTATCAGCCATTATCCTTATTGCGTTTCATATCTTCATTCTTTCGTTTAACTTAATCGTGTGTAATAAAATGTTTCGTAGGTATAATATTTCCACTGACCAAATACACAGTCAGAACATTAAAAATACTTTAAGACTTATAAATAACCCTTGCCCGACAGTTTATACAGACTTAAACGCGTTAAGTGCGTTATCGGGCCAGCCGAGAATAAGACTTACGATTCATTAATTAAATAACAGTACATAATTAGAGTACAAAGAACAGATCTATTGGTTGCAGTGCTGCTACGCGCATTGACCTCTGTACTCGCGATGTATCTAATAATATATCATTTATCGTCCTTTGTCCTGTCGTTCGCAGTTAGAAACAGAGATACTTGAATCTATTTCCATACTTTAGTTTTGAATTTACGAAGCGGTTACATTAGAAATCGAGCAATATTATTCTATAATCGTCCTTTGTGGTATAGAAGTGACATTATGTCCAGCATTGAACTCTTAAATTAAAATTTAAACAAATTATAAAGTATCTACATATTATGTCCTACTGCAAAGCTTAGGCTTCCTCTCATATCTGAGAGGTTTTTTGGAATAGGGAGCGGACTTTAAATTCTCAGACCTGCCGGTTTCCTCTCGATGTTTTCCTTCACCGCTTGTATTCGAAATTGACTATAACAACATTTGCTACATGTTGTCACACGTGGTAGAGCCATGCTGCAGCTATATTAGTAGTATAGTTGTAGCACGAATGGGTCGGCTCGACCGGGGAAGGACCACGCTCTCACAGAATACCAGCGTAAAATAGCAGCTTAACACTGCTGTGTTTCGTATGGTGAGTGTAGAGAACCGGAGACCCTTTTTACTGGAAAAGAGGCATTCCATCTTAGTCCTCACGGGTAACAACGCATCTGTATTTTGATTCGTAATCGAGGATAGACGTAGATGTCTATGGGTCACAGCATCCACTTACCATCAGGTGGATTGTGTGCTCGTTTGTCATCCTATTCTATTAAAAAAAATACATACATATTGTTACGAGCTTGGGGTTCGAGACAATTAAAAACTGCCGATTGAATTACATACAAGACATTAATAGTGGCGCGCAACAATATTATCCATGTTGTAAGAATATCCGCTACCCATCTTTCCAATAGGTGTCATAACAGACTACATAAGGAAACTGAACCAGGAGATACGTCTTTCTGATAACAGCTCAAAATTATGAAAACTACAGTTGTATGAATTGTTGTAAAATAAAGTAAATATAAAGTCATGTTTGAAATTCTAAGTGCTTCATTCATCCCCGTTCAATTTACGGATCACTTACTCATTTCTATTTAATGTTTTCGAAGTGATATAATTTTCCTGTTGTTTACATTTTCCTTAACATTTCTTCTTTATTTTATTATTAAATTAATTTAAGTAGGTAAGACCTTATCAAGCCAATTAAAACTAAATGTATTTACGGGAATAGTTGCTAGTGAAACTATTTTATAATTATTTTTGTCTACTATATAGAAACGTCACAATGTCTCATGAGATTGTAGAATTTAAAAGATACTTTGTATTTATTATTATTATACCATGAACCTTTCTCACCATGCTGCTACGAGTTAAACGGGTTGGTGAGCACGTTACTTTTGTACTGGTTTATTAACCGACATTAAAAAAGGTTTATAATTTGATTGTGTTTGTTCTTTTGTTGGTTGTATGTTACGCGATATTGATAATTCTTTTTATTATAAATAGGTTAAACTTTAGGAGTGGTCCTTTTATTAGGAGAGAAAATTCCACCGCTAAGGGTGACTAAATAGGGGATGAAGTTCTTGTATTAACTCATTAGTTGCTGCAGCTATATTTATGGTTGTAGCACGAATGGGTCGGCTTCACCGGGTTAGGACCACGCTCACAGAATACCATCGTAAAATAGCAACTTAATGCTGCTGTATTTCGTGTGGTGAGTGTAAAGAAGCGGAGTCCTTTTTAAATGGAAACGAGGCATTCCATCTCAGTCGTCAGGGGTGATAACGCAACTGCATTTTGTTTCTTAATTGTGTGAATTTTGATGTCATCCACTAACCATCAGGTGGACTATGTGCTCGTTTATCACCCACGTTCTATGAAAAAGACAATGAGATTGTGATATTAATAAAAAAAATATAAAATTAATGTTTATATACACTCATAAGGGCAAATAAATATTATTTTTATTCTATTTAGTTTTTTGAAGCGTGCTTTTACTTTTTAATCAAAAGATTATTTATAACTAAAAATATCAAGCAGTGGATTAAAGAAACTTTGATAACATAGTATTTACAGTTGTTCAAATATAGTTACAAATATCATCAGTATCTTTTGTTCTCCATAAATGCGAACGTTTATATATATATATATATGTTGAATGCTGTTTGAACGGACTAATTGCCGGTTTATTGATTACTTATCATATAATATAAAAATGAATCGCGGAATGTGTTGCTAAGCGCAAATCTCGAGAGCAGCTAAACCGATTTCGCACTGTTTTTTTATAATATTGCTTGAAGTACGAAGATGGTTCTTACGGAGAGAAAAATTGAAAAAATTGCTTGAAGAAGTCTAAAAATAACACTTTTCTCTATTCCCATAGAAAAGATTCGTAATAATACTTAAAAGTCAATTTGAACTTTAATACCATACTATAAAGTTTAAGTCTTAGTGGAGGGGTTCCGGGAAATCAAAACAATTGAGTATCGTATAAATATTAATGTTAATATTTGTCAATATTTATACGCACTGGCAGATAGCTGATGTTATAAGGAGTAACTTGGGCTGCTTTTATTTTAGGGTTCCGTGAAAAATAACTCCACGCGGGCGAAGTCGCGGGGAACAGCTAATACCTTATAAATTTATGTTTTCTAAAATAATATGTTTATATTTTTTTTAAATCCTTCAACACAAGCATCTATAAAAGTGCTGTTTTAAATTCTGGAATAAAATATGTTAGAGAAATGGAAGGCGTAGGTGTTATGATAAGGTCTAAACGGAGCGTGGTTCCAGTTTAGTTATTATCGGCGCTAGAGTTCGAACTAAACAAGTACGTCGCTTGATAAAGCACCAAGTTTGTTGACCTACACATTGCCAGGGTAGGAGCAATATTGTTCGCTTTATATTTCAATTAAAAGGACCACAATTGGCGCCTAAATTATAAGTACTTAACATGTATTTATTTATTTGTTATATTTAATTATTTTCGTTATGTGTATTTGATTTATGCGTAATTCGTGTAATAATTAAAAAAAACTATGTAAATGTCCAAAAATGGCAAATATGGGGGATATTATATGACGCAATCTATGAGGCCTATGTTCAGCAGTGGACTTTTAAATAGGCTGTATGTTCGGTAACAGTACGTAAATTAAGTGCGGAGCATGTTGTGCGTAGGCGCGTACTTGTCAAGTGTGCATAGGCCCGTGAGGGCGTGTGTATTTACTGAGTAGTAGAAACCAATTTAATCGCTTATTGTACATTGAATCCTGAATTTAACATTAAACGTTTTTTATTTATTTTTATTCCTGATACAAATACTTTTTTACTATGATCATCAAGCAAATGTAAGTGCAGTAAATCAATCGATAACTAGATATTTTATATGTCTGTTTTGGAAGTTTTACAGAGCCAACTTGCTTAAGAGGATTGTGAAGCTTTAATTTACATACAAAAAGCGATAACGTTTTCCCTCCCGTAAACATTTAACTAATTTTCATAATTTTTGGAAATCTTGTAGATATAATGAAAAACTATGGCCGTGCGTTTTGACTTTAAAGAAATATTACGTACGATATAAGTTATTAGCATCTACATATACATATTTTTGACTTAAAAACTCTCTCGAGCGTTTTTTTTTAATTAAACTAAATTGAATTACTTAAAGAACTAAAGCAATGACTCATCCGTTTCAGCAATTCACCATCCTCTTAATAAGACTTTCCTTTAAATTTAAGCTAAACTTTACAAGAACGTCTGAACGGTGTTTTCAATGTTTACTTATTTGCATGTTTATGTCCAAAATTTTATCAACCATCTTGAAAATTTAAATAAATTACGTGCCGGAAGTGATGCAGTCTGTGATAGCCTTATTCGTAATAATTGCGCCAGATGCCAAGATGTCAACGATTTGAATCTTTAATTAAATACTTAATGGCCTAACTGTACTGCTAACAACAACAGATTGCAGTTTTTTTTTATATTTACGGCTAGTCGCAGAATTTTTAACAACCTTTGTTAATTCGCTACTGGATCCACACATTAATAAAAATGCAACAATTGGACTGCACTAACTGAAAATTTCGCAACATAGACACCATGCTGGGCACGCGGGTTGATGAAAGCAAAACATATGTATTTGTTCTGGTGATGCTGATCCCGATGGCACTGGCATTAGAAGAAATTGTTACTTTCCTCTTATATAAAATTTCCTTAATAAAATTTATCTAAAAAAAGCTAAAGTTAACGCCTAAAAAGTCCTATTGTATATATTTTTAAATAGCATTAAAGCATATCTCAATTACCTTTACTAAATCTTGGCGAATTTTACATATTCTCGCAATATTTTTTTCTCAGATAGGTATGTAGGATTTTAAAGAATTGAACCTTAAATTGCAATTAACAATTTTAATGATGCCGGCGTCAGTGGTAATTTACGACGAGCGTTTGGTTCCTGAACTACCACGGCTCCGATCTTAAGTAATGATAATGATATTGGTAGCGTTGTTAAAAAAATAATGACGAAACGATCTGTAAATCGTCAGTGGGGAAAGTGAAATTATCATGCTTGACAAAGGGGTAGGATTAGGATAGATTACTATATTAATTTGCATTTATTCATTACATAAACTGTGTACCAAATACATATCATATTATGTTGTACACTTGTTGTTGATGAATAGCTTTTACAGTTTGCCAAATGCTGGCGTACAAACATCCTAAATTCAGATTTTCGTATGATTTTTTGGTTTTCCTGCCACTAGAAGACATGTTGGCATTGGTTTTAATGGACTTTGCGATATCCGTGTGACAAAATAATGATAAATACGCTCATGTGAAACTACAGGTAACCTATCTTTTTTAGTAGTCTCATCCGACGAAATTGTCAAGGCCGCCGAACTACTAGAGAGCAAGAGTATCATTTATGCAAATATTGTCAGTATTTGCAACATTTAATCCGATGGAACAGTCACACAAAATTTGTTTCTTCAGACGTATGGAATTATATTTTGGCTTTGACAAATTGAAGTAATATGTTTATAATAGTATCAACTGTTCATAATATTAAATCAATTGACTTACAAATATCAAATTTATGTGTAATAGTGTTTTCGAATCACTTAGGTCATATTTGATGTTATATTATTATTTTCAACTCTATAAAAGGAATTTTTATCACATGTATCTAGGAGCCGCGTAGTGGCGAAGTTTGTCGTAAAAGGCGAGAAGAGGAACAGTGAAACAGTTATAGGCAGCAGCATCTTCCTGATAATAAACCAAAAATAGAAACACTGCGATTGTCAACCCGCCTGTCAACTGTGGCCAATCCCTTTTGAGGTAATCTATAGCCTATGCTCAGATAGACTGTAATGAGAAATGAAATGTATCACGAAGATTTGTCTAAAAATTGTTCGGATTAGTCTATTAATCGTCACCTTTCATTAGAAAAAGTTTTAAATACCTTCCACTTCATTTGGATGCTTGTTGGTCCACTATCATGAGATTTTCCAAAAGTTTTCTGCATCTTTCTACCTTCAATAAAAAAGCCGAGTCATTTCTCAAAATCCAGTAATGCTTCTTCGATTTTATTGGTGGTGTTGTATGTTCATAGGCGGATGCGGACACTTACCACCTAATGAACCGCATTCTCGTTTGTCCCCTCTACTATAAAAAACATAAGCTAATGATGTTCCACTGCTAAAACAACCTTTTCCATATTTTTACCCTTTTTAGGTTCCGTAGTTAAAGAACAAGGAACCCTTATAGTATCGCCATGTCCGTCCGTCTGTCCATCCGCGGTTTTACTCAAGAGACAGTAGGTGCTACAATAGTATAATTTGGCATAGTTATCACGCTTACAAAGTTGTGGAATATATTTTTATTATTTCGATAGCTCCCATACAGCTGATTTTTTTTACCTGCTTATTCCATCATGTCGGGTGTCGTTGGATAGGTCTCTTACAAATATTGGGGGTATGGAAAAACAAATTTTCGATTCAGGGGTTTATTTGCGTAATATATATTAGTGGTAATTTTTTTAATTGGAGTCATGTGTTCCCTTCCTCTACCAACTAAACCGTTGTTTTTGGAAATGTGAAAAGTATACACGATAGTAGTATATATAATAAAGTAAAAAGGAAAACTATCACAGCTAAGCAGGCTAAACAAGCTAACGAGTAATAGTCAAACAACTTATAAAATGCACTTGGATTAGTAAAAAACTTGTTACAATTCCATAGAAAACGACCTAAAACTAGGTGCATTGTAACTTTTTAATGTTATCGTAAACTGGAAAACGACATGTGCTACTACTATACTATAGCTTTACGTTTTCCTTTACGGGGTAGGCAGAGAGGATCTATCGCCAAGAAACCGATACTGACATACCAATTTCGCTTAATTTTTAATTAGTAGTTATTGTATATAAGCCTTACAAGTTCATTCGTAGTAATCTTGGTTTACGCGGGCGACCCTTAGGATAGTTTAGAGCAGTGGTGATTTACGACAAAGTTTGTTACGGTCATGTATATCTTAGGGTTGCACTGCCGGAAACTAATAGATGAATAGGAAACTATCCGCATTTTTGTAAGGATATGGCATGTGATTTAATACAGATTATATTATTTTCAAAATCGAATCGAGCTTTTGAAATTATACTTTTTTTTTTGGGGCGTTTGGAAAAAATGATGGAGTGAATTTATACGATGCGCGCGCACACTTACACCTAAAAGCAACAACTTCAGTGGGTAATTGTCTCTCAAGCTTTTTTGTTCTGTTACGCTAAATAAGTATAACTTCCTACGTGCGTACATAAGTACACACACACGTTTTTTAAATATTTTTTTAATACCACTAGTTATAAGTCTGCTTGGGAAATAAGTTCCTCAGTTACCATAGTCCTATTTGTACCCATTTTAGTCGTTATAGCGGTAAAACCGGGAACTCAGTATGCTCATAGTATCAAGAATGCCCCTTCTAAGTTTATATATTGTGACGGACAACTACGGAACCCTGCCTATATACCTGACCGGTTTTTTTATTCTTTTATTACCCAGAAATTACTAAAAGTAAAACCGTGGTAAGTATAGATAAATAAACCACTCAACTTTTATTGCGATTGGACATTTTACTATCAACTAATTAAACGTGCTAGATATGTAAATCACATGTCACCAGTGACACGTTTCCAACTAACGAGAGTAAAGTAAGTGACGTCGAAGCCGTAGAAATGGCGTTCTGGTGTATTAGTTGACGCACGCCTCAGCCGTCCACAGTAACATCTGATTACAGTTGCACTCTACATTGAATATGAAACATTCACAACCGGGAGTTTGTATCGACTTTTCTGTGGCGATTTGCCAACCATGGAATGTAATAACATTCAGGCAGTTATTTATTTACATTTTGATGGCGTTATAACAGAATCCTCACTATTTTGTCCCCTGGGCGTCATAAGAGGCGACTATACGAAATCGAAGAAAAATCTTATGGCTTCCAATAGTTGCTGGTGTACCATCTCAGAATTATAATTTTGTTGCGGTTGCAGCACGAATGAGTCGGCTCGACCGGGGTAGGACCAAGCTCTAATAGAATACTTTTAATGTAGAGAAGCAAAGACACTTTTTACTAGAAAGGAGGCATTCCATCTCAGTCCTTAGGGGTAACAAGGCATATGCATTTGGATTCTTAATTGAGGACAAATGTAGATGTCTATGGGCCACAGCATGCACTTACCATCAGGTGGACTGTGTGCTTATTTGTCACCCTTATTCTATAAAAAGAAAATACTCAGATAGGCGACGGGCATGTTCATCTACGCACTGTTATTGGTTATTTAAAGAAAAAGAAATACTTAGAGAAACAAGATAGTAGGAATACCTTTCCTTGGATTTTGTTAGTATTATCGAGTACGAAGATTACGTATTTAGTTCATACATTTTTTTTACACATTTTATCTGTCATATGCGCTGCCGCTATCTACATCCAGCGAACGAAAAAACCGGTAAACAGGAAATATTCGGGATTTAATAGAGATAATTTTAGATATGTAGCAAGTGGGATGTGACAAGTAAAGATTGTGTAAGAACCTCCGAAGGAGGCGGACTTATAGTCGAAATAGAATTTTTATTTTTTTGGTTTTTAGCCATTTTGACCCCCTAGGAGTGTAATGAGAACTTTTTCCCCTATTCGACTATGACACCCATGACATCCTCAACATGATTAGCTGTTCAAACTGACCAGGCCTAAAGTTCGAGTCATCACTCAACTACTCTTTTTTAGTCTTTACTTCCAATAATTTCCCAGTACGCAAGCAACCCGCGTTATATTCCCGCCGTTACGAATATAATTGTGAATTGCAATTTTAACTGCTGATTTACCACGTGCTCAGCGGTAGGAAACAAGTGAGGAAATCTGCATGTCTGAGAAATAAAAAAAAATCTCAGAATACTAGCGTAAAATAGTAGCTTAATGCTGTACTGTTTCGTATGGTGGGTGTAGAGAACCGGAGACCCTTTTTACTGGAAAACACCATACAAAACACGGCAGTGTTAAGCTCCTATTTTACGCTGGTATTCTGTGAGAGTGGACTGTGTGCTCGCTTGTCACACTTAACCAAAAAAAAAATCGAAGTCGTGAAACCCGAAAATATTTTCCTCCATCGGTGAAGGAATATATTTCGAGAACATGTGTAGTAGGCCAACACTACGAGTATATATAAGCTGTAACTTAACTTTTTTAAATTAATTTACTGAAGGAAATGGAATACTACATTCCAACCCTATCCTATCCATCACGAGAGATTGCTGCAGGCTATATGTATTCTATTTATCAGGTCCGTTTGATTTTTGTTAGCACTTTTATGAAACCCACGCAGGAAAATGGTGTAAATGGGTACGCAATTGCTTTCGATATTTGAAATCGACTATAACTGTCCTAGACAATTTGCTTCGCTCGCACTGGCCATATTATATCGCCGCAATCTAGCTTATTGCGGTGCAAACAGATTCGTATATTATACGGCAAGTAATAGACGTGAGAACGCGGCTTAATTAAATGTATTTGTGAATACATTTGCAATTCAAACCATAAGCCCAATTAATGAAGCTTATATAGATAGTTCATATGACTTTAAAATATTTTAATTGCTCAGAAATGAAGGTTTCCTTCAACTTCTGCCACAGAATAAATAAGTACAGAAGTTGCCCTCTTTTGATGTTGACTGCTTGCCGAAGTTTTAATAGCCTACATAGTTATTATTAATCAAATAAATCGCGCACGCAAGCCAAATAAAACTTTATCGCTGCGCGCGAGCGTCCGTTTTTGCATCTTTTCTCCTTACTACGTCACAACGAACTTTCCGTGGTTTCTAAGGGCTGTAAGAGTGTGTAAGAGTAAAAAAATACATTGTGAAATGCGTAAACAGCAAATAAACCCAAAATACGATTCCTAACAGGAAATGTGATCCTAATCTACTTTGTTGAAAATCTTGTAAACAAAGTTTTAATTTCAGTATTTTGTGCTATTATAACTTAAAATATTTTAATTACAAAGACGAGTATAGGTATGTAAATAGATACTTGGGTAGTGAAGTAAATTTCAACTAAGTTTTGTAATAAAGTACTTAGGTATTACTTCTGTACTTAAATTATTACTTAATTATTTTTTCGCTATAAGTACCTATCTAACAAAAAAAAAATTATTTACTTTTCATTATCCTTCGGTAACTCAAAAAATGATATATCTTAATCCTTTTAAGCTCATTAAGCATCCATCCCCGCAAAAATTATAGTAGGAACGACGTTTTGCCATTATAATTTATCAAATAGATAGGTAATATACATATATATTATTCTTAAATTGCATTAAGACTTTTTCAACTATTTTATCCTACAATTAAATATACAAAACACTAAATTAAAACTAATTCGACGAGTATTTCAGCAAGTATTTACTAAAAATTATTTACGTAAACAGTGTTAAAAAAATCTTTAACATTCAATCGCCTAGAGCGCGCTAGCCCCGACTGCGATCTACCCCTGGGGCAGTTCGCGATTGTAGGTAATTATTTCACGCAGGTAGCAAGAGTGACAGAGGCAGAGGCCTGCCTATGCGTTAAAGAAAAAAGTCAACGGGGTAATTCAGTACATCAAATAGCGTAGTATTTATTTCGGCAGGAATCGAACACCGGTAGTACGTGTGCGTACAATAAAACTTAAGGCTTTCGCCCATCCCCTGAGCTTCTGCGGTGCTGGTAGTCTTAAATATATGGGTAATCTATATCTATACATATTATAAGAAATTGAAGTGTCTGTCTGAAATAATGAAATACTATTATAAGCTCAGGGGTTAGTGATAAAATAAATGGTCATTGATTATCTTAAATATAAATACCGCTACATTAATAGATCCTATCTAAGCAAAGTTATGGCGGGTCGGTAGTCGTCAATAAAAGCTAAACTGACATAAACACAACTATCAGCGTATTAATACCATAAATCATTTCAATAAGCCCTTTCTCGATAAATTTGCATAAATTTAATGAAACTAAATGTCAGGTTCAATTTTAGAGTTGTAAAGAAATTATATCGTACCTTAATAACATAACTTTTAATCATCTGTGTGACCCAGTGCAGTGTGCCTTTTGCTTTCCTGGCTGAGCGCCAAGTTCATTGCTCTCCTCCCTCCACTTCACCTTACCGCCAAACCTAAAAACTGACATGATATTATTCTCGGTAAATAGAAAGTGCTCAGTTCGCTATTGATATCTATTTTTAGCCGATCAAATTATCAGCACCTACATTGCTAGGTCACAAAAAAGGCTATATAAATGAAATCGGTACAACGTGAACGAGGCAGCAGTTATCGGATTTTAAATTTAAATTCAGTTGTTCTGATCGGAATTATGGAGTTCTGCTGATACTTACTCTGAAACTACGGCCTAAACATAATAAAGTTCTGTTACGGTGTAGCTTTCCAAAAATTTTGTGCTTTCATTTTATAGTCTATGTAAGATACGTTTGTAATTTCAGTTAAAGAATCGAATTATTTTGATTACGACCCAAAATCTATGCATCTATACATTTAAATAAAATTGAAGCAACTGTCTGTGATATACAAAAAACTGGCTTCCTTTAAGCTTAGGGGGTTATTTGCATGCTAATCTTAGCTTAATTCTCAAAATTGCTGGGTTTTCCCTTTACATAGATAGGGTATTGGATATGTTACTTGAAGAGGCTTCTTCACAAAAGGAACGGGTTCTTAATTTTTTTTAATTTAAATTAAACAAATAGCCGGCACACAATCATCACGAATAAATAAAAAAGAAATTGGTGGAATAATGCTATGAATTACTAGGTTGATCGATAAGTATTTGGAAATGCAATGAAACTGGGATAAGTATATGTAAATTGTATTTATTATTCAACGTAATCGCCTTATAAGCTAATACATCTTGAATAGAGTTTGCAAGTTGGTTAATTTCCTTAGGAAAAGTCTTGATCCTAGGACTCGTAAAAGGCCTCTACAACACATATCACCTCATAGTCGCCGTCGAATTTTATACCATGCAAGTGCTTTTTTTACGTAAGTAAAAAAGTGAAAATCACTCTTACTAGGTCCGGAGATAATGGTGGGTGCTGCATTAACTGAAGCCCAGCAGTTCAGATGGCAACGCTTGCAACATTAGATTGATGGGCGGGACAATATCATGATGAAAAACACTCCAGCACGCAATTTTACTCGACGTTTATTCTTTAGTTCTTCGCGTAGTTTTTTGATTAGTGATGTTATATATATATATATCTCCGATTATTGTCTCTCCTTTACTTAAATAATCGATCATTATTATATCTTCGGCATTCCCGAAGACAGAGGCTATTATTTTTCTAGTACACACAGACACCTTGAACCTCTTGACTGGCGGGAAAGACGATCTTTTCCACACCTTGATTTGGTTTTTCGTCTTCAGGTTAAAATTAAAAAAAAAGAATCTGGATCTTCTTCAATTATTGCTAAATTTAGCTATGAAATGTCACCTCTTGCTTTCTTTTCGGCATCTGTTCACTTTCGAGGATACCAGCGCGCGGCCACCATTTTGAATTTTAAGGCTCATACCTTAAAATAAACTCAGTTCTTCCAAACGATAGCTTTACAATCTAAGCTAAATAACAGATCGTCACACGTCGATATGCCTTAACAATTTCTTCGATTTTTTTAATGTTTTCTTGCGTAGCGGCCGTTGTTAGCTGCCCGGAGCGAGTAACGTCATTGCAGGCTGTTCTGCCGTGTTTAAATTCACTTCAAATGCACCAGTATGCCACTGTAGAATAAGACGGAGCATTGTCTGCCAAAGTAGACTGCAGTTCTTCAAAAGCACTTTGTAGAAAAAAATCTTCAGATAGAAATATTTAATTACCCCACGAAGTTCCAATTTCTCAATTTTGCATAGGAATTAAATTACAAGTTTGAAAAGATAAAATTGGGTATAGTTTTTAATTTAGTTTTTTCTGGTCTTGGCTACCCACAGATTTAAATTTCGAAAAAATTTTTTTTTAATTTAAAATTTATTTGCGCATAATGATTTCTTCGTGAATTAAATCTTATTGTTCTTATAACGTTATTTATATTATCAATTACTCTCTTTCTCTAGTTTATGTTACGGCGTAATAGCGCAAATCTATAAAACCATCAAAATTTTGGGTGACATCGAAAATAGCAGGAATAATTTCTCACTGAATCATCAGCTAGGTACATGGCACACCTTATCATCTCCACGATTAGATGCAATACGAGCCGATTTGCAATGAATGAAGATTAACATAAACCAAGGCACCATCGGATGCCTCGTTGGCCCTCTGCATGCAAAATGTACGTGTCATTTGCATCCGACATGGTTATATTACCTTTTTTGGTGTTTAATGCAACGGCATGCAATGCACAGTGTCATCCTACATTGTTATTGTGTGACTGGTTCGATTAATAGCCTATTGTTTTAGTTTTGGAGTAGTCAACTTGTTTATATCCACTGCCGTATAATTTATTCTTTAAATACAAGCGAGTGATTTGATAATAACGTATACCAATTAGGGATGCAACGAATACGAATACGAATATTCGTATTCGCCGAATAGTAGACATTTACCGAATATTCGTATTCGGCGAATACAGATCACGAATATTTAAAAACTAATATTTTTGTACGCAACTCTAATTAGTGGCGGACTTGGATAACGCGCGTCGTCGGTTTTGATGACCCTTAGCCTCAACGACGGGGGACTCCCAAAAATATTTTTCACTGAAACTATGTACACCCTCGGAAAGACTTTTTTCAACGACTGGGAACATCCAAACTGAAAAAAGAAATCGCCTAAAACCAGAAAATCTTCAAATTTTATGTTTTTTAAATAAAAGTTTGCCTATTGTAAATTTTAATTATTAGAACAATAGAAAATCATCAAATAAATTAGTTTTTATTACCATGGCGAGATATTCGTGTTCGCCGAATAGTAGGTTTGATATTCGTATTCGTATTCGTTGCATCACTATACCAATGCTTGATGCATGACAGACGGATTCATGTTACTTTTTCAATTTTTCCCTTCGAGAGATGGTAGCGCTTTCTGATTTATTAATTGGTTTAACTTACATAAGAAAGCGCTACAATGGCTCGAAAGGAAAGATTTGCTTTGAGCATACTTGATTGCATTAAGCATCAGCTGTTACTCAGAAGTAGGAATCTTGCGAGCGCGAGTAAAGTTTTCCTACTAAATTTTCCTTAAATTGAAGAACTCGAATTTTCCACCTTATAAGTTCTTTTAATCACAGAATGTGATCTTAACTTAAATTATGAAGTAGAACCGCCAAAAAAACCACATCGACTTGTATTTTTTAAACATTCGATAAAAAAACTTACTTATAATACAGTGTATCATTAAAGATAATAAGGATTATGATAATAAATATAGCAATTGGAGGCAATTTTCTTAACAGTAGGTTATAAGCGGTCGGTCCTATTTTTATAAATAACATCGATTAGATTAACGTTGTTTAGCATTCGCTTGCAAGGTCATGGCATCGCACCAGCTCGTACCACGCAAATTTCTTTACCTTTACTTAGTAAACAAAATTTGACGTTCATAAGGAACAATCGTAGCACCAAAGGAAACTAAGTTTCAGTTTGACTTGACGCCTTTGTCATTGCCTGAATATCGTTTCCTCAGAGACCGCCGTGCAATTTTTCTTTGAATAGCTTGTTCATTATTCTAAGAAAATTTCTCACTGAACGCGTAAGAAATTCCATAAATTTCTTCACACTACGCTATTTTACTTTTTAATGCGCTCTGATGCAAAAGCAATACAAATGTTTGATTTTGTTATTTGAATAGCACAAAAATTAAAAATAGGGTTCCTCTAATTAAAAAGCTCGACAAAAATTCCAAATATGGTTTAAACCATTACTATAAAACAATTATAGCCCTCAAACTTAATTTGTTTTAAAGTCGTTTATCCGTCTAAAAAGTAAAAGTTAAAAAATAGTTCAAATATATTTTTTTGGATGTCTGTCAATAGTTCTGATAATGTTTCCTAGGCCAGAAACGATCATAACATTTTGGATTACTAAAAAAAGCAAGTAATCACAATAATTTATGTCTCTTATAAAGTGGTGTTGATTTGCCAGATAAATAATGTTATTGAAGCGAGATGGTGACCTCTTTCCACACACGAAATGTTTCTCGAGAGGACTACATTCCTCTGTTTGTCTCGTTGACTGACTGTCATTTCACTGAAAAATAATTTTTCGTTATCTCCCTTACCGCGTCTAATGTTACTTTATTGGTATACAAAGGTGTTATCTTGCGACGCCCTGTTCTACGCGACCAGTCGCTTCGTAGTCAGTAATCGACAGACGACATCTCGATATACTGCTTAATCAATCGGTAAACAATTTTTTAGTTTTATAATATATTGGGTTAAGGAAATTAAAGAGATGTAGAGCGGGTTTTACTCTTAACATTTTGTGCTCACGTAAATAATACGACACGTACATAGTGATCCATTCTCTTATGCCTCCTCTACACTACTCGCGAAGTAACTTTGACGAAGTGCTCGTCGAAGTCGATCGCAGTCCGAAGAGCGTGACAACACACGTGCTACTTCGCGAAGAGCTCAGTCGTCTTGAGTCGCTCGCACCCTTAACATGAATAACGTTCAAGAGGCAGCTGCTATAGGTACCTAATTGTATGAACAATACGACGTCAATGCGTTAACCATAGATAAATAGTTGTGTAGAAAGTTACATATTAAATATTTATATATAAAAAAATTAATATATATAACTGGTGTACGCCGCGTAGTGTAGTGAGACGCTTCGTGTAACTTCGGGGCACTTCGCGAAGTCCTTTGACTCGGGCGCAAAAACCCACAGCGATCGGAAGTCGCCCGAGGCGAAGCGAGGTTGCATGAAGCGAATCGAAGTACCTATCTACACTATTCTCCTCGCCCAACTTCGATCAACTTCGCAAGTAATGTAGAGGGGCCATTACACCGCCATGATGCATGATTTCGTTTCGTTTCTAGATTTTTTCTTTTTATTATTTTAAAAACGTTTTAACTTTTTTTAAAGTATTTTCTTGTATCGTGGGGCAGTTTACATACATAAATTTCACAAGCACAAACATCCAGACTCGGAACATTTATTTGTAGGCCATACAAATACTTGTTGCGTGTCAGATTCCAACCCAAGGGCCTCAGCGGCGCGACTCATTGCTAAGCCACTGCGGCACGAAGCCGTCTAATATTATATATATTATGTTTCAATTAAATACCGCGCCCATATTTTATATAGCACGGTATTTCATTCCAATAAACAGCTTTTTTTTGTTTGTTTTTTTAACATTTTAATTAAGCGTTATTTTTAAGATTCCTTTGTTGATTAACTTAATCCTTATATATCATTATATTTCTTAACGTCGTTATGTAAACTAGTCTAATAGCTCTCACCTTAATGAAAACACGCCTTAAACTGCACCTTAAGAAATAATTTCCACTCATGTAAGCTCTAGATATCGTCGATCGCACTAAAAATATCGATACAGGAATTTTCAACGTCGAAGTATGCGGTATGTACAAGACATACTTTGAAGTTTATGCGCATGTAATAAAGCTTACAGTTCGTGAAACGTTCGTCATCTCCTTTCGTATCGGCCGGTTTTTCTTAGTTCGTGTGCCTATTTTCTTTTAATAATAACTGATAACGCAAAGTGCAAGGCAATTTCACCATGACCTTTATTGTGATAGTACCACTGCCCTGCACACGAATACTTTAGTTTTGAACCTCCGATGAAAACAGAGGGGTGTTATAAGTTTAACGCGTGTAGTATCTGTTTCTCTGTGGCATCGTTGCGCACAAACTGATTTTCATTTAGCTGTTTTATATTGGACAGTGACTTGATGGAGTGTTCTTAGCTATGATTCAAGAAAATAATCTGTTCAGCCGTTTGAAGATCATTAACTCTTAGTTTCAGGTATTTTTTTAATTTAATTTATGTAGAAGGTTATTGAATAAGTAAGAGTGTAAGAGTCCGACGAACCACCATTGGCGAATTTTCGATCCTCGGTTTGAGATATGTTGCTCGCATACTAAGACTTATAAGCTCCACTTCGCGACAAACTTGGCCTGGTAAATAAATAAATTTGAAATTCAAACACTAGCATTATTCCAATACTAATAATTGTGCTGGGTATTTAAATACCTAATTCCTGACTAGCTCATGTTTACAATACCCCTTCACACGGTAAACACTTCTTTGCCTTAAAATCTTATCAGAAATTAGTTAAGACTTGTGCCCAGAAATGGGAAGTACATAGTATATAACTAGTTATAAATGTTGTTTCTTTACGCATATCCATACTACAGATGTAGTGACTACCGGTGGCGTTATTATAAACGTTGCGTGATTTGAATCACGCTTAAGTTTTTCATAGAATAACTTGATTGAATCAAAAATCTTAGAAATCTAGCCTATTACGAGAATCGGATATTTGAGTCGAATACTCGTAGAATAATGAGATTGAATAAGAGTATGGCTCTAATTATCTGCAGAAATTTCAGAGATTAATATTTGCACATTAATTTATGTGCTAGTTAGTTTCCCATTACTGTTTAAAAAGTTTTAATTTATATCTCTACTGGTAGGTATCGTAATTTGTCGAATAATTTAAATTCATACTAATTATACAAAAAAAAAAACTGGGCAAGTGCGAGTCGGATCATCCACAATGTTAGAGGTAGGCTCCCGTAGTTGCAAGTCACAATACGTGGTCGTTCCTGATAATGAGCATAATAAGTAAGCTGACCGCTATAACGACTAAAAATGGGCCCAAATAAAAAATATAAATGGGAAGACTGTAACTGAAGGATTTATTTTCAAATAATAACATTACAAAGTTATAATGCAGCTAGTTTTAGGTCATTTTCTATAGAGTTGTATCGAAATTTTTACCAATCCAAATGCATTTTATAACTGGGTCGACTATTACCCGTTAACCTCTTAACTTTACTTAGCTAAGATAGTTTTCCTTTTAACTTCATTATATATACTACTATCGTGTATACTTTTTACATTTCCAAAAACAGCTGTTCAGTTGGTAGAGGGGGGGGGGGGGACACGACTCTTAATGAAACCACTTTAAAGGTACATATTTCGCAAACGGATCCCTGAATCGTAACGATGTTGTTCCACACCCCCAGTTTTTTTAAAGACCTATCCAACGATACCCCACATGATGTAACCCCTCTAGTAAGAAAAAAATTACCATCAATTTACTTGTATGGGAAGTATCTAAAATAAAAATGTTTTAAGATTTTATTTCACAGTTTTCTAGGCATGATTAATAGCAATAACTATGCCAAATTACAGATTTGTAGCACCTAGGGTCTCTGAGTAAAACCGCGGACGGACGGACGGACAGACATGGCGAAACTATAAGGATACTTGTAGTATTCCCGTAGTTAACTACGCAACCCTAAAAATGGTTGCTATTTAATATATACCACCATTGCTATTTTTACTCCAAGATGTTTTACATAAGAAAACATCAAAAGTTCTCAACTCCAAATAGTAAATTATTGATATTATATTCATAAAATTTTAAGTTATTTCAAAAATCATTTTAGTAGCACACCTGGCTGTCATATGTGTTTTAATTAAATAAAAGAACGTTATTAACTGACAGTGCAGACTAAGAACAGCTTGTAAACCAATGTTTGAAAATGTATTCCACATTTTATAATCCCCAAAATATTAACCTCTTTACACACTAGGTCATCGTTTGATCATCGTATGTTTTTTTTTCCCAGTCAGTAAAAAGTATTCACGAAACAAAATCACTCTCACTGCCATCTCTTTAGTTCGGTGATGGTACAGAAGTCGGCTATAATTTTCTGTACGAAATCACGAACTCGCACGGGCGTGCTACTGACGGGTCATTTATCTTGAATTAGAAATTTTTTTGCTTTTATTATAAAACCACATTCTACATTAGATCGCATCTATTTGAATCGTTTATTTTTACTTAACCTTTTTCGTTTTAAATTTCGATGATCGACTAAACTTTTTTTTAAAGTTTTTTTTATTTCACAGTTTGATTTTGTGTAGTTATGAGCATAATATTAAATAGCTGTATAAAGATGTTTTGTTCTTTATTTATCGTTTACATGCCACTTAAAAATATTAAAAGATAAAATCGTAGACAGTGCTAGTGCTTTGCGTGCAGATACTATTAAAACAAAATGTTTTTTTTAAGTTTACCTGTAATTTTAAAATGACTATAATAATCTCCGACATTAGTTAAATAATTTTTTGAGTTTTGTGGATAGAGTAAACTGCTTTCGCAGTGGTCCTGTATACATTTTAACTAAATTCAATGATAATTTAAATTTGCTTCATCATATTCGTCATTACATAGGAATATGTACCACATGTATCACGTACCATCGATGAATTTTTACGATTTTGGCTTACTTACAAATTGCATAAAATGTGCAATCTAATCTCAATGCTATCGTTGTTTTAATGTTTGCTTTGTTATAAATGAAAATATGTTTCTACATGTTGGTTCGACAGTCGACCTAATATTATATTAATAAAGATATTAAATTCCTTTCATTAGAACATAATCTCGTTATTACTTTGGGTTGACCTCGTTGTTGATGACGCTTTAATCTTTGCACATAGACCTATAGTTTTGCTTTTACTATCATAAATTACATTTCTAAAGAATGGCACTTTACGAGGGTGGCACTGAAAATTTCGGGAATCAAGGAAGTGACACAACATTACTATTTAAATTGCTTTTCGAAGTATTCTCCGCGAAATTTGACACATTTTTCCATACGATGGAACCAATCATTGAAGCAACCATTCCATTCGGAAGTTGGGGTCTCCAAAATGGCTGTTTTGTAGGCGTCCACAGCTTCTTCAGGTGATGAAAATCTCTGTCCACGCAATTTATTCTTTATTTTAGGGAAAGTATAGAAATCATTAGAGCTTAGGTTGGGGCTGTACGGCGGATGGTCTAATAATTCTATGTTTTCTTGCTCTAAAAACTCTTTTGTTCTGTGTGCGGTGTGAGAACTCGCATTGTCATGATGGAGGATGATGCGGTGGTTGCAGTTCTCTTTACGGAGTTCAGAAACGACCTGTGGCAAACAAATGCTAGCATACCATTCTGCATTAACCGTTCTTTGTCCCTCAAGAGGAATAGTCGTAACATGGCCGGTTTTGGAGACAAACGTGGCCACCATTTTTTTTGCAACACTCCGTGAACGAACAATTTTTGTTGGCTTTAACTCATTTTCGAACACCCAAACTCATGACTGGTTTTTTGTTTCGGGTTCGTACGCGTATATCCAGGATTCGTCATCTGATACGATGTTGTATACAGCATTTGAGGATCCTGCATGGAATCTTTCGAGAGTTCTGACGCACCAAGTAACGCGAGCCGCTTTTTGCTCTTCACAGAGCGAATGCGGTATCCATCGGGAAAACAACTTTTTTACACCTAATTGTTCATGCAAGATTATTTGTTATTGACTCATGCCAATGTCTAAAGTTGCCTGAATTGCGCGGTATGTCACATGTCGATCTTCCTCAATCAGCTTACGCACAGCATCAACGTTTTCTTGGGTGACTGCAGTTTTTGGACAACCTTGACGGGGATCATCACTGAGCTTGACATGTCCACGTTGAAATTCAGCAAACCAGCGATAAATTGTAGTTTTGGATGGGGATTCATCACCAAATGCAGAAATCATCCGGTCAACACACTGTTTTGGTGTTAAACCACTTCGAAAGTCATAATAAATCGTCGCTCTTGATTTTTCTCGAGTCAATTCCATTTTCTCAACGACTAAACAAGTTTGACAAAACCTTGTGACAAGACCGAGAATATTTTTTTAAATAAATAAATGGTATTCGATTTTTAAAACCAAGGACTTTTCAATTAAAAAGATTTTAATATGACAGGAACAGTGGAAATATTCCATTCCCGATACTTTTAATGCAGCCCTCGTATCTAATACGGTCAAATTGCTGCTTTTTTATAACCTTTCCCCCGACCCATTATTTAATACAAACTAATAATTTATCAGTTTGTCGCATAATTTTTTTAAAGTAGATATTGGGGTTCTCGTCGGGAAAAATTCATATATTTGTTATTAAAACAATTAATGTATTCTGTCTGCATTCTCTTTTTCTATTTAGGCAAACATATTCAAAATTATAGTTATAATGAGTCAGTACACGATACATGTTCGCAATTAATAGGCCGGTCTCGTGAATTATGCCGGTCATTGGCCTCACAGTCGAATCTACGACTTTCTAATGGGATTAAAGTTTGTTACACGGCGCTGACGCGCAAGATGACGCGCTGCTGGAATGCATGCGCCGCGCTTGCAGCGTAATTGCATCCGTCGGCTTTAATTATTATATCCGATACAATAGAATATCGCGAATATTTTCGATAATGATTCTTATTTTTGTTTCAATTTATTCTGGACAGATCTTTTTCAAAGATGAATTGACGACGTATTCACCATCTTTAAGTTCGTCACCACTTCATTTTTAAGTTTGTGAATACCATCTTCACTTCAGGCATACTTCGCATCCATCGCATGCATATTATGTATATGCTGACTTTATTTCAGCAGCGACAAGTCCGCACTCTCGGATACAGATGTGAAATCCACCACCACTATAATTTTCCATTATCACAGTATCAACAATCCATGGACACGTGAAGCCAACTTCAAAATAGAAGGCTACAGATGCGTTTTCATTTGTCACCTCTGAAGACAAAGATGAAATGCATCAGTCTGTAATTATACTGCCTCTCTATACTCTTCAGAACAAAACTCAGCAGTGTAAGCACTGCTATTTGGCGGCAGAAATATGTATGGGGATGGTAACTACCCCGACAAACTCCTAGGCAGAAAGGTAGTCTTACCACCTAGTACTTCATCGAATACCTTGTGTTCGATGTAAAAAAGTAACAATATATTACAATGAGGGCATCCACGACTTTTTCTGCCACCAGAGCGGCGCCACTTTACAGTGAGGTAAAATATTTGACAGATTTCATAGCGGGGATGATAATTTCTTAGGAAAATGTAATCTTTAAGGTTTCTTTCTGTATTATTAGTTATATTTTATATTAATTATATTAGAAATGAATAAACCAAACTATAAAATATAACTAAAAGCCGATTTTTATTAAAAAAGAATTAAAGTGCAAAAAGTTAAAAATCAAACCACTGACGCATTGTGTTGTGTATTAATATAATACTCAGATAATGATAAACTATTATTTAAAACTAATTTCTCAATTAACTGACACTGTGTAACAAAAAACTTTACCTCAGTCACAACTAGCGACATCTGGTGAGTGGAAGATTATTAGCCCTCATTGTCCAGTTGTTTTCACGCTTCCCAACTTACATCTCGAAAGCATATTACATAGTATTAGTAATGCCACAGAATAAAAAATAGTACTACGTAGTAATGCTCAAAAATATTTTAGATCAATTATTCCAACGACTTGTTTCTTCATTTTTTTCTTTTTCCACAGTAGAGATTACTTTATCGACTATGTATCAATAACTCGTTGATCTTTTTACAGTTATTGATTCATTGAATCGTTTAAGCGAGCCTGTAGAATTTCGTTCTTGTTTAGGTATCTCGAGTGGCAAGGGCAGACGGGCTTTCACCGTCTTGTCTCGCCGACAACGTAATTTAAAGAAAATCGATGACTAACTAGGCCTTCCTGTTAAGGCAGTATATTTTTTGTGCATTCAATAACTACCTATAGAAGTTATCGATATTTCTTCTGAGCTAAGGTGTGCTATAAACCTTTGGCAGATTATTTGCTTTCTTGTTTATAAGGATACAATAGTAAGGAGTAAAGGGTAAAGTAAAATTAAACGTGTTATAGCCACAATGCAGCTATATTAATTGTATAGTTGTAGCACGAATGGGACGGCTATAGTATGTGCCATATCGATTGAGAAAAACGGACAATGACCTCAGATATGAGCCGAGTGTCAAAAGGCGTAACTTACAAAATCTCAATTTAGATGTGATAACAATATTTAAATATTGATATTATTCCCACTTCTAGGTCAGCACATATGTTTTGTTTTTTTGTTTCTTAAATAATATTGTCTGTGGTTCCTATAAACATAGTAAAATCTTACGGTACATCGCGAAAAATGTGTTATATTTTATATTTCAATTTATGGTAAGTAACGCAGCAATTCATTTAATAACAGTTTCATATTAAAAAAATATTTGAAGCAATATAATCACCATATTGAGCTTTTGCAAATTCATCCCTTTAAAATAAACAAAACGCGCGTTACGTCAGTTCGTTCTAAAAGAAACGTGACAATGGCAGCCAGAGATGCGTCACCTTTTTTGGGCCGGTCCGCCATTTTGTTTTCATTCGTGTTCGGATAGCGCTTGCGTGTGTACGTCTCGGGTAATTCATAGCATTCATTGCATTGTTTTAGTTGAGTTTTTACTGTTAAATTTGTTATATCGTTAAGTTTTTGTTTTTTGAATCTGTTATATTAGTTTTACTGTGACGGTCGTTACTAAATCGACATGAGTTCAGGAGAATTTGGTGAAGGACCCGGTCCTTCAACATCAAGTGGAAAGAGACGTCGCCAACCCATAATAAACGTAGCAGGTACGTACAAATAGGTACAAATGCGACGACGTAGCCTTTCTATTTCTTAAAGCGCTCTTTTTATGTGACCATGTGGTATTTATTTTCTAAAACAATATGTATTTATGTGATGTAGTACTATGGTAGTATATTTTTGTCATTTATTTACAGGCCCATCTTCTGGAGCACCTTTAACGTCACCAGTAAAAAAGAGAAAACCTACCACTTTGTCGGTCGGGGAACAAGAGATTATCATTAATGTATACAAATATGTCAAAAACACCTGGCCCGAAGACGTGTATCCTTCAAACGTTAATATGGTAGAAAAGGTTTCGGAGATCTCAGGAGTCAGCAAGAGCACTATATATCGCGTATTAAGCGTGTATAGAGATTCCCATAAAATACCAGAAAAGGGAATAATTAATAAAAGAAAAAAGTCTGTAATTGACAAGTTGGACGATTTTGATAAATCGGCTATAAGAGCGAAAGTGCATCAGTTCTTTCTTGCAGGAGAATTACCGACTTTAGACAAAATTTTGCTCAGTATAAATCAAGATGACCAGTTGCCAAACTTGAGCAAAACTTCCCTGCGACGTGTGTTGCGCCATTTAAAATTCAAATATATAAAGAGAAACAGAAAAAGTGGTCTAATAGATCGCCCAGAGATAGTTCTGTGGCGTACCAGATATTTGAGAGAAATACAAATATTAAGAAACGAGGGACGTAACATTTTTTACCTTGACGAAACATGGATTAACGCAGGTCATACTATGGGAAAGGTATGGGAAGACACCACAATTGAATCTTCTCGTCAATCACGGTTAGAAGGCTACTCTACTGGCGCGAAAGCCCCTTCGGGTAAAGGAAAGCGATTAATAGTTGTACACGTTGGCAATGAAAATGGCTTTTTGGAGGGATGTGATTGGGTATTTGAATCATCATCTACTGGTGACTACCATGAGAGTATGGACGCTCTCCATTTCGAGGACTGGTTTAGAAAAGTAATAGAAAAACTGCAAAGCGGCGATGTCATAGTTATGGATAACGCTAGTTACCACTCCAGACGTTTAGAAAAAACCCCAACAATGTCTTGGCGGAAACAAAATATGCAGGAATGGCTAGAATCTAAACAGATCGCATACGTGCCCTCGGACACAAAGACCCACTTAATGGAAAAAATAAAGGCAGTTAAAGATAACTATCGAAGTTACGTCACCGACGAGATGGCAAAAGAAAAAAGCATCACAGTGGTAAGGTTACCTCCTTATCACTGTGAGCTTAACCCCATTGAACTTGTGTGGGCAGATGTGAAAGGGTACGTTGCACGAAAAAATACAACTTTCAAGTTAAAAGATGTTAAAAATTTACTTAAAGATGGTTTAACTCAAATCACGCCAGATAAATGGAAAAACTGTGTTCAGCATGTCCTTAAGGTTGAACAAAAAATGCGTGGCATGGATGATAGAATTGACCAAACTGCAGATCGCTTTATAATTAATGTTACAGATAGTTCATCAAGTGAAGATACGAGTGATGATTGCACCGAATAAAAATAAAGTTCTTATATAATATTAAAAATAAAGTTTTATCTTTTGCATAAGTACGTACTTATTCGGTGTCGTTATCACTCGAATCTTTATATGTGTTATAAATTAATGTTTTTTGTTGTTAAATGAATAAAGTACTTTATAACAATAGATGATTTTTCTTCTACAGCGATCTTTCACATAACTTTTTAATAATAGTTAATAAATATATATTATATCAATCATTATAAAAAAATCATTATAAATAAAGAAAGTACTACATATAAAATGTGCCTATATATTGAAGGTTTGTAACCCCTGGTTAAACGACCGAAAGGTCATTGTCCGTTTTTCTCAATCGATTTGGCACATACTATAGATCGGGGAAGGACTACGCTCTCACAGAATACCAAGGTAAAATAGCAGCTTTAATGCTGCCGTGTTTCGGAGACAGTTTTTACTGAAAAAGAGACATTCCATCTTAGTCCTCACGGCTGACAATGTATCTGCATTTTGATTCGTAAACGAGGATAGATTTAGATGTCTATGGGCCACAGCAACCACTTACCAGCAGGTGAACTGTGTGCTCACTTGTCATCACCCTTATCTTATAAAAAAGGAGAGCACTGTAATCTGAAATACAGATATACGAGTATATTTATCTGTGTCTTAACTGAACATATAGATGTCTATTCATTCATTGTGAACTAAGTATAAATCATAGAACAGTTATTTGTATATGTGATTTTAAATTAGATTAGATTTAACTAGATTTAATTAAAGTATAAAGATAATGGAATTAATATTATATAATTATAGTAGCGAAAAACACTAAGTTGGTATATGCGAGTATTTAACACACTAACTATTATTTTTCGGACGTTATTCTTTCACTACGTGTGGATAAATACAGGCATTATTGGTTAGGTTAGGTTAGTTAACCTATATGAAAAATAGCGAGTCGTCAATTCGTTTCAGGACAGTGTAATATCTTTTCGAATCATGGTCATGTTCAAGTAAAAGGTTATACTTTGAGAAAATTGCTTCGCTTGAATTTTATTGAAAAAATATGAATGTTCTCACGATTTTAAATATTCAATTTCCTGCTCGCACGTAAGACGTATTAAAAGAAATAACCGGTGATGTTGTGTGAAGTAAAGTGTTAATAATAATCGGAATGATCTGAAGTTTGTATACGCTTTTATCGAATAACGATTTCGACTCGCGATTTTATTTTGGCAATGGATTATTTTATCTGAGTACGTCATAACATCTTTTTTATCATTACATTAGTTGGCCGCGATTACGGGGGCAACCACTTAAAACTTATCACATTAAGCCAAGTAAAGACATGCATGCATTTTGTATGTTGGGTTGTTATGAAAACGGTACTAAATGTGTAAAGCGTAGGTATTTGAATGCGACACACAAATTTGTTAATTTTTGGTGTAATATTTGGGTATACTTGATTACGAAATTTGTAGACGGATTTTACTCTTTGAGTCTTGGATCTTTAGCGATTTTAAGAGCAATACGAGCATGTATTTCAAACACATCTGTTAATGTTTGTATATACATTAACAGATGTTGTTGTACAAATATATAACCTATGATATAACATATGTTTTTGTTTTTGTTTGTATTTCTAACATAACACAACACAAGCATCTTTTTGCTTAACAGGTGATCTCCAAATACTGTATGTTAAGTATCATGTAATTGAAATCATTTTATTATTATTTTATTTTTTATTACAATACTGAAAACAGGTGGCTCAGGTCTGTTTTGTATGCCACAAAGCACATACCTTCGGGGAGGTCGATTTTCGGCATTGGTCTTATGATGGGCTTTAAGGATGATGATGATTTTTTAATAGGATAGGATAGGGTGACAAACGAGAATACAATGCACCTGATGGTAACTGGTTGCTGTGACCCATAGACATCTACGTTTATCATCAATAAAGAATCAAAATGCAGATGCGTCGTCACCCGTGAGGACTAAGATGGAATGCCTCTTTTCCAGTAAAATGGGTCTCCGGTTCTCTACACTCACCATACGAAACACAGCAGTGTTAAGCTGCTATTTTACGCTGGTATTCTGTGAGAGCGTGGTCCTTCCCCCGTCGAGCCGACCCATTCGTGCTACAACTATACTACCAATATAGCTGCAGCATAGCTCTACCACGTACTATGATGATGATCATATACAGTTATTGCCATAAAATTATATTCATCAATAGTATGTAGTGGTAAATTTAATTGTACAACGAAGTAATGGTTTTCTCATCTCTGTATATTAAAATAAATTGCTCACAGTTAGTCTCACAAAAACTCCAAAGTGGCTCAAACTGTTTTGATGTATTTTTTGTGTGTATTTGAGTGGGTCCATGAATGGTTTAAGAACTAAATTGGACCCGGTAGGTGGCACTCTTGTCGAGATCCAGAAATCACCTGTGCAATACCGGGGCGAATTGCTAGTATCTAATAAAATCAAAGGTCTTATGCTCAAATACTCAAACGCTGCTCAATTTTAAGATGTCGGTAAGTCTCGTGCTGTCACTATTACTTTAAGTCAACGTGACTGTGACGACACCACGAGACTTAACGACTTCTTAAAACTGAGCTTCGTATTTGAAACATTAGAATAAGTATTTGAAAGTTTGAAACATTAGAAACATGTATTTTAATTTTAAAATGGTTTATTTTCTGCAGCTTTTTGTAAAAACAACGTAGTGACATTTGTAAACTGATAGATAACAATTAAAATAAATATTGTGTAAGCTTGCATGTTAAAATTTCTTATTGACATTTGCATTGTAAAAGCTTGATATACAGAGGCGCTAATCTAAATAAAAAAACTAGCCTTTGTGAAAAAAAGCTTGCGATTTTGACAGGTCCCTTTCGTTCAATTCCGGCGCCTCCAATGCCATGTATTTTTAAACGTTCGACGTACATATTTGTGTTTATCAAGCGACTTAAAATAGCTCTTATCTCGTTGACCACAGGCTAGCGCAAGCACAATCATTAACAGCACCGATAATAACCCCTTCATTTCTGCCTGGTAGTTTTTATAACATAACAGACATCAATAATCAGTACTCGCTAATTTACACGTTTTTTTTGAGTATACAATATTTTAAGAAACATGCCGGAAAAGGGAATCGCTAGGTAGTTTTGAGCGGTAGTCAAAACTACCTAGCGTTATAACTATGGGACACCTTTCTCTATTGTGTCTCAATACAAGTTATGTTTTCAAATTAAAAAGTATAATAAGTTAAATTATAGCCTATAACGTCCCATAGCTGGGGCTTTCTCTTATTTCTGTGAGGGTTGTGGACGCAAAAAGTTCATCGCGCCGGTCCGATACGTGTAGGCGTTCTTCACATGCCCTCGATATAATATATGAGACATACAGATTTCTCACGATATATTCTTTCACTGCCGAGCATGTGATAAATTACAATTAACAATTTCTTTGGTGTAGGCGGGGATCAAACTCTGGTTATTCGCGTCATTCACGTCTAAGAAATTTACGGCAATTATTATTTTTTTATGTTATTTGTTACGTTAAACGTGATAAATTTTTCCATGAATGTCAGAAAATATTGAGGCAATTTGTTTTAAGGAATAAACTCCTAGACACACGATATATACATTTTATAGTGCCTTATATTGTTAGTTATAAGATTTCTTTTTACATAGACCCATTTAATATCACAACGATGGAACGCATTTACGATGGCAGTAAAATTTTAAGTGTGCCCCCTCTAAGGAAGCTGTAAATTTTCTATGAGAATGGCCATAGTAACAGTAACTTCTCACAGTTAACGAGCCGTTCGAACCGGGAGAAAGATGTGTATTTACATAGATTAAAGTCAGTGAAGTGCAAAGTAAGTTTTTTATCATTATTTTTATAGCTTACATAGTTGTTTATACACATTGCCTTCAGATTTTTTATAATTAGTTACTTGGAAGGTTGCAAAGTTATTATGGTCAAAAAATTGCTTTTTTTTCATCCGAAATTTATGGCAATGATACAAGTATATTGACTGTCCCCAAATATTGAGTAATTTACTTCTTGTATTTTATTTTTTACTCTTGTTAGACCTTTTCAACAGTATTCGACTCCAGTTCCTCGTAATATCTAAAATCTGTAAAGTTGTAAATGAATTAAGTTGTGATATTAACTTTGTCTCACCTAAAAGTTTCGCGAAACCATCATTGATCATTTACTGTGACAATTATAACACATTCAGTCAGTCAGAACAGTCAAATAATTTTGCTGCCTACCGTTAGGGTTGTAAAATTTTAATTATATAAATTAGTATAGCTCTAGTAATCTGGATACATTATATATAAACATTGAAAAGAGTCGCTAAAGATGGTCAGTATGAAATATAAGCAAACGTTGGTAAATTAAATAAATAAAAAAAAAAGCTAGCTTCATTGACAACAAAATGATGGACACTTTGTAGTACATTGCGTATTCTATATAACTTTTCTCTAAGAGTTAATACGGCCCATAAAACATACGACGCAATTTACTACAAAGTTACTATAATTTTGATTTCAACATAGTTAGCGAAATGACCTGCAAAACATTATAACACAACAGCGTATGTTAATCATTCACGCCGAACCACCCTACCCGCTTCGCCCTTGTCACTTGGGTTTCTACGGTAATTTAAATTGAAATAAATTTTTGTACGTGGTAGAGCCATGCTGCAGCTACATATGTTATAGCTATAGCATGAATGGGTCGGCTCGACCGAGGAAGGACCACGTTCTCACCAGCGTAAAATAGCAATCTATTTCACGCTTGTAATCTCTAGCTCAATGCTGCTATGTTTCGTCTCTCTTAGTCCTCAAGAGTGACAATGCAATTGCATTCTGATTTTTAATCGAGAATGTAGATCTGTATGAGCCACAGCGTCCACTTACCATCCGGTGGGCTGTGTGCTTGTTTGTCACCCTAATTCCATTTAAAAAAAAAGGTTCGAGTCCACCATTCGACTTTTCCAATTAAGTTGAAGTCGTTATATAATATTAATATGTACTAGTAATGTATGTAATAGTTTCCTATTATTCTTAAGATAAACTACGTCACTTACTTTTTGAAGTTTACTTAGAGAAACAGATTTTTATTCAAACATATGGAAATGATAAAAAGTAATTTAAATATACCATAATACACATCATCGGTGTTTAAAAACCGTTTGATATTAATGAAAATCAAAAATAGATGCTATTTATCTTCGACACATAGCTTTGAAGATTGATAATAAACGAAAATGATTAATAGTGGGCAACAAACTTAAAAAAATACATTACAGCAATTTGTTATATTTGCTTTCGGTTCTGAAACCTATTATTTTTAGACTCGGCACTTTCTCCTTTCGATTTTTAACGTCGCCTTCAGCGCCTTTTCTCGATTACAGTTGCATAATAAACAAGTAGTGTTATTACGAAATCCGTATTGTATCAAGCAGCTTTGTTTAAGACTGTAGAAACAAAAACTATTTCAGCGGACAATCGAATAGATACATAAAAATGTTCTATTCCTGATTTTTCTACGAAGCGTGACGTCCTGTGCCTATTTATAAGCAGTCATCCGCGAATGCTGTAGAGTAAATTTTAATTAAAAGATCTTGTTTTTGAAAGAGATATAATATAGTCTTTATCAAATGCATGTAATAGAACTTCAAAAGTAGAAAGAAGAGTAAATAAAATAAGTATCTACTGATTTACATTAAATACCTTTTTAAAAAGAATCAATAAAGATTTTACATACGATGATAAATGGTTAGAAGACTAATCTATTCCATAACTTTTCCCACTTTTTTGCACCTTTATCGATCGCGTTTAATTCGCTGCTGGATAATTCTTTTGAAGATTGTTTCACTGAATTATTTATAAAATGTGCCCAATACTCACCATAAGTGAAGGCTGGATTAGTGCACGCAGAGCCGATACCCACGCACTTATGATAGATAGTACACCCCATTTTGGAAAATGTGGTATTTCGGAATGTTTTACTGCTATTATTTGGTAGCTAAGTGAATCTTCTACCCCATATCATCACATGGATGTTGTAAGAAGAGAGGGAAATGAAACAAAAGATGAGCAGCAGCATCTAATGATAACCACTCAAAAAGCAGATTGCCAGCCAAGCATGGCAGCTATGGCAAAAATCTTTCTTATTAGGTAATCTATGAGGGAAGCCTATGTTCAGCAAAGCATCTTTTGAAACGCTGTAATTATGATGATGATGTGATCGTTAGAGGCTCATTTCTTGATTATTAGGAATTACCATGAGCAGGTGAGAATGTCAAATACAGAAGTTGTGCATCCTCCTCCGAATACTGATTGAAACTATAAATTGTTAATCTATCTTGTTTGTCATTTAAAACTAACTTTTATGTATTAACATTGTAAACATAAGACTGGCATTACTCACTATTTCATACTGTATCATGTTTTTGTTTCGCTTTACTAGCGAATCTATTTACTACTTACACAATAATTATTTAGCAGATTGCTGTTGGATCCTTATTCGTTTCCACAAAACATTTAGAATCCTCTAGGAATATAAATGTGCAATATGCAATGTTCAGTCAAAGGTTTTTAAATTATTATAACTGATATTATAATTACATTTTACAATTCGCATAACGCAAATAATTAAGTCCTAAATGAATTCAAAAATATGTTGATGTATGACGAAAAGTACAACGCAGTAAATATAAAATATCCAGGTTGAAAACTAGACGCACTGTAAGCTTTTCATGGTAATGTTTATCTGCAGTATTATTCAAATTTATAAAATTTATCTAGCTCAATACTTATGAGCTTATTATTGATAAGCTCATAAGTATTTAGCTAGATAAATTTTGAAGAACATGTTTTAAGAAAATAATTACTTATTCTTTAATGTATTCTCTTCATCAAAAAAGGGACACAGAGGACCATGGGATACATAACTTTCTTTTTACTTAAATACAATGTAATTAAAAAGATGTTAACATTATAAATCGAGTCACTTTATAGCGTATACTTCATTTTTCCTTAAATATTACATATATGACCTTGCGGAGGTCGTCCCTGTCTATTCGCAAGTGCCAAACGATAAAGCAACCTCAATGAATAAGACCGATTATAAAGCACCATTGGCATGTTTCCAGTCCGCATCCGTATAAACATGGCGAATTTAAAAAAAGTTGTTACGTAAGCCGGTCGAGATCGCGTCTTGAACTCCGAAAGGAACCTCGCGCACACTTTACGTCCAAGTAGGACGAGAGGCATGTTAGGGATTTAATATTAAATTATGAAGTAAAGTTACCAGTTCGCAATTAAACTCACTACCGAATATGAAACATTCAACGTTAGACCTTTTCTAAATCCTAGGTTTTCAGTATTTCTGATACCTTATTTTTAGTTTACTATAATTAAATGTAAGTGATTCTAATGTTATCTTAATAGACTTTAATACGTTGTTATCCATGGCTGTGTGTTCTAATTTTCTAATCTCATTGATATCATAAATTTTTCATACAGTATTCACTTACGTCAATTACTATTCTACAATATAAATTAATATTTCATGACTCCTTTTTAGTTTTTAAAAAGGTTTTGTCCATTTTGCATTTTGTTTCCTCGATGCAGATCTTCAGAGGATAACTAAGTAACTTTTCTTTATTGCTAATAATGCTATAATTGCTCACCTAAAGTGCTGCTTTTGTAAAAAATGAAATTTAAACAGAAAATATTCGGATTCATACAGCAATAAGGAGATACTTTTATAAATGGTTGTGTCTTTACGCATTTCCGTGTGGACACACAGACAGCCCCTGGCCAAGGATCATATATTACAGCATTAATCGCAATAATTAATATACATAGTTATTGGCGACTGAGACAGGTGGCGTCCTGTTCTGTACGTTGACTCTTCGACCTTGGCGGCCACCCGTCTCAATGGCACGCTATAGCTCTGTTATGGTATCGATGCGATTTTTTTTTCACAGCCAAGGCCACCGACTTTACGGCGGTTATGTTAAAATTAACGCTGGCGTTTTGTTAAATGCGGCTTGACAGCTTTTTTCTCGGCTTTCGAATTCCACAAATACCGGTCTCGATTTCGTTAACATTAAATTTTTTATCTCTGACTTTGCTGCGTTAAATCTAATTATATTTTTTATTTAGAATAATAGTGACAAGCGAGTACCCAGTCCACCTGATGGTAATAGTATGCTGTAGCATATAACATGATGTGCATTCTCGATTAAGAATTAATACATATAGATGCCTTGTCACTAACTTGTTTCCCCTACGAAGGACGAAGGTAGAATGTCTCCTTACCAATAAAAAGGGTCCCCGGTTTTCTACACTCATCATAAGAAATGCAGCAGCATCAAGTTACTATTTTACGTTGGTCTTCTGAAAGAGCGTGGTGTTTCCTCGATCGAGCAGACTCATTCGTGCTGCAGCTATATATAGCTGACGTTTTACTGAAAATGTATTTGTTTGCTCCAATGCTCGTAACTCTGCAAATAATTCGCATTGAAATTTCTAGTTGCGGAGAAAGCTCGATAACGGACGGAGTAATAATATTCATACCTTATGAACTTATTATTAACTCATCTAAAGAACTCATATTACGGTAACTTACTTTAATATTTTTATTACAATTTAAACAGTGGTAGAGCCACGCGGCAGCTCTTTCTGTCACACGGATGGGCCGGCTCGAACCGGGGTGGTACCACAACCTCACAGAAAACCAGCGTGAAGTAGAGGTTTACCTCTGCGTTTCGCTTGGTGAGTGCAGGTGGCCGGAGGCCCTTTTTACTGGAAATGAGGCATTCCATCTTAGTCCTCACGGGTGACAACGCATCTACATTTTGACTTGTAATTGAGGATAGATGTAGATGTCTATGGGCCGCAGCAACCACTTACCATCAGGTGGACTGTGTGCTCGTTTGTCACCCTTATCCTATAAAAAAAAAAAAAAAAAAAAAAAAAAAAAAAAAACAATTTAAGTATAATTTAAACAGACATTTTTATAGTGGTGTGTTAAGCCATTGAACGTGATGTATTTTTCTATTACTTATAACATTGTACTAGTGTACAACGTTGTAATGGAAAAAATACTTTATTATGGGCACAAATGTTACTCAATGCTGACACCTTATTGTAATATAATTTTACTTACCTGGTTGTAATATAATTTTTTATATGAATAATATTCGTGATATTATAAAACTTACTTACGTTATGTACTTCACAAAGTCCAGTTTCCTGTTATACGACCGTAAACTCTAGGTAGGTACACCATCCGGTGGTCGACCGCAATGCTTCCCCGTGGCAACACATTCCGCTACTAATTTTGTACTTGACTCGTTCACACCTACAGGAGCAAGTCGTCTTATCTCTTGTATTTTATACCGCAACTATGATTTTGCTCTCGACCTCTTTCTCCACGAAGTCGGCCAGCTGCTGGGCGCTTTGGTTCCGTTGCCCTAATCCAAATTTCCCTACCTTCAGCTCACCGTTCACTTTCGTGCCTAGTTTTGCGTTGAAGTGTCCCATTAACACAGTCACATGGGACCAAATTCATTTGGAACCACGTGTGAAGTACCAGCTTTCAAATAAAAAAGAATCATCAAAATCGGTTCACCCAGTAAAAAGTTATAGGTAACAGACATTAAAAAAAACATACAGTCGAATTGAGTACCGTCTCCTTTTTGAAGTTGGCAGAAAATGTTACCTCGCTTCCGCAATTGTCGAGAGAATTTTTAATTATTGTTGTTCCATATCGTCAATATCCATAGATTATAAGATTTTAAACTAGTACGAGTAGCGCCCTCTACCCTAAAGCATGTACTACTATGTTTTGAATAAAGAGTTTAGTTCTTGTCTGTGCCTCAAGCGTTTCAATTATTACAGGTTATTGGCCCAGAGTATTAAGTTTTCTCGCAAGTTTTTCGGACATTAATAGTGGAAATAGACCTTGCAGATTGAGATAAACTGTGATTAACGCTGTGACTGTGAAAATGACGACGAACTATATAATCAGTGTGCCTAAACTAAAAGGGCGTGAAAACTACACCGAGTGGGCTTTCGCGGCTGAGAATTTCCTTGTGCTAGAGGGAATGTCTGATTGCATCAAATCGGAGACTGTACCAGCAGAAATAGGAGCAGCAGGAGACGCGAAAACTCGAGCGAAGCTGATTTTGACAATAGACTCGTCGCTGTATGTGCACATCAAAAGTGTAAAAACGACCCACGAGCTGTGGAAAAAATTAAAAAATCTATTTGATGACTCAGGATTCACGAGGAGAATCAGTTTGCTGAGGAGTTTGATATCCATCAGACTTGAAAATAGTGTTTCAATGACTTCGTACGTGACTCAAATCATCGAAACGAGCCAAAAATTGAGTGGTACGGGTTTCAACATCAATGATGAGTGGGTCGCGTCGCTTTTGTTAGCGGGATTAACCGAAAAATATTCTCCAATGATAATGGCGATCGAGCATTGCGGCATACCATTGACAGCGGACGCCATTAAAACAAAGTTGTTAGACATGGAAGAAAGCGGAAACAGCGATAGTAGCGCTCCCAGCTCAAGTGGCGCGTTTGCAAGTATTAAGAAGAACCGGAATGTTGGTAACAGTGCTACCAAAGACAACGCCCAAACGTCAAAGTCAAAACCAAAAACCATAACCTGTTACAAATGTAAACAAACAGGACATTACCGTAACCAGTGTACATTTTCGAACAAAAATACATCGTATACAAATAAAAATGAAAGTACAAAGAGTAATGCGTTCAGTGCTGTGTTCCTGAATGGTGAATTTTGTAAAAATGACTGGTATATTGACTCCGGGGCGAGTGTTCATCTTACTGCAAATAAAGAATGGTTGTCAAATGTGTCGAGTGATCATAAGATCAAGGAAATTGTCGTGGCAAACAAAGATAAAGTACCTGTATTATGTACTGGAGATGTGCAGATTACGACAAAGACGCGCACCTGTCAATATGATATTACGGTAGAAGGTATATTATGCGTGCCGAAGTTGACTACAAATCTACTGTCTGTTAGTCAACTCATATCAAAAGGAAATAGAATTTCATTTAACAACGATGGTTGTGAGATTTTCAACAAAGCAGGAGTTCTGGTGGCAACAGCAAGTCTGTTGAACGGGGTGTATAAACTAAACATGCCTGAGAATCGTTCATCAGCTGCAGTGATGGTGTCCAGCGAAGTTTGGCATAGACGGCTTGGTCATGTCAACAGCCAATATTTAAATAAAATGCAAGATGCTGTACAGGGATTGACAATGGATGGTAAGACTGATATATCCAAGTCATCATGTGTTGCATGCTGTGAGGGCAAACAGAGCCGCTTACCTTTTCCCAAAGAAGGTAGCAGAAGTACAGAGTTACTACACATTGTGCATACTGATCTCTGCGGTCCGATGGAAAACCGGACAAATACTTTATGCTCTTCATAGACGATTTTAGCCGTATGATATATATTTATTTTTTAAAAACAAAAGATGAGGCACTAAAATGTTTTCAGCAATATAAAGCTGAGGTTGAGAATCAACTTAATCGCAGCATAAAAATCTTGAGGAGTGACAATGGGACAGAGTTCTGCAACAGTAAGTTTGATGATTTTTTGTTGAAACATGGGATAGTACATCAGAAAACAAATGCATACACACCTGAACAGAATGGTCTTTCAGAGAGATTTAACCGGACTGTGGTGGAGAAAGCGAAGTGTCTTTTGTTCGATGCAGGACTCGAGAAAAGATTTTGGGCAGAGGCAGCACATACTGCAGTGTACTTACAGAACAGGACTGTGACCCGATCTTTAAATTATAAAACTCCTTTTGAGATATGGACAGGCAGAAAGCCTGATGTAAGTCATTTACGTGTATTCGGTAGTACAGTCATGGTACATGTACCGAAACCAAAGCGACTAAAGTGGGACAGAAAGTCCGAAAAGTGTATTCTTGTTGGCTATTCCAATGAAGTCAAAGGATACAGGATATACAACCCGAAGACTAATGTCATCACCACTAGTCGAGATGTTACTGTATTGGAAGATATAGAGACAGAAAATGTTGTGGAGGTACAAGAAAGTAGTTCCAATGAGGTAACTATGGTTCCAGTGGAGGACAATGAGGTGGATACGGTTCCAATGGGGGATGAAGATGTGACTCTTCAGGAAGATTCACTTGAACAATCAGATAACTTGAACCCAGATGACAGCGGTGAACTGTACGTACCTTGTGAAAGTGATGCATTAGATACCTCCGAGTCTGGTACAACTGATAGTGATGACTCTACATTAAGAAACAATGTCAACATGACAAGTGGTCCTCGGCGCAGGCACCCACCAGATAGATATGGTTTTGCAAGTGCTTGTGCAGAAGATGACAACATCAACATGGGTGAGATTTCCTTGCAAGAAGCCTTGGAAGGTCCAGAGAAAGCACAGTGGTTGGAAGCAGTGCGGGATGAATTACAGTCGTTTGAAAAGAATAGTGCGTGGGAACTCGTTGATGTTCCAAAAGATGGTACTATTGTGCAGTGCAAGTGGGTTTTGCGAAAAAAATATGACTGTGAAAACAATGTGTGTTACCGTGCTCGTTTAGTAGCAAAGGGTTTTACCCAAAAACATGGTATAGACTATACAGAAACATTTTCGCCTGTAGTGAGACACACAACCCTTAGATTATTATTTGCATTATCTGTTAAGTTAGGTTTAGATATTAACCATTTAGATGTTAAGACTGCGTTCTTAAATGGTGATTTAGAGGAGACTATTTATATGAAAATACCTGATTGTTATTATACTAGTAGTTCAAATTATAAAGTATTGAAACTTAAGAAAGCTATTTATGGACTTAAGCAGGCCTCTAGAGCCTGGAACAAAAAGGTTGATAATTTATTAGTCAGTAATGGTTATAAAAGATCAAAAATAGAGCCATGTATGTATATAAAGAATGTCAATAAATGTAAGACCATTGTTACAGTCTATGTCGACGATTTCTTTATATTTTCCAATGATAACATTGAGACTGAGAACTTGAAACAGCTTTTATCTAATAAGTTTAGCATTAAGGACTTAGGGGAAGTTAGACAATGTCTTGGAATGAATGTAACTTTAAATAAAGAAAAAGGATATGTAACTTTAAGTCAGGAAACATATATTGATAAACTTTTGAGCAAATTTAAATTAAGTGATTGCAAACCAGTTGATACTCCTATGGAGGTCAGGTTAGATGTAAACAAAGGTCAAGTCAGTGTAAATAGTCATGTGCCCTACCAACAATTGATTGGAAGTTTAATGTACCTGTCAGTGTTAACTAGGCCAGATATTAGTTACTCTATAAGTTATTTAAGTCAATTTAATAATTGTCACACAAAAGAGCATTGGGAGTATGCAAAGAGAGTACTAAAATATCTAAAACGAACTAAAAGTTATGGAATTAAATATTGTAAAGAAGGTAATTCAGAATTAACAGGTTATGTAGATGCTGATTGGGCTTCTAACACTGTGGATAGGAAATCATATACTGGTTTGTGTTTTTTACTATCTGATGGTGTTATTTCATGGGAGTGTAGGAAACAGAAATGTGTAGCTCTCTCAAGCACAGAGTCAGAGTATATGGGTCTATCTGAAGCATGTAGGGAAGCATTATACCTGAGAAACCTGCAATATGAAATAACCAGTGAAATGTACACATTAAGGCTGTTCAATGATAACCAAGGTGCACAGAAACTGGTTGTAAACCCAGTCTTTCACAAACGCACAAAGCACATTGATGTTAAATATCATTTTTGTCGGGATCTAGTAAAGGACAAAATTGTTGAAGTTCTGTATTTACCAACAGCTGATATGCCAGCTGATATTTTAACTAAAAGTTTATGTTCAGTGAAACATTACAAATTTATGTGTCGCCTTGGTATAGTATGTATTGAATGATTTTATTTACTTATAGTAGTTAATGCATATTGCGATAAGTGGGGGTGTTGTTCCATATCGTCAATATCCATAGATTATAAGATTTTAAACTAGTACGAGTAGCGCCCTCTACCCTAAAGCATGTACTACTATGTTTTGAATAAAGAGTTTAGTTCTTGTCTGTGCCTCAAGCGTTTCAATTATTACAATTATTACCTCAAAAATGTCTGCGGGCACTTGAACTGTTCGATTTCGATAAAAAAAATCATAGGATAAAATTGAAAACTATTTTCCCCGACTTCAAACAGGAGGAGGTAGTCAATTCGACTGTGTTTTTTTAATATGTTTTACCTCATAATTTTTTTCTGGGTGAACCGATTTCGATGATTTTTTTTTTTATTTGAAAGCTGGTGCTTCACATGTGGTCCCATAAAAAATTTGATCAAGGTCTGACCAATAGTTTTTGAGTTATTCTTAATAATTTATATTGAAGTCGGTTGTACAAAATTTATAATTTTAAATTATGTAGCAGGTTGTGTGTTGTCTTTACAACACCTAAAAACAATAATTATTTTGATTTGATACAAGTTTTAACCGGATACATTATGAAATCTTTACAAGGTAAACGTTTGATTAGCAATTGAGTATCATCTATCTATTTGTGACTTATTTTTTCTCTTTATTTGGATCACCAACCGATGATACACAACACTAACAAAAATACTTAGTCGGGTCATAAGTTCTGTCAATACTTTTTTATTTAAAATTTTTGAATACTGGCTAGATGAACTTCACCAATTTTAAACATATAACGTTTGCGCTTGTCGAAAATAAAAAAGACATTAACTTTCATTCATTTTCAAATATGAGATAGAGTGGTCGAAGAAAGAAGACAGAGTAGCGGTTATCGCGTTGCACCGCTGTGGTTACGCACCGAAAGAGATTTTCAATATTCTACAAAAATTGAAAATAACCCTACGATTTGTTTATCGCACTATCAAACGATTCACTGAAGATTCAAGCTTCGAAGATCGTAAGAGGACCGGCCGACCTCGGACACTCGCGATCATCAAAGCACTAAAGGCGCGAATCCAAAGAAATCCTGTTCGTAAACAAAAAATCGTAGCTGATCAGATGGGCCTAAGCAGAACCACGGTCATAACAGTGATCAACGAAGGCCTAGGACTACAAGCTCATCGTAAGAAGACCGGACATTTTTATTAAACAAAGCGTTTGAAAACAATTAGGCTGGATAGATCCCGCGCTATATTACGGCGGTACGCGGGAAAAAAATGCCGCGAAAATTTGTTTTCGGATAAAAAAAATTAAGATCGAAGAAAGTTATAGTAAACAAAATGATAAGGTGTTTGCCCACAGCAGTGAAGAAGCCAGCACGGGTATTCCGAAGGTTCAACGAGGGCAGTATCCTTCGTCACTCATGGTTTGGCTTGGAGTCTCATATTCAGGCTTAACTGAGGTGTTTTTCTGTAAAAAAAAATGTAAAAACGAGTACTAAGGTGTACTAAAATACCGTGATAACAAACATAGTGGAACCTCTTTCTCAAACAATGTTCAAAACCAGACATTGGATATTCCAACAGGACTCTGCACCAGCTCACATGACACGAAGCATGCAAAACTGGTTGACAGCCCGTGGAATTGATTTTATCGGACATGAAGACTGGCCCTCTTCTAGTCCAGATATAACACCCACTGGGTAACAAGCTATGGCAACATTTGGAGGAGAAAGTCTGCGCTAAACCTCATCAGAATTTGGAATCTCTCCGAGCATCTTTGGCTAAAGCAGCGGCAGAAATAGATATAAATGTGGTGCGTGCAGCAATTGATGATTGGCCGCATCGATTAAGGTAAGTATTCAAAATAGGGGAAGGCATTTTGAATAATGTAAATAAAATTGTATTTTAAATTAAATTACCTTTCATTTCATATATAAATTCTATATAATTATCAAAAAGTGTATCATTATTTTTATAAAAAGTTTTTGACAGAACTTATGACCTCACTAAGTATAACTCATCACTGCGCCTACACCCTAGTGTTCATCTTCTTACAGGTAACCATAACTTACATAAATTTTTTTGAATAAGAAAAAAGGAAACAGATAATAATATGCTAATAAATATATATGGAAAACCAGATTTGTTATAGTTACAGTTTGTGGATTTAATGCTTACAGTCTATATAGTATTTATAATAAATCTACAAATTTTATTACATATTTCTGAAATGTTTATAGATCAAATACATAAATGTAGACAACGGTGTATACATTATATCTATTTATATGGAATTTGGTATGTCGTTGTATAATGACATCATTCTGGTAAGTGGGGAGTTGCGACCTAAATTACTTTTAAAGATTTTTCTTTGAACAGGTTGTAAACCTTAAAGCGCGGTAACTTATTTGGCACAGGTAATATATTAATTTTACTTAGAAGTTGCGGGCAATCGATATGGTTATGTAATCATTTATGCAAGAAAATAAGATCTAAGTATTGTTTTCCTTCTATCGTTAAGCGTTGTCATTTTAATATATTTTAGTTTGTTATCATATGAATTTAATAAATGTGATTTCTTTGTGTGGTGACATAAAAACCACAAAAATCGTTTTTTACATTTTTTCAATACGATTCTTGGGTACTTCATAAAATGGATTTCAGACTTGAGGACATTATTCCAGAATACTCATCACTAATGTATTATATAATAGTTTTACGGTGCTTGAATTGTCTAGAATTCCGCATAATGAAACCCAAAATTTTGGAGGACCTTTTTATGATATCATCTAGGTTAGCATTAATAGTTAATCTGCAGTCAATCATAACACCAAGATCTCGAATAATATAAGCCGTTTCTAAAAGTGTGTTATTTATCTCATATTGTAATAAATAAGGTTTTTAAATATCTTTATGTGATATATTTGTAGAGCCAATTATTGTGTCGAGTTTTTGTCTTCACAACATTTCTCCGTATGTTCAATTTTTATAAAATGGTTTTGTTTTTGTGCATTTGAATAAGATGTAAAGAGGTTAGAAAATGTTAAAAGTACTGCAACGTCGCTTTAAACCTTAAAATTTATAGCCAAAATTTTATCCCACAAAAGATCTAAAAGTTACCACAATTATAATGGAATATTTATAAAAGCGACTCCAAAGCACAATAAATTGACTAAGAAAGAGCTTAACGTGATAGACCCGCTGCCCCAATTGGCGGATCGCAGTGTGACGTCATCTACGTCTGCGCCTCGTCTGCGGTCGCTTCCCGGAACCGTTGGCCGCACTGCCTTCCTGCAGCGCTGTCATTATCACTCGTATAATGAACTCATTATAACAGAGCTAAACAATGTCTTTAGTCTTTACAACTAAACAATTGCTGTCGAAACCTATTCTGATCTTCGTGTAGAGAATATAGACCAGAAATACTAATTGTTTTAGAACTATTGGTATCTTAATTTACAACTTTGCTTTTGGGTAAATTCACTTATACATAATAAAAGTATAGTTATTATAAGCGACTACCATAGTTCATATAATATTTTCATTATTATATCTTCTAGATTCAAAAAATCGGGACTTGTCATCAAAAAATTATAGTTGCGCAAGTAATATTCGCAAAAACTAAGGCTTACTGTACAGGCGTCTTGTCATCCACGTTTATTTTTTTCGTTTATACAACAGAAAGGATTAAATATAATAATATATATATATATATATATATATATATATATATATATATATATATATATATATATATATATATATATATATATACATGTAGATTACGGTGGGTGTTCAAAATACACGGAAGCCCTAAGTTTAGTAATAGCGCATTGTGTTTTTTTCAAAGTTAGTCTCAGAATAGTCAAAAAAATAGTTATGTGGTCGCGGCGTAAGTGAAGGAAAATCATATGACTTCAGATTGATAGCGGCGTAACAATTTCTTTTAAGCCAAGGATAGCAGCGTCAATGGTGCAAAACGGCAGGTACTGCGATTTTTAAATCGTCTGCCAAAGGTGACGAATAAGGTAATTCCTCCCTACAACGAGAGGGGCCTATATCCAGTAGTGGACTATTAAGGGCTAATGAAGAAGAAGGACTCACCATACCGAGAATATCAGCATTGATCTACATGCTTTCAGGAATGTCGTACCATTTCGTCCATTCATTCACTTTATCCAGTGGGATTCGCTTGCCGATAAGAAGCTGCCCTTCAAAAAGCTTGTTGCCCGTGCCCTTGTCAGATCTTCAAACCATGTGTGCTTATTAGATACATCAGTTTATTGTACACCTAATTTGAATTTAGATGCCCATAAATAGACACGAAGAAATTAAAGCCGCTCGTTCTAATTTACTTTTTACACGGTGACGTCAACCGCGACTGTCATACGTCCACTATTGTTTCTGACATGCAGCCCGACACACTACTGATCTAACTGTAGAGTTTGATGAATGGGTTTCACTATCCAAGTGCATTGAACTTTGTTCTGGTTTCGTTGCGTTCGTGTAGGTGGCAAATATAGTTAAATAACTATACGATAAGTTCCGCTCGTGTTTCTTTTATAACTGCTTAGTCTAGTTGCCCGGTGTGTTAACCCATCTTGTTTCTAAGCAAAAGCTTATACAATATAAACATAGTCTAGTCCTGTGTAGTGATTATCTGTGTTAAGACCAGTTAAGGATAAGCATATGCACAGTTGTATTTGCGTTTATAATATGTGCATATGTGTGAATGCAAACCGGTGGATTTTTGATGCTTCTAATAAAATAAGTGGCGAGCTTATGCATGTATAATGTCCGTTAAAACCTTGAAATAAATATGGTTTTTATTTAGAAGCGTTATTTTTTATAATATTTTGCTTCATCTTGTGAATGTCACATTAGTCATTAAGAGCCCAGACGTTTAGTTTTTCTTTCCACTTGTAAATTAACTGTCAACATTCTCAGAAAATGAAGGTAAAAAAGTATGCTAGTTCCACTAGAGAACTCTTAGTATTCTTAACCTTCGAATAAGTTTGTGTGCCAATTTGCTTCGCAAGAAATAGTTTCTAATGTTTGAGGCCGCGTTTAGTATTCGCTTAATGTCCATCGGCCAGGAAGCGGTATACCGTTTACCTCACATTACGTTAGCTTATTGTGTTTACGGTGTATTGTTAAGCAAGTGACTCTTTGCATTAAAATCAAACGAACCCGTCTACGTTGTCGGACTGTGCACATTCCTTTCCATCTTGACTATGCGTGCAAGAAAAATATAACAGTGAATTTGTAAGTTAGTTTACAAATGTTTTTTTTCGGTCAAAAATCACTATCACTAGGGTAATACGAGGGCGGCATTGAAAATTTCGGGAATCAATGAAGTGACACAACATTACTATTTAAAAATGTATTTATTGCTTTTCGAAGTATTCTCCGCGAAATTTGACACATTTTCCCATACAATCATTGAAGCAACCATTCCATTCGGAAGTTGGGGTCTCCAAAATGGCCGTTTTGTAGGCGTCCACAGCTTCTTCAGGTGATGAAAATCTCTGTCCACGCAATTTATTCTTTATTTTAGGGAAAGTATAGAAATCATTAGGGCTTAGGTCGGGGCTGTACGGCGGATGGTCTAATAATTCTATGTTTTCTTGCTCTAAAAACTCTTTTGTTCTGTGTGCGGTGTGAGAACTCGCATTGTCGTGATGGAGGATGATGCGGCGGTTGCAGTTCTCTTTACGGAGTTCAGAAACGACATGTGGCAAACAAATGCTAGCATACCATTCTGCCTTAACCGTTCTTTGTCCCTCAAGAGGAATAGTCGTAACATGGCCGGTTTTGGAGACAAACGTGGCCACCATTTTTTTTGCAACACTCCGTGAACGAACAATTTTTGTTGGCTTTAACTCATTTTTGAACACCCAAACTCGTGACTGGTTTTTTGTTTCGGGTTCGTACGCGTATATCCAAGATTCGTCACCTGATACGATGTTGTATACAGCATTTGAGGATCCTGCGTAGAATCTTTCGAGAGTTCTGACGCACCAAGTAACGCGAGCCGCTTTTTGCTCTTCACAGAGCGAATGCGGTATCCATCGGGAAAACAACTTTTTTACACCTAATTGTTCATGCAAGATTATTTGTATTTGACTCATGCCAATGTCCAAAGTTGCCTGAATTTCGCGGTATGTCACATGTCGATCTTCCTCAATCAGCTTACGCACAGCATCAAAGTTTTCTTGGGTGACTGCAGTTTTTGGACGACCTTGACGGGGATCATAACTGAGCTTGACACGTCCACGTTGAAATTCAGCAAACCAGCGATAAATTGTGGTTTTGGATAGGACTTCATCACCAAATGCAGAAATCATTCGGTCAACACACAGTTTTTGTGTTAAACCACTTCGAAAGTCAGAATAAATCATCGCTCTTGATTTTCTCGAGTCAATTCCATGTTCTCAACGACTAAACAAGTTTGACAAAACCTTGTGACAAGACCGAGAATATTTTTTTAAATAAATAAATGGTATTCGATTTTTAAAACCAAGGAGTTTTCAATTAAAAATATTTTAATATGACAGGAACAGTGGAAATATTCCATTCCCGATACGTTTAGTGCAGCCTATGTACCTACTATGTTATTTTTTTTTGTCTTACGTTTATTACATGCATACTTATTCCATATTTATTTTGATGTAGCTAAGGGGGCAAAATGCGGCATTCCTTGGGGGAGGCCTGTGTTCAACAGTGGACTTGTGAAGGGCTGTAATGATGATGATGATGAAGGGGCCAAACGAGCTAACAGTCCCTCTGAGGGCTAACTTGAATGCCTCTGCCTCACAGTTTGTAATTCTACCTACCTTCTCTCTGACCATTATATATCAACCAGAATACTGCAGTGAGTGAACTGCTGTTTTACGGCAGACGTAGGTAAGAGAGAGAAAGTAAACCCTAACAAAGTAGAAAAAAGAAACTAAAATGATTTGAAGGGATTAGATTTAAAAGATTTTCAAGCGTTTGAATATCAATATTAAATATGCCGCACTGCAGATACCTAGAGATATTGGTACACCCCGCATCTATCGGAGAAAGCCGATGTTGAACTAAAAATACTTTAAATAGAGGTTTTTTACTTTCACGATAGGAATTGTATTAGACGATTTTTTGTGCTGTTAATCGTATTCATACTATTGTTTTGATAAATGCACTACAAAACGAGCTAACTTTTATAATTCACCGTCTGAAAGATAAAAACGTTTGTTAGGTATATTTTGAACATTGATCTGAACTTCATTAACACTAGGTAGAAATTAAAGAAAGCGCACTCGTCGTAAGAATTGATTCTGGGCATTTTGCTAAGCTGTCGCAAAGTTAGTGCATTAACATTAGTTTTCTTTATGCTTGACTGTGGCATGAAGTTTGTAACGTAACCTTACGTGCATAGATTTGATTGACATCCCATTAGTGGGATGAAAATAGATTCCTGTTTGTGATGCAGTTAGTTATAGAAAGCTACAAATATATTTAAAAAAACTGATACTGTAGTTTTATTATTAGATGATATATAATTTATAAATAATTATAAGACATATTACATATATTATTATTATTAATATGTATGGCTATCTATGTTTTATAAAACGTATTCTGTTTTATAATGTCTTATATCACTCAGATCACTGCGGTCAGGTTCTTTTTTTAATAATTTACTTGGCTACCACACGAATCATGCGTTTTTAGTCTTGTTAAAAAAACTTACGTCCATAATTACGAATGAGTTGTGGTTACAATATTAATTTAGAGCTATGCCAAGATCGAATCTCGACGAGTGCCTTCGGCGATGGGCGCTGTTGTCTTCAATTAACCCAGTTCTTGTTCGGTCATTGTATATTGTCTGCGCGGTGTCTGCTTTCTTCCCTCTATCGTAATGACTATAAGTATAGTGAGCCTCGTGACGGAGGCTTTGATAGGCAGTTAAGCGAGCGCTGACCACACCTGTGTAAGTACTGTTGTTCTTATGTTACGTACATTGAATTTTATGTTAATTGTTAAGGTTTAAGCGATAAAAATATCTTTTAATTTTTATTTCAAACATAATCCTCCTAGGAATATATAGTTGACATGGAGGCGTTTTACATACATATATTTATCATGAACCAACATCAACTCCTAAACTAATAATTTGTTTACCATACGACGTGTTAGAGCCACACTGCAGCTATATTAGTTTATTTTTTGCTGCACTACTTCTAATCTCTGTTTTGCCTGATGGTTGACTGGGAGAGAATACCTTAAGGCATTAAATCCGCCATATGTACTGTTTTTTTGTGCATAAAAGTTTCAATAAATAAATATTATAGTTGTTGCACGAATAGGTCGGCCCGACCAGGTAAAGACCACGCTCTCACAGAATAATAAATAATGAAACGTGAAATAGCAGTTTAATGCTGCTGTATTTCGTATGGTGATTGTAGAGAACCACATACGATTTTCACTGGAAACGAGGCATTGAATCTAAGTCCTTAGGGGTGACAACTTTTGATTTTTAATTGAGGATCGATATAATATGTCTATGGGTCACAGCATCCATTTACCATCAGGTGGACTATGTGCACGCTTGTCACCCTTATTCTATGCAAAATACAAACAATTGTGTGCAGTTTTAAATGTACAAACGTTAATAAGTAATAGACGCTTTTTACGCGCTTTAGGAGTGACAACACTTTTGCATTTGATTTGCAATCGATGCTAGATGTAGGTATTCATGGATAACAGTATTTATTGAATAAAACTGTTTTTTACGGATTTTATCGCGTTTATTTTATTATTTTTATTCCCGACGTTTCGAGTGCTTTTCAGCAACCCATGGTCACGGGGGGGACTGAGATGTTTGACGTCCCGATGTCACAGTTGGCCCGGCTACCTTCAGTTTTTTAATATTAATTTTTGGTTAACAAAAACAGTTTTATTCAATGTGCAGTGTTCGCGTAAATATAAGAAATCATTATGTAACAGTATTTAGTTACCCTTAGACTGTGTGCTCGTTAGTCACTCTTACTTCTATAAAAATGTATATGCATATACAAACAATTATTGTTGCAAACTTTCATAAAAATAACTTATGAAACGGCCTTTATTGTGTGCATGTAAAAGGAAAGTAGATGTTATCCCCCGGTCTGCCACAAAAGCGGCTATACAATGAGGAATCAACAAGCCTTAGAACTTATTTTCTATTTTGTTATTGTTGCTGAAAATTGATAAGCTTTCTTCTTTGTATATTAAGCTAGACAGATGAAACATAAATATATAGTTCATTTCAAACTATTTGACAAGTTTTGTTTACAAGAAGAATAACGTGTGCTACAACAAATGTTCTTGTTGTGCGAAAGTTGTTTATGGAATTATATTGAGTTTTATGTATTATTGTAATATAATGAAGGAATGTCACTTCTTCCTTCACTCATAACTTCTTTACATTTATATAAAACCGTGCAATGGCGGCGTTATAATATACAGTACTCCATATGTGCCGTAAGAGGTGACAGAGGTAAGTGTAACAATTGATGGGCAGCAGAATTTTCCTGATAACAACTGAAAATAAGCTTGGCAACTATAGAAAATATCCCTCCTACAATGCGATCTATAGGGGAGACCTATGTTTAGAAGTGGACTTTAGATAGGCTGTGATGTATTACACAGTAACTTGTAATTATGGTCGAAAAAAAAACAATTTCAATCGGACTCCAGTGCCGGTGGACTCCAAATTCGAAATGCATTTGTTTTTGCATTTTCGCGATTTGCAGAAAAACGCTTATTCCATGACCTACCGCAGCTCAGAGCGTGGCGTAGATGTCACATTCTGTGTCAATGATGCAATAATTAAATTGTTGAAAAATATGTCTTATGTTGTTGTAAAACCTTAAGGGTCAGAGATGCATATGAATATTAATTATCATCCATCCGTCCATTACAACCTATAAAAGTCCACTGCTGAACATAGATTGGTCCCATCCCATGGATTGCCTCATAGAGGGAATTTTGCCATGGTTGCCACGCTTGGTAGTCGGGTTGCCAACCGCAGTCTTTTATTATTTTGCGTTGTTATCAGGAAGATGCTGCTGCCCATCTCCTACTTCACTTTCACTCTGTTGCATCTTACGACACCCATGGGACGACATGGGGTAGTGGATATTCTTACACCGCCACTAAACGTTGTCACGTTCGTTTCCATGTTCTGAAATATCATACAAAGCAATTTCAGGTGGTTATTTTTTGCGACCTAACGTGTCCCTTGACTGGTTTGTTCAGACGACTGACCCAATTGGCACGGGGACATTTTTAAATACGATTATTTCTCCTTGGCTTTACGTTGTATTTTTTTTGTATGTATTTATATTAGTGATGAGAAAAACTAATAACGTAAAAGTTTAAAGTACTGGTTCATTTTAAAAAAGACGAACAAAACACAACAAACAAAAGTTTTAATAGTCGTTGACCAGGATTTTTGAGCTTCTTTAACACTATGCATGACAGAGTAGTAGCTATATATATGGTAATAGATTTTTTACAGTTCCTAAAGAAATAATTACTCTTTTATTAAAATATCAATAAGATTTTATACGTAGTAGAACCACCAACTATATTAGTTGTAGCACGAATGGCACCCATCTGCATTTTGATACTTAATCGAGGATAAATGTAGATGCCTTTGGGCCACAGCGTCCACTTACCATCAGGTGGATTGTGTGCTCGTTTGTCACCCTTTTATTCTATAAAAAGTAGAGATACAATGTAGGACTAGATCTCGGTAAGCTTTTAAATAATAAGAACGGTCTCATACATTCCAGTCTTTAAATATCAATTACTCAACGTGCGCCAACGTCTAAATTATCTATTTATAAGCAGCGTTGACTTGTAAATGCGTACACTAATCTCTTCTGCCTCGGCTTAATAATGGTATCGTACAATATTATTGGCACACAGAAAATTTGTGCAAATCGAAATTGTTACAGAACTACAATATATTATTGGGAGAAAACATAATACCACTATTCCCGTATATTACATAATGTTATTTCATTAGCTATTTCATGTCTTAGTACGGCGTGCATGTTTGTTACAGGGAGTGTTCGTATGTGTTGTATAATGTATGCCCAGACCCTTAACAAATATTTGATATGTCCTATGGCCTTTCTCATTACTTTTAATTGTAAAAATATTGACTATCTGTATATCATAAAAATTTTCATATAAATAAATATAAGCGCTGTGCCATTAATAATACATTAAGGTTATTAATAATGCATTAGCTATGGAATTATTAAATAACAAAATACCAAAAACCAGTTTAATGGTATAACCTTCTATTTAATACTCTTTAACACGGTTCTTTACATGCAATGGTGATAAACAAGCTCACATTCTACTCAATGTTTAGTGGCTTTAGCAGCTCTTGGTCAGTTGCAACCAATGTCTAAAATTGACCACAAAAGTTTTGTCTCAGGTGAAATATCTGAATGTCTCAGGTCAAAGATAAAATGCCCCGGCTCTTAGCATATACATACATAGGTAAGGGAATGTTACCAACAAACTGAGGTCTAGAAAACCCATCGTTTATTTATTGCACTTCTCTTCGGGGTGGGGGTGGGGGTGGGGGTGTGGGTGTGGGTGCGTGTGTGTGGGTGCGGGTGCGGGTGTGTGGGTGCTACTAACCGTTTTATGGAAAGAGGGAGTTAGAAAACGAAAATACTTGGTATAACTAACTATGCAATTTGAAATGGAATTAGTTTAAGCTTTTGAAAAATTGTCAACTATAAAAGATATATTAATTAAAGACTGACAAACGTACTTTTATAATACACCTGGTGGCCGCTGCAAACCATAACTGCTGAGAATTTAAACGGAAAACCTCAAATCAAGGTGTTATATGCATAATTATACGTTAAAATAAAGATAAAACTTCTTGTTTATTGTACAAATAATCGTTTAGGCTTTTTTTACATATTAAAAAAATACACTTTCAAGATTTAAGAATATAAAATTACTGTAGCTATGACATAAATTACTATTACCATGACATCATTTGGTTCTGGTGATGCCGCTCGTATATCATATTATCTTTGTATTTACACAAAGCCGGTGTAAGCTGCATTTCATATATTACAAGAGTTCTATCCCCATGGCATTCGTTTTTTAAAGCTCGATGTGTAGTGGTTGTGGTTTTTAGTTGTTTTATAATGAATGTCTATTTCTTCCTTACATAATATAATATAATATCTAATCTGCAGTATCATTTGCAATTTCATCATGTACATGATGTCAACGTCGCAAACCCAAAATTAGAAGTGTTGTCAGAAACTATGTAACGTAATATAGTTTGATTTATTAATATTTTTTATTTACTTTAGAGGTCAAACGACCTCTACAAATGACTCAATAAAATGAACGCTAATTTCACGATTTTTGTTTGTTCAGCCAGCTTAGCTGGCTGAGTGGTTTGTAGTAGTAGAGTCGCAAAATAAAAAAGAGCTTTATTTTGTGATTGGTGACCCTAGAAGCTTTGCCTCTGGTCGGTTTCTTTACTCATGTAGTAGGGTGGCGTGCATTTAAGTAAGATACTAGTACATGTATATAACATAATAAATACCGCAAGTCTACTGCTGAACATTGGCTTCCCCCTGCAACACCTACATCCGACGATGTAGGTGTTTCAAGGTAGGATGTAGGTGTACTAGCTTCTTCTAATTCAAATATTTTAATATCCAATTGAAATATTGTACTATTGAGAACTTACTGGACAAATTCATGACTTACTTAGTGTGAGTCAATAAAGTGATTTTGTGTTTGCAAATACGCGCGTAAATATACCTAATGTTCTGTGATAAAGCCATAATCGAAATCGTCTAGGGTGATATCAATATTATCACTATCGTAAATGGGAAAAATGTACATATTTTTATAGAAGATGTGGCAAACGAGCATGCGGCTCATCTGATGGGAAGTGACTACCGCCGCCCATGAACAACCGCAACACTAGAGGAATTGCAGATGCGTTGCCGGGCTTTTAGAAAGTTGTAAACTCTTGAAGGTCCCTAAGTCGTATCGGTCCGGAAAAATCGCCGGTGGTAAACAATTCCACAGAGAAGTTGTGCGAGGAAGAAAATCCTAGTAAAACGCATAGTCGTGGACCGCCAAGCATCCAGATTGTGAGGATGGTATCGTGAATTTTGACGCGATATGCGTTCGTGAAATTTGGCGGCTGGAATCAATCCGAACAATTCCTCAGAGCACTCCCTGTGGTAAATTCGATAGAAAATGCAAAGGGATGTAACATCCCTACGCAGTGCCAGTTTATCGAGCCGATCAGAAACAACTCGGTCGTCGACGATTCGAACCGCTCTGCACTAGATGCGGTCAAGCTAAAGGAGCTGGCACTGGGGTGCCCCGGCCCAGAGATGAGGACAGTATTCCACGTGAAGCCGGATTTGCGCTTTGTAAAGTTGCAAGCGATGTGCCGGCATGAAATACTGTCTCGCTCTGTTGAGCACGCCAAGCTTTAGAGGCCAATTTAGCCTTCCCTTCCAAGTGACCACGAAACTGTACACTATTCGATATGTCGACGCCGAGGATTCCGATGCTAGCTGAGGCAACAAGGGGAGTGCCTTGAATCTGAGGAGATACGACAAAGGGGTTCTTTTTAGTGGTAAACGCGCATATATTTGTCATTCGAAATATTCTAAATCCGACTACAGTAACTTATGATATGACGCGTTGTGGCGGCCCAATGGAATCCAATCACGCCATTTCGCCTAGTGGGTGTAGATTCCGATAAATGACGGTATAACCATCTCGTTACTACGTTACCAAAACTGAAGATGGGCAGCGGCAATCAGCAGTCAAAGTTGCGAGACATCTGGTACTGGGATCGTTAATAAGCGTGTCGACTACGGCAAATCGTTCCTATAACTGTGGAGACACATAACCAACAGTGAACTTTTACAGGCTAATGAAGAAGAAGATACATATTAATGTTCTTAGTTGAACGTATAATACGAGTATTTTCTTTTTATTTGCGACCATTACAGCTGTGTTAATATACCAAATTGTGCGTCTGTAGTAAGCCAAAGGTCATATAAACTAATCGTACGGCCCATTTTGTTTGAAAGCTATTTTACTAACAGTTCTTTTGAATTTTTCGGTTGTTTCAATATTTCGATTTATCTCTATGAAAGTATATTTTCCTATTTGATAACAAAGCATTTTCCAATTTTGTTTTGCAATCCGATGAAACTATAACTGAGACTAAGAAAATATATGGATTTGGAAGAAGCATTAAGAAAATATATTGAAATGAAAGTTCTAATATTTGCGTTTTCAATTTGAAGAGGATACATTATCGCTGTTCTGAAAAGTGTATGAAATATCGAATATAATTTAATATGTAGATACATCGAGGCCAGTGCGGCAATATTAGAAAAAGAAACAGTATGAGTATTCCTTTTTAAACAAAAAATTAAGTAGCATACAAACTATTGGAACACTGCAGTCTCTAGTCAGCTATTTAAATTAACCGTTGTTATTCAGCTTTAATATTAAGGACTTAAATCTATGACTGATATATTATTGGCAAAAAACACCAGTTAAAGATTAAAGGCTAATAATACTAATACTGTAACACGAATTGGCCGGCTCAACCGGGGAACGAACACACCTAATACCAACGTAATATAGAAACACAATGCAATTTGTTTCGTAAGGTAAGAGAAGAGAACGAGAAACCGTTTTTACAAAATATAATAGTTACAATGCGATTACGAATACGATTGCAGTAAATTATGTTGACTTGATATGTAAAAGTTCTTCAGCGATACTAAATACTAAAAGCTATATGTTATATAAAATTGTTTAATACTTATGTTTAAAATTGTTTATGTAGTACTGCGTAGGTACATGCTCTAAATTCTTCGTTTTACAAGATAGTTAATTGTTGGTCTAATCATTTTCATATCCATGTAGTCAGTCTTCGCTTAGTACATATTTTAGTCAACTTTTAAGAGATTACATCATAGCAGCTTGTCTCGTGGAAAATAACAGGAATAGAGCGTCCAATTGATGACGGAACCAATTCTTTTAGAATTGCAACAAGCGACTCTTTTAATGAGATATGCCGCAAAAAATAGAAGTCACTGACTGCATTATACTAATTTACGTTTTAAACTTTGTACGTAAACTTGTTAAAAAAAATAGATGTTTTTGGGCTTATTGCCGTTATTAAGTATGGAAAATACATGACAAGAGTGATAAAACATTTTTACATCCATATCGGCACTACTTTTAGCCATCAGTCCTTATCAAAACTTGAGTTACTGGCTAGCTTGACTCATAATTTATGGTGTTAGAAAATATCTAGGAGGTTTGCAAAAGCAATGAGAAATCAATCATATCTCTAAAGCTAAACTTTTGAAAACAATTCTACTGTAACTTCTTCCATTGTACAGTCATTAGGCTCGAGTAAAAATATTCCAAATCCACATCCACCGAGCAAGAACCGTCCACACCATGCCATAACTTTATTCCAACTATTGTTATTCGAAGAAACAACACAATGGTACGTAGAGCTAACGCATTTCCGAGCATTGTTTTTTTACGTCTCGAAGAGATTTTGTAGTAATGGTTTTTGTCCCTTTCGGAACACGTATGCTAATAGTTTTTACTGGTATGTTATTATCCTGTCGCGCCTTATCATATTTATAACATAATAAAATGATAAGAAAATTTTACATATTTGCAATGTAACAATATTCCTTTTTTGAATTAATCCGAACAATTCCTCAGAGCACTCCCCGTGGTCAATTCCATAGAAAATGCATAGGGATGCAATATCCCTTCGCCTTCCCTTCCAATTGACTACGAAACTGTACACTATTCGATATGTCGACGCCGAGGATGCCGATGTTAGCTGAGGCAGCAAGGGGAGTGCCTTGAATATGAGGAGATACGACAAAGGGGTCCTTTTTAGCGGTAAACGCGCATATATTTGTCATTCGAAATATTCTAAGTCCGACTACAGTAACTTATGATATGACGCGTTGTGGCGGCCCAAGGGAATCCATCACTCCATTTGGTCTCGTGGGTGTAGATTTCGATAAACGGTGGTATAACCATCTCGTTACTCCGTTACCAAAACTGAAGATGGGCAGCGGCAATCAGCAGTCAAAGTTGCGAGACATCTGGTACTGGGATCGTTAATAAGCGTGTCGACTACGGCAAATCGTTCCTATAACTGTGGAGACACATAACCAACAGTGAACTTTTACAGGCTAATGAAGAAGAAGATACATATTAACGTTCTTAGTTGAACGTATAATACGAGCATTGTTTTTTTAAGTCTCGAATAGATTTTGTAGTAATGGTTTTTATCCCTTTCGGAACACGGATGCTAATAGTTTTTACTAGTATGTTATTATCCTGTCGCGCCTTATCATATTTATAACATAATAAAATGATAATTTTTTTTACATATTTGCAATGTATCAATATTCCTTTTTTGAAAATAAAAATAAAAATTGCAATAAAAGTTTTCTATGGTGCCGGTGGGTTTGAAACCGGGTTGCTGGAATATTTAAATTTACGGCGAGCGATAAAGCCCCTAGCTAATATGGCTGCTCGTAAATGGTTTTTAATTTATCCTCGCCCGGCAGTGAAGGAAAACCATAGTGAGGAAAGTTGCATAATTAAGAAATTAAAAAAAAATCCAAAACATGTGAAGTGGCAGTTCATTGTCCTAAAATCCTCTTAGAAATGAGATGGGATCTGTTCCAGTTGTAGTACGTGTAAAGGTTGTAACTGTACTTTTTTATTTGTCTAGTTCTAATGGACTTAACAAAACAGATATCGAGTAAGTATACTAAGTCTTACATTCGGTCACAAGTTATTTTTGATGAAATAAGGGATATAAACGAGCACACAGACCAACTAATGGTAAGTTGATTCTGTGGCCTATAGACGTCTATATCTATCCTCGAATAAGAATCAAAATGCAGATGCATTGTCACCTCTGAGGACTAAGATGGAATGCCTCGTTCCCAATAAAAAGTGTTGCTAGTTCCCTACACTCACCATACGAAACAAAACAGCATTAATTTCACGCTGTAAATCTGAGGTCTTTCGCCGATCGAGCTGACCCATTCGTGCTACAACCATAAAATTAGCCGCAGCGAGAATCTACTAGGAATCTACGAAGTTAGATGCATTTAAATAATTCTCTCCAGTTACACCGCAGTAAGTATACCTATAAAAATAACACGCTTCCTGTCCAACCGACCACGGGAAAGGTTTTCTCTTTAGTGAAATACCTATGTAAACAATAAACACGTCTTGAGTATTAACACCCGCATTGCCTATCGATGAAACCAGTTTTTTTTATAGGATAAGGGTGACAAACGAACACACAGTCTACCTTGGTGTTAAGTGGTTGCTGTAGCCCATAGACAACTACATCTATCCTCGATTTCGATTCAAAATGCAAATGCGTTGTTACGTTGTGAGGACTAAAATTAAATGCCTCCTTTCCAGTAAAAAGGGTCTCCGGTTCTCTACACTCACCATACGAAACACAGCAGTGTTAAGCTGCTATTTTACGCTGGTATTCTGTGAGAGCGTGGTCCTTCCCCCGTCGAGCCGACCCATTCGTGCTACAACTATGCTAGTAATATAGATGCAGCATGGCTCTACTACGTACAAAAAAGTTTTCAGTGTACTTGGCATGTCGAGAAAAATACACGTTATCGTACGAAAAACCACCTCATGGGCAACACACAACATGTCCGTAAGTTATGAAAGTTTATCAGTAGTTAGATATTTTTCTATATAAAGATAAATGACAATTATGTTTACGTTACATGCACGAAAATCTCGATGTTAACATTTATTTTTGCTAATCAATATCTGGTGAAAGATTATATAAGAAAACTTACTTTGAGAAATCCCTTTTCGAATATTAAACTTATACGAGTATATAATATGGCTATGCGTCACAAAGACAGTAACCCCAATTAATGTTGGCAAACTTAACTAGTCCTCAAAATATTTTAATTTACTGTCAAAACGACTAACACTTCCTCTTAACTTAAAGACATTTAGCAGTGTAATTAATACCTAGACATTTAGAAGTGATACAGTTCTGGTTATAATATAATTTAGGAGGTTAAAAGGTGTTTTTTTAGAATCATTACTATAATTAATGTACATACAATGATGTATGCAGGTTAAAATAAAATTATGAATTTGTCTTTACACACTTGTGTTGTATTAATTTAATTACAGTTTTGTCAGCGTCATGTGCTTTTTACTTTTAATTGAAAGCTAAACCAATTAAGATTAATAAAAATAATTATTCTATAATTATATATTTTGAAATTGCGAATATGATTTGTTTACATTATATGCTAAATCTTATTGTTGTCGAATATATTTTAGTTTTAATAATTGTTCTTCATTTCACAAAAATAATGCTTTTATAAGAAAAATTGTTCCTACATTGAGTTTTTGTCCATGTGATTTTTTTTTAATACGAGGGTGGATTGAAAAGTACTCGACCTAACCAAGAAAATAAACACATACTAAATCAGTTATATTTTTATTTTTCTACATAATCACCATCAAGTTCAATACACTTTTGCCACCTCCCCTTCCAAGCATTTAGACCGTTGAAAAAAAATGATTCTTCCTTAGAGTCAAAATATGCGTCTACAGCTGCTTTGACCTCGTCGTTTGTCAAAAATCTTTGACCTCCCAAGTGCTTTTTTAGGTTAGGGAACAGAAAGAAGTCTGATGGTGCCAGATCAGGTGAATACGGCGGATGCGGTAACAGTTCAAAGCCACAGTTGTGAATTTCAGCCATTGACTGTACTGACGTGTGAACACGGGCGTTATCTTGATGAAACAGGACTTTTCTTCTCAGCATTCCTCGACGTTTTTCTTTTATTTCCTCTCGTAAACGACGTAGTAAGGTGCAGTAGTAATCAGAGTTTATAGTCTGACCCCTTTCAAGATAATCAATCATAATCACACCTTTCGAGTCCCAGAATACTGAAGCCATCACCTTATTTGCCGACAAAATCGACTTAGCCTGTTTAGGGGGTGGTGAACCAGGTCTTCTCCACTGTTTTGATTGTTGTTTTGTTTCCGGTGTACAGTAATGAACCCATGTTTCGTCTATAGTAACAAAACGATTCAAAAAATCATCTGCATCGGCTTCAAATAACTCCAAACAGTCGCGTGAAATAGTCAATCGCGTCCTTTTTTGTTCAACTGAAAGCAGTCGCGGAACCCACCTCGCAGACACCTTGTGGAAACCCAACTCGTTGACAATGATGTTTTGAGTTCGTTCATAAGAGATGCCTATAATCTCGGCTATCTCTCTAATTTTTAATCTGCGGTCTCCCATTATTAAATCAAGTACTTTTTTAATATTTTCGTCAGTAGTTGACGTCGAAGGCCTTCCAGAGCGGGGTTCATCTTTCACACTCTCTCTACCACGCTTAAATTCTGCTATCCATTTTTTGACGGATGAATATGACAGAGCACAATCGCCTAATGTACTGACCATGTCATCATGGATGGCTTTTGATGATAGCCCCTTCTTATGGAGGTACTTAATGACGGCACGCTGCTCGATTTGCTCCATTCGCGGAAATTATGTCCGATTACTTTGTTAATAAATTTATAAAATCACAACTAATTATCGCACACGTTTCGAACTTCACACAATGAACTAGTCTGAACTGAACTAAATAATGTGGGTAGATTTTATTTTTAGAATTGAATGGATCTGTGTTAGGCCGAGTACTTTTCAATCCACCCTCGTATAAAACGCCTCCACGAAATTTCCTAGTCGAGCGAGTGTAACGTTACCTTAAAATAAAGATGACGTATAATAAAAATAATACATGTCTTAACTTCTTTCTATCTCCGATAGAACATTTCATAGCTTTCCTGGAGACAAAATCAGTCTACTATGAGACTGTCGTAATTCGGTTGTTAAAGCTGCATTACTGATTAGTCAGCGTTTATAGTATTTGAGTGACTAATGAATGATGATGAAGTCAGCAAATTTAGATAAAGAAAATTGTTCAACACACGAGAAACTGAGATTCCAAACGAGTGGTTTGTGGTTAATTGTATAGTTATACAAAATTTGAGCTCTAGATTAGTTCTAGAATAATCTCCATGCTGAAGGTAGTGAACCGCACAGCTGAAAGCGCAGTGAAGTAGGTACGACATCATTTGATTACAGTTGAGGAAAAACAAAAGCAATTTCATTGTGTTTTAACAATACCAGCGTGAAATAGCGTGTTGCATATTTTGAATTGTCTGTATAATGAGTGAAAAAGACCGTTAATCCCTTTTTATGGTAATTGAGGCATTGCATAGGGGTGACAAAGCATCATTTAAATTCTTCATCGACGATAGACGTACGTACACACGGCGATTGCAGTATTTACTTCTCATCATTTGGGATGGATGTTCGCTTGTTTAGATCATAAAGTAATAAGTTTAGTTGTATTTTATGCCCTTTCGAACACACAGCACAGGTAGAAAAAGAAAGAGAGGATATTTTTAACTTATAAACTAATATTATATATATACAATATAGGTAAACAGTATTATATATACAATAGTGAAAATTTCGAAGTATGTTATTAATTCGAATTATAAATATTATTACCAGATAAATATGTTTTAAGTTTTTATTTGTATATAAATAATAAATATCTCCGGTCATACAAAATTTGAAAGCTACTGGTTTATAATATGTATTTATTTCTTATCTTTCCGACAAGTCGTTATTCGAGAACATTCTACGCCTTAATTATTCATTAAGAGAGACGATATGCGACTTAATCACATTTAATTAAGCAACCAAATTGCTTAACGAAATACATCACTAGGTTTTTGTAAATTGTTAAATATTGAGGCTAATACAAAGAGAATCTTAGAATATTATCTAGGTTCGTTGACCACATTATGCCTAACCGTAGTTGCACTCACTAAGAGGAAACCATTGAGCGCTTTTTAACCGACTTCAAATAAGAGGAGATTGTCGATTGCACTGTTTTAATGTGTTTAACACGATATCCGAGGTCAGTTTACAGATTTTGCTTTTTTTTCAAGACTATAAAATTTCAACCAGATTCGGATAGAAGTTTGAATCCAAAACTGACTCTAATTTATTAAATAATCCAATATATTGCAAGTTATCTTCAGCGTTCTTTCATATCAAAGGAAATTAGATTAAATTTTACATACCAAAAGTAGTTAACCTAACGAAATTAACCTTATGCGAAACCCTATCATACCTAAGCTGCCGGCAGTGTGTCAGGCAGTTCTCAAATATCAGCCGTAATGACTTGACTTGTACTATTTTTACAAATACTTCCGATATACTAAGGTACGTTTACATAGGTGAACGAATTTCTTCTTGTTAAATTGATGCCATCAAAAACATCACTTGTAAAAAAAACCAAGTCTCGCAACTCAGTTCTTCTACCGTAAAAGTTGTGAGATCAATGTAATACCAAATCGATGAATTTATTCAGTCCCTACTTAAGGGTCTTTCTGTCTCAAATTATTACGTAATTAGCATTAACAACATCTTATAGTGACCATATCAATATTAAAAATCTTTTATGTTTTAAATAAATAGATTGACTTGGTCATCGCATGAAAACACAATGTATCTCACAAGTAATACATATTATATTAAATTAGATTGTTTAGTTTGATTGTTTACGCATGAAATGAGTGTAGTTTTCTATTAATTAAAGAATTTTCCGAAACGAATCAGCAGTTTAAGAGATATTACTCCACCAAAAAAACTTACAACTAAACAACCTTTCCTCTTTTTAATATTATAAGTAAAGAATAGATAAACACGATAATATTTAGAGCAGAAAGCAAGCAGTTAAATTAAAATAATTTTTTTACTTACGATTAATGTATTAAAATATTTGTCTTTTTCGAAATATATCAAAAATCATGTTTTGTTTTCAAATTGAAGTGACTGAATGAAAAAAAAACCTTTCATTATTAATAATTAATTTCTTACTATTTTTAAAAACTCTAGCCAGGGTAATATGACAACTCCTGTTCTCCGAAAAAAAATTAAATAATATTTTTTGTTGCTTATTTCAACACAACGTTTGTCTAAAAATCGCGAAGCGACGCTGAACATTTATTGGACTTGCGTGACAATATGTGGTCTGATTGCACGTTACAAACGCTTCTTGCATTAAAACAATCTAGTTGGCCGTTTGGCAACTGAAGTTGCGCGGCGGTTAGTGATTTAGTAAACTGTTTCTGTTTCTTAGTTTTTCTGTAAATTATATTAGATAAATGCGATGCAGTTTGCCATTATGCTATCGTGTTAAAGTCGCTTTCGGATTCGCTTGAACAAACAATATGACATTTAGAAGAAAAATGTTTTACGAAGAAGCAGTAGCAAGATAGCTTAATTTTAATTTTTTTTTAGTTGCTTTGTTATTTATAATTGCGGCTGAACTTTTATGTTAGGTATTCAACTAACTAACTAAAAAATCAGATAGCATATAACATGGACCATTATTAAATGTGCACTATATAGCTGGTTGAAGTGATTTAAGTTGAACAGATCGTGATTTTTGATTTGGTGATAATAGAGCACTACGAGTAAATCTCCGTTTCGCGTTTAATGTGTTCAATGGTAAACTTATAAAAAAAGGCTTACACCTACACATATTTCACATAAAAGAGGAATAGCTCTTTGTAGGGTTCCGTACCTGAAGGAACCCTATTACTAAGTTTGCACTGTCCGTCCGTCTGTTAGCGGGCTGTATCTCATGATCCGTTATAGGTAGACAGTTGAAATTTTCACAGAATGTGTATTTATGTTGCCGCTATAACAAAAAATAATAAATTAAAAATTAAAGGGGGCTCGCCTACTAGAAACGTGTTTTACGATGGTACGGAACCCTTCATATGCGAGTCCGACTCGTACTTAGCCGGTTCTTTCGTTATCTTGTAATTAGAAAGTGATTTTTATTAGGCTAGGGTAAGTACAAACAGTAGTGGCATCATTTTTGATAATCAATTATGAATCATAACCATTATAACCTAATGGATTTTTATTATTACTAGATAAACATAATATACTAGGTAACATATTTAAATTATAAGTTAGTATTATCTGTGTTTACAGATGCTAATATAAAATAATTATTTCATATTTTCATGTTTATAGACCTTGATTTCATATTGACCTTCACCAAACAATTAAGAACATTATGATGCGTATAATGTGTAGGCAACTACACTAGCTTTGTAATGCCGTTACCGTTTCTTCTAAACTTTTTCGATGCGAAGTTTGTTTTTATTTTAATCAATATTTGATTTGTGTTTCATAATATTTTTCTTTAAATTTTAAAATATTGCGTTTTAACCCAAAAAACAGTCTTTAATTTTAAGCCAAAAAAATGTTTAAAACCATGTATTTTACAGTGATAATAACTTGAACAGAACATACGAATATACTAACCTAATGATTGATATTATTTGAAACCAATATCAGCAGTACAAAAACTGCCGAGAAATTGTATAAAACTAATTTTGCGGATTTTATCGCGTTTAATTTATGATCTAGTCTAGGAGTTCAATTTAGTAAAACTTAATCGCATTGATAAGATAAGATTAATAGTCGCATTGATAAGAAAATACTAGGAAGCTTTTCTTGTGTGGCTTAAATAACATCATGAGTTGTAGGTACTCTTGCATTATTCATGCTTTTTTAATCGACTTAAATTCCGAAATCATTATATAAAATAAAGTTTTTCGTAATTATTACAAGTTTTATATTTTGATTTATCATTTCATCATCATTATCACAGCTTATCTTAGGACAGATATTTGTCATATATGCCTATTTACAAAAAAAAATATAATTTATAAAATATATCATAATGCTAAGCTTGGCAGGCACAGGCGCCCCAGTCTTTTTATTATATTAGTTGTTATCAAGAAGATGCTGCAGCCTATCTCTTGTTCCAGTTTCCATCTGTCGCCTTTTACGAGAACCACGGGATGACATGGGGCAGTGTGCTCTCTTACGCCGACACTACACAGCGATATTTTGATTTATATTATACTAAGAAATGTGATTAAAATATTATAATGTCCACCAGACCGGATTTCGGTCACTGCGGCCTGTGTCAACGGTCACAACGGACAGACTAACTATCTGCGCAGGACAGGATCGTAGTGCTCATTAGTTTGCACAAGTTGACTCTCTATTCCCTCGTTTTCATAGTCCGATGAAACGGCAATCCGAAAAGATTATAGAGAAATCAGGTGAAGGACTAACCGTTATACGTGTTTTCCGAGGCTCAGAGGTAAAATAAAACATTACCAACTTTTTGACTTCGGGATGTTGCTGAGAATTTCTCTATGGTCACTAGACCACCGAGGCAGTCAGCTCTATAAGTTTTTTTTATATAGGAGCGGTGGCAAACGAGCATGCGGCTCACCTGATGGTAAGTGACTACCGCCGCCCATGAACAACTGCAACACCAGGGGAACCAGGGGAATTAAGAATGCGTTGCCGGCCTTTTAAAAAGGAGTAGGCTCTTTTCTTGAGGGTCCCTAAATCGTATCGGTCCGCTGATGGTAATCGATTCCACAAGGAAGTTGTGCCAGGACGAAAACAGCTTCTAAATCGCACTGTGGTGGACCGCCAATCATCCAGATGGTGTGGATGGTATCGGGAGTTCTGCCGCGATGTGCGTTCGTGAAATTTGGCGGCTGCAACAACTCTTCGCCGTGCCAATAAATCGAGCCGATCGGAAAGGATTCGGTCGTCGACGATTCGAGCCGCTCTGCGCTGGATGGTATAACCACGATAACAAACATACCTCGAAAAATTACGACGTGTACATACTTGATACCTTATATCACAGAACCAGTACGAGTACAACAGAAACAATGTAGGTTATAAATAATACTTATTGGACGTCAAATCTTACGATTAATTTACCACTAGTTCGAAAATACCTTTGTCCTGGGAAGAACCAACAAGAAACAACGAATTTTTTTTTGAAAAAAGAACAGATCAGAGCAAGAGTAGAGAGTACCTACCAGAATTTAATACCACTATACTAATATATTATTTTTAATTTCTTTAACGTGCATTTTACATAGGATTGCATTAATAATAACAAGTTATTTGCAACAAAATTAGCACTTGCACGCAAACGCTTAAATACACGGATTATTTACGAAGTCGAAACACTTAATACGAGTGAAGACGATAGTCTCCTTGTAACAAGGAGCATAAGTCAGTGTGTTATCGTCACGCACCAGTCTCGTAATAATAGACTTTATTAAAACCTTGCTAATGCAACGTAGGATATACAGGTGAACATTTCGGACATGACTTATTGAATGTAAAATCCACGAAGAAAAATCATAAAACTACCTTATCCAATACAAATAAAACTTGCGACGAAGGTTGAAAATTTTGCAATGATACTTTTTGCTCATGTTTATTTTGCAACAAAAAACGTAACTAAACATAATTTTTATACAAAACATTTAAAGTATTTTTAGTTTTAAGGTTTAAGCCATTACCGCCTCCTTACTTCTTACAGGATGGTCATTATAGAAAGTTAAAAAAACACAACTCTCTTCTTGTACGTTGAAACCTTATAGTGTTATTTGGATTATTTATGTTTTCTTCAGTTAGGTTATAAAAATATATGATTCAGCAAAACATACGGCGATTTTTTTAAATATTTTAATTTTATTTTTTATTTTAGAATTTATTCTTAGATAATAATCAACTGCGTAGTGACCGTGTAAGAATATCCACTATTTCATATTGTCGTAAGAGGCGACATATGGAAAGCAGGAGACGGGCAGCAGCGTCTTCCTTATACCAAGATAATGAATGAAGAATGATTCCTAATTAATTTTAGTTTAGGCTCTAGTCTAGTATTTATCTTCTACCCACACTAACACGCCTGTTAAGTAAATATTGTATTCTCTATAGGTATTAATAATATATCTATTTTCACTTTCATTTCTATAAATTACATACTAGTGGCCTACTAGTCTAGTCTGATTTTATTATAACATAACATAACATTATGTTGTATGAAAAGTTGCTAAGAATACCTACCATAGATGCTATATTTGTTTTGAAACCTAAATTCTACTCTATTCAGAAAAAAGTAAAAAAAAAATATAAGATGCATTCTTTGAGTCTCTAATTATGTATAGTTCTGGGAATGTTATTTAGAATGTTTATAAAATCAAATTACCCTCAATACGTGTAAACATACTCTTACTAAAATCTCAAAAAACTTGTTTTGGTAATTACTCTACTTTATAGGTTCATTAATAGACGTATACGCTTTTACAACACAATCCCAGAAAGTGTGAAATCAAATCGTAATGAATTTGAAAAATATTTTTGTAATTTATTATTAATGATAAAATAAAAATAATATAAAATCAAATTATAAACAACCTACCTGCTCCTTGCTGGTTCTTCCTATAAGAAATAGGCTCATATTTCTAAAAAATAATCTCAAAAAATTAACTTGCCACCAACCACAAAATACGAGGGTGGATTGAAAAGTACTCGGCCTAACCAAGAAAATAAACACATACTAAATCAGTTATATTTTTATTTTTCTACATAATCACCATCAAGTTCTATACACTTTTGCCACCTCCCCTTCCAAGCATTTAGACCGTTGAAAAAAAATGATTCTTCCTTAGAGTCAAAATATGCGTCTACAGCTGCTTTGACCTCGTCGTTTGTCGAAAATCTTTGACCTCCCAAGTGCTTTTTTAGGTTAGGGAACAGAAAGAAGTCTGATGGTGCCAGATCAGGTGAATACGGCGGATGCGGTAACAGTTCAAAGCCACAGTTGTGAATTTCAGCCATTGACTGTACTGACGTGTGAACACGGGCGTTATCTTGATGAAACCGGACTTTTCTTCTGAGCATTCCTCGACGTTTTTCTTTTATTTCCTCTCGTAAACGACGTAGTAAGGTGCAGTAGTAATCAGAGTTTATAGTCTGACCCCTTTCAAGATAATCAATCATAATCACACCTTTCGAGTCCCAGAATACTGAAGCCATCACCTTATTTGCCGACAAAATCGACTTAGCCTAGGGGCCTTTAGGGGGTGGTGAACCAGGTCTTCTCCACTGTTTTGATTGTTGTTTTGTTTCCGGTGTACAGTAATGAACCCATGTTTCGTCTATAGTAACAAAACGATTCAAAAAATCATAATCAAATCATCTGCATCGGCTTCAAATAACTCCAAACAGTCGCGTGAAATAGTCAATCGCGTCCTTTTTTGTTCAACTGAAAGCAGTCGCAGAACCCACCTCGCAGACACCTTGTGGAAACCCAACTCGTTGACAATGATGTTTTGAGCTCGTTCATAAGAGATGCCTATAATCTCGGCTATCTCTCTAATTTTTAATCTGCGGTCTCCCATTATTAAATCAAGTACTTTTTTAATATTTTCGTCAGTAGTTGACGTCGAAAGCCTTCCAGAGCGGGGTTCATCTTTCACACTCTCTCTACCACGCTTAAATTCTGCTATCCATTTTTTGACGGATGAATATGACAGAGCACAATCGCCTAATGTACTGGCCATGTCATCATGGATGGCTTTTGATGATAGCCCCTTCTTATGGAGGTACTTAATGACGGCATGCTGCTCGATTTGCTCCATTCGCGGAAATTATGTCCGATTACTTTGTTAATAAATTTATAAAATCACAACTAATTATCGCACACGTTTCGAACTTCACACAATTAACTAGTCTGAACTGAACTAAATAATGTGGGTAGATTTGATTTTTAGAATTGAATGGATCTGTGTTAGGCCGAGTACTTTTCAATCCACCCTCGTAAACTGTGATGCGTTAATATATACAATACTCTTTATCTAACAATAATTACTACAAATAATATGATATGCATAGTGAACATAATGAAAATTACATAGATACGTTTATTGTCGAATAAAGATCAATCTTCTGGTATCACGGCACCGGTCTAGTATGATGTAAGAAATTTGTCATGAATATTAAATTAGGTAGGTTGTCATAAATATTATAATTATTGCTTGCGTTTAATATTTATCTAATTTTACTATATTTTTATAATTACTTTGTTGTTGATCGAATCAACTATATTGCTCTTAGAAGTTTCTAGAAGTATTAATATTAGGTATATTATGCAGTCCACGAATTTATTATGATGCTAATTAATTAAATTCGTAATTAATATTGAGGCCAATGTAATTACCAAGGTTGCGTTTAGGTGATCTGCGCCGGCTAGATTATAACTAGTTTAATTACGCAGCATGAAAAGATGTGATTTTTGACCGACTTCAAAAAGGAAGAAGTACAGTGGTAGAGCCACGCGGCAGCTTTTGCTATCACACGGATGGGCTGGCTCGAACCGGGGTGGTACCACGACCTCACAGAATACCAGCGTGAAGTAGAGGTTTACTTCTGCGTTTCGCTTGGTGAGTGCAGGTGGCCGGAGGCCCTTTTTACTGGAAATGAGGCATTCCATCTTAGTCCTCACGGGTGACAACGCATCTGCACTTTGATTTGTAATAGAGGATAGATGTAGATGTCTATGGGCCGCAGCAACCACTTATGGACTGTGTGCTCGTTTGTCACCCTTATCCTATAAAAAAAAACTCAATTCGACTGTATGTTTTTTATTGTGTGGCCTCGTAACTTTTTCTCGGTGAACCGATTTCGATGATTCTTTTTTATCTGAAAGCTGGGGCTTCTCATGTGTTCCCATATAAATTTGATCAAGCTCTTACCAGTAGTTTTTAAGTTATACTTAATAATTTATATTGAAGTCGGTTGTACAAAATTTTTAATTTTACCACTTGTTATATACTAAACGATTTTAAATATTGTTTTAAAAAAGGTAGAAATAATAAGTTAATTAAATTAAAACTGTATGTTGTATTTAAACATTTGCCTCTTTCGTAGGTACGTAAGACGATCTCTGGGACAAGTGTTAGGCGGACTAAAAGCTTATTGATTAGTCTGGCCTAACTGGAATATTTGTTAGAACGACTGGAAACGAGCGCTTCTAGACCGCCCTGGGCGCGCCTCTAGGCGTTGGAAAAATTATTGTATCGTAATTAATGGAATAGCGTAATTATTTTCAAGCGACGTTACACGTGCGGGCTACGACATCAGACAAACACTGTTCATTCATGTTTTATATGACGTGAACAATACGCAGCGCCGTCCATAATGCAATACAAATTGATAATAATTAATTATAATCTGTTTCACACTAGACAACGTTTTTTCTGCGTATTAATTACCTTTTCTTCAGACGTAATGAGCGGAAATAACTCACACCAGAACGAATATAAAACATTGAGATTTATATTAAAATTAAGTACCATATTTGCAATGATAAATTATGCAAATTGGATGTGTTTTTTTTTTATAGAATATATATAGGGCAAACGAGCATGCGGCTCACCTGATAGTAAGTGACTACCGCCGCCCATGAACAACCGCAACACCAGGGGAATTGCAGATGCGTTGCAGGCCCTTTAGAAAGGTGTAAGCTCTTTTCTTGAAGGTCCCTAAGTCATATCGGTCCGGAAAAATCGTTGGTGGTAATCGATTCCACAAGGAAGTTGTGCGAGGGAGAAAACTTCTTCTAAATCGCACAGTGGTGGACCGCCAACCACCCAGATGGTATGGATGGTAACGCGAGTTTTGTCGCGATGTGCGATGGTGAAATTGAGCGGCTGGAATTAGTCCGAACAATTCCTCAGAGCACTCCCCGTGATAGATGCGATAAAATACGCAAAGAGATGCAACATCTCTACGCAGTGCCAGTGTATCGAGCAGATCAGAAAGAACTCGGTCGTCGACGATTCGAACCGCTCTGCGCTGGATGCGGTCAAGTGGAAGGAGCTTGGCACTGGGGTGCCCCGGTCCAGAGATGAGAACAGTATTCCATGTGAGGCCGAACTTGCGCTTTGTAAAGTTGCAAGCGATGTGCCGGCATGAAATACTGTCTAAAAAAATAATTAACGATTAGTTAACGACAACCAAATTATTAGTCTATTATAATTGGGAATTGTTCTATTTAAATTTGATAAAATTCATGGGTAATGATTATTTGTTTATATACATTTTGCTTTGAAATCATATAAAACAATTTTCATAGTTTTCTAGAATATTATCTGTACTTCAGTCCTTTGCATAATATGATTTGTAATTAAACGGTCGAGTGACACGCAATTCGATGACATCGCTACTGAGACGAAATATGTCACTTATATAAATTGCACATCGCAAGTTTGCTGATTTCTTTTAAATATTAAATAATCTAAATCAAATACTAACGTTAAATAAACATTACATTAACACTCACGCCCGTCACCCAGAGGGGTAGGTAGAGACTACGGACTTCCATTTAGCACGATTCTGACACACGTGTCTCGCCTCCGTTACCTACGCATAGGTACATGCTTTTCGGTTAGATACACATGTATAGTTATTGCACATCCCGTCCAGCCGTGGTGGACTTTGAATAGCTTTCAACTTTTAAACCATTTTAGCCGATTGCTGAACATTATGAATTACGAATTATGAACGAAAATTAATTAATAGTAGTAGTATCATTGCCACACTGGGCTGTACGGGTGTGTGAGGGTGACCCCATCGCTTTAAGTGTGCGAAGAGAGGATGCAAACGAGCAGAGAAGAAAAAAGAAGTTTGTGAAATTGGGTTTAACGTTTCCGGATTAATTTTTAAAACGCTTTAAAAATTTTGAATAATATTTAAAGACTTTTTTACTTTTTGACTTCTATTTTTAGATTTAAACGTCTGAAGATCACGGCGACTTATCGACAGTAAGGCACATTCAATGCTTTCGCTATCGAGATGTGCAGAATTTTGCATCTATTTTTACATCGTCTCCTTGCGATATAGTATCTATACACTCTTTATCTTTTCTGTCTATATATAACGTCATAATTTTATATAACAAGATATACCTATTATTAAAAAACGCCATAGATGTATATGGCGTTTTTTAATTAAATAAACTACAATTTTGTGCGACATATTACAATCTTGGTCTACGGAGCCAATATTTGCTGCTGAACTGGTAGTGAAGAAATAGCTGCCTCTAAACCTCAGATCATAAAGTAAGGAAAGACTCAGATCATAGAGAAAGCCACGTTTGTGTCCACGTGAAAAGGCTTAAATTAATATAACCATTACATCTAAATGCATAAAAATATAGAATTAAAGATGTATTGCAAGTTTTTCTTTTCTAGATCGATTTAAAAAAAAGGACTATAACTATATATCATGTTTAAAATAGAATATATATATATATATATATATATATATATATATATATATATATATATATATATATATGGAAAATTATAATTATATTAACACTGCCAGCAATTAGTTCTATATTCGACCTATTCTTATGATATCGCAAGTTTCTCGTTCGTACATTTTATTTTTTTATTTCATTCTGGTCTTTTTTTATGAAAAACGTTACTCCCACTCTTGGATTTTCTCCTGTATCGTGAAGGCAGTTTACAAACATAAATTGTACGAGGACAAACATTCAGACCTGAAACAATTATTGGTAGGCCATACAAATACTTGTTCTGTGCGGGATTCGAACCCGCGGCCCTGGCCCAACAACTCATTGCTAAGCCACTGCGCCACGGAGCCGTAAACATAAATTGTTAAGCCCACGCAAAGTCAATGCATAGCTCAGTCTTAATAAGAAATTACAGCTTCTTCATTGTCCGACGTACGCCTATGTAAATTTTAATGTTTTTGATTTGGTCGAACGTCGGTTTATGCGAAAGCGAAATGTTTTAACAATCTTTAAACGATGTTAAATGTCTTTACTACTAGGCCGAGTCTAAAGTTAAGACAATATGTTATTTTATAAGTAACAGTAAACGATCATACAGTTCACGTTGCCCATAGACTCCTACATTTAACCTCGGTGAAGAATCATAACGCAACATTTTTTCCCCACGATTTTTTTTTTGCTTATTACTCAATGGATGAGGTTACGGCGACAGGAAGGCGATGAAAATTCCTTTGAATCGTTTTCGTCTAAAAGTTGCTATTTCGATTTTTAAGCGTTAGTTATTATGGGAATATTAACCTGAGAGTTTGACTGTAACGGATCAAAACACAAAAGCACCTTAGTGAAAGTCAAAATATTTTATTCAGTAAAGGTTTTTTAAAGCCCTTATGAATGTCAAAATCTACTAACTCCTAACTACCGGACCGAAAAGTGAGGTCTTTACATGGAAAAACCTGCAAGATTTTTCTGATTCTTTTACATACCTATATTGTAATAATTGAATAATAAAGTATTTTAGATTTTATCTGCCTACTTCCAAAAAGGAGACGGTACTCAATTCGACTGTATGTTTTTTTTTTATGTGTGTTACCTCATAACTTTGTACTGGGCGAATCGATTTCGATGATTCTTTTTTTATATGAAAGCTGATAGTTCTCGTGTGGTCCCATATAAATTTGATCAAGGTCAAACCAATGGTTATTGAGTTATTCTTAAATAACCTATATTGAAGTCGGCTGTACAAAATTTTTAATTATTGCGATTAATTTTTACTAACCTAGCTTTCGAAGTGGATAAAAAGTAAGAGTCATGTTTCACTATGTTACATGTTTGTAACACAGTAGTTTAACATTTTACGAACGTACACAATTTTCTCATAAACATACAGAGACGGAAGTTACAGTATATTTTCTTTTTTAAATAGTTTTTGCAATGACTCATGGGATCATGGCCCTCATTGCTCGCTTTTACAACGTATATATAAAGTATATATATATATATATATATATATATATATATATATATATATAAGTAATATATATAAAATAACTTAGAGCCCCAAAGCAAAATGTAATTAAAAGCACACTTAACGATGTTAACACTAATTGAGTAAGGTCGGCAAAAAAAATAAAAATTATGTGTCTTACCTAGTTTGAAGAGCACCTACCGCCCTCCCTCAATTGCGTGCACTACTAATCCCCGTCATCACTAATCCCAGTACCACTACTCCCAACATTACTACATTAGGAAGTGAAGTGTAGTGGTGTTAGTATTAATTCGGCTAAGTCATACGGTTCAAGTGTTATAAAAGTTACAGCCTATAATATCTACGGTTGGGAATACATTGAATTCTTTCTTGATATAATAACTGTTTAAAAAGTCGAAAAGTCCTACTAAACGAATTGAATGGTTGATGATTGACAAATTAAGTACAGCTTACAAGGACAAGCTTATCAATATGCATAAACGGTAACTTATTGCAGCCTATTGTTTTGGCCGAGTACCCCGCACGCACTGCTAATACGAGCAGACCCACAGATATGCAACAGCTTACTGTTCTTTAATTTATTGTTTTCAAGAAAAATCATAACAACCTCACCACCACAACTCAAGTCATCATCGTGTCATCGTGCACTCGCTTTAATTTACATCGTTCACGGTGCTGTTGTCACAGTGCTGTGCTTGAACGGTGTTTTATATTTTATTTGTTATTTGTATTTTACTTATGTACATACGAGTATTATTATTATTTATTTATTCTTTATTGTATACTACCGGCTTCTCACGGGTGATTTCTGGATCTCGACAACAGCGCCACCTATCGGGTCCAAATGTGAATCTATAACCATCTAGAAACCCATTCAAACACAAAAAAATCCATCAGAATCGGTCGAGCCATTTCTGAATTTTAGCGAGACTAACGGAAAGCAATTGATTTTTATATATGTAAAGATTATACGGAAATCTGAACCCGTTTCCCCTTGTATTTTTAGTAGTTAGTAGATTTTAACATGTCAAATATAGCAAAAGTGCAAAAATTTAATAAAAAACAAAAGAAAGAACACGTAGTCTTAGATTTTATGATACTTAATACGGATAATGATACTAAATCTACAAAAAATTCAAGTTCAAGTACGTATATTTAGTTACTTTTTATTGTAAGACTTCTCAAAATAAAGGTTACAATGGATTGATTTGATCTTATAACAATCTCTGCTAGTCAACAGCGATCGTAGGAAACATATTTTTAGTAATAATAGAACAATAATACCGTTTACCGTTACCGCTAGAGCATTTAATCAATTGCTAAATATAGGCCTTCCCCACATTGATAGCCTCATATTTTGCATAGTCGTAGACTACGCGCTTCACAAGCCGCTCACAAATCCTGGTGACCGATAAATCGAGCAATTGATTAAAAGAGATCGTTACAAAATAAAGAATTGAAGGATCATGCGGTGTTTCTGATTGGAGTTGTTCACTTACCTGTGTCGGAAGGGCTTAATCTTTTCTTGATCAAACATCTAGATATAGACGCGGTGTCACACGCGATATAGGCGGTCAACCGCATCTCCTTTGAGAATATGTAATCCTGGTGGGATTCGTGGCTTACTTTGTTTTTACGTTTAACGCTTGCTAAATGTATCAGTATAGATTATAAGCCGATCAGTAATTGTATGATTATAAGCCTCTGTCTCTATATTAATACTATATTTGGGGTTAAAATGTATCGTAATAAAAAAACAACGCATTTGCGTATCTAAATCAAGATATAGATGCGGTATCACCACTCCCGATTGACGTGACCTAACAACTGTAATCTGCCGTGAGATTGTGTAACTCTCGTGGGAATCGTGACTTAGCTTCGTTTTGACGTTTGACGTTTGGTAAATGTATCAGTATCAATTATAAGCCGATCAGTTGTATTATACTTTGTCTAGATGGGATCTATTAATGTGGCTCTATTTAGATTAAACAAAATCAATGCATTTATTTCGATATTACAGACAGCCATTTTTAGATTATGTTTTAGATTACAATGTCAAAAATTATAGTAAAAAATGCATTTGCGGAGTGATTCCTACCGTCAACGATTCCCACTAGTGTCACACAACCGCTCAGCTGCTAATTGTTACTATAGATATAAAAGAAATCAACGTTTATCTTATTATTTTACGCTGTTATATTGTGATACTGCAATCGAGCTGACCTATTTAGATGTAATTGACAATTTCTGTTCGGAGCAATGGCGACGTAAGATAATATATCACCCTATTTTATAGTTGGTTGCATGAGAGGCGAGTGGGAAATGCAAGACAGATCTCATGGTATCCGATGTTTTTAGGTATATCGTATCTCGTATAATGTCAAATTAAAATGACCAGGCCGGCGACGGGAAGCAGCGTCAAAGTCGCAAGATGTCTGGTAGTACTAAGCGGGGTGATTAGGACGAATCCTCTCTACTATGGAGGAGGCCTATATCCAGCAGTGACCTGTTAAAAAAAATGTTGTCTTATGAAGGAGAAGACAAAGCCAGTGGCGCTGTGTATTGGTGGTTTACGAGAATCTGCTACCCCATATCATCCTGTGGGTATCTAAAGAGGCGACAGAGCGAAATGAAACAGGAAATGGACTGTAGACTTTTCCTGATCACAACTCAAAATAATAAAAAACTGCGCTTGCCAACTCGCCTGCCAAGCTTGGTAATTATGTCAAAATTCCCCCCCCCCCCAGAAGGCAATCAATATGGGGAGGCCTATGTTCAGCAGTGTACTTTTTAGGCTGTGATGGATGCATGATTTGCAGCTTGCGTCAACCACATACATATTTCATTTCACACAAATAGATAAGATAGAAAATGTCAGGCATTTTTAGATCTTCAATTACCAATAACAACCACACCTTTCTAGCAAGTAACATAAATTGTTAAAAGACACCGCTTATTACTGTGAAGTCGAGAATGGCCTGCGCTTGCTATTGCATGTCTCCAAGAATTATGCCAAATAGTTTCCACCGCTGCAAGCGATTCTCGCGTATATTCGATTTAACGCAAATTGGCTTTCACTAAGTGAGAAACAGCGTCAATATCTACGTGAGAAACCGATTGTCATGAGAACTTGGCTTTTATAGTTCTATAAGAATAAATATTTTATTTACGTAACTTTGAAATTTATATTTTTAGGTGATTATACCATACTCATTCATATTTTAGTCATATTAAATCATAAATTCCATTAAATAACAAATAATCTTTTACGCAATACTGTATTAGTTGTTCGAACGATTACCATCTGACCATGTTTACTTTTGTTTACAGGTACTATGACAGTCTGCGACGCACACAGTGAGTCAAACGCTCATAACATATCGCTGGTTGACAAAATACCTACACAAAATGATCAAATTCAACTGATAGGATAGGAACGTAGTATTGTAAATCCCGAATATACGAGTAGTTGCTATTTCTGATTAATATTTGCAGAGTATCCGATAAAATCAACCAGCGTTATTTTATGTACAGCAAAGTAATTGTATTACACAATGTCATCAATATCTCCTTTATACACTTAAAGAAGAAAGAAAAACGCAATATTTGCGACGCACTATTATAATTTGTTCATTGCAGCTATCCGTATAACTCGAGCTTTGGAAAAATACACGCATTATTAGCTTGTAAGTAAATTAGTTGAAAGGTAACCACATTGAATATCAAATCAGGTTCCAACTATACTTATAATATAAGGATCAGATATAAAAATCATAACTAATAATTAATTATACAGAGATCATCGCAATAGCTAGTTTAGAAGTTGCAGAAAGCGGTACTTGATACCAATAGGCGTAGTAAAAATAGTATAGCCTGTATAGGCTTCTATGTCTAAATAAATAATTTAAATTCATTTATATTGTAACACCATTCATGTACTAACGAAATAAAACTAAGTGCCCGAACGTTAAAATCAAATTCCTGTTAAACACGATTTACAGCGTAAATCTTAAATAAATAAATATTAATTTTGGATTTTTTATATCATACGTAATTAATTCATTTAAAGTAGAAAATTAGTAGTCAAATACAACAGATTTTTTATTTGACTAGTTTAAAATTCAATTCACAGTTATTTCTATTTTAAAGCATAAAATTTGATATCCGAGTCATAAATTTTCGTTCTTTACTATAATGGAAAACATGAATGGTATTACGCTCATATATCATAGGTAGATCTTGTTTATAGCCCCCGCTAAGTGGGAGCAGATCGTCCTCAGGGTTTGAAGTTTTACATGGTATGTTGGCAAGGCTATAGTTTGTATATTTATTTTCTTTTTTTCTCCGTATTGTGTATTCATATCTTCATCCGCCATATAATCAATATCTATAACTTTTAATATGTAGTCGTTAAATAATTATTGTATCTAATACTACTTGTCTAAAATTTTCATTTCCTTTTTTGCGATAACAAACATGAATTATAATGGCTATTTTGTTTATAACATTAATGCTGCCATCTAGTGACAAGTAGCGAAACTGGACTAGACCATCTGTTCTCGCTATTACAACACAGATGACGTTAGTTGTAAGATAAAATGGTAGGTTTGAGTTTAATTTTATACTCCTTGCTTATATTCTAGTTAAATAATATATTTTCGATTTTTTTTTTACAATGAATGTTTAAAAGGTAAATATTTTTGCTTAGAAATTTTTTTACATGTGATTTTAAAATAATGGGATAAAATGTTTATGTTTTATGTTTTCAAGATTTTAATTATATAGATATATATATTTTAATTATATTATTATTATTTTCAAGATTTTAATTATATAGATATATATTATTATATTATAAGATAATTTCAAGGTTTATGTTTTCAAGATATATTATTTTTAGTATTGTAGGAGGTTAATTTATTGCAGCATTGGATAGAAACTTTTACATATACTGACATGAGCCCGGATAGCTCAGTCGGTAGAGCATTGGACTTTTAATCCAAGGGTCCAGGGTTCAAGTCCCTGTTCGGGCGGCCTATATTTTTATGTTTTAGTTATTATTTTATTTATAACTTTGCCATTTTTCAAAGATTTTTTATTATTTGGTAATTCTAACATTATAATTTTTATGAAAATTTTAATAAATGTCATGATGTTTATGGCTTTACCGTTGATAAAATAGATGAAAATGTTTTGTCTTTACGCAGTCACAGCTTTAGAGCATCTTCCATCTCATCACGTTCTGTGGATATCATAAGATATCGACTTTGAGATATTCTAGGAAAACGCTGTGGCTTTTTAAATAAAATATCCAAGCCAGCGAAGTGGAGTAGAGCATTGAAGATGCAAGGCATTTTTATCTAGTACAGTAATCGCCAAAATGCTTGCTCGGCATGGCGATTGGTAAAATGATGCTATCCTATGTGAATGTATATTTTGTAGGTATTTAAATAGAACGTATTAATTTACTACAGCGCCATCTAGTATACATTGCCTTACTTTATGTTACTGATCCGACTTAACGTAATACCTAACGTTTGCGATAGATGGCAGCGCATCTATATAGTTAACAGATGGCGGTAGTCTACGCTTTACGATACACAAAATTTGTGTTACTTCTGCCTATGTTGACTTGTTTACTTTCCCTAATAGAGTGATCATAGAACATAGCTAAAATATTTAATTTACATAATATTAACATGTTATTGACAAATGGATAATTTAGTTATTCGGTAGCGGACGTTATGTAGATGTTGGAATAGCTCATGTCTGTTTCTGTCATGCATGCTTATAATGAAAGTCTGTTTAAAGGCTATTCAGGATGATGAGTGATAAAATTAAGTATTCTATGCTAACTGACAGAAATTATACATTTTTTTATAAAACTGAAGTGATATATATATATATATACAGTTCACCTGATGGCTACTGCAGTCATGATCACTTTTTGTCAACTTACAACAAAGAAGTCTACAGGTGCTTTGTCACTTCTGAGGACTAAGGCTGAGATCTATAGATCGTACTTTAACTTTGTTCAGACTTAGCATACGAAAAACTTAGCTGAGTATATTACTTAGCATAATCTATGATTATAATTTTATAGTTGTATCGGGCTAAGATTAAGCTAAGCTTATGCTAAATCCCAGACAGTCTAAATATTATTAAGTTTTTGACTTTACTGTATAAAATTAAATATATATGTGTATTTAAAATCTAAAACAGTCCAAATTGTATTTCATAAATAAATGATTATTTCATGAAATAGAAAACTGGCGTATAAGAACGGGAACGGATGAGTGCTAAATCAGAAAAAATAAGATTTTAAGAAATTTGAAATAAGATTGAAATTACGTAAATAGAAAATGGATTAATGCTATTTAAAACTAGAAAACGGCCAAAACTACCTGTTTATTGTTATAATTAATTATATTAAATAAAAACAACAATTTAATATCAATAATATGGTGGTTTTGAATAATATCTCGAGTTTTACGTAAGTCGCCGATATCGTTGACTTAAGCTGAACGCACATTTGTCCTCGCCGCACGCGCCGTACGCGACGTACGCGCCGAGTTTTACTGATGGCCTCGCACATTTGCCCGTACGCAACGTCCGCACCGTAAGCAAATCTTTTGTATTACCAACAACTTTTGTAGTTTTTTCCAACCACTGGTGTGAATGAAACGGTACAGTGAAATTGATCGCTCGAAATCACTATGGAAAGAAATGTAGTAATAGCCTGCTTATTGGCAGAGGAAGAAGAAAATAAAATTCGAAGAAAAAGAAGATTCTGGATTCATAATATTAATTTAAAAAGGCAACTGTACGGAGAATATTAAGGAGATAATATACCTTATTTAAAGACTTATTAGATGATGATGAACGATTTTTTTTTAGATTTTGCATTTAAAATACAAGAAATTTCAAGAATTGATACATATTAAAACCATATCTTTCTATGGAAAACTCAAGATTTAGAAGGCCAATTGAACCAGAGAAAAGACTTGTTGTATGTTTGAGGTAAATATTTTTATTGATAATTAAGTAATCAAGTATAAGTGGGTTTTTTAATTAAATTTAACTATGTTTTGGTTAGTTCAGTATTTAAATAATTTATCCCTAAGTACACATATTGATAATCGATGCAGAAAAATTCAAATTATGTATAATTAATTACGAATGAATTAAAAGTTATAAAAATACAAAAATAATCATGTAAATCGAGACCACCAGTTATAGTGGAAAATCCACTAAGTTGGCAACATTAAAAAACACTGAGTATCAGCACGCGCCGCATTATATGACGTCATCAGCATTCGTCCTTCGATATCGTATACCTACCGCATTTTATAAAATTCGGCGCGTATGGTGCAGGTGTAATAATGTGCGAGGTTTCATATTATGATTTCATACAACGAATTCTAAAATTCGGCGCGTACGGCGCGTACGGCGCGGATAAATGTGCGTTCAGCTTTAGGCTTTGCTAAGCGCGCACTCGGCACGAATTTGAAGTTAGCTCTATAAATACCGACATTGTCTTAGCTCGAAAGCAAAGTCAAAATACGGTCTATAGATCTCAGCCTAAGATTGAATGCCTCACAGCCTGTCATTACACTGACTCTATACCGTTCGAACCGGAACACAGCAATGCTACTCTGAAACTCGGAAGTACTCGTAACACTTAATCACTAATATTAAAATTAGACGAATCGCAATTTGAAAAAAATCTTTAATAATAATAATTATGATGATGATTAATATTATTGCACATCTCTTTATATTAATTTGCAAAAGAATTTATTTAAATTGTTACGTGTTCGTGAAGGATGAGATGGGAATTAAACATTTTTTATCTTATAGTTCTCCAGAATTAAACGATACCATGATTTAAAAAATTTAACACATTTAATAATTGCAGGTTTAAAAGAACCGATAGGTACTACTTATATATTAGTAAAGGTAACTTAATTAAAATCTAGTGTATTCTTTTGAAAATATATCACAGACAAAAAATAGGTCATGTCATATTTTAAAACGAGTATTTCCCACAAAATTATTTTCTTGGTAAAATACTTGGTGCTATGCTGACTGCATTGCAGTAGCCACGCTTAATCGACTTATCGCTTTAAACCTCGCCTAGTAACAAGCATACATTTAATGCCTAGAGGCGAACGCAACATTGTAATGATGATTTTAATAGCGGAAGTTTTCGTTGATATAAATACCTAACCTACGTTCAAGTTTCACTTACGTTAAGTGTTTCTTTTTATTTATTTGTTAAGCTATGTTCACTTCGGGATCATTAAAATTTAAAGAAAAAATTATACCCTTAAGGTCCAAATACTCAAATGCTGCAATTTTATGATGCCGTTAAGTCTCATGCTGACTATCATTTAAAGTCAAAGTGACTGTGACACAATGACACCAAACGATGTCATAAAATTCAGTAGCGTTTGAGTATTTGGTCATAGGGGTGGCATTTATAATTCTTACTTTTGCGGCAGCAAGTTTTCAATAAAAAAATTATAGTGACTTCCAAAACTAAAACGATTAAAATAATTACATATTATATATAATATACATTTCACATAAGAGCTTTTGAAGTCTGGGCTTTAAATCTTCGATACACTATGATTGAACATCGACTTGAGAGGCTGTGGAAATTATTTAATTTCTTTTAAATTTTGAAGTCGGATTATGCTCAGTACTCAAACGTTACTCAATTTAAGATACCGTTAATTCTCGTGCTGTCTCTATCACTAAGTCAAAATGACTGTGCACCATGAGATTCAACACGACATATTAAAATTGAGTAGCGTTTCTGCATTCGGGCATTAGTCGTTTAAGTAAAAACACTTTATTAAAAGTTTAATTTTTGTATTACAAACCACCCAGATAGTTCCCGTAAAAATGTATTGAAACTACAGAAGTCGTAGAGAAGATGGTGGCGGTGTAAAATAACCTAACGTCAAAGAGCAAGACGTCTTGAATAGCTATCAACAAACCGCCTGCTGCGCGTGGTAATTACGGCGTATTGTCTTTGCCTCTTCTCTTCTTTAATGGCTTGTAAAAGTCCACTGCTAGATATAGGCCTTTCATAGTTTGCCTTTGTCGGCACGCTTTCTAGGCGGATTGATAAACGCAGTACCAAACGTCTCCTCGCTCCGTTGACGCTGCCGCCCGTCGGCGTTCTCAGTATTTTTCGTCTGACGAAATTTTTGTATCGCCACCTATCGGAAACTATTACATTTTTTTGGAGTTTCCCATTGTCACCTCTTACGATACTCATGAGACGAAATGGGGTGATGCTAGACGTACTATGTTATCGGATTCGAATGAAAAGAGAAAACGTTATAAAGCCACTAACCATATGTTCACAGGAATTTTATAAAATACTCCAAATAAGTAATAAAAATACACTATATGTATAACGTGTCTTGAGAAAAATTATTTATCTGTATATAAGAAAATATGCAGGAAGTCGATGGATGCAGGTGGCTCAGGACCGTGCTTTGTGGCATTCTTTGGGGGAGGCCTATGTTCAGCAGTGGACTTGTGAAGGGCTGTAATGATGATGATGATATAAGAAAATGTTTATACACGTTTAAAAATAAGTTCAATCCACAAGTGCAGTCTTTAGTACGTTGTAGGTTTGTTCTAGGAGTGTCTCTCTCATCTTTCAAGTCTCGCACTTTTGACGCTTTTTTTAGTTACTTTGTATTTTATGCCGGATTAATTATTTATAATGGTAATAATCATGCCATGAAATAGATTAAAAATATTTTTCCCGATGTCTTCCATAAATCTGCGGTTGCCAAATCCCACGAGGCAGGCCTTTATTCAGCAGTGGACTTTTATAGGCTGTATGCGTAGGCGGGATGACTTATCATCCCGCCTACGTATACAGCCTATAGCCACTGCTATTTAAAAAGTTAAAATTAAAAAAATATTTATATCATTTTTAAATTTGTATCTCTGGCCGCCTGTGTTCTAAATTTGAATTTGGTGACGCGAAAATTTTATTGATTTTTTGTCATTTGAATTCGTCAACTGTTTTCAAAATGGATAAAATTTAACAAAGAGCGGTCATACGAAGGGCATGAAGGGGAAAGATATCTATGACGAGTTAAAGAATGTTTTGGGTGAATATGCTCCTTCTTATGCCACAGTAAAAAACTGGGTGGCTGAGTTTAAACGCGCTCGTACATGTGTTCAAGATGAAGCCCGCCCCGGACGTCCAAAAAGCGTCACGACTCCGGAAATGGTTTTAGCAGATCGACGATTGAAGTTATCTGAAATAGCTGACACTACAGGTATCTCAAAAGAACGGGTACATCATATCCTAAGTGAGGAATTAAATATGAAAAAGTTTTGGCCCGTTGGGTGCCGCGATTGCTTACGCACGATCAAAAAAGGATTCGAGTGCAAAACTCAAAAGAAAGTCTGGACCGTTTTCAGAGTAATAAGGCCGATTTTTTACGTCGATTTGTAACAACAGATGAAACATGGGTTCATCATTACATGCCAGAATCAAACGTTTAATCAAAACAGTGGACTCAATCGGGATGCCGGGCTCCAAAAAAGCCATGGCTGTAAAGTCGGCTGGAAAAGGGATGGCTTCCGTCTTTTGGGATTCAGATGAGATCTTGATGATAGATTACCTTGCTAAAGGTTAAACAATTAATAGAGAATACTACGCTAATCTTCTAGATAAGCTTCGTCAATGTATTCAGCAATAACGACCAGGTTTGGCGAAAACAAAATTATCTTCCACCAAAACAACGCTAGGGTTCACACATGTGTTAAAGCTATGGCAAAAATCAACGAATTGAAGTGTGATTTGCTGCCCCACCCACCTTATTCGCATGATATAGCGCCATCAGACTTCCATTTATTCCCTAAGCTCAAAACTTTTTGGGCGGACAGAAATTTGCCACAAATGATGAAGTCATAGCCGTATATATATAGGAGTATTTTGCAGGCCTCGAAAGAAATCATTTTATGGAAGGCATTACTGCTTTAGAACGAAGATGGAATAAGTGCGTAGAGGTTCACGGAGACTATGTCGAAAAATTTAATTAATTTTATCACGGAAAGTTAAGTGTTTTCTTATTAGGCTAGTTACTTATCATTCCGCCCTCGTAAGAAAGCTTATTCGTATATAATATATATGTATAGCACACAGAAATCAAATCCTTTTCCTGTTTTCTCGGAATCGGTAAAATTGACGTAGTAAAATGTTGTCTGTCTTTTGGTATTAGAGAAATAATTAGACTAAGTTATTAAAACTAGTAATACATTAGCCTCCGGCTTAGTAACTAGTAACCGATGAGGAGACTTGTTATTTGCCGTGTAGTTAACCTTTTTTGCAGGGCCAGTAAGACATTGTGAAAACATTGCCAAAGAAACAGCTGTGAGTAATAATTTTTTAATATAACACACATATCTAATACATAATATATAAAATAAAGGCTTTTTTGCCTTGACATACATTCCACTGACTATTGAAAAAGAAAAATTAGAAATCTCACAAAATTCACAGCTCATTCATTCAATCAATCTACCAGTAAGTAATTATTTGTTGGCAACATTTTAAAATTCTTTGGCGATAATTTCCACTCTGTGCGATTGTTTGAACTTAGACTATTATTAAAACTGTGTTGTACGAATGTTTTATTTTATTTTTTTGATGTATATGTAATATATATATGTCAAATAAATTACAGCTTTCTGCGCTTTCTCCGCGTAAACTTCTATTCAAAATCTCCTACAACTCCTTGCGCGCATATGCTTGAAAAGGAATACAAAGTTTATTTCACGTATTAATATATGGATAATAATATTTTATTGATGAATAATTATATTATATTTTTTTGATATATATTATGTGATGCACTGCAATATGTAACTGCACTTTTGTGATCGTATACCATTATTTGCCGCAATGGCACTACGCAACTAATTTGGCAACGGGTCAAGGTTCATGTGTGCCATGCTTTATTTGTCCACTGATTTTGTTACCAGAAGATTCTATCTGTGTTAAGTAAGACCTAGGATTGTTTCCTCAATCCAAATGGCAATTATCTCAAAGATAATTAACGTACGCAACATAAGTTATGTAACAATGTGCGAATACTTTACTCATATTACTTACGTCAATCAATATCTAGAATTAAATTGTTAGTTAGGAACCCAGAGGATTCGTCACCTAATAGTGATTTTTTTTTTTTTTGAGTAAGGTTGACAAACGAGCACACCTGATGGAAAGTGGATGTTGTGGTCCATAGATACCTATTATATACATAGGTATTATATATACATAGGTATCTACATATATATACATAGGTCTTACATCTACATTTATCCTCGATTTTTAATTAAACTGCAGAGGCGTTGTCACCCCCTGAGGACTAGATGAAATGCTTCGTTTCTAGTAAAAAGGGTCTCCGGTTCTCTACACTCGTCATACGAAACACAGCAGCATTAAGCTGCTATTTTACACTCTTATCCTGTAAGAGCGTGGCCGACCCATTCGTGCTACAACTACAATATAGCTGGATCGTGGCTCTACCACGTACCACGTACCGTACACATGGATAACATTTGGATTTCTATTTGGAAATGTTAAACTTATCGAACTAAAAGAGATTTATTTTCTGTACAAAAAAGTTGTTAGTTATCTACATATTCGATAAATGAAAATGAAGACTCATAATATTTTGTATTTCCTCATCTCGTTCCACATGCTTCCAGAAGCATTATTAAGTAAATCATGTCAATCGGAGCTATCGTTAACCCGCGCTCGCGTGTAATTAATTCTGTGGTCTGTTGTTGACGTGAATAAACATGTTAGCAATTTATTGCACTATAAACTTGCTAGAATGATGCATACCACGTTCTGCAGTGTGATATTTTTAACCACCGCTAACCTATTTTTAGATGATTGATTTTGATTGGTGCATCGCACGGGAAGCGTATTCAACACTATTAAAATACGTGTTCGTTATATGTTATGCATACAGCTAATTTCCTTCTTAATCAATTTAGTATCCGTTATAGAAATTCAATACTACTTCATTCTTAATTCATCATTTTAGCCCATCACAAGTCCATTGCTGAACATTACATTGGGGAATTATTTGCCACAGGTATCACGCTTGACAGGCTTAGCTACCGCAATTTTTTTATTGTTTAGTTCCGTTCTTTGGGAGTTTCTGTTGCCCATCTCCTCGCTCAGTTTCCATCTGTTGTCTCTTAGGACACCCACGGTATGATATGGGATATCGGATTCTCTTACGCCGTCATTTTAACCGACATCGGGAACCGGATAAATTTAAACGAATTGAAAATAAAGGTAGTTTCAGCTTATACGTACCACTGCTGGGTAGGCCTCTCATTTATGAGGTTATGAAACAAATTAATCTATCGCGCGCTGCAATCGGTGTTTGCGGACTGCACAAGTCCACAAAATATTGTATTTCTCTGTTATGAAAGACTTTTTCATGATGTTTGCCTTCACCGCAGAAAATTTGTTAAATCCGAACTTAAAATTGCAATTAACCATTTCATTGGTGCCGATGGGCATCGAACTCAGGCGATAATTACTACGTACTCTTTATTACTCTTACATTACTTAAGTCTCATTGATTTTGAGAGCTTTGGCGCAAGGAAGAGACTGCCGCGAAGCGTTAACGTGATCTCGATATAGACACGTCAAGCCACTTTAAAGGAGCCATCTCTTTGTATAGTGACGACGAAGAGTTTTTCCACGCCTCGTTTGAAATAGTCGAATGCTTCCGTTCTAAGAACATTAATAATGAGTTCTAGAAAACTTTGTTTGTGCATCCAGTCTTAGATTTTCTTTCCAGGATGTGATATTTGTTTTGTGATTTATTTTGAATGAGATTTTACTATCGTCTTTAATTTTTACGTCGTAAGCCATGTTTGTTTTGTTTCTTCTGGCCTAATACTATCTTATGCTAGGGTCAAAGCAAAGAAATTGGGATAATATTTGGCTAACAGCTAAGTAGCTATAATTATATAAAATTATCGTTTCGTATCTTTTTCCATTGAAATGATGTTAACAAGTTGCGTGTTAATTGAGACGGTGTGTAAACTATTTTAAAACGTAACCGACATTTGAAATGAGTATCATATTTCACTTAAGTGCAATCGTTTTATATAATGAAATTTATTTCTTACGTATACTATAGTTCATAATTAACTGATAGAGTTTTTCCTTGCGACCGAGAAAACAATGCGTATCACTCTTAATTAGTTTTAACAGCGATAACTGGTTTAACATTTTAATATCAATTTTCGTATCGACTTTCCTGCTTTTTAGGAAGTGAAGTCTGCGTGCCAGATATGTGGTATAATAATTTAGTTTAGTTTTTTTAATTTAGTTTAGTTACTTATCTGGCACGAAATATCTAAAAACTAATTTTCATGCCTATTGATTTTATCAATGTAAACATTAAACTTCGGGAATGTAAATGACGAGTTCTTCACAGGATAGAAGTGTTTTCTCTGCACCAGTGGTAAAAGCATAAATGAATTTTAATGAGTATTCTTGTTATCATCGTCTTTATTCTATTCTTACGCCGTAATCTGTGCCTAATTTCATACAAATCCGTGAGGCGTGTATGCGACATTAAGTAACAAACATCCACACATATTTACAAACTTACTGCCAATAAGTATGTATTTAACAATTATTATTTATTTCAAAGTTATCTATGCCTTTATTTAATTTTTATCGTATTTTTTGAAAATATACTTGTTATTTCAATTATTCAGAAAACGCAAGCGTTATCAGTTGAAACAAACAATTACTCTAAGTTAGAGTTTTACGTAATATAGAGCTGGTTATTGAATAAGTCGGGCTACCTGTTGCCAGGCCGCCACGCGTCCACAATTATTGCAATTTACGTTGCAAAATGGCCGTCCACTTAGCATCAGTGCTACGGACTGTTGCACTTCACATTTAAATTGTTGTTATTATTATGATTGATAGACTAGGAAAAATCCGATATCATATTGCACACTAGCGCTATCCCGTTGCATCGCTCGCGCCGGATACGTATTATCTATCTATCTATACGATAATAAAACGCTAACACGACGTCTGTCTGAACGGGCATCACCAAAAATCTGTGAACCGATTTGAATGGGAATTTCACTGACAGATAGCTGATGTTATAAGGAGTAACTTAGGCTACTTTTATTTTAAGAAAATAATTAGGGTTTCGCACAAAAAAATAAAACCCATGAAATCCAATCGCAATAAATTCCACGCGTGCGAAGTCGCGGGGAACATCTAGTATTCAATATGACAACTGGCATCAAAATTTAACTAAATTTTATTAACGTATAATAGTCGTTAATATTTTTCAATTAAAAGGGTAATGGCTGAGCATGCCATGCTTGGCAAAAGAGTCGGCAACTGTAGTTGTAATTTCAGACAGATGCTGTTTTTGCTAATTCACCGCTAGTCCTCTGTAGGTGTTGTAAGAGACTGCTATAGAAAGGACTTCAAAGATCCTCCTTCCTTGGTTTTCGATAGATGGCGGTATAGCCACCGCTTTATGCCAGGCGTCAAATACTCAGATGGGGAGCAGCTTCAACGGTGCGAGATTTCTGGTACTGCGGTCGTCATTACACTTGCCGTGCATGACGATTTAAGCAAATCCTCTTTACAAGGTAATGCCAGCGGTGGACTTTTGTAGGTCAATGAAGAAGAAGAAGACGAAAAGTTTGTGTATCCTCTTTATTGCATCTTTTTTACCGCCATGTAATTTGTTAAGATTTCAATGGACCTATAATATACGTGTCGAAGTAAACCCCCCCTCCCCCTAACTACACAACTTTACTAACACTATGTATATATACCTATTAGGATAAGGATGTACTATTCAAAAAATTGTTATCTGACAGATATTCAAACTTCGTTTTTATATATTTTTTTTTATTAAGACTCGTCGTATACGTATTCGGTTATTTTATTTCAAGGTCTCAAGCACCCTTCAAAACAAAGTTAATTTCTATGCTAATGAACATTTCTGTCACAACACGAGGACGGGTAGACATAGAATGAAATCTGCCACAGAACGTTAAAATATCCCTCTTCATTTAAATATAAACTTCTGGAACATACCGGTTTTCCGACGCGCAAACAAATCAATAATTCATTCGCGCGTTAATAGTTTACAAACGTCACCCACATAATAATCGATTTGTAGCCCTTTGTGCAATATGGAAATTATGGATAATGAACGCTTATACGTACCCGTTAGTGTTGCCCAAATGCAAGAACCAGACGAGACAGCCAGTCTTGGTCTTGGTCTTGCGCCATTACACCTGGGCTTGGTCTTGGTACTGCGCTCCAAGTCTTGGTCTTGGTCTTGGTTTTGCAACAAGAGTTTCGCAAGTCTCTTACTTACTTACTTACTTATCTTCACGCACAATCCCTGACGGGGTAGCCAGAGAGAACAGATCGCCAAGTGTCACGATCCTTACATACCTCTTTCGCTTCTTTCAGATTCATAATCTTCTTCATACATGCACGTCTAGGTATCCGAGTACTCTTGACCCTCCCCTCTTCGAGCAGTTTGCTCACATGGTCTTCGAAAGTTAGTCTCGGTCTACCTCGACACCTTTTAATATTAACTTTCGCGCTATATATTTTCTTCACCATTCGGTCTTCACTCATTCGCTCAACGTGCCCAAACCATCGAAGCACGCCCTTATCAATTTTTGTGATAAGGTCATCTTTCAAACCTGCCATATTGCGAATCTCTTCGTTTCGCTTTCGGTCGGCCATGGTAACGCCGCACATTTTACGAAGAGATCGCATCTCCACTGCATTCAACTTGCTTTTATGCTTCTTCTGGCATACCCAGGTTTCGCTGCCATATAACAAAGTCGGTACCAACACTGCGTTATGTATTGCAAGGCGTGCACTCTTCACTACGCCTTGCCTTTTGACTAACGCAGTCAGGGCACCATTGACTTTGTTCCCGGCAGCGACACGCCTGTCCACATCTAAATCACATCTTCCATCCCGGCTAAAAGCACTCCCCAAGTATACAATTTCATTTACCTGTTCTAGACATTCCTGATTTACCCATATTTCACACTTCGTTCTCTCTTCGTCCCTTTCAAATACCAGAACCTTAGTTTTATTGGCATTCAAACGGAGACCTTTAATTTCACATTCCTCTTTCATACACGTGACTAATGCCTGCAGTTCTGCCTCTGATGGTGCAATAAGCACTGCATCATCAGCATACAGCAGACAATTTACTTTTATGTCACCCAATTTCACACCCAAACAGCTATCTTTCAACTTCTGTAAACAGCTGTCGAGATACAGTATGAACAGCCAGGAAGACATGACACAACCCTGTTTTACGCCCGTTTGGACGCTAAACATGGGTGACAGGTCGTGCCCTACCCGCACACAGGCTTTACAGTCACAGTAAAGTGACTGCACAGCCCTTAGCAATCGACCATCCACACCGTACCCCGGCAACAATTCCCACATTTTCTTCCTTACAACCTTATCAAATGCTTTCTCAAGATCCACAAAAGCACAGAAAATCCTCTGGTTAGCAGCCAGAAGCTTTTCCGTGATCATGCGGAGAGAAAACATTTGATCCGTGCATCCTCTTCCAGGTCTAAATCCGCATTGAGCCTCCCATAGAAATCTTTCCGATTTCTCTTGCATCCTACGTGTCAAAACCTTCGAGTAGACTTTACTTGCTAAACTGGTCAAGCTGATCGCCCGATAGCACCCGCAGTCAAAATGTGAACCTTTACCTTTATATAAAGGCACAATGACTGCGGATCGCCAATCATCCGGGACATCCCCCGTCCGCCAGCACAAATTGCACAGCAGATGAAAGCTGTCCCAGACGCGAGGCCCACCATACTTGACCATTTCAGCAGTAACTCTGTCTAGTCCCGCAGCCTTACCACATTTCAAACTTCGAATCGCACGTTCAATCTCTTTCATACTGATGACCTCAGTGTCATCGAGGTCCAGGTCTGGCGTACCAGTCACGGCGTCATCCCCGGATCCCTCACTAAGATCATCACACGCATACATTTCTCTATAAAATTCGCTCCATCGCTGCATGACGTCCGATTTTTCTGTGAGGACGTCATTAGTTCTCGAAAGCACTTTGTTCATTCTTAAGGCCGTCGCACCACTTCGGGTCCTTCCAACCTCTTTCCAGAAGAGTTTGGAGTTCTCCTTAAAGTTGTGCGACAACCTTTTGTCCGCTTCCATTCTACACCTTTCACGCATTTCCTCAATCAATGCTTTCGTGTGAACTTTCTGCAGCTTATATCTTTCTTTCATCTTCTCTCTCATATCCTTATCATTACTAGAGGCCAAGTAGTCTAACCATGCTTTCTTCTTCTTCTTTACAGCTTCTTTCACTTCATCATTCCACCATGCATCTCTTCTTTTACTACTGCCTCTTTTTATTGTTCCACACACTTCTTCCGCTGCACTTACCATTCCATCCCTAAGGTTCTGCCATGTTCTCTCCACACATTCATTTCTGCCATCGATGGTGTCAAGCTTTTCGGCTACCCTCGCATGATATTTGTCCCTAGTATCCGCTTCCTGAAGCTTCCAACTTCGGATGCGACAGACCGACTGTGGTTCTGTAACCGCCGTCCGGTAGCGCCAACCCGCGAACAGACCCCTAAATCTAGTAATCACTAGATAGTGATCCGTTCCCAGGTCAGCACCCCTGAACACTCGCGTATCCATCACCTGTTTTCGCAGTCGGTCATCCACCAGGAACAAATCGATCATACTTCTCTCATTCTTACTTTCTCTAGTATACATATGGATCTTCTTGTGATTAAACATAGTGTTTGTCACAAGAAGACCCTTTTCCTTGCATACCGCCAGTATAAGCTTGCCAGCATCATTAACCCTTTTATCGCCAAACTTTCCAAGCACCGACTCGTACCCTGGTCGAGCGGGTCGCAAGTCTCGCAATTACCTTTTAGCCTACTGCTATTTATTAAGCGTTACTTTAGATCTGAGAATAACTTAACAGAGTAGGTACATTTTGAGCTTTAATTAACATAGCCATAGTAAAGACCAACCAAATTAATAAATGTCCAAACATTTAATGAGAAATACGAAAAATCAAGTGACATCAGGTGTGGTTTGAACCCACGACCTAAGCGATCCGTGCCGATGCTCTAACCAACTGAGCTATCTACCGTGTCCCACTGCTACGGCAGTCAGTCTGTTTCTTAATAAACGTTTACATCTAATAAGCTTACATGTGCTAAAACATGGTTAAAACATATAAAAAACAAATTAATGACTTTAACTTGACTGTATTTTAAAGAACATTATCTGTTTAGAAAGAGATTGATAGACCCTCACCTTATATGAAATGGAATAAAAGAGTTATACAATTTACCATTTATTTAAATAAAAAATAAAATACAATACAAATTAAATTACATAACAGTACACAATAGCTTTGACATTGCTGTTACTTTATATTAATTCTTTTGACCAAGAATTAACACAAAGTAACCATCTGGCTGACTCATCACTTACACCTATTTCTATGTTTTCTAATTACTAATGATGCTTTAGAAAATAATCTCTCCGCAGGTACTGAAGTTGCAGGTATTGAAAGAAAATTACGGGTCATCTTCGATAAAGTCGGATATTGTGTCTCTTTCGTCCTCCACCACTCTAAAATGTTTTCCGACATGGCGGCTATGGGTTTACTGAGGTACTCCTCCAACTCGTCAATAACTCAGCCTTGAAGGCAAGATCCAGATACAAATGACGTCGAGGGGCATGCATACAGTTTCTCAAAGTCTATTACGCCTACATCTTCATCATATTCACACATTTTCTTTTAATTTCTTGGTCATTCTAGAGATTTATTCACTGAGTGTAGACTCTTATATTCTTTATAAAGTTCATTAAATTTGCGCAGGCTTTCTGTTTTAATTTGCTTCTCCCATAATGTCATGTCAAAAGTCTGAGCCTTATGCCTTGGGTCTAAAATTAAAGAGGTACAATAAATCCAGTTGCTCTCCTTATAATGTTTAAGCATTTTATCTCGAACTGCTTGGAAACCCAGAATGAGCCTTTCATCCACTTCGGATTGATTAGGTTTCTCATCTATTTGTTTTACCATGGATTCAATTTTAACAAGCAAGAGATTGAATGATACAATGACTAGCGGTAATGTAACATATTTTTCTCCACCAAGTTTCGTTGATAAAAGTTTAAACTTAAGTATTATTTCGAGTATTTGCCATTCACTATCTGTGATTTGAAAATCAATCAATTCGGTGACAGAAATGCACAAGATATTAATGCCAGTTCTCACTTTTAAACCAAATCCGATCATATCATGTGTGGAATTACATCTCGTTGGACAGTCGAGTATGGGATTCAGATTTGATGGTACACCAGCTGCTTCACAAGCAGACTAAAACTTCCTCTTCAATATCTCACTTCTTATTATTTTACTGGAAATGCTGAGTGATTTTGTTATAGCTATACGTGAGTCCGCAATATTTGGCGCATATTCTTCATCTTTCTCAGTTTCGTCTACATAGTCTTCATACTGCTGTTCTTGTCCGTTATTGTCAGTTTCACAGCGTAATGCTAAGATCTTTAATTAATCTTGTACACCAAGGTTCAAAATGTGAGCAAAGCACCGGAAATGTTGACTGTCTGAATCAAAGTGTGGAAGCTGTTTGTCCAGTTCATATATAAATTTGTTATTTGCAGTTGCGTTGTCGACCGTGATACCCTGTATTTTATCAATTATGTCATATTCCTCATTATGTCATATTATTTTGTAAACATTCGTGGAAAATCGTTGCAATATCTTTCCCAGTATATCGACTTCGTGATGGTATAAAACCAAGGACTACAAATCGATACTTCCATTCGTTGTCTATATAATGATAGTGACCCCGTAGTAACCCCTACCAGCAATTGACGTCCATCCATCGATGGTAAATGACATTTTAAATGAAAATTGTTATAGTCGTTTCTTAAGATTCAATTGAAGCTCTTCAAATCGCTCTTTAACCTTTCTTCTAAGTGTGAACCTTTTAGGAAATATCACATTTGGGCAAATGGATCGAAAAATATACTTGTGTACCTTCGTCATTGAGAAATGAGAAGGGAAGATATTTTTTCACCATCCAATCAACTGTAACTGTCACGATGTTGTCAGTGCTATTTGCAGACTGAAATAAAATATATATATAAAATAAATCATGTGTCTCGCCGATTAGAAAAACAAATGAAAATATGGGTGAATTATAAATACATATTTACACTATATAATATAACACTATAATCTATATATATAAAAGTGAAATACCACTCACTGACTGACTATCACGATATCTCTACATGCAAGTCCTATATTTTTAAAGTATAGATATGAAAATCGACATTTAGGTTATTAGTTTTAAATAATAAATACTTGCATAATTAACCTTTACATATATAGCTTCTATATATGTACTTAGATTGGCCTTTCGCAGTGGGAAAATTTCATAATCTCATAGGAAATCAGATATAGTCACGGGCGGCCGCTAGTTACATAATATGTGTGTTTTGTAATTGCGTTATAAGTATATTTTTTCTTACTTGTCCACTTTTTCCGGCGCTTATTAATAAGCTTGTGATATCTCCACTTAATTTTGGTTTTTCAGGAAAAAATATTTGTGATTCCTTTTTGTGGAAAGATATTAGACGCTTCCTTAAGCCTGAAGTGTTTCTGTTTTTCATTTTTATTTCAATATTTTTATGTTGGGACAATTTACACAAAGCAATTTGGGATGCATGAATTATTTCGAAAAACTCATCAAATTTGCTTTTAGGTCTTTTACATCTATAACTCCAACTCTCACTACTCCGACTAGAACCATTTGCCTCTTCGTCACTCTTGTCAAATTATAAACTTTAGTGTCGAAGCAAAGCTCAATTGGGTTTGACTGGAATTAAAATAAATACTACTATTTGTAAGTACACGCCGAAAGACCGATAAAGGAAAGTTCGGCATTCTTTGATAAAATGATGATTCTTATCGGAAGATTAATAAAACAGATGCGTTGCCAGATATATAGTGTATAGTATAGTGTGGGTACGTAACAATGAAATGTAAATATGTAAATATAAAATTGTGTATATTATGTTCTTCTTGCGATGGAATTAATCTACGTTAATTAAATTAAATTTGTCTAGTTACGTTACTTGCTGTATTTATCTTGGTACTTATTAACTACTAGAGCACGATAGAAGTTAAGAAACCGACATTGCTAATGAATTTTTAAGAGTGTGTGATTTTAAAACACAAAATACGCGAGCTTTGCTCATTCGAAATTCAAGATTCAAATATATTTTATTCAAGTAGGCATTAAAAATACACTTTTGAATAATCGTATAATCTTTTGGTCTTGCAAAAATGCAAGAACAAGACTTAAACTGCAAAGCCAAGACCGATTTTGGGCAACACTAGTACCCGTAATGTCAGATCGCCGTCGTTGGTCATTATGAATATAGACCGTTACAAAATGTACATTCGTTCAACAAATGGAGGAAACAATTCTAACGATTGCGTAAACCACGCTTGTCCTTCTACCGATCTCTTTTGGCCTTATAATGCCCGCATTCACACTATCACTGCACTATCGACCTTAATAGAACTTGTATCGTTTTATTATCTTAATGCATCAGCCGGTAGCGGTGCGGAAGTCTGCAATTACTAAATACAGCAGTCTATAGAATAAACCGCCGTAAGTAAAGCCAGGTGTATCACTTATATTATTCCACGTACTCTGGAACGTTTGAAGGACTCTAATTAATATAATATGTATAAATACTGCATATTTCTAATCAGAAACTTTTATCGCGTGTGTTTCGTCGCTGTTTTCTAAATTGGAAGGTTGCTAGTAATTGCAGGTTGGGCAAATTTAGATCTGTATCCTTTGGTTCTATTATACGGTTTTAGGGTTTCCTCGGGAAGAAGTATTTGAATTGAAATTATTTACAAGACGTTTTACTTGTGGTAGGGCTACTTTTGTGCCTTGGTGTCTATCTGGGTAGGTACTACTCTCTTACCTTCTTTGGTTCCAAATAGCAGTGGCTGCTGGTGTCTATGGACTGTAGTAGCCACTTACCACCAGGTGGACAGGAAGTTGGTTTGTCACTTCGGTATTATAAAAAAAATCTGCATGCAAATATGCCATGAATGTAAGTGAACAAACCAGTTTATGGTGTATTAAAAACCACTCTCAATTGCCAGTTTTCTTTAGTATTACGTGATTAAAATTCTACTCTCATTTATTTGTTAAGACAATGTGTTGTATTATCTCACAAAACCATACAAAGACCGTATCCTGAAAAAACATGTGCAGAAGATGAGGCATCCATTCAATTTTTACTTGCCTGTTCGGAAAAATGGGCAGAGATTAGAAACGATATCATAGAATTACATACAGTTAGTTCAAATTTCGTTCCAAAGGTAAGCTTTCAATTATCTTTCTTGAGGTAATCATCGCAACGAAATTACTGTTCAAATTCAATTTCATTCCATTTCCCATTGGAGTGTTGGCATGATTGCGAGATTTCTTACATTATGTAAAATCTAGGTCACCCCTTATCATCACGTATAAACAGAAACGTGTTAAATTTGGTCTTGACTTGTGTATTTTATGCGCGCAAAGATTATCAATCTAATTTGTAATTTGTCATGACATAGAGTGTAATGTGTTTTCATCGAATGGATATCCATATCAATTAACTCTACCTACTGGTAATATTGTTTCTTACGTAGAAAATGTATTTTGGTTTTTCCTCATAAGGAGCTTTCGAACTTTAAATAATAACTCAGTCCACCAAGCTAGATAACATTCAAAGTTCATAAGTACCTACATAGGATAAAGTTCCAAAGGTTATCACTACATACGACTTTAATATGGTGCGTAGTGGCAGCGTCCACTACTTACACCATAATATCATCTCGTAGGTGTCGTAAGAAGCGACAGAGGGATACTGAAACAGGAGATGGGCAACAGCATCTTCCTGATGAAAACCGAAAATAATAAAAAGCTGTGGCTTACATCCCGCCAGCGAAGCCTGGCAACTATGGCAAAATCCCTCTTGTGAAGCAATCTATTGGGAGGCCTATGTTCAGTGGGCAACAGTGATCTACTGTCGATACATTTTATGAGTCCTATTTTGCATTTTGTGAATGTTGCTACATAAAAATATTCATTATCATTTAATGAAAATAATTTTAAAAATTTTATCTCGTTTATTTTTCACTTATTATGAAATCCCGATGAAATTCATTCCGGTGAATCTGCAGGATTTATGAACTTTTTGTGGACCGCCGCGTAGCCGCTCTTACTAAATTTTATTGACCAAATATCCTTACAAAAAATATCTCTTCGACGTTCTCGTACATCTCGTACTCGTTCGCTCTCGCTCTCGTACTTATCATCTCTTTTCCCCCGTGGGGAGTGTTGTGTGTGAGAAAAGCTAGAAAGATGTTATGAACTCCGAGAAATGGTCGAATAACGGCGCATTTGCCAAATTTAACGAGCGAGACTGGTAACAGGGTGCAACGACAAACTGCGTCTTTGCTGCGTCAGACTGTCTGCTAAGCGTGAAAAATCATTCCTACAATGGCACATTTCCATGTTCAGCAGTACACTAATGCGTGCTGATAATGAAGTGGAACGAGTGATAATTATGATATGATATCAGGACGTTAGTCGCCTCTCCCAAAAAGAGAATCCGAGCTAAAACCTCTGATTTCGAAGTAACTTAAAAATAAACGCGATGAAATCTGTAATATTATTTTTACTAATTATGTAGTATTCTTGTAAATTTAAGGAAACATTATGTTCATAATCATTTAAGTTTTTTTTCTTGGAGAAAAGAAAACTGTTAATACTCAAAGTTTTTTTTACATTAAGTCGGCGTGTTTATAAATTGTAAAAACTCTCGCTTTTATTTTACGGTAAAACTCGTGTTTCTAAAATTAAACTAGTTCTCATAGACGTTTACTGAAGTAATAAAATAAAATAAAGTTTGATTGGATCTTAAAATCAAGTAGCTTCGATTTTAAACGCTCCTGCCAACGACCTCGGTTAAATTACAAACCATTTGTTATTGAGCGGACTGTCATTATAAAGACTGCATTATCTCATCATTCGCTTTGAGCATGACGTCAGCTTATGAACTGAGGTAGAATTATTTTGCACTTCTTTTTTTCTCTTTGAGGGAAATGCGCGTCTGATAAAGTAAGTAATGTTTTTAACTTTAAGTACTCCGTTATTTTTTTACTAAATTTAATGGTTTTCATAATATTGTCGTACCGGTCACCATGGACTCGGGTCGATTCTACAAAGATAAAATATCAGTGGCATCTTTTATTATTCCTAACAAATGATGAAACCATTATCACTCTTATCATGTTATCGCACAAACACATGTCCTTTATATTGCTACAAAGCACTGAAGACCACCATCGTCCTGCGACTTCCTACAAGCCTCAGTAGACCGTTAGTTTATTTAATGAGTATTCGCTAAACACCGCGCTTGTCTGTACAAGATGGCGGAGTAAACATCCGATCAAAGCCAAATTTGTCAAACATTCAGTTTACCAGTGACAAGAAAAATTTACTTAGGGCCTGCACCACGCACTCTACATACAAAATGTGATGATAGAGGTGATCTAATCCTTGTCCTAATCATCATGTTTGTGAAAGGTCTTTAGTGTAGTGAACTGCCGCATAAAATATGATCTACATAGAAAGTTGAAAATCTAATTAAATGACTGTCGTCATGTTGCGGGGAACCGCATGAGGATATTACAATAATGGACCTGGGTAATGTCGTTTAACTTTCATATAGCAACATCTGCAAAACTGTCGCATCATCCTTTTACGTGAGAGGAGATTATAGTGCTATGTGGCTCGTTGTTTAAAACATCTTATATTTAAGAACGCGCAACTGGGGATTTTGTAACAAAATTTGTATGATTTTGATTGCAGTTCTTATAATCTGCCTATTCTAGTATTTTTAATACGTAACAGCCAGATACACGCAGATGGCTCGAAAAGAAACGTGTCTCACGTTGGCCGTTTGCAACCAGAAGAGACAGCAGCATGCTACAGATATTTAACATCTTTTGTATATTTTTTATAATTGTAGAATATATGTAAAAGATTCCAAAAATTGTATTTAGTTTCAATTTAAGAAAATGACCTGCAGATTGCGCACAACAGTTTAGTTGAACGTTTAAACGGTTTAACTGTAGTTCGGCGAACGTTTCGCACACTGTCGCTAAATCTGACGCCCGCTAAACTCTATATTTATTTGCAATTCCGCATTGCCGTCGGTGTGGTCCGAACTTTATCCGTGTTTTACATGTTGTGCTAAATGCTACATAGTTTGTGGGCGCAGCCGCTGAGTAAATGGTCTTTCAACAAAAGAGCTAATAGAGCAACTGCTGTTAAATCGCTACTCTGGCTGATACATATTTGTGACTCACTTTAAATAAATAAATCTAGGCTGCCACCCCTTAAGGAGTGAGATCAATTTCCTCATAGCCTGTTGTTATGGCTGGCTTTTTCACGTTTTATACCAAGACATTCAGAGAGTGATACTTAACTCTAAATGGAGTACTAGACAGAAAAGCTTCTTAACAGTACGAAGTCAATATTTATGTTATAACGGGTGTTTAATTAAAGAGCTGAAGGTTTTTAATTGAAATGAAATACACACACACACACACATTGACTAAATTAACTGTTTTTTTTATTCGTTAGATTGTTTTATAGCATTAATGATAGGAAATTATTTTGGGCATATAGTCATAGTTTCTGCAGGATGTTCCAATATTCGACTACTTTTTGAGCATAATTTGAAGTCGTGACTCATGAATATTGATTCGATGTTGTCTTTCAAGGCTTGAATCGTTAATAGCTTGTTTGTACGCATAGACGACGACGATCCGATCAAAGTAAGTACTTAAATCCAGCCCATAAACTGCACCAAACAGTGCATATTTCAGCTACATCGGTAGCTGATCGATCAGCTTTGGATTTTCCTTGCTCCAAAGGCGACAGTTCTGTTTATTAACAAAGCCATTGAGACGGGAGTGGGCTTCATCACTGAAAAAGTTTAACGGTAAGAAGTGGACTGTCCTAGTGCCCAATAATTGAACTGACTTTTGAAATTCTTGCACTAATATAATCCTGTAAGCGATAAGCGTGCAATCCAAGATCCTTGCGCAAAATCTTCCACAGACTCGATGAACACAGGCCAAGTTCTGTGCACGATTACGAATCGATGAATTAAGATCTTTTTCAACACTGGCCTCAACGGCGGCGATATTTTCATCTGTACGCACTCAGTACATTCCTGTTAGAGGCTTGTAGTCCCAAAAGAGTATATGTAGGGCCTATTTTTTATTTATTGTTTTCCGAATAACCACCACAGTTGGTAGAATATATTGTATAGAACCTAAACTTGCCGTAACACTCGTCCGAACCGCGATGTCCATAGAAAGTCTTTGCTTTTTGAATATTGTTTAATCTAAAAAAATACCCCTAAAATTTTCCGTACATATTTAGTTATCATAATAGATTACTAAATTTGGATAAGGTCATTAGAGGATCAGTCGTCATATTACACTGTCTGAAAAATCCATCTGATCAGGAAACTAATGCTTTGAACTAGCACTAAGTTCAAAAAATGAAATCTAGGTCTAAAGTATAGCAGAAGTATATAATGTTCCTAAATGTTCCTATCATGAAATCGAAAACACCATGAGCACATTCATCCTACACATGTTGTTTAGTAAACTTATCGGTCATATTGTGGAGACTAACAAATATATAGAGTGTACATTTGCACCTTTTGTGTCTAATGTACGTACTATATGTAGATCTGCCTATAGTATCCAAATTATTTCTAGTACACTATTTGTTTAATATTTTATTCATAAAAATGCTATTTTACGATGAAGACATTTTTACATATTTCATGGTTAAAGCAAGCAGATAATAATAACGACTAAGCTCATACCTGTCGTTAATAAATAAACTAAAAGTCATCGACTATCTAAAGCTACATATAGAAAATAATTCACCATCCGGATATTTCATAGTTGTGGGAACAAAGCAGAGATATGCCTTCCTGGCGGAAATTATCCATAATGTTATCTGTTATTCAGAGGCTAACATTCTAGTTAAAATAATAACTCCACCAAGAAGCACCTTACAACGTTAATTCTTTAATGAATGACAATACCTTGTACAAAATTTATGGACAGCCACGAAAATAATATAAAAAAAGAATATAATTTTCATTCGTATTTAGCTGTTAGTATTTCTTCCTTTTTCTAGTAAAAGTCAAAACTACGAACAAAAAAATTAAAATATTGCACTCAATTCGTTCGCGTTCCTCGAAGTAAAAATCTTGAGCAGATTTTTTTTTATTTTATATAATATTGCCTTGATTTTTACTTCACATGTTCAACCCTCATCGATATTGCGCGTATTGTCCCGGTCGTTGGCCCGTCGTTGAAGGTACGTCGTCGTGCCACGTCAATCATCCCCTCTCACCCGGAAGCGGACAAGGTTCGACGGACGACTTTTGTAAAGTTACAGCTCAGTGACCTTGGTTTGATGTTTCATAAGGGTAAGGCCACAGAAATCTAAACAGATTGAAAGTTAATTATACGCTTGTAACTTTGTGATGTTGTTAGTACATTATTAGGTCTACGGGTAAATGTAAAAACTGGTAGTAGCGGTGTAAGAACATTCGCAGCAAATTCCTAATAATAACTCAAAATAATAGCAAACTGGTTGTGAACCCGTCTGCCAATCGTGGCAAATATGGCAAAATCCTCCCAATGAGGTAATCTATGGCAGTGGACGTTTTAGGCTGTAATTGACTAAAAAATGAAAATTTAAAGGATACAGCAATTTTAAAGATGGCATATAGTGACTTTGCGTTACCATATAATGACATTAGTAAATGTAACCATTAAAAACAAAACACTACTTATTAAAAATTACTTAATTAGTTATTTTAAAAAGAGGTGAATATTACACAAAGCATCAGTTTTAAATAAACATTTATACTAATTTATTGATTTCATTGCTACGTTTACAGCTGTAGTTCGCAATTAATAAACATTTATACTCTTAGTAACTTCTAGAAAATATCAAGTGTTATATCATGCCTACTTATATCATACAGAGTGCATAACTTTATGAGAAATAAAAACTCACTGTTACTAAACATAATGACCTTAATCGTCCAAGTGTAATTTGCAAGTATTTATGTGTTATTTTCTACACTACGTATTATATTTTTCAAATATTATATTTTTAACTAACACCTTACTATATATTCTAAAGTAAGTATACCTTTTACGAAAAAAATGAATACCAATTGTGTCATTCTGTAGCGAAGCTAAATATGTAATAAAACCTGTTTGCTGAATATATTATTCATATTGAACCTGCCAACCCGGAATTGCAATAACGCTTAATACGAGAAGGATGTCTGCGCCGCTGTAAAAAGTCGTGGTAGCTCCGGGGTCTTTGGTTTCATAATATGCGAGTAACCCGTGATTGATCCCCGTGTCCGTTCCACTAAAATATTTAATTGCAGTTTTGAGCACACGCTCGACGATAAAGAAATGCTGTCAGTATAAAACGTACATAATTCTTAAAAAAATAATTTCAGCATCTTTGAACTTACGGAAAATGCTTTTAAAATCTCTTAGGTATTATTTTTCTAATGGAAAAATATTTTAAAGAGCGTATTTTGTTGCTATACATCGTGTTTGGTTCAATAAAGTATATTATATAGTTTTCGTTTGTTATTTACTGTCACAAGTGTGCATGGGCTACACTGGCATTTTACCAGAAGGTAAACTATTAACTCGGTTAGCATCTATTATAAAAATATCATCAACTAAGGTTACAACATTCTATTAAATTCATGCGCTATTAAAGTGACTATGAAATAAAATATTACGTCTGACTTCATTTATCAAACCGAAACCGCACCTCGTACACGCTACAAAATTAGTCATTACGAGAGATGGGACTAATAAAATATCGATGTTTCTATCGAATGTTAGTAAATTATCGATAACTGATATATCGGCTTTTCCACCGCGATATTATTTGATTTTTTAATAGACTAACGACCACACAGTCCACCTGATGCTAAGTGGATGCTGTGGCCCATAGATATCTACATCTATGCTTGATCAAGAGTTAAAATTGCTTTATCAGCAATGAGGACTAAAATGAAATACCTCGTTTTCAGTAAAAAGGGTCTTGGGATCTTTACACTCACCATACGAAACACAGATGCATTTTGCTACTATTTTATGCTGATATTCTGTGAGAGCGTGATCCTTGCCCACCCGACCCGACCAATTTGTGCTACAACCAAAATATTAGCATTTTATTACCATAGCTGCAGCGTGATCTACCATGTTTAAAATAGTTTAGTATTTAAAATAAATACTTTAAATACTTTGAATTTAATTTGGTAAAATTAAAACATAATTATAACATTTAATTAATAAATATCTAAAACGAGAAAAAATCACCGAGGGTATAAGAGACTGTAACAGATCCAATCACCTATAACTTCACATCTCCCAATTCGATTTATTTATGCGACCTGAAAACAATAAATTTTAAAGGAAACAACGAGCTAGCAATATTTATATGGTCGAGAAAATATCATCATGTAATAAAATTTCTAAAATCGAATAGGTACAGTTATTTTATTAATATTTGTGTTCGTTTTAATTAAATCGTGATAAATATGAGGTAACAGACACTGCAAGTCAGTACTAGTTATTGATACTTCGTTATAAGAGCTATTTTAAGACTAGGAAATGAAACCGCGATGAATTAATACATAGAGACAGATCATCTAATTCCATCTCTCTTAGTTCAAATTCTATTAGCGTTTCAGACGCAACCGGTTGTGAAAGACTATCATTAACTTTTTAATATCTTGTACGGACTGCATCCGAAAGGAAACTGGTGGCTGCGTCGCTCACTGTGGTCTTGTTTTATACAACAAATCGAAACTTTGAAAATTTGTTATCTATTATCCGTCTATATGTATCGAATATTTTAGAATAAAAAGTAAACATTCATAAAACAATCTTACATTGAGTTTTATATTCGACAGTTTGCATAAATGAAGCTTTCACAGCTTTACATAGTAGTCAAAAATAAGAAGATCATGCCGTATTAGGCCTGTGTTATAGATTTTTTTTGTAGTGTATGGACGATGGGATGGTAGATATGATAAGGATATAGAACGACGTGAATGCAGGAAATAGAGTGAATGGGGCTCTACACGCTATTATGAGGAGTCAGAATGTGTCAAATAAGGCACGTATGGCAATTCATAGTGCTGTGTTAGTCCCTACTCTAATGTATGGTAGTGAAAGTTGGGTCTGGCAGAAGAAGCATGAGAGTAGAATAAATGCTGTAGAAATGCGGTCCTTAAGGAGTATGCTAGGGCTGAATCTAGATGACAGGGTGAGAAATAGTGTGATAAGAGAAAAGTGTGGTTTGCAAGATGACGTTGTGACCAGGATTAAAAAAGGAATGCTTCGGTGGTTTGGTCATGTAGAAAGAATGAAAGAGGAAAGAGTGACAAAGCAAATTTATGTTGCAGAAGTGAACGGCAGGGTCGGGAAGGGACGCCCTAGACAAAAGTTTATCGACCAAATCGGCGAGACATTAAAAATGGGCCAGATTAGGAGTACTCTTAACCGACGAGCGTGTATGCGTAGGTATATGGATGTGGAGGAAGCGAGAGAGGTGTGTCAGGATCGTGCCAAATGGAAGTCCGTAGTCTCTGCCTACCCCTCTGGGTGACAGGCGTGAGTGTTTATGTATGTATGTATGGACGAGGGTTGTCTATACAACAGATAAATCTACCAAATCTGTAACTAACAAATCTTGATTGTGTAATAGCAAATTAGTCTATCATATTTTCAAGTCTTGGCAGTGTACATTTGCAATCGCACTGTGCGTTATGCCTGTGTGATTGTTTTAACAAAATATGTAGATTTAAACTCGCTAATGAGCATTAAACGTTGCCCTGTTCGATTTTACCTTTGTTCATTCTGTTTTACGTACTATCCACATTTTTCTTTACGATCTGTTTACGCTACGTGTAATGTTTTTACATCAGGGTTATCGGGTAGTGCGCCAGAACTGACAGTGGAGCACTTGCTTGTCTAGTCTCGACGGACATTGAAATGATTTGACCTTTGAAACAATTGCCTTTTTTTATTAATTCGCATTGCTCTGGCACTCGAAAACAGTTATGGTTTCAAGGTGGCACATTATAGCTTTATGTCATTAATTATCATCTTGTTTATAATCCCGGAACTTGGTATGTAGTAACAATGTAGGATATGTAGTATGTAATGTAGAATACCTTTCGTTTGTTTCCCTATTGGCATTATTTTCGCTCATGTAATGCAAATACTGGCTAGTAAAAACAGAACGTGAGTATAACAGCGCTTTGGAAACTTGCTTTTTGTTTTCAACATCAGTAAAACGCGTCTTGACGCTTGATTAGAATAGATTTTACGACTTACTTCGGTTGGATTAAAGCAAAACTTCATAAACACGTTGATTGAATCCTCTTTGTGTACGTTAACCTACCTTAAATGCTGGACGTGATATTAGATTATCTATCTGTTACAGCCTACAAAAACCACTGCTGCACATAACCTCGCCATAGATTGCTTCATAAGGGCAATATTTGCCATAATTGCCGCGCTTGGCATCTTAGCAAACGCAGTTTTTATTTATTTTCATGTGATTAAGAAGACGTTGCTTATTTCCATGTTTGTTTCTCTGTCACCTCTTACGACGTCCACGAACGATATCTGTCTTCGTGCTGTTATGGTATTCATTTTTAACACACTAGTGTTAAACCATTAACGATGATTTCAAATATGGTGTTTCAAATCATTTTGTGCGGTTATTTTGTACGTTGATTATACCTTTTTTCATATTATTAACTGACTAGAATAAGCTGTTCAATAAACAATCAATAAATTTTACCACTAAAAAACTATCGCTGATATGGAAAGGGGGAACTTTGTACTCCGTCCTAAGTTCGTTCGTTTTTGTAAATTTTTGTAAATAATATGAAATCGGTCCGGGAGCGGGAAGGTCAGTGTTCATTGGTTCCTCTGTAAACGAAGAGCCTCTGTCAAGGTGAACCTGGCGCCATCGACAACGCCGAGATGAACGAAAATAAACAATCGTGATAACGTTATTCATTGGTGAAAACTTGTTTTCTGTACAGATGCTGTCACAAATAGTACCTAACTAGATTCTTTAATTAAGATTTTTTTTGTTGCAAACTAATGTTGTTTTTGAAGATGAAACTTATTTAAACTTTTCCTTAAAATCATAACATTATGTTGCGCAAAATGTTTATAGTTTACCTAATTTGCATTATTCTTTTATGTAAAGTAACCTTAAAACCATAAAATTGATTTTGCTACTAAAATATTATTTCAATTATAAATTAATTTTGATGCATATTATAAAAATATCATAAACTTATTATGATTTATGATGTATTAAAAATAAACCGTATTATGCTATATGCTATAGGTACGCGTCGCGGGCTAGCAAAATCCGATATAATCCAGCCTCACTAGGCGTCGCGGAAGTATTAGCCGGAATAATTTATTCTTGTGACGGCTTCTCCGGCACGATTTTAATTTTAAATGAAGCTAATATTTTTGACGACACATCTAAATCTAATTCAGTAAAGGATTCACTTTTGTGACTGTCTGACATTCATGCGCGCCGTTTATTGTATTCACTTGTGTTTTAGTGCTGTAAGTTTTAATTTAAAATACAAGTGATAATCGAACCTCCAGTCCTGATGATAAGTGGCTAAGTCGTAACTTCAAATAAAAATCCTATATATATATATATATATATAAGTTGATAATTTAATTTTGGCACTTTTATAAACGTATTTTTTGTATTTCGTACTATATTATAACAGAAAACCAAGTCGTTTAATACAGTGTTTACAAGCTAATAAAGTATTATTATTTACGCCAAATATAGTTTTATTTTTAGTCATTTTAGGTCAATATGCGTAAAAATTCTTGAAGCGATAGAAATGAATTGTGTGAGAGGTATAACTTCGATTTCTTAAATTTGGTCTCTGGTAACACAACGCTTATACATAAGTACGCTAGAATAGGAGGGTAGATTTGAGAAAGCTTACCTTCCAAGAAATGTATTCATTATAGTTAGGTATCGCCATTAATAGATCTGTGGTAGCTTAGATCAAATCGTAATTTTACAGTACTGAAATCGATTTTTTTCGAAATCCGAGGGCATGTGAAGTCCGTTAACACGCAATAAGGCAGCACGGCGTCCTCTTTGTCGCTCTAAAAGTTCTCTCATAAATGGGAGGAGCTCTGTAAATAACATTAGTGTTATAATATGCGGTCTTGAATATACCTAGTATGCAAGAGCCAAGATAGTCCTGGGCTTTGAATTAGACATGGAACGAGTAGTGATTCGCCGAGTACTCGGCCACCGGGTACTCGGCCTAGATTGGGCCGAATACTCAGCCGAATACTCGGCTTTAAAAAAACGCGGTAGCGGACGGCGTGTGGTTATTTCCCTTACACAGAGTTAGAGATGGAACGATACGAGTAAATACAAGTAGTTACTCGATACTTTTCTTTCTATACCAAGTACTTTGGGTATTGATACTTTAAAACTTTAGTACCAAGTACTATCGAAAGAAAAGTACTTGTATCGGTACTCGATCAGTCATACACCCACGGATACTGTTGATGAGTGATTACTGATTACTTGTCAAATGAGACAACGTGACTTCATGTTCGAGTGATAGTTTTCGTTATCTGGCGCGAAAATGACTGCTTATAGAAATCGTTTTATCGGAAAACATCTAGAAAAATTATTGATCTTCCTCTCTTAAATTTTAAATATTAGTATTAATAATTTCTATTGTAGATTCATATGTACGTTCTAAATATTTCTGCTGCTTCACATGTTCCTGATGTTTTAATGTATCTAATATAATAATAATGATGGTAAAAACTGGCTTTTTGTCTTTATTTTGCTCTAGAATATAATTAAGGCCAAGTACTCGGTACTCGGCCGTTAATACTCGGTGCTCGGCCTAACCCTAAAAAAAACGAATCCGCCGAGTACCGAATCCAAACCGAGTACCTACTCGTCGCATGTCTACTTTGAATCCATCACTCGAACATTTCTTAGCACCTTCATTTAATATACTTAGTATGTGGGACCTAAGATAGTTTCGGGCTTGGAATGCATCGCCCGGTCATTTTATAGCTTCTGCATTTAATATAATATGCGAGACTCAACATAGTTCTTTGAATTCATAACTCGAACATTTTATAAGGTCCTGCATTTAAATCGTAATGTGTAATAACCCCCGACGGAAACAGAAGGGTTATAAGTTTGTAGTGTGTATCTGAGCATCGTAGCTGCAGAACGAATCATTCGATTTTGATTAATTTTTTTCGTTAGAAAGGTGTCTTAATCGAGAGTGTTCTGATCTATGTTTCAAGGAAATCTGTTCAGCTGTTTGAAGATCATCAGCATTTCGGGAGTTGTTAAAAATTTTCATTTAAGTTATACTCTCACAAAAATACTAACTCTAAAAAAAAAAATATTCGCTCTTTCTATCGGGTGCTGACCGTCTGGGTCAATACGCCTCATTAAACGTTTTATTTTCACCGTAAATCATCGTGTTCATATCGGTCAATATATTGTTTTTATGTATTGGCTACAAAAATATGAACTTCATGTACATAGCAATTTGTTTCCAACTTTGTTTTGCTGTTTGTTGATAAAAAAATAATAAATGACATACTTATAGTTGAAATGTCAACTTCTTCGAGAAATAAAGGCAAACTCGAACGTGATTCCGGATGAAAAGGCGATTGTTCCGTACCATTTATCACCAGTCTACGGTCTATAGACCAAACAAAAGTTCCGATCGTTACCAACAAAGCAAAATGAGAACTAAGTTGTTACAAATTAAGTTTAAATTATATTGACGCGACATTATCGTCATTATCGCTCTCCGCACGCGCCTCTTACGGCTGTCTGTATGATTTACAGCGTACTCCTTTGAAGGGTACCATTGTTAGCTTAACAACTCCCAACACTATTACACAATCGGCTCGTTTGACGCTTGGTGAAGGTTATCTCGAACTGCACGCATTCTGCACTTTTAAGGCGATTATTTATTAGATAAACTACAATCAATAAAGACTTGTTTCTTTAGTATCGTATGTTCACATCTCTGTTTAAGTTTGACTTCAAATTCTTCTTCATCAGCCCGTGAAGTTCCACTATAGAAATAGGCTTTTTCCGTTGTGGTTGAAAGCAAAATTTCCCGTTTTGCTTTCATCGTCACGCTTGGCAAGCGAATTGACGATCGCAGTACTAGATCCATTTTGTTTATGCCTGGCACACCATATCGTGTGGTTAAACCGCCATCCATCGGAAGCTATAAAACCTTTCTGGTATATCCCATATAGTCGCTTTTAACGATAGCCACGTGACGAAGTGGGGTGATGGATTTTCATATGCCATCACCAAACGGCAACCTTCAAATATTGATAATATAATTATCATAGAATTCGTAATAATTCTCTGATAATTATGTATTGTGTAAAAAAATCCATGAAATCATAAAATAATTTTCCGTGTATCTATTATAAACTTACTTTTCCTATTCAAATATATTTCATCTTATTTTAACTTTCAAAATGAAATCGTTCAAGTTTTTAAATAAAGGAAAGAAGAGATGTACTCTTCTTTCCTCAATAAAACAAAAATCATTACTTTTAGTGCGATTTGTTAATAACCTTAACCTTAATTCGAGGGTTTAAATAACACTAGTTTTTACAGAGGATCGCGATAACTTTTTTTATATTCCCGACGTTTCGAGCACTTTACAACTGGTCACGGGGGCACATCTATAAAAAATCATTATTTCATGGGTTATTCATAATATTTGTTGTGCAGTTTATCGATAGTTTTCTGTTTTCCTTTCTAAACTAAATAACAAGGGCAGAAAAATAGTTAACAAAAATGGTTACGTCTAGGAATAACCTATATATAAAGTGAGTTTAATTATTTTTCTATGATTTATCAAATAAAAATGTATTTTAATTAAAGCTACAGAAAAAACATACATGAATGGGAATATCAAATGACTTTAATCATTTTGCACTATTCAAGTATTGCTATTTACTGTATTCATACTATTTTCGTATACACTTTCTAAGACTACCAACACAACAAACACAAAAAAAATTTATAGGAAGTTATTATTAGTAATAACTATACTATAAATTATAATAAAAATAAAAGTGATAAGGTTGAAAAAAGTCTCTTATAAAGAACTTCCTGCAATAATACATTATCTCAATTATCATAGTACCATGTAACAATTCCATTTAATATTATGGCGACACTAGCTAAAACATAATTTAAAATTAAAAATTTTGTACAGCCGACTTCAATCTAAGCGACTTCAATATAGGTTATTTAAGAATAACTCAATAACCATTGGTCTGACCTTGATCAAATTCATATGGGACCACACGAGAACTATCAGCTTTCATATAAAAAAAGAATCATCGAAATCGGTTCGCCCAGTACAAAGTTATGAGGTAACACACATAAAAAAACAGTCGAATTGAGTATCGTCTCCTTTTTGGAAGTCGGCAAAAAATGTCACTGTCACAGAATAATATGATGCTTACGCATGTCACTATATGGCACAAAGGCCCAGAAGCCAGGCCAGAAATATACATTTATAGTATGCAAATATATAATAGAGATACAATAATCTAATAACTCAATTATGTAGGTAGGTACATTATGTTGAGAATGTATTAAGCTAACATCAAACAACGACTTTTTTCAAGTGACATAAGATATAGTATGTGCCAAATCGATTGAGAAAAACGAACAATGACCTTTCGGTCGTTTAACCAGGGGTTACAAACCTTCAATATATAGGCACATTTTATATGTAGTACTTTCTTTATTTATAATGATTTTTTTATAATGATTGATATAATATATATTTATTAACTATTATTAAAAAGTTATGTGAAAGATCGCTGTAGAAGAAAAATCATCTATTGTTATAAAGTACTTTATTCATTTAACAACAAAAAACATTAATTTATAACACATATAAAGATTCGAGTGATAACGACACCGAATAAGTACGTACTTATGCAAAAGATAAAACTTTATTTTTAATATTATATAAGAACTTTATTTTTATTCGGTGCAATCATCACTCGTATCTTCACTTGATGAACTATCTGTAACATTAATTATAAAGCGATCTGCAGTTTGGTCAATTCTATCATCCATGCCACGCATTTTTTGTTCAACCTTAAGGACATGCTGAACACAGTTTTTCCATTTATCTGGCGTGATTTGAGTTAAACCATCTTTAAGTAAATTTTTAACATCTTTTAACTTGAAAGTTGTATTTTTTCGTGCAACGTACCCTTTCACATCTGCCCACACAAGTTCAATGGGGTTAAGCTCACAGTGATAAGGAGGTAACCTTACCACTGTGATGCTTTTTTCTTTTGCCATCTCGTCGGTGACGTAACTTCGATAGTTATCTTTAACTGCCTTTATTTTTTCCATTAAGTGGGTCTTTGTGTCCGAGGGCACGTATGCGATCTGTTTAGATTCTAGCCATTCCTGCATATTTTGTTTCCGCCAAGACATTGTTGGGGTTTTTTCTAAACGTCTGGAGTGGTAACTAGCGTTATCCATAACTATGACATCGCCGCTTTGCAGTTTTTCTATTACTTTTCTAAACCAGTCCTCGAAATGGAGAGCGTCCATACTCTCATGGTAGTCACCAGTAGATGATGATTCAAATACCCAATCACATCCCTCCAAAAAGCCATTTTCATTGCCAACGTGTACAACTATTAATCGCTTTCCTTTACCCGAAGGGGCTTTCGCGCCAGTAGAGTAGCCTTCTAACCGTGATTGACGAGAAGATTCAATTGTGGTGTCTTCCCATACCTTTCCCATAGTATGACCTGCGTTAATCCATGTTTCGTCAAGGTAAAAAATGTTACGTCCCTCGTTTCTTAATATTTGTATTTCTCTCAAATATCTGGTACGCCACAGAACTATCTCTGGGCGATCTATTAGACCACTTTTTCTGTTTCTCTTTATATATTTGAATTTTAAATGGCGCAACACACGTCGCAGGGAAGTTTTGCTCAAGTTTGGCAACTGGTCATCTTGATTTATACTGAGCAAAATTTTGTCTAAAGTCGGTAATTCTCCTGCAAGAAAGAACTGATGCACTTTCGCTCTTATAGCCGATTTATCAAAATCGTCCAACTTGTCAATTACAGACTTTTTTCTTTTATTAATTATTCCCTTTTCTGGTATTTTATGGGAATCTCTATACACGCTTAATACGCGATATATAGTGCTCTTGCTGACTCCTGAGATCTCCGAAACCTTTTCTACCATATTAACGTTTGAAGGATACACGTCTTCGGGCCAGGTGTTTTTGACATATTTGTATACATTAATGATAATCTCTTGTTCCCCGACCGACAAAGTGGTAGGTTTTCTCTTTTTTACTGGTGACGTTAAAGGTGCTCCAGAAGATGGGCCTGTAAATAAATGACAAAAATATACTACCATAGTACTACATCACATAAATACATATTGTTTTAGAAAATAAATACCACATGGTCACATAAAAAGAGCGCTTTAAGAAATAGAAAGGCTACGTCGTCGCATTTGTACCTATTTGTACGTACCTGCTACGTTTATTATGGGTCGGCGACGTCTCTTTCCACTTGATGTTGAAGGACCGGGTCCTTCACCAAATTCTCCTGAACTCATGTCGATTTAGTAACGACCGTCACAGTAAAACTAATATAACAGATTCAAAAAACAAAAACTTAACGATATAACAAATTTAACAGTAAAAACTCAACTAAAACAATGCAATGAATGCTATGAATTACCCGAGACGTACACACGCAAGCGCTATCCGAACACGAATGAAAACAAAATGGCGGACCGGCCCAAAAAAGGTGACGCATCTCTGGCTGCCATTGTCACGTTTCTTTTAGAACGAACTGACGTAACGCGCGTTTTGTTTATTTTAAAGGGATGAATTTGCAAAAGCTCAATATGGTGATTATATTGCTTCAAATATTTTTTTAATATGAAACTGTTATTAAATGAATTGCTGCGTTACTTACCATAAATTGAAATATAAAATATAACACATTTTTCGCGATGTACCGTAAGATTTTACTATGTTTATAGGAACCACAGACAATATTATTTAAGAAACAAAAAACAAAACATATGTGCTGACCTAGAAGTGGGAATAATATCAATATTTAAATATTGTTATCACATCTAAATTGAGATTTTGTAAGTTACGCCTTTTGACACTCGGCTCATATCTGAGGTCATTGTCCGTTTTTCTCAATCGATATGGCACATACTATAGTAAATATATTTTCTTTGACGCCTTACATTTACATAAACATATGTAAGGCGTTCTTTGACGCCTTCTCAGGACAAAATTCTTTGACATAGTTACTTAAGGACTGACGTAAGATTTTAAGTTTATATATATATATATATATATATATATATATATATATATATATATATATATATATATATATATATATATAAAGTCTGCCATTGTTCTTTACAATTATATTAAAGATGTACATGTTACTAAAAAAAAACTAGATATATAAACTCAAACCTAAAGAAATTATAAAACTAATATATAATTCCCGGATTAAATAAGAAAGCATTACAAACAAACTACTTTTTTGTATTCCATAATTTATCGGCATGGTTTGTCCGCATATATATCGATCATGCTATTGTACGAAGATATACATATAAATTTTACGTTTTTAATTTTGAAAAATATATTTTTTAGCTTACTACGTCTATGAAAAACAGATTCCATATTTATCACGCAGTCACGCTTACTTTTACTATTGTAAGAAAGAAAGTTCTATTTTGTTTCTTGGCTAGTGTTAACAGATGTTTTTTTTAAAAAAAACGGAGCGACGGACTTTCCACCTGATGGTAAGTGAACTTCAAACAAAGAAGGCGATATATGCGTTGTCTCCTCTGAGGACTAACATGGATTGCCTCACAGTCTGTAATTACATTTATTTTATTATTAATTTTATTTTTCATTTTCATTAAATTTTATTTATTATTAATTACATTTATTTATTACTATTTCTCTCTCTCTCTATACCCCTCAAACCCGAACACAACAGTGCACGCACTGCTGGTTGAAGGCCTAAATAGGCAACAGGGTGCTGCTTTCCCAGACGGATTTCTATGCAGAAAAAGGAGTCCAACAGCCTTCTTAGTACATTATTGTACTGAACCCATCAATGTTTGATGCACCTTAGGCAGTCAGCGAACTCCTCTGCATTTTGGTTCGAGATTACGACATGTTAAGAAGTAAATTTATGAGTTAGTAATATTTTGGCATATTAGCTTGCAGTGCAGCTTAAAAATTAATATAGCGGTATATCGTTAACGAGTAAGCAGCGTAACAGTTCCGAGACTTGAACTGTTATCGCCAGTCCGCCAAACATGGCGCTTGCGGCAAGCGTCTCTACTGTGTATACCACAGAGAGAGATAGAGACGCTTGCCGCATCGAAGAGATAAATAATTACATCTCTTTTTCTTAAATGAAAAAAGAAATCAACTTATGAAATACATTTACTTTTATTATTACATTAGTTAGGTCAGCTGATGCTAACTCGCAAGGAGAAAATTAGCAAATGTGAGTGTGAGAGAGAAATCGATCACTAATAAAAAACTAGATACACAATCAGTGACAAAAAATGTCCTTACCGAATGGGCTGGGCGCCCACTGGAACATTTGGGTGCGCTTTTAATTTGTGCGTAGCTTTGTGAATACAACTTTAGGCAATGCATTTAAGGTTAAATTTACATTAATGTATAATTATTTCAACTAGGATTACGTCAAAACAATTGGCGACAGTTTTTAGATAACTTTTGTATGGGATGGTGTATCTAATGATTCAATAATTCTACTGGTCTAACATGGCCTTCCTAAGTAAACAAAACTAAGTTAACAAATTCCTTTCTTAGCCTTAAATAGAAAATAAATACTAACTTTTAGAATGCCCTGACAAGCCATTATCGTCACAGCCTGCGGGTATACCCGTAATTACCGATAATGTGCATTTGAAACTGCAATAACAGCATACATATTGAATAGATACTGATGCAATAAAATTAACCGTGACAGTAATAACAGCAGCGTTTGTACCACCTGAGTCAAAGAGTGACTTTGACTTTAACGATGCGGGAACGGCCAGCTGCACGTTCGGTTACGCAATTTTAATATTATATAACATTTTTTATAATTATAATTGTTTGTCTATTTGTCTGTATTTTTACGTGGTAGCGCCATGCTGCAGCTATATTAATTGTATAGTTGTAGCACGAATGGTTTGGCTCGACCGGGAAAGAACCACACTCTCACAGAATACCACCGTAAAGTAGCAGCTTAATGCTGCTGTGTTCCGGTAATGGTGAGTGTAGAGAACCGGAGATCTTTTTTACTGGAAACGAGGCATTCCATCTTAGTTCTCACGGGTGACAATGCATCTGCATTTTGATTTGTAATCGAAGATAGATGTATGTAGCTGTCTATGGGCCACAGCAACCACTTACCATCAGGTGGACTGTGTGCTCGTTTGTCACCCAAATTCTATAAAGAAAATTATAATCTTATATAATTTATTCAATTTACCTACCTAACGTTATAATAAACTATTTGTAATGTAAAAGTAGTACCAAATAAAACCAGGTTAGTTACTTTTCGTGACATGACACGTTAAATAATAATTTATTATTTTGCAAAAAGTTCTGGGTACTTACGTAGTAGAGCCACGTAGCTGGAAAATAGATCAGCTCGACCGGGAAAAAAACGCCTGTCCAGAATACGTCCGTGACAAAGCAGCATTATCTTGCTGTTCTTTGTATGGTGTCTGACGAGAAACGGAGATCCTTTTTACTTGTAACGGGGAATTTTATCTTAGCCTCAGAGATGATAACGCATCTGCACTTTGATTTCTAATGAAAGATAGAAGTAGATGTCTATAAGCTACAACATCTACTTCCATCTCGATGGATTGTGTGTTCGTGTTTCATTAAAAAATACCACATAATATTGCGTTCTAGCGTTGATGTCGTAAGGGTAATGTGAAATATATATACTATTGGCTTTCGACAAATGACGTAAAAATCGTCGTGAGTAAAAATCTTAATAAAACTTATAAAAACACAGACTAGTGACAAGGAGTGTAATATATAATGTAAACGGGTTTTCGCTGCGATTCTATATTTGTAGTGAATACGACAAACATTCTGTAAAAATACATATATACATACATATACATACATACATAAACACTCACGCCTGTCACCCAGAGGGGTAGGCAGAGACTATGGACTTCCATTTGGCACGATCCTGACAGACCTCTCTCGCTTCCTCCACATCCATATACCTACGCATACACGCTCGTCGGTTAAAGGTACTCTTGATTTGGCCCATTTTCAATATATCGCCAATTTGGTCGATAAACTTTCGCCTAGGGCGACCCTTCCCGATTCTGCCGTTCACCTCTGCAACATAAATTTGCTTTGTCACTCTTCCTCATTCATTCTTTCTACATGACCAAACCACCGAAGCATTCCTTTCTTAATCCTGGTCACAACATCATCTTGCAAACCACACTCTTTTCTTATTAAACAATTTCTCACTCTGTCATTCAGATTCATCCCTAACATACTCCTTAATGACCGCATTTCTACAGCATTTATTCCACTCTCGTGCTTCTTCTGCCACACCCAACTTTCACTACCATACATTAAAGTAGGCACTAATACAGCATTGTGAATTGCCATACGTGTCTTTTTGGACACATTCTGACTTTTCACAATAGAGTGTAGAGCCCCATTCACTCTATTTCCTGCATTCACTCGTCGTTCTATATCCTTATCATATCTACCATCCTTACTAAACACACATCCCAAATACACAAACTCATCTACTTGTTCTACCAACTCCCCTTCTATTCTTATTTCACATATCGTTTTACTTTCTTCTCTTTCAAAAACCATAACTTTCGTCTTACTTGCGTTCACTTTCATTCCCTTTTCTTTTAATGTCCTGTTCATTAATGTAACCATCATTTGCAACTCGGCCGCCGAAGACGCAAGTATGACTTGATCATCGGCGTACAAAAGGCATTTGACGGTTAACTCACCCATTCTTAACCCGCATTCTTCTACTTTCAAATTTTCCAAACAACTGTCCATAAATAGGTTGAACAGCCACGGGGAAGCCACACAGCCCTGTCTGACACCTTTATGGATGCCAAACCAGTCCGAGTAAGCCCCGTTGATCCTGACACAGGCATTAGAGTCCCTATATAGAGACTTCAATGCCTGTATCAGACCAGCGCTCAACCCAAATGAGGTCAGTGTTTGCCATAACACGTTCCTGTCCACTCTGTCATAGGCCTTTTCCAAGTCCATGAACGCACAAAAAACTTTCTGGTTTTTGGCCAAAAATTTCTCCGCAATCATGCGCATGGAAAAGACTTGATCCGTACACCCCATCCCCTTTCTAAATCCAGCTTGCACATCCCAAATTTTTCCATCAGTTTCTTCCATAACTCTTTCAATTAACACCTTAGCATACAGTTTACCCACAATGCTAAGCAAGCTGATACCACGGTAGTTTTTACAGTCCTGCTGCGACCCCTTTCCCTTATATATTGGGACTATAACGGCTTTGCACCAGTCTTCCGGTACCCGCTTCAGTTCCCAACATAAATTAAACAAGGTGTACAGCAGGCCTGCAACTACACCCTCTCCAGCCCTTAGCATTTCGAGTGATATTCTATCATATCCGGCTGCCTTACCTGCTTTCATGCTTTTCATTGCTTTCACTATTTCATCTACACTTATTTCTCTACCTCTCTCTTCTTCCGGAATTTCTATTTCACTTACTTCAGACGACTCTTCACTCTTAAACACGCTTTCAAAGTATTCCTTCCATCTCTTTAAATTCGAAACTTCATCATTCAGCATGCAGCCATTCTCGTCTCGTATAGCATTCATTCTAGGCTGTTTTGAATTGCCCCTGGCAGTTCTTACGAGCTTCCAGAACATTTTAATATTTGCCTGGAAGTTATCAGATATTCTTCTATCATTCTTATCTGTCCTTTCTTGCTTTTTCCTTTCAACAACTTCTTTTACTCTCTTATTTATACGTCTAAAGTCTGCCTTTTTTCTTTCAATCTCATCATTCATACCGCCAGAATTACCAGCTTTAGTTGCTAGTAAATCTAGCCATGCTTTCTTCTTTGCTTCAACTTCCACCCGTACCTCATCATCCCACCACAACGTATTACTTTTCCTTTCATTCGTTCTCTTACTTACACCACATACTTCGGTGGCTGTATCCACCAAAACTTTCTTAACATTATTCCATACATTCTTCAAGTCTAAATCATTCATACTAAATTCATTCAACACATTTATATTTTCTCTCAGTCTGCATTTATACTTCTCTTTCACACCTTCATCTTGTAGCCTCTCTATTCTTATACGCTGTAACGCAGTGGTAGACACAGATGTCCGATGCCGCCAACGCTTGAATAGACCATTAATTTGGCATAAGACCAAGTAATGATCCGTCCCTACGTTGGACCCCCGGTAAACCCTTGTATCTACCACTGCGCTCCTCATTCTTCCATCCACAATTATGAAATCTATCATGCTTCTATCATCCCCTCTTTCCCATGTATACATGTGAATCCTCTTATGGCGAAAGAAAGTGTTCGCCACAAAAAGATTCTTTTCCACACATATGGTGAGGAGGTCTTCACCATTCTCATTTATTCTTTCATCGCCAAACGCTCCTAATATCCTTTCATAACCAGACCTCTTCACTCCAACCCTTCCATTAAAATCTCCTAACATAATAATACTTTCATTTTCCTTGCATTTCGTCAACACCAGCCTTACCATGTCCCAAAACTGCTCTCGGATATAAGTGGGCTTAGACATATCTGGGGCGTACACCCCAAGCACAAACAACTTCTTTAAGCCCACTTTCATTCGTATCCACAGCAGCCTTGGGCTTATACATTCATACTCTTTCACACATTGACCCATTCTTTCTGAAAGGATGACACCGACACCCTGGCATGCCCGCTCGGTCTCGTCTACACCAGACCAGTAAGCGGTATACATGCCATGTGCAGTGACATCTCTTCCCTTTCGTTTCGTCTCATTCACACATAACACATCTATTCTTCTATCATTCATCATTTCGCATATTTCATCCATCTTATCATTCATTGCTCCACATACATTCAGCGTAGCCAGACGGGCCTCCGCAATCCACTTTTCGCCCCTCCAGGAGACAGGACGTGACGGGTGGCGAACCTCGTCGCCGGTTTTCCTCCCGGAGATTCTTCGCACCCCTGCCCCATTAAAGGGGCGCCGGGAACTCGGGGCCATTTCATTCAATTTTTGGCTCATGGTGCGACATAAGGGGTGGTAGATTTTACACCGCTACCACACGGCGAGGAGCCGAGTCTGTCGTTTCGGCTTTGTCGCTCGTTTAGCACCACCCGGGGGACACGTGTAGGGTGGGCCTAGGGTTAGGTGGTCGAAGCCTACGGACGCGAGCGACTCATCCCCTGTTATATCTTATCTGTAAAAATGTTTTAAGAAACAATTTTTTGAAGATTTAATTGTTGTTACAAATAATTCAAACACTTTGTTGGTCTCTCTTTCTCTCTCTCTCTCTCTCTCTCTCTCTCTCTGGAATTTGCTTTCCTAAACAAGTAATTTACTTCTCTCTTCTCTTCTACTAACTTTTGTGGGTGTCGTAAGAGGCGCCAGAGGGAAACTGAAATAGGAGATGGTCAGAAGCGTGGCAACTATAGCAAATATCCCCCCATATGAGGCAATTTATGAGAGAACATATTATGACAGCAGTAGATGTTGATAGGCTATAATAATTGAATGAACTTTACTTATATTTCGCGGATAGGGAAACTTCTTTAATTTTAATGTAATATACTCGTAACCTTGTTAAACATTTACGATTTGTACTTGTGACTTTATTCCTCTGGTTATTATTTTATCATACACATATGACTGAAGTAGCTCTTGTCCTTTCAACGCATTATAATGAATTGCAACACTTCACACTATTCGTGTCTAATTCACTACGAACCGGGTAATATTCCGCCTATATTGGTTATTTGCCAGCTGTCTTCGTGTCCATGGCATGCAAGAATTTGACAACGTTACCACGTAAGATGAATATTTTGGATAACAGCCTAGAATCCATACTGACGAATGTACACTACTGTTGGGTAGACATGAGTTTATTTTGTTTTCATTGTACAATTTATTTACTATCTAGAAGCAAAAATTAATTCTTAAATAACTCAGCTACCAGTAAAGCATTAAACTTTGAAACTTTGATAGTATCTTTATGAAAAATATGCTGAAAGTTTTTACAACACTTACGTACACAGTGTTGATGTTCTAAAGTATAACTTTATGGTGATATAGCGTGTCGACACGAAATCCCTTCGTTCTAATGACTCATTTCATTCGCGCATCTGTATACATCATGTGTTACGATTTTGCATTTCTGAAACAAGTTATTAATTTAATGCTATGAGGCATCGTGACACTACTCATTATTTTATCAAACTTGCTGTTCTTTGAGATGTAAAATTTTCCTTGTCAGCCGGTACCTTAAGGATTTATGAGATAATTTTTATAACTACGTCATTCAATACTCCTGTTAATATTATAGTCTTATTTTTTAAAAAATCATTCGTGCGTAAAAGCATTACATTCCTGTATTCAGCTAGCCATAAATCATTTAGGTACTTAATTTTAACCTTGATTTATTTTTGAATTTTATTTGAATGAAATATTACTTCGTTTTTATTATTTTATCGATATCGTTTTTTTATGAAAACAGGACAGCATAATCTAATTAATTGTTGAAAATATTGCTTATGCTTTTATGTTTAACTTTCTAGTTAATGGAATTTTTGTGTCTGATTTATCAGTTACCGTTTCATATTTACTAGCGCAAATTACTCATTGTGTAAGCTGTCGTGGACATTGCGGTTGATTTGTCTGTAATTTTTATTTAACAAAACTACTTCACGTCAGTTCGTAATATAATAATTAATTTCATATTTATAAATTGTAGCCATTGACTTTCCCAACCTTCGCCGATGACCTTGCCGCCTCGGGAGTTCAGATGAAATATAGTTAGTTATAGCGGTATGGTGCAATAGTTAATGTTAAGTTTTAAACAGTTTATTTAAAAACTGCCTTGGTCGCCTTTAGTCATAACAAGTTACGTATTATTTTATTTTGGAAAGCAATTTCACAACATAACTTCAACACACACAAAAATAACAATTACTAGAATTTTCGAATAACCAGATTCGCAGGACCTAGTCATCCATTATTTGCCAATTACGAAGACTCTATGAAAAATATAATATAAATTTGTCATCAATAAAAGTCAAACATAATACAAATAAGCTTTATAATTCATTACAGAGGATTTTTATTTTAAATTGTTTAAAGTAGCAAAAATTTGATTTTCTTTCTATAAAAAACTTATGTATGTGTTTATATAGTCTACTAACGCATAACGAATTATAACTGCGATGATGTCATCCACTTTCGGGTCTCTAACGATCGGTAACACATTGTAGACTTACATATAATGATGCATTGTCAAATCAGCTGATGACGTTATTGCACATTTTAACTCAGGCGGACGCGGTTAGGTCACGATGAGAGCTAATTATTCTTCCACTTACCAGATGTCGCTAGTTGTGGATGAAGTATAGTTTTGTTACACAATATCAGTTAGTTTCTAGAGTATTATAATATTAATACACAAAACAATGCCTCAGTTAGTTTGATCTTTACTTTTTAGGTGGTTTTTAATTTTTTTACTTTTAGTTATATCCATAGTTCGGTTTATTCATTTATAATCTGATTAATATAAAATATAACTAATTATATAGAAATAAACATTAACCCTTCATTTTCCTAAGAAATTATCTTCCCCGCTATAAAATCTGTGAAATATTTCACCTTATTGCAAAATGGCGCCGCCCTGGTGGCAGAAAATGTCGAGGATGCCCTCATTGTCTTACTGAAAATGTTCAAATTAGTTTGCTTTACTGAGCTTAGATATCTTAATAGATTTTTTAAATAATAAAATAAATAAATCTGAGAATGAATACGAAGTAAATTCAAGAGAAAAAGAAGAAGATAAAGAGATAAGTTTCGAAATAATAATAATGTCCTTCAGACCGAATTTCGGTCACGGCGGCCAACGTAGGCTGGCCATCTGTAGTGGCCTAGTGCATGCGCAAACATAGGTGTCTTCTGTATTCCCTCAATCTCATAGTCTGATGGGACGGTAAACCGACACGACCGGAGAGAGATAAGGCACATAAACAACGCCTTTACGTACTTTCCGAGGCACGAGGGTGAAACACCACCAACTTCCTGAATCCTGGCAGCTATTGAGAATTTCTTGACAAGAAAATTCGATAACGGATTATATTACGAATAGACACGGATTGGTTTGGCATCCATGAAGGTGTCAAACAGTGTTGTGTGGTACCCTGTGGCTGTGCAGACTACGAACAGTTGTTTCTATGTGAAAGAAGCGAGAGAAGTGTTGTCAGTCGAGGATGTCAGGATACAAATGGAACTCTGGGTGTTGGACGTGAAAGTTTATGATTTATGTTTTTTTTTTATTATAATACATAAATGCCGTTTGATCTTATCCCGTTGGTGTCGTAGGAATCTGTTTCTGATATCTGGTACTGGGGTCGTCTATCCACCTGTAAAGCGTTACTGCAAGTCTTCAGCTATAGTCTATTCATATGTTCAGTTATAGATTTTTAAAGGTTGATAAAGACTTATTAATTTCCCTTTTTTAATAATGAAAAGTTTACACGTGGTAGAGCCATGTTGCAGCTGTAATATTTTGAAATTGGGTTGGCTCGACCGGGGAATGACCAGATTCTCATAGAATAACAGCGTTAAATAGCAGCTTAATAATACTGATTTAGAGATATTCCATCTTCGCTCTGAGCAATGACAACCATGGACTTAGAATATACTGGCGTATAGACGGACAGTGTGCAAGGAAGAAGAAAATTCCTTATGGCAAAAATGCAAGATAGAAAAGGATACCAAATATCGTGACTTTGTAACCGATTTTGAATGACAGGTCAGCACAATTCCGCACGCAAGAAATAAGCTCCTAGATATTTTGTAATTTTTTAGATTAAAATTGTGTTAATGTTTATAATTCATAGTTGTCCAAATTGGTTACATGTTCCGTGAGTGAATATGAAAATGTCAATAATAGAAATAATCCCGATGGTTGCACATTTCACAGGTAAATTCGAGAGACGTCGTTACTGTTATAACGCCTCTATTTTTCGTTAAAATTTATGTTATATATTGTTTAAAATATAGAATATTTTCAATTATTTTATTAATTTTGATATTTTGACAAAAAAAAAGTCACGTTGTTGATTATTTGTATAATTTTGGTGAATTCATTTTCAAACAAAATATTTTACATGTACGCTAGGGATTGTCTCAACTATTTAAAAATGAATGTCGATATTTATCTTGAATGTTTATAATGAGTCGTTAGACTTGCACATACATCAAGAAGAGGAATGAAAATAAATGCTTAATTTTTTTCATTTTGGTTTATTTACGTACACACAACAAGATAAAGAAACAATCTTATACTGAGTCTGTTTGCGTTCTAAAATATAATTTTATTTTTGTCGTTTGTCAAACAGATTACATTCGGATTATATAATCAGAAAAAAATGGTTAAGGTTAATGGGGTGGGTTGGTTGGAATCCAAAAAAGAATTTAATAATTTGCAATAAACATTTTCTGGAGAAATATAAAAGAAAAAGCAGAATAAAAACAATTTTATTAAAAGGAGCCATTCCTACATTATTTGTACCATTAAGTACACAATATTGTTAAATTTAAAGTTCAAAATTTAACTACAAAAACTTTTGGTAAAAACAGAGATAGATTTTTATACATTATAAAACTGTAGTATATTAAAAATTAAAAACATTGAGATTATCCTATTTAAGCAATTATGGACCCAACTATCTATTTATCAACAAAAAAATGTATAACTCTACTTAACCACTCGCACCTCACGCTCACACTAGTACAATATTTATAGCATCACACTAATTTTTCCAAGGGGTCAAGCGGAGCTATAGATTATGTTCCCAAGTCACAATGATAAAACTTAGTGTAGTTAGGTATAGATAGATATTTAGTAATGCTCCTGAAGCGTCGCTAGATGCCCGCGCATGAGACGCGCGGTTCAGTGTACCAGGATAGTATAAATTCCAAGTATTTGATACTCAAAACGCCCGATGCCCCATTTATACTTGATGCCCGATGACAGGGTTTGATAGCGAGGTTCATCGCTTACAGCGTTAGTCGTAGAGAATAGGAACTCGTGGTTAATTAACAGCTGCGCGGATCAATAGATCTGCGAGATAAGTCTGCAATTGTCGCAGTTAGTCCGTGGATGGTTGACCGTTTTCTTAACATACCGAGATTGAGAGAATAGACAGTGTATCTGTATCTTCAGACACCTGTTACATTTTAATACCTCCTCCGTATATGGCTAGTCTGTATAAGATCATTATGTTTTTACATTCATGCAGCTAAAATGATAATAAGTTTATTATTTTTCAGGGACAGATGAAAGAGAGAGTTGCCTCATAAACATAACTAATTCCTACAAGTTTCCTTACTTAAATTATTAAGTTTAAATTCATATTAAGTCGAATGTTAAAATTGATTTTTATAATGTATATTTTATATGTATACTAAATACTAGCATTGCTATTAACATTACCAATATTCCCTTTGACTACCCCTGGTAAGCTTAAAATGCTTGTGTTAGGTGTGGTTCACAACAGTAGTAGAATAATGGATTCGAACCTACGACCTTTTGAGTTCGTGGTCCATACCCTGCCATTATTTAAATTTTTAATCGAGAACAAATGAATATGTATATGTCACCCACTTACTATCAGGTTGACTATGCCCTACTTTGTCACCCTTATTTTATTTAAAAAAAAAGTTATATAAACATTTACAAATTTACCAACTTACATCTAAATTAAATAAGTAACAAAAAGTTTACAGTTCATTTACATTGTACACTTATAATGTTTGTGACTTTTTCTTTTTTTAAATACCAATGACAGCATTTTGCGTTTTAACTTTCCGAAATCGATAAAAACTTATTCGAATTTCACTTTGCAGACAAAATACGTGAGCTGATGTTATTATCCTTTGTTGCAATTTCAAACTTCCGCCCAAACTTGGCCTCATACTGAATGACGTCAGCCAACCTCCGTTTTTATGGTTCCGGAAAACTAAGAGTTGCGGAAATTGAATCTTTATCGCACATACACAAATTTTATGTTTGAAAATTTTAACTTTGACATCAATAAAACTTTCAGGTGACCCTTTGTTCTGTCTAAAAATACTTTTTATTTTGTATACATCATCATTCATCTTTAATTTGTTCGTTTACAGCAGTACTGTTTTTCGTATGTTTATTACTTATACACTTCTTTTTACGTGTATTTTACACTTCTTTAATAACAAGAAATGTTATTTCTATACGGATGACTAGTTCTGGAAAACAAAGAACATTACTAAAATGAATGAATTAGCAATGAAACATTCATGTCTACTTTTTAAATAATATTATCAACCGGTATTCCTGCTAACTTTGAACCTTTTTGTTAGAAAATGTTTTAAGTCTCTACTCAAATGGTGGTAGTCTCTAATCAAATATTGTGCAGATTGTAAGAGTATGGCTAGGGTGGGCGCGCTCTCACACGCCATACATTTTGATGGCAATCTGGGCGTGCTAGTTTTTAGACAAAAGGTGAATAGGATGGCCATGTCTAGTTGGTTATTTTGCTAGTTTTAAAGATAAATATATCATTAAAAATATGCGTAAAATGATAAAAATTTGTAGAACAACAATCGTACAAATTGTAAGACATATATTATGTATATCAAATCATGAGATAAGCTGCTATATATTTACACATTGAAATCATGAACTAGATATATAGATTTTATTAAAAGCACATTCTAGCCGGGATCTGAATCTGGGCAAAAATTGCACCAATTACTTATAGTTTTACCAGTACAGGCAAGTCCTGTAATTAATTAATATGTTAAATCGAAGGAAAATTCCTTTATAATTTATAACTATGGTTTAATTGGGAAGAGGTCGCTAAATTAAGATATTAGGCCCTTACATATGAAATTGGCGTTTTGTACGGGAGGAATATAAAGTCAATTTTTTTTGTAAAATATATTTAATTAATAAAAGTATGCACAGTTGTTATCTCTGCACTTTTTGTTATATATACACACTTATCATTTCATAGGTAGTTCATTGATCCCTTTACTAAAAATACCATGGGGGCGAGAATCAATAAACTCTTTGAAGGCGGTGGACTGCCGCATCGGAGTTGAATTTTTTTGCTTGTAAGAAGTTGTCCAAATTCCGGAAAAAATGGTAATCTGTTGGAGCAAGGTCCGGGGAGTACGACGGATGTTGCATACATTCCAATTGTAGCTCATCTAACTTAGTTGTTGTTTGTTGTGCAGTGTGTCTTGCGTTGTCGTGAAGCAGCAGTGGCCTAGAGCGATTGACCAATCTCAGTTGTTTAGCAGCTAGTTCTTCCTTCATGGTTTGCAGTTGCTGACAATAGATATTTGTCGTAATCGTTTGGCCAGATTTTAGAAAGCTGTAGTGAACAAAACCGGCGCTAGTCCACCAAACACTCACAAGGATCTTCTTCTGAGTAAATTTTCGTTTAGGGCAGGATTTGACTGGGTCTCCAGGGTTCAGCCATAGCGACGAGCGCTTCCGATTATCGTACAGTACCTATCCACTTTTCATCACAAGTAATGATTCGATTTATAATAATTAAAAATTAAAAATTTTGTACAGCCGACTTCAATATAAGCGACTTCAATATAGGTTATTTAAGAATAACTCAATAACCATTGGTCTGACCTTGATCAATGGGACCACACGAGAACTATCAGCTTTCATATAAATAAAGAATCATCGAAATCGGTTCGCCCAGTACAAAGTTATGAGTCTCCTTTTTGGAAGTCGGCAGAAAATCCCTTAATTATTGTGTCGGTTGAGCAAAGTAACACAGCATTCGACGCGTGTTTGCAAGTAAGATTCACTCAATTCATGAGGTACCCATCGTTCAAGTTTTTGAAGTGAAAACTGCTTTAGCGGCGTTGTGCACTTTTTTTGTAATGGGTAAAAAATGTTAAACTCGCGTCAGGACACGTGACCTGATCGAAAATTCGTAAGACGGACGGAGAGTAGACAGCCGCCGCTTGCGTGAACGTTGGTGTGTGTGATTTTTCTGAGAGATAAACTTTTTAATGTATTATAAATTGTCATGTTTGTGTACGGATAGCGCAATAAATAAATATTGTATTCTACCACTTAAATGATAGTACTTTTATACTGATAATTAAAGCAATTCGTGCAAAATTATTCCCTAACCATTCCAAAATATCAAAAATGCACAACGTTAATATTCAAGTTTTCACTTCTACCGGCACTCCCGGAGTGCAACCCGTAGTTTTTATTTTTACTTTCTCGATTTGCTTCAATTGGATTAAAGTACAGTTTTATCACTAAACCCCGAAGCCTGTAGTTATCTCTGAAGTGCTTTATGATGGATCCGCTTCCACAATGCCTTTAATTCTTCATTTTCCACTTTGGTCTCCGGCCGTCCACGGGGTTGGTTCTGAAGGTCGAAATTTCCAGAACGAAAACGTTGAAACCAAAAACGTACCGTACTTTCTTTTGCGACATCAGCGCCGTACACATCATTAATCCTTCGAGTGCTGTTTCTGCAGCACTGGTACCACGGTAGAACTCGTACTCGTAAATATTCCAATATTTCATGTTTTCCATTGTTCAGTAATAAGTAACGCCAAAGGAAAAAACAAATGAATGACTCTTTTCAAAATTCAAATGTACCAGCTAAATTAATTTATAAATTTGAATTTGGAATTCTTAACCAAATAGGAGATATTTCAGATCAAAGTGGTCAGTACGACAAAACGCTAATTTCATATGTAAGGACCTATAAATGGGCATAATACACAAGCAATTCAACAATTTCATAGGTTTAGAGCTGTCGAAAAATAAATCCTGTACGCTGTGTCCGGAGTGATTAAAAGACTATACCACATGCAATTTATTCAATGCCGGCTACATTCTGCGCAGAACCCTTCATTTCTCAGAACTCCTTATTTGTTACGGAGATCCATTTTTATTACTTTCATTTACTTTATTACTTTTTATTATTGTGAAGAAATTACTTATTGTGAAGGGCTGTAATGATGATTTACTTTAAGGTGGCGTGCTTATTTCATCGCCAGTTTCCTCCGCTGTATTCTCCTAAACGTTTTGATTGAAGTCCAAAAATCTTGAGAGGACAAATTAGTAACTCACTGTTTATTCAACGAAGTTTTGTTCTTGTTTAAAGATCCCTGTAAAACTTCAGTAGGTTCCATATAGATCATCCAGATTATATGGCGAAGGTCCAAATTGGCGATCTAACATAGAATAGCGAATCTGAAGAATATATTTTTATGTACATTTTTGCATGATAGGTCTGACGGCTTCGTGGCGCAGTGGCTTAGCAATGAGCTGGTGCCCTGGGGGCCGTGGGTTAGAATCCCGCCCGGAACAAGTATTTGTATGGCCTACAAATAATTGTTACGGGTCTGGATGTTTGTCCTTGTGCAATTTATGTTTTTAAACCGCCTCCACAACACAGGAGAAAATCCTAGTGTGGGGGTAAGGTTTTTAAAAAAAAAAAAAACTAAATAAGTTTACGTACGCTTGCTTGAGATAACCTCGATTTAACTGACACATCCGTTGCCTTGCCACTAACTGAACATCACCGCTTATGTATCTCTTCACCCCGCTGAGAATGTTCTGCTTCACTCGGCTGATTTAGTTCTGTATAATCGGAGTTTTAATAAATGGAAACTTGTTTATCCACGGTGGAATATGTATACATGTTGTGAACATTAGTGACCATGTAGTACACTTAATATTAGATAACATTACTGGATATAAGAGTAGAAACATTAAGTAATCTACGTTAGCGTGTCAATGCTAGCTCCATCAAACGACTTATCTGCTCTAAATATCAGTACAGGAACACGTTTCCATAGAATGTTTTAGCTTAAATAGAAGCATTGTGTCATTATCTCTCGTACGTGTATATTTGGAGCAGTTAGGTCATGGATTTCTATCGATTGGAGCTCAACGCTAGGGCTGTGGTGACGTGGTGGTGTGTCTTCAGCATCAGCGGGTTGGCGCTGGCGCTCGGCGGTAGCAGCACGGGCAGCTCTGCAACGTCGATGGATGCGCGCGATCACACCGCGACTTCTTCCCGCGCGCCCTCTCCGCCTCCTTCCGAGAGACAGCAACACTCCAGGTAGAAAGCGCCACGCTAGGAACGTTTGGCTTATCTGTTTATGGTTGTTTTTGTTCTATGATGACGAACGCTAGCTTTTAACTTTTTTGATTAATTAAATTTTAACCAGAATTTATTAAGTTTAAAAAAAAACCTTAAGTAAAATGTTAAAATTTGCTTTATGTTTTCTATAAAATGTTCTTAAAGTGCTAGAGAAGTCGATTGTCTCTTACCTCTTCGTTTTGCTTTAAGTAACTGTTGTTTTGCAATTGTAACAACAAAGCTAGCGTATCGTTTGTTGGCATACGATAGTTATGGTGCTGGTTGTGTTTTTGTCAAGGTTTTGTTGTGGTTTCGGTTTTAATTTAATTTCTTAATCAATAGTTATCATATTGTTTGCAGATTTAAATGCATGCTTGTCTGTTCAGTGTCTTAAATTCCTTGTTCAGAATTTAGATGTTTCAGCTTTTTTTGGTTTTGTTTTTCCGAACTAGTATATAAATTAGTCGTATTGTAGAAATAGTGAAATTGATTCGTCAACAAGAAACACAAGCTTAATCAAATGTTGTCATGCCATCTATAAAGAATCGCAATTGGTTATATCATGTTGCAGCGGAAGAATATAAAGGGGCTTATAAATAATTTAACATGGGAATTGAGAGTATAATTAACATTCTAGGGTCGGACAATGTCAAACTCAAACATGACTGCGATTGATAAGTTGATCATTTTTACGACCCTTTTAATTGATTGTCTGCTTTAAGCTTTAGTCATTTGTAAACAAGTTATTTTAATCACAAAAAATCTAGCTCGCTCGATGATCAAAAGTATTATATCGATTCAATATAAAAGCTGCTGCTCTGAAAATTTTGCAATTATACTATATTTTGATATAAGAACTACTTATGTAATCAGTCATTAATTTCTAAATCAAATTTCATTACTGTAAGGAATTCCATAGAAAGATAAATAATACGAAAAATAATAAGATCGCATTAATTTTGCCTTCCGTCGTCGGTTTCTTATTTTAAGTTATTTAATTCACCATCTATCAGATGCCACCTTAGAGTATACATACATACGCAAGTTATTATGTATAATCTAAATATACAACTAGTTTTCAATGTCATTTCTGTTAGTCTATGACACTGACAGAATGCAAGACGAAAAACGAAAAAGAGAAATATTGCGCGTTAAAGTATCAGAATAATATACTAGAAAAGTTTTATATAAGTAAACCATTACACGATTATTGCTCTTTTTAGTACAAAGTTATAAAAAGTAAATATTCAAGTTGCATTCTAAACATAGGATCATTACACGTGACGTAATTATTCGACCGAAGTCCACCACTCTGAACATGCTCTGATCACTCAACACCGCGATTCAATCGCTCAGTGACGGTTAATTTAATGTTTTACACTCATAAAAGATGACATGTATCAAAATAGCATCACTATATTCATTTATTTTTTAATGGTAAGTGGATGTAGTGATCCTTAGACACATGAATCTATCCTTCATTAAGAAGCAAAATGCAGATGCTTTTTCGCCCTTGAGGTTTATTCAAGATTGAATACCCCGTTAACAGAAAATAAAATCTCTGGTCTCTACACTTACCATACGGAACACAACATCTCACTTTATGCTGGTACTTCGCGGTGGGAGTGGCTATTCCTTTCTCTACTAATCGAGCCGACCCACTCCTGCTGCAGACATAAATCGTACATTCTTCTTCGTCATCAGCTCGTAATAGTCTACTGCTGATCGTGGGCCTTTCTCGTTGTATGGAGGATTTACCTTAATCGTCAGTCGGCAGGCTCGGCATGCGGACATGACGATGGCACTACCAGACTTCTTGCATATTTTACGTCGCTGCCCGTCGCTAATCTAGGTATTTTGTTTTTACATAAAATACCTACCAGATGGTAAGTGGATGCTGTGGCCCATAGACACGTAATTTCATCTATTCTCGATTAGGTATCAAAATTGAATTTGAAAATTTAGGTGGGTTGTCACCCCTGACGACTAAGATAGGATGCCTCGTCATCCGTACAAAAAAGGTCTGCAGGTCTCTACACGCACCACAAGAAATACAGCAGCATTAAGCTTTTTACGCTAGTATTCAGTGAAATAAGTATGTATATAAATTGTTTCTGTGTAAATACGGACTAAATTAAGTTAATAAAAAATTATCTCTTGTAAACTAAAAAGCTAATCACACAATTCGGTCCGCCGCAATTTAGATGTATATAAAACGGGATGGGTATCCTACATCATGTTCCGAAAATAGAATTCGTCGGCTGTCAAATGATGACATGTATAGGTTTTTTTTACAGCGGGTTATTGCCTGAGTCCGCTAAATGTCATTGCAATGATACACTGTAGCGTGGGCGTCGAGGTGGCTCAGTTTTTTCTTTGTGAAGTGTTCCTGTTATGAATTTTGAAGACAACGTGCGTTGTATGTAGCACATGAAATGTTTATGTCAAATTAACATTTTTATTAATTTTTAAAAGTTCCTACTTTTAACACTAAAGGACTATACTGATTATTTACTTTTTTAATATGGACCTTACAAATACAAACCTTCCAAATTTGTAGTAGCTGAACATACTTCTTACATGCTGATGTGTTGTCAGTGTTTGTTGGAGAAAAAGTTATAAACGTGAACTAGATTAAAGCAAACCTAGTAACAACAGTCAGCTTTTTGTAGCTAATTTTTGTAGTCAATTTTCGTCGGAGAGTTGGCTTTTAATAAATTTTACCTCCTAATAAATTTACCTAATTCAATGAGGTTTTGAAAAGTTTTCGATCAGTCTAAAAGGTTAATATGAAATATTAACGAAGAAGAAACCTTTATCTACTTAGTACTAGGAGCGATAGTGGTCAAGTATAGGAAGTTGAATAAAAGATGTAAAAGTAACAAAAAATGTACATCCGTTTGTATTCGTTACTTAAACACACTCGTTATGACTGTTATATAGGTACTTATCGTTACTCGTTACTTTCGTTGCAGTCGACTATCGTGTAGGATTGCGATATGCGTTTGAGTTCCTACTATTTACACTACATTTCGGTGCAGTTTCGTAATTTGCATCTAACTTTGCGACAATAATGAATAAATTTTAAACTTAATAAACCCAGCAAGCTAACAGCATAGCAAAGTGGCGAAGCAATCAGCTTTGTAGCGGTTTCTAACGGTTGCCGTTGAGCAATCAGTTTCAAAATAGGAGGTTCAGATGCCTGGGTGATCAGTAATCGATTGTTGAAAACAGAATTTGAAAATTCGTAACCGTTCTCGAGATAATCGTGGGACAGACGGACAGACGGACGGACAGACGGACAGACACCGTGAAATCAATAAGTGACTTCGCAAGCTTCGCCACTTAATAATAAACCTAGCAAGCTAACAGCATAGCAAAGTGGCGAAGCAATCAGCTTTGTAGCGGTTTCTAACGGTTGCCGTTGATCAATCAGTTTCAAAATAGGAGCTTCAGATGCCTGGGTGATCAGTAATCGATTGCTGAGAACAGAATTTGAAAATTCGTAACCGTTCTCGAGATAATCGTGGGACAGACGGACAGACGGACAGACGAACAGACGGACAGACGGACAGACACCGTGAAATCAATAAGTGACTTCGCAAGCTTCGCCACTTAATAATAAACCTAGCAAGCTAACAGCATAGCAAAGTGGCGAAGCAATCAGCTTTGTAGCGGTTTCTAACGGTTGCCGTTGATCAATCAGTTTCAAAATAGGAGCTTCAGATGCCTGGGTGATCAGTAATCGATTGCTGAGAACAGAATTTGAAAATTCGTAACCGTTCTCGAGATAATCGTGGGACAGACAGACAGACATCGTGAATTCAATAAGTGTCTTCGCAAGCTTCGCCACTTAATAATACAGGGAAAACACTTTCGAAAACAATGTCCTAATGAGATGAAAAATCAATAAACGAAAAAATTTTTGACTAATTTAACTTACAACAACTCATAATATGAAATTCTTTAAAATATACGACAACAAACGGAAACCGTTAGAAACCGCTACAAAGCTGATTGCTTCGCCACTTTGCTATGCTGTTAGCTTGCTAGGTTTATTTTTTTATAGGATAGGGTGACAAACGAGCACACAGTCCACCTGATTGTAAGTGGTTGCTGTGGCCCATAGACATCTACATCTATCCTCGTTTGCGAATCAAAAAGCAGATGCGTTGTCACCCGTGAGGACTAAGATGGAATGCCTCTTTTCCAGTAAAAATTGTCTCTGGTTCTCTACACTCGCCATACGAAACACAGCAGTGTCAAGCTGCTATTTTATGCTGGTATTCTGTGAGAGCGTGGTCCTTCCCCGGTCGAGTCGACCCATTCGTGCTACAACTATACTACTAATATAGCTGCAGCATGGCTCTACCACGTAAAAATTTTTATATATCCGTGTCATATTTATGTTCTAGTACCGACAAATGTAAGTAAAGAAGGATATTCTTTGTTATTTTTTTTAATACAAATCGCCTCAAACCATGTTTGTGTTAATATGAAATCATAAGACTTAATAGGTGTTAAGGCTGACAAACGAGTACACACTCCACCTGATGGTAAGCGGATGCGTGGCCCTTAAACATCTACACCTATACTCGATAAGAATCAAAATGCAGATGCGTTATCACGCCTGAGGACTAAGATGGAATGCCTCATTTCCAGTAAAAACGATCTGCGGTTCTCTACACTCACTATACAAAACACAGCAGCATTAAGCTGCTATTTTACACTTGAATTCTGTGAGAGCGTAGTCCTTCCTCGTACAAGTACAAGGTGATATTGTCTGATCGTAACATATGTGCAACTTACCTCACAAATTGCACGCTCCACTTGCTACCCCATATTGAGTGCGGAAGTTGGGAACAAATAATGCATGGATAGGTATACTATATACATACTACACTATTCAAAACACGAGTAGCGTTAATGAGAGGGGTTATGGGGGATCCAACATTCAATAGAAACAATGATAGCCTTTATAATGTGGTATTACTAAGTCTATATTGTAGTGAAATTTGATATTTTTTATATGACATACACTAAAGGAGCTTCATAGGTATGTACTTTGGTGATTTTTATTTCCATGGAAACGATCACTTTGACCCACTTGTATCTTTTAATCAAACAAACAGTTTTTAAAAACAACGTTTAAACTTTAAGCAATGACTTTAAATTCTAATTCAAGATATCGAACTTAAGACTAGTCAGTATTAAAATACATAATATTATCTTTGCAATTGAATAGGTTAGAATCTAAACTATATTAATGTAATGTTATAATTTTATATAAAGTATACTCCTAAAGAGCAATTGATGTTTGCACGAGTGTTTTGATTTCTTTTGCCCGTAATACTTCAAAATGAACCGTTACTTTTGCCTTATAACGAAAGGCGAAGCGAGTTCGATGCCCGGCGAAAGCCCGACCTCATAGATTCGCAATTCGCGATTTATCATGTTACACTGAAGCCTGTCAATCTATTGTGTTGAGTTATTGGTGATACGTAAAACCAAGACCGGATTTTCGTTAGACACTTCTGTTTATTATTCATTATTCAATAATGTCGTCTGCATTGAGCTCTATACGTAGTTCAAAAATTACTAAAAATAAATAAATTGCCACATAATGGCTTCTGAAGTTGGTGCTAAAACCATAGTTTATCGAATAATTACAAGTAAAGCCCATTCTTTTTAGTTAGTTTGACAAAAGTGTAGTTATTTCACCCTTTGAGTGTCTAAGGAATGTCACAAGTTCAAGATAACAGCTAGAATAACGTTTAAATAAATAGGTATTTTAATATTTTCACCCCATACTTTTTCATTCTTAGAGATGGAGTTGTTTAAAATAATATTCCCATATTAATTTGAACCCCACCCCTGAAGTAAAATTAATATTCGATTCTTTTTTTCTTAAAAAGCAAAAATGAATCATTTAAATCGGTTTAACAGTTTCCGAAAATCGGCGAACATACAAAAAACAACCGCGTCGAATTCCGAACCTTGTTGTTTATTTGAACTCGGTTAAGAAATAAGGATAGTTTACAAACGTCGCACTGTTAGGCATTAGGGACACAACTTATTTCTGAGAGACTTTTAGGTAAAAGTCCGTCTCGCTGCTCTAATGCGAGCTAGTGGTTTTCATAGTATGACCTCGATACACGAGCATGTACTTTTTTAATCTCTCAAACATGCTTGTTTTCGCACGGTGTTTTCTTTCAACACCAAATACGTGGTAAAAAAAGTAAAGTATTATGAAAGTTTTAGGCGAACTTTTATCCTGCTAGCTACAAGTAAAACATCAATAATTGATTCATACTGGACAGAAGTTAGTAAATTCCACGGCTATTATTTTCAAACTCATGTACTGGTAGAGATGGGTGGGCAGTAGCATCTTCGTGATGACAAAACAACTCAAAATACCAAAACTGCGGTTTCCAACCCCCTTGCCTGGCGTGTCAACTACCTATGGAATTTGGAAAAACTAGAAAAAGCTATTTTTTTTAGGTGTCCTAACAGTATGATTGTCGTATGTGAGCTTTAATATCGCTTGTATAGTTTCAGTAAGTGTTTTATTGCATAAAATAAACTGGGCTGCTATATCTTAGTAGTCACGCCGGAAACTGTTCACGACTCCGTCATAAAGTAATAGAGCATGGCGAAACGAAAATAGTGCTAATCATATGGTATCGAGATCGGGTTTCGTAATTTCCTAACAAGGTCTCGTTTTCAACTTTATAGAGTCGTGGTAGCTAAAACTGCTAAGGTCTCGCTGTAAATTTCACAGTACGCTAGCAACCCGGATTCGAGTCTCACCGGCACCAATGAACTTGTTAATTACAATTTTAAGTGCTGATTTACAACGTATTCGGCGGTGAAGGAAAACATCGTAAGGAAACCTGCATGTCGGAGAAATAAGAAAAAAAGAATATTTCGAAGACGTGCAGTTCGCCAACACGCATTGAAGCAGCGCGGCGGACATTTCCTTGTCCTAAGACCCTCTCAGAAAGGACAAGAGGCCTATGCCCATTGGGACGTATATAGGCTGTAACTTTTTCAACTTTAAAACTATATAATAATGACGATAAACTGTGATATGATATCTTATTCTACGTATAGTAGCGGTGTTCCGGTGGGTATCGTAAGAGGCGACAGAGGGGAGGAAAAACGGGGACAAAATGGTAGCAGCGTCTTCCTAATAACAACTAAAAAATAAAAAAAAACTGCGGTTGCTAACCCGCCTGCCATGCGTGGCAACTATAGCAAATATCCTCACTATCTATTATGTAATCTATGTGGGAGGCGTTTGCTTAACAGACTGATAGACTGTAACAGTAACGGCGATGTCCTAGCAGCAATTGTGTAATTTACGACTTAACCATCAAAAGAGGTATAATATAATACTTTGCACACAACACTAGTACCAGTAGACACTCGACTACCTTATTTCGTGTTAAGAAAACTATATAGTGTTGCTATCTCTCTTAGTAACATAAAAGTTTTTCATATGACATTGAAACCTGTCCAAAGTGGTTGTAACAACATCCGCGAGATTCTTCCAGGCACCCAACCGTGCAAGGACTCGCGCTCACATTGAATAGCACATTGTTGTTAAGAATATTAGCATTTTCTCCGATCGTAATAAAGTTGATATCACATTAATCTTAAACCTTAGTTGATACTCTCGAAAGATCGCTGCGTATGCAGTTGCCTTTCATTGTTACTTAATTATATTGTAAAGTTTCCATATAACTTTATGGTGTTGTTTGGTGAATTGCGTGTTAAATAAGTATAGTTTGCTATGTTATCTCGATTATTTAAAGATTTTACTTATTTTTTATAATTACATTTTTTTGCGTACCACAATCCGTTTTACGCATATATTTTGGATAACTTTTTAAAATCCATTTTGCACTATTCACTGAATAAACTACTCTTTAGAAAACTCATTTAACGGCTTTGTATGTTAACGCTTATATTATATTGAATAATTTCTACTAGTAATACTTATTAAAAGTCATAAGTTTTTACCACCGGTTCGGAAAAAAGCTCAGTTGTAGTGACTTTTAAAATAATATTATTAAACATTTCTTTCTCTTTGTTACAAGTATATAGACAGATGGTAAATTAATAACAGCAATTTTTAGAATTAAAAGTAATATACTATAACGTAACAGTTAGCGAAATGTTTAGGGTTACAACTTTTCCGGATGGCCGCGGGCTAACGAATAACGTTACACTTTTTATATAAAAAAATTAAATACCTAAACATACAAATTTAAGCAAAAAAGGAAATAGAAATGATTAATATAAATTAACACGACATATTATGGACAAATGCAACACCGTACTTTTAGTTTTAAAGTGTACGTTTGTTATCTTTGATTTTAACAGTTGGCATTATGCATTTAATGATAAAATTTTAATACTTATAACGCAAAGTTGGACAAAAACCTAAACAAACAACATGCCGCGATTCGTTTGGATTTTGAATATAATTTGTTGAATTTTTTAGAAACCTCATTCTTTCTTACACTATTTTGTAGTCTTGTCCTTGTGAGTTCGTATTGCTCGAATAACACGTGCGAAAACTACGGTGTGAAAACGGCATTATGATCGAACGATCTTTTGTCTGTTCTATATATACTTATATATCTTTTAAAAAAATATATCTTTTTAACCGAAAAGTTCGCTTTTTTTTAATTGAACAGATTCGAACGTGTGCCTTGTTCTCTCGGTGCATTGTAAAATCTAATTAAATTTAAAAAAAATGCTATAAATTACCAAATACTTATATTATTTATAAGTCAGGAGTTGGATATGTTTCATTAATTTTTTTTAATGAAAAACAGAATAAAATGCGGACTCCTGACACAAACATAGTTATAGATTGGAGGGCATCGGGTGTGTCGTAATCCTTGTTCGCTCTCTTAATACAACCTATAAAGAGGAACTGTATAATATTTTACGTAAGCGGTCATTAGATAAAGCGCTTACGTTTACATTTAAAATATAATTAGCACCTAAACGTGTCAAGCAGCTTTAACCATTTTTAATACTTAGTTTAATTTAAATCCGAAATTTATAAGACTATATTTAAAAAGCAGCGCTTACGCTAATTTTGTGAAATGCTGTACTGCAAAATTTGTTTTGAAAGTGGTCATGGTCGAAATAACAACACTTGTGTATTTTTATGCTGTATCTCAGGAGGTGCATTAAAAAACCTACCCGTCGCGGCTTTGGATACTTCATTACTTTGGTATTTTTTTATAGAACACAGGTGACAAGCGAACACAGTCCACCTGATGGTATGTGGATACTGTGGCCTATATAGACATTTACATCTATCCTCGTTAAGAATCAAAATGCAGATGCGTCGTCACCCCTGAGGATTAAGATGGAACGCCTCATTTCTTGTAAAAAGAGTCTCCGGTTACACTACACACTACACTCACCATAGTGCTGCTATTTTAAGCTGGTATTCTGTCAGAGAGTGGTATACACCTGTCAAGTCGCATTCGTGATACATCCACAATACAGCTGTAGCATGGCTCCAGCACGTTGAAAATATCGCTATCTATCCCAAAGTCGATAAGATTTTTTGTCATTTCCCGTAGTCGCCTCTTTCCACACCCACCATGGGAAGAAATGTGACGATGGATCTTCTTGCGTTGCCACCACACGGCATTTGAATTTATTATTAGAAAAAAGTTTTTTTTGAAGTGAAAACTTCTTTAGCGGCGGTATGCACTTTTTTTGTAATGGGTAAAAAATGTTAAACTCGCGTCAGGTCACGTGTCCTGATCGAAAATTCGTAAGACGGACGGAGAGTAGACAGCCGGCGCGGCGTAGGAGAGGAAGTAAGTTAGGTTTAATTAATTTTCATTTATTAATTAATATAATTTTATTATTAAGATCAGGTTTCGATCGAGTCTACTGTACTGCTTGACGAAATTATTAATATAGATACATATGTACTTACACATTATAGATGTAATATTCGTAATATGTTTATACTTTATAGCATTAACCTATATTTTCATAACATCACAATAAACACATGTGCGGTGTAGGTTTACCAAACAAATAATTTCGAATTTCTCTCAACTATAAGAGTACGACGAGGCTGTAACTCGAGTACATACACCATTGGTTGTCGGTTCTTCGAGTTATATAACCGGCCCATTGCCACTTCAACTTCTATTCCGTTGAGCTATATCAGTTTCTCTGGTTCTACTACGAATGGCTTATTAGTCTATCACGCAGAGAAGCCCTGAACCGTAGCCAGCAATAGTAGGGACACCGGGGACTATAAGCCGTTATTTTTATGTCGTTACTCATGGAAGGATGTTTGCCATAGTTGCCACGCCTGGCAGGCATATTGTTAACCTTAGTTTTTATTTTCTTAGTTTTATTTGGATGACGCTACCGCCCATCTCATTGGTTTGCCTTTGTCGTTAATTACGACCTTGCGACATCCTCTGTACAACAGGGTGTAGTTAATATTTTTACACCGCCTTTACACTGTCTTTAATTATCAATTTAAGTTATTTTGGTGACTTATTCCTATAATATTTCTAGTTTAATCTAGTAATATCTAGGTTCGCTGAAACACTTTTATCTCGTTACACTTCTTTCATTAAGATGAACGACTTTGAAGTCTATTAATTCTCAGTTCTTTTAATTAACTCCTTAGTTAACATTGACCTGTGCCACAAATAGACTTGTGTAATTACGCAGCCGTGCAATCTACATACTCTTCAACGCGCTTAACGAGATACTTTAGCCTCCTACGGGAGTGCTGAGAGCATCATAAACAAGTGAAATAATAATAATATTACTGCATATTGGATTTAACGCACTTTATTTGTCATTATAATATATAAATTGTTCATAAAGACTACTTAATAAACTTATTACTGTTGAGAAAACAACCAAGACATGACATAAAAAACTCTATCTTAATCTCCTGCAAATAGAAGTTAGTCTGGATAGAAACTTTCCCCAAACCCGTGTCTTTTTTTTATGAAATTGACTATTGCAGCCCAGATACACCAATTTTTTCATTGTAAAATGCTTACGCATCGCCTCCCAGGCCAGGTCGGGAACATCTTCACCCACATTCGCGGCCTCAGTCCGTTATACGAAGGCCATTGGGTCATAAAAAACGTACACCCGGAAGCACCAGCATTCCCGGCTTCGGTGGTAGTTTAGGTCATCATAATAGCGACATGTTCCCCCCTGGCGGCCCGATTACCTTCGCATCAGCGATGTATCGCCGCCAGATTTCTAGAGGATAGGAGATAGTAGTAACAAATCAGTTTCGCCATATTGTTCAAAGTTCTTCACAATAGACATCTGCTGTTACTAATACACCGGATCACAGAAAGCTATAGTGAATTGCACCATTACTTTTCCATGGGTGAGCTTCGCTTTAGGGCGTTATTCCGGTATTTGACCCGGGTTACTGGGTTTTCGCTTGCATTTGTCATAGATAATCTAGTTTTCATCACAGGTCTCAATTCTGTCAAAATTCCCTCAACTCTGTCACGTCTCTCTACTATGCACATCAGTTAAAACATGAGAACTCATTCCTCGTTTTTTTGTTTTTTTGTTTTATTAGACCAATTTAACGCGTCAATATTGCGGACAAACTTGAGATTAAACCTTGACACTTTCCTTGTTTTTTTGTTAAGGATCGGCTTTCACTAATTCTTTTAATTGATCTTTATCTGCCTTAGTGTCTAATCTTCGTGTTTTTTTTATAGAAAAAGAGTCTAAATATAATAGTCAAATAAACACACAGTCTACTTGATTGTAAGTGGATGCTGTTGCCCATATATATATATATATCTATTTCTATCCTCAATTAAGAATCAAAATGCACGTGTTGTCGCCCTGAAGATTAAGATAGAATACCTTTTTTCTAGTAAAAAGGGACTTCGGTTCTCTACACTCTCCATATGAGTGGTCCTTCCTCGTTCGAACCGACCCATTAGTGCTACAACTATAAATAGCTGCAGCGTAACTCTACCACGTATATGTTCATTCTTCGAGTCGTTATTTAATTCATGAGGCATCTATTTCTCGAGTTCTTTTTTTTATTTGATATTACCAATTTGTTGCAAATGATTCAGTATTGTGGGTAAGCTAACGTCAAACCGTGCCTTCCACCATTACTTTTAATTTGTCGTTATCCTTAATGTGTGTTACTTTAAGTAACAAAATTTCCACTACTAAAGCGATTAAACCAAAAACGCAAAGTGGGTTCATTAGTCATAACTTCTCCATACTCAGCAATTGATACTGCTAGCTGTATCTGCTGCGTTTTTAGCTAAAACACTGAATGTTAAAACAATTAATAGTGAAGGAATAGAATGTCATAATTTAATTATGAATCTTAGACCTACAGGGTCTAAGATTCGTAATTAGTTTTAATTAAAAGTGGAACCGCAACTTCTAACTTTAAATTATACTAGATCTCTATACATTTCAGACCGAAACACATCAGTGCATGTACTATATCCGGTAGAAATGTATTAGAATGGTACTTACCCAGTCGGACGTTGCATGGAATTGGTACACCTAGGCAGGAAAGAAAATTAATGTTGGCAACAAAATATTACTGACAGATTGACTAAATAAGCTGTGAATTTAGGGTCTCCGGTTCTCTACACTCATCATACGAAACACAGCAGCGTTAAGCTGCTATTTACGCTGGTATTCTGTGAGAGCATGGTCCTTCCCCGGTCGAGCCGACCCATTCGTGCTACAACTAACTACTAATATAGCTGCAGCATGGCTCTACCATGTAAAGGTGGACTGTGTGCTCGTTTCTCACCCTTATCCTATAAAAAAAAGTTACAGTCTATATACGTCCCACTGCTGGGTTCAGGCTTTAGGCCTCCTCCCATTTATGAGAGGGTTTTAGCCAACTTTACATGTCTTCGAAATATTTTTTCTTATTTCTCACACATTGAGGTTTCCTCACGATGTTTTCCTTCACAGCCGAGCACGTCGTAAACCAGCACTTAAATTTGTAATTAACAATTTCATTGGTGCCAACGAAGATCGAACCAGGGTTGCTCGTGTACTGTGAAATTTACAGCGAACGCTACCACGGCCACCAATTTTATATTTTATTCATATAATGACTTACGGTTGAATCTCTACTCCTGAGCTACCACTAGTATTTATAATTTATCAAACATGCTCATTTGGCAAGGATGGTTCCTTCATCACTATGAAGCACCAAAGAAGTATCATTAATTTACAATTTCGGTAGTGGACGACTACTCGTAGTAGGATTGCCTCGTACCATACAGTAATAATAAACGTGTGTACAGTACCACTGTTATGTGTTGCTGCTGTGTATGATCATTCTTTGAAAAGTGGGTTTAGCTTTTCAGAATTTTCTACAATTAGTAGATCGCCAAAAACTCCAATTGCCATTTGAACGTGTTTATTGGGCTATGTCAGTTAACTTTTCTGCTTCAAAGTTTTTCGACGGATACGACAACAACGTCATTATAACCCGTCACAAGTCCACTGCTAAAGATAAGCCTCCCCCAAGGAACGTCACAAAGCACACATCATACGTCGACTTCCTGCAACTCGCACCATGTCGCCACTCCACTTGGGGGGGAGGGGTGCCCTACACTTTGTTTACAGTAGTAGTAATAGTAGTAATAGGATAAATCTATGGTTTTGCGAAATTCTTTGAACACAAATGTAACTTTTAAAAGATATTTATCGTCATTACGAAGAAAAACAATACTTGACCTAACCAAAACGGGTTCTCGTACGAGTACAAACGTTTCGCATCTCCAGCACATCAATGTCACGGCGCTATTGAATTCTGTTAGCCTGTAGGCTGAATGATCGCGCGCAAACGTCTACGAATACCGTTACCTCTGTCAGAGGTTTTGTATTGAATCCACGGAGCTTACTCGCTGTAACGGTGTAAGTAGCGGCTCGTTACTATTGTATAGTTACTAAGGCTGTTGCGGTTAAGTCTTTGACAACGCTGAGACGCCTAATATTTATTGCTTCGTAATTTTCATCTTATTATATATAATTTTAACCAATTTCAAATAAGGAGAATATTCTATAGAGACTTCTCCTTTATTAGATTTGGTATTATTAAAATTTGTATTGGTATCAAGTATATTTAACGCGTATATATCTAAATATTTATTAATCGTGAAGGGAAACTTTGTACCCCCTTTAAGCATTTTGCGCGCACGGTGGAATGAGATTTAGCCTAATTCAAATTTATTTGGAGGAGGATTACAGCAAGCTAAACTTTATATATAATATGTGTTGCAGATACATTAAATAAAATAAAATAAAATAAAACATTTAATTATACTTATATTCATACTGCCAAATGTCTCTAGAGTAACAAAATCATAGGTGTGTTATTGCTCTTAGACCAATATCAAAATATTTCATTGTCTGTGATCAAACAGTCGCACAGAGTAAAGATTGTCGCCAAAGAATTTTAATATGTTGCCAACAAATAATTACTGACAGGTTTCGTCAAATTATTGCACGCCTCATAACGCGAAGCGTTATTAGGTAGTGATGTACTCTCGACACGTCAAGGTCAAACAATTTTGTGTTCTTAAAATGCCTCTATCGTAACCATATTGTAGTTATACGATAATATGAGTAGCCGCATATTAAGAAAACACTTTAATCCAGCTTATTTTTTTTAAATCATTTTATATTGCTACTTTGAAAAAAAATGGTCTGTAAATATTTTACGTAGTCGTCCGGATGTTGATTTTGTATGTGGGCACGATAACTCCTGAAATAAGTGACGTATCGAGACCGAATTTTTTTTAATTAGCCTCAGAATTACATAAACTGGTTCTCGATTTCATATCAATAGCCTAGTACGCGTAGTTTGTTAATAAAATTATTTTCAACTTTTATAAGTTTTATTGCTATTAAAAATGCAAATGCGCTTTCATATTTTTTTAGCCCTTGATAGTAGACAAAGTACAAATGAATCATAGGTACAGCCTATATCGATTTTATACTTTGTGTAGGTAATCGATTTATTTTGGTAAACATTATAATTTTTTTTCCCTGTAGGTGGATATAATTGTCTCTGTTAAATAATAGAGCGCTAAATTTAAAACACGTAAATAGTATATTTTAGAACTCAGGAATACACTTTATTTATTTCATCAAATTTAAATGAAACGTGCTGGTACTGGTCTATGAGGCGTGCACTTTTGGATTTTCCAAACTATTTATATAATTCAATTGAAAAACCTATTTGCATAATTTTACTTTGTCTGTTTCAATATTTATTATACTCAACAGCCTTTTAATTTTATTAGATGTAGTTTTAATTTTATTGCTTAAAGGATTAAAGATAAAGTTACAGGGTATACGTGCCGGAGAGAGTTTTAGGGCAAGGTCCGCCGCGCTCCCCCAATGCGTGTTGGCGAACTTCTCATGTCTTCGAAATATTTTTTCTTATTTCTCAGACATGCCGGTTTCCTCACGATATTTTCCTTCACCGCCGAACACGTAAATCAGCACTTAAAATTGCGGTTAACAATTTCATTGATTCTGGCGGGGATCGAACGGTTAGTTTCAAATTAAATATTATATAAAAATTAAATACTTTTAAATATTTCTTACATATTTTTATATATGATCTTTTGTTATAAAGTTCAAACAACCTTCGTCTACTTTTATGGATTCTTACTGTCGCCCATTGATAAATTGATTTACGAGTAATAGGAACCGTAATCATGCCTGGCAAGCGAATAGAGAATCAACTGTGGTTATACCGCCATCTATCGGAAACTGTAAGATCTTTCTGACATATCTCATAGCCGCCTCTTACAACAGTCACAGGGTGTAATGGAGTAATGGATTCACTTACGCCGCCACCTTATGTATCACTTCAAGTTAACAATATTATGGTGAATGATAGTAAATTTTTCATTATTAAAATTGGAATTGAACACTATGAGTTATGTTTTTTTGTTTAATTATTATATTTATTATAACAACAGTAATTTACAAATACTGTGTTTAATTTTATTCAGATTATTTTAGAAATGTATGTTTTTATGTATATCTGATGTCTGATGCCTGCGCTTGGGTCGTTGTTCGTAAAAGTATTGATTTTGCCTGCGGCCGAGAATAAAACTCGAGTAGTGAGCCAATATTATGAATTGATATTATCGATTCTTAAGACGTGGAATGATTTCTTCATTGGTATAACTATGGACGTATCTACAATGGTCATTGCCACTAGTAGACAAATATTGTTTTTAAACAACACTGATTTTGTATGTTATAATATGACCAATCATAATCTCGTCGTCTAAATAGTTACATTAATAACTTCATCGCCATATTTTGACACCTTTACTTCACCCTTAGGGATAATTTTTTTTCACCAATTTGTATAGGACCACCCTTTGAAGTATAAACGATTAAATAAAAACTGACTCGTCAAAATCAGTTCACAATAATTGTAACATACATACAAAAAGCATACAGTTGTGTTGAAAACATCCTCTAAGTTCGCTAAAAGCACTGTATAAATTTGTAACAGTGCGGTTAGCCAACCTGCAACGTATGACAAAAAAGTTATAATTAAGGCAATAATCCGAATAAAATTAGAAAGTAGCTAGATATAAATTATAATACCAAGTATAGTAAAATATGTATAAAAAACCATATCCGATCCGTGATCTTATCGGGTCCTTTTAGGTATCGTAATATGAATCTGCTCATGTAATCTATTTCATAAATAACATAGTTATTCCTTAATTTTTTTAATGAAACGGTGGAATTTATAAGGCAATATGGCATGGTTCGGTCGGCTGTCGGGTAACAAAACCGCGACTCATTCAAAGATACCGTCGCTGACGACCGCGTTGCTAGATATTAAATGTTTACAAAACTTTAAGCAAATTGTACAAGAAACATGTTAATAATATGATGATTTTTGGTATTGTCATTACGTTACCTGTGTGTCCTTTTCGGTTCGTACAGGGAAAAAACCAATAAATTTTACCTAGCATCGGTCAATATGGTTATATTTAACATAAACTAACATCATCAAAATTTTCTCATTTACATCGTTAATTAAGAGCATCTATTTTGTATTAAATCTTTCCATGTACATAAAATAAGGGTTTTTATATAATTTAGGTGCATAGCATAAAGAAAAATTTGGGAAAACAAAAGGTGTACACCCCAAAACCCCAAACGCTCAAGTAATATTTTAAAAGGATTACAGAAGTGATTTTCGAAAGGAACCAGCTCTACATAGTTCTGAAGATTGAAAAAAAAATTGAGTCGTTTTGTTAAGTAGTTCTCGAGATATCTTGTAGGTACACAGATAATTTATGAACCACGTACTAAAGAACATCCACAATATTTTTTTTTATTTCATATTAATACGTGTTGTTGAATTAAAAAACGCATCAGACTTTTTCATCAGTGTTTCTTCTTTCTATGTGTTTTCCATAACATATTAGTGTGATGTTAAATAATAAACACGACTTGTGTTGTGTGATGTGAGTGAAACAAGTGATTTAAGAAATTCGACAGTAAAGTCCTACCTCAAGTTCGAGGTGTGCAATAATAATAATTATTATAACTATTGTACACTATAAAAATTTACAGAAATAAAATAAAGTGCATAAAGCACCCGAAACGTCGGGAATTAAAAAGTTAAATTAAACGCGATAGAATCCGTAAAATTAGTTTCATTTAAAGAAAGTGTATTAAATCAGTTTGTACTTAATGGGCGGCATTATCGTTCAAAGCGATCTCTTCCAGGCTACCTTTGGCAAAGAACAACGGCTCTCAAAATAAATCAGCTTTCTAAAAGATTTAATAACTAATGGTTTCTATTTTATTTTTCAGGTAAGACAATGTCTTCTAAACGGGTGACACATTTAGCAAGAAGAAGGTATGTCCTAGAGTAATCTATCAAAAACTCTTCATCGTTCTTTTTGACAGAAAATAGGTCGTGTATTCCGAGCGACGTTACAAATTCATCTTACTTGCAAGCTTGTAATAATTTACACGACTGTACACACACGTTGCGACTATATGTTTGTTTGACTGCGCTTTAAATACATGAACCTGCCCTCGGAGCGTTGGACAAATAGCCGGTCATCCACCCCGGCAATGGTTACTTAATGTTCAACGAATTAGTCACAGTTCAAACCAAATATTTGCTTTGTGGTTGGCATATGATGTGGCCGTATGTTTTTGGTTTTAACCATGGTATTAACAAAAATCAAACATTGACTTTAACATAGAATTAGTCACTGTTCATATTATCGCAAAAAATATTGTATCATAACCAAAAATATATTTTGTGTGCCTTAAATGTGTCACGTTCTGATTAGCATATAAATTTACGTCACGTACATTGTTACGCATTTGAAACTTCTTAACACGTTCAATACATTATTCTACAAGTACATCTCGGTGATGTTGACAGTGTAGAGGGAAGTGGTTCGATGGAATATCAATAAGCCAATCGAATTGACTTTCAGATCCGAAATAGCATGTTTACGTGGAGAACGGGCTGCTTGCCAACGGACAGTTCAAGCCGTACTATTTTGTTTTGGCACATTTTTTCCTCTTACACCTCGTCGGTGTTGTTCGCTTCATTTGCATTCAGATCTTTTGTGTATACTAAAGCTATTTACGTGATAACAACTGTCATTGTAAACTTGATTTGCAAATTTTTATTAATCACAGTAAGACATCTCTCAGCGGGAATTTTTGCGTGTCTGTGCAATATACAATTTTAATATACAAGTTCATTTAAGTAATCTAATCCCTCTCACGCAATGGTATCTGTCTAAAATTATATTCATCATCATTACAGCCCTTCACAAGTTCACCCCTGAACATAGGCTTCCCCCAAGGAATATCAGAAAGCACGGTCCTGAGCCACTTGCATCCATTGACTCGTCAGCCTATACTTCACCTACCGGTACGGGGCTGCCATTCGAGAACCTGTTTTCCCCATCGGTGGTCAGTTCTTCGAGTTATATGGCTGGCCCATTGCCACTTCAGGTTACTGATCCGTTGGGCTATGTCGGTCACTCTGGTTCTACTGTGGATATCCTCATTTCTAAGTTTATCACGTAAAGAAACCCCGAGCATAGCCCTCTCCATTGCTCGCTGAGCGACCTTGATCATCCTCATACAGCCAGCAGTGAAGGACCGCGTCTCAGATCCATAAGTCATCACTGGCAAGACGCACTGGTTGTACAATCTCGTTTTCAGGTTTTGAGGTATACGTGACGAATGATGACGAAGATGTGTCATAATTTTCCGAACACTGCCCAGCCGAGTTGAATCCATTGATTGACCTCGGTCGAAGTTGGACTTATCCAGTTGACTATTTGTCCCAGGTAAAAATACTCGTCAACAACTTCGAGCTTAGTGCTCCCAACAACTACCGGCATAGGCGTGACATGGACATGATCTTTATTTGTCCATATTCATCTTAAGATCTATCCGTTTGGAAACAATATTAAGATCATTGAGCATATTGCTTAGGTCTTCCAGCGACGTCATAAGGACTATATCATTGGCAAATAGAAGATGTGTGATGTAGTCGCCATTGATGTTAATACCGTATCCTTTCCAGTCCAGTAGCTTGAAAACGTCTTCCAATGCAGCGGTGAAGAGCTTCGTGGATATAACGTCACACTGTCTTACACCTCTCTGCAGTTGGATAGCCGTACTGTACAAACACTTCAGCACTTCGATATGCCGACAGTAAACGTGGCACCGTTGAAGGGACTGTAGCACCGCCCAAATTTCGACGGAATCAAAGGCTTTTTCATAGTCCACATATGCAAGACAAAGTGGCAGATTGTACTCTTCCTGTCTTCTGTACAATTTGCCGAAGGGTATGTATGTGCTCTATGGTACTAAAGACTTTTGGGAAACTGGCTTGTTCGGGAGACTGGAAGTCGTCGATTCGTAATGACTCGAAACCAGCACGTAGACGCGGCTCAGAAAGGAAATATGTCTGTAGTTCTTCAAGAGAGCGTTGTCGGCTTTCTTGAAGAACAAGACCACCGCACTTCTGCTCCACGCCCCCCAGAGTAGTGCCACCATTGAGGAGGGAATTAAAAAGCTTCGGAAGGACTTCAAGTACCGGTTTTCCACCCGCTTTTAGAAGCTCTGCTGTAATTCCATCCTCGCCTGAGGACTTGCCATTTTTTAGGTGCTGGAGCTTCTAATCTCGCTCAGACTGACGTCCTGGATATCATCGGAACAGTGAGTGTGTTCGGAACACCGGAACAGACTTGCTCTTGTATCGTTACTCACACTTGCGTGTGGCTCCAACAATGACGAGTACAGCTGCCCATGGAACCTTTCAATCTCACTTAAAATCTCAGGTGTCCCGGTAACGATTCTGCCACATTAAGTCTTCAGCTTTGACAGTTGGCTCTTTCTGACAGACAGATATATTTTAGAGGAATGCATGGCTTTAGAGATATCCTCATACATTTCCTCCTCCTCCTCATCCGGATGCGCCGAGGTTGGTGCGTAAACCTGAATGACCTTCAACGAATACCGTTGGTGATTCTGAGTATAAGGTACGCAACCCTCATCGACACACTCACAATCTTTACAACGTTGTTAACGGCAGACTTGTGGCCGATAAATCAGACATCTCCTTGGGGTAGATGGTCGCCCTCCCGGTCATAGAACATGTTGCCAGATTCGAGGATTTCAGTGACTTCCCCCTCTGTTCGAACCTCAGATAATCCTATAATAATCTTAGGTGGCAACCGAACCTCCACCGGAGATTCTTAGCACCCCTGCCATGCCGTTACCATGTTCGCCACCGTAGCCAGGAACAGCGGGGACGCCAGGGACTGGGGGCCGTCTTTTCGTAACTCTCATCATGAGGGGATGTTTGCCATAGTTGCCATGTTTGGCGAGCGTGTTGGCAATGGCAGTTTTTTTATTGTACTATTGCTGTTATCAGAAAGATGCTGCTGCCCATCTCCTGCCTATTTCCCACTGTCGCCTCTTACGACACCCACGGGAAGATATAGGATTGCGGATATTCTTAATCGCCACCACACGGTTTACACTTATATTGAATAAAAGTAATTAATTATTGATTACCTTTTGGTAAACAGTTTCATGTCTATGTTAATGACACTAGACAATTGACAATTGTTCTGTTATCAGAGTTATATACTTACGTACAACACAACATCTGTCTCATATCGTTACATACATAGATCTTCGGTTACGATAACGTAATTATGCGTTGTTGTTTTTTTTGTTTCTTTAATCGTGCTTCGAATGTCCCTTTGCTGCTATTCAATTAGGTAATTATATTAGCAGCGCGTGCCACTATAGTGGACATATGCTTTATTACTTATGTAACAGTCTTGCAAGATAAATTGCTCTTGTTCATTATCTTTCATCTTTAACATAAATATTCATTCAAGCATGGTGTTCTAATAAATTAATTATTTCAAAGTTCAAAGTCGGCATTTAGTTCCCTCAGTTATGATAACTAGATGTAGATGGCTTTTTAAAGTATTTGATGTGATATAGTTGAGTTTTTACATTATATCCGAAACTCGGTCCAAGCGACCTAATCGTTTATGGATTAACCTTTAAGATTTTCTGATTGAAATTCTAAATGAATAATGCCATTATGTCTCCATTAGTAACGGCACTGGCAGTAAATGGCACAAAAATTGTGAATAGGCGTCCTAAACAAAATGATTATCTTTGTTCTAAACACTTCACAGACGACTGTTTTATTGGACATGAGAAACGCACCACTTTGAAAAAGTGCAGTACCTACCCACAATATTTTCTGGTAGTACCAGTACCAGTAAGTATAAAAGTATTAGATTATTATTTCGAATGTATTTTTATTTCTTCTCTCCTTATTTTCCTGCAGATTCAAGGGCCATAGCCAAATGTAGAAAGGTCGCCTGATTTGTTAAATCTGTATAATTATTATGACCAATTTATTGTATCAGGGGAATAAATTTATATTGGAACTACAAAATTATTAATGTCCTTAGTGAGTTTATATTAATGTATATTAATATATATTGTATCTAATGTATATTATTATAATAATAGTATATTATTGACCTTGTCGTGGCGGGGGGACAGGGGGTAGTTAGTAGCCGTGGCTTAGTAACACATGGTAAACGTAGGGCGACTCACATGGCTAGCCCGAAGTAAAGGGCTGACCCAAGGTGGCCACTCTGAGTGGACTAGTCCAGCCCTTGGATGTGTGTTAGTGAGCTGCGGCTAGAGGAGAGTCCTATCTCTATATCACTGCAGCCGAGGTGTAGTCACCAGGGAAGAGGATTGTTGGTATGGTAATGAGCCACTCTACTATCCTCCGTGACTTTGGCTGGACTTGGTGCTTCCGAGTGCTCGTTTTTTCTTGGCTCCATGACCACATATCGGGCTCAGGAAGTCGGGGACGGAAGTCCCCAACTAAGGAGGGGTCCTCGCTGGTGGGGCTGCGGATGTGCTTGAGAACGTTCCGTTGCCCTGTCAATGTGTGGTGAAGGTGAAACATCATGGGGTTTTAGTAGGTGCAAGTCCGACATAATCCGTTCTTGCATCCGCAATGCAGCTATGCGAAGATGCCTTCGCATATCTGCATTGCGGATGCATCTCACTTGAAACCCGGAACACAATTCGTTCTGTAGTTACGAATAAAAACGAGGATAGATCGACGAAGCGTCGGTATTAATTGACACATTTATTTATTGTATGACATTATATTAACATGATACATAAGTAGAATGGACGTTACGGGTAGGCCTGGGTATAGAATTCTTGTCGATATATTTTGTCACACTGTCTTATCTCTATTATTAGTTCCATGGACGTTCACTTCTGCTGTCAGCGCCAAAATCAAATCGCCTCATTAACATTATGTCACGGTGTATAGCCAGTTAGAGGTCAGTACAGCTGACGTCTTCTTGAAAAAGCCTACGTCCAATTGAGAACTTGAAAATTCATTTATGTTTTGTAATATAAATGTAGATCTATCAGTTTGTCATAAGTGGGAAAGATATGCAAAAAAGATAAGGTAATATATGTAATCAAGCTAGATTGTTTTCGTTTCTAGCCTGTTGATAACCTGGGTAACTGCTAAAGAGGTCACACGGCTCATCCGATAAATATCTTAAAAGCCCGGCAGCCATCTTTATGAAACCAGTTTATCTTTAATTTTTATCTACGTTTGTTTATACAGCCACGGCGGCAGTCCGCTCATGGCGATAACCACCTACAGTTTTTGCGATATACGCAAATCATTTATGAATAAATATTAAAAAAAAATATCCCAAGCAGCGTTATCTATAATATACCTACAATAATATTTTGAAATATTGTTAATCTCGAAATAAATAAAAACAATACGAATGAGTGAGGTATGTATAAGAATATTGTTCAATGAGTCTCAGTATTGTTGTTACAATTATTGTAAGTTATTTTCTAATATGTACTATTTTTTATAAATTAATGTTAAAAGGGAAATAACTTTTTTAGAGTGAATAAATTTTTATGACTGAGGATCTTCCCGGAGCACCGCCATACCTTTTAAGGTAGTTACTAATTATCCCAAAACCGTATTGTAAGTGAGCGATCAAAACGCTTAGTGAGTCTGAATTACAAACCAAAACGTTTTTGTATAAATTTTAAAACAAGTCTCATTAAAAAAATATTAATCTGCAGACACAAGTATTAGTTAGATACTAGAGGAGAGAAATTGCTATTTTGAAATTTCTAGTACATTTAAAAAAAACGCCAAAGTGCGAGTCGGACTCGCGCACCGAGGGTTCCGAACAAATCCGTAGGTATATAAGTTTAAAATTATTGAAAATATTTTTATTATATGATGTAACTAAAAATTTATGCTTTTCGCAATTTTTCCTTTATCTGTATCCTTTATCCTGTATCTATAAACGTTGCTTCGTACCAAATTTTAAGATCCTGAGTTCACGAGAAGTACCCTGTAGGTTTTGATTCCCTTGCGAAAGTCGAAAATTTGCGGCATAAACGGCTGTATCTTTTGATTGCGTTGGCTATTTGGTAGTTTGATTTTTTCATAGCTCCAAGGGACAGTAACCTTGAGTATTTGGTATGAATTTCAGCTTAATACCTCTACGCGTTCCTGAGAAAAAGGGTCTTGACAGACAGACAGACAGACGGACAACAAAGTGATTCTATAAGGGTTCTGTTTTTTCCTTTTGGGGTACGGAACCCTAAAAAAACGTTACCACCACACTAGGATTTTCTCCTGTATCGTGGAGACAGTTTACTAACATAAATTGCACGAGGTCAAACTTCCAGACCCGGAACAATTATTTGAATACTTATTCCGTGCGGGATTCGAACCCTATTACTTAATATGTATTTTTATTAAAAACATAATCTAACAACTTTGTTTATATTATTATTTAGTGTAACTACTTGTGTTATTTAGTGTGACAATTACTATTAAGTGTGGCTACTTGTTAGCTGTCTACCTAGTAATTTTGTACAGTTTAAATTTAATTTCAAGTGGAACATTATAAAATGTAATTTATATGATTTCCCAGATCTTCTGTGTAAAGAACTTATATGGATTGTATTAGAGGTCAAACAGGACGTATGATTCAATACATTGAGAATGACGAGCACGTTGCTATCAGTGTCAGATGTGCTGTGATAGCCGGATGCGCTAAGACGCGCGGCAGGTCTTAGGTTACCTCATAAGTGTTGCATTGACGTCAGCAGATATCTCGTCATTCGACCACTGCCACAAATGACTTTCAACTCATTCCTTTTAAATTTACATAAAATAGTTATTGATATTAGGCATACTATTAATATTCCTTTCTCTTGTAATATAAAACCTAAAAAAATATGTTAAATTTCATAGGTGAACCTCATTATGCTAGCGGTGTAAAGGTCTATATTGTGCTATTATATACTTTTCTACGCCTGTAGTTTAATGCTACTGCGTAAAAATTCCAAAATCTAACACCACAGATAACCAAATGAAATCAGACGTACAATAATCTTATTTCAATAACTCAAATACTTGGCATCGCAAGTCAATGTGTGTATATAAAAGTTGTTTTGTCAAGGTAGACCGTTATGCATAGTGTACTCAGGAAACGATCTGACAACTATAAATTATCGGTATTTGACTTAAAAAATAGAAATGAATGAAGCGTAAACAAAAACAAGTAATAACGTTTATGGTTAAATTAGTAACCGGGTATAAGATTTTTCAAAACTTGGCCGCCTTTTCTGCCGACTTCCAAAAAGGAGACGGTACTCAATTCGTCTGTTTTTTTTTATGTGTGTTACCTCATAACTCTTTTCTGGGTGAACCGATTTCGATGATTCTTTTTTTTTTATTAGAAAGCTGGTACTTCTCGTGTGGTCCCATATGAATTCGATCAAGGTCATATCAATGGTTTTTGAGTTATTCTTAATGACTTATATTAAAGTCGGTAGTACAAAACTTTTAATTTTTAATTATTCACATTTATGATTTTCGTGGGATAATATACTACCGTGGAGCATCTGAACTTCGTCCGCAGCTAAATTTGTTGAACAAAGATGCCTTGACATGCTCATTTGTATCCCTATTTTTGATTTTGTAAATAGGTCGTGAAGGCAACATTTTTAGTACAAGGACTTCGGCCTTGTGGCCTTAAAAGAGTTGTTTGTACGCCTTTTGGGCCACACTCGCTAACCGTTTTGTTTATAAGTGTTTGTTCTAGTTACGTAATCTGCGATAACATACTTCGCCCTTCTCTTAATAGTATCATCACCCATTTTATCACGCTGTTTTATTTTGGCATCTTTTAAGTCACATTCATTGTCTACTTAGTAAGACTTACTATTTTGATCGTTGACATAATACCAACTCTGAAGTTTTGCTTCACTGAATAAAAATATTTATTAGAAAAAGAAAACTGACGTTTATTTAATATTAGCATATTACATATTAACAATAATATTTTTTTATTATATTGTTGAGGTTGATGCGTCAACAACGTTAAAGAACGAAACGATCCGAATGGTTCTTCATAGTAAGTTGCCACTTCTGGATTTTGCAATTCGAGCTGTTTTATAACTTTCTAATGCGGTGTAATTGTATATGGATACCCCTCAACTACACTTTGTTTTTAATGTTTAGATTTTTAATTCACCTGTCACTATATTGAATCACACTCTAATTCTAGTCAGATACATCACAGCAGAGACGTCACTTGGTTGAAGTGTTCTAATATTCTGCTCTTCTTGTTGGAGAGTTTAAAGAGAACTAGCCACAAACAAGGAAATTAATTGACTATTACCCGGATTTATGTTCATCTATGTTAACTATGCCAAACAAGTTTTGCAAACTTGTGTCAACTGTCACTTGCCCTGGTTTCTTCGCGAAACGACTTGGTACTTTACAGCTCTCGTATTTTTTTATTTTTTCGTTGCGAAATAAATGCAAAGTCGTTTTATATGCTATAAATACCCAGCTGTGGCGATTTATATTAAGTGCTCTTAAAACCAACCCACGTGGCTTGAGATCACTTCTCTAAAACAGGTTTTCTTACCTATTTGTTATTATTGGCCAAGATTTCATCTGTTTTTAAAATGTACTAATATATTTAAAATATATCGTATGAAATGACTAAACTTTTAATTTCTTCAAACAAACTCTGTTTTATAAAATTGTTTTGCAGTAATGAACTGTAGAATTATACGAATTCCTAATTTCCTAGGTTGGTTTAATTTTATGTAATAATTTCAAAGTAGTGCTTAACCTACTTAAAATCGAGCTTGACAGTGTGGCTTCCGCGCCTTACTAGTTAAATTCTTCTTACTCAATAAAGCAAACTACTGGTTACTTACCAACTACATACATTTGTCGTTTCTAATTGCTTAAGCCTTAGGGTGATTCCTCAATGAAGAGCGTCCCGCTTGCATAATAAACACTCGCTCGTCTATTAGTGTCATTAGTTACCACCGCTAAAAATGTTAGACAAAGTTTTACTAGAATCAATGCCTCGGTACTGTATCATATCATTATTCTGTACCGGAGTCTCTTCTGGTTCTCGTTCAAAAAGGTGAAATTGTGTGTTAACGGACATGAGCAGAGCAGTAATCATTTCTTGCTCTATATTATCCTTTCAATAAGTCTAATGTTAAAGTTTACTACACTAATTTACAAATAATTATAGTGCACAAGTAATCATTCATTCAAGACTGATGCTAGTAACATTAATAATCTGATATATATTCTATGATGAAAAATATAGTCTTATTTTAATTTATAACCTAAAAATTAGAATGACGAAACGCTGACTCTGATTTTGTTTTTGGTGACGGTATCCTGCAACCATTTCCTCTTTTGTGCACTAAACTGACTGGTTAACGTAATCTGTCACCATTAATTGCGTCACAACATTTGTTTGCGAAATGGTAAACGGCGTAATACCACTGGCGATGATGTCATCTTTGTTGTCATTTATATTTTACAAGTTAGGATAACCAAAACTTGAATACGGTTTCCTTATTTGAATTTTTAATTCGCCGCCATATAACTTTCTGGTTGTCCGCTTGTGATATATTAATACTACTTTCTCTCATTTATTTCCTTACTTTTTATAGTGAATTAACTGCTGCCTTATGACACGGCTGATTAGCATTCGTCGTTGCGTCTACCCGTTCTATGTTAATTTGTAGTCTAAAATTTGCTTTTAAACCATTTCACTTTACTTGGGTTGAATACTCTTGTTACTGATTTTTAAAAAAGTTTCCTCAATGTTCATTTGTTTATAACCTATTAAAGTGTTAAGAGCTAGTCATGTAATATATTTGATAAAGAAAAGTAATGATTGAAATATTACTGCTAGCTTTAATTTATTATCTTGATGACCTTCGTCATTGGCAACGCTTGTTTTAAATTTTTCTCGCCCGCCCAAATAAAATCGTAATTATTTTTATTTGTATATGTATATACAACATAAAACCTTACCGTACTGACTTATTTGATAAGACTTAAAAGTTGAAACGAAAACGTTGGAAATAAAGGAGTTGAAACATTTTAATACGCTAGTGCGCAATACACACACAATTATTGTCTTTTTTTTATTCCCACGCATTCAGTATCACGCACTACACGTAGTACATTCCTTTCTCGCTTGCTCGCAATATTAAGTAATCAGTCTATCTCTTTCGTCTGATAGCGGCGACAGGCCGTCTGGAGCATTATGTGACAGCCGTGCTGCAAAAGGAAACTCATGTGTGAATAGATACTAGGTTCATTTTCGTTCACAGTTTTTCGCTTGTAGTATTCCCCTAATACTTGGGTCGCTCGTTAGTTACCTGAGAGACCTTGAAATATAGTAAATAGACTATCGATCTCATATTAGATATCTTCCAATTTATTTATTACGTTGATTTTAATATCTAGTTATCACGATAGTAGTAAATTACCAAACATTAATTGTTATGTAATACCTACTGTTGAAGAATTCATTTCGCTTCTTTTAAGTACCTAAAGCTGGTTTTTTCTACTTTTGCATTATGCACATAATATCTCGTAAGTTTTGTTAACGTACCTACATAATAACATAATATGCAGTATTTGTGCTTATACAACTTTACCCCGGCTACTTCTAAGTAACAATTTTTTTTTTACTTTATGCTGGAGTCGCAAAAGAGTAGGAGAGAGGCACCTACAAACAAATGGACTTTTACGGACTAATGGTGACGAATAAGAATAGTAATTTTTATCTCAGTAGCAGTTGGAAAATTTTGCGAACGGGATGTATGCATCCTGATGTAAGATGTTTTTAAAAGTAAGTACGTCTTTTATCCTGATGGCAAATTATTATAAGAATTAAATGAAAAAGAAAAAGAAAAGATTTTCGTAATTTTGAATGAGCGGCTTTTAAAAGCAATGTTGGAGTAATTGTGTGTTTAGGTTCACACAGAATAATGAAATCTGATCGATGCTCCCGCGCAGAGGAACGTGCCAGGCAATCCATTAGGATCTTATTGTTTTCTATAACGCGCCAAGATACGCTGAGCTGACAGACAGATGGTCTAAGGAAAACGTGTCTGCCATGACTAACTGTGCAGAACGATTTTTTTTTATATTGCATGAAATATTCCTATCTTTGAATATCCTTTCATTGAATATAAATTGGCTAAAATGAGTTTGTTTGCTGAACATGACATGGGAGCAATAATTATTATACTATTATTTTGGACTTTTTTGCAACTTAACTTATTACATTAATTTAATAAGCGTTACGCAATAACATTTACTGGGTGGTTGGAATCATTTTCTGCCTAGAAGTTGCTCTGGGTTGGTACCACTTCCTTGCAGATTTCTGCCTGCTATAGGAGTATGCTCGGCTTTTCTCTGCGTGATAGACTTCGTAATGGGGATATCCGCAACAGAACCAGAGTAATCGACATAGTGGCAATGTGTCGAAGAACTGATAACCGTTGGCGAAAAAAGCTTTTCGAATAGCAGCCATGAACCGGTGAGCTAAATGTAGGGTGAACTAGATGGAGTGACGACCCGATAAGCCATGGCTTGCAGAATGTCGATGGATTCAGGTGGCTCAGGACAGTTTATGGTGTTCCTTAGGGGAGATCTATGAAACAATGTACCTACAGCAGTGGAGCAGTATAATGTGTTGGATCATAAATGGATTATAGCAATTCTACAAACCGTTTTTGCATAAGTGCAAAATTAAAAATACAAAATGTTTTGTAATAATAACAACAGTATGCTCATTACTAGCTTGGCCTTGTTTATCTCACATGGTAACCGCAGGGAAGATGAGTAATTGTGGTTTTATGATTTATTATTGCGGTGTGATTGCTGTCAGATGCATATTTAATGTGTCAGTTGTCGCTGTGGCACTATTAAAATATCAACATTATATGCAAGTGTAGGCACGTCTGTCATGGGCAAATTACACTTATGATCAAATGAAATATATGTGGGTACCTACAACACAATAAAAATTGTAAAAAGGACGAGCATAACGAAAAACCGCAATGAATATTTTTCTTTTTACATTATATATATATATATATGTGTGTGTGTGTGTGTGTGTGTGTGTGTGTGTGTGTGTGTGTGTGTGTGTGTGTGTTGTATGTGTTTTGTATGTATGTTGTGTTTGTGCGTGTGCGTGCGTGCGTGCGTGCGTGCGTGAGTGCACATACCCCAGATGGTAAGTAGCTGTCTCAATTCATTCATTAATTAATCAACATCCCCTTGGACTCCATTTACATTAACAGGCTATGTTGGTTTTTAGTTAGTTGGTTAAAAGGTTGCTATCATCCACGTAGAGCTTTATGGCTTTGTATGTCATTATCAGGATCGGTACGGTTAAATATCTTCTTCTAAACTGAAAACATTTGATTCTCGTAGGGATCTTATACCTATCTCTTTTGTGGTCTTATGTGGTATTTGCTATTCATCTTTCTCTACTTAACTGAATAATTATATAATAAACGAAGTTTGTACTTTACAGTGTGGTCAGTTGTTTTTTCTGTCATCTTTAAGAGAAAAGGGAATAAAAAATTGTCTCCATATAGTTCTCGATTATTTATAGTTCGGATGGAACACCGCGTGGTTTCCGACGGCTCATTGCGGTGGTCTTATTTGTTTCGTTTGTTTTTATGGATTCCCCTAAATAACGTGAATCACACACAGGTCGTAAACGCAGCTCATTGTATTTGACTTTTTTTTTCAATATACCTTATTGACTATATCATTGAGTCTTTTTGCCCGAATTATTCTACTTGTGAACAATATTAAGATAAAAAGCTCGATTTGATCTGCTGTGCTTGCTCCTTATTTAATCATCCATGTATTCCGGTCAAGGTATTGCATTATTTACGATAATCCTTTTCAGGGAAATTCACGGCGATTTTCAAATATACATTAAAATATCTACTGAGAATGACTGAGAAGTAATCTCGAGCTATAATTATTATCGTCATTGTGAGTGAGTGATGCCTTCCCGCCAAATCCAACACGGCATTCCTGTCGTGCATTTACTACAATTATTTTAAAACTTTGGCAACTGACTGACTTCAACGACGCAAACTGCCCACGCTGTGTGAAATTAATTTTCATAGCACATGTCACCATGCCTGTAATCGCTGTAATTTAAATTATATTTTTATCAGTTATTTATTTATAATTAAATAGATTAGGACGGATTAGCCAATTACACTAATTAATGTAGCAGTACCTGCAAAACATAATTGAGTAGGCACAATATTACAAAAAATATATTAAGTAAGAATTATTGCATTAATAAATTATATTATATTATCTTTTAACTAACGATTTTATCACATGATCTATCAAAAAATTTCATATGATCTGACGCATATAACTTGCAAATGGTATTTGTGAAATATTGGACTTTTATAGGGTTATTATAATTCCAAATAGATATTTTTAATAGAGTACTATAATCTGAATTTAATACCTTACAATAGGGTGTTACACATATTTTCAAAAAGTGTTTTAAATGAATCCTAGAGTGATAATGAACCACTATAATTTTTATTTAATTTTTTTAAAACCGAATAGTGACGTAAAAAACACTTTTAATCCATCATTTTCAATTTTCGCGTGAAAACGCTAGCCGCCATACTGTTCCACTCGTGACGTGACTGTCGTAGAATTTTGACAATTTTGCAAAGGAATAATATACTTTTGAATGTTTAATAATGAGTTATCATTTATATCATTGTTGTGTTATGCCTAATTGCAAAAATACGAGCACAAGAACGCCGGGGAAGTTATGGATTAAAGTGCCAATTGATTTAAATATGAGAAATACTTGGTTAAAACTGGCAAGAAGAGACCCGAATGCATTGTCTACAAAATCTAAACTATACTTCTGTGAAGATCACTTTGATTTAATTATAACTTATGTTTAACTATCGATTAAACAAAACAAAACATCATGACATGATAGGTACCTATTGCAAGTCAAATTTTTGTAATAGATTAGATTATCAAGTTTTGTAATAGATTAGGTTTATCGCTCGTCTGTCCCGCCCTTTGTGGGCCATTTTGATAGCCCTTGCAAGTGCAATGCAGTGTTTTACTTAATTCCTGTTTTCTTCTATTATATGGGACTAAAAACATGGTTTGTACTCAGACGAAATAAAAAAGTGATTTTTTATTTCGCCTGAGAGTGTACAAATAAATATAACAAAAAGTTTTTCTCACCTAAGCTTATATTATAATATCTATAACATTAGTGCTAAAAGCGAAGTAATAAACTCGCTTTTACGAATCCGTCTTCCAAGATTCCTTTTGAATAAAATTCGGAATAAAAGTCAACAATCGTAATAAAAACTTGAAAAATTTCGAAATTAGCTAGTTAGTACACAGCACATAACTTAGTTCTTTGACCTAGTGACGTCACAACGCTATCTAATATGGCGGACATTGTTTTGCAGATTTAAGGCACAGGTAAAAAAAATATTCATTAAATTGAAATATAAAATTTATAATGCATTTTTATAAATAGAAATCAATATTTCTCGTTTACTTTTTACAAAATCTATCATAAATATTTATTCTTTGACTTTTTTTTACATTGTGTAAAATACCCTATTAGTTGTAGTAAATCATGTTATAAACAAAGTGAACGCTCACGTTTAAAACAAGCTCTTGTGCAAACAAAAATATTTATATGCAAACTAAAAACTGTGGGCACCATCTGTTTACCACTAACAAAAAACAAAGAATTTCGCACTAACGTTACCGAGTACCGACAAAAAAATAACATCATGGCTTCTCATTTTGGCCGAAGCGAATATAGTGTTACGAAAACCAGTTTCAATTGGTTCACCCGGCAACAAATTGAGATCGACAATTTAATCGGCTGATAATACAGTTAAAGTTACAACTATTTTGACCTAAATGTCAATTTCGACCTGAAGGCAAATCGTTGCTAAGTTATAACTTAATAATAATAGGTGTTAAGGAATCGATTTCAAACTCATGCCTTTATTTTTTCTTCTTTAAACCCAAAATAACAAGAAAAAAGTTATAATAAATAAAAGTTTTTAACAGTGGTAGAGCCACGCGGCAGCTTTTGCTGTCGCACGGATGGGCCGGCTCGAACCGGGGTGGTACCACGACCTCACAGAATACCAGCGTGAAGTAGAGGTTTACCTCTGCGTTTCGCTTGGTGAGTGCAGGTGGCCGGAGGCCCTTTTTACTGGAAATGAGGCATTCTATCTTAGTCCTCACGGGTGACAACGCATCTGCATTTTGATTCGCATACGAGGATAGATGTAGATGTCTATGAGCCGCAGCAACCACTTACCATCAGGTGGACTGTGTGCTCGTTTGTCACCCTTATGCTATAAAAAAAAAAAATTTAGCTGTTTTTTCCTTTTTGGTGGCTGGCGTACTGTAAATTTTACAGCAACATCTTAGCTCCTAGGCTACCACGGCTCCGCCAGCACCAATAAAATTGTTAATTGAAACTTTTAAGTGCTTATTTACCATCTTCATCGTCGAGAAAGATGAAAACATCGTGAAGAAACCTGCATGTCAGAGAAATTAAAAAGATGAAAGAGAAAACTAAGTTTGTTAAGTGTTTTTCTTATTTTAAGACTCAAACTCTTCAAAACTATATTCTGATTATATACCGATTAACACTTTAGAATCCTTGCTGTGAACAGCGAGTGTATTGTGCTAGGATGCTAGTGCTAAAGAAGTACCCTCAACCACGGGTCTTCGCCTTCTCATTCCTTATTGAACGTATTAGACGACTATGTAAAAAACACAAGTGTTGGAGACTAATGACTCAAACGAGGCATCCAGGTTAAGAAAAAAGATTTGAATATGAACTTTTTAGACCAAAACTGCTATTGTCGTATTTGATAAGTGTATAAAAATTCAAATTTATATTTGTAAATCAACCACACTAAACAAAAAAAAATATTTATCATAAACATCCTATTTCTGTAGCAATAATTGTTTTATATAACACCCAAATGCTTACCTGGAGTACAGCAATATTTCGATATTTCAGCAATTTCAATAACAACGCATTCATTAAATACCTAATGTTCCTTAATTTGCAAACTCAGGATTGGAAATGCTCATAATGCTTTAAAAATCGCCTCCGTTTTGAATTTTGCAACGCAAATTCGTACGTTGCCAGAAATTTGCACAGCAATGTCCGCCAGTCCGCCACGAGAATGCGAGTTCCCCCGTCATGTACAATTAAATTACGCAGCTTTTTTGTTACAGTTCTTTTGGTCTGAACAACGGTGCGGTTAAGCAAACCTACATATTGTGTATTTTACTCTATTCGAATTACACGTCGACATTCCAATTTACCGATATTATGACTTTATATACGATTTTGTGTGTACTTTTTGCTTTGTCATAAACACTGGAGTTTCAGCAGATAACTAACTCTCTATGAAATGCGGCGATAAATAAATGTTTTTATTTTTAATAAGTACATAATTGTTATTGTAAAAAAATAGTTCATAGTATGTATACATTTTTCTACATTATACACCCATTTTAATTTAGCGTAAATCATTAGCAAGTCGATACAATAATAGTATATATTACGTGTATACAAAAAACCAAAGCCATCAGCAAAAATCAACTTCCGGTGCAAGTAAACGAATTAACATATTCGTAACTTAATGAAAACGAGCTAATATATGTAAAAGAAACATTTGCGCCACTAAATGACACTTTCGAATTTTAACCAAATATTTAGTCATTAAAAAACTACATTATTTCCTTAAAGTTAATTTGCACAAAACCAGCTTGTTACTTAACCATTAGGGCTTGCCCCATATAACTGTAGTTATAATATTGTCGTGGCAATGAACTTCAAAACTCAATGCATAACAACACAGTTCTATGACGGCCTGATTTGAAACCACTTTAATATTCTCAGCAGTCGGCGATAACCGATAAAGCATCTCGCGGCTTTCGCTCAGCGGTGCGCCGCATAACAACAATGGGGTGTAACTTGGGCGATGATGTCAGAGTGCCTTTTACGATGCCCTCGAGCGAGCCGCGAACGAACGCCTCGCGCTTATTATTACTTTGGCATAAACTCATAATAATTACTCTGCAACGGGTCTTTATAAGCTCAACACATCTCACTTCAATTAATTCCTACTTATACATCGCTTTTTCACATTCTACAATCCGTATTTTACCTTTTAACTGATTTTATTTATGAAGAAATAAATAAAGAATTTTCATCTAAAACAAAACCATGGCAACAATTATCAGCACTATATAATATAATATGCCGTGTAGTTGGGGTTAATAATATCTACTACCCCATATCTTCCCGTGGGTGGAAAACAGGCAGGAGATGGGCAGCAGCATCTTCCTGATAACAGCAATATAAAAAAACTGCGGTTGCCAACACGCTCGCCAAGCGTGGCAGGTATGGCAATATACCCCCCAATGAAAAAAGTTACGAAAAGACGGCCCCCTGTCCCCGGCGGCCCCGAGTTAATAAAGTAGGGAAATTCGGAATAGGGCAACGGAACCCAAGGAGCCAGCAGCTGGCCGACTTCATGGAGAAAGAGGGACTCTTTATGATGAACTCTTTCTTCCAGAAGCGGCCCCACAGGAACTGGATCTGGTTGAGCCCCGACGGTTCGACAAAAAATGAGATTGACTTCATTATGACAACCAGACAACAACTGTTCAGTGATGTCTCAGTGATCGCGAGGGTGAAAACCGGCAGCGATCACCGAATGGTGAAAGGCACACTGAACATAAGCGTTAAGTTGGAGAGGTCTCGTCTAATGAAGTCAACGCTCCATCCCCCTCGTGCTAGTCTAGTCCAAAGTCCCGAAACCTTTCAGCTCGAGTTACAAAACCGTTTTCAGTGCCTGGAAGACTGCAATGAAGTGGACGATTTAAATGATAAAAACTCGTGGAAACTGTCCATGCGGTCGGAGCTAAGTTCTGCAAGACCCGCCGCAGGAGAACACAAAAACTCTCCGATCACACTTTTTTTTGTAGGAGAGGGGGCAAACGAGCATGCGGCTCACCTGATGGTAAGTGACTACCGCCGCCCATGAACAACTGCAGCACCAGGGGAACCAGGGGAATTGCAGATGCGTTGCCGGCCTCTTAAAAGGAGTAGCCTCTTTTCTTGAAGGTCGCTAAGTCGTATCGGTCCGAAAAAATCGCTGATGGTAATCGATTCCACAAGGAAGTTTTGCGATGAAGAAAAGGTCTTCTAAATCGCACACACACACATGGTGGACCGCCAATCATCCAGATGGTATCGTGAGTTCTGCCGCGATGTGCGTTCGTGAAATTTGGCGGCTGGGATTAATCCGAACAATTATTATTATTATATTATTAATCTTAATCTCATGGCTGTTAGACGGGAAATGAAGCTGCAGTCTTCAACAGATTCGACAGCATACAGGCAACTGAACAGACAGATCTCCAAATGTATGCAGCGGGACTTACGCAAGTTCAATACAGCTTGTATTGAAAAAGTGATCGAGCGGAACCAAGGCTCCAAAGTCTTTGCCAGAGATCTGTCTGCCAGAAAGAACCAACTGTTAAAACTCAAGACCGAGTGTAGCAGCATCGTTTCCGGGATACCTGAGATTTTGAGTGAGATTGAGAGTTTCTATGGGCAGCTGTACACGTGATCGTTGGAACCACACGCAAGTGTGAGTAACGATCCAAGAGCGAGTCTTATCCGACACTATTCCGAAGATATTCCGGACCTCAGTCTGAACGAGGTTAGAATGGCTCTTCAGGACCTAAAAAACGGCAAGTCCCCGGGCGAGGATGGAATTACAGCGGAGCTTCTGAAAGCGGGTGGAAAACCGGTACTTGAAGTCCTTCAGGAGCTCTTTAATTCCGTCCTCCATGGTGGTACTACTCCGGAGGCGAGGAGCAGAAGTGCGGTGGTCTTGTTCTTCAAGAAAGGCGATAACGCTCTCTCTACAGACCGATTTCCCTTCTGTGTCGCGTCTAAGTGCTGTTTTCTAGAGTCATTACGAATCGTCTCGCACGCAGATTCGACGACTTCCAGCCTCCCGAACAAGCTGGTTTCCGAAAAGACTTTACTGCCATAGATCATATACACACCCTCCAACAAATTGTACAGAAGACAGAAGAGTACAATCTGCCACTTTGCCTTGCGTATGTGGACTATGAGAAAGCCTTTGATTCCGTCGAAATTTGGGCGGTGCTACAGTCCCTTCAGCGGTGCCAAGTTGACTATCGGTATATCGAAGTGCAGAAGTGTTTGTACAGTAGGGCTACGATGGCTATCCGAGTACAGAACCAGAGTACGAAACCTATCCAACTGCAGAGAGGTGTAAGACGTTATATCCCCGAAACTCTTCACCGCTGCATTGCAAGACGTTTTCAAGCTACTGGACTGGAAAGAATACGGTATTAACGTCAATGGCGAGTACATCACTCACCTTCGATTTGTCGACGATATAGTTCTTATGGCAGAATCGCTGGAGGATCTAAGCACTATGCTCAATGATCTCAATAGTGTCTCCCAACGGATAGGTCTTAAGATGAACATGGACAAAACAAAGATCATGTTTAATGTCCATGTACCACCTATGCCGATAGTTGTTGGGAGCACTAAGCTTGAAGTATGTTTACCTGGGACAAATAGTCCGACAAGGTAAGTTCAATTTCGACCGAGATGTCAATCGACGGATTCAATTCGGTTGGGCAGCGTTCGGGAAATTACGGCATATCTTCTCGTCATGTTTACCTCAAAACTTGAAAACGAGGCTATACAACCAGTGCATATTGCCTTCACTTCTGGCTGGATGAGGAAGCTCAAGGTTGCTCAGCGAGCTATGGAGAGGGCTATGCTCGGAGTTTTTCTGGGTGATAAACTTAGAAATGAGGATATCCGTAGTAGAACCAGAGAGACCGACATAGCCCAACGGATTAGTAAGCTGAAGTGGCAATGGGCCGGCCATATAGCTCGAAGAACCAACAACCGATGGGGAAAAAATTTCTCGAGTGGCGGCCTCGTACCGGCGGACGAAGTGTGGGGCGTCCCCCCACTAGATGGAGTGACGACCTGGTAAGACATGCAGGAAGTCGATGGATGCAGGTGGCTCAGGACCGTGTTTTGTGGCATTCCTTGGGGGAGGCCTATGTTCAGCAGTGGACTTGTTAAGGGCTGTAATGATGATGATGATGAATATAATATGTTGGTTGATATAGTCATGTAATATTTACTCTGATACTCAAGTAACATGTTTATAACAAGGTAATAAAAAAATTCGTTAAGTAAAGAGGCTTTTTAAATTAAATCGTTTTTTATAAAAGTATTTGTTACACTCATGCATTTAGATCGAACTCTTTTGCGTTCACAGACGTTTTGTTAAAGTAATATTCTATCATAAATATTATTTAAACAGAAACATCCATCTTGTAAATGAATGATATACCTCTGACGTCTGGTTGTTTAAAAAATTATGTTTTTTGTTCGTTTCGCCGAAACTGAAATTATCGTATCTTGAAAATACGCTTGAACGCATAAGTGGGTATACTGTTGTTCGCCCCGCGCTCTGAAGTTTTCCTACAATTGGCTAGTACAGAGTTTATTTTTAGTTGTTAGTTTGTCAATGATTTGAGTATTTATAGATAACCAAGCAAAAACTCAACAAAGTAAAATATTATTAAAAAAGTAAAATGTATGCTCTGCTTCTCAATCATTGACGTAGAAGTACAAAAATGGGACATTTCCTTGCTTCTGTGGAGCTGCTATTCGTGTCTGCTTTTGACGCTTGCGATATAATATGTGATCCCAAGATTTAAGTCAAGAAAAAAATATTTTTTTAGTACAGCGTAAATAGTCACACTTTCTCCACCATTATATCAGATTTATTTGTTAATATAAAAATCTTCTTGTCAGTGCAGCATAGCAACACTAAATTATACCTATTAATATAATGACTGAACAGATCTTTCGCAAGTCGCACATAAGAATCTGGAAGAGGACGCACACTCTCACTCTCACTTACTTCCGGTATATAGCGGTGTGTCTCTTTTTAAGGGTTCTTTCATCTGAGGAAATTATTTTCAATGTAAATTATTCGAAATTTTTGATCTTAGAAAATGTTACTTTGGGTCTACCTTTGATATAACCATTTTCCAAGAGTAATATTGTCCTCATTCCATTAACTATCCAATTTAAAAACCGTAAATAGCATAACTGTTTAAAAGTAGTAAATAAACGTTGGACAACCTACCTGAACACTTGAATTTACGTACCCAAGCAAACAACATCACCAAATCTTTGACTTATTTTCATATCACACTTTTCGTACACGCATTAAATATTTTGGTGGAGTAGTCAAGCAGGAAACACGTGGTTAAAACTATAACTTTTCTTTACAGTAGGTTTAGTACTTCCTTTTTAACTGGAAACTTTTCACTTTGCATGCAACTATTGTCGATATTCGTTTTTAACTCTGTTGTTAGAAAGTATCTCTTTATTACAATGTCTTACATACTATATATTTAAATTATACTAGCGATCTGCCCCGGCTTCCCACGGGTGATTTCTGGATCGCGACAACAGCGCCACCGACGGACCAACTCAAACAAAACATAAATTTCGCCAAAATTGCTCCATCCGTTTAGAAAGAGTTCAGTGACAAACACGTATAGAAGAAGTATATACTATATAAAGATGAACCCACCGGAGTAGGCTTTCTGATTTATCCTCTTTCATTTAACAATGCAGAGATTGGAAAATATTGAACTTTTCGCTTATTATACCTAACTAATGCTCGCTTGAATTTAATTATATAAATCGTTCATTCTTCACGTAAATTGTTTTATAACAGAATATTCGCAGCTTCCAATTGAATCGTAATTACAGTTTAGGATTAAATTACACCTTGTAGGTAATTGCGGGTTGTAGAGCGAGACAACGCCAGGCGTGATGGCCTCTCACGAGGTGCCTTCAGACACGATAATTTGTATATTCTGTTGCAGCAAAATTTTGAACGTTTGCAGTTTACCTTCACACTCTATGTCCCTTGGTAACTCGGTGTATTGAGCAAAGATATCAAGTTTCATGTGGTCTAGTTTTGAACTATCGATGTATTTTTTAAATAGAGGTCAAACATTTATTTGCTTATTTATTTCAACTACTTCTAGATCCTTTTTTTTTCTTTCCTTACGGACGATTTCTTTGAATAAGTGTAGATATTTATAAGATTAATGATGATTGTTGTACACCAGTTAAACTCATGCGCGTAATTAACTACAAACTCTCATCACTGTAATCACCATTTTTATTATTAGGACATTTAATAAATGTTTGAACACTTATTTTATTGACTCTCTTATGTGAGTGAGACTTACTTATGTATGTCTTATGCGATCATAGGAAAGTCCACTTTATAAGGCGCAATTACGGCCTCAAATGAAATACTGTTCTGATCTCTGGGCTAGGGCAGCGTTTTAATTGATAGCAACCAGCTAAGAGTAACCCTAATCTTCGAAGACCGAGTTCTTTCTGATTGGTGAGATTCTTAATTTTCTATCACATTTACCACGTTCAGTGCTCAGACGAATTGTTCAGTGTTGAATTGCAACACCATCTGGATGCTTGGCCTCGCTGGAGCTTACTCCTTTTTAAAGGCCGGCAGGGAGCGTACCTGCAATTACCCTGGTGTTGCAGTTGTTCATAGGCGCCGATCGACACTTAACATTAGGTGAGCTGCATGCACGTTTGCCCACTTTTAAAAAAAAAATATAAAAAATAATTTACAAGTTGCAACAACACCTACATATTTCTGTAATTTATTTGTCATAAGTATCTACATTTTTTTTGGTATGTAAATCGTGGCTTATAAAAATTTCTAAGAAATTAAATCTGACACATTTTAGCTCTCTTATTCATCACATATCTAATTACAGAGTATAGATTTTGACAGACATCTTACGGTGGCATATTCTTAGAAAACACTTGTCCGTTGCCCAGTGTTATTAACCTTTGAGTGGACAATTTTAGCAAGCAACGCTCGTTTAGCATGTCTTTGGTTGATCAAAGACTTGTTTAGACACTGACTTTGAAAGTGACGCTTGTACTAATTGGTTGGATTACAGAGGACCGTGCCCTTTTATTTGTCACTCTGTCGCGCTCCGCTTAGCGTAACCGGTATGTGCGCGATCAAACACAAAGCTTCAAAACCAAGAATACGATAATACTCTCTACTACAAAGACGTTTGATTCTATTTTACTTTACGTGATATCGATATGGTATATATATATATATATATATAGTAATTATAACGCAATCTGAACATTGTTACCATATCAACCAGCTCGTCTACACTGTCAGTCGTGGGTCGATTGGAATCCACCCTTGACTCTTTGTCTATGTTATGTTACGTATGTTAAGACTTGCAACTTGGGTGTACCTATATTAACTTTTGTAGAGGTCATCCATTCCATTTCAGCCCATAAAAGTACGACGGCGATACGGAAAGTTTTTAGAACTGGCCACTTGTAAACGATATAATAAAAAATATGTTCAAATTTTGATAATCGAACTCATTGCCAATATTATTGTCTATTTTATTAATTTGTCATTTGTTTACTATTTGGTGGCAAATTAAAAATTGTCTGTGTCACGTCAGCATGAACTTAACGCGAGAAAATTTTCGTATAATGATTTTTTATGACTTTCGATGTCATGTTAGTCAACCATAAAGTTATGATAGACTTCGATTGGCCTTTCACAATAAAGCCCCATCTTGTGCCACTGTTTAAAACTGGTTTCATGAGTTTAATCGTGGTTGCATTAATCTCACCGATGATCTGAGTGAGGGACGGCCTTCTACGGTGACGACTGAAGATAACATCAGTGTTGTGCGGCGTATGATAGAGACTGACAAAAGGTGACTTATCAACAGATTCAGACAAGCTTAGGCATCGGTATGAGTCAAGTGCACAAAATCCTCTATAAACATTTAGCGATCAGGAAGCTTTGTGCCCGGTGAATATCTCATAATTTGACAGAGGTCCAAAAACTCCGTCGTTGTGATTGATGACGTGAAATGGTTCAAAAATTTAACGGGTGACTCAAATGCTGTGTTCGACATACTTACGGGTGACGAAAGCTGGATTTATTGTTATGATTCTAAAACTAAGAGACAGTCTGCTGTCTGGGTGTTTCCTTCCGCGGAGTTGGCAACTAAAGTGAAAAGAGGTCGAAGCGTGGGAAAAAAGACGGTGGCCTCATTCTTCGGAAAGAAGTCATTACGCAACAATTGTTTTAGAGAATCGAAAAACAGTTACTGCAGAGTGGTACACTAACAATTGTTTGCCACTTGTCTTGGAAAAAGTTCTGGAGAACTGACCTCGCAGTAGGATCCTCCATCACCACGACAACGCCTCGTCTCACACCGCAGTGAAAACAATCGACTACTTGGCGACGTCAGATGTGGAATTACTGGGTCACTCGCCCTATAGCCCTGACCTCGCACCTTGCGGTTTTTATTTATTTCCGAAAATAAAAGAATAACTTCAAGTAAAACGTTTTTTGGACGCCGCGGATGCAGTGTGGCAGCGTTTCAAATGCCGTCGAAGAGACCGCTGAGAAAGAGTGGGCAAAGTGCTTTTCTCAGTGGTTCCATCGGATGCAGCGATGTATTGATGTAAATGGACACTATTTTGAAAAAATATAATAAAACTAATAACTTGCTAGTTTGTTCAGTTTTTGATTTTCTAAGAACTTTCAGTGTCACCCTCGTACACTGCTGAAGATAGGCCTCCCCCACAGACCGCCTCATAGGGAGGATTTTGCCATAGTTGACTATGACAAAATCAAAATCATCGCAAGCGGATTGGTAACCGCAGTTTTTCTTATTTTGAGTTGTTATCAGAAAGATGCCGCTGCCCATCTCCTATTTCAGTTTCTTTCTGTTGCCTCTTACGACACCCACGGGACGTCGTTTAGAGGTATCATATCCTATAGTTTTGTATATACTTAGTGGTAGGACTCCTTCCTTTCAGAAATCGGTCTGGGTAGGTGTCTATACTGTTGTGTTCTGGTCTAGAGAGCGGCAAAGAGGTCTAGAGAACTAGTATAATTATAGGCAGTCAGGCATTCCATCTTAGTCCTTAGAGGCGGCAATGTAACTGTAGTCTTTGTACGTTACTTTGTAATTGTAACTGTTTGATGTTGGTTGCAGGTGTCCATGGACTGCAGGGGCCATCTGGACTGTAGAAGTTCGTTTGTCACTTCAGTTTAATAAAAACAGTTTCTATACATTAATAGTCAATAACCAGTTCACCCAAAAGAACAAGTAATATATAAGTCAATGACAAAACCTCTTAATTTCACTGGCTAAAAAACGAATGATGCATAAAGTAAAATCTCGTTTCGCCGTAGGGTCGTGGCATATCTTTTCAACTAATAACCGACTTATGTACAGGTTAGTAGAGTTTTAAGGTTCGTAGGGTGAAATGACGTTTGTAGATTTTTTTAAGTAAAACTAATAGATAATAACGGTGCCAAACGAGCACACAATCTATCTGATAGTAAGTGGATGCTGTCCAATAGATGTTACGACGTGCTTTTAAAAAACGTTAAAAGCAATAAATGTTATTTTACTGTCCCCTATTGTTATTACTTAACCAGAATTTTATATTTTCCGTAATAATACTGAAGATTTTCAGATAGTGACAGTCGTTAATGCTATTATTGTTTCCTTGTGCCAACGCATGTAAAATTCGAAATCGGTTTCTCCGAATGATATTGTTTAAGACAAAATTCCTGCTGGCACCAACATGTCGTCATTGGCCACATATAATTATTTTAGAACAGCTGGCTTCATTGAAATCTCCTTAATTAACCGAATCGAATAATATTTACGACTTGTCTAATGTCTACTGAGATAAAATTAATGTAATGTTAAGTAGGTACCTACATTTTAAAAGCTTAGCTGACTACGTCGCTTTATTTACAATATAGTCACCAATAACAAGAATTAATATTATTAAATATTGATAAACAAACGTGTTGCAGAGTATATATAGTTTCCTTTATAATATAATGAATATATGGTATTGCAGCACACCAGCCCACACATGACAGCAGTACCCCATGCATGACCGGTCCTGTGTTATATTATAAAGTAAGAAGCTTTGAAGTACCCCCGCACCTTTACAAGGACTCCTAGTTCCGTTGCGGCTACTTTGGCCTGGAACTCATTGACTGTAAAATTAAAGCTGAAGTTCGAAAAAAATTTTAAACGCACAATGCTGAAGGCGGTCGGTTGACACCAAAAATACATCACGGAAAGTAGAGTCGAGAGTGAGCGGCTTCCTTTTTCCTCCTTCTTTTCAATGCAAAGCGGTAAAAATAAAGTTATCTTCATGCTAGGAATTTCTCCCATATATAAATTGTAGTATTTTATATATATATAGTACAGGTGGACAAACACCTGGAAAAATTATCGGTAGCTCATAAAAATACTTGTTCCGTGTGGAAATCAAATCCGCGACGCACATGCATCCTTATTTTCGCCTGACACACTTTGTTGTCTGACATTGCATTCTTAGCTACCCCCGTTATCGCTTAAAGGTCGTCGCTCACTTATCAACTTGGCACCCGACGCACATTGCCACGACTCTAGTATTTGTATTCTTAACATGTACTTTTTGTTTGGTACGCTCACTTATTAACTCTGTATGTTCACCGATCGCTTCACACGCAAGTTGCCTGCCTGCAAGTGGACCACTCGTTGACAACTTACTGTTTGCTCACTTGATACTCATGAATTACATCGTCAACGCGCTTGTCTTTTTAGCAGATGGTAAACTATCGGAGGGAGATATCCTGCTTTTCTAAAATTGTCTTTAAGCTCTTCTACTTGATGTAAGGCCTTCGTTAGAAAAATCAAAGACGCAAGAAATGCGCTACTATCAGGCAAGTGGCAGGAGGAGCAACATTGCATTACACTATATGGTACTGGCTCGTAGATGTAAAGCGATACATATATCTTTTTCTGCATTCTTGTCTGCACCTGAACATATTTTGAGTCAGTCCTAACTCACACACAGAATTCGTAAATATTCAATTTACTTATGTTAGTTGTTACGAAGTATGAGACTAATGATGGACACCTGTTAATTTATTTGCGTCTACTTGCTGACCGTGCGGTGTCAACTCACTGCCCGCATATAATCGCCTCGTTTACGACTACACAAAACCCTTTTGTCCACAAGGGTCGCCCAACAATTCACCAGAATCGGTCGAGCCATTTTCGAGTTTTAGCAGACTAACAAACAGCAAATGATTTTTATATATTGAGATTTACTACATCATTTTATATTTTGGCTGAAAAAAGACGATTTACATGTAAATATTCCTTAATTTATTTATTTTTGTGCAATAACCTCGCATTTGAGCTTCAAGCACGCTGCATTGTACAATACGACCAAAAATTAGTCATTGTTCTAGAATAGAGCTGCATCTGTCGTGAGGTTAACTAATGATCACAATGGAGACCACTGCAAGGCGGGTAACGCTGTGATTTATCGTTCGGATTACGTAGCCGATTCGTAAAGGGTACGTGTACTTGTAAACGATCTGTTATTGTTCGAGATTGTGCAACGATAGTGCTAACCTATTCGGCATAATTTAACACAGACCTACCTCCTAAAAGAAAAGCATACTTAAACATTAAACATAATATTGTTTTCACCATTGATCAAAAGCCAAATTTATGTTTGTAATTATTAAAACAATTTAGGAAACCTTTAACACTGGTATGTTTAAGTCATAGTTTATTACGACTAACTATGTGGATGCTGTGGTTCGTACATACCTACATCGATATTCGATTAAGAATTAAAATGTAGTTTCATGTTCACCGCTATTAGATTAAAATAGAATGCTTCGATGACATTAAAAGGCTCTCTGATTTTCGTCACCAATCGTACGAAACAAAGCATTACGCTGCTTTTTCAGGCTGGTATTTTGTGAGAGTTTCGTCTTTTTCCAGTCCAGTCGGGCTAAAATCAGTTATTGATTGGGTTTTCTGTGAAGAAATATTCAATAGCAGCCCGGAGTGGGAGAGTTGACGGTGTTTCACTTTCGTGTCTTGGAAAACACTTAAAAACCGTTGGTCCTGCACCTGTTAGAAAACAATTGGGTCACTAATTTATTTCTAACAATATATTGGACCTACTTTACCTTTCGCTACTGAAGGCATTAAGTTCAATACTTTGTTGCAAAGTTTGCAACAGTGTATTTAATACGTAATTTTAAGTCTTACTAAAATAACTCTTGGCATATTTGAGGAGGAAGCGAATTCCATGATATGTTAACTTTAACATCTCGTTTTCAGAAAGACAACTGTCTTTCAATAATGAGACATGCGACATTATAAAATAATACCGCATTACTCAATACTGTGGCGATCACAGCTATTAATTTGAAATATTATAATACATTGGATCTCGACAACAGCGCTAGCTACCGGGTCCAAACTTGAAACCTATATTTCATCTAAATTGGTCAAGTCGTTTATGACTTCTACAAACCATGGTTGAGTTCTGCCTCCGATAGGCACCACAGATGATTGAATAAATAATTCCATTCCCTGAAGTACCACATCAGCGACAGTATCAGCAACAACGTTGAGATCATCCGGCGAGAAGCAAACCCGCCCCCAAGGGTAGGATGCAAATAAAGATCGCATCCCGCCCCAATCGGCCGACCTATAGTACCAAACACGACGGCAAGCAGCAGATCGCAACTGCGATGGGAGTGTGAATGGCACCGTACCTCCGGATCAGACAATGATCCGAAGAGCCAAGAGAGGCATCGACGGAGACCTGATATCCGTCCGGATGAGAGGTCAGCAAAAGGTCCAATAGGGAAGGTACATGATCTTCCACTTCTGAGATCCACGTAAGGCGAAGTAACCAGTTGAGTCAGACCATATACCAAAGCAAAGTCGATTAATCATGATCATGATCGGTTAAACGGGAACCAAACCATTCAGCGTAGTGGGCGTTAACTTCACCGAGCATCACGATCTCTGGCGAATGGGACCTGTTGTAGCACAGAGTCTGCAGCCATTTGGACGGGGTCGATGAGTCGGTCTGTGTCGGCATTACCGCTATTGAACCTATAGAAGCACCGTAGACTCGGGGATGGTCTTTGCAGTCTATAATAAACCGTAAGATGATAAGTCCGTACTTTCAAGACTGCCGAGGCATCGAAAACAGATGTCGTCTCTGACGTACACGCAAACCCTATCCCGGGGCACAAAGAAGTGTTTTAATTTGTACCCCGGGTAGGAGAGATACGAAGTATAAGCCGGAGAGGATACATATGTCTAGGTTAGATAGAGCAAGGCCGGCTTCGTTATTTTCAGATGGTAGTGGACGGCGTTAAGGTATGAATGAAAGCCCCTGATGTTGCAGAAATTCACGGAAAGCGTGGCAGGGGTTGCCTTTATCTTATTGCTCCGCTTGCCCCGAGCAGGTTTAGTCTTGACCGGAACCCAGAATACGCGGGGCAGCTTGAGCATCCACGCTCAGAAGAAGTAGGATAGCTTGGGCTTGCATGCTCAGCGAAGGATTCTCCGTCACCAGGGGTGGTAGTACCCTCCTGGAGTAGTGTTATATATAACTCCGCTCCCATGTAAAGGGGAGGGGGGGTTAATTGGGCCTCCGACCACCTGCACTCACCAGGCGAAATGCAGAAGTAAACTTCTACTGCACGCTGGTATTCTGTGAGGTCGTGGTATCACCCCGGTTCGATCCGGCCTATCCATGCGACAGCAAAAGTTGCCGCGTGGCTCTACCACTGCCAAAGATTTTTATAATAGAGATTATTTTCACAAATATGTTTATTTTCTAATCTCAGCAATATTTAAATTACTACGTCTGTAATATCACGTAATATCACAAACCTGTTTGTAAATGTTACCCTTCTGCTATTGTATATTTAAAACTGCACAAAACTTTCCTTATAAAAATCGTCAAAATTTGTCTCAAGGTGATTTTGTAATAACTGAAACTTATCTCAGAGAATTTTCCCGGTTCGTTATTAATTTCGCAGAACTGCTTGGGAAGTTTAGGTGCACTACTGAGAACCCCGACGCAGAGTATACTCGCCTTAATTACCAACGATAGATAAACATTGGCGTGAGAGAGTCGCCCACAGCAAGCGATCCGTTTCTTATGGGCCATGAGCATCCTACGGCTCATTTGTGCTGCTAAATTATCCATTTCTGTCTTATTGAATGTAGTGACATTTCTTTATTAGTAACATAATGTATTTACTAAGGTTACTTTAAAAATAAACTTTATGAGTTTAAGATGCCATAATAAAATAATTTTTGTCATTATTTTTTCTTCCTTTTTAATTTTTTTTTTGCCAATATTCAGACCTGAAACAATTATTTGTAGGCCACACACAAACATTTCTTTAATGTGGGAGACAAACTCGCGGCCCCACAGCGCCGCATACAAACGCTTAGTCCCTACGCTACTTAGCTTTTACTAATACACTAAATCTGGCTCGTATCATCGTATACTGGCGTCAAAAACTAAACTAATAATTGTACTAAACCATTCTCCAATCCTACTACTAAATTAACGAAGTGGTAGCAGTATTAAAACGTAAAGACTAACACTATACCACCAGGTTTGAACACCACTTAAGAAAAATAGTTTGTGCACTAATGGTATTCCTAGCACGCTGTGATTTAGTAAGCAGATAGAGTAGAGTAGATCTATCACAGAACTTTAGAACACACGGTCGTCAAAGAAGAAAAAAAATGTTTATTATCCTTTTTCTTGGATGAGTACAACACAGTAGAGTAGATCCATTTAGTGTTTCATCAGTTTACCCACTTTTCAAGAGTAAACTGATGAAACACAAAGTATTTTTGCAAAAGAGAGCCGTACGGGCGATTTATAACCTAAATTGTAAAAAGTCCCTCAAAGAAAAATTAAAAAAAATAAACATATTAACTTTGCCATCGCAATATATTAATGAAAATGTAATGTATGTACATAAAAACATAAATAGCTTTACTAAGAATAAGGATGTTCACACCTTAAACATTAGGAACCAATATAAGCTTGTAATGCCAGTTACTAAACTGCACAGAATCAGTAATTCATTCATGGGGCAATGTATTTTACGTTTTAACAACAAAATTCCAGAACATGTTCAAAGTTTGTCAATAAACAAGTTTAAAAGTTTTATTAAAGAAAAACTGTACCTACAAAAAGGGTTATTATAATATCAAGAAATACATTATTGAAAATAACCCCCGGGAATAAGGCGATCGCCACCATGCTGGTTCTATGAAAATTCATTTAAAAACTGCATAAACAAAATTATTGTTAAGTATTTCTCTTAACAATAAATTGTTTTAATTTAAAAAAAAAAGTCCCGCTGGGTTTCTTGCTGGTTCTTCCCAGAACAGAGGTAAATAAAAATTACTTTCAATAAGTATTATGTAATAATCAATATTAAATAAAAAATCATTCTATTCTATTCTAGTAAATGGTTCCATAATTTTCCAGATGTCGTCACTCAAAACTTCAAGATAGATACTTGAAATATAACAACTAAAATAATTTTATAAACGAGTCTTAATTTTGAAGAAGCCTGTAAAAAGGTTGAACTTAAAAACTGCGCCAACTTTTTTGAAGCATTTGTAAAAACGTTTTGTTTTGTGTTTTACAATTTCTTACACACCAGTTAGTTGGACTACGAGGGGAGGTCAAAAAGTTTGCGGAATGGCGGGTACTCATTCAGGTATATGTGCTAGTTGAGTCACTCATTATTAGTATATAATATACCAAGTTTCTGCCTAATCGGGTCATTAGCTTTTAGAGTTATCAACGAGTAAACAAGTCAATCAGGAAGAAACTAGCCACTATGGAGAAAATTGAATATCATGCCGTCTTTAAGTTTCTCACTAAACAAGGAAAGACACCACAAACCATTTTTCAAGAGATGTCAGCTATTTATGGGGACTCCGCTCCTCGTAAAATCATGATTTATAAATGGCACGCCCTTTTCAAACAAGGGTGGGACTCCATTGAAGACGACCCCCGACCTGGACGGCCGATTGACGCTATCATGCTAGAAATAATCAAAAATGTTGATAAACTTGTATCGGAATATGCCCGACTAAAGAAAACACAACTTGGAGCATTAGTTAGAGTATCAGAAACAACTATTTTAAACATCCTATATTAACACCTTTTCATGACTAAAGTCTATGCAAGATGGGTTCAGAGAATGCTTTCTGCGTATCAAAAACACGAGCGCGTCGAAAGTTATCGCGAGTTTTCGGACCGCTGTGGCGAGCAAAGGGAGGAAGTTTGGGTTCACCATTATGAACCTGAGTCGATGCAGTGGCATAAAAAGGCACTAGACCTAAGAAGTATAAGGTATCTCAATCAGCTGGAAAGATCATGGCGACGATCTTTTGGGATACAGAAGGTATTCTTTTGATTGATTATAAGGAACGTGGTGTTTTCATAACGGGAGGATACTACGTATGGGCCGGCTCGAACCGGGGTTGTACCACGACCTCACAGAAAACCAGCGTGAAGTAGAGGTTTACCTCTGCGTTTCGCTTGGTGAGTGCAGGTGGCCGGAGGCCCTTTTTACTGGAAATGAGGCATTCCATCTTAGTCCTCACGGGTGACAACGCATCTACATTTTGAATTGTAATAGAGGATAGATGTAGATGTCTATGGGCCGCAGCAACCACTTACCATCAGGTGGACTGTGTGCTCGTTTGTCACCCTTATCCAATAAAAAAAAAACTACACTTCTTTATTAGATCAATTAAAAGAAGCTATTAAAAGAAAAAAGGTGAGGAAAGCTTACAAAAGGCATGCTCCTTTTGCACGACAATACGCCCGTGCACACAAGCATGTTGCGACGGCTACCATTCACCGGTGCGGATTTGAACAACTGCGCCACCCACCCTACAGCCCAGACCTGGCCCCAAGCTACTATTATTTGTTTCCAAAAATGAAGAAAGAAAAAAATTTGGCGACGATGATAAAGTGAAGTCGACAATTTCGGACTATTTTGACGCCCCCAGACAAATATTTTTTTTAGACGGTATTAATAAGTGTTTGACAGATCTAATAAATTTATTAGGGTTAAGGGAGGATACATTGAAAAGGAAAAATAGTTTCATTTCATTTTGAATAAAGACTTTATTATTATTATTATTATTGGGGGTATCTATATAGTTTACTCATCTGGTTGGGCTGTATAAATATATAATTGTAAATGAAAATGATAAACATACATAAATATTAACAAAATAAAATAAATACATAAAAAATACATAAATAAATAAAAACCCAACCAGATGGAAGCCCTCGGCAGGGGAGACCAAACGGCCGAGGGTTAGGGAGAAAGGGAAAGAAACCGGCGGACGATGCGGGCGGTATCGAGGAGCACCGCCTTCTGCATTTGAGCTTGGAGCGGTCTGTCACGAAGTCCCAGTCGCCTCATATGACCCGAGAGGCTGACTGGGATTAACCCGTTCGCAGAAACGACTACAGGTATAATTTCGGCTGGCAGTCCACCCCACATGTCGGTCACCTCGTGAGCCAGGTCCAGATATTTTGTTCGCTTATCTGTTTCGGCTTTCACGAGGTTCTCGTCATACGGAATGGTAATGTCGACAAAAAATATCCTTGACTGTGCCCGGTCCATCAGCACAATATCAGGCTTATTCGCAAGAATAGTTCTGTATGTGATGATGGCCCGGTCCCAGTAGAGTCTGGCGCGGTCATTTTCGGGCACGGCTTCCGGCAAGTACTTGTAATAAGGCAGATTCCGATCCACGAGACCGTATTTCAGAGCGAGCTCCTGGTGTAGAATCCTGGCTACTAGGTTGTGCCTATGCAAGTACTCAGAGTTAGAAAGCGCCGAACAACCGGAGATGACATGCCTAAGTGATTCACCGGGATGGCGACAAGCACGACAAATGTCGACTGTGCCATCCCTTAGGATGTATCTCCGATAGTTGTTGGTCTTAATAACCTGATCCTGTATTGCACAGACAAAACCCTCGGTTTCCCCGAAGAGGTCACCAAAACGTAGCCAGTGGAGGGAGGCAACTGAGTATACGAAAGGCTCATGTAGAGCCTTGTAGAACCTCCCGTGGAGCTCCTTCTTCCATACGCAGTCGCAAATGCTCTGTACTGCCGGGTCTTGCCATTGCTCGTTGGCTAAGGATAGAGGGGTAAGTCCTTTATCACAAAAAATAACGTCAAATAACGTAATTATTATTTATTATTATTATCCTTCCCTGTCATTCCGCGAACTTTTTGACCTCCCAACGAATCGAACGAAATGCGTCAAGTAATATAATAAAGCCATCAAAAACATAACTTGTAAAAAAAAGCCAAGTCTCTCAACTCAGTTCTTCTACCGTAAAAAGTTGTGAGATCCATGTAATACCAAGTCAGTTAATTTATTCAGTCTCTACTTAAGGGTCCTTCTGTCTAAAGCTATTACGTAATTAGCTAACCTAACAACATCTTATAGTGACCATATCAATATTAAAAATCTTTTATATTTTAAATAAATAGATTGACTTAGCCATCGCATGAAAACGCAATGTATCTCTCAAGTAATACAAATTATACTAAATTAGATTGTTTAGCGAAAAAACCCCGAGTCTTAGATTTTTATTAGATAACATACTTTATTGCTATCGGGTATTATTTCTCTGTCAATCCGTCCTGACATATTACAATATCGCTGACGTTCTGCCATTATAACTGACAGTAAAAGCCAAATTTGCTTGTGTAATTTCGTCTTCACTTTAGAACACTGGCTGACATACCTAAATTATAGACAAAGTAATGGCTACCTACGATCTGAGTAATGAGACACCGGCGGCGAACTGTCGGTTGATACGGTGTCAAACGACTACTCATGACATTCTTTCCCAACGTTCTAATACTTAGCACATTCCTAGACAACAGAGTCGAATTGTAGCGCGAATCAATTTATAATTAGTATCGCCTGCTTGTCAGTAGTATTGTGTGGAAATAAAGCTAAGTATTTGTTAGAATAACTTTTTTTGTAATATTTTCCCGTCCAGATAGGCAAAGTATCAAAAGTCGTATCATAGCTCATACAGTCATGAAAATGATCAAAATATTTTAATTTAATTGTTTTAAGAGTTTTGTATGAAAAAGAACATGTGTTAATGGCAACACACAAACACATGGTTTTCTTTATGTGCACATCTTTGATACGTCAATTTTTGATGTTCACGTATTAATATTAAGAATATTTACGAGACTCCTTCATGTTGTTAATAAGATTTAAGTGTTCAATACCAAGACGTTTAAACTTTAAACTCTTCTTTATCGCATGCTGCATAGTAAATTAACATATAAAATAAAGATATTTCAATTTCAATATCGCCATAAGAGCTTATTATAATCCACCACCTCATCTCATTGAACGTATAATTCCATCATGGAAAATGCGAGAAAGATCTGTCTTGGATAGATAACGAAATCAAGATTTTATAATAAATTGCTAGGCCTAATATAATCAGATTGGCGATTGAAAGAATAGTTGAAGCTGCAAGACTTGACCTGCTTTGCCTTGCACAAACCGATCATGAAACCTTTTTATAAAATGTATAAAGTCATAAAGATAATTTTATGAATTAATATGTGTACATCTGGGTCTGCGTGGTGGTGGTATTACCTGAAAAATATAGGATGAAAACATTAATAAAACATAATATGGTACGATAATAGTTATTGTTTTATTAAAAAAAAATATTTCCTTTCGCTTTGAGTCTTTATTAACAACCTTAGCCCCGACAGACAGACAGAGAGACAAAAATTTTTAAAATGGTTATTTTTGTCTTAATAGCAAGCAAATATGAGCTTAATAGAAGATTTAATATTATAAACAGACACTACAATTTTATTTATATGTACATGTATATATTCTGATAGAAATAAAATGGCAGTGTTATGGGTCGTTGCTCTGCTGTGCCGCAATCTGTAGATCGCTAGCGGCGGTACATAACGAAAATAATGATGGAAGCTTGCGCCACACATCATATCACATTTATCCATTGATATACCATTGGTGAGTACACCGCCTGTTGCTGGAAGTGGCCGACAATTGCGTAATGCAGTAGCGACTGCCGGCGTTGAGGTTTAATTGAGCACGCGTTGTAGGTGTCAGTTCATTGCTTAACATTGTTTATTTTCGCATCTAATACATTTTATTGCATACAATATCTATACAAATAAATAAAATTGAAATCAGTATCGTCAAAATAGTAGCTTTTTAATAAATGAATATCAAAATATTTACGGTGCTTATAACAAAAAAACAATATTTCAAAATTTTGTCTGTTTGTCCTGGCTTAATCTCCGAAATGGCTGGACTGATTTAGACGGGACTTTCAGTGGCAGATAGCTGGTTTTTCTTTTTTAGAGGATAAGGGTGACAAACGAGCACACAGTCCACCTGATGACCTGAAAAACCCATGAAATCCAATCGTAATAAATGAGGACGAAATTGCGGGGAAGTTGTAGTCCAATATAAAGTAACAGGCAAAGATGTAGAACTATATTTATTGTTGCGGACTCTTATCCTCCTTTAAAAACCAAAACAATTTTTCCACAAAACGAGACTTTTTTATAGGAAATGGGTGACAAACGAGCACACAATCCATCTGATGGTAAGTGGACGCTGTGGCCCATAGACATCTAGATCTAACCTCGATTAGGAATCAAATGCAGATCGTCGTCATCCATGTGGACGAAGATGGAATGCCTCGTTTCCAGTAAATAGGGTCTCGGGTTCTCTACGCTTACCATACGAAACACAGCAGCGTGAAGCTGCTACCTTAGAATAATATTATTCTAAGGCTGCTACTTTACGCTGGTATTCTGTGTAAGCGTGGTCCTTCCCCGGTCTAGCTGACCCATTCGTGCTAAAACTATGCTACTAATATAGCTGCAGCATGGCACTACAGAGTATCAGCGTGGGTCTACCACGTATGATACAATTAATGCATGAATGTATACTCTTAGCACATTTTATTTTGAATACTAAATTTGTATATGCAAACTAATAAAGTATTTTATTTAGGAGATCTCATTTTATTTATTAATGAATGAATGAGTTAGAGCAAAACCCTTTAACCATTTTTCTTTGATCTTAAAAATATAAAGCCAATGTTTACGTAGCTATAGTTGGAAGCGGACGCTTTCATAGGAACAGCAACTGGGTCACGTTGCGTAAACGCACCGATGCACGCGAATACCGAGACACCATGGGGCTGGTTGCGAATGAATGCTCAGTGATTTTTGAAAGAAAGAAAGAAAATAAGTTTATTTAGTAACACATTTTAGAAGTTTGCTAACCATAATAACATATAAAGATAAACGGTTACTAAAAAGGTACCCGACTCAGCATAGTCTTGGTACTAACAAAGTACTTCGACACTGATCTTCCGTGGGTGCCAATAACATTTAACAAAAACAAAACTTAACAATATTCATTATTATACCATATAGGTACACGATTACACTATAATATAAGTAATAAACCATACATAAGTACTTATAATAAATTAATATAATAAAAATTTGTTAATAATATATATAATTATTATTATAATATAAATTTTCTAGTAGCACTCTACTGTTCAGTAATACGACGAGTGTTATTGTTACATGTCAACGTAAAACTTAAAGAGGCACTTATGGTCTATAATAAAAGCGCCATAATTTGAATACTTTGTATTTGCTTGGTAAACTTTGCACCGTCGTATCTGACGATTGATAGAGACGCAAAAGAATCCCCCACTCCAACTCGTCCTATAGATGACTACTGGTCACTTAGGTTCCCCCGGTAGGCAGTGAGTCCCTCATAACCACGATAGACCGGCTGTCGTGGTATGCGTAATGCATTTTCCGCCTCCCTCTGTGGTAGCCCTTTTCCAATTGCTTCGGGCGCAAAAAAAAAGTTCTTCGTAACGATCCGTGTCTTTATACACGAGGTACATGTAAAGTGGTAGGCCTTTCTTTGTTCAGCAGTAATTTGATAGAAATAAGATGGCCGAAAGTTTAATAAAACCACAGTTTAATTGTTTACGAAACTTCACGCTTATCTTACGTGTGATCCCATTCAATCCCAAATTTGTTTCCATTTAAGTATAGTTTATTTGAATGGCATAGGTACTATGTTCAATTGTGCACTATTACTAGTATGATAAAAAATAATTATTAGAATAGTCGCTTTAAATATAGTGCCACTTCAGGGACGTTCACTGAATCTTTGAACTTTGGAAGTGATGAAGCCAGTACGAATGCGTTGGCTTGAACGGGAAAGGACCACGCTCTCTTAAATACCAGCGTAATGCTGATGTGTTTCGTATGACAACTGGCTACAACTATTAATAACGAAGCATTTCATTTTAGCCTTAAGGAGTGACAACGCATCTGCATATTTATTTTCAAAATTTATTTTCCAAAGCATTCATGTACCATCAGGACATAGACTGTATATATATGCCTTTTTAACCCTTACATGTTTTAAAAACATAGTATTCAACATAGGAAGTTCCTGATATCATATAAATTACAGCACACTATAAAGCTTTATCCGTCGCATCTATTAATAATAATTGCTCAGATTAATACGTCGCTCCCATAGGTCGCTCCATTTGTTTGAACTCATTCTAAGAAATGAAACAGGACTGCAGAGAAGTCAGGAATTTTCTAGGAAGCTAATTGTGTTATTGCAGTTATCCAATTATCATTCTTTTTTTAGGTCTACGATTTTGTGAAGTTATCCTTATAGTCAGTAGGATACTCGTTTATAAATAGTCTTGGTTTTAATACAATATTATGTATATTTCGTTGTTTCTTTATATATTCTTATATAACATACTAGCGAATCCGGTTTCGCATGAATGATTTCTGGATCTCAACAACAGCGCCACCTTTCGGGTCTAAATGTGAATCTAAACCATACAGGGACCCACACAAACACAAAAATTTCATTAAAATCAGTCGAGCCAATTTTGAGTATTCGTGAGAATAACGGACAGAAATTGATTTTTATATATAGGCTAATTCTTTTAATTAGTAAAGTTCATTTTAGTTTCAATAGATAAAACTTCAAAACCAGTAAAATATATTGAAACAATATGTACTAGGCGACTAGTATATATTACCTACTTTAATGGTAATCTTAAAGATTTTACTTCGTTTCATGTTCTTTCTTCACTTCATATTCATCATATTGTATCTTCATATTATTTCTAAATGCTGTATTACTATGGGAATTACACTCTTTTAATTTTTTTTTAAATTCTATTCTTTAAATTTCTAGCTGATTAGTTTAAAAAAACAATAACGCAAGACGTATGAAAACTCGCTTAATACAGTAGCAAGGTTGAGATCAACGCACTCTCGAGATGAAATGCGATATGTCGCCGATGTTCGACTGCGACGTGGCTCTGCTGTCTCGGAACAATCTTAGAGTTCATTAGACAAATACCAAGCACTAGTTATGGAGATGGCAAAAAGTATTTTGCGTCATTTCTCTGTTACTTGATTGATGATGGAGTATTTTTTCCATGATTACTTGTCGGAACGCTCTGTCAACCCGAGGCGCGGACGTTGACCGTGGTTACACTATTTGGGGGATCGGTTTCCATGTGGATAGTCTCAGCTTCCTGCTACATTTTTAAATACATTTCATTGTTGAATATTATATAAAAATTGTATTCATAAACGTACGTAAAATAAATATTTGTAAGTGATCTTCAAATGTTACATAATTATGATTCCTGTATTATTTGATTTGTTTGGCTAACTCAGCTTAAATTGATGTTAAAATGGGCTGGATGAGTCTGTTCGACCGACTAATTAGAAATTAGTACAGATTAGTGATACCCAGTGATAAACTTATTTTTTTTCTTTATGCTAAGCGGTTTTTCAGTAAACAAGAAAAGTTATTGTATACTGTGTTAACGTCTCTATTATTAGCTAATACAAGTAATCAGCAAAACTTGTGTTTAGGAAGTCAAATTCATTGAGGATGAATGAATGAAAAGAAGAAGCTGTTGACTTTTCATCTTATTTATTTTTAGTATTTAGTCTTACTTGCAGTTGATGGTGTTGTACTGCTATTTATTGCGAGATTTATATTTGTACAGTTAGACATTTTGTAAAAAATCTTATTGGGATTTGATAGAGTGGTTGTTGTTGATGTGGTGTTGTTAGGGGTTGCCTTTTTGTTTACTTTTCGTCAGCAGATAGAGATAGTTTCTTAAAATCATCAGAAAATTTGGTACTCCGATTTACATGTTGTGATCGGATAAAGTAAACGAAGGTGCGCAGGCTACGTGTACCGCGTGTACGGGTATAGACGGTGCCGCGGTGACGGTGAGCGAGTATCGAGCACGCGGCGCGAGCGCGTCCAGTCAGAGTGCCGCCGCGCTGACAGACGCACGCGCGACTTGCACGCGCCATCAACGAACACGCCATCGTAAATTGATAACTGAACCATTAACCCGGTATCGATTAAAACATAAAAAAAGATTGCCGCAGGGATGTCCGTTTGCATGTACCTATTTTGTCCTTGGTTCTTCCTCGTGGTATACCTCGCGTTCCTTATGCTGGACGTATGAGCGACGCGCAGGCGCGTCGCTACGATCGATATCTGCGGCGTCGTACACGGCGTGGGTCGCGGGCCGCGGCAGGCTGGTGGCGCGCGGCGAGCTCGCGGCCGCACGCAGCTGGGATGCGCTGAGCCGGCCGCGCCGGCCGCCACGATCGCCCCGTACGCGCCGAGCCCGCGGCCGCGCGCCGCGCCCGCCATGAGCGCGGCCTCGCCGCGAGAACTCGCGCCCGACGTGCCGCTGCCACGCATCGAGCCCGACCTCGGGCTCAGCGACGCCACGCTCTTCGCCGTATACTGCTTCATTAAAAACTTTATCGGGTGAGTGCCCGTTTTTTAAAGAGCGACCGGTTGGTGTCCGACATGTAAGGTTTTGTAAAATGAAAATTTGACAGCAGCTGTTTGCAGATTGTGAGAAACGTTCGTTCATTTCGTCCTTTTTATGTATTTTTAAATGGTTATTTAAATTCAAATTTAACACACTTTCAGTATCAAAGTCGGTCAAGTAACTGGCAAACTAAGTTTTCTTGTATTAGAAAATTTATATTAGGTACCTATGCATTTTCATCTATCTTCTTAATTACTTAAGAAATTATTATCGTCTTCGTTTATATGCGTAATAATTAGTATTAAATTTACATATAATTGTCTTTGAGTCTTATAAATATATATATATATTGTATGTTTATGAAATGAATAATGTACATTTAGGTATTGGTATACAATAAATTAATTGTTTGTTCTTATATTTAACAGAAATCCAAAATAGAATACAAAATCTTGATTGACATCAATGTGACGGCAGTAGTAGTTTCGTGAAAACAAAAGTCAATATGTTCTTCATGAGGGCCAAATTTGTTATACATTTAACTCTCCGACCTACCAGTCTAGCAACATAAAGAAATTAACGTTGCAAGGCCAGAATGTGATAAATGAATGTCTTACATATTATTATATAGGTGGTTTTGTGTTCCATCAGATTATGAAACATTTTGCTTCGTTCGGTCAAGGAGGTTATGTCGCAATAAATCATAATTTATTATAATATGTGAGTGCAATTTAATGGAGGTAACCATTTGGAAGTTTGATCATGTGTATACTAATCACGATGGGACTACCAGAAAATTGTATGTGCGAAAATTGTAAGATCCAGCGTACATACTAATGTATGCTGGATCTTTACCACATACAATTTTCTTTTTTAAAACCAAGGACTTTTCAATTAATAAGTTTTGAATATGACAGGAACAGTGAAAATATTCCATTCCCGATACTTTTAGTGCAGCCCTCGTAAAATGCGATATTTTGAAGATGGCCAAATTAAGAGTAGGTACTCTTAACCGACGAGCATATATGCGTAGATATATGGATGTGAAAGAAGCGAGAGAGGTGTGTAAGGATACTCCTATGCGTTAGAGTTTATGTATGTATGTCTGTACTTATATATGTGGCTATTTCGTTCGCGGTATCGTCGTGCGTATACTCTGCCTCAGGATATAGAGTTTTTATACAGATTAGTATTATCCCACATCGTTGATAATTATCACACAAACTTAATACATTTTAAAGTGCTCAGTAACTGTTTTACTGTTTCATAAACTTCTTTGTTTATGCGCGTAACACTTAATCAAGATAGATCTGAACCGATTACAATGACCGACTTGGCAGTGGCCGGTGTTTCTTGAGTTTCTAACTAATGCAACCACAATTAACGAACACAGTATTCAGTTTAAAGATGGACAAATTATTTACTGGCAACATGAGCTCCTTTGACAGGGCTGTTTAAGCGTGTTTTAAACAGCTGTGAAATTTCACTCGCTTATAAAAGTGTCGCTGTTTGTTACATTTAGCACTCGACGTTCAAAATTCTTTTAAGAATATCTAAAATTTTGCGTATGTAACATCTCTATGTCAATACCGTTGCAATCAGCAATACAACATTACTACACTCTCCAAACGAGAGCATAGTTTGACATAAATACAAAAAAACTAGCTGGCCAGGCTGTCGTGGTTCTGCCCTTTCGGGTAGATGTCACGATGAGTTTAATTCCGAATTCATTTCGTACATCGTGTAAATATATATGAATAACTTGACCTAGACTCGGGACTAGATTTTGTGATTTTTTTTTCTGGAAATAAAGCGAATGTCGTTTGTCATATATATGTCAGTTTAGAACCACAAATAAAAAAATCCTATCAGATCCTAATGTGAATATGACTTCAATTGGTTAAAGCTTAAAAAAGTTACACGATATTCAACAGACGCTCAATCAATTAAAATACATACATTATAATATAATATATTATGCTAAACACGCTGATAACATATCGGATATAATGCTTACTATTGCTATTTTAAATGCTCGTAGACTTTCTTTAATGTCTTGCTTAAGTAGGTCCAGGATGCAAAATATTGCTTTGTTTTGCTGACCATCATCACTTTCACAAGAAGAAAAGCGAAAGTCACGGTGGCGCCCGTTCCCTTGTGGTCAGATAGCTCAAGCTATTGGCCAGAGCTAATTCCTTTTGTTTATTTCATTTTACGCCAGTGGACGGTTACTAATATCCATCGATTTCACTCTATAACTTGTAAATTTTCCCAATGTTTGAAAAACCTGCGTTTATTTTACGTTCTTCGCGTCATAAAGGATAATGTGTTTTATTGAGTTTACGCAACATGAATGCAACCACAGTGTGCGTTGTATCATTTTACCCAACTATCTTTAGATAATATCGATGGCACGTTTTCTGATTTTATCATTGTATCAATCACAACCGGAGATACTTTCAACGGTTCGTACTTGTCATGTTTTTGTAATTTTATCAGTTGCATCATGTCACGTTGGTCACTTTGAAATCTAATATTTGATTTTAAAGAGAAATCGTTGGCGTTCGTTCCTTCGTTGCATTGTACATTTTAATTGATTGTTTCATTTAATCATATTTATTTGTTGTTTGTATGTACGGCAGCAGGTAGCAATTTTTGTCTCTTAGCAAATCGAAGTTAGTTCGACAAACTCTATTTGTTTATGTAGATAGAAAGTGTGTAAACATTACAATGTGTCTGTGCGCTTGTAAATACATTATATTAGAATAGTTCTTTTCTGAAACTGCTTTTCATTACCGTCTTCTGTTTAGATTCTTTAAATACTTACTATATACTAGTTTCATGATTATTAAGATATATATACAACGTGTCCCAAAATTCAACGATAAGCCAACACCGGAGGATAGACCTGCCCCGGACTAATCGGGGAAAAAAAGAAAAAAAAATATATCCCAATTATATTTTAAGTTATATAAAAAAAATGAAATTCTTCAGATATTGAGACCGTTTATGATATTTTTCACTACCATGACCACATTTTTTTAAATATTTTTTTCTTTCTTTTTTATAGGCAACCTGAATAGTACTGCTATCTACCACAATTCTTAAAAACTCCAGAATAACTCTTGTTTTATCATGAAAATTAATGAAACTTATTTTATTCCCTAAATTTTTTGAAGAATTTTACTTTTAACCAAATTTAACTTATCGTGGTGTAAAAAAAAAGTATGAATACTAGTATGGCAAGTTTTTTTAAAAATTGACGCAACTAACCAACATTCCAAAATGGTATAATACTCTAGGAAAACAAGTTATAAAAAATATGGGCCTATTATTTCTAAACAGGGGCCAAATTCCTTAAATTGTAATTGTCAGTAATCACTTTTACTACATGCCCAAAATGGGTTCCTGTTACAATTTCTAGGAATTCGAATGGGGCATTAATACCTTATATGTTAGAGAGAGATAGATAGATAGAGATATTTACGTTAAAAAGAGACAACAACAGGGCAGGTAGAGAAGCTGTTATTATTCTCAGCAAGTCGGTTCAGTACGCTCTGCTCCTTTGTTTACTGCGCACCGTTCCCAATTCAACTTACGTGGCCCTCGTACATACTATCGACTCTTAGCTTGGCTTTTTGGACTGGAATTGACCTGCAAACTTAACTGACCTGGCATTATTTGGACTGGACGTGATCTGCAAACTGAACTGACCTGGCATTATCTTGGACTACGATTGTGTGTTTTGTGATTTAGAGTTCTGGCGCATTTTGGACTGTTTGGCGTTTAACATGCCGCAACCGTACACACCACAGGAATACGCTAATATGCATTTAATCTATGGAGAATGCCGATGTAATGCTAACGCTGCTAGCAGACTGTATCGAGAAAGATACCCAAATGCTCAAAAATATCCTGATTATCGAGTGTTTATTAATGTGCATCAAGCGTTTTCGGAGGGTCGTATGCCATCCAATAGGAGAAGCGCTGGAAGACCTAGATTGGATCGTGATGAAGAAGTTCTCAATGAGATAGAAAATGACTCGACTACTTCGGTACGTGCCATAGAAGAAGCTACAGGAATCCCGAAAAGTTCTGCACATCGAATATTAAAACGTCACAAGCTTCACCCATATCACTACAGGCGTGTGCAGACGTTATTACCGCGGGACTATCCGCTACGGGTCACATTTTGCCGTGTAATGCTGCAAAGGCACAGTGAAGATCCCCACTTCCTAGACAAAATTCTATGGTCGGATGAAACAACGTGCAAGAAAGATGGGTATTTAAATCTTCACAACCTACATAGTTGGAGTAATGAAAATCCACACTTGATGAGACAAGACAAATCCCAATATCAATTCAAGGTTAACCTATGGACCGGCATATTAAATGGAAAAGTAATTGGGCCCTTTGAGTTACAAGGAAACTTAGATGGCAATAGTTATTTAAACTTTTTACAAAATGACTTGCAAGAATTGTTAAACGACGTGCCCTTAAGTGATCTTCAAAACATGTGGTTCCAAAATGATGGTTGCACAGCACATTATGCCCGTCCTGTGCGAGAATATTTAAATCAAGAGTATCCAGGGCGTTGGATCGGGCGACTTGGTCCTATCTTATGGCCACCCCGTTCACCCGATTTGAACCCCCTGGACATCTTCTATTGGGGTTGTCTTAAAAACAGGGTCTACTCAAAACCCATTGTGACATTGGACAAGCTTCGTCGAAATATCACTCAGGCTGCTGATTACATTAAGCAGAAGATATGCAAGACAAATAAAACGATCATTTTTAAGGCGATGTCGTGCATGTATTAATGCTGGTGGCAAACAGTTCGAACATTTGCTATAATGTTAATAACTTAATAAATTACACGTGAAACTGTTTGTACCATTTGTTTTGAAATATTAAACATTTTTCAAGAACTAATACTTTTATTACACCCGACCGTCATTTGGTGTCAAGAAATAATAGGCCCATATTTTTTTATAACTTGTTTTCCTAGAGTATTATACCATTTTGGAATGTTGGTTAGTTGCGTCAATTTTTAAAAAACTTGCCATACTAGTGTTCATACTTTTTTTTACACCACGATAAGTTAAATTTGGTTAAAAGTAAAAGTCTTCAAAAAATTTAGGGAATAAAATAAGTTTCATTAATTTTCATGATAAAACAAGAGTTATTCTGGAGTTTTTAAGAATTGTGGTAGATAGCAGTACTATTCAGGTTGCCTATAAAAAAAAGAAAAAAATATTTAAAAAATTGTGGTCATGGTAGTGAAAAATATCATAAACGGTCTCAATTTCTGAAGAATTTCAATTTTTTTATATAACTTAAAATATAATTGGGATATTTTTTTTTTTCTTTTTTTCCCCGATTAGTCTGGGGCAAGTCTATCCTCCGGTGTTGGCTTATCGTTGAATTTTGGGACACGTTGTATATATATATATATATATATATATATACTAGCTGGCCAGGCAGACTTTGTGCTGCCCTTTCTGACGACCCTTCCTATAAAAAATCTTTAAAGTCGCAATAAAAAAAATTTGAGGGTCACTTATCGGGATAAAAACTATTCTATCTCTCAAGTTGGACCAAACTGCATACAGTATGCAAAATTTTATTGAAATCAGTTTAGTAGTCCTAAGTTCATCGCGGACAAACAATGTGACACGTAATTTTTATATATAAAGATAACAATAATATCATAAGTTTGCGTGTTAACAAGTGTCTATTTTAAAGTAAAAAAAAAAGCCGATTGCAACTTTATATATATTATGTTCTTGTAATATTTTAATACGTTATAATATTTTAGTGCCGTATCTACTCTAAAGGTCCTAGAAATATAATATAAACAACTTTTTTAAGTGTTCTAAACTGATACCGAAGTCATGTATAATATAGGTTCTACTACTGTAATTCTAGTGTTCATATATTCATTAAGATGACTAAAACTGGTTTCATACACAGTATAGTTGAACGTATGTAATTTGCACGGGTTAATTCTAATGTACACGCTAAATATAGAGGTTCTCGCTATTATTTTTTACGCCTGGAGTAAACAAGATGGCTATATTGCGCATCTATTTGTTTAATTACATTTATTTACACCGTAACAAATACTTAATCAGGTCATAATTTCTGTCAATTTTTTTTTATAAAAATAACTAGCTCGCCAGGCAGACGTTGTTCTGCCCTTTCCAGCGACCCTTCCTATAAAATCCTTAAAATCCCAATAAAAAATTTTGAGGGTCATTTATCAGAATAAAAACTATCCTATCTCTCAAGTTGGACCAAAATGCACACAGTGTGCAAAATTTAATTGAAATCAGTTCAGTAGTTTAGGAGTCCATCGCGAACAAACAACGTGACACGTACTTTTTATATATAAAGACTAGCTGGCCATGCAGACGTTGTTCTGCCCTCTCCGACGACATTTTGTCCTACAAAAAATCCTTAAATTCGTAATAAAAAATATTGAGGGTCATTTATCGGGATAAAAACTATCCTATCTCTCAAGTTGGAACAAACTGCACATAGTGTGTAAAATTTCATTGAAATCAGTTCAGTAGTTTAGGAGTCCATCGCGGACAAACAACGTGACACGTACTTTTTATATATAAAGATGATACACTTTTTGATAATTATATAGAATTTATATATAAAATGAAAGGTAATTTAATTTAGAATACAATTTTATTTACATTATTCAAAATGCCCTCCCCTATTTTGAATACTTGTCTTAATCGATGCGGCCAATCATCAATTGCTGCACGCACCACATTCATATCTATTTCTGCCGCAGCTTTAGCCAAAAATGCTCGGAGAGATTCCAAATTCTGATGAGATTTAGCGCAGACTTTCTCCTCCAAATGTTGCCATAGCTTGTTACCCAGTGGGTTTAAATCTGGACTAGAAGAGGGCCAGTCTTCATGTCCGATAAAGTCAATTCTACGGGCGGTCAACCAGTTTTGCATGCTTCGTGTCATATGAGCTGGTGCAGAGTCCTGTTGGAATATCCAATGTCTGTTTTTGAACATTTTTTGATAAAGAGGTTCCACTATGTTTGTTAGCACGGTATTTTGGTACACCTTAGCACTCGTTTTTACATCTTTTTCACAGAAAAACACCTCAGTTAAGCCTGAATATGAGACTCCAAGCCAAACCATGAGTGACGAAGGATACTGTCCTTGTTGAACCTTCGGAATACCCGTGCTGGCTTCTTCACTGCTGTGGGCAAACACCTTATCATTTTGTTTACTATAACTTTCTTCGATGTTAAATTTTTTTTTATCCGAAAACAAATTTTCGTTGCATTTTTTTCCCGCGTACTGACGGAACATAGCGCGGGATCTATCCAGCCTAATTTTTTTCAAACACTCGTTCAAAAAATGTCCGTTCTTCTTACGATGAGCTCGTAGTCCTAGGTCTTCATTGATCACTCTTTTGACCGTGGTTCCGCTTACGCTCATCTGATCAGCTAAGATTTTTTGTTTAAGAACAGGATTTCGTTGGATTCGCGCCTTCACTGCTTTGATGATCGCGGGTGTCCTAACTGTATGAGGTCAGCCGGTCTTCTTACGATCTTCGAAGCTTGAATCTTCAGTGAATCGTTTGATAGTGCGATAAATAAATCGTAGGGTTATTTTCAATTTTTGTAGAATATTGAAAATCTCTTTTGGTGCGTAACCACAGCGGTGCAACGCGATAACCGCTACTCTGTCTTCTTTCTTCGACCACTCCATATTTGAAAATTAATGTCTTTATTATTTTCGGCAAGCACAAACGTTATATTTTTAAAATTGGCGAAGTTCATCTAGCCAGTATTCACAAATTTTAAATAACAAATTTTGAAAGAACTTATGACCGTACTAAGTAGGTTACAGAGGGCGGACTTAATCCTTTTAGGCATTCTTTCTCAGTTAACCCTGGACCTTGTGAGATAATGTGATAAGTGGCTAAATTTTACTTATATAAGTAAAATTTGTTAATATATTTATAATTCATCTGAAATCATTAAGCTTTGGAATATTCTATAGGCGCCTCTGGGCCCATGGTACCCATAAGACGATGATGGATATCCGGATCCGCCTTCCCCGTACCCCCTGTCAAGCGTAGTGATTAAGGCAAATAAGGAATTTATCATGCTGGTAAAACATATATTTATGATAAAATAGTAGTCTATATAATATTCGATATTTTGAAGATGGGGTAACTTAAGAGTAAACTTAACCAACAAACATGTATGCGTAGATTATACGGACGTGAAAAAAGCGCGAGAGGTGTGTCAGGAATCAGGATCTTGCCAAATGGAAATTTCGTAGCCTCTGCTTACCACTATGGGTGACATGCGTGAGAGTTTATATGTGTGGACATACATTTGTGCCTATTTCCTTCGTAGTATCGTCGTGCGTATACTCAGCCGTCGACACCGATTATCCATGCACCGATGCGTTACAATGAGATAGGAGATTCCTTACAATTCATAATGTGCACAACGTGTCAGTGGTAGATATATCGCGAGCGTACGCTTTGTTATATCATATTGTGACAATACCGATTTAAACCGCGATTTCACTTATAAGTACTGCTTTGAATTGCAATTAAAGTTGAGAGTATAAATATTGCACACAATTTTTTTATAAAAAAAATAAAAATATACCATTTTATACATTAGCGTGATTACACTTGACTCACACTTACTAATAATAAGAAAGAGAATATAAAAGGGTTAATTTTGAGAAATCAGGCCTCATTCGCACTGCAACTTTTTAAACGACAAGGCCTCAGAGAAGACCCGGCAAGAAATTTTGAGTTATTTTTTTACAATTAGTAAAATTAAAAATTTTGTATAACCGACTTCAATATAAATTATTAAGGATAACTCAAAAAAACTTCTGATCAGTACAGGGACCACTCAAATAAAAGAAGAATCATCAATATCTGTTCACCTAGAAAAAAATTATGAGGTAACATAACAAAAACATACAGCCGAGTTGAGTGCCCCCTCCTTTTTTAAGTCGGTTTTTTTTTGGGGCAAACGAGCATACGGCTCACCTGATCGTAAGTGATTACCGCCGCCCATTAACAACTGCAACACCAGGGGAATTGCAAATGCGTTGCCGGCCTTTTAAAAAGGAGTTAGTACGTCTTTTCTTGAAGTTGCTTAAGTCGTATCGGTCCGGAAATATCTCTGGTGATAGTCGATTCCACAAGCAAGTTGTGCGAGGAAGAAAACTTCTTTTAAATCGCACAGTGGTGAACAACCAGTCATCCAGATGGTATGGATGGTATCGCGAGTTTTGACGCGATGTGAGGTGGTGAAATTGTGCGGCTGGAATTAGTCCGAACAATTACTCAGAGCAATCCCCGTGGTGAATGCGATAAAATACGCAAAAAGATGCAGCATTTCTCCCAGTGCCAGTGAGTCAAGCCAATCGGAAAGAATTCGGTCGCCGTCGATTCGAACAGCTCTGCGTTGGATGCGTTCAAATGGAAGGAGCTGGCACTGGGGAGTCCCAGCCCAGAGATGGGAACAGTATTCCATGTGCGGCCGAACCTGCACCTTGTAAAGTTGCAGGCTGTGTGCCGGCATGAGATACTGTCCCGCTCTGCTGAGCACGCCAAGCTTTTCAGAGGCCAATTTGGCCTTCTCTTCCAAATGACCACGAAACTGCACGTCACTCGATATGGCAACTCCGAGAATTCCGATACTGGCTGAAGCAACAAGGGGAGTGCCTTAAAACTGACGAGATACGACGAAGGGGTTCTTTTTAGCGGTAAACGTGCAAGCTTGTGTCTTCTGGGGATTGAACTGGACTAAACTTAGTCGCCCCCAGTTCGAGACTTTGTTCAACAAAGTCTCGACTTCATACACAAGTTTTTCCCGGTAATCAGCGACGTTTTCCCGAGAAATATTGGCACGGCCGGTGTATAAAGCATCACCAGTGCTGTTATCCGCATAGCAATGAATGTTATCGCAACACGTTTTGCAACAAGTCATTGATATGCAGAAAAAACAGCGTTGGCGATAGCACGCAGCCTTGTGGAACATCAGCGCTAGTGGGCTTGTAATCGGAGCATACACCGTCTACTACGAATTTGATGCTCCGATCTGCAAGAAAACTGGTGATCCTAATGCACAATTTCTCGGGAAGCCCATAGGAAGGAAGCTTCGTAACAAGCGCTTTGTGCCAAACCCGATCGAAGGCCTTCGGTATCTCCAAACTAGGGCCAATGCCTTTGGACTGTACTGCCTCCGCCCATTATATGAATTAGGTAACCCAGAAGATCCAGCCGAGCGACCGAGACGTAAACCGTACTGACGGTCACTAATCAGCTGGTTATCCTCAAGGTACCTCATGAGCTGGCTGTTAATAATGGAGTCCATTATTATACAATAAATTTTGCACAGCCAATTCCAATTTCAATTCCAATTGCTGGGATCATAGTTCACCGAAAAGCCCGGACTCGATTTTCACGCGAAAATTTAGATTGGACATTTGTCGATTGGGCCTCGGTCTTATTTTCTGACGAATGTAAAATACATCTATGTAGATGAAGACCATGTGGACACAATAGTCGCTCATCGAGAGTTAACAGAAGGACTGGAGAGTGTTATGCGCAATATTGGAAACGATTTTCTTTCTATGCACGATATTCCAAATCACACATTACAACAATACATCGTCAATAGTTGCAAGAGATGAATATATGTTTTGAACAAGGTAGAGCCACACTGCAGCTATGCAGCTAGCTAGCAGCACGAATGCCTTAATTTTGCTCGTTTCGTATCGTGAGAGTAGAGTGTAAACCGGAGTTACTGGTAACGAATCTAGTTCTTGTTGATGTTGATGATTTTCCCAGCTCGAGGCTCGCACCTAATTCTCATCGAACATGTCGGGGATATAGGCAGATTTACAGGCCGGTTTCATTTTACTGGTTGTCCCACCTAATTCTCATCGAACATGTCGGGGATATAGGCAGATTTACAGGCCGGTTTCATTTTACTGGTTGTTTGCTTAAAGTTATTGACATCATCATCATCATAGCCCATCGCAAGTTCACTGCTGAACACGGGTCATCCCCAAAGATACAAGGTACGGCGTATGAGACCTGCATCCATCGATAACCTGCATGTTTCTGAGGTCTACACAAAGTATTGTCCAGTGTATGGTATGTACACTAAATTAGTATAAATCGATTACTAATAATACAATATGTTTAAGACAATATACATATAATTATACAATATCTTTGTTGATTTATTTATTTATTTTTATGCTTATGTATTTTTTTTTCTTAATTTTCTCATAGCATTTGAACCATTATTAAAATTACTTTTTTGTCAAAGCTGTTGCATTGGTTTTTACATTGTTTTATAGGATAAGGGTGACAAACGAGCACACAGTCCACCTGATGGTAAGTGGTTGCTGCGACCCATAGACATCTACATCTATCCTCTATTACAAATCAAAATGCAGATGCGTTGTCACCCGTGAGGACTAAGATGGAATGCCTCATTTCCAGTAAAAAGGACCTCCGGCCACCTGCACTCACCATGCGAAACGCAGAGGTAAACCTCTACTTCACGCTGGTATTCTGTGAGATCGTGGTACCACCCCGGTTCGAGCCGGCCCATCCGTGCAACAGCAAAAGCTGCCGCGTGACTCCACCACTGTTAAAAACATAGTTACAAATAACAATGTTGATAGTATTAATTTTGCTATTTATTTATTATAGCCGAAGTACAATGACGTTTATCATTTTTTTAGTTTTTTTTTATATCACAAACTGTTTTTGCGTTTTTCGATTTAAAATCCATTTTTAAACCAGTGATGATTTCCGTGATAACTTCATGAGTGTGCAAACAAACCATTTTATTAAGCAGGTAGTCAACGTTTTTGTAGAATTTTAAGAGGCATATGTAACCGACAACGTTTTTTTTCTGCAATTTCTTTCTCAAAGTCGATGTTATCATGCTTGCCATTATATTATATCGTAATCGTCATAGTTCTACCTAGAAAGTTAGAAAATATAAAAGGGGGGATAAAAATTGCGTCGCTGTGGAGTTTTGCGCAAGGTGTATTGCATATGCACTCTGCACTGATGTGCATACGTAAAACTTGTTACGTGCGGCTTTGCCGTGCTTTTGTAACTTAATCGACGTTTCCTATTTAGTTTATACAACTCGTCCATTTTGTTATTGTTTGTTTCAAGTAAAACAATTGAATATTACTAAGTGATTTCAAACATATTTTTGTTTGTGTATTTATTTATTGATATTATGTATTGATCGTGTTGCTCATTTAATACCTAATGTTTGTATATTCGTCTTCATAGCCTGTCACAATCTCCTGCTTGTAAAGGGACTGTTCCATTGTTGGCAGTTTATTTTAACTAGTATGTTTTCCAAATTAGTTAATAAAATTTTATAATTGAATCTTCATAAGACTATACATCAGCTGACTTTACATATACTGTGAAAGAGCAATCTGACGCAACATGAACATATGTATATTATAACTAACGCACGACAGTTCACCGATTAAGAAGGGATCACATCTCGCATATTGATTGACGCTTTACACCACTACGTGCTGCCATGGCGCCACCCTACAAAACCGCCCCATTTACGCAAGGACGTCGGGAATAGGGACGCGCGCACACTCAGTACTTATTCGACTTCAGTGAAAGGTGGACGTTCGGCCTCTTTCAAACAACAAAAATACCGCGAAAGTGACCACAGCTCATCGGCGATACAATCATCACAATCTTTACCAGCAACACTGGAGGATAGACTGAAATATCACTTGTAAGTAACAATTCATATCGAGCAGCCTTATGGTATCTGAAACTAGGTCAAGCTTCCGCGTCCTCTACCCAAAGCTCTTTATTTATTTATCAATGGAAAAGTGTTCAAGCTAATATCACCATTGTACCTTTATCTTATTTACTCACGCTATGCTTTGTAGAAATATTACTAGGCCTTATAAAATATTAGGTACCTCGTTTACGTTGATATTCTTTGTGGTTGAAAACCTTAGGGTACAACGTGCCTCGTAATATTGTTTTTGATTTTTGCGTTAGGATCACACAAGCACAAAAAGATTTTATTTTACAGATTTTATACATTAGATAGTTAATTTTTATGGTGACAGTTCCCTGTGAAAACGTTTTTCTTATCTGTTAAATTCTACAAAAACAAACATCCATGATTCGGTTGAGTTCGTTGTTTATAAGCACCTAAGAAAATTGCTTCTGACTTCCACATCGCATTGTGTTAAAGTCGGAAGCATTAGTCTCGACGTCAGTCGATTATGCTCCGATAATCCCGATCAGATCTGCTTTGTGTTTGATTCCAACTAGAGAAAGTTCGTTACCGTTGGCTTGGTGCGTTGCAGTTAATTCAAAACCTGTAATGGTCAATTTATTTTATAGGAATCATATCGTATCATTATTACACAATCGAGCATTTGTTTTTGCATGCTTAATATTTCACCTATTTGCTCCTAAAGACGCAAACCACGTAACCATGTTAACTATGCAAACATTCGATTACGAAAATCGGTCAGATTTTTAATTGCTCTAAATGTTTGCTCCGTCGCTCGAAACTAATACATTTACGTTCCTTGTTGTTACTAGGAATATAAATATAGAAATCTTTACATACATAGGCTGCACTAAAAGTATCGGGAATGGAATATTTCCACTATTCCTGTCATATTAAAATCTTTTTAATTTAAAACTCCTTGGTTTTAAAAATCGAATACCATTTATTTATTTAAAAGATTCTTGGTCTTGTCACAAGGTTTTGTCAAACTTGTTTAGTCATTGAGAAAATGGAATTGACTCGAGAAAATTCAAGAGCGATGATTTATTATGTCTTTCGAAGTGGTTTAACATAAAAACAGTGTGTTGACCGGATGATTTCTGCATTTGGTGATGAAGCCCCATCCAAAACCACAATTATTCGCTGGTTTGCTGAATTTCAACGTGGACGTATCAAGCTCAGTGATGATCCCCGTCAAGGTCGTCCAAAAACTGCAGTCACCCAAGAAAACGTTGATGCTGTGCGTAAGCTGATTGAGGAAGATCGACATGTGACATACCGCGAAATTCAGGCAACTTTAGACATTGGCATGAGTCAAATACAAATAATCTTGCATGAACAATTGTGTAAAAAAGTTGTTTTCCCGATGGATACCGCATTCGCTCTGTGAAGAGCAAAAAGCGGCTCGCATTACTTGGTGCGTCAGAACTCTTGAAAGATTCCACGCAGGATCTTCAAATGCTGTATACAACATCGTATCAGGTGATGAATCCTGGATATACGCGTACGAACCCGAAACAAAAAACCAGTCACGAGTTTGGGTGTTCGAAAATGAGTTAAAGCCAACAAAAATTGTTCGTTCACGGAGTGTTGCAAAAAAAATGGACGCCACGTTTGTCTCCCCGACTATGTTACAACTATTGCTCTTGAGGGACAAAGAACGGTTAATGCAGAATGGTATGCTAGCATTTGTTTGCCACAGGTCGTTTCTGAACTCCGTAAAGAGAACTGCAACCGCCGCATCATCCTCCATCACGACAATGCGAGTTCTCACACCGCACACAGAACAAAAGAGTTTTTAGAGCAAGAAAACAATTAGACCATCCGCCGTACAGCCCCGACCTAAGCCCTAGTGATTTCTATACTTTCCCTAAAATAAAGAATAAATTGCGTGGACAGAGATTTTCATCACCTGAAGAAGCTGTGGACGCCTACAAAACGGCCATTTTGGAGACCCCAACTTCCGAATGCAATGTTTACTTCAATGATTGGTTCCATCGTATGGAAAAATGTGTCAAATTTCGCGGAGAATACTTCGAAAAGCAATAAATACATTTTTAAATAGTAATGTTATGGAAAAATGTGTCAAATTTCGCGGAGAATACTTCGAAAAGCAATAAATACATTTTTAAATAGTAATGTTGTGTCACTTCCTTCATTCCCGAAATTTTCAGTGCCGCCCTCGTAATCTGCCTTAGTAAATGTAAATTTTCATATTTAATCACATATTTAAAGTATTTCAAGCATTTAAAAGGTTTCAATAGAATATTATTCGGAAAAGCTTTATGTATTATAAAATAGTTTTAGGTTATAAAATATAAACATATACAATGATAAAAATTAAGGTACTTGTTTTTTCATCTCGTCTGAATCTCCAGTTATAGTCGTCGCTTTTTCGTCCATGCATAGGTACTTCCTGCGTTGCCGATGTCAGGTGATGCAGCTATTTATACCATTCAGTGAACCTTCTTATTTCACAATTCACGTTCAAAGTCGAATATTTTAGACCGGAAACTCCCGTGCTTGTCATCGTTTGAAAAGCTTCCAAGGGCTCAGCAATAGTATTTATTAGTTTCATTATATCCACAATAAGACACGACACGCGGTTTTATAATTAATACATTATCTATTGTAATACTGAACTATTATATACTATGCTTATAAATTAAAATATTAAAAGAAAATAATTCGCATAATATTATGTCCTTGGACAGTTCGGAAGTATAGAGCGTCCCATTTAGCTCTCCTCTCGCTGTGCACACAAACAACACTCGCATGACCTTATTTCTTGCGGCCACCTTTGTGATCTTCTGCAATCGACCTATATTTCGTTTCGATGCTAATTAACCAACCGATTGTTTCATCTTAGTTATCTGAAATCTTTATTTTGACTTACATACATATTTCGATAATAATTGGCAATTACGATAAAGTTTTTTTTAATTTCCTTTCTATTCGGCATAAGAATCAAGCTCGAATAACATTCACACCTAAATATAACTACAAAATTTATTTTGTCTCACACTACCTTGCACGTTCATCGCGCACTTATAAAAAGAGGCGAGGTCAAGCGTCGGACGCGAGCGAACAGTGCGGAGCCCGCTTGCGCGTTGTAAAGACGCCCGTATCGATATCGATAGCTCAGCAACAATCACGTGCAGGAGTGACGTAAAAACTCGTTGCAACGGCCTGACCAATGGCTCTTGGCTCGCTAATAATCGACTAAGGGTTCTACTGCAATAGTATAAGGTGTGGAGAAAGGTCGTGTCCGCATGGTGCAAAAGCTTATGGCCGAGTTAAAGGTGCTCATCGGCAAAAGATCGCCGGTGGGGGGACCACCTCCAGCTCCGCCACCCGCACAGCATCCGTATTCCCGACGTGATCTGAAGGCAAACCTTCACAGGCACATGAGTATAGTTCTCGACAGGTTAGTGATCTTAAGTGTTACTGATTGTGATGTCTAACAATAAATCTATTGTAAGCAATAACACTGAGAGCTTCCTGCACGTTAAAATTTTTAACGACAGTGGTTTCACAACTACAAGCAAAGAGATCTATTTTAATTAAAGAATATGACTCTAACTTTTAGTAGGAAATGTAAACCACATACAAAAGCATTACTGCTTTTTGTATTTTATTTTAATCATATCTACACGAATGCCCCCCACATACTTACATATTTATAAATATCAATCTTGAAAAATAAAACAACGCAAGACCAAATCGACTAATGCATTTATAAGGAAATAATAATTCTACTACATTAGGAGAATACAAAGCAACACAATGTTAAATATAGGTTAACCTTGAAATACCTCAAATTGGCGGTGTGCGACGAGTTGTTGTCGTGGTGAAGGAGGATCCTACTTGCGAGGTCGTTTCTCCCGAACTGTTTCCAAGACATTTGCTAGTATGTCTTGGAAACAATTGTTAGTGTACCACTCTGCAGTAACTGTTTTTCGATTCTCTAAAACAATTGTTGCGTAATGTCCTGTCATTCCGCAGAACGAGGCCATCATCTTCTTTCCCACGCTTCGACCTCTCATCACTTTAGTTGGCAACTCCTCGGAAGGAAACACCCAGACAGCAGGCTGAGTTCCATTTTCATAATTTGTCCTCCTGTTTGCAATTTTCATTTATAAGTCATAATTTGTCCTCTTCCTACCACTTGTATGCTAATGATCTCCAAATCTATATTCAATCCTTTCTTGAAGATTTGACTAAAGCAGTTGACACTATTAACGCTGATCTGACTTGTATTTCGAACTGGAGTAAATGTCATGATTTAACGATTAATCCTAAGAAAACTCAGGCTATTGTCATCGGTAGTTCAAGATTAATTGGAAAAATTGACTGGTCTTCCTTACCTCCTATTATACTAGAATGCACTCAAATCCCTTACATTAACAAGGTTAAAAGCTTGGGGTTGTATTTTGACTCTTGTATGTTTTGGACCTCACAGGTTAATGAGGTTAGTAGAAAAATGTTTGCTGCGTTAAGCTCTTTACGTAGATTACGCAATTTTCTTTCCACAGTAACTAAAGTTACACTCGTCCAGTCTCTACTTCTGCGTATCCTTGACTATGCTGATATTTGCTATCTTGACATTACCGAGGAGCAGCTTAATAAGCTTGAGCGCATTCAAAATGTATGTATTAGATTTATATTTGGGCTTCGGAAATATGATCATATCTCTGAATTTCGCAAACATCTCAAATGGCTCCCGATTCGTCTTCGCAGGAATACTCACATTCTCTCCGCTTTGTATGGCTGTTTAATCCTGTTTAATCCTTCCACTCCTCATTGTTTAAAAAACCGTTTCCAGTATCTTTCCCTTACCCATAATCGGTTCCTTCGATCCTCTGTCAATCTTTCTCTCTCTCTCTACTCCTTTGCACTCTTTCTCCTTTAATAAGAAATCCTTTACTGTAACTGCTGTGCTTTTGTGAAACCCTTTACCTCTCCACATTCGTCTCGCTAAATCCTTTCACTCTTTCAAAAGTCTTGTTAAATCGTATTACTTAGAACGCTAATAGATATATTACTTTTCTCTTTTCGTAGTCTTTTCATTTAATCTATTGTATGATATTATATATAATCTTCACTTATCTTTATTTATATGTATTGTCATAGTTTTATTTTGTACGCCCCCCTATATTGTTAACTATTGTTTGCATAAGTTCTCTACGCTAAGGTTGTCTGGAAGAGATCACTTTCAGAGTAATAAGACCGCCTGTTGTACATATTCTACTTTAGATTCAACTGTATTCGTTATTTTGTATTTTGGTGTACATTAAAGAGTAAATAAATAACCCCATTTAGAGAAGAAAAGTAAGAAAGAAGAGAAGTAAGGCTTAAATATCGTCTTAATATTTAGTTGAAAAAGTTTCTTATTTTTCATTAATTTACACATGATACCACCCGCGGAGTATAACTTATTTTATAAAAAAGGAATCATTAAAATCAGTTCATAATTGACGAAATACAGTGTAACATACATGCAAACAAAAACATACAGTCGAATTGAGAACTTCATCCTTTTTTCAAAATAGCTAAATATAATTAATCCTAATCGGTAGAAGCCTACCGTATTCAGGCGAGCGAAAACAAGCGCGAAATAAATGTCCTTGCGAAACTCAATCGACGACGTCAATAGTAGTAAATTATACTCTGTATCTATTAATTCAATGTACCTACGCTACTTGTACTATTATCTTTTCTGTGCCTACGCATCGGATCTCTTTAAAAATCGTATTGCTTCATCAAATTTATACACAGTGTTTACTAGCTTCTATGAATGTAGTTTTTTTTTCACATTTATCGTTGTCTTGATAAGGTATAATTCTACATATTATAAAATATGTTCAAAATATAATAATTATGTCGAGTGGTTAGCTGACTTATTTGTTCCAAGTGTCGTAATTGTTGATATTGTTACACACTGTAATTGTTTATAAGATGTATAAAGGATTCAAACCATGTAAGTACTCATAGTAAACACCTGGATTATTATCCAGCAGAATGTCAGAACGCTACCTAGGAGCGAATATTTACTCACGTGTTGTTACTAATTTATAAATATGTAGTGTATACCGCAAGTCACTCGACGCCGGCACGTTGTCATCGCATTCACCGCAAACATCAATATCTTGGTCTCTGTTCAGATTATGAAGGCCGGCGCGGCGGGGGTTCTTAATAGTGACGAGGGCAGTCTCTTGCGCCGAGCCGCCCGCGCACGGCCGCACTTTGCTCCCCGAAGCCGTGTCGCCCCTAAGCCGGGCTACGTCTCACCGTTCTAGGTCAACACACTTATTCGCGTGTACACCTTATCGCGCTGCTATTATCACGTTAAGCCTATTTCGTTCGCGTATCGATCGATTCCACAGTCGGACGAAACACAGTCTTAAGTTTTACGCGTTGCGTGCACGACCGGCGACGCGTTTGTCACTCGTCGGATGACATCAGTTAGAGTTGACCCGTCCGCTGGTCATAATAATCGCTCAGTGCCCGCTTCGTGGTCGGCTCGGACGCACGAGGATCTTCATGGAGGAGGGACGTTGCGCAACTTGTGAAGCCCTAGGCCGACGTAGCCTGTCTAGCAAGCTGCTACAGGTTGCGACCGCGCAGGCGCACATAAGGACATGCACCCACGCCGCATCCCCATCTGAACAAGTGCAAGGTTCTGACCTAGCCACCCGCGCCCTGGCTGCAAAAAGACGAAAGTCAATAGCGGGTTTTAAACTTAATTTACCTCAAGATACAGCTCCAAAATCAACAACAGTTGAAGAAAGGTCTCGATCTACATTTGCGCGCAGAAACACGTGGTGCTCGTAAGTTTGAATTTTGATTCTACTTGCTTTCGACGACTGGTTCGTTACTTAGTAATAAGATAACAGCAAGGCAAAGTAGGAAATCTTTGTATACAACAGTTATCTTATTGTAGACATTATCGTTTGTTGTATCATAATGGTCGTTATCAAGTTAGTACTGGCATGTAAATCACAATGAGCGCGTGATTGTTTCAACGACATTACTGCCATCACATGTCTATTTTATCCGGAATTTAATTTAAATTAATGTCAAACTACAATATATTAAATGTTCTGTATCGGCTTTTGCTGCGATTGGTTACGAGTGCTATAACTATGAGTATTTCCAATTGTGTTTGGTTGTATGAAATGAGTTTCTTCAAATATAAAATATATACGAGTATATATATTTTGTTATACAAAAGGTCTGATTTAAGCACTTTGTGGTCTCATTAGTTTACCGTAACAATAATAAATATTAAAAAGATGTTCTGCTTATTCATAATTGCTATGCATATTATGCTATACTGATAACATAAACATATCACGTTTTCTGATTTGATGCACTTTGTGGTAACTCCAGTTTTTATTAATACTAGTAATTTTCAGCAATCTGTTAGTTGTTTTGTATGCTTACGACGTTATTTAATATAAAGCGGCGTTCAGGACTTTAAGTCACTGACTTAATTTGTATTCAAGTTTAAATCCATTCTACTTTATTGAAATTATTGGAATATTAAATAATAATTTTTTTCTCAGAATTTTACACACAGCTAATATCTGTCGCATTACCATCGACTGATCTGAAACTAACGGAAATTTCAATTTACTCGACTTACATCTCGTTGAGGCAATAAATGTAGCCAGGAACTTGTCACTTGAGAAATTTTCTTTAGGTTTTTAAATACAATGGAAGCTTGTAGTGTTCTCAATCATTCATGTCTAGAAGTAAATTAAAAGGGTGCCAAATAATAGTAGTGCCCTTTTTTCTTACATGCTCTTTTATTATAGATTTCAATTTAATTTTACACATACCGTACTTGATAATATTAACAACAGCAACACAAACGCAAAAAACAAGATTTGAGACACAACACATTCAAATGAGTTATGAAAAGCAAAAATTAAGAGTCTACCTATCACAAATGATATAAATGAATTTAAACACGATTCAATTTTAACAAAAATTTTCCGAATATTATTGTAGCTTATTTAAATATTGTTACGAAGCAAAAATTTAATTATTTGTCATGTTTAGATCACAAAGTCAGAATAAATGGAGTTATTTCAGTTTTAGTCATAAAGCTTCTGTACAAAGATATCTCGAAATAATTTACTTTGGTATTATTTATATTTAACACTATTATTTCAGCCTTATGACCTTGTATCACAAGAAAATGTACTACAAGAAACTACTGATTGGTATTCTTAGTCAATACAGTCTTTAACTTTTCCATAAAGCTGTTTTGCTGTCCATATTGCTCATTTTTGTTTCTTAACAGCAACTACTGGACAAAAATGTATTATAAATGGTCGTAACTGCAGCCAATACCATGTGAAAATGTTTCATTTGTTCGAATCGTTAACGACCGAGTTCTTTCTGATCGGTTCTAATCACTGGCGCTGCGAAGATATGTTGTGTGTGTGTACTCTTGGCATAGCGCATTTACCATGGGGAGTGCTCTGAGGGATTGTTCGGATTAATTCCAGTCACCAAATTCCACCAATGCACATAGCGATAAAATTCTCGATACCATCCACACCATCTGGATGCTAGGTGTTAGGCGGTATTAGGCGGTCCACCATTGTGCGATTAACTAGGATTTTTTCTTCCTCACACGATTTCTTGGCGATTTTTCCGGACCTATATGACTTAGGGACCTTGCGCAAATATGACCATATTTCCCAATTTCGCTCACATCTCAAGTGGTTACCTATCTGACTTCGCCGGAACATGCATATTCTTTCTATTCTGTACTGTGTATTATTTCATCCTTCTGCTCCTCCCTATCTAAAAGAGAAGTTTAATTTTGTGGGGCTTCCAGGGGAACCTCTACGCTCTTCTAGAAAATTCGTTTTAAGGGTACCAACTCACAAAACATCGTTTTTTAATAAATCTTTCACTGTCGAGTCTATTAAGCTCTGGAAAGCCCTACCTGTGTATATACGTAAAGCACAATCTATTGTAATCTTTAAGCGATTACTTAAAGAACATTAGGTACTTGTCTCAATCGTTCGGAGACCGTTAGGATAAATTATGTAATTATGTATTTATAGTATTTATCAGCTTTATATTATTCTTTGAGGAAATTTGTAATTTATTTATATATTTTGGGTAGATATGTAAGTTTGTTTATATACTCTTATATATGTATGTTTATGTATATAGGTATTATATGCTTTACTTTATCGTTTATTATGTATTAGTAATTTATATCATTTCATGTGTTAATTATGTATATGTCTTTTTATTTCATTTATTGTCTATATATCGCATGTATTGATATTATATTTTGTATAATTATATTGCACCACCTACCTAGTATTCATTGTTTATTCCTTTACACCCTTGGTTGCCTGGAAGAGATCGCTATGTAGCGATAAGGCCGCCAAATTGTACATTTAACCTGTCTTTTGTTATGTAATTTGTTTATTTGTTTGTGGTGTACAATAAAATATATTCATTCATTCATTCATTAGGGACCTTCAAGAAACGAGCTTACTCCTTTTTTAAAAAGCAGACAATTCCCCTGGTGTTGCTGTTGTTCATGGGCGGTGATCGACACTTTTCCGGTGAGACGCATGCTCGTTTGCCCGCACTTCTATAAAAAAAAACTGATGATAAGCGGGTACTGCAGTTCATGGGCACTGCAGCAAACTTATATTAAAGTAGGTTACAGATGCGTTTTCACCTCTGAGGATTAAGATGAAATACCTCACTGGGTGTAATTATATTGACTCTCAATACCCTTCAGACTGGAACACTGCAGTGCAAGCCTGCTATTTGTAGGCACAAATAGGTACGGGGTTGGTTTTGTTCCTAGGAGCCGGTCTTAAGTACCTACCTAGACCAGCTCTTAGGCAGAAAAGGAGTTCTACCACCTAGACCTTACGTGATCCACGGCACGCAGACGTTAGCTTATTCTTTATCTTTTAAATGCTTATCAAAACTTAGTACGCCATCACTAAATTAACATTAGTTATTTTTGTACTTGTTATTAATAATAATTCTATTTATTATCTGTTGCATACGTGATAACTACGTTTTTGTATAAAGATAATTCTTTCATAATAGCATCATTATGCATGGCAAAAAGTTGATAATCTCTTTGTGTTTTTGTCTATATTACAATTAAATGAATGTCGTCATTCCTTGTCGTAATTTGCTTTAGATTTCTAGATAATACGATGTTTATTAAGTTAAGTGCGTTTGTATGTAAAATTTACAATACCCAATGATTTAATCATCTAGAATTTGAATTAAATTATTAGTATTATATCTTCAATTTTTTATCACTTATTATAATTTTTATAAACATTTCTTTTGTTATATCTATTTTTTTTAATATATAGAATAAAGTGACAAACGAGCACACAGTCCACCTGATTGATGGTCAGTGGATGGATATTGGATACGAGGGCGACATTGAAAGTTTTTAGAACTGGCCACTTGTAAAGGATATAATAAAAAAATAAGTTCAAATTTTAAAGATGGAACTCTTTGCCAATATTATTATCTATGTATTTTATTAATTTACCATTTTTTTTACGATTTGGCGGCAAATTGAAAATTGTCTGTGTCACGTCAGCATGTATTTAACGCGAGAAAATTTTCGTACAATGATTTTTTATGAACTTCGATGTCATTTAAGTCAACAAGAAAGTTATGATAGACTTCGATTGGCCTTTTACGATGAAGCCCCATCTTGTGCCACTGTTTACCTGACCTATTCGTGCTACGACCATGACGTAGCTGCTGCGTGGCTCTACCACGTTCTAAATTCTGTAATCTTATTGTTATAAAATTTCTCGAACACAATTTACGAGTCCAAAAGGCAGATGACGTATTCCTACGCACATAACGTTCCTCGTTCCGTCTAATTGCATTTTGTATTTTCGGTAGCATTATAAATCATTCTATGACACTAAAGCCTTTAATATTATATAAAACAATAAGCTAAAAGTTGACTAAATTTAGTAACTGATGTACTTTAAGTGTAAGTACTACGCTTTTAGACTAAACTAGAGTTAAAAAATTAAATGAAGTATGATGTATTGATCTACTACTAAGAATACTTTTTTCATAATCAAATTATAGGCACCTCAAAACCTCTCCATCAATTAAAACATCTTAGGCCTATTTATATTAATTATTTTGTTTCGCTGTAAACTATCATAATTAGCATTATAACATTATTATTTATTTTAAGTATTTGAATTTTTAGTTAACTCTGTAATCTAAAGATATTTTAAAATTTATCGCCTAATTAATGGCTTATTACGAACAGGCAATTTAATGTGGTACGTTACTAAAGACTATCTGTTTCGTCATTAGGTATCTTGGTGCAGCACGTGCAGTACTAACAACTTTTAAGTTTATATAGTGGTGATGTCACGACGATGAAAGCGATAAAAGCTCACCGGTCGTCAAAGTATCGTAAAACGTTAGACACACATATTTGCAACAACAACACATTATGGTGCATTGTATGATCATCTCGCCAGTTAATACTTTTACTTGCATTTAGTTATGTTATCTGTCTCTGACCAGATTTCATGATTGTTTTCTGACATGCTTGTTTTTTTTTATATGTTCGTGGGATGTTTCCTTCCACCTATACGCAATTGATTAGAATATGTTTTGATACGTATGAATTTAAATAAGGGACCGGCCCTGTTATGTTAATCGTCTTTAGTTTATAGCAATTTATAATTTCGTCATAATTTATATTTCTAAATGTACAACTAACCTAAACAATGTCAGGTTGCCAATCCACATTAAAAGCGTCAAGGTTATTACAATTATATAATTTAACCACACACCGCGTAATCCAGCTCGTTGTGCTAATGATGGCAATATCGTGTGTCCCAGTGACGACACTGTTGGACACATTTACAACAACCGCGGAAGCTAAATATATGCACGGCTTAATATTTTCGAACACGCGCCCGTTATAATATTATCTCTACATTTATTCCATTACATATATTTACTAACTAGGCCAATGTAATTCGTTTCAAAATATTGTAATGTGTGTGAGATGAGACGGTGTGCCAAAATAACGTATGCAAATATATTGCTGATCAGTACATATTGTTTACAATTTCTGCTTAATTTTAAACAATATTATTTGATCAAAGCAAAAAAAAAGTACGTGTTTTATTTCAGGTATTGGCCCATATATTATAATTGTTTAATTTTGTTTGTACACATAAACATACATAAAAACATATTTCATTAAAAATAAAAAAAAAATTTAGTAATTTTAATGTTAGTAAAATATTTCATACCTGTTCAAATTCATTCATTTTATGCTATTTCGATTCTATTGAATTTATAAAAAACATGTTTTTAGGCCCTGGTTCTCTCCATAGTTCATTTTCATTTTTTTTCCATAAAAATACACAACGGGTATATAATAATTTAAAATTAAAAATTTCGTACAACCGACTTCAATATAAATCATTAAGAATAACTCAAAAACTATTGGTTAGACCTTGATGAAAAAAAGACAACATGTGCTGCACCAGCTTTCAAATAAAAAAAGAATCATCGAAATCGGTTCACCCAGTTAAAAGTTATGAGGTAACATACAAAAAAACATACAGTCGAATTGAGTACCGTCTACTTTTTGAAGTCGGTAGAAAAAGAACGAACCAGATTCTAAAATAAAACATTTAATAAAATGTAACAACCGACTTCAAAAACTAAAAAGAAAATATAACTTCGGTTTAACCGTTCCTGAGACATAGTGTATCGAGGAATGAAAATTCCAACCTGATGAATTATTATTTTATTTCTTTTTAGCTTTTATATCTAAATTTTTTAATAAAATTATGGTGACAAGCGGGCACACAGTCCACCTAATGGTAAATGGGTGATGACATTATCATGCCTCGTTTCGAATTATGGATGTCCGGTTCTCTATACCTACCATACAAAACACAGTATTGAGAGCGTGGTCCTTCCCAGGTCCAGCCAATCCACTCGTACTACAGCCATAATATGTATAACTGCAGCGTGCCTCTACCAATTAGTAGATATTTTGTACCACATGGCAGATATACACGATATGAGATAAATCATTGGTGTAACTTCTGAACGACTTGACAAATTGAGGTCATACGCATACAATATATTTATTTTCCGACACCATGGTTCATAGTTATGCTAAATAAAATAAGATTAAAAAAACAAGATCCACATTAATGTACCAAAACAATTTAAAATCACAAATTGGTTTAGTGCCAAAAAGGAAATTCACTAAATTTTGACCCGATAGGTGGCGCTTTGGTCGGGTTATTAATATATTTTGCATTTTCGCTGTAAAAACTTACAGAGGGAAAATATTATTATTGATTATCTGAGAAGAACGTATGTGACAAAAAGATAGACACACCGATAGACAACGACGTAAATTCCGATTTTGAGATGGAACATTAATGATGTTGGTAAAGCTAAGTCCACGCTAGCAAAGTCGCGGGGAAAAAATAGTATTGCATATGCGATCAGCATATCAGTACGGTCTTGTACTCTGACATAGTTCAGTTTTTAAGTCAAATATGTAAAATTGATAGAAAGACGCGAAGTTCGCTGTTTACTATCAAGAGAAATGCTTAGATTTATTGTTTTCTAATTATCTTGAAGGCATTTATAAAAACTCTACACAATTATTGTTCTTTGGAAAATCTTCAAGTGGCTTCATCCGCGTTTACTTAATAAGGCCAGAAGCCCAAGACATAGGTAACTAATCCGTTAAGTTACTTTATGTAGGTACTGATGACGTATTAGGCGAACCATATTGATGAGTTCTTACAATACTTAGATGACTTATAACAACTAAAGAATACGTTCGTATATTTTACGCGTGTGTCTTATTAAACAACACTTCTTGATTTAATCGAACGTCAGAGCGTTTTACCATCTTCAGCTACATCATCACTTACCATAGAACCACTCTCCTAGTCAAGCACTGGCTTATAATAGTTAAAAAATACACAAAAGCGTACCGTGCATTCAGTCTTATATCTTAATTTTTGAGGTTGATGGGGCTAGAAGAGTTTTAATTCTGATAAGTTTCGTTTATTTTACACTTATTTAAAAAAAATTATCAATTGATTTTTGTTTTGATTTTTCTGGATTGGACAGCATTTATTTATTATATTTCACCATGTAAATAGCCACTGCCCCATTTCGTCCCGTGGTAGTCGTAATAGGTGACAGAAAGAAATTAAACGGGAGATGAAAATAAGATACAATGGTTACCAACCCACGTGCCAAGCGTGACAACCATTAATCTTACCATCTTTAATATAAAGATTTCCGCAAAGTAACGCCTGATTCTATTAATTATCGTGACAACCATGGCAGTTATACCCCTTATGAGGTAATCTAGGCCAATGTTCTATCTACTCATGTGGTTCAACAGTGGACTTTTGATAGGCTATAACAATAATAAAAAAATTGGGTGTTTTCGTACATAGTTCATACAACTGGCAAGTGGTTACATAGCAACTTGATTAAATTATTATTAGAGATTATTATTTAACCATAGTTAACTTTTTTTAATCAACTATCGTATTACGAATGAAGTTACCAGTAGTTAGTGCATTAAATTAAGTTAATTTGACTACATAATATGAAATCAAATAGATATAGAGATACTTTGAAATGTGTATATTTACTAATAACAGTCAAAATAATGTATTGTACAGTTTTAAACGTAACAAAAAATTTTATAATTCATAAATAATGTTTTTAATGGGGCACACCTGTTCTGTTAAACGTACGAAAAATGTGGCCAAATCTGGTTAGCCTTGAACATTGATATTATGAATCAAAATGAACTGCGGCATCGTTGTATGCGCATTTTGAATGCTACAGATTCATTTCGTTGTAAAGTGCGGCGTTCGGGTGTGTCGCAAAAGCGTTACCTAGGTGTTTCGAGGCACCATCGTAGCACCGTAGTAGTAGCTAGAGTCTTGCGCGCGCCACTTGCTCGCTAACCCCCCACTCCCGTGCCCCTGAGACAGGCCGTGGTCCCAGTTCTCCGCTACGCGTCGCTCGGATCGCTCGCGTGTCGTTAACGTAAACAATTCCATCTCAACTCTACCTCTGATACGCACAACGCTCACAAACACAAAATATAAAAACGGCTCCCCTAAATCCAACGCCCGGGACCCGGCGGGCCCGATTCATACAGCCGCAAGAACAAGTGGGAACCATGCAAACTAAGCTCATAAGTGGGACCTACTCATCAATCATGAACAAACAGGATTTGCTCAGAGAAGTGGTGGTCAAGTACATCGATTATTTCTATCCAGTGTGAGTACCCTTCATGTTTTGTCTCATTTCGCAAGACGCATTGCAGATTTTCTATTTCTTTTTCTTTTTGTCTCATAGTGTTAATGTGAAGGCCCTCACAGAGTTCAACTAATTATCGAACCGGTAAGTCGGTGAAGGTTCCTCGACAACGTGTTCTGACTGCAACCAGACGAACGGTTGCCATTGGCTGACGTCAGCGCCGCCTATTGAACTAAGTCGTCTCTATTGCCTGACTGCTGCTGTATCGATCCGCTGCACTAAACTCTAAATATTTTACACATTACATTATATATATGATGTATCCGCCTCACAAGTATTGACCTCGAAATGCTCCGCCTGCTGCGACATTGATCACTTTAGGTCTGTTCTCGTCGCACACATCTCTTTTAACTTTACTTTTGGAACGTTTATTTTCCTACTCTCTTGTAATCCATAATTTAAGAAAAAGAGCCTGTCAATATTTTAGGGCTACATGCATACATTAAGATGGTGTGCAGTTGTGACTACTTTCTACCAAAAAGCTGACATACCTGTTTATCACCTCATATGCAAAAAAGTAACTATCTCAGTGTTTTTGCTTTCGTTTAGTAATTTAAGGAAAAATTAAAATTTTTTATAATATATCATTGAGTTTTTAATTCAGTCATTCATAATTGCTTTGTGTTTTATGTAAACTTAGGGAAAGCACCATTGCATTGCATGATGGATTTGCGTGACCAACACTAACTAAATCTAATTCTATACTATGTAATATGTATTCCACTAATGTCCTTTGTGCCCAATTGGTTTTTATCGTTTATGAATTACGATGTTGTGTGCGCCTTCAACTGTACTCAGATTTTATTGCCTCACGTATATTTATCAGATAAATAAAGAAATTTAATGCGAGATGCTTTTAAAAGTGTAATTACTGAACATTTTCCGGTGTATTACAAAAATTAATTAATATTAGTCTCAGCTTTAAACTAGAATCTGCTTTATTAAAGTTCTGTGGAAAATAGGCGAAATAAAATGTCATCTAGAATTTGACAGCAAATGTCAAATTTCATTAAGTTGTGACGCGGCGGCTAAATAACTTCTTTCATAAGGACCTGTGAAAGCATAGTTAATACCCGTGATCATCAAAAAACAGTAAATAAGGCGGTTTAAGTCTCGGATAGCCAAATCTAAACTAGAATAGTGAAAGATGTGAAGTTTTAAAATTGAATAGGTACCCATGTCGGTCCGTCGTACCCGTCGATTTCCCTTAAACGACCTTGGCAATTTGTGGAGTTCACTCAGTTCCAGATAATAAACTATACACGATTTTATTTCGCACTGACAATAACGCCGTTTATCGATCACAACTGAATAGTATAGAGATCGAATATAAATGAAACTTTTGCAATAACATCAAATTGGACGATCACTTCATAAACCCTAATGACTTACCGTTGGGAAAGCAATTTGATGCCCTCGACTCCAACAGAACATTTTACACGTATCTTCTAAAGTATTTCGAGCGATTTACATGTGACGTTACGATGTATGAGTAATAATGCTACTAAATTTTCATGATTCCGTGACCTTTGTTTCCCAAGTAGCATTGTTTTGTATACCAGCATTGTGTGATTCACGGAACTCATTAGCTCGTTATCGACAAATAAAATATAAATGCAATTTTTCACTTTTTAAGCACCTTTGATGTAACTGAGCTCCTGTTATAATTGTGCGAATCTTTTAGTTACTGTTTCAATCATAAAGGTCCCTTAATTCTGTAATCTTATTATGGACAATGTCCTTGAAATACCTAATAAAAGTGAACTATAATTAACAATTAACGGTTTTTATATAACAAGTAAACAAGCTAACAACAACAAAGCTAAGTAGAGTATTGTTTTTTGTACTTTATAAACATATACTCAGCGACTCACAAATTGTGCAATAACTTGCGTTAAATAACATTTTTTTTTTCAATAAATTGTGAGTTGGTTTAGTTAGACCGAGATTCTTTATTTTATTATGTTTTATGGGCTTTTAACACAGTGATTGAACAATGAATGCATGCTTTAAAAGAATTAAAATTAATAATTCACTTAATTTTTACTTTAAGTAACAATTACAATGACAATTAAAAACAAGCCTTTTTTTAATTTATAACCCATAGGTTTTAAAATCTGGTGCTTACTTCTAGCTCTTACGATTGCTAGAATTCGGTCGTGCGAACTCTGGACGATGTTTCTGATGTCTACTTGTGGTATAGCATCCCAAGCTGCCCGAACTTTATCTTTCTTTTAAGCATGCCTGAGATGTGCTCTATCGGATTTAAATCCGGAATACGCTCTGGTAACTGCAGTTTGTGAATACCGACCTCTGAGATAGGCAAGTCAGAAGTTCGGGCATGCATTAAAATAAATTAGTGGTAGCCTATATAAACCTTGTAAAGGTAAAGGGCATAACATGATCCTGGAAGATCTCCGCGATGTTATCGTGTAGCATTTGAACGATTTTCGACAACAACCTATTCTCTCCGAACATTCGAGAACTTGTTCCTCCCGATACGTTTTTCTGAGTGATGGAACTCATTATCTGCCTAGGAGTCTGGGTAGGTACCATTCTCTCTCTCTCCAAATAGCAGCGTGCACAGCGTGCGTGCACTGCTGTATACTGGTCTGAAGGGTATTAACGGCCGGTATAATTATAGGCTGTGAGGTAGCATCTTAAGCCGGAATTCAGAGACAATCTTGAGCTTAATCTCCACAAGGTCTTAATTTGAGTTTAGACCACACTATGCTACATAAATTTTGACATTGTGGAGTTTAAATTTAGACTATAGACTCGAGATTATCTTTGAACACCGGGCTTAGTCGTTGGAGGTGATAACGCATTTGTAGGCTTTTTGTTTTGTCTGTAGATGTCTATGCAGTTAGGTGTCTTTTAAGAGGTTTATACAAACTAACTTATGGAGCTGCCATAATAACTCGCTGATTTTGAATTGATAATGAATAGAAATCGTTCTTCTTTTGCTCTCCATACACTTTCTCAACCATCTGGAGCTCATAAAGTAATTCGGCACTTATCAGTACTTATTATAAAGAACAATCTAGCCCATTGCTCGTGGATACTGTTGGTATTTTATCAAGCGAACCCTAGAATAGCTACTCGGTGATGTTTGAGTAACTTTATGATGCTGCGTTTACGTACAGTCCATGAGTGTTGTCGTGTCTCAATAACTGTAAGGTAGCGGTTTCGTAATACTTCAAGGGCAATAAACTGACCGTCTCAAGCTCTCAAGCTGATGTACATCTTACCCCCCCAAAACATGATCTTCGGGAAACCAGTATCCTGGTAACTTTTTAAAGCATACTGCATTGATGAACGTGGTACATTCAGCACAACATTCACTTGTCAGCTTTTCGTCAATAAACTTTACGGCTTGTGCAACTTGTTCTGATGCTAGTTTTTACTTTCTGTTTGTTGGAACGAAGTTCCTTGTCGGTTGGTACGAATTTAGCGGATGGGGGCTAGGCGAGAAAAAGTGTAAGATTTTTCCGTCACGACCCCTTCTGACATAGTGTAAACCGCCTTGGCGGCTGTAAGGAAGCGAGATGGAATAAAATCCATCTCATGCACTTTTTCTTCTCTTACCATGAAAGAAATATTATTTTATTTTAAATGACGCTTCATTTTAATAGACGTTAGTAGTTAATTTATTTGTATTTGTTGATCAATAATATAATACGTTTATCAATAATAATATACGACGAAAGGAACTTCGTTCCAACCAAGTGTTCCACAACACTCACGCATGATTTTTTTGTTTTTTTGTGAAGCACCTTTAAAAGTTAATATACATTAAAAAAATCCCAAAACTGCATAAAGTTAATTATTTTTTAATTTACAAATTTTAAATTTTACTCCTTCCCTTACATGACTTCTTACTCTGGATCTCTAAACACTGGTAGTGGTATCAGGGTACAACTAAGCTTTAATAAATGACCAATTTTAATAAGTAAAATTCATCTTATACTTTTCAAACTTTTGTTATCATATACTACAAGCTTGTCTAATATTTTGTGCCCCTGTAATAATTATTTTCGGAAATTATTTAAATTTTAAGACATTTAATCAAGCATTGATGAGGAGACTTTACACATTTTGTTTTTGCTCATTGCAAATTCTTAGTTCTTTAAACTTTAAAAAAAAATCCTGATCTTAATTTATTGTTGAGGTAATCCTTTTTAAAATCTACTTATAATGAGACGTTGTTCACAAGTATGCACGTGCGTGGTGACAAAACCCTTATCTTTCTTTTGTTTGCCTTTTATATTTACTGAATACCTTATACAGCGCACTATTTGTGCGTCACTTAAGCAGCTGCTTTGCCTAGACAACAATTGCAAATGCTTACTTTTAACGATTCCGTGCTCTAAGATTATATTTTCAGCGCTGTCATATTGTCTAACCAACTCTGCTTGTTTTTAATGTTACCAAGGCTTTTTTGTTGATGACTCTTTTAAACACAGTATCAACATCGTCATGTTATAACAACGAGTAACACATATGAACCCGTCCGCTTAAAGGTATATTTAGCAATAGTCTCTCACGTATTGGTTTTGAAAGTCACGCCAGTCAACTTTTTATAGCATCGTATAATTTTGCAATGTCTGATGAATTTGAAAGTATTTTAATTTGTGAGGTTTTCTGGATTTCAACACAATGCTTGAACCAATTTAATTTTATTTATAATAGTGATGATTTTACAAATGTATTTCAGGCACTAAATATTTCTAACAATACTTTCAAGCTAATTTTTGCGGTAGAAAGAAAATTAGTTTGTTTTGTTATTGTTATAAAATTCGCAAGTTTAACCATTATATATAACATAATATATTATTCTATTATGTAAGTAGAAATGAAAAAAATCAAATTGGTTTCTTAATTCCTGTTATTATTATCATACTGTGTACGTTTACTTGGATTATGATAATCATCATCATCAACAGCAACAGTATTTAAAAATCAAAACGCTTGTTGTGTAATAAAATTTTAACACATTGGGAAGATTTACTCATAAGTACTCACGACTGCGAAATTTGCGCGTCTGATCGGATTTTCTGCCATCAGTCGGTAGCCAGAGCCTGGTCTGTAAGTCAGCAAAATGCACCACATGTTATGCAGGAGTTATACATTTGGAGAAAAAATTGGCGAATTCCTCTTTTCAACACCATTTTTTTATAGTATAGGATGACAGACGAGCACACAGTCCACCTGATGGTAAGTGGTTGCTGTGGCCCATAGACATCTACATTTATCCTCGTTTGCGAATCAAAATGCAGATGCGTTGCCACCCGTGAGGACTAAGATGGAATGCCTCGTTTCCAGTAAAAAGGGTATCTGGTTCTCTGCACTCACCATACGAAACACAGCAGTGTTAAGCTGCTATTTGACGCTGATATTCTGTGCGAGCGTGGTCCTTCCCCGGTCGAGCCGACCCATTCCTGCTACAACTATACTACTAATATAGCTGCAGCATGGCTCTACCACGTACAAAACCACTTGTTTGGATGTCACCTCACCTTGTTATAATTACCAATTTTTAAAATAAATTTTGCCAAATACCGGCGGCTTTGGAGGACATTTTTTCCTTAACTCTGCTTTGGTATACTATCTTACGTAGTCACTCGAGAAACAGAAAACTCCTTTTACTCACTCCCAGCAATAGAAAGCTGCTTTTAATTTTATTTTATTGTCCCCAAGGAGAGTTCATTTTCAAAGAAAATACTCGTAATCCGATACTAAGATCTGTTGACGTATGGTCATTAGTCATTATGTTCTGCAACTAACAAGATATTCTGAATTCAACATTGTGTATTGAGGCATCAGTTGCAGCGGCGATCATGCGGTCCACGCCCGTTATTTAATATCCGAGAGTACAATAATGGACTGGTCGAAATCGATCCGCGGCCACGCTTGTTATCGACGCTTCAGTGGCTCCAACTTTAGCGTTGTTTTGTTCACCTCGTTGACGCTACACGGAATCCGAGGCCGGAGAAAGTCAAGTACGCAGCCGTACAACGTGCTACATATTACTGCCGGATGATTACGAGGACGATTGTATCATAATGGATAAGTCCGGCAATAGTCAACTGTAATGGCATCTCGAGCTGTCGCGAAGTAGACTGTATCGTCATTCTTCGACTGTACATAGCGAAACACAACGTGGTGTTCTCGTGACATATTTGTAGCTTCAGTCACGCTTTACTTTATTTAATATGGTCATGATAGTCCTTATCTTAGAATAAAGCAAGGATAAGCAAAAATCGGGTATTTGTCTCTATTCTCTTACGTCTATGCACAGTGTAACATGTTTTATGGTTTCTTTTAAAGTAATATACCATCGTAAATCGTTCGTTGTCTTTAAATCCTGTTGTTTTAAGCGTTCATAATCAAACCAAAATTTGTCACTTCTGCCACATTTATGCATACCGCCAATATTAGTGTAATCATCCGCGCAGCAATGAACGGAAATTCATCCTTGAGGAATAGTTATAGTGTGGTGCTTTGACACAATCAACTTTTACACAACAAACATTATCGTATGCAAATGCATTCCACAGTAATTAACTTAGGCTAAGGTTTTTATGGGTTTTAAAATAGTGGCTGCGTATAATAAGGTGAATTATTTACGCATTCCGATTCTAAATTTACCGATTCGAAACGCGAGAGAGCTCAACGCAAAGTACGTACACACATACAACCTCGTACGTAACGTAAATAATATGTTCCCGTTCCCCACCGTTCCGAAACGTATATAAATCTTCACTTTTGTCATTCGTGTTAAAGTAGCCTCAGGGCTAACGGCAAAAATATTACACGATAAAGAAGGAAGGGAAAATTCCAGGAAATGTTTTAATTTTCTACATTAGAGAATTTTTTTAAGATTCCAATCCTAAAATAATCATGGCCGTGGAGCATTTCGGAACTAGTAATTTCAGCCTGAAGAAAATTAACTGCTGAAGTCAAAAGGGTAACTGAAAAGGTACTACTGCGGACACAATCCGTTAGCCTTTAGCTCAGCGTTCTGACCTTTTATTATTAGCGTAGATAATAGTCCGGGATGGGATTTGTTTTGATACCTTTTTATGTACAAAACTGCACCGTTAATTTATTTACCTTATTTACCTTATTATCACTAATTGAAATCTTATTGTTCACAGCGCGTCGGGTACCAGCGCCGTGGCAATCGACAACAAGATCGAGCAAGCTATGGTAAGTTACAGCAGTTTGCAGACCTTGTTTAATAGTTTCGGATAGCATTACATCTGAGGCATCGCTAACAAACTAGTAAAAGAATAAAATCAGAAGAAGACTTAAAGACGCGTATAGAGACAAATTGCGGGAGATAAATTGCCTCCTTCAAGTACAAATCCTCCCATAATTTATATCCTGAATTTTACTATGCCAAAATATAGTGAAGATTTAGTGACAATTAGTAACTAAAGAAAAAATAGTGACTTAATATTTTTAGAGCTAAATCACTCTTTGGGAGGATTCAGGGCTGTAATTTAGCTAGCTAGCAATACTGTGTGACACTAATTGGTGACTTATAATATACCAAATTTGAAAAGATTCGCTCCATTGGAACTCGAGTTATTCTACGTGGTAGAGCCACGCTGAAGCTATATTATGGTTATATTTATATTTGTATATTTTTTATACGTTTTTTATGTGGTAGAGCCATGCTGCAGTTAAATTAATAGTATAGATGTAGCACGAATGGGTCGGCTCGACCGGGGAAGGTCCTTGCTCTCACAGAATACCAGCGTAAAATAGTAGCTTAATGCTGCTGTGTTTCGTATGGTGAGTGTAGAGAACCAGAAACCCTTTTTACTGGAAACGAGATATTTCTTCTCAGTCCTCATTGGTGACAATTCTTCTGCATTTTGATTCTTAATTGAGCATAAATTTCTATGGATTTAATAAGTACTTTAAGTTTTGCATTTTAATTTTATTAGATTCAGTTTTCATTTTGTGAAGACCTTTTTTAAATATTTTAGTTTTTTTTACATACTGTCTAAGAGTATGACTGTGATTTTGTGAATTATGAATTTCTACTGTCGCCCATTCATTAAATGATATGCGACTATAATAATTTCGTATATTTTATATGTTTATTACGTGGTAGAACCAAGCTGCAACTATATTAATAGTATAGATGTAGCACGAATGGTTCGGCTCGACCGGGGAAGGACCACGCTCTCACAGAATACCAGCGTAAAAAAGCAGCTTAATGCTGCTGTGTTTCGTATGGTGAGTGTAGAGAACCGGAGACACTTTTTACTGGAAACGAGGCAATCCATATTAGTCCTTACGGGGGACAACGCATCTGCATTTTGAATCGTAATCGAAGATAGATGTAAATGTTTATGAGCCTACTTACCTTCAGGTGGATTGGGTGCTCGTATGTCACCCTTATTCTATATATAAAAATATTTACGCGAACACTACACATTTAAAAAATAAACTGGTTTTACGGATTTTATGGCGTATATTAACTTATTTTATGTTTCCGACGTTTCCAACACCAATGGTCATGGGGGGGGGGGGGGGGGTGACGTCCCAATGTCATTGTTAACCACGGCTACCTTCAGAGTAAAATTATTAATTTTTATTCCGATCTACGCAGTATGAACTTTATCTTGAAGTCTTGCAGTTGTATTCTGGGGTTGGGATTTAATTTTATTAATTATAAGATCCCAAGCAGATGGTAGCACCCAGCCATCTTCTCTATTGACATCAGGATGTTTTTTAATTTCAATACCCTTGCGAATCATCCTTGAAAGGAATCGGTGTTCTTTAGCGAGGATTTGTGGTCTATCAAAACGAATGTAGTGACGAGGGTAATCCTGTGCGTGTTCACAGACTGCAGACTTCTCGGAGCGTCGATTCTTCACATTAGCTAGGTGTTGTAAAAAAACCTGCATTAAGAATTAAATATACGACTCACGTACCTTATATGACGGTTTTCTTTACTTTACTTGCAAAATTATCATATAATCAATAAAACCAAGTTCACAGTAGTAAAAGTCAGTGGCATATACATGCAAAGTAGATGCAGCAATCGAGTGCCAGTTGCATCGAGAATGCGACTAAAACCTCTTCGATGATAATCTCCGTAGTCCCTATATGGTCTGAATAGCGCGTTAGAAAATACAAACGTGCTACAATGCAATCTATACGACGTTATGCGCGCTTAAATATCCATAATATGTGAAAACACTATTAACATTGCCGTTACCCAACGATTTATTATAACTAACTGTTCTAATTGATTATAATGCTGAATCTTTTATGAAACTTTTAAAACTTGCAATGAAAGATTTAAAAGATTGGGCTTTGTCACGGTGATAAACTGGTACAATAGTTAAATTCGTTTAAAAATAACAAACAATAGATTAACCTTTTCCAGTTAGTAAGCTTTTAGGCAATATGTCCCTACAAAATCAGTGTAAGACGCCAAGTCGAGCAAAAAAGCGGCACGGCCGTACCATCCTTTTCTCGAAGCAGTTCAGGCCATTTCCGAAACCCTATAACTTCGTTATGGATAAAACTAGAAGCCTGAATTTTCAGTAAATAAGTAGGCATTGTATAATCTCGATATGTTTCAAATTTAAACCAGTATTTTAAAAATTATAACTAGTCAAAGTTTCTTACTAACCAAGTAGGCATTGTATAAGCTCGGTATATTTCAAATTTCATTAAATTTGAACTAGAAGTTTAAGAATTATAACTAGTCAAAGTTTCTTAATTATGTCACTCACTGACTGACCGATCATCAAAAGTCTGAGGCACTTCTAGCAGACATAGAAACTTCAAATTTGGAATACAATTATTGTTTAATATATAAATCAAGGAAAAATTAAAATATTTTACAACTTCGGTCCAGATTTCGAGATACATCAACTGCATAAATAACTTTGTAATCCCAAATAAACATATAGTATTACAAAGTTATATTTGCAGTGAAGGAATCAGTGTACCTACATATGTATAATGGAATATTAGGTGTAAATAGCTACCTAGATATAACTATCTACAAAAAGAAATGAGATGCCATCAAAAACATAAATTAACACTAAACAATCTAATTTAATATAATATGTATTACTTGTGAGATATATTGTGTTTTCATGCGATTGCCAAGTCAATCTATGGACTGAATAAATTAACCGACTTGTTATTACATGGATCTCACAACTTTTTACGGTAGAAGAACTGAGTTGCGAGACTTGGCTTTTTACAAGTTATATTTTTGATGGCATATTAATTAACAGGATGCAAAGAAATTATCTCTAACACGTTTTTTTATTTTCTTTCATTAATTATTTTGTTGTTTAATACGTTATCATATTAAAAGCTGTAAACATCTGCTCATTCTTCCTTGTCTTTTTATTTCGATAGAAACCCTGAATAATGCAATTGAATTAAAACCAAAAATGAAATATTTATATAACTTACCAAAGTGTTATCAGTTCTGTATTATGCAAGTATCCATTCTAAACGCCTCGCGGAAAACGTATTAATTTCACAATAAATGACGTCATTTCAAGACGATAAACCCCAGTTACGATCTAATTTGTAGTTCAGTATGTATACTTTTAAGAATTCAATTATTACTTATAAAACTGTGTGAATTATGCCAGTAAGAGTAATATTAAAAGTTATATCAAATGTTTATTTTTTAAATTAATATAACAATTTTTAAAATATTCCTACGTATTTGTGTTATTATATTTATAATTTTAAATAGATTAATTTAGGATAACAATTATTTTTTGATAAAATTGCTAAACGATCTAGAAAGTCCAGGTCATTGGGGATCATAAGCAGATACGAATAAAATAATATATCTTCATTCACAAGTCAATTGTTGAAAATAGGTCTAATAGCTGCAACCCCATAGGCAACGACATCTTCATTATCAAAAGGAATTTAAAGATAAAATTAAAGTGCACTATGTGGATGGATTAAGAACCATAATTAACTTCTAATAAAGAGCATCTTTTAAGAAGACTGGATATAAAAAAAAATTGTCGCATAAAAATAATAAACTCATAATCTACTCGAACATTTACTCCGTAACGTCCTTTGCTACTCTCATATTCAACCTTCGCTAAGGATATTTAATTTGACCTTTTCGGAACACCTATTTAAGCCTTAAAATAGGACCGAATGGTTCTCAGGTGGTTTACCTTAATGACTTTTTTATCTGCTAGAGACAAAGTTTGTTTAATAGAAAGCGTATAACAAGGCTTTCTCTAGGGTACGATATTTAATACTTGACTTTTAACCTTATGTATATATTTAAATAGTGGGTTTTACTTTTTGTTTAGCCAATACATAAAATGGTGTCAGTCGGTACTTCTTTAAAGTTTGATGATAACGATAAATCTTTCTAACCACAAGTTGAGAAAAAGTGTTTAGCAGTAAATTGAAGTTTTATATTTCGACCATTATTAAGTATGTTTTAGGAAATTAGAAAATTTACAGCGAAAGGTTACTCATATCACTGTGTAACATTGAGTTCACCCTAATACGGGTTATTTGATTCGGTTTTCTAATACAGTTCATCAGTATACGTTAAAAAAGTTTTGTGTGTCAATTTTCTGATCCAGTAGAACGCAATTGCGTTGTGTAATTCAATTATACGAAAAAACGAAACGTTTTCTTTGGTGCGTTTGGTTTCATCGTATTGTGAGAATACACAAATATGTTTGCATATCAATTTAGAGGTATTAGGATTATAAGAAAAATGCTTCGGCAGATCGCAGTGTATGAAACCGCTGTAAGTGTAACGTAGTAACGTTTGATATTTAGACTATCAGAAATGTTATTCCGTAGTAATCTTGTTGGAAATAAAAAGAAATTACGTACGGTATAAAAATGGTTTCAACTACGACAGCATACGGGACATGGATCGTTGTTGATGAGGTCGTATTGCGGGCACTCGGTAATGTGTCAGTCGGCCGCACAGTGAAGGTTCCGCGTGTGCCCGATGCTAGAAGTTCTCAGAAAAGCATAGAAAGAGGCGATAAAAACAACCCGTCGCATTTGCTAGAAAGTAACGTGTCCAAATGTAAACAAACGTAATATAGGTTACAAGAGGCATCTCTCGCTGTTGACCTTGCGAGTTGTTATCATTTTACATTAATGTCTTACCAGTTTATCAGCACTTGAAGACGTTTGTAACTTCCTCGTATATAAAGGCGACATAATTTCAAGTGTAAAGTTGTTTTTTTCCTTTAATTCAACTGATTTTTTTTGTCATTAAACCATAGTTGCAGATTTCTCCAGTGATTAATGCAAAATAATATTATATAAATTAAATATTATGACTACTGAGGCATTAAAATATAAAATGATTGAAAAGTTAGAATTCGCCCATTTTATTTATCTCAAGTAGTAACAAAATAACATAAAATTTTATGTAATTTCTTCTCACTGATACTCATGTACAAATAAGAAAGCAGTGAAATCGAGGCAATTCAAGTTAATTGTTTTTTTATTGGACTTAAAAACTATGTTTATATTAATAAAAATAATAAAACAGCTGGAAATGTATTTAGATTGCAGTACGTAAAATCTCTTATTAAAAATATAAATTAATTGTGAGAAGTATTTCTGGTATATATTTTGATTTGATTACTGATCTGAGTTCGCACGTGCGAGTTATTATTTAGTAGTATTTTGTATCAGTGCTAACAATCATATAATGTGAAACGACGATTTCTATAGAAATGTTTATCGCCTATGTTTTCTTAACTTACAATATATTATTTACAAAATTCAAACCAATGATTTAATCTAAACTAAATGTTTGAATATCGAGATTTTTTGAAGACTTAGACTCAGTAGAGAAATGATGGCAACCGAACCTCCACCGGAGATTCGTAGCACCCCTTGCTCCGCCGTTAACATGGTCCATAACCAGGGATAGCGGGAACCGCCGGAGACTGAAGGCTGTTCTTTATGTCGTTGCTCATGATTTTTATGAGGTTGCCATAGATGCCACGCTTGGCGGGTGAGTTGGCAAATGCAATTTATTTTTCTCGTTTCTAGAAAATGTCGTTGCCTATCTTCTGATTCATGTCCTTCTGTAACCTCTTAGGCCACCCACGGTACGATATAGGCTAGTGGATATTCTTATACCGACACTTCACGGTTATGGATGAAAGATTCTCGAGTGACATTCTCGTACCGGTAAGCGAAGTGGCGAAGAGCAACCCACTAGATGGATTGACGACCTGATAAGAGATGTAAAAAGCCGATGCATGCAGGTGGGTCAGGATCCCTGCTTTGTGCCGTTTCTTGGTGAAAGCCTATGTTCAGCATTGGACTCGTGATGTAAACTTTTACCGTCGAAGAACCATTTATTTCTGATCGGCTCGATACACAGGCGTAGCAATACCAAGTGATGTTGTGTATCTCTGCATTAGCATTTACCCCGAGGAGTACTCCCAGGAACTATTCGAAATAATTCCAGTCGCATAGTTTCATCATCGCACATTGAGACAAATTTATCGATATCATCCACACCACTCCGGGATTTTTTAAGTTTTCTTCCTCGTACGAATATACCTGCGGAAGCAATTATCACTAGCGATTTTTACGGATTGATACGACTTAGGCTCTTCAAGAAAAGACCCTCATCATCATCATTACAGCTCTATATAAGTCCATTGCTGAACAAAGGCCTCCCCCAAGGAATGCCCCAAAGTACGGTGCTGAGCCATCTGCATCCATCGACTTCCTGCATGTCTTACCAGGTCGTCACTCCATCTAGTGGGGGGTCACCCTATGCTTCGCCTACCGGTACGAGGCTGCTACTCAAGAACCTTTCTTCCTTTTTGGATGTCGGTTCTTCGAGCTATATGACCGGCTATTTGCCACTTCAGCTTACTAATCCATTGGGCTATGTCGGTTACTCTGGCTGTACTATAAATATCCTCATTTCTAAGTTTATCACGCAGAGAAATCCCGAGCATAGCTCTGTCCATAGCTCGCTGAGCGAGCTTCAACTTCTTCATACGGCCAGTAGTGAAGAACCACGTCTCAGATCCATAAGTCATCACTGGCAACACGCACTGGTTGTACAATCTCAGTTTCTAGTTTGGAAGTCTCTTATATCTGACGCGAAGATGTGTCGTAATATCCCGAACGCCGTAACCACTGAAAAAGAAAAGACCCTACTCTTTTTTTAAAAGACCGTCAACACACCTGCAGTTCATATGGTGTTGCGGTTGTTCATGGCTAGCGGTAGTCACTTACCATCAGGTGAGCCGCATACCCGTTTACCGTCTCATTGATAAAATCGAGATATTTACATAATGTAGCTGTATAAATCGCTCAAACTACCAATGTTTACAACTAAAAGAATATAACTGTAGACATTACTGATCGTGTGTGAGCCGGTTGTATTTCGTAACAATTCCGTTTCATAACGAGTTTCCATGCACTCGACGACTAGTGTTCAACCCGTACCTACAGATTTATCCGAATAATTTCTCAATGCCGGATCTCAACGCCTTTTATGCACGTCATAAGTTGTCACCTTAAAACTTCACTAGCTAGTTTTAGTATCTCGTTTCATAAATCTAAGAACAAACATTCTGTTCTAAATGAAAACCAAATGAATCTCCTTAAATTTCAATTTAAAGATTTAATTTGAATTATAGTAATTAACCGTGGTAGCTCAGTTTTCGGAAGCCTTGTTTGAATATTACCGTAGAATGTCAATTTTAATTTACTACGTGAGATGAAAATTACGTGTTTTAATATGCAAGCCTGAGATATAAACTCCATTTTGTGATCGTCTGACCTTGAAACATAATCTGAAGTAATGACTACTGCAAATTAACAAAATACTCTATATAAATAAAATGATAGAGGTTTGCAGTAGTGCGCGCATCACGGCAAAAGTGTTCTATAGGATTCAATTACATTTTCTAAGTTTTATTTTTTAGACACTTGGTCCTTATCTAAAAAAATATTGCGATATCTTAATTTAATATAAAGTTATTAAAGTTTTAAGAAACATTTTTTTATTTTTTTATAAACACTACGTGTTCAGTGATGTGTGTAAGCAACGCGGACGAAGTCGCGGGTATCTGTTAGTCACAAATAAAACTAGAATTTTTTAAACGCTGCTAATGTTTAGTTATGAAAATAAACACGCAATTTTATGTGGGCCACCCGCTGTTACCGAACTCTACGCACAAACAGGTTTTCCTACTTCGCGCACGTGTATTGTGATTGCAAAATTCTATTTTGCAATTCGATGTTTGTTTTTGCCTAATATTGGATTTTCTTCCCACAATATAAGCCAGTGTTGTTCAGCTTAGTATCTTTGGCAACTTTGGTAACGATAATTTATACTCATGTTTTATTATTAGAAAGTGAACTAATAACTTTTGCACTTTACTACTGTAATTCCTTTTAATTAACAAAATACCCAAATGTGGCACGACGCGGTATATTTGTATAAACTTATATGATTGTTTCGTTTAGGAAAGGACCAATCTCTCATAGAAACACCCAAGATACCTGTAAAACATTAACCGAATTACTAAAAACTAAGCGTTCAATTTGCCTACGAAGCGTAACGATAAAGGCACGTCCTCACAACTACGGAAGATGCCCATGTCTCACTGTAAACTTTTTCGGGTTGAAAAAGAAGAAGAAACATTCCATCTTAGTTCCTAGGGAAGAAAATATAAATATAAATTTTGTTTTCCGTCACATTTTAACAGTGGTAGAGCCACGCGGCAGCTTTTGCTGTCACACGGATGGGCCGGCTCGAACCGGGGTGGTACCACGACCTCACAGAAAACCAGCGTGAAGTAGAGATTTACCTCTGCGTTTCGCTTGGTGAGTGCAGGTGGCCGGAGGCCCTTTTTACTGGAAATGAGGCATTCCATCTTAGTCCTCACGGGTGACAACGCATCTACATTTTGATTTGTAATAGAGGATAGATGTAGATGTCTATGGGCCGCAGCAACCACTTACCATCAGGTGGACTGTGTGCTCGTTTGTCACCCTTTTCCTATAAAAAAAAAAAAAAAAAAAAAAAAAAAATTGACATATGTATATGATAGAACGTGTTAAGCCACCCTTTACTATACAAGGAAGCAAATTCGAGAAATTGAAATAGAATTCGAAGCCTACTCACAAAAAGGAGTTTCTTGAAACGCATTTAATAAATGTACCTTAACCATCGTACCCTTATCAAATCACATTACTTTTATTACTCGTATATATAGACAATTTATTATTTGTAAAGAAAAAATGCAATTTAAGGATTTTTCATATGTCAAGTGTAGGTACTGGTGGGTACATTGCACAATAGTCTTTCGATATTTAACGTCGACAATAGTGTATCAAGTCCAGTTCTAAAAAGTTCTGGGCATCTCACTTCACAAATTGAGTTTCACACACTTGTTGCGTAAAACTGCAATCTCCCGCAAGTCAGCCGGACCATGATTATAATAGTATTCTGCTGTATAGCACGATTTCTAGATCTTGGACACAGTTCGAATCCTAATGACTTCCCGTATTACAAATGGCCGCGAAACACGTTCCCGTCTTATAAATAGTAGAATAATTTGTTGTGTTTATACTTTGTAATACTTCAAGAGTTTACAGTTTTTTAATAGCATTGTAAACATAGTACAGAAAAGAAAATATTTAAATCATCATTATCATTACATCCCATCGAAAGTCCACTGCTGAACATAAGCCATAGACCTAGGGCTGCCATCTCTAAAACCTGCCCCACAGGACTGGAAGCATAAGTTTTTGGATTTGATTTGGACCCGGATTTTGGAGCTTTCACCCCGGACATTTCAATACTTTTTTCATTCCTTACATCTTCATTAAAATATATTTTACTCCGTACTTGATAGAAGAAAACTTTAATTTTAAGCCTCTTTTGTTGCATGAATGGTGTTTAATCGTTCTTGTGACGACAAGTGAGTAATTTAGCTTTATTTTTTAACCTTCTTAGGTATTAAATAAAAGCTAAACAAACCCTATAAATTATGGGAACGGAATCTGATCGAAAACCCGGACTTTTATTGTAGTCCGGGTTGCACCCGGACGATTACCGGACGTCTTCCAAACGAAGACAAATCCGGGGAAACCCGGACGGATGGCAGCCCTACATAGACGCAACCCAACACTGCCCATTCCCATGCCAAGCGTGGCAACCATTGCAAGTGGGGGTATTTGCCATAGTCACCACGCTAGGCAGGGAGATGGGAACAGCAGTTTTTATTAGAGTCGTTATCAGGAAGATGCTATCTCTCTTGTTTCGATTTTCCTCTGTCGCCTCTTAGGGCACCCACGAAAATGATATGGGTTAATAGATTCTCTTACGTCGCCACTAAACAACACAACGTAATATAATATTTAAATCGTCCGTATAAAATCAGTAGCAATATTTTGATTCAAAGTGGTGCGTCTTTCAAATAATGCGAATTATTTAGTTTTATCACGTATAAATATGATGTGTGTAACCATAAAACGTAGATACTTATTAACTACTGTCTCGTAAACTTTATTTTTAAGAAGTCAAAGAAACTATTTCAACTTTTTGATGACAGACGGCAATTCAAAGTTTCCATAATGAGAAATCATTATATTGTTATTTCTAAACGCATAATAACAACACTAACTTTCAAACAGAAACTTACAAATACAATTTTGTTCTTTTCTACTTTTGTGTGTATTTATAATTATAATCGCGCTGCGTGTGAACCACTTGCATAACTTCTCTCTTAACATAATGGTCTATTGCGCTTGAGTATGTCTGAACCGCAATATCCCAATTCCAAGACAGAACCAAATACGTATCACTTCTCAGTCGAGAGAAATTAGAAAATTCAGGGATGGATTTTTAAATTAATTTACTCTTAGATAAGAACCTAATAAGATTTTTACCTAAGAACAAATAAGGTTTAGATTTTTTTTATCCGTGATTGTCCAACTAAAAATATCTTGCGACACGGATCGGTAACGAGTAATAGAAAATACACAGTTACTTTTTGTTTTATTATAAATAATAATTTATTGTAGTAACATGTGTAGTTAAGGCGTTAAAGTTGGTTGCGTTAACTTTTGCCAGCTGTCGTCACTTACCAACATGTATTTAGACTGACTGGTACATATCTCGTTTGTTTCGTCTTGTGAGTAAAGAATAATACTATGGAGATCGATTAACAAGTAAATTCTATTTATGGAAAGAAAGTCAATCATTCTCCTTTAAGGTCCTCATCCTCCTTTTACAGTATACTTGAAACTTTACTACTTGCGCTTCAGCTGTATGAGCTACATAGATAATATTATATTTTTTATGGGAAGGAAAGACTTCAATTGGTTGTTTCTATTATTAATAGATATAAGCAATTGGTTATTTATATTATTAAGGTTTATTAAACCTTATTTATAATCCAATCGTTTTCATTTTATTATTGAATCAGTAATTATTGAAAACTATTATTATTTTTATTTACGTCAATATAAATTATTTTTCATTTCATATTAAGTAGTTCACTGTGTATAACATAATGTACATATTTTAACGTTACGTACAACTATTAACATGTTTATCTTTTTGCAGCTAGACTGCAATAATGGCTTATTATTTTTAAAATTATTGAGATTTATTAAAGTATTTGTAAAATTTATCGGATTGCTAGAACTTTTTAAAACAAAAGAAAATTACAAATTAAGTGATAGGAAGGAGGTCGCAGTCTAAAATATTGTTTTCATTATAATTATATTTTGCTTTAGCAATAACATAAAGGTCCTTTATCTTATTTGCTTACTGAATCTATTCGTGATACGAACTTGTGATAGCAATAAAAATTCTCAGTTGCGCTACTGAGGTTGAATGTTTAACTATAATTAGCTATCGCAGATGGCCTCAAGCGATTGACCGCAATCCGGCCCAATTTGTCCACTATAACGAATACAACGCGACATATTTTTATCCTCCCATATTCTACACGCTCGTGTACATATTTACGCTCTCTTTTTGTAGCGTCTTTGATATCGTTAGATCGACCATTGTAGTGCGTAGAGCCATTCAACTGAGCGCTCATCGTAATATACTCACGTCAACTGAAATTATTATGTGTTAGATTTATTGTCAGAAAACTAAAAATATTCAATGTTAACTCCATTAAAAAACTGGGGTAAGGCTTATGGGCGACTGCAGTAGATGACGGAAAATTTCCATTCGTAAACTCTTGTAATTTTGGGATAATCCGTTGTGTTGGCGAAAAATGTGATACTCGATTGTTTGTTAGTAAGATTGCCCATCATTAATGGAAATTCTTAACCGTATGACTGCAGTAATTATACGATAACATACGCTTCACGATTTTTCGTCTAACTTTTTTGCATCAAGGCCAACTTTTCAAACTTGATGTAAATTAATCAATATTACCGCTTTGTCACTTACGTTGATGGCTACTGCTAACGCGTTTTGAGATGAATCAGCTTCCTCCATAACTTTCGTCATTTATCAACTTAATTTTGAAAATCGGTTCTTTTATTCAAAGCTACATTGTAAATTAAGTGTTAGTACAAAATTAAATGGACGTGTAGCAGACCCCCCCCCTACCAACTCCATGTGCCAATCTCAATTTCTACTGCCCGCGTTGCACCCTGCTAAATAACGAACATGGCTCATGCGATTGATTAAGGGCGGAAAATTACTACTTACATGATCTAGTCAATGGAAACGTGCAAGTTCTGTCGTAACCGAGGTGAATATGGTTGTGAAACTCTAGTGGTTAGTAAATGTAAAAAACGTAGCTGGAATATGGTTTGTACAAATAGAAAAAGTTTTAGTAAATTATTATTTTTATGACAACATTGCAACTAACTCTTTTTATTTTATTGAAAACCTTATCTGATGCTAGTCTATATTGAAACTAGTTATTTATAGCTACGAATACCTCAAGGTTCTTTGTATGTAGGAAATATTGTGTCAAATACCAAAGTATATCTTAATCTTTGTTCTTTATCGACCCATAAAAGTCCCATGCTGGACATGGGCCTCTCCCGCTGATACGTAGGACACTCAATATTTTAAGATATACAAAAGTATTCTAGATACTTCATCATCATCATCATTACAGCCTTTCATAAGTCCACTGCTGAACATAGGCCTTCCCCAAGGAATGCCACAAAGCATGGTCCTGAGCCACCTGCATCCATCGACTTCCTGCATGTCTTACCGTCAAGGTCGTCACTCCATCTCGTGGGGGGTCGCCCTACACTTCGCCTACCGGTACGACGCTGCCACTCAAAAACCTTTCTTCCCCATCGGTTGTCGGTTCTTCGAGCTATATGGCCGGCCCATTGCCACTTCAGCTTACTAATCCGTTGGGATATGTCGGTTACTCTGGTTCTACTGCGGATATACTCATTTCTAAGTTTATCACGCAGAGAAATCCCGAGCATAGCCCTCTCCATAGCTCGCTGAGCACCTTGAGCTTCCTCATACGGCCAGTAGTGAAGGACCACGTCTCAGATCCGTAAGTCATCACTGGCAACACGCACTGGTGTGTTTCGTATGGAGAGTGTAGAGAACCGGAGATCATTTTTACTGGCAAAGAGGCATTCCATCTTAGTCCTCCCGGGTGACAACGCATCTGCATCTTGAGTCTTTATTGAGGATAGATGTAGATGTCTATGGGTCACAGTAATCACTTACCATCAGGTGGACTGTGTGCTTGTTTGTCACCAGATCATATAAAAAAAACATAGTCTTTGTTTTGTCCATGTTCATCCTAAGACCTATTCGTTGGGAGACACTATTGAGGTCATTGAGCATGGTGCTTAGATCCTCCAGCGATTCTGCCATAAGGACTATATCGTCGGCAAATCGAAGGTGAGTGATGTACTCGCCATTGATGTTAATACCGTATACTTTCCAGTCCAGAAGCTTGAAAACGTCTTCCAATGCAGCGGTGAAGTTTCGGGGATATTACATCAACCTGTCTTACACCTCTCTGCAAATAGATAGGTTTCGTACTCTGGTTCTGTACTCGGATAGCCATTGTAGCTCTTTTGTACAAACACTTCAGCACTTCGATATACCGACAGTCAACTTGGCACCGCTGAAGGGACTGCAGCACCGCCCAAATTTCGACGGAATCAAAGGAATTCTAGATACTATTAATATTTATTTTATATCTTTTCAAAATATTCTCCATCATGCTCTATACAAAGTTCCATTCGCCTAAACCAACTTTAAAAAAACTTTTGCCAGTCTTGATCTAACAGGTCGGAAATCGCTTCTTCATAGGCAGCCACGATTTCCTCGGCGCTTGAAAAAAAACTTGTCTTTTAATTTTTCTTTGACTCTTGGGAACAAAAAGAAATCACAAGGAGTCAGGGCTGTGGGGTGGTTGACTTAGAATTTCAACACCAGATTCCTCAATAAATGCTTTTGTTCTAAAGGGAGGTATGTGAAGAGCCGTTATCGTGATGCAGCATGATTCCTCGAAGCCCGGTGTTTGATCTTCTCTCCCGCACAACTTGAAATGCTTTGGGTAATGCAACTGTAATATACCATTCAGAGTTGACTGACCTATAATTTTCCAGCATTGACATCGACAAATGTCTACTCCGGAAAAAAAACTAGCCACCATATTTTGGCCGACGTTGCGAGGTCTTTGCAGGTTTATGTCGGTAACTGGCCTTCTGAGTAGACCCATACCGTTGATTGCCTTTTATTTTCCGGATCATATTGATAGATCCATGTCTTGTCACCAGTAACGATTTCTGAAACACACCTAGATGCCCCGTTTTCAAAACGTAGACGCATTTCATGGCACCAATCCACACGAGTCAGATTTTCGCTTTCGGAGAGCAAACGAGGGATCCATCGACAACAAAGCTTCCTCACTCCAAGATGTTGATGTAGGATGGTATGAATGCTCCCCGAACTAATGCCTACAATCTTTTCGATGTCCGTATATGTGACTCTTGGGTCTTCTCGCACCAACATTTCAGTAGTACGAGGGTGGATTGAAAAGTACTCGGCCTAACCAAAAAAATAAACACATACTAAATCAGTTATATTTTTATTTTTCTACATAATCACCATCAAGTTCAATACACTTTTGCCACCTCCCCTTCCAAGCATTTAGACCGTTGAAAAAAAAATGATTCTTCCTTAGAGTCAAAATATGCGTCTACAGCTGCTTTGACCTCGTCGTTTGTCGAAAATCTTTGACCTCCCAAGTGCTTTTTTAGGTTAGGGAACAGAAAGAAGTCTGATGGTGCCAGATCAGGTGAATACGGCGGATGCGATAACAATTCAAAGCCACAGTTGTGAATTTCAGCCATTGACTGTACTGACGTGTGAACACGGGCGTTATCTTGATGAAACAGGACTTTTCTTCTGAGCATTCCTCGACGTTTTTCTTTTATTTCCTCTCGTAAACGACGTAGTAAGGTGCAGTAGTAATCAGAGTTTATAGTCTGACCCCTTTCAAGATAATCAATCATAATCACACCTTTCGAGTCCCAGAATACTGAAGCCATCACCTTATTTGCCGACAAAATCGACTTAGCCTTTTTAGGGGGTGGTGAATAGGCAATCGCGTCCTTTTTTGTTCAACTGAAAGCAGTCGCGGAACCCACCTCGCAGACACCTTGTGGAAACCCAACTCGTTGACAATGATGTTTTGAGTTCGTTCATAAGAGATGCCTATAATCTCGGCTATCTCTCTAATTTTTAATCTGCGGTCTCCCATTATTAAATCAAGTACTTTTTTAATATTTTCGTCAGTAGTTGACGTCGAAGGCCTTCCAGAGCGGGGTTCATCTTTCACACTCTCTCTACCACGCTTAAATTCTGCTATCCATTTTTTGACGGATGAATATGACAGAGCACAATCGCCTAATGTACTGACCATGTCATCATGGATGGCTTTTGATGATAGCCCCTTCTTATGGAGGTACTTAATGACGGCACGCTGCTCGATTTGCTCCATTCGCGGAAATTATGTCCGATTACTTTGTTAATAAATTTATAAAATCACAACTAATTATCGCACACGTTTCGAACTTCACACAATGAACTAGTCTGAACTGAACTAAATAATGTGGGTAGATTTGATTTTTAGAATTGAATCTGTGTTAGGCCGAGTACTTTTCAATCCACCCTCGTACATACATTTTCTGCCGTTACTGCTTGTTTGCGGGGGCCCGGTGTTTTGCTCATCTTTAAGATTAATTTTACTCCTTTTTAATTCAGCAAACCACCTAAAAATTGTGGCGCGTGATGGAGCTGAGTCCCATAATGCTGATTGTAACCGTTGTACACTTAATTGTTCGGTTAAACCAATTTTAAAATCATAATATATCATGGCGCGCAAATGTTCACGGTTAAGATCCATCGTTTTAAATGAAAGGCGCGGAAATCGTTGCAGAAAAATTAATAGAACTTTGCTTTTTTTTTGATATTGAGCAATTGGCTTATGGAGTTCTATTTTTAAATAAATTTGCTTTTTAGAAACATATAACACGGTGTGTTCCATTTTTAAACGTAGGTACGACCTACGTAGTAGGATTTGCCTTAATCGTTATGATCGCAGTGCCAGATGAATCGCAAACACTTTTGATGCTGCTGTCCGAGTTGCCCGTCTAGGTATTTTATGTCTGACGTAAAGATTTATTGGAATCTATAAGGTTTTTCTGGCATTTCCCAGTCGCCTCGTTGACACCCACGTGAAAAAACAGGGTGATGGAATGATTGTGATGAAATGTATATTTTACACCGCAATCATACTGCAAAGGAAGTGCAGACACTAACATACCTTCAATTACTACAGGTTGCGGCTCTACGCTCGTATTGTTGCGTCACCGCAGTTTTGTTTATCGGAAATTTACCCAGTCGATATTTATAAGGAGCCGTTTACAGCACTGACCCGATTTTTGACATTTATACGCGTGGTTGAGGACGTCCTACATAGATCTCGTTGATTAAGGGGAACACGAAAAATAAAACTCACAAGAAATTTGTGATAGCCTAAACATTTTGTAATCATCTCATATTAGAGATATCGACTAGCATATTTGTTTTATTTTTTGACTGGCTGTTAACGTGCGGTTTATAAACTGGTTCAGAAATGAAGTGCGTATAGCTGCAGAATCAATTTGTGCCACGGCTAAGACAAGCGCCCCAGTAGATATGCTAATTCCCTCATTGTACGCTTGATTTGCATGAGTCAGACGTGACCCGACGGGGCTGCTTAGAATAGACACGGAAGGAAAGTTGGCCCCAATGTGCCACTGAGACGCAGACACGTGCTCCTGATTGCAGTGCAAATGTAAACTTGGACGAGAAAAAGACAGTTCACCAGGGGTCACGCGAAGTGACACTACTTAATCAAGATATGTCCATTAATTTGCAAATAAGAACGGATACCAATGGCACGACATTTACAAAGAATCACAAGAAACATTTAGAAGACAAGTCGACACGAACATTGGTTTACCATGTCTTTGTTATAATTTCAGTCACTGTAGTCAGCAACTATGCAAAATTAAAATACGTTAATATAATAACGTGCAAACGTTAATATAGTAACAGCATGTTCCTGATAACAACTCAAAATTATAAAAAAATGCGGTTGCCTAACCGCCTGCTACTATGGGAAAATCCCCCCTATGAAAAAATCTATGGGGGAGGTCCATGTTCAGCAGTTGACTTTTATAGGTAGTAATGAATAATAGATGGATGGATCGATAAAAACGTACAGATAAGATGTTTATCTGGTGTTTGCACGATTAAAACTGTTTACTCAATATCGATAATCAATTCAAGGACGGAAAAATACTGTATGTTAAATATATTTGATTTATCAAATATATTGATCGAATTTCATATCTTTCTTGATATTGCTTTCAAAGTTAAGAAGCGTATACAAAATTGCGGTGTGTGATCATTAAATATGTGTGTTAATGCTATACCTACTATAGCATACTTAATCAATGTTAGTACTTAATTGCTGATGTCTTTTATTTCTACGAGCGTGCTCTGAAATTTAAAGATCTATTGTTTCGTAATTTGATACTCTAAGCCTTTCTAGTCTATGTGTTAATGTCAAAGATAAAATGTCAATAATATATAAAATAAGTTGGTAATAAACCTCAGTCGTACAATTTAATTGTTGGAGCATGTTAAATGTTTTCTAACACGATATTAGTACATATCGTAGTAATTAGGATTACAGTGCAAAAAACATTTTCGTGTACCATGCGGCATAACAATTAAATTGTGTCACGAATATTAATAGATCGAGCACCTTTGTTTCCAACTGCGTAAACATTATACACTATTTAATAATAAAAACATTAGCGAGTATGTTGTTACAGCGGTGTTTGAACACATGCCCTGAAATAGTTCCACATTCTGTTCAGTCTAGTTTCACATAGATTGTTTATGCTAGAATAGTATATTTAATATTCGTAATCATTTTATTATAAAATATTTTAGCTTTCGATTTTCAACTCCATCCATTCATTACAGCTTATAAAAGTCCACTGCTGAACTTGAACTGCCTCTTTCATAGATTGCCTCATGGGGAAATTTTGCCATAGTTGCCACGCTTGGCTAGCTGGTTGGTAAACGCTTGGTATACGTTGGTTTTTTATTATTTATAGTCGTTATCAAGAAGATGCTCCTGCCCATCTCTTGCTTAATTTTCCTCTGTCGCCTCTTACGACACACTCGCGACGATATGGGGTAGTGGATATTCTATATATATATTATTCATATTACTCAGATTACTCAGAGATATTACTCAGATGATCCTTTTTGTTATTTAATAGGTTTCAAGCGTAAGGTTAGTTAAGTAAATTCTACCCCTACTACCTACTGTGTATTAACTCCGAATTCAGAAACTATGATGTGGTAATAATTTTACTTTGTTTGGATTCCTTGAACTTTTAATTGAAGTGTTCTTTAGATCCTTTGTGATTTAAACTCTATAAAACGAAAAAGCGACACTAAAAAGAGAACCATATATTTAGCCTGCGAGAGAATAAGATAGAATACAGAATAGTAAGCGGCAATAGCTTAATGGTAGGATGCGGACCGCAAACTCAATAAATTTTTCTTCGATAAAACGTCTTTACCTATAGAATAATGTAGATGGCGCTATTACAAAGCAATTTTAAATTCATCAACTTCTGTCCGTTAGTCTCGTTAAAACTCGAAAACTGCTAGAATGATTTTGATGACATTTTTTGTGTGCGTTTGAGTTTGAGGTTTCAGGGAACCGAATGATTTAGATTTACAATTGGCCCCGGTAGGTGGCGCTGTTGTCTAGATCCAGAAATCACCCGTGCGAAGCTGGAGCGGATCGCTAATTTGCTATAAAATTAAACTTTTATATGGTATGCCAAACTTGTGTTTGAAAATTGTCCTATTAAATAAATCATTTGCCGTGAAATATTTTTATTTTATATTTCATTTCATTTGTAGGTTTCACTTCTACTGCGTGTGACACACTTTTTTTTTCTATTAAATGCTTGTTTTCCTTTACTTTCTCACTAGGAAAAATCGATTCAATTCGAGAATACTCCAACCTAAATTGAAAATCTTAACAAGTGTGACTGATCTCAAACGTTTTTCTTTAATTATCCATAAACAAATTTTATATTTGTTCTTACTGAACACTAAGTACCTTCAAGGCTTTTTAGCTATTGAATTAACAACTCTTTTATTTATTTATGATTCAAACAATATTATATAATCAAAAAAAAAATATTATACAGTATTGTATAATATTCCATTCCGTATCGTTATTAAACATATTTTATATGCTCATAATCATATTTTAATATTCATGTTTTATTTCAATAATAAATACGCCTTCAAAACATTAGCGCTGTGCAAATTGATAAAGGTAAAGCAAGTACCATAACGTACTCATTCATTTATTCTAATTTATTGAAATTAATTTTACTCATACATAACATTAAATAGCGACAATGTTTAATATCCCAACTTTTGTATATACTTCACTAAAACATAGCTGCTACTTGATATAACGATGATGTCATATAAACATGAATCTTACGCGGCTACCAGTAATACATTTTTCAATTGCGCATTTAAGCAAATTTATTCTACAATTAAAAACGTTGTTGCTTTGTCATCGATATGTACATTTCAAATAGCGTTTATGTTTTTGTAATGGACAATGAAAGAAATTGTATCGATAATATTTGTTTGTTCTTTTCTATACCAGTTACTAAGCGGATATCTACGAGAATTTGTATTTATCTTTCGATTTTCTACAGATCCTTATGATTATATCACCTTTTGTATTAATCCTAATTTAATACCTTTTCTTTAGCTATAATATTCTTTGTTCTGATCCGTAAAGACGATTTTATTCGTGAAGAATCCAACAAAATAGTGGTTTATATATTCGATAAGCAATGTCATAAATCTGTAGTCGCAAGCAAAGCATTGGCTGCTGCCGGCTCTGTGCAACTGTCGTTTAAAACAACGCGACTGGTTTTATCATACGCCCTTGGACTCATTATATCATCGCCCTCTGTATTTAGTGCGTGACTGCGAAAAAAGTTCAGTGCACTCTTGATGAGAACATTGCACTGATTCCGATCACTTTCCCACCGCTGATGCTGTTGCTTCGCCTTTTTTGTATCAGCGATATCATCCTGCGCATCTTATCTCGGCCTCACGGCATAATTTTCGTACACTTGCTGATTATCAGACTTACCTACTAACATGTTTACGTTAGTTAACTTGATAAATATCATAATATATGATCGTTTGTTTTAGAAAGTACGTTGTATCGTTATTAACTTCCTGTATATATGCAAATAGAGGTTTCGTTCCTTTAGTTTTAAAATTATTATGCTCATTATTGCCAATACCAATTTTCAAGACCGTCTGCGTTGTAATGATTTATGTCGTTATAACTGATGAGATTCACTATTGACCAGTGAATGCTGGATCCGATCGCAGCAGATTGAAGGTCGCAACACCCACTTTCAAAAGATCTTCTGACTCTTATTTTTGGAAGGTTATAATTATATCACAAAAAATTTAGCTTATTCTCATTTTCCTTAGTGGCTGTACTTAGTCTGGATTTTAGGTCCTGATATTTATTTTTATTTTCTTATACATATAAAGAAACAAAGAAAATCGACGTACAAATATGCGTATGACGCATTTTTGCTTGCTTGCAAATTGCTTCAATGTAATTATATAAATATTCATCTGCAAAGCTGACATAATTTATATTTTTCCATATATTTAATTGCTATCCGCATTCCCATTTATCATTTTCTTGACATTAGATCATTATCTTTGTAATGTACTATTTTCAGTCTTTAAGCGAGTAATTATATCATTGTGTTTATGTGTTTCAATTAGTTCTATTATGTAACTACTACCAATTAATTACTCCTTTTTTTGTTTTTATTTTAGTCGAACGCTGGCCTGCCTTTATTATGAGCGAAAATAGATTCTAATGAAGCTTAATTATAGGCTGTAAATTGTACACTTCGTATTCTTATACTGTCAAGCAGTCTTTAGTTCCAGAAACTATTCGAAGCTTTAATCATTTAGTAAACTTTTCTGTAATACATGTTTTATAATTTTCCATAACGCGCATATATATGAATTTGCTCCGGCAAAGAATATTCATATTTGTTCCATATAGGTACCAACATGAACCATTGCAGGAATATGAGCTTACATCACAGTTCTCCGTCACAAAAAAATGTTGTGTTTCTTACATTTTTATCTCATCATTCACGATCATAATTTGTAACTATTTATTCAATCCGGCTACAGTGCTGATAATAAAGCATCATTAAGTTTATAGTTAATAAATCTGTGTTATTTTTTTCATTTGCTTTTCCAAATCACAAATTTTAATAACGGAGTATAATATGGTTTTGCTTTTTTATGCATTATGCGTAAGGCCAGATAAATGTTATAAACGTACTTAAAAACAAATTGTATGTAGGTTGTACATTCTTTTCGCAAATATCGCGTATGAAGTAAACAAGAGCTTTGTTTTTGTCGATATGCAGAGTTGTAGAGTTCAGGGTGCACGGACGGCTCGCGTGGCGGTGACGTGTGTGCCGCCATCTTAAATAGGGCGAGCGCACGATCAGACTATCAGTCGCCCGGTAAAACGCGTAAGCGCAGGTCTCTTGCAGCATAATTTTTTAAAATTATTCAGTCTGATTCGGGCCGCCCTCCGTTGCGTACGCGTTCAGTGATCCCGAAACTAAAGTGCACCAACTAAAACATGATTGACGTTGTTCAGTCCAAAGATGGATGTTTATACGAAATCACTAGGAAGGGGGCGAAAGATACCTGTTACGTGGTCGTGCCTAATCCAGAAGTAGGTTTACGTTGTTTTGTTTACGTACATTTTTTTATAAGATATTTTGTATAGTTATATAAAATCGTTGTTGTTTACATAATCGTCAACACTTTTGATATCTCATTTACGTGAATGTTATAATTCGTATGTGAATTTAATAAATACTTCATAATGTTTAAGTATTCTTATTTTTAAATTTGGAACTCTCGTGGACGGAAATGTATCTCAAAACCGGTTTACTGTGTTTCGATCAGGCGCCGAAAAAAAACATCATGTATACAGTCTTTGTTTTATTAAAATCGTGCTAATGGACCAATTGTTCTTTGTTTCAGGATTTGGTTAAGAGCCACTTGATGTTCGCGGTGCGCGAGGAAGTTGAAGTGCTTAAAGAGCGTATCGCCGAACTGATGGAGAGGATCAACCAGCTGGAGGTAGAGAATACGTACCTACGGGCACACGCCAGCCAGGATACGCTCGCGCAGCTGCCGGCCGCCGGCGTGAAGCCGCCGCCGCAGCCGCAGGGCCCGCAGCCTCCCGTCTCGTAGGCGCCGCCGCCATTCCCTCGCTCGACCCGAGGAAAGTACGATGGCTGTGCTATGTTATATCGTAGGTTAGCAGGGAACGACCGCGGAGCCGGTCGAGTGCCGAGGGACGCAGCGTGACACGCCTATCGATTCCGATGAGCTGTCGTGCGTACGGCTAGCATCACTAGCGTACGGCGCGACTGACACATCTCTAGCCTACCGGCCGCTGAATGCCGCCGCGACGCTCCGAGCCCCGCGCTCATATACCAGGCCTGGACTCGTAGAATATATTTTTCTGTTATTTAATCTCTAGGGTGCAGAACTTTGTGCTAACTGCCATGCTTTTGCTATGCAACTCGGCGACGAGCCTTTTTTAGTGTTTCGATATAACGTCTATATTTTTATTCGGTTTAAAGTTAGATGTCGCTATCCAAGTAATGAAAATATAATTCCATTTAAGATATGTGTAAGGACGTGTGTTTGTAATAATGTAATTAAATAGTCGATTATTCCTACGCATTGAACAATGACTGTTAATTTATTTACTATATTTTTTTTTGTAATAATTTTAAGTTATTTATCAAGTGTTACCGTGCTAACAAATTTTACAAGAGTTTGTTCCTCACCAGCCCGATTATAATGATCTGTTGATTGTAACGTGTGGAGTTACGTTTAGTTTGTAATTTTTAGTATAATTATTACAAATATATAATAAATGTTTGAAGTTATATGACCTGACTTTGATGTTTGTAGAACACTAATAAAACGTTTATATTGTAATCGTCGCGAGAGGCGGCCTCTTGCGATAGCTGGCTTTAGTACACGCTAATACTGAAGAAAAAAAAACTATTTTATTCCAGCCCTATGTATCGATAATAGAGAGGTTATAGCAGTTTAACATTGTATTTTTTTAAATGAATATAAATTGTTTGTATATAGTACAAGTTGTAATAGAATTGTGAGATAGAAGGATGTAAATATAAAAGAATGTGATTATAGAAGCCGCTGGAGTGTTCCGAGTAAGTAGGATTGCAGTTATCATATGAAGAGATATATCTAACAGAACTATAAGTATATTTGCTGTATTTTAAACTTGCTTCGTTGTTAATCTATAAATTAAAGAACAAAGTGGCTGGTGACTGATTGTATAGAATCGCTGCTGGCAGGGACATGACGAATGGGTTCCGGAGTCCAAGTTATGTCCCAGCGACTATTGTGTGACTAGTGTAGTATTTTGTACAACGCAACCGCGTACGTGTACAGATGTTTCGTTAGGTTCTCGTAATTATTGTGAATATACAGTAATATACACCTAAACGCATTACCCTAGTAACTAAATATGAATAATTAATTATATATGATTCTGAAAAGTGTAAATATACTAGTAAACAAAGAATGTCCATGTAGCTTATGTTGACCAGAAAGGTTCCTCATACCCAATAAAAGCGAAACTATTAAAAGTGTGTTATTTTTTTTAATTTAATCCATTTCATCCTCTTCAACTGTAACGTGGTGATGGCATGTTAAATCCATTATTTCATTTAATCACGATATCTTCAAGAAATGGTGGCCTTTCATTGGCTGCTAAACTTAAAAGAACTATCTAAGATACTCCGTTAGTGTGGTACGATGTTATGATACTACCAACTCCAATTTAGAAGAGGAATTTACATTTAAGCCCCACTAGCCCAATGGTTAATCCATCATTCTATACCACGCTATGGGTGTAGTAAGGAGCAACTATGGAACATACCAAAAAGATTTTATGCGTGGTAGAGCCATGCTGCAGCTATATATATTCGTCGGGTCCGGTTTGGGTATTTTTCTGATTTTTTTTAGGTTAGAAAAGGAAATTATTACTTTAATTATTTGATAAATTCCACTAAAAAGTTAATGTTTGAGCTACAGACTAGTATACTTACAATACAGCTTTTAATAACAATATGAAAATTATAAAATGCAACCAATTTGCAGTCTCAAAGCCATTAAGGCTATAATGACATAGTGATAATGATCTAAAAAGTATTCAAACATAACATTTTTTTTATTTATGTTCATTATGTTCACATTAGAATGAAAAATAAATATACACCATGTTTATACATAATCTGTCATCTCTGGATCTACATATATGTTACATTGATAACATACGTACTAGAATAGAATACAATAATTTATATTCTTATAGATCACAAGAATTCTTAATGAAAGTCATTTCTCTGGTTCGAAAAAACACCTGTTTTGAAAAGAACCTGCTATTGCTATTGCTATTCTGAGATGGTACCAGTGGTTAAGGCCTACCCAGAGACAGATAAAATGTCGACAACGCCCTAGGCTAGCACCTCATAGGCCACCGCCGGCGGAGCGGCGGCCGTATATTGTTATACTTACTTACTTACTTATCTTCACGCACAATCCCTGACGGGGTAGCCAGAGAGAACAGATCGCCAAGTGTCACGATCCTTACATACCTCTTTCGCTTCTTTCAGATTCATAATCTTCTTCATACATGCACGTCTAGGTATCCGAGTACTCTTGACCCTCCCCTCTTCGAGCAGTTTGCTCACATGGTCTTCGAAAGTTAGTCTCGGTCTACCTCGACACCTTTTAATATTAACTTTCGCGCTATATATTTTCTTCACCATTCGGTCTTCACTCATTCTCTCAACGTGCCCAAACCATCGAAGCACGCCCTTATCAATTTTTGTGATAAGGTCATCTTTCAAACCTGCCATATTGCGAATCTCTTCGTTTCGCTTTCGGTCGGCCATGGTAACGCCGCACATTTTACGAAGAGATCGCATCTCCACTGCATTCAACTTGCTTTTATGCTTCTTCTGGCATACCCAGGTTTCGCTGCCATATAACAAAGTCGGTACCAACACTGCGTTATGTATTGCAAGGCGTGCACTCTTCACTACGCCTTGCCTTTTGACTAACGCAGTTAGGGCACCATTGACTTTGTTCCCGGCAGCGACACGCCTGTCCACATCTAAATCACATCTTCCATCCCGGCTAAAAGCACTCCCCAAGTATTCAATTTCATTTACCTGTTCTAGACATTCCTGATTTACCCATATTTCACACTTCGTTCTCTCTTCGTCCCTTTCAAATACCAGAACCTTAGTTTTATTGGCATTCAAACGGAGACCTTTAATTTCACATTCCTCTTTCATACACGTGACTAATGCCTGCAGTTCTGCCTCTGATGGTGCAATAAGCACTGCATCATCAGCATACAGCAGACAATTTACTTTTATGTCACCCAATTTCACACCCAAACAGCTATCTTTCAACTTCTGTAAACAGCTGTCGAGATACAGTATGAACAGCCAGGAAGACATGACACAACCCTGTTTTACGCCCGTTTGGACGCTAAACATGGGTGACAGGTCATGCCCTACCCGCACACAGGCTTTACAGTCACAGTAAAGTGACTGCACAGCCCTTAGCAATCGACCATCCACACCGTACCCCGGCAACAATTCCCACATTTTCTTCCTTACAACCTTATCAAATGCTTTCTCAAGATCCACAAAAGCACAGAAAATCCTCTGGTTAGCAGCCAGAAGCTTTTCCGTGATCATGCGGAGAGAAAACATTTGATCCGTGCATCCTCTTCCAGGTCTAAATCCGCATTGAGCCTCCCATAGAAATCTTTCCGATTTCTCTTGCATCCTACGTGTCAAAACCTTCGAGTAGACTTTACTTGCTAAACTGGTCAAGCTGATCGCCCGATAGCACCCGCAGTCAAAATGTGAACCTTTACCTTTATATAAAGGCACAATGACTGCGGATCGCCAATCATCCGGGACATCGCCCGTCCGCCAGCACAAATTGCACAGCAGATGAAAGCTGTCCCAGACGCGAGGCCCACCATACTTGACCATTTCAGCAGTAACTCTGTCTAGTCCCGCAGCCTTACCACATTTCAAACTTCGAATCGCACGTTCAATCTCTTTCATACTGATGACCTCAGTGTCATCGAGGTCCAGGTCTGGCGTACCAGTCACGGCGTCATCCCCGGATCCCTCACTAAGATCATCACACGCATACATTTCTCTATAAAATTCGCTCCATCGCTGCATGACGTCCGATTTTTCTGTGAGGACGTCATTAGTTCTCGAAAGCACTTTGTTCATTCTTAAGGCCGTCGCACCACTTCGGGTCCTTCCAACCTCTTTCCAGAAGAGTTTGGAGTTCTCCTTAAAGTTGTGCGACAACCTTTTGTCCGCTTCCATTCTACACCTTTCACGCATTTCCTCAATCAATGCTTTCGTGTGAACTTTCTGCAGCTTATATCTTTCTTTCATCTTCTCTCTCATATCCTTATCATTACTAGAGGCCAAGTAGTCTAACCATGCTTTCTTCTTCTTCTTTACAGCTTCTTTCACTTCATCATTCCACCATGCATCTCTTCTTTTACTACTGCCTCTTTTTATTGTTCCACACACTTCTTCCGCTGCACTTACCATTCCATCCCTAAGGTTCTGCCATGTTCTTTCCACACATTCATTTCTGCCATCGATGGTGTCAAGCTTTTCGGCTACCCTCGCATGATATTTGTCCCTAGTATCCGCTTCCTGAAGCTTCCAACTTCGGATGCGACAGACCGACTGTGGTTCTGTAACCGCCGTCCGGTAGCGCCAACCCGCGAACAGACCCCTAAATCTAGTAATCACTAGATAGTGATCCGTTCCCAGGTCAGCACCCCTGAACACTCGCGTATCCATCACCTGTTTTCGCAGTCGGTCATCCACCAGGAACAAATCGATCATACTTCTCTCATTCTTACTTTCTCTAGTATACATATGGATCTTCTTGTGATTAAACATAGTGTTTGTCACAAGAAGACCCTTTTCCTTGCATACCGCCAGTATAAGCTTGCCAGCATCATTAACCCTTTTATCGCCAAACTTTCCAAGCACCGACTCGTACCCTGGTCGAGCGGTACCAACCCATCCATTCAAATCACCACATACAACAATTCTTTCGTTTCCCCTAGCCAAATCTAGAACTTCTCTTACATTCTCCCAAAACTCCTCCAGCTCAGCCCTGGACGACGAAGCTACCGGCGCATAAACAGCCAAAAGGAATAACTTCGTCAGTCCCAATTTAAAGCGAACCCAGAGAAGTCTTGAGTTCACAATCTTATATTCAGTCATAACATCGACCAACCGAGACGACAGCAGCACCCCCACTCCCTGGCGGGCGCTCTCGCTTTCCGGGACTCCGGACCATAGAGCTAACGCCCCGCCAGGGAGCTCTTCAGTACCACTGCCCTTCCGTTTGGTCTCCGACATACACACGACATCTAATTCTCTTTCTTTCATTATTTCAATCAACTCATTCGTCTTATCTTTCATGCCTCCTCTAATATTCCACGTGCCAACTCTGCACTCTGTCCTCCACCTTCCGCCGTGTCGGGCTGTGCGTGACGGGTGGCGGTCCCCATCGCCGCTTTGCGCGCTGCATTCCACACCAACGGGGACTAGCTGGTGTGCGTCGCCTTGGGGGGACGCCCTAACCCTCGTTAGCATGGGTGCGCAGCTGTGTAGAATTGCAGCCCTGAAAAGGGCTGGCAGGGGTCGCGACGTGCACGCTTCTACAATGACCCTATAATGATATATTGTTATAACTACTTATTTCACAAATAAACTATATTATAATTTATAATATAGTTTAGTTGCAAAATAATAAGGACACGTAACAGGTAGGCGTGAATGAAAAACGTGATAAGAGAATGAGGGCTATGTAGAAGTAATCAAATAGACGGCGCACGCTTTGGAAGCTCTACATCTCTCTACATCTCTATAGAAAGTATATTTTTTTTATTGTATGTAAGTAGGTATGTACTTTTATTTTCGTTTAATGTCTTCCGCGCTCGCCCCTTTGTAACCTTGCGCCCCTTTGCCTGTTTGATTTAAGGATAATCCGCCACTGGGCCTACCCTACCACTATCAATAATTCAGACAGACTATTTAGGAACAGTACCGAAGAAAAATGGCAAGTTCGTTCCATCATTTCTATACATGGTAGAGCCACGCTGCAGCTATATTATGATTGTAGCACGAATAAGTTGACTTGACGGGGGGATGACCACGCTCTCACAATACCAGCTTAAAATAGCAGCTTAATGTTGCTCTGTTTCGTATGGTGAGTGTGAAAAACTGGAAACCCTTTTTATTTGAAACAAGGTGTTCCATCTTAGTCCTTAGGGGTGACAACGCATCTGCATTTTGATTCTTAATTGAGGATAAATGTCTATGGATTTTTAAGTACTTTGAGTTTTGCATTTTAATTTTATTAGATTCAGTTTTCATGTTGTGAAGATCTTTTTTAAATAGTTTACATTAGATTTTGATTCTTTATCGAGGATAGATGTAAATGTCTATGGGCCACAGCATCCACCTATTATCAGGTGGACTGTATGGCCGCTAGTCATCCTTATTTTATAGAAAAAAAAACACCTTGCGCATTCTACAACGTTGCTTCCTCTGTGTCATTGTATTCTGTTGTGGTAATTTAGGTCCACTGCTCATTTGATATGCTGCTAAATAGTGATTTTGTTCTGCGAGTAACTAGTTCGAGTTTTAGTTCGTGTCACGGCCAGTTCATTAGCAAATTTCTGCAGTTACTTAAATATGGCCAAAATAGAAAATGTGAATATATTTTTATACACAAATAAATGTTTAATAATAATTTCTGCGAGCATCGCTTGTTTTACTGTCGAGTGTGTGATAGAGCGTGGTAGAGTCACGTGGGAGAGCCACTATACAGCTGTTTTAGGGTTCTTCTCGTAGAACCCCAACGTAAATATAACGCCATAATGCTACTGTTCGAATGGTGAGTGTAGCGAACTGGAGCTGGTAACGAATAAGTGCATTTTAGTAATCAGGAGTGACCAACGAGAGTTGAGTTGAGAGGCTATAGACCACAAGAATTTACTTATTTTCGGGTGTAATGTTTCATCATTATTAGAAATGAATTTAATTTACAAATCACTTTTATTCTTTTTTGTCGTCGATTTAGTTTTTAATTATTTACACTTTTTTTCAATTATGTATATTATATATATTTTTATTTCGGAATATAGTTTAGTTTTTTAGTTTTTAAACAATAAACTCCAACGAGTGCCACTACAGTGTTTGAGCCTAATTAGTTTTTTTTTTTATAGAATAAGGGTGACAAACGAGCACACAGTCCACCTGATGGTAAGTGGTTGCTGTGGCCCATAAACATCTACATCTATCTTCGTTTGCGAATTAAAATGCAGATGCGTTGTCAGCCATGAGGACTAAGATGGAATGCCTCTTTTCCAGTAAAATGAGTCTCCGGTTCTCTACCCTCACCATACGAAACACAGCAGCATTAAGCTGATATTTTACTCTGGTATTCTGTGAGAGCGTGGTCCTTCCCCGGTCGAGCCGACCCATTCGTGCTACAACTATACTATTATATAGGAAATATTATACCACGTAAAAAGTTGCATAATATTTCCCTTAATGCCTATTTATAATAGTTATGGAGCAGACCAGACTGCAGGTGGGTCTCTGAGCGGCACGTCATTCGAACTTCATTTACATAAGTATTTAGATTGAGACATTTTTATTCATTCATTACAGCCTATTAAATGTCCATTGCTGAACATGGGCCTCCCCATTGACTGCCTCACAGAGGAAAGGTTGCCATAGTCGCCACGCTTACCAGGCGGGCTGGCAGCCGGTTATTTATTATTTTCAGTTGTTATCAGGAAGATGTTACTGCCTATCTCCTTTTTCAGTTTCCCTCTGTCGCCTCTTACGAAACCCTCGACATGATATGGGGTAGAGACTTACAGAATCATTACACAACAATGTTTTTTATAGAATAAGGGCGACAAACGAGCACACAGTCCACCTGATGGTAAGTGGATACTGTGGCCTATAGACATCTATATTTATCCTTCATTACAATTTAAAATTCTGACGCGTTGTCACCCTGGAAGACGGAATGCCTCTTATGCAGTAAAAAGCGTTTCCGATTCTTTACATTTACCCATACGAAAATCAGGAACATTGAGCTGCTAGTTTACGCTAGTATTCTGTAAGAGCGTGGTCCTTCCCTGTCGAGCTGATCCATTCTTGCTACAACCATTTTATAGCTGCAGCATGGCTCTACCTAGTCTAAAAAAGTAATTTAGATAAAAATCATATTAATTAACCAATACGGTGGTGGGTCCTGCGGGCTACAGGTGCAACCCGCAGATAGAGATATTATGTCTATTATTCATGTTAATTAATAATAAGATAATTGTTGGTAAAGGAATACATAATATTTAATTTATAAATCTTCTTGTCATTTGATTCCTTATACCGCCATCTATTGTTAGTATTAATATTGTCACATGCTTCCGTAAGGGCGTAAGTGGGCGTAAGTTTAGTCAACGATCCACGACTTTTGCTGCCACCAGGGCGGCGCCACTAGAAAGTGAGGTATAATATTTGACAGATTTCATAGCGGGGAAATTAATTTGTTCGTAAGATGTAAAAGTTATTGTCTCTTTCTGTACTATTAGCTATATTTTATATTAATAAGATTAAAAATAAATAAACCAAACCATAGATATTCATAAAAGTAGAAATTTAAAAAAAGTTAAAAATGGGCAAAAAATTAAAGAGCAAACCACTGACGGATTGTTTTGTGTATTAATATAAAACTGATAAACGTTTATTAAAAACCAACTTCTCGATTAAATTACATTGTGTAACAAAAAACTTTACCTCGTTGTCAACTAACGACATCTGGTGAACAGAAAATGATTCGCCCTCATTTTGTATTCTAATAGCACAAGTAGTACGAAGTTATTCCAATAGGTGACATTTACTTGAAATATATTTATAGATCTAAGTCTAGTCATTATTTTTACATTTCAAAAAATTTTTGGTTCGAATAGTCAAAAAATATCTACTTATAAAACAAATCTAAAACTCAGTTTCGTAACAACTGTAAAACTTAAGTACACAAGCATTGCTATTTACTGTTTAACGAATTGGAATAGGCAAAAAAGAACTTTTAGAAGATACCTAGGTAAATATAATTTAAAATTAAACATTTTGTACAACCGACTTCAATATAAATTATTAAGAATAACTCAAAACCTATAGGTCAGACCATGATCAAATTTATATGGCACTACATGAGAAGCACCAGCTTTCAAATGAAAAAAGAATCATCGAAATCGGTTCACCCAGAAAAAAGTTATGAGGTAACACACATAAAAAAAGATACAGTCGAATTGAGTACCGTCTCCTTTTTGAAGTTGGTAGATAAAGTTACCCACTAACGTGAAAGACAATCTTGTATTATAGTATTCTAAGGTACTGTGATAGTATCTTTGACCTAGTTTGTAAAGGTCTTCACTCGTCCTCCCGTAAGTGCCTACGCGATTACTGCCATACTCATTGAAGTATAATGTACTTACGTACTAGAACAGCTATTTCAAACAAAAACTGTGCGCTACTCTATGTCGTTGCGCATGTGCCGTAAACAGTCTTATCGCGCATGCGCGGTTTTTTATCATAATAGATTATGCGTAGGTAGAATGATCAATAGGTATTTAATTATTGTTTATTTAGAGTACATATATTGTTAATTAATTTATTATAACGAGTCCAATTTTTAATAATTTGTCATTTATTTTGCATGATATGATGTAAATTAATATGATAATATATAATATTATCACAATAACATTTTAATTACATTTTTATATAAATATTTTATAAGATAACTATATAAATTTGAAGGAATCGAATGTAATGAAATATATTCATTTAAATCTACAACTGGGTCCCCAAAAGCCCTAATTCGCGTGAGGCATGGACATATAGCCGATGTTTTTTATATTATGCCTTATGAATTACTGTGAGAAAACATAGTAAAACTTTAAAAACTTCTACCTTTTCTGTTTACACATGAATTATACGTATATACATTTATTTGTTGTTTTTGCTGAAAATTAATTTCAATTAATAAAATGTATAAAACGTTATTGTAAATATATGTATTTGGAATTTAATTAATGCCTTTAAACAATATAAGTTTTGTTAATTTTTGCCTTCTTCGTACTATATTTATCCTCGTCCTTAAAATGCAAGGAACAAATGTATGTATTTGTTGGTAACCACATCTCTTTTCTACGATTATTTTGGACAAATTTAATCCACTTTTCTCGATATTCGTGGCTTGGACATGGAAACCTAAAAATAAAATAAAAGAATAATCAGCAAATATAAACGTAACAAATTTAGCCTAATTATGAATTCTTCTATTTATTTCTACAAAAAAAAATTATGCATAATATAATCGTCTTACACTTGCCCACAGAAATGTCGTATCTGAACAAATTAATTTCATAATCTATATTCCATGACACAAGTTGGCGCCAAAGAAATAACTTTTTAATTATTAATCTATAATGTTTTTTTTATTATTTAAGTATCTTACTTACCGATGAAAAGTGATTCCTTGGTTTTTACTAACATTTCGTGAATTTTTTGTGCAATATCTAAGAACAAACCCTGGCATATTTTATCAAGATATTTTTTTTAAATCAACACAACACGTAACAACTGTACAAGCGCCTAGCGAGCGACTGGCGACTGATTAAAATGCGGTGACATTGCCGCAGTTGAATGGAACAGCGTAACTTAGTGCAGTGTCGCCTCTAGTACGTAGTACATAATAACTCAATGGCCATACTAGGGAGACACCACCATCCACCATCTTGAAAACGTCGCTGAGGTACCTAGAAGTGATAGTAGAGTCTCGTTACACTATCCACCTTACATGATAAAGACACGTTTAATTATATATGCTGAAGCATCATACTGCTGCTGTATTATTACTGAAAATTCACAATACTGCTGTATTAAAGCTGTAAAATAAAAATAAGCAAGGGTCTATGGGACACATTCACTTATCATCAGATGGACTTTGTGCTCGTTTGTCAATATTTTTAGCTTTAGTTGTGACAGCTACATTTACTAGTCTTGATATACATATAAAAATTACGTGTCACGTTGTTTGTTCGCGATGAAATCCTAAACTACTAAACTGATTTCAATGAAATGTTTCACAATGTGAGCAGTTTGGTTCAACTGGAGAGATAGGATAGTTTTTATCCCGATAAGTGACCATAAATGTTTTTATTGTGAATTTAATGATTTTTTTTGGACACATGGTCGTCAGATAGGGCAGAACTTAGAGTAGTTAGTTGAATACTCTAAGGGGCAGAACAACGTCTGCCTGGTCGACTAGTTTTTTATATGTTGATCCCCTGGCTACCAAAACTGTTCGAAATAATTATGGAATAAAAAAGAAATGGTATAGTTAAAATGTATTTTATTAAATTTGTGTATTATTGTATTTTTCTGTCGACTTCCAAAAAGGAGATGGTACTCAATTCGACTCTATGTTTTATTTTATGTGTGTTACCTCATAACTTTTTACTGGGTGAACCGATTTCGATGATTTTTTTTTATTTGAAAGCTGATACTTCTCGTGTGATCCCATATGAATTTGATCAAGGTCAGACCAATATTTTTTGAGTTATTCTTAATAACTTATATTGAAATCGGCTGAACAAAATGTTTAATTTTAAATTATTCATTATCAACATCAAAGTTGATTTGATATACTACTCCCTGATAGATGACGCTGAATTCATTTTTTTAAATTTATTTATATAAAGTACAGTTGGTATAGTTTCTTCGTGACAATAAACAGCATTTTGTTTGTCTTGTCACTGCACAATTTGCTCTTATACATTATTTCGTTTATCTCTATATTATATAAAAAATTAATTGCCTTTTTTATAACTGGCTTTATGGCTCTGGGTTCTAGCACTTCTGCGCCTGAAGTTACAATGTATAATTATCCTTCATAGTACACTGCTTCACAATATGTTGAAGCGTCACATTATGCGGCCCGTGGGAGATTTTGAGGGCAACTTGAGCCAGCAGACAGCTGACAGAATGCCGATGGTATCTCAAGGCACTTAAGCAGACAGACACCTTAGCTTGAGAATCACATCACCATCAGAGCACTTGTTTCACCGCTTCCACTAATAGTTCACATGCGCAGACACTTAATACACAAAATCGCACCACTTTTACATATAAAAATCCAATTCAAATTTCAAACCATTATTTAAACAATAATACAGGAGTAGTAATCCGCCGCCAGTTATGTTCCCGCCAAAACTCCAAAAATATAATTGCAGTGAAGTCTCGCCACAGAATAAATAATAGTATGTAGCCGGTGGAAGGAAAAGCAGAGATATTCCACCGGACAAGGTGTTCTGCCCGGGGAGAGGCCAATAATCTGTGCCAACACTCCGATTTGTAGTTCGGAGCTTTTCTATATATGCTGCTTTAACTTCGGAACTTTGTTAGCGCGATTTAGACTTCGACGTGTTTCGCTTGTGGCGTGACGACAGCGCCGCCACAAGTACTACGGTCTCGCTAAAACCACAGAATAGATAATAGTACAATTGCTAAAACTAGAAACCGGAGCGACCGAGTCTGATAAAAAAATAGTATGTTAGGTGGCGCTGTTGTCGTGATACAGAAAAGACCCGCGCGAAGCCGGGGCGGATCGCTAGTTTATTATAAATATAAAGCAACATATTAAAATTGTGTAACAGCTATTCTGTTGCTCAATTTTTATTTGTATGAGTTAATACAAGGAACCAGAGCATAGCCTGCTTGAAATAGGAAAAAACGCCTTTCGCAAATTAAAGATCTTCATCAAATTGTGGAAAGGATAATATTATGTTGGCAACGTATGCCATGGTACAATAAGAATGATTTTATTATCTTCGATTGTTCGCCTATAGCTCTGTAACATTTGTGTGCGTACATACGGAAGGTGTGGTTCTGCTTCTGTGTTTGAGGATCGATTCCTACTGGCGAGAAGAAGCGCGTATTTTTACTTTAAAATTACAAAAAACTTCAACTTCTGAAGGATAATTTTCCAATTTTCATATTAAATAAAGAGAAATGCCGTCTGATAGTGACGGCATAGATGGAGGCATGGATCACGGCGCGGGCGGGAAAAGGAAATCGCCAAAGGGTAGTCAAGAACTACAACAGGGAAATAAGGATTTTTATAAGCCATACTACAAATTAAATTATAAAAGAGTTTTCCCTGAGTCAATGAGAAGGGCTGAATAAACAGTTTTTATTGAGAGTCGTAAAGAAGGAGTTAAACCAGGCAATACGGATCCCTTAATGTTGGCGGGAATTTTTAAAAACGAAATCAAAGTAGTCACTTATATAAGAAGAATAAACGTTTCTAAAGTAGGGGTGGTGTTTGCGTGGGCGATTAACTTTTGACTTTTTGAAAACTTTACGCTTCTTAGAGAAGTATGATTACAAGGCATTTATATTAGGTCCTTACACATGAAATTAGCGTTTTGTCATACATACTGACCACTTTGATCTGAAATATCTCCTCTTTGGTTAAGAATTCCAAATTCAAATTTATAAATTCATTTAGCTGGTACATTTGAGTTTTGAAAACAGTCATTCATTTGTTTTTTCCTTATTATTTTTTTCTCGCTTATTACCGCACAATGGAAAACGTGAAATATCAGTATATTTACGAATACGAGTTCTACCGTGGCACCAGTGCTGCAGAAACAGCTTTGGTTTCAACGTTTTCGTTCTGGAAATTTCGACCTTCAGAACCAACCCCGTGGACGGCCGGAGACCAAAGTGGAAAATGAAGAATTAAAGGTTATTGTGGAAGCGGATTCATCACAAAGCACTTCAGAGACAGCTGCAGGCTTCGGGGTAAGTGATAAAACTATTTTAATCCACTAGGAGCAAATCGGGAAAGTAATAAACTTGAACCATGTGTACCTCATGAATTGAGTGAACCGAACTTGCAAACACGCGTCGACTGCTGTGTTACTTTGCTCAACCGACACAATAATGAAGGGATTTTAAATCGAATCATTACTTGTGATGAAAAGTGGATACTGTACGATAACCGGAAGCGCTCATCGCAATGGCTGAACCAACCCAGCCAAATCCTGAAATCCTGCCCTAAACGAAAATTGACTCAGAAAAATTTACTTGCGAGTGTTTGGTGGACTAGCGCCGATGTCGTTCACTACATTTTTCTAAAATCTGGCCAAACGATTACGGCAGATATCTTTTGTCAGCAATTGCAAACCATGAAGGAAGAACTAGCTGCTAAACAACCGAGATTGGTCAATCGCTCTAGGCCACTGCTGCTTCACGACAATGCAAGACCACACACTGCACAAAAAAACAACCACCAAGTTAGATGAGCTGCAATTGGAATGTCTGCGATATCCACCGTCCTCCCCGGACCTTGCTCCAACAGATTACCATTTTTTCCGGAATTTGGACAACTTCTTACAAGGAAAAAAATCAACTCTGATGCGGCAGTCCAAACCGCCTTCAAAGAGTTTATTGATTGTTGCGCCCACGGTTTTTTTTAGTAAAGGGATCAATGAACTACCTATGAGATGGCAAAAATGCATAGATAACAACGGTGCATACTTTGATTAACTAAATATATTTTACAAAAAAAAAATGACTTTATATTCCTCCCATACAAAACGCCAATTTCATATGTAAGGACCTAATACCAGCAAGGGCGGTAGAAACAATCGGGGTACTCAGGTATGTTCCCATCAGCAGCATCAGCAAGTAATGAAGAGTTGTTTAAAAAACTATCATCGAAATATGAGGTCGTCGCAGTGCGTCGTTTCACAAAAAAAGTTAATGAATAGATCAAACAGTTCAGTTCTGTACGTGTAACATTTTTGTCAACTAACTTGCCAGACTTTGTACTTCTGGATTTATTCCAATATAGGGTGCATCAGTATATTGCTCCGCGTTTACAATGTTTTAAATGCTTTAAATTTAATCACGGAGCAAAAATTTGTAAATCAGTGCAACGGTGTTCAATTTGTGCAGATGAACATAGGTATACGGAATGTAAGGAAAATGCGGTGAATAAATGCATAAATTGCGGTGGCCCTCACGTCGCAATTTCTAGAGATTGTCCAACAAAAATGAAAAATTGATGAAAAACATAATAAGTCTACTTCTGCTAAAGTCTTACAAATAAAACAAACTCAAAACTGATTTAACAATTATTATGAAAATTTTACCTTCAATACCTACAAAAAAAACAATGGATTCAAAAACAGTAGATCAATCACAAGTTAAATCTAATGACACTCCTAAAGTACACAAATCAAAGACGGCAACTACCCAAACTAATACCACAACTAATAATAATGACGCTCTTATTGACCAAATTATAACAAATGGCAATGTTTTGAAAGCAATTATTGGAGCATTGGTCTCCATGGGTAACTCAGGCCGTAAACTGACTACATCTAGTTTAAAAAAAAATGCTTATTTCATATTAAGCTGATTATTACAGTTAGGAATGTTTAACAATTTAAACATTCCTAACTATAATTTCATTAATCAGAATGGAAAAAATGGACGTGGAGGAATAGCAATATTACTTAAAATAGTTTCTAATATTTTGTTGTCCCCACACTGTTCTATGATTATATGCAGTCTGTAACCATAACCCTTACTACAAGTCTGGGTAATATATCCATTTTATGTGTCTATGCCCCACCCAGTGGAGGTTGCTTTAAGTTCAGAAGATTAAAACAAATTATTAACAGTCTACCTGCGCCGCTTTTGCTTTCAAGTGACATCATATTGCTTTTGGATGTCTCACAACAAAAACTAGAGGCACTGTTATCTATAACATGTTGGGCGAATGTAATCTTTGCATATTCAATAATGGATCTACAGTAGGAAACATTAATTTTTTAATTAATTATAAAATTAACAAAAGTTTCCGTTAAACATAATACATCTATTCGTGTATGTTCCTCTTCGTGTTAATATTTTAATGTTAATTCTAAAACATCCTTTTTGGACCAAATGCCAGCTATATTTTGGTGTAAGATTGTGAATTTCATATTTAAAGATTTTGCTTTATGGACGAAAGGAATAATGTGATACTTGTTTATAAGACTTTATAGAACGAAAATAATGAATTATTAACCCTTTATATGGTTTACAATTTCCAGAGCTATCATTGATTTTTTTTTTACTTATTATAAGCCAGTGCTTGACCACAATCCCACCTGGTGGTAAGTGGTGATGCAGCCTTAAAGCAGTAACAAAAGCCTATTCACTCTTGCCTTGAAGACGCCCAGATTGTATTCAGACGTAAAGATAGACACCGGCAAATTATTCCACTCCTTTGCTGTACGCATTACAAAAGACGAAGCAAACCATGGAGACAAAGCAAAAAAGAAAGTTTGGTTCTAATGCGTGGAATATCGACAACAAAGGGAAAACAGTTTTAACAGTGGTAGAGCCAGGCGGCAGCTTTTGCTGTCGCACGGATGGGCCGGCTCGAACCGGGGTGGTACCACGACCTTACAGAAAACCAGCGTGAAGTAGAGGTTTACCTCTGCGTTTCGCTTGGTGAGTGCAGGTGGCCGGAGGCCCTTTTTACTGGAAATGAGGCATTCCATCTTAGTCCTCACTGGTGACAACGCATCTGCATTTTGATTCGCAAAGGAGGATAGATGTAGATGTCTATGGGCCGCAGCAACCACTTATCATCAGGTGGACTGTGTGCTCGTTTGTCACCCTTATCCTATAAAAAAAAAAACAACAAAAGACTCGCCGACCGCCTGGTTGTCCGATGGTGGAAAGGAGAGGGAGGAATTAAAGCTTGTGATTCCTGCACACACTCACCGAAATGCATCCTATAGAATACCAAGAGACTGGCTACTCTGCGCCTCTGCTCGAGGCTGGCAAGATTGGTTTCAACCAAATCAAGGTCATCAATGAGCCTCTTAGCACGTCTCTCCACTGAGTTCGATGCTGCCAGGTGGCATTTTGCAGCATCAGCCCAAATGTGACAACAGTACTCCTTGCACGACTGGACTTGCGCTTTATATAAGGTAAGAAGCTGCCCCGGCGTGAAGTACCGCTGCACCCTTGCAAGGACACCAAGTTTCCTTGCGGCTGCTTTGGCTCTAGACTCAATGAATCGCCCATAGTTTAGGTTCGGAGAAAATTCAATCCGTAATAACTGAAGGCGGTCAGTGTACTCCAAGGATACACTCTGGAAAGTAGGAGCCAAAGTGAGCGGGCTCCTTTTAGCAATGAAAAGACACGCTTGTGTTTTGGAGGCGTTAAATCTCACAAGATTGGCATCACCCCATTCGGAGATTGCCTGTAGTGTGAGATTCACACGCTCAACCATAGCCTCTCTTACTGACTGGATTTGACCCCGACTGGCCCGGGCACTTGGTTGGTATCTCTCCACAACTGTGCTGTCGTCTGCATACCCATAGGTACCGGGAATGAGCAGATAATTTATATGCAGCAGGAAGAGAGTTCCGGAAAGAACGGACCCCTGACGAACACCGGCATTAGTCGCCACAGTACCGGATGAGCAGCCATCGACGACGACCCGGAGAGACCGTTCACTCAAAAAGTCCTTCACCCAGGCAATCATCAGCATCATCATTACAGCCCTTCACAAGTCCACTGCTGAATATAGGCCTCCCCCAAAGAGGCCTGTATTCAGCAGTGGAGGCGGAGGGAGGAGAGGCCTATTTTAACAGTGGTAGAGCCACGCGGCAGCTTTTGCTGTCGCACAGATGGGCTGGCTCGAACCGGGTTGGTACCACGACCTCACAGAAAACCAGCGTGAAGTAGAGGTTTAGCTCTGCGTTTCGCTTGGTGAGTGCAGGTGGCCGTAGGCCCTTTTTACTGGAAATGAGGCATTCCATCATAGTCCTCACGGGTGACAACGCATCTACATTTTGATTTGTAATAGAGGATAGATGTAGATGTCTATGGGCCGCAGCAACCACTTACCATCAGGTGGATTGTGTGCTCGTTTGTCACCCTCATCCTATAAAAAAAATGCCACAAAGCACGGTCCTGACCCACCTGCATCCATCGACGTCCTGCATATCTTACCAGGTCGTCACTCCATCTAGTGGGGGGGTCGCCTTACACTTCGCCTGCTGGTACGAAGCTGCCACTCGAGAACCTTTTTTCCCCATCGGTTGTCGGTTCTTCGAGCTATATGGCCGGCCCATTGCCACTTCAGCTTACTAATCCGTAGGGCTATGTCGGTCACTCTGGTTCTACTGCGGATATCCTCATTTTTAAGTTTATCACGCAGAGTAACTGCGAGCTGTCCTCTCCATAGCTCGCTGAGCGACCTTGAGCTTCCTAATCCGGCCATCAATGAAGGACCACGTCTCAGTTCCATATGTCATCACTGGCAACACGCACTGGTTGTACACTCTCGTTTTCAAGTTTTGAGGTATACCTGACGAGAAGATGTGCCGTAATTTCCCGAACGCTGCCGAACCGAAATGAATCCGTCGATTGACCTCTCGGTCGATGTGGGACTTACCTATTCGGACTATTTGTCCCAGGTAAACATACTCGTCAACAACATCGAGTTTAGTGCTCCCAACAATTACCTGCATAGGTGTGACATGGACATTAAACATGATCTTTGTTTTGTCCATGTTCATCTAAAGAACGATCCGTTGGGAAACACTATTGAGGTCATTGAGCATAGTGCTTAGGTCCTACAGCGATTCTGCCATAAGGACTATATCGTTGGCAAATCGAAGGTGAGTGATGTACTCGCCATTGATGTTGTTACCGTATCCTTTCCAGTCCAGAAGCTTGAAACCGTCTTTCAATACAGCGGTGAAGACTTTCGGGGATATGACGTCACCCTGTCTTACACCTCTCTGCAATTGGATAGGTTTCGTACTCTGGTTCTGTACTCGGATAGCCATCGTAGCCCTACTGTACAAGCACTTCAACACATACATATACCGACAGTCAATTTGGCACCGCTGAAGGGACCTCAGCACCGCCTAAATTATGACGGAATCAAAGGCTTTCTCATAGTCCACATAGGCCAGACATAGTGGTAAATTGTACTCCTCGGACTTCTGTACAATTTACCGAAGGGTATGTATGTGGTCTATGGTGCCTTTTCGGAAACCGGCTTGTTCGGGAGGCTGGAAGTCGTTAAGTCTGCGCGCGAGACGATTCGTAATGACTCTGGAAAACAGCACGTAGACGCGGCTCAGAAGGGAAATCGGTCTGTAGTTCTTCAAGAGAGTGTTGTCGGCTTTCTTGAAGAACAAGACCACCACACTTCTGCTCCACACCTCCGGTGTAATGCCACCATGGAGGACGGAAACAGATCTCTAGCAAAGACTGTGGAGCCGTGGTTCCTGGCTCCACAATCTTTGCTAGAGATCTGTCTGCCAGAAAGAGCCCTTGAGCACTTGAAGTCCTTCAGAAGCTATTTAATTCCGTTCTCCATGGTGGCATTACACCGGAGGCGTGGAGTAGAAGTGCGGTGGTCTTGTTCTTCAAGAAAGCGACAACCAATCGCTTCTTCAATACGAGCAGTATTAAAGTTGCGTAAGTCCCACCGCATGCATTTGCAGATCTGTCTGTTCAGTTGCCTGTATGCTGTCAAATCTTCTGAAGACTGCAGCTTCATATCCTTTCTAACAGCCATGAGATTAAGAGTGTGATGGGAGAGTTTTTGTGTTCTTCTGCGGCGGGTCTTGCAAAACTTAGCTCCGACCGCATGGACAGTTTCCACGAGCTTATCATTCATATCGTCCACTGCATTGCAATCTTCTAGGCACTGAAAACGGTTTCGTAGCTCGAGCTGAAAGGTTTCCGGACTTTGGATTAGAGCACGAGGGGGACGGAGCGTTGACTTCATAAGACGTGACCTCTCCAACTAAACGTTAAGGTTCAGTATGCCTCTCGCCATTCGGTGATTGCTGCTGGTTTTCACCCTCATGATCACTGAGACATCACTGAACAGTTGTCGTCTGGGCGTCATAATGAAGCCAATCTCATTTTTTGTCGAACCGTCGGGGCTCGACCAGGTACCTACTTCCTGTGGGGCCGCTTTTGAAAGAAAGAGTTCATCATAAAGAGTCCCTCTTTCTCCATGAAGTCGGCCAGCTGCTGGCCCCTTGGATTCCGTTGCCCTATTCAGAAATTCCCTACTTTAAGCTCACCGTTCTCTCTTGTGCCTAGTTTTGCGTTGAAGCCTCCCATTAACACCGTATAGTGGGTTTTGGAGGAATGCATGGCTCTAGAAATATCCTCATACATTTCCTCCACCTCCTGATCGGGGTGTGCCGAGGTTGGTGCGTAAACCTGTATTACCTTCAGCGAATACCGTTTGGTGATTCTGAGTATAAGGTACGCATTCCTCGTCGACACACTTCCAATCTTTACAACGTTGTTAACGAGAGACTTGTGGACAATAAATCCGACACCTCCTTGGGACAGATGGTCGCCCTCCCGGTGATAGAACAAGTTGCCGGATTCGAGGATTACCGTATCCTCCCCCTCTGTTTAGACCTCGGATAATCCTATGATATTCCAGCGCAACTTTTCTATCTCTTCTTCCAGCTCCAAGATCTTCTCGTCAGTCCTCCGGGTACGTGCGTTATAAGTTGCGAGGTCGAGTCGTTGTAGGTGGCAACCGAACCTCCACCGGAGATTCTTAGCACCCCCTGCCCCGCCGTTACCATGGTCGCCACCATAGCCAGGAATAGCGGGGCCACCGGGGACTATATTGCCATAGTTGCCACGCTTGGCGAGCGGGTTGGCAACCGCAGTTTTTTTATCGCTATTTTGCTATTATCAGAAAGATGCTGCTGCCCATCCTCTGCCTCAGTTTCCCTTTGTCGTCTCTTACGACACCCACGGGAAGACATGGGGTAGTGAGTATTATTTCCCGCTACTACACGGGCGACTACAGGCAATCAAGCCAGTGGATAAATCGTACGCTGAAAGCTTGCCCAATAGACTAGCGTGCCAAACCCTGTCATATGCCTTGGAAACATCGAGGGAAACAGCAAGTGCTTCACCACTGTTCTCGAGAGCTTCGCTACATATGTGAGTGGCATACGCTAAAAGGTCCCCAGTTGATTGATTTCGGCGAAACCCGTACTGGTATGCATGACGTGGGCGTCCAATATATGCTCCATAATCTTGCAGAGTATAGAGGTGACTGAAATTGGCCGATAGTTGGCAGGGTCAGTACGACTACCTTTTTATACTAACATAAATATACAGGACTTCAAGCACCAACTCTGCTAATATAATACTTATGCACTTTAGAGACCTTTTATAATATTACTTTTCTGCCGACTTCTAAAAAGGAGACGGTACTCAATTCGATTGTATGTTTTTTTTTATGTGTGTTACCTCATAACTTTGTACTGGGCGAACCGATTTCGATGATTCTTTTTTTATATGAAAGCTAATAGTTCTCGTGTGGTCCCATATGAATTTGATCAAGGTCAGACCAATGGTTATTGAGTTATTCTTAAATAACCTGTCTTGAAGTCGCTTATATTGAAGTCGGCTGTACAAAATTTTTAATTTTAAATTATGGATTATAGACCTTACTTAATATGCGACTATTACATTGAGCATATTAGTACTTCGGTAGTCAGCCGCGGTCGATCACCAAGTCTGCGTATCCGATAAATCTCTTATAAAATCTATGAGAAAAATCTTCCCCTTGGATATGGTTCGAATTTTGTATGGAGATACTATACGTTAAATCATTTCACAGGAAGTTTCGTATGGTGAGTGTTGAGACACGGAGACCCTTTTCACTGAAAAAGACGCATTCATCTTAGTCCTCACGGGTGACAACGCATTTGCATTTTGATTCGCAAACGATGATAGATGTAGATGTCTATGGGCCACAGTAACCACATACTATCAGGTGGACGTTTGTCAACCTAACCTATAAAAAAGAGAGTTAGGCGATAGCGAGTGCACCTGTTCTTGCTCATACACTCGTGCACTGTAATCCTATCCTGCAGGCACAGGCTGCACATTGGCCAGCTTCCAAGATTTAGACACTATTCCAGTCCTGAATGAGAGGCGGAACAAGCGTGTCAACACAGGAGACAACTCAGGTGCATAGACCTTTAGAACTATAGCCGATAAACCATCAGGTCCACTAGCTTTGTTCACGTCTAGACTTCGCAAGGTTTTAAGAACCTCCTTATTGGTGATACGGACCTCTGACATAGAGGTACCGCAGGGAGGTAATTGAGATGGTACGCTGTTGCTACTGTCCAGACGCGAATTCCAAGCAAAAAGAGAAGCAAATAAGTCCGCTTTCACATTAGGCGCATGCGCCAGTGAGCCATCTGGTTTTACCAGCGGAGGCAATGTAGACCGACAGAAGTTTGTCTCGACCGCTTTGGCGGGAGACCTAAAAGCTCTACTGCCAGACCAGCCTTTTTGCAGCACTTGGCAGCTTGGTTAAAGGCTCTCTTCTTAAGGCTAACATCCGAAGCTTGACAGTCTCGCAGAATAAGTACGCCATATGCTTGTGCTTTTCAGCACGAGCGCACTCGGCTTTAAACCTTGGGTGAGCTTTACCACCAATGGGCACGTCAGCAAAGGGGATAAAATACTCCATCACTTGACGTATCATTGATGATATCGCAGTTTTCATTATTGTGTCTAACATTCTTTTTACTCATTAAATTAAAAATTGTAAGGTATAGTGCCCTTTAGAAATTGAATTTAGGTGTGTTAGGTTTAATTTTGTGCTAGTTAATATTTTTTGTTGTGTGTCAGTCTATTTCTTAACTTACTTAATGATAGAAACGATGTATCATAGTCAAAGCAATCTAAATTAAAATTTATTTTTGACTCATATGCCACAAATATTCCTTTACGTTATAAAAACTACCATTCGATGTCAAAGAAGTACAATTATTATACAACCGAACTAAAGAAGCTATGCTCGAACTAAGAACTAAGAAGCTAATGTAGTATGTGTTGATTGAGTATAAATTTTCAATTCTTTGAGTTGTTTTACTGGCTGTTTACTTGCCTTTGTTTCAGTAGTTCCATCTGGCGGCATTAATGGAAACTCAATTGAGAATCAGTTTGCCCATCTAAAATTTTTGTTTTTGTCGATATCAATAATATGTCCTGCTCATTTCCTTTCCTTGAATCAATACTTAATAAAGAACTTCTCCTGTTTTTCTTTTTCTGTACCGAACTCACTGATTTTTGAGACCCGTAAAAAAGATTATTACATGTATCTCTTAGTTGAGAAATCGTCTTTTCATGTTCCATATTCTTTTTTTTTAAGTGAACTATTCTCAAGCAATAGATTCTCTATTTCCAAACAAAGAGATTTAACTACTACTTAAATGTCTTTGTTTCCAAATTAGCGTTAGCGAGTAAGCTTTTAGGTCTATCCAGTTCTTCCTTTATGATTTCCAGTTCGAAATTAAATGGGGTTGAAATATTAGGTAAATTCTTTTTCCTAATCAGATGAAGTCAACGAGGTATTCATGTGCGAGCTGGTACATGTTTTATGTAATTTTTTTTTAGATTTTTTAGATAGTGTCACATTTTTTTCATATTTATGCTCATCAGTATTTTTCTCGGTAGTTTGTTGCTCTTGTCTGTTTAAATTTATAGTACCCATAGGTGAAATAATTGTACTGCTATTTTGTTTGTCGTGAGCGTAATTAATACATCTCCCATCTCCATTTCTGTTTTCTCTCCTTAGACATAATGTTAAATCTTTTAAAAGAGACAGTTTGGTACAGTCTGGCTCATACAGTTTATTACATTTTAAATAATTCACACTTTTAATTTTTTTATTAAATTTGAAACATTATTTCACTTTAGATGCAAGTTAGTAACCATTTTTAGCGCCCTCTATGTTGCAGTCAGCTAAACTATATAACTATGTTCTAAGAGGCAATAGCAGTACATAACTTTGTCAATAGATGTCGCTTTTGCAATATATGATAGCAATTTTAGCACCCTAATCAATTTGAATTATTCAACCGCCACTTTTAAAAGTTTTTTTTGTTTATTTTCATTAATTTTTTAATTTCTTTAAGATTTGAATGTTACTTGCTTGAAACACTAGTCACACAATGTTTTTGCACATTTTATTGAGCTTTTATACTATATTTTTTTAATTTATCGTAAAATCACCGTAAGTACACTTATTGCATATTATTGTGATAATAAGTAACACTTGCAGTAACTGCTTACATTTTACTCTATCTATTTTCTATTTCTGGCACCAGGGCGGCGCCACTCTGGATTAAGTTTAACCGTAATCCAAAGTGGCGCCGCCCACTGAAGAAGGTTGTTTCATTCTGAAATATTTAGGTTAAAATGAATACCTAAAGCAAACTACTTATATTCCTAAAAATAAAAAATTAAAAAGGGGTAAAAAAGGGGGTTGCTAAAAATTAAAGTGCAATCACTGAGCGCTGTTTTGTGTATGACTGAGGTTTCTTATATATAATTCTTTCTTTGAGGTTTGTTATATAAAACTTATAAATATCTCAGTCTTCTGTGGACTTTGTATATTATATTACATTGTATATAACAATGTAATATAATATACAAAGTCCACAGAGGACTGAGATATTTATAAGAGGGTGTAATTTGCATAGACAATGGGAAGAAGAATGAAGTGTATACAAAGTAGAGACATCTATTGGACAAGTTTAATAAACTAATATATATATATACTCAATAATTCCCACTTTCGTAATAGATGGCGCTAGGTAATTAGATTGTTTTTTACGATTTGCCAATTAAGGCAGGCAAGAGTCTTCGGCTATACAGCGTAGTCTGGTGTATAATTTTATTCACAATATGCTGATGCGTCATGATTGCGAAGTTTTTGGAAGATTTTGTCGATAACTTAACTCAGCGTATAATTAATGATAACAGTAAAATATTCCAAAGTGGATAAATATATTGATATATTTATATCTATAATATTGATAGGTTTAAGCGGATGGCATCCTTGAATTCCTTAGTATATTTATAGAGTTAACTTTAGCACTAACAAAGTTTGATTGTTACAGTGCCATTTGTTAATTTAAGTAACGATTTTGATTATTTTAGTTCGTATATAATACTTCTTAATATCAATAAACGTAAGTTAAAGCTAGAGACACCTTATAACAAAGAAGTAGTCAAATAATGTGTCCCATTAATATCGTCCTAGGTTAAAATATCTGTATGTTTTAAAAAGGTAACTTTTATTATTCGAGTTATTATCAGGAAAATAATGTTAAAACTGACTATTACATATCTCTTGTTCAATTTCCCTCTGTCAACTCTTACGATACTCACGGGAAGATATGAGGTCTAATAGCTTCTAAGTATAAGGTAATCAATTCCTTTACGCCAACACTACATGGGATTATCAAGATCCTGCTCCAGTACGCAGTGGTGGACTTCGCCTTCACATCATAATTTCGAAATATTTTCATCCACGCAGAAATTTTTCTCGACTATTCCGTCTTTCGCTGAGCAATTGGTAAATTAGCATATAAAATTGAGATTACACATTATGCGATACAACTTCCTATTTGATCCTTGGTACTTGGTCATTGTTTCTGTTTTTGTGCGTCGAAGTTAAAATGGCGTCATATTATAATAAAGAATATGCTCACATTATCTACTGTTATGTTTTTGCTGACGGCAACGTTGCTGACGCTCGTAGAGAATATCAACTTTACATTCCTGATCGTCGGCTTCCCCACGTTTTGTCTTCGGAGCTACCTATCGACGATTAAGTGAAAGCGATTTACTTTTGTTTTCAAAAATGTACGAAGCACTGATGACTGCTCGCAAAGTGGTGCTCATGCGAAAACAATGGTATCCTAACAGGTTCACCTCTTCGAACAAAAAACATCGATGTTCACTCGATGTTCATGAATTAAAAACATCGGATTGATTCGATGAATCGATACTTTACATTGAGTGGCTAGGTATGGGAACTCTCAATTCAGTTTAAATCTCTAGGTCAGAATTAAATAAAATACACACAACAATTTGTAGGAAAATATTACATTACCAATTGCTGTATTTGTTTAATGGTATCTAAATTAATCAGTACAAAGATAAATTCGAAGTTCGCATTCGCACATCATTGCATTTACTTGTGCGCACTAGTTTGACGTTACCTATACTTACTGTTACTTATACGTGTATAATATAATACCCGGACTCACTAAAAATTAAAAATGGTGCAAAAGTGTACATCTTGTGCTAAAAATATCACCAAAAAACTCCAGGTCTAGTGTGCAGTAGCTGTGAAAAGTCAGTTCATGCTACACCAGTGTGCTCGAAGCTCAGTAACAAACAGCTGACTACCCTTCGCAACGCCACCGGACTCGAGTGGAGTTGTGAAGATTTATCAACAACACGTCACGAAGGTCCTCTTATATGATAACTATGGATGACGATACTGACGAAGAAGAATTACCTCCTAGCTTGAATAATAGGTCGTCAGATAATTACAATAAGTTGATCAATGATATTTGTAACCAAATGCATAGAATTATCAAAAAAGAATTGGATGGAGTCAAGAGCTCATTGGAGTTTCTAGGACATCAAGTGGAAGCAATTGAAGAATCAATAAAGAATCAAGATGCAAGAATAAAGAAGTTGGAAACCAAAAGTAATGATTCTCATAACAAAAACAAACATTTTGAACTCCAAATTGCAGCCATCGAACAAGAAATACGAGAAGTGGAGCAGCGGACGCTTTCATGTTCTCTAGAAATATCAGGTATTACTTCTAACGTTAAAGCAAATGAGGTCACTATAACTTAAGAGATTGCGAAGAAGCTCGATCTCGACACTGGCTCAACAGTTGGTGCACGACGACTTCCGAACCCGCAGGGAAAATCCAGGCAACATTATAGTGGAATTGAGATCTAAAGATGCCCGGGACCAGTGGATAGAAGCGGGTAAAAAAGCTAAACTTACCCTAAGCGTATTTGGTAAAAACGTACCGAGTGAACAAGCTGAAATAAGAATCTTTATTCGAGAAGCACTATCTCCCTACATGAAGACCCTATATTACAACGCCAGGAATAGTCTCAAGACTTCGCATAAATATGTATGGTGCAAAAATGGATTGATCTACTGCCGTAAAACAGACGACAGTAAAGTGCTTATTATCCGTTCAAACCAAGATATATCGAAACTCTCAGAATAATTAACATAGTAAAGTTTTTTCTTCTTATATTAGTATACATAACGTTTTTTTTCTCTCATTGTAATATGAACTTAGATATACCTAAGCCTAACGAATATCATAATTGTTTAAATATAAACTATTTTGTAAAACAAATATTTACCAACATTCATCTACTATGTATGCATGTCAATATAAGATCACTGATAAAAAACTTCTCTAAGCTATTGTACATTATCAACACATCTCCATCTCTCGGCATCTCCGACAGTATTTGTAATTTGTTTTATATTCCTGGTTATGTAATGCATACACAGGTGAGAACGAATAAAAGGGGAGGTGGAGTTGTTTTATTTGTTAAAAAATACCTAAAATTTACCATTCATAACATTAAAACCATTACTTTTGAAAGCATTACTGGAACAATTAAAACGGCTTCGAACCTCTCTGTTGACGTGTGCTTAGTTTATAGACCACCTTCTAGTAGTAAAAGTTATTTTATCACTGAGCTAAACGAAATGTTAAAAACTTATTTTTTATCTGGGAATGCAATCATACTTGGGGATATGAATATCGACTTAAAAACTGTAAATAGCAGCCGAGATGGTTACATAGATATGCTATCCGAGCACGGCTACAGCTGTGGTATTACAGATTATACCCGAATTGAGCGAAAATTAGACCAAATTAATATGTCGTGTATAGATCACATATTTGTTAAATACCACCAAACCGAGCCGTACACGGCCGCACGCGACACTGTACTAGCCGACCACCGAGTCACAATTATTGCCTTATGTAATAGTCACTCGCTGTGATCCGCACACATACATAATATTAGTGATTGTTGCCCCGAACCGGTCGCCTGCACTCAAAGACATTTAAGTAGTAGTAGTATATATATTTTAAATCTCTTTGCCTGCACTCGTCGCGCACACTATGATTCCGATATTGTTTATAATGAACTGAAAGATGTGGACTGGTCATGTACAGGTACGATGAAATGTCCTCATGAAATTTACAGTTATATAAAAGAAAAATTCACATTAGCATATAATAAAGCCATTAAATACTATAATAAAACCAAATTTACTAAATCAAATATGCCTTGGATAAATAAAAATATAAATAATTTAAGTCGTAAAAGAGATATAGCTTTTCGCCAATGGAGAAGAGATCCTAATAACAATGTTTTGTCTAGAAATTATAAGAAAATGCGTAATAAATTAAATAAAGTTATTGAGTATTATAGAAATATTTATTTGAGGAAATTAATTAATGAAAATTATAGAAATCCTAGGAAACTTTGGCAAATTATTAATGCATTATATGGTAGAAGTAGTCCATCAATAGATAGACTGATATTATCTGGTTTTTCAGCACAATAATTGTCTCCACAGGCTATTGCTGATAAGTTTGCGAGTGAGTTTAAAGATGCCGTTAAGAATATAATCCCTAGTTGCCATACAAATACAAGCTTTTTAGTTAGTAGATACCCGAAAGGATTAAAGACTGGTTGTGTGCGACCTATCTTTAAAATGAGTTCTAAAGGAGTTGTAGCAAATTACCGGCTCATAACTTTGTTACCCGCTATCGACAAAATAGTGGAGAAATACATTTGTGAACAGATGCATAACTTTTATAAGCTAAATAATATACTTAGTACGAACCAATATGGGTTCCAAGCCGGTAATAGCACTACAACGTTGCTGCGAACATTTACGGATGAGATCAATAGTTATTTAAATGAAAAAGTTCTCGTCTTAGTAGTATTTATTGATTTCTCCCGCGCTTTTGATACGCTTGATCATAAAAAAACTAACAACTAAGCTAGAAAATACTGGAATCCGAGGTGTAATACTAAACTGGTGCCAAGACTATCTGAAAGATAGAACTTATAAAGTAAAAATAGATGAATGCCTAAGTAAGCCCGTGTCGGTCTCGACAGGTACGGCCCAGGGGTCGGTGATCGGTCCACTGCACTTTCTGGCTTATGTTAACGCCATGACTAATGTACTTAAATACTGTACATCTTATCAATTCGCAGATGACACGTGTATCATATCTGCAGCAAAAGATCCACAAGTAGCATTAAATAATTTGCAATACGACTTCAACAACTTAAATAAATGGTGTCATGACTCAGGCCTAGTGTTGAATGCAGCTAAAACGTACAAAGACACAGCGTACAAACGTACAAGAGAAAAGTACATCGAACAATCTTATAGCTCATGATCACAGTTGCCTTCATAATTCGAATCACATTCACTGTAGGTGTCCACCAATTAAAATAGTAGATTCTCACGTGTACCTTGGATTAGTAATTGATAGTGCATTTAACTGGGCCCCCCAAGTTGAGCGAGTATGTGACAAATTACGAGCTTTCCTCGCAAACTTAAGAATCATAAAAAAACAAATGACTTTTAGGACGCGATTAGCTTTATATAACGCGTTTGCTAACTCTATAGTCAACTATGGCCTATCCAGTTATGGGCGAACTTTCGAGTCATATCTGGATGGGATATATAATCTTCAAATAAGATTATTAAAACAAGTGGTCTCACCTAACGTAAAAAAACAATTTTCGTCAAATGAAATATAATTATTTAAATATTCCAACGTACTACCCGTGCACGACCAGTTCATACTCCAACTTCTTAAGGAAGATTTTTTTAATAATTCCATTAAAATAAAAGTGGAACATAATAAGGGTACTCGGGCGATCACTCGCGGCAAGTTAGTCACGACAGCCGCGCGGAACACTTACGGCAGACGCACTGCTGTATACTTGATTCCTAGAATCATAAATAAATTGGATCCTGAGTTTAGGAACTCTATTAATGAAAAAAATATAAAAAATAAACTAAAGATCTTTCTAGTGAGTTCTTTGGACAGCAAAAGATCGAATAGTTACATGAATAAGTATAGTAACTTTGTTTCTTCTTTTTTTTAAGCATTGCGAACGTAAGCACAGCAACTAAGCCTCAGTGGTTTGCGCTGTGTTCAATATGTATTAAAAATTGTACAATTTTATGGGTAATAAATGACAAAAAAAAATTTTGTATTATGTTTATTTTTGTACACGTATCGGTATTTTTCATAGATATAAGAAAAATAGGGGATATGGCATGTGGTCACGTGATCTAAAGTCAAGTGTTTCTCAAATATGGCGACGACTCCACCCACAAGAAATAGCGTTGTTTTTGTCGATATTTTCAGTATCGATGCTATATAAATTATGACGTATTGTCCATCTCATAGGTATATATTAAATAAACAAATATTAGATAATTACACTATTGCATTGGGTTAATCCTGTAATAATAGTTGTATTGAGATGATAAATAAATAAATCTTACCAACAAGTCAGAATAGGAAAGTTTTGAAACTGTAATTGCTTTAAGATATGGTGAAGCAACAGTCAAAAGTGAGCGAAGAGACCAAGGAAAGAGCACTTGATTGGAGCTTTAACTCCTTTCTTTTCAGAATATGTATACGACGTGCACCAGACTATTATACTGAGTTCGTGCAACGAGCTAACGTTTTTTCGTAACGACGGCAATCTGCACATAAGCACTACATCCGTGCGTCCCTGGGTCGACGCATGCATTTTTTTCTCCTCTGCAGAAATTAACGAAACCACCACTATAGGCAATATATTAGGCTTCGTATGATTTTTTTGTCCAGCCCATGCTGTTCCACTACTAGGCAGAAGTCTCCCTAAGTTTTTCCCATTGGTTTTGTCGTGCAGTAGACTGACCTTTATCTTGATTTATTTAAAGTTTTTGGAGCATGTGTTCTTTCATACATAGTTACTACCCGCCATCTCTCTTTTTTATAATAAAGATTATTTATTTATTTATCTCAGTAATCTAATAGAGTTGAGCAGCCCCTTTCTAACTATGTCAGCGTTCACACAATCCATTAACCATTTAACTATCCTAACGTATTCCTCAACCTTCAACATCCCATGTTCATACCATATGACAACCAATTTCCATGCAACATTTCGATCAATAGTAGTGTGGCCGTGTAGTGGCGGTCAAGAATATCCACTACCCCATATCTTCCCGTGGGTGTCGTAAAAGGCGACAAAAGGAAACAGGCAGGAGATGGGCAGCAGCATCTTCCTGATAATAGCTAACATTGCAATAAAAAAACTGCGGTTGCCAACCCGCTCGCCAAGCGTGGCAACTATGGCAAATACCCCCCAATGATTAGAGCAACAAACAGACGGCCCCCAGTCCCCGGCGGCCCCGCTATTCCTGGCTATGGTGGCGACCATGGTAACGGCGGGGCAGGGGGTGCTAAGAATCTCCGGTGGAGGTTCGGTTGCCACCTAAGACGACTCGACCTAGCAAAGTATAACGCACGCACCCTGAGGACTGACGAGAAGATCGTGGAGTTGGAAGAAGAGATAGACAAGTTACGCTAGCATATTATAGAATTATTCGAAGTCCGAAGAGAGGGGGAGGACACGGTAATCCTCGAATCCGGAAACTTGCTCTATTACCGGGAGGGCGACCATCTGTCCCAAGGAGGTGTCGGATTTATCGTCCACAAGTCTCTCGTTAACAACGTTGTAAAGATCGGGAGTGTGTTGACGAGGGTTGCATACTTATACTCAGAATCACCAAACGGTATTCGCTGAAGGTCATACAGGTTTACACACTAACCTCGGCACACCCCGATGAGGAGGTGGAGGAAATGTATGAGGATATCTCTAGAGCCATGCATTCCCCAAAAACCCAATATACGGTGTTAATGGGAGACTTCAATGCAAAACTAGGCACAAGAGAGAACGTTGAGCTGAAAGCAGGGAATTTTGAATAGGGCAACGGAACCCAAGGGGCCAGCAGCTGGCCGTCTTCATGGCGAAAGAGGGACTCTTTATGATGAACTCTTTCTTCCAGAAGCGGCCCCACAGGAAGTGGACCTGGTCGAGCCCCGCCGGTTCGACAAAAAATGAGATTGACTTCATTATGACGACCAGACGACAACTGTTCAGTGATGTCTCCGTGATCGCGAGGGTGAAAACCGGCAGCGATCACCGAATGGTTAGATGCACACTGAATCTAAACGTTAAGTTGGAGAGGTCTCGTCTAATGAAGTCAACACTCCGTCCCCCTCGTGCTCTAATCCAAAGTCCCAAAACCTTTCAGCTCGAGTAAGAAAACCGTTTTCAGTGCCTAGAAGACTGCAATGAAGTGGACGATTTGAATGACAAGCTCGTGGAAACTGTCCATGCGGTCGGAGCTAAGTTCTGCAAGACCCGCCGCAGAAGAACACAAAAACTCGCCGATCACACTCTTAATCTCATGGCTGTTAGACGGGAGATCTACATTCTTCAACAGATTTGACGGCATACAGGCAAGTGAACACAGATCTCCAAATGCATGCGCTGGGACTTACGCAACTTCAATACAGCTTGTATTGAAGAAGCGATCGAGTGGAACCAAGGCTCCAAAGTCTTTGCCAGAGATCTATCTGCCAGAAAGAGCTAACTGTCAAAGCTGAAGACCGAGTGTGGCAGCATCGTTTCCGGGGCACCTGAGATTTTGAGTGAAATTGAGAGGTTCTATGGACAGCTGTACACGTCATCGTTGGAGCCACACGCAAGTGTGAGTAACGATCTAAGAGCGAGTCTTATCCGACACTATTCCGAAGATATCCCGGACGTCAGTCTGAGCGAGATTAGAATGGCTCTCCAGCATCTTAAAAACGGCAAGGCCCCAGGCGAGGATGGAATTACAGCGGAGCTTCTGAAAGCGGGTGGAAAACAGGTACTGGAAGTCCTTCAGAGGATCTTTAATTCCGTCCTCCATAGTGGTACTACTCCGGAGGCATGGAGCAGAAGTGCGGTGGTCTTGTTCTTCAAGAAAGGTGACAATGTTCTCTTGAAGAACTACAGACCGATTTCCCTTCTGAGCCGTGTCTACGTGCTGTTTTCGAGAGTCATTACGAATCGTCTCGCACGCAGACTTGACGACTTCCAGCCTCCCGAACAAGCTGGTTTCCAAAAGGGCTTTAGCACCATAGACCACATACACACCCTTCGACAAATTGTACAGAAGTCCGAGCAGTACAATTCGCCACTATGCCTGGCGTATGTGGACTATGAGAAAGCTTTTGTTCTGTCGAAATTTGGGCGGTGTTGCAGTTCCTTCAGCGGTGCCAAGTTGACTGTCGGTATATCGAAGTGCTGAAGTGCTTGTACAGTAGAGCTACGATGGCTATCCGAGTACAGAACCAGAGTACGAAACCTATCCAATTGCAGAGAGGTGTAAGACATGGTGACGTTGTATCCCCGAAACTCTTCACCGCTGCATTGGAAGACGTTTTCAAGCTACTGGACTGGAAAGGATACGGTATTAACATCAATGGCGAGTACATCACTCACTTTCGATTTGCCGACGATATAGTCCTTATGGTAGAATCGCTGGAGGACCTAAGCACTATGCTCAATGACCTCAATAGTGTCTCCCAACGGATAGGTCTTAAGATGAACATGGACAAAACAAAGATTATGTTTAATGTCCATGTCACACCTATGCCGGTAGTTGTTGGGAGCACTAAGCTCGAAGTTGTTGACGAGTATTTTTTTACCTGGGAGTATTTGTTTACCTGGGACAAATAGTCCGACTAGGTAAGTCTAACTTCGACCGAGAGGTCAATCGACGGATTCAACTCGGATGGGCAGCGTCCGGGAAGCTACGACACATCTTCTCGTCAGACATACCTCAAAACCTTAAAACGAAATTGTACAACTAGTGCGTGTTGCCAGTGATGACTTACGTATATGAGACGTGGTCCTTCACTGCTGGCCGTATGAGGAAGCTCAAGGTCGCTCAGCGAGCTATGGAGAGGGCTATGCTCGGCGTTTCTTTGCGTGATAGACTTAGGAATGAGGATATCCGCAGTAGAACCAGAGTAACCGACATAGCCCAACGGATTAGTAAGCTGAAGTGGCAGTGGGCTGGCCATATAGCTCGAAGAACCGACAACCGATGGGGAAGAAAGGTTCTTGAGTGGCAGCCTCGTACCGGTAGGCGAAGTGTAGGGCGACCCTCCACGAGATGGAGTGACGACCTGGTAAGACATGGAGAAAGTCGATGTATGCAGGTGGCTCAGGACCGTGCTTTGTGGCATTCCTTGGGGGAGGCCTATGTTCAACAGTGGACTTGTGAAGGGCTGTAATGATGATGATGATGATTTCGATCAATAGGGGTAGCTGCGCCACTGCAGACTTCCACTTCCATACTAATTTCTCATTATATCCCATTTGTGTAACACCACAATTAATTATCAATTTTATAGTGTTTAAAACCTGCAAGTTGTAATGACTTCCACCAGTAGCGTAATTAGTGGTGGATACTGGAGGTAAACGAGAGAGTAAGGATTAAAAATAAATAAAATAACAATAGTCTATACTGATTAAAATCATTTATTCGTGACGAAATAATATTATTTAGTCAGAAAATTTATTTTAGACACATGAACCAAATCACCCTAAAGCCGAACTACATCCAGCGTTCTATTTATATATTCTTTTTCAAAATGCAAAGAGCATATTCTTTTTACTACTACAGGTTTTCCTGACCTATATTATCAATCCACAATTTTGAAGGCCTTCATTTTTGGCAACCTAAAATAAATATTATGCATCCTTAAGTACCAATCAATAATAATCTTAACATCATCAAATCTTTTGATAAAAAAAACTATTATAGAAAATTTACGATTTACACTATTTTCAAGTTCTTTTCTTAAATGAAAGGCTCTCTAAACCGTTATTTGATGATAGGACTACATTAATATTATTGTTAAAATTTATATCGATAATTTCAAAACATGACAGCACATAAGGGCAACACTATGTAAAAATGTAAACAATCAAAATGTTTACTTCTTTAAATTTACATGATATTAGTCATTGGAAATTCTAAATAATAGCGGGAAACACGATTTAGAACCCATAACATGAACACGAAACGCAATTCACACGAAAAAATATACAATTATGGCAAAAAATTACGATTGAAATTATCAAAAAGTTACCTGAAAAATGACAATCCTTCTTCATTTTTAATTACATCCATTGATGCAACACTTTGTCATGTTATTTTTGCTCAATTATTCTTTACTAATAAACAAAAAAGCTCCAAAATAGTCAAAATTCACTGTAACACTGCAAAATAACTCCAAACAAGGCTTAGATGACAGACGAACTACCACAAATGAACGTCATCCTAAAATGGCGTCGCGCTTCAAGGTGGAGCTTGGTGAAATTATGAAAACTGTCAACAGAAAATTGAAGTCTAAGATATGTACTTATCTTTTTTTACATTTAAAAATCATAACGTGTGGGAATTAGACAGATATGTTTTTGTTGGCAAGGTTCATGTTTGCATGATATTTGTATAACCAAAAAATATATATGCAATTTACTGCTTATCCTCTATTTTTCTTATATCAATGGTATTTTTGTATAATACGTTATGTCCCATTCATACTGTCGGATTTCGCTGTCATGGACGTTGGACATCAATACAATTTTCTAAAAATAAAATTTTTATTTATGGGCAACGTCTTGCAATCGTCGTTTCTCTAGCGCTCACTTGACCTTCAAACAATGCGATACTTTAATTGTTGGTAATTTTTAATTTTTGGATAAGAACATAACGTAATGACTCTAAGTTAAGGTGAAAGCTCCAGGGTGGCCAGCGAAATTCAAATTTTCTTATGTTTTTGGACTTTGCACGTCAGGGTCAGGTTGAATGTTTAACAAAATATAATTCGCGACCGTAACGAGAATGTGTTTACAGAATTATTATCATTAAAATCACAAATACAACCCTCCAAGTTCATATAATTCCTTTGAATGAGTTTTTCTGGAAATAGCCATACAAAGGTTTTTATAAATTTGATTTTCTATCTAGCTATTTGGTGGGTTGGGATAACTATAATTACCAAACTTATTATGTACGATTGAAATAAAAACGTATATTTAATAAGTATCACATACTTATGTATTTTGGTTTTGATCTTAGTTATAGTAAGTTCCTGTATTTAACAACAAAACTAACTATTTAGCAGTCTTAACGAAACAAAACTAGTTTTAAGACGTAGGTACATAAGCTATTAATAGTTTAATTATTACAGTCAGAATGTTTTTAAATAATTGTTTTTTCAAATTCGAAATATTTATTGTAAGTTAAGTGTTACATTTGGCGTTAACTTAAAATATGATGTAGGTATCTTACAACTTAACCATCATTTTCGTATATAACTATCGATGAGCGTTGAATCAACGAACTAGTTGAATCAACCGTTGATCTCCTGTCAACGTATTAACGTTTACCGTTTATTTTTTTAATATTTTTTTATAGTATAAGTGTGACAAACGAGCACACAGTCCACCTGATGGTAAGTGGTTGCTGCGGCCCATAGACATCTACATCTATCCTCTATTACAAATCAAAATAAAGATGCGTTGTCACCCGTGAGGACTAAGATGGAATGCTTCATTTCCAGTAAAAAGGGCCTCCGGCCACCTGCACTCACCAAGCGAAACGCAGTGGTAAACCGCTACTTCACGCTGGTTTTCTATGAGGTTGTGGTACCACCCCGGTTTGAGCCGGCCCATCCGTGCAACAGCAAAAGCTGCCGCGTGGCTCTACCACTATTAAATTTATTATATTATTTTTATTAAATTTATGAATCAACTAGTTAAATTCGTCAACGACGTTTATGACTTTAGCTCGTGCGTCTCGTTAACGCAACGAACTGAGCATATTAAAAAACTTACGTTGAAAATAACGTCATAGATTGCGAGCGATGGTCATGTCATACAATTTGAACTCTAAGTAACCTAAATAAGCGGCCAAGTGCGAGTCGGACTCGCCCAAGAAGGGTTCCGTAGCAGTAAGTAACATAATTTACGATTTATGACGTTTAAAAAACTACTTACTAGATTTCGTTCAAACCAACTTTCGGTGGAAGTTTACATGGTAATGTACATCATATATTTTTTTTTAGTTTTATCATTCTCTTATTTTAGAAGTTACAGGGGGGTGGGGGTGGACACACATTTTAGCACTTTAAAAGTGTCTCTCGCGCAAACTATTCACTTTAGAAAAAAATATATAAGTAACCTCAATATCATTTTTGAAGACCTATCCATAGATACCTCACATTTATGGGTTTGATAGAAAAAAGTTTGAGTTTCAGTTCTAAGTATGGGGAACCCCCAAAATATATTGTTTTTTTTTTCTATTTTTGTGTGAAAATCTTAATGCAGTTCACAGAATACATCTACTTACCAAGTTTCAACAGCATAGTTCTTATAGTTTCGGAAAAAAGTGGCTGTGACATACGGACGGACAGACAGACGGACAGACATGACGAATCCATAAGGGTTCCGTTTTTGCCATTTGGCTACGGAACCCTAAAAAGGGGTTTATTTTCGAAATATTGGTGGAATGGCGCGCCCCGCTCGTACCATACTAGTTTTTTTATATATTATACAACGATAGGAAGTTAGCTTTCTTTAATTTCTTGATTGACAGTTTGTGACAAGTTGCGTGGAAGGTCAGAAGTTATTTTGCGGCTTATCGTAAATATTTAGAGTTTAGACTTTTTAGTTAATGTATATAGTAACAGTGTAAATTTGTTTGTGATAATATAATTGTGTATATTCGCATAAAACAGGACTACTTAAGGTACAAAATTGTAAATGTCGGGACGTACTGAGGTAACAGTGAATCGTGGCTGCATTTCGAAAAAAAATAAAAAAAAACAAAACATATTAAAAAAAAAAAAACTATAAAAACATATTGTAAATAATAATTGATTTGCGCACGTAGAATCAGACAATCTTTTGAATACTCCTGACTTAGAGTAATTACACATAGAGTGATAGTGACATTCAAAATTCCGTTCCAAGTTGAAGCAACAACACAATGAATGTGTGCATACGCGGCCTGTAATTACGTTTGCCCACACGCACACAAGCAAATGAGTAATATTTGCAAGTTTATGACATTTTACCGAAAAAGTGGGGAATATGTAATAGTAGACATCGTCATAGAATTAATATTTAGGTTGCGTTTATAATTATTTACTATTTGTAAAGAAAAAATGTAACATTATTTATTTTTGTTAATTTATGTAATATTTAAATTATTTATATACGTAATATCTTGTGTTATATTTATGACATTTTCCCCAAAAAGTGGGGAAAATATAATAGTAGACATCGTCATAGAATTAATATTTAATTTGCGTTTATAATTATTTATTAACTATTTGTAAAGAAAAAATGTAATATTATTTATTTTTGTTAACTTATGTAATATTTAAATTATTTATATACGTAATATCTTGTGTTATATTCACAAATCTATTGTGTAATTATATTATTCTGTTAGAAATGGTATATTTATATATTTATATAAATAGCTGTTATTTATCTTCCATAAAACCTTCTATTATTTGTAAAAATATTAATTTTTATATAATACTCAATGGCCTTATTCTATGATATATAGAGAAGTGGAGAAATGTAGGAGGCAAATGCCTACGTCTATTTCTTCCAGTTTTTCCAATCCAGTCCCACTTACACTTAACAAGTGAGTGTCAGATAATCATTTTAGCTGTCAGATATCTTTTCATTAGTTATTCCTTACTAACTGTGGCTGTGGCCCGCGGCTGTACCCGCATATTAAAGCATACACTGATCTCGATCTTGCCATTTTAAGTACCTACGTGATATATTTAATTTAAATCGGTTTCAACGTAATGGTTACAACATACAACTTTCACAGAAGGGATATAATATTAGAAGGAATCACGAGACTTAAGGGTGCGATCAGCTTCAAGTGATTATTATTATTATTACTTTATTGGATATTATGTTTTGCATTAAAACAAAATAAGATTCGGAAGGAGATAAACTATTCAAATAAAACATGAAATTAAAAATGTTTATTAAATAAAATAAAATCATATCAAATATATCCAAGTACTTAAAAAAATATCTCTTAATGACCCTGAAACTGCAACTGTTTTCTAAACAACTGTCGCTTTGATGACGGTCTTCTCAAAATGTTATCGTTTTTAGATTCATATAAGAATCGAACTAAAAATGTTAAATATATGTAAATTAGAATAAAAAAAAACAATCATAGGCTATGTTATGTATCCTAAAACACATACCATAAAAAGGTAAACACAACAGCACACTATCAAAACAAAATAAAATCAACACATTTTTTTTCGTGGCAAATGGGAACCCTAATAATATTTGACAAATAAAAATACCTATTTATATGTGAATGAGACTATTAGCAGTATGTAAGTATTTTTTTCAATATGTATTTTTTATAATTATAATAATAAGAAAAATGGGGTAAAATATTTTACTATGCCTAGCAACATTTTCATTATATTGGCGTCTGTCAAATTTATTATTTATTATTTTCGTTTTGATGAATGTTTTTTACAAAAATATAAGCAGTACTTAACTGTGAAATGAGAATTTTACATTTTTTTTCGTGATTATGTGATGAGTTGTGACACCCTTTCACAGTACAGTACGTCATTTTTTTTGAAAAATTGTGCGAGCTGTTTACACGACTACGTGGACTCGAGTACTAACGCGCCAAAAGTCGTACTTAGCCTTTAAAGACTAACTTGAAATGGCTTCACTTTGCGTGCGCCTACTGCCTACGCCGGTTCTACGCCTAATATTTCTATGACTCCTGAGTAGAATATGGTTTATAGCTAATTGTATTCAATCAGTCCTAAGCCTAAAGAAAAAGTATGAAGAGAAGGTCATCTAAATAGAACCATTAATCATACGTTTTCCAATACATACATTGAATCAAATTGTTTCTAAAATTGAACGTCGTAACGTTGAATTATAACCGTTCAATGAATTAACGGTTAACGTTGCAAGTTGACATTAGTAGTACGTTAACTCGTTGACGAATTCAACTAGTTGATTAACTAGTTGACAAACTTAAATCAACGTTAACGTTTCGTTAACGGAAAAACCGTCAACGACCCATCGCTAGATATTACAATAGTAGGTTTGTGACTTACACAACTATATTGATCATGATTAGACATCGGATTATCACTTAAAACATCTTAACAACATCGGATATAGAAAACATCTTAAAATAGAGTTCATTTTTGTATGGTAAGTGTACGGGGGAGATCCCTAAAGATTACTTTGTTCGGGTTTTTTTTTTTTTTTTATAGAATAGGGGGCAAACGAGCATGCGGCTCACCTGATGGTAAGTGACTACCGCCGCCCATGAACAACCGCAACACCAGGGGAATTGCAGATGCGTTGCCGACCTTTTAGAAAGGTGTAAGCTCTTTTCTTGAAGGTTCCTAAGTCGTATCGGTCCGGAAAATTCGCTGGTGGTAATTGATTCCACAAGGAAGTCGTGCGAGAGAGAAAACTTCTTCTAAATCGCACAGTCGTGGACCGCCAATCATCCAGATGGTATGGATGGTAACGCGAGTTTTGTCGCGATGTGCGATGGTGAAATTGAGCGGCTGGAATTAATCCGAACAATTCCTCAGAGCACTCCCCGTGATAAATGCGATAAAATACGCAAAGAGATGCAACATCTCTACGCAGTGCCAGTGTATCGAGCCGATCAGAAATAACTCGGTCGTCGACGATTCGAACCGCTCTGCGCTGGATGCGGTCAAGTGGAAGGAGCTGGCACTGGGGTGCCCCGGCCCAGAGATGAGAACAGTATTCCATGTGGGGCCGAACTTGCGCTTTGTAAAGTTGCAAGCGATGTGTCGGCATGAAATACTGTCTCGCTCTGCTGAGCACGCCAAGCTTTTTAGAGGCCAATTTGGCCTTCCCTTCGAAGTGACCACGAAACTGCACACTATTCGATATGTCGACGCCAAGGATTCCGATACTGGCTGAGGCAGTAAGGGGAGTGCCTTGAAACTGAGGAGATACGACAAAGGGGTTCTTTTTAGCGGTAAACGCGCAAACTTGTGTCTTCTGGGGATTGAACTGGACTAGATTTAGTCGCCCCCAATCCGAGACTTTGTTAAGCAAAGACTCGACTTCAGACACAAGTTTGTCCCGGTACTCGGCGACGTTTTCCCGAGAAATATTGGCACGGCCGGTATATAAGGCATCACCAGTGCTGTCGTCCGCATAGCAATGAATGCTGCCAGTTAGCAACATATCATTGATATGCAGGAGAAACAGCGTTGGTGATAGCACGCAGCCTTGTGGAACACCAGCGTTGATAGGCTTGAAATCAGAGCATTCACCGTCTACTACGACCTTGATGCTCCGATCAGCAAGGAAACTGGTGATCCATTTGCACAATTTTTCGGGAAGCCCGTAGGAAGGAAGCTTCGAAAGAAGCGCTTTGTGCCAGACCCCGATCAAAGGCCTTCGCTACGTCCAAACTAACGGCTAATGCCTCCCCCTTGGACTCTACTGCCTCCGCCCATCTATGAGTTAAGTAGACTAGAAGATCACCAGCTGATCGACCTCGACGAAAACCGTACTGGCGGTCACTAATCAGCTGGTGATCCTCAAGGTACCTCATGAGCTGGCAGTTTATAATGGCTTCCATTATTTTGGAGAACAAGGAGGTGATGGCGATAGGCCTGTAGTTGGACGGGTCTGAGCGGTGGCCTTTTTTAGGGATCGGGTGCACCAAAGCTGTCTTCCATGAGTTCGGGACTACGCCTTGGGAGTAGAAGTACCGGAAAAGACGCGTTAAAACCGGTGCCAACTCCGGAGCACACGTCTTCAGCACAATGGGAGGGACTCCATCGGGCCCACTCGACTTGTTGACGTCCAGGGAGAAGAGTGCTTTGCGGACCGAGCGCTGTGTAAATCGCACATCCGGCATGGAGCACTCACATCGCGGGATGGTCGGCGGTGTGTTCCCCCCGTCATCTAGAGTCGAGTTGGACGCAAAAAGAGAGCTCAACAGATCGGCTTTCTCCTTTGCGGCATGGGCCAGTGAGTCGTCCTCTCTGTGCAGAGATGGAAGAGATGGCTGACAGAAGTTCCCTTGGACAGCCTTGGCGAGAGACCAGAATGCACGGGTTCCCGAAGGAAGGCGAACTAGCTTCTCGCCAATTCTGCCGATGTGCTCAGACCTTGCCTTGGCAATGACGCTTTTGAAGGACCTGGAGGCGGAATTATACTTCTTTTTTAATGCACTGGTGTTTACATCCCGAGACGTTGATGCGTCAGCCCAGGCCTGGTAGCACTCCTGCTTATAGCGTGATGCTATTTTACAGGAGCGACCAAACCATGGCTGGGATCTGCCTCCGATGGGCACCACAGAGGATGGAATAAAAAGTTCCATACCCTGAAGTACCACATCAGCAACAGAATCGGCAACAACGCTGGGATCTTCCGGCGAGAAGCAAACCCGCCCCCAAGGGTAGGATGCAAAAAAAGACCGCATCCCGTCCCAATCAGCTGACCTATAGTGCCAAACACGGCGGCAAGCTGTAGATCGCAACTGCGATTGGAGCGTGAGTGGCACCGTACTCCAGATCAGACAATGGTCCGAAGAGCCCAGAGGGGCATCGACGGAGACCTGATATCCGTCCGGATGAGAGGTCAGCAGAAGGTCCAACAGGGAAGGTACATGGTCTTCCACATCTGGGATCCGCGTAGGCGAAGTAACCAGTTGTGTTAGACCATATGCCAAAGCAAAGTCATAGACAGATCTACCCGCATGATCGGTTAAACGAGAACCAAGCCATTCAGCGTGGTGGGCGTTGAAATCACCGAGTATCACGATCTCTGCGGATGGGACCTGTTGTAGCACGGAGTCTGCAGCCATTTGGACGTGGTCTATGAGTCGGTCTGTGTCGGCATTACCGCTATGGGACCTATAGAGGCACCCGTAGACGCGGGGATGGTCGTCGCTGTCTACGCGCAGCCATAGGATGGACAGGTCCGTACCTTCAAGGCTGCCTAGGCGTCGAAAACAGATGTCCTCTCTGACATACACGCAAACTCCAGCCCGGGGCACAAACGAGTGTTCTAATTTGTACCCCGGGTAGGAGAGATACGAAGTATCAGCCGGAGAGGACACCTGTGTCTCGGTAAGAAAGAGCAAGGCCGGCTTAGCTATCTCCAGATGGTAGTGGACGGCGTTAAGGTTTGAATGAAGTCCCCTGATATTGCAGAAATCCACGGTAAGCGTGGCAGGGGTTGCCTTTGTCTTCTTGCTCCGCTTGCCCCGAGCAGGTTTCGTCTTGAGCGGAATTTCGCCCCCCCCCCCAGAATACGCGGGGCAGCCTGAGCACCCACGCCCAGGAGTGGAGTAGTTTGGTCGTGGATGCTCAGCGAGGGATTCTCCAGGTGTGCTGGTACCCTCCTTGGGTAGTCTTTTATTTAATTCCACTAGCATGTTGATGGGGGGGGGGGAATTGGGCCTCCGGCCACCTGCACTCACCAAGCGCAACGCAGAGGTAAACCTCTACTTCACGCTGGTATTCTGTGAGGTAGTGGTACCACCCCGGTTTGAGCTGGCCCATCCGAGCGACAGCAAAAGCCACCGCTTAGCTCTACCACTGTTAAACAACGGGTTGTTTTACAAATTAGGTACCTAGCTTAAACCAATATATATAGTGTTGTTCGTTCATAGAATTACATTCACTAATGACTTACCTTCTTCTGTTGTGTTGTGAACTGTTGTGCTTTATGTCCAAATTCGTTAGAGAGCAATAGTTATCAAAAAATTAATTTAGAATGGCGTTTGCTTCTAAATACGAAAGAAATTAAATCACTCAGTGAAAAAAAACAGAATTTTGAACAAGCGTGAGTAGCAAAAATATATAATCATTAAATTTTAGTTTAAATTATAAAGACATCATTTTGATCGCAAAAAATTGAAACGAGAAAGAACGACATCTAAAAGCACCTGTTTTATGATACATTTCTAAACCCATGGATGTAAATAAAAATCTCCCGATTTCTCCCGATTTTTAGCTGGCAAATCTACTGATTTTTTATTTTTCACTTTTGCAACACTGCGTAGCTGGCTGCGTGGTTATGTGGGACTCACTATGAAATGCCTACCCACTAAACACCACCTGTTGGACTGGCTTTGGCCTGTATGGCCTTTCTTTCAAATCGGAAGCGACACCCTTTAGGGAAAGTGGGCGCAGGCGGCGAGTAGCCGCTGAGAGGCGCGCCTAACTAAGGCAAATTAAGAATGGGGAGAAGATTAGGCCTGAGCTGCCAGGGAGTTCTTTTACTGGTTCACTTGATCCGTTCATATACAGCAGCCAAAACTCGAGTTAGGGTATCCAACTCGAGTCAACTCGATTTAAGCGCAACTCGAGTTAACTCGAGTTGACCCATCACTAATACGTCAGCTGTCAGTCGGTTTTTACCACAGAGTACTTTTATAATTTATATACTGTTTTTACCTATTGTGTACATAACTTTTATGTTTGTGTAAGTTATAAATATTATTATTTTCATGTAAACATGGATAACATGACTTTAAAAGAAATTCAAAACAAACTACTACTGTGGGAGACATCGGAAAATCCTTTGGCGCCACTAACTTCTAATCAAAGAGAAGCAATCCTTGATTTAGAATCATTCATCATTGATAAAACGCCCGATTCCGGAGACGTAAGTATTTTGTAATATTTGATATTAATAAATAATAAATTTATCTAAACTTTCACTAAGGTTGCACCTAATACAATATCATCATCATCATCATTCCAGCCCTTCACAAGTCCACTGCTGAACATAGCCTCCCCCAAGGAATGCGACAAAGCACGGTCCTGAGCCACCTGCATCCATCAACTTCCTGCATGTTTTACCAGGTCGTCACTCCAACTAGTGGGGGGGTCACCCTACACTTCGCCTACCAATACGAGGCAGCCAATCGAGAAACTTTCTTCCCCATCGGTTGTAGGTTCTTCGACCTATATGACTGGCCCATTGCCACTTCAGCTTACAAATCCATTAATAATAATGGTAGTGGATATTCTTAACCACCACTACACGTCAATCAACAAGAAAAATATCTGTTTTTGATAATACAGTATCAAAAACAAATATTTTACTTTTTAATATATTAGCCATTAAGTTGTCATTTGCAGGATATGGGGCTCTCCTTTTACGGATTTGATGTATCACCATGAGCAGTTAGATTGGCGAGATTGCAACATCTCGCATGTTAGATATTAGTTTGCTATCACCAATCTAAATATTTTACATGTCAAACATAAGATAAAAATATTATTTTGTACAGATAATGTTTGGACCAATTTTTTTTTTTATTATTACATTCATCATAATCATTTGACCGTTATATAGCATTTTAATAATTATGCAAACCAACTCATAGCTTTGAATAGTTGGGGACACCAGTGTGTAATACAACCACATGTAATACATGCAGGTTAGCATCAAAGAACAGTGTTAAAGTTGCAAATATCTACTACCAAGACTCCACTCCTCGTCTTGGTGATAATGGTTAATCATCATACAGTGAAAGACATTTGTGGCCAGCATTGGACCATTACAGGCTTACAAAACAGATATTTTTGCTGCTATTATCACCTGCAACATCTAACCTAATCATAGAGCCTTCTTCACAAACAACTTCAAAACTTGAGATTATTGAATAGAAAACTGTTTTACTATAACTACTTTTAATTACAATTAATCAATTTTCAGGATAAGCCAGAAGTTTCTATTAAATCAGAAGGAGACACTTCTATACCATTGATTGACAATACATTTGATTTTCTTGAATGGTATGAGCATTTGTATGAAAACAACATAAAAGCAGATGATGCTCCCTATGAAACTTATTATAAGCAACTGGAAGAGAGGAGAAATGAATGTGTTTCTTTGACCAATCAGGTATTATTTTATCAACTGGTATATTGGTAGATTTTAATGTGCTAGTTTTTGTAATTTTAGCTATATATATATATATATATATATATATATATATATATATATATATATATATATATATATATATATATACTAGCTCCTCCCTCTCCGACGACCTCTTGTACTATGAAAAATCCTTAAATTCGTAATAAAAAATATTGAGGGTCATTTATCGGGATAAAAACTATCCTATCTCTCAAGTTGGACCAAACTGAACGCAGTGTGCAAAATTTTATTGAAATCAATTCTTTAGTTTAGGAGTCCATCGCGGACAAACAACGTGACACGTAATTTTTATATATAAAGATATATATATGTCGGAGCGGAAGCCTCGGGGTTGTTTTTTGGTGAAGCAGCACCACTGTCCCCATTTGAAAAGGGCTCAGTTGTGCTGCCGCGTATTGGCTCCATTATAACCAAAAGGTCTAATCACACACTTTATAATAAACTCACTAAAATTGTCACAAACTTTTTATAAGGAAAATAGAACCTACACCGACGAGCGCAGAAACTTAAGTGACCGTATTCTCGCGTTCATTTATTAAGGAAGCCATAATAAGAAACTAGAAGCGCTCTGATTGGTCGAATATTTGATTGGTCAATATTTCACCAAAACCAAACAATATCTTTTTATTGATTACTTAGGTAATTTTAATAACAATGATTAATAATCAAATTGACAATTATTTTTAATAACAATGATTAATAATCAAATTGACAATTATTTGTTTTTTACAATTTAAAACAATATTTGAGTTACATTTGACAATTGAATAAAAAGTTGTTTTAATGGAGTAACTTGTCAATAAAGAGATTTATAAACCAAAAGAAGTTTATAAAACTAACTAGTTACATATTATGTTTCTGATAAATTGCTGTTATTTAATTGTAATATTAATAATTAGACAATATTGATTATTATAATAACTAAACGTCAGCGCAAAATATAGGCGTCGTCCACAGAGGATATCCTTGCGGCGACACGGCCATTCTGATCGGCGGTGCGCGCTCTGCACCTGCCGTGAATAATCTTCTATCTCTATTGACCTGTTAACATAGTATTTATTTTTGTAAATAATGGTCTTGATTTGTGACCATACCCAATAATGATGAAACGATCATATAGCAAGTTAGGTATTGAAAAGCACACTTAACTTTACTAATTAAACCACATTATTTCGATTGCATTTGTAAATATGTAAAGTTACAGGTTGTAATTGTACTCTCAATTAGGTAGGTATAGAGTTTTGTTTTCATTCTCACGTGAAGGTAATGCTCTGTGATAGACACAAAGTCTTTGACTTGAAGGAAGAAATGAAGTAGGATCAGGAACACCGCTCTGTGATAGACACAAAGTCTTTGATATGATGGAGAGTAAGGTAAGGAGCTTAGGACCATTGCTCCGTGACAGGCACGAAGTCTCTTTACTTGATGGAAAATGGGGAACTGGGTTCTGAGCGGTCATGGACGCCGTGTCCCAGCAGGATAACATGAGAGTATATATTGTCGCCTCCACGGCTCTTGAATATGATTGACATTAAATTGTTGTTTAATAGCTATGTAATTAATAGAAAGAATAATCATAATAGATAGTAGCTTACAGTTAATTGGATACTGCTCACCATTTAATTTGTAGCATCTGTCATTACCGAAGGTCCAGCACCGTTATCCACCAGATCATTGTCGTCATTTTGCAGGTTTTGAGGCTGCAAGTTATTTGGGGAAAACGAATCATGTGATCCACCATCACTCATTGGCTCGTTGACAGGCTGGTTGTTCCTCGGCGACACGGCTGTCTGCTCACCAGGTTGCGGTGCCCGTCGCAACTGGTCATGAGCAACTTTTCGTGGACGACCACGTCCCATCACTGGTTTAATAAGATATCGATCATTGTCCAGCACCCTGAAGATTTCATAAGGTGCACTGAATTTTAAGTCTAAAAAGGTTTGGTTTCTTGGATTATTCTTTACTAAGACAAATTCACCCCTTTGAAATCTTAGTATTTTTGCTTTTTTAGCATCAAATCTCTGTTTGGACTCTATTGCCGCTTCGGTCATTCTACGCTGTACATGTCGCTCTAAGGCCTCATAATCTATTGACATGTCATCTAAATGCACTAAGTTTGCCAGTTCGGGTGGTACGCAATGCTGGCGTTTCGTAAGCAGTGTAAGCGGTGCAACACCAGTCGTTCGGTGCGCTGTGCAGTTAAGTGCGAGTTGAAGACTGTCCAAAGCAGTGTGCCAGTCAGCGGTTTCGTAGTTTTTTATCACTGTTAAAGCATTTTTGAGGGTTCCCATTACTCTTTCAACCTGTCCATTGGCTCTACTCACGCCAGGGGCTATAGAATGGATCTCCAAGCCAAACCTTTCACAAAAATTCTTAAATTCACCTAGAAACTCACGCCCACCATCCACTACGATTAGTTTAGGAGTGCCAAACAAGTGTATCATATGTTTTAGGGCTGCAAGAGTACTTTGAGGGTTTTTATTGTTAGCATGATGCAACAAAATATATTTAGTGTATGCATCTATTGTAACTACCACATACTCTTGTTCGGGTGATGTACCTAGTTTTCCTGTTATGTCCATATGGATTATCTCAAATGGCACAGTGGGTTTTTTGATGGGATGCAGTTGTGCTTGAATGGATCCTGAAGTGTTTTTTGAAGTTCTACAAATTATGCAATTATCAACGAACTCCCTAACTGTAGTATTCATCCTGTCAAACCAGTAAGTCTCTCTTATCTTTGCCAATGTTTTTTCCCAACCAGGATGCTTCAAACTAGAATGGTATGCATTTATCAAACTCCATTGGAATGATTTTGGCACTACAACCAAATATTGCTCACCTAGGACTTCATCTTGCCTTCTGTACTTTAAAAGGTCATCTTCAAATATAAAATTCTTAACAGTCCCACCTTTGTATATGGAGTCAATTTTAGAGCGCAGTGTTTCATCACGACGTTGCTCTACTTTTAGCCATTCTAGTTCTTTAGTCATTATATTCACAACATGCGTCTCTATATTTCGGCTAAAAAAATCTGCATGTTGCATGCGTTCACCCTTTCGATACTCTATATCGAAATCAAAATTTTGTAGGAATGCCCACCATCTATAAACTCTTGGTAAAAGCTCCTGTTTGTGTTTAGAGGCTTTAAGTGCGTTGCAGTCAGTTATCACTTTAAAGTGTCTGCCGTAGAGAAAATGACGAAAGTGTTTAATTGCCCGAACTACGGCGAGTGTTTCCAACTCATATGAGTGGTACCCACTTTCAGCTTCAGTAGTGCGCATACTAAAATAAGCCACTGCGTGTTGTCGGCCGTCTATTGCTTGGGCAAGTATTGCACCTACTCCTAGACTACTCGCGTCAGTAAAAAGTTCTATTGGTGCGTCTTCTCGAAATATCATCAATATGGGAGAGGAAGTAAGATAATGAATGATCTTATTACGCGCCTCTTCTTGTCTGTGAGTCCATTGCCATCTAGCACCGGTCTTGGTTAGTTCGTAAAGGGGAATCATAATACGTGCGAAATTCGGAATAAACCGACGAAAGTAGCCAGCCAGCCCATTAAATTGCCGGACCTGTTTAACGTTAGTGGGTATCGGTGATTTAACAAGAGCATCTACCTTTTGAGGGCTAGGTGTTACGTTGCCATCTTTTATGATATTACCTAGATACTCGACAGATTTTTTAAAGAAGAAACATTTGTCGATATTAATGGAAAAACCTGATTTTTCTAACGACATTAAAATACGCTCCATGAAGATTATACCGTCCCTAAAGTTTCTACTCTTGCTGATAACGTCATCAATATAAACTTGCGCAACGCTATCACTTGGAGCACTGTCATTAGTACCAGCACTACCAGAGTTCAACAAAGGCCCCAGAGCACGATTGATACACCTTTGATAAACTGCTGGTGCATTACATAACCCAAAAGGTATGGTTAAGTACTCATAGAGTCCATCCGGCGTAACAAATGCTGTTTTCTCTATGGAACAATCCGAAATGACAATTTGGTGAAAGCCGGAAGCCATATCAAACGTGTTAAAATATCTACCACCTCATAAATTATTAATCTGGTCTGCTATTAGGGGCAAAGGGTAATGATCACGTACAGTGTTCGCGTTTAGCTCCCTATAATCGACGCACATCCGATCTGCACCATTTTTCTTTTTAACAAGAATAATCGGACTAGAGAAGGGCGACTGGCTTTCACGAATGATATTGTTATCTAACAATTCATGAACTATCTCACGAACCTTTTCTCTTTCAGAAGGACTTAGTCGGTAAGGCCTACGCTCAACATATTTATTAGGATTTTTGAGTCGAATTTCTAATCTACCAGTATTGACACGTGTCCTAGCATAACCGCGAATGAACAAATGAGAGTATTTGTTTAACAGTACGAGAAGCTCTTTGATTTCGGTCTCATCACTTAGATCATGATCTAGTTTTTCAAATAACGGGTTTTTATTTTGTAACTGCATGATCCGCGATTGATAAATAAGTTTAGCACCTTTACTACTTACTAAAACACTAAGACCAGTTTTCTTTAACAAGTTAGTACCGATTAAGATATCCGTCGTGAGCTCATAATCCGGAAGGATAAGGAACTGTAATTCGACATGAATGCCGTCAATCATGCAAACACATTCGATGGAACCGACAGACAGTACCGGTAACGACCCTATTCCTTGAAGGTAATTAACGGCATCATACCTGCGACCGGGTAATTTTTTTTGCAATTGATTCGCGAATAACACAACATTCTGCTCCACTATCAAATGTAGCACTTAATTGGATATTACCAATTTGGATGTTCATACAAGTTAAAATTGAGTTAGCAATACTATTCACACGTTTAGTAATTTGTTCATTAGGGGTGTCGGAAGCAATAGCCCTTAAACGTTTATAGCAAACATCAAAAGTATGACCTGGTTTCGAGCAATACGTACATGAAATAGAACTTGCCGAAGCGTTTGAGCGTAGCCTATCAGGACCATTATTATCTTTTGTAATATAAGTATTCCTTACCTTATTGCGACACTCATCAATTGAGTGGCCGGCTTTTCTACAGAATGTACAAAAAGGGGTTACCTTATTTTCTAAACGAGGTCTTTTGGTGGTCGGCTGACTAGTATTATAGGACGACGATGGATACAAACGCTTAGGGCGAATAGAGGAAGCTACAGATATGAGTTCCGGTACTGAAGTGGCTCTGGCATTCATAAGTTCAATCCTCAGGCGTTGATCACTCACTGTCCCAATAACTGCTTCAACCGCGTCCGTATTATCCAGTTTATCCTTAGTGACTCGTTTCCATAGCATCCATCCTTTTGATAAAAACTCTGCGAGGTCCTTAGACGGGTCATACATATGCTCACGGAACATAAGCACATCTTTAGAATAACGATGTTCCGGTTCAAACGTAGTTATGATAATCTGACGTAATTCTTCCCACGTTGACGTTGTCACGAGCCATTCATCGGCCCAAATTCGTGCTCTACCTTTCAACAGACTTGAGACTTTCATTCTCACATCATAATCACTAAGCTTGTAATTTGAGACCGCAGTCTAAATATGATCGCACCATTCACGAACGCCCACATTACTATCAGGATCATAGGAGGGTAGAAAGACTTCAGTTATTTTCATCTTTTCCTGTGGCTGAGCACCGAGTCGCTCGCTCATGGAACGCATCATATTGACCATTTCCATAAAAAATTCTTTAGGAATACCTTCGGGGGCTGCTGGTGAGCAATCTTCGCGTGATGCAAGTCGTTGAGGATTGCCGGCACACATAGATCGCACGTGCGATCCCACTTCTGATGTCGGAGCGGAAGCCTCGGGGTTGTTTTTTGGTGAAGCAGCACCACTGTCCCCATTTGACAAGGGCTCAGTTGTGCTGCCGCGTATTGGCTCCATTATAACCAAAAGGTCTAATCACACACTTTATAATAAACTCACTAAAATTGTCACAAACTTTTTATAAGGAAAATAGAACCTACACCGACGAGCGCAGAAACTTAAGTGACCGTATTCTCGCGTTCATTTATTAAGGAAGCCATAATAAGAAACTAGAAGCGCTCTGATTGGTCGAATATTTGATTGGTCAATATTTCACCAAAACCAAACAATATCTTTTTATTGATTACTTAGGTAATTTTAATAACAATGATTAATAATCAAATTGACAATTATTTTTAATAACAATGATTAATAATCAAATTGACAATTATTTGTTTTTTACAATTTAAAACAATATTTGAGTTACATTTGACAATTGAATAAAAAGTTGTTTTAATGGAGTAACTTGTCAATAAAGAGATTTATAAACCAAAAGAAGTTTATAAAACTAACTAGTTACATATTATGTTTCTGATAAATTGCTGTTATTTAATTGTAATATTAATAATTAGACAATATTGATTATTATAATAACTAAACGTCAGCGCAAAATATAGGCGTCGTCCACAGAGGATATCCTTGCGGCGACATATATATATATATATATATATATATATATATATATATATATATATATATATATATATTTGCAATTTATGAATTCCTTTACTTGTACTTCACCATATGTAATGTAAATCTATATATTTGAAGATTACAGCTACAATGTCAGACTTGAATAAGTTATCAGAAGAATATAATCTTGTTTCAAATAAAACAAATGCCCTTCATACCATGAGTGAACAATTGTTAGCAGATCAAACAAAACTTTCTAATATTGGTAAGTATGCTTCAGAAGAAAATTGCATCTATTACTCAGAATTTGCATTATTATTGTGCCAAGATATTATATTTTACTTTTGTATTTATCTGTGTACTTTGCATATATAAACATGTTTCTGTTAAACAATGAAATTCTACTATAGTAAAGAATACCAGCATAAAATAGCAGAATAATGTTGTATAATGTGCTTCATATGGTGACTGACAGCACTCGGAGACCTTTTTACTGGCAGCAGCATATCTGTATTTTTCTGTCGCCTTTTATGACACCCATGGGATGATTTGAGCTGGTGGATTCTCTTACAAAACCAATCTTACACAGCAGGATATTGAAATTTGATACAAAGTTAATAAAAGCACTGCTGAACATAAGTTTCCTCACAGGAATGCCACAAAGCAAGGTCTTGAGCTACCTGCATTCATCGACTTGCTGCATCTCTTACCAGGTCGTCGCTCCATTTAGTGGGGGGCTGCCCTATATTTCGCTTACGAGGCTTACGGGAACCTTGCTTCTACATCGGTTGTCGGTTCATCAGGCTATAAGGCCGGCCCATTGCCCTTCAGCTTACTTATCAGTTATGATTCTGTGGATATTTTATTTCGTTTCTAAGTCTATCACGCAGAGAAACTCCGAGCAAAGACCTATCCATAGCTTTTTGAGTGACCTTGAGCTTCCTCATACAACCAGCAGTGAAGAATCACATCTCAGATCCATATGTTATCATGTGAAACATGCATTGATGAAAAGTGAAACATCATAATTTCCATAATTTTCCATTAATCTATATCACATTACTTTTGGAGATTTAATATTCTTAACAGAAATTTTTAATGATACGGTGGTGGACAAAAGCACTTTTTTGGAAAAAAGGTTAAATGAGATGATTAATTTAAAATTATTAAAAGAAATTTTATCAATGAGATTTAATTGAAGCACGAAGATTTAACAAATGTTAACTTCTTATTTCACATCTTTAAACCTACATCTGTCAAAAATTTATATAGTGTGGCATCTATGCCGAAAGACAATGCCAATCTGTGCCCCAGAAATGCCCAGATAAAGTATATTACAAGATTGCTCTAGCACTCTAAAACTAGAATTATGTTGTTAATTTTAAATCATATGAAGCACTGGATAAAAAAAATAAGACATTCTTGTTGACATTGCAGTACCTATCATGGTACTTTCTGTCATCTAGATCTAAACCTGCCTGCCAAGTGTGGCACGATGGCAATATGGAGCAGTGCGGTGGTCTTATTGCTATATGACCATCCAGAAATGAGAGGAGGCTTGTGCCCAATAGTGGAATATAATATTTATTATATAGACTGCAATTTTAGTTTACTTTAAGGTAGTTGAAAATGCAAAATATTGCCAATTTTCAGGTGATGACATCAAACAAAAGCTGCATTACTTTACACAAGTGGAACATCTGTCACAAAGACTAAACAGTACTACCATGTCAGTTAATAGCGAGGCATTCTTTAATGTGCTGGCCAAGATTGATGAGTGCTTGGACTATATGAGAAAAAATGTAACTATCTTTTGTATTTCTTAAACTTGATACTAATACATTTAGGTAAAAAAATTATATTCATTACTTAAGCTGTATAGAGAAAATTATATTATTAATTAACAGATAATTTAACATTTCATCAAGATCAAATTATCAGAGTCCATAATATAACGACAATTAGTTTTAGGTTCGATTAAGAGAACATAATGGTTTGTTATGTCATCATTTCAAAATAAAATCAAAAAGACACATACCTTCATAGTAAAAAAATACAGGCAACTGCAAACCTGAGGAATTTCTTTCATCTGATCATACATTATACATGTTCTCAATTATGTCACTGATCAATTGCTATTAATATATCATCACTTTACAGAATAACTTTAAAGAGGCACACACCTATTTAGTTAAATACAGACATTTGCAAAACCGAGGGATTTCTCTAATCCGGTCATACATTATACAAGTCCTTAATCATGCCACAGAGCAAGTGTTAGCTCCTGAGGAAGATTCCACTGACCAAGACACAATGGATACTGCCTATGCGGTTTACTTTGGCAAGTTTCAAGCTGCCGCGCCTAAACTAAGGATGGTTATAAGTGAGATTGAGAAACGAGCAGAAACCAATGAAGAGTATGTTTATTTTTTACATATTATGAATTTTCTGGTACAAGTTATTTGTGACAATTTGTTAATGATTTTTAAAATTCGTGTAAAATTTTTGTAATTTCTTTTTATTTATTTTATAAGGATAGATAGATAGTTCATGAGAAAATTGTTGTCCATCTACACACATGTATACAGTATTTCAAGAAGTTCCAAAAATTTCATTTATTTTTTGCCTTCATGCATATAAAAGTCTCGAATGGAGCTACATGTAAAAAAAAATCCCTGCGGTCGATAGATGCCAGTATCAGGGTATATAGAGTGCCGTGTACTTGCGGTATATGAATATCCACTACCCCATATCATCACTTGGGTATAGTAAGAGGCGACAGAGGGAAACAAAACAGGGGATGGGCAGAAGCATCTTCCTAATAATGATTAAAAAAACTGCGGTTGACCACCTGTTCGCCAACCGTGGCAACTATGGCAAATATCTCCCCTATGAAGCAATCTATGGGAGAGACCTGTGTTCAGCAGTAGGCTTTAATAGACTGTAACAGTAACGGTAACGGTAAAGCCGCGTATCGATTACGCGCTCCAAGAGGTCGAACATAGGCGCGCGCTCCAGCCGCGCGAAATGGATACCGTCTTGGAGCGCGTGCCAAATTGTTCGTTGGGGCGCTCGAACGTGGAGCGGGCCGCTCCATCTGATGTCGATTTTTTATCGCGCATCAAAGTAGTTTAAGTTTTGACTCGCGCGCCAGTTGGGATGTTTGTTTTCATTATTTGTGTGTTCGTTGCGTTGCGAGCTATGGATAACTAAAGTTAAAAGCAAAATTAATACAATTATAAAGTTTAAAAGATCTGCTATGGAATAGCAAAAGTCGTTTTTATCATAATAAAGCACTCAGAGAATATGCATAAAACTATGAAAGCGGCAGCTGCTTGTACACGTTGAACGGTCAAACACTGGAGCGGCTGCCGCGCGCGCCAGGAGCGCTTATTTGATACATTTGAAACATTTGGAGCGCGTTCCGCGGAGCGCACTGGTCAGAGCGGTCATTCATGACGCGTGCCAGGAGCGCGTAATCGATACGCGGCTTTAGGCCGGCCACATACTTACGGAATTCCGAACGGATCGGCCACACGCATACGGAATCACGTTTTGCCCGCAAAATTTCGAACGGTAAACTACCGTATGTGTGTGACGTGTCATAGATTTTATATGGAGTTGCTGCGTTCTGGATTCCGAATCGGAATATCGAAGCGGAATTCCGTATGAATGTGGCCGGCGTTACGGTGTATAGGTACGGCGCGCTGCTGGCGGACGCGCAGCGCGAGTACGCGGCGCGGCGCGCGCGCGCGGCGGGCGGCGCGGCGGGCGCGGCGCTGCGCGGCGCCCCCCGCGACCACTGCGCCGCGCTGCGCGCCGCCTGCTCGCTGCTGGCGCTCGCTTGCCGCGACGAGTACGCACTTTATGCACACTTCTTCAGCCGCCCGTCGGTTGCGCTCGAGTAAGTATCTGTATGTGTGTGTGTGTGTGTGTGTGTGTGTGTTTTTTGAAGTAAAAAGTGTATACAAAATTACAGGTACAATTTTTAAAAAACGCGTACGCAGTCCACCTGATGGTACGAGGGCGGCACTGAAAATTTCGGGAATCAAGGAAGTGACACAATATAACTATTTAAAAATGTATTTATTGCTTTTCGAAGTATTCTCCGCAAAATTTGACACATTTTTCCATACGATGGAACCAATCATTGAAGCAACCATTCCATTCGGAAGTTGGGGTCTCCAAAATGGCCGTTTTGTAGGCGTCCACAGCTTCTTCAGGTGATGAAAATCTCTGTCCACGCAATTTATTCTTTATTTTAGGGAAAGTATAGAAATCATTAGGGCTTAGGTCGGGGCTGTACGGCGGATGGTCTAATAATTCTATGTTTTCTTGCTCTAAAAACTCTTTTGTTCTGTGTGCGGTGTGAGAACTCGCATTGTCGTGATGGAGGATGAAGCGGCGGTTGCAGTTCTCTTTACGGAGTTTAGAAACGACCTGTGGCAAACAAATGCTAGCATACCATTCTGCATTAACCGTTCTTTGTCCCTCAAGAGGAATAGTCATAACATGGCCGGTTTTGGAGACAAACGTGGCCACCATTTTTTTTGCAACACTTCGTGAACGAACAATTTTTGTTGGCTTTAACTTATTTTCGAACACCCAAACTCGTGACAGGTTTTTTGTTTCGGGTTCGTACGCGTATATCCAGGATTCGTCACCTGATACGATGTTGTATACAGCATTTGAGGATCCTGCGTGGAATCTTTTGAGAGTTCTAACGCACCAAGTAACGCAAGCCGCTTTTTGCTCTTCACGGAGCGAATGCGGTATCCATCGGGAAAACAACTTTTTTACACCTAATTGTTCATGCAAGATTATTTGTATTTGACTCATGCCAATGTCTAAAGTTGCCTGATTTTCGCGGTATGTCACATGTCGATCTTCCTTTATCAGCTTACGCACAGCATCAACGTTTTCTTGGGTGACTGCAGTTTTTGGACGACCTTGACAGGGATCATCACTGAGCTTGACACGTCCACGTTGGAATTCAGCAAATCAGCGATAAATTGTGGTTTTGGATGGGGCTTCATAACCAAATGCAGAAATCATCCGGTCAACACACTATTTTTGTGTTAAACCACTTCGAAAGTCATAATAAATCATCGCTCTTGAATTTTCTCGAGTCAATTCCATTTTCTCAACGACTAAACAAGTTTGACAAAACCTTGTGACAAGACCGAGAATTTTTTTTAAAATAAATAAATGGTATTTGATTTTTAAAACCAAGGAGTTTTCAATTAAAAAAATTAATATGACAGAAACAGTGGAAACATTCCATACTTTTAGTGCAGCCTAGTAAGTGGCTGTGCCCCATAGAAATCAGTCCACGGTTAAGAATCAAAATGCAGATGCATTGTCACTCCTGAGGACTAAATGGAATGCTTCGTTTACAGTAAAATGGTTCTCCAGTTCTCTACACTCACCATACGAAATGCAGCAGCATTGAATACCTGCTAACTGGCTCATTACTAGAGCGGCCTTTCCAGCTGCTGACTTATTATTTTTTAAAAGAGTACTAATAGGAATTCACACTACTTATATTTCCGTTAACCACTACAAATAAGCTAAAATACATGTACTGGTAGTGGTTTTCTCATTCCATATCCTTAATCATTAGACTACCATTACTTAAAAGGCTATTGTTGTTGTTGATGATAATGATGATGATGATGATTTATATTATCTTAGACAACTATAATGCATGATGAGTTTATTTATTTCCACCTCCTAACCTTACATAGCCACTACAAAATGTCTATTTGTATTACGGTAATTGTGTAGGTACTCTAGGTTGGTGCAACATGTCCCAGAAACCAGAATTGCAGTTTTTGTTTTGTTACTGTCTATTTCTGCACAATAATTTGACTGTCATCGTGTGTTTCGTATTGTATCTCACACTTTATTATTTAAATATATACTTCCAGCAATGTATTTTTATTTATTTGAAAATCTTTATTGTACAATTGGCGGACTTAATGCCTTTAGGCATTACCTACCATTTAACAACGAGCTAAGCACTTATGCAAGTGCCATAAGAACATGAAAATATGTATACATAAATGTACACGCCCCTAGCTGCCCCAACAAAAGTTGACGGGACTAGGGCCCATGAGTAATCCCATCGACGGGCAGCAGAGGGACGGGGCCCAACGGCCTATGGAGACTTGACCTATCATTCTACACAATAGATATAAGGCTAGGTAAACAAATATTACGTACCTGGTTCCGAAGCTAAGACCGCCCCAAGGCTCGGTCAGGTGGTAGGTAGGTGTAGGTGCATGTAAGTGGTGTGTAGTAGTGTTTATATATGTGACCTGACCCAACTGAGGTGACCGGGCAGCGGCCTGGTCCGATGCTGCCCCACCATGTTGTATCACTTCAACGGGCGTCACCAATTGACAACTTCTTTTTCATTTCACTATTTCAGTCTATCAACTTGATCGTACATTTAACTAACTTCAAAGTCATCGAAATCAAAACACGTGGCACCCGACACAAGTAACGAACAGTAGTTCAAAGTTCAATATTCAAGGTTCCGGGTTCACGTACCACATATTTACAAACACGGGATCGAACGCGGCTTCTTCCCGAGTCTCAAAGTTCAGCGTTCCCAAACAATAAACTAAATTCCTTCGTACGATATTAAATAGTACGCCGCAATAAGAAGTCAAAATCAGCCTAGCTGACAAGCAAACTAACTACAGAGTCAACACACAAAAGGTTCTTAACGCGACGGTACAGTAAAACAATGACTTCCAAAAACGATTAACTGGGCCACGCCCTCGAAATGGAATGCGAGCTTCAAATTCCATACCGTATCTCTACTCGGCGTGCGCGCAAGGTTCCACGTCGCACAATCACGTTAGATATTGCAAGATGCACTACAACACGCAATCACTATACAATTGACGCAATTACTTTCAAACGAAATTACTTTAATCAGTCAAATCCAATACAAGCCTCTTGTCACGAACTTACAACTTAGACAAACTAATCCGAGGCGGTCTTCATGAAACCACAAATTCAATAGCGAATTGCGCGGTTAATTAATTAATGAATTAACACAAATACTAAAAATCTAGACCATAAAGCCAAAACTGGTCGCGCGATACCGCTGCAGCGGTCACCACAAAATACGTCAATCGACCGCGCCGCTGTTCCCAAGCTACCCTTCTCGCCCACGAGCGCTGAACGCCGGAAAGCTGCATACCGCTGCCCCCTCCCGGCGAATCGCGCGCGTCACCTCACACCATCGGGCGAATCGCTAAGTCAAAGGCGATTGGATGCCGTCTCAAATGACCATGTTTGGGCCTAAACAATAAATATAAATACATAAAAACACATGGTTATACATATAAATTATTTATAAATATATTATTATGATAACCTATGTTATATGTCTGATACGCATACGCATAATGTATTACATTATGCATATGCATTACATACATAATATATTATATTACTTTCTATAGTGAATATCTCCAATCGCTGTGCAATGGACTGTACGAGACTCTACGGCCGCAAATAATACACATTAACCACCTGGAGACCCTGGCGGAATTGTGCGTTATATTACGAATTGAAGTGATTGAGGAACAAGTCAATAATGACCGTAAGTATTGACATCATGCATTACAATGAAATTCAATTTGTTTACATATAAATATCTTTTTCATATAATTATCTTATTTTGAATTTCAAAATGTTATTTGAAACTGCTTGCTTTCTCCTAGCAGCTAGTAATAATAACACTCATTTTGACGCAATGTACCGTACTTATATCTCAAGGGTTGATGACATTTCTTTTATTTTCTTTAAGTGCATGTCACAAGGACACAAATCCAAATTCGGAATAGTTATTTGTAGCCCATACAAATTTCTTCCGTGCGGGTTTAGAACCCGCGGGACTGCAATGTCGTAACCAAACGTACTCTCTGCACTACGGAACCGTCAAATTCATTATGTGAACGAAAGGGCCAAATAATTTGTATTTTGTGAAAGAGTGGTCCTTCTTACCCATTCGTGTTATAATTATAATTTACATGCAGTAATAGTATAGTATGGGTTAGATTCAATGATCAAATTTTGACATCGAGTTCAAACTCGAGACTGTTTTTGAATACCGGCATTAGTGACGTAATAGTCACGTGACTTAGCGTTGATTTCATCCATTTTTATAGTTTTCTATATCGTTAACGATCGTGGAACGTCATTTCGGCTAGAAGAGAGTGGTGGCACGTAGTGTGTTTCAGCGGCGCTGCACGCGCTGGGGCAGGCGGCGCGCGCGCTGCTGCAGGACGCGCAGGAGCGGCTCGTGTTCCGCGCGCACGTGCACCTGCGTCACGACGTGCTGCTGTACCGCCCCGCGCCCGGCGACCTCGCCTACCCCGACAAGCTGCAGATGATGGAGGTACGCGCGTACGCGTGCACACATACGCATATGCACGTACATACACACACACACACACACACACACACACGCGCGCACGTGCACCTGCGCCACGACGTGCTGCTGTACCGGCCCGCGCCCGGCGACCTCGCCTACCCCGACAAGCTGCAGATGATGGAGGTACGCGCGTACGCGTACACACATACGCATATGCACGTACATACACACACACACACACACACACGCGCGCGCGCGCACGTGCACCTGCGCCACGACGTGCTGCTGTGCCGCCCCGCGCCCGTCGACCTCGCCTACCCCGACAAGCTGCAATGATGGAGGTACGCGCGCACGCCTACACACGCACGCATATGCACGTACACACACACACGCATATGCACGTACACACACACACACGCATATGCACGTACACACACACACACACACACACACACACACACACACACACACACACACACACACACACACACACTGCTGCTGTACCGCCCCGCGCCCGGCGACCTCGCTTACCCCGACAAGCTGCAGATGATGGAGGTACGCGCGTACGCGTACACACATACGCATATGCACGTACATACACACACACACACACACACGCGCGCGCACGTGCACCTGCGCCACGACGTGCTGCTGTGCCGCCCCGCGCCCGTCGACCTCGCCTACTCCGACAAGCTGCAATGATGGAGGTACGCGCGCACGCCTACACACGCACGCATATGCACGTACACACACACACGCATATGCACGTACACACACACACACACACACACACTCACACTGCTGCTGTACCGCCCCGCGCCCGGCGACCTCGCCTACCCCGACAAGCTGCAGATGATGGAGGTACGCGCGCACACGTACACACGCACGCACACGCATGTACACACACACACACACACACACACACGCGCACGTGCACCTGCGCCACGACGTGCTGCTGTGCCGCCCCGCGCCCGGCGACCTCGCCTACCTCGACAAGCTGCAATGATGGAGGTACGCGCGTACGCCTACACACGCACGCATATGCACGTACACACACACACACACCCACACACACGCTCACGTGCACCTGCGCCACGACGTGCTGCTGTACCGCCCGCGCCCGGTGACCTCGCCTACCCCGACAAGCTGCAATGATGGAGGTACGCGTGTACGCCTACACACGCACGCATATGCACGTACACACACACACACACACACACACACACACACACACACACACACACACACACGCTCACGTGCACCTGCGCCACGACGTGCTGCTGTACCGCCCGCGCCCGGTGACCTCGCCTACCCCGACAAGCTGCAATGATGGAGGTACGCGTGTACGCCTACACACGCACGCATATGCACGTACACACACACACACACACACACACACATACACACACACACACACACGCTCACGTGCACCTGCGCCACGACGTGCTGCTGTACCGCCCGCGCTCGGTGACCTCGCCTACCCCGACAAGCTGCAGATGATGGAGGTACGCGCGCACACGTACACACGCACGCACACGCATGTACACACACACACACACATACGCGATGCGGTGTCGAGATACGCACTAACCATATTTAACAAAAACCAAACAAGAATTCATACAATGGAGAATCTGTCGATCCTTTTTACTCACATTAATCCTAAGCACCGTTTGTCTCGCTCACACAGCTTAGAATTCGTCCAAACAAGGTGAGCAGGTAGTAAAGTAAAATTTTCAAGGGCGACAAATGTACTTACCTAGTAAAGACGTGCAATGTTTAAAAAAAAACTATCTGCGAATAATTTTGTAATGAAATGCCTACTTTTACACATTAACGGCTATAGCTCAGTAAGTAATGACGTTAAGTACATGGTATGCTAATGTCTTAGAATCCTTATGATATAGGCAAACTTTTTGAATGGTTGGCCACACAGATCCTATACGTTTTTTTTTCACCACAGATGCTCAAACTTAGCAGTTAAATAAAGTAAAAAATTTAAACTTATGTTTAGTGCCGTCTTGTAAAATACTACCCATAGTAGTTGAAAACTTTTAAGGGTAATTTAAAAACATCATTATTAGGAAACACATTAAAAGAAAAAAATCCGATCTAGGCATTAAACTGCGGACGTGATGACCACAAATGTGAGCAGAAGTACGAATTTTCGGAATTTTATAAAACATTGCGTAGACCGCGAACCGTTCTGGATAGAACTTTTTTTAGGGAACCGAGGCCACCTCCCCCCGCCTGAACACGTACGTACCAGATTATCCACCATTACTGGGACATCCCCTGTATAGGACCTCAGATAGTTTCCAGAACCTTCTACTGTAGTGACATCTAGAATGTTCGAGTACATATCGGTCCCGAAATTTCTAGAAGGATCTTGAGTCTCATAGTTCTGCTACTCGACACTAGAGGGCGCTAGTGGTAATTAGTGTTGCCATGTACAAGACATTAATAGTGGCGCGCAACAATATTATATAAAAACACTTACGACTATCACGTACATGGGTAGACAAAGACTACGGAATTTCCATTTCTTCCGTTAATACGTGCATACATACGTATTGACAGACGAGTACCGAGTACTGTGTTAGTGATATTATGTTATAAATGATACCGTGCATACAGGGTTATTTTGCAATATACGGCCAAATTTGCAGAGAACGTTCAAAATAAGTAATATAGGCGAATTGTGAAGTAAAATTAGTTAGAAAAATCTCAAACATTGTGTTCTTTTTATCTTTTAAATTCAGAATGCATGGTAATGCATTATTTTAACTGAGTGTCATTCATAAATATCTAATGCCTACTATTTACGCATGCACACGTTCGTAAGGATTGTCTGGTAAGGTACCTTGTCGCGCGTCTTCCCGCACCCTTCCTTTCCGCTTACCGTTACACCGCTAGGTACCTACATCCGCTCGCTCGGCTGACAGCTGACAGTGTTGACCGTTACTTCAACGACCTGGTTATGTACGCTTCGTTACCAGTGACGGAACGAAAATATTCGAATTGCGGATACTATGAAGCTATAAATGATGTGATATTACATTTTAAGAAATAATTATACGAAAGTGAGTCTTTATCGCGGCAAGAAATTAATGTACGTGTACCTACCGATCGATCAACAATTTACAGCTAATCAACCTATTCAAGTGGAGTGAGCGACAACTTAAAAATGTAGTGATTTTGAAGATAAGTGGATTGCGCACAGAGGCCCAATACTATGATGGCCTGCAAACTCGCCAGAACTTTCACCGTTAAACTTTTATCTGTGGGGTGAAATAAACGAGTCTTGTTTACATCAAAGAGGCCCAAAGTTATGAAGACCGCAACAGTCAAATTATTGCTGCGATCACGGAAGTTAAAAGTGCTCAAGCACAGGTAGTAAGTGTTAAAAATAATTTACTGATCGGCCGTTCGGCAATCTTCGGAAGCCCTCGGCTGCACGGGAGCAACCGGCTCAGCTTTCTCCGCCTTGCGCTTTGCTAGTCGATCCCACCGTGCGACTGTGGGGCCACTCGTTCGCGCTGCGATCCGTTACCAAAGTAATTCAAAAATTTACGTTGTGAATAAAAGGTTATTTAATATGTCGTGTATTCGTTATTTACATCCCCACAAGAGAAACGGATTCCATGTTGAGGTACCAATATTAGATATTGGGACTACTTGCGTTATTTAGTTCTAAATAGTTTATTCCAATTTTTTAATACGCCATGATGATGACAGTCGTCGGTTACGTCGTCGATAAGCAAAAATGTTTATTGTGACGATCCTAAGCCCGTTAATGTGTAAGGGGAGAATTGGAATCATAATTAGCGTCACTTAGTTATATTAGTAGTAGGCGTGTCACTAAGAAAGTAAACAGAGGCAAAAACTTAAGAAACGAAAACGTGAATTGAATCACACACACAGGAGCGCGCACGCGCGTACTTTTTGCCCATAAATCACAATTAATTTGAGATAATTTCAAATAAAAATAAAAGCCTTATTACTCGTATTTTCAAGAATACATAGGCTGCACTAAAAGTATCGGGAATGGAATATTTCCACTGTTCCTGTCATATTAAAATCTTTTTAATTGAAAACTCCTTGGTTTTAAAAATCGAATACCATTTATTTATTTAAAAAAAGATTCTCGGTCTTGTCACATGGTTTTGTCAAACTTGTTTAGTCGTTGAGAAAATGGAATTGACTCGAGAAAATTCAAGAGCGATGATTTATTATGACTTTCGAAGTGGTTTAACACAAAAACAGTGTGTTGACCGGATGATTTCTGCATTTGGTGATGAAGCCCCATCCAAAACCACAATTATCGCTGGTTTGCTGAATTTCAACGTGGACGTGTCAAGCTCAGTGATGATCCCCGTCAAGGTCGTCCAAAACTGCAGTCACCCAAGAAAACGTTGATGCTGTGCGTAAGCTGATTGAGGAAGATCGACATGTGACATACCGCGAAATTCAGGCAAATTTAGACTTTGGCATGAGTCAAATACGAATAATATTGCATGAACAATTAGGTGTAAAAAGTTGTTTTCCCGATGGATACCGCATTCGCTCTGTGAAGAGCAAAAAGCGGCTCGCGTTACTTGGTGCGTCAGAACTCTCGAAAGATTCCACGCAGGATCCTCAAATGCTGTATACAACATCGTATCAGGTGACGAATCCTGGATATACGCGTACGAACCCGAAACAAAAAACCAGTCACGAGTTTGGGTGTTTGAAAATGAGTTAAAGCCAACAAAAATTGTTCTTTCACGGAGTGTTGCAAAAAAAATGGTGGCCACGTTTGTCTCCAAAACCGGCCATGTTACGACTATTCCTCTTGAGGGATAAAGAACGGTTAATGCAGAATGGTATGCTAGCATTTGTTTGCCACAGGTCGTTTCTGAACTCCGTAAAGAGAACTGCAACCGCCGCATCATCCTCCATCACGGCAATGCGAGTTCTCACACCGCACACAGAACAAAAGAGTTTTTAGAGCAAGAAAACAGAATTATTAGACCATCCGCCGTACAGCCCCGACCTAAGCCCTAATGATTTCTATACTTTCCCTATAATAAAGAATAAATTGCGTGGACAGAGATTTTCATCACCTGAAGAAGCTGTGGACGCCTACAAAACGGCCATTTTGGAGACCCCAACTTCCAAATGGAATGGTTGCTTCAATGATTGGTTCCATCGTACTGAAAAATGTGTCATATTTCGCGGAGAATACTTCGAAAAGCAATAAATACATTTTAAATAGTAATGTTGTGTCACTTCCTTGATTCCCGAAATTTTCAGTGCCGCCCTCGTATCCCTATTTATATATTTCAACTTAAATATAAAATTTGGCTACTCTATGAAAAATAACCCATAATAAAACAGTGTATTGTATAATCTTAATATTTTACGTCGGTGTATGAAACCATTCCTGCTTACGCACACATGCGCACTTACACTCAAACAGGATAAGACAGCTACACAATGGCGTACGTTTCACCCACATTTTTTTATATATAAGATGGGACAAACAAGTATGCGGCTCACCTGATGGTAAGTGACTTCCACTGTCCATGAACCACTGCAATACCAGGAAAAGTGCAGGTGCGTTGCTGGTGTTTTAAAAATAACACTCGAACAGGATAAGATGACTGTTGACGGCGTGCGCGGCATACGCATGCATGCACGCACAAATGCGTATGTACTCCATATTTGGTCGATACTTACCACAGCAATCTCAGGTCTGGCAACCTCGCATACCTTGACAAGCTCTTTATGGAAATCATTTTAGCTCACACTGGTCTTATGCACGCACACTCATTACCAGTAAAAAGTGTTTTCACTTATCATACAAAATACAGCAGCATTATGCAGCTATTTTACACTTGTGTTTCATGAGAACGTGCTAATTATCTAGTAGGACAATACCTCTTGACAGCTGTCAGACTTATTATACTAGACATGCCAACCAAAAAATTCGATTCTTAAGAAAAATCGATACCGATTCTTTACAGTTGAATATTTTACAGTTTTGTTTCGATTAATACCAGAATAAAAAGAAAGTAATTTTGGATTTAATGTTATTTACGGTGTATACTTACTAATCACTCAAAACTTACTTACTTACTTATCATCACGCACAATCCCTGACGGGGTAGCCAGAGAGAACAGATCGCCAAGTGTCACGATCCTTACATACCTCTTTCGCTTCTTTCAGATTCTTTATTTATCACTCAAAACATTAATACAAAATCTTGAAATCATTTCATCAAATCTGTTGTACTTTAAGAGACTACTTTGGAAATAATGACTTAAAATAATAAATGCAGTGCCATTTCACTTTGTGTCTTTTATCCTTACGCAACAAGTTTAAAACACATTTCCTACTATATACCGTTTATAGATAATATTATAAATGGACATATTATTATTCCTTACTCATCTTGGCTTTAATTATATTTCTTTAATTACGGTAATGGTGTTTGGGATTTATATTCACTACTCAATTAATACATGTAAAGCCGGCGCCAGATAGATAGAGATACAGCTTTAAACATTTGAACACTTGTTTGAAGCTATGTTTGGCACGGGACTTTGAATCAATGTTCAAATAAGTGCGCAAAGAAATGCACTTTGCCAATCGGTTAAGTGGTTATTTCAATATAACAGACTGACGACACTTCATGTTATTTATATGTATAGTTTAAATACCACACAAAATAATATATAAAATACGAAAATTAATTTGAAGGTTGTATCTTTACAGCAAATTGCCATATCCATTCAAGAACAAAGCCTAAAACGTAGCGATTCCCGTAACTCGATGGTATCGGATGTGTCGGCAACTTCACAAGAAGTTGCCAATATTAACATCGAAGCCCAAAGGAGACCGCAAGCTTCCCCGGCAGATTTACATGGAATGTGGTATCCAGGTGTGAGAAGGACCTTAGCTGCACTTTCTAGACTATATCGATGCTTAGAAAAGAGAGTCTTCCAGGGTTTAGCTCAAGAGGCTATTTCCTTGTGTGTCCAGAGCGTCGACAACGCCGCTAAACAGATCTCTGCCAACAAAACAAATATCGACGGAGAGTTATTCCAAATAAAACATTTGCTTATTTTAAGAGAACAGATTGCACCGTTCCAAGTGGACTTCGTTATAAAAGAGACCTCATTAGACTTCAGTAATGTGAAAAATGCTGCTTACGGTCTGATACAGAGGCCTCGACAAATATTCTCGCTTAATAGCAACAACGCGTTACTTGAATTTTTGCTAGAAGGCACACCTATGGTGAAGGAACATTTACTTGACTCCAGGAAGGAGGTGGACAGACAGCTGAAGAATTGTTGCGAGACGTTCATAAAGCATGCGACGGAAATATTAGCAGGACCCCTCATAGAATTAACTGAGAAGGTGAGCTGCAATTATTTTAATTTAAAACGTTATTTTAATTTTTTTATTTAAAACAAGGTTTCGTCTCTTCTGACTAATATTCAATGTAATAATTATAACTATTAACAAAAAGTAAAAAACGACTTAAAATTGCTAAAAACTAAGTTATTTATTTACCTCATCCTTAGCGGTGAATTTTTTTCTCCAAATATATATGGGACCACCTATATTTCTCTATCTTCTTCTATTATTATACTTCATATAACCTATTTAATAAAAAAAGAATCATCAAAATTGGTTCTCAATCTGCGAAGATATCTCGTAACATACACAAAAATATATACACTCGAATTAAGAACTTCCTCCTTTTTGAAGTCGGTTAAAAAGCAACGGTTAACAGTGGTAGAGCCACGCGGCAGCTTTTGCTGTCGCACGGATGGGCCGGCTCGAACCGGGGTGGTACCACGACCTCACAGAATACCAGCGTGAAGTAGTGAGGTTTACCTCTGCGTTTCGCTTGGTGAGTGCAGGTGGCCGGAGGCCCTTTTTACTGGAAATGAGGCATTCCATCTTAGTCCTCACGGGTGACAACGCATCTGCATTTTGATTCGCAAACGAGGATAGATGTAAATGTTTATGGGCCGCAGCAACCACTTACCATCAGGTGGACTGTGTGCTCGTTTGTCACCCTTATCCTATAAAAAAAACCTCTTTTTAAATTGATTATAGATATTACAGAAGTCGTTGCTAAAACATGGTGTATAGAAGAAATAAGGAACTGACTTCAGGAGCTATTATGTAGAAATTTTTTAATTGTTTTTTGTTCTTTGAAGTGTGCTTTTCCTTTTTATTAAACGTTTTAAACCCTTTAGAGTGCACTAAGGAATATCACCAGCTCAAAGTAACAAACAGATTGTCTAAACAGTTACATATAATGATTTTTAATAATCAATCCTCATTAAAAAATCAACAAGTGGTAAAATTAAAAATTTTGTACTTCTATACTACAACTTCAATATAAATAAAATGAGAACATCATCATCATCATCATTGTAGCCCTTCACAAGTCCACTGTTGAACATAGGCCTCTCCCAATGAGAGCCACAAAGCATGGTCCTGAGCCTGCATCCATCGACTTCCTGCATGTCTTACCAGGTCGTCACTTCATCAAGTACGGGGATGCCCTACACTTCGCCTACCGGTACGAGGCCGCCACGCGAGAACCTTTTTTCCCCATCGGTTGTCGGTACTTCGAGGTATATCACCGGCCCACTGCCACTTTAGCTTACTAATGCGTTGGGCTATGTCGGACACTTTGGTTCTACTGCGGATATCCTCATTTCTAAGTTTATCACACAGAGAAACCTCGAGCATAGCCCTCTCCATAGCTCGCTGAGCGACCTTGAGCTTCCTCATCCGGCCAGCAGTGAAGGACCACGTCTCAGTTCCATAGGTCATTACTGGCAACACGCACTGGTTGTACAGTTTCGTTTTCAAGTTTTGAGGTATACCTGACGAGAAGATGTGCCGTAATTTCCCGAAGGCTGCCCAACCGAGTTGAATCCGTCGATTGACCACTCGGTCGAATTTGTACTTGCCTATTCCGACTATTTGTCCCAGGTAAACATACTCGTCAACAACTTCGAGCTTAGTGCTCCCAACAACTACTTGTTTAATTAATGATTATTTTTTTTAAATATCACTGTTTTGGCGGCTAATAATGGTTTTATTACATTATAAAAACTAGTTTTTTCCCGCGACTTCGCCCGCGTGTAATTTAGGGTTTTAATTTTTATGAGCAACTCAGGAACCCTAATTAGTTTCATAAAATAAAAGTAGTCTAAGTTACTCCTTATAAAATCAGCTATTTGCCAGTGGGAGTCCCGTCAAAATAGGTCCAACCATTTCGGATATTAGTTGGACCAAACAGACAGACAGATAAAAAATTTAAAAGTTGTGTATTTTTTATAAGTACCTACCGAAGGTATATACTTTCATATGCATGTAGTAAAAATCTGTTATTTTGCCCATTACAAACAGACACTTCATTTTTATTTATTTGTATTATAGTATTGTATATAGATTACGTACGTGTGACAAGGACATTAAACATGATCTTTGTTTTGTCCATGTTCATCTTAAGACCTATCCGTTGGGAGACACTATTGAGGTCATTGAGCATAGTGCTTAGGTCTTCCAGCGATTTTGCCATAAGGACTATATCGTCGGCAAATCGAAGGTGAGTGATGTACTCGCCATTGATGTTGTTACCGTATCCTTTCCAGTCCAGAAGCTTGAAAAAAGAATTTCGGGGATATAACGTCACCCTGTCTTACACATCTCTGCAATTGGATATGTTTCGTACTCTGGTTCTGTACTCGGATAGCCATCGTAGCCCTACTGTACAAGCACTTCAGCACTTAGATATACCGACAGTCAACTTGGCACCGCTGAAGGGACTGCAGCACCGCCCAAATTTCGACGGTATCAAAGGCTTTCTCATAGTCCACATACGCCAGACATAGTGGCAAATTAAAATTAAAATTCCAGCTCAACTTGTCTATCTCTTCTTCCAGCTACAAGATCTTCTCGTCAGTCCTCAAGGTGCGTGCGTTATATGTTGCCAGGTCGAGTCGTCTTAGGTGGCAACCGAACCTCCACCGGAGATTCTTAGCACCCCCTGCCCCGCCGTTACCATGGTCACCACCGTAGCCAGGAATAGCGAGGCCGCCAGGGACTGGGGGCCGTCTCTTCGTAACTTTATTCATATATTGCCATAGTTGCGATATGGCGAGCGGGTTGGCAACCGCAATTTTTTTATTGTTGTTTTGATGTTATCAGGAACATGCTGTTGCCCATCTTCTGCCTTAGTTTCCCTCTATCGCCTTTTACGACACCCACGGGAAGATATGGGGTAGTGGGTATTCTTACCCGCCACTACACGGTATACATGAATGTAGCCGAAGAACATCATCAATGTAATCGAAGTCAAATACGCATTATTTAGGATAACTCAAAAACTACTAGTCAGATCTTGATCAAATTTATATAGGACCATATGAGAAGCACCAGCTATCAAATAAAAAAATCATCAAAATCGGATCACCTAGAAAAAAGTTCTGAGGTAACACGAAGAAATACAGTCGAAATGAGTACCTCCTCCTTTTTTTTGAAGTCGGTTAAAGAGCAAATACCTTGTCACCTTGATTGTAATAACTAAAAGGTGGAGTTGTAAACTATAAAAATGGCCCTTGATTCTTGTCATTTATCAAACAAAACACATTAGTATTGTGCCGCTATTTTATTATGACTTTCTGTGTGGGCATTCCACTGGTCGATTCGACCTATTAATGTTATTTTTTGAATTACAGGTTTTCAAAATTTAATGGTAACTTTTCTAATGGTTCGGTAAAGGAGAACCGAGCTCGTAATAAATATTTTTTTTTATAGAATAAGGGTGACAAACGAGCACAGTCCACCTGATGGCAAGTGGATGCTGCGGCCCATAGACATCCACATTTTATCCTCGATTAAGAATCAAAATCCATATGCGTTGCCATCCCTGAGACAACAAACAAGTGATTATGATCTGAGAATAGTGGCTGGTTGATCGTGAAGCGGCAGTGTAAGAATATCCACTACCCCATATCGTTTCGTAAATGTCGTAAGAAGCAACAGAGGGAAACAAACCAAGAGATGAGACGCAACATCTTCCTAATAACTACTAAAAATAAAAAACTGCGGTTGCCAACCCAAGCGTGACCACTTTTTTTATATGATATGGGTGACAAACGAGCACACAGTCCACCTGATGGTAAGTGGTTGCTGTGACCCATAGATATCTACATTTATCCTCAATAAATAATCAAAATGCAGATGCGTTGCAACCCCTGAGGACTTAGATGTAATGTCTCATTTCTAGTAAAAAGGGTCTCCGGTTCTCTACACTCACCATACGAAACTCAGCAGCATTAAGCTGCTATTTTACGCTGGTATTCTGTGAGAGCGTGGTCCTTCTCCGGTCGAGCTGACCCATTCGTGCTGCAACATGCCTCTACCATAAAAATAAATAATAATTTAAAATATATTTAATAATTATGACTAGTTCAAAGATTATATTACTTTTGTAAATTACGTTAATTTATAGTAACTTTTGTTCTTAGGTTCAAGCATTTACTCCCATTGAACAACTGAAAACCCAACCTTGGGCAACACCTGAAGAAATGGCAGTAGCTGTGAAGGAGGCACAGAAGAGAATAAAAACTTATCTAGCTCCTCTCCAGCGTTCTATGCAATTATATTTAGCTAATAAGGAGACTGAGTTTATTCTATTTAGACCAATTCGGGTATGTATGATTCGAAAGAACATAATCTAATTATTTAGACAATTCAGCTTGTCGTTATCGTCCACACGTTATAAAGGTTAACAAGGTTGTTAAGATTGGAAGTGTATCGAACAGTGTTGCGTATCTTATACCCAGAATCACCTAACGGTAGCGGCTCGAATAGTCTACGACCGAGTCCTCTCCGATCGGCTCGATTCACTGGCATCTATCACGGGGAGTGCTCTGAGGAATTGTTCGGATTAATCCCAGCGTCAAATTTCACAAACGCACATCGATAAAAAACTCTCGATATATCCACACCATCTGGATACTTGGCGGTTCACCACTCTACGTGTTACTAGGAGTTTTCTTCCTCGTACGACCTCTCTGTGGAATAGTATACCACCGGCGATTTTTCCGGACCGATACGAATTAGGGATCTTCAAGAAAAGAGCTTACTCCTCTCTAAAAGGTCGGCACCTGCAATTGATCTGGTGTTGCAGTTGTTCATGGGCGGCAGTAGTCACTTACCATCAAGTGAGCCGTGTGTTCGTTTGAAAAAACATATCTCTCCTAAAAAAACGGTATTTGTTGATTTGGTGAAGATAACACAGGTTTATGCACCAACCTCTGCACATACCAATTACGAGTTGGAGGAGATGTATGAGGATATCGCGGGATCTATGCATTTTATAGAATAAGGGTGACATTCAAGCACACAGTCCACGTGATGGTACCTAAGTGGATGCTGTGGCTTATACACATTTACACATTATATGAAAAAGAAGAATTTGTATGGCCTACAAATAATTGTTCCGGGTCTGGATGTTTGTCCTCGTGTAATCTATGTTTGTAAACTGCCTCCACGATACATGAGATACTAGTGTGGGGGTAACGTTTTTTTTTTAAAGAAAAAAGATTAAGAATCAAAATGCAGATGCGTTGTCACCCCTTGAGGACTTAGATGAAATGCTTCGTTTCCGGTTCTCTACACTCAACGAACGAAACACAGCAGTATTAAGTTGTTATTTTAGGCTAGAATTCTGTGAGAGTGTGGTCCTTTCGAGGTCGAACCCACCTATTTGCGCTATGGCCATAATATAGCTGCAGCATGGCTCTACTACTGTCAAGCGTGATGATAACGGCATACCAACTGTAATATGAGAGAAACCTGTACCAGTGTAACGGTTTGCTTCGTCTTTCATTATGCGTACAGCAAAGGAGTCGAATAATTTAACAGCGTCTGTCTTTACGGCTTATATGATCTGAGTGACCTTAAGGCAAGAGTGAGTAGGCTTTTATTACGCTAAGGCAGTGCGATCACAATTTACCATCAGTTTTTTTTTTATAGAATAAGGGTGACAAACGAGCACATAGTCCACCTGATGGTAATTGGATGCTGTGGCCCATAGATATCTACATTTATCCTCAATGAAGAATCGAAATGCAGATGCGTTGTTACCCCTGAGTACTGAGATGGAATGCCTCCTTTCTAGTAAAAAGGGTCTCCGGTTCTCTGCACTCACCATACAAACCGCAGCAGCATTAAGCTGCTATTTTACGCTGGTATTCTGTGAGAGCGTGGTCCTACCTCGGTCGAGACGACGCATTCGTGTTGCAACCACAATATAGCTGCAGCATGGCTCTACCACGTAAAAAATGGGTGGGAATTTGTCAAGCACTGGTTTATATACTTAAACAAGTGATTATGATCTGAGAATAGTGGCTGGCTGACGGTGAAGCGGCGGTGTAAGAATATCCACTACCCCCTATCGTTACGTAAATGTCGTGAGAGGCAACAGAGGGAAACAAACCATGAGTTGGGAAACAGCATCTTCCTAATAACAACTACAAATAAAAACTGCGGTTGCCAACCAAAGCGTGACAACTATGGCAAATATCATCCCCCCTATGAGGCAATCTATGGGAGTGACCAAAATTCAGCTGTGGAGTTTTGATTTGCTGTATTGGTGACAGTGAGTAAAATTTTCATAGTATTATTTTTGTAGTATATTGATTATTTCTGATAAAAAACAGAAATAACGTGATATAAATAAAAATTCTAATGGCAGAGATCTAATGATAGTGAAGAATATTTTTTTAATTTTTTTTTATTAAGTACACTGCATAACAGAATCAACTACCCCATATCATCCCCTATGTGTCGTAAAAAGCAACACAGGGAAACTGAAACAGGAGATGAGCAGCAGCATCTTCCTGATAACAACTAAATAATAATAGGGTACTAATATTACAACCAAATAATAATAGGATAATAATATAACAACCAAATAAAAATAGTATAATAATATAACAACCAAATAATAATAGGATAATAATATAACAACCAAATAAAAATAGTATAATAATATAACAACCAAATAATAATAGGATAATAATATAACAACCAAATAAAAATAGTATAATAATATAACAACCAAATAATAATAGGATAATAATATAACAACCAAATAAAAATAGTATAATAATATAACAACCAAATAATAATAGGATAATAATATAACAACCAAATAAAAATAGTATAATAATATAACAACCAAATAATAATAGGATAATAATATAACAACCAAATAAAAATAGTATAATAATATAACAACCAAATAATAATAGGATAATAATATAACAACCAAATATTAATAGGATAATAATATAACAACCAAATAATAATCTATACATATAGTAAATCTGTAGATCTCTAGAAAAGTCGTGTCTGTAATTCTAATATATTCTTGAAAAAACAAGTCCAGGGGACTAAATAAAGGGTTCTGAAGCAAAATTAGTGGTTTTAGAATTTTTGTCTGTCTGTCTGTGTATTCCGGATTCACGCAAAAACTACTGAACCGATTTACATGAAATTGTGTATGTAGGTAGTGAGTAACCCGTGGCAACTTATGGGCTACTTTTTATCCGATTACGGAACTTCAAAAAGGAAGGTTAATTATTTTATTGCCTTTAGTTGTTAATTTTCTTCTTCATGAAATGGTGTGGTCATTTCATGATATTTCACACTATTTCTTGACCATGTCATGATATAACTTGACCAAATCAATGCATAGAAATCGTTTGAAGATATTAATAACTAAACACAACGTTGCTTTTTCATAATATGGTCATATGACGATATCATTAAATCGTTTTTCACAGCTAGCGGCGCTGATAGCGTTGAGTTATAATGTACTACGTACTACATTATAACTCAATGGCTGATAGAGTATTTTTTAACAGAAACAGAACTTTTAAGAGAATTGGCATCACTTTGTCCCTTATTAAGTGGCGAAGCTTGCGAAGTCACTTATTGGTTTCACGATGTCTGTCCGTCTGTCCGTCTCTCCGTCTGTCCCACGATTATCTCGAGAACGGTTTCGAATTTTCAAATTCTGTTTTCAGCAATCGATTACTGATCACCCAGGCATCTGACCTTCCTATTTTGAATTTTTTTTTCCGTTCGAAACCGCTACAAAGCTGATTGCTTCGCCACTTTGCTATGCTGTTAGCTTGCTAGGTTTATTGATATAATAAATAAATGATCACTTCTATTACTGATATTACTAGATGGTATGGTTTCGGCTTTCATTATTTCATTTAACATTAGCGCCACTTGCTTACTTTTAAATAAACTAAAATTTGCAGTCATTGATAAAATGAAATAATACAATGCTACTGAATATACGACGTGAATAATTGAATCATTTACATTACATTCATCCCGCGTTGTAATCAGCGCAGCGAACACTTTTTTGGCCAATAACTCTGCGGCCTGTGCCCTGTAGTAACATGTATGTAAGCTGCTACTTTTTACTTTTCATGGGGGCAATATATGCAGTTTTTATTTCATTCGTGTTTTCGGGTATGTTACTTTTTGTTTTCACTCTCCAGTAAATATTAAGACTTGCAAAGATGAGTAGAACTCATTATGGTCAGCCTATCAAATGTCCACTGAAATGAACATAGGCCTCCCCCATAAATTGTCAAGTAGCTGGATATTTGCTATAGTTGCCACGCTTGGTAGGCGGGTTGGCAACCGCAGCTATTATTATTTTGATCTGTTGTCAAGAAGATGATGCAGCCCTTCCCATCTCCAGTTTGTTTTCCTATGTCCTTCCTTACGACGGGACTATATGAGGTGGTGGATTTTCTTTCACCGCCACAACAGAGCGAACATTTTTCTACTACCGTTGATGAGTGTAGTGCTCTTCACTTTCATTGTGAATAAAATTTATAAGGAATAAAACTAATTTTAAGAATTATATCGCGTTTAATTTTAACTTTTTTAATTCCCGATGTTTTGGGCACTTTACAGCACCCATGGTCACGGGAGCGGCGGGAGAACTGAGGTGTTTGACGACCTGATATCATAGTTAAAATAGAATAGAATAAACGCAGTAGTCGCTTGAATTTAATTTTACTAATTATGGGGTCCTTAGCAGATAGTAGCATTCAGCCATCTTCTCTATTAAAATTAGGATATTTTTAGTTTCAATAGCCTCACGATTCATCATTGGTAGGATTCGGTGTTCTATTGCAAGGATTTGTTGTCTATCAGATCCGATATAATGGTTGGGACGATACGAAACATGTTGACATACTTTAGACTTGCCGGAGCTTCGGTGCTTCACATCAACGATATGTTCTTTTACTCGGAACTTCTTCATCCAAGATGCGTAAAAAAACCCGTAACATTAGTTTTATTTCATGTGTAGTATTCATTATTATAGAACTGTATTTATGAAATTTTCAAGTCTACTCGAAGTAAAAAATATATCTACATCTATTTTATGGTGCCAGTTAATATTAAATAGGACCAATGATATGAATAAAATGTCTTAAATAAACATTATATTACTTTGTTAAAACTAAATTAACTTTAACTATGAATAAATGTAAAGAGTAAAATGTATATAATAATAATACATTTTGATTTCAAGACTATCTACCTTTCTTATGGATACATCGGAATCGGAAGACACACCCGATATAAAAAATAGTATGTGTTTCTAGACATATATATTCACGTGTTTCTATAGCATGTTACCAATCATCTACGTCTAATAGTATTTTAGAATGAAAAAAATATCTTTAATAGACATAGAAACATAGACACCGAGGTGACTGAAATTGATCGAATTTTTCTAAATTTAGCATGGAACAGCATTTAATACTGTTCCTAAATTCAAGCGCACGCGAGGGAAGCCGCGGGTAAAAAGCTAGTAGGATAATAATATAATAACCAAATAATAATAGGATAATAATATAACAAAAGAAATAATAATAGAATAATAATATAACAACCAAATAATAATAATAGAATGATAATATAACAACCAAATAATAATATAACAATCAAATAATAATAGGATAATAATATAACAACCAAATAATAATAGAATAATAATATAACAACCAAATAATAATAGAATAATAATATAACAGCCAAATAATAATAACAGTGGTTGCTAGCTAACTTGCCCACCAAGCGTGGCAACTGTGACTAAATCATTAGTATTAAAGGCAATGATGCTTGAATTATATAATTGCAATTAATCTTCATAGATTGCCTCATTGCCTTAAATTTTATCCAACTTTTATCAAACCAACCAAATGTAAAGATCATTTATAAGAGATAAGATCATTATATACATATATTGTTTTTATTCGAAATTTTCCCGGTAATGACTGCTGATATTTTACTTCCAGAATAATGTTGTTGGCTACTTCATGCAAGTTGAACAAACTCTTAATAATGCTGGGTATTCCTACGAAGATAAGCTTATAGTTGCTTGTCCCACACCGGAGCAAGTGTCTGTGTTTATATCCTCCGCCAGTTTAATCAGCCACAGTGAGCCAGTGTTGCCGTATGGTAAAAAGAGGAAGACAAGTACAGTTAAAAAACCAAACATTGGCAATATTCAAGAAAATTTAGAAGAAAAGGACAACGCCAAACCAGTTTCATAGATTTATGTTTGAGAATAAGATTACATATAAATTAAATTCTTATTGTTTGGATGTTTTTAATTCATACACATTTTTACTTGCAATCGTTGATTATAGCTTAATTAATTAAGATCTGGAATACCAAGATCTACATAGTAGCTACTTATAACAGTGAACTGGTCAACAAGAACATCGGTCATCACAACCAGCCGACGTGCATATCATCAGTGTAACCCGCTAGTTGGTTGTCTGCGAGCCTGGACTTTTTAAATCCATTGTGGATGAGATGAGCTATATCAAGTATCTTTATAGATTGCACACTTGAATTATTAACTTATACCCAATCACAGTAATGCAGCTCCCCATGTGTGGGCTTTGTTCGTTTGTTGGTGGTCAAAGGCTTATTATTTTAATGTAGTTACAAAATAAAACTTAAAAATTTTTTTTATCCGTGTCTTCGCTTTTTAAATTTAACTCGCTATTCATAAAAAACACATTCCGTTCTCCTCTGTGTATTGTTTTAGCAATAATAACAAAGAATAAAGGAATGGGGTATTAAAAAAATTAACCATTCGACGGTAGTACATATGTCTGCGCTTGTTATTACAAAACTAGCGATTACAAAAGACGCGGGGAAGTTACAGGGAAGGACGCATTCTACGCAGATGCAGTGACGATGATTGAGTGAGTAGTATATTATTAAGTGAGAAATTCTTTAAGTTGCTCCCTCTCTTTTTCACTAAATGACATTAGAAAGAGGCAGGTATAACGATAGTACTTAATTTAAATCAAGGAAATTATTTTTATTTCTATTGCTGTAATAAGTTAGGCAACGATAGTACCTCGTAGGATTCCTGTGTATAAAAGTTCATAAATAAAATTTGTAAAAATATCAGTTGGGTCAAATAGCAATAGTTTTGAAAGTAGGTAAGCCGGTTCGGTTCTGCTTATTCTCTTTTGATTATATAATAATAAAATCCAAAAATAAATTTATTTAACTTGCAAGGCGACAAGAGTAGATGGTTCAGCACTGCACTCAGTGGTAATCTATGAGGAAGATCTACGTTCAGTAGTGAACTTGTGACGGGATGCAGTGATAGTGATAACCTTATTTATTTATTTAACATTCTTATTAACTTTTAAATAATAATTGAAAGGACAAAATAAAACAAAGAGTTATTACAAAGGCATTTCGTTTTGTTACATCATGATATTTCTTCAAATAGACGTGTTGTAATCTATACATATAATAAATCTGTAGAAAAGTCGTGTCTGTAATTCTAATATATTCTTGAAAAAACAAGTCCAGGGGACTAAATAAAGGGTTCTGAAGGCAAATTAGTGGTTTTTAGAATTTTTGTCTGTCTGTCTTTCTGTCTGTCTATGTATTCCGGATTCACGCAAAAACTACTTAACCGATTTACATGAAATTTTGTATGTAGGTGGTCAGTAACCCGGGGCAACTTATAGGCTACTTTTTATCCGATTACGGAACTTTAAAAAAGGAAGGTTAAGTATTTTATTTCCTTTAGATGTTAATTTTCTGTTATATCTTAGTTATAGGCGGGATAACGGATGTTTTTCAAATAAATACCATATTTGTAAATCATGTTTAAAATTAATTTATAATCTTGTAAAAATAATTTGAAACTACACCGATTTCGTATTCAAAACAGCGCCATCTATCATTAAATGGAAAAAGTATATTTTGCCTTCAGTTACTAATAATGAAATAATATAAATAACTTACATTTATATGATTAAATTATTAGATTTTTAAAATTATTGAAAAATTCTAACGTTCAGTTTTTTAGTATTTTTGTTATTTTATTTTAAAAGTGTAATAATTTCAATAGATAATAGTGGCGTCTATCAAAAATATGAAAATTGGTAAGATATTTATTTCAGTCTAAAATATAAAATGAATCGCTGAATGAGTTGCTAAGCGCAAATCTCGAGAGCAGCAGCTGAACCGATTTCGCTAATTCCTTTTTTATAAAATTCCTTGAAATACGAAAATGATTCTTACGGAGAGAAAAATTTAAAAAATTGCCTGATAAAGTCTAAAAACAACACTTCTCTATATTCCCATACAAAAGGTTCGTAATAGTACTTAAAAGTCAATTTGAACTTTAATACCATACTATGAAGTTTAAGTGTTAATGGAGGGGAAGCAAAAACAATTATAGTGACGTCAGTATCGTATGAATATTAATGTCAATATTTGTGTAGGTATCATACAAAGACATTTAAGTAGTAGTAGTAATAGACCGGACATCAGCAGCAAAATTGTCGTCTGTAACTTATGTCCTATAGGATATCAATTTGTACTGTTAAAGATATTAGATGCAAGAAGTTGTAGGTTAAGCCTGAGTTAGAAAATAAGGTAAAAACTTAAAATAAGGTACCTGGGTCGAATATGGCCACCTTAAGGTTTGATACTCAGTTTTTCATATTTTCTAAGGTTTTTAAACAATCTTTTGCACATTATATTAATAATTATATATCTAGTTTTCATGTCGTAAGCAAAAATCTGGCAAATGTATTAAAAATTAAAAGTTATGTTCTCTTTTTTAAAAAAAACGGAAATTGGCCATATTTTCGCCCGTGTAGGTTAATATGTACATTAACATGGCCATATTTTCACTATTGCTATTTTAGCGGTCGAATATGGCCATTTTTGTACTTTGTATAAAAATGGCCATATTTACTATATAATATAGGCATAGTGTGTCAGTTAAACTTATAGGTTTAACTGAAACACTATCTCTATATTTGGATTTTTTGATAAGGAAACAATGAAAAAAATATTTTTATTCATTTTTTTTTATTCATAATAATGGTAATGGCACATTCAGAGTTCAAGATTAGAATGTCACTTACGGTAAGAAATGACATAATAATATAACAAAAAACAATCAAGTTTTCAAGAAAAAGAAGCTGCGCATTAAATCAAATAAAAACGTTAATATTAAATGAATGCACAATTAACAATATATTTTTTTTTTATAGGATAAGGGTGACAAACGAGCACACAGTCCACCTGATGGTAAGTGGTTGCTGCGGCCCATAGACATCTACATCTATCCTCTATTACAAATCAAAATGTAGATGCGTTGTCACCCGTGAGGACTAAGATGGAATGCCTCATTTCCAGTAAAAAGGGCCTCCGGCCACCTGCACTCACCAAGCGAAACGCAGAGGTAAACCTCTACTTCACGCTGGTTTTCTGTGAGGTCGTGGTACCTACCACCCCGGTTCGAGCCGGCCCATCCGTGCGACAGCAAAAGCTGCCGCGTGGCTCTACCACTGTTAAAAACAACTTTAAAAGTACGTAATTTTTTGAAATATATTGAGATCCATAATTATTTATAATTAATTAATAATAATATCTACTTGTTTAAATATTGCAGGTGAACCAAAAGGAAAAAGACTAAAACAAATTTAACAATTAAGTAACATTACAGCTAACAATACTAACAATAAGTAGGATTATTATTAAAGTAATAGTAAGTGGCATATTCTGAATTCTTCTTAAATAGAAGTAACTGGCAAAACATAATTATAAAGAAAAAACGTCAATTATGTTACATTATATAGCAATGCTTTTAGATCAAATAAAGAGTTTTAGACACAATCAACAATAAAAAGAATGACTTATGGCACATTTTGAGATTCAAGATTAATTTCAGTCAGTCATATTAGCTAATGTTTTTTTTTATATAAAAAAGAATATTAATGGAACAAAAGGCATACACATTTTTTAATTCAATCGTTATTACACTTAATGCATATAAACTGGTCTTTGTCTACTGCAGTTAGTCCTACGCATTCTTCATGGACGTAAGTTTCACAGATAAAACACGGTCTCATATCTGCTACCCTGTCTTCTCCACAAACGAAACAGTACCATGATTCAGTACATTTTTTTGACTTATGCTGTTTGTCAACTTGCTTTTTTTTGTGTTTTTGCGTTAATTCCTTCCTTTTTTCTGAACGTTTTGTAATACTGTTTGATGGTCCTAAAATATTTTTCTTTTCAGGGAAAATTGATTTTTTAAGTTCTTGAGCTAAATTATTGATCGTTTTTTTTTTGCACTTTTTTCAGGAGTTTGAACATATCATAGAAAGATTTTTTCGGTTCATTACAAACGGTAATATTTTGACTCGGTGTAATGGCAGAATTTCCAATCTGCTCTGTAGAAACGGAAAGAGAATTAAAGTTATTATCGCTTAAAGTCAATTGCTGAACAGGTGTATTAATTGCACTTATATTTGAAGCAGCCTCATGAAGGAGACTTTCACTAACATCAGTGTCAGTGTCCTTATTATCAACAATTGGCATGGGGTTATAAGTAGGAATACTTGGAGCATATGCTTCCTCTGGGATCCGATCTGGATTGAATGGGTAGATCCCTGTAGCCTCAAATCCAGCTTTGATGTTTGCTGGTGTTGCAGCTTTATCCCACACTTTACTAAATATGACTCCAAATCTTTGTTTGGTGATTTTTCTGTCTTCATGCAGAGACCAGTATCTAAGTATTTCCTCATCCCAGTAATATTCAAACGACCTAAATACGCTTTTATCCATGTGCTGAAGCTCGTGGGTCGTATTACTGGGCAAGCAGAAAAGCTTGATTTCATATTTTTCAGCTGTCTCCACAATAGAGTAATCCAAATGGCACTTTGCACCATCGAATATAAGAAGCACATTTCATGGTAATTTGAATTTTGAAAAGTGATGTATCCAATTCACAAAAGCGTCGGTGGTCATGCTTCCTTTGGGAGTCATCTGAGCTACAGCACCGGTAGGTAACGAATCGACCCATTCTCCTTTCATCCTTTTCCCCTTGAATAAAATCATGGGTGGCATCGCGTGCCCTAATGCATTACCACAAGACACTACAGTCACTGATTCTCCGTGTTCAGCTGCCACTATGTGTACTCTCTTTGTACCGCGTTCTGCTAGAACTTGTGGAGTTTTGTGTAAATTTAATTGACAACCTTTTTCATCAATATTATAAATTCGTTCTGGTTTCTTCATTAAGTCATATTTTTCCATTAAATCCTTTAATTTCGCAAAGTAATCAGACACTACTGCCTTATTAAGCTTTTGAGCTCTGGCGGGATTTAAATTTTAGGCTTTACGTTTACTGATATTAGGGTGCCGTCTTAAAAATCCCTTCAACCAATCTCGTCCAATCATAACTCCTTGACTTTTGGATAAAATGTTATGTTTATTACAGAACGTTTTAACACATGAACGTAATACACGCTGTGTTAGTGGGTCACCAACGCTGCAAAGTCAGATAATGCGGGATTTCAAATCGTTTTCTTGATCCGAATTTAACAATGGTTTTCTACCCAAGGTGGATGTAGTGTTTATGTTTTCTGCCAAATATCGTCTCAGAGTCCGCCTTGGTACATTTAACCTCTTTGCAGCTGTGTTCACTCTCATAACCCCTCTCTTTACAGCAGACATAGCGAACTTCATATCATCTTTCACCCAATTACCGCGAATGCCTTTGCATTTGTATCGCCCCATCACCTGAAGCAAAAATAAGCGGATAATTACCTTCCTAAGTACTTAATTATCAGTGCATCAAAATCTATATAGGAAATATGGCCAGTCAGTGGCCATATTTTCAGCCACGCCACTGCTTCTTTCAATCCCATGCTTGTAAAAAAACGCGTAAAATAATTCAATAAGATCTTACCTGGATGTCAAACTCCTTTACTAAAACGCGTGATAAGACGATATAAACTTAGTTAAACTAATAAAACACTGAAATATATAGCAAAACTCGCAAAAAAAAATTAAAGCAGCAACACAAGCGTCCGTTATTTCGTCTTTTTCGCTACTGGAATTAGCGCGGGAGGCGCAGCGGGTGCGCGTCTAGACATGAACCTCGGAACCGAACTTTCCCGAACATAGCCGACTCCGTTTGTCGTGCGGTTTTCTATGTAGTGGTGAGTGGCCATATTTTTCGGCTGGCCATATTCGACCCAGGTACCTTAACAATTTTTATTGATGTGGGTAGTGTCTATAAGTACTGCAGCTGATGACACGTGAAAAATTGTGAAACGGCTTTTAAGTTCAGTGTTTTCCTAAAATATTTTAGATTTGAAGTGTATTTTTGTAATAGAAACGAATTTAAAAACATAGAGGCGCTCTCTTATTGGATTGGTTTCTCGATGTGTCTTTAACGCTGATCGATCAATCATATGCTATTATTATAGCAGCTAATGGACCGAGTGACGTTATCCAAGATGCCACCAAGGTGGCAACCAAAGTGACTGCTGTTTGAATTGATTCTTAGTTATTGGAAATTAAATATTTTATTTCATGACACTAAAGGGGCGAAAAATATAATATGATATTTTTCGTGTGATGGCAGTCATGATAAATAGAGTTATACAATAAAACAATCATGTATAAAAAGCATTTCAAACTTAGTAATCTTTAACAACATTATCGATACGGTAACATTCCTAAAACGAAGTTATATTTATTAGCGTCACCTACTGGGGAATAGTTAAAATGTTGTCTTAATAAATGCTTAGCGTTGTTTTGCTATTTTTAGCTAGAGGGTGCCACACGCGCACTAGCGCAAAGTTTTTGTATATAAATGTTCTCAATGTCCGCTCTATAGTATACCTATATATTTAAATCTCTTTGGTATCATACTAAGAAATCAGAAATTTTAATTTTCATTGTGATATTTTAGTAACTATTAAAAGAATTTTAAGTATTTTATAATTTTTATTTTTTGACATAAGGTAATTGTTGACTTATCAACTTTCTTTTTTCTTTTTTATCTTACTATCTGACCCGGTGTCCCGAATAGCAAAATCAATAATTAAAAAAATAAAATCGATTGTTAGGCGGTACGAAGTTCGCCGGGTCAGCTAGTATTATTATAAATGAACACCAGTTGTTTTAAAATGACATAACTGAAAACTGTTTTGCTTTTGTTAGTTAGCCTTAGCTTACGATGGTAAGTGGATGTTGTGGTCCATAGACATCTACATTTATCCTTGTTGTAAAAACGGTCTCCAGTTCTCTACTCTCAGCATACGAAAAGCAACGGCCTTAAGCTGTTATTTTACGCTGGTACTCTGTGAGAGCGTGGTACTACCCCGGCCGAAGAGACTCATTCGATAGCCACAATATAGCTGGTGTGTGGCTCCACCACGTATAAAGCTTCATGAATAATTTGCTATTTATGTTTAATACTAATACCATATGAGTGTTTGTAAGAGAATCCACTGCCCTATTCCCTTAGGTATCGTAAGAGGCTACAGAGAGATAACAACTTCATAAGGTAGGAGATTGGTAGTAGCAGCCTGATAACAACTTTAAAAAATCTGGTAACGTATCTAGCAGCTTTGCCTGTAATGACGGGACAACCATGATAGCACTTGGCAACGTATAACGCACGCACATTGAGGTCAGGTGAAGGATTCTAGGGCTGAAGGAAGAGATAGACAAGTTAAATTGAAATATTATCTAGACACGGTAGTGTCAGCCTCGTCAAAATTCGGAAAGTATTAAAGATGTTATGTTAAATTTATTTAGCTAAGTCTGTTGTATGTTTATGAAGAGTTAGCTAATTAATATTAACATCTTTAATTTACTGGATTTTCTCAAAGTTAGTAGTAACGCCTAATTATATTATGACAAAGTTATTGGTGCAGTTATTTCTAAGTAGGTACTGTACTGGAAATGGAAACTAATCGCAACAAACTTTGTCGACATTTAATTCTTCATTTAAATTAGAAAGAAAAAGAAAATAGAAGTGTGACCGTGTAAAAGGGTAACACCTTATTTCACAAATTAATGTTATCCCTGAAATATTTTATCTATGCTAATAATTTAAAATTAAAAATTTTGTACAACCGACTTCTATATAAGTTATAAAGAATAACTCAAACACTATTGGTCAGACTTTAATCAAATTTATATGATACCACATGTGAAGCACCAGCTTTCAAATAGAAAAGGAATCATCAAAATCGGTTCAACCAGTAAAAAGTTATGAGGTAACACAAAAAAACATACAGTCGAATTAGGTACTGTCTCCTTTTTGAAGTCTGTAGAAAAGGGGCGAAGTTGGTATAAACGACATTTGGGATTGACGGTTTTGCCGATAAAAGATGGAAGTCTGAACGGGTGCCAAGCTTCATAGCAGTTTTGTAAATCATAGGATCTATAGGAATGCACTTACAATGTTCTTGGTAGTTGTTAAAAACAAAATGCTCATAGTTATTAACAAGTATGTTTACCTAGGATAAGTTAAGTCCAACCTCGACCGAGACGTCAATTGATGAATCCTACAGGTTATTTTAAAAATAAACAGAAATTAAAAAGAACAGAATTTATTTACACATTTTATTTACTTATCCTCCTATAAATAAATATATTGACCAAAGACAATGTGTTTTATAACAATAAAACAACAGACATTTGGATCAGTAATTTAATGTTTTTGATCTTAACTGATTTTAAATAACATTTCTAAAAGTTAGCTAAGATGATTTTAAATTACGCTCTGAGCCAATACATTCCTGCACGAATTCGAGTATAATCTGGTAATCCCTCAGTAGGTCCTACTGCAGCAACTGCAGGGCAACGATCATACAGATATTTAGAACAGACATCACGAACAGTTTGAGCTGTTACAGATTCAATGCGAGCATCAAGTTCATGAATTGGGATGCGACGGTTGTAGCAAAGCATTTGACGTCCAATGTCTTCACAAACTGGTGTAGTACCATCAAGCTGTAGCAGCATGTTGGTTTTCAACAGATTCTTAGCTCTTTCTACTTCACCTTCTGTCACTGAAGTGCACAGCTTCATCCATTCCTTTTGAATGTTGTATAACATATCCTCCAATTGTAGGGGTTCTGCTACAAAGTAGATACCCCATAGGCCGGTGTCCTTGTAACATGTGTTGAATGATTGAAAACTGTGACAAAGGTTTTCACAAGATGCTGCACGAGCCAAATAAGAAGCATTGTTCGCACCGCCACCTTGAGAACGATCCCAAGCTCCAATAAGAGTATTAGCCACCATAAGAGGAATGTTGTCGGCATCAGTCCAACCTGCACCTTCTACAGCAATAGCTACATGTGCAAGAGGCATGGAGTCATCTCTAACTCTTATTTCGGATCCAGTGTAACGGCATGGGGCCAATTCTGGGATGTCATAAGCAGTATTTTTCAGTCCACTGAAATGTTTAGTAGCAAGATCTACAAGTCTCTCATGCTCTACTCCACCAGCACCAGATAGGACTATTCTGCTAGGCTGATAATGTGTCTTGATGTATTGTTGCAGATCGGCTTTAGAAATTTTCTTGATGTTCTTGGTAGGACCAAGAATAGTCTGACCTAGGGGAGTGCCTTGAAAGGCTGTAGCATGCAAGTGATCAAACACTACTTCTTGTAAATTGCTTTCGACATCTTGCATTTCACGAAGAATGACACCGCGCTCTCGTTCGATTTCAGGTTCAGCGAGCGACGAATTTTGAATGATATCAGCAAGAATCTCGACAGCCACAGGTACATCATTTGCTAGACATTTAGCGTAGAACACTGTCTGTTCCCGAGATGTATAAGCGTTTAAGTGGGCTCCCATATTTTCAACAAGCAGTTCTAAATCCGTCTGGGATCTTTTACTCGTACCTTTAAATGCCATGTGTTCGAGAAAATGAGCGACACCATTATTTTTTGATGTCTCATACCTTGAACCAGCGTCAATCCACAAGCCTACAGTCGCTGTCGCACATCCGGAGTCTTCAGAAGCAACACGGATTCCATTATCGAGGACCGTCAGTTTTGTTGGAGGAATATTAACTAACGCCTGCTTGTAGCCGACGGCAGTTGCCAGAAGTCGGACATTATTACTGTGTTTTGAGAGTAACTTTAACCTTAATCCTGCTTTCAGCATTTTTTTATAAATTTATTACTTACTAAAATTTTCGCTCGCTGATTTACGTAATAAAATGAATGATCGAACTCGAATGTCAAACACCCTAAAGAAGAGAAGACCACAGAGTATAATATATAGCGTTTTTTTAACTGGCTTTACGGCTCTGGGTTCTAGCCCTTCTGAGCCTGAAGTTACAATGTAGAAGATACACACACAGTGTAGTGTTTGCATATATATAGTATAGAGTAAATATTGTTATTTGTTTATTTACTAATAATTTACCATGCACAAATTTATATATAAGTTACTGTCTCGAGCGCACCGCGTTAGTTACACGAGAGCCTCGGGCGAGAGTGGACGTGTTTAGTTAAGTGCGCGCCGAGCCTGTGTTACACGACAGTGATTAGGGAAGATAGCAGATAATACAAGTGGCGACGAGAAAAAAAAAGGTAAATACCTGTTTAGTATAAAGATATCAACAAAAATAGGTTAGCAATGTGCAACTATTAGCATTGCAATTGCAAATTGTAAACTAAATCCTAGAGTACCCGCGGAAAAAAACTTTGGATTATGAATTATGATTTATTGTTTTTAACCCTGTTATGATCATTTTAATAGTTTATATAAATTATATGTTCGCATATGACCACGCTTATGGTGTGCAAAATTTATTTTCTTTATGTAGCAATGATAAAATAATGATTTATTTTAACATATGTCTATTAGCACAACTTTTATTTAAAAATATTTTTGATGGAAAAATAGTAGATGTAACTAATCACTCCTCTCGATTCGAACCGAAATACAATGTCGTTAGCTAAATTTTAGTGGCATTTTACATGTAGGTGTGATATTTATCGCCTTTAATGATAATACTATTTTACCGCTGTCATGGCATATATGTCTTACAAAAAATCGTGGACACTTCACGACTTCTGTAAATTGCATGGTAGGTAACTAGTAATACTGTAAATGCGCATTATAGGTTTTGAATTCACCCAAAGCCTAAATGGCACAGCAATGGAAGTAGTTGGTATAACAAATAAACCGAAAGAGAAGGGCGAGTGTTATGGAATATATTACTGTCATGAAATTGAGTTTGGGTACCAAGATACCAACCATTAAATTGGTGTTGGGTACTAAGATACCATCATTAAATTGAGTTTGGGTATTAAGTTACCATCATTAAATTGAGTTTGGGTATTAAGATACCATCATTAAATTGAGTTTGGGTATTAAGATACCATCATTAAATCGAGTTAGGGTACTAAGATACCATCATTAAATTGAGTGTGGATACTAAGATACCATCATTAAATTGAGTTGGGTACTAAGATACCATCATTAAATTGAGTTGGGTACTAAGATACCATCATTAAATTGGAGTTGGGTATTAAGATACCACCATTAAATTGGAGTTTGGGTATTAAGATGCCACCATTAAATTGGAATTTGGGTACTAAGATACCACCATTAAATTGGACTTTGGGTACTAAGTTACTACCATTAAATTGTACTTTGGGTATTAAAATACCAGCATTAAATTGGAAATAAAAATATAAGAAACTGTTTCAGTTTGCCCCTAAAATAATAATAATAATGATACCGTTATCAGCTTTAATGTGATAGCACATCTATGGCTAAAAGGTGTGAAAAATGGAAAAGGTCTCTACTAATCTATCTGGACGCAGCTGAAGTTATATCAGCACTCAAGAAACGAGCTACGCTATTGCATTTTGGTGGCTCTGGGATACAAGAAATATTCTACAATTTACCGGTTGCCAATGTCGAATCATCACAAACCGTTGATGTATTTAAAGTAGCCAAAAAAAAAACTCGACGAGTATTTTCAACCTAAATGGAGCAAAGTTTATGAGCGGCATGTTTTTCGATTGCTAAAACATGAAAAAGGAGAAAAATTTGAGAAGTTTTTGATAATATTGCGTCAACAGACCGAAAAGTGTGCATTCGAAAAGCAAGATGATCACCTCATAGATCAAATTGCGGAAAAGTGTAATTCGAAATTGCGCAAGAACCTTATATCTTACAAAACGTGAGAAGAGTTAAAAAGCAAAAAAGTATATGCTTTTAATCAAATGTAAAGACCAGACAAGACATTATTAGTATATGGTAGTAACTCTCCTTTGGCAATAAAGGGTTCATTTGAAACTATACTCGAAGTCGATGGACGAATGGAACATACAACCATTTACGTGATTTCGGGGGATACTAGAGACCTGTTGCGTAAGAACACAGCAGTCCGTCTGGGTGTCTTAAAACTTGGTATCGGGATAAATCAAGTGGAGAGTACCGATCCCCATTAAAGAGAAGGTTGCAATCAAAATTAAGGAATCACTGTTTAGTGATATAGTTGAAGAAGTGCAAGGCCCGTCTAAATGGGTTTCACCAATGTTCCAATCATGAAAGAAAATTGTGAATTACGTTTGTGCGTAGATATGAGATGTATGAACGCCGCTATATTGCGAGAAAACCACCCCCTGCCTACTATGGACCATTTTTGCCTAAAATGAAGAAAGCTAAATATTTTAACAAATTAGACATAAAAAATGCCTTCCATCAAGTGGAAATTCACTCTGAATCCAGACACATAACGACTTTTATAACCCCCAAAAGATTATATAGATATAAAAGAATAATGCTTGGAATTACCTGCGCTTCCGAGATTTTTTCAGAAGATCATTGAAAGGATGCTGATAAACTGTGAAGGGGTCGTCAATTTTATTGATGATATCCTGGTATTTGGGAACAGTGAAGAAGAACATGACGCATGACTAAAGAAAGTTCTAGTAAAAAACAACGCCGTGTTGAATAGCAATAAATGCATATATAAAACGCAGGATGTGAATTTTATGGGACACAGGCTTACACATGAAGGAGTAAACCCTTCAACAAGTACATTGAGAGCATTATGAAATTTAGGGTCCCAAAGACCATAGAAGAACTCCAAAGTTTTTTAGGACTCTTAAACTACATAAACAAATGGATACCTAACTTGGCCGCCATGACAGAACTTCTGAAGCACCTGCTAAGACAGAAGATGAGCAAAAGGAAGAGCTTGGAAAAACAATGGTCTGGGGAACAAGATAAAGCATTCCAAAAACTCAAACGGATGCTCACGGAAATACAGATTTTAGGGTATTATGACGTCAGAGATGCAAGACAGGGATAGCAGATGCTAGCCCTGTCGGACTTGGTGCTGTCCTTGTACAAAATGATACAAATGGCCCTAGAATTATTGCCTATGGTAATCGAACTTTGACAGACTGCGAGCGCAGGTATAGCCAAACGGAAAAAGAGGCACTATAGTTCGGCCGTTCAGAGAATGCGTTCCTGACACCTATCAGTTAGTCACGACTAGTGATGGGCACAACATAACACTGAGTTCGTTACCGTTCCTCCAAAATGAACCGCCGCGTTATTTTTAAGATTATTTTCGTTTTAAATTGGCGGAATTGTTTAAAATTTATATTTTAGTAATTTAAGTGGAAACCAAAAAAAGGTAATGTTAATATAATAAAATTGTTTTATTTATTCTTTGTTACAAAGTTACAATCTGTATTTCTTTGCAATAAAGTACACTGAATTGAATGTGCGTACAGAATATTAATCAGACTCCGATTCGCTTGAGGAGGTGGTGTCTTCATCATCATCTTCGCCTACATGTATAATTATATTATTATCAATAACAGAATCAATCCTGATATCTCGGTCAAAATGTTCCACAATCAGGTTTTTAGTCTTCTTAACAACCTTTGCCCAATCATCTCTTGTGACTTCCCCGCAGGCTTCTTTTAAAAGGGTCATCATCTTTTTCGTGCTGAATGGCGGGGAAGTATTGTGGCGGGCGGCGTAACCTTTTATTTAAGCCCAGATTAGCTCAATCGCTTTATATTTTTTAACAGTTGTAGAGCCACGCGGCAGCTTTTGCTGTCGCACGGATGGATTTCTTCTTTTTTATTAGCTTGGGTAGGTGGTTTCTGTATTTGAACCGAGTGATAGGAGGCATTATCCATGAATATTACAGAAGGCTCTGGTAGGCTGGGCAAAAGCACGTTCTGGAACCACTCTTTAAATGTAGTGGCATTCATTTCCTCGTGGTAGTCATTTGTGGTTTTCGATTGAAATGCCAGTAACGCGTTCTCCACAAAGCCGTATTTTGCAAAACCTGCGTGGCATATTATCAGACGGGCCCCCTTACCCATTGGTACTTTCGACGTCGACGCTTGTGTATCATCCGTCCAAGAACGGGAAACCGTGTGATTGGCGTTTAGCCATGTCTCGTCAATAAACACGACATTATCCCAGTTATCAATATTTTTTGCTTCTTTAAAAAAAAACTTATCCGTTTTAAAATTATGTCGTATCGTTCTAATAAAAAATTTTTTGTCTGTTTTTTTATACGAAAAACCAATATCTTTTAAGATTTTGGTTAAAACAGTTTTACCCCCGCTAAACAGTCCAGCTTCTCTTAACGATGCCAAAAGTTTCTTCCTGTTGAGATATTCATTTCTGGAGTAGTAACCATATATATGTTTTCTGATTGCATCGGCGTCAAAGGTGTCAATATCTGTCACGGGTTTAGTTCTACGTTCCTTCTTCGGAGTACGTAAAATATTATCTTCCGTGCCAGTAGAGCCGAACTTTTCTTTCTTAATGTTTGTTATCGTTCGTTTGCTAACTCCAAGCGCCTGAGCAGAAACAGTCCATTAAACAAAAGGCGGGTAATCAAATAAAAACAGATCGAAAACACTTGAAGAACGTGGTCTATGTGCACGAAACGACAACAGACGACTGTTTTAGCGTCACAAAATGGCGGCCCATAACGCCATTTGGGGTTACCATTTTCAACCTAAATATAAAAATGCTACTTTCTTTCTCGCGTTCGGATTGGTCGTAGTTTTATTTTTATATTTAATAAAAGTTATCTTATAGTTCATTATTTTCAAATTCTTAAAAAGAAAAACAAAACGTATTATTTTATAAAGTATAACTGTATAAGAACAGACTACGATACTGTTATTACCTGTTATTGTTAGCACAGCACTACAAATATAAAGAGCTGACATAACCTTGTAATAGCGCAGTATAGATATAGAAAAATATTGTTTACCAAGTTATTTGACACTCAGTTTGGCACAAAATTATAACATTCATTGATTATTGATATAATAATGTTGTTTTAATGCTCATCAATTGTTAAAACGGTAAACAACCAGCAAAAATATTTTTATCGTAACTGCAACGCCATTACAAAGTTACGTCGTCAATTCAATCGCGACGTGTCAGGAACGCATTCTCTGAACGGCCGAACTATAGCATTGGTTTGGGGGGGTCGAACATTCAATATTTTTTTATTTGGAAAGCCTTTTGATTTAGTCACTGACTACAAGCCGCTAGAGATATTGTTCGGGTCTAAGTCAAAACCATGTGCGAGGATTGAACGATGGGTACTGAGGCTACAGTCTTATTCATTCAAGGTTGTATACAAGCCAGGAAAACAAATATAGCTGATCCCTTGTCACGATTATGTAACTATCCTGATAACCCACCAAAAGGAAAAGACCAGCATGTGTACCAAATAGTGGAAAATGCTAGACCAGTTGCTATACCAGTGAGTACCATTGTAGCATATTCAGAAAAAGACCAAGAGATTTACAAAGTGAAAAAAGGTGTCTATCAGAACGACTGGGACGATTCAATTAAGAGTTCCAAATTTTTTGAAAACGAGTTGTTTCCATGATAGCATTCTACTTCGTGGAAATAAAATTGTAATACCACAGCAACTCTGCAAGAGTGTATTAGATGCTGCATAGGAGGGTCATCCAGGTATCGTAGCGATGAAGGGACGCTTGAGATCAAAGGTATGGTGGCCCCGTATCTATAAAGACGTAGAACAATTAGTAAAGGCCTGTAAAGGTTGTACGTTAGTGGGTTTGCCAAACCCACCTGCACCAACGAAGAGACGAGAGTTGCCTGCAGCTCCACGGATAGATGTCACAATGGATCTAATGGGACCATTGCCAAGTAATGAGTATCTGTTAGTAGTGGTCGACTACTATAGTCGATACAAAAAGGTAAAAAATTACAAAAACATCACAAGCTTACAGATTATTAAAATGGTAAAAGAAATGTTCAGTAGACTTGGTTATCCTATTTCTATTACCGCAGACAATGGCAAGCAGTTCGTTAGTGAAGAGTTTCGATCTTTCTTCAAACAATGTAACATTAAGTTATTTAGTACTGTACCATATTGGCCTCAAATGATCGGCGAAGTTGAAAGACAAAACAGAGATATTTTGAAACGTCTTTGTATCAGCCAGATCGAGAGGAAGGATTTAAAATAATGTTTGTGGGAGTATCTTCTAATGTATAACAGCACCCCTCCTTACATTACAGTTACCGGGAGGTTACCGTCTGAATTGTTTTTTCAACGAAAAAGTAGGGATAAAATTCCATCAATAGGTGAAATAAATTACAGACAATCATTTAGATTCAGATATCAGGGATAGAGACAAAATACAAAAAGAAAAAGGAAAAGAGTATGTAAATAGGAAACGCAGAGCAACTCACTCAGATATAATATAGGGAGATAAGGTTTACGTAAAAACAGTGAAAAAATCGAATAATCTTACAACAAATTTTAAACCGACGCCACACGTCGTAGAGAGTGCACGAGACGGTGACTGCACAGTACGCAATAGTGAAACGAACCAAAGGTTTAGGAGAAATGTGATACATTTGAAGAAAGTAGGAGGCGATTGGTCGGCTATTCCACCCGATCAGAATGAAAAAGAACAAAATCTAGAACAGGATAAAGAAGACGAAAATATGTAATAATTAATACAGACAATACTAGCTGCTTTGTGATTGTTATGAGTTATAATAAAAAAAAAAGAAATAAAATCATGATAAGAAAGAGATGTAGTGTTTGCATAATTAACATAATTAACGCACTTTGAGAAAGTAGTTTGTTCAGAATCGTTTACTGAATCGATTTCTATCATTTTTAATATAGGTAATTTTTTTATCCAAAAATAATTGAAACTACGTAATTTACAGTCACACTAAACCTGTAAAGTTAATACACACGGAAATGGACTGTAACTCAAGGCAATAAGACTTAAAAGTGCAGTTTTTATTTGTATTAATACAAATTCCGTCATTTAATACAAAATAAAGAAAATTGAACCTTATTTCAAGTATTTTAAAGTCTTTACAAATGCAGAGTTTGGAGTACGTTATAAAGGTCGCGGCGGCCGGGCCATTGACCTCCCAGATCACCTGATTACGTACGTATTAAATATTAATACGTATTAAATCATTAGTTTATCTTAGTGAGACAAATTAATTCTATGAGTGAACGATTTTAGAATAGTGAAAAATGACACTGAATTTTTTTCTAAATTATTTTCTTTCTTTTTCTTTTTTTAAAACGTAACCTCCACACTAGGATTTTCTCTTGTATTGTGGGGGCAGTGTACAATCAAAAATTTCACAAGGACAAACATCCAGACCCAAAACAATTATTTGTAGGCCATACAAATATTGTTCCGTGCGGGATTCGAACCCGCGGTCCTTAGCGCTGCAATTCAATTGCTAAGCCATTGCGCCACGGAGCCGTGATGGACATTTTGAAAATGTATTAAAATACAACGTTGCATGAGAGTTTAGGCTATCAGTAAGTTAAATATTTGATTCTTAAAATTATTGTAATCTTGATTCACATCTTTTAAACACGAGCGACGAACGTGAACGCGAGCGAATAGGTGGTACCTACTGTGATAGAAAGAGCCTCAAAAACGTGAGCAACTGCGTGCGTTCGTGGATTTATACTGTGACCACAACATTGTTCCGGAATTAGTATAACTAATTTAATAAATAATCAATGCATAAACATGTTTAATTAAAAAGTCAGTGTATGTATAATCATTATAACATAATATACTAATTGGGGTGTCTGAGGGTGTGCGTTAATTACGTTACATATTGTATATAGTATAGAGTAAATATTGTTATTTACTAATAATTTACCATGCACAAATTTATATATAAGTCACTGTCTCGAGCGCACCGCGTGACATTCCGCCTGTGGCACCGCTCTCGAGCGGTCGTGTCCAAGTAGTCCGCGCTCTCGTCCCCGTACGGTAGGGCTATCTCGCTCTCGCGACTCCGCTGTCCTGCTCGCGCTGTACAGCGTCGACGCTTTGGTGAGTCATTTTCGCTATCAGTTCTTGCCCCCCTGTCCTCGGGCGGGGAGGTTTGACTGACCTCCGCTTGTTAATGTTATTTTTATTGTTATTGCTTTATTGTTGATTTTTGTTATTTCTTTGTTTTACTTGTATTGTAATACATGTATATTGTCCCGTAGTACGTCTCGTGTTCAAGTCCCTGTTCTTCTGAGAACAGGGACCCGTCCCGTCCTTACTGTTTCGTAGAATACTGCTCCCTAACATGTCCACTGTTAGCCAAATAAAGTCTTTAGTAGCCGCCCTAAACCAAACTCTTGGTCTGGGCCTAAACCTCGATGAGACGGCCCTCGCCGCCATCGCCGCCCATGTTACTCCCCCTGCCCCTCAGGTACTCCAACCGCCGCCCGTAATCGCGGCATACCTAGAGACTAAGAACTCTTTTGTCCCCTTAGAGATGGAGTACGCATGCTCCGAGTCCTCTGCGTCGGCCTCCCGGAAGAGGCCCGCTACCAATTCTGGCACCGGTTCATCGGAGTCCTGTGACTCCGACGGATCCGGGGATTCTTCATTCACCACGGTGAACTCTAAGCGCAGCGGTAAACGCGCCGCGAAAAACCGCACCCTCCCTGTCTCAGCGGCCCCTGCCGCACCTACAACCTCCGCAGCTCGGCCCCACTTATGTCACTAGACATACCCGCTCAGACTAAGCCAGCCTCTCGCTGTGCTCCAGTCCTTGCCAAGAAGCAAGTCCCGCCCCCTGTCTTCCTAAGAGACAAGGCAAGATTCACCAAACTGTCTAAAACCTGCTACGACGCAGGCATTAAATATGACCACGCAATCAACCTCGGGGAGACTATTAAAATCATCCCCAATTCTATCGATGACTTCCGTCAACTCACCAGGCTATTCACAGCCGAACGAGTTTCTTATCATACGTACGCTCTTCCGGAAGAGCGTAAAGTCAGGGCCGTCATCCGAGGCGTCCCCTTCGAATTTTCCAACGAGGAAATCCTTGAGGACCTTAAGTCCCAAGGTTTCCTCGTAGAAGCCGTGCACAAAATGCACAGTAGAACGGGCCAGAGGTTCTCTCTTGCCCTAGTCATTTTAACCAACGTGCCGGAGGCAAAACCCATCTTCCGGCAGGTACGCACAGTATGTGGCCTGTCGAGAGTGAGGGTTGAGCCCCCACATAGGCGCGGGTTCCCGGCACAGTGCCACCGCTGCCAGCTATATAGTCATGCGGCGGCCAAATGCTCTGCCCCACCCAGGTGCGTTAAGTGCCTTGAACCCCATAACACTAAAGAGTGTCCTCGGCCAAAAGACGCCGAATCCCCACCCGCGTGCGTCCTGTGTAACCAAACAGGCCACCCGGCAAACTACTGAGGCTGCCCTTGCGCACCTCATCCTCGCCCCAGTAGGCAAGCTCCACCGCCGGTCAATGACCGCTCATTCCCGGCTCTTTACCAACGGTTGCCCCGTCAGGGCCTTTCTCAGCCCATCCAGGGCTTATCTCGGCCCTCTCAGGGTCCCCCTAGGCCCCCTCACGGCATTATTCGGCCCCCTCCGGGCTTCTCTCAGCCTATGCAGCCTCCAGTCTTTCCCTGGGGCCCCAAAAAGGCAGACCCACCGCGGACATCCTCCGCCCCACATCAATCACAGCCCTCAATGGCTGATGACCTAAAAACGGTGTATTCCGCTATTAGGAACATCGACGTTGGGGAAATCGCTGTGTTAGCACGCAAATTGCGCGCTGCGAGGTCCCCTCACGACCGTCTCCTTGCTCTTGCAGAGCATCATAATCTATTGTGCTCGTTGTAAGTTAAGTTAACTTAATTAACTTAACTTACGATGACAGAGCAGTTTGCTCTTCCAAAGTCTTACGGTCGTATCAAACCTAAGGATTTATCGCTTGTATCCATTCATATTCGCGGTTTGCGAAATAACCTCCCAGAACTTAAGCTCTTTCTTCGAAATCGTGAAGCCGATTTTCTCCTCCTACAGGAAACTAATCTCAAAACTAAGGACACTAAAGGCCTTTCTATTAAAAACTATTCTCTTCTTGATGATGACAGGCACGACCGCCGAGGTGACGGTACGGCCATTTATTACAAGAAGACACTCCACTGCTCTCCCATTTCTACTCCGCAGCTTACCAATATGGAAGCCACGGTATGCAGACTAGCTATGACTGGACATCAGTCCATCCTCATATCCTCCTGTTAGATCCCTTCAGGAACCCATCCCCTCAAAAAAGATTTTGAGGCTATTTTATCTTTAGGCAATTCAGTCATTATGTTTGGAGATTTTAACTCCAAACATACTGAATGGACATGCCGTACTACCTCCGCTAGTGGCAAGATACTGCTCGATATCACGCAGTCTCTTGACCTTACCGTTCACAGTCCCCTCGGTGCTACTCACTATCCCGATGTCACCGACCACGCTCCCGACGTGGTAGATTTTGCACGATTCAAAAGTGTTTCCCTCAACCTCAGGGCGACCGGTCTCCCTCATTCTTGGCCATCAGCCACCCCCCTCAACACCCTCTACTAAAACCTTCACAAATTGGAAGGGCTTCAATGAGTCCCTAGCGAATGCTCTGGACTGACAGGACTCTCCCATCTCCCTATCGTCGGACTTAGACAGTCCCGAAAAAATCGACACCGCGGTCGATTCACTCTCCACCCTTATTAAAACCTCCCTTAAGGAGAATGAAAAGGTAGTCCCGGTTGCTAATAATAGTGGGCTTCCCCTACATATTAGCAACCTATTAAAAGCCAAGAAAGCTGCTTTCCGGAGAGCAGCAAAATATCCCACGCCCGAATATAGGCACACGGCCAATCGGCTTCAACGAGAACTCCGTTTCCGCCTCTCTGAATTTCGAGACCTCGAAAAGAGTAAACTCATGGAGAATATCTCTTCCTCTCATACAGCGTACTATCGGATGGCAAGAGCCCTCCGCATAGACGCTATCACCCACAAAACCCCTCTCTCCCGTCCCGACGGTACGGTAGCCTTCGAGGACGAGGAAAAGGCTGAGTGCTTTGCAGACAGCATTGCCGCTCAATGCTCTCCTAGCTCTCAACCCGTTGACCTTTCACACATCCAGGCAGTGGAAGGTGAGGTCCGCCGCCGGAACTCACCCCCTACAGCCTCCGAACCTATCTCTGTGTCCAATGATGAGATTTCATCCCTCATCAAAGGACTTAAGCCCAAAAAGGCTCCGGGCGCGGATGGCATCTCCAAACAATCCCTAAAACACTTTCCTGAGCAGGTGTTAACCTTTTTATCTATTATCTTCAACGCCTGCTTCAACCTTAGTTACATTCCCACTACGTGGAAAGAGGCAACTGTGATTGGTATTCCCACCCAGGCAAGCCTCTCAACCTCCCCTCCAGTCATCGCCCCATTAGCCTCCTCAAGGCCATGGGCAAGCTCTTCGAAAGAGTCATCCAAACTCGCATGTGGTGCCATCTGTTTCCCACAGACGGTGACCCTCTTATCATTCCCCATCAATTCGGTTTCCGAGCGAAACACTCATGTCCCCAACAAGTTCACCGTATTGTGGAATATATCCTCAGCGGTTTTTATCCTCGTCGTCATAAGACCATCGTGGTCTTTTTCGACATAGCTAAAGCCTTTGATAGAGTCTGGCATACAGGCCTTATCTACAAACTGTACAAAATAGGTCTCCCCGATCGTCTAGTACGTCTCGTGGCCTCTTATCTAAAGCATCGTACCTTTCATTTTAGACACGAAGGTACGCTATCTTCACAGCGCCCCATCAAAGCTGGTGTCCCTCAGAGCTCAGTACTTGCTCCTCTGCTGTACATCCTGTTCACCAACGACATTCCCATCCCGTCGAAAGGTGTTCAGCTCACCCTCTTCGCAGACGACACTGCTCTCTACTGTAAAGATATCTCGCTACCTTTCATACGTAACAAGGTCCAAAAGTCAGTTGATGACCTAGGAGCTTGGTTCAAAAAATGGCGCATCGATGTGAACCCGGAGAAGAGCTTCGCCGTTCACTTCGATTATAAACGACGCCGCCTCAAAAACACTCCACCAATACGTATGCTAAGGACCCTGTCGCCTGGCATACGTCTGCCAAATGTTTAAGTGTCACTCTGGACACAAGGCTCACCTTCAGGCCCCACGTCAAAAGAGTAACCCGTCACGCACGTTTTTACCTGAGTAGGCTTAACAATATGTTGGGCCGACACGGTAATATGTCCCTCAGAAACAAGCGTACTCTTTATAAGGTATGTATACGACCAGTCATGTCTTACGCGGGTCCAATTTTTGCCCACGCTAGGAGGATCCGTCTTGTCAGACCACTTAACACGCTGCTGCAAAAAATGTAGATACTCCAGAGACCATCGGTGTCAAAAGCTCTGAGTCATCTGTTGCAGCAGGTTAAATCTGCTCAACCGCGAAGAGGTTATTTCCCTGAAGGGGTACTCGGGCAGGGCGTTAAGAGGCTGGCCAATCAGGAGGTGGCCCTGGGTTAGAACCTCCAAATCATTCGGATCGGACGAGAGGGGACAGAGGAGCCGAGAGTTGAGTACCGCCTCAATTTTACAGAATACAGTGGCAAGCTCCTCAAAAATCTCAAAATAGTTTCGCCAATATCGCGACGGAGATGCGTTTTTGCAACCTTAACCACCGCCTCAAAAATACCGCCCCAGTGTGGGCAAGCCGGAGGGTCGAATTTCCACTGGATGCCCTTCTTGGACATCGCAGTACCTAAATATTTTTTTTTATAGGATAAGGTGACAAACGAGCACACAGTCCACCTGATGGTAAGTGGTTGCTGCGGCCCATAGACATCTACATCTATCCTCGTTTGCGAATCAAAATGCAGATGCGTTGTCACCCGTGAGGACTAAGATGGAATGCCTCATTTCCAGTAAAAAGGGCCTCCGGCCACCTGCACTCACCAAGCGAAACGCAGAGGTAAACCTCTACTTCACGCTGGTATTCTGTGAGGTCGTGGTACCCCGGTTCGAGCCGGCCCATCCGTGCGACAGCAAAAGCTGCCGCGTGGCTCTACCACTGTTAATCCTGTTAAATAAGTCCTGTTGCTGGACAGAAATTCGACGACCTCTTTCAAATATCTATCCGTGCCCTTATAATTCGTTCCGCAATCAGACCGGATCAGGTCCGGCAAACCGCGACCCGATACGAAGCGGCCCAGCGTGGCCACAAAGGCTTCAGTGCTGAGGGCACTTACAAGTTCTAAGTGAACGGCCTTAGTGGAGAGGCACACGAAAACGCACAGATAGGCCTTATGTGAACGCGCGTTACGAAGGTTGGAAGACTTGACGAGGAAGGGGCCAGCAAAGTCGGTTCCAACTCCAGCAAATGGTCGGATGGCCCTGACGCGGTCGGGTGGTAAGTCACCCATCATAGGCTGCGATATGGTGGCCTTCAGTTTATAACAAGGTATGCACTTGAAGAGGATGCTCCGAATGGTGCGTCGGGCAGCCAAAATCCAAAACTTCCGCTGCAAAATAGTCGAAAAAGCGTTACACCCAGAGTGGGCATTCTTAACATGATGGTGAGTTACCAGCAACTGAACAAAGACGCCGTTCTTAGGGAGCAGTAACGGGTGTCGAGCCCCGTACGGCAGTTGAGAATTTTTCAAACGTCCGCCAAAACGTACATCAAAGCTTCGCGACGCTCGCTAGGGGACAAAACGGAATCAGATATTCGGTTGGACGGGTCTCTCGAATTGCGGACAAATCGACGCAACCAAGCAGTCACTCCCAAGAGCTTATCGAGAAAGCTGTAGCGTTCTAGCAGGGCGAAATCTCGAGTGGGCTTATCCTTGCCCACTCCTACTCGGGCTCGTAGGCCATTCAATAGGTTCGGAATATTTATTCTGGGGCCAGAATGACTGAGACTCAGTCAACCAACTGGAACCCCACCACAGCGGGTGGTCAACCACCGAGGGGGCTACACAGCCGCGAGAAGCGCAGTCTGCGGGATTCAACTCCCCTGGGACTTGTCTTCAGTTTAGAGACGTTCCAGATTTCTGGATTTGAGACACGCGGTTCGCCACAAAGACCTCAAGATTGTGAGGTGCAGCTCTGAGCCAACAAAGTACTATCTCACTGTCCGACCAAGCGTAGACGTCCGTAAAGTCGATTACAGACTTCACAGACGAGTGAATGTGGTTGCGGAATCGCGTGAGGAGAGCGGCTCCGGACAGTTCCAATTTAGGGATAGTTAAGCGGGACCTAATGGGAGCAACCTTGCTTTTAGCAAGTACAAGATGGACGGGAGTATGGCCAGAAGAGCACAGTCGGCAAATATACGACAGCAGAATAGCCCTTCTCAGAGGCGTCGCAGAATCCATGTAGGGTAGCCCTGCATTTCCCTGGAGGGAGGAAGCACCTTGGCATGGAGACCCGGTTGATGTCCGGAAGGGAGGACACAATGGAGAGCCACTCTCGCAAGAGAGCACCGCTAATAGGCTCGTCCCAACCCAACCCGGATATCCAGAGCTTTTGAAGAAAGCACTTAACCAAAAAAATTACTGGAGTGATCCATCCATTAGGATCGAAGGTGCGGGCTACTGTAGATAGCACGGAGCGCTTGGTCCATGCTTTAGGAGGGGTATCGAGTTTGACTCGATATGTGAAAGTATCCTGAACAGGCTGATATAGAATGCCCAGCACAGTCAACAAATTAGGATTTCAGGGTGCTCGCTAGATGAGGGTCTTGTTGATCCTCTCCTGGGAGGTCCTTCACAATATCAGGGGAGTTCGATAACCATTTGCGCAACTCATAACCTCCGGACTTCAGGATGGCAATCAATTCGTCTCGCAATACAAGAACCTCCTCGACGGTGGAGGCGCCCGTGCAAATGTCGTCCATGTAGACCGAAGTCTCCAAAATAGAAGCTCCCCGAGCGTATTTTACACGCTCTCTCTCAGCGAGTTCAAGGAAGGTTCGCATGGCAATGTACGGGCTGGACCGGAGTCCATAGGTGGTGGTGTTCAACTCAAACACCTGTATCGGATCGCTGGGCTTTTCGCTCCACAATATCAGCTGATATCGACGGTCATCACAATGGACCACTGATTTTCGAAACATCATCCGAATGTCGGCTACAAAAACCACTTGGTGCAGACGGAAGTGGGTCAAAATGTCGGATATGTCCTTGATCAATTTAGGACCAGAGTGGAGACACTGGTTCAGGGACACACCATTTGACGAGGGGGCGGAGCCGTCAAAAACTACCCGAATCTTACTCCCCGGGGTCCTCAAGACCGCATGGTGAGGGAGGAAGTAGTGCTCCTGTGACCGCCAGTCGAAGTTGGACGGTGACATGTGACCCAGCTCTTTATACTCGCGCATGAACTCGACATATTTGTCGCGAAAGGCTGGGTCGTGCCGCATACGGCGCTCCATGGAAAGCAACCTCTTTTCGGCCAGGGTACGAGATTGGCCCAAATGGGGCCGGGAGTCAAGAAAGGGTAAGCGAGTGACAAATCGACCGTCGACACGACGGCCGGTATTGTTCTGGTAGAACAAGTCGCACTCACGGTCCAGAGGGTTGACTCGAGCCGCGTGTGGACGCTCCTCAATTTCCCAGAACCGCTGGACGACGTCCGAAAGGGACACGCCCATAACAGAGAGCGGGTCGGCAGTTTGAGGGGATGGAGACCACAGAACCGGTCCAAAGAAGCTGTGTCCAAATACACTAGACATGGCTGACAAGCCATCGGGCTGTAGGGCTCGTATCTCGCCTAACAAGATGAAACCCAGCGCGTCGGCCCCCAGCAACAAATCTATAGGCCCAGGTTGGGACCACTGAGGGTCTGCCGGTCTTAAACCCAACGCACAACGAACCGCGCTGTCATTTATACAGACGTTAGGGAGAAAACCTACAATGTCATCGAGGACATTTACTTTAACTAGAATGTGAAGGTGTTCGCTGGCAGAGCCAAACACCAACTCCGCTTGTCCCCTAGGAGCAGGAGGCTCTGCACCTCCGATACCTACCATTGGACGTGATTCAGAGCTCCAGGGGAGCCCTAGTCTTCCCACCAGCCAAGTGGAGGCCACACAGCGTTGTGAACCCGAATCCAATAGAGCGCGAACCGTTAAACAGTCGCCACTTGGGTTGTACACCTTCACTGAGGCCGTCGGCAATAGAACAGTTTGACAAGTGGACTGTTGACGGCTCAAAGGCTCAGTGGAGGCGGCCGTGGTGGGAGCTACTTACTACTACTAGCAGCTTCCTAGCTGGAGCTGCCTCCATCGGATCGGCACTCGAACCGGGGTCCCGAAAGCGGCATTCTGGCGGCATCTCAACGACCCGTGGTTGCTAATCACCAAATGGGCCGACCTGGGGAGCTTCGGGGAACCTCGGCCTTGAGGCCCGGGACAGTTTTGAGGTCGCAGGAACCTAGTAGTACCGGTACCGACCAAAGGGGGGCGGGTGGTACTCCAGTCGCGCCCGCTCAGCTAACGGGGGTCAGACGGGTCTAGCTGACTGCTGAGTGACCGTGAAGTTCCTCTCAACACGCTGAGGGGGTGACGACCCCCCCACCCCTGGGGGAACGACCCCCCGACATGTCGGGGCAGGGACCCCCTTCAAAACGAGGGGCACGGTGGTCGGCAGTCAAGCGTCGAGCGTCGCCCGACAGGGGGCGTGGCTGAGCGCCCCTGCCCGTGGGAGTTGAGGGCCCGGCAGCGCCCCGAGAGGACGCGCCGTTCGCACCCAGGCACAAAAACGCATGGTGGTTGCCTTGGCAGTGCGGACATGGCCGCTGGTGCGGACAGTCTCGTTGGAGATGTCTTTCCAAGCACGAGTAGCACCAGCGGCGCTCCTTGGCGATGGTTCGCCTCGCCGGGACCGGCTTACCCAGCAACTTCTGGCACGACGTCACCCGGTGATCGGATGCTCGACAATAAGAGCAGGGGAGCGCCTCCCTGGCCGCTAGGCCGCTATAGGATGGTAGGGGACGGCGCCCTCCCGCAGAAGCTCCGCTCGGCCTTAGAGGGGGTTGGCGAAGACTTGCCCGGCGGATTCCGCCTCTGCCTGGGCACGGCTCGGTTTGCAACCCGTAGGTCGTCGACGGTGCCCGCGGCGTTCTCAACCTGCCGGCACTGCTCCTCCAAGAACCGCAACAGGTCTCTGAAGGGCGAAATATAGGAGGCGCCGTCCCCGCCGTACCTCTCCTCAAAATGGATCCGAAGATCGAGAGGCAGGCGGGACAGCACGATGTGGAGCAACAAAAAGGGCCATTCGTCCACCGGTAAATCCAGCCGCCTCAACGCATTACAGGCCACCACGATTTACGATGTCCGGACGTAGTCTGGCCCGGTCCCTAAGCAGCGGGAGGTTTAGCAGCTGCCTAACGTATTCGTCCGCAATTCGCCGGATGTTGGCGTACCTTCCGGCGAGGTGATCCCGAGCAGTCCTGGTAGGCATCGTCCGACAATTTTAAGTGGCCGACGACGCCCCTCCAGTGAGGCCAGGAGGTACGCCATCTTCTGGCTTGGTGTCAAGTCCCTCCGGGCGTCCACTAGGCTATCAAAAAGACCAACAAAGGTCAGCCAGTCGGAGAGGACCCCGAAGAACCTTGGCAGGTCCAGAGTTGGGAGTCGTCCCAACAGCTCCGGCTGAGTAGGCTGCTTCCGAAGGGACTCGGGCAGGCCACTCAGCCGAGCTTCATGCGCTTCATTGGCATACTTGGCCCCCGCCTCGATCAATTCGTCCGTGAGCGAAAAGAATTGCTCGTAGTCCACGAGGCAGGAGTTTAGGACTCCCTTTCCCGCATCCGAGGCCTCGAGCTCGGTGTAAGCCTCCTCCACTACGGCCCTTCGGGCCGTGACCTGCTCGAGCCGCTTCTCTAAACTATGGACCCGATCGGGTCGCCCTATCAAGTTATGGGCGTTCGCGGCCCAGCGTAGATGCACCTGCAGGCGAAGCGCCGGTGGCTTGTACGATGGCATCACCACTAAGTACAAATACTATTAAATTAAATTAAATACAAATTACACTACACGGCCAACTGAATACAAATTACTATTAACTAAAGTTAAAGACAAATTACACTACACGGCAAGTACACACTACAGTCGGTCAGCAAAGATGCCTCGCTCAAGCAACCGACCCTTCGCTAATTTAATCCGCCTACCCAAAATACCTGACGCGAAGGTACCTAACCCTAAACTACACTACTGCTTGCGGAGCCTAACAAACTAACAAACGCTAACAAACTAAAGAAACAAAAAAAGAAAGAAAAAAAATGTATATTTATATTACGGCCGGGCGATTGGAGAAACAATCAACCACGCTCTGCTACCAGAAAATGTTACGGCCCCCAGTTGCCCAGCCAGAAGTCGACTGTATTAGGGCCCATGAGTAACACCTTCGACGGGCAACCGAGGGTTCGGGCCCAGTGGCCTATGGATATTAATTATGTGATGGCTGGAAAGCATACACAAAGCTTACTGAATTCCGGAGGTAGAGTCGACCTCAAGGTACCGTCGAGGGCAAGTAGGTGATATGTAAGTGTAAAGGTGTAAGGGTAAAAGGTGTGTGTAAGTGTGTGTGTAAAATGTGACCTGACTTCCCCGATGTAATCGGTCAGCAAATCCTCGTGCTGCACTGCAACACAACTTCGATCACTCCAATGGGCGTTCACTTTATCTGAACTTAAGTCTGACGTCACTTAGCACAAAATTATTTATCGAAGAAGAACGCGACCTTCTCTCGGGTCACAAAGTTTTAGCGTCCCACACGACAAAGCAAAAATTATTTCGTACGATATTAAAATACCACACAAGCCACTTGTCGACGCAAATTAATGGCAATCGAAGTTAAATTAATCACTCAAACTTAAAAATCAGCCTCGTTGTCACGTAAAACGAACGAAAATAGACAACACAATGAGAGGCACTTAACGCGACGTTACAATTCAATATTAACTTCCAAACACAATTAACCGAACCGGCGTCCGCGCAGACAATCTATTTTTCTAGACGTATATCCGACCGGCCGTCGCGCGACAATTCTTTTCTAGACTCATCTCGACCGCCGTGCCCTCAAATGGAATGCGAGTGGGAGAGGGGGCCGGCGGTGACCTTGGTACCATCGGATGCACGCGCCGAGTCGCGAGTTTTGAATGCAAGTTTTAATTTTTAATATTAGGCCTAAACATTCACTAAGGATATTAATAATTTTGCAGTCCCAATATAAATTTATTCCCTTGATATAATAAATTGGTCACATTTAAACACATTTAACAAATTTACGTCTTGTAAAAACATAGTCATCATCAGGCAACCTTTCTACACTTGGCTATGGCTCTTGAGTCTGGGGGAAAATAACGAGAAGATATAATAATCTAATACTTTAAATAAATAAACACTGGACGAACCTGCAATAAAAGTATTGTCGAAAGGCTTGCATTTTGCAATAACACCGCAAAAAATCCCGTACGAGGAAAATATCTGTAGTGTTGAGGATTGTCTGTTTAAGAATAATATTGGTAAGGAAGATTTAGAGGCCATACGTCAAATCATTTCTTCCTTGTTACGTCGAAGTTCAGCGCCGAAACTAAATGTCCCCAAAGACGAAATTAAAGCGTTGTACAACTTACACAACAGACCAGAGCTCACGATTCTCCCCGCGAATAAAGGAAATGCTACGGTAATAATGTCGCCAGAGTATAATTTCAAAATACAACAACTTTTATCGGACGTAAGTGCATACAAAAAGGTCAAAATAGACCCTACAACTAATACACTTAAAACAACTTTTTTTTTTTCATTTATTTATAACATTTTAATAGGTACAAGGGTTACATCTATTTAACTTGCAAAAACTGTGAGGTTTGTCCGCAAGTTACAGTCTCACATATAATACAAGGTAATAAATAATACAATCATATAATCTATGGCTGCTTACAAACATTGACAATAATATTAAATAGGTACTTGTAATTGGTATATATAGTAATTGGTAGGTATACATGTTTTAACTCATGAATTACGACCCAACGTTAATTGCAAATCACCGCGGTGACCGGGCCGTATTACCTGAGAACCGGTTTCGACGAGTCCACGAGTGTGGGCGAGACAATTAGATCGTTCTTAGAGAGCGCTCGGATTATTTAGCAGAAGCTGTATACAGGTTGCTGCAAAAAGTGTGAGTTGATATGATTTTTTTGTTTAATTTATAATTATTTAAACTTTTTCATTGCTTATTTATTCATATTTTAGCATTTACATAGATATACAATTCACTCACCAAAATATAAACAAATAAACATGTTTATTATTTAAATATATAAGAAAGATATGTGCATATACACCTGTGCATATGTACTTATGTGCCTATTATATGGTATATGTAATATGCAGTGGCGTAGCGTGCCTTCGAGGGGCCCTGTATCAAAATTTGTTGGGGGGCCCCAATGAAGAGTAAAGATTTCATAAAAGGAACAAAAACGCTTGCATTGAATTCAAATTATTATATATTGATTTTAAGTTATTCATCATCATCGTTACAGCCCTTCATAAGTCCAAGGAATGAAAAAACGAATAAAGGAATAAAAAACATATACATAAAAATGGTCTTCAGTTCTCTATGTACACATAAATTATCGTCAATTATCACGACAACGGCAAAAGTACTAATTCCACTAGTTCATCATCATCATCATCATCATAACAGCCCTTCATAAGTCCATTAAAGAGCATAGGCCTCACCCAAGGAATGCCACAAAGCACGGTCCTGAACCACCTGCATCCATCGACTTCCTGCATGTCTTACCAGGTCGTCACTCCATATAGTGGGGGGACGCCCTACACTTCATCCGCCGGTACGAGGCCGCCACTCGAGAACCTTTTTCCCTATCGGTTGCCGGTTCTTCGAGCTATATGTCCGGCCCATGGCCACTTCAGCTTACTAATTCGTTGGGCCATGTCGGTGACTCTGGTTCTACTGCGCATATCCTCATTTCTAAGTTTATCACGCAGAGAAACTCCGAGCATAGCCCTCTCCATAGCTCGCTGAGCAACCTTGAGCTTCCTCATCCGGCCAGCAGTGAAGGACCACGTCTCAGTTCCGTATGTCATCACTGGCAACACGCACTGGTTGCACAATTTCGTTTTCAAGTTTTGAGGTATACCTGACTAGAAGATGTGCCGTTATTTCCCGAACGCTACCCAGTCGAGTCGAATCCCTCGATTGACCTCTCGGTCGAAGTTGGACTTACTTAGTCGGACTATTTGTCCCAGGTAAACATAAACGTCAACAACTTCGAGCTTAGAGCTACCAACAACTACCGACATAGGTGTGACATGGACATTAAACATGATCTTTGTTTTGTCCATGTTCATCTTAAGACCTATCCGTTGGGAAAAACTATTGAGGTCATTAAGCATAGTGCTTAGGTCCTCCAGCGATTCTGCCATAAGGACTATATCGTCGGCAAATCGAAGGTGAGTGATGTACTCGCCATTGATGTTAACACCGTATCCTTACCAGTCCAGAAGCTTGAAAACGTCTTCCAATGCAGCGGTGAAGAGTATCGGGGATATAACGTCACCCTGTCTTGCACCTCTCTGCAATTGGATAGGTTTCGTACTCTGGTTCTGTACTCGGATAGCCATCGTAGCCCTACTGTACAAGCACTTCAGCACTTCGATATACCGACAGTCAACTTGGCATCGCTGAAGGGACTGCAGCACCGCCCGAATTTCGACGTAATTTTGATTGAAAGTCTTTGGGCTTTCTCATAGTCCACATACGCCAGAAATAGTGGTAAATTGTACTCCTCGGACTTCTGTACAATTTGCCGAAGGGTATGTATGTGGTATATGGTGCTAAAGCCTTTTTGGAAACCGGCTTGTTCGGGAGTAATGACTCTCGAAAACAGCATGTAGACGCGGCTCAAAAGGGAACTCGGTCTGTAGTTCTTCAAGAGAGCGTTGTCACCTTTCCGGAGTAGTGCCACCATGGAGGACGGAATTAAAGAGCTTCTGAAGGACATCAAGTATCGGTTTTCCACCCGCTTTCAGAAGCTCCACTGTAATTCCATCCAGCCTGGGATCTTGCCGTTTTTAAGATGCTGGAGAGCCATTCTAATCTCGCTCAGACTGACGTCCGAGATATCATCGGAATAGTGTCGGATAAGACTCGCTCTTGGATCGTTACTCACACTTACGTGTGGCTCCAACGATGATGTGTACAGCTGCCAATAGAACCTCTCAATCTCACTCAAAACCTCAGGTGTCCCGGAAACGACGCTGCCATACTCGGTCTTCAGCTTCGACAGTTGGCTCTTTCTGGCAGACAGATCTCTTGCAAAGACTTGGGAGCCCTGGTTCTGCTCGATCTTTTCTTTAATACGAGCAGAATTAAAGTTGCACAAGTCCCGCCGCATGCATTTGGAGATCTGTATGTTCAGTTGCCTGTACGCTGTCAAATCTACTGAAGACTGCAGCTATATACCCCGTCTAAAAGCCATTGAGATTAGAGTGTGATCGGAGACTTTTTGTTTCTTCTGCGGCGGGTCTTGCAAAACTTAGCTCAGACCGCATGGACAGTTTCCACGAGCTTGTCATTCATATCGTCCATTGTATTGCAATCTTCTAGGCACTGAAAACGGTTTCGTAGCTCGAGCTGAAAGGTTTCTGGACTTTGGATTAGAGCACGAGAAGGACGGAGCGTTGACTTCATTAGACGTGACTTCTCCAACTTAACGTTTAGGTTCAGTGTGCCTCTCACCATTCGGTGATCGCTGCCGGTTTTCACCCTCGCGATCACTGAGACATCACTGAATAGTTGTCGTCTGGTCGTCATAATAAAGTTAATCTCATTTTTTGTCGAACCGTCGTGGCTCGACCAGGTCCACTTCCTGTGGGGCCGCTTCTGGAAGAAAGAGTTCATCATAAAGAGTCCTTCTTTCTCCATGAAGTTCGCCAGCTGCTGGCCCTTTGGGTTCCGTTGCCCTATTCCGAATTTCCCTACTTTCAGCTCACCGTTCTCTCTTGTGCCTAGTTTTGCGTTGAAGTCTCCCATTAACACCGTATAGTGGGTTTTGGAGGAATGCATTGTTCTAGAGATATCCTCATACATTTCTTCCACCTCCTCATCGGCGTGTACCGAGGTTGATGCGTAAACCTGTATAACCTTCAGCGATTACCGTTCGGTGATTCTGAGTATAAGGTCCGCAACCCTCGTCGACACACTCCCAATCTTTACAACGTTGTTAACGAGAGACTTGTGGACGATAAATCCGACACCTCCTTGGGACAGATGGTCGCCCTCCTGGTGATAGAACAAATTGCCGGATTCGAGGATTACCGTGACCTCCCCCTCTCTTCAGACTTCGGATAATCCTATGACATTCCAGTGCAACTTGTCTATCTCTTCTTCTAGCTCCAGGACCTTCTCGTCAGTCCTCAGGGTGCGTGCGTTATAAGTTGCCATGTCGAGTCGTCGTAGGTGGCAACAGAACCTCCACCGGAGACTCTTAGCACCCCCTGCCTCGCTGTTACCATGGTCGCCACCTTAGCCAGGAATAGCGGGGCTGCCGGGGACTGGGGGCCATCTCTTCGTTACTTTCATGGGGGTATATTGCCATAGTTGCCACGCTTGGCGAGCGGGTTGGCAAGCGCAGTTTTTTTATTGTTGTTTTGCTGTTATCAGAAAGATGCTGCTGCCCATCCTCTGCCTCAGTTTCCGTCTGTCGCCTTTTACGACACCCACGGGAAGATATGGGGTTGTGAGTATTCTTACCCGCCACTACACGGGCTTATGAGTTATTACTTACAATAAATACTCCTAGGAACTAAGCTAGCCAAACAATTTAATTTTCGTGCCTTTTGTTCGGCGAACATAGCTGAAGACGATTTCAGTTTTACTAAATTCTTTACTTCTTTAGAGAATAGTGATAGCCTTTCCTGTCCCATTAGAAGTCCTTGGAGTTTTTGCTTACACACGTTGGGGGCCCCTGTAGCCCGGGGGCCCCGTATCATTGATACGGCTGATACGGCGGTAGCTACGCCCCTGGTAATATGTAAATTATATGTATAATATTTCATTTATGTAATCTATTCCCGTTGTAGCAGTTCATAGAAATATTTTTTGAATTTGTTTTTGTAGTTATCCTCATTGCAATCTGAGAGTATTGCAGGGGGGATTTGGTTCATTAAAGTAGGAATTAAATATTTATTTGTACGTTTTCCATAGTAGTTATGAATTTTGGATGTTACGAGTTTATTTTGTGTAATTTTTCTTGTAATAATTTTATGGTTAGTTTTAACTTGCACTTTTTTATTGTGAAATTGTTCTATTAGTATTAGCATCTGAAATTTCGTATGTATAGGTAAGACTTTACAATATTTAAATATTCCTTGAATATTGTTTTCACGGTATAATTTTATTTTTACTTTCTTAGGTATAATTATTTTCAATATTCTCATTTGTAGGTTATGTATTTTATTTAGGTAAGTTTTAAATGTTTTTCCATAGCTCGTAATGCCATATGAAATAATAGACTCCGCAAGAGCGTTATATAGATTCATAAGGATGGGAAATGGCATTTTATATTTTAGTATTGCAAACTTTGCTAGCATAACCCGTAGCTTGTTACATACATAATCAACATGTTTACTCCAATGGAATCTTTCGTCCACAATCAGGCCTAGGTATTTATAATTGTTAACTTGTTCTAGAGGAGCACAATGACAGTTGATATTTAATTTCGTCGATCTATGAAGGCAGTCATGGTTGTGTGCGAGTATTTTTATTGGTCTTTCGTTTTTATTAGAGTGCGTTGAGCGTACATGTATAATTTTAGTTTTCATTGTATTTAATACAAGTCCCGCATCATGTGACCACTTACATAGGTTAGTAAAATCGAGTTGTAACATTTTTTGTGCTCTTGTAATGTCTTTATTAGCTATTACTAGGCAAGTATCATCTGCATATTGATACACTGAACTATGTTTAATCATGTTCACCATGTCATTTACAAATGCCAGATAGTGTAAAGGGCCAATGACCGATCCCTGAGCTGTTCCTGTAGTGACAGGTATGTCATCACTGTATTCGTTTTCAATTCTCACCCGGTAGCTTCTACCTTTGAGGTAATCTTCACACCACCTGAGAAGAGGCCCACGAACGCCCGTATTATCAAGTTTTTTTATTAATAAATCGTGTTTAAGTGTATCGAAAGCCTTACTGAAGTCAATAAATAAAAGAATTACGTGTTGCTTGTTGTCTAAATAATTGTTAATTTCATCGGTAAATTTTGATAGTAAAGATATAGTTGATTTATTTTTTTGAAAACCAAATTGAGTGCTGGACAAGATTTCATTCGATATATAATATTTTTGTATCTGATTACATATGTATTTTTCAACTATTTTATCTATCACAGGAAGTATTGTAATTGGCCTATAATTGTCATAATCACAGTGCGACCCCTTTTTGTAGATGGGTCTTACTATTCCTACTTTTAATTCTGAGGGATAAATACCAGAATGAACACTGGTATTAATAAGCTTTGCAATTGCTGTTGTGATTTTTTCACATAAGGATTTTATGTCAACACAGCGAATCTGGTCCGCTCCGGGAGCTTTGTTTATGTTCAATTTCTGAATTATTTTATCTATGCTCTTGCTATCTGCTGCTTTAAACCGCATTGAACTATTTTGAGAAAACAGGTACGTTGCTTCATCTAGAAGTTTTTGATTACAGTTAGGTAGTATTCTTTCAACATTTTCTTCAAAACTTTTGCCAAAATTATTTGCCAATTGTTTAGCTGTTAATTTGTTTTTTTGAAATGCTTTTAATATTGCCCCGTCTAATGATTTGTTTACTCTGCCTGTTAGGGAATTAAGAATATTCCATAACTTTCTTGGGTTATTTTTGTTATTATTTATTTCGTGATAATAGTATTTGTTTCGTGATATTTCAATAAGTTTATTTGTTTTATTCCTAATTTTATTAAACTCTAGTCTTAATATTTTATTGCTTGTATCTTTTTTCCACTTTTTATATAGCAAGTCTCTTTTTTCGCAAAAAATGTTTATCTTATTATTTATCCATCCTTCCTTATTTCTTTTGCTATTAAGGTTATTTTTTATAGTATATTTAGAATTATTGTAACAATTTTCAAAGCTACTCTGTATAAAGCTATATATCTCTATCGGACACTGCATTTTATCAATTTTATTCCACTCAACGTTTTCGAGAAGTGATATTAAATGTTTGTTATTAATTAATTGTTTGAGTTTTGAATCATTCTGTACGCTGCGGTTAGCCTCAGTCCCGGCACACGATAGCACGCACATACGGTGATCTGCCATTACTGTTCCAAGCGCAGCCGCGTAGATGTCTGACGTGCGCGATCTCGCGAATATATGGTCAATACAACTCCGCGTGATTTTTTCATTTCGAATCTCTATTCTTGTAAAATCCGATATCGCTCTCGTCAGACCACACTCGGCCACGCAGCTTAAATAGCAATCTCGTATGTTATTTTCCAATTTTAGGTCAATATTTATGTCCCCGATTAGGTACAAGTCACAGTGTTTTATTAAATTGTTACATAGTAGTATTTTAAGCTCATTAATAAAAAGGTGCTTGCTTTCATTAGGTGGTCGATATAATGCGCAAATGTGAGTCGTGTAGTGGTGGCAAGATTGGATATTTACAATTAATGATTCGCAGTGGTTTAGTTTTAAGTTGTTGACTACTTCGAAACTGTGGCAATTTTTAATGTACATAATAATACCACCACCACGTCGCTGCTCACGAAGCACACTGCACATTTCATAACCGTCTATACAAAATAATTGAGAAATATTGCTACTTATCGAAATTCCTACTTCAGTTAGAATTATAACGTCTATTGCTATTGGTGATTGATTTATTGATTGCAGTAACGAGCTAAAGTTTTTGATAATAGATCTAATATTAATATGTACAATATTAAAAAGGGGAGTATTTTTAGGTAGATAGGTACTAAAATCAGACAAATTTGCCAAATCATAAAATTCAGTTACGCCCGAATTGGTGCCTAGTGCGTAAAAATATCTACTACCGACTTACATACTTCTCTGTCGCCATTTTGTCAATGTCACTAGAGTTTCGGATGACCATGGGCTTGTCGTTATCATTCCTACGAACTAGAATTCTACCGCCCTGGAACCATATATATTTATAAGAATCCTTTAGTTTTAGTTTCGCTTGCCACAGAAGGGTTTTATTAGCACTGGATAGGGCACGTCGTATCATAACTTTTGATCTTGCTGCGACAGGATCTGGACAGGAAACGATGTCTTCTGCAAGTGTAGTTCCTTTTCTTGCTGCTCGTATCCACTGGTCCACTTGTTCTTCCTGTTTTAAAGTTACCTGAATTACGCCCTCCTTTCCATTTTTCCCCTTCAATCTTTTAACTGTCATTATATCTCTTTTCTCAACATTTATCTTCGTAGCCAATGTATACAATATAATTTCCGTGTTTTCGTCTTTCATTTCGGGCACTCCTGCTACTTCAAATGTACTATTAAGCTGTTTATGCTCAAGGTTTCCGATGTATTGTTCCATAGCGTCGATTTTTAGTTCTAGATGCTTATTTTGGTTCATTAAATAAGTGTTGTTATTTTCCAGTTCTTTAATTTTTTCGGTAATCATTGCTAAAGTATCCATTATTCCATCCATTTTTTGACAGCAAGAGCTGAGCGCTTCGTTTACTGTACCTATTTCTTTCTTTACTGCTTTTTTAACCTCATATGATATGTCATTTAGTAACTTTTTCATTGCGCTAGATCCGCTGTCATTTACCTGTGTCATTACTAGTTCTTCTGCATCTTCCTCTTCCTCTTCTTCTAGTATAGCAAATGACTTGTGTCTTGGGGATTCACGGCGACAATCTTCGCAGGTCCATTCCAGATTTTCAGTGTTGCGCATTGCCGCTAATTGTTTAGATGTAAGGCCGGTGCAGGCCTGGTTAGCATGCACAGTTTTTGAGCATTTATTGCATTCAAGAATAGCAGATTTCTTGGCTATTGGTTTGTCACAGTGGTCACATTTAGGCATTTTTGCGTTGTTTTTTATTATAATTTTAAACTGGGGGTAGAAATAACAACTTTGAAAATATAAACACAAATCAGCTGTTTCGTACAACGTCGCGAGCGAGACTCTAACTACCAACTTAATAAAGAAATACTCCGAAAAATTAAATCTCAAAGTGAATTCGACAATACCATCATGTGCCAAACCACCGAGGTTGTATGGGTTACTCAAAATACACAAACCAAAGGCACCACTACGTCCCGTAAAAAGCCAGATCAATTCACCAACTTATAAGTTGGTTCAACACTTGGCAAAAATATTGTCACCACTGAGAGGACACACCAGAGCACACACAAAGGACTCCTACCATTTTGTTAGTGAGATAAAAGACCTACATCTCGATGACAATGAAACTATGGTATGTTTTGATGTTCAGTCACTATTCACATGCTTACCTATTGAAGACTGCATCTCAATTGTAACTAGGAAGCTAGAATATAACAACATGCCTACAGATAATGCAGTATTATTCAAACACTGCCTTATAACTGGCTATCTATTGTGGAAGGAAAAGTTTTACAAGCAAATAGATGGTGTGGCGATGGGCTCGCCTGTATCTCCCGTAGTCGCCGACATATTCATGGAGGACTTTGAAGAAAAAGCTCTTCTTACTACTCCTGTAAATCCAAGATTCTACAAGCGGTACGTAGACGATATTTTCACAATTCTACCACCTGACAAAGTAACTGCATTTTTAGACCAACTTAATTCCATAAACTCCAAAATACAATTCACAATGGAGTTAGAGGCAAACAATTCTTTGGCTTTCCTGGATGTTTTAGTCATCCGAAATCCTGATAACACTATTGGTCACACTGTGTATAGGAAAAAGACTTATACCAACCGATATTTAAATGGTGATTCGCACCATCATCCATCAAAGTTAGCTACCGTCTGAAAATATTTGTTTCAGAGAGCACGAGGGATCTGTGACAGAAAACATCTGGCCGCCGAGCTACAGCACGTCGAGCAAGTATTGCAAGACATCAAGCTTCGGGTCCCGCGCCTACGTCACAGTGACCGAGTGAAACCGGCCTTATGTCAGAGGTGTCACAGACAAGGTTGGCTACATCTTGAAGCGAGCTTCCATTAAAATATACTTCAAGGCGCCGAAGAAGATTAGTCAATTTTTACCATCCATCAAATATATATCCCTCTACAGGATGCAGGAGTGTACAAGCTGGATTGTGAATCTGGTCTCTCTTACATAACACACAAACAAAAAGATCTATAAAAACCCGCGTGAAAGAACTTAGCAGCTGACTTGAAGCATCGACGTTCCGGGAAGTCTGTAGTCCGTGAACATGTTCAAGATCGTCCCAACCATTACATTAGATTTGATAGACCACAAATCCTCGCAAAAGAGCACCGATTCCTACCAAGGATGATTCGCGAGGCAATTGAAATTAAAAAACATACTAATTTCAACAGAGAAGATGGACAGGTGCTGCCATCTGCTTGGGACCCTATAATTAATAAAATTAAATCCAAACCTAAGCATACCACTGCAAGATTTCAAGATATTCTAAGCTCATTCTGCGTAGATCGGACCAAAAATTAATATTTAAAAACTGAAGGTAGCCGGGTAGCCGTGCTATAGTGCGCGCAAGATAACTCTGCGCGCGGCCAAAATTGGAACTAATCGTGTGCCGCCATCTTACTGTTTATGGCAGATGTCAAAACAGATTGTTAGGTGTCGTGTTTTTATTCGTTTTTGCAGTAAATAATCGTCATCATTATGCCGAAAATGATTAAAATTGCTGGCAGGAATATTACCTTGAAGTTCAAACGTGCTTGTGAAGAAGAACGAGACAATAACGGGCCTACAGTACCGTTTTCCAAAGTTAGAGCCCACGTTTCATATTTCACCGGTAATTTTTAGGGCTGCCATAACAAATAAAACTCCCTAATTTTCTCGATTTGTACGTTTTAAGTTTCCTCGTGTCATTAATATCATGTATTTATAATGCGTTGTTTTTATTATGCTTTAGGCGTTTCTGAACTCACCATCACCCAAATAATTCAAGAGGGTACATAATGTAGTAGTAGCTTCATCTTCTATAATTGTGATTCCGCGAAAAACTAGGAACCGGAGGAAAAAATTATGATTAGGACGATTTTCATACGTGGCGCTATAAGGAATTTAAATCAATCGTTTGACATTGTGAAGAAAGAGATTCCTGCTAGAAATAAACTTTGGTTGGAATTGAAAGCTGATATTGATTTTAAATATGGCAGAACAACGTTGAGTAGTAGCTTAAATACTATGAGCTACGAATACAAAAGGTGCCAGTTTAAATGGATAAATTTATAATTAATGTCACAGGCCGACACATCCGAGTCTTCTGATGAAGACTAGCGTGGATTCTGATGAAGATGTGAGAATGGAAGGCGTTGACCCACTGCAGGACCATTGTTACACCAAATTTACTATTAATAATAGATTTAGCTATTCAATAAAATATTTATAAAGTTTCCACGGACTTTTAATTTCGTTCTTTATAATAAATATTTTTAAAATAACTTATTTGAAAAAATCATCATAGACAAAATATCAGTGTTCATTAATCATAATTGTTACGGCCGGCAGCTGCCTATCCCAGGAGTAGAATCCTTCGCGGCCCATAGACGAAGAAGCTACAGGCAGATGCTGGTCGGGCGTCCTCACGCCACGGGTTAAAAGTCTAATTACACTAAATAATCCGGGGGGAGCGTTACAATTATTGTACAGAGCTTACTTACCTCTATTCAAGGCGACTGGTCCCTCAGGATTCGGTCAGGTCTCGTGTGGGTGTATTGTGCTAGGAAGTAAAGGTCAGTGATGTGTATTTGGGTGTGGCTGGTAGTGTTGTTGACCTTATTTGACCGTTCCCACTGCAGCAGTTCGGCCCTCAGCTCCTCTCCAAGCTAAGGTCGCCTTCCGCAGTCACTTTCTTCCTTTGTTACGATTTACTCGCGAAAATGAACACAGAACGTACGGGTCAAAGGTCACCGTTATTTCTAGAATATTAACTACCGCACTAGTAACTAATACAGTCGAATCCACTTATACAGATTCTGCGTTAAACCTAAAGTCCCGGGTAAACTCTCAACACGCGCCACCATTCCCAGTGGTATATTCACTATACGCGCCTAACATAAAATCAGATCTAAGAGCTCCCAAACCAAAGGACTGCCTTCTCTTTCGACGCGAAGAAGGGATCTAATCTTTCGCTCTCGACTCCCACCGTTCAGTCAACTCGGACGTTCAACACACACAAACGTCATTCCGTATCGACCGAGCCGAGTGCCATCTAACGTCGATGCCTGACACTAACGCTTTTGCGTGAACAAACCCCCGTCCCGGACATAAGGATTTAGGTCCGCGAGCAAACCGGTCAGCGGGACAGGGTCGCGACGGCAAGTTGCAAGATCGAATCTACAACCAAACTAGGCCACCTTACGCACCCAATCAGATCTTGCAACACTAACCAACGCCCCAAAATTGCAGCCCTTACGTGGGCTAGCCGGAGAGTTGAACTGGATGCCCTTCCTGGACATCGCAGCACATAAATAAGTCCTATTCCTAGACAGAAGTCAGACGACCTCCTTCAAACACCTATCTGCGCTCCTATGATTAGTTCCGCAATTCGACCGGATCAGGTCTGCAAACAGCGACGCGACACGAAGCGGCCCAGAGGGACCTTCAAGCTTCAGTGCAGAGAGCACCCCCAAATTCCCCATGAACGTCGTCTGTGGAGAGCTGAACGAAACGCACAGATGGTCCCTAGCAGGTGATCCTATGCTCATATTTCAACTAATTTTTCAAAAGCATCAATGTTCAATTACAGAATTAATTAAAACAAGTAATCACCGATGCACATAGGTCAACTTGGCAAAGTAAACAAAACAATAAACGTAAGGGACAGCCCTATCTCTTATTTCAAATAAATATCTTAGACAGTGCCAACAAAATCTAAACCAAAAGAGAATTGACTCCTATTTCCTTCGGTAACCACAGGGTTATCTAATTTCAATCTTCCTTATCACAAAGCAAAATGATTAAACACTATCACAAACATATACATAATTTTCAAAATAGAGCGCCATTCAAATTTCAAATGAATTCAAACTTCCCTTCAGCACAGGCGCGACAATCAAATACAATTACAAGCATACGCCCAAGCATTCAAAAAGGGCACACAATTTAATCTCCATTTTCCGTGCAACAACAAACGCAGTGATCAAATGTATTTACAAAACATATGCAGCAGCATTTAAAGGAGTATTTTAAATTCAATTCTTTTAATCATAACCGCTACAATATGAATTTCGCGGAAAACCCAAAAGCATTTTAATTTAAATTTAAAGAATTCTTAACTAAGTGCTCGACCTAACCAAATCCTATACCCCTTGAGAGCGTGATTCAACGCTCCAGGGGGCCCTAATCTTCCCACCACCAAGTGGAGGCCACACCGCGTGAACCCGATACTAACAGAGCGCAACCGCTAACGGTCGCCACTCGGGTTGTACGCCCTCACTGAGGCCGTCGGCAACAGAACAGCTTGACAAGTGGACTGTTGACGGCTTAAGGCTCAGTAGAGGCAGCCATGGTGGGAGCTAAGGCGGCAGCTAGCTAGGGCCGCCTCCATCAAATGGGGTACAGTGGTACACCAGTCGCGGCCACTCAGCTAACGGGAGCGATAAGGGTCCAGCGGACTGATGAGTGGCCGTGAAGTTCCTCTCCGCACGCTGAGGGGGTGTGATGACACCCCCGCCCCTGGGGGAATTACCCCCCGACTGGTCGGGGGAGGGACCCCTTGCAAACCTAGGGGCCTGGTGGCTAGCCGGCGGGAGCCGAGCGTCGCCCGTCAACGGGCATGGCGGAGCGCCCCCGCCCGTGGGGGTCGAGGGCCTGGCAGCGCCCCGAGAGGAGACGCCGTTCGCACCCAGGCACAGTACGACATGGTGATTGCCCTGGCAATGCAGACAGGGCCGCTGGTGCGGACAGTCTCGCTGGAGGTGCCCTTCCAAACAGGAGTAACACCAGCGGCGCTCCTTGGCGATAGTTCGCCTCGCCGGAACTGGCTTACTTAATAATTTTGGGCAAGACGTTACCCGGTGATCAGATGCTCGACAATAGGAGCAGGGGGGGGTTGACGACGACTTGCCCGGCGGAATTCGCCTCTCACTGGGCACGGCTCGTAAGTCGTCGACGGTGCCCGCCGCGTGCTCGATCTGTCGGCACTGCTCCTCCAAAAACCGCAGCAGGTCATAGAAGGGCGGAATATAGGAGGCCTCGTCCCCGCCGTACCTCTCCTCAAAATGCATTTGAAGGTCAAGAGGTAGACGGGACAGCACGATGCGGAGCAACAAGAAGGCCCATTCGCCCACTGGTAAATCCAGCCGCCTCAACATATTACAGGCCACCAAGACTGGATCCAACAGGTCCGGACGTAGTCTGGCCCGGTCACTCAGCAGCGGGAGGCTCAGAAGCTGCTTAACATGTTCGTCTGCAATTCGCCGGACGTTGGCGTATCTTCTGGCTAGGAGGTCCCGAGCAGTCTGGTAGGCGTCGTCCGATAAGCTCAAATGGCTGACAACGCCCAGGGCCTCCCCCTCCAGTGAGGCCAAGAGGTACGCCATCTTCTGGCTCGGAGTCAAGTCACTCCGGGCGTCCACTAGGCCGTCGAAAAGACCAACGAAGGTCAGCCACTCGGAAAGGACCCCGGAGAACTTTGGCAAGTCCAGAGTTGGGAGTCGTCCCAACAGCTCCGGCTGAGGCTGCTTCCGAACGGACTCGGGCAGGCCACTCGTCCGAGCTTCACGCGCCTCTTCGGCATACCTGCCTTCAGCCTCGATCAACTCGTCCGTGAGCCACAAGAACTGCTCGTAGTCTGCGAAGCAGGAGTCCAGGACTCCCTTTTCCACATCCGAATCCTCGAGCTCAGCGTAAGCCTCCTCCACTGCAGCCCTTCGAGCATCGACCTGCTCGAACCGCTTCATCAAATTATGGACCCTATCCGGTCGACCTATCAAAGCATGGGCGCTGGTGGCCCAGCGTAACTCAGTCCGCAGGCAACGGATTAGCATCTTGGGCGAGGACATCACTACTAAATACAAATTACGACGCCGCTCGAGCACAATTACAAAAATAACAAATAAAAAATACAAAAAAATTAACAGCTAACCAATGCAGTTCCTATCAAATCGAGTTGAATAGAAATTACACAAATAAGAACCGCTATTTATTTAATCAAACACAAGTTAGTACAAAAGAAAAGGCAAATCAAATTAACAATAACAAATACTAGTGCGATCAAATCAAGTTAAATTCAAATTACGTAAATACAAATTACCACTCTTTAGTTCAAATACAAATTACAATACGAAAGATACATAACGAAGATACACATCAACAAAAAATGCCTTGCTCGTAAATCGACCCTTCGATAAGTAACACACTACAACCATCCGACAACGATAATTAACCGATTCCGTAAAAATAACCATCTACCTACATGACGCAATCTCCCGCTTGCGCGCTAAACCGGGCGTGGCTTTTCAAATTTACCCGCAAACAACAAAGCAAGCTAACAAAGAAAGGAATTTTATTATTACGTATATAATAAAAAAATATTTTTACGTATTACGGACGGGCGTGATTGTAGACACAAAATTAAACCAATCAACCCAACGCTCCCTGCCACCAAAATTATTTAATTTTTATCAAATACTATGGTCGGTGGATCGACCGGGAATCGATCCCAGCACCGCGTTCTGCTACCAAATGTTACGGCCGGCAGCTGCCTATCCCAGGAGTAGAATCCTTCGCGGCCCATAGACGAAGAAGCTACAGGCAGATGCTGGTCGGGCGTCCTCACGCCACGGGTTAAAAGTCTAATTACACTAAATAATCCGGGGGGAGCGTTACAATTATTGTACAGAGCTTACTTACCTCTATTCAAGGCGACTGGTCCCTCAGGATTCGGTCAGGTCTCGTGTGGGTGTATTGTGCTAGGAAGTAAAGGTCAGTGATGTGTATTTGGGTGTGGCTGGTAGTGTTGTTGACCTTATTTGACCGTTCCCCCTGCAGCAGTTCGGCCCTCAGCTCCTCTCCAAGCTAAGGTCGCCTTCCGCAGTCACTTTCTTCCTTTGTTACGATTTACTCGCGAAAATGAACACAGAACGTACGGGTCAAAGGTCACCGTTATTTCTAGAATATTAACTACCGCACTAGTAACTAATACAGTCGAATCCACTTATACAGATTCTGCGTTAAACCTAAAGTCCCGGGTAAACTCTCAACACGCGCCACCATTCCCAGTGGTATATTCACTATACGCGCCTAACATAAAATCAGATCTAAGAGCTCCCAAACCAAAGGACTGCCTTCTCTTTCGACGCGAAGAAGGGATCTAATCTTTCGCTCTCGACTCCCACCGTTCAGTCAACTCGGACGTTCAACACACACAAACGTCATTCCGTATCGACCGAGCCGAGTGCCATCTAACGTCGATGCCTGACACTAACGCTTTTGCGTGAACAATAATAATAGTCATTTTTGACACGCATATAATACCTTCACCTATAATTATGTAAAAAAGAGTTGAAAGTTAAACTTCACCAACTATTAGGTTCTCGATGGAGCGAAAATTTTGCATATACGTTAAGTTCAGATGAAAATAAGTGACCTCATTCTAAATCCAATATGGCGGACTCTTAAAGATGGAGGACTAGTTATTTTTTGTGTATTCTAATGATATGGATATCAAATAAAAGGATGTGCTGAGAAGAATACCAAAAATAAAAGTGAAGCTTGTTTTTTGTTTTGTTTTCTCAAACTCGCTCGCATAAATTAAACGTTTTCAAATGTTTTTAAGGAATAATTTATATTAACTTAAATCTTACCATAGAAATTTGTGATACTTGTGTCAAACTTACGGAGGTTACAATCAAGAAATATGTTTATTATGCGAATCTTAAACAATAAACAAAGGGTTTAATATTTATAAGGTCTTTGTAAGTTTAAGCTGAACATTACAGTTTTTTTAACTGAGCTTTGGTAATCAATTCAGTCATTTATGTAATTTCATATAATTATATAATTCTAGTAATAAGACCAAATGAAGGAAAAAAATATATGTTAAACTGGTAACATTAAGTACGCCATCAGTCGCGCGCAGAGTTATCTTGCGCGCACTCTAACTATGACATCGGGACGTCAAACACCTCAGTCGCTCCCGTGACCACAGGTGCTGAAAAGCACCCGAAACGTCGCGAAGTAAAAAGTTAAATTAAACGCGAAAAAATCCGTAAAAATTTGTTAATGTGTAGTCTTCGCGTAAATATAAGAAATCATAATCTAATACTTTTATAATTACTGATATTGGTACTACCAGAAAATATTGTGACTTATACTGCACTTTTTCAAATGGGTGCCTTTCTCATGTTCAATAAAACAGCCGTAATTGAAGTGCTTAAAGTGAAGTACCAATTCCCAATTTTTGTGCTTTTTGGCCATAGTTTCAGTCTAGGTTAAGTTGGAAATCTGTTAATTAATAAATATTTGATAAATATCTGTTGTCGGCTACTTTGGGTGTTAATAGATATGGGTAGAAAAGCAAATCGATAAGTATTATAGAGAAAGAACTCGACAACCCTATTAAATTTTATTGTTTATCAAAACTCGGTAATATGAAGCGAAACATGTTGGTAATTACGATTTTAAAATTAGTAACAAAATTTTAAGTACCGATATCTTCAAATAGTTTTAATTGGTTTAATATTAGCTGTAAATTCACTTACTTGTGGAATGTTATCTCACTATCCTTTGAGTGACGAGTTTTACATAATATTAAGCACACTGTCGTGAAGCGACAATTAAAAGAGAAGGAAAACCTAACCTACGATCAGCAAAACAACCAAATAGACCAAGACAATAATATATTTAAGTTTTTAAAAGAGTATTTACAATTTTATATATCAAAAATGGAGTATGAATGTGAGGATGGATGATGTGATTTACAAATTATATTTAAAAAAAAGGTAATAAAAAAAGATTTATGTCGTAGCTGAGTCCGAAGATCCCAAGCGTGCTCTCAGCGCCTGGAACGAGCACGCACGGCGTAGGTGGGTAGGCGTGGGCGTCTCTAGGCGACGACCTCAGGTGAATGCGGCGATTGCAGGATCGGCGACTTCAGCCCAGACAGGAGCTTGCAGGATCCTCAGCGACTTCAGACAGCGCAGTGGCCTGCAGGATCCGGTGACTGCAGGTGGGACAGAGGTTTGTAGGTTCCGGTGATTTCGGGCGGAACAGAGGTTTGTAGGTTCCGGCGACTCCAGGTAGAGTAGAGACTTGTGGGATCTCGGCGACTTCAGGCAGAGCAACGTTTTGTAGGATCCGGCGACTTCAGGCAGAGCAACGGATCGTAGAGTCCAGTGGCTTCAGGCAGGATAGAGGCTTGCAGGATCCCGGGGCTGAGCGGCCCCGGGATAAGGCCTTTAGAAGATACTTCCGATACGAGAACTGAAGCAAGACTGCATTTCTTCACCGATTGTTCGGCTTTTATATCTTTCTAGAGAGAACGGAAAAATTATTTAAATTAAAAGGAAATTTATTGTAAATGACCTAGAGCAAAAGAGTATTTATGTGAAAATATCGAGATAAAACATCATATCGGTAACGAATTTGAATAAAAATTGCCATGACAACGGTATAAATAGTAGTTGTCATAAAAACCAATTTTTGGTTTTTGGACTTTTATTAAGAAATTATTACATTTAAGTATGAATTGAGATATGATTCACATAGGAAAAACTTATGCACGGCTGCGTGCATGAAGCCTGAAATTGTAGAGTTACAGAGAATTCAATAAAAGACCATAAAAGGTAAGACTTCATTGACAGCTATTTTAAAAGTGATAAATAGTGTGAAAATACGAAGTAAAATGATATGTTATTGTGTAAAAACGTTACAGGATCCTATAGAAATAAAGGTGATGCAAAATATAAATGCAGAAAATCAAAAACAGAATGAAAAAAATAGTATAAAGTGATGCAAAACATGAATGCAGAATATCAAAACAGAATGAAGAATTAGTGTACAATGAAATGTAAGTAGTATAACACTACATTTTCCCCCCGACCCTGGAAAATTTTTGACTCAGCAAAAATTTTGATATATACATTCTAAAATAAACCATAAAAACACAGCTTTGCAGAAACAGACATCACCAGTCAAAATCAGATATACTATCTCTTACATTCATCATCTGCATTCAGGTAAGGGTGGAGTTCACATTCAATGACTACCACTCTAAAAGTGTGTTTTCAAAATGACATTAAGGCTTATTTAAGGAGTAGTCAACCGCTCCTGTGTGGGAAAAAAAATTAGTCGAAGAAACACCACTCTTAGAAGTGTGTTTTCAAAAAGACATTCAGGCTTATTTAAGGAGTTGTCAACCGCTCCTAAGTGAAGATAAAAATTAAGGGAGTAGTCAGCTGCTCCCAAGTGAAGATAAAGGTAAAGAAATACCTCAAGTAAGCTTTAGTCGCTATGACTTAAGTAAAGATTAAGAACGGCCAGAGCGGTAGAGCTCAAAGCCAGAGATCAGCAACATCACCAACGAGATGTGTCTGAAATAAAAATAAAAAGTGACGATTAACCAACGAAAGTTCGAGGTCCTAAAGCAAGATGTGTTGAAGAACACTGGATCATCAAACAAACAAACAAATTAAAAGAAATAAAAATAATAAGGTGAAAATGATGGTGATATTTATACATATATACAAATTAATAGTAAATAAAAGTTAAGAAAATTTATGATTTTACATCTTTAATGTGCCACTTGCCTCTAACTCCATTAGGGTCTTCAAGCACATAGACTAGTGGTGACAGTTTAGCTATCACTTTGCACTTGATGAACTTAGGGGCAAGTTTAGCATTAAAGTATGCGCCGGCATCGCTTAAAACATGGTTTTTACGCCAAACAGTGTCTCCCACATTGAATTCTTTAAAAGACCGACGAAGATCATAACGAGCGCTATTTTTAGCGTGAGCTATGTGAAGTTTAGTTTGAACTTTGTGAAATATAGATGAGAGGAGACCAGCATTAGACGCGTAAATATCACGAGGCATAAATACCAATTCCTCGAGGTTCTGAGTTGGAGTATAGAAGGAACCACAAGGTATTGTTTCCCTACCAAAGACTAAAAAATTTGGAGTAAAACCAGTAGCTACATTTGTAGCGCTGTTCATTGCGTACTGAATCTTAGCAAGATGGTTGTCCCAGGATCTATGATCGTCTCCTACTAGAGATGCTAGAGCTGTAATAATTGTGCTATTAAACTTCTCCGTAGGATTAACCTGAGGACAATATAAAGCTGTGTGAAAAATACAAGGAACATTATAAGAATTTAAAAATGAGTGGAATTCTCGCGACTGAAATTGAACAGCGTTGTCCATTATAATAGTTTGAGGAATGCCATGAACTAGAAAAACGGAATTTTCCAAAACATTAATAATATTAGCTGAAGTAGCACGTTTAAGGGGAAAAATCATAGTATATTTAGTAAAATTGCAGTTAATCACTAGAATATACTGATTTCGTCTTCGAGTCATTGGCAATGGACCCATAAGATATATGGATATAGTTTGAAAAGGTCTGGAGCAAAGTTTGGGTTTACCCATAAGACCATAGGGAGAACGATTAGGGTGTTTGTAGGTTAAGCAGGTTTCACAAGTCGAGATTAATTCAGCAATGTCCTTAAACATACCAGGCCAATAGTATTTTAATGATATTTTCTTGAATGTTTTGAAGATACCAAGATGGAGTTCTGAAGGGGAACCATGGTTAGCTTCAATAAGTGCCTGTCTATCTTGAGGTAGTGGAACTTCTTTCCAAATAAAGTCATCGTTTAGACGATCGGGAGAATGGATACAGAGGTAAAGTTTGTTATCCCTGATAGTGTAGTTGGGATATGCGTCTGGATTGTTGGAACATCCGAGAAAAAATTTGTTGTAGTGTTCAAGTCTACGATCAGGTGGTTCTTCAATCGTAATGGGATGTACGCCTTGAGGTGAAGTTTCTCGTGTATTAGGACGTTCTTGATTTTTATGTCTTGATAATAAATCTGGAACAACATTATCCTTTCCTTTTTTATGTTTTATGACAAAGTTAAAGCATGATAAGCGTAAAGTCCAGCGAGCAAGTCTTCCTGATGGGTTTGATAAATTCTGAAACCATTTAAGCGCAGCATGATCAGTATATATTGTAAATTCTTTACCATTGTCTAGGTAACATCGCCAATGTTCTAATGCAGTTATTACAGCCAATGTTTCTCTTTCAGTAGTTGAGTAGTTCCGTTGATTTTTATTTAGTGCTTTACTCATGTAAGCAATCACGACTTCTTTATCATCTTGTTGTTGGGTAAGCATTGCTCCTATGCCATAATTTGATGCATCACAATGTACAGAGAAGGGTAGTTCGAAGTTAGGGCAAGCAAGGACAGGAGCAGTTACCAAGGCTTCTTTAAGTTTCTGGAAAGCAGCTGCAGCTTGTGAATTCCATAAAAATTTAGGAGCGTTCTTCCCGGAACAGGTTAGTTGGTTGAGTGGAGAGGCAATAGTGCTAAAGTTTGGAATGAATCTTCTGAACCAGCTGCAGGTGCCTATGAATCTTCGTACTTCTTTTCTGCAAGTAGGTACAGGATATTCTAAAATAGCTTTTATTTTATCTGGATCCGCACGTAGACCATACTCGTCCACTAGAAAACCAAGGTATTTCAGTTCTTTCTTGAAGAATTGACTCTTCTCAAAGTTAATAGTTAGATTAGCATATGAAAGTTTTTCATGAACTTTCATAAGAAGCGATATGTGTTCATCAAAAGTCTCACTAATAATAACAATGTCATCCAGATAGCAAAATACCTTGTTCTCAAATTCAGGAGTAAACAGCATATCCATTAATCTTTGTAGAGTTGCAGGTGAGTTGGTGAGGCCAAAAGGCATTACTTTAAATCTAAACATACCTCTTCCAGGTACATAAAAGGCAGTTTTATCTTTATCCGCAGGATTCAAGGGAATTTCCCAAAATGCTTTTGCAATGTCAATGCTTGATAAGTATTTGGCATTCTTCAGGTTGTCCAAAATTTCGGTTATTAGTGGCAACTTATAAGCATCACGACGTGTAATTGAGTTAAGCTTCCTGCTGTCAACACAGAAACGCCATTCACCATTCTTCTTCGGAGTGATGAGAACTGGAGATAACCAAGGACTTTCGCATTGTTCAATGACCTTCCATCCCAGCATCTTGTCAACTTCATTAATTAACGCCTTTTGTTTTTCAGGAGACAGTCTATAACATCTTTGTTTGATTGGAAGAGAATCACCAGTATCAATCTTGTGGGTGATTAAATGTGTGCTTCCCAGGATACCTTTTTCCTCAAAAGAAATTGTTTTGAAGCGTTGGATGATGTCGTTAGCGATGTTCTTTTGGTTAGGAGTTAAATGCTCATAAGGTAAAACTTTAGTATCTTTAGTTTCGATAGCAGAACATTTAGATTCTGTAAAGTTAAGAGAAGATAAAACACTAGGTAAAAGATTAAATTTTCTCCAAAAGTCAATACCTAATATTAGCGAAGGAAATATTTCAGGGAAAACATAAGCTTTAATTAAATGAGTTTGATTATTAAAATGAACAGGTAAGTCAAAATAACCCAAGGAATTAATTTTTTGATTATTAGCAGTAGAGACAGTAATAAGATCTGACTTGAAAAGTTTGCAGCCCAGTTTAAGAATTTCCAAATGAGAATTATTACCCAGAATAGTTACTGAACTGCCAGAATCTAGTAAACCAGATAAAGTTAAGTTATAAATTTTGACATTAACGAATGGACGATTAAGATCTTGTTCCTTGGAGTAGAGTGTAGAAGAGATTTTGTAACAAGAAAAGAAGTTTTGAATTGTTTTAATCCAATTAGTCCAATCGTCGTTATCAAAGTTTAAGTTACTTTTCAAGTCAGTAGTTAGTTTTTTGAACTAGTATTAGGTTTGGGAGAACAAGTAGGGCAATCTGCAGTTTTAAAACCTTTAAGACCACATTTGAAACAAATCACGAATCGTGGTTGAGTACAGGTGTTTAAAGAATGACCTTGTTTACGACAGCGAACACAAAAGGAGCTTTCTTGAGGAGCTTTGGTTTGAGAGAGACTATTAACTTGCCTAGAAGGGTATTTGTAGGATGAAGTGAATTTATTCATGAGGGGAGGAGAAGGTCTTGAGTTATTAGAAAAATCTGAAGAGTCAACTGAACTTGAAGTGGAATGCTTGTAGTTGAATTCAGAAATAAGAGGACTTTGTTGTACATTTGGTTCTTTAAATTGTTTGTCTCTGTCTAGGAATTTTTCATAGTTTTGGCAAGTAGCCAAAAGAGAGTCGATAGAGTCAATGTCTTTTAGAGCTACGAAGACAGAATAACATGGGCGAATATTCCTCAAAATAATCTCCAATTGTTCTGTTTCAGAAAGTTTCTTCGAAAGACGAGAAAACATTCCAGACATGATGGAAATATAGATGACAATAGGTTCATCTCGACCTTGAGTTCGATTCCTAATCGCTTCTAAAAGTTTGTGATCATAATCAAAACCACCAAAGTCTTTGATTAATAATGAAGAAAGTTCGTTCCACGTTAAGTTTGGATTCTGATTATATTTAAATCTGAACCAATGAAGAGCATTGTCAGTGAAAATTTCAAACGCTTGTGAAATCAACAAGTCTTTGGACAAGCCACGAGCTATACAGTATTCTTCCAGTTTTTGAAGAAAGGATCTTGGACAGCTTTTACCATTGAAGGTGTGTCTTTTCAGATCTTTGAAGACGTTGGATGGAGAAAAAGATTGAGGTGGTGGTGGAGGATACGGGGTATGGACCTGAATAGAAGTTTGAGAAACAAGAGGGAGTTCCGTGACAGTCGGGTCAACCGTAACAGTCGGGTCATCAGGAGGGTCAAGTGATGGAACGTCATTTTCAGTTGAAGGTGGAGTCAAGGATTCGAATTGTTTAGCCATAGCGTCATATTTCATCTTCAAAGTCTCGAAATTAGCTTTAAAGTCTGGATATAAGTCAGTATCTATTCGCTCTAATCTGTAAAAAACATGGTTAATAAAAGTTTCTATTAGTCGTAAATATTTGGTTTCACCTTGTAAAAATTTTTTAATTTTACAGTCCAGATAGGTCAATGTAGAATCAATTTGAGACAAGTCATCCTCGATCGGAATTGGAGAAGTCAGAATATCTTCAGGGTGGGAATTCGCAACTAAACGTAAAACTTGTTTTTTTAGAAGCAAAACAGTATTAGCTGGTTCCTCACATCTAATCTTCACTTCGTATTCAAGTTCGGCCTTGTTAAGGAATTCGTACTTAATAACCCTTTTCATTGTTATAATTACGTGTAAAGTTAAGTTTAAGAAATAAAAATATTATTAAAAATCGTACCTCTAAGTTATCTAGAATAAAAAATATTATAGTGATGAATGTAACTTAGAGTGATGAATGTAAATGAAGTGTTATTTGTAGGCCTAAATATAATCCAAATAAGTTGAAAAACTAGAAGAAGTTTTGTTTTAGAATTTTGAAGGTATGAAAAGGATGTGTAAATGAATGATGAATAGTAAGTTAAGAACAAAAGGGAAAGCAATTAAATCAAAAGGAACTAGACAAGGCGCAGTAAAGGTGAAGAATTAAGAGAGAAAGAGGACTTTTACGTTGGGCGCCAAACTGTCGTGAAGCGACAATTAAAAGAGAAGGAAAACCTAACCTACGATCAGCAAAACAACCAAATAGACCAAGACAATAATATATTTAAGTTTTTAAAAGAGTATTTACAATTTTATATATCAAAAATGGAGTATGAATGTGAGGATGGATGATGTGATTTACAAATTATATTTAAAAAAAAAGGTAATAAAAAAAAGATTTATGTCGTAGCTGAGTCCGAAGATCCCAAGCGTGCTCTCAGCGCCTGGAACGAGCACGCACGACGTAGGTGGGTAGGCGTGGGCGTCACTAGGCGACGACCTCAGGTGAATGCGGCGATTGCAGGATCGGCGACTTCAGCCCAGACAGGAGCTTGCAGGATCCTCAGCGACTTCAGACAGCGCAGTGGCCTGCAGGATCCGGTGACTGCAGGCGGGACAGAGGTTTGTAGGTTCCGGTGATTTCGGGCGGAACAGAGGTTTGTAGGTTCCGGCGACTCCAGGTAGAGTAGAGACTTGTGGGATCTCGGCGACTTCAGGCAGAGCAACGTTTTGTAGGATCCGGCGACTTCAGGCAGAGCAACGGATCGTAGAGTCCAGTGGCTTCAGGCAGGATAGAGGCTTGCAGGATCCCGGGGCTGAGCGGCCCCGGGATAAGGCCTTTAGAAGATGCTTCCGATACGAGAACTGAAGCAAGACTGCATTTCTTCACCGATTGTTCGGCTTTTATATCTTTCTAGAGAGAACGGAAAAATTATTTAAATTAAAAGGAAATTTATTGTAAATGACCTAGAGCAAAAGAGTATTTATGTGAAAATATCGAGATAAAACATCATATCGGTAACGAATTTGAATAAAAATTGCCATGACAACGGTATAAATAGTAGTTGTCATAAAAACCAATTTTTGGTTTTTGGACTTTTATTAAGAAATTATTACATTTAAGTATGAATTGAGATATGATTCACATAGGAAAACCTTATGCACGGCTGCGTGCATGAAGCCTGAAATTGTAGAGTTACAGAGAATTCAATAAAAGACCATAAAAGGTAAGACTTCATTGACAGCTATTTTAAAAGTGATAAATAGTGTGAAAATACGAAGTAAAATGATATGTTATTGTGTAAAAACGTTACAGGATCCTATAGAAATAAAGGTGATGCAAAATATAAATGCAGAAAATCAAAAACAGAATGAAAAAAATAGTATAAAGTGATGCAAAACATGAATGCAGAATATCAAAACAGAATGAAGAATTAGTGTACAATGAAATGTAAGTAGTATAACACTACAACACTCATTATTACTAAAAATAATTTTTATTATGTAACTAAAATCCATTGATTTATATGTTACACTAGATAAGTAGTTGCCGCGCCAAAGCGTTGCCACTTCACATATGGCCACAGCCATATGCCCAGCGAACGTCGGTTCAGTGTTCAATGTGACGTCGTCCGAGTTAAGCCGAACGATTCACGACAAAAAATGGGTAAATGCGTAGTGAAAGAATGCGATTCAAGGTCACAAAAACATAATAAATCAAGCGGAATCACTTTCCACACGTAAGTTTTAATTTATATATTCATATTAACGTTTAAAACACTAAAAAATAAAGTAAAATATCGAATATTGCAATTTAGCTTCAATGTTGCCACTTTTCCGCCTTTGTGATTTTTCCGCATTAATGGGAGACTACATAATTTATGGAATAAGTTAATTTTGTTTTAAAATAAACAAGTAAAATTGTTTGTTTAAAAATAAAAACTATGCTTCAACCTTTATACAAATTAATTATTCTTATTTTAATTTATTCATTAATGGTCTATTAATTATATTTTATTATTTTATTTTATATTAATAAATTTGCATTGCAAACTTTCCGAAACTAACTCTTTGTCTACTAAAGGGGAATGCCCACCGTTCATAGACACTTCGGCCATGGGTGCCCACATATAAAAGCATATGAAAATGATAATATGCAATTAAAAGAATGAAATGGTTAAGGAATTGGTTTAAAAAAAGTCCGGACTTTTAAGATATAAAGGTTTTTATTTTCACAAGAATTTTTTTTAACAACAAATGACTTTGTATTTTCGTGACATTTAAACCACAATTGACACACCGTAAATGTCCTCTTGAATGAGTTACTGAGAGCTGGAAAGAATTCTGGCCGGTGTGGAAGCTGAGGTCATCGTTAACAGTGGATATCGAATCCAATTTCGTGCAGTAGTTATCGTAAGAAGTGGGAGCGGGATCCATTTTCAGTCCGTGGTCAATAGGGTGAGAAGAATTATCGGAGTCCATTTAAAAAGCTTATTCGTTGTAAATAACAAATCCGTGAGTAAACAAACAAAATAACACAAATGCAAAGGAATTCGACTTGTGACTATTTAGTTTTAATAATTATGACACGGGCCGAGCTGTCAGATTCGATGTTGCCAATTAACAGACAAAAAATCGATAAATAGATAGAGATTTTTTTATTCGATTTATAATTTCATAAAAAAGAATAATCTTTGATTCGCTTTAAGTTCTGCACGCTTTTTAAAATATGTTTTGTTTTATTTATGTAAATTCCATTTTAAATGTATTTTTAAAAACAGATAAGAATAACAGTTAAATTATGCAGTAGCGTTTTTGTTATGGTCTAATGAGTTCGTGGTAATTCAACTAGCAATTCGCTTGTTTAATTATCATAACATCATTATAATTATCGAAATATAATATTACCATTATAATAATGACACCATAAAAAATCGATTGAAAAAACAGAATCGACTTTTTTAACGAGATTTGTGATTGGCAACACTTTACTTGATCCACAAACTAATGACTTGCGGATGTACCTATGTTCATTTTATTCTTTTCGGTACTTTTTATTTGTGCAAAAATATTGCAATCTTTTTTGGATACATAAATACCGCGATTAATTACCTTAAAAAAAGATGTATTTTTTAAATAAATGCAAATTGTTGGGCATTTCATGGTCAAAAATGGGCATTCCCCTTTGGTCTTATGACATTAGCTACAAAAACATTAAAAGAGCTTCAAGGAAATAAATTATCAAATGAATTTGCAATACACCCGGGGGATCATTTATCTTCAATACAAGTTGATCATTCCCTTTTATTGATTAATGCCATTATTTGTAAGTACTTATAAATAAGATTGTACCACGAAAGTAAATTATACACTCAAACACACAAAAAGAATCCAAAAGACAATTATATAACAAACTGATGCTTCATAGCGGAGTTTGAGAGCATGGACTATTATGAATATTTAAGCAGATTAGTATTACAGATTAAAACCATTTATCTTACAAATATATTTACGCAGAGTCACGCCTGAATCCAGTAACTATCTAATTTTAGGGACGATATTGTTTTCCGCGACTTGTGGAAGTGAGACAGATATATGTTTACTTTAAAATTTTAATGATTTCAAAGCTACGTCGTCGCGTTTGGATAGTGGTTACACTTTTTTCGACGCGCGGCAATGTGGTTTGCTTCTCTAGTTTTGTATAACACAATGCTAAAATCAAACATAATCAAACCACATGACTGAATGTCTGAAATGATGAATACTTTCATTTTTTAGTTTAAAAATTCAAAATACAGCGATACGATTTAAATAATATAACAGACTTATGTCAATTTTAACGGATTTTTACGGACAATGAGGGCACTTCAAATCGGCATAAGCATTCTGTATGGTATAGTCAGTCCAGCGTACTTGTATATAATATATAGGTCAGTGACACCACATGAGTAAATAATCCGTACTGTATCAACACCGCGTATGTCTTCATTCCGCCTGGAGAGGGCGGGGACTGAGGCCTTGAGAGTAAAGTATTCTGTGGACTAAGGTGTTTGACGTCCCATTTATTAAAAATTTTTTAGTAAAAATGACGATAAGGATAAGAAATCAATGTATTTTACACACAGCAATTTGTAATTATATCTCTACAATTATTAGGTACAAAAATATGTATAAAGAAAACATAAAATAAAAACGCACTATTATATTAGTAATTAAGTAAAAAATAAATGATGACTCCGTAGCGCAGTGGCTAAGCGTTTGGCTGCGGCATTGCAGGACCGAGTGTTCGTTCCCACATTGAACAAGTATTTCTATGCTGTACAATAGGTACATAGTCTACGTCTGGATTAGCTTGCTACATATTTATTTATCTGTGGTCTGGATGTTTATTTTCAACGTTATTTTTTAAAGGGTAAAAAATTGGGTTATTCCAATAAGTGAACATCGCTTGGAGAGGTTTAGAAGTAATATAATAAAAAGACTTCCATTACTTTCGTTTAAAAATAGTGCTAATTATTTGTATGCTACATTATTTAAAATTATAAGTTGTGAATTTAGTAGAATATTTACTTCTAAAACTTGCTCTTAGCAGAATCGAGCCCCGAGGAACACCCATTAGTACAGGTGACCCGGAAGAACTTTTACCATTGATAATAACCTTCTGCTTTCTATTACTTAAATATGAAATTATAAGTTTAAGCGCTGTGTTCTTGACACCATAGTACTGTAGCTTCCTGATTAATGTCTCATGGTGAACGCAGTCGAAGGCCTTGGAAAGGTCACAAAATATACCCAAAGCATCCTCTGAATTCTCCCATGCACAAAAAATATGTTTAATAAGCTCAACTCCAGCGTCAGTTGTTGAGCGACCCCTTGTAAAACCGAATAGATTTCTATGTAGCAATTTATTAATATTAAAGAAACTTAACATCTGATCTAAAATAATTTTTTCAAAAATTTTACTTAATGTTGGTAGTACAGAAATTGGTCTAGAATTGGCGGGGTCTAATGTACTACCAGATTTAAATATAGGTATGACTTTACTATGTTTCATTAAATCAGGAAACACACCAGATTCGACGCTTGTATTAAATATAGTGGCTAGATAAGGTGCTAATATATCTATTATAGATAAAATAACTTTAACGGAAATCCCCCCTAAATCTGCCGTTTTCTTAACATCAATAGCTTTAAAACATTTAACGATATCTTTTGGCAGTACTCTATGGAATTTAAAAGTATTTGAACAAGCCTTTACATTTTGTTTCAGCAATGATTCGGCGACAGTAGGAGAAGAATTTAATGATTTTGTTGTCAAAAAAGGAACATCAGTAAAATGTTTCTCAAAAGCCATAGCAACCTCTTAATCAGATCGCGTTAAATTACTGTTAATATTCAATTGAAAATCCGAGTTGCGCGGTTTGACCTTGCCCGTTTCACTATTTATTATTCTCCAGGTCATTTTAATTTTGTCGGATGCAGTTTTAATTTTGTTGCTTAAATGTAAAGCCTTAGCAGTGGAGCACACTATTTTAAACATTTTAGAATATGTTTTTACATAATCTCTAAATATAACACTACTATTATATGATCTTTCATCATAAAGCTCGTATAACCTTCGCCTACTTTTATAAATTCCTACTGTCGCCCATTCATTAAATGATTTGCGACTGTTAAAAGAGAAAGTTTTAGAAGTAAATATTCTACTAAATTCACAACTTATAATTTTAAATAATGTAGCATACAAATAATTAGCACTATTTTTAAACGAAAGTAATGGAAGTCTTTTGCATACCTTAAGCGAAAGCGCAAGGTGTTCTACTATCGCCTAAAAATTAAGATTCCAACGTTTTATCGAATAAAATCGTATCTAGCAATCATATTATACATATAAATGATATAAAAAGTACTTTGTTAGAAAGATAAATGATTGTTGAACTTATTAATATTTTTTTTAAATCGATTAATTGCTATTTTTAAATTAAAAAAGGGGTTTTAGTGGCTTATGGTGTGGATTTATCAAGCCCGGAAGGCTTGTAAACACTCTAACTTTTGAAAATATCAATTGTTTAACTCAATCTATTTTTTAATCTCTTCATCTATCATGTGGGAAGCCACTGAATGTAAATGGCAGTGTAATTTTGTTTTGTTTAGCTATAATTAATTTTATTCGGCTCCAAAATGGCGAAATTTTCGTTGATTTGGTAGCCTTGTAAGTAAGTTAATTCTGTAAAGGGAGCTAAAGCCATAGAGTAGTTTACTCACTCACTCAGTTCGACGCACAGAGTACTTTTTATATACTGGTTAGTCGCCGTCGTGAGTGGACATTGTTTCGGATGTTTGCAGCGGCTCAAAAAGATCGCTGTACAAATACACAATATTCGAATATCCAAATTTCTTAAATAACTGATTATAATAATAATAAGAGATTTTTTTATTACAATATTTTAAAAGCACAGAATAAATAATAGTAGTACGTACTAAAAGTAAGTAGTATCAATTTTTTTTGTCATGGGTGACATTTTCATGGTTTTCGAGTGTTGAAACCGATAGGGTTGTCGAAAGGTAAATCCAAGATGGCGGCTGCAATAGGTATCAATTTTTCATCATGGGTGTCATTTTCATGGCTTTAGAGAGAGTTGAAGCCGATAGGGTTGTCGAAATATAAATCCAAGATGGCGGCTGCAATAGATATCAATTTTTTCATCATGGGTGTCATTTTCATGGTTTTCGCGGGTGTTGAAGCCGATAGTGCTGTCGAAATGTAAATCCAAGGTAGCGGCTGCAAAGGGTATCAATTTTATATCATGGGTGTCATTTTCATGGTTTTCGAGGGTGTTGAAGCAATAGTGCTGTCGAAATGTAAATCCAAGATGGCGGTTGCAATAGATATCAATTTATTCATCATGGGTGTCATTCTCATGGTTTTCGCGGGTGTTGAAGCCGATAGTGCTGTCGAAATGTAAATCCGAGGTGGCAGCTGCAATGGTTATCAATTTTTTCATGATGGGTGTCATTTTCATGGGTTTCGATGGTGTTGAAGCCGATAGTGCTGTCGAAATGTATTTAAACTACTTTAAAAAATTCCGTATTAATCATGTTATACGTATTTTTTTATGCGCTTAAGGTATGCCCAATTGGATTTACCAATTATTTTTTTTATTTAAAACTTTTTAGCGGGATTTTTAAATCTTTGTATTCTGTAACTTTAAAACTTTTTATTTAAGGCATATTCCAGTAATTTTGGCTCAAACCTTACAAACCTATGGGGTAAGTTCCCATTGAGAGGTTGCACCAAAATTACTCGAATATACTTTAGAGGAGTATGTGGGATAAAATAAAACTATAAATAAGTATAGTTATGTAATTTTATTTTCTGAAAGACAGATTGTTTTATAAACTAAACATTATTATTGATATTTTTTATTATATTACTTTTAAACCTCTCCAAGCGATGTTCACTTATTGGTACAAACACAACTTTCTTATTTTTCTGTTTTTTGTGTATGTAAGGTAGTGATACCAACTGTACACAGTGATCTGAACTTAAATTTTGAATAACTGATTTATGCAAGGGCTTAACATCTGTAAAAATATTATCTATACAGGTCGCACTAGGCCCAGCAATACGTGTTGGTTCTAAGAAGAAATTTACAAGATTATACGATTTAAACAATGAGCTAAACTTAATACTAATGGAAGAAGTTTCAAGGAGATTGATATTAAGGTCTCCACTTGTTCTGTTTACTAAGTTTGTGTAAAACTTCTTCCACAATCCTTTCAAAATTGTCATAAGTAGCACATGGGGGTCTGTAAACACTTACAACAATGAGGTGCTCGAGCTCGACACAAGCCATTTCTACAGTTCGTTCAACAGAGAGGCTCACAATATCCTTACGTTCTTTAAATAATAATGACTTATCTGCTAATATTAAGGAGCCACCACGTAAACTTTTTTCTCTATTGAAAGAACTGACCACCTGGTGATTTCTGAAATTAAACATGAAATTATAATATTTTAGCCAATGTTCAGTAATACAAAGGATGTGTATATTGTTACTATTTAAAAACAATTCAACTTCCAATTCTTTGCCCAACATGCCTTGTATATTTTGATGCACCAGGTGTAAACAATTTTTATTACTTATTTGTGGGCTGTATTCAAAATTAATTAAACTCTTATTATTGCTAGAAATTGTATTATTTGTATTATAAAAAAAACTATGAACACTAAATATATTTTGCAGTTTGTATCTAAAAATAGAATCATTAATTTATATTTATGTCATAAAATAAGATTTATCTTGTTATTTTTTTAATTTAATAATGCCATGTTAAAGTTGTCCTAAGTGTTTTTAAACAGTCCCCTGTCAAAAATTCAAAGTAATAATCACATAATTAAAAATTTTGTAAAACCGACTTCAATATAGGTTATTTAAGAATAACTCAATAACCATTGGTCTGACCTTGATCAAATTCATATGGGACCACACGAGAACTATTAGCTTTCATATAAAAAAAGAATCATCGAAATCGGTTCGCCTAGTACAAAGTTATGAGGTAACACACATAAGAAAAAAATAAAAAAACATACACTCGAATTGAGTACCGTCTCCTTTTTGGAAGTCGGCAGAAAATAGAAAAATCTGTTGTGTCTACAAACTTTTATTTCCGTGAAATGAAATGCAACCAATGTGAAGTTAGTAACAGTGCCGAAAACGGCGTTGGTCTGCCATTTTGTTTAGTGTCCGCGCGTCATTTGTAGTGTAAATACGCATGTTGGTTGTTGCGACATACAATCCTCTGGTAAGTAATTTTAATAATATAAATTAGTTGAAATATTTATATAAATTGTTTATTATGTCTTCGATTGTGTACACATTTGTCGGTAGCTTCGTATCGAATCATGTTTCAATAGTTTCGTAAATATTTGGAAACTAAACCAAAATACACAGTCCCCTGGCTACAGTCCCCCTTCCTGGCAATATGACAGGGGACTGTTCTATGTGCCAGGGGACTGTATATCTCATAAAATTAGTCATTTTTAAAAGGTTTTGTTTACATAAATAAGTTCACTCGTTGAAGATTTATTCATATAAGAAAGAGGAGAGCCCAAAAGAATATGTTTCTCATTAATAACCTCACTGAAAGCAAATTATGTTACAGGTTAATTGCACATGCACACAAGATGGCTCCTAAAAAGACAAAGTTATCGCGAGAGGAATTATTAGAAAAAAAGACAAGCAGAGACACGAAGGTATCAGTGTAGAAAAAATGATCTGCTAAAGAGAGAAGAAATGAGAGAAAAGGAGAGATTAAAATATTAGAAAAAGAAAGAAAAAGGTTTGAGAAAATTAGTGAAAGACATGACACAACGTGAACACAGGGCTGCCTTATAGACATGGAAAGAACACTGCACTGTATACGAAAGAGATTGAACAGCGTTACTAATACATTTAGGCGTGAAAATACACCATTATCAGATCCTGAAGTAGATATTCCCCCTTCAAGACAGCTTACTCCAGTTCTAAATCAGCTTTCTGTAGCTCTAAGTCCAGCAATACCCAGTATTAGTTCACTGCAAAGGAAAAGGCAAGCCAAAAAGAGAAGACAAAAATATACTAAAGGAAGAAATGAAAAGATCGCGTGTTTACAGAAAGAACTTGAGAAATACAAAAAAAGATTGGGAAGACTTGAAATTAGGAAGAAAAGAAATGTTACACCTAATACGAAGATATTAAAAATGTTAGATAAGCCTGATACGAGAAAGGAAGTTGTCAAAAAAGCATTATTTTGCGATGTGCTTTGTGAACAGTTGAATAATAACTATGCAGCATTAAAACGTACGAAAGATAAACAAATATTTCAAAGCGTCTTATCTGGTAGTCTAGTTCAAAAGTGTAGGCATTGGATACCTAAAGAAAACGCGAAATTTTATATAATAAACAAAAAAAATTATGCCAATGGCTTGGATGTACCTGTAAGTCACCGGATTAAAATACCTAATAGTTACAAACGAGCAATTCAGAATTTCTTTGAAGATGATAGTAACAGTCGTATGGCAGCTGGTAAAAAGGAATTTATTACTAGGAAGAATGTGATAAAACAAAAAAGATACCTTCTTGATACAGTTCTTAATCTATATAAAAAATTTGTGGCTGAGTATTTGAAAATAAGTTTTCAGACATTTTGCCGACTGCGCCCGTTCTGGGTAGTCAAACCAAACGCTCCAAATCGCGACACATGTTTATGTATAACGCATAGCAACTTAGACCTGAAACTTTGCGCTTTATACTCGTATGAAGCCAAATATCCTACAACAATTACCAGAAGCTGCTTGAAGACTTGTGTTGCAATCGGTACAACGAAGACTGTTTATCTATAACCTGTTCTACTTGCAGTAATAAAAATCCCGAATATAAAGAGTTTGACAACAGCAAAGAAATTAAATATAAGATGTGGATTTCTGAGAGGCAAAAAATCCAAGATTTCAAGACTAAAAACTTTCGAATAGTAACAAAATATCTGAAAAAAACATTTGACATACATCCGAGACAGCTCATAACACATTTGCAGGAAGATTTAATAAAATTTTTTGACCATCAAAGAAATATTGTACACCAATATAACGCCATGAACGATTTAAAGTTAAATCTGCAAGACCGAGATGTCCTGCTTCACACAGATTTTAGTGAAAACTATTGCACGAAGTGTCGTTTGATCAAGTTATCCAAAAGTTGGATAATCCTAACTTCATTCTTTTTAGAATGAAGTTAGGATTATCCAACTTATATTAAGAAGAGAATATTTTATAAGTTCTCTACTCAAGTAGATGTTTTCGAGCGCTAATGTCAATTTTTCTAATGTTAAACTAAGCTCATTGTGGTTATGTATGTGCCTCATTAGTTTTAAGAAAAAGCCTTAAGACTTTATTGCAGATCTTATTTCAAATTACTTTCATTATAATTGCTTATACGAGTATACTATTATTGTTGAGAGAAAAGACTATTGTATTATAATTTTATTAATAGTACTGTATATAAGACTGCGTACAGAATTTAATAATTGATGTTAGTAATTCATCGAAGTTGATCTCAAATACAAATTGTTTCTAGAACCATAGTTTTGACATGAAAGTTTTGATTTTGTTAGAGGAGGAATTTTGTTTACTATGTTTTTGGTTAAGTTTTTTCTTAAGAACCTTTTGAAAGATAATTGTTTTATGTTGATACGTAAATGTTGTATAAAATAATAAATGATTGATACTATTAATATGACTTACTTCTATATAAAACAGTCCTCTGTCTCATCGAACAGTCCCCTATCATGTACAAAACAGTCCCCTGTTCCACCTAACAATCCCCTGTCGCGATGTATCAAAAATCTAAAATAACCTTAAAAATACATATGAATTCAATTGGCCCTCTTATATACGAAAAGCAACAGTTACTTTCCTAAGCAATACTATCATATTTTTTTACGAAAATGCTAAAAAATATGCCAGGACAGAGTTTGTATGGCCTATTACGAGTTTACAGAGAATCGCCCATATAATCGAATTCTTACCAAAATGTGACTTTAAAGGGATATTATATATTTTGCTACATGTAGAAGAAACTTAATTAACATACACATAATTGTGGAAGTTTTAATTAAGTACCATGATGGAATAACAGTCCGTTTTATTTGGATTTAAAATCTTTGAATTTGCAATGTTTACCACAAATATATTTTCATGTGAATCTTTTCAACTGGTGCATGTGCCAGCTATTTCATCCATTGCTTGCATCTGAAAAAATAATATAAAGAAAATCACATTTTTATTAAACAAATATAATGTTAGCAGTCACAATTGATAATGTAGTTTCTAAGTATAGTTCGTTTCGAACTATCAGATTTAGGAAATAGTGCGTTTATATTTGTGCACGTAATCGTACACTATAAAAACCTACGTGGATGGCTAGTTGTAGGGAGACCTTGGCTTAATCGTCACGCTATTCTATTTTTTAATTTTACGTTATCCTGACGCAAAATGTTACTTTTATTTTGTCACCGTTACGTAAATTTTTGCATCATTTCTACTTCATTTTATGCTAAAATTCGCAGCCTCGCCCAAATACTTCGCATTAAGAGGATTGTGAAGCTGTAAATTTTCATACAAAAAGCGATAACGTTCCCCCCCGTAAATATAGTCCAATTTCAATAATTTTTGGAAATGTTGTAGATATGACAAAAAACTAGGCCCGTACGTTTTTATTTTAAAGAAATATTGTATACAATATAAGTTATTAGCATCTAAATATCTATATTTTGACTTAAAAACTTGCTCCAGCGTTTTTATTTTTTTTTTTAAACTAAACTGATTACTAAAAAAGTACAGTAAAAACGTACAGGCCTAGATTAAAGTGTACTGAATCGAATAAGACCAAAATCGTCTTATTTTGTAAAGTTTTAGGGGGGTAAAAACGTTATCGCCGGAAACAATATTTCAAAAAGAAAATGTAGGCAATTGCCTTCAAGACTTCCAACTCTCTCTATCGCACGATACGGGTCGGGGGGCAGGGGCATATTGTAGTGATGTTAGGGGTGGTGGGGTGTGAATACCAGTATTTTACGATTATGTTGTAAAAATAAAAGTTATATTTGTAAAATGAGCCGTGGTAGCTCAGATGGTTAGCGCTCGCTATAAGTTTCACAGTAGGTACGCAAGAAACCCGGGTTCGATCCCCGTCGGCACCAATGAAATTTGCAATTTTAAGTGCTGATTTACCACGTGCTCGGCGGTGAAGAAAAACATTGAGAGGAAACCTGCATGTCTGACAAATTAAAAAAATATATATTTCGAAGACATGTGAAGTTCGCCAACACGCATTGGGGCAGCGCGACGGAGCTTTCCTTGCCCTAAAACCCTCTCAGAAATGAGAGGAGGCCTGTGCCCAGCTGTGGGACATGTATATAGGCTGTAACTTTTAGAGGTGTTATCGATATTATTATCGCCTAGGGAAGAGAAAATAATATCGATAACCTAGAAAGATGAAAAAGTTAATGTCTGTGATTATTCAGTGTTTATCGATTATTTAGTTATTAATTTAGTCTTTATTGAATAAGGACATTAAATTAAAAATATTTCGAGTTTACCATAAAGTGGGTAGGCAAATAAATAAAAAGTAACAAATTGAAGAAATTATTATTGTTTATTATTACATATTACTTAATTACACTCTTTCTCGAACTGCCATTTCTCTAGGAACTCGAGGGTCAATCATTTCTTGTAATAAACATTAAAAATGAATGAGTAAAGTTTTTGCTGCATTTTTGTTACCCAAAAATGATCATGGTTTATTAAATTAAGTACGAAAACATGAAAAAGTTGTGTCCATACTACGAAAAAACAAAATTGCCTACCAGTGATATGTAATTATCCCTGGACCTGATAATAGTAATCATGGTTTCTTTTTTCTTTTTGTCCTTCTCGTATCAAACGAAATGTGATCTGTTTTTAGTTATGGCCTCCAAATGTAGCATATTAGAATCAGAAATAAGACATTTTTTTTATAGGATAAGGGTGACAAACGAGCACATAGTCCACCTGATGGTAAGTGGTTGCTGCGGCCCATAGACATCTACATCAATCCTTTATCACAAATCAAAATGTAGATGCGTCGTCACCCGTGAGGACTAAGATGGAATGCCTCATTTCCAGTAAAAAGGGCCTCCGGCCACCTGCACTCACCAAGCGAAACGCAGAGGTAAACCTCTACTTCACGCTGGTTTTCTGTGAGGTCGTGGTACCACCCCGGTTCGAGCCGGCCCATCCGTGCAACAGCAAAAGCTGCCGCGTGGCTCTACCACTGTATAAAATTTTTCAACATTTTCATTTAGAGAATCATGTCCAATAAACCCATCGGGAGTTGTCGACAGTCGAAGACGTGTGATGTATTATATATATATATATATATATATATATATATATATATATATATATATATATATATATATATATATATATATATATTTACATGACTTATTATTATTGTATTCTTTTTGATTCTCTTTGTCAGATTCGATTCCTTCGCCAACTGAAGTACATCTTCCTTGCACATTACTGTCTGGTAAATAATTATTTGTCTATCTCGGAGTCACTGAAAAATAAATAGAAGCATAATAGTTTAAATTATATCTTACGGCTAACTAACGCGGGCGAAGTCGTGGGTGAAAAGCTAGTTTACCTATATAATTCGGTTCATCGTTTAAATTTCTGTGAGAGCGTAGTCGTTCCCCGGTCGAGCCGACCCACTCGTGCTACAACTATACTACTAATATAGCTGCAGCATGGCTATACCACGTATAGAAATTTTACTAATCAAATCTTTGTATCTCGAAAATTTTAGCATTTTCCTTGGAATGATCGGAATTCCACAGTAACAGTGATATGAACAACTTCTTCTAACGGACTAATATTATTACTGGACAAGTGGTAAAATTAAAATTTTTTTACAATCGATTTCAATAAAACTCAATTACAACATAATATATTATATGTAATGGTTGAAATGATTTCCATAAAATTTGTATGAGACCAACTGTGAACAAGAAAATAATAGGTAAGTATTCAAAATCGTTCCGGAGAAATCGGTGAACATATAACAACATATAAAAATAAAACAAATATACATACAGCCGAATATAGAACCCCCTCCGTTTTTGTAGTCAAATCAACATCAGATATCCCATACTTTTATATTTTGTGGAATAAATTTCGGTCTATCTCCTACCAGTCAACCAATGTACATACAGTAGTATGTAAGGTGGTAAGATACGCGATCAAAGTAAGTATAATTTATTATAAGATAGTAACTAAGTAAGTACGCCTACTTACCTGTTGCCCGTCCTTTCGATTTACGAAGCAAATTGCATATTTTTAGTTTTGTCTCTAATCTTTCTCTTCTATTCTAAAATGTATAAAATTATTTTAGTTGATTGAATGTAATACACATCTTATAATCACTCACATAGTATTTAGGTAGATACTTACATAAAAAAAATAACAGCCCACTTCTATAAGTTATATGTAGTAAGTCCCCACGTCTACATAGACTATGCAATATAATAAAATTGCAAAGTAACACAAGCAAATTCATTATGTAACTTGTCGTAAATGTACGCAAATATAGGCTATGAATGAATGAATGAACGCTCCTCCTGCTAGTATCATAGTGTGCGTAAGAATTAGTGTAATATGTTGTATTTGTGTTCTTCACGCCCGGAGCCCTTCGGGAGGCAGACCGTGCGTTATGAAACAGATAGCATTTTTGAAAATACCTACTCGCGTCGCGTATCGGCACTTCACAATCCTCTTAAGATTATATTAGGATATATTGAAGAATTTTATGAATAATGTATTCAACATACTAGGCTGTATGGCCAAAGATCTTTGCTTGCTATTTTTTTGCGAAAAGAAACAATTACACTCTATGGACGAATTACATGAAAGAAAAAAGAAAAATACATAGACGAAAGAAATCATGTGGAAATCATTTCATTCGCACATTTTCTACTTTGTTGGTATATTACGAAAGCAATGATGTTTAGTGGCAATTGGTTTTTAGTTAATTCTATCAACTGTTTTTGTGTAAAAGTTCTACAAGTATAGGTGTCCATAGGTCCTTGCAAAATGTTTCAAGAGTGATCAAATCCAAGCAGCATGACTACAACAATGAAGAATCCCAATTCGTCATCTTCTAAACTCCCCCTCTTTAGCCATATCAAGTATGAGCACCTGGTAGCTGGTATATCGGGTGGCGTCACTTCTACTCTTATTCTTCACCCTTTGGACCTTATCAAAATCAGATTTGCAGGTACGTATTTGTTGTTTCATTTTGGTAGGTTCTAATCTTCATTGTTATTCTTATCAACACCATTTGTGTCAGCTTATTAGTTAAATTTGCAATATTCTTATACTCAATTATTAACATTTGTCGATAATACGTGACCTTGAACTTGATTAATTTTTATAATGGTGAAAGTAAAGTTGTGGAATATTTCTAATAATAATAAACTGATGCAATATTAATGTAGTTACTTTGATGCGAATTTATGAGCATGCTCAAGTTTTTGCAAATAACTGAATTTCATTACATTGTTTTTTATTTGATATTACTGTTATATTATCAAAATGCATATTGAACATATTACTTACTTTTGATTTTATTGAAATAATATCAACAATCGTTGTTTGATTAAAATTATTATATTAATAAATCATGGAGTAATTTATGGAAATAAATTTTATTGAAAATAAATTTGTTTCAATTCACCCTTGTAAACCTTTTAAAATGATTAACAAAGACATTTGTTTACAATATTGTGCTTTAAAAAAATTTATATATCAAATTTCATATGTTGCTTATGACTTGCACATTGAGCGTACTACAGTTGGTATGCATAATGCACTTCAATGCTTTTTCCTGATGATTCATGATCATTATTTGTTTACAGTAAATGATGGCAGGACTGCAACAGTACCAAGATATGACGGACTTGGCAGTGCATTTGTTACCATAGTTAAAAATGAAGGTGTACGGGGATTATATAGGGGTGTTACACCTAATGTTTGGGGTTCGGGTTCAGCTTGGGGTTTCTACTTCTTATTGTAAGTGTTGTTTTTTCTTTAAAATGTTATTCAGCCTTCTAAATCAAAAAATCTTTAAATATGTATAAACTAAACAAAAATAAGATAAGCAAATTACTATTTAATAACAAAAAACTGACTGTAGCTACTTACTATGAAACCAATTAAATGATGATTTACTTAAATAATAGGATGATAATATATTATGATGATACAAGTTCGGACACCTAAGGCACCTGCAATTCCTCGAGAGCTGCAATTATTGATTGTGGTGGTAATTACCATCAGATGAGCCACACACGTTTGCTTGCCTTTTCTTCTATGAAAGAAACAACAGTATTTAATAGTACAATAACAATATTTTATGTTATTAGTTTTTTATGTAAAGTAAAACATTGTGAGGAGAAGGTAGCAATGTAGCTGACTGTTTTTTGTCCAAAAAAACTACTGATGCTATGTGATAATAGAGAAATGGAGTCTTGTAGGTGTTATAAAAGGCAATTATGGGAGAGGCCAGGAAGACCTCATGTCCATTAGTAGATGTTGATATATCAACTTGTATATGCCTTATTTAAAATAGCTAATAAATGAATCTGGTAATGGTAGTGGCCTGTAGAGCAGTGGATTATTACATACTAATTCGGAAGTTGGCACCATACTCCATAACGTATTCAAATTGAAAATATCATAGCAACAGACAAATAAATAAATGTCAAATAAAAAAAAGAATACATTAAAAATTTTCTGTAATTTATTACTATTTACCATTCGGCAAAGGAGAATGTGTGTGTTAATAAATTTAAATTAAACTTTATTTATAACAATAAATAGGATGCTTTTGATCTTGAAGATTTGTCTTGTTGTTTTTGTATTATAGAATTCTATGAACAGTCATTGAGCTGTATTAACATTGTGCATTCCTTCTACAGTTACAATGCAATAAAAACATGGATACAAGGTGGAAATGCAAGGACACCACTTGGGCCAGGATTACATATGCTTGCTGCTGCTGAAGCTGGTATACTCTCTCTTATCATGACAAATCCCATCTGGGTGGTGAAGACGAGACTTTGCCTGCAGTATAGTGATGAACATGTAACAGAAAACAAGCGATACAAGGGCATGGTTGATGGCCTTACTAAAATATATAGAACTGAGGGTATCAGAGGGCTTTACAGGGTGAGTTCAGATTTTAAGGTTAATTTTTATTTCTTTAGGGTCAAACAAACAGTAGGAGGAAGTATGTACTATGTAGTAAGATATTTACTAGTAAGGTTTACATAGATAGATTACATATGTTTTCTGTTGGTAGAATATATATCTATGTGTCAGCTTATGTAATGCACCTTTAACTGTTGATGTCATAAACAAAGATACATTGTGAAAGGTTGAATGACAAGGTTAATGGGAACAGCATTACACTTGCAGAAGTTATATATGACACATATCAATATATTTTTAGCAGCCAGTACTTTTAATTTATACCAATTTCAATGGAACTTTATTCCTGGCTTCCTTTTATATGTTGAGGTTCTTCATATTTTTGTATTATCAAGATAAAATGCTTATCCAACCTGGATATTTTAGTATTAAGGTTTGGTGTATAACATGAGTGATAACATGACAAAGGAATGAAAATAATTGAAATATATACAACTTTAATACATTTCAATGCCAGGTGCAGGCCTCATTCTTGAGTTCCTCTCAACGCCATCGCACTGTCCAGTGCATCTTGGCAGACTTCACAAGTCCTTGAAATGTTCCGTATACCCATGCAGATTTTCTCTCAAGGGTCTCCTTCGCCACTGAACATGAGGCAGATTTGTTGTCACCTGTGAGGACTAAGATGAAATGCCTCTTTTCCAGTAAAAAGGGTCTCCGGTTCTCTACACTCACCATACGAAACACAGCGGTGTTAAGCTGCTATTTTACACTGGTATTCTGTAAGAGCGAGGTCCTCCCCCGGTCGAGCCAATCCATTCGTGTTACAACTATACTACTAATATAGCTGCAGCATGGATCTACCATGTGTAATTAAATCTATATTATTTGAACTTACTTTAAGTTTTTAAAGATAGTGAATTATTTCTGAAAATTTGGTAAAACAAGCAATAACACTGTCATACTGATTAAGTAATAATAGGCCAATATCAAATGTTACCTGACAGCATATCTTGTTAATCACTCTTTCTGTTTTGTAAATATTTTGTTGATCGTTTTTATGAAAACCATGTGTAAAATTATTATAGATTACAACACATTTAAAATTTAAATTATTTGCTTTTAATGATGAAAATAATTTTAATATGTATCCTATTATAAATGAATATAAAAGATGTGCCTTTGCATGATAAAATTAATACATAGTTAAATAATACTTATACATTAAAAACTTGGTCCTGGCTCTTGGGTCCTCATTGCTGTAGTTACTGCCTATACGCATCCCACTTCTGGCCACACAGGCCTCCTCTCATGTGTGAGAGGGTTTTTAAGACAAGGAAGTGTCCAATGCTCGGCCCATCTGCCCCAATGTGTGATGGTCGACTCCACATGTATTGGAGTTTTTTTAATTTTCAAACATGTAGGTTTCCTCATGATGTTTTCCTTTACCACTGAACACATGGCAAACCAGCACTTAAAATTGCATTTAAATATTTAGTGCTGGCAGGGATTGAACCAGAGTTGCTTGCTGTAAAATTTACGAGAACTTAACGCTTTAGCTACCACAGCACTGTTACCATGGTTTCATGCAGGAAATCCAGTTCTTGTAAATACATAAATAGTTCGTTTTTTGGGTCTGTATATCAGAAATTTAGTTTCTGTCTCATGAAATTTCTATATTAATGGAGGTATTAGTACCCGTGGACAAACAATACTATATTTCTTTTATGCTCAAATATTCAAACACTCCTCAATTTTAAGATGCCGTTAACTATTGTGTTGTCTCTATCATTTTAAGTTGAAGTGATTGTGAAACCACAAGACTTAATTACACCTTGAAATTGAGTAGCCTTTCAGTATTTGACCATTACAGCATTATTTACGGTTAACATTAAGTTAAATCTGCAACTATCGCATTATCATAAAGCAAAACAGTATTACATCATAATATATATTCTTATAGGATTAAAATAAATAAGAGATAGCCAATACTTGTAAATTTACTAATGTAAACATAATGATGTTGTTTTTGGAAGTCGGTAGAAAAGGAGACCGTACTCAATTCGACTGTATGTTTTTTTATGATCAAATAGTTTTTGAGTTATTCTTAATAATTTATATTGAAGTCAGTTGTACAAATTTTTTAATTTTCAATTATTGAAGTCTGTAGAAAATACTTAATTTGCAAACTTGACAGTGCGCACTCAGGCAAACAAAAAATATAGACAGAGCACTGCATATATCATTTTTCATTATCAGTCCGTAAAAAATTACTGCTGGACGCATACATAATATTACGCGCGTTAACCATGTTTTTGGTTGCAAACGATTTTAGGTGCATGTGTTCGTGAGGGTGTGTTCTTACAATAAGTTGAGCATGACTTTGGATAAGTTTTTGCGTAACTTGAGTTTTACGCAGCCCTCCGAAGAGACGAGAGAAGAAAGAAAGACTTTCTTTGATAGCCTGAGAGTGAAAAAAAAAACAGATCATTTTTGACACTATTATTACTTAAATCATAGAATCTATAGGATATATACATTGTCCTTGGAACTGCTATGGAGCTTGGGCCCCGTTCAGATCAACTTTTCTCTTATCGACGAATCCGACGAGCCCGAAAGTTGTTTATACCGTGCTTGGTTCCCTTTTCACATTTTGGTTTTGGTAGGATACCATTAATTAAAAAAGTTTTATCTTTTTATTAATCTACATGACCTAAGAACATGCTTTTCTTGCGTTTACGTTGCGTTGCGTCGCCCTTTTCCTTTAATTACTTGCTTGACATACGCAGTTTAGTAATTTCCAATAGAGTAGAAATTGGTCAAATTAAAAAACCCCGTTAATTAAATCGTAAAAAGAGTGCAGATAAGCTCGATTGTGCTGTGTTTTCCATGTAAATAACACAATGGAGTTCCACCAAGATATAATCGCAAGTGTAAACTATTGGCGCCGTTGAAAGCATTTTGTTTATGTTTTTACAACGTATCTGTCTCTGTCATGTGGCTCAATCTGATAGTATTGAACGGTAAGCAGTTAATAGGAAAGTTTAATCTTCGTATAAATAGAGCTAGCTACGGTTAGTTTACCTTCAAGGAAAAGAGCTTACACCTTTCTAAAAGGCCGGCAACGCATCTGCAATTCCCCTGTTGTTGGGGTTGTTCATGGGCGGCGGTAGTCACCATCAGAGGTGAGCCGCATGCTCGTTTGCCCCCTCTTCTATAAAAAAAAAATGCGTTTCCTAGGGTCATGTCAATCATGAGTTTACACTATGATTTCTTATATTTACCCGAACACTACACGTTGAATAAAACTACTTTTACGGATTCTATCGCGTATCTTATTTTTTATTAAATTTCCGACGTTTCGGATGCTTTACCTCAGTCCCCCGTGACCATGGGTAAAAATAAGTTAATTAAACGCTATAGAATCCGTAAATGTAGTTTTATTCAATAATCACGAGTTTAGTGGAAGTTTTAATTTAAATGGGTTTCAAATTGAAATTGAATTTCTTTCATTAGAACGTTCGTCGATAGACCCACTTTCAGTTGTTAACTTTTAGAAAACAACTTGCATCGCTTAATTTAAATTAGCTATTGTCGCTCGTTAAATGAGTATATTAACACACCGCAGTGGCAGGAAATGGAACTTAATTAAGTGTCAGTAACGCTATCTATTTCGCTCTGAATAGCAAAAATTAGAACACTTCTTACCAATAGGCCTCGTCGAATAGGACCTAGGATATTTAGGTAAACTTAACTTATCTTCACGCACAATCCCTGACGGGGTAGCCAGAGAGAACAGATCGCCAAGTGTCACGATCCTTACATACCTCTTTCGCTTCTTTCAGATTCATTATCTTCTTCATACATGCACGTCTAGGTATCCGAGTACTCTTGACCCTCCCCTCTTCGAGCAATTTGCTCACATGGTCTTCGAAAGTTAGTCTCGGTCTACCTCGACACCTTTTAATATTAACTTTCGCGCTATATATTTTCTTCACCATTCGGTCTTCACTCATTCGCTCAACGTGCCCAAACCATCGAAGCACGCCCTTATCAATTTTTGTGATAAGGTCATCTTTCAAACCTGCCATATTGCGAATCTCTTCGTTTCGCTTTCGGTCGGCCATGGTAACGCCGCACATTTTACGAAGAGATCGCATCTCCACTGCATTCAACTTACTTTTATGCTTCTTCTGGCATACCCAGGTTTCGCTTCCATATAACAAAGTCGGTACCAACACTGCGTTATGTATTGCAAGGCGTGCACTCTTCACTACACCTTGCCTTTTGACTAACGCAGTCAGGGCACCATTGACTTTGTTCCCGGCAACGACACGCCTGTCCACATCTAAATCACATCTTCCATCCCGACTAAAAGCACTCCCCAAGTATACAATTTCATTTACCTGTTCTAGACATTCCTGATTTACTCATATTTCACACTTCGTTCTCTCTTCGTCCCTTTCAAATACCAGAACCTTAGTTTTATTAGCATTCAAACGGAGACCTTTAATTTCACATTCCTCTTTTATACACGTGACTAATGCCTGCAGTTCTGCCTCTGATGGTGCAATAAGCACTACATCATCAGCATACATCAGACAATTTACTTTTATGTCACTCAATTTCACACCCAAACAGCTATCTTTCAGCTTCTGTAAACAGCTGTCGAGATACAGTATGAACAGCCAGGAAGACATGACACAACCCTGTTTTACGCCCGTTTGGACGCTAAACATGGGTGACAGGTCATGCCCTACCCGCACACAGGCTTTACAGTCACAGTAAAGTGACTGCACAGCCCTTAGCAATCGACCATCCACACCGTACCCCGGCAACAGTTCCCACATTTTCTTCAAAAAGTGGTTTATTAAATTAAATGCATGTAAATGCACAGTCCTCCATATAGGAAACCGAAACCCTCGTTTCATATATAAAATTGATGATATACCTCAGGAAGAAGTTAAAATACAGAAAGATTTAGGTGTGCATATATAAGTAACGATCTAAAATGGGAACATCACATTACAGTGATAACTAAAAAAGCAAATAGTTTTATTTACCTTATTAGAAAATCCTTCGGGCATCTAACACCAGAAATGATGCTAAAAATACATAAGACATATATTCGTTCTATTTTGGAATATGCATTCCAAATCTGGAGCCCCTATTTCAAAAAGGATATTGAGTTACTGGAGAAGGTTCAACGCAGATTTTGAAAGGTTCCCAGAGCATTGAAAAACATACCATATGAGGAAAGGCTAAATAAACTTAAACTAACGACTCTAAAAGATCGCAGAGGACGAGGAGACTTGATCGTAATTTATAAAATTATACATGGACACTACGATTTAGAAAATTTTGATAAGGATTTATTCCAATACTCAAAAAACACATCTAAGGGGGGGGGGGGGGGACATCACTTCAAATTAACTAAAGTCATGTCGAATAATAACCCACACAAGCACTTTTTTAGCCAAAGAATGGTCGAAGCATGGAACAAGCTGCCATCAGAAGTGATATCTGCACAAAACATTAACCAATTTAAGAACAGATTAGATAAACAACTAAAATAGAGTAATTACACATTTGAAAATAGGATACGGGCTTATATCTAAATATTTAAAAGAGTGTGCTCCACAGCCAAGTTTTTGCATTTGAGCAACAAAATTAAGACGGCTTCTAATAAAATTAAAATGACATGGAGTATAATTAATAGCGAAACTGGTAAGATTAACTCTCGCAATTCAAACTACCAGTTAAGTGTTAATAACAAATTAACCGAATCAGATCAGGACGTTGCAATGGTTTTTGAGAAATATTTTACTGATATTCCGATATTAACCACTAAGTCACTGAATTCTTCTCCTGCGGTCGCCGAATCATTACTTAAACAAAATGTAAATGCGTGTACAAAGAATTTTACATTTCATAAAGTATCATCAAAAGATATTGTAAAATATTTTAAAACTATTTATGTTAAGAAAACTGCGGATCTGTGGGGGATTTCCTTTAAAGTTATTGCGTCTATAATAGATACAATCGCGCCTCATTTAGCTACTATTTTTAATACTAGTATCGAATCTGGTGTGTTTCCTGATTTAATGAAGTATAGTAAAGTAATACCTTTATTTAAATCTGGTAGTACATTAGACCCCGCTAATTTTAGACCTATTTCTTTACTACCAACACTTAGTAAGATTTTTGAAAAAATTATTCTTCATCAAATGTTAAATTTCTTTAATATAAATAATTTACTTCATAAAAATCAATTTGGTTTCACAAGGGGTCGCTCGACAACTGATGCCGGTGTTGAGCTGATTAAATATATATTTAATGCATGGGAGAATTCACAGGATGCTTTGGGTATATTTTGTGACCTATCCAAAGCCTTCGATTGTGTTCACCATGAAACATTAATCAGGAAACTTAAACACTACGGTGTAAGAAGTGATGCTCTTATATTAATTATTTCATATTTAAGTAAGAGAACGCAAAAAGTTGTCATTAACAGTATGAGTTCTTCCCGGTCGATGGTACAGATGGGCGTGCCTCAAGGCTCAATTCTAGGCCCCTTTCTGTTTCTTGTATACATTAATGACTTACCTTACATAGTAGGAGATAACCATGATATAGTATTATTTGCAGATGACACTTCTTTAATTTTCAAATTAAGTCGACAATTGCTAAAATATGACGAAGTAAATAATGCTATATCTAAATTAGTAAATTGGTTCAATGTTAATAATTTGCATTTAAATGGCACTAAAACGAAATGTATAAAATTTATGACTCCAAATGTCAAACAATTAAATACTAATGTAATTTTAAATGGGGAGAAACTGAGTCTTGTAGATACCACCATTTTTCTTGGAATCACACTAGACGCGAAGCTTCAATGGAGCCCCCATATATCAAAACTAGCAAGCAGACTTAGTTCTGCAGCATATGCCGTAAAAAAGATTAGAAGTCTAACTAGTGTTGAAACAGCTAGACTAGTTTACTTTAGCTATTTCCATAGCATAATGTCGTATGGTATTTTGCTATGGGGACACGCAGCTGACACTGAAATTATATTTGTTTTACAGAAGAGGGCCATAAGAGCAATTTATGATTTAAAGCCTAAAGAGTCGCTGCGACAAAAATTTAAGGAAATTAATATATTAACTTTGGCCTCTCAATACATTTATGAAAATGTAATGTACGTACACAAAAATAAAAGTAGTTTTACAAAAATAAGTGATATTCATTCTGTAAATACTAGGAACAGACACAAGCTAGTAGTACCGGTTACTCGACTCCATCGAGTCAGTAATTCATTCTTGGGGCGATGTATACGCTTTTACAACAAAATTCCAGAAAATATACAAAATTAGACCTGCTCAAAGTTCAAAAACTTTATTAAACTAAGTTTGTATAAAAAGGGTTATTATAGTATTAAAGAATTTATAGATGATAATAACCCCTGGAAATGAGGTGATCGCTACCAAGCTATTTCTAATTTGTTGTGTTGTTAATTTGTGTAACATACATGATTGTAAGCTGTTATTTTTAAAAAAAAAGTCCCGCTGGGTTTCTTGCTGGTTCTTCCCAGGACAGAGGTTTTTTTTTCGAACCAGTGGTAATTATACAAAGGAGTGACTTTCAATAAGCATTATTTATAATCTATATTGAATAAAAAAGTTTCTGTTTCTGTTTCTGTTTCTATCAGTTGTTTCAATTGCTGACCTGTTTAGTAATAATAATAATAGTATATCTAGATACTATAATACTAATTACTACTTTATATTACTAAACCTATACTGAAAAACCTGACTTAAAAAGTAACTGAAAAGAGAAAATCAAATAGCAATAATTTCAAAATGTTTTCTATTGAATTTAAATTACATTCAAACATTATACCGTCATCAGCGTGTTTAAAAATGCCTTTTTTGTATAGCTATCACAGGTTATATAATATAATCGCAATCATTTTATACTTTTATTTCTTAACAATGATCAATATTTATCTCTAGTTTATTGCAAATCTCTGTAAAGTATTTGAATAAATCATTGATAAAGTTAAGTTATTGAATGAACATGTTTTTACGTCACGTTATTGTCCTTTCTTGATTTATCAGATTATTGTCGTTATCACTTGTTATTTTTAATGTCACAAAATATTTTCTACCATTCTTTAAAACTGTTTGAAAGCTGTAAATAATATTTTCTTTAATTAAATGAGTGACACTGTTGTTCAGTTCAGTCCATTTTCTAAATTGTATCAATTGATTTTAAATAATCGTGAATGTATGCTGCTCTGCAATGAAATGAAATTCGTCGATACTGTGCTACTTCTCAGTCGCCGCAGCCCCAGATTCCTCCGTGAAGTTTATGATTTCGATCTTTACGGACCAAAGTTCAGCTGTAGATAGTGTTTTAGAATTACGATTATATTAAAAGTGAGACGCTGTGTTCTACGTATAACAATCCGTGATGACGTACCCTATGAGCGACATCTCAATCAGATTGGTCAATACATAGGCGACGCAACATTTGCTTAGAATAATCTGCCGATACCAAACGCCTATTAAACTATAATACAGCGTTCATTCGTTATTAAACCGTGTAATGGCGGTTTAAGAATATCCATTACTCGATATCGTCCCGTTGGGTGTCGTAAGAGGCGACTGAGGGATACTGATACAAGAGATGGCAGCACCTTCTTCTTGATAGCAACTGAATACCATAAAAACTGCGGTTTCCAACACGCTTGTCAAGCGTGGCAACTCTAGCAAAATCTCCCCCTAAGAGACAATCTTAGGGAGAGACCTACGTTCGGCAGGGGACTATATTAATAGGCTGTAATTGGTGAATGACCGCCTTCATTATTTGACACGACTCGACAGCGATACATGCGTATCCGTCTAGCGATGTTTAATTTGTGTCACATTGTTATTTATAGATATAATCCTCCCCAACGATATCCTGAATTTAACTATGTCAAGATATAGTGAGGAATTGGTGACACTAAGTGACTTAAAAGTTAGTTATTCAGACATCTGATATCTGTCAAAATATTCCCTTGCGTTAATATTCTTTAATGAATTCTTTGTATGCATGGATTATCTGTAATTGCAAAAAAAAAGTTTACATCCTTTACATTTTTTGATATGTGGTAGAGCCACGCTGCTGCTGCATCTATAGTATGGTGCATTTATAATAATATGGTTGGCTTGACTGGAAAAGGACCACGCCCACAGAATACCAGCGTAAAATAGCAGCCTAATTCTGCTGTGTTTGCTATGATCAGTGTAATTCGGTTAGTTCAATCATTTCAATGAGGAAATAAATAACTTGACTTCTGGTAAAGATAACAAAAATTATTTACGATGGCTAAGTTTATTTATCGAGCTTCGGACTTGTGTTATGCAACCAAGGCACCCGATACTGTTGCCAGCTAAGAGTGTATTACGTATTATACGGAATTACTAGTGACACATTATCGTCAGAACCGGAGACCCTTTTTACTGGAAATGAGACATTCTATCTTAGTCCTGAGGGGTAACAACGCATATGCATTTTGATTCTTAATTGAGGATAAATGTAGATGTCTATAGGCCACAGCATTCACTTACCATCAGGTGGATCATGTGCCCGTCTGTCACCCTTATTCTATATAAAAAGTCCTTAGTTTATCTCGAAAATGTGGTGTTGCATTGATTAGAGTATTTATAAGCACTCATAAGTTGCATTGCTATTGTATCGACCGATCTCATGATTTACACACAGCACAGTCATGAATTACACAATAGCAGCAACCAGCAACTGAATCAAAACCAAAAAGTATTCTGTGAGAGTGGTCCTTCCCCATTCGTGCTACAAACAATATAATAAAGCTGCAGCATGGTTCTTACCACGTATAAATGAAAAAAAAAATGTTACGGTTGACCCTGCAGACCATCCCTGGAACTTCCCGTTTATTTTTTACGACAAAATTACCTACACGCATTCACACACACACCCACACCTACACCCGGAGCCACCCAGACCTGGACCCAACCACACACAACCACACGCACGCGCACACGCACGCACGCACGCACGCACGCACGCACGCACGCACGCACGCTCATACACACACACACACACACACACACACACACACACACACACACACACGCAAAAGCGCGCGCGTGCGCACGCAAGCACACATCTCACGGACATATATCCTATCCATACATAAAATGTATGGTTCCTAGTGATGAGCACTGGCTTCCTCTTGTTTCTGAGAGGGTTTTGGAACAGGAAACTTCGATATGTGTGTTGTCATATTTCTTAGATATTGTTGATATGTGAGATCATGGTCGTTTTGATGTTATCAATATTATTACTAGTCACCACATAATAAACAATCACTATTGACCTTCACCAATTCTATTCAGCGCCAATTTGTTTAGTATTTTTTTAGATCAACGCAATACTATAACATAACATTCAAATTTTATTGGTTTAATGCACGCTATGTGATCACATAACGTTCAAGTTTTATTGATTTAATGCATTCTTTTATATTTTGCTTACGTAGCTTACGTTTAGGGTTTTCATTTTTATTTTACTACACGAGATTTTATCAGACAAGATATTCTATTATGATAATATGAAAGCCGAAAGTTTAGAGTTGCTACAGATAGTGCTAACTTTTATTGAATAAGCGTATATTTTGTTTTTTGATTGACATGATGGTAAATTAATACATGTTGTGGCCCATAAACATCTACATTTATCTTCAATTAAGAATCAAAATGCAGATGCGTTGTCACCCGTGAGGGCTAAGACGGAATACCTCGTATCCAGTAAAAACGGTTCTCTACACTCATCATACGAAACAACAGCATTAAACTGCTATTTAACGCTGATATTCTGTGCGAGCGTGATCCTACCATGAGGCGAGCCGAACCATTCGTGCTACATTCATAATATAGTTGCAACGTGACTCTTCCACATATTTTATTGATTATTATTATTATTATTTATTCATTATTCAGGTAATTACACCCACTTTGTTAGTACACTTAAAACTAGGGGTTAGTAAATTTACAGAATACAAATTATTATACATTACCGAAATTATCATTTATTGTTAAACATGTTGGGGCTGGAACCCATATGCACTGTATTCCAGTGCCTCATCACAGGGCAATCTTGCCTTCCATATATGGAAGCTAGGAGGCTGTTAGTGCTGTCTCTATTCTTTTGCGCAATATTTTTGCAAAGCTGTCCACGCGTGCCTCGGCAAACATGCGTGATGCGCTGCAAAAGCGTGGCAGCTCCAACAACATCCTGAGTTCATTGTTGTATTGAATACGCAGCGCATTAAGAGTTCGGCGGGTACACTTTGCCCACAGACTGCAGGTGTAGAATGTCTGACAGTAAGCTTTGAATGATGTTATCTTAACTTCATTCTTCCACCATGCAAACCTGCGGGCAAGTATATTACACCTCACTGCCAACGCTCTACGTTCTCGTTCAACATCATAATCGTTAGAGAGATCCTCGGCGACCCAGTGTCCCAGATATTCGAATTTGGTGACTCTACTCATTATAACTCCTCTAAGTCTAACATGAGGGACAGACTTAGGTTTTTTAATCCACGCTTAAAAACGAGTAGTTCGCTCTTTTTAGATTTATATCTGAGACCATGGGCCGCCGCGTACCTTTCACAGCCTTAACCAGTACCTTTGCCAGCGTATTTAGGGTCTTGATCGATGGGCTCAGCAAAACAATGTTGTCGGCATAGCTTATATTATTAACAAAATGACCGTCGATTGGGCAGCCGACTCCGGCATTACTGAGCTCAACGATCAGACCGTCGACGTACAGGTTAAAGAGATGAGGGGAGCTAAGGCGCCCTGCCTCACCCCGCACTCCAACCTGTACTCCGACGAATAGGAGCCAGCCCACTTCACACAGATGGTTTGGTTGTGATACCAATATATATATATATTGAAAAGGTTAATCATTTCCTTGGGTGTGCTAGTTTCCTGGTTAAGCTTATCCCATAAAACGTTGTACGAAACCAGGTCAAACGCCTTCGACAAGTCCAAAAAACACGCATAAACCGGCGTTTTTCACGTAGTGTAATACTGGACAGTATGCTTGAGTTGCAGTATGGCAGTTTCAGTTGAAAGCCCCGGCCTGAAACCAAACTGAGCCTCATATAGGTGAGTGTGTTGGCTGAGTTGCTGGTCAAGCAAACCGTCCAGTACCTTTGCAATTACAGTAGCCAATATATTTATTATATTATTGGCCGATAATTGGACCCAACGGAGACATCACTAGTCTTATTTTTTAATATTGGTACAACTATGGTTTTTATAAGCTCTCTAATTCATTAAATTCGTTTATTCCTTTAGTTTCCAATTGATTTTCAAAATTGTATAAATTAGAAATTAACATAGATATTAATTATATAACTATTACATATTCTATTTTAGTATAATAAAATAATTTATGTGTAAAAAAATTAACAATATGTTATTTTTTTAATTTTCAGGGTTTTGTTCCGGGCATGTTTGGCGTGTCTCACGGCGCCTTGCAATTCATGACATACGAAGAAATGAAAAATAGATACAACCAGTACAGGAATCTGCCTATTGATATAAAATTGGTAAGTATTAATTTTAAGTTTTGTTCATAAACTCTTGGTTATATTGTCAAAATTGCAATAGTTCTGTTGACTAGCCCTTTTAACTTCAGCTTAACATACATAGTTTAATAAATTATGAAAAAAAAACATGAACTTGTGAATATATCTGTCTGAAGCCAGCTATCAATTACAAATAAAAAATATCCCGTTAGAAGTAAATACAACTTAAAAAGCCTTCTACACGGTCGGGACCAACCACCAACCGTCGTGACCTTGGTCGAGTTGATATAAAAATGGACAGTGTAGACATCGGTTGTCTGACCAATATTTTGGTTGATGTCCGACGGCCTTGGTCGTGAGCGCATCACTCACGACACGTCGGGTCCGTGGTTGACGCCGACCGTGTGGAAAGCTGTTGGCCGACGAGTCGACGAGAGCGCCAGGCGGCAGGCACCTCACCTCAGTTCGCGCTTGACAGTCGTCGCGGGCGAACGTTTAACGACACGATGGAAATGATGTAACTGTACTAAATCTCAGATCTATAACTTCTTCCCGTAGCCAAAAATCTTAATGTAGCTATTAATCGTTCTTCAGCAGACACGCCTTGACACATAACTGTATTTCTTTTTTGTAATCATTGGACGCACCATCTCAAGTAATTCATTAAAAGTATCTTGATCCATTCTTAGAAAATTCCGAAAGTCTTCAGATTCAAGAATCCTTAAAATATTGAGATGGTTTAAAGTAATGCGCTCTTTCAGCCACAATTTCATCCATTTTGCTTTTTTTCTTCTTTTTTTTTTCATCTTCGCTTAAGCACAGAAACGTTAACGCTAACTATACCTTTGACGGCTCCGTGGCGAAGGGGCTTAAAAATGAGTTGATGCACTGGAGACCGCGGGTTCGAATCCCGCACGGAACATGTATTTGTATGGTCTACAAATAATTGTTCCGGGTCTGGATGTTTGTCCTCGTGCAATCTATGTTTGTAAATTGCCTCCACAATACAGGAGAAAATTCTAGTGTGGGTGTAACGTTTTTTTGATAATAAAAAAACGATTTTTTTGTTGTTTAAAAAAGCAAGGAGCCATATATAAAAGTAACTACCTTACGTCTTTACGCTTTGAATACCGGTGAGAACTGACAAGTTGAGTCAACCACCCGACCATGTAGAACGACTACAAAAATCGGTTGGCCCGACCAAGGTCACGACGGTTGGTGGTTGGTCCCGACCATGAAGCTAATACAAAGGGGAGACGGCATAATCAACTGTGCACTGTGATTCTAAGTAGGTCCTGACGTCATCATAGTGGGCGTGGCTTTAGTTAGTATACTGTCAGCATTCGCCCTGTGCGCTTATGTGTTGAAAAAATTGCAAATCGGTGTATTTTCGTAGTATTAAGAAGAAAAGGATGAAGTGTTGTTTTATTGTGTAAAAACTACTCAGATAGACGCTCTGATGTTATGGATAGCATCACATTTCATTTGTAAATAATTTTACACCTAATTTATTAAAATTGGTCTAGAAAAATCTCTTTGCGTCGGCTTTCAAATATAATTAAATATATTCGACACTAGATGGCGACACTTTGTGTCATGTGAACTAAAAATATAAAGGTCCGTAGAGCTCAGTATTGGTAAAATAATTATACGAAGGTGCTGAAATTTGTTTTGCATTCAGACATAAAGAAATTTTTGATCGCAAAATATTCTTTTTATAGTTTATAGTCATTTTGAGAACAGGCCGTATTCTCGTCAAGTAAACCTCATAAAAATAACCAAAAGACAGGGCCCTAATTAGAATTCAATTATTTTTCCCAGTAATCCAAATTTTAATACTAAAATGCAGGAAATTGTACCTGGGCTGATTTTTACGAAATGTTTAAGTTATATTTAAGTGACATTCTAGATGCAAAGAATCACTTAAATACAATTTAATGTTCTTAGATTGGCATTCAAAAACTGCATTCGGATGCCTAATTTGGAATAAAATTTTTATATTTTAATTGATTTGTAAATAAAATTATATTAATTATAATAATTTGTCTATTATTTGTTCTTCCTCAGAGCCCACACATAAATAATAGTTCAGCCGTTACTACGTAAAAAAATTACACATACACAGTACATACTTAGGGTGGAATAAGCTCAAGGAGACAGAAAGAACACACAAAATTTCGCCTTTATAATATTAGTGAGATAAGTAGGATATTTAGTTCAATATTAAAAATCCTACTTAACATTGAACATAGAATATTTAGTTTCAAAGAGACTTTATTTTATGGATAAAATAAATATTTCTTGAAGGTTGACTTTCACGAAATGATAAACATATTTAAATTGTATTTAAGTGATTCTTTGCATATAGAATGTCACTTAAATATAACTTAAACATTTCGTAAAAATCAGCCAAGTACAATTTCCTTCATTTTAATATTGAATGTCGGTAAAATAATTGAATTCTAATTGCGGCCCTGTCTTTTTCTTATTTTAAGAGGTTTACTTGACGATAGATGGCGGCTTGTTCCCAAAATTATTAAGAAAACTATGAAAATATTACTTTGGCGATTAAAATTTCTTTGTCTGAATGTACTTGCTTCATGAGGTAGACGCTCCGATGCTATGGATGGCATCACATTTCATTTGTAAGTAATTTTACACCTAATTTATTAAAATAGTTCTAGAAAAATCTCTTTGCGTCGGCTTTCAAATATAATTAAATATATTTCACACTAGATGGCGACACTTTGTGTCCAGTGAACTAAAAATATAAAGGTACGTAGAGCTCAGTAATGATAAAATAATCATACGAAGGTGATGAAATTTGTTTTGCATTCAGATATAAAGAAATTTTAATCGCCAAAAGATTATTTTTATAGTTTATAACATTTTGAGGACATGCCGTCATCTGCCGTCAAGGTAGCTAAGCTACATAGCAACATCGATATGGAAAGATTCGAGTAGTTTTACTATTTATCGGTAGATGTAGATAATGTAAAGGGGGCGGGGCTTTGCATCCCCTCACCCCGCAAATTGTCACGCGTTGTTACATAGTAAAATTTAATTACAACGTCTCCTCTTTATATTTGCTTCATGGTCCCGACCGTGTAGAAGGCTTTTAATTGTAACTGCCTTAAAATATACTATACTACCTTTTAAACATTTGTTATATAATCACTAAGGTTTTGTTTGTGTATTTAGGTAGGTACATACAGTAAAAACCGAATTTTCAAAACGCCGCTTTTCACTTGTGGTGACACTAACAAATAACTTCAACTCAGTCCCAACCAGAATGGAAAGTTATTTAAATTAATTAATTAAGATTGTCATTGTAATTATTACAAATAGTAATGTGTACCATTTTTGGCAGGCTCGTAAGTTTTGAATCTGTTATTTTAAAGACCTTTTAAAAATATTATTTAAATGGCTTGACTGTCTCTGAAGATCAGAATGCCGAGCTATGATGGGTAGAAGCAAAATCGTAAGACGTGGTTTTTTTGGTGAGAGGACCGTGACCTTGATATAGGAAGATGGCAATCAATAAAATGGTCTCTTGCAGACATCTATCGAGTACCTAACGTTCGCTGCCATCTCGAAGCTGATCGCGGCGGGCGCCACGTACCCGTACCAGGTGGTGCGCGCGCGCCTGCAGGACCAGCACCGCAACTACACTGGCGCCTGGCACTGCGTCACCGAGACCTGGAGGTACGAACGTATCAGAGGCTTTTACAAGGGCCTGACGCCGTATCTCCTACATGTAACGCCAAACATATGCCTAGTTATGCTCATATGGGAAAAATTCACCAATAATGATTGAATTCGAACCTATCTGATGGGAAATGTACACGACTATATTACGATACGATCTGTAGCGACATTTGTATATTTATTTTATATTTGTGAAACTCTTTTATCTCTGACCTTTTAAATTGACAGCTGTCTACCAACAGGGTTCTTTGTGGTCTCGTTTTTGTGTATGGAGTGGTTTTTTAAGGTAAGATTAGTGTTTAAGCAGGATGTAATTTATTTATATTTTCTTTATGAATATCTGTCGTTTAATTAATGCATTTTTGTTAGTGTTTTACTTTCTCCATGTATAGTTTTTTTTTTAAAACAAATATGATTGTTATTTTATATAAGTATGGCGAATTTTCTACTATTTATTTATGTAAATATAGACTAGACATGATTTCGACAGGTTATTATAAATAAGAATTTTAGATAATGGCATATAATGGATACTATTTTAATTGGTCAAATACTTAAAAATAATGTAGCTAAATTAAAAAAATATATTGATATTCATTGTATAACTTTGTGATACGATATCATTGTGAACATTTATAACCTGTCTCACGACATATGTTGTGTTGCTTAATCGTTTATCAATAAATAATCGTAATCTCTTAAATAGTAGTTAGTACTCTTTCCCATCAGATCGTTCTTATACGACAAAATCAGGCGACACAAAATATCGGTTTTAGTATGTTGCCATGTTTAGCACAATTTAGTTATAAATTGAAGTTTTGTGATAATAGTACTTAGAATATATTAAATACGAATTTCCAAACTTTATGCTAAAAGACACCATTCAATTTTTTATTGTATAACGTTACATGTGTGGTGAGACGACGTCAGGTTGTAATGTAAGATGGATTTGTTTCAACTTGCTTCTTTAGCGTAACTATTATAACAACTTGCATCTAGTAAAATTTATAATTACCTAATAATGACTATAGTTTCTTGTAGTTCTTGCAAGATTGAAGCTCTTCTGTCATAAAATGCTTAACATAGATATACCCCCACCTATTTTATACATCATTAACCTCTGATGTTTAATTTTTTTTAAATGTACACGTCTCTAACACTATCTACAATTTTTAGTATGAGCCAGTCCGCATAAGTAGTTCAAATTGATAACATTAGTTCTAATATTATTAAAATAAATCATTATATAAATAAGTATTTATTAAATTATAGTTCAGTTTCACATATCAATATTGTTTGTATTTATAAATATATAGATGGCTAGTCTCCGTTGAGACTGGCCGCCGTGGCCGAAATTCGGTCTGGAGGACATTATCATTATATACTTCATCTCATATCTTATTATATAAAGCAGGCAACATTGACGATTATTTGACATTTGGAAAATTTATGACATTTATTGATGTGTGTGAAGCGATAGAAAATTACACCAAAAATAATGTTATGTTGTAATCTGAAGGCACATTGTTAGTAATTTGATTTTTTCTTTTTCTTTTTAGGCTGTTTAGTTCAGAGAAAAAGATAAGCGTTTTACGATTTGACTTAATTTAATACTGAATATTCTTCACAATTTAAAATTACAACTTAGAAATTAAATAAATACTGAGGTATAAAAATTTGCAGTTCTATTATTTGTAAATATGACAGTTTGTAAAAGATATTCATCTCATATATGACAGATTTTTAATTTAAAAAAAAATATTCATTAAAATGAATAGCTATAAATCAGGAGAAAACAAATTATTGTTGTAGTTTGCACCTTGATAATATTAATTGCTAATATAAAAATAAATGGTTGCTGTTGCAGAAAAATACAATTTTGAGTCAATTATTTCGAAAAATAATTACTATTTTATAACTGGTTCTGATGACACTATTTTCGCATGCAGACATAATAAGCTTGATGCAATTGTTATAATTAAAAGTTGACTCAGAAATGACACAAGGTCTGTTCCCATCATTGGGACATATAACTTTGTGTTTGGCAGTAGTCCAGGCCTTGGTTTTTAGTATTTGGTGTAAGTGCACCATATTATTAACGCGCTGAAATTTATGAAAATATATAAAATAGACGAGGAGAAAACATTTTCTTTTCAATATGTTATTACACACATTACAGTTTTTTATTCGTCAAAACATAAACGTTTTAGATATTTTAGGATCTGTAAACATTTCGTAGAAATGATAGGTAACATTTCTTTTAGTCGTCATTCCATTTTTTATTTTTAAATAAATTAAGCTTTGTTAGAAGTAGAGTTTGTAGTTTTAATAAAAAAAAAAGTTTGGCTTATTTAATTTCTGTTCCTCGTATTCAATTTTATTAAGTTTAATCGTTTATTCGCATATGTTTTTCTTTGCGCTGTTATGTTAAGAGTTGTTTAGTGGCTGGCCACAAATTAATTACTGAGGCATATTATATTTTTATATAATATATTATAAGATTTCATCTGTTTCCAATCGCCTATTCAATTTGTGTAATCAATAAAAGATAGCAAATTGAAAATGGAGTTGTTTTTATTTTGTCTATAAACAGGTGTTTATTAAAACATCTATCCCTTAAATATTTAATAAACCTAAATATTATTTCATTTATCTATATATAATTTTTGGATAAGTAATTTTATATTTTTACAAGTATCTCGTAATTACAAATTGAATTTCGTCTTTTGAATTCGAAATATCGAAGTGTTACAATTATATATTGGCTTAATTAATGTAACGCATTACGTTTTTAATAATAGACGTTCATTGGAATTAACACAATAGGACCTTATTTGGTTTCATAAAAATTGAAATAGGAGTATCGGTAAGTAAATCTTCTTTGTAACAATACTTGTCTCATTAATATCCTAAAGGAGAGATGCTATTATTTCCACAGGCACGAGGGCTGGCGAGGTTTCTACAAGGGTCTGAAACCAAACTTGGTGCGAGTTGTTCCCGCTACCATGATCACATTCCTGACTTATGAGAATGTTTCCCACTACATGTTGCGAAGGGGACAGCAGTATAAATTGTCAACTTGAGCATTGAATATATATATATTAGAATTTTTAATAATAATAATGCTTACTGTGTTTTTGCATTTTCTTAAGATAAAATTTTTAACTTAATATTTAGTAATATATATGTTGGAAAATTATATTTTAATTAAAAAGGGTTTAAGAAAACGATGCGAAATAAAAGCGTATGTGTGCTTTTTTTAATTTGATATTTTTTAGATTCTTGCTAGAGCCAAGAGGATTAGGCTATTGTGCTCGAAATTAAATGAAATGCATATTTTAGTTTGAGTTTTAGTTATTATAAATAACTTGATAAAATAAAGTAGATACAAGTAATTAATGGGACATTATTTTCTAATTATTTACCAAGCTTTTATTTTAAATTATTTCTTTAGTGTTAAATAAAAATAGCGAACATGGCACCTACTTTTGTAAAATTATTTTAGTGTAAGAAATATATTATTACACAGGGTTTCATTGCCATTGAATTGGTACGATTTTAATATTAGACAATGTTGTTGGTTTTTGTTTTATTTTCTTACTGTTATTTAAAATTCCACTGTGTAATGCCGAAGGATTATCAACAAATGTTGCCTGTCGGGTTTTATTTGAAATTTACCTACTTTATACAGTAATATTATACTTTAATAAAACTGAAATGGTAGATGTTTGTCTTTTATATTAAAACTGGACAGATTGCGTTAAAATTTAAATAGATTAATTAGGAACATTAAAACGATATAGTGAACATTTTATTTCGATATTAGTTTCTACAATGTGCTCTATCATAGACAAGTTACGAGTAATAAGCACTTTGCAATTTTTCATCATTTACTCACGAATAGTAAGGCCAGTTTAATGAGATATAATATATATACGCAAATATTTAAAGCTGAGATACTTAGTCCTTTTTAATATCTAAGTTAAATATTCATAATATGCCATATATTTTTTTTATGAATAATAAAAATTTCTAAAAGTGTATGTTGTTGGCTCGGTGGCGCAGTGGCTTAGCAATGACTTTCGGCGCTGAAGGCCGCAGGTTTTAATCCCACACGGGGCAAGTATTTGTATGACTTACAAATAATTGTTTAGGGTCTGCATGTTTGTACTTGTGAAATTTTTATATGTAAACTGCCTCTACGATACAGGAGAAATCCTAGTTTAGGCGGTAGGAGTTACGTAACGTTAGAAATAAAAAATAAATATGCGGAAAAGACAAAGTCACACTGTTTGGCTCTAACGTAACTTAAATTAAAAATTTAACAAACCCCCGAAACAAAAAGAACTGATGATCTTCAAACGGCTGAAAAGGTTTTCTTGAATCATAGCTAAGAACACTCGCGATCAAGTCACCTTTCAAACAAAAAAAAAACTAAATCTTAATCGGTTCGGATCAGTTTGGGAGCTATGACAACTCAGACAGACACACGTACGTAGGTCACTCAATAAGATTTGATATATACAAAAAGTATTCTAGATACTATTAATATTTATTTTACATCTTTTCAAAATATTCTCCATCATGCTCTATACAAAGTTCCATTCGCGTAAACCAACTCTGAAAACACTTGCTAGTCTTGATCTGACAGATCGGAAATCGCTTCTTCGTAAGCAGCCACGGCTTCTTCGGCGCTTGAAAAAACTTGCCTTTTATTTTTTCATTGACTCTTAGGAACAAAAAGAATCACAAGGACCTAAGTCAGGGTTGTAGGGTGGGTGACCTAGAGCTTCAACACCAGATTCCTCAATAAATGCTTTTTTTCTAAGGGAGGTATGTGAAGAGGCGTTATCGTGATGCAGCATGATACCCCGAAGCTCGGTCTTTGGTCTTCTCTCCCGCATAGCTTGAAAAGCTTTGGGTAATGCAACTGTAGTATACCATTAAGAATTGACTGAATGCTTGAAAATACATACAAATACATTGACGTCGACAAATGTCCGCTCCGCGAAAAAAAAACTAGCCACCATTTTTTTGTCGACGTTGCGAGGTCTTTGCAGTTTTGTCGGTGACTGTCCTTCTGAGTAGATCCATACCGATGATTGCCTTTTATTTTCCGGATCTTATTGATAGATCTATGTCTCGTCACCAATAACGATTTCTAAAACACGCCTAGATGTCCCGTTTTCAAAACGTAGATGCATTTCATGGCACCAATCCACACGAGTCTGTTTTTCGCTTTCGGAGAGCAAACGAGGGATCCATCGACAACAAAGCTTCCTCACTCCAAGATGTTGATGTAGGATGGTACGAATGCTCCCCGAACTAATCCCTACAATCTTTTCGATGTCCGTATATGTGATTGGTGGGTCTTCTCGTACCAACATTTCAGTAGTCCATACATTTTCTGCCGTTACTGCTGTTTGCGGGATCCCGGTTCTTTGGTCATCTTTAAGATTAATTTTACCCCTTTTGAATTCAGCAAACCACATAAAAATTGTTGCGCGTGATGGAGCTGAGTCCCCTAATACTGATTGTATTCGTTGTAAACTTAATTGTTCCGTTAAACCAAATTTAAAATCGTAATTTATCATAGCGCGCAAATGTTCACGGTTAAGATCCATCGTTTTAAATGAAAAGCGCGGGCAGGTTGCAGGAAAATTAATAGAACTTTGTTTCTTTTTTAATGTTGAGAAATTGGCTTATGGAGTTCTGTTTTTAAATAAATTTACTTTTTAGAAACATATAACACAGGTGCGTTCTATTTTTAAATTTCGAGCATCTCAAAACTTATTGAGTGACCTACGTACACACGTTAAACATATAACACAACTCAGTTTCGTCATGGGTAAAATACGAACGTAAACTAGCAGCATAATACTGTTGTGTTTCGTTGACTTTTCATCTTAGTCCTCAGGGGTGACATAGCATCCGTATTTTGGTTTAAGCAGTACTACAATTGAACAACCGCCTCAGTACAATCAACTCCAGCCAGCCCCGTCTGCATTCTAGTATCGGCTACTAACTGCTTTAAAGCATGAATGACCAAATGGCACACTTGTAGTAGTGCTCACGCATATCAGTAATCATGATCAGCATGATTAAATTCTATATCCTATTTGGCTAGTACTCAAAAAAAATTACAACACGCCCATTCACTCTTTCCATCGGTTTCGATTTTTTATTCTTGTTTCTATACATTTCTTTCTTTGGTAATGGGCTCGTACCATTGTATTTTTGCCAGTGTTAAGTAATAAGATATTATCCTTTATAGTACACTTCTTCCTATGATCGGCAGCTTGAGCCAGTATCAGATAGTTGATGGCGATAGTATATTAAGACGTCTAAACAGGCACATTGTCTTGAGGTTTACATTACTATCGGAGCACCTGTTACACCATTTCCACTAATAGTTCATATGTTTAGACATTTAATACATAAAATTACACCACTTACATATAAAAATCCACTTCAAACCATTATTTAAACAATAATACAGGATCAGCAATCGCCGGCGGGCAAGTTCCAAATTTTTGTATAAATTTAGTTACCTATAAATAAAGGTAAGGAAAAGTTACCTATGTACTTCCACATACGGCAGCAGCACATACATCCGCTCATATTATCTGATAGGATATGGTTATGGAATAATTAGCCTCTGAGCTACCACGGCCCTACTTCATAATTATTAAAACATCATATGAATTTATTATACTCATAAATAAAAGTTAAAGTAATATATTAAGTTATTTTATTTAAAGTTACACCAAGGCTGTCAACTTAGTTCTTTTTACATTTAGTTGTTAATACACTTTGTTTAGTATTGAATACAAAAAAAAACTAGAAACTAGAAATAAAAGCACAAAAATAATTTAAAATAAAATTAAATATCGTTGTCTTCTTTTAAAACAGCACCACAATATGGTAATTGCCATTATATTGGTTTTTCTTAAATTAGGTACCTATTTAATGATAGATGTAAGTAGTTTAATATTTCGATGAATTGTATTTGTTTTATTCCACATCGCGTGATGTTGCCATTTTAGAAATAGGATATTTTGTTTGTACTGTATTATTATTTAAATAAATGGTAGTAAACTAATTTCTTTTTGATTTTTAATCAAATGCTAACTTTTGATATTCCGGTACAAACTATCTGTGTTGGACAAAAATGTACTTATGTTATGGCTAATAAACTTAAGATTAGCCGGCTAAACTTAGGTTTAGTTGTAAGCGTAAGCTAATGTTAACAGCCTTAAGGAAAGGCGTGACTTTATACTCGATCTCCATATGCGTAACGAACTCTAGAGGCCGTTATGCGGAGGTAGTGGAGCTAGGAGAAATGTGTATTCTTCTCGGAACCAACGGTGGATATGGACTATGCCTCTCCCTCCGACCATGGTTAGTTGTTTAGACTACAGAGGAGGGATAGCGGCGAATCGCAATGTCAACTCTCTTCTTCACTCGTGGCCCCAAAATCGTCTCAGCGAAGTGGCGATTCTGACGTCGCGGACAGTCGCAGAGAAGAGGGCGAGTGGCGCCTCTTTGTACCAAAACTTTTAGTTCCCCGCTACTTCCCCTTATTTGCGGAGGGCAGAGTGAGAGGACAACCCTCCCGCCGCTGTCCACTAACATTTATCCTGTGTAGGCTAACCAAGCCTCCCGATACAAGAAAAGAATAACAGCCTAAGGACTCTTTTATCAATTTTCATATAGAGAAGACCACCCGTCGTCAACCCCTGAGTACTAAAAATTACTGACTCTTACGTTTCAAACCGTAAATAGCAGTGGCTATATTTATGCTTGGTGTCAGAAAGAGATAGAATAGCACCAGTGGATTTTTTTAAAATAAAATTGAAGTGACAAGCGTGTTACAACGCCCTTGATGGTAAGTGTCTACTGCAGCCCATGGACACCTGCAATCCTCCAACCAAGTTCAAACTAAGGACACTACAGATGAGTTAATACCTCTGAGAACTAACCTGGAATACCTAGCAGCCTGTAATTATGCTGGCTCTATACACTTCATATCGGTATACAGCAGTGCAGGCACTGCAGCTTGACGGCAGAAATACTTGAGAGGGTGGTATATTCCAACGGACTCCTAGCCAGAAAATGAGCCCCGGCAGGAGAAGTAGTATAGTTAATATTCTGTAGAGTTGTTAAATACTCTATCCGTTACAGCCTATTAAAGTCTACTACTGAACATTGCCATCCCTTTAAATTGCCTCATAGGGGGGTATTTGCCATAGTTGCCACACTTGGTAAGTGGGTTGGCAACCGCAGTGTTTTATTTTTAGCCGTTATTAGATAGATTATTTATTTATTTACTCTTTATTGTACCGCAAAAAACAAAACATAAACGAGTACCTACATTTAAATCTAAAGTAGAATACGTACAACAGGCGGTCTTATCTCTGAAATTGATCTCTTCCAGACAACCTTTGCGTAGAGAACTGATGCAAACAATAGTTAAAAATAGAGGGGGGCGTACAAAATAAAACTATGAAAATACATATAAATAAAGATAAGTGTAGATTATGTATGATATCATATAATAGATTAAATGAAAAGAGTACGAAAAAGGAAAAGTAATTTATGTAATAGCGTTTTAAGTAATACGATTTAACAAGACTTGAAAGAATGAAGAGATTGAGCACGACGAATGTGGAGAGGTAAAGAGTTCCACGAACGTACAGCAGTTACAGTAAAGGATTTCTTAAAAAAGGAGGAAGAGTGCGAAGATTGTTGCTTGTCTCCCGATTTGTTTCCCTCTGTCGCCTCTTACGACACCGACGGGATGATATGGGGTAGTGGATATTCTTACACCGTCACTACACAGTAAGAATACTCTACAGTTGTAGTTTATGTTCTCACATAAGCTTCGCTTAATGCAGCAAGATAATATGACATGACGGGCTTCGTGTCACAACATCCATCAGCTTTGATATAATGTAATATTTGGAACTATTCACTCAGGAACACGTAAGACCGTGTACGCCCGTTATATTTTTATGGTACAACACATTAAATGAAATCATAGCGATGTAATTACATAATATGCTCCGTAATATACTTTTTTATAGAAATAAGAGTGACAAACGGACACACAGTCCACCTGATTATAATTAGATGCAGAAGCCCGCCTATTCTCGATTAAGAATATAAAAAAAATGCAGATGCGCTTTCACCTCCTCGAGGGTCACATCCTAAGATAGATTTCATCATTTAGTAACGCACAGAAAATTAGCGTTAAATAGCAGCATTATCCTCTACGGGCGAGTCAACTATGTATTTACGAGTATGCTGCAGCAACACTACAGGGTGGTTCAACCAGGTCGGTACGTTTAATGTATGGAACGTCTGCATGGAAAACAAAAAATGTTTTTTTTCTCAGCCTAGAAAGTGGTATGTGTTCTCAGATTTTCTTTATAGAATACGGGTGACAATTATTCGGGCACACATTCCGCCTGATGGTAAGTGTTCAATACTCAAGAATATGCAGATACGTTGCCACCCTTGAGTACTAAGATGGAATGCCTCGTTTCCAGGAAAAAAGGGTCTCCGGTTCTCTACACTCACCATGCGAAACACAGTAGCATTGAGCTGCTATTTATTTATTAAAAACTTAGCGGTTTAATGTATATTTATTAATTTTTAAATTTACAAAACGTGGTTATTTGATAGTCCCGAGCTTAAAGAGTTAGTGAAGAAAAAAAATCGCGGCACCACACCGTCTGTAAAATTTGACATATGCGCGAACTAAAATTTAGAACTTATGGAATTTCATGGCAAATACAAATACAGCATTGAAACGTGAACAGGTTCGATCTCTGATTGCTGTTGCAATTAGTATTTGCAACTTCAGTACCTACTCACTGGGTACTCTGCTGAGCAGTGAAGGAAAATAATAAACACTTGGTAAATCCAATTGTGCATGCCATGCCAAAATTGTAGTTCTATTCGTCAGAGTTCCAGTAGCAGTCACCGAAGTACACCTTCAAGTCAATCCATTAAGTCCGGGGGTAAGCTCTATTCATAACTAACAAAACGAGCCCTAACTCGGCACACCTATTACTACTCGTCGAGGAGTTCCAGTAGCATGCACCGAAGTACACCTTCAGATCACTCTATCAAGTCCGTAGTTAAGGTCTCATCATAACTAACAAAACGAGGCCAAACTCGGTACACCTAGTTCTACTCTTCGAGGAGTTCCAATTTATATGTTCAATATGATTCTTAGATACTATTTTATGCGATAAAACGTTGGAATCTTGATTTTTAGGCGCTAGTAGAACATACCTACGCGCTATGCGTTTAAAGCATGCAGTACACAGATAAACTCTCACGTCTGTCACTCAGAGGGGAAATCCATTATAAACTGCCAGCTCATGCGGTACCTTAAGGATCACCAGCTGATTAGTGACCGCCAATACGGTTTTCGACGGAATTGATCAGCTGGTGATCTTCTGGTCTACCTGACTCACAGATGGGCGGAGGCAGTAGAGTCCAAGGGGGAGGCGTTGGCAGTTAGTTTGGACATTGCGAAGGCCTTTGATCGGGTTTGGCACAAAGCGCTTTTTTCGAAGCTCCCTTTCTATGGGCTTCCCGAGAAATTGTGCAATTGGATCACCTGTTAAACAGAACAAGTCTGTTGTAATATGTGGAGACTTTAATATCAATCTCCTTGAAACTTCTTCCATTAGTATTAAGTTTAGCTCATTGTTTAAATCGTATAATCTTGTTAATTTATTCTTAGAACCAACACGTATTGCTGGGCCTAGTGCGACCTGTATAGATAATATTTTTACAGATGTTAAGCCCTTGCATAAATCAATTATTCAAAATTTAAGTTCAGATCACTGTGGACAGTTGGTATCATTGCCTTACATACACAAGAAACAGAAAAATAAGAAAGTTGTGTTTGTTCCAATAAATGAACATCGCTTGGAGAGGTTTAGAAGTAATATAATAAAAAGACATCCATCACTTTCATTTAAAAACAGTGCTAATTATTTGTATGGTACGTTATTTAAAATTATAACTTGTGAATTTAGTAGGATATTTACTTCTAAAACTTTCTCTTTTAACAGTCGCAAATCATTTAATGAATGGGCGACAGTAGGAATTTATAAGAGTAGGCGAAGGTTATACGAGCTTTATAATGAAAGATCATTTAATAGTAGTGTTATATTTAGAGATTATGTAAAAACATATTCTAAAATATTTAAAAAAGTGTGCGCCACAGCTAAGGCTTTACATTTAAGTAACAAAATTAAAACTGCATCAAACAAAATTAAAATGACCTGGAGAATAATAAATAGTGAAACGGGCCACGTCAAACCGCGCAACTCGGATTTTCAATTGAATATTAACAATAATTTAACCCGATCTGATCAAGAAGTTGCTATGGCTTTTGAGAAACATTTTACTGATGTTCCTTTTTTGACAACTAAATCATTAAACTCTTCTCCTACTGTCGCCGAATCATTGCTTAAACAAAATGTAAAGGCTTGTTCAAATACTTTTAAATTCCATAGAGTACTGCCAAAAGATATCGTTAAATATTTTAAAACTATTGATGTTAAGAAAACGGCAGATTTATGGGGGATTTCCGTTAAAGTTATTTTATCTATAATAGATATAATAGCACCTTATCTAGCCACTATATTTAATACAAGCGTCGAATCTGGTGTGTTTCCTGATTTAATGAAACTTAGTAAAGTCATACCTTTATATAAATCTGGTAGTACATTAGACCCCGCCAATTTTAGACCAATTTCTGTACTACCAACATTTAGTAAAATTTTTGAAAAAATTATTTTAGATCAGATGTTAAGTTTCTTTAATATTAATAAATTGCTACATAGAAATCAATTCGGTTTTACAAGGGGTCGCTCAACAACTGACGCTGGAGTTGAGCTTATTAAACATATTTTTTGTGCATGGGAGAATTCAGAGGATGCTTTGGGTATATTTTGTGACCTTTCCAAGGCCTTCGACTGCGTTCACCATGAGACATTAATCAGGAAGCTACAGTACTATGGTGTCAAGAACACAGCGCTTAAACTTATAATTTCATATTTAAGTAATAGAATGCAGAAAGTTATTATTAATGGTAAAAGTTGTTCCGGCTCACCTGTACTAATGGGTGTCCCTCAGGGCTCAATTCTCGGCCCATTCCTGTTTCTAGTGTATATTAATGACTTACCTTCTATTGTAGAGGATAATCATGATATAGTATTATTTGCTGATGATACTTCTTTGATTTTTAAACTTAAACGTAAATCATTTAAATGTGACGAAGTGAATAATGCTATATCAAAATTAGTGCATTGGTTTAACGTTAATAATTTACATTTAAACGGAAATAAAACTAAATGTATTAAATTTACAACAACGAATGTTAGAAATCTGAGTACCAATGTGTTTTTAAATGGGGAAGAACTGAGCCCTGTTGAATCCACTGTTTTTCTTGGCATCACTCTCGACGCAAAGCTTCAGTGGGGCCCCCATATATCCAAACTAGCAAGCAGACTAAGTTCTGCAGCCTATGCTGTAAAAAAGATTAGAGGTCTCACTAGTGTCGAGACAGCTAGATTAGTTTATTTCAGTTATTTCCATAGCATAATGTCTTATGGGATTTTGCTATGGGGACATGCGGCTGATTCAGAAACTATTTTTGTTTTACAGAAGAGGGCCATTAGAGCTATTTACAACCTAAAACTGAGAGAGTCTCTTAGAGATAAATTTAAAGAAATAAATATATTAACTTTGGCCTCTCAGTATATTTACGAAAATTTAATGTATGTTCACAAAAACAAAGGTAGTTTTAGTAAAAAAAGTGATGTGCATTCTGTAAATACTAGGAACAAACACAAGCTAGTGATACCAGTTTCTCGACTCCACAGAGTCAGTAATTCATTCTTGGGGCAATGTATACGCTATTACAACAAGGTCCCGGAAAGTGTACAGGCTCTCTCCATTAGCAAGTTTAAATGTTTTGTTAAGTTGAAACTGTATATAAAGGGTTATTATAGTATAAATGAATACATGGTTGATAATAACACCTGGGAATGAGGTGATCGCTTCCAAGCTGTTTCTAAAATAAATTTTGTACTTATATAGTTATTACAACCATTATTGTAAAATTTGCTTTAAAAAAAAAGTCCCGCTGGGTTTCTTGCTGGTTCTTCCCAGGACAGAGGTTTTTTTTTCGAACCAGTGGTAAAGTAAAAAATGACTTTCAATAAGTATTACAAATGTGATCTATATTGAATAAAAAATTATTCTATTCTATTCTATCCTGCTTCCTTACAGACCAAAGCATCAAGGTCGTTGTAGACGGTGCATGCTCCGACTACAAGCCTATTAATGCTGGTGTTCCACAAGGCTGTGTGCTATCACCAACGCTGTTTCTTCTGCATATCAATGATATGTTGCAAACTGGTAGCATTCATTGCTATGCGGATGACAGCACTGGTGATGCTCTATACACCGGCCGTGTCAATATTTCTCGGGAAAACGTCGCCGAGTACCGGAACAAACTTGTGTCAGAAGTCGAGTCTTTGCTGAACAAAGTCTCGGATTGGGGGCGACTAAATCTAGTCAAGTTTAATCCTCAGAAGACACAAGTTTGCGCGTTTACCGCTAACCCCTTTGTCGTATCTCCTCAGTTTCAAAGCACTCTTCTTGTTGCCTCAGCCAGTATCGGAATCCTCGGCGTCGACATATCGAGTGACGTTCAGTTTCGTGGTCACTTGGAAGAGAAGGCCAAATTGGCCTCTAAAAAGCTTGGCGTGCTCAGCAGAGCGGGAAAGTATTTCATGCCGGCACACCGCCTGCAACTTTACAAGGCGCAAGTTTGGCCTCACATGGAATACTGTTCCCATCTCTGGGCAGGGGCTCCCCAGTGCCAGCTCCTTCCACTTGGCCGCATCCAGCGCAGAGCGGCTCGAATCGTCGACGACCGAGTCCTTTTCGATCGGCACGATTCATTGGCACTGCGAAGAGATGTTGCATTCCTTTGCATTTTCTTTCGCATTTACCACAGGGAGTGCTCTGAGGAGTTGTTCGTATTAATCCCAGCCGCCAAATTTCACGAATGCACATCGCGGCAGAACTCCCGATACCATCCACACCATCTGGATGATTGGCGGTTCACCACTGTGCTATTTAGAAGATGTTTTCTTCCTCGCACAACTTCCTTGTGGAACCGATTACCATCAGCGATTTTTCCGGACCGATACGATTTAGGGACCTTCAAGAAAAGAGCCTACTCCTTTTTAAAAGGCCGGCAACGCATCTGCAATTCCCCGGGTTCCCCTGGTGTTGAAGTTGTTCATGGGCGACGGTAGTCACGTACCATCAGGTGCGCATGCTCGTTTGCCCCCTCTCCTATAAAAAGAATGTAAACTGCGATACGCGTACGTGTTCTTTTTGGCACATTCTGACTACCCGAATAGAGTAAAGAGTATATCATGTACCTGTGTGTCCTGCATTTACTCTTCGTTCTTTAACCTTGTCATATATACCTACCATCCTTGCTAAACACACAAAAGTTACAAACTCATCCACTTTCTCAAGCAATACTCCTATTCTTATTTCATTTAGCTTATATTATCTTCCCTTTTAAAAACCATCATCCTTGCTATACTTTCATTCCCCTTTCTTTTGAAGATATACATGTTCATTAATGTAAGGAAAATAACTATATTATGACCGAATATAAGTTCCTATCTTACTAGACTAATCTAGTAAAATTATTATAATTGTAAACTGAATGTACAGGAGAAACAAATTTCGTCACATAGATAATAATATAAAACATAATATTGAAATTAATTAACTGTTTTAATTAAAAAAAATCAAAAAGTAATAATTTAAAAAAATTTAACAGTGATAGAGCCACGCGGCAGCTTTTGCTGTCGCACGGATGGGCCGGCTCGAATCGGGATGGTACCACGATCTCACAGAATACCAGCGTGAAGTAGAGGTAAACCTCTACTGTGAAGTAGAGGTAAACCTCTACTTCACGCTGGTATTGGCACTCACCAAGCGAAACGCAGAGGTAAATCTCTGCGTTTCGCTTGGTGAGTGTAGGTGGCCGGAGGCCCTTTTTACTGGAAATGAGGCATTCCATCTTAGTCCTCACGGGTGGCATCGCATCTGCATTTTGATTCGCAAACGAGGATAGATGTAGATGTCTATGGGCCGCAGCAACCACTTACCATCAGGTAGACTGTGTGCTCGTTTGTCACTCTTATCCTATAAAAAAAAATAAGTCAAAAGTGGTTTAGGCTAACAAATAAAAACAAATTATCTTACTAGATTAGTCTAGATAAGTAAGAATTAAGATAGTTATGAACCGTTGGCATATAACTATGTTATGGTTTATAGCTGTATCCCTATGGATATAACTATATCACGGCTTTACCTATCTTACTGCGACATATATAAATATCATGGCTGCATGTGAAATAAGACTTGCACATTTTTAAAGCAAAAAATATATCTATAGGTACAAAAAAAATAACGTGTATTGTGTAGTAACACAATAACAAAATAATAATAAGTGTCTGTTTGTAATGTCAAAATAACAGCTTTTAACTAAATGCATATGATAGTATATACGTTACTTATAACAAAAACACAATTTTTAAAATTGTTGTCTGTCTGTCTGTTTGTTCTGGCTAATCTCCGAAACGGCTAATCGAATTTAACGGGATTTTCACTGGCATATTGCTGATGTCACAAGGAGTAACTTAGGCAACTTTTATGTTAGAAAAAGAACTAGGGTACCGCGCAAAATATTAAAACCCCAAATAACATGCGGGCGAAGTCGCGGAAAACAGCTAGTAATGAATAAATTTTGAAGCTACAAAATGTTTAGTATTAGTATTAAATTGAGCAAAATCCTGGTTAACGTTAACGTTAACTTTTACTTTTCTTTTGCAAAAACCTCAAACTTAATAATTCTAAGATGAATGCCTATTTTGCCTACTTGATAAAGATTATTATTGATGAAGCGATATGGAAGTGTTCAATGCATTCGATGGAAGGAGCAATCGTTCAAAAAGTGAACGAGTCCACTAGAAATCTGTATATTAGCCAAATATTAAAGTTATTACCCGTATCGTTATCTTTTCCATGTGAGACGACATATTGTACGTCCGCGCGCATCGCGGCAGTCGCGACACGGGAAACGGAGATGTTGACGCTACAAGAAAAACATACGGTCGATGAAAATTATAAACAGTTTATAGCAAACTTGTGCTTCTAAAATTGTTCGGAATAATAATAATAATATGGTAAGCAAGTTTATATTTCACATATTTAGTATAGATGGCGCTGTTTACTCTTAATAAGTTCGAAAAATGTAAACCTAAGTGGCCTATTCTGTTATGATTCTGTAACGAGCTCGTAAGTGCTAACTGCTTTTTGCAATGTCTAAGGTACCTATTAAAGTCTTGTATTGTATTTTTAACTAAGTTAAAAAAAAACGAGAAGGTTCTATCGATATATCGACTTTTTATTTATTTAAGTACAACTTTTTAGGTAGTTTTGGTTTTTAGTACTTTTCTCTCAGATGATCACTGATTTATAAAATATATGATATTATATACGGAATGGTCCCATATAAATATAAAGAATAAAATTATATCCTTGAAAGTGGAAAAATGGGGGATGAAAATTTTAATGTACCTATCTATTTAAACGATATTCTAGTTGTTACCTCGAACTCGTACTTGGGATATTCAATTGACCACCAAAAAAGTATACTTTTTAAAATTTTATTTTTTTAATTTTAACAGAATACTTTTGAGAATATGTTTTAAATTACATTTTGTCAGTTCATACTAGGTATGCACTTGCTCTTATTACAAACAAGAAGTGTTATGAATGTGACTGGATTTCATGTAACGTTGTTAACTTATTTATTAATAAATATACTCTTAGATAACCTTAGAGTTTAAGGGTAAATGTAATCGATTTCAGTGCTTTACCTACACATTGATATAGTAAAGGTTGTACAGTCTGTCTAGGTTAGATATATGATATATTAAACAAAATAATAATTGTTTTTGTTCATATTGTTTCTGAAATATTTAGAGCTAGTTTTAAACCAAATTAGGTACGTAAATTTAATTAATTACATCCATCTACATTCCATTATAACCTACAAAAGTGCACATAAGTCTTCCCCGTAGATTGCCTCATAGATTTTGCCATAGTTGCCACCGCAGATTTTTATAATATTGAATATCAGGAAGATTCTGCTGTCCCTCTGCTGTTTCAGTTTTTCTCGACACCCATGCGGCTGTATGGGGTATAGTATGTGCCATATCGATTGAGAAAAACGGACAATGACCTCAGATATGAGCCGAGTGTCAAAAGGCGTAACTTACAAAATCTCAATTTAGATGTGATAACAATATTTAAATATTGATATTATTCCCACTTCTAGGTCAGCACATATGTTTTGTTTTTTTGTTTCTTAAATAATATTGTCTGTGGTTCCTATAAACATAGTAAAATCTTACGGTACATCGCGAAAAATGTGTTATATTTTATATTTCAATTTATGGTAAGTAACGCAGCAATTCATTTAATAACAGTTTCATATTAAAAAAATATTTGAAGCAATATAATCACCATATTGAGCTTTTGCAAATTCATCCCTTTAAAATAAACAAAACGCGCGTTACGTCAGTTCGTTCTAAAAGAAACGTGACAATGGCAGCCAGAGATGCGTCACCTTTTTTGGGCCGGTCCGCCATTTTGTTTTCATTCGTGTTCGGATAGCGCTTGCGTGTGTACGTCTCGGGTAATTCATAGCATTCATTGCATTGTTTTAGTTGAGTTTTTACTGTTAAATTTGTTATATCGTTAAGTTTTTGTTTTTTGAATCTGTTATATTAGTTTTACTGTGACGGTCGTTACTAAATCGACATGAGTTCAGGAGAATTTGGTGAAGGACCCGGTCCTTCAACATCAAGTGGAAAGAGACGTCGCCGACCCATAATAAACGTAGCAGGTACGTACAAATAGGTACAAATGCGACGACGTAGCCTTTCTATTTCTTAAAGCGCTCTTTTTATGTGACCATGTGGTATTTATTTTCTAAAACAATATGTATTTATGTGATGTAGTACTATGGTAGTATATTTTTGTCATTTATTTACAGGCCCATCTTCTGGAGCACCTTTAACGTCACCAGTAAAAAAGAGAAAACCTACCACTTTGTCGGTCGGGGAACAAGAGATTATCATTAATGTATACAAATATGTCAAAAACACCTGGCCCGAAGACGTGTATCCTTCAAACGTTAATATGGTAGAAAAGGTTTCGGAGATCTCAGGAGTCAGCAAGAGCACTATATATCGCGTATTAAGCGTGTATAGAGATTCCCATAAAATACCAGAAAAGGGAATAATTAATAAAAGAAAAAAGTCTGTAATTGACAAGTTGGACGATTTTGATAAATCGGCTATAAGAGCGAAAGTGCATCAGTTCTTTCTTGCAGGAGAATTACCGACTTTAGACAAAATTTTGCTCAGTATAAATCAAGATGACCAGTTGCCAAACTTGAGCAAAACTTCCCTGCGACGTGTGTTGCGCCATTTAAAATTCAAATATATAAAGAGAAACAGAAAAAGTGGTCTAATAGATCGCCCAGAGATAGTTCTGTGGCGTACCAGATATTTGAGAGAAATACAAATATTAAGAAACGAGGGACGTAACATTTTTTACCTTGACGAAACATGGATTAACGCAGGTCATACTATGGGAAAGGTATGGGAAGACACCACAATTGAATCTTCTCGTCAATCACGGTTAGAAGGCTACTCTACTGGCGCGAAAGCCCCTTCGGGTAAAGGAAAGCGATTAATAGTTGTACACGTTGGCAATGAAAATGGCTTTTTGGAGGGATGTGATTGGGTATTTGAATCATCATCTACTGGTGACTACCATGAGAGTATGGACGCTCTCCATTTCGAGGACTGGTTTAGAAAAGTAATAGAAAAACTGCAAAGCGGCGATGTCATAGTTATGGATAACGCTAGTTACCACTCCAGACGTTTAGAAAAAACCCCAACAATGTCTTGGCGGAAACAAAATATGCAGGAATGGCTAGAATCTAAACAGATCGCATACGTGCCCTCGGACACAAAGACCCACTTAATGGAAAAAATAAAGGCAGTTAAAGATAACTATCGAAGTTACGTCACCGACGAGATGGCAAAAGAAAAAAGCATCACAGTGGTAAGGTTACCTCCTTATCACTGTGAGCTTAACCCCATTGAACTTGTGTGGGCAGATGTGAAAGGGTACGTTGCACGAAAAAATACAACTTTCAAGTTAAAAGATGTTAAAAATTTACTTAAAGATGGTTTAACTCAAATCACGCCAGATAAATGGAAAAACTGTGTTCAGCATGTCCTTAAGGTTGAACAAAAAATGCGTGGCATGGATGATAGAATTGACCAAACTGCAGATCGCTTTATAATTAATGTTACAGATAGTTCATCAAGTGAAGATACGAGTGATGATTGCACCGAATAAAAATAAAGTTCTTATATAATATTAAAAATAAAGTTTTATCTTTTGCATAAGTACGTACTTATTCGGTGTCGTTATCACTCGAATCTTTATATGTGTTATAAATTAATGTTTTTTGTTGTTAAATGAATAAAGTACTTTATAACAATAGATGATTTTTCTTCTACAGCGATCTTTCACATAACTTTTTAATAATAGTTAATAAATATATATTATATCAATCATTATAAAAAAATCATTATAAATAAAGAAAGTACTACATATAAAATGTGCCTATATATTGAAGGTTTGTAACCCCTGGTTAAACGACCGAAAGGTCATTGTCCGTTTTTCTCAATCGATTTGGCACATACTATAGTAGATATTCTTACACCGTCACTACACGCTAATTTACCTTCATTCGTACTTACTGCATCGTAATAATTATATCAGGGTATCGCTTTATATTATTTTAGAGCTACCCGCTTATAATATTAAATTGTACGAGTACGACCACCTAGAACTCTCCTATAACTATTTTATGACGTATGTATGTACCTAATCACCAACCATTAAAGGATGAGAATTGATGAGAAGTGACCTAGGACAACTTACAATAGATCATTCAACGAGTTTTAATCAATGTACCTATTCAATACAAAGTTGTCCTCATTTAATAGAGCCGAGTAATGTGTTTAACAATAAAATTTTCATTGTGTTACTGTAAGCGTCTCTTCGTAACTTTCATTATGGGTGGTTTATTACCATAGTTGCAACGCTTAGCGAGAGGATAACTAGTTCGAAACCTATCCAAGGTACGAAACCTATCCAACTGCAGAGAGGTGTACAGAGGGTGACGTTATATCCCCGAAACTCTTCACCACTGCATTGGAAGACGTTTTCAAGCTACTGGACTGAAAGGATAGTGTATTAACATCAATGGCGAGTACATTACTCGTCCTCGATTTGCCGACGATATAGTCCTTATGGTACAATCGCTGGAGGACCTAAGCACTATGCTCAATGACCTCGATAGTGCCTCCCAACGGATAGGTCTTAAGATGAACATGAACAAAACAAAGATCACGTTCAACGTTCATGTCACACCTATGCCGGTAGCTCGAAGTTGTTGACGAGTATGTTTATTGACGAGTTGTAGAAGCTAAAAAGTTATAAAAAAGTCAAATTTTACACAATAATGTTTGTACTATCAGTATACAATAGCAATTTATCGCGCTGAAGTATTTTTAATTCAGAGCGTTACGTGTAAATAAACGTTTGTGAAAGAAGCGACGAAGGTGTGTCAGGATCGTGCCAAATGGTAGTCTGTAGTCCACAGAGTACCTTTGTATAAGCTGTAGTCTACGCCAGTCTCTGTGGGGTGACGAGGTAATGTTTTGATTATGTTATGAAATGGAGCATCGAATATCTTCTTCAGTCACCGAGGTAATTCTATAAATGTTTTTTTTTTTTGAGTATAAAACTCTCAAAACAGTGTGTCGTCGAATATGATGCATAAAAATAGGTTTTCAGCGTGTAAGATTATGATCTACGCAAAGTTATAAATAATAATAATTTGTTTATTTAATAAAGGGGTAAATATAAGCGTGATAAAGCTGGTATCTTAATTAAGATCTTTATAAAGACAGTAAGTTCCTCTGGACGAAAGTCTCGTTTATGATGTCACTGATAAGTGAGAGGCCAGATCGTAAATTATTTATGTATAGTACTTAACCGGTTCAGTGCGGGTGACACGCCAGGCGTGCCATCGAATACTTTTGTGTGTGGCGTATGACACGCGAGGCGTGTCTTTTTTTTAAAAATCGTTATAACTCGCTCAAATTGCTTTTTAGGAAAAGTTATCCATAACAAAATATTTATTATTTTGCAAGTAGTTCATGCCTGCGGCTTCGTTTCTGGATATTTTGAAAAATTGAAATTTTTAGGAGTTGACAACCTTTTTTAACTTGTACATGGTACCGTTTTTACTTTATAGGTTTTTAAAACATGTTGTGGAAAAATACTCTAATAAGAAACAAATGAACAAATAATAGCACTCATTGCGATCGCTCACAAACTCAAGTTGTAAACAAGTTTCTAGAAAACAACTCTCCTGTTAAAAAAAAAAACCAATGCCTTTATCTCTTTTGTTTAAAACGGTTGAAGTGCCGACTTATTACTATAATTTGGCCAAATGGACCTACGAAGTACCATGTGCTCTTGTGATATGGTATAAGGTTTATTTTTGCTTGAAACAGTTCGAAACCGTTCATGCATAAAAAAAGTTGCTAATAAATAGTCTTTTGTCAATCCGCCACCGTATAGCGCCGGCGTTTTTTTCCTTTTGAAAACACTTGTTTTGCTATTCTTACTAATTAGACGTTTTCAGATCGACTTTACTTTTACATTTGTACATTAAATAATATTTAACATTTGTAAATATCAATGAATGATATCTTTTTTCTCAAATTAAGGTTCTTCATTGTTTGATATTTACAAATGTTATTATTATTTTTTTTATAGGATAAGGGTGACAAACGAGCACACAGTCCACCTGATGGTAAGTGGTTGCTGCGGCCCATAGACATCTACTTCTATCCTCGTTTGCGAATCAAAATGCAGATGCGTTGTCACCCGTGAGGACTAAGATGGAATGCCTCATTTCCAGTAAAAAGGGCCTCCGGCCACCTGCACTCACCAAGCGAAACGCAGAGGTAAACCTCTACTTCACGCTGGTATTCTGTGAGGTCGTGGTACCACCCCGGTTCGAGCCGGCCCATCCGTGCGACAGCAAAAGCTGCCGCGTGGCTCCACCACTGTAATATAATTATTGGGTGAAAATTTAATTTAATAAAAACCAAGGTTTTCTAGGGTGATTTAGCTCGCCTCCTGCCGGAGGCTCTACGCGGGGATCGTGAGGTCCATGGCCCTTTACGGGGCCCCGGTGTGGGCGCGTGGTTTGGCGCGGCTTGCCGTCCACCACCTAAACGCGCCCCAAAGGGTGGTTGCCGTAAAGATGGTTCGCGGCTACCGCACGATCTCCCGCGAGGCGGCGAGCCTCCTTGCCGGATTGCCGCCATGGGATCTGGAGGCGATAGTCCTCGCGCGCCTGCACGAATGGCGCGCGGAGGCTCTATGCCGGGGGGAAACCCCGCTGCCGCGGCAAGTTGTCGCGCAGCGGACAGACTTCCGACATGATCTCATGGCGACATGGAGAGAGCGACTGTCGCAACCCCGTGCTGGGCACGCCACTATAGCGGCGATAAGACCCCTCTTTGAGGAGTGGCTTGAGAGACGCCACGGCGTCCTCACCTTCCGCCTGACGCAGGTCCTCACCGGACACGGTGTGTTCGGGAGGTTCCTGCACCGAATCGGGCGGGAGGAAACGCCCGGGTGCTCCCACTGCGAGGAGCGACCGGAGGACACGGTGGAGCACACCGTGGAGGTGTGCCCTGCTTGGGCGGAGCACCGCCGTGTCCTTGTAGCGGCGATAGGCGGCGGCGACCTCTCGCGTCCGGCCCTGGTCGAAGCCATGGTCCGGAGAGAGACGGAATGGGATGCCGTCACCACCTTCTGCGAAGCAGTGATGCTAGCGAAGGAGGTGGCGGAGCGGGAGAAGGAGAGAGCAGCAGCTTTCCTTCCCGGCCGCCGCGGGAGACGCCCCGGGCGTCGGGGGCTACGTCGTGGCCCCCGGCCACCGTAGGCGCGGGCCTATGGATGGCGAGCAATGGGTAGCTCGCCGTCCGTCCGTCTAACGACGACAGGCCGTGTCGACGGCGCGTTTTGTTCCACGCGTGCCTCAAAGAGCTGTCAGCATCGTGAAGGGGCCCGCAAGGGCCGACGCCTGCCGGGGCTGCGGACTGTTCGAAAGAGATACCGCGGCTCCGGAACGTAAGGGCACTGAAGGAACACGGATGGTTTTTAGTCAGTAAAAGTCTGACACTCCCTTCCGCTCCACCCAGAGCGAAAGGCGTCATTTGATGATTTTCTATCCGCAAAAAAAAAAAAAAAGAAAAAAAAAAAAAGGGTGATTTAGCTGTACCTACTTATAGAGATAATTTTTTTATAAAACAATAAATAGTACTAAAGTTTTGTAATCTCTTCATAAAAATAGTCTCTTTCTCTCAATTTCAAAGAAAACGCGTAAAAAAACACGTAGTTACCCACTAAAAACAAGTATCCTTCCATTTGTAATTTATGTTTGATGTCAAATAAACTTAATTAGGTCTAAACAAGTAAAAAAAACATAAAAAAGAACATTACTTTTACACATGGCGGATGGCACAATAGGCGTGTCATTTTTGTCATGTCTGTGGTGCTTGACACGCCTGGCGTGTCATGGAATATTTGTTCGCCGCCACAGCTAAAAGTTGTCGAAAATTGATGCCGCAACGAATCGGTTAAAATGTATATAATGAAATTACCTTTTTATCAATCCTTTTTAAAAAAAAGAGAGATTTATTAGGTGGTAGGTCTACTTTTCTGTCTAGGAGTCCGTCGGGGTAGATACCATTCTCTTTTTTTTTTAGCCGCCAAACAGTAGTGCATGCACTCCTGTGTTGCGTTCTGAAGGGTTTAGTTTGAGAGCCAGTATAAACACAGGCTATGAAACATTATACATTATATCTTAATTCTATTGGGCCCTATACACGATCGGCCACGATGGACGAATACTAGCGATCACGATCGTGTGGAGGGCATGATCGCCTATAATCGCCCATGATCGGTTATGATCGAGCGCAATCGCCGCTGTGTCGGTTTTTCAGACAATCATCAAAGAAAGTTCGGCCATGATCGTGCGCGCGTCTACATGATCGCCGATGCTCTATAAACTTACCTTGTTTTATTTCGGTGTATAGTTAACATCCACCTTTTTTGCTTACTTTTTTTCACCATTCTTTTAAGGCGTACATTTAAATAATGCTTATACATATAAACTAATTAAGTAAATAAATACCGGCAGCTGCAACTATTTCAACGTCTATCTCGGACAGATGACAAAACAAATATGTAGGATGCACGATCGCGTGGGCAGCCGCGCAATGATTGTGACAATCATGGCCCTTCTGTGGTTGTCCACCATGGCCGATCGTGTATAGGGCCCATCAGAAGTGACATCTGTAGATTTTTTTTGTCTGTCGTTAGTTGCAGGTGTTCAAGGGCTGCAGTATCCCAGTACAAACGAACTTACATTCGGGTAGAACGTAAGTTCGTTTGTCGCTTTCTTATCTGCGATATAAATATACGTAATTTATGGTATCTTCAATATATAAACTAATCTATACAAATAAATATAATTGAAATGTCTGTTTGTAATGTCAAAATTACAGCGTTTTACTAAATGCATATGAAAGTATAAACGGTAGGTACTTATAACAAAAGAAAACTATTTTTAAAAATTTTGTCTATCTGTCTGTTTAGAACTAACATATGTAGCTAAGTGCAAAACATCACATGCATCGAGAAAGATTATAAATACGAATAAAAAAATATATAATAACCTAATAATGAAAATAAGTTATATGGTTAAAAAAAACTATAATTTATTTGTTGGTTTCGGACCAGACTAAAGCATAGAACTTTCTTAATTTTGGCAGATGAGTCGGCGTGAATGTCAGTGTCAAATATTAAAATAACAAAAAAAATCTCAATATTACAGAATCCAAGGGATGTAAAAAAAATTGTCATCCACCATACTCGCTACCGTGTTTTTACCTATTTCTATTATTTCTCTATAAAAAGTGCAACTTCTGTAAGAGGTTAATTCTTACCTTGTTGGACTTTTTATAGAGAAATAATTTATATTCTAAGGAGAAACTTTTCGATTTAATTTAATTGTAAGTGTATGCTAGAGTATAGGCAATAATAGCCGATACTTTGATAAAATGACTATTTTTAGGTACTTTTAACGTCTTTTCTTCAGGATTTCTGAAGGTCTTTGGCGCATGGCCTACATGTAAAAGTTTAAAATTATTATAAATATACGATATTTTATTCATATTTATTCTTCTTTTTGGTGAAACTTATTCAAAATTAACAAAACTGTAAACAAACTTTGTAAATCATAAAATGCAGTTTATTACGATGAAAAAAAAATTCTTTTCTATTCTATTCTGTTCTGTACATACACAAACATAATGATGTACTTAATAAGAGAATATGGCGACAGTTTGATAATTGACATGTACGCAGCGCATCCTACTAATTGTTGGATAAGTTTGCGACAAATGGCTGGTGGCTGACTCTTGGAAATAAATGTTCATGTTTAACGTTGAACGGTTTAGTTTAACTGATGGTGATAATGAAGATGGTGGTATTGCTTCAAAACCTACAAATTATTTATCTTTTGAAAGTGTTTTGAGAGCATTGATTACCTTCTTAATCTTAGATTATTAATCTATGCTACTTAATCTTATTAAAGATATGAAACAAACTGATTAACTTTACAAAATATAATACATGTGACATTTATACATATACATAAAAACTTGGCCGGTGGGGGTCAAGGTTTTATTTTATTGTTATTTGTTACCTAGAAACTTAAAATTAGGCATCAAGGTAGATTATTTGTTACAGCCCTTCTCAAGTCCAGTGCTGAACATAAAATAATGCCACAAAACACGGTCCCGCGCCTCTTGCATCCACTTCCTGCATGACTTACCAGGTCGTCAATCCATCTAGTGGGGCTGCTCCACACTTCGCCTATCGGTACGAGACTGCCACTCGAGAACCTTGATTCCCCATCTGTTCTCGGTTCTTTGAGCTATATGACCGGCCCTTTGCCACTTCAGCTTGCTAATCCGTTAGGCTATGTCGGTTACTCAGGCTCTACTGCGAATATCCTCATTTCTAAGTTATCACGTAGAGAAACCCCGATCATAGCCCTCTCTATAACTCGCTGAGCAAACTTAAGCTTCCTAATACGGCCAGCAGGGAAGAACCACGTCTCAGATCCATTAGTCATCACTGGCAACACGCACTGGTTGTACAATCTCGTTTTCAAGTTTTGAGGCATACCTGACGAGATGATGCGTCGCTCGTAATCTCCCGAACGCTGTCTAGCCGAGTTGAATGCGTCGATTAACCTCTCGGTCGAAGTTGAACTTACCTAGTCGAACTATTTGTCCCAGGTAAACATACTCGTCAACAACTTCGAGCTTAGTGCTCCCAACAACTACCGGCATAGGTTTGACATGGACGTTACACATGAACTTCGTTTTGTTCATGTTCATCTTAAGATCTATCCGTTCGGAGGTCATTGAGAATAATGCTTAGGTCCTCCAGCGATGCTGCCATAAGGACTATATTCTCATCAGATCGAAGGTGAGTGATGTACTCGCCATTGATGTTAATACCGTATCCTTTCCAGTCCAATATCTTGAAAACGTCTTCCAATGCAGCAGTGAAGAGTTTCGTGGTTATTAGTCACCCTGTCTTACAACTCTCTGCCGTTGGATAGGATTCGTACTCCGGTTCTGTACTCGAATAGACAGCACTTCGATATACCGACAGTCCACTAGGCACCGCTGAAGGGTCTGCAGCAACGCCCAAATTTCGATGGAATCAAAGGCTTTCTCATAGTCCTCATACGCAAACATAGAAGGTAGATTAGGTAAATGATAAAATCATACAACTACTCATTATCGAAATTCGGTACGAAAGGTGTTTACAAAGTTATTGGTGAAGCAGTTCCAGGAACGTTGTATATTCCTAAAGATTCTATGATTTTAGCAACTGCTATAGGACTTAGCAGACGTTAAGATTATACCTCTTTCTTTGGCGAATCCGACTACCATGAATGTCGTTTGTACAGAACTTAGCCCCCTTTTCACATTAATGTTTTAGGTTTGATTAATCTTACGATATTAGTTGCAGAATTAGAATATTATTTGTACTTCGCTTCTCGGCCTTGATAGCTCATGGTTAAGCGGAGTTTGATATCTACTAGTAGCAATCATATTGTTAACAATAATTTTAAGTACTGATTTAATACGTACTTTGAATATATAAGAAAAAATTCAGGACACGTGTGAGGCGGACCAACTGCTCTACACATCGAGGTAGAGTCATGCAGCAGCTATATGGCAGTAGCACGTATTGGTCGGCACAACCAGAATATCACCTCGAATACCGGCCTGCCAACCAAGCTGAAATAACAGTTAATGCTTATTGTTTTTCGTATGGGTGAGGGTAGAGAACCGGAGACCCTTTTTAATCAAAATGAGGCATTCAATCTTAATTAGGAAGATAATACGCATCTGCATTTTGATTATTAATCGAGAATAGATATAGATAGGACACAGTATCTATTTATATTATGTGGTCTGTGCTTGTTTGTCACCCTAATCCAAAATACTTTAAAGTAAAAGGAAGCCTGTGCCCAGTAATGGAATGTATATATGCTTGTTACTTTACTTTTACTTTTTTACTAAGCTTCTAAGCTTAATATTACAGATATTATACAGATTTAATTACAGATGTACCGTTTCGTTGTCTCATATATTTGTCAAGCCTTCTATAGCAAAATTTTACACAATCAATGCTATTTCACTTTTGATTAATACTGCCTAAACTTAAGGTTCGTTGAAACATAATACTCAAAGTATTAATGTATCAGTACATGTTATAAAATGTACGTTATACGCACACAAATAAAGTTCTTACGATTTCTCAACGGTGAACGATCTGAATTGGGAATTTATTATTCGAAGATATTTATTAATAGTTTTCATTATCTCTACTAAGAGGGTAAATAATGTTCATTTCATTATACTTTGTTCCGTTGATAAGAATACTTGTCTCCTGTCCATTGTTTAACTGCTACACTTCCCACCATTTTGTGATCACGTTTCCGCCATTTTAGAAAAGTTTCGAATTTTGTTTTATTTGAATTTTTTAAATATTTTTAAATTTCGTTCTTACTGCATGTTTGTTATGTGATAGTGAAAAAGTGTCATAAATAAGTGTTGGTAAAATCGGCATTCATAAAAATAAAGAATATAATGATTAAGCAACTGAGTAAACATTCTGTGCATGAGCATTTATTGCAACAGGAAAGACTGCTCTCTGAATCTAAAAATAAAACCAAACTTAATTCTACTACATCTATCACTAGAAATGGAAAAATATTTTCTCAGGTATGAGTGTTATTTACTATATTTTTATAGGGTATTAAGGTTTGAATATTTTTATTTAAGGTTAATTTTAAATTATTATTTTCCTTGCCGGTCCACCAATTTGTCAGCTGTAATAATTATTAATAATTAATAATTACTCATTGACAGTGTTAAGGGTGGTTAAGGGTCTATATTTGGCAGCTATCTAAGTGTCTAAAGTGTTAAAAGGTAGTTATTACACACGATGATATTGTATTATTTCATCTCATAATTCCATTTTTTTTTATTTAATTTATAATTTCAAATTCAAAGGCTAAGCACTCGCCGCAAATTTTATAGAACGCGAGCAACCCGGATATATATTTTCGCCGGTACCAATAAAACTGTTAATGGTCATTTTAAACACTGATTTACCACGTGCTTGGTGATAACGGTGAATATTTTTTTTATAAAAAAATATTAGTAATGCTATTAAACATTACTAATATTCCCTTCAACCACTTCTGGTAAGCTTTAAATGCTTGTGTTAGAAGTGGTTCACGCAGTAGTCGAATGGCAGATTGGAACCCAAGACCTTTCGAGTTCGCGTTCCGCGCCCTGCCATTAGGCTACTGACGCTTCGATAGGAGAATATTTTGAGGAAACCTGCATTACTAAGGAATATATATCCTATTTGTCATCCTATTTGATCTCAAACAAATCTAATTAACATTTTTACGATAGTTGCGAATGTGATAGGCGGTAATAGTTCGTGAGTAGATTCGTTCTTTCGTGGCTTATAACTATATCAATTTATCAATTCCTTTCAAAATTTAATATATCATATTATTTACATTAAGAAAATGTCATATGTATGGAAATATCTTGAAAAAAATTATAATTATCCATGGGCGGTTTTTAAGACGTTCTTGAGTTTGTCCATTGAAAAATATTACAAAATTTTTTAGAACTTTGGTTTGTGTCAATTCTATGTGTCCATATTACATACATACTATTTACCACTTCGTTATAAGCTTAACCACAGAATAAATAATGGCTTAACTAAGTGCAAATATATACATATAACACACAAGCGAAGTTACGAGTATTCGGTAGTCTTATGGCCGACACACACCACACGGTCAGCGAGGGCGGCACTGAAAATTTCGGGAATCAAGGAAGTGACACAACATTACTATTTAAAAATGTATTTACTGCTTTTCGAAGTATTCTCCGCGAAATATGACACATTTTTCAGTACGATGGAACCAATCATTGAAGCAACCATTCCATTCGGAAGTTGGGGTCTCCAAAATGGCCGTTTTGTAGGCGTCCACAGCTTCTTCAGGTGATGAAAATCTCTGTCCACGCAATTTATTCTTTATTTTAGGGAAAGTATAGAAATCATAAGGGCTTAGGTCGGCGCTGTACGGCGGATTGTCTAATAATTCTGTTTTCTTGCTCTAAAAACTCTTTTGTTCTGTGTGCGGTGTGAGAACTCGCATTGTCGTGATGGAGGATGATGCGGCGGTTGCAGTTCTCTTTACGGAGTTCAGAAACGACCTGTGGCAAACAAATGCTAGCATACCATTCTGCATTAACCGTTCTTTGTCCCTCAAGAGGAATAGTCGTAACATGGCCGGTTTTGGAGACAAACGTGGCCACCATTTTTTTTTGCAACACTCCGTGAACGAACAATTTTTGTTGGCTTTAACACATTTTCGAACACCCAAACTCGTGATTGGTTTTTTGTTTCGGGTTCGTACGCGTATATCCAGGATTTTTCACCTGATACGATGTTGCATACAGCATTTGAGGATCCTGCGTGGAATCTTCCGAGAGTTCTGACGCACCAAGTAACGCGAGCCGCTTTTTGCTCTTCACACAGCGAATGCGGTATCCATCAGGAAAACAACTTTTTTACACCTAATTGTTCATGCAAGATTATTTGTATTCGACTCATGCCAATGTCTAAAATTGCCTGAATTTCGCGGTATGTCACATGTCGATCTTCCTCAATCACCTTACGCACAGCATCAATGTTTTCTTGGGTGACTGCAGTTTTTGGACAACCTTGACGAGGATCATCACTGAGCTTGACACGTCCACGTTGAAATTCAGCAAACCAGCGATAAATTGTGGTTTTGGATGGGGCTTCATCACGAAATGCAGAAATAATCCGGTCAACACACTGTTTTTGTGTTAAACCACTTCGAAAGTTATAATAAATCATCGCTCTTGAATTTTCTCGAGTCAATTTCATTTTCTCAACGACTAAACAAGTTTGACAAAACCTTGTGACAAGACCGAGAATCTTTTTTTTAAATAAATAAATGGTATTCGATTTTTAAAACCAAGGAGTTTTCAACTAAAAAGATTTTAATATGACAGGAACCGTGGAAATATTCCATTCCCGATACTTTTAGTGCAGCCTATGTATCAGTTGAACTGACGTACATCCAAAAACTGACCGGGAGTGTGAAATCTTAATTTGAAATTTTAATTGAGTGGGGATATAATTTTGGCTTACATCCGTTTTAACTGATCAGTTTAACTGACCGTGTGTGTCAGCCATAACATAGGTATTCTCGCCTTGCACCACAGGAACTATTTACCTTACTACAAGATATTTAATAAACCTTTTAAATACGCATTTAAAGTTTTGATTACAATCAAAATGAACTTATTAAACAGCGACTAAATACTGAAGTTTCTATAATAGTTCAAATCATTCGGTAATATCTAAATACAATTTTAATTTTCAAATAGATTATACTTTTTAAAAATTTACTTTAGGAAGACTTATAATATGATCCAATTTTTTTTATATATAACTTAACAACATCGGACTGGGACGTTAGATAACTTCAGCAACTTCAGTAGTTTACGTCGATATTTCTAAACAAACTAAAATATTTTATGTACGATTTTGTAGTGTCTAATACACGATACGAAGTGTTAAAATGTACCTACGTTAGACACCATAAATAGATATTAAATATTTATGACTTACTTACCATCCAGGCGCAACTCTGGAGTTTTGTTTGTTTTTTTATTCCATTTCGAATGATTTTCTTCTCCATCTCATCTTCAGGACCAATTTCAATTCCTATTCTCAAATTAATATTGGTTTCTTCGATCTTTAACGAATCTAAATATTACAATTATTCAATACGTCACCGGCTTTTTACGCAAATTATTTACTGTTAATGCTGCACTACTCTAGAACTCTTTGCACGAAGACATCAGGAAAGCACCCAAAAAAATTGCCTTAAAATAGTCAGAGAAGACTTAACGTTTTGGAGACAGCTTTATCATTAAGGGATGAATATTTTTTCGAACTAGATTTTACTTATTTACGTACTACTTAAATTTATTTACTTTTAATTTATTATAAGTACGTCATGTATTACTTATGTAGTTATTTGAATGTATTTCACATTACGTTCGTGTATTTAATGTAGGATTTTATAACGTAATTATACAATATCCATTTACAGTATTTATTTATACATGTTATATTATACATTTAGGTACAGTATTTAGTTAAACAGTATTATGTTATTAAATATCGTATATTAACCCTTTCGCTGCCCCATGCACTACATAAAGGTCATTGCTGTTGTCTTACTATTGTGTCTGAAAACCGGACAGTGAAAGTGTTAAATTGTCGATATTAATTTTTATATTTTTTAAACTAACTTACTATATATTTATATTATATCAATAAAAAAAACAAGTGGAAGTGGACTATGCTCCATAGACACTTACACCTATTTTATTCAGTTGCGTTGTATGTACAGACTTCTTTTTCGGTAGAATAACTTCAACTATTCTATTACAGACTCTTTCATTATTTCGCATGCTATGCCACAGTCTCCGATAGCCGTGATCGTCTAGTGGTTAGGACCCTACGTTGTGGCCGTAGTAACCCAGGTTCGAATCCTGGTCACGGCAGCTTGCAGCTGTCGCGGCGGAGATTTTTTTCTATCTATGAATTTTCATTTATTTGAGATTTTACTTAAAAAAAATTATCATTATTTTATTTACAGGTATAAAATTTGTAAAAAATTAAAATGCATATTTTAATTTATTTTTAGTTAAGTTGCAAATATTAAAAATGTGATATTTTATTAAAACATAAATCCCTCAGTGTTAACAACTATTTTCTGATGTGTAAATTTTAATTTAATTTTTAACTAAAAACTGTTTTGTATCCGTTACTGACAACGTGTTTCGTTGATAACAGGCGATAATACACAAACGTAGATTTAGCTGCTATCTACGTTTGTGTAATATTATAATATCAAAATACTCGCATAGCGAGAACAGTGAACACCTATGAATGTACGTAGAATGTACATACAATACATGTGTTATATACCTACCGATGATATTTAAAAGACGAATAATGTCATAAAGGTGCAAGGTTAAACGCGCAGTTTAGACACAGAATAAATAATAAGTTTAGGGCACATCGTGTAAGAACAGTGAAATATTAGTGTCTTTTCTTTCCGTACCGGAGATTAATTTAATAGTAATAAGTGACGCACGAGGCGCTTGTGATGACAGTTGTGTTGTGAGTATAACGAATGACAAATATGTTTCCATGCGATAAACCAAACTGATTTATGAATGTTCGCGGAAGAAGCAATGGCAGCTCAGAGGAATGGACGTTTGATAGTGAGTCATAAAGATATTATAGCCTCCTTGGGCCTTAATTGAGTCCAGAGTTGTCAACATCTTTTCAAATGCTCGATAAGAAGATTGATTTTATACTCAAAGGCTATTGATTTGATACTCATAGGCAATTGCCAATATTTCCATGTTTGTAAATTTTTTTATATACTCGTATAAAATATTGATTTATGTAACAATGTTTATTTTATAAGGGCTTAGGGATATGGATTAGTGCATATTCTAACACCGTCACTACACGGTTTACTTCACACTTACTTGTCTTACGTTTAACAGAGGATTAGTAATGACAGTGGAAATTACTGAGAAGATCTCACGATATACGAGGGACGGATATTTTGTGAGTATGATGGTTTTGGCAAATCTCTCCTATATGAATGATGCATCTGTCACTGTCTAACAGTGGATATTACGACCTGTGGACGGTTTTTGCGAAGCTTTGAATTTATGTGGATTTTATAATTTTTGTACCCACACCATATTTTAACTATATTATATTGAAAAAGTCGAATTATCAGTGTATATAAATCGGTGTAGTTATATTGTTTTATAAGAAAATTAAGAAAAAGTTACTCTCTAAGCTGTCTTTTCAACACAGAGACAGTGATACAGTATCAGTACTGCGTCTACTACCACTACCAATTCTTTAATAGTATAGGTTGTATAGATTGGTTCGACAATGCGTGGCAATAAGTAGATAAGTAGTTTGTTTTCGGTGACCATTTCCGACGCCTCACATCTTATCTGATATGTAAGTCTGATATTACTAATATGTATCACCATTAGATGATAACTCTGAGACTAAAATGTTATCTATAGCTAGCATTTCAGTTATTATAAGGTTTTGTACCGTCCACTTTTCAGTATTTATTTACCCATAACAAATAAATACAAATTTATAATCATTTATGTCTTAACTATAATATATTTAATGAGGATTTCTTTCTGCAGAAATAAAAAAAACTGTTATTTTTAAATTACATGTTAAGTTCAAAGATTTATTTTATACAATAAAATTTTTTTTCACTCGCAACACACAGAAGTTTAAGTAGACTGTCGTGTAGTTTCTTAACTTGTTTGCTATTTGTTTTGTGTAGGCGCTGATAACGGTACCTTTACATAATAGTTTAGAGAAGTTGGTGCTAAAATATTGTGTACAGAAGTATTCCCAAGTTTTCTTCCCAAGTCCCCTTTTTTAAGTCGACTAAAAAGCAAAATATTACTTTGTCTATCACAAAGTAATATTTTAATTACGTAATTTGCGGGCTGGGTAATGTGTGTTCTACGTCCAGAATTAGGATGTGGTTGATTGATGAAATTTTATTTATTTGTATAGATTGCAATCTATACAAATAAATTAAATTGAACAGTCTGTTTGTAATGTCAAAATGACAGTTTTTAACTAAATGCATATGAAAAGATATATGGTATCTGTCTGTCTGTTCCGGCTAATCTCCGAAACGGCTGGACCGATTTTGTCTGGACTTTCACCGGCAGATAGATAATCTTATAAGGAGTAACTTAGGCTCTTTTATTTTAGAAAAGGAGTTAGGGTTCCGCGCATAAAAATAATGAATACCACGCGGGCGAAGTTGCGGGGAACAACTAGTTATTAATAAAAAAATTATAGTACGAGTATAAGGGTGACAAACGCGTACACATTCCATATGATGGTAAGTGGATACTGTGGCCCGTTGACATTTTCATCTATCCTCGACAATGAGGTAAAATGTACTTACGTACATATTACGCACGTTGTCTCCCCTAAATATAATTCGTCATTAACAGTAAAAAGGGTTTACAGTTCTCTACACGCACCATACGCAACACAACAGTTTTAAAGCTTTTAATTTTACGCTGGTATTCTGTTTGACCATATTTGATCCCCGGTCGAGCCGAGCTATTAGTGTTGAAAGGTTGCAACCATAATATAGCTGCAGCGTAAAAAATTGAAATAGGGAATATCTAAATTAATCCATACCATCGAATCACTTTACACGTGGCAAAGAAATGATATATAAATGTTTTTGAACAGCGGAGAGGAATAATATTTAAAACTCAAATTACAAATATCGATTCGATGATCATGCCCAAATTACTCCCATAATGAAAAAAAAATAACAAGCAGTCAACCGAAACCTAGAAATTTGATATCTGTACATACTAGTAGCAGTTTGACTTGACGATTTGAACAATTGTGTTTAAATATTTCCGTTCACTCTACATTTTCGGCCCTTTAAGGCCGGTTACATATTTTATCATCTGACGTATCCTTCCTAGACGTGACGTATCTTAAGTATGGACGCTCATTACGACCATACCGTATCATTAGCCATCGCGTATTGAAAAACAATTTCATGTTACACCATATCGTATCATATCAGCGTATTGGTACTCGTATATGTATAACGGTCTTTATATGAGGACGCTATAATTTTTCCTCTTATCCTCGTATCTTTTCCACGTCGAAACTTTGCAAGACTACATAAAGGCGTGTAGTATCCCCATTGATGATCGGGAAAATACTGACTAGAGATGGAACGTGGCGTATCGGTCACATCGTCTTAGAGTGATACAATGTTAAAACAACGGTGTATCACATGATACGCGTCCAAACTATACAGTGATATTATAATATATATCTGCGCTACGCGTCGGATATACGATACATCTTGATGATCATATGTGGACCCAGCCTAATGCTGCGTAGATGTCAATTTCCGATAGATACATACGTATATCTATCTAGCCGTATGTGACCTTAATCTAGCAGGGGGCAACGACTTCATTGTTACGGTTATCGTTTTTAATTTCATTGGTATATTTAACCATTTTATTATTTAAGTTTTAATGTAGTTATGGCCAAATACTTAAACGCTACTCAATTTAAAGATGTCGTTAAGTCTGGTATCACAGTCACTATATATATATATATATATATATATATATATATATATATATATATATATATATACGTGGTAGAGCCATGCTGCAGTTATATTAGTAGCATAGTTGGAGCATGAATGGTTCGGTTCGACCGGGGAAGGACCACGCTCTCACAGAATACCAGCGTAAAATAGCAGCTTAATACTGCCGTGTTTCGTATGGTGAGTGTAGAGAACCTGAGACCCATTTTACTGGTAAATAGGCATTCCATCTTAGTCCTCACGGGTGACAACGCATCTGCATCTTGATTCGCAAACGACGATAGATGTAGATGTCTATGGGCCACAGCAACCACTTAACATCAGGTGAACTGTGTGCTCGTTTTTCCCCCTATCCTATAAAAAAAAAATTATAGGGTTTTTTATGTAATGAAGACCTAAAAATGTTGGGCGGCGGCGGTCACCATACATCAGGTGTTCCGTGTGTGTTTGCCAATCCATTCATAAAAGCTTTTAAAAGGCCGATGCTGGCATCCCCCACAGGGGATTTTGCAACCGCAGGTTTTATAATTTTGAGTTGTTATCAGGAAGATGCTGCTGCCCATCTCCTGTTTCAGTATCCCCCACTATTCTAAACCTTTTGTTTAAAATATAAGTTTCTATGGGTCACATCATATGTTTGCTATTGGATCAAAATGCTTATGCAATAAGATATAATGTCTCGTTATCAATAAAAATTGTCTCCGGTTTTCTTCACTCACAAAACACAGCAGCATTATGCTGGTATTTTGTGCGAGCATGTTCCATTTTCAGTTAAGCAAACCCATCCGTAGTTCTGTTATAAAATACTGTAGCATGACTCTACCTTGTAAAACATTAAGAGGATTGTGAAGAAAAATGCTACCTGTTTCATACCATTCGCTCCGTTTAACCGTATCGTGTGATAGATCTCTATCGCAAGTACTGGAGGCAATTACCTACATTTCCTTTATAGTTTCGGGCGTTAACGTTTTCACCCCCCTAAATTTTTACGAAATGAGACAATTTTGGTGTGATAAGATTTTGTACACCTTAATCTAGGTATGTACGTTTTTCTTTTTACTAATTCAGTTTAGTTTAATTTAAAAAAAAATGCTAAATTACTTATATTGTACGCAATATTTCTTTTAAAATAAAAACGTACGGACCTGATTTTTTATTACATCTATAACACCTATCGCTTTTTGTATGAAAATTTGCAGCTTTACAATCCTTTTATTTACGGTATAATTAGAAATATGTATGTATAACTGCTATAAAAAAGTGCAGCAGTACCAGTTCAGTAATAGCAGCCGGACCAGCTGGTGGACTGCTAGCTCGCTTGTCACTGTCTAATCTTAAAAAACACTAAAATTAAAAAAAAACACACCTCGCATCTAAGTATAAATTAAAACTATATTGCTCTACTCTATTATGAAAGAGCGCTATTTTAATATGGTTCATTTATTTTTTATATGTCACTTCTGTTATCGACAACTAGTCTATAATGAAGATCGCATTTGTAATATTTTGTATTCATTCAACTTTTTTATATCATGTAATATAATCTGTGAGATAATTTTAAATTTGATATTAGTAGTTTAGGTGTCCATATTTCTGGGACCAGCTAATGATGACATTGACGCCGACAAATGGCGGCGTATTCATTCATTCATAATGATTTCTTACACTGGAACACTAAACACTGAATGAAACTAGTTTTTTATGGGAAGTATGAATTTAGTGAACAGTTACAAGATCGCCCCCGCCATTCCATCAGATTTGATAGACTACTATTCTTTGAAAAAGAACACCGATTTCAACCAGGCATGGTTCACGAGCCTATGGAAATCAAAAACTGGCTAGATACTAGTCATTAGCTTGGAATCCTATCATTTATAAAAGTAAATCCTAACTATATGTTCTTTCTCCGTAGATCGAAAAAAAATTAATATGCTATTATGGCATTGGGACGTTGATGGGTGCTGCAAAGTACTCCAAACGTCGGAAATATAAAACAAGTTAATTAAACGCAACAGTGGTAGAGCCACGAGACAGCTTTTGCTGTCGCATGGATGGGCCGGCTCGAACCGGGGTGGTACCACGACCTCACAGAATACCAGCGTGAAGTAGAGGTTTACCTCTGCGTTTCGCTTGGTGAATGCAGGTGGCCGGAGGCCCTTTTTACTGGAAATGAGGCATTCCATCTTAGTCCTCACGGGTGACAACGCATCTGCATTTTGATTTGTAATAGAGGATAGATGTAGATGTCTATGGGCCGCAGCAACCACTTACCTACCATCTCAGGTGGACTGTGTGCTTGTTTGTCACCCTTATCCTATAAAAAAAACGCGATAAAATTAATTAATTAATTCATTCCAGCGTATCAAATGTCCACTGCTAAACTTAAGCCTAGAAATAGGTTTTTTTACTTTAGTTGTTATCAAGGAGATACTGTGCTGCCCATCTTGTTTCATTTCCCTCGGTCTCTTATTCCCTACGACACCTACGGGACGATATTGAATAGCGGGTGCTAATGAGGGCTAATAATCTTCCGCTCACCAGATGTCGCTAGTTGACACTTAGATGAAGTTTTTTGTTACACAATGTCATTTAATTGAGAAGTATTAATTCACAAAACATGCCTCAGTGGTTTGCTCTTTAATTTTTTACACATTTTAACTCTTTTTTTTAAATTTTCCTACGTTTTTGAATACCTGTGCTTAGTTTACTTATTTTAGTTTTAATACAAAATATAACTAATAGAAACATTAACCTTTACATTTTTGAACAAATTATCTTTCCCTTTTAAAATCTGTCAAATATTACATCTCATTTTTAATGAGGGCTAATAATCTTCCACTCACCAGATGTCGCTAGTTGCGACTGAGGTAAAGTTTTTTGTTACACAATGTCAGTTAATTGAGAAATTCGTTTAAAATAATAGTTCATCATTATCTAGATTATAATATTAATACACAACACAATGCGTCAGTAATTTTAATTTTTAATTTTTTGCACTTTATAACTCTTTTTTTAAAAATCAGCGTTTAGTTATATTTATACTTTGGTTTATTCATTTCGAATGTAATTGATATAAAACATAACTAATAATACAGAAAGAAACCTTAAAGATTAAATTTTCCTAAGAAATTATCGTCCCCGCTATGAAATCTGTCAAATATTTAACCTCACTGTAAAGTGGCGCCGCCCTGGTGGCAGAAAAAGTCGTGGATGCCCTCATTGGCGCCTCCTTGGTGGCTGCAAAATTCGCGGATGCTCTGATTGGTGAAAGCGGTAACAATTCTCACAAATGAGGGAAGAAACAATATTCGTATATTATAACAGATTATCCAATTTTTGCTTACAAATTTGTCGACTCGACGCGACTAGTGTGGGCCATAAAAAAGAATAAATTAGATAATGGAATCCTGATTAATATATTACTACATTATAAAATATACATATATTTGCTACTTATACTTATAGTAGTGCCTCAAAACTTGGTTTTCTATTTTGAGTTAAATTAGATGTGTATCATTTAAAAACATTATGCAAATAAGATATTTAATTGTTAACAAGAAACTATGTCGTCTTGGGATGTTTTTTTGAAACATTTAATTTTGATAGCTTATAAAAAGTATATGTGCCATCCTATTACAAAAATAATGAAATAATAAAGAATCTATGGAAGCTCAAGGTCGCTAACCGAGTTAGGAAGAGGGCTATGCTAAAACCAAGAACCTGAGTTACCGACATAGCTCAACGGATTTGTAAGCTGAAGTGGCAATAGGCGGGCCATATAGCTCGAGGAACCGACAACTGATGAGGAAGCAAGGTTCTCGACTGGTAGCCTCGTACCGGTAGGCGAAGTGTGGGGCGGCGTCTCACTAGATGGAGTGACGACCTGGTAAGACATGCAGGAAGTCGATGAATGCAGGTGGCTCAGGATCGTGCTTTGTGGCATTCTTTGGGCGAGGTCTATGTTCAGAAGTGAACTTGTGACGGGCTGTACCTAATGATGACGATGTTGATGATTATAAAAAGTAGTTTATAATTAGTTTCTGGCTTAAACTAGAATCTGTTGAACGAAAGAAAAGTTAAAATTTAGAATCGTTTGGCAGGAGGGGGGGGGGGGGGGATATGGGGGCAGGAAGGTATGGTGGTAGGGGGAGGGTGGAGTATCCCCTAACCCCCGACACCACTCCGATCAAAAGGTAATACACCGTTCTTGAGAAAAATCAAAAAGAAAATCCTATAGTCCATAACATTTATTGTCTCTGGCAGGAGAGGGAGGAGGAGGGGGAAACGGGATTACGTTCTATCACAACTGTAAGTATTGCTGGGTGGTAAAAAAATAACCACGAGTTGTGGCGGGAGCTAGCATGCGCTTTCTTCCGCCACAACCTTTTAACGTATTACTACTGAAAGTATTCTTGGGTGCTACTTGTGCAGGTTTTCTGGGCAGTTTTAAGCAATTCAGAAATAAAACATCAGTATATCATAATCATTTCTTTATTTTTTGCAAATTATTTATTTATATTATTATTTTTATTAATTCCTCAAAATGATCACTTTTATTCTTTAATAATTTCCAAGTCGGTAATTTTTTTAAATACCATAGAAGTATAATAATGTGACACTAATCTTTGACATGGTTTTACGTCCTTGTTACACTTACACAAAATTCTCTATGCTATCCAGCTTTCACAATAATATTGCATACGTTTTTCCATGTTTTACACATTTTAGGTTATAATAGTTTTTATTTGATTTTCTCGAAAACCTTTTAATGCGAGTGGTATTGTTATAATCGGGGTCCAAACCTCTACCAAAATAAAACACCTTACTCCCCCGAATTCCTGCTAAACGATTCTAAATCCAACCCCGAAAGAAGTCCTGCGGTAATATGCGGACTAAAAATGTAAATTACGCATGAAATTTGGCAGCATATAGGAGCAAACTATGGCACCGCTACTATGGTACTTCTTTCATGATAAGAGCTTCTCATAGACAGAAATTAAGCCCAAGACTATAAATACAAAAATATTTGACCGTTTTGTATTTAAATGTTATCTAATCCAGTAATGGATTTAGTACTTTTCATATTCATATTATATATAACTATAAATACTATAATATGAAAAAGTATTAAATCAACCGAAACAAAACTATTTAATAGGGTTGACTGACTTCATAACCCTTAGTACAAGGTGTTTATACAAAAGATTAAATAAATGAATGAATAAAGTAAATAAAAATAAATATAATAAAGCATAGCGTGTGAATCAAAATGATTACATAATAAAGCGATTTAGTCGTAGCAAAGTAACAACATAATACATATTATTGGGTTGCTGGGCACGGGCCTCTTTTTTATGGAGGGAGGACAATTGAAATTTTTTGATAACGTTAGTTAACCGGAAAAATTCCAAGGGTCTCGACCCTGACGGACCGGTTAGTATCTTTATTGAACAGAGTTTTTCTAACCAGAAAGTTCTAAGATAATTTAAATTTTAAATAGGACCGTTTAATTGGTTAGGTAACATTTAATATTAGGTTGAAATGTTTTGAACAAATTTAATATTCGATTATGTTTAGAAGAAACTGATAGGATTTTTTTTGATTTTGGATAACATACCAACTGTTCTTAATTTTTAATCACGATTGGTTTTGAATTTAGATTTTTAGACCGTATTCCCAGGGCGGATTATCTTAGTTTCGGTCCTCGGGAGGTATACTCGTAGGATACGAAGAGCAACAAAATTTTAATACTATTAAAATCTGTAAAAGATTCCATTTTTTTAGTATCAACTTTATATATCGGGGGGCACGGCAGTGCCCCCGCCAAGTCGAGCGCGAAGCAATGCCGTACCATCCTTTACTGGAACTTCATCACCAAATGCAGAAATCATCCGGTCAACACACTGTTTTTGTGTTAAACCACTTCGAAAGTCATAATAAATCATCGCTCTTGAATTTTCTCGAGTCAGTTCCATTTTCTCAACGACTAAACAAGTTTGACAAAACCTTGTGGCAAGACCGAGAATCTTCTTTTAAATAAATAAATGGTATTCGATTTTTGAAACCAAGGAGTTTTCAATTAAAAAGATTTTAATATAACAGGAACAGTGGAAATATTCCATTTCCGATACTTTTAGTGCAGCCTATGTAATATTCTTATAATAAGACTTCAAAAATTTAACTTTCAAAACTTTAGATAAAAATAGAGACATATTTCATAATTATAAAACTGTAGTACTTTAAAGATAAAAAACCTGCCAAGTGCGAGTTGGACTCGCGCACCGAGGGTTCCGAACAAATCCGTAGGTATAAAATGTATATGTTTAAAATTATTAAAGTAAAGTAAAGTAATATGTTTAAAATGGTTAAAAATATTTTGATTATATGATGTAACCAAAAATTTATGCTTTTCGCAATTTTTCCTTTATCTGTGCTATAAAGCATTGCTTTGTACCAAATTTCAAGATTCTGAGTTCACGAGAAGTACCCTGTAGGTTTTGATTCCCTTGCGAATGTCGAAAATTTGCGGCATAAACAGCTGTATCTTTTGATTGCGTTGGCTTAGAAGTTTGATTTTTTCACAGCTACAAGGGACAGTAGACTTGATTATTTGCTATATAGTAATTTCAGCTTGTTACCTCCACGCGTTCCTGAGAAAAAGGGTCTTGACAGACAGACAGACGGACAACAAAGTGATCCTATAAGGGTTCCGGTTTTCTTTTTGAGGTACGGAACCCTAAAAATCTTGAGATTATCCTATTAAAGCCATTATGAATCCAACTATCTATTTATCAACCAAAAAAATGTATAACCTTACTTTACCACCCGCATCTCACGGTTACCTTAGTGCAATATTCATAGCATCAGGCTATTTTCCCAAGAGGTCGCGCGGAGCTTCGGATTATATTCCCAAGTCACAATGATAAATCTTTTAGCGTAGTTAGATATAATACATTTAGTAATGCTCTTGAAGCGCCACTAGACACCTGCGTATGAGACGCGCGGTTCAATGTGCCAGGATAGTATAAATTCCATAGTATTTGTTACTCACAACGTTCGATGCCCGATTCATGCTTGATGGACGGCGACATTGTGTCTAAGGCTTAAATAACGTGGTTCATCGCCTACAGCGTTAGTCGTAGAGAAGATTAACTCGTGGTTAAGTAATAGCTGCGCGGATCAAAAGATTTGCGAGATTAAGTTGCACTTGCCGCGGTCATTCCATGAATGAGTGACCATTTTCTTAACACACCGAGATTGAGAGAATAGAGAGTGCATCTCTATCCTCAGACACTTGGTGCACTTTATTTACTATGTTAGGATCATTGTTTTTAAAATTCATGCAGCTAAAATGTTAATAAGTTTATTATTACTTTTCAGAGACAAATGAAAGAATATAAACATGAAGCCTCTTAAACATATCGGCCTTTAAACAGAGCAATCTTATTTAACTGATTCCCACAAGTTTCCTAGTTTTATTATTGTTTTATTCCTTTACCTACCTTTGGTTGCCTGGAAGAGATCGCTATGTAGCGATAAGACCGCCAAATTGTACATATCATCTGCTTTTTGTTATCTCATTTGTATATTTGTTCGTGCTGTACAGTAAAAGTATATTCATTCATTAATTCATTTCCTTACTTAAATTATTTAGTTTACATTAATATTTAAGACAAATTTTAAAATAAACTTCTATAATGTATTTTATTATTAATTATTAAAGGTTTGTCATTACCAAAAGTATTATTATATGAAAAATAGAGCAGCCATTATGTACTCTGTGTCCCCGTTTTTTATTTACCCATCAAAACATTTTATAAAATATAAATAGGTTTATACTTAGTAAAGTATGTACCTATTTATATTAACAATATGTTAAAAAAGAAATTCCGGGGAAACTGTCCATGGCAGTAAATATTTTTCTCCAAAGGTTATAACCTGGAAATACAACTTTCCGATCTGATTCTTGGGGAGTTTATCGGTAGAGTCACCTGGGATTTTTTACATTTGAATTAAAATCCAACAAAAGGCAGGTAGGTTCAGTTTATTCCCAAGAACATGTTATGTGAATATTTTTTAATTATTTTAGAACTATCATGGTAAAAATTCTGTAAATTTTTGAAGTTATTCAATTTACTATACTAAAATGATGAACATACTAAGTAATTTTTTTAAACCTTTTTACCGCTTCCTTAACAATCATTTTTCGATAGTCCTTATAAGTGTGCATCACTAGGTAACGCATCAATGACAAATTAAAATTAGTCACGCATTTTCGGGCTGTCAGGTCGTCTATACGCCAGTATATTCTAAGTCTATGGTATAAACCTAGACCAGAATATTCTTTGTGGCACGTTAAAAATAAAAAATAAATAAACTTTTAATGTCGCTTCCCACCGTCTGTACGCTTAGATCTTTTAAACTACGAAACAGATTTTCATGTGGTTTCCATTAATAGACAGAATGTTTCAAGAGAAAGGTATAAATATATAATTATATATATATATATGTTCGTGTGTATGTAACTGTAGTAGTAATTTATAAACGGCTTTGAGGCTTCGGCTGCTCGGTGAAGCAGCTTCGGCGATTCAACGGGCCACGAGGTTTTCGATTTCTGCATGAGCTAAGTATTTGGTATGACATGCAAACTATTGACCATAGTGTAGGTGTTGTGTTGGTATACACGTGATTTTCTTGAAACATAAGCTAAGAATACTCTCGAATAAGACAGCCTTTGAACGAAAAACTTAATCAAAATACACAGACACCAACTACAAACGTATAATACCCCTCTGTTTTCGTTGGAGTTAAAAATTAAAGTAATTTTGTATTACATTGCGTCGTTTGCTAAATAACTTTTATAAACTAGCTATCACAGCTCATAAAACATTCACAAACTTTCATAGATTATTAATGATCCTCAATGGAGTGAAAACTAATTTGCGACGTTCATTTGTAGACGTCTTAATGTTTTACGCCAGCAGAATTTTTCTTTCTTTCTCATCTGCATTTTATCTTATCGCTTTAGTAATAGATACTAATCAATAAGGGGATTTTCTACTGGCCAGCATTTTAAATGACGGTCGATATCAAAACTAGGAGGCATACTTGTACGGTTTCTCTTCCGTTTCCAAAGAGTCCGTATAAATGCCTGTATTTACTAATTATGGTTTTACAGCTAAACACCATTGGTTCAATTAACAATGAAGAAGATCGTTATTTAATCTGTGACGCTTTTATGAAACCTAGAGTCAAATAAAAAAGAAATCATAAAAATAACCCACAGACTATGACATCATAATTTAATTTAGAAAAATTATTACTTAAATTCAAAAATATTTGAATTTTTCTTTTAATATATAGATCGAGTAAAATTTTGTGTGTTTTTATAAATTATATAAATTGAGCAAGATGATCAGATCTTGTTTATGTACTTATTTGGAGTACCTATCTGTTTATTCACAATAACAAATTGTTTTATAGTTTACTGTTTATTTACAATAACAATAATAAACAAGTGATATTAACATCACATTTAATAAAACTATACCGAAACTTAAAACTTGGTGTTGAAACATGACAAGGCCTAAACTAATTTTTGTTTTCTTTTTAATCAAATGAAAGTGATAGGCTAACTAATGGTCCACCTGGTGGTAAGTGGATACTGCAGCGTGGACACCTGCAACCAACTTTGAAAAAAGGAATCTACAGACGCGTTGCCATCACTGAAGACTAAGATTCACAAGTTCTCTATACCTTTCAAACCGGTCTGGGCACGTGCTGCTGCGTAGCGGTAGAAATAGTTAAGAGGGCAGTTTCCTTTGAAGAAATAGAGTCCTACCACCTAGTAAGTGGAATAAGCGAGGTTTAAATTAAAATTATTGTTTAAGAATTTTAATCTATGAAGAGGACATAATTATTATACTATTGATAATCTAAGTGAATTGTAGTCTGTATAAATTTCGCGTGAGTTATGCAGAGGTTGTAGTTTTATATTAGAAAATAATAAATAGAAATAAAAAAAAATACGTAATACATATCAAACATATAAACTTAATATGATCATATATATAATTTCTGTAAATTAATATTAAGTAATAATGTTAATTAAGGTTAAATGTTCGTCATTGTTCGTTTTTATAAAAGAAATTATGCACTGAGATTTCCATGCTTTAGTTTAAAACTTAAAGTTGCAACTTTGTAGGCTACTTGAAACTTGATATTTCTAGAACTAAGGTAAATTACTATAATTTAAAATTAAAAATTTTGTACAGCCGACTTCAATATAAGTTATTAAGAATAACTCAAAAACTATTGGTCTGACCTTGATCAAATTCATATGGGACCACACGAGATGTACCAGCTTCATCGAAATCGGTTCACCCAGTAAAAAGTTATGAGGTAACACACATAGAAAAAAAACATACAGTCGAATTGAGTACCGTCTCCTTTTTGGAAGTCGGCAGAAAATAGGTACGTACCAATATTGAAAGAATATACACTTGTATTTTTGATCTTATTCAGTCAAATACTCTACAATACTATAGATTTATTATAGACTAGTGAACCGCCCCGGTTTCGGATGGGTCAAAAATTTCATTAAAATCGTTCGAACCGTTTTGGAGTTTTAGTAGCAATTGATTGTTAAATATCTATACATGTATAATTTTATTTTTATATATAAATATATTACTTTTCTACATATATATTAGAACAGACAAACAAAGCAAATTGACAATATTACCCGCTTGTTTGACAGCATAATGAAAACAGGAAAATATTTCAAGAAATTCAGTGGAGGGCTTACTTCACAGAACTTTTTTTTTCTTAAACATTTTGTTGATGTTATCGCCTGTTCTACCAACATGGTCGACAACTAATCAAATTCATAATCGCTCATACCTTTTAAAATAAGTTCTGTGTTCATAAAATATTCCACGTTACATAAAAAATATTTTCGATGCTATAACATTTGTATTATCATTGTGGTAGCGTTTTGAAGGCTGACAAATTTAGGCGATAATGGTATTAGAGCAATGTATGTTAATATAATAAACGCGCTTATTAAAGACGTTACTGTTACCTTTGCTTAGGAATTTTGGTTGTTCAATAACGTAAAGATTACGATAACGTACACAAAATTAGTGACATGTACCACTATGACTTCCAGCTGTGTAACGTGTCAAAATTATCCGATTCGCGGAGGATTAACGTAACGATTGCACAGGCTTCATATTATGCTACGTATCATGTCTTGTCGAAATTGTATCCAAGGTTCATGCACGGGCGATCAGGAGCAAGGCCGTCACGTGTAGGAACGGGCCGCTAACGGAGGCTCCGGCAGTCTGTGCGACGCGTTTGCCCGGCCGCAGTCGCCGCTTTCCCATATTACTTTAGTCTTTGGTCGCTGCCATGCGGGACATGGAGCCCCCGCTGTCCCCGCCCTCTCCCGCTCCCGCTACCGCGCCCTCTCTCGCGCCCTCCCGCCTCCGCCGCACGCTGCACTCGTTACGCTCACCGTTCCGCTCCGGCTCGCCCTTCCACATTGGCTCGATCAAACGCTCGGGCTCCACTAAAACCTCCGCCTCAGACGGAGATAACGCGCGCGACGAACGCACGATGCGAAAAAAAATAAAAAAACAACGCGCCGACGCGTCTAGTGACGCCTCACGCAGCACCGACAGTTCGCCGAGCGTCGACAAAAAGAAAAAGGAAAGTGCTAGTTTCATTCGTCGGATGGGAACTATCGGTAAGAAACGGGCCGAAGAATCTACGCCCACGCCACCAAAACTAGAGGATTCTTCACCCTCAACGTCACAAATAGAGGAATGTAAACACCCACCACCCCAATTAGAGGACACTACACCCCCGCCACCTCAATCGTATAATACCTCTCCCCCGCCATCGCAGTTAGAGGTTACACCGCCCCCGCCGCCTCAGTTAGAAGAACTAAAATCAGATTCTATCGGTGAAAATAAAAATAACTCTCCGAATGGTAAGAAACACACAGTATCAGTTTCAAATCCACTTACATCATCACCAGAGCCGGCCAGTCCCATTGCGGTGGAGCACGCAGTTGCGACGCGTCCGTTCACTAAAGATGCCTGGAAGCGTAAGATAAAGCCACCCGAAATACCTAAGCCAGTAGAAGAGCCGAGTCCCGGGAACGCTTTCAAGCGTCGAATAGAGTCTTCAGCTTGTCTTTCTGATGATCACGACGAAGACGACGACGACGACGATGACGATGAGGGCGCGGTGGGGAGCGGGGGCGAAGTGGGGTCACTGGAAGAGGCGGTGGCACTAGCGCGCGTGCGGCTCGGGGCCGGCGCGCACTCGCCCTCGCCGCCGCATTCGCGCGACTACAACGAAACAGAAGAGGAGGGGTCCGCGGACACAATGCCGGCCTACGGAGACCTCATCGAGCCGGAGAACAAAGCTGGGAACGGCAGCGGACCGGTGAGTGTGGGTCTATGTCGCTCCGCCCGTCAGTGGGCGAAGGTTCCCCGTACGATGCGCGCGCGCCATGACCTTCGAGGAGACGGCTGACGAGTGCTACTTGACGGTGTGCGAGTGTTGCGGCTTCAGCGCCGAGACGTCGCTGTTGTTTCCTGTACGTTAAATTTCACGGTAGTTTACAGCGGAAGCCGAGCAACGCTATGCCCTTCGTGAGTACACACCGTCAAGCTTGCCTGCTCGTGAGCTTAGCGTTTGATTTCAAACAATATTTTCCTTGCATTGGAATTTCTTATACACGTGCACGTGCACATGTTACATTTTTTATAAACATAATAATTAGACTAAATTTCTAAAACCGTGAAATATAAATGAAGTGTATAGTGTATTCAATTTTATTTGAAATAATTCATTTTCAAAAATAGTCTATCGTGTTTCGACTGCAGGCTTTACTCATCATTTCTGTTAATATTGTTTCTGTACATTGGATTGCGCAATATTTTTAAAACAATTCTAAACCGAAAATAATTATTTGCAACTACTACTACTTACAGTTTTTAAAAAGTGATTGTATTTTGGACTTTCACGAATAAAGTTATCCATTATTAAATCTAGAAATATAATATCTTAAGTTTACTTATCAAATACAATCAACTAGCACGATCTAGTTATCAAATTATCTAGAAATCAAAATATATTAGTTAAAACCACTAGTTAAAGTTACTAAATAGTTGCGTTTAATAATAGGTTTCGGTTACTATTAATTGTGAACAAATTTTAAAAACTTCTTTACCAATTTTAATAAAGAGCAACTCATAAACTCCTAAAAAGAAAAGAAAAAATGATGTCATTTTATGTCACTTGTATGTAAAATTTAATTACATTGACCTTTTCTCGACATTTTTACACACAATTTTTTTTTATCTATAATACATTAATCTTTATTTTGTACGCAATTTGGTACAAAATTAGTTTCCAGTTTATTTCCGCCAACCTGTTTGATTCAAACTGGTTTCACCAACCTAGTCATAGTTTTTAACGATATAAAAAAATCTTCCATAATGTATGTAACATGATAATCCGCCTTCAAACATATGTATACTCTATGAAAAAATATATATTAGTTCCTATTATGTGACAATAATAAATTAGACCCATTGACTGTCTTCCAGTTGTGAAATCCTGTAATATTAATATTTTATCTCAATATTTTTAGATCACATTATTTATATTATATTATTATAATATTTATAAATATGGATCGATAACGGTGAGCTCAAATATGCAAAATATGTGTATATTGAATTACGTATAGTAATCAAAATTTTTGTCGGATTACGGTATTTATGTTTTTCAATAGCTGTCACAAAAAAAAATAGAGGCAATAGTGGTAATAGCGCCTCAATAAAAATAATTAAATTAAAAAATAATAATTAATCTTCATGTCATCAGCCTGTTACTTAATATATAATTTGGCCTTAAGCAAGATTTATTACCTTGACTTGTAGCTTCCTTTCTGTAACATTCTACTATGTATATAATTATCGTATAATCATAATATTTCATGCAATAGAAAAACTTAAGGACTGCGTTTAAGAGTCTAGCTAAAAACATGTTATTGGTAGTAAACTTATTGATTTCAAAGAAGTTTTAATAACTATTGAAGTTGTTTGGAATACTGCAGTTGAAACATTTTAATTAACAACAGAATTTTTATAGTAATTATACGCAGGTATATCTTTATATATTAAATCACATTGAATGTAAAATATAACAGTTTAATTTAACTCTTGCAATAATTCACTTTCTATTGAAGTAACTTCTTATTTAATATATTTCGTAAATCTAGAAATGTTTTAAAATCAATAAAACCATTTTATTCACTATATCAGCATTCAATACAATTCACATATCAGTTCCCTTCATTTCAGCCTATAAAAGTCCGCTGCTGCGGATAGGATCTCCAATAGTTTGCATAATATGATGACTTTTGCTATAGTTACCACGCTTGGCAGGAACGTTGGCAACCGCAGTTTTTTCATTATTTTAAGTTGCTATCAGGAAGATACTGCTGCCTATCTCCTGTTTCAGTTTCCCTGTTTCACCTCTTACAACACTTACGGAATGATATAGGGTAATGTAAAAGCGCGAAACAAAATGTAGATTATTTGAATTATTAACGTATTTTTAATCAATTACTAATTAAATGGTATAAACAAACCTTTTAAGTTTCACAATTACTAACTTTTGTCTGTTTGCGTTAAATGTATCATTATTTAATCTGTGGTAAAGCCTAAGTAAGCCCTAAAAAAATAAATAAATGTGGTAAAATTAATACAAATAAATTGCAAACATTTTATCTACAAGTCACCATTAGATCCTTGATGAAAAGTCTACGTTACACAGTACCGTTCGCTACATAATATTGTCACCCGAGCGAATTTTGATATTCATACTTCTTTTTCTAAGGTTACGTAAACAATCTTATAAAACAAGTTTTTAGATATTTAAAATGAATCGAGATTGTTTGGTGCGACTTCCGTGTCTGCAGCGCAGATTTCTTATTTATTTACCTCTACATAACAACAAATTAGACGATTAGTTTACCTGAGTCGTAGGAACGAGATACTACAATTTACAAATTACACATACAAATGCAACGCATTTTTTATGATTATATTACATGTATTTTAACATCAAGGCAGAAATCTAATTATAAAACTTGTCTATATATTTTAAATACTCACATATGAACAAGGCTTAATCTCCAAAACACATTATAAAAACAATACCAGCAGCATTTACATCCAAAGCATGAAATATCAAATCTTGTAGTACAAAATAAGTTCTGCGATAAGATACGCTATCTTGTTCAAAACTACGTTTGCGGCACAATAAAATTTCCCATTCATGCTTGATCAATATTTATTTATCATTAATTACAATAATATGGTAGGTATTTTAATATAAAGTCAGCCCTTTGTTTAGAATTTATTATTATGTTACCTTTAAGCCGACACTAACGCTCTTATAATTTTTTTGTTATGTGGTGTGTATCTGATCTGGGTATCTGTCTGATGAACCGGTTTTAATTCAGTTTTTTTCGTTTGTAAGGTGTCTTAATTGAGAGTGTACTTAGGTATGTTTCAAGAAAATGTGTTCAGCAGTTTGAAGATAAGATCATCAACTCTTTTTGTTTTGGTGGCTTTTAAAATTTTTGATTTAAGTTATTCAAAAATATAACAGTGTCTTTTAGCGTACTTCCTAAAAAGGAGGAGGTTTAAAATTCGATTGTATGTTTTTGTATGTATGGTAGGCGATGTCTTCGTCAATCGTGAGCCGATTTCGATGATTCTTTTTTTATTAAATATCATTTCTTATCAATATACTAGGGTGGTGGTCTCATATAAATTTGGAGAAAGTCCGCCCTTAAGAATGGCAAAATAGGCAATGAAGTTCTTAATGTACTTAAGAGTAAAAAAGATTAACTTTTAATAAAAAGCAAAAGTCAACTTCAAAGAACTAGAAAGGTAAAAAGAAAAAATAATTTCACATTCTGAAGTCGTCTCTATATATTAATATAGAGGCTCTATATTAATAAATAGTAGGTATATATGTATTTATTTAACACTGTACATATTATAGTGTTGTTGTATAGAGGTTATTCTCAAAATGTAGGGTACGCTAAACTCAAAAATTTTTTTACGAGAAAAGTACCTAATGATAAAAAATAAACTTTAAGAACAGCGTGAACGAAAACGTGCACAATTTGAAAAGCGTATAGCGGCAGCCTACCCGAATTTACTGACCTTTGTCATATAGTAATGAGGGCTAATAATTTTCCGCTCACCAGATGTCGCTAGTTGGGACAGAGGTGAAGTTAGTGTAAGACACATTTACATGGTGACATAAAAGAAAAGTTGCCTTTTAAATAAAAGTTTTTCGGTTTCTAGTATATATACAAATATACTACACAAAACAATGCCTCAGTGGTTGCTCTTTTACTCTCTTTTTAATCATTTTACTATTAAGAATAGCCGTAGTTTAGTTTATCAATTTTTATCTGAATAATTATATCTGGAAGAACTTATTCTTTATATTTTCCTAACAATTTAACTGTCCATCCATGAAATCTGATATTTCACTTCATCCAAAGTGGCGCCGCCCTGGTGGCAGAAAAAGTAGTAGATTTTTATATACTCATTAAATACTTGTCACAGGCCACTAATGATACGCGGGTCGCTTGATAATGATACGTGGACTGATTGCCACCGCGGGTCGTATGTTTACATGACCGCTATAATAAATGAAATATTGATGCGTTCTTCAAGCTGGAATCCTCGCCAGTGATATCCTAAATTTTATTATGTCAAGATTTGTGAGGAATTGTTGACAATTATTGTCTTAAGAAAAAAAAATATCACTTAATACTTTGGGAGATTCCTTTTTGGGAGGCTTCTCAAAATCTGAATCTAAATTGTAAAAGCGCGCTTTTTGTATTTGTTTTAAATATATAATAGTTGTAAAAAAACGTTGTAAAATATAAAATTATAAAAAATATAGTATTTTTTTATATTCACTATAAAATTGTTTCGAAATCATTTTCGAAATAAAATTCCAAAATCATACTATAAATTTACTTTTTTTTTAATATTTCCGTTTCAATTAATGAATTTTAAATTCGCGAAATAGAAAACACTTCATTATTATTTGACAGCAATGTAGAGAGTAATAGGTGTTCTGTGATACTACTTATCTCCCTTGATACAGTTGGACTTTTGTTAGTGATAAAGTATAGGATTCATTGTCGAAGAGACAATTGTATCATCGTTCATTAAACATCATATTTTATAAATTTTATACTTAAATACTTATCTACTATATTATAAACAGTGGTAGAGCCAGGCGGCAGCTTTTGCTGTTGCATGGATACGCCGGCTCGAACCGGGGTGGTACCACGACCTCACAGAATACCAGCGTGAAGTAGAGGTTTACCTCTGCGTTTCGCTTGGTGAGTGCAGGTGGCCGGAGGCCCTTTTTACTGGAAATGAGGCATTCCATCCTAGTCCTCACGGGTGAAAACGCATCTGCATTTTGATCTGTAACAGAGGATAGATGTAGATGTCTATGGGCCGCAGCAACCACTTACCATCAGGTGGACTGTGTGCTCGATTTTGACCCTTATCCTATAAAAAAAAAATTATATATTATATAAATTATTAGAAAATTTTCGCGAAAAGTAGTGCTTATGCTTGTGTTTCCTTTGGGAACCGTAACATTTTCTAGACACTTATAAATGAATATAATTTTTTTAGACTTACATTAAATTTTATAGATAAAAAAATATTTTACATACCTTGCGACTTGACCTGCTACGCTCGAGAGCAAATTCAAGAATCTGAATTCATGAAAACACGCGAAAAGAAGAAAAAAAAGAGAATATCGTAGGTTTGATGTATATTTGGCTTCGCCTGGGTAGGATATAATTAATGTGGCGTTAGTTAGACGTAGATTTAAGACAATCAAAGACTATTTATGTTATTAAAATTTCGTTGAAAATTCTCCAAAGTATAAAATATAGCCTTGATTGTGAAGTTTAAATGCAATCGGTTCTGCCAACTCGAAGATTAGCCAGGATAAACAGACAGACAGACAAACATTTTAAAAATGGTTGTTCATGTCTAAATGGCATCTAAATAACCCCCTCAGCTCAATTATTTCTATTTTACAGACAATCAATTTTATTCATATGTATAGATGTATAGCTGACAGACGCCCGTAGCGGTTGTCGGAAAATGTATTTGTTTAGTCTTTATTAAATTTGTGTTAATGAGGGCTAATAATTTTCTGCTCACCAGATGTCGCTAGTTGATATTGAGGTAAAGTTTTTGTTACACAATGTCATTTAATTGAGAAGTTAGTTTTTAATAAAAATTTATCAGTTTCAAAACAATTATATTTTTTAATTTAATTTTTTGCACATTTTTAAATTTTTCTACATTTATTAATATCTGTGGTTTGTTTTATTTATTTTTAATCTTATTAATATAAAATATAGCTAATACCACAGAAAGAAACATTAAGCTTTACATTTTGCCAACAAATTAACTTCCCCGCTATGATATCTTTCAAATTTGTCCTTACTTTTTAAGTAGCGCCGCCCTGGTGGGCAGAAAATGTCGTGGATCATTCAAAACCATTTTAGGAATTTTGCTCACAGTGATTAAAAAACCTTAAACAAGATTAATTTCCATTAAATTCAGAAGATTTTAAATAGTCGAACAAATAAAGTACCTAAAACCATTATTTATTCTGTGCCTAAAGTTTCTTGCGTTGCGTGTTTGGTTGAATTTCCTTCTCTATTTTTCTTCTTCTTTTTTTTGTAGTCCGTAAAAGTCCACGTCCGCGCGGAGGATTTGTCACAATTGTCTCGCATGGCAGGCGGATTGACGATCGTAGACCCAGAAGACTTGCATCTTTCACGCTGCTTCTCGTCGCCGGGTTTTTTTTTATAGAAGAGAGGGCAAACGAGCATGTGGCTCACCTGATGGTAGGTGTCGACAGCCGTAAACAACTGCAACACCAAGAGAATCGCATGTGCGGTGCCGATATTTTCAATAGGAGTAAGTTAATTTCTTGAAGGTCCCTAAGGTCGTATCGGTCCTGAAAAATCGCTGGTAGCCAACGATTTCACAAAGAAATCGGTCTAATTCTTTGGTTTTGGTCATCTCGTTGGCGCCATCATTCGAGAAATTACATTTGTTGTAGAAAGAGATTATTGTATTCCATCATATATTACCATAAGCCACAAGGCATTTCTGGCCATTCTTATACGTAGTTGCCTTTTACGATACCCACGAGACTATGTGGCCTTAGGCTTTTCTTAAGCCACTATTACACGATACAATGTAGGTACTTTATAACAGTTGACCTTACCGGTCTGTGAAAGTCAAACATAATATATCTCATATGATATTCCTGTGGATTCTACGTCGCTGAGCATTCGCGGTCTTATAACTGGACAGCTAGAGGTCGCCGTTGATGCGTGGACGCGGTAACCCTAACCTACTCGTACGTGTAGGTTTACCGCAAGTTGGCACGGTTTCGACGGTTGTGTAATGTTCCTAGAGTATTGATTAACTGCCCTTCACTATGACGAATGGTTGTACTTTTGCGTGGCTGTACGCTTACTGCGTCGTCTCGAAATGTCTTTATTTTTCATATAGAATGAGAGTGAACAATGCTTTGGCCCATAAACATCTATCCTCGATTAAACCTTCTATCCTCATTATTAAAATGCAGAATGGCTCGTTTGCAGTAAAAAGGGTCTCCGGTTCTCTACACTCACCATAAGAAACACTGGTACGCTGGTATTTTGTGAAATAGTGGTCCTTCCCCGTTTGAGCTGACGACCCATTCAACATAATCCTAATATTATAGCTGTACCGTGGCTCTACCATATACATAGTACGTACGTAGTATTATGTATTAAAATGTGTAGATATACAACTTGTAACAAAAACCCTGTGGTTTCCTTTAAGTGCGTTATCAGAGTCAGCATTCAAACGTAAGGAAATAACCTTTTTTTCCAAAAACATGAACATTAAAAAAATAATTTTAATAAAAAAAAATTTGCAAATTGCATGTGGTATTATTCACCTCTGACACGAATATCGGTGAAGGGGGAGGGGGGGTTTCTTTCACAATCCTCTTATTCTCTGGATAATGCAGATTTTTATACAGTTTCAGCTTAATAAAACATTTAAACTTGGTAATAGAGAGAACATGTACACTTTCCGGGACCTTGTTGTAATAGCGTATACATTGCCCCAAGAATGAATTACTGACTCTGTGGAGTCGAGAAACTGGCATCACTAGCTTGTGTTTGTTCCTAGTGTTTACAGAATGTATATCACTTTTTTTACTAAAACTACCTTTGTTTTTGTGAACATACGAGTACATTAAATTTCCGTAAATATACTGAGAGGCCAAAGTTAATATATTTATTTCTTTAAATTTATCTCTAAGAGACTCTCTCGGTTTTAGATTGTAAATAGCTCTAATGGCCCTCTTCTGTAAAACAAAAATAGTTTCTGAATCAGCCGCATTTCCCCATAGCAAAATCGCATAAGACATTATGCTATGGAAATAACTGAAATAAACTAATCTAGCTGTCACGACACTAGTGAGACCTCTAATCTTTTTTACAGCATAGGCTACAGAACTTAGTCTGCTTGCTAATCTGGATATATGGGAGCTCCACTGAAGCTTTGCGTCGAGAGTGATGCCAAGAAAATCAGTGGATACAACAGGGCTCAACTCTTCCCCATTTAAAACACATTGGTATTCAGATTTTTAACATTCGTTGTTGTAAATTTAACACAATTAGTTTTATTTCCGTTCAAATGCAGATTATTAACGTTAAACCAATGCACTAATTTTGATATAGCATTATTCACTTCGTCATATTTAAATGATTGACGTTTAAGTTTAAAAATCAAGGAAATATCATCAGCAAATAATACTATATCATGACTATCCCCTACAAGGTGAGGTAAGTATTAATATACACCAGAAACAGGAATGGGTCGAGAATTGAGCCCTGAGGGACACCCATTAGTACAGGTGACCCGGAAGAACTTTTATCATTGATAATAACCTTCTGCTTTCTGTTACTTAAATATGAAATAATAAGTTTAAGCGCAGTGTTCTTGACACTATAATACTGTAGCTTCCTGATTAATGTCTCATGGTGAACGCAGTCGAAAGCCTTGGAAAGGTCACAAAATATACCCAAAGCATCCTCTGAATTCTTCCATACACAAAAAAATATGTTTAATAAGCTCAACTCTAGCGTCAGTCGTCGAGCGACCCCTTGTAAAACCGAATTGATTTTTATGTAGCAATTTATTAATATCAAAGAAACTTAACATCTGATCTAAATTTTTTTTTCTAAATGTTGGTAGTACAGAAATTGGTCTAAAATTGGCAGGGTCTAATGTACTACCAGATTTAAATATAGGTATGACTTTACTATGTTTCATTAAATCAGGAAACACACCAGATTCGACGCTTATATATTATATATAGTGGCTAGATAAGGTGCTATTATATCTATTATAAATAAAATAACTTTAACGGAAATCCCCCATAAGTCTGCCGTTTTCTTAACATCAATAGTTTTAAAATATTTAACGATATCTTTTGGCAGTACTCTATGGAATTTAAAAGTATTTGAACAAGCCTTTACATTTTGTTTGAGTAATGATTCGGCGACAGTAGGAGAAGAATTTAATGATTTTGTTGTCAAAAAAGGAACATCAGTAAAATGTTTCTCAAAGGCCATAGCAATTTCTTGATCAGATTGCGTTAAATTATTGTTAATATTCAATTGAAAATCTGAGTTGCGCGGTTTGCCTTGCCCGTTTCACTATTTATTATTCTCCAGGTCATTTTAATTTTGTCGGATGCAGTTTTAATTTTGTTGCTTAAATGTAAAGCCTTAGCAGTGAAGCACACTTTTTTAAATATTTTAGAATATGTTTTTACATAATCTCTAAATATTACACTACCATTATTGTTTGTATGTTTCTGTTGTGTCGGTATGTTTATCAATATAAACCGTATTGATGGACATATTAGTATCGCATTCATATTTAAATTTTCCTTTTCTTTTTCTTCGTTTTTGCTTATTATTATTATTACTAATCCATTTTAATTGATAATTGATAGTTGTTGTTACCACACACAATTATGTATAAGGTTATATTTAATGTCTTATATTGTTTTTTTTTTTGCTGCCTTTTGCTTTGTTTTAATTTTTGTGTTATAATTATATAGAAGGTTTAGGCTTTTTTCGTTTTATCGAAGGACTAGACTACACGTAACAGCTGTGCTACGTTCGCGACGCCAATGAATAGGTTTCTTGGCTGAAAATCAGCGCTGTGTGAGGCCATACTCAAACAACACATGCTGAGCCAACCGCTTTTCGGCACAATGCGACCTTTTTATATTTTAAACTCAATATGTACTTATACTTTCATGTGTACGAACTGCTTGTGCTGAATAATTTTTTTTTCTATTCTATTCTATTCTATCTTTCATCATAAATCTCGTATAACCTTCGCCTACTTTTATAAATTCCTACTGTCACCCATTCATTAAATGATTTGCGACTGTTAAAAGAGAAAGTTTTAGAACTAAATATTCTACTAAGTTCACAACTTATAATTTTAAATAATGTACCATACAAATTAATTAGCACTATTTTTAAATGAAAGTGATGGAAGTCTTTTTATTATATTACTTCTAAACCTCTCCAAGCGATGTTCATTTATTGGTACAAACACAACTTTCTTATTTTTCTGTTTTTTGTGTATTTAAGGTAGTGATACCTACTGTCCACAGTGATCTGAACTTAAATTTTGAATAATTGATTTATGCAAGGGCTTAACATCTGTAAAAATGTTATCTATACAGGTCGCACTAGGCCCAGCAATACGTGTTGGTTCTAAGAATAAATTAACAAGATTATACGATTTAAACAATGAGCTAAACTTAATACTAATGGAAGAAGTTTGAAGGAGATTGATGTAAAGTCTCCACATATTACAACATACTTGTTCTGTTTACTAAGTTAGAGTAAAACTTCTTCTACAATCCTTTCAAAATAGTCACAAGTAGCACATGGGGGTCTGTAAACACTTACAACAATGAGGTGTTCGAGCTCGACATAAGCCATTTCGAACAGAGAGGCTCACAATATCCTTACGTTCTTTATATAATAATGACTTATCTGCTAATATTAAGGAGCCACCACGTAAACTTTTTTCTCTATTGAAGGAACTGACCACCTGGTGATTTCTGAAATTAAACATGAAATTATAATCTTTTAGCCAATTTTCAGTAATACAAAGGATGTGTATATTGTTACTGTTTAAAAACAATTCAACTTCCAATTCTTTGCCCATCATGCCTTGTATATTTTGATGCACCAGGTGTAAACAATTTTTATTACTTATTTGTGGGCTGTATTCAAAATTAATTAAACTCTTATTATTGCTAGAGATTGCCTCTATTGTCACATTCACTAATTTAAATTAGTTAAACTGATTCCAAATTAAATGTCAAATGATTATGCTCAATAAAAGCAGTCTTGGTAGCCAAAAACTTGGCTGAGTTAAAAAGTAAATAATAAGATAGCACATTTGCTACCAGTCTTAAATTATATTTGGATAGGTAATACCTATCTTATGTCCAAAACTTTTTTATTAAATTATTTATGTCAATTACATGAAAAAAAATTCAATTATTATATATTATAGTCAAATTTAAATTATTATTACATATGAAATTATGCATTTGTATATTTAAATAATGTTCCTGTGGCAATCCCTGTCTATAAGGCAGTGTGAACAAGACAATTTTGTGTACATTTAAGTTATTAAGTTGTTCCAACTGACTCTGATAATGCACTTAACGGGAACCACAGGGTTTTTGTTACATGTTGTATAAATCGTCATGATCAGTCTTAGAAAATGATTATAAAATAATCTCAGGCCCTAAAAAAATAGCCTGAGGTGCATCATAATTTAAAAAAAAAGAATGGTTTTATTCTCAAAATACATTATTACTGGTTTACTACTTGGTTCTCAGTGAAGAAAATATTGTGGAAAAGCCTGCATTTCCAATGGGCAGTGCTAACCTAATTTACATCCGTAATTAGAACTGGAATGCGGCGCTTCTAACCGCAGGCTTCTCGGATAAGGAAAGACTGTCCTTTTTCTTAACGTAACCGGTATTGTATTTGTAATTGTATTAATAGACTGAATATCGCCTTACTTAAGAGAAAAAGCGTTTTACCTTAGAGCTATAAATAGATACAGTTTTATTACTCATTCGATTAAAAAAGAAGTTTACACAAAGAAATAAAACTTCTTGATTAAATTTTAATTGTATATATAATACAACATAACTTGCACCGAGTACAGTACTCGGTGCAAGTTACTCCTATATCGAAGTTATAATAAGGTTCACTAGTTTACTTTGACACTTATTACGGGTACTGTAACTTAGGCTCTCCTTTTAATTCATCAATTAACAAGCATCATTATTAATTAAAAATATACATATGTGAGAGGGTCCAATAGATGGGGGTCAACTGGTAATCGAACCCTGAACTTTCGTTAGACAATTATATTGAATCTATTTACTTTTAACGCAGATTACCTTATCATTTGGAATGCGTTATATATACTTTAATAGCAATAATTTTAAATACGAATTTATTTCTATTTTTGAAATGAAAAATTATAAACTATTTTTAAGCGCGTCGCCAACAATATGTATCATGAAAATATCACATTAAGATATAACGTAATTGGGGAAAACGTGACAAATATAGTTTCCTTTTAAATTTTAGCTTTTAATTACTTCATATTATGCTTACTTAAAGTGTAGGGCTTCTTTCCTCATTGAAATTCGATTAAGAAACTCGAACCCATGTATAATCTCGGCTATTATTTCAGCTTTACTTCTAATCCCTACATCATCGTATCATGTGATACAATTGACGGAAAATCGGTTTAGAAAGTTATGGTAAAATAAATACAAAGTGATATAATGATTTATAAATAGAATTAACTAATTTTAAATTTTACTGAGTTTAATTCCCGACGTTATAAGTATGTTTGACGGCTCTGTGGCGCAGTGGCTTAGCAATGAGTTGTTGCGCTGGGGGCTGCGGGTTCGAATCCCACACGGAACAAGTGTTTGTATGGCCTTTAAATAATTGTTCCGGGTCTGGATGTTTGTCCTTGTGCAATTTATGTTGGTAAACTGCCTCCACGATACAGGAGAAAATCCTAGTGTGGGGTAACGTTTCTTTAAAGGAAAAAAAAATTGTTGCCTTGGAAAAATAGTAGTTCCCGAATTAGTAAAATTTTAACGTAAAACATCTTAAACTCCCGTGACAATATGTGTTGTAAATAATCCGTAACATTAGTTTTTTTTCACAACGTGAAATTTTTAGGATTCGCCAATAAATATTTAAAAAAAGATATTGGTTTTTTTAAAATGTTAATTAAATTGTTAGATTCTTTGTTTAATACGTATATATTAATGCTAAATCGCTAATCAAGTGTGCAGTAACCATACAACTTTTATTTAACTGCATCGTTGGTCTAGTAGTCGTTTGAATTCCAGGTCAGGCCAAAATCTGATTTAACATGAGTACGATAAGCTTGATGGCAGGCCAACATGCTTTATGAAAGACAAAATTAGTTATATATTATATATATATCTGTCTTAGGTAAGTCACGTAGGTACTATTTACGTGGGGTGTGTCCCATTTTATTATCAGTAGAATGTGATAACAACCAGAGAATGTCGTAAACATTTGTTCCCTTTTGGTATTAGGGCGGATATTATCCGTAAATCCCGTTCCTTTAATCAGTAAATAAGTACATAGGTAGAGTTCGTGCGTGTTATTTTTTTTTTATAGGATAAGGGTGACAAACGAGCACACAGTCCACCTGATGGTAAGTGGTTGCTGCGGCCCGTAGACATCTACATCTATCCTCTATTACAAATCAAAATGTAGATGCGTTGTCACCCGTGAGGACTAAGATGGAATGCCTCATTCCCAGTAAAAAGGGCCTCCGGTCACCTGCACTCACCAAGCGAAACGCAGAGGTAAACCTCTACTTCACGCTGGTTTTCTGTGAGGTCGTGCTACCACCCCGGCTTGAGCCGGCCCATCCGTGCGACACCAAAAGCCGCGTGGCTCTACCACTGTTAGAAATTTTTTTGTATTTTTTTTGAAAAAACTGCTTTTTTGTATTTCACATTTTTAATATAATACCCTCATAATACAAACAACTTTCCACTATATACTTTGTTATAGATTTTGATACATATCACGCCATCAACCAAATGAACTATAGAATGCATGTACTTGTCTAAGTTTGCCTAAGCTTAAGAAAAAAATGTAAAGAAACCTTACGGAATGAAAATTAATACCTATATATAAAGAAATGTCATTTCCACTGGTATCCAATTACTCAAGAATGTTTAAATCCTCTAAATGCCTATTCTTTGGTATGAAATCGAACGAACAAATTTTGAATAAACAGTGTTCGAGTGGAAAGCAAAAGTACTAATAAATACTTACTTGTTTGTTATCAAATGGCCGATAAGAACTCGTGCACCCACTTGAAATGACTTAATAAATAGGCAGTCTTTGATACATTTACTATAGTTTCACTTGGCATACCCTTGTGACTCCTTCTATAGTTTCTAATCAATTAAAAAATAAATGTCATTAATTGTTTTAAATGTAAATATAATTTATTATAAAATAAAATAATCTGTACATCTTTAGAGTGTTAACTTCATAATTTAAATAATATAAAAGTGTGACAAACAGGCTATCGGTCAAATAGGCTATAAATATATAAGTTTTTTTTTAAAATTAATTGTAAGAAATATAATGGAAATGTGCGTAAATCCATAACTGATCTTAGCGATGTGCAAGTTTATAATCGAGAATATTCTATATCGTTCACGTGTCTTGTTCCATTGGAATTTTACAAGAGTTTCTTGACATACCGATATCCCTATCTCGCGATTGTGAATGACTATGTCGCCGAAGCCAAAACCAAATACGGGTGTAAGTTTTTTTTTTATATTTATTTATTTAAAATTTAATATTTTTAACCGTTCTTGTTGCAGACTTGACGTTTAAGGTATTTTTAAAGTAGTTCCTATATCTTTTAAGTAGTAATACGTGGAATATTTTGCCTCATCGGAATTATTGGTAGTATGTATTACGTTCTTGTCTGTGACAGATTGTGTCCGTAATATAAAAAATGAGGGATTAGATTACTTTTTTTTAATCAGTTTTTATTCAATACGACACAGTTTAATGTTTCAGTTTTTTTTAAGTAGTTCACGCAAGTTTTATAAACTATTTTAATTTAAATACTTATTAAAATTAGAAACATAGATTTTCAAAAGTTAGACAAGTTATAAGCATAATATTATTATATAAATGCGTACATAGTCTCTGCATTCTATAGGCTAGGTGGTAAAAATACCCTTAAACATCTTTTCTAGAAATTCTATTGTCAAAATCATTGCGACAGCGTAAATACCTTTTGCTATTCACATTTCCCAGTGGAACTGAAAGGGTCCGTCGCTTGACGTCAATCCTTCAACTGAAAGGATCCAACAGACAGGGGTCAATCGGTCAGTGACGTTCTATTCCAATAAACTGATATCACACCACGTTGGGTCCGGGAACAACGAGGTGGGCGTGACCCCTGAGAAAGAGTGCTACTCATGGACCTCTTTCGGTCTTTCTTAAAAGAAAGGTTAGACGACTAAGATTACGGGTCCCTATGGAGTGGTCCTGTTCCTGACGTCAGGTGAATTGGACTGTAATCGTTATTAAGGTGCAGTAGGAAATGAAACATCAATTTTATTTTCGGAATTTCCCCATAACAGTGAAACATCGAAACTTTCACCACTTTTCCTGGGAAATTGTGGAAAATTGTGTGGAAAATTCTTTAGAGTAATAACCAAATGTAAATAACTATTTTTTTAATAAACTATTTTTTTAAATATTGTCCAAATTTTGTTATGTATATTTTTTAAAAGAAAACAACATCGTAACCTTTATAGACTGACATTAATCATATATGTGCTAATAATGTATAAGAGACTTTAAAAATTGAAGTTGGCGACGGACTATTAAGTTCCCGAACAGTTGTAGTAATAAAAATAGTATATAAAATGTATTTAATTTATCTTAATAATATTTAAAATTTAAAAGTATGTTTGTTTGTACTAGATGTGTGTCTTTCAACCACGCGTGAACGGCTGAACAGATTCTTATCAAATTCTGCATAGCGTCGATTATGTCGTATGTATGTAGAGGTCCATATATATTTTCAATAAAACATATTTGTAAAGTAGAATTTACAATCAAAAAGCGGGCGCGTTATAGCTAATATATCAATATATTTTCTTCGACATTTAATTACGTCACGGCTTAGAAATATATTTGTGTGGAGCCTTAAGTGAAGATTTTCTACACACTTCATTGGCAAAGCATTTCTGATGTGTCAAATAGACAACAAAACTGAAAACACTTTTTATGATATATTCTGATGATTGCTCAAGCCGAAACCGGTCGGTAGTTAACAAATAAATATTTATAACAAATGGAGTACAAGTGTTAACCCTTTAAGAAATAGATTTAATTCGAAAGCAAATTGTTAATTTTCTTACAATAAATTTTTTTGTCCATAAATACAAGAAAAATTACTGTCTATTTAACTTCAGCAAAGGAAGCGTTAAGATAAATTGAAAAAAGCAAGTGCGTTGAAAAAAGAAAAGACATTGAAAAATATAGAATACTTCTTAATTACTGGGATGGAAACAGCTTTATTTTTTAAAGAGTACTAGGAACGCTATTAACTATTACTAATGCATAGTCCAAGTAAGCTTAAAATGGTTGTGTTGTGAGTGGTCCACAATAGTAACCCATTGGGAGTTGTGGATTCGAACCGACGAATTCGGACTTTTTGAGTTTGCAGTCCGCGTTAACTATTACGCTAATATAGCTATTAATTGTTATAAAATTTAATAATTAAATTATATAACAGATAATAGGCTAATTGTATGAGACTGATGACTGCTTTAAGTATACAACCAGCAAAAATCGCTGCTGTGAATATGGGTCTCTTGTATTGTAGGAAGGGTTTGACATTTTGTATTAATCTTTTTTTTCTTACAGCGTGTTATTATTGTTATTATACGCAAAAATCTTATTAGTCTTATTGTTCGTGTCTTTTTATACGCAGAACGACAATGAATAGCCTTGACGTACGCAATTATTGACGTACGTTAAGCCTACACATTGTCGTATTGCGTCGTGGTCGTGAGATTAGAGCTCGTGCGTCGTGCATGACATTGGCGGGACCTGTCCATCCATCCACTATCCAACCTGCTACTCTGACCTGACCATCGGAGGGGCAAGATGGACTGTTAATAAGACGCTTTATATACGTCAAGTAGTAAAACTACGGGCTAAACACGTCACACTTTTGACTGGTAACGAGGCATTCCATCTAAGTCCTTCGAGGTGTCATGATGTCAACGCATCTGCATTTTGATTCTAAATCGAGAATAGGTGTAAATGTCTATGGGCTACACCAAGAACTTCCCATCAGTTGGAATGTGTGTTCGTCCGTCGTCCTTATTCTATAAAGTATATAAATAAACACTGTTGGGCGCAGACCACTCCTCGTTTATTCTCTCGAAATATTCGCTAGGCGTGTGGTAAATTAACAGTTCTTCGCTGGGACAGATAAAAAGTTCTATGAAATTTAGGGTGAGCGCTTCAATTATTATTTAAGATATTGCAACAAAAATATATTGACATTAGGAGTCGCTTTCCTTTTTACGATAAAAAAATGTATGCAGTTCACACGCGGTAGAAGCGAAACCTAAACTTCGCGAGAATGAGACGAATGTAGATTGCAGAGTATCAGCAGTAGCATAATCGTAGGGTTTATTTATTAGATTTATACGTGGTAGAGCCATGAATAGAATAGAATAGAATCATTATTATTCAATATAGATTACAGTGCATAATACTTGTTGAAAGTAATTTTTGTACCATGTACAGAAAATATGTTTGATTAGCTCAACACCGGCATCAGTTTTCGATCGACCCTTTGTAAATCCAAACTGATTGTTATGGAGTAATTTATTTACATTAAAAAAAATTACATTTAATCTAGAATATTTTTTTCAAATATTTTACTGAGCGTTGGCAGTACAGAAACAGGTCTAAAATTAGTGCGGTCCAATGTACTGCCTGATTTAAATAAAGGTATAACTTTACTACGTTTCATTAAATCAGGAAATACACCATATTCGATACTAGCATTGAAAATAATAGAAAGTTGGGATGCGATCGCATCTATTATAGACGCAATAACTTTAGGAGAAATCCCCCATAGATCTGCTGTTTTCTTAATATCAATAGTTTTCAATATTTTATATATCACCTGATAATATTCTATGAAATGCAAATTCTTTTTTACACACAGTAACTACATTCTGGATAATTTGAATTGTTAGTATGGTTGCTAGAGATTACCTATATTGTCTCGTTTTCTAATTTAAATTATTTGGAACTGATTCCAAATTCAATTTAAACTCATTATACTGCTCAATAGAAGCAAATGTCTGGGTAGGCAAATCCTTGGCTGAGTTAAAATATAAATAATAAGATACCACATTTGGTATCAGTCTCATACTATACTTGGATAGGTAATACCTATCTCCAGTCATAAACATCTTAATTCAATTGAAATTTATCATAATAATAATAATAATTTTTTTTTATTGGCCAAAACGATACAATTTAACTAAATGGTGACAGGAGTCCCCTTTTAAGCTATGAAGCTTGTGACAGGGGGCACCGCTCTTTCTTAAGTTCATAATTATTATGAAGCTGATAGTTTTAAAGCAGTACTACAATAAATTAAAACTTTACACAGTTCATATATAAAGAGATTTAAGTAAAAAGAAAAGAAAAAAGATGTGTGTGTGTGCGTGTGCGTGTGCGGTTGAGCGTGCGCGTGCGCGTGCGTGTGTGTGTGTGTGTGTGTGTGTGTGTGCGTGTGTGTCTGTGCGTGTTTGTGAAAGTGCACTAGCCATATGAATGAAATACACTCTACTATAATGTGGATATTCTATTTTACTTTGTCTAGTAAAGTTTCTGTTTGCTCAAATTTTTTCGTTTCTAACCATTTTTGCAAAAGTCTTTTACATTCAAGGTATGTTTTACTATATATATTTAGGTATTTGTTAATACTTTTATAAAGATACGCCGAACGAGCAATATACTGCATGGTTGCAAAAGTAGTGTTTGATTTCGGGATATCTATTATTATCTGCCTTCTTTTTGTAGCCTTAACTGGATCATATATAATAGTTTTATGCTTTTTGAGGATGGTTTGTGATATATATAGTTTCCTAACTGAAAAGAGTCGACTACTTTGGTATAGTTTCTCAGTCGAGAATCTTCGCTCTTTGAAAAACATAACCTTAATGAGGCTGCGCTGAGCTCGTTCGAGCTCAAGGAAGCGTGTTTTAGCAGCTCCACCCCATATAGGTAAGCAGTATATAAGTATTGACTGTACCAGAGATATATAAATATCCCTGAGAAGACTTCTATTCATATCTCCTGGCTTTGTATCTGCTTTTGGCACTACATGCCGCAATGTCTTGAAAATCCACGTAAGTTTTCTTATTTTTTGAGTGACGTGTTCAAGATGTGTGTTCCAAGACAATAGTTGGTCTAATAATAGACCCAAGTATTTTACTTCTTCTACTTTATGCATAGCAGGACAATGGCAATTTTGTCTATCTGTTGTACTCTTACATTTATGTAGCTTTACCTCAAAATGGTCAGGTTGAGTGTTGTTGTTAATGCTAAAACAAACATAACTACTTTTAGCAGTGTTTAGTGTAAGACGATTACAACACAGCCATTTTCCTATTTGCTGCAGACCCTTTTCTGCGTTCTCTTTAACCTTCTTCTAATAAAATTCTATAATTCTTACAATTAAATATTAAATTTAAATTATTATTACATTTCAAGTTATTCATTAATAAATTTAAACTAGTGGGATGCGGGAAGTAGATACTGTGTAAGAACCTCCGAAGGAGGTGGAGTAATAGCCGAAATTAATTATTATATAAGATATTGATATACGAATTTTTTTTTGGTTTTTGGTCATTTTGATCCCATAGGAGTGTAATGAGAACTTTTTGCTCCTATTCCACCATGACCCCCATGACATCCTCTGCATAGGCTATTCAAACTGACTATACCTAAAGTTCGAGTCACCCCCCAACTCATTTCTAGTCTTTACTTCCAAAAATCATATCTTAGATTATTTTCCTGTGGCCACCATGTAAGACAATGTAAACATGATATTTTTTATATATTTAAATTATTAAAATATTCATTATATTTTAATAATTGATTTTTGTTCACATTACCTCGTTTTCCAACAAGAAAGACTGATATAGTATTAGGGTCAAATTTACTAGTTAAAATTTTATTCATTATTTGACTTAATGATGGTCCAGGCATGCAATATTTATTTATCTCTTGCCCTTTTAAATAGTTATTTAATGATATTCCCAAATTTTTACCTATCATCACTATACACAATAACTCTATTTTTTTATTATCTATTATGCTACACAGCTATATATCAATAGTATAGTTGTAGCACGAATGGGTCGGCTCGACCGCGGAAGGACCACGCACTCACAGAATACCAGGGTAAAATAGCGGCTTGACACTGGTGAATGAGTGTAGAGAAACGGAGACCCTTTTTACTGGAAAAGTGGCATTCCATCTTAGTCCTCACGGCTGAAAACGCATCTGCATTTTATTCGCAAACGAGTATAGATGTAGATGTCTGTGGACCACAGGAACCACTTACCATCAGGTGGACTGTGTGCTCGCTTGTCACCTTTATTCTATATAAAAATATTATTACCAAGTTTAAAAATTATTTTACATTTTATTGTTCATAAATTCATTCATTACATTACATATTACGCAGACTCCAAGTTTTTAACTTCATCATCGTACGTACCTACTTAAATATGTTCTACTCATAGATCACGTGCATAATCTCTATACATAATAGGAAACCCTGTATTCTATTTCTTTCGTTCGCAGGCTAAATTCTAAAGATGTATATGTTTGTCTCTATTAAGTGTCCCTTTTTCGTTTCACCAACTTTCAAATTACAACGATTCTAAATTAGTTTTCATTTGAAAAACAGTTATTTAGCAATGAGTGCAAGTTACATCGTCGAATATGATTAACCAACAAAAGAGTACTTAATACGCGCACTCCGACATTTCCACGTTGTTAACTGACACTAATTAGAAAATAGCCTAGTCTAGATCGCTACTAGTTGGCAATTGTAAGCATCATTACACAAAATATTTGCTGTTGTCTATATGCGCTTAAAGTACACCGGCGGTTGCGTTGTGTTGTGAAAGGATTATGTACTTACTTGAGTACTTTGACCGTCTAGGTTGCGGCTTTTGTTCTAGAAAGCAGGATTCCTATATCCTATATAGCTATATTTATTTACGAGCAAAAGGTAGGCTTAATTTATGACTAATTGTTTTGATTTTGAAGTTTCGATAAATTGACTCTTTGTTTATTGTTTTGTACGTATCGAAACATTTGAAGATTTTCGATTTGCAATATGACAGCGTAATCTAAAACTACGATTAATAAAAACAATTATAGAACCAGATAAAGTTTATTGATAACATCAAATTTAGCTATGGTAGGTACATCACGATATGAATACAAATAAACTAAAGAAAAAAGTTAATTTGAATAAAAAATTACTTAACAGTATAACTTATTTATTTATATATGTATTTCATTACATAAATAAGACTGTAGATATATTGAAAGTAACTTAAATATTTAAAAAAAAACCATACAAGTAAGCAAGTAACCTGTTAGTCTTTTTTTCAAGCAGATAATCGACTGATGTATTCAAGATATTAAAATCCTAATACAAATTACCCCTGCTAGCTACCTACATTTGCCTTCGCTTCAAGCAAATTTACCTCTTATGCTCTTGATATTCAACAAACCTCAAGTTACTTTTTGTTTGCAGTCACACGCGACACCAAGCACAGAGCGCCGGGAGCATCTCTACAAGATCCTGGTAATCGGAGAGCTCGGTACTGGGAAGACGTCAATTATCAAGCGATATGTGCATCAATTCTTCAGTCAACACTACCGCGCTACTATCGGCGTGGACTTTGCTTTGAAGGTTCTTAATTGGGACTCGAATACGATAATACGCTTACAGTTATGGGACATCGCAGGTAAATATATCCATTATACGTATTTTCTTACATTTATTACAAGTCATCACAAGTCCACTGCTGAACTTGAGACTCCTTCATAGCCTCATAGAAAAGATTATTCTCATAGTTGCCACGCTTGATATAAGTAGCGGCACGAAAGTCTAGCGGTGACCGTTATTGCGCATAAGTCGCGCTGATTGGCTTGTGCGTATCGTTAGCACGCGCTGATTGGCTCTCCAGTCGCATTCGTGCAATTCAATTCGTGCGCGTCCCCTCCAAGTTTCGTTCAGCGATAGACTTACGTGCCGCGATTTGTAGGTGGGTTCGCAACCGCATTTTTTATTATTTTTAATTGTTATTAGGAATATGTTACTGCCCATGTTGTATTTCATTTGCTTCTGTCGTCTCTTACATGACATAGGCCTTGCCTATACCACGCTTCGCAAGCAGGTTGGCAATCGCAGTTTTTTTTAACGTGTAAGAATCCACTGACCTATATCGTCCAGTGGGTGTCGTAAGAGACGACACCTCTGTCGTCTCTTACGACACTCACTGGATCCCTCGATCAAACCAGGAGATGGTCAGTAGCGTCTTTCTAATAACAACTAAAGAATAAAGAAAGTGTGTATTATATAATATTTTGATCTATTTTTAAATGTGTTCGGCAGTATAAAGATTTTTACTGGTTTCATCAATCGCCTGTAAATCATAATAATTAATAAAAAACGTTTTTCGTTCACTTTGTAAAAAAAAAAACTATAGTATGGTCTCTGCAGAGTTAAAAAGTGTGAAATGTGCAGTTAATTAGAATTAGTACAATGACACTGAAGTTCATATGGTTTGTTTTGCACTAGATTATTAAAATCTATCGTGAGCTATTGCGGTAGTTTAATCATTGTTATAGTGGCTAGTGATCGCGCTATAGATAGTCGCGTAAAACTCAAATTTTTTATAATCTAGTCTATAATTTAGTCGTATTTTCAAAAACTTCAATAACGGTATATCATTATTTATATATTTGAACATAAGTTTAAAATTTGGCTACTTTTTGAACAATAACCCTTTCATCAAACATGATATGTATAACCCGCCTGTCAAGCTTGAAGAAATTCCAACGGATGGGAAAGAAAGATTTGGGTTGCTTTATGGTATTTCTTGGGCGATGTTAACGTTTTATTTTATAGTAATTATGAGTCAAATAATCCCTTTTTTCAATTATGCTTTTCTTTCAAAATATCAGGCTTCTTATTAGCCTACAATGTGTAATATCCCTCCTCCATTTTAATTCTTTAATTAATAAAACTCTAAGTTTTTTTTTTACTTTTATTATTTATTTATAAATAACAAATTTAATATTACCTACCTTCCTGAAAAGAGGCTTGTAATGAATTTTTTTTCAAAACAAGTTTTCATTAAAGAAGGTATGTCAAAATTAAGGCAGTAACGTGTCAATTAAATACTTTGACAAAATGGATGAAGATGGTTGTTATTTTTCATGGATTTTTCTTATGTTATCCGTTATCTATTTCCTGTTATTTCTTTCATTGGTAATAATGGTTCCGTATTAGGTTTATGAATAACGCAAGTTGAAGTTTTAATCCATTTTTGCTACTACTGATATCTAAGAAGTTTTGAAGAAGAATTAAAGGATATTTAATAAAGGCTAAGACTTCACCTATCAAGGTTAACAGATAATCAGTTTTAATATAAAAATTAATGGAAAACCTTAAAAAAGATCTTTGATCTGATTAGTTAGCTAGCATGAGTGATTAAATCTATACATTTATAAAAATAAATAAAATTGGTGTCTGATTGTAATGTAAATGTAAAATTTTTACCAAATGCTTATGAAAGTATATACAGCATTTATAAAAATTAAACAAATTTTTGAAATTTTTGTCTGTCTGTCTGTCTGTTTGTTTGTTCCATCTAATCTCCGAAATGGCTGAACAGATTTTTACCAGATTTTCACTGGAAGATAGCTGATGTTATAATATATTGTTGTTGAGATGTTATAATTATTGTTATGTTAATTAATATACAAAATAATAAAAGCCACGAAATCCAACCGTATTATACCTAACTTAATATAATATGTATACCAAAAATGGTAATACATTGTTTTAGTTATATTTAAATTTCTAATGTAAAAACCAGTGGACAGCTGATGAAAAAGTTGAAGAAATTAAAATTTAACTAAAACAGTGTATTACCATTTTTGGTATACAGATTATATTAAGTTAGGTATAATACAATTGGATTTCATGGTTTTTAATTATTTTGCATGGAATCCTAATTCTACATCTTAGTCCTCAGGGCTGATAACGCATTAGCATTTCGATTCTTAACCCATGATAGATATAAGATATGTATCCCATACACGATCCAGTTTACCGTCAAGTTTGCAGCGCGGAAGAAGCGGCGTCAAGTTTACAGTGCATATAGCATTCAATTTTGCCGTCGAGTTTGCATGATGCCGCATCAGTTGAAACCATGGCGTCCCTCGCTTATTTGGCCCGACTACCGTGATGCATATTTGACCGCTCATAAAGACGTTCAAGTTTGCATGACGATGGAAGGTTGATCAAGTCGGAAGAATCGAAATTAAATTTTTGCTTCAAGTAGACTTGTCATGCACACTGATAGCCATAAACCGTCAAGTTTATGGGGCGCCGCTTCAAGCGCGCTGCAAACTTGACGGTAAACTAGATCGTGCATCGCATTCATTAGCGACAGCATACATTTATTATCACGTGGAATGTGTGCTCATTTCTCACCATAATTCTATAAAAGCTAGAGCATTTTTGTAATGTTTCGTTTAAAAATACATTGCATATTTTATGTAAGGATAGAAGAGAAATGCTGATTTTTTTGTGATCATTTTGTATAATCATAATTTCACACTGGTGAATCTCATCCGCGTAAAGCCCATGTGAGTAAGTTAATAATTAAAAATTAAAAATTTTGTACAGCCGACTTCAATATAAGTTATTAAGAATAACTCAAAAACTATTGGTCTGACCTTCATCAAATTCATATGGGACCACACGAGAAGTACCAGCTTTCAAATAAAAAAAGAATCATCGAAATCGGTTCACACAGTAAAAATTTAGGAGGTAACACACATAAAAAAACATACAGTCGAATTGAGTACCGTCTCCTTTTTGGAAGTCGGCAGAAAACGAATGTCATAAGACGAACTTTTAAAGCGATACTCGGATAACACAAAAGCATTAAACACCTATTTTACGCTGGTTTCCTGTAAAAGCGTGCTCCTTCCCTGGTCCAGCCAATCAATATAATTGATATAGCTGCAGCGTTGCTCTCAAGCTCGATCTAATAAAAAATTAAACCTAAAATATGTGGCGTAATATCGTCGGCATAGAACTTAATTAATATTCAAATTGCTCCAGCTACAAAAAGTAATTTGACCTTCGATTAAATCTAAATGAAGTATTGTCAAACGTGTTGATAATATCATTTCGATAACTGTACAATCTGGAATCTGCCGAATGCAGTAAATAATTTTGCTGATAATCGAGTCTAAGAATAGTTTTATACTTTTATAGGTCAAGAACGTTTTGGCAACATGACCCGAGTGTATTACAAGGAGGCGGTGGGCGCGTTCATAGTGTTCGATGTGTCCCGGGTAGCAACATTCGACGCGGTGGTCAAGTGGAAGAACGACCTGGATACGAAGGTGCAGTTGCCAGACGGATCACCTATACCCTGTATATTGTTGGCGAATAAGGTTTGTCTTCACTTGTCTTAACACAACAATGGAAATATACATTTAGCTATGTTGTTTTTATGACTAAGGCCGCTTCACATTGGGTCAGTAACAGACGTCAGTCAATCAATAGGTCAGCTATAACTAGGTATTACTATTGACACCAAAAAATATTGGGCGACCATTTTTGGCGATAATAAGGGAAACTTTAATCTATGCTCTATGTTCCTTATGTTCCCTTGCATGCTCAAACTCTTGTGCCAGCCACGCTGACTTGCGTTGACGCTGACAAACTAAACATACTACTTAAAAACGTTTGAATTTGAATTAAATTAAATTTATTTTTTAAAATTTTTAATTAAATAGAATAAAAAATCATTCAAAAATGAAGCCGCCGCCATTACAACTAAGCAGAGCAAAATATCGATTATCTGAACAATAAAATATTTCTTTGTAGAGCTGTTACCGTGTAATGGCGGTGTAAGAATATACACGACTCCATATCATTCCGTGGGTGTCGTAAGAGGTGACGGATCGAAACAAATTAGGGAATAGACAGCGTCTTCTTAATAACGCCTAAAATGAAATAAAAAAACTGCGGTTGTCAACCCGCTTGCCAAGCGTGGCAACAATGGCAAATATTAAGGCCTATGTTAAGCAGTTGGCTTTATTAGGCTGTAACGGCAACGGTAACGGTTGTAGCGCTGAACGCCATCTCAATTATGGACTTTAGTCTATGCACTAGGGTAATCTTTTGTCATAGAGGCTTTGTTTTTGTGACTGCGATTAAAAACATGATTATTTAGTATTACGTAGGCACAGCACACAGCCATGCCATTAAAATGCTTACACACAAGGCAAATGTAACACAAACATTTTTGATTATGTCTATGGTATAGTAGCTTTCAAATGATATATGAAAACGTTCTATAATTTACGATGTTCAAGTACTTCACGTGCGAAGGTTGTAGGTACCGTGCCTACGCTAGTGATCTTTTATGTCATGCATATCACGAAATCAAATCACGATATCGACTTCGAGTTTTATACCTTGCGTATTTGCATAGTAAAACTGTTAAAAAGGTTTTCTAACAAAACATTTGTATTGTGTAACTAAATAGAGTAGATATACTTAATCTGATCTAAACCCACTTTTTTAAATTCTATTACCGTTTCAAAATGACGATCTCCCTACTAACAAATAGCGAAGGAAACTCCTCTAGTAATAAAAGTTAAAGGACCACATCAGAGTATCGGAAAAGAACATAACATATTGCAACTGACGCAATAACTCACTGTAATATATGTACATGCAATATCTGCTTCACCCTCACCAAAAAATAAAAATCAATGTTTACAGAATAAAAGCGATCTTTTTCATAAGATGCAAGTCAATATGTAATTATTTAGATTACATATAATTATATTGCTTGCAGTGTGACCAGCAAAAGGAGGGCATAGTGAACTCACCAGCGAAGATGGAAGAATATTGTCGCGAAAAAGGATTTGCGGGCTGGTTCGAAACATCGGCTAAAGAAAACATTAATATCGAAGAGGCAGCGCGCTCCTTAGTAAATAAGGTGAGAAGATTTTAAGATAAGAAAGATATTGTTGTGGTCAAACAATTATAAACTGTGTGATGTATGTATAATCGACTTCACTTTTCATAAGCATTTTCAGATTTCAGACAATCTTTGTTATTTTAAGTGATAATGCATCCTTTTTAATAAGTGAGATAAAAGCGCAGGTTTTAATTTCAGAGAAGACACAGAGCCGGGGCATTCTGCCGCTATCCTCAAGTGAAGTTTAATGAATTTAAAAGTTTCAAGTTTTTTCAAAGAGTTTTCCTTCACTTTTAACCTCACGATAAATCGGCGCTTAAAATGACTATTAACATTTTCAATGCAAATCAGTTTGTATGTGAGAAAAAGTAACCAGCTATCGTTTTGAACAAACCATATTACGCCTTTGTTTGTGGATTAATCAGTTTTTATTATATCCAAATCACGTGCCTTTAACAGTGTGCTATCTTTTAATAGAAATAACATACGAAATGGGGAAATAATAATAGTTTGGATGTTTTGTAATTGTAATTGCGCAACCTAAAAATAAATGCACTTAATATATACTAAGTTTTATTTTTATGTTCAATTACAAGCTGTTTCCCTGTAAGTAATTATGAAACTTGAACATTTTATTTTTTTAAATTAATATCTCGAATTAAATGATGTTTTTGAAAAATAAGAGAAAATAAGACCTTTATTTTATTTTTAAACTTTTATAATTCCATTCTATATTAATATCGCATCTAAATGCTATTTAAATTATTTTATTAGGGTTTTATGTATTTTTTGTTTATCGTACTTTCTTTAGTAACATATTTTAAGAATATCTCAATTTAATTATTACTGTAACTATTGGTATGGTATTTATCTGATTTTTTCCCGTCGTCTATCGGTTGACACGAGATTTTTCTGGTGGTGGTTTCCCTTGACTTTTGTGATAGCCATGTTATATGATGTTAAATGATGAATTCTATAAAACTGCCATCAAATGACAGGAGAACATAAAAAATATTTTCATGGTTTTCATATGGTGGCATGTATTAGGAGGTGATAGGGCTCTTTTATAGTTAGAAGTTGGGTTGACACATCTTCTTTAAATAGCAGCTGTGCAACCCACTGCTGTGTTCTGATCTGTGGAAGGAAGAGGGGTGACAACGCATATAGCTTTGTGGCCTCCTTTGTTGGAAGTTGGCTAAAAGTGTTCATTAACTGCAGATATTACCATCAGTGGCACTCGAAACTAAAACCTGTTGCACAGTATTATCCATAGTAATGAGGTAATTAATCATGTTATTTATCTAATTAGGATCACATAATTTTATGCAGAGCATTAGTAGAATATCAATTCTACTAACGCTCTGCATAAAATTATGTTTCGGTTACCCATTACTAGAGAATATGTGGCCAGTTTTAAAATGCTAAATAACATTTAACAAGGTAATTTAGAGATTTTCCTACGATATGCTTATCATTTACATTATCAATAGGTTATGTTGACGCCATTTTTATTTTAAAAAGGCACATTCGTTGTATAAAAGACTTCTTCTTTTTTTGTAAAATTTCAGAATTAATTATTTCCTTAGCAATTTTGGCTAAAGTTATATTAATGAGATTTAACTGTTAAACTTTTTCGTGGTAGAGCAAAATTGCAGAGTTTTGACTACAGCATATTGGCTACAGCATAACTAATTCAGTTCAAACAAGATAAAGTGAAATATGGCTGTCAGTATTTTCAAGTTAACGATTTACGAAGTGCCGTGTTAAACTGTTCAGATCTATTATATACTCAATTAATTGAAACCAACTGACGTTAAAAGATGGATGGCCTCGAAGTATACATGTAAATTGCTTTGGTGCTATTGAAGTACCTTAATAGCTTAACTAGAAAATCTTATTTATGATTAACGTGCACAATAGGCAGTTACTAATTCATATTAATGATTAAATATAATTATTATATGTAATAGAATTAAATAAAATGATTTTTATTCGATGTACATTATTACATAATACTTATTGAAAGTCATTTTTATTTACCATTATAGAAAGACTAAAGCTTATAAATACATAATTTAAAATTTAAAATTTTGTACAGCCGACTTCAATATAAGCGACTTCAATATAGGTTATTTAAGAATAACTCAATAACCATTGGTCTGACCTTGATCAAAAGAGAAATTTGGGATTCATATGGGATAATATGGGTAATACAAGATTCATATGAGACCACACGAGAACTATCAGCTTTCATATAAAAAAAGAATCATCCAAATCGGTTCGCCCAGTAAAAAGTTATGAGGTAACACACATAAAAAAAAACATACACTCGAATTGAGTACCGTCTCCTTTTTGGAAGTCGGCAGAAAAACTAACTAACACTACTGTCAGACATTCCTAATCGACAATATGACATGACATGATTCTAACTGACACTATTTCATTACAGCCTATAAAAATGCACTGCTAAACATAAGCCACCCCCTAGATTGTCTTGTAGAGGCGATTTTTCCATAGTTGCCACGCTTGGCAGGCAGGTTGGCAACCGCAAATTTTTTCCCTAGTTGTAAGAGTGGCAAATATGGCAAATATCTCCCTCATGAGGCATTCCATGGGGAGGCCTATTTTCTGCAGTGGACTTTGATAGCAATGAATGAAATGAACATTCACTAGCAATTCGTCAATTCAATGAAATGTATTGTAATGTAATATCATCACCTTTACTAATTCTGCCAAGCGTAGTGAATATGAGTAAATCTTTTAATAAATGCGCCAAGCATGGCAATGGCTAATTTCTAGCAGTGGACTTCAACAGTCTAGAAATGTATTATGTACTTAAACATTGTTGTGTACCTCTTACACGGCGAGTTTATTTCGCAATAAACAGCTTTTAATACCTATTACGCAAACTCGACGACTTCCAACCTACCGAACAAGCCGGTTCCCGAAGAGGCTTTAGTACCATAGACCACATACATACCCTTCGGCAAATTGTACAGAATACCGAAGAGTACAATCTGCCACTATGTCTGGCGTATGTCGACTATGAAAAAGCCTTTGATTTCGTAGAAATTTGGGCGGTGCTACAATCCCTTCAGCGGTGCCAAGTTGACTGTCGGTATATCGAAGTGCTGAAGTGTTTGTACAGTAGGGCTACGATGGCTATATTATTATATTTTGTTTTTTTTTTAAACTATCGATTTTGTTATCATAAAAGTAAAGTAAAGTTGCAGCCTATTTACGTCCCACTGCTGGGCACAGGCCTCATCTCATTTCTGAGAGGGTTTCAGGGCAAGGAAATGTCCGCCGCGCTGCCCCAGTGCGTGTTGGCGAACTTCACATTTTCTTTGAAATATTTTTTTCTTATTTCTCAGACATGCAGGTTTCCTCACGATGATTTCCTTCACCGCCGAGCACGTGGTAAATCAGCACTTAAAATTGCAATTGAATATTTCATTGGTGCCGGCGGGGTTCCAATCCGGGTTGCTCGCGTACTGTGAAGCTTACGGCGAGCGCTAACCATCTGAGCTACCACGGCTCTTGTTATCATGAAATAGTTTAATTATTTTTAAATGTTAATGTATCTACAGAGTAGAGAGGTTTTGCCTTATTCGCCACGTTTAGCAGGGGGACTGGCGATTACATGGTGGTAAATAAAAAATGACTTTCAATAAGTATTATGTAATAATCTATATTGAATAAAAAATTATTCTATTCTATTCATATCAGTATGGGTATTATAGGTCTGGCGTAAACGAGATATGTACACTGCCATCTTTCGATAGCAATGAGATCTCTTTGTCCTTTCCTGGACGTTACAACTATGTATGACGACGAGGTTTGGTGTTAGCGGATTGACGTCAGATTTTTCCTCAAGTGCCTCCCACGGTCTGTTAAAATGTATTAATTATAAAACTTTTGTAATAGCATGTTTATTTTTTTTTATCTAGATCCTTCTCAACGACAAGTTGCTACACAATAACGACAAGGACGGCGAAAAGTTTGCTCTCGACCACAAGATCGCGAACGGCGAGAACAGCAGAAATGGCGGCGGTAGCGGTAAATCCTGCGCTTGCTGACCCAATCGCGTAGCGCCATTTTTATTGGCCGTAACAAACTGATCAATCGACATACCAAGTACATTTCGTTCAACAAAGTGACTGTTTCCAATCAGCTTTTTAAAATATATTTTAGGAACAATTATTTGTACACACCACATTTGTAGAGAAATCCGACGAACAATAATTACCTACATTGTGTAAAACTTAGAATGTATATGTAAGCAGTCAACGCATGATTTCTTATTTTTCCTTTTAAATTTAACGGTAAAGTATTTTACGAATTTATGTACGTATAAGTACGCTTAAAGAAATGCAATCCATTCCATCTAAACTAATAAGTATAAATCTTTTTGAAAATTGTTCCTTGTAAAGTGTAAGGGCCTTTAGAATTAATGAGTAGTTTTTGGTTTGATTTATCGGTATGAAATAATAAAAGTAGTGAAGATAATTAAAGTGCCTGTTTTGATCGAATTTAAGACGTCTACATTAATGTAATTTGGACTCATAATTGTCTTTGTCTATTATTCTTTCGTGAATAAATGCAGTTTTACATTTATTGCAATTTATGTGGAATAAATTACTAAACAAATATTAGGTATATATACTTAAAATATATTAAGTGTACGATTTTTATTTATAAATGTTTATTAGAAACCTAATGGACTTAATTAGAAATATAATTGTCTTATTAATATTTTTGCGTTTTAATTAGCAGTGTCATAAATATTGATAAATAAATCTAGCAGACGATACTCAGTGCCTTGCACGGTGAATACACCGCTACCGTTGAGTAACCGTAGAGTATAATTATTAATTACTTATGTATAGTTGTGTACTCTAAGGTTCGAACAGAACTGCCAGTTTTCTAACACTGACCTAACCGCAAAATTTCCTTCAACGTATCAAATGTCAAAGCACTAACGTACATTGCATTTATTCATGGAGTTGTTGAGTGCCATTTACGGCTAAAGTCATAATTAGTTATATATTACATAATAAGTATTACCTTATTTTATGAGAGCGATAAAAGTTATTGTAATATTAATAAAAGTGTTTAACAAAAGATTGGTTTTATTTAAATAATAATAAATATAATAAAAATATGGATTTCTGAATTACAGGCGAGAAATAAGAAAATAATATAAGAGTAAAACTAATTTTTATCGCGTTTAATTAATAAATGAAAAATTAAGGAAAAGTGAAAGTTAAATTAAACGCGATAAAATTCGTAAAATTAACGTTTAATTCAATTTTTAATATTATGTAATAGTGCCCTCGTGCATTACTTTCAAATTGTAAAGGCCGAGAATTGGGTCGGCTCGACCGGGGAAGGACCACGCTCTCACAGAATACTAGCGTAAAATAGCAGCTTAACGCTGCTGTGTTTCGTATGGTGAGTGTAGAGAACCGGAGACCCTTTTTACTGAACAAGAGGCAGTCCTCACGCGTGACAACGCATCTGCATTTTGAGTCTTTATTGAGGATAGATGTAGATGTCTATGGGTCACAGCAACCACTTACCATCAGGTGGACTGTGTGCTCGTTTGTCACCCGATCCTATAAAAAAAAAGAACAAGCCCACGATTCACCTGATGATGTTTCTTACCAATAACCCTTCAAGATGGAAACGTGTTTAATATCTGAATATGTTGCCGTTATTGGTATATTTTAGGTATTACATCGAAAATTCTCTAACCTTTATTCGCTGTACGACTTTCTAACTACGCTGCCGCGTCGTCCCTATCCGGCAGCACGGCGCGGCGACGTGGCTATTCAGTGCTCATTCTTGCCGCATAAGTCCCTTGTAAAGTCAAACAACTTTATATGGATAGTATCGTTTAAAAAAACATACTATATCAACTGCTCTCAGAAATAATAGCTACCTATTTTTAATTCTATTTTCATTATATTATACACTCAGACGTATCTTATGAGGTACACTTAACTGAAGTTATTTAATAAAAAGTTATTTTATAAGTGCTCAAATAACTAATTATGATTGCAAATTCCTTTTGAAAAGCATAATTATTAAACATACAGAAAATAATTATTCTCGGAGTAAAAACCACACATGGCATTTTCTCTAACTTTTTTCGTCTAGAATAGGGCATTTAGGAGATAGAAAGGTGAAAGATACATTACTAAAAATAGCAAACAATGAAATACTCGTGTGGTGGGTGTCAGGGCTGAGGGTCGTGGGGTAATAAGTATTAGCTGAATCACTTCGAAATAAAAGAATAAATTATAATTTGGATCAAACATACACTTATATTACAATTTTATATTGTTATTGTAATATATGGTAACTAAAATTTAACTATAAATACTATATAACACACTGTTCACAAGTATTTTCGACAAAAGTATATATATAAATCACTATCCTAAACAAACAGTATATTCCTCTCTCCTCAAGCAGTCATAACTGTATCTCACCATGTTTTTTTAAAACCTGAAAATCGTCTAATGCCTTTAAAACCCCCCTTTTTTCAACAGTGTTGCCATGTTTTATATTCCTATATTGTCAATTTCACAAATATCAAAACGCAAAAATTCTAAACATGAAAGGAAATAGATACTTATTATAAAACCATCCGAAAATAAAGACAAATTTTTAAAATGTCCTTAGAGAATCCATGCATCACCCATGATATTCATGATATTGATATTCATAGGCATTTAAAGGGCAACTTTTTTACGTGGTAGAGCCATGCTGCAGCTATATTTCTGGTATAGTTGTAACACGCATGGATCGGCTCGACCGGGGAAGGACCACGCTCTCACAGAATACCAGCGTAAAATAGCAGCTTAATGCTGCTGTGTTTCGTATGGTGAGTGTAGAGAACCGGAGACCCTTTTTACTGGAAATGAGGCATTACATCTTGGTCCTCACGGGTGACAACGCATCTGCATTTTGATTCGTAATCGAGGATAAATGTAGATGTCTATGGGTCACAGCAACCACTTACCATCAGGTGGACTGTGTGCTCGTTTGTCACCCTTAACCTATAAAAAAACTATGAGAAAGACCACAAATGTCTAATAGCCTCTAATAGATGCTAGTATACCACTGACCTCCATATATTGTACATATATATAGAGGTCAGTGCAGTATACCACCTCGAATATAACAGATATAAGTAGTAAATACTCAGATCGGTGACGTGAAGTAGCTTAAATGGTGCGTGACATTTGATACTGTGATTTCCAATTCGACTGGCAAGTAAGGCGATTATAATTAGTTATCTGAACGCTTATGTTCGTTTTATTAAACTACTGTTGCTATGTGTACCCCATAAGATACGCTTTGAGAGATATTGCTAAAGACCCATGTCCAACATTTGGGCGTTGATGAAGAGAAACGATAAAATATAATTATACACAATGAACCATTTAATAATGACATGGATCAACATGGAATATAAATATATCACTTTAGTATGGCATCTTATGCACACTGTTTGAATTAAAACTAAGTTTAAACTACATATTATTTAAATGGGCTCAAATCTATGCAGCAAAACTTTTATTATTCGCTGCCTTACTAATTTTAATAAAAATGATTGAGGGCATCCACGACTTTTTCTACCACCAGGCCGGCGCCACTTTACAGTGAGGTAAAATATTTGACAGATTTCATAGCGGGGATGATAATTTCTTACGACAATTTAATTTTTAAGGTTTTTTTCTGTATTATTAGTTATATTTTATATATAAGAATTATATATAGAAATGAATAAACCAAACTATAAAATATAACTAAAAGCCGATTTAAAAAAAAAAGAGTTATAAAGTGCAAAAAATTAAAAAGCAAACCACTGACGCATTGTGTTGTGTATTAATATAATATTCTAGATAATGATAAACTATTTTCTTAAAACAAATTTCTCAATTAACTGACACTGTGGAACAGAAAACTTTACCTCAGTCGCAACTAGCGACATCTGGTGAGTGGAAGATTATTATCCCTCATTATTTCGGGATTTTCTTGAACAAGAGTATAAAATTACGTTATTCACAATGGTACCTATTTTCTATATCAATGGATCTTGGCAATAGAAGTCTCTACTATCGATGAAAATATCTATCTAGTCTCTACGCAAATAATGAAGTTTGATGCTAAGGCATCATTATTTCTCTACTAGATGCACAACGCCACAGTGAACGCGGTGTTAAATTTCTAAATGATAGTTCCTTTATTTATTAGCATTGATCGGACTTCTACCATTTAACTGTGCTTGATAATCTTTTTGATAGAACCACACGTGAAGAAGAGAGGTCGACAAAATGTTGGAAGTAAATTTAATAAAACCAACAGCCTATAAGTATCCCCAATCTATATATTACGCATGAGTCAATACCGAGTAGATCACAGACCCCACCTAGAAAGGATATGACCGATATACATGATATCTACCAATATTAAGTAAGCTATCTTTGGAATTCATATCATACTGCTAAATATTAAACCTTTTTTAACCCTTAATTTTCCATTGTACGTAAATAAAGAAAAATATGGGTTTAAAAATTACAAAATGCGTGATAAAGTACCGAAATTATAAAATACCGAACACCTTACGATTGTAATAACATTGTCATTATACAATTTTCAATAATTATATACAACACATCAAAAGTCGTTTTAAGTTCACAGTTAGACACTGGTCTTTCCCACGATGCGCCAACTGGCATGCATACTGCATAGCTTCGAATATTTTAATAAGTACTAACTGCGGTAAGCATGTGGATTGGTAAACTTGGTAAACGCAGGGCTGACACACTAGAAATGAATTTGGGTACCGTCCGCGGGATAGGGTACAACATAATATACTATTAAATAAACTGTACGGATTAAGTATTCGAGGCTCCGCTCATAAATGGTTTGCTTCGTACTTGAAAGATAGGCAGCAGTTCTTTGAGATCGAAAACTTCGATACCATTACGAAAAAAAATTTTCATACGTGCGCTCCGATTGCAAAGTAACAAATGCATCGATACCTCAAGGAAGTGTCTTTTATTTTTGATTTACATTAATGACCATCCTAAAGCTATAGAGGAAACTGTCTTATTAACTTCATGCCACAACGATACTAATATTTATGAAAAACTCCATTTACTTATTACCAAAACTTCAGAATGGTTGAATGATCACAATCTAAAAATAAATTTTTTGAAAGTTAAAATATTAACTTTTGATCCCCATCAAAAACTGTATTAAATTTAATCAAATATAAAAGACATTGGTGCAATTTTAGAACCTGTGAAAGAATTTAAATTACTTGGTATCGAATAGATATAGATTATAGATATTCACTTGAATTGGAAAGCGCACGTCCATAGATTGAGGTCTGAACTTTCGAGCTTCTCATATCCTTCAATACCCGAAATTAAAAAAAAAAACTACCAACATAGAAACGACAATAACAACTTACTATGCGTATAAGCACGCTTGACTGAGTTACGGCATCATTCTGTGGGGCAACAGCACGGATGGAGCCTCTATTTACCCTCCAAGAGAAATTATCTGCATTATAGCAAAGATCAGACTAATAGCTGCAGACCGTTCTTTCTTAAATGTAAAATATTAACTTTACCCAGTATATTATATATGTTGGAAATGAGTAAATTTGTTCGAATATAAATAACCTATTTTATACAAAACGTGAAGTAAATCTTCACGTTTTGTATAAAATAGGTTATTTATATTGCAAATGCATGCAAATACACGTTACGACATAAAAATAAATTAGTATTGCCAACTTCTCGGTTAAAACTAAATACTTCTAGTACATAGTTCTTCCATAAAATTATATAATAAACTACCTAACATATTAAAAAATGAAAATAGTGACATCATATTTACAAAAAAATTAAAACAGTTCCTAACTAATAAATGTTGCTATAGTACTAATGAATATTTTATAAATAATACATATAGGTTATACAAAATGATCACTCAATTACATTTAATTTTATTGCAATAAACCACATTGTTATAAGTAGTTAAACACGCCTCCTCTCTCGTAGCGCTAAATTGCGTACCCAACAGGGTCCATAACACTGATTTAACATTTTTTACACCTTGTGTACATTATGGTGTAGCAATACATTTTTGAGTTTGAGTTTGGATTCAGTTACGCCACTAATCGATCGTCAAAACTACATTTTTGTACGTGCTAGAGCTAGAGCCACGCTGCAGCTATATTATGGCTGTACCATGAAATGAATGGGTCAGATCTATCAGAGAAGAACTACGGCCTCACAGAATACCAGCGTAAAATAGCAACTTAATGCTGCTGTTTTTTGTATGGTGAGTGTAGAAATACGGAGACCCTTTTTACTGGATATAAGGCATTCTTATCTTAATCCTCAGGGGTCCTCAGACAGCTTAACTGCATATTGATACTTAAACGAGGATAAACGTAGATGTCTATGGGGCACAGTATTCACTTACCACCAGGTGGACTGCGTGCTTATTTGCCACCCTTATTCTATTTAAAGAAATCTACATCCGGCAGTCAACATGATGCACTGCACGCAGGTGAGGTTTTTTTTTATAGGAGAGGGGGCAAACGAGCATGCGGCTCACCTGATGGTAAGTAATACCGTCGCCCATGAACAACTGCAACACCAGAGGAATCAGGGGAATTGCAGATGCGTTGCCGGCCTCTTAAAAAGGAGTAGGCTCTTTTCTTGAAGGTTCCTAAGTCGTATCGGTCTGGAAAAGTCGCTGATAATAATCGATTCCACATGGAAGTTGTGCAAGGAAGAAAACATCTTCTAAATCGTACAGTGGTGGACCGCCAATCATCCAGATGGTGTAGATGGTATCGGGAGTTCTGCCGCGATGTGCGTTCGTGAAATTTGGCGGCTGAGATTAATCCGAACAATTCCTCAGAGCACTCTCCGTGGTAAATGCGAAAGAAAATGCAAAGGGTTGCAACATCTCTTCGCAACGCCAAAGAATCGAGCTAATCTGAAAGAATTCTTCCGTTTGAAAGATTTTATTAGCATATTCCTTTTTCATCATTCATTTATTAATTAATTACAAGTTTACTGCTGAACATAGTTTTCCCAAATTTCCCAAACACAGTAGTGTCTTTATTATCAGGTAGAGTTGTTATCAGGAGGATGCCGCTGTCCCTCTCCTGTTTCAGTTCCTCTCTGTCGCCTCTTACGACATCATGGTGGTAAGCCGCCACTACATGCTATAAATTATTATCTTTTACTTTACCCTAATTATTAAATTCGCAAGTAAAAAAATAAGTAAGCATTTTTGATCTGTTATATGATTCTAACCAAAAATACTGGCGAGTAGTGCCCTAACACGAAATAGTATCTATAATAAACAACATTCCATATTAACTCACTCATTAAATTATAAAAGTAAATTATAATTATAATAATTTTACTGACGTCTTGTACAGACACCTGTCAGTCTACGTGTTAGCATTTTATTTTTTGACGTTCTAATTTTCTGTACCCTCTTCCGACTTGACCATGTTTGTGTTAAAATTAAAAATATACTAAAAGTATTTATAGCAGCATTAATTTAATCAAGATTTATCAACTTACATATTTATTACAATAAACTTTAATAAGATAACATTAATTAAAATATTTTGTGTCGATTTATAATAAAGTTATAGAAAGTTAATCCAAAAATTGGAATCTTTCAAGAGTTTCCGTGGTGTAGCGGTTATCACATCTGCCTAACACGCAGAAGGCCCCCGGTTCGATCCCGGGCGGAAACAAGTTTTTATTTTAATTTATGATGTCCATTGTATTCGAATTTCGTATTAAATTGTATTGCTTACCTTTAAACCCACTGGTGTATACTAAAAATTAAAGTTTTAATAGTTTTCAATTACGAAGAAAAAAATTTTATGTGTTTAACGAATAGATAATATAATAAAAATAATTTATAGTTTACCTATTAATTTTACATACAGGTAATTTATCAATTTATCAATCACCATCATCATAAATAATAATTTTATTCACGTTCATAAATCATAGTGACCTTGAAATATGTCTAATCAACTCTCGTTTATTTCTTAATTAAATGTATTACGTATATATTATGTATTATTGTTTCTTTACTATAAATAATAAAAGACAAGGTACTTCATCATAACTGTAGAGTTTTAATTAAATTAAAAAAATACTACCACCTACTTGGGATAAAATTAAAACTACACCCAAGCATACCACTGCAAGGCTTCAAGATATAGTAAGCTAATAATTAAAAAACTGAAGGTAATCTCTCCGGCTTAACGTTGATATCGGGACGTCAATCACCTCAGTCCCCCGTGACCATGGGTGCTAGAAAGCACCCGGAACGTCGGGAATTTAAAAAAATAAACGCGATAAAATCCGTAAAACTAGTTTTATTCAATTTGAATTGTTCGCGTAAATATAAGTGTTCAAAGAGATTTTAAACATATAGGCTACTTAAATGTCTTTGGATTAGGTAAATCGTATATTATGCACATATATTATGTTATAATATGTCATAAATCTATACATAAAGATTTAGTTTTTAATTAAAATAAGGGCGACAAACGAGCAGACAGTCCATCTGTAGGGCTAGCATGGGAAGGCGACAATTTTATCCCCGGGAAAAGGAGAAAATGTTTATCCCCTCGCTTAGTTTTATCCACCTTTTGAGCAAGGCCCCATCGGTGGATATAATATCCACAGTAGATAAAATGGGAGATAGGCTTAGACTTAGATAGATTTATTGTGTGAATATAAACTTAAACCCACATCCAATGAACTAGGATAAAATTGTCCCTTTCAAATGTCATAAGCATAATTTTTTTATCTTAAATCGTGCTTTGGCATAAGGACAAGATAATTTTATCTTTTGTCAGTGGATATAATTGGGGGATAAATTTGTCTCCAGCCTATGCTAGCCGTGCTGATGGTAAGTGGATGCTGTGGCCTATAGACATCTACACTTATCCTTATTTAAGAATCAAAATGCAGATGCATTGTCACCCCTGAGGACTGATATGGAATGTCTTGTTTCCAGTAAAAAGGGTCTCCGATTATCTATACTCATCAGACGAAACACAGCAGCATTAAGCTGCTATTTTACGCCTTCTACTTTCGGGAAGGAGATAAGGGAGGTGAAGGATAGGGTTGCTCAACATGAGAACCGCCTGTCGGAAGCTGAAACCCGAATTGACCAAGTGACCAATCGGGTTGACAACGTGATGGCTGACGTGAAGAAAACACTGGACGATCTCAAACTTGGGGATGGAATTACAGCTCCCGTGGCAGCTACAACAGCTTCGCTACGTGGATTTAAAGTGCCGCCGTTCGACGGGACTTCTTCCTGGTCGGCTTACAAAATCCGGTTCAAGGCTGTCATGAAGGCGAACGGCTGGAATAAAAGTCAGGCTATGACTGCTCTCACCCTAGGCCTGCGCGACCAGGCCTTAACTGTTCTGGAAGCTCACGGTAAGGAAGTGACTTACGAGCAGCTCCTTGAGGCATTCGGTATTCTGTGACAACGTGGTACCTTCCCGGTCGAGCCGACCCATTCGTGCTACAGCTATAGCAGCAGCATGGCTCTCAAAGTTTCCGCGTCATCCTACACTAACACTATGTGTGCCAGTAAAAAGTCTTTCTGTTTTTATAATATTAAAATAATAAATAAACCTAGCAAGCTAACAGCATAGCAAAGTGGCGTTGCAATCAGCTTTGTAGCGGTTTCTAACGGTTGCCGTTGAGCAATCAGTTTCAAACTAGGAGGTTCAGATGCCTGGGTGATCAGTAATCGATTGCTGAAAACAGAATTTGAAAATTCAAAACCGTTCTCGAGATAATCGTGGGACAGACGGACAGACGGACGGACAGACGGACAGACGGACAGACGGACAGACATCGTGAAATCAATAAGTGACTTCGCAAGCTTCGCCACTTAATAAGCATTCTACTTCATGGTAAATGGACACCGGCACCTTACTGCAAAGAACGAAGGATGAAGACGAAATGCCTCGAAATCTGTAAGTCATACTGGTTTTAAACTAAGGGTTAAGACCCACAATAGGTTTTACAGAAACAGAAAAGTGAATGATTAATACTTACAAGAATTCTTGGCAGAAAATGAATCGAACCACCTAACATGTAGAATATTGTAAGTAACAGATTATGTAAATTGACACATTTTTGATTATTTGGGAACAATTTTGGAAAAAAAACATGCGCTGAAATCTTACCCATCTAAAAATGCATATTTACAAGACATATGGATTCTAATGTTTTAAGTTTTCTTGTTTTTAGCTTATGTAAAAAGGTGAAAGACAAATTGATAAAAAACAATTGAATTTTTTTTTTTTTATAGGATAAGGGTGACAAACGAGCACACAGTCCACCTGATGGTAAGTGCTTGCTGCGGCCCATAGACATCTACATCTATCCTCTATTAGAAATCAAAATGTAGATGCGTTGTCACCCGTGAGGACTAAGATGGAATGCCTCATTTCCAGTAAAAAGGGCCTCCGGCCACCTGCACTCACCAAGCGAAACGCAGAGGTAAACCTCTACTTCACGCTGGTTTTCTGTGAGGTCGTGGTACCACCCCGGTTCGAGCCGGCCCATCCGTGCGACAGCAAAAGCTGCTGCCTGGCTCTACCACTGTTAAAATATATATTCGGTCGTCCTTCATTACGTCAAAAACTACATTTGCTGCTTGTTAGAGGATTTATCTGGCGTTCCCTTTGCGACTTTTACTTCATCCGTGGAGGCACAGGGTTGAGTTTTTTTTACTGCCACATGTTATACAACAAGCCAATTCATAACACTATTTTTCATCCTAGACGTGGTGTTAAATATATGCAGGTGTAGGAATTGGTGCATATTACATATTTTTGATACGTTACAATTATCATGACTATTAAAACACTGAACGATGTTAAAAGAAACAATACACTACAAAATTTGATGTGTAGGTGTACTATGAATAACATGTTATTTATTTATCATTAGCCTCTAGTACTTTAATAAGGGAGCAATTTGTTTAAATGCATATTTACTCACGCGACATGTACATTCAAGTTATCGTGACGAATACAAATACAGAAACTGAGTTATCTTCACTTATCTGTTTGAACAACAATGTTGTTATGAGATACAACGCCTACCATCTTTCTTTCTTTCCTCTATCTTAACTGCTGCAGTAAATTTTTGTTCTGTATTTTGAAATATTATATCTGCAGACTTTATTTAATACGCTGTAATGCGTTTTTGTTGATAGTGGTTCTGTATCTAATTATGAAGTTGATAAAGGTAAGTAAAATTTTAAGAAGTGGTTTTTATTTATCCTGAAACCTTACCCTTAATTAAAAAAATAATTAATAAATTGAAGTCAAACATAAAGAGATGTGTTATTAATCTTCAAAGTCAAGTAAACATGTGTCTGGTATTTATAAATATTATTCAAGTATTCAATTTAAATTTACATTTTATTTTACATTATTTTACCATTGGCTTGTAAATTTACGTCCATTAAAGATATATTAAGCACTGATTTAATCTTAAGATAGCTAAAGCTAAAAGCTAAAAGCGTTAGAGCTTATTTCCGTATGATGTTTTTTTAAGATATTATTTTTACATATTGGTATCATTATATCCGTGAGAAAATAAAACAAGTAAATATTTTTTTTTGACCAATTAATCGTTTTTATTTTTATTTTTATTCAAAATAGTAAGAATAACCATGACGTAATATTAACAAAAATAAAATTATTAAGCATTTCGATAATTTAACTTCTTTAAAAATTTCGGAGACCTCAGATCTACAACATGAGGAGGTAACCATCGCTCTCCTCAACCTTATGAAAGCTTGGATCAGTCACACGAAGTCGCCGCAAGCATATTTTAAGAGAGCATGATTGGGAACACTCCATATCGTGCTGTGGGTCTCGTAAGAGACTACAGAGAGAAACAAACCAGGAGATTCCGAATAACGACTTGAAAATAAGAAACTACAGTTCCCATTCCGCCAACCAAGCGTGGCCACTATGGCAAATATCCCCCTTATAAGGCAATCTATGACCTATGTTCAGCAGTGGAATTTGTTGGGCTATAGTCAATGAATGGATGATCTACCTGACAGTCATCAGACTGACTGATGATATTTATTGTAATACTCTAATCTTTTTCGATCTTGTACCTAATACAATTGCTGCCAAGTCACTGCATTTGTTGTTTCATTATGTCCAATAAGTGTGATAGCTCAACGGATAACCGCAATAATTAATGTGATTGTATTTGTATCAATGACATTATAAGCTTATTTTTCAATTTCAATAATAAGTACTGGTTTACGACGTGACGGTGAAGAAAAATGGCGAGGGGAAATCTCATGTCCGTGAATTGAAAGGAAATAATTAAGAGGACATGTGACCACCGACACAAGGGCAGCTTCTCCCTACTTCAAAACTGTCTTAGAAATGAGAGAACGTATAAAGGCGGTTTAGTGTGTCTATGATGCTATATTATAGCTGCGCTATTATCGCATGTGCACAAGTAGGTTAGAACGACAATCTATGCGCCACCGTATTTGTGTGTATATTATATGTTTGACATTATAATATTTCTAATGGAGAAGATCGTTGTTGCTTAGAAATCGGCTTGAAGGACATCATTATTACCTGTTATATCTGGTCTTATCTTATAAAGATTTTATATAACCCAATAAAATAATATGACATCTATTAAATTTCAGACAAATACGAATTCCCCGCGTTGTGGTGAGGTAACTGTGAAGGTAGAAAAGCTTAAAGTGTGGGCTTCAGAAGAAAAACGTTGGTGGAAGAGGAAGCCTAGTAAACCTGAAACCATTATAATTAACAATGGTATCTTTTTTATTTGGTATATTCATAAATGTTAATAAATTAAGATTAATATCGATTCTTATCTTAAACGCCCATTAACTAAATGAGTTTCTTCATATAATCTGTTCCAAAACTTTCAAGTGATTTCTTTTTAATTTTTAATATGATTGTATAATTTCTATCTTTTTACAACTTATTGACTCCGTAAACTTTTTAATTATATCTTTCGCCTTTACTCTACGAGAATAAATAAATAATATATGTTAGTTAAACAAAGACAAATTTAAAAATATATCTAAATCTTATTTTCAGTTACAGATTGTATAAAAACAGGAGAATTTTTGGCGATAATTGGACCGAGGTAAAAGAATTGTAATTATATACTTAGTAAGGTAAAATCTCACAGCTGGGTTCCCTGACAGGGTTTTCGGGCAAGAAAATATCCGCCGCGCTGCCCCAATTATTTTTTATAGGATAAAGGTGACAAACTAGCACACAGTCCACCTGATGGTAAGTGGTTGCTGCGGCCCATAGACATCTACATCTATCCTCTATTAAAAATCAAAATGCAGATGCGTTGTCACCCGTGAGGACTAAGATGGAATGCCTCATTTCCAGTAAAAAGGGTCTCGTTGGTATTCTGTGAGAGCGTGGTCTTTCCCCGGTTGAGCCGACCCATTCGTGCTACAACTATACTACTAATATAGCTGCAGCATGGCTCTACCACGTAAAAAAAATGCGTGTTGGCGGATGTTACATGTGTTCGATTTTATCTTAGACATGCAGGTTTCCTAACAATCCCATGGACAACTGCAACCAACTTAGAAACAACAACAATAAACAACAAAGTTAGAAATGCGATACAACATATCTTTATTTTATATATAGATATTTATACATCTTGTGATATTAGGTCTTTACCTATGAAATCGCCGTTGTTATGAAATAAGTTGACGTATTTTTTTCTATATTTTTTATTTCTATTAATCAAAGTAATCACTCATGCAATCGATGCATATTTGCTAACGTAGTAGCAGTTTATTGATGCCCTTTTTGAAGAAATTTGCTAGACGGGAGGCAAATTCTTCAAAGGCATTTTGTACTGCCTCTCGGGTATTGAACTTTTTTTCCGCCAAAATGTTATCCAAATTCTATAAAAGTAGAAGTCTGTAGGGGCAAGGTCTGGTGAGTGCGGCGGATGACGGAGAGGTTCCAACCCCAGCTCTTGTAACTAGGAGACCGCGCGTTGTCGTATAGGAGCAGCGGGGACGAGCGATTGAAGAAAGCTGGTTGGCGACGTGTGATCTCCTCCATCATTGTGTTCAATCCTTCACAGTACATATCTGCAATAATGCTCATCCCGTTTGGTAAGCAGCTGTGATGAATCACACCGGCGCCAGACCACCAAACAGTGACCAGGGGTAAGTTGTCGTTTAGGGCATTGTTTAGGTGTTGAATCAGGATCCAACCAACTTGCTGAGCGCTTGCAATTTTCAAATAGAATCCAGTTTTCGTCGTTAAAATTTCTTCGTTTGTGTGACAGTTGAGAAGTGTAAGGCACGTCTCGACGCGTACTTCGCGATCTGGCTCTTCGTACTGGCGATCATCGAGTTCGTGGGGCACCCATTTATCAAGCTTTTTTACCTTGACAATGAGGGTATCCACGACTTTTTCCGCCACCGGGGCGGCGCCACTAAAGAGTGAGGTATAATATTTGACAGATTTCATAGCGGGGAAGCTAATTTGTACGGAAAATGTAAAAGTTATTGTTTCTTTTTGTACTATTAGTCATATTTTATATTAATAACATTAAAAATAAATAAACGAAACCACAGATATTCATAGAAGAAAAAATAATAAAAGTTAAAAATGTGCAAAAAATTAAAGAGCAAACGGCTAACGTATTGTTTTGTGTATTAATATAGTACTCTAGAAACTTATAAACTTTTATTAAAAAACAACTTTTCAATTAAATTACATTGCGTAACAAAGAACTTTACCTCAGTGTTAACTAGCGACATCTGGCGAGCAGAAAATTATTAGCCCTCATTTTACGCAAATGGACCAATATTGTTTTGACGCTAACGTCGAAAGCTACTGCCAATGAGGGCTAATAATTTTCCGCTCACCAGATGTCGCTGGTAGCCACTGAGGTAAAGTTTATCTGTCATTGTTACAATCAACACTGGAAAATTGCGTTTTATTTAAAAGTTTTCGCTTCTAGTGTACGTTTATACACAAAACGATGCCTCAATGTTGTGCTGTACCGTACTGTTCATCAGCTAAAGGTGGTCACAGATTTCCTTGCGATAAATCTCGGTTAAAAAAATGGATAATAGCCATACGGAGACAAAACTTTATCCCTTCAAAACATTCAGTAGTCTGCAAAAATCACTTCACTTCTGAAGACTATACATTGCCAAAGGATTCAACGTGCCAAAATCGTTAGTATTAGAGACCTATTTCAGTAAATCAATGTACTAATTATATTTCCTTGAACATCGTTTCTACTGTCATGATCTCGTTGATTTTTAGCAACTCCTCGTTTGAAAAGAGGCAGTGCCAAGCGTGTTTTTTTTGGAATATTTCTCATCTTAATGATCAAAAAAAGATCGAACGCTATCAAAGAGTCATTAGCAGACGACAAAAGAGAGAAGAAGAAGAAGAAAAGAAAGTTGCAAATAATCTTGACCAATGGTACCAGAACCGCAGTACAGAAGAAAATATAGGATGTGTTGACGTGGAAATTGAAAGTATGTTCAAAGAAATAGGGATACAGTGCTCTACAGGTGATCTATGTAGTAGTAAGGATATTATGATACCTGAAAAACAACCACATTTTTATTCAGAAAAATGCAGTAGCAAAATGGATTCGTTTTGTATACAAAATTTAAGTGGATCTAAGGAAGTACATTTCTATACAGGATGTGATGATTATGTTCATATTTAGTTTATTTGGTGAGGAAGTAAATGAACTTAAGTATTATCCTACAATGAGACCATCGCACGGTGCTCATGTACTTACTCCTTTCAATGAGTTTTTTCTCACAGTTATGAAACTTAGAAGAAATACATCAAATATAGAATTGTCTTTTCGCTTTAAAATCAGTGAGTCATCAGTGAGTAATATTTTTATAACGTGGATTAACTACCTATACTGTAAACTGAAAGATCTAAATTTGTGGGTTTCTAAGAAAGTACTAGACAATAATATGAAAATTTTGGGCAAAACCAATACATGTACAATTATAATAGATTGTACAGAAATAAAAATTGAGAAACCCAAAAATCCTGCTTCTCAACAATTAACTTACTCAAATTATAAATCAACCAACACTCTTAAAGTACTTGTTTGTGTATCTGCAACTGGATGTGTAACATTTGTTTCAGATGCATATGGTGGGTCTATTAGTGACAGACAATTATTTGAAAAGTGTGGATTAATAGATTTGTTGCAGAATGGAGATATTATTATTGGTGACAGAGGATTTAATATACAAGACCTTGTGTGTCACAAAAACATTACAGTAAACTTGCCTGAATTTTTAAATAAAACTAATGGACAGTTTGAAACACACCAACTACAAAGATCCAAAAAAATATCCTCAAATAGAATACATGTAGAAAGAGTAATAGGTTTGGGCAAGACATATAAAATTTTATCTTGTAAATTCACATCCACTTTAGTACCTCTAGGTAACAGGATTATTTTTGTTTATTTTATGTTGGCAAAATATTATACTATGACATATATTAAATAAAACACTTTAAAAATATAAGTTCTTTTAATTTAACACTCCAAAGGTTAAGAGTTCCATGTTAAAGGAAAAAATGGTTTTGATTAATACACTGTTTATTATATTCATAACAATAATTTAAATAAAAATGAAAAAGTAATTAAATTAACAGTACCTAACTAAAATAAAGTAATAAAGAATAATAAAGTTAAATAAAAACGAAAAAAGTAAATTAACAAATCTATTTAATATCTTTTGCCTAATCTATATCATAAAATTTTTTTGCAATAAGAGGTAACATATAAGTGAAATAAAATTCTGTTGTTTTAGGGATTATAACATTGTTAATAATATTTTCATTCCTGTGCACCACAATTTTTTTTTCATCACAATTAGTCCATATGAAAAAATCACAAACTGACTTCCTGCTGACAAGTAACTGGGTTTGTATCTGATAAAAATAATTACTGTTCTCATTAAGGTGTAGCTTGTTATTACTGATAAATATGTGTGGATAATTTTTAGGTGTTATCAAATCATTTTTTATTGAATAGGGACATTTTACTTCTAGTACTGTATTGTTATCTATTATTCCATCTGGAGATGCTCCAATGAAGGGGTGTTCACAAGAAATAATGAAACCGCTATGTGTCACAACTTTCCCCGACATGGCCTCATAACACTGAATGGCTATATTTTCTTTAGACTTTCCCCACTGTACAGCTTCGTTTTTTAAAGTTTTAGGAAATACTAAACCCTCTGCATATTTTGTTTTATCTTTTTTATCAGTGAATTTACATATTTCCCCAACATGTGATGCAGTGACACGTAGTGCCCTTTCTGCATGCCAGATTTTGTTTTCATTCCGACTTCTCGTTAGTTTTTCTATAGTATTGGCTTGCTCCGGAGATACCTAAAATCAATAATGATAAGATGTTACTATAGAAATTAAGCTTAAGTAATGCATCATGCATTAATGAATAGGAAATGTTAAAGCCTCACTTTAATTTTATTCAAGATGATTTGGTAGTGGAGAGGTTTATCAAGGTAGGAATGATCGTACACTAGTGCACCCATACATGCAATTTCAATTATTCCATTAAAACCCAACCGTTTTTTCTTTAAACTGCAGTAATTTATAATCTTACTTTTAATTGAATCACTTGAATACTTTTCATTCTTTCTATTAATTGGTCGTGGATCATAACACAAATTTGTCCTCTTTTTTTTTGAAACGTTATACTCTTGAATTTCAAATGAGATATCACATACTTTTTTAGGAGATAATTGCAAATTTCTTTAAACTTAAGAATTGCATAGCATATTACACAAACATGCTTACAAACCGCCTGAGGGCCTTTACCAGCTACACACTCACAAACTGATTGCAAAATACTTCCACTTTCAGAAAATGCAACAGACACAAAATAAGATAGTGATTTTGTATTTTCAGATTGTACTTGACCTTTAAAAAACAAATGTTGATCACAAGTTGCACTCACTAATGCTATTAAATATTTGTTGATTATCATATTATAACCCTTACGATGAACTGCTGCATATTCTGTGAGACCAGCATTATCTTTATAACTTTCTAAGAAATATGTGTTGATGTGTACTATATCAATATCAGGTACTGCTGTAGTTTGGGTAACACTATGATAGTCACAATCTGTCGGCCATTCAATGCAATTGAAATATCATTTTCTTCGCCTCTTGAGCAAAAATTATTATTACGATCGTAATCTTCAAGCCTGTGTAAAGATCAAATTATTTAGTTAACAGTAAATTAGCAAATACAGTTACATAAATTTTAAAGAAATAGACATATTAAAGAACAAATATAAAATAATTTAATTGAGTAAAAATAAAACAATAACATTATAATTTATAAATAATAATTGTTACTACATACCTTTCAATTAATTGCGATTTAGTGCCACTTACTTTTGCACCTCTACTTTTTAATTCTTTTTTTAATTCTTCTACTTTTAGGAATCCATAGTTTGGTTTATCCATTTTTAATTTAATTATGATAAAATTTAACAAATATATTATAATTTTGTAGACAAATTTCAAACAATTTAAATACCCCGCTATGAAATCTGTCAAATTATTTACCTCACTGTAAGGTGGCGCCGCCCTGGTGGCAAAAAAGTCGTGGATGCCCTCATTCAGCCGTAGTTAGTCGACCAAAGTTTTCGGGTGACCACGGGGTTCATTTTTCAGTTCGAAATTTCCAGAACGGAAGCGGGCAAACCAATGTAACAGGTGATGTGTTCGTTTGTAGTATTCGCTCCATAAGCACGTTGATGTTACGTGCCGCTTGTGCCGCGTTGCTGCCACGACGGTACTCATGTTACATAATTACTCGAATTTCATATCCATGATGTCGAAAAATATTCAAATGCGATGAAAACATAACGCCAATCAATAAACAAATGACTAGTTAATTATTATAAATAAGGAATAAAGAATTCCATATTTTTAAAATAAAATAATTATAAATTTGAATTCATAGCCAAACAAAAATTATTTTGATTTGAAATGGCCAGTACTGCAGAACGGCATTTTAAGAAAGAACAAATGTTGAATGCCTTTTAATACGCTCTATGTAGTTATTTAAGTTTTAGTCTCGTTCTCTATGTAGTTATATAAGTTTACAATTGTACGTAAGCTTATTAATAATTGTTTATTGCCCTATAAAGATTTGTTGTATGCCTTTATGGTGATTGTCACAGACTTATTAGTAATTGTTTATTGTCCTATAAAGTTTTGTTGTATGTTTTATAGTGTGTCACATACTTATTAGTAATTGTTTGTAAAGAATTGTTGTATGAAAATGTATAATTGTGAAATAAATTATGAGTCACACTCCACACACCCCCGCACATTTCCCTCCTGAACGCTCATTGATCGAATGGAACATGTGTGCCTCACATGCGCTTGCAAGAATTGTACAACTAACCGAACGAAATAAAAGACATGCTGTGAGTGACCCCTGATTTATTACCAGCTCATTACTCGTTACTGGCTCATCGTTCGCTCTGTATCCAGCTCTACAGACATCTCTACACTGCCTCAACAAGCTACACTCTACAAAGCCGCTCTTGTTTTCATATAATCAATAGTTTTATTTATCTTCATATATCACCTATGGTTAAGAAGAAGTCTATGTTTGAACGATACGGAGCCCTGCATAAAGCTCCTAGTTCGTTTAATGGTCATACGAGTTGCGGATCCCATTTCGTTTAAACATAAAAATGGTTTTATTTATTTTTCAAATAACTTTTTCTTGATCCAATGCACGGAGATCGCCCAACGGAAATGTACTTGAGATGTGCTTAAAGTTTTTAATGTTTGGCTATATATTTGTAGCGGCGCAGGAAAAACCACATTTCTTGTTTCATTGGCTGGAAAATGCAAATTACCTTCGGAAGGAGTTATAACTGTGAACGGCCGAAATGTCAACGACCTACCTCAGGGTACGGTGGAGATTCTACCCCAGTTCGACGTCTTTATGGACTGCCTAAGCGTCATGGAGCATTTGATTTTTATGGTAATTTGTTTCGTTATTGTTGTTTTAAATGTTATATTACTATTTGCTATTTTTATAAAAAGGGACAAAGGAGTCATGTGATCGTAAATCAACGCAGCATCGTTGTTTCCTAAAAGATACAAATTATACAAGTAACAGTTACAGTAACTAATTCGCGAGATAGATGCGGACAGACTGTTGCCTTCTATATATATATATATTTGGCACGCTTGGCCGGCGAGTTGGCAACCCAAGTTTCTTCGCGAGGTGCAGCGTCAAAGGTGCGAGAATTTTGTAACTGCAATCATCACTCCATCTACAAAGCCTCGATTAAGGCAAAACTTTTCACGTAGTAGAGCCATGCTATATATTATGACTACCACATAAACCTGTCGGCGTATACCATCTTGAAATAGCAGCATGATGCTCCTATAAGTGCTTTCGTATATGAGCGTGACGAGAACCTTGTATTGTAACCCATTTGCTGTGTACGGGGTAACCTATATACTCTATATCTATGTAGACATCAGGGGTGACAACGCATCTGCATTTTTAATTGGGATAGATGTAGAATGTCTATGGTCCACGGCGACTTACCGCATGTCTATCAGTGGAGTTATACTGATGAAGATGATTTTAATTATTCCTGGGTAATCCTAATTTATCTTTTTTATTTATAGACAGAAATTAATCTCGGCAGTTTGAAGACATCGGCAAATGAAATGATTTTGAATACAATAATCAGTGATTTAAAATTGAAATCCCATGAGAGAACATTTATTCGCTCCTTATCAGGTGGAGAGCGTCGGCTGCTGTCATTAGCCTCATCTGTAAGTAAACACAAGCCCCATGGTTAAAACAGTCATTAAAAACTCGACTGCAAAAAATGTTACTGAAAAGAGAAAAAATATATCTTATATGACTTCCACAACTATGTAATACAAACCTAACGACATCCTATAAGTTAAAATCCATGAAGTTGTGTTAACTTCATACATACATATGTACATACTAACATACGTACATATATTATACATTTATTTTATAAGCATTACAAAGCCCTTTTCTTTTGGCAGTCTGGCGAAAATGAAAGAAAGAAACTATAACAAAAATACACAATTTAATAAATTTGGCTTTCTACGAGTACGACGAAGGCACGTCAAAAAAGATTTTCAGTTGTAACCAAAAATACTTTGGAGAATAAAGCTCCGAGAGTAAATAAATTAATGAAACTTTTATGATGAAAGAAAAATCATGCATTCTTTACCGAGCCAGGAATGTGTAGCCGTCAGACATGTTCACACATTGCTCCTATTAAATATTAAAAGTGCGTATAGTATAGTGTTAAATTAATTATTAAAACATAAGAAGAGCCACGGCGTCGCACCACATGAGTAAAGAAACCGTACAGAGGCAATGCTTCTAGTGAGCTGTCAAAATTTTTACCTATTTTTATAGGGTTGCCACGGGAGGATAAAATTAAATAAACAAAACGCTTATCAGCTTTTATTATATACTTAAGATAAAATATATTTTACACGCTACTTATTCTAAATATTTAATTTTTATAATGTCTGTTCTTCAACAATTTGGTAACCTTTTAATTAAATGGTAAATTATAATCTTTTTTTTTTAAATAATCTATATTGGAAAGCACTCACGTGGCATAACAAATATACAATCTTGCATACGTTTTAATATTTCGTTACCAATATTTACAAAGCGTCAGTAGCCTAATGGCAGGGCGCGGACCGCAAACCCACTACCTTAATGTGTTCCAATCCGCCATTCGACTACTGTTGTGAGCCACTTCTAACTCAAGCATTATAAGCCTACCAGAAGTGGTTAAAGGGAATATTAATAATCTTTAATAGCATTCATCATCATCATCATTACAGCCCTTCACTAATCCACTGCTGAACATAGACCTCCCCAAAAAATGCCACAAAGCACGGTCCTGAGCCACCTGCATCCATCGACTTCCTGCATATCTTACCAGGTCGTCACTCCATCTAGTGGGGGGACGCCCTACACTCGAGAACCTTTTTTCCCCAACGGTTGTCGGTTCTTTGAGCTATATGGCCGGCCCATTGCCACTTCATCTTACTAATCCGTTGGGCTATGTCGGTCACTCTGGTTCTACTGCGGATATCCTCATTTCTAAGTTTATCATGCAGAGAAACTCCGAGCATAGCCCTCTCCATAGCTCGCTGAGCGACCTTGAGTTTCCTCTTCCGGCCAGCAGTGAAGGGCCACGTCTCAGTACCATAGGTCATCACTGGCAATACGCACTGGTTGTACAGTCTTGTTTTCAAGTTTTGAGGTATACCTGACGAGAAGATGTGCCGTAATTTCCCGAACGCTGCCTAACCGAGTTGAATCCGCCGATTGACCTCTCGGTAGAAGTTGGACTTACCTAGTCGGACTATTTGTCCCAGGTAAACATACTCGTCAACAACTTCGAGCTTAGTGTTCCCAACAACTACCGGCATAGGTGTGACATGGATATTAAACATGATCTTTGTTTTATCCATGTTCATCTTAAGACCTATCCGTTGGGAAACACTATTGAGGTCATTGAGCATAGTGCTTAGGTCCTCCAGCGATTCTGCCATAAGGACTATATCGTCGGCAAATCGAAGGTGAGTGATGTACTCGCCATTGATGTTAATACCGTATCCTTTCCAGTCCAGAAGCTTTAAAACGTCTTCCAATGCAGCGGTGAAGAGTTTCGGGGATGTCACGTCACCCTGTCTTACACCTCTCTGCAATTGGATAGGTTTCGTACTCTGGTTACTGGTACAAGCACTTCAGCACTTCGATATACCGACAGTCAACTTGGCATCGCTGAAGGGACTGCAGCACCGCCCAAATTTCGACGGCAAATTGTACTCCTCGGACTTCCGTACAATTTACCGAAGGGTATGTATGTGGTCTATGGTGCTAAAACCCTTTCGGAAATCGGCTTGTTCGGCAGGCTGGAAGTCGTCAAAGCTGCGCGCGAGACGATTCGTAATGACTCTCGAAAACAGCACGTAGACGCGGCTGAGAATGGAAATCGGTCTGTAGTTCTTCAAGAGAGCGTTGTCACCTTTCTTGAAGAATAAGACCACCGCACTTTTGCTCCACGCCTCCGGTGTAGTGTCACCATGGAGGACGGAATTAAAGAGCTTCTGAAGGACTTCAAGTACCGGTTTTCCACCCGCTTTCAGAAGCTCCGCTGTAATTCCATCCTCGCCTGGGGCCTTGCCGTTTTTAAGGTGCTGGAGAGCCATTCTAATCTCGCACAGACTGACGTCCGGGATATCATCGGAATAGTTTAATAGCATTACTAGTATTTAAATAATTTAAAATTAAAAAAATTGTACAACCGACTTCAGTATAAGTTATTAAGAATAACTCAAAAACTATTGATCTGACCTTGATCAAATTTATATGGGACTACACGAGAAGTATCAGCTTTCAAACAAAAAAAGAATCGTTGAAATAACCCAGTAAAAAGTTAAGAGGTAACACACATAAAAAAACATACAGTCGAATTGAGTACCGTCTCCTTTTTGGAAGTCGGCAGAAAAATTATAATGTTTTTTTGGCGATCAAAATATTTTTGCGCAAGTAGTTCATACATTCATTTCAGATACATTCTCACATTGGCTGAAACTCGAAAAAGCACCGTCATTTGTTGGCAAGTTGAGTGCTGGAAAAGCATTTCCAAATAATATTATACTGTTCTTTTTTTTTAGAAAACGTAATACAGGATTATTCGAAGTGATCCTCACAGATTCTAAATTGTTGCCTATTTTATAATCAAAAAGTTTTGAAAGGAGATCTTCTTGTCCGACAGCATTTTACCACTCTTGTCGTCTGAAATTTTAATAAAAAAAACATGAAACTACGTTTTTAATTTATCAATGTAATCTATCATAACAATAACTATTCAATCGCTTATAGGTAATTAGGTACTACTACATTTTCTTTCAATGATACTTATGACAATTCTTCAAAAAATAATAAATAATAATAATGAAGTTACTTTTTACCTAGTGGAGTCTATGAGATGTTAAAAAATGACATATTTTTTATTTGTTTTATTATTGTTCATACAAACAGTACAGTAAACCATATTTACACTTTTTTATTTTTCATTTGATACGAATAATAATTTTTGAAAAAACAATATTTGGCACTTATTATTCTTTACATAACATCCCTAACTTTGAGTACTGGCCGAGCCGGTTTGAAACAGTTTTTCTCTGTACGTGACGAGCCGCCAGTGCTCACGCACATTCGTCCGTCAAGCTTGTAGTAGTTGTAACTATCATAGCGCGGTTGTATGAAGCTTTGCCTCTGTACGATACGGTTTCTTCACTCATGTGGTCTCGCTAAGCCACACTCGCTAAGCGCTGCGGCTCTAGATGCCTCGCGTCGCGACTTCGATGCGACTGGCGGCAGCGCGTTGCGCGTTTGGAAACCACTAGCCTCTTCAAGCCTCGTTGCGTCGCGTCGCGTCTCGGTGTGAACTGACCCTAAGCGTATATTTTTAACTAAATATCACTTATGTAGACACTAGGATACTTTAATTTCAATATGCTGTTCATAGTACAAAAAGTACAACTATTTATTATGCACAAACAGCATTTTGCCAGATCTGAGACGCGGTCCTTCACTGCTAACCGTATGAGGAAACTCGAGGTCGCTCAGGGAGCTGTGGAGTTATGTTATGCTCGGAGTTTCATCTCAATGTAAAAACTACAATGTTGTCTAATTAAAAACCTTTATCTCCTACTTTCCACTCCTCCTCATTATCATCATCATCATCATTACAGCCTTTCATAAGTCCACTGCTGAACATAGGCCTCCCCCAAGGAATGCCACAAAGCACGGTCCTGAGCCACCTGCATCCATCGACTTCCTGGATGTCCTACCAGGTCGTAACTCCATCTCGTGGGGAGTCGCCCTACACTTCGCCTACCGGTACGAGGCTGCCACTCAAGAACTTTTCTTCCCCATCGGTTGTCGGTTCTTCGAGCTATATGGCCGGCCCACTGCCACTTCAACTTACTAATCCGTTGGGCTATGTCGGTTACTCTGGTTCTACTGCAGATATACTCATTTCTAAGTTTATCACGCAGAGAAAAGGAGTTGAATTTTCCTTGAAATTATACAACTTATTTACTTTGTCTGTCTTCTTGATCTAGTGGTTGTAAACGCGGCTGTCCCGGGTTCGAATCCAGGTCAGATCAATAATCAGTTATTGGGTTTTTCTGACAAGAAATTCTCAGTAGCATCTGAAGGGATTAAGTTGGTGGTGTTTTACCCCCACGCCTCGGAAAGCAAGTAAAGCCGCTGGTCTTCTGCCTGATCTGTCGGATTGCCGTCCAATCGGACGTTGGTAGAGAGGGAATAGAGAGTGCACCTGTGCTTGCGAATACACTCGAGCACTGTAATTCAGTCCTACGCGTATGGAATACATTGTTGTAAACCTTTACCTTTTATAACCTACTTCTTTTATGAAGTCAGCAAAACAATAGGTACATAACGATGGTTATAATCGGAAATCTTTGTTAATGGTCATCATCAATAAATCATAAACAATAAATCATATGACAATTTATCGAGCCGAAACAACTTTGTAAAACTTCTCAAACTGATGTAAAAACATAAAGATAAAATTCGGAAGCTTCCTTCTGAATAATTCGAAATCACGAAATCAAATTATCCGAAAATTTATTACGCCTAAAGAATTTATGGATATATAGTTAATGTTATTCATTCTTGTACCAATTTGAGACTTCCATTGTACTATTATCCCACGGACATTAAAGCCTCATTCATGTCTTATTATTATGTCATTTGTACGGTTCGGAGCTTTTTTGTTCCATCGTTAAGCTGTTTTAAAACTAGATAGCTTAATACCGAAGTTTATGAGCATTTGCTTGTCACTATAATTGAATCAGATCTTACTGCTGTCTCAATGCAAACAAATTCAATTTCCATTTTAAATGTTAGCCTTTTTTGATACTTTTTATAGAATTTGAATTGACCAAAAAAGAATATGGGTTAGTAACAAGCACACAGTCCATACATCCATTACAGCCTATATAAGTCCACTGCTGAACACAGGCCTCCCCATAGGGGGAATTTGTTTGTGGAAAAGGTGTTATCAGGAAGATTTTGGTGCCTATTTTCTGTTTCAGATTCCCTCTGTTGCCTCTTATGACCCCCAGGGACGATATGGGGCTAGTGGATTTTCTTACACCGTCCCTACACGGCCAGCACACAATCCACTTGATGGTAATTAGATACTGTAGCTCAAGTACATCTACATCTGTCCCCTGTCCGTATACCTACGAGTAACTTTGGGGACTAAAACGGAATGCCTTCCCAGTAAAAACACTCACGTCAACGTGGTAGAGCCATGCTACACGTGGTAGAGCCATGCTGCAGCTCTATTAGTAGTATAGTTGTAGCACGAATGGGTCGGCTCGACATGGGAAGGACCACGCTCTTACAGAATACCAGCGTAAAATAGCAGCTTAACGCTGCTGTGTTTCGTATGGTGAGTGTAGAGAACCGGAGACCCTTTTTACTGGAAAAGAGGCATTCCATCTTAGTCCTCATAGGTGACAACGCAACTTCATTTTTATTCGCAAACGGGGATAGATGTCTATAGTATAGTAGATGTCTATAGGCCACAGCAACCACTTACTATCAGGTATCCTATGAAAAAAAGACCACACAAAACACAGCAACATTAAGCAACTATTTTACGTTGGTATTCTGTGAGGGTGTGATCCTTCCCCCGTCGAGCCGACCCATTCGTGTAGCAACCATAATATAGCTACAGAATGGCTCTACCACTTATAAACATTAATATATTTTAGATATTTTATTGATTTTTAGCTATTATCAAGCCCACAAATTCTTATATGTGATGAGCCGACGTCTGGTTTGGATAGCTATAACGCCTCCTTGGTAGTTGGTGTATTGAAGAATATTTCTAAGACTGGCAAGATAGTGATATGCTCCGTACACCAGCCTTCCTCTGATCTCTTCAAGGAATTCAACTCGATATCTCTAATGTCAGAGGGCAAGCTGCTATTTCATGGAACACATGATGACTGTCGGATGTTGTTCGAAAGGTTTGTTTACAAAATAAGGTATATAAAGGTTACGTATGATGGCTGAATAAATTGCTCAACATTATTTATTATCAAGGTTTAAACAATTAAGTGAACGTGAGAATCTCAGGGCAGGGGCTCCCCAGTGCCAGCTCCTTCCACTTGACCGCATCCAGCGCAGAGCGGCTCCGATCGTCGACGACCGAGTCCTTTCCGATCGGCTCGATTCATTGGCACTCCGAAGAGATGTTGCATCCCTTTTCATTTTCTTTCGCATTTACCACGGGGAGTGCTCTGAGGAATTGTTCTGATTAATCCCAGCCGCCAAATTTCACGAACGCACATCGCGGCAGTACTTCCGATACCATCCACACCATTTGGATGATTGGCGGTCCACCACTGTGCGATTTAGAAGATGTTTTCTTCCTCGCTCGACTTCCTTGTGAAATCAATTACCATCAGCGATATTTCCGGGCCGATACGACTTAGGGACCTTCAAGAAAAGAGCCTACTCGTTCTTAAAAGGCCGGCAACGCATCTGCAATTCCCCTGGTTCCCCTGGTGTTGCAGTTGTTCATGGGCGGCGGTAGACACTTACCATCAGGTGAACCGCATGCTCGTTTGCCCCCTCTCCTATATAAAAAAAGAAAGTTTATAGTTATCGTTACCGTTACAGCCTAATAAGGTCCACTGCTGAACATAGGCCTCCCCTATAGATTGCCTCATAGTGAGAAGATTTGCCATAGTTGCCCCGCTTGGCAAGCGGATTGGCAACCGCAGCTTTTTTATTTTTAGTCATTATTAGGAAGGCGCTGCTGCCCATCTCCTGATTTGTTTCCCTCCGTCGCCTCTTACAACACCCACGGGATGATATGAGGCAGTGGATATTCTTATACCGTCACTACACGGTACAAAAATATTACCTATATTATAAAAACTGAAAAGCAGAGTATAATTAGCTTTTTTTATGGCATAATTACGACAACTTTTATTATATGAAAGATTAATTGCTTTTTTATTGAAATCAAGATTACATACGAGCAGCAAAAACTGTCGACCTGATGTTAAGTGAATATCTGCCGTAGATACGTAATTATTCTTGACTATGATTCAATCATTATCGAGCATATAATCAAGTGTTGTATACAACATGTAGCAAAAACCCTGTGGTTCATGTTAACTACTTTATCAGAATCAGTATTTATACGTATAGAAATAACTTTATTTTGAAAACTCCAAAAAAATTAAGATATTTTTTCATTTGCAAATTGTATGGTTATTACCACTAAGTGTCACGCGCATCGGGAAAGCGGGATCTTTGACAATCTCTTTACTCCCCGGCCCTTGTATATTTTTATATTATTTATAGAAGATGTAATATAGTCTGTGGCCATCTACTGTACGTGTCTGATGATGAGCTGGACAGCTTAATCAAAGCTACGATTGCTGGAGGTGGTGTCATCTCACACATACACAAATCACTCATTGGTTCTGGAGCACCTGTTTAACTGAAGTAACATCAACAAGATCAACGTTGCATTTGAGCCAAAGATAAAAACTACCATAGACACGTACAGTAGATGGCCACAGACTATATTACAGAAGAAATTGTATATTTTTTATAGAAGAAAGGGTGACAAACGTGCACACAATCCATAATATGTTTGTGAGTGAAATGGATCTCTATTTTTTGTCCCTCACCATAACACAGTAACATTATATTGCTATCTTTCGCATACTGAATAAGGTATTCACGCTAGTGTTTTGTACGAGCATGGTTTTACCTCGGTCATTTGTGCAACAGCCATAATACTGCAGCGTGATCACATATTTGCAGTAAAGTGGCAAATATTATATACTATGCAATTAGGTGATAATAATAATTAATAAATAGTATCAAATAGTTTATATGTCCCTCAGATCGAATTTCGGTTACGGCGGCTGGGCCCCACGGAGACTAGCCATCTGCGTGGGACAGGATTATGATGCCCGAGTGTTTGTGCAAGCACAGGTGCAGTCTCTATTTCCTTACTCTCATATTCCGATGGCACGGTAAACCGACACGACCGGAGAGAGATCAGGTGCAGGACACATGCTTTCCGAGGCACTATCAACTTCCTGTCTCCAGGCTGCTATTGAGAATTTGTAAACAGAAAAAACCAATAACTGATTTTTACTCGACCCGGGATTTGAATCCGGAACCTCAACATCATCAATCTCGTTTACGACCACTAGACATCAAGTAGCGTATTAGAAATACCAATTAAATTCAAGTTACGCTCTTTCTGTACTAGTTTACCTTTACTGATTTTAATGCTACGAGTACAGTAGCCAAATGGATAAGGGTCGTGCATTCGAATTAGATGCGCTGCTGGGGGCCGCGAGTTCAAATCCCGCACGGAACAAGTATTTGTATGGCCTACAAATAATTGTTCCGGGTCTGGATGTTTGTTCTTTTGCAATTTATATTTGTAAACTGCCTCCACGACACAGGAGAAAATCCTAGTGTGGGGGTAACGTTTTTATAAAATAAAAAAAAGGCTACTGTTGTGAACCAAATCAAAACCTAACACAAGAATTTTTAAATTACTTCAATTGTAGAATAGGAACATCAGCAAGTGTTGATATCTTTTTATAGAGAAAAATAGTTCTATTCATAATCCTTTTCCATAACTCTCCAATATTTTAAGTTTTTAAAATATAACATTAATGAAATAATTAATTATATAATGAAACTTCTAAAAACAATTTAAATTAACTTCAAAAACAAAAATATAAAATAATTTTCTACATAATAGCTTTGAAGTTTTTTTTTATATGATAGGGTGACAAACGAGCACACAGTCCACCTGATGGTAAGTGGTTGCTGTGACCCATAGACATCCACATCTATACTCAATAAAGAATCAAAATGCAGATGCGTCGTCACCCGTGAGGACTAAGATGGAATGCCGCTTTTCCAGTAAAGTAGGTCTCTGGTTCTCTACACTCACCATACGAAACACAGCAGCGTTAAGCTGCTATTTTACGCTGGTATTCTGTGAGAGCGTGGTCCTTCCCGGTCGAGCCGACCCATTCGTGCTACAACTATACTAGTAATATAGCTGTAGCATGGCTCTACCACGTGCAAAAGAAAAGTCGGTGCTAAGATATTATGGTGTATCGAAGAATTAAAGCCCCGACTTCAGAAGCTGTAATTGTTTTTGAAGTCGGATTTATTTAAAAAAAAATATATTATTTCTCCCTCTTAAGTGGTTTGAGGAATATTAAAAATTCAAGTAACCACTGAAATTTTAAAATTAAAAAAATGTAATAATAATTAAATTTTAAACAGGTACATTAAAATTTTCATCACCAATTTTTCGACCCTTAGGGATGGAATTTTTTATTTAAATTCATAAGGGACAATACTAGAAGTATATCCTTATTAATAAAAAATAATCACTATAATTAGTTCAGCCCTTTTCGAGAAATCGGTAAACATACATAAAAAAAAATTATGCATTGTTTTAAGAACCTTCTCGTTTTTTGAACATGGTAAAGATATAGAATGTATTGTAATTTAAACTATTTAAAAAAAATACTTAATTTGTTATTTAATAGTTATTAATATCATAAGTCTTTTGTGTTAATAGCTACATTTTATGGTATTATTGACACAGAAAATTATTTTCAGTGTAGGCATTTTGAATTCGTTGAGTACAACACTGTAACCGCAAAAGGTTAACTGAGTACAAAGCTCAAGAAAGTGGTTAAACTTCTTTCTAACATCGATTCTGTTTTATAACTGTCACTGGTGTAAATTACATATAAATTATACGATCCAACTTCGTTTAACTTAGTTAATTTTGAGCTTATGATTCACAAGGAATAGGCATTTAAATGGCTAGTCGTCTCAGTTATTCCTAGATGTTATTATTGCTATTATGTGGAACTAAATTATCAATATGTACATGACGACTTTAAAGGTGTAAGACATACGTAGATTCATAATTTTTTTTATGTAAACAGGTCACCGCTGTGAACATAGCTGATGGTAAGTGGTTGCTGGGTCCCATAGACATCTACATCTATCCTCTATTAAAAATCAAAATGCAGATGCGTTATCACCCGTAAGGACTAAGATGGAATGCCTCATTTCCTGTAAAAAGGGGTCTCCGGTTCTCTACACTCACCATACGAAACACAGCAGCGTAAAGCTGCTATTTTACGTGTGTATTCTGTAAGAGCGTGGTCCTTCCCCGGACGAGCTGACCCATTCATGCTACAACTATACTACTAATATAGCTGCACCATGGCTCTACCACGTATAAAACAACTACAATTGAATTAGAACAGAACAGCTGAATAAGAATCATAATTAAGAAATTCTGAAATTATTATATGATAAATAAAACGAAATTCTTTATTTTCGATGACAAATCAAAACCCATAAATGCTTCCAAAACAAAAAAAAACAGTTAATAGGAATATAAAAATGTTTTATTTGGTTTTCTGGAAAACGGTTTTCCTGTCATCAAATTCTTAGTAGCGGCCAGAAAGTTGGCCGTGTTTTACCCCGGTGCTCTGAAAAGCACTTAAAGCCGTTGATCCTGCACTTGATCTTCCTGCGGTCGTGTCGGATTGCCGTCCTTTTGACTGGACTGGACTGGACATTGGCCGCCGTGACCGGATTTCGGTCTGGAAGAAATTATTGCCACGATTTTACGTTTTTTCTGTTAAAGTCACCCTTCGATTTCGTTAACTTTAATTTGTACATTTTACCATTTTTATTGGTTGACCGTGTAGTGACGGTGCAAGAATATCCCCTACTATTTATCGACTTGTGGGTGAAAGGTGGGAAAGGGAAACCAACCAGGAGATGGGCAGCAGCGTCTTCCTAATAATAACAACTAAGCAATGAAAAACTGCGGTTACCAACGCGCCTGCCAACAGTGGCAACTATGGCAAATATGTTGAGCAGTGTTTTTTTGATAGACATGAACGGTATTTATTTTTTAGTAAATAATGTTAAAATAACTAACTACATACATTTTCAGCGTCAACCTACGTTGCCCCACGAACTACAACACCGCCGAGTTCTACATCAAGGCCGTATCCTCTAACCCGACTATAAAAGAAAACTATGTTGATAGAATCTTGGAAAATTACCGAAACCGCGTCCATACGAGCGACGAAACATGTTGCGAGACTTCTTCGGCGGCGACGTCACACTTCCAAGTGTAAGTAGTCTTATCAGTGGAACTTCGAACTTTAAAGTACACGCTCACTCTGTTTTGACCCACATGTTTTAGCTTTAGCGGAATCGGATTTTGACAAAACAACATTTCTGTTAATCCATTGATAGGGATGTACCCAGCTCTTCTGTTCCGGCATGTCGTAAAATAATTTCATTATCTCTTAATTAATTAATATTAACAATATAATTGTGTTAGCCTCCCCATATAGTGACTCGTAGAGGGGATATTTGCCATAGTTGCCACGTTTAGTAGGCAGATTGACCTGACTTCTAAAATAAATTATGGCAAATAAAACACAACTTCACTTTTTTGTTAATATTATTATTATTATTAGGAAGATAGGAAAATGCTGCTGCCCATTTCCTTTTTTTTCCTTTTTTTTTTTCCATCTTACAACAACGGGAAGATATGGGGTAGTGGGTATTCTTACGCCGTCACGCGACGGCTAAAAAAGCGCCTGTTACCAAATTAAGAAACGACTGATGTTAATCAATATGTAAATTTTGCTGTTTCAATGCAATCTCATAAATTACGAAAAAATATAAGTTGTAATTAAGCACTTACACAGGGTTATAAGCCGTCACTACTGAAATTTATGCAGTATGCGAGCAAACAGAGTTCGAATCCCAAGGGCACCGATCAAATCGTTAGTTGTAACTTTAAATGCTTAAATACCAGGTGCACAGTGTTGAAGGAAAACATGGAAAGGAAACGAACTCTGCGGGTCTAAGGAATTAAAATATTTCGTGAACGTGAAATCTTGTATACATGCGACGCACTCTTTCCTGTCTCTAAAAATGACCACAGGGTCGTTTTACTTGTGTTAAATTTTACAGTAAGCAAGCAACCAGAGTTCAAACACCACCTAAATTGTTACTTGCAATTCAAACCTAGAAGCGGGATATTATATTAAAAAAAATTATTAAGTCTTTCGACTCGCGAAGCGATATGGTAAGCTCTTGTTTGGGTTTGGTTTCCTAACTACGATATCGTTATTGTTTTTCTATTTCATTAGTCCTTAAAAGTACAATGCTGGACATGGACCTCTTCCTTTGTGGGGAGAATATGCTTTAATTTACACGCTTTGCAGGCGCTTGTTATTCCAGATGTCTCTGCTTCTCATCGCTGATCGGGGTATTTTACGCCTGGTGTAGAGATAGTTATATCTGCCATACTGCAACGTTGGTATAGTGCTTGTAAACGTGACTACTGATCCCATTAGGACCTGGATTTGATTCCCGGTTCAGGACAAAAAATGAGTTATTCAGATTTTCTGGCAAGAAATTCTCAGTATCTGTCTGGAGTCAGGAAGTTGGCGGATTCTCACACCCGTGCCTCGGAAAGCACGTAAAGCCGTTGGTCTTGCGCCTATACCCGAACAATGAGAGTGAGGGAATAGAGAGTGCACCTGTGTTTGCGCATACATTTGGGCACTATAATCCTGACCTGTGCCCATGGTTAGTCTCCGTTGAGGCATTCCGCCGTGACTGAAATTCGGTTTGAAGGACATTACTAACCATCTTTTTTATTATTTATTTTATTAACATTCTTTACTGGAAATGAGGCATTCCATCTTAGTCCTCACGGGTGACAACGCATCTACATTTTGATTTGTAATAGAGGATAGATGTGGATGTCTATGGGCCGCAGCAGCCACTTGCCATCGGGTGGACTGTGTGCTCGTTTGTCACCCTTATCATATAAAAAAAAATCTATCAAAAAATCTTTTTGGCATTATAGGCGCATAGTCGCCTCTTACGAAATCCACGAGATGAAATGGGATGATGAATTCTCTTATCTCGCCGCCACACGGTACGATACCTACTTAGTTATTAAATAACTGCCAATAGCATATGTAATAACTTTATCGATGCAATCTGAATGTAATCTAAGTTTCCTCATGGTACATCACTATACTATAATTGGCCGCATCGTTTAAAAATTATAAATTCACATTGAATGCGTCACGTTTCATCGCGATGCGGCACATGTTGCGCAACATTTCGAAAATAGTGAATAAAAAAAATAAAAAGTTTTTGGTTTATTAGTACGAAGGTCGAGGTATTTGCTTTATATACTTAGTCATACATACATATTGTATATGTAATATAAGTTATTTATTTTAGTAAAATACTCAATGTTGCACAATTATTATCTATAAGATTGTAAACTTAGGCCAGGTCATCGAGTATTTATTTACGGTTTTTTTATAGTGGCTAGCTAGTGTGGGCTGTTAACTACCTGAATAATCTGTTTTTATTATTTATTTTATTTATTATTTTATATTTTTTTTTTATTTTTATTTTATTTAATAATCATTAAAAATCGAATGCTTTAAAACTATCTCACGATGAGACAGAATCCCGCGTGCGATAAGGCGATAGTTTTTGATTATGTCTATTTTTTTTAAATATTTTGTTCGCAAAAGTGATCGGATTGAGTCTTCTCGTGTGACGTACTAAACACCTATGTGTCCGATGGCTGTTTATTTTTGTATTATTCTTGCTAAAGATAAATAACAATTCTCAATCCAAAAGCTTGTACCTACACCAGAAAGGGTAAATGTAATGGGATGGTACTATAGTAATTGTTACCAATTTTTTGGACCATATTTTAACAAATAAACAATTTTTCGTTAGGAAGAAAAGGAGTAAGAAGATCTGGACACAATTTCATTATGTCGAATTAAAAAAAAATCCTTAAGGTGAAAGCGCCAGGGTGGGCCGCGAAATTCAAATTCTCTTACGTTTTTTTGGAATTTGCAGGTCAGGGTCAGGTTTAACAAAATATGATTCGCAACCGTAACGAGATGTGTTTAAAGAATTATTATCATTATAATCATCAATTCAACCCTCTCAGTTCGTAGAATTCTATTGTATGACTATTTCCATCTGTCCGTCTGTCTGTTAAGGGGCTGTATCTCATGATCCGTAACAGGTAAACATTTGAAATTTTCACAGAATGTGTATTTCTGTTGCCGCATAATACATAATAAATATAAAAATAAAATAAAAATTAAAGGGGGCTCCCCTACTAGGAAAGTGTTTTTTGCATACATAGTATAAAATCTTGTACGATGGTACGGAACCCTTCATGCGTAAGGCCACCTCGCACTTGGCCAGTTTTTGTACCCTTGTGAGTAGATTAAGAAATATCACAACCTCAATGTGGCCTTAATAGAAAAAAGTTACATTAAAAACTTCATCGCTTATTTTGCTACCGGGTGTAATTTTTCTTCAAGTTTTATGTGGCATCTCTCCTGAAGTATAATTTATTTAATTAAAAATAATCAAAATCAGTTCCCGATTGGTGTAAATATCACGTAACGTACATACAAGACTAAAAATAAAATAAAACATACACTCAAATAGTAAGGTTTCTGCTTTCATTAAAATTATTTAAGAAAAAATGTTATATAATATTATTTCGTTCGTCGAAATATAACATTAGCCTACGCTTAAAGTAAACTTCAGATCTTAAGTTTACCTTTTACTTTACACTTACTACATAAGCCGTAACATATAATATTGTTACGACAGCCAATTGCATGTTACATCATAATATACTTGCTGCGTGTGTGGATAATACATCCAATTCCCATCCTAATCGGCATATTTACTCACTCTGCACGTAACAATAAATCCAACGGCTAAGATTAGGGAGGACTTTCTAAATAATCGTATTATTAGAGAATTCCAGAATTTATGCAATGTCGCATGACATTCGCTATGTAGAACATTATACAGTAATAACATCCCATCTTCCCATCTTCGCCTTCTTACCTTAAAAGTAAATTTCATTATCTCTCCTCGTCTCATGATAGGGTCCTATGTTCTTCTTTTAATAACAAAATCTGTATTCCTGTTCACTTCACCGAGTTCTATGGTAACTCCTTCACAGTTCAGGCAACAGGCCTTTGGAACTCCTTGCCCGATGACACCAGAAAAGCACCCAATAAGTACGCTTTTAAAAAGTTGATCCGTAATCATCTATTGAAGACAACGCATTTTACATGATTCATCCTATATATATATATATATATATATATATATATATATATATATATATATATATATATATATATATATATAGTGTATTTATTAGTAATATTATATAGATATATTGTTATTTAGAGTTATTTTATTCTATATTGCCACACCTACGTCAAATTCTCATCACTCCATGGGTTGTCTGGTAGAGAATGCCTCAAGGCATTAAATCCGCCCTTTTGTTTTAAGGAATGCAATAAAGAATAAATAAATAAAACATGTATTTTTGTAGATGCAAAAAAATCTGGGCGAGACAAGTTCAAATACTGCTGTGGAGGATTTCGATACGGCTGAGAAGAAACATAACATTTCTTGTAATGTCACTACTTCTTTCAACGGTACGTAAATTAACTGTCCCTCGTACGCCTACTTTCTATATCTAAAAAACGTTCCTTTTTCACATACGACCTGTTCCCCAATACACTCAATAGAAAGTGCAAGAAAAATCATTTGTAAAAAGAATAATAACTTATATGTGTGTGTAACCTAGGTAATGACCCTTGTACTCCTGGCATTGCTTTCTATCTGTTTCATTTTTCAAGCTTCAGCTATTCCGGAGATGAGACCTGATAGACAGACAGACAAAAACTTTAAGAATGGGTAATTATGTGTTAATAGCATACAAATAACCCTTCACCTCAATAAAAGGAAGTTATTTTATCTAAAAATGTCTATGTATGTGTCTGTAAATGGATGTCTGTAATATCTTACAGACATCAATTTACAGACAGACATTTCAATTTTATTTAATATGATTAGATTTGCCTTAATTGACGTTGGGCAGGCCCATGGACGATCGCAGAACCAGAAGTTTCGAACCTTTACCGCTACTCCCCATACCGATCTTTTTTTTTTTTTTTTTTTTATAGGATAAGGGTGACAAACGAGCACACAGTCCACCTGATGGTAAGTGGTTGCTGCGGCCCATAGACATTTACATCTATCCTCTATTACAAATCAAAATGTAGATACGTTGTCACCCGTGAGGACTAAGATGGAATGCCTCATTTCCAGTAAAAAGGGTCTCCGGCCACCTGCACGCACCAAGCGAAACGCAGAGGTAAACCTCTACTTCACGCTGGTTTTCTGTGAGGTCATGGTACCACCCCGGTTCGAGCCGGCCCATCCGTGTGACAGCAAAAGCTGCCGCGTGGCTCTACCACTGTTAAAATCTATCTATCGATCTAGGAACATTCCGCCTAAATACTACTGAAGATCGTTCCAGCATATCCGATAATCGGTTCTTACGATTCCCATAGGTCGAAATGGCATGATTCATTCTTTAACGTCACCAACATACGGCTTGATCGCTTAAAGTTGTTTAATTTTAATTATTCGTAAGTTGCCGAACGAATAGATTAATTTAAATGCTCATCGTTAATAATAAATCTGATCGTAATGGAGATCAAAAAGTGCAATAAATATAGGAATAAGGCATTAAAGATAATGCTTACCTTATCTTAAACAAACATTTGATCCTATATTGTAAGTGAGTCATTCTTGTATATAATTTTTTTATAGGATAGGGGGCAAACGAGAATGCGGCTCACCTGATGGTAAGTGACTACCGCCACCCATGAACAACTGCAACACCAGGGAAACCAGGGGAATTACAGACGCGTTGCCGGCCTTTTAAAAAGGAGTAAGCTCTTTTCTTGAAGGTCCCTAAGTCTTATCGGTCCGGAAAAATCGCTGATGGTAATCGATTCCACAAGGAAGTTATGCGAGGAAGAAAACATTTTCTAAATCGCACAGTGGTGGACCGCCAATCATCCAGATGGTGTAGATGGTATCGGGAGTTCTGCCGCAATGTGCGTTCGTGAAATTTGGCAGCTGGGATTAATCCGAACAATTCCTCACAGCACTCCCCGTGGTAAATGCGAAAGAAAATGCAAAGGGATGCAACATCTCTTCGCAGTGCCAATGAATAGAGCCGATCGGAAAGGACTCGGTAGTCGATGATTCGAGCCGCTTTGCGCTGGATGCAGTCAAGTGGAAGGAGCTGGCACTGGAGAGCCCCTGCTGTTCCGGTACTCGGCGAAGTTTTCCCGAGAAATGTTGGCACGGCCGGTGTAAAGAGCATCACCAGTGCTGTCATCCGCATAGCAATGAATGTTACCAGTTAGCAACATATCATTTATATGCAGAAGAAACAGCGTTGGTGATAGCACACAGCCTTGTGGAACACCAGCGTTAATTGGCTTGTAGTCAGAGCATGCACCGTCTACGACGACCTTGATGCTCCGATCTGCAAGGAAGCTGGTGATCCAATTGCACAATTTCTCGGGAAGCCCATAGGAAGGGAGCTTCGAAAGAAGCGCTTTGTGCCAAACCCGATCGAAGGCCTTCGCAATGTCCAAACTAACGGCCAACGCCTCCCCTTGGACTCTACTGCCTCCGCCCATCTATGAGTAAGGTAGACCAGAAGAACTAGTTTTTCGTCAATTCTGCCTATGTGCTCTGAATTTTGGACTGTAATGCTACTTCTACCTCTCGTTGCAGTATATAGGGTATGCTCTCATCCTCACTATCGTTTAGTACTATTGATTCGCCAGGTTCTTCTTGTGTGTTCTTATATAATTTTTTATAGTATGATGTAGCAATATCTTTTATGTCTGATCTTCTATTTTATTCTATTCCTTTCTCATTTCTAGCTTTTGTAACCCATTTTTGATTCTGACAGTTCTTTATATGCTTTTTATGTTTCTATTGTTCTAATGATTTGCTCTTCTATTTTTGTCTTCTGTTTTGCTTTCTAAGAAGAACCGAACTAAGAAGAGCCGAGAGGGGCATCGATGGAAACCTGATATCCGTCTGGATGAGAGGTCAGCAGAAGGTTCCAACAAGGAAGGTGTATGATCCTCCACATCTGGAATCCGCGTAGGCGAAGTAACCAGTTGTGTCAGACCATGTGCCAAGGCAAAGTCATAAACAGATCTCCCCGCAATGATCTGTTAAACGTGAACCGAGCCATTCGGCGTGGTGGGCGTTAAAATCGCCAAGGATCACGATCTCTGCGGATGGGACCTGTTGTAGCAAGGAATCTGTAGCCATTTGGACGTGGTCGATGAGTCGGTCTGTTTCGGCATTACCGTGGGGCCTATAGAGGCACCCGTAGACGCGCGGATGGTCGTCGCTGTCTACGCGTAGCCAAAGGATGGACAGGGCCGAACCTTTAAGACTGCCGAGGCGTCGAGAACAGATGTCCTCTCTGACATACACGCAAACTCCACCCGAGGCACAAAAGAGTGCTCCAATTTGTACCCCGGGTAGGAGAGATACGAAGTATCAGCCGGAGAGGACACCTGCGTCTCGGTCAGAAAGAGCAAGGCCGGCTTCGCCGTCTCGAGATGGTAGTGGACGGCGTTTAGGTCGAGTATATATGTGTATATGTGTGTGAATATATATGTGTGTAATATTATTTTATAGGATAAGGGTGACAAACGAGCAGACAGTCCACCTGATGGTAAGTGGTTGCTGCGGCCCATAGACATCTACAACTATCCTCGTATGCGAATCAAAATGCAGATGCGTTTTCACCCGTGAGGACTAAGATGGAATGCCTCATTTCCAGTAAAAAGGCCCTCCGGCCACCTGCACTCACCAAACGAAACGCAGAAGTAAACCTCTTCTTCACGCTGGTATTCTGTGAGGTCGTGGTACCACCCTGGTTCGAACCGGCCCATCCGTGCGACAGCAAAAGCTGCGTGGCTCTACCACTGTTTAAAATTATTATTGTATGTAATATAGGATTTTTTTAAAATACCCTATATTATAAGTGAGTCATTCTTGTATATAATATGTGTGTATATATATTTGTGAGCCACGCTACAGCTGTATTACGGTTGCAGCACGAATAGGTCGGGGAAAGACTGCACCCTTACAGAATACCAGTATAAAATAGCAGCTAAATGTTGTTCTGTTTCATATGGTGAGTGTAGAGAACCGGAGACATTTGAATTTAATACGAGGGTGACACTGAAAGTTTTTAGAATTGGCCACTTGTAAGCAATGTAATAAAAAAAAATAAGTTCAAATTTTGAAAATTAATTTGTCATTTGTTTACGACTTGGTAGGCTCAGAAGGGCTAGAACCCAGAGCCGTAAAGCCAGTTTAAAAAAAATTACGACTTGGCGGCAAATTGAAAATTGTCTGTGTCACGTCAGCATGAATTTAACGAGAGAAAATGTTCGTACAATGATTTTTTATGACTTTCGATTTCATTTAAGTCAACAAGAAAGTTATGATAGACTTTGAGTGGCCTTTCACGATGAAGGCCCATCTCGTGCTACTGTTTACAACTGGTTTAATGAGTTTAAACGTGGTCGCATTAATCTCACCGATGATTTGCGTGAATGAAGGCCTTCTACAGCGACGACTGAAGATAACATCAGTGTTGTGCGGCGTATGATAGACACTGACAAAAGAATGACTTATCAGCAGATTCGGACAAGCTTAGGCATCGGTATGAGTCAAGTGCACAGAATCCTCCATGAACATTTAGCGGTCAGGAAGCTTTGTGCCCGGTGGATAACTCATAATTTGACAGAGGCCTAAAAACTCCGTCGTGTTCATTGGTGTCGTGAAATGGTTCAAAAATTTAACGAAGGTGACTCAAATGCTGTGATATACTTCGGGGTAACGAAAGCTGGATTTATTATGATCCTGAAACTAAGAGACAGTCTGCTCTCTGGGTGTTTCCTTTCGAGATGTTGTCAACTAAAGTGAAGAGATGTCGAAGTGTGGGAAATAAGATGGTGGCCCCGTTCTTTGGAAGGACAAGTCATTACGCAAAAATTGTTTTAGAGGATAGAAATACAGTTACTGAAGACTGGTACACTAAGAATTGTTTGCTACTTGTCTTGGAAAAAGTTCGAGAGAAACGACCTCGCAGTAGAATCCTCCTTCACCACGACAACGCCTCGTCGCACACCGCCAAGTAAATAATCGACTACTTCGCGACGTCAGACGTGGAATTACTGGATCACCCGCCCTATAGCCCCGACCTCGCACCTAGCGATTTTTATTTATTTCCAAAAATAAAAGAAAAACTTCGAGGAAAACGTTTTGTGGACGCCGAGGAAGCAGTGGCTGCGTTTCAAAATGCCGTCGAAGAGACAAAGACAGAGTGGGCAAAGTGCTATTCTCAGTGGTTCCATCGGATGCAGCGATATATTGATGTAAATGGACACTATTTTGAAAATATATAATAAAACCAACTTACTAGTTTGTTCAGTATTTTCTAAGAACTTTCAGTGTCACCCTCGTAATAATTCAAATAGAATTTTCCGCCACATCACTATTGCACTAGGTGTTAGTATTCCTTTTCTGCCTTGGAGTCTGTCTGAGAAGGCAGTAACCTCTTACCTATGTCTGCTGCCAAGCGACAGTACCTGCAACGCTATGTTCCAGTCTAAAGCTTATAAAGAACTAGTATAGTTATAGTCTGTGAAGCATTCCGTTGTAGTTCTCAGTGACAAAGTATGTAGTAAACACGCGCTGTAAGTTCGTTGGTCATAAGATAATAAGAGAAGTTCTTTCTTGTATTCTGTGTTTTGTCAATTCAGTTTTTTTTAAACTTAAAATACCTCTTTTCAGGTAATTGGTGCGGCAGTGATAGGTACTTGCTTTGCAGGCAGTACCGGAACAACTCAGCGAGGAGTACAGAACTTAAGAGGTTTCTTGTGGCTGATTTGCAGTGAGGTGTCGTTCAGTTCGTCCTATTCTGCGTTGTATGCGTTTGAAAATGAACTGTCCTTGTTTAAAAGAGAAGCTGGAATGTACGGCGTGTCTGCTTATTTCGTCGCGAAGTTTCTAAGTGAGGTTAGTTTCATGAATCGTGATCAGTAATCGATTGCTGAAAACAGAATTTGAAAATTCGGAACCGTTCTCGAGATAATCGTGGGACAGACGGACAGACGGACGGACAGACGGACAGACGGACAGACATCGTGAAATCAATAAGTGACTTCGCAAGCTTCGCCACTTAATAAGGGTGACAAACGAGCACACAGTCCACCTGATGGTAAGTGGATGGTGTAGCCCATAGACATCTAAATTTATTCTCAATTAAGAATCAAAATGCAGATGCGTTGTCACCCCTGAGGACTGAGATGGAATGCCTAGTTTCCAGTAAAAAGGGTCTCCGGTTCTCTGCAGTCACCATACCAAAAAAAACACAGCAGCATTAAGCTGCTATTTTACGCTGGTATCCTGTGAGAGCGTGGTCCCACCCCGGGCGAGCCGACCTATTCGTGCTGCAACCATAATATAGGTGCAAGGTTCTGCCACGTAAAACTTACAGTTTATCGAAAATCCACTGCTGAACATAGGCCTCTCCCATAGATTAACTCATTGGATATTAGTCATATTGCTGAAATCCTGTTCTGTTTTCCTATGTCACTTACGACTTATACTTATCTTACACTGCTAATACTCTGCCGCCATTTGTGTTTATTGTTCAACCATTATTTATTGCTCAACTTTGACTATCACAAAAGTCACCGGCCCATAGACAATAGTTTGTATTCCAGGTAAATACAAAAAAGTCAACATTTGTGTATAATAATAGATTGGTTTCCGAATAGCTGAACATGGACAATGTTGTGAATTGATTGGTATCAATAAATATAATTAAAATGAGGCTTTCCTATAGCACAGTTTAAGAAGAACATACAGTCAGGCATCGCGTTTGATGTTGTCGGAAAAGCCGACATAAACAATAAATTGCTAGGGTTGTCTATTGTGAACCATTTTAATTTATTTGCGTAACCGGACAACCCTAGCAGACAGCTCCCGAGCGACTTACGGCCGTTCGGGAGCGCTTCACCCGCGTGTCGTCCCGCGCCGCACCGCACGATTGCCCCGCCTAGATGACCGACTGTTAGTAGTAGTTAGACTTTGCCTATCAATCACATCTCAATATCGGCACTGGTTTAATACTATTAATACTAGATATGAGATAAACCATCTGAATTGACACATTACCTACGTACATTATCTACGTGGTAGAGCCACGCTGCAGCTATATTAGTAGTATAGTTGTAGCACGAATGGGTCGGCACGACCGGGGAAGGACCACGCTCTCACAGAATACCAGCGTGAAATAGCAGCTTAATGCTGCTGTGTTTCGTATGGTGAGTGTAGAGAACTGGAGACCCTTTATACTGGAAAAGAGGCATTCCATATTAGTCCTCACGGGTGACAACGCATATGTATTTTCATTCGCAAACGAGGATAAATGTAGATGTCTATGGGCCACAGCAACCACTTACCATCAGGTGGACTATGCTCGTTTGTCACCCAATCCTATAAAAAATGTCGCAAAACAACCAGTTAAAATAGAAATCACTTAATTTGAGAAATAATCCGTCCAATACAAATTCAAAGAAAAAGTTGTATACGGTCAATATCTATAAAATTTATGACAGTCATTTACACTAAAATAAAAATAATTAATGCTAGAAACTAACATGGTAAAAGGACAGTCTGCTTTTACTCATGACCGGTTTCTATAATTCGGGTAAGCGATTCAACGACCTACCTGATAAAAAGGGATCGCCGAAAAAAAAATCTATGTATTCGTAGATAAAAAACATCGTGTGTCCTAACATAAAAACTTAAACTGGGATTATTTATTAATTTAAATTAAGTATATTTAATTTTTTATGGGGAAATAAATAAATAAAACAAAAACTATGCCTGTCTTAAAGTATTTGTTATATTAGTATCGTATCTGACGGATTTGCGTTATAAATCAAAAGTTCAAAATTCATCAAAGTTCATTGTTTTTTTTATAGAAGAGGGGGCAAACGAGCATGCAGCTCACCTAATGGTAAGTGACTACCGCCGCCCATGAACAACCGCAACACCAGGGGAATTACAGGTTCGTTGCCGGTCTTTTAGAAAGGTGTAAGCTCTGAAGGTCCGTAAGTCGTGTCGGTCCGGAAAAATCGCTGATGGTAAACAATTCCACAGAGAAGTTGAATGTAATATATTGTTAAGTTTATTTGTAAGTTTAATAACAATTTGAATGAAATTTTGCATTTTTTTTAATGAATATGAAGTGACTTATGAACTTCCAGTCCACCAAATGGTAAGTGGCTGCTGCAGTATGGACACCTGCAGCCAGCTACAAACAAAATACTTTACAGATGCGTTGTCACCTCTGCGGACTAAGATGGATTTCCTCACAGCCTGTAATTCTGCTGGCTCTCCCCTTTAGTGAATCTCTACCCTTTCGATCGGAACACGGCAGTTCAAGCACTGTTATTTGGCGGCAGAAATAGTTCAGAGAGTGATAACTTACCCAGGTGAACTCCTTGGGTGAAAATGAGTTCTACCACCAAAAATTAGGTATATTTACATTATGTTTAACTTATATTTATTCATTTTATTTTATTCTTTATTGCACCAAATATTTGTACAAAACGCGAGCTTAATGCTATATGGCATTCTCTACCAGCTAACCTTGGGTAGAACAGAGTGAGTTTGGGTAGTTAACTTGTTACGATCAAATTCAATTCAAATATATGCAAAACATACATACAATATACACACATATAGTTATATCTCATTATACATATACATCTCAATAAGTGTATATATAAATAACTATAAACATATAAAGTAATTAGACTCAACTACTAGCTTTTAAAGTTTATCTAGATAGGTATTAAATATAGTTTACTCTGAGAGAAAAATTGATCTTCTCAGGGATGAACAAAATAAATATTTTATTTTCTAACGCCGAGCAAAGCTTGGTTGCCTAGGTACTATCTAATATTGCTTAAAATTTCTTTAGTAGTTGGTAAATTCTATGACTTTGCAGTGTGGTGGCGTCGTATAAAAATCGACCACCCTATTTCCTCGGTGTGTCAAAAAACGCGACTTCTTTAAGGATTGCTACAAATTACTATATTAACATTTGGTATATTATGCCGTAAAATAACCATACTTTTGACGACAAGCGGCTTGCGAGTCATTTGGTAATCTGATTGCCAACATGCCTGCATGCATAATTTTGACAAACCTTTCCTACAACGAAAGAAACTCATTTCCGGCAGAATCGTCCATTAATAATTTATAACAAGGACAAAAGGGATTCAGTTCAGCGTCAATAATTTTTTATTGATATCTTCGTCAATTGTAGGTAAAATTAGGCAATTCGACACGCAAATGTTCAAAACCTCGGCACAAGCCGGTACGGTTAATATGGTTTATTGTACTTATGCTGTTTTATATACGGTAATAAAATACTTTATATATGTTAACATGGAAAAAATTAAAGCTGTTATTTAAAGTTAGTATCAGCTACTAGTACCCTCCAGTTTTATTATTCTTGTAAATGAGACGAAGCTTAAACTAAATTAAGCAAATAAATGTTGTTCCTTACTTGTTTTAAATTTATATTTTAATTCATCCTCTTCACAATTATAATTCATCCTTTCCTTTATTAATAACTCAACTTTTTTTATCTAATATGCTAAAAATAATAATTGTTTGTTTGTTTATCTTCTATGGTTCATAAGGCATCCAAACAATTACGATAAAACTTTAGTGAGCTGTAGCGTTCGCGCCCGAGTAGATTACTAACAAAAAAATAATACTTCGTTTTTTCGTCTTTTTATGCCAATGGCTCACAATTGTAATAATAGCACATGTTATTTAAAAGATTCAAGTATTCGTGATGATATAGATTAGCAATTGATTCCTCTTTATACTCACTGTCAGCAAAATACATACAACCATTACCTCCTTTGGTACGAGTGAGCGGAAGTCACCAGCTGCTTGTTCTATTTCCGATGATCGTGAATATAGTAAAGTATTTGTTTGTATCTTAATAATATTGATAAAGATTGTTATTTTAAAATTGCTTCACACAAATATGAGCAGCATAAATTGTAATACATTCAAGTCTGGCAACTTTACCAATGGAAGGTAACTTTGCGATGATGGGTGTACTGAAATGACGGTTAACACGGAAAACGTAACGTTTTTCGAGATATGCCTTTTTTTGCATGAAAATACAATAACTAATTGACAGCATTGCTTTCATTATGTCAACATGAGACTTAATTTTGGCATTTTTATTTTAACGCGGAATTGTGCTGGCGAAATAACCTATTTGTTCGGTGTTCCAGAACTTTTGTTTTGTTTTGTTTGATATACTGAATGTAGGTATCTATCTTTGTATTATCGTAAAATTAATGGTTATCAAATGTATTAAGTATATCGTTTTTAACGTGTTGGTCTTAATATTTATCTATAAAACTAACTAAGCAAAGTTACCATCTAGTGATGCAACGATGTGACGGTTACTTTGCCATGTTTTGCTGCAACCAAGGGTTGCCACTTTCAACCTATTGTTTTTTTTATAGGATAGGGTGACAAACGAACACACAGTCCACCTGATGGTAAGTGGTTGCTGTAGCCCATACATCTTACATCTACCCTCGATTGCGAATCAAAATGCAGATGCGTTGTCACCCGTGAGGACTAAGATGGAATGCCTCTTTTCCAGTAAAAAGGCTATCCGGTTCTCTACACTCACCATACGAAACACAGCAGCGTTAAGCTGCTATTTTACGCTGGTATTCTGTGAGAGCGTGGTCCTTCCCCGGTCGAGCCTACCCATTCGTGCTAATACTATACTACTAACATAGATGCAGCATGGCTCTACCACGTAAAATCTATCCGGGCTAATCTCTTCAGTGGCTGAACCTATAGTAATAAAACTTTACGAACTAGAGAGCGTTGCCTGGAGGCAGCTAGGCTTTATTTTAAAGAAAAAACTTGAAGATTTTTTATTGACAAAACGAAAACATGATAAAATAAATTATAGTCTTTGAATATCTTAAATCTAAATACTCCGTGGCGCAGTGGCTTAACAATGAATTCCTGCGCTGTGGGCCGCGTGTTCGAATCCCGCACGGAACAAGTATTTGTATGGCCTACAAATAATGGTTCCGGGTCTGGATGTTTGTCCTTGTGCAATGTGTGTTTGTAAACTGCCTCCACGATACAGGAGAAAATCTTAGTGTGTAACGTTTAAAAAAAATTAAAAAAAATCACACCACATTAATAGCTCCCATCTCGCTAATATATAATAAGCGCCTTGTTTTTTTTTTCAACTAATCGTAAAGGTCTGTAAAGGGAATAAGCGTTTACAATTAACTATAATATGCGAATAAAAAGCAAATATTATTTATTTATAATGTATTATCATTTGTATTCTATTTACAAATATCGCAACAGAACAGGCCACCCTTGAATGGATGGTTGATTAATAAGCATGGAATGAAAATTTCTGATAATTCATTATGACAATTAATTTACATAGATAGTGTAAAGCTGTAAAACATTCAAGCTTCTAGTTTAAGAGCCAGTGAGCGGCACACTTGCGGTATTTCAATAAGCTTCACGTATTTTTCTCCTATACCTGAGGTACAATAGGGACTCTTTAGTTTGACCGGCGGTCGATATAGAGACGCTCAAGTGTTAAAGGTGTAAAAAAATGACCAAAAAACGTGATAGTAATAAGTCTGCCGCTTTGACATCTTGAAATAAAAGTTATCGAAAAATAACATTGACAGACACCTATGGCGGTCGCAAGGTCATGGCTGACTGGTTGAACATTTTTTTCTTAGGCTACCCGCACACACGCAATAATATTGTCAATGCAAGATTGTCAAAAATCTTCATCAATATATGGTCACACTACGCAATATTATTGGCAATTTTTCATGGTACAATCTGATTTAGTCGCTTTGCAGCTAGATTCATGTGTGCACGTTTAATATAATGGATAGAAAGAAAAAAGGCGTTACATTTCGTATTGCTTTAATTTTACTAATTAAGAAAGGGCAATCAAGAAAGAAACCATGGATAAATCTCTTTTTTTCATTCAATTTTTTTCTATACGTCTTCTCTCGTACTATTTGGTTTGATTTTTTTTTATAAATATCGAGCAACTTATCAACCGCATTATTTTTCCTAACTTTATCGCGAGATGCTTCGCAGGGTGTATTTCATAATTCTGGATAAGTTTCCCATGTTTTAATAAATACTTACAAATATTGCTTTTCCGTGAGAGTACTATAATCAACAGAATCAACACTGTTTTCACTGTTTTCGTCCTCCATTTTGAACAAAAACGAACGTCCGCCTGCCTTGAAATCTTTTCCTGAACTAAAATATTGCCGCGCGCCCGCAAACGACAATACTATTGACAATACCCCTGCCTCCCCCCAATATTGACGTGACAAAATAAGAATTTCTGGATATCAACAATAATATTGAACAATTTTACTAACTAAGAAAGGGCTATCAAAAAATTAAAAGTTGAAAAATATTGTGTATGCAATAATATTGTCAATAAAGTACGTATTGTCAATAATATTATGTGTGTGCGGCCTGTATTGCGATATTGTTCAATATTATTGTTGATATCCAGAAACTCTCATTTTGTCACGTCAATATCGGGGGGAGGCAGGTATTGTCAATAATATTGTCGTTTGCGGTCGCTCGGTAATATTTTCGTTGAGGAAAAGATTTCAAGGCAGGTGGACGTTCGTTTTTGTTCAAAATGGAGGACGAAAACAGTGAAAATAGTGTTGATACTGTTGATGATAGTACTCTCACAGAAAAGCAATATTTGTTAAAACATGGGAAACTTATCCAGAATTATGCAATACATCCTGCGAAGCATCTCGCGATAAAGTTAGGAAAAATAATGCGCTTGATAAGTTGCTCGATATTTATAAAAAAAATCAAACCAAATAGCACGAGAGAAGACGTATAGAAAAAAATTGAATGAAAAAAAAGATTAATCCATGGTTTCTTTCTTGATTGCCCTTTCTTAGTTAGTAAAATTAATGCAATACTCAATGTAACGCCTTTTTTCTTTCTATCCATTATATTAAACGTGCACACATGAATCTAGCTGCAGAGCGACTAAGTCAAATTGTAACAAGGAAAAATTGCCAATAATATTGCGTAGTGTGTGGGACCATATATTGCTGAAGATTTTTGACAATCTTGCATTGACAATATTATTGCGTGTGTGCGGATAGCCTTAATAATTTACGTTATTTCAATAAAGCTGCAATTTATATATGTCGTTGATAATATTATTTGACATATATATTTTGCATGGCTAACATATATTGCGGTTCTATCACCCAGGCAGACAATGAACTTCAGTGGAGTCCATAAGCGCGTACTATAAACGCGAGTGCACTCGCTCTAATCCAGTCTTTTTTTAGGGTTGCGTAGGTACACAACAAGGAAACCTTATAGTTTCGCCATGTCCGTCCGTCCGTCCTTCCATCCGTCCATCCGTCCAAAGTTTTATTCAGAGACCCTAGGTGCTACAAATCTGTAATTTGGCATAGTTATAGGTATTAATCACGCCTACAACACTGTGAAATAAAATCTTTAAAAACGTTTTTATTTTGGTTACCTCCCATACAAGTAAAAGGAGGCAGTGAGCGGCAGACATACAGTATTTCATACTGTAAGTCTGCCGCTCACTGGCTCTTAAACTATTTTAAGTCAACAATCACACATAGCAGTCTGTGTATAGCATATATTTATACGTGGTAGAGCCATGCTGCAGCTATATTAGTAGTATAGTTGTAGCACGAATGGGTCGGCTCGGCCGGAGAAGGACCACACTCTCACAGAACACCAGCGTAAAATAACAGCTTAACACTGCTATGTGTCGTGTGGTGAGTGTAGAGAACCGGAGACCCTTTTTACTGGAAATGAGGCATTCTATCTCAGTCCTCACGGGTGACAACGCATCTGCATTTTGATTCGCAAACGAGGATAAATGTAGATGTCGTTTCGTCGTCGTCGTCGGTCGGCGATTATCGTATAAAAAAAAATCAAAATATACGGCCAAAACCTTTAGGTTAAGGTCGTTCCCGTTGACCTAGAATCATGAAATTTGGCAAGAAGCATGGTTTAACAGCACAAGTTAAGGAGAAATATTTGAAAATCGTAATTTTTTACATACTTAAATCAAATAAAAAATATGTTCAAATATGTAAAATATGTAAATATGCATCAACCGTGATGTAGATGTATGGGAGACTGTTTTAACTATCCGAAGTAAAATTTTTCCGACTTAACTTATTGTTCCGGCACTGCTGAAAGTAAAGTAACCACTTATCAAAGTTTATACGGAATCCTCAGGCCGCGATTCCTACTCGCTCTTGCTATTTTTCTACCGACTTTAAAAAGGAGGAGGTACTCAATCGACTGTATGTTTTTATGTGTTACCTTATAACTTTGTTCTACGTTTTTTTTTATATAGAAGAGGGGTCAACGAGCATGCGGCTCACCTGATGGTAAGTGACTACCGCCGCCCATGAACAACCACAACACCAGGGGAATTTCAGATGTGTTGCCGGCCTTTTAGAAAGGTGTAAGCTTTTTTCTTGAAGGTCCTTAAGTTGTATCGGTCCGGAAAAATCGCCGGTGGTAAACAATTCCACAGAGAAGTTGTACGAGGAAGTAAATCGATTTCGATGATTCTTTTTGTATTTTGATTTTGGTGCTTCTCATGTTGTCCCGTATATATTTGACCTAGGCCTGACTAATAATTTTTGAGTTATCCTTAATAATATATATTACAGTCGGTTGTACAAAATGTCTAATTTTAAATTATTTAAGAAAATAACACTCTTATTGCATCTTTACCGTTAAAATATACAAAAATAATGATATTCTTTCAATTTCATGCCAGTTCATTTCATGATAACTGTACAAATTATAATATTTATATTGTTTTGGTTGTTACAGATACCACGCTGTATAATTTTGCCGATACCATATGTTACTATAGCAACATCTACTGTATATATATCTAATTATACTTTGACTGCTCTGGAGTTTTACGTCACGCTTTTATTAACTGGTTTGGCTTCCACTGCTTATGGTAGGTAACATAATATGTGTTAAGGACTCTATTACAAGTAGTACTTTATAGTTGACGAAGTTTTCGTTGACGAAGTTTCTTATTCTTTGTCAGCTCGTAAAAGTTTACAGCTGGAGTGACATACGAGTAGGTAGGTCTCTCTTGTTAAGGAAAGGCTTAGATTTTAATTCGCCTTAATCAGACGTCTCGAATGTAGCGTAAACAAAATGGTTATACCGCTTATACTTGGGCAAAAAATATCGATATATCGAAATAACGATATTTTTATTGAAGATACCGATATATATCGTCGATATTTTAAATCGCAATATATCGATATATCGATATTTATTTTAGAGTATCGAATTCGTATCAATTTCGACATATTTTAAAATGTTGTATCGTTTCTTTCATCGTCCAAACGTCAATAAGTACAAGTTTGGACCTTATCTTTACATCATGCAAATGATGACGATATATCGATATTTATCACGCGATATATATCGATAGTGTTTAAAAATATAGATTCGATATATATCGATATATTTTTCCCCTTGCCCAACCCTAATACCGCTACCTATCAGAGGCCTTTAGGTATTTGTGGCAGTCTATGGCCGCCTCTTACGACAGAATGCAATGAAGGGTGAAGTTTACTATGTAGCTATTGTAACTTTCTTTTTCGCCCGCTCCATAGATTGCTTCATATTGGGATATTTGGCACAGTTGCCAGTGTCGGCGAACGGGTTGGCAGCCGCAGTTTTTTTATTATTTTGAGTTGTTATTAGGAAGATGCTGTTGCCCATCGAGTTTCATTTCTCTTTGTAGCCTCTTACGAAACCCACGGGGGATATGAGGTAGTCGATTCCACCATTACGTGGCGTAAAATAATCCACCATTTGTGTATACCGTAAAAGATTTGTTAATCCTCACCATGATCGGTTGATGGCTTCTCAAAATGGCAACGACAAGTGGTGCATTCTTCTTAAACAAGGCCCTCCTGCAACAAACAATCGACAGTGTATTTGTTCAAAAATGCCGAAGCAAAACTCTATTGCCTGGCGAGCGACACCATTAGTTCGTGAATCGGCCTAGCGCTTACATTTTTTTTTTGTTTGAAACCAATATGGGTCATATTAAGTGACGTACCTTATGTAACTGACAGTACAATTTAAAAATTATACAATCTACAGATTATTTATATGCAAAAAATATACTTATAAATTATGCATTATAAATTATAATAAACATTAATTTATAGATTTCGATTTGTTTTAAGGTCTCGGTATGGGAGCCATATTTATTTCTTTTGGGCTAATGGGTGACGTCATGCCGTGTGCTGATTTACCTCTATTCCTCATGTCCGGCGCATTACTGCGTATATCATCCCTGCCAATATGGTTGTATCCAGTCAAATACGGCTCTCATTTCTATTATGCGATGGACGCTTTAAGCAATATTTATTGGAGGCAGATCGGAGAAATCGGTAAGTTTTATTGCTTATTCCACTTTTAATAACCTAAATCGAGTGTGTAGTTACGAAAATTAAACTGAGAATCACTGTGAAGATAATGAAACAAAAATATTTTAGATTTTCTCTTGACTGTGGGTCTCAAGACCCTCTATCACGAAGGTACGAGGTGTCTGTTTATTTAATAGACGAAACCGGTTGCCTTTCGAGGAACCATGAACAAAAACATTTATAAGAAAAAGTTGTGTTTACAAGGATTTAATGTCCGTTGTGATTGAAGGTAGTAAAAATAAGGGATAATAAATGGCACCGTAGATGCGGGCACGGCATCCACGACTTTTTCTGCTACCATGGCGGCGCCACTTAGAGGTGAATATTTAATAGATTTCATAGCGGGGGAAGTTAATTTATTAAAGTGGAGAATAATCTTTTTTAAGAAACATTAGTTATATTTTATACTAGCTGTTCCCCTCGACTTCGCTCGTGTGTTAGGGTTTTTATGTTCTTGCGCGGAACCCTATTACTTTTTCTAAAACAAAAGTAAAAGTTACTCCTTATGAAATCAGCTATCTGCCAGTGAAAGTCCCGTCAAAATCGGTTCAGCTGTTTCGGAGATTACCCGAACCAAACAGACAGACAGACAAAAATTTTAATTTTAAATTTAAAAATTTTAAAAATTGTATTTTAGTTATAAATACCGTATTTACTTTCATATGCATTTAGTAAAAAACTTTAATTTTGACATTACAAACAGACACTTCAATTTTATTTATTTGTATAGATTTATTAGATTAGAAATGGATTTATAAACCAAACTACGAATCTTCCTAAAAGTAGAAGATTAGAAAAAACAATTAAAATAAAATCTGTTAAAATCTATAGAATACACCACTGAGCCGTTGTTTTGTGTACATATTTTGACTGTGCGATTTAGAAGAAGTTTTCTCCCTCGCACGACTTCCTTGTGGAATCAATTACCACCAGCGAATTTTCCGGACCGATACGACTTAGGAACCTTCAAGAAAAGAGCTTACACCTTTCTAAAAGGTCGGCAACGCATCTGCTATTCCCCTGGTGTTGCGGTTGTTCATGGGCGGCGGTAGTCACTTACCATCAGGTGAGCCGCATGCTCGTTTGCCCCCTATTCTATAAAAAAAAAATATACACTAGAAAGCAATATATATATATATATATATATATAACTGGAACGCAAATTTTTTAATGATGATAATATTAACTGATAACGCTGTGTCCCAAATAGTGATATCTGGTCAGCGTAAGATTATTATCTCTCAATCGTCTTCACGATCCTTATGACTTTTTAAATTTAGAGATGCATTATTCATTTTATTATAATTTTTTCTAGTTTTAGTTCTTAACCACTGGTAGAGCTTAAATGCGTAACAGAGCAGCTTAATGCTGCTGTATTTCGTATGGTGAGTGTAGAGAACCGGAGAACCATTTTACTGGAAATAAGGCATTCCATCTTAGTTCTCACGGGTGCCAACGCATCTGCATTTTGATTCGTAATCGAGAATAGACGTAGATGTCTATGGGCCACAGCAACCACTTACCATCAGGTAGGCTGTGTGCTCGTTTGTCACCCTTATCCTATGAAAAATGACTAAGTAATAAGTAAGTATTCTTGTAATCTATATTGAATAAAAGTTTTAAATTTTGTTTTATTTCATTCCATTCTTCAAAATGAAATTATTCATTGTCTTCAACTGATTCCATTGTTTCAAATACGATGAGAAAATATTTTAGAAACAAGTAAGTAGGGTTCTTCACATTGGCTGAGATAAGCATTCGATTTTATTAATAGTTCTATTAGACAGAAACACGACAGTGTAATCATTGATATATTAAAAAGGCCCTTTTTTAATAATATATCAATGAGTGTAATGGTGTTCTGTGCGACTGTCATATATTTAAAGTTCTTATAAAATATAGTTGTGATAAAAAAACTGACAAAAACTAATAAGAAGCGGCTGAATATATTAAATAGGGCTGTTACAAATGTCGGTCTGTCAAAATCGCTCGTTAGTTAGCGAATAAATTAAAATTAAATCAATAAATCTACTTCCACTAATCCACTTAAATAACTTTAAGTTAAGGCATATAAAGTACAGCGGCCTGCCGTGAAGCAGTATGGTAAACTAATGTGATTTATTCGTAAGTTAATATACATAATATACATATACGAATATAATAAATTATCCGAGTAATTTAAGTAGTAATTTCGTTAAATTTTAAGCAGCTCATCGTATTAACTACAAATGTTATAATTAGTATTTCCTGTGTGAATTTTTTCTTTATCTACTGGATAATTCTTATGTTAGATTTTTAAAAATCTGTAATGAATACTGCAGGCGTACATACGGCCAATTTGAGATGTTTCCGATACGGCATCTATTTATTTTTTCAGCTCCATCCGATTCTGAATCCCCTCATTCGATAAAAGCTTTGACATAACTGTTGTTTCCTTCAGTAAGCTCATAGGGTACCCGCTTTAAACTTAAAATAAATTAATATCAGGTTGCTGCTAACTCTGACGTGGTTTGAGATGATTAACTTAAATTATAGACCCTAGCCCATTCACGTTGTTATATTGCGTGCCACGAGGAACTCCTATTCGACAATAACACAAAATTGTATTTTTTTTCATCGCAGTAGCACGCAAGCAGAATGTCATATTAAACAAAAAAAAAACAACCGTCGAAAAAACAAATAAACAACTGATTTTTAAAACATTTGTTATAGCTCTATATTTGACAATTTCGAATTAAATTTCAATCCAAAATATCTTACTAAACTAGACATGAGAAAACAACAATTTTATAGTAAAGGATTCGATAAAAAAAATGTTTTAATGATTTGTTCAGTCCTGGGAACAAAAACTTTAGCCGACAACTTTATGTAATAATCTATACAAATAAATAAAACCGAAGTGTCTGTTTCTCATGTTAAAATAACAGCTTTTTACTAAATGCATTTGAAAGTATATACGGTATTAATAACAAAAAAAAACATTTTTTAAATTCTAAATGTCTGTCTGTCTGTCTGATTGTTCCGGCTAATCTCCGAAACAGCTGGACCAATTTTCACTGGAAGATATTATAAGGAGTAACTTAGGATACTTTTATTTTAGAAAAAGAATTAGGGTTCCACGCAAAAAAAAAATTAAAACCCATGAAATCGTAGTATATTCCACGCGGGCGAAGTCGCGGGGTACAGCTAGTATATGAGACAGATAGTATAATAACCAAAATAACCCCACCTGGTGTTCGCTATTTGAGGCTGGGTGTAGGTTAAGTTACTAATATAGGATAAGAAGCATTGCTACTAATATTTTAATATTAACTTCTATTTTTTTATACTAACATTAGGCTAAGGTTTGTTTTACTAAAAATCTATGACCTATGATTCCTTCGGACCTAGGTAATAAATGGCTCTTAAGGCTCTCTTTTGCAAAACAAAGATAGTTTCAATGTCAGTCGCATTACCCCATAGCAAGTTTCCATATGACATTAAGCTATGGAAATAACTAAAATAAACTAATCTAGCTGTTTCAACACATTTAAGGCATCTAATTGTTTTATAGCATATGCTGCAAACATTACACATATTTCCATTTTAAGGTTAATCGTCGGATTGGTCCTATTTGGTCATCGTAGTGAATACAGTAAAAGATTTTGACACGTGGTCTTATTTGACACGTGGTATTTAAATAAATAAAATAAAAATCGTTTATTTCGACCACAAGGATCATAAATTACAAGGTCTGGATGTTTGTCCTCGTGCAATTTACGTTTGCAAACTGCCTCCACGATACAGGAGAAAATCCTAGTGTGGGGGTAACGTTTTTTTGTAAATGAAAGAAAAAAAATGAAACAGATGTTAGTAATAATACAAATCTTAAAACTAATGTTAGTAAACTTAAAACTATTTACCTAATTCTAAAACGATATCTAAGACAGGCCTGATTAGTCAGCACGTGCACCATATGACAATGGGTCAGGTACTAACAATCAAACCTGTCAGAAAATGCTCTCAGGATGCCATCGGAACTTAAGACATTTAATCTAAACATATACAAAACATAATTTTTACAGTTTTTTTATTTTGTTTCATCCTTATTCATCAAATATTCTTCATTTTTCACCAACGAGAAACGAATCTCTGCTAAACAAGGATCTTGCCATAATTACAAAATAAGGCTCTATGTGTGTATTTATTATTTGGTTTATTTATTTCCTCGTAGTGCTATTTTATACATACTCCTGACGAAATTTAGGGATTTTTCACGTTCAGCGTTTTGTGTAACATTATTTCTACTAATTGTAGAAATTTTGTTATTACTTTAAGTAATTGTTATGATATATTAGCAACTTATAAATCATTAATAATGAATTCTCTTACCTAAGCGTCGTTATCCATCTCTCCACCATCTAATAGTAACATGTTAGAAGGATTTGGAGTAACCGCTATTTGCTATGCTTCGCACTCAAACTATTGAGTAAAAAACCATACGCCCTGCTCCTTTTAAGCCATGTTTATATATTATACGAGTATTATAGTATTTTGGTGGTATAGTGTTACATTTCATAGGGGTAATAGGTTATACTTATGAAACGAAGTAGTTGTTACTGGATTTCCTTACGATAATACACGACGAGTTCGAAGAACCGACAACCGATGGAAAAAACGGTCCTCGAGTGGCAGCCTCGTACCGGTAGGCGAAGTTTAGGGCGACCCCCCACTAGATGGACCTGGTAAGATATGCAGAAAGTCGATGGATATAGGTGGTTCAGGACCGTACTTTGTGGCAGTCCTTGGAGGATGTCTATGTTCAGCAGTGGCAAATTTATTTCAAATATTTCCTGCGATGAAATCATATAACGCCAATATAAATATAAAAAAATACAGTATAATATGTATAGCTACTCCCAAAAAGTAATTCACAAAACATTAAAAATACATATTATAATGAACAGATCGAAGTTTATATTCGTACACAGGTTTCCATTGCAAGAAACGCATTAGATGATGCAAACTATGAAGTTCGATGTTTACTCAGTCTTATCTTATTATATTGTCGACACTTAATAAATTATTATTAACATATACATCGTCACAAATATGCATTCGAAGGTGTGGTTAAGATTTGCGTGCAATCGAAATTATTATGTATTTTATCCGTAAGATGATTCTAAAATGATATAATGTTGTGCAATAAATATTTTCAATTTAATGTACAAAAAATCTTAATTACAAATTGTTTACAAACAAGTTTTGGTTCACTTATATTCTTATTCACTAATTTATCATCATCATTATTTCATTACGGCCTATCAAAGTCTAAAGTCAGTCCTGAGTCACTGCTGAACATTGGTCTCCCCATAGATTGCCTATAATTATATTTGCCATCGTTTCCACACTTGGCAGGCGGTTTGGCAATCGCTTAGATGTTATTCGGAAGGCGCAGCAGTCATCTCCAGGGTTGTTTCCCTTTGTCACCTCTTACGGCACCCACGAGACGATATGGGGTCGTGGATATTCTTACATCGCTACTACATGGTTCACTCTCGGTACATGAGCTTATATCGTTTCATTATTGAATATTAGGCTTTTTCTACGTTAATAGGATTTTACGCGAGCAACAGTCTTAGAGTTCAATTTCCGTGCTGATTTATCACATACAAGAAAACACTACACCCATTCACTTCTTAAGAGATTAAAATGTTTCGAAGATATATGTAAAATCTGCCAATCCACGCAGGAAATTATTTAATTTATAACCTTCTATTAGGTTTCTTCTATTAGGTCAGGGGCTCCCAAAGCGTGCGGCGCAGAGAGTAAACAGAGCTGTGAATCGCCAACAACGCAAAGTGGAATTTGCATTTAGAAAATCCCAAAATTAGGGGCTATTTAGATGCAAATTAGGTGCCAAGTTTAAAAATTAGGTGCTCTAATATTTTCACCGCAACGAATTGTTAAAATTTTAAAATTAGCGATACGTTTTGCTAGCAACGCAATGAAGTTATTAGATATACGATAAATATTAATAGCAAGGAATTAAGTGCTAATTAGGTGCTGCAAGTATACGCAATAACAAGGCGCCCCTAATAAAAATAAAGTCGTTATTCAGAACAAAGCAGAAGCAAAATTCAGGTTTTGTGAAAATTTTAATATAATAAAAATTGCTTTTAGGAAGAGCCCAAATTAGGGGCTTTTTAGGTGCTAATTAGGTACCAAGTTTAAAAATTAGTTGCTCTAAAATTTTCACCGCAACGAACTGTTGAAAGTTGGCAAAACGTTTCGCTAGCAACGCAGTGACGATAATGGATATACGATAAATATTCATAGCAAGGAATTAGTGCTAATTAAGTGCTGAAAGATTATTGAGGTCGGATGTAGATGACGGTAATATTCTAGTAATTATCGGGTCCAGGACCACCATTGACTTACTATAAAATATGAACGGCGTTTTTTGTTCTTTATCAGTTATACAAATAAATAAAATTGAAGTGTCTGTTTGTAATGTCAAAATAACAGCTTTTTACTAAATGAATATAAAAGTATTGTTGCGCGCCACAATTAATACCACTAGCGCCCTCTAGTATCGAGTAGCAGAACTAAGAGAGTCAAGAACCTTCTAGAAATTTCCATGAAAGATCTTTCTGGAACTATTGACACCTAGTCAATCGGGACCGATATGTACTCGAACATTCTAGATAGAAGGTTCTGGAAACTATCTGAGGTCTATATAAGGCCGGTTTAGGTCGCGACCGAGGCAGAGCTCCCTTCTATGTGAGGAACGCGGATCTTCACCCGGACCTCGATATGCCCACTATAGACTCGTATCTTAAGGAATTATCCTTAAGATACTTCGAATCGATAAAGGAACACGAAAATCCGTTGGTGAATGAGGCGGGCTCGTACTCCCCAATGAGGGATGTTGCCCCCCACAGGAGACGTCCCAAGCAGTGTGCCGGCCTGAGGCAAGTTTTAGGATGGAGCGAGACCCAATTATGGCGCCCTTTTTGCTTACCCCTAATATATACCAGTTATAAGTACACATGCAAGCATGAAACTGGGAAGATCTCGACAACATCTTAAGTAAAATGAATACCGTCGTGGCAGCAACGCGGCACAAGCGGCACGCAACATCAACGACGTTTACGGAGCGAATACTACAAACTAACGCACCGCCTGTAAGTTGGTTGGTTTGCCCGCTTCTGTTCTGGAAATTTCGACCTGAAAAATTAACTCCGTGATCGTCCGAAAACTTTGGTCGAATTAAAGGCGATTCTGGAAGTTGATGATACTCAATGTACGGTTGAATTAGCAGCAGTTGGTTTGCCCGCTTCTGTTCTGGAAATTTCGACCTGAAAAATTAACTCCGTGATCGTCCGAAAACTTTGGTCGAATTAAAGGCGATTCTGGAAGTTGATGATACTCAATGTACGGTTGAATTAACAGCAGCTTTCCACGTTAGCATCAAAACAATATTGGTCCATTTGCGTCAAATTGGCAAGGTAAAAAAGCTTAACGTATGGGCGCCCCACGGACTTAATGATCGCCATCGCGAAGTACGCATCGAGACGTGCTTTGCACTGCTTAACAGGCACACAAACGAAAGAATTATGAACGGCATTATTATATGCAACGAAAAATGGATTCTGTTTGACAATCGAAAGTACTCAGCAAGTTGGTTGGATCCTGATTCAGCACCTAAATAATGCCCTAAGCGAAAACTTACCCCTAGAAAAGTGTTGGTCACTGTTTGTTGATCTAGCGCCGATGTGATTCATCACAGCTTCTTACCAAACAGGATGAGCATTATTGCAGATGTGTACTGTGAATAACTGAACACAATGATGGAGAAGCTCACACGTCTCCAACCAGCTTTGGTCAATCGCTCGTCCCCGCTGCTCCTGTACGGCAACGCGCGACTTCATACTACACAACAGATGGTCTCAAAGTTACAAGAGCTGGGTTAGAAGTTTCCGTCATCTGCCGTACTCACCAGATCTTGCGCCTACAGACTTCTACTTTTTCCAGAATTGAAATAACTTTTTGCCGGGAATAAAATTCAATACCCAAGAGGCAGTACAAAATACCTTTGTAGAGTTTGTTGCCTCCCACGTCCAGCTGATTTTTCAAGAAGGGCATCAATAAACTGCTACTGCATTAGCAAAGATGCATCGATTGCATGGGTGATTTACTTTGATTAATAGAAATAAAAAATATAGAACGTTAACTGATTTCATAAAAAACGGCAATTTTATTCGTAAAGACCTAATATTAGGTAACGTATCTTGACAATTATTTAATACTAAGAGCTGAGTGAATGCAAAACTAGGCACAAGAGAGAACGGTGAGCTGAAAGTAGGGAAATTTGGAATAGGGCAACGGAACCCAAGGGGCCAGCAGATGGCCGACTTCATGGAGAAAGAGGGACTCTTTATGATGAACTCTTTCGTCTAGCGGCTCCACAGGAAGTGGACCTGTGGATCCAAGAGCGAGTCTTATCCGACACTATTCCGAAGATATCCCGGACGTCAGTCTGAGCGAGATTAGAATGGCTCTCCAGCACCTTAAAAACGGCAAGGCCCCAGGCGAGGATGGAATTACAGCGGAGCTTTTGAAAGCGGGTGAAAAACCGGTACTTGAAGTCCTTCAGATCTTTAATTCCGTCCTCCATGGCGGCATTACACCGGAGGCGTGAAGCAGAAGTGCGGTGGTCTTGTTCTTCAAGAAAGGTGGCAACGCTCTCTTGAAGAACTACAGACCGATTTCCCTTCTGAGCCGCGTTTACGTGCTGTTTTCGAGAGTCATTACGAATCGTCTCGCGCGCAGACTTGACGACTTCCAGCCTCCCGAACAAGCCGGTTTCCGAAAGGACTTTAGCACGATAGACCACATATATACCCTTCGGCAAGTTGTACAGAAGTCCGAGAAGTACAATTTGCCACTATGCCTGGCGTATGTGGACTATGAGAAAGCCTATGATTCCGTCGAAATTTGGGCGGTGCTGCAGTCCTTTCAGCGGTACCAAGTTGACTGTCGGTATATCGAAGTGCTGAAGTACTTGCACAGTAGAGCTACAATGGCTATCTGTGTACAGAATCAGAGTACGAAACCTATCCAACTGCAGAGAGGTGTAAGACAGGGTGACGTTATATCCCCGAAACTCTTCACCGCTGCATTGGAAGACGTTTTCAAGCTTCTGGACTGGAAAGGATACGGTATTAACATCAATGGCAAGTACATCACTCACCTTTGATTTCCCGACGATATAGTCCTTATGTCAGAATCGCTGGAGGACCTAAGCACCATGCTCAATGAGTGTCTCCCAACGAATAGGTCTTAGGATGAACATGGACAAAACAAAGATCATGTTTAATGTCCATGTCACACCTACGCCGGTAGTTGTTGGGAGCACTAAGCTCGAAGTTGTTGACGAGTATGTTTACCTGGGACAAATAGTCCGACTAGGTAAGTCCAACTTCGACCGAGAGGTCAATCGCCGGATTCAAATCGGCTGGGCAGCGTTCGGGTAACTACGACACATCTTCTCGTTAGACATACCTCAAAACCTTAACACGAAATTGTACAACTATTGCGTGTTGCCAGTGATGACTTACGGATCTGAGACGTGGTCCTTCACTGCTGGCCGTATGAGGAAGCTCAAGGTCGCTCAGCGAGCTATGGAGAGGGCTATGCTCGGGGTTTCTTTGCGTGATAAACTTAGAAATTACGATATCCGCAGTAGAACCAGAGTAACCGACATAGCCCAACGGATTAGTAAGCTGAAGTGGCAGTGAGCTGGCCATATAGCTCGAAGAACCGACGACCGATTGGGAAGAAAGTTTCTCGAGTGGCAGCCTCGTACCGGTAGACGAAGTGTAGGGCGATCCCTCACGAGATGGAGTGACGACCTGGTAAGACATGCAGGAAGTCTATGGATGCAGGTGGCTCAGGACCATGCTTTGTGGCATTTCTTGGGGGAGGCCTCTGTTCAGCAGTGGACATATGAAAATCTGTAATGATGATGAATGATGAAGAGCTGAAGGACTGCTTTCGGGTGACCTTTATCGAAATGTAAAAACTTTTTCAAACACATCCTTTCTCTTGAAAGCTCCAATCGCGGTTAAGATCATGCGTTCATTATTCCTCCAACTTTGAGCATACTTTATTAAAATTTTCATCCGTCTTATTCAAATCATAGAGGAAACTCTCTATTATATGCTATAAATGCAAAATCTCATTAATTGTAAAAAGTTGTGTAAAGCATGTCTCTATTTAAGTTTATGGCGGTGTCTAACATTGGATAGAAAACATTTGTTCTGAATAACATTGCTTGATCCGGGATATATTTATATTTTTTTTCTTTATATATTTAGAGTCAAAAGTATCCGAATTTGGGATCATTCAAACCTTTAAAAATTCATAACTCCGAAAATGTTAACTTTATCGGAAAAAGTCATGGGACTTTTTTAATTGTATTTTATCAAAGAACACAAAAAGAAATTTGTCCATTTTAAAAATAATAATTCCTTGCAATTGAAAACAAATCGGTTCAAACAATATGGCACCGAGTTGTCCCATGGCAACATGCATTTATATCATCAGCAGGACAACTCAAACTTCTCTCTCTCTCAAAAACTCTTACTTTCAAACTCAGAGTTTATTTCAGCTTTTTTTAGCTGTATCTTAACTGCAATGAGAGCCTTTGTTAATCCTTCGTCTCTAGGTATATTCTTTTTTGTGCATCAGTTTTGTAGCATATGATAAATCTATGCGCTCTGCTTGCATGCATGTGCTGACAAGATTAACGTGGAATAAAACGTCGTACCAGATGACAAAACAGCAAAAACTCGAACTGGCTGCAAGTGATTTTTAGCTTCCAAACTTGCCACGGGATCAGTTGTATCGACTCTTCTTCCAAGGCACTTTTTACTTCGGCGTGCTGATACCGCACCGCTTGCAAGCTGTTGACTCTACTTTCGCATCCTGTTTGACACACCTTCTTTAAAGTTAAGCTCTTCACATGTTTAGAAATAACTTCCCATCTTTTTGTTGAGTTTGTAAAAAATACAAATAAGCACTGAAGAATGCCGCGCTCGTAAATAGCTCGCTCGAAAATATTGAAAAGCAAGAAAATTTTCATCAATAAACTCAGGCACATGAGCAAAGAAATGGAATAGAGATTAAGCTTCTAAGGAGCGTGCAAAATTGTTACCTAAATAAGCTAAAAGATTGTATTTTTCTATTATGTACGTAGCTATGCTATTATAAAAGTTTGACCAAGGCGCCTTCTGGGACTTGGCGCCTGGAGCGGCCGATCCGTTCGCCCTATGGTAGGGCCGGCCCTGGTCCCAAGAACGTTCTTCTTGATCCCGACGACGAGATCACTTCCACGAATAGGTCGATCCTGTCCCCCCCCCTCCCCTCTCCACAGGAGAGGGAACTAGTTTAGGAATCATAAACACTCACACCACACTCAGACACTACTAGTTACTAGTTCAGAACACTAGGGCACACCGCATTCGCCGGCGAATGCGTCGTCACAGACACACCCCGTACACGAGGTTTAACACCCGTGATACGGGGCGTTTCTAACTTATGCGACCCGTTAACAAAATTGCGATAGTGATTCAAGCCGAGGTTTGTACCTCCTTCTGAGAGGCCCTTGAATCGCATCGAGCCCCCCCTAGCTCGAGGAGCCTCACTCCGAAAGCAGGGGTCGGGGTGCCTCGGGACTGCAGTCGGCGAATCGTTGCATTCAATAGTTCGTAAGTCCTCGCTTACGAGCCTAATTAGATGAAGCTGTCAAGGCCGCAAGGCCAACAGCGTACACATTCAGAAAAAGAAAAAAGACCGAGGCAGTATTGAATTGGCGATATAAGCGAATACTTCGAAGCGATACAACTGTGAACTAAAGTGATCAGTAGTACAATTGTGTTTTATTATTAGTGTGATTTTAAGTTGTAATTAGTGTTCTGTAATTAAAGTGTCAATTTTGGTAATTCACTCTGCAGTTTTAATTGTCTCGTACCCCAAGCTCTTAACAGTATATACGGTACTTATAACAAAAACACAATTTTTAACATTTTTGTCTGTCTGTCTGTTTGTTCCGAGTAATATCCGAAACGGCTGAACCGATTTGGATGGGACTTTCACTGGCAGATAGCTGATGTTATAAGGAGTAACTTAGGCGACTTATATTTTAGAAAAAGAAATAGGGTTCCTCGCAACATAATTAAAACCCTAAATTACACGCGGGCGAAGTCGCGGGGAACAGCTAGTATTATATATAAGTTAGGTTGTAACTGTACTAAAACCGAATCAGAATGCCCCGACTCCACGTAGTCGTGTCTGCCCTACCCCTAAAATGTTTTTGTAAAGCCGTAGACGCGGAGGGAGAGCAGCCCCGGCTCGCACAGATGCCTGCAATTTGCACCGGCTGTGGCAAATTGTAGGCATATGTGGGAGCCGTAGAGGCTGAGGCTGGTCGGCAAAGACCAATAAGCGGAAGCTACGGAGGTGAGCAATTTTGAGTTTTTTTAAATGCAAATTCCTGACTTTGCGTTGCTGGCTGGCTGGCTATACAGGCTGGATGCAACTATTAGCAGCCTTTTAGTGCCAATTTCAATTTTAAAAATTGTTGCTATTTTAATTAGGGTACAATATTTTTAAAAAATTGTTTTAATCGATAGGTTACTTATGGACAAATGTAATGAACATTTATTTACAATCATATTATTTAAGAACAATTTTAAAAATGACGATAAGCAAAAAAAGGCGTAATGGCTCAAATTCCAGCCACCCTGAACCGAATGTCGTCCTTTTGTGTACCTAAGGTCAGCATAGCATAGGGCTATGCCTTTTGAGTTTTTGTAGGTACCTATTGTAGGTAAGTTTTAGATGCAGAGTAATAAATTCGTAACAACTTTTAATTTGGAATCTGCATGTCACAAGCATGGAATATGTATTAAGGCAGACTACAACATTATTTTATTTTAATATTTTTACTACTTAACTTATTGTTTTTTATTTCAAAGCATTTTAATAAATTAAAGCAAAAAGCGTACATCGATTTCTAATAATTTAATCATCCAAGTTTTCAAATCATCATCGTCATTACAACCTTACACAAATCCAGCCTGGTCCTAAACCACTTTCCTTGTCATGAGTTTTTCATTTATGTTCTAAGTTATAATTAGTATTACTAAGATAGAGTTTTTGCTTGTATATACCATATTTATTGCTTGTTTTTTCTTCTTTCGCAACAAATAATTGAATACATAAGGTGTTCTTAATATACACCGAATGTCTGATATAAAAGCTAGTACATCTTTTGCTAAACTTTAAAATCTAAAACCAATTTTAAAACAGACAAATTGATCATAACTTCCTTAACTATAAAATAAGTTATGATTTAATTAATGGTATTTATTCCAGTTTATGACAGCCCTGATTTATATGACGTGGCTGAAATTAGGTCCTTCTTATTAGGTACGTCAAACCAAATAACAGCCGGGCGGCTGACATTATGCACTCCATACATTTCGTATATCTAATTACAGCCCCATTAAATTCCACTAAAAGAAAATAAATAACTTGTAAATTTAAACAAAAATAACTGCATTACTATGTCTATAATCATAGTCATACAAATCAAAAAGCCTATATATGAGATAATGCATAATTAAGCATAATTTTACCGGGATCATAACTTGTCAAAAATTAGGAAAATGAGCGTTTTTAGTAGCGTACGTGTTTTGATTTTTAATCTAACACTGTTAGGTTTAAAACTGTTAGATAATATTTGAAATATACTTTCCTCTAGTTGCGAAGAATTTTTAAGTGACAATATTTGTAGTTAAGACTACTAGAAATCTTATTTACGAAGTAAAAGGGTGAAAAGGCTGGAATTAGGGGCATGGCTGGTATTAAGGGCATCCACCCCACAACTCTGTGAGGCGCTCCTGGTTACCATTCTCTGGAAACTAAACTTAGGTATTCGTGGGTACAAAATAAACCGCATTTTCAGCTGGAGCTGTAAATAAATAGCAAATGTTGCCCTTATCTTATCGTCGCTTTGAAAAAATGTGTGGAGATCACCAAGCTCACATGTCACATTGACTAAGTTGTCATTGTATTGTAATCCCTATTTTTCTTAAATAATAAATAGGTACATATTTGTGTGTCAATGTAAATATAAAAACTCCGCTTTAAATCGTGGATGTTTTCTATCGACTTCAAAATGGAACCGGTACTCAATTCGACTGTATGTTTTTTATGTGTGTCACCTCATAACTTTTTACTGGGTGAACCGATTTCGATGATTCTTTGTTTGAAAGCTGGTGCATCACATGTGGTCCCATATAAATTTGATCAAGGTCTGATCAATAGTCTTTGATTTATTCTTAATAATTTATATTGAAGTCGGTTGTACAAAATATTTAATTTTAAATTATAATTTATTGTATCTATCTACTATTATCATTGTACCCCATTTCGACTTGCTTGGGTGCCGAGACTAAATACTTAATAAAATAAATAACACACAAATATGTACGTCGCGAACTGAAAAAGTTTGGGAACCCCTGTTTTAGGTGCTAGAGTAGTCCTTTTCTGCCTAGTTCATTTAGATAGCCACAACCCTTTACCTATTTTAAAAAACTTGCATATGTAGCGTTTCAGTCTGAAGTGTATATATTATTACAGGGTGTGAGGCTTTCTAACTTTTTTTTTTATTGTAACAAAATCTACAGCTTGTACATTTAACAATACATAAACGAGAGAACATTTTATGTTATACTATAGAAGCCTTTATAGATTTACATTTTTTTGCAAATTTTTTTTTTTTACTTCAGCAATGTTAACAAATAGTTTACAGCGTATAGCATAAGATAACTTTACCTACTTCGATGTTGTAAATATTGTATGTTGATATTACGAATACTGTTTACTGTATTGTGTATTACCTTATTGATTGTATTATCTTTGTTCTAAAAACGACGTATCTGTGGACTTCTTTCTTTGAAGTTGACTGCGGGTGTCCACGACTGCTCCACTTACCGTAAGCTGGACTGCAGGGTCGTTTGTCACTTTGAATTTTATAAAAAAGAATTAAAAGCTTTTCTACAGACTTCAAAAAGGAGACGGTACTCAATTCGACTGTATGTTTTTTTATGTGTTACCTCATAACTTTTTACTGGGTGAACCGATTTCGATGATTCTTTTTTATTTCAATGGTGGTGCTTCACATGTAGTTTCATATAAATTGATCAAGGTCTGACCAATAGTTTTTGAGTTATTGTTAATAATTTATATGAAAGTCGGTTCTACAAATTTTTTAATTATATGTTGTTTAGTTTGCTTAGAATTTTTCCTGTTCATTGACGGAAATGATTTCGATTACGCTGACAAAAAATTGCAAACTCTAGTACGTGTATAGTATAATATACAGTAAAACTCGCTTAAGACGATTTTGTAGGGACCCAGCTAAAATCGCGACTTAAGCGGGAAAGCGTATTATGCGGGATATGGAAAATAAAACAACATCATTAACATTTTTTGTAGGTATTTAATTATAGGTATATTTATAAATTTGTTAGAAATCTATAATATTATACATAATATGTATATGTATTTAAATACGTTACATCATAGTTAATTATTATTTATAATAACTTCACTTTCCCCGATAGCGAAAAGTAAGTTGCAACAATAGATATATGGAGCCTTATACCATTTACTGCCCATAAAGCCTCTGCGTTTGACAGTCGGAATTGACTCTCCTTCATCTTGATCGCCATCACGTAGGACCCTTTTTTTGGGTGTTATTCACATCTTCAAAAATTGTCATCAAAGGAGGAATATCCAGGAAAACCCTGTAATATCGCGGGTTCTTCTTCCAACAGGACGTCAGCTTTGTTACTTCGGAAACCTGTTTTCTTGAAACAATTTTGTATTTCAGGCTTAATTGCTTGCCATGCCACTGCAATTTTTAAGATCAGATCATGCACAGTCAAGCGCCGTTTGCTGTCAGGGTATTCCATTTCTTTACGATAGCGATGTATCAATCGTGTTCTGTAGCTTTGTTTAGGGACTTTTATAATGTGGTGATCCATCGGTTGCAACTTGCTTGTCGCATTCGGAGATAAGAAAACAAGCTTGATGTTCTTTAGCCGGGGCAGTTATCAGTGAAGAGAATTATGCGTGCTACTCGGCTTTGCTAGGGTGTTGCACAGATGGCGTATTAGACGGGATGACGATCGTATTAAGCGAGTTAAAAATGTATGAAAACATGCCTCAAGTTGCAGGGACTGATATAAAATGGCGTATTATGCGAGAAATCGTATTAAACGTGATCGTATTAAGCGACTGTTACTGTAATATAGTAAAGGTCTTTCTTTTCTTCAGATTGTCCAACAAACGTAACAACAAACTGTTTGAAAGATGGCGCAGCTGTGTTAATGGAGAATGGATACTCAAGTAACTTCATTGTTCAAGATTCATTAGGATTGATATTAGTGGCGACTATGTGGTGCATTCTGGGTTACTATGGATTGAAGAGAGAAGAAAGAAAAGGATATGCTTATTGAACGTTTTCATAATTATCAATAAATCATATTTAACTGTATGTTTATTTTTTATGTATTTCGTGTTATTGATGTCGCGAAAGTAAATGCAACTTAGAAGATAGGAGATTTCTTTGTGATCAAGCAATCAAAGTAGATAAAGCGTTTAAAAGTTAAGAGTCTTTCAATATATTAAAATAAGAGATAATATCTTATTTCGCCCAAATATTTTGGCTTGGATATTTCCTAACTGAGATGTAGGAGCACACTAGAGCACACAAGCAGGAGCACACTATTATGAGCTCCTACCTCTCAGTTAGGTTTTAATTAGATACGTTAATTTTATAATTAATAATTTATAGTTAATTTTATAGTTAATAGATTTTTTATTACAAATTTAAACTAAAATGGATGATCACGTAACTTTATACATCGTAACATTTTAAGCGACCATTCTTGTATATCTATTCATCCATACATTACAGCTTATTGTAGTCCACTGCTGAACATAGGCTTCCCCATAGATTGCCTCACAGAGAGGATTTTGCCATAGTTGCCACGCTTTTCAGGCGCTACATGCTGGATTCTGGTGCTTATCTCCTACTTCACTTTCCCTCTGTCTTCTCTTACGAAACCCACGGGTCGAAATGGGGCAGTTGATATTCTTTCACAGCCACTAAATACACGGTCAAATGTAATTATTTAATCAACTTAATCACACACACAAAATTTCATCAATATTGGTCCGTTTAGGAGTTTAGTCACATATATAAGAATTATATAATATGTATGTTTTATACATATAAACTTTTCACTTGAATTGTTTTGTCTCATGATGAAAATTGTATTGAAATCCGTTGTATAGTTTAAAAGATCTAAGCGTACAGACGGCGGGAAGCGACTTTGTTTTATACTATGTAGTAGAGATGAATAGACTGTACAGTGAAACATTTACTGTAATTATTAATGATACTTATAACAAATAGGTGCATTTGTGTATATTTGTAATTCTATTTTTATAAAATAATTATTCCTTTCATTCAAAAACATCAATGCATTATACTATAAAGAATCAAGTTTTCTTTAGTTTGTAACAATAAAACTGCCGCCAACCACATTCTAGGAAGAATGTGCCATAATTGCCACGCTTGGCGAACGTGTTGCGTTATTTCCCGCCTCGCGCGTACAAAAAAGTATGTCATCATCTATTGGGGGCCACGAGGTCTTTCTGGTAATTTAAATCTGTCACTTAATCACGATCCTCACGGAAGGAAATCGGATAATAGATTTTTTTTACGTTTATTCTTTTACAACGTGGCGATGGGTGGTTTATAGTTAAATTTCAAACCATTTATTCCTGTACTTGAAGTACTACGGTGTTCCAGAATCTGGTGATGACGCGGACACACACTATACATCTCGACATAATACTGCTAAATGTGATGTGTCCCTGGTTACTTTCGATTAATAATATCAATTTTTCTCATTTAAAAAGCTTATTTAAATTTATTGATAAGGCGATTATATTACAGTGGACATTACCAACCGCGAAAAGCAACAATTTTCCCATTGGCAGCAATGCTGTTTCCTTCTGGGGTTCGAACTCAAAACTCGCAAGCGGGAAACTTAACCACGCAGTCGTATGTTTTAATAAATTTAACCACAACCGCTAAGCGCACTATGAAACAAGATTACTTTCAGTCCAGTCCATTTTAAATACAATAGGTGTGGTATTGAAATAACTATTAGTAAAATTGTTTATTTATTAAAAATTACAAAATTCGAGTGCGTCCTTTAAATTTTAAAACTTTAACTTAAATAAAAATGTCTTGTGTAACATCTTAAATATAACATATTTTACACAAAAAAATCATACAAAACGTAAGTAAACTTTACAACAAAACTGAAAAAAATATAAGCATTTTTTTCATGTAACTGTTTTCATGGTAGTTATAGGCTCGTCAGAATAATACCTCGTATTGTGTGTGAGAGTAATATGGTCATCCGGTCACTTTCTTATATCTCAAAAACTACAGCCTTGTTTGCATGGATGGCTCTGTAATACGATAGCTATTCATCAGTCAATCAAAAAATATATGGTCAAAAGAGCGCTGCTTTGTCGACGCCATTTTGACAGGTGTTATTATAGTAAATATTTTAGTCGATTTTAGTATTGTGTAGTGTAGTTAGCTTTTTTTTAAGTGAATTTTTCGATTCCTAATTATTGCCAAAGATTGTGTGCTATTTTTTCTTAATATATTAGTTATAGTATACGACTTTGTGTTTTTGTCTCTATCCTCCTTTGCTTTGGTTTTATAGAAGTTTATGGTGACCATATTATCCTCACACCTTATGTAATAAAATGTGACCATTCTATAAAAAATCATTCAGAAAAATCTTATTTGACAAGATTAATATTTAGTCTTAAACATTTTTAAACAACAAGTTGATATATCAAATATTAACAGTTTGGCCTTTATTTAGCTGTTTACATTAAATGTTAACATTTGTAAAATGAGCTATTTTTTATGGTATAAAATCTTTACAAAAGTCATGTTGCCAAATATCTTCAGGAAATGGCATTGTTGAATTTGTTAATAATCGCACACTTAACTATCTCAATGCAATCAACTTAACAATTGCGTTTTAATACACCGGCGTTCCTCTACTCCGTTTTACGACCATTATAAAGGCTATCAGGTGAGCAACAAAATACATGAGAACCAAGCAAACGCAATTCCTCCAAAAGTTCTCTTCACCGAAACCAAATTTTCTCAACACCTCCGCCCCGGTCTTAATGCACGGAACACCGGGAGTCTTACACTCGATAGTCTCGATGGAATCCCACTGAAGGATAGAGATGCTTTCGACACCATAGTAAAATCCGGAGACGAAGCGGAGCCAGGAGACGTAAGGCAACGCGCTGGCCAGGTTGAGGTAGACGCCGGAAAACATGGTGCCTATGAGTTCGAATGGAACGGAAAACAAAGCGGCCGTCTCCATTTTGTCAAAGACGGAGGATAAAAATGAACCTGTGAATTAGAAATTTTAATTCTTTAATATATATATATTTTCTAACAAAACAAAGATATTAAGTGAAATCAAAACAATCTCAATGTCTTATATTTATTCATAAAACTATGTCATCGTTGCCAGAACGATATTGTATTCTTCTCGGCACTTATCGCATAAAATCCGGATTTGTATGTAAATAATGAAAAATTAAAAAACTATAATGTGAAACTAACATAACCTATAATTTTGAAAATAATATTATGCATTAATGTTTACGTTGATGTTTTATAATTTTAACTCAAATGAAAATTGATGTAAATTGAATCTTAGGAAATTATATTATACACGTACTCTTTTATAGCCTTTTCAAAATGAATTAGGTGCATACTTATCGTAGCAAAATAAATTTAGTGTTGTTTACCCTCGTTATTTATAGCAAGTAAGTTAAAATATAGTTAGTATTACAACGTAGTTTTTAATATTTCGTTCCAAAATAAAAGTAAAAATTATTAAGTATTGAGCTGAAATTTACCGTAATATAACAATGCAAATAATCTACTTTTGTTAAACAAAATTAAAAAAGATTCATGTCAACAGCCGCGACTCCGATTACGCCCACGTTTACATTCACAAAAAAAAAATAGAATTTACATATGGCAAAAATCAGCAAGTCCATATCGTCGTTATACATATTAATGTTACAATAATCTTAAAACAAACTTGCTAAAAGCTCTAATAGACCATTTATATTACCATTTATATATATATTAAGCGAGTTCAGCAGACAGATTATTAGTAGATTAGTATTTTAATACATATCTTTAAGGAAATAAGAAGATACATAAAACTTATCAGAAAAAAAAACCACTTCAAATGCAAAGCTTCGAAAATTCTGGAAAAGATTGGGCTTTACTGTCGACTTGACAAGGAAATGCTATTTTTGTGCATAACATTTGTATATATAACTTGAAAAATAATAAAACATGCCAGTATAATAATTTATTTTATTTTGTTTATAATATATAGAGTAATTGTGTATACCAACTAACCTACACGGTGTCCATGCCAACAAGATTATCCTAGCATTTTTTTTTATTAACATGATGTAGCTTTAATATTTACCGTAAGCATTAGCGTAGTTCGAGCACAGAACGCACACGAAACAGAAACCCAGCCAGTTCACGAAACCTCCCTGAAGTCCCGCTACATAAAAAACTAACGAAGCGAAAAGTATCGGCTCAATAACCGCCCGCGGTATCTGCAAAAGATTACTCACCATTAATTAAAACTATAGTAACAATCTATCATATCCCACAGTTGGACACAGGACCCTTAACATTTCTGATAGGGTTTATGGACCAAGAAATCTCCGCTGGTTGCTCCACTGCGTGCTGTCAAACTTCAATATAATAACAAGAATATAATAACAATTTCAACTTATTGGATACCTATGGAGTATGGGGATCGAACTGAGACTAGGACTGGGACTGGGACTGGGACTGAACTAAAAACTACCACGGTTTACTATTAAATTTACCTAATTAATAACTCAAATATGAAGCATCGGTTCATGACTCAGCGGAACCGACATTTAACAGGCTTCGAAAGCGACGCGTAACACAGTGATTATTATGTTATATTTATTTTATTTGATTTTTTGAATATGGACATTGCCCGAAATGTCTACGACAAAAATATTAAATTATTTATAAAAAAAAAACAAATTTTTGGTAAGTACATATTTTCTTCAGTGTTTGTTTAACGTCCGCGAATTATTTAATCAATAATTAAGTAATCAATTCGACTGTATGTTTTTTTATGTGTGTTATCTCATAACTTTTTTCTGGGTGAACCTATTTCGATGATTCTTTTTTTATTTGAAAGCTGGTGCTTCACATGTGGTTCCATATAAATTGATCAAGGTCTGACTAATAGTTTTTGAGTTATTCTTAATAATTTATATTAAAGTCGGTTCTAAAAAAAATTTTATTTTTTAATTATATTATATCTTTTGTCGGTCAGTTCAACAGATTCAAAAAGATGGGTTAGTTTTTAATACTTGAGATTTAAAAAAGGATTATATCTGCAGTTTTCAAAAATGCCTCGGAATCCGTCTGGGTAAGTACCACTCTCTTAACTATTTCTACCGCTAAATGGTAGTTCGTGCTCAGTCTTAGACTATTCCAAAGGGTATGGAGAACCAGTATAACAACAGGCTGTAAGGCATTCTATGAAACAAACTGTTTTATTCAATATAGATTATAAATAATCCTTATTGAAAGTCACTCTTTTGTTTAATTACCACTGGTTCGAAAAAAAACCTCTGTCCTGGGAAGAACCAGCAAGAAACCCAGTGGGACTTTAATTTAAAAAAAATAACAGCTTACAATCGTGTATGTTACACACAAAACAAATTAGTAATAGCTTGGTAGCAAAAGTTACAGCAGTTAAAAAGTTACAGCATTATGGTGTACAAGGTAAGGTTTGGGAGCTTTTCAAGTCATACTTGAGTAACAGATATCAATACGTTGAGATCAAGTATATAAATAATGAACAAGAGAAAGTATTTAAATCAAAACTAAATAAAATTAAAAGAGGTGTTCCACAAGGTTCAATCTTAGGACCTGTTCTGTTCATAATTTTTACAAATGACTTAATTCCATTTATGTACAACTCTATACCAGACATTGCACTTGTAGTATTTGCTGACGATACGAATGCAGTAATAAGTGCACAAAATATTTTTGATCTCAACAACAAAGTTAACTACATTTTAGGAGCTTTTGCTCAGTGGTTTAATGCAAATAACCTTAAACTAAACCCAGAAAAAACCAAAACCATCCTTTTTAAATCTACTGCAAGAGCAAGAGATACCTTAGATATTAAATTAAATGATGAATGTATATCCTGTGTAGATTCCGTAAAATTTTTGGGTATCCATATAGATTCTCTTCTAAATTGGAAACAAGAAGTAAATTTTGTAGAAAAAAAAATCATCTTCATGTTATGCTTTACGAAGCTTAAGAGAGGAGCTAACAATAAAGCAATTAAAAATGGTATACTATGCTCTAGTAGAATCTCGTCTAAGATACACTATTAAATTTTGGGGAAATAGTTATGATTACTATCTTAAGAAGGCATTTATTATACAAAAGAGAGCAATAAGAATAATGGTGCGCATACCCCAAAGACAGTCGTGCCGAGAACACATGCGATACCTAAAAATACTTACTGCGCCATGTCTGTACATTCTAGTTCTTCTTACAGACCTTGTTAAAAATTTAGATAGATATGAAACCGCAGAAGAAAGGGTAAAGCGTCATGGCACTAGGCGAAAAGATATTGCGAACCTGATACAGCCTAACCTACAGATAATTAAACATTGTGTAAGATATCAAGCGGTCAGACTATTTAATAAATTACCAAATTATTTAAAATGCATAACAAATGTGATCCAATATAAAAACAGATTGAGGTCGTATCTTCTGGAAAATAGTTTTTATAGTGTAGAAGAGTTAGTAAATTCTAATTGACTGATGATAAAATATAGTTAAAAAACTGACATATTCCTTTTTGTAATCTTATTATTTTGACATATTTCTTTATTGTAATTTTATATTCTGACATAATATGTCTTTATTGTAATTATATTATTTCCTATTATTGTAATTTTATTATTTTGATGTGGATAATTGATTGACTATTGCATGAATGATAATGTTATTTTTTAAATCTTATTGAATTAACTTGTAATTTCCAACACAATGTATTTTGTTATCAATGGAATAAATTACTATGACTATGACTATGACTATGACTAATCACCTCATTCCCAGGGGTTATTATCCATCCATAAATTCCTTAATATTATAATAACCTTTTTTAAACAGACTTTGTTTAATAAAGTTTTTGAACTTTGAGCGGGTCAAATTTTGTATATTTTCCGGGATTTTGTTGTAAAAGCGTATACATCGCCCCAAGAATAAATTACTGACTCAGTAGAGTCGAGTAACTGCTATTACTAGCTTGTGTGTGTTCCTAGTATTTACAGAATTAATATTACTTATTTTTGTAAAACTACTTCTATTTTTGTGTACGTACATTACAATTTCATAAATGTATTGAGAGGCTAAAGTTAATATATTAATTTCGTTCAATTTTTGTCGGAGAGACTCTTTAAGTTTTAAATAGTATATTGCTCTTAAATAGAAGAGGGCCATTTTCTGTAAAACAAATATAATTTCAGTGTCAGTCGCTTGTCCCCATAGCAAAATACCATACTATGGAAATAGCTAAAGTAAACAAGTCTAGCTGTTTCAACACTGGTAATATTTCTAATCTTTTTTACAGCATATGCTGCAGAACTAAGTCTGCTTGCTAATATTGATATATGGACGCTCCATTGAAACTTCGCGTCTAGTGTTATTCCAAAAAAATGGTGGCATAGATATGCAGTAGCAACTTACCATCCGGTAGATTATAAGTTCGTTTGTCACTTATTATTATTTATTGCATTCCTTAAAACAAAAGAATACAAAGGGCGGACTTAATGCCTTGAGGCATTCTCTATAAAATAGCACTACACAAAATGATAATTAACTACATAATACATACATTTTACATATAAATAAACTATACATATATGACGTATACATACATATACACAAATATATATATACAAATATACATATATAATTAGTACATACAAATACCTATGAATATATACGTCTGTTTAGCAATACATATTAAATGGATGAATCATGTAAAATGCGTTGTCTTCAATAAATGATTACGGAACAATTTTTTAAAAGCGTACTTATTGGGAGCTTTTCTGATGTCATCGGGCAAGGAGTTCCAAAGGCGTGTGGCCTGAACTGTGAAGGAGTTACCATAGAACTCGGTGAAGTGAGCAGGAATACAGATTTTGTTGTTGGAAGAAGAACGTAGGACCCTATCATGAGATGAGTAGAGATAGTGAAATTTACTCTTAAGATAAGAAGGCGAAGATGGGTCATTTAAAATGGAAAAAAGAACAAGCAATATTCTGGAATTGCGCCTCTGACGGATTGCAAGTCAATTTAACTTAGATCTATATTGCGAAATATGGTCAAACTTACGAAGCCCGAAAATAAATCTTATACAATTATTAAGAAGGCGTTCCAGCTTGTTAAGAAGATCTTGGGACAGATCTGGATAACATACATCTGCATAATCAATTATGGGTAATATGAGAGATTGGACAAGCATGATCTTAGATTTTGTGGGAAGAAAATGTTTTAGACGATACAGAGAGCATAACGTGGCAATGACTTTACGACTCACTTCTGAAACCTGGGTTCTCCAATTCAACGTGCTGTCGATATGTAGGCCAAGATTTTTAACAGAATTACTGAACGGAATTATAATACTATCGTAATAAATAGGAGGTAAATCTGCCACATTAATCTTAGCCAGCATCCTTGAGCTAGCCCACCAGTATAGCTTGGCATTTCAAAGGATCACTTCTATTTTTTAGAAAAACGAAAAAGAAAACACACTTCTTGGCAGGCAGACTGGACAGCCAAGCGTTGCTATTAAGGCGAATCAATACAGGGAGGATTTGCTTTAACTGCCAGAGGATCATGTCTAACAGGAAACAATTACGAGCTACTGAAGAAAAAAAGGAGAATAGTCATATTGTAAAAACAAACCAGATGGGCAGGAGTGTCTTCCTTATAACACCTATAGAATATAAAAAATAAACTGTGGTTGGCAACCCGCGTGGCTACTATGTGAATTATAGTTTTTTTTTTAATTAAATTATAGTTTAAAAAATTCTAAATTTATCTTTAAATACAACAGCCTGGACTCAACCTACAAAATTTGGTGGTATTGGTGTGAGAAATCTTTCTAGCGTTGCATTGCCTGCTTTCATTACTTCCGTGCATAGTATCAGTGACTTATGCAACATAATTTTAAATAATAAAGTAGACCTGTGCTTTGATACGGAGGCAAGACAGACATGGCAAACGCTCTGTCCCGGCGAAAAGTTTCCACTGGAAGTTAACCAACAAAAACAGGGGGATGTTCCGTTCGTACAGAGCGTGTAGAAAGATTTGTTATAATTTCCATAGTGACCAAGATCAGGCACGCCTTCTAGGTGTTTCGACTAAGGAATCTCGTCATTGGTTACACGCTTTACCATCAAGTGATCTCGGCACATTACTTGATGGGGAATGCTTACGCATCGCCGTAGAAATCCGACTAGGAGCGGCGATTTTTCAACCCCATCGGTGCCCCTGTGGTAGCAGCGTCGACAAGTATGGGCTCCACGGAGTTTCATGTAAGAAAAGCTCTGATAGGTTTCCACGGCATGGCTCTTTGAACGATGTCATCCGAAGGGCTCTTGTCTCTATAAATGTGCTCGGTTTTAGATCCTTGTGGAACATTTAGATACGATGGCAAGAGACCCGACGGTATGACATTAATCCCTTGAGAGAGGTAAAGCCCTTGTGTGGGAAGCTACTTGCGTAGACACTTTGGCAGCCTCTCATCTCAGGGGTACCTCGCTTAGAGCCGGGGCGGTATCAAGGTAAGTGGCGCAAATATGAGTCTCTGAGAGATGACTATATATTTGTGCCATTTGCTGTAGAGACTATCGGTCCGTGGGGCCCAGCTACGGTGAAGTTCCTAAAGGAAATCCATCCGCGACTGGTCCTTGCTGCGGGTGATAAGAGGGCTGTTTCTTTTCTCGCTCAAAGGTTAAGTATAGCCATTCAGCTGGGAAAAGCAGCCAGCGTTCTTGGCACAATACCGCGGGGAGTAGGACTGTATGATAATTAAGTTAATAGTTTTAATTTTTCTTTTTTATTATAGATTTTTTATAAGTGGTAGAGCTATGCTGCCGCTACATTAGTAGTATAGTTGTACCACGAATGGGTCGACACGACCGGGGAAGGACCACGCCCTCACAGAATACCTTCGTAAAATGGCAGCTTGACACTTCTGTGTTTCGTGTGGTGAGTGTAGAGAACCGGAGACCCACTTTACTGGAAAAGCGGCATTCCATCTTAGTCCTCACGGGTGACGACGCATCTGCATTTTGAGTCTTTATTGAGGATAAATGTCTATGGGTCACAGCAACCACTTACCATCAGATGGACTGTGTGCTCGTTTGTCACCCTATCCTATAAAAAAAATAGTTTTTAATATTGTGTATAATAAAATATTGTATATTATGTTATGTAAATTATAAAATTTTTGTAAAATCTAATAAATATAGGTAGGTATTTTTAATTTGTATTGTACTATCATTCAAGTTTTTTTAATGCGATTAAGGGCGTATTCGACCAAACTTAGTCCTGAGAATAAAATCACTAATTACTCTCGAGTTAGAGAACTTTCGTTTTACCAAATCTTAACCCAGGTATAACTGTCTATCCGAGAGTAAATTGTTATATGTATCGCCAAAATTCATGGAGTAAACAAGTTATCCCAGAATATTTTAATGGCAGCCGCTACATTTTAACAGCTGTTTTCGTATGCTTTGTTGAAAAAGTAAGATATTTTATCGTTGTGCATTTATAATTTCTTGCATTTTGTTATAATTTTAGGGATAATTTTTTGAAATAATTCATTTTTCATTCACCAACTCTAGAGTAACTATTAACCAGGATTAGCTACTCCACGTTTGTGTTGGAAAAACGCAAACGAAGTTATCTGAGAGTAAGACCAAACAGTAAAATTATTCGAGGGTTAGTTACTCTGGAGTAACATGGTATTTGGTGGAATCCGCCCTAAAAAGATTAACGAGAATACCTACTCTATCCATAACGCCAGAGTAATAACTTTGCGATTTGAATGTTTAAATATTATAGATATTTGATCACTGTTTTAAGATTACTGCTCGACTAAGTAGCACTGACTTAGATTTTAGTTGCGGTGGTAGTAGCCAAAGGTTCAATTTCCGTACGCAATTATTTATATAATTTAAAAAATATATCACCTACACATTTGTTCTGTGTTTTGATGTTTTTTTTAACAACCAAATAACACAGAACATGGAAGTGTGAGGGTGATATTTGGTTAAAAAATCTACATTGCACACATCTTTTTGCGATTTCTATAACAAAATTATATTAAATATTATAATTTTGTGAAATCTAATATATACACATTAATATTTGTTTGTTCGTATTTTATGCGCTGCCTATCGTTCATCAGATTGCGGTAAAACATTGTCCACATATCGCTTGCACTTCCGCTAATGTTCAATTTACATTGCGGCGGAATGGAAGCGTCAATTTCGCCTCGACGCACGAATTCCAGCGACTGTGCCTCGCTTAGCTTGTACGTTATACAAACAATCAAATGTTTGCACCAAAAAGATCAACTTTTCGTCTAAATCCAAGTTTTTTAGTCACACAACCTGTTTCGTAGGCGCTTGACGCCGCACTGCTGCCGCTGCGAGTGCCACTTCGCGGCTTCCAGCGGATTCCACAACCTTCGCGCCGCTTCCCGCGGATTCCACAGACTGCGCCAGTAGTAGCTAGGGGAATCCTCAAGAATTCCACGGAAGACGCGGGACTTTTTTTGGCTCATATCTAGTTTGAACTTTATACCTTTAACATAAAACTCATTTTAATATGTACAATTTCGTTACATAAATTCGCTTCCGTTCCATTCCGCAGCAGTGTAAATTGGACCTTACGTTATATAGGCATAGTTGAACCCAGTGGGTGTCGCAGTTGTAGAATCCAGAAATCACCCGAGCGAAGCCGGGGCGGATCGCTAGTATAAAAAAATCGGTTGTCTGTAAAGTCGGTTTACTGACGATAGTTGAACGTGACAACGTCATAAGAAATATTTAATATCGAAAGAATCATTACCTTTATCGCCGCAATTATCGTTGCTATAAACAATTGACACCACATTCGCTCGCACAGTCGCTTGTTCCGCGCTCTCGCTTGCACTTTAAATGGAACGCCTAGGTAACGCCGCATGAGTCATGTTTTTTTGTGCGTGCAGCGAGCTTCATCGATTTATAAGACGTTGTCACGTCAATAAAATGTCACGTGTGTAAATATCAATATTTAATATTTCATCACTAGTCATTAATCAAAGCGATAACATTTATTAATAAATTATGTAAATACATTAACAAATTGTATTCATTAATCACTTATGAGCATCACTTTTATGTTAACATAAATTTATAGAATCACACGCAATATATTTACGAATACATATTTTTATAAAATTAGTAGTTAATCGAGTAATCGGAATAACGATCGGAAGGTCTTTATAAATAAATATAAAAAAGTAAGTTAATAATTTAAAATTACAAATTTTGTACAGCCGACTTCAATATAAGTTATTAAGAATAACTCAAAAACTATTAGTCTGACCTTGATCAAATTTATAGGTTACCAGACGTCCTTTATTTTAAAGGACGTCCTGTATTTTACACCCCAAAATTGATCTTGTCCGCTAATTTGAAATATCTAATCAAGGCAATATCGCGCGTATTGTACGCTCCCTCTGCTAGATGAGGTCAAAAAATAGTTTAAAAATCACTTTGAGGTGACGCGCGACGTCAGAGAGACAAATTGTTACATTGCGTATTAACATTGCTTTTTTATTAATAAATGTCTCTTCTAATACTATGGTATATGGTAACAGATACTGATATATATCATTGAAAACAATATGATAATCCCTATTATTATCCAATTTTTTTTAAACACTATCTCCACTAGAATTTTCTCTTGGAACGTGAGGGCAGTTTACATAGATAAATATCACAAGGAAAAACATCCAGACCCCGAACAATTATTTGTAGGTCATATTGCTAAGACACTCACCTCATTGCTAAGACACTGCGTCACGGAGCCGTCTAATGTTCTTTATTTAATCTTTTCAAATCCTCTAAAATATAAAGATTGAGTTGGCAACTCTAGTTGTCAACTAGTTTGAGATAAGCTCGAAAAGTTTCGATGTTGTACAACATGGTAAGGTCTCTTTTCTCCTAAGAATCTGTATGGGTTGGTACCACACTGTAACCTATTTTTACTGCTAAGAGGCAGCGCACACACACACATTTAAGAATAACAGTAACGTTTTGAATAATTATTCATTGTTAAATAAAGGTAGTTATATAAAAATAAGTGATATTCATTCTATAAATACTAGGAACAGACACAAGCTAGTAGTACCAGTTACCGACTCCAACGAGTCAGTAATTCATTCTTGGGGCGATGTATAATACCCTTTTACAACAAAATCCCAGAAAATATACAAAATTTAACCTGCTCAAAATTCAACCGCTGGGTTTCTTGCTGGTTCTACCCAGGACAGAGGTTTTTTTCGAACCAGTGGTAATTAAACAAAAGAGTGATTTTCAGTAAGTATTATTTATAATCTATATTGAATAAAAAAGTTTCTGTTTCTGTTATAAATTATTTATTTATTATAAAACCGTCGAAAACCTTGTAATTAATTCCGTAACCTTTAATTAAAATATTTGTTTTGATCACGCATACAGTTACGTTAATTATATTAATATGAAAGTCGGATCACCTTCTACTAAGTGGTGGGGCTCCTTGTCCATGTGGGTAGGTAGTAGGTACCACCTTCGTATCTATTTATGGAGCTCAATAGCAGCGCTTGCACTCTTGTGGAGAGCCAGTATAAGTATAATAACAGACTGAAGCATTTCACTTTAGTCCTCTGAGGTGACAACTGACAACGCATCTGTAGCCTTTGTTTGAAGTTGGCTGCAGGTGTCCATAAAATGCAGAAGCCAGGTACTAACAGGTGGACTATAAGATCGTTTGTCACTTTAGTTTTATTATAAAAAAATATTTGAATTCATAAAATAAATTACAAGGCAAATGCATATCACAAATTTGGTAAGGATGACCTCCAAGATAAACTACGTAATAATACACAAAATATATTCCTGTGGGGCAAAGAGCTCGCTTTAAATTTGACAGTATCTAGTAAACAAACTGCGTGCGAACCTGCTACGTCAAGAGATGAAATAAGAAATTCTTCATACAAGAACTAAATCCTACGTAATTTAACTATTTTTTATTTATATCAATTACTACTTGTCTCTATTTTTGCAATTCGTTGATTAAAATCTGCTGCAAATATTAACGTCAAGTCTAGATATAACTGACTACAAAAATGATCTGTATTTATTGACTACCAATGATTTTTTATATTAATAAAAGTTTACTATATACTTATTAAGTGGCGAAGCTTGCGAAGACACTTATTGATTTCACGATGTCTGTCCGTCTGTCCGTCTGTCCCACGATTATCTCGAGAACGGTTTGGAATTTTCAAATTCTGTTTTCAGCAATCGATTACTGATCACCCAGGCATCTGAACCTCCTATTTTGAAACTGATTGCTCAACGGCAACCGTTAGAAACCGCTACAAAGCTGATTGCTTCGCCACTTTGCTATGCTGTTAGCTTGCTAGGTTTATTTTTAGAATAGAATAGAATAGAATAGAATAGAATAGAATAATTTTTTATTCAATATAGATCACATTTGTAATACTTATTGAAAGTCATTTTTTACTTTACCACTGGTTCGAAAAAAAAACCTCTGTCCTGGGAAGAACCAGCAAGAAACCCAGCGGGACTTTTTTTTTAAAGCAAATTTTACAATAATGGTTGTACTAACTATAAAAGTACAAAATTTATTTTAGAAACAGCTTGGAAGCGATCACCTCATTCCCAGGGGTTATTATCAACCATGTATTCATTTATACTATAATAACCCTTTTTATATAGTTTCAACTTAACAAAACATTTAAACTTGCTAATAGAGAGAGCCTGTACACTTTCCGGGACCTTGTTGTAATAGCGTATACATTGCCCCAAGAATGAATTACTGACTCTGTGGAGTCGAGAGACTGGTATCACTAGCTTGTGTTTGTTTCTAGTGTTTACAGAATGCACATCACTTTTTTTACTAAAACTACCTTTGTTTTTGTGAACATACATTAAATTTTCGTAAATATACTGAGAGGCCAAAGTTAATATATTTATTTCTTTAAATTTATCTCTAAGAGACTCTCTCAGTTTTAGGTTGTAAATAGCTCTAATGGCCCTCTTCTGTAAAACAAAAATAGTTTCTGAATCAGCCGCATGTCCCCATAGCAAAATCCCATAAGACATTATGCTATGGAAATAACTGAAATAAACTAATCTAGCTGTCTCGACACTAGTGAGACCTCTAATCTTTTTTACAGCATAGGCTGCAGAACTTAGTCTGCTTGCTAGTTTGGATATATGGGGGCCCCACTGAAGCTTTGCGTCGAGAGTGATGCCAAGAAAAACAGTGGATTCAACAGGGCTCAGTTCTTCCCCATTTAAAAACACATTGGTACTCAGATTTCTAACATTCGTTGTTGTAAATTTAATACATTTAGTTTTATTTCCGTTTAAATGTAAATTATTAACGTTAAACCAATGCACTAATTTTGATATAGCATTATTCACTTCGTCACATTTAAATGATTTACGTTTAAGTTTAAAAATCAAAGAAGTATCATCAGCAAATAATACTATATCATGATTATCCTCTACAATAGAAGGTAAGTCATTAATATACACTAGAAACAGGAATGGGCCGAGAATTGAGCCCTGAGGGACACCCATTAGTACAGGTGAGCCGGAAGAACTTTTACCATTAATAATAACTTTCTGCATTCTATTACTTAAATATGAAATTATAAGTTTAAGCGCTGTGTTCTTGACACCATAGTACTGTAGCTTCCTGATTAATGTATCATGGTGAACGCAGTCGAAGGCCTTGGAAAGGTCACAAAATATACCCAAAGCATCCCCTGAATTCTCCCATGCACAAAAAATATGTTTAATAAGCTCAACTCCAGCGTCAGTTGTTGAGCGACCCCTAGTAAAACCGAATTGATTTCTATGTAGCAATTTATTAATATTAAAGAAACTTAACATTTGATCTAAAATTATTTTTTCAAAAATTTTACTAAATGTTGGTAGTACAGAAATTGGTCTAAAATTGGCGGGGTCTAATGTACTACCAGATTTATATAAAGGTATGACTTTACTAAGTTTCATTAAATCAGGAAACACACCAGATTCGACGCTTGTATTAAATATAGTGGCTAGATAAGGTGCTATTATATCTATTATAGATAAAATAACTTTAACGGAAATCCCCCATAAATCTGCCGTTTTCTTAACATCAATAGTTTTAAAATATTTAACGATATCTTTTGGCAGTACTCTATGGAATTTAAAAGTATTTGAACAAGCCTTTACATTTTGTTTAAGCAATGATTCGGCGACAGTAGGAGAAGAGTTTAATGATTTAGTTGTCAAAAAAGGAACATCAGTAAAATGTTTCTCAAAAGCCATAGCAACTTCTTGATCAGATCGGGTTAAATTATTGTTAATATTCAATTGAAAATCCGAGTTGCGCGGTTTGACCTTGCCCGTTTCACTATTTATTATTCTCCAGGTCATTTTAATTTTGTTTGATGCAGTTTTAATTTTGTTACTTAAATGTAAAGCCTTAGCTGTGGCGCACACTTTTTTAAATATTTTAGAATATGTTTTTACATAATCTCTAAATATAACACTACTATTAAATGATCTTTCATTATAAAGCTCGTATAACCTTCGCCTACTCTTATAAATTCCTACTGTCGCCCATTCATTAAATAATTTGCGACTGTTAAAAGAGAAAGTTTTAGAAGTAAATATCCTACTAAATTCACAAGTTATAATTTTAAATAACGTACCATACAAATAATTAGCACTGTTTTTAAATGAAAGTGATGGAAGTCTTTTTATTATATTACTTCTAAACCTCTCCAAGCGATGTTCATTTATTGGAACAAACACAACTTTCTCATTTTTCTGTTTCTTGTGTATGTAAGGCAATGATACCAACTGTCCACAGTGATCTGAACTTAAATTTTGAATAATTGATTTATGCAAGGGCTTAACATCTGTAAAAATATTATCTATACAGGTCGCACTAGGCCCAGCAATACGTGTTGGTTCTAAGAATAAATTAACAAGATTATACGATTTAAACAATGAGCTAAACTTAATACTAATGGAAGAAGTTTCAAGGAGATTGATGTTAAAGTCTCCACATATTACAACAGACTTGTTCTGTTTACTAAGTTTGAGCAAAACTTCTTCCACAATCCTTTCAGAATAGTCATAAGTAGCACATGGGGGTCTGTAAACACTCACAATAATGAGATGCTCGAGCTCGACACAAGCCATTTCTACAGTTCGCTCAACAGAGAGGCTCACTATATCCTTACGTTCTTTATATAATAATGATTTATCTGCTAGTATTAAGGAGCCACCACGTAAACTTTTTTCTCTATTGAAGGAACTGACCACCTGGTGATTTCTGAAATTAAACATGAAATTATAATCTTTTAGCCAATGTTCAGTAATACAGAGGATATGTATGTTGTTACTATTTAAAAACAATTCAACTTCTAATTCTTTGCCCATCGTGCCTTGTATATTTTGATGCACCAGGTGTAAACAATTTTTATTACTTATTTGTGGGCTACATTCAAAGTTAATTAAACTCTCATTATTGCTAGAGATTGCCTCTATTGTCGCATTTACTAATTTAAATTAGTTGGAACTGATTCCAAATTAATTGTCAAATAATTATCCTGCCCAATAAAAGCAGTCTTGGTAGCCAAAAACTTGGCTGAGTTAAAAAGTAAATAATAAGATAGCACATTTGCTATCAGTCTTAAATTATATTTGGATAGGTAATACCTATCTTTTGTCCAAAACTTTTTTATTAAATTATTTATGTCAATTACATGAAATTTGTCATTATTATCATTACAATTATATGTCAAATTTAAATTATTATTACATATTAAACTAGCTGACCAGGCAGACGTTGTTCTGCCCTTTCCAACGACCATTTGCTTTCCCAAAAGAACTCCTGAAATTAGCAATAAAAAATTGAGGGTCACTTATCGGGATAAAAACTATCCTATCTCTCAAGTTGGACCAAACTGCACACAGTCTGCAAATTTTTTTTGAAATCGGTTCTATCTGTTGAATACTTACAGCAACACATGGTGGTTATACTACTAAATTGTAGCTTATATTAAATGTTTGTATTTTTAACATAGCGCCATCTATTAAATATTTACTCAATCCAGTCAACAGATATCGTCATCTGACAGAATCGTTTGGAGCTAACATTGTGACTGTCAAATAATAGACAAACAATTTTCAATAAAATAATATTGTATTGCGACTATAAATTGAGATGTAAGCTATCCTATCTTTTAAGTTGGACCAAACTGCACATAGACCAAAAATTTCATTGAAATCAGTTCAGTAGTTTAGGAGTCCATCGCGGACAAACAACGTGACACGTACTTTTTATATATAAAGATTATGCATTTGTATATTTAAATTATGTCTTAAATTATTTTCCTGTGGCAATCCCTGTATATAAGGCAGTGTGAACAAGACAATTTTGAGTACATTTAAGTTATTAAGTTGTTCAATATATCTTAATAACTGTTTGTTGTTTACACTGCCTCTTCTACCAACAAAAATTATTATTGTACTATTTGGGCAAAATTTAGTAACAATAATTTTATTTAGGATATCACTAAAAGATGCTCCAGGCATGCAGCAATTTGTAATTTTTTGTCCCTTTAAAGAGTAATTTAAAGTTATGCCTAGATTTTTTCCTATGTCATCACTATACACAATTATATTATTTTTGTTAATATTTAAGTTATTTTTTATTTTAAGCTCCTCTGCTATGGCACTGTCATAGAGTTTTGGTGGTGGTATAATATTATCAGCACACACCGACTCTGAAGAAGCTGGTATTGAATGCTGACACTCACATTGATGTTGAACTAAGGAGTCAAAACGCTCCTCATTGTATTTACATGTCTTTACCAGATTATCCATAGCCAGTATGTGTTCTTTTATTTCGTTTTGGGCTGATTTATATTTATTGGATACAGTTTGAAGGGAATTTGTAAGAGATAATATTTCTGATTTTAGGCACTCTACGTCAGTCTCATAACATTTTCTTATGTTATCCACCTCAATTGAATACAAATTAAGTTCATATATCAATGCTTGCTTTTGTTTACATAAATTAACATAATTTTTGGTATTAATCTTATTTTTTATTAATTTTTGTACTTTCCTTATATATTTATTAACTTTTATATACTTCTTCAATTTGGTTTTACTGCAATTAATCCTCACTGAATTTCCAAGCTCAGAGAACAGGCTTTGAGTCTGGGAGGCGTTAAGATTATCTATATATGTTTTAAATTGTATTATTTGCTCATTAGCCTCATTCAACTGTAACTTCAATGCAGCAATGAACCTGAGAGCTTCCTCATATTCCTTGCTGCATCGGTCAAACTCATTAACCATTCCCTGTAGCTGATCTCTTTCTTTTATAACACTAGTGTATTCTGTGTCTAACTTAACCATATCACATTTCAATTGTGTGTTTTTGGCAATTATGCTAACTATTTCTTTTTCATTATCATCCCTTTCCTTAAGCAACAGTTCACACTGCTCCCTGGACGCCTTAAGTTCTTGGAGCGCAAGCTGGAGTTGGTTCTCCATCTGGCGCGTCTTGGCGTTGCGAGTATTCATTTTACTATTTATTATAAATAATAAAAGAAAACAAAGATCGAAAACAGAAGGAGCAGAGTAAGCTAATATCGAGTTATTGTTTATATTTTTTATTTACAAGTCTCAAATCAAATTATCGTTAAAACAATTCGAAAAGAAACCCGCAAAGAATGTAAAATATCCGAGTAATAGAATAGATCTTTAAAATTATAAAAGGAATGATATTAAATAAGAATTACAATAATTTTAAAACAATGTTCGTTACCTGTCACTTTTTTGTTCCAACTTCCAACACCAAAATGATTGTTATAACATTTATGTACCAACTTTCTTAAATATTAAATACAAAGCGGCAGTAATTATTAACTATAACATAAAATTGAGGTGGATATAATGAATTTACAATATTTATTTTTATTAAATTTTATTAAAATTTATCGAGACCAATTACTTTTACAACTTATCACCAGGGTTGCCACAGAAAAAAAAAAAAAAAAAAACTAGCAACGGATAACGTTAACTCAACAATTATCCAACCAAGTTTCAAATGCTAGAAGTGCACATTGCCGAATCCATTGGCTACTGTCGCATGTAGGAATTATCCTTGCTTTTTATTATATGTTTTATTATTTATTATTTCATTTTCTACCGACTTCAAAAAGGAGGAGGTACCCAACTCGACTGTATGTTTTTATGTGTGTTACCTCATAACTTTTTTCTGGGTGAACCGATTTTGATTATTTTTATTTGAAAGCAGGTGCTTCTCATGTGGTCCCATATAAGTTTTATCACGGTCTGACCAATAGTTTTTGAGTTATTCTTAATAATTTAAATCAAAGTCGGTTGTACAAAATTTAAATTTTTTAATTATTATCATGTATTTTTATATTATAAGCGAAAAACGATGTTACAATCCCAACGGAATATGGAATATGTCGTCACAGTCCGTAATTATGCTATCTCGGTCAAACAAATTATAGCAGTCGGCTGCTTGTCTCTTGTTGCTTGGGGTAGTGACATAGGCAGAAATAGAGACGTATGTTCGTCACCTTTATTCTATAAATAAAAACTTGGCGCAGGTCTACTCTCATTTCTGAGAGAAATCTTTTATACTTCAAGGACATGAAATGAACAAAAACACGTAGTGGAATAGCGCGGTGGATGCTTTCCAATTCCAAATACCTTCTCAGAAAAAAAGTAAATATACCAATAGATTAAAATATGGCGGTACTATTATTTACTTACCCAGAATATCATCTTCGATAAGTAATATGGCAACGGAGAATACAGTCCACTTGCGGTTTCCCGAAGTAGTATTGGCACTTCGCTGGGGAACGTGATGAACACTGCGTATATAGAAAGGAAGATGGTCTCCGTAATTGTGAGGTAAAGAAGACCTTCGGCATTCTGGATATCTCGCTGGTCCAAACTTTCGAAGAGACCAGCGTAAGGCACCGATATAATAACACCTACGAACTGAATGGAGGAAAAAACACACATTAAAGGCAAGGAGAATTAATCGCTAATTTTAGAAAATAAGCTTTTATCAAAAACTAGCTGTCCTTCGCCCGCGTGGAATTTACTACGATTTCATGGATTTTATTTTTTTGCGCGGAACCCCAATTCTTTTTCTAAAATAAAAGCAGCCTAAGTTAACACTTATGACTGACACTTAACAGCTTCAGAAGTCGGTACTAAGACATAGTGCATCGAAATATTAAAGCTCCGAATTCAGAAGCTATTGTGTGTGCAAATTATTTTATTATTTTTAGTTTTAAAGTGGTTTTTACTAATAGTTTAATTTTTTACCCTTTTTAGTGGACTAAAGCAATATCACAAGCTCAAGGTAACAAATAGATTGTCATCTTAAAAATTATAATAAAAAATCATCCCCCTAATATTTCACCCCGAAGGTGTATTTATTCAAGTTTAAATGGGACGCCTAAGGCCTAATTAATAAAAAATAATTATTTTGATCAGTTTAGCCTATTTCAAGAAATCGGGGAACGTATAAAACCTCCTTTATTTTTGAACTCAGTTAAAAATAATTTAATTTACATAATTTTTTGTCTATAAAGTACCTAACAGGTTTCCATAAGAATCTTCCATGAGGGAAGGTCGTTTTTATTGAGACCATATAACGCCCATAACGATTACGCCTGATTGACGTGATCCGTATATTCGTAATCAAGCTATGGGTTATGTATACTCAAGGACGTAAATTGATTAGACTCGAGTAAATTAATTTTGTGTTTTTGTGTGTCTATAACAACTGATATTCTCCTATACACAAGATGAAGTATATACATAAGTGCATGTTAAATGCAGTTGAACATAAATATACAGCTCTTGCTGTCGCACGGATGGGCCGGCTCGAACCGGGGTGGTACCACGACCTCACAGAATACCAGCGTGAAGTAGAGGTTTACCTCTGCGTTTCGCTTGGTGAGTGCAGGTGGCCGGAGGCCCTTTTTACTGGAAATGAGGCATTCCATCCTTAGTCCTCACGGGTGAAAACGCATCTGCATTTTGGTTTGTAATAGAGGATTGATGTAGATGTCTATGGGCCGCAGCAACCACTTACCATCAGGTGGACTGTGTGCTCGTTTTTCACCCTTATCCAATAAAACTATCTTTATAAGGAATATTACGTGATTTAAATAAAAATTTAAATTTTTTTATTAAAAAGAAAAAATCAAAGATAAAATATTCTATTATCTTATGATGATTCTTAAAGATCCTATGATACGTACTATAGTTAGTTTTTTTTTAAGTTGATTTTTCGAAGTGTTGCTAATTATTGCCAAGGCTTGTTTGTTATTTTTTTCTATATTAGTTGTAGTATACAACATTGTGTATTTGTCTCTGTCCCCCTCTTAATTTTGGCTTTATAGGGCGGCAAACATTAAGGTAACCATACCCATACCCTCACGTACCTTACGATAAGAAGTACGTAAGAACGTAGTATCTACATCTATCATCAATTAGAAATCAAAATGCAGATGCGTTGTCACCCATGAAAACAAAGATGGAATCCCACCTCGTTACCAGTAAAAGGGGTCTCCGGTTCTCTACATTCACCATATTTATTCTTCTCCAGCATTATTCAGCTGTTTGATGCTAGTATTCTGTGAGAACGTGGTCCTAATCCGGCCGAGCCGACCCATTCGTGCTGCAGCTAATATTTTACGGTTGTATGTATTTTACTGGCTACTTTTTTTACGCACGAGGAAAAATAAATTACAATAGGCGAATGGATTAAAAGCCTATGGCTTAGATGTTTTTTTAAAGCAAACTTTTTAATTTTGAAAAAATAAAACAATTAAAAAGTATCGAAATTCTAATCATGTGCACCATGGCACCATGTGCATACTTTACGCGTGGCAATTATTATTATCAATGAATCTGTGAAGACTTAGACCTTGAAGCCGGCCGCTAAGTAAAATTGAAAGATAAATTTTTTATTCGTTTATCTATATTTTGCGACGAAAAGATAATCAGCTGGTGGGTATTTATAAGATATGAATCTTTAAGAAAAATTGTCTTACCATTAGGAGAACGAATTCAGCTATCCATGTGGAACTGTTGTGTTTAACCGCAAGTATATTTCTCCATATCAACCAATAGAACTGAACGAAATAGTTCACTTTGACTCTGAAAAAAGACATTTAATTTAAACACTCCGAAGTGAAACATGCCATATATTTTTTTAAAGGATAAGGGTGACAAACGAGCACACAGTCCACCTGATGGTATGTGATTGTTGCGGTCCATAGACATATACATCTATGCTAGACTACGAATCAAAATGTAGATGCGTTGTCACCCGTGAGGACTAATATGTCATGCCTCGTTTCCATTAAAAAGGGTCTCCGGTTCTCTACACTCATCATACGAAACACAGCAGCGTTAAGCTGCTATTTTACATTGGTATTCTGTGAGAGCGTGGTCCTTCCCCGGTCGACCCGACCCAATCGTGCTACAACTATACCTAAGACGAATATAGCTGCAGCATGGCTCTACCACTTAAATAATTAAAAAATTATATATTTTATAAGAAATACATTAGTAAATACTAAACGGTTATTTATTTTATGTACAGTTGTTTGAAAGAATATAAAAATAAATCTACTCACAGTGTTAAATATCGCTCGAAGTAGACATTCTAAAACAAAAAAGTACAAATTAAAATTTCAACTTGACCAAAGTTGTCGAAGCAGAAATATAATATACTTGTTTTATTTTAATTAATTTAAAGCATAAAAAGAATAGTGTCACTTGAAGAGGTTATCGGATCGTGTTACAATTTCATAGTTTATTGATTGAACTAGATAAAAAATCCTAAGAATATTAATTTTCAATGCTGGTTATATTTAGCAAATTATTTAAAAAAAAAAACAAGTAACGCATTTATAATAATTTTCAAGCATAAAAATATTTAATATTCTTCCGCTGGACATTGGTCTTTTTTATTATTGAGATGGTAAAGCGGGATAAAGCAGTTAATCTTCACTGGGACGGCGGTTAGATGAATAAAAACCTGTCTGTACCTTGATCAGACGAACAGTATATACTGCTCTTCACCATCACCATCATTATTCATTATTTATATATATCCCTTAGGCAGGAGTGCGATGAAAATGAAAAATGCCGCCAACTTAGTATATCAACACACTATACACTTTTCGATTAATTTTCCGTTCATCGAAATGTTTTTGGGTAGTGCAAGTCTTAACCGAATTTTCGTTCATAAAATGTTTAGTGCAAACTGCATTGGAGTTCAAGCTTAGGTTACCAGCATACATGAAGTACCTATATATGAAGTTTCTTTTGTAAACAGTTACTATCAAAGAAAACTTTTTTAAATAGATGTTAAATAAACACGTATAGATAAATTTTACTCGATATAAAATCTCGAATTGACTGACAAAAAACGTCATTAAAGTAGCTCCGAGAAATCTCCGTAGGTTTAGATCTGTTTACTTTTACATAAATTATCTTTATATAGCCCACATCGCCGTTTATTGAATCTGGGAATCTGTTAATTGGACCTTTGTTGTCCACAACAAGGACAAATCCGTGCGTGGCGATACTTTCTTTATGTATTTATTATGATAATAAATATGCCAGAAAATCATAAGTATTATTATTGAATTTAATTTTGACCACAACATATTTTTGTAAAAGCTGTTAGAAATTTGTTCTTCAGCACAGTTATGGGTTTGTGAAACAACACATTCGCGTTTACAAATATTAGAGTTTAATAAGGTGAAGACCGAATGAAATATAGAATTTTCTTTTTTGTCTGAACAATAATTATTATAATATCCACACACACTGGACTGTACCACATATTACACTGTACTTTGGCGCAATTTAGTTTTTACGCCCACTAGTATCAACATTGTAAGAAAAGATCTATCTGTACATATACATTGCATATATATACCTATTTTAGTGTAACTAGGTTTTAACAACCAATAACAATATAGCCTGTTTAATTTCCATTTCATTTTATATGTTACGTAAAGTCTGTATTAGTGTCCTATGTCCTCCGAAAGACATTAAAAAAACCACCAATCTATATATACATATATATTATGATGACTAGCGATGGTAAGAGGTTATTTGTATTATGATTATATACTGCTTGGTCTGGACGTCGTAAGCGCGACTGCTGATAATGTGATCCCAGATTCGAAACCTAGGTACGGCTAAAATCAGTTATTGTCAGTTAATCTGACAATAAATACTAAGTAACAGCTCTGAGTTAGATGTTTGGCGGTGTTTCAGCCCGTGCCCCAAAAAGCAAGTAAAAGTGTTGCGCTCTCTCTCCGGTCATGACGAACTTCCCCATTGGATTAAGAGATTAACAAAGAGTGAAGGAATAGAGAGTGCACCTCTGTCTGCGAACACACTCATGCAGTATAATTCTGTTCTACGCAGAGGACTGGTCTCTGTTGTGATTGGCCACCGAGACTGAAATTCGGTCTGGAGGACGTTAATGTATTATAACCATAACCTAAATATATATATATATATATATATTAGACGGCTCCGTGGCAATGACTTAGCAATGAGTTGTTGCGCTGAGGGCCGCGGGTTCGAATCCCACACGGAACAAGTATTTGTATGGCCTACAAATAATTGTTGCGGGTCTCGATGTTTGTCCTCGTGCAATTTATGTTTGTAAACTGCCTCCACGACACAAGAGAAAACCCTAGTGTGGGGGTAACGTTATTTAAAACAAAAGAAAAAAAAATAAATGTCTGTCAATATCTTCCGATAAGCTACTGGGTAATGCGATATTATATAAAATTGGCAAAAACTTAAACTAACTTCATTACCTTTTCATCCACGGTACCATTGAAGTATTCGTGTTCATCCTTAATGTCTCCGATCTGGTTCTCAATGGCAGTCGCGAACTGTGACCGCTGGTATTCGTTGCAGATGCGACGGATCCTTTCGCGGCTCTCTACCTCCTTGTCTGTTTCTATTCCTAGTAGAGATACGTAATACTCCGCCGCATTAAATCCAAGTGGACATTTGTAGTTGAGCCTGGTATAATAGATTTATATTTAATTAAATTAACTTGCTTGGCTTGGTAAATATTATTGAAGTGTGGCCGTGTAACAAAATCTGTTGTTTTATCTGTTACAGAATTAAGTTAAAGTTAAGAAGCAACAGTTTCAGTGTTCTTCCGTTCGGAAAATCTCGTGATTTATCCGAACGATGACGAGGTAATGGATAAAATTGTGGTATCATAGATATTAGAGGAAACTTCTTCTAATCTGAAGAAACAATAGAAAAAGAGCTTGGTAGCTCAGATGGCTAGCGCTCGCTGTAAGCTTCACAGTACTCGAGCAACCCGGGTTCGATCCCCGCCGGTACCAATGAAATTGTTAATTGCAATTTTAAGTGCTGTTTTACCACGTGGTCGCCGGTGAAGGAAAACATCGTGAAGAAACCTGCATGTCTGAGAAATAAGAAAAAAAAATATTTCGAAGACATGTGAAGTTCGCCAACACGCATTGGGGCAGCGCGGTGGACATTTCCTTGCCCTAAAACCCTCTCAAAAATGAGAGGAGGCCTGTGCCCAGCAGTGGAACGTAAATAGGCTGCAACTTTACTTTATTTTACAATAGAAAAATCGAATACGATCAAGAAAACTAACATATATAACATTTTACCAACGATACAAAAAGAGTTAAATTTGGTAATATAAACAAAGATAATTTCAGACCTTTAAATTAGTATTAAATATTGCGTGATTACGGGTCTGCTATTGTAACAACAATTTTGTAAATTGGTAGCCAAGAGTCTAATTTGGCAAATTATTTAATATGATAACCAACTTAATAGTCAACAGTAGACTGTAAATAAAACTTTACACTAAAAGTCTTCTTCTTAAAAAAAAAGACGGATCGAGATAAATGCATTCGCAGTGTACGAGTCTATAAATATCAATAAATATATAGGTATAACAATTTCAGATATTTTTCAAATAAAAGTAGAAGCCTTATTTACGCGTATTTTGAAAAATAACCGTATATAATATAAGTTTCGTCCATGATCTCTGTGATATTTATGTATTCAGGTGCACTACAAAGTTATTTATATAGAAACAGAAACAGAAACTTTTTTATTCAATATAGATTATATATAATACTTATTGAAAGTCACTCTTTTGTTCGATTAACACTGGTTCGGAAAAAAACCACTGTCCTGGGAAGAACCAGCAAGAAACCCAGCGGGACTTTTTTTTTATAAATAACAGCTTACAATCATGATGTTACACAAATTAACAACATAACAAATTAGAAATAGCTTGGTAGCGATCACCTCATTTCCAGGGGTTATTATCATCCATAAATTCCTTAATATTATAATAACCCTTTTTATACAAACTTAGTTTAATAAAGTTTTTGAACTTTGAGCAGGTCAAATTTTGTATATTTTCTGGAATTTTGTTGTAAAAGCGTATACATCGCCCCAAGAATGAATTACTGACTCGATGGAGTCGAGTAACTGGTACTACTAGCTTGTGTCTGTTCCTAGTATTTACAGAATGAATATCACTTATTTTTGTAAAACTACTTTTATTTTTGAGTACGTACATTACATTTTCATAAATGTATTAAGAGGCCAAAGTTAATATATTAATTTCCTTAAATTTTTGTCGCAGCGACTCTTTAGGCTTTAAATCATAAATTGATCTTATGGCCCTCTTCTGTAAAACAAATATAATTTTTTATATTGTATGTATATAAATTCTCATCATCATCATTATCATTACAGTCTTTCACAAGTCCACTGCTGAACATGGGCCTCCCCCAAGTTATGCCACAAAGCACGGCCCTGAGCCACCTGCATTCATCATCATCCTGCATGTCTTACCAGGTCATCACTCCATCTAGTGGGGGGTCGCTCTACACTTTGCCTACCGGTATGACGCTGCCACTCGAGAACCTTTTTTCCTCATCGGTTGTCGGTTCTTCGAGCTATATTGCCGGCCCATTGCCACTTCAGCTTACTAATCCGTTCCGCTATGTCGGTCACTCTGATTCTACTGCGGATATCCTCATTCCTAAGTTTATCACGCAAGAAAATAGCAAGCATATGCCTCTCCATAGCTCGCTGAGCAACCTTGAGCGTCCTCATACGGCAAACAGTGAAGGACCACGTCTCAGATCCATAAGTCATCACTGGCATACACAGGGTGTACAATCTCGTTTTCAAGTATTGAGGTTATACCTGACGAGAAAATGTTTCGCTCGTAATCTCCCGAATGCTGCCCAGCCTAGTTGAATCCGTCAATTAACATCTTGGTCGAAGTTGGGCTTAGCTAGTCGGACTATTTGTCCCAGGTAAACATACTCGTCAACAACTTCGAGCTTAGTGCCCTCAACAACTACCGGTATAGATGTGACATGAAGGTTATACATGATCTTTGTATTGTCCATGTTCATCTTAAGACCTATCTGTTAGGAGACACTAGTGAGATCATTGAGCATAGTGCTTAGGGCCTCCAGCGAGTCTGCCATAAGGACTATATAGTCGGCAAATCGAAGGTGAGTGATGTACTCGCTATTGGTGTTAATACCATATACTTTCCAGTCCAGTGACTTGGAAACGTCTTCCAATGCAGCTGTGAAGAGTTTCGGGGATATAACGTCATCCTGTCCTACACCTTTTTGCAGTTGTACAGATTTCGTACTCTGGTTCTTACTTGGATAGCCATCGTAGCCCTACTGTACACCATAAGTTCTATTAACATATAAATGCACAAGTTAAAAAAAAAACACGGTGTTATAATAATAAAACTTGTGTAGATATTCATCAAAGTCTAAGCGATTATTAAAAACACTTTTATTCAAGGGCGGCCGACGAATCTATGGATTTACACACTGTCTCTATAGGAATTTTAGCCACTGCTAGCTGTAAAAATTTCTTCGGCGACTCGATGTCGTTGCGAGCTGCGTTTAAACCAGGTCATGTCCTCTATTACTGACCACAATATGTGGTAAAACGGGTTCAGATCTTTACGAGGGCATATTTTCAAGGTTAGAAAAATTCTACGGATATAACGCAGTCTCACCACATTATCTAGTTATGTACATAATTATAGCTTTATCCAAAAATAACTAGCTATTATAGCCTGGTCGTGACAGCACGCAACATGTTAAAGATGTGATTATTCTGTCAAATTTGACGTGCACGAATAAAACGGTAAAAATTGACCGCTTTATACGTGCACGTCAGACTTTTAAAGTCTATTTACAGATACAAATATGAATACCCGTTTAAATACATGTTTAAAAAACCGGCCAAGTGCGAGTCGGACTCGCGCCCTGAGGGTTCCGAACAAATCCGTAGGTATATAAGTTTAAAATTATTAAAAATATTTTTATTATATGATGTAACTAAAAATTTATGCTTTTCGCAATTTTTCCTTTATCTGTGCTATAATACGTTGCTTCGTACCAAATTTTAAGATTCTGAGTTCACGGGAAGTACCCTGTAGGTTTTGATTCCCTTGCGGCATAATATATATGATTTTTTTCACAGCTTCAAGGGACAGTAGACTTCAGTATTTGATATGAATTTCAGCTTGATACTTCCACGCGTTCCTGAGAAAAAGGGTCTTGACAGACAGACAGACAGACGGGCAACAAAGTGATCCTATAAGGGTTCCGTTTTTCCTTTTGAGGTACGGAACCCTAAAAATAAAAAGACACATTTACGAATTAATTACGAAAAAAATTAATTTCAGAAAATTGAAGTCCGTTATAGAAAAATTAAGGTATTCTATGTAAATTATCGATATATAAATTGTACGTTTTTATTGTTAATTTTTAAATTTAAGTTAAAAAAGGAGATGGGTTTCTTGTTGACTTTTCCCATGACAGAGATATTTTCCAAACCGGTGGTGAATAAAACAATTACTTTCAATGAGTATTTTTTCAAAATCAATCTTTCTAACATAAAAAAATTGTTTCTTCGTCTTCTTTGCTTTTTTCATCATTTATCTTATTATGATGAAACTTTGGTGAGTTCGTGTGCGCGCGCCCGCGAAGAATTCCGACAAAAAAGCATGCCGGTACCGGGCACAACTAGTATTGAAATAAATCTATTCTAAAGTATAGACTAAAGATGTTACGGAGGTTTGATTCCGATTCCGAAAGTTCGGAACTTCCGATTGATTTTGCACCTCCGATTCCGATTTCTGTTCCGTTAAATTTAAATCGGAAGTTATATATCGGAGGTCGATGCACAGTGGTGGCGGCGGCCGCCATCAGTGTATACAAACAATTTTATTTTATACTTGTCCTCTCGGGAATCTCCATCCCCCATGCCTTCTGTCGATTACTCTTTAACTTGATGTTTTGTTTCGTATTTGGCAATTAGCATGTTGTGCGTTTGTGCTTCATTTATACCTATCCGAGTTTTTGATTACTTTTAGTAGTGTTTTATTTGACGTGTAACAAATTTATTTGAATTGGACAATGAAGCCAAAATCAAGTGCCATTTGGAGTTATTTCAATGAAGTTTCCGAGAATACGGCAAAGTGAAAGCTATGTGAGAAGATATATTCACGAAAGGGAGGTACGACTATTTCGTTAAAAAGTCATTTAAAGTCTCTGCATGCCACTAAATTTGAAGAATTCAAAAAATTTGAAACTGAAAAGAAAAATACAGTGCAATAGACCTGCCCTTAACACATCTCTTCTGCCTCCACCTCCGATAGCGGTTCCGACAAACAAAATTTAAAAACTCTGCTTCCGTAACATCCCTAGCTATAGACCATTACTGTCCATGCATTTTTACCATTTTAATTTATTAATATTTCAAATTACCGTGTTTTTAATGTCTACTATATATTATATATATATATATATATATATACATATAAAATTGCCTTATTATAATTTTATTAATTTTTATTAATCGAATTATACGTGCCATCAATCCGTCAATATGTTTTTGTCATTTAAGTGATTCTGCTAAAAAGAACCTGGAGATAATGCGGTCCAATGTATGGACGAGCGTTTTTGTTAAAACGTATTAATAGTAGACTACGGGAATTGACAAGTTTCGATTAATTGATAACGAGCTTCGTCCATCATTGCCTTCCATCATGTTTTTTTATATAGGATAAGGGTGACAAACAAGCACACAGTCCACCTGATGGTAAGTGGTTGCTGCGGCCCATAGACATCTACATCTATCCTCTATTACAAATCAAAATGTAGATGCGTTGTCACCCGTGAGGACTAAGATGGAATGCCTCATTTCCAGTAAAAAGGGCCTCCGGCCACCTGCACTCACCAAGCGAAACGCAGAGGTAAACCTCTACTTCACGCTGGTATTCTGTGAGGTCGTGGTACCACCCCGGTTCGAGCCGGCCCATCCGTGCGACAGCAAAAGCTGCCGCGTGGCTCTACCACTGTCAAAAATACTGTCCAATGAATTGTTGTTTTAGAGATCAACAGCTGATATTAAATATACATTTATATTACACAATAGGGCTAATTACAATAATAGACCATGGGAATGATTCCAAATGCTCACTTCTAAAACTCAATCTTTTGTTTAAGACAAAGATAAAGCAGGTAATAAGTATAAATTGTTGCCAGCCATATTGAATAAATACAATATGACAATCTAATTTAGGCATGAAAGTTCTGTATTATCGCCACGACATCGGTACGATGTCGTTAAATGAGGTTTTTATAGAATAATTCAAAGGAGCAAACTTAGTGGCAAGTGTGATGAAAAAATAGAAATAGAAGCATAGATGTAGATGTGTGTGACCCATACACATCTACATCTATGCTTGATTAAGACTCAAAATACATATTATGCGTTGTCACCCCTGAGAACTAAGATGGAATGCCTCGTTTTCAGTAAAAAGGGTCACCAGTTCTCTACACACCATACGAAACACAGCAGCATTAAGCTGCTATATTACGCTGGTATTCTGTGAGACCGTGTTCCTACCCAGGTTGAGCCGATCTATTTCTGCTACAACCATAATATAGCTGCAGCATGGCTCTGTCACGTACGTCGGTGACGATATATCATCAACGGCATCGGCCAATGAAAAATCCCTCTTAAGAATGCATTTTGGCATTATATTGTAATTTTTCCCGAATCTACAATTGTTTTGAAATGAGGTGCAACCAGAAAAAGAACGATGAAGGAAACTCAGTAAGTATACTCTTTTTGTCTTTTTTACGGTCAGTATTAGATAAGCATAGTTTTTAAAAACGATAAAGTAAAATAACCATCGGTAATTAAGAAAGTACTTAAACGTCAGCCCGTCTATTATGTGTGACACTATGATGTCTCGTGTGCAGTCGCAAACTTAATATTTTTAGTATTCGAAACATTTCACAGTGCTCCATATTGTCCAGAAGAACATCATCTGGTGACTTGTAACTGATTTCGACAACAGACATAACTTGCAATCATATACCAGTCGTTTTTAATTAGTTAGCATACCGCCTATACCTTTCCGTATCTGATATCAAGTATAATGAGATCAGAAGATGGCTCGAATGCAATGAAATGATATATTTTTTTATACGACGTAAAAAGTTAAAGCTTCGTTCCTTAAAAGCAATTTTTTTAAATATATGTTATTATAAAATTTGGTATCTCAGAACAAAAACTGCGGGAGCCGTAGGCATGTATCCAAAAATCGTTTTTTTTTCAATTATAAGCCAGTGCTTGCCTGTAATAATCCCATCTGGTGGTAAGTGGTGATGAAGCCCTAGATAGTAAATTGCATTTTTCTAGCGTTATTATTATTATTAATATTAACAAAAGTATATTTCCTATTTGAAAATGCCCAGATTGTAAACGGACGGAAAGATAGACCCAAAGAAAGAAAAATTTTGTTGATATTCTTCGAATAATTAAACCGGCATAGGGACTCCAGGAAAAAGGTGCATGTAGTGCAGGCCCAGTAAGCCATGAATATAATTTAAAATATGGAAAAATGATAATATCACGTTTTATAAAATAAATCTAATCTCTCTTACTAATAACCTTATAACCCACTAATAAACAAAATTTACGATCGGTCTGTTGTAATCGTTACTTAGCTATTAAAGAAATTTATACACCGTCATACTAGCATAACAAAATATATTTCTTTCCAGGTGGATAAAAAACATTTTCTGACAAATATGTTACAAATATTTCTGATAAATAACATTTTCTGAAATAAAAGCTATTTATTTTTCCCTAATATTAGGTATATTTTTTTTTATATTAATATAAAAGTTATAAGTTAATAAAGATATAACAAATACTGTAATAATTCCACAATAAAAAGAAATATAATTACATTATATAAGTCCACAATAAAAGGAGGTTATCAGCCCAACCGGGGATCTGCCCAGCTGTGGGGAGTCGCCCAACACAGTAAATTAATCATTTAGATAGCGATGGAATGTTTTGAGCACGCGATTAACGTGGCCATTAAAGAATGACGGTGGCATTAAATAAGAATTTTAATGATAGCTAGATATAAATGTTTCTACATTATCGCATTGTTCTCATAGCTAATGGGGAGCTCGGCAACTTTGGAATACCATTTTTCATAAAATAATCGTGGCGCAAAAGCACATAGTCCACCCGACGGTAAGTGTATGCAGACACATACATCTAACCTAGATTAACAATCAAAATGTAATACGTTGTCACTTCTTAGATCTAAGATTACAGTTTTAACAGTGGTAGAGCCACGTGGCAGCTTTTGCTGTCGCACGAATGGGCCGGCTCGAACCAGGGTGGTACCACGACCTCACAGAATACCAGCGTGAAGTAGAGGTTTAGAGGTAGAGGCTTTTTTTTATATGATAAGGGTGACAAACGAGCACACAGTCCACCTGATGGTAAGTGGTTGCTGCGGCCCATAGACATCTACATCTATCCTCTATTACAAATCAAAATGTAGATGCGTTGTCAGCCGTGAGGACTAAGATGGAATGCCTCATTTCCAGTTAAAAGAGCCTCCGGCCACCTGCACTCACCAAGCGAAACGCAGAGGTAAACCTCTACTTCACTCTGGTTTTCTGTGAGGTCGTGGTACCACCCCGATTCGAGCCGGCCCATCCGTGTGACAGCAACATTTTGATTCATCCATGATGATCATGTATTTCCTGCCGATATCGAAAGTAGCACAGCACTCACATAGTTACAATATTAACTAGAGATCATTATTACCCTCATCCGGTTTAATGGTAAGACACACACCGACTTAAACAACTTTGGCATGAAGCCCCTTTAAAGTGTTCGTGATAATTGGCTTTTTTATAAAATTTAAGTGTATAAACGAAATTACAATTAACCTTATGCTGTTGAATACCGAACATATGCACATCTGCAAGTACAAACAAAAAAGACAACAGATGCTTTGTCACCTCTGAGGACCAAGAAGGAATGCTCCACCGTCTGTATTCTCTATATACTTCAGACGTGAACATAGCAGTGCAGGCATTGCTGTTAACTGCAGATATAGACAATACCTATCCAGTACAATATAAAATAAAGCCAGAAATGGAAATTATTTTTTTTTTTAATTTAATGGGTCTCCTAAATTTTTAACTTTAAAACCAAAGGCAACCACACCTAAGGCATCCACAACTTTTGAAACTTCGCTTATAAAAATTTCCATACAAAATAAAATTAACACAACTACTTAATTAGTACAACTCCCGGTAGAATATTATTGAGACTTACTCTTATACTAAATACCTGTATTACCTAAACATTTTATTCTGCAAATAAAGATTTTTACTTTGACTTTGACTAACAAATAAGCACATTGTCTACCTGATGATGATATGATGATGATAAGTGAATGCTTAGTTCCAGAAAAAAGGACTGACTTATTCACGTGTCATATAGTTTCTAAGACGTGCAGGTTATCTCGCAATTCTTTGATATGTCTCCAGGCATGTGTTTAATCAGCACTTAATATTGCGATTTGAAATTTCATGGTAGGTACCAGCGGGATTTAAACTCGGGTTACTAACACACTGTCAAATGTCCAGCCTCTGTGGTACCACGTTAATTCATTAATAGCTTTTATTCATTAACTTTTAACACTTTTACTAATGAAATAATGTTTCAAAATGAGGCACTAAATTATTAATGAAATGGCTAATAAAAACAAAAATCTACATCAACGATGTCATATAACTTATTTAAATTTTTGACATAAACGTTTTATTAGTCTTGTCTTGTCTTTGATTATTTAAATTTGCCGAATGTTGGCGACTTTTACTATCTGTGATCTTACAGTGTTGATTATGTATCAATTGACACATTCAAATATAAATTCAAATTTATTTTTATTTGTGAATACAAGTAATGTGACAGAATAGATCTTTGAAATAATTTATAATGTGTTTCAAACCAAATTTCGGTCACGGTAACCAGTATCAACGGAGACTAGCCAATTGCGCAGGACAGGATTATAGTTATACTCACCGTTCCATCTAACTAGATTTCTCGACAGAAAAACCCAAATGCTGATTTTGGCCTAACCCGGGATCTCATGATCCGTAAACGCGTGAATGATTACTAGACTAACAATATTAACTAAGACCTTATATAAAATTAGGAAAGGAGGAAACTCAGACCATTAAGGCATGCGTGGCAGAATAATCATTTATTTATTTATTGATTTAATATGATAATGGTATAAAACATAATTATATACAAAGGCACTGCTTATTCCATGATGACATTTCTTCCAGCAAGCCTATTGAAGGATAGTTGAAGTAAATAGAGGCAGTCAAAGTGTGCACTTACATAAAATATACATATAAAATATAATTCAATACATATTTTTAGTATAGTTATTATATCACAAGTTACTTATATCCTACCTACACATTACATGCATGGAGCATGGTATTAAAAGACGAAAATCTTAACAATGTTCTAGTATTTGATCTACATGGTACATCTGGAGAATGAACAAAAGTAAAACGATTTTTAGATATAGCGGTATAGTAGGATTATGTAGAATATTGAAAAGAAGACAAGATTCGAGTGTTCCTGCGTAGGCGGATTAGGAGCCATTTAATCTGCTTGCGATAAACAGAAACGTGATCGAACTTCTTTAAGCCAAAAATGTATCGAATACATAAATTTTGCAAGCATTCAAGTTTATTTATTTGCTCCTCGGTAGCATTCAAATAACAGACATCAACGTAATCTGAAATTGGCAAGATAAGAGTCTGGACTATAGATATCTTAGTAGACAAGGGTAAAAAATTTTGAAGAGGTTTTAGGGAATAAAAGGCGTGAAATATTTTCCTACTTACATCCATAATATGTGCGCCCCAAATGGGATTGCAGTCGAAAATAACGCCTCTTGACAGTACCTGAGTAGGGAATAGTGGTGCCATCGATTCGTAGAATTTGGAGAGAGAATAAATCAAGCAAGCCACGCGCATATCTTTTGCCTATTATCAAGACTTGGGATTTATTTGGGTTTGAATGATCTCGACCATTCGCTAATCTTATTTAAGTCATCATTCATAGTTTCAATTGCCAAGTTAGCTTCGGATGCCACAAAATTACGATATAACTGCAAATCGTCAGCATAAAGGTGGTAATTAGATGATATATCCTTGTATATATATTATATAGGTGATACAATTAATAAAAATGGCAAAAAGCGGAGGCGACAGGATTAAATGCACCATGCAACCATTGGGAGTATATTTCACCTGAACGATCACATTGAGAACGATCACAAAGATAGGAGTCAAACCATTGAATAACAGATCTAGACACATTAATTGACTTAAGGATACTTATAGGGATATCAAAATGGACAGAATTAAATGCACTACTGAAAATCAGTAAAGCAAGAACTGTTAAATATCCATTGTCCATATTCCAACAAATATCGTCAGTAACTTTAATAAGGGCAGAAGTTGTACTATGACCGGATCGGAAACCAGATTGATATGGACATAAAATATTATTTCTGTTGACAAAGGCTGAGAATTGCTTGTGGACAATATCTTCAAGAACTTTAGAAAGAAATGGCAAGATTAAAATAAGACGAATGTAAGAGGGAGATGAAAGATTGGATATCTTAGGGATAGGGATAATGTGAGCTAATTTCCATGACGATGGAAAATAACAAGAAGATAAAGAGAAATTAAAAATGTGTGTAAGAACAGGTAGAAGAAAAGAGTGGATAGGTATTATCATATTAGATTATTTGCAGTCATTTCTAGCAGCCGTAGATCATATAGCTAAAATTGATCGGTTAGTATCGTCTTCAGTGACTAAAGCAAAATCAAATGTGGTTACTTCTACAGCCAACTGTAGAACTGGGTGCTTAGCTAATTCTAACATTGACCTAGCTTTATCACGCGTAAAGATAGAAATAGGAGGGCAAGAAAAATGTTGGTTGAGAATATTTAAATCTATGTCTCCACTAAAAAGTGTTCGTGACTTTTCAACGCTAACGGTTTTAAGAAATCTCCAGGTTTTTGCGGGATCACATTTAGTTAGAGAGTCATAAAAATAACTCCTTTTTGCATCTCTACACAAACGATTGCACCGATTATATAGGATCTTATAATTTGTCAAATTACTCTCCAGTGGAAATCGCTTGTATCTTCTTTTAGCTTTATCGCTACGTGCCATGAGCGCCATCAAAGCTGAAGTTATCCAAGGGGCAGGATTATGTTTTATTTTAACACGTTTAACCGGTGCATGAATAACATATAAGTTAAGAATGATTTTGTTGATGCTGTTCACTTTGTCATCTTCTATTTGGCTGGCAGTAATCATTTAAAAATTTCCAATTAAAATTTCTTATGAACATATATAAAAAGTTACGTTTCTTTGTTTGTCCCGTATGCAATTCCTATACTTTTCATCACGCGCGGAAGAATCTAACAATTAAGGACTTTTCAACGTATTTCGAGCAAAACTAGTAAGTCACTAATGACAGAGAAAGTTTCAGAAAAGACCTGTTTTCGGAGGTATTGTTTAGTCCTGCTGCGTACAGAAGGACTCATCTGCATGGCGATCGTGGGAATATGCAGCCTTCTTCTGTCGTTTTTTTATGACAACCGTACATTCGTGTTTTGTTTTACAACACCGAGTTTCTTAACTAGTTTTGAATACCTACTAGCAAAATTCAGCGCTGTAAAGATCAAAATTAGACCAGCATATTAAGATTGTATTTTTTTAGCGCATGAGACAGCATCAAACCAGTGCTATTATAATTTAACATTTAACGAAGAATTTGACTTTTATTTTTTTATAGCAGTAAGTTGAAGGGTGTTTTCATCATTTATCATGTATATTCGAAACTTAAACGCTTTGACAAAAGCATTACTCGCTCTTACAAGCCCTACTATCCTAATACCTATATGTTTCTGAGATGCGTTGTTAGTGACAAGAAGACAAAAATAATATGGAGATTAACTACGATGGCATGGCCGTATTTGTGAAAGTATTTACAAATTCTTTGAAACGTTTTGAATTTTGGAGGGGCGAGCCATGTTATCGTAGTTGGCATGCAAAAGGTAAGGTTCAGTTATGATAACTAAATAAAATATGTTAAATCTAATCGAGATTAGCGTGAGTTGGCCCCCAGCTTGATTGAATCCACCGCGCCATTTCGTCCTCCAGGTTTCGTAAGAGGTGACTATGAAATGACCTAAAAGAAACGGCCTCATTGTTTCCGATAAATGACGGTTTAGACATCCCGTACGTATGTTATATGTAAAAACAAGTTTATAGGCTATAACTTTCACAAGGTAATATCATTACCATAACACATTTTACTGTTTTAAATGTTTAGCTTTTAAATGTTTTTTATTATTAATATCGCCCATTATTGGCATTTAAAACAAACTCAGTAGATAAGCTCTGACATAATTATTTATTGTTTCTTGAATCCACCACCCAACGTACTTATGAAAGTATTTTAACATATTTGGTACTTCTTAAATTAGTTAGTAATTACGTTTTTTTTATTTATATTTTCCCTGTCCGAAAAATTTTGTCAGTACTAAAGCGAAACATCTTTTCAGCCCAGTCCTGGGACATAATAGGCTATGATTTTGCTTTTATGCTTTTATAATAATTTATTTATTTCAGACCAATTATCCATACTTGTTAATAAAATATATAATCTAAACACCTATAACATTAAAAAAAATATAATTAATAAATATAAACAAAAAATTAAATTTAAATCAAATTAAAATACGACCCTAGGTGTAGGGTGTCTAATTTGAAGTATGCAGATTTATCCAACGTCCCAACATTGGTGAATCCCATCTGTCCGCTAGTACACTGAGGATGATGTTGGTGTTAGTCAGCATGCGATTCAGCATGGAGGCACGCCTTTTGCGCATTATGCCTTCAAACCCATCAGCATGAGCCTCTGCAAACATGCTATAGGCGTTACAATATCGAGGCAATCTCATTATAATTCGCAACGCATTATTGTATTGACGCGCAGATCATTGTATGCCCTCCGTGTTATAGTTCACCCACAGCCTACATGTATAGAAAGACTAACAATATGCTTTGAAAAGCGTAACCTTAACCTGTTTTGTGCACCGTGCAAAATTAAGTGCTTTTAACATCATCATCGTCATCACCACCTTGTACAAGCTTTATGACCGGCCCTTTGTTAAGTCAGCTTACTTTTATATCAATGCGTAATCGCCGGAAGTACCTAATAATCATTATAATATTAAATTATTTTTTTTATGAATTGACTTCTACGGTGCCCACGGAACAATGTTATCTACCTAATGTGCAAATGTTTTCAACAAATTTTATGAATTTTGGTATTAAATACGAATTAAAACCTTGAAGAATCCAACTACAACCGCAATTATTTGTACACATATGACAACGGAGATAAAACACAATTTCGTCGGAAAAAGTAATGACGGAGAAATCGGTCAAAGATAAGAAAATAGCAAAGTAAATTACCAATAACAATATGCAATTATATCTAATAGCAATACTTACGAGGCGAAGAACTGATCAGCCTGCTCGATAGTCCCATGAAATGCTATTCTTCCATTAGCGAGGAGTACAACTTGATGGAACAGCTCAAACACACCAGATGCAGGTTGGTGTACGGAGCATATTACAAGTTTTCCTCCGATAGCAAGTCTTCTGAGCCTGCCGACTACGGCACTTGCCGCAAAACTGTCCAGACCCGTTGTCGGTTCATCACAGAAGAGTATGGGTGGATCGTTCAATAGCTAAAAGAAAGAAAATTATCGAAATTAAAAAATATGTTTTTTTCAGGTATGTATACATCCAGTTTAGCATTTTATGTTACTAAAATGACGGTATCGTAAGGATACAGCGTTGGAAAATTTATCCCTCCAATTATTCAGTAAGAAGCATTATTACGAAGAATTTACTGCTACTGAAAAGTAGTGGTGAGATCACGAATCATGGACGGACATGGAAGAATTCTTTTTCGGTTTTATGTCGGCTTTGTGTGTGTTTCGGTTGTTTTCTGTGTGTTAAAATATTATTGAAAATTTAAATTTGAGTATTTTTGACGGATCATTCGTAAACACTTAAAGATCCAGTTTTGGACAAAAATATACTGGCAGGAATTTGCTTTTGCATTGCATTAATAGCAATAAATGTAAGTATCTAATAAACTTTGGAGAAAAAATTATTGTAAAAAATTGTACGTTTGACCGTATTTCATTTTAGAGCTGAACCTTATGAAATATAGTGCGAATCTTAAATTTTAAGTACAGAAAATTTAACTAAATTTCTGCTTTTAAAGGCTTCTCGTAATAATAAACAGGCACAGCTCTTAATAATAAATAATTATAACCAAATATAAACCAAAAATAATTTAACACCTGCTACTGTCGTTAATAGTTGATACACTCTCATGTTAATTTTAATTACTAGTAATTTAATCTTCTCATATCGATTACATTCAAGGGACCTGCTTTTATACAGTTATATACTTAAAAACTTAAAATATTTTCAATTATATTATTCAAACGTTATAAAATAGCGAAATATGTATACATATCTATTAATTGTAATACTTTCTAGACCTTTCCGTAACAGAAGAATAAGTAGTTGTCTAAAATAGTTGAAGGGAGACAAATAAAACACGGATCGCACGGATGGGCCGGCTCGAACCCGGGTGGTACCACGACCTCACAGAAAACCAGCGTGAAGTAGAGATTTACCTCTGCGTTTCGCTTGGTGAGTGCAGGTGGCCGGAGGCCCTTTTTACTGGAAATGAGGCATTCCATCTTAGTCCTCACGGGTGACAACGCATCTACATTTTGATTTGTAATAGAGGATAGATGTAGATGTCTATGGGCCGCAGCAACCACTTACCATCAGGTGGACTGTGTGCTCGTTTGTCACCCTTTTCCTATAAAAAAAAAATCGTTACCTGTGTATTAGATAAATATTTAAACGTTCTCCGAAGGTTGCAGAAAGTTAACTTGGCAAAGTCCTAAACCCTAACGGTGCTTAGTAACTCCATTTTCTTGTTTTTAAAACATAATGCAAACATATATTCTAGTAGTAACAAAATCGTGAACTTGTTTAAAAATGCTCGGGACGTTCCCGGAAGCCCTTCATGAGAGGTTTAGTGCCTCTAGATCGAATCGGATCGATAGGTAAACCTATCAAGCCTGATTCCTGGTAAGCTATACGTTCTGTTTTCTGTTTTCTTTATTTTTTTCTTTTTATATAATAAAGGTGACAAACAAGCCCACAGTCCACCTGATGATAAGTGGATGCAGAATCCCATAGACAAGTTTATCTATCCTCGATTAAAAGTTGTAGATGCGTCGTCAACCATAGAATGTCTCGTTCCCGGTAAAAAGGGTATCCGGTTCTCGCAACACTCACCATACGAAACAATACAACATTGCGTGATTATTTTACGCTGTTCTACTGGAATAGTGACATACGAGTATGTGAGAGCGTCGCCCTTCTCCGATCGATACGACCAATTCGTGCTGCATCCATAATATTAGTTGCAGCATGGCTCTACCATGAAAAAAGTCTCCCCCTTAACCACGCATCCACACACCTTTCCAAATTATTATTTTTTCATTGGTAAAAATATATAAAATGTAATAAATTAAATTAATTTTCTAATTAATTCTATGTATGTTATCTTTATTGTGTCTATGATTCCATAGAATGTTCTTGATTATCAGTTTCTACAAGATTGGTAAGACATATCCTGCTTGTCGTCATTATAAAAGATTAATAATTCGGACTTTATCCACTAATGAATTATCTATATTCACACTCCTAATATATTTGAAGATAAAATGATGCTTACTAAATCAATAAAAGATCAATTTACGTATAACAAGGAATATATTCGAACAAGTATTTTAATAAAATCACATAAATTCAGTAAAGAGAATTATACACGTGCATAATAATATGTAAATCCTTGCGGTTGGTTTCTTTTTCTACTTTCAAATCCTGCAACTGCCTGTTTAATGTTTTTGATAATATTTATAGATTTGTTTTCTTCGGGCGATTTATACGTTACGGGTAAATTCCGAACACGTAGTAAACCTAACCTAGGTTTACCCAGTAGTGGTAACCAGTAGTTCGTTGGGTAAAGAGCGAATAATAATTAAAATTACTGTGACTTTTTGTAATTTTGTTAAAAATATGGAAGCATTAGGTTAGGGTGCGGCTGGGGTGAACATTGGACATCCTCTAGACCGAGGGCATTTATATTATTTATAAATTATTCGGACATTACCCAACTCACTTGGTAAACTAAAGATTATCTCTAAAAGATAAAAATAACTACTTTTTCGGATACTACACGTAACATAAATATGAGAATCTGAGAAACGGCTGCACGTATATTTGTGCCATTTCTAGACAATATCGTGGAATACACGATCTTTAGCGATATAATCATCTCGTAGATAATATGTGTAAACTAACCAAATCGATGATGGGAAGCAGCGTTAAAGGTATTTTTATAGAATAGTGGTAACAACACAAATTGTCCACCTAATGCTAAGTTGATGCTACGGTCCAAAGACATCTATCATTGATAAAGAATCAAAATGCAGATGTATTGTCACCCTATAGAACTAAAATGAAGTGCCTCGTTGCTAGTAAAAAGGGTCTCCGGTTCTCTACACCCACTATAAGAAACGCAGTAGCATTATTCTGCTGTTTCACTCTAGTATTATCTGAGAGGATGGTCGTACCTCGGTCGAGTTGACCTATTCGTGCTGCAGCTATGTATCCTGCAGCGTAGCTCTACCATTTAAAAATAAACATTCAATTATCGTACAAAGAAGTCAATTCGCCTGTCGAGCGAAACACTAATGTCAAACTGCTGATCCCTACAGTGGGAAGGGCTCATGTTAAGCAAGTGACTGTTACGGGCTAATAAATATAAAAGGATAAAAAGGAATAATGGATATATAGAACCCTAATACATAGTATATACATGATTATGTTACAACGAATCCGATTAAACGTACAAATGTCAGCATGTATATGTGTGCGCGTGCTCGCACGTATCTGTGATTGTGTGTATATGCGTGAGTGCGTGAATGTGTAAGTGTGTTTGTGTTGAACATGTTGCATATCTCACCTGTACAGCCAACGCTACTCTCTTCCGCTCGCCACCCGACAGTGCCTTCAGTTTGGTTCGAGTGCAGTTTGTTACGCCGAGCTCTCCCAGCAGCTGCTGAATGCGTCGCGTTCTCACGGCTGTACTCGACCGCTTGTCCATCATCAAACGTGCCTGGTAGTATTTTTACTGTCAGATTAATTATTTCAATGTACTGAATGGAATTAATAATTAAATTATGCCAAGATATACATTATAGTCAGCCGGTAGTAGGCCGCCAATCGAGAACCTTTTTTCCCGATCGGTTGTCGGTTCTTCGAGCTATAAGGCCGGCCCATTGCCACTTCAGCTTACTAATCCGTTGGGCTATGTCGGTCACTCTGGTTCCACTGCGGATATCCTCATTCCTAAGTTTATCACGCAAGAAAATAAGCATAGCCCTCTCCATAGCTGGCTGAGCGACCTTGAACGTCCTCATACGGCCAGCAGTGAAGGACCACGTCTTAAATCCACAAGTCATCCTTGGCAACACGCACTGGTTGTACAATTTCGTTTTAAGTTTTGAGGTATACCTGACGAGAAGACGTGCCGTAATTTCCTGAATGCTGCCCAGCCGAGTTGAATCCGTCGATCGACGGATTATAATTTTATTTCATTTATATTCAAACAAATAAAATATATAATAATATATAATTAAAAATAATATTGAATAAAGCCCGTGCAGCTCTCATCAGTTTCAAACTGCTTCTCAATAATTACGAGTATATAAAGTTGCGAGATATCTGAGATCGGTGAGACGCAGTTACGAAACATCTTGCACATTGCATCTAGCACCTTCGACATCGTGTATTATAAAATAAAAAGATTTTATTATTATTTTTATCACGTTTTTATTATATTTTTCCATTGTCATCCGAATTTGAGTTATATTCAAAATTTCAAGTTTCCAGCTCATCGTGAAATTAGTTTAAAATCAAATACTAAATTCCACCTGGAACGACAGACAAACAAGAATGTGCCTTAATAAAAAATTGGTAAAAATGAAATAGTTATACCATTATCTAATTGAGACTGCAAAATGTTGTGGGGATTTTTCTAAAGTGATACCCATAGGAACAAATTTTATTATGCTGTTGAACTAGCAATATGAATAAATGGAGTTTCATTGCATTTCCTAAAAAAATTCGGTATATTTCTTTGTAAAATTTTCAAGAATCTTGAATAGTCATTTAGTGTATAATTTACTGATATTTACATAAGCTAGGGCTATTTAGAAAAGCGGTGTCGTCAACTAGTGGCTGCAATCGCAATATGAAGCTTGGGACCACAGCCGGCCATCCTATCCCTAGAACGGGAATTCATCTAAAAAAAAAAACTCATACTACCGTAAATTAATTTGATATTTATTAAAGTCTATTCCATGGATCAACACGGGCCACCGGTGGATTGAAGGGGACCTCTATCTAAGAATGAGTCCACACGGTGCTATGTGAACAATAAAACTAATTGCTGCCGCACTACTCACTAGACTAAATCTAGTTGCATGGCTGAATCGATGTCCTACAAAAATGCCGAATTGTACAAATGTTTGCTGCGAAAAACGAGATCTGTCACGACAAATTTACAATAAGATATCGTTACCTTTTATATATAAGTAATATATAAGTATATATAAGTAATTTTTAGTCACATTATTGCTATTTACTTATTCTTAAACTTAAGAATTACAATAATAACAGTAGTGTTGTTTTGAATTTGTTTACCAACACAGGCCGCTCGCCCTCATCCAATATGTAGATGGGTCAAGCAGCTTATCCGAGTCTGTAACAATGTAAGTATACTGTACTGTTATAATGTATCTATGTGCGTGTGTGTGTGTGTATGAAATTGTTACTTAATTGTTTTAATTGTTATCATTGATTTAATTGTTATGTGTAAGTTTAGTAGTGATAGCTGCGATTGTTTTTGTGTGCGCAGATTTCCCCCCGCAAAAAATAACAGAGAGTTCCGTACCGGGGAAAAACGCTATAACTACTCCCCTCTGGTTCGCCGGTGGCCCGTGTTATACCTATCTAATAAAAATATGCAACCTGGCGGTTCAAGCCGTAATTTATTGCACGCCTCACAACGTGAGAGAGTGTACTCAACTCTCGATATGTGGCAATACCCCCATTTCGCTACAGAAAACCGTTTTCATATTTTTAGCTAGACATCAAATCCATATTATTGTTAACATTACAATAACTACAGACATTGAATTATAAGATTAGTTTATTTTCTAATTGATTCACTTTAGATTACATAACAAAAAATGTAATTGAAAAATATATGGACTGCCGTCCGCTGGTTTGTGCGTCGGTGAGTCTTCCCGCTTTATAGAAATGTAAATAATAGATTGAGATATATAGTATTAAATAAGATTCCATAAATTCTAAGGAGGATCCCTATTGATTTTTGTTATTGAACTCAACACCGTTTAAAAGTTATTAATGAAAGTCAAGTCAAGTAAGAAAAAGTCTGTTTTTTTTCTTGTATAAAAATTATCGTCACTTTTTGTCATCAAAATTAAATGAAACGCTCATGAGGCCTACGTACACTTTTGGGTATTCCAAACTATTTTTTATGACATTATTGTTCACCGCTGCTTAAAACTGCATTCTAAACATTGCCGTCATGAAAATGGCGGCACCGCTGTGTGTCAATAAAACTCTCTAGGAAACCATACTATCTTGTTTATACAAATTTATATAGACTAGTTTATACCACGGCCGCTATTTCACAGGAAACTTTATCGTTAGAATTAACTGTCATATCTAATACAGATTGCTATTAACATAATATAGAAATATATTATAGACAAAATATACATACTTAATCCAATTTGAGATAAATGCTTATTTAAATATATTTACGCCTTATATAAAATCCTAACGCGTGGGAAATCATTTTAAAATTATCATAGATTTGCATGATTATGTCTTGTTCCTAGGGCTGTCTTGAATATTTATTATCAGATTTATATGTGAATACAGGCAGAAACTGTTCGAAAATATTCGTCTTAAAGCTTAGCGATAGAACGTAAAATCTGACAAAATTTCCGAATGCTGTCCAACCCAACTGAATGGTTGGAATTGGTTTTATTAAATTGTCCTACATTTGACCGTACACCGAACCTGTATCATATAAACCTGTCAATACTTCGATGTGTTTTCCATTTTCCCAATCCCTCATTCTTCTCTCTAGAGGTTGGAAATCGTCTTTGTGCCATTCGTTTTCTTTAAGTGGATGCTGTAGTTCATAGGCACCTACATTTATCCTCAGTTAAGAATCAAAATGCGGATGCGTTGCCACCCCTAAAGACTGAAATGGAATGCATTCTTCTTTTTGAGGTTCTTTACCCTCACCATACGAAACGCGGCATTATTAAACTGCTAATTTACACTAGTATTTTGTAAGAGCGTGGTCCTTCCCCGTTCGAGCCGACCCATTGGTTCTACAACCATAACATAGCTGCAGCATGGCTTTACTTCGTATAAACGTTTGCAGATTACTCAGAAGTGGGTTATAAATAAAGTTCAAAAATTCTATTACATTCCAAGCATACATAGATATATACAGGTCAGGCTAATAAAAAGCGTGTAAAAAAGTAACAAGCGATATAAAAAATAAACAAGTGATATTTAAAAAAATATTGTAATATTTTTTTTAAATACCACGTTTTTAAAATCAATTACTAAATACCACCCGGAACGACAGACAGACAGACAATCAAGAAAATAACTTAAAAAATATTTTAATAGCTACTGAAGGATTTAATTATTTGATACACTGTGTTGTTGTTGCCGAATGTTTTTTTTATAGGATAAGGGTGACAAACGAGCACACAGTCCACCTGATGGTAAGTGGTTGCTGCGGCCCATAGACATCAACATTTATCCTCGTTTGCGAATCAAAATGTAGATGCGTTGTCACCCGAGGGACTAAGATGGAATGCCTCATTTCCAGTAAAAAGGGCCTCCGGCCACCTGCAGTCACCAAGCGAAACGCAGAGGTAAACCTCTACTTCACGCTGGTTTTCTGTGAGGTCGTGGTACCACCCCGGTTCGAGCCGGCCCATCCGTGCGACAGCAAAAGCTGCCGCGTGGCTTTACCACTGTTAAAATATGTTTAAAAATATTATATTATTTTTAGTTTTTTTTTATGACGATATTTTCTTTTTTAAGTATTGTTATTAATTCCTTATGTTGCTTTTTTATATAAAACTTAAGGTGTTTGAAAATTCAAACGATGCTTTTCAGCCAAGTCCAAGATAATGATGACCTAATAAACTTCATTCTTATGAAAGTTTAATTTTTTTTTATATTTAGTAAATAAGGATTACGATTTTTATAAAAAAAAGGCTGTTATATTATCATAACTGCGGTAGATATATCTTGACCTACTGCATAATTTATAAGCTTCGATTAACTCATTTATTAAAAATATATTAGACTAATTTATCAGATAGGAATACAACTTCATAAATTTGTATATACTATAATATATTATCCTACTGTATCGTAGGTACTTCTGTCTCGTTATAAGAATATTCCACAAGATGGACTTGCTTAATATAACTTTTTATAACTTATATCTTGCAAGCCGTGGTAGGTCAGAAAGCCGTTGTAACTCAAGGGTTTGGCGTTCGCTGTAGATTTCACAGCACTCGGGCAACCCAATTTTGATCCCTGCCGGCACCAATGACGTGGTAAATCGTGAATTGCAATTTTAAGTGCTGTTTTACCATGTGCTCGGCGGTACAGAGAAACGTCGTGATTTCTGCATGTCTGAGAACTTGAAAAATTCGAAGACATGTGAAGTTCGCCAACACGCATTGGGCTATCGCGGTGGACATTTCCTTGCCCTAATGCCCTCACAGAAATGAGAGGAGGCTTGTGCCCAACACTGGGACATATATAGGCTGTAACTAACCAAATAGCTGTATCTTGCAAAACTATTTATAGTCTAAGTTTGTTTTGTAGTGGCGGGATAAGACAATTCACTAACCACCCATTTCATCGCGTTGCTGTCGTAAGAGGCACCAAAGAGAAATAGAACAGGAGATGGGCAGCAGCATCTTCCAAGCGGAATAGCCATGGAATATCTCCTCTATTAAGCAATCTATTGAGGAGGTTTATGTTCAGCAAAGGACTTTTGTTAGGCTGCAATGAGTAAGTGAATGAATTTATATTCATCGTTAACAAGGATCCAGATAAGCTTATTTAACATACATACATACGTATCGTATTAAAATATATATACGTATTAAGAACAGTAAAATATCAGCATATATTTTATTCCACTTAATGAACAATAGCAACTAATAAACTTAGCATAAATTTCCACTAGGAATTAATTTAGTCCTGGATTAAGGACTGGTTTACCAATAAACTCCGATATTCTTATCTTCAGACATAATAAAGTACCTAATTAATATACAACTAAAGTTTAAAGTTCAATAAAAATAATTAATGTTATATCGCTTCCGGTTACGATTTAATTTTATATATTAATACTAGCTATTCCCCGCGTATTCGCCCGCGTGTAATTTATTACGATTGGATTTTATGGGTTTTCGTTCTTTTACGCGGAACCCTAATTTTTTATCTAAAATAAAAGTGGCCTAAGTTACTCGTTACTCGATATCTCGCTGGTCCAAACTTTCGAAGTGACCAGCGTAAGGCACCGATATAATAAGACTTACGAAATGAATGGACAAAAAAAAACATATTAATGGCAAGGAGAATTAATCGCTAATTTAAAAAATAAGCGTTTATTAAAAACTAGCTATCCCTCGCCCGCGTGGAATTTACTATGATTTCATGGGTTTTAATTTTTTTGGACGGAACCCTAATTCTTTTTCTAAAATAAAAGTATCCTAAGTTACTCCTTATAACGTCAGCTAAAATCTTTCAGGCGTGTCAGAGATTAGCCGAAACAGACATACAGACAGACAAAAATTAAAAAAAAAATATTTTTATCATAAGTACCGTATATACTTTCATATACATTTAGTAAAAATCTGTTATTTTGTTATTACAAACGGAGACTTGAATTTTATTTATTTGTATAGATTAGTTTACGAATCTATCTACCAAAGACAAGGAATAAAATGTTTTAGAAAATAACAAAATAACGTGTAATAAAACGTATTTCAAAATTTTAAAGGGAAAAAGACGGAAGGCAAGATAAGACCTATAAAAATTTCATGTACCCTAACCTGGAGAAGAAACGAAACCTTGAAAAAGAAGAAAAAATTCCCAGAAGGAGTCTACGTAACAAAAGACCTGTCTAAAGAGGAACTGGAAGAAAGGAAGGCTCTTATCCCAAAAATGAAGGAAACCAGAGCATCTGGAAAGTATGCAACAATATGAAATGGGAAACTAATTATACGAGACAAAATGGAACCTGAAAATAGGAAGAGAGCCCAACTCACTCCACCTTCTACTCCCCCGGACAACTTCAGCAAAGCTCGTGGAAAACCGAAGTTATACCAACCTGCTAAAATATCGAGAATCAACCCAGCAGAAAGAATGAGAAACCAATCAAATCCGAATATAGAGGAGATATCAAAAAATTTGAAATAGGCGGTAGCCAAAATAAAAACAGAAAAACAACGAATACCACCAAAACCAAATTAACATTCCCCAACCCGACTGGTCTCCGTGGGGAATTAGACCACCACCTTCCAACGTAGAAAAAACTAAACAAACATACACTAGAAAACAACAAGAAAAACTACAACATCAGCAACAAAAAAAATTTAATCCCCCCATTAAAGAAAGCATCCAAATTGCAACACTTAATGTTCTAACCCTAATGCCGGACGAGAGTAAAACAGAACTAAATAATATCAAATGGGACATTCTGGGTCTGAGTGAAGTAAGACGAGCTGGAGAAAACATACAAGAATATGAGGACTTCCTTCTATATCACATAGGCGAAAAAGAAGGCCAAAATGGATTTATTCTCAAAAAGCACATGATACAATATCTTGATGAGTTCATAGGAATTTCGGACCGTTCAGCAGGGCTAGATATAAAATTACCCAATTACGGAGACATGTGGTCTATTGTGAAAGTTTACTCTCCGACTAAACAAGCACACAAAAAGACAATCGAAGGATTCTATGAGAATCTAAACAATACTATAGAAAGACATACACATAAAACTTAATGGTGATGGGAGATTTCAACGACCAGACAGGTGAAAGCTTGCCAGAAGAAAGACGTGTTCTTGGACCTTTTCCATAAGGAACTCGACAAAGCAAAAATGGAGAAAGACTCATTAATATGTCTTTCGAAAACAACCTCTATATTCTAAACATCAAAATTAAAAAGAAAGGTTCAAGGAAATGGACATGGGTATCATCAGGAGGCAAATACAAAAATGAAATCGATTTTGTTCTCACCTACAAACCAATGTGTTTCGCCGATTTAAATGTTGTGAACAAATTTAATTTCAACACGAACCATAGAATGGTCAGGGCAAATCTCATACTATGACATACAAAGACACAAAGACCCAGGAGGAACTTTGATTGTAAATTGAGTATTCAAAACCTAAAAGAAGCCGCAAAAAAACTGGTCGAAAGATGTGCAGACTTTGAGAAAGAAACCAAGAACCTAGATATTCAAAAGAAATACGACTAGTTCGAGACTTCAATCAAACTAGCAAAAAGTACCTGCACTAATAAAGAAAATCAGAAAAGGTATTTATCAATAAAAACAAAAAATCTACTCGAAGCAAGTAAACAAGTAATCAGTTCCAGAGCCACAGACAATCGTAGAAAACGCATATCAGATCTGAGTAAAGATATAAAACAAAGTATGAGAAGAGATAAAAAGCAAAACAGAAGACAAAAAATAGAAGAGCAAATCATTAGAACAGGAGGAACATAAAAAGCATATAAAGAACTGTCAGAATAAAAAAAAATTAGTTACAAAAGTTAGAAATGAGAAAGGAATAGAACAAAATAGAAGATCAGACATAAAAGATATTGCTACATCATACTATAAAAAATTATACAAGAACACACAAGAAGAACCTGGTGAATTAATAGTACTAAACGACGATGAGAGCATACCCTATATACTGCAACGAGAGGTAGAAGTAGCATTACAGTCCCAAAGTATAATTCCGCCTCAAGGTTCTTCAAAAGAGTTATTGTCAAGGCAAAGTCAGAGCACATAGGCAGAATTGGCGAGAAACTAGTTCGCTTTCCTTCGGGCACCAGTGCATTCTGGTCTCTCGCCAAGGCTGTCCAAGTGAACTTCTGTCAGCCATCTCTTCCATCTCCACAGGGAGGACGATTCACTGGCCCATGTCGAAAAGGAGAAAGCCGATCTGCTAGGCTCTTTTTTTACGTCCAACTCGACTCTCCATGACGGGGGGAACACACAGCCGACCATCCCGCGGTGTGAGTGCTCCATGCCGGATGTGCGGTTCACACAGTGCTCGGTTCGCAAAGCACTCCTCTTCTTAGACATCCACAAGTCGAGTGGGCCTGACCAAATCATCACAATTGTGCCGAGGACGTGTGCTCCGGAGTTGGCACCGGTCCTAACGCATCTTTTCTGTACTCCAACTCCTTAGACGTAGTCCCGAAAACATGGAATATTGCTTTTGTCCGCCCGATCCCTAAAAAAGACGACCGCTCAGACACGTCTAACTATAGGCCTGTCGCCATCACCTCCTTGGTCACCAATATAATGGGATCCGTTATAAACTGCCAGCTCATGCGGTACCTTGAGGATCACCAGCTGATGAGTGACCGTCAACACGGTTTTCATCGGGGTCGATCAGCTGGTGATCTTCTGGTCTACCTGACTCATAGATGGGCGGAGGCAGTAGAGTCCAAGAGGGAGGTATTGGCCGTTATTTTGGACATTTCGAAGGTATTGGTAATTGTGCAACTGGAGCACCATCTTTCTTACAGATCGGAGCATCAAGGTCGTTGTAGACGGTGCATGCTCCGACTACAAACCTATTAATGCCGGTGTTCCACAAGGCTGCGTGCTATCACCAACGCTGTTTCTTCTGCATATTGTGACGCCTCATATAAATAATAATTAAATTTATTATAAAGACATTTTAAAATGTCTTAGAAATGATATTTTAAACATTTAACATGCAATAACAAGCATAAATTTCAAATATATTTATTTGGAATATTGAATATTATAGTATAGTAAATGCATAAAATTAGTTGTGTATCGCCAGCAACGCAAAATCAGGTATTTGCATTAAGAAAAACCCAAAATTAGAGGCTATTTAGGTGCTAATTAGGTGCCAGTTTAAAAATTAGGTGCTCTAAAATTTTCACCGCAACGAAATGTTGAAATTTGTGTTTCTAGCAAAACATCTTGCTAGCAACGCAATGAAGTTATTAGATATACGATAAATATTAATAGCAAGGAATTAAGTGCTAATTAGCTATGCTGAAAGTATAGGCAATGACAAGACGCCCCTAACAACAAATCGAGCATTAACACTTATAGAGGACATACTCAGCACGATGAAATTGACCTATTTGCAGACAGTACGCCTGCTGACCCTTTTTTATAAAATTATTGATTTTTCGATTCAAGTCAGAGCGGCTCGAATCGTCGACGACCGAGTCCTTACCGATCGGCTCGATCCACTGGCGCTGCGAAGAGATGTTGCATCCCTTTGCATTTTCTTTCGCATTTACCACGGAGAGTGCTCTAAGGAATTGTTCGGATTAATCCCAGCCGCCAAATTTCACGAACGCACATCGCGGCAGAAATCCCGATACCATCCACACCATTTCGATGCTTGGCGGTCCACCACTGTACGTTTCACTAGGAGTTTTCTTCCACGTTCGACCTCTCTGTGGAATGATTTACCACCGGCGTTTTTTCCGGACCGATACGACTTAGGGACCTTCAATAAAAGAGCTTAATCCTTTTGAAAAGGGCGGCAACGCTCCTGCAATTGCCTTGGTGTTGCAGTTGCTCATGGGCGGCGGTAGTCACTTACCATCAGATGAGCCGTATGCTTGTTTGCCTCCTCTCCTATATAAAAGAAAAGTAAGGACAAAGCCCCAGGGCCAGATGGCATTGAAAATGAAATCCTATTAATGGCAAAAAATGTCCTGTTACCAGTAATCATGAAACGATTTAATGAAATTTTTGCACCCGAAATTATCCCGATACAATGGACGCAATCTAATATATAGTATTGTCATATAAAAAAGGTAACAAACTTAATATAGGTAATTATCGCCCGATCAGCCTTATGTCGAACTTATACAAAGTATTTGCAAAAATACTGCTAAGAAGACTGGAAAGAAAATTAAACGATAACTACCCAGACGAGCAAGCAGATTTTCGTAGAGGTTACTCAGTATTGGACCACATACATGTTATGAGGCAGATCACAGAAAAATACCGTGAATACAAACAATTATAATACATGGCATATATAGACTACAGCAAGCCTTTCGACTCATTATTTCACAATAAGATATGGCAGACCCTAAAAGACAAGGTATCGAAAGCAAATACATAAAGATACTGAGGAAGTTATACAAAGATAGTACAGCATGCATACAGTTAGAAAAGAAAGGAGAACCAATTGGCATACAAAAGGGTGTGCCACAGTGCGACCCGCTATCCCCAAAAGTTTTTTCTGCGGTCCTTGAAATGATATTTAGAAGACTAAATTGGGACGGATATGGAATCAACATCGATGAAACTTGGTTAACACATTTAAGATTTGCAGACGACATAGTTCTCTTTGCAAAAACACCACAAGAACTGAATGTCATGGCAAATGATTTGACATTAGAAAGTCACACGATAGGATTGAAAATGAACATGGAGAAAACGAAAGTAATGACCAACGGACCTAAGAATGAAATCATCGGGGTTGGCCAAAGTAAAATAGAATACGTGGATGGATACATCTATCTAAAATATCTCACCCACAGACATCATGGAAAAATAAATCAACAGGAGAGTAGTAAACGGATGGAAAGATATTGGAGCATAAATGAAATAGTGAAAGATAAGGAACTGCACATTCCGATTAAAACTAAAGTATTCCACACATGCATTCTCCCTGTATGGATTCTTACGAATGTCAAACATGGGCCCCCACTAAATTGGGAATTAATAAGGAGAAGTGGAGCAGGAAAATCACAGAATGGTAAACCAGGAATGACATAAGAAAGAGGGAAAAACCACGCCAAATATGGGAGGACGACCTGACCGAATTCGCGGGTGTGACCTGGAGCCGGGTTGCCAAGGATAGAAACGAGTGGAAAAGGTTGGAGTAGGCCTTTGCCGAGTGGCAATCAGCAGAAGACAACCTAGATTTTATATAACTTAGATATTAAGAAATTGTATTACGTACTGTTGAATAAATGACTTTTTGTTTGTTGTTGTTGTAAAGTCTTTAGAGCCTTGGTAGCTGAGAGGCTAAGAGCTCGCTGTAAAGTTCACAGTACGCGAGCAACCCGGGTTCGAACCCCGCCGGCATCAATGAAATTGTTAATTGCAATTTTAAGTGCTGATTTACCACGTGCTCGGGGTTGAAGGAAAACATCATGAGGTAACCTGCGTGTCTGAGAAAAATAGATTGTAACTTTATGCGTTATTACCACTGGGGCTAAGATGGAATGGATCGTTACCAGTCGAAAGGGTCTCCGGTTCTTGCCAATAACCGTAAGTAAAACAACATTAATATGCAGTTATTTACCCTGGTAATCTATGCGGGCGTAGCCCTTCGATGGTCGAGCCTACTTACTCAAGCTGCACAGCTGTATGGCTCTACAAATAAAATTCAGTCGGCAAAACTCCTGGCAACAATCTATAGTACTTTTAAAATCTTCGTACAGGGACATCCCGATTTAAGTGAATTTTATAAAATGATACTTAAACTAACCTTAAACTCCATATGCTCAGTGACCGTCAAGTCACCAATGGAGAGGTCTTCCTGTGGCACAAACCCCGAGATCCGGGCAATGAGGTCAGCGCCGGCCAATCTCCCATTAAGCATGAGGTAACCAGTTATCGCGCTTTTATCTCTGCGACTGATTGCTGCCAGCAACGTCGTCTTGCCGGCTCCACTGTATCAACAAAACTTTCATTTAAAACAAAGGATCCTTCAGCTGCTTAATTTCTATGAAATAAAAATATATCTAATTGATGTATGTTGACTGATGACCAGCGAATTAAATGTACTCCTTCGATCACAACACTACTAACATAGCGCACATATTTTTTAAATAAATAAATAATTGTCTAAAAAATGCAAAACTTAACTGTTTATTTTTAATAGTTTTTTTCTGCCGACTTCCAAAAAAGAGACGGTACTCAATTCGACTGTGTTTTTTTATGTGTGTTACCTCATAACTTTGTACTGGGCGAACCGATTTCGATGATTCTTTTTTTATATGAAAGCCGATAGTTTTCGTGTGGTCCCATATAAATTTGATCAAGGTCAGACCAATGGTTATTGAGTTATTCTTAAATAACCTATATTGAAGTCGCTTATATTGAAGTAAGGATCGTGACACTTGGCGATCTGTTCTCTCTGGCTACCCCGTCAGGGATTGTGCGTGACGATATATTGAAGTCGGCTGTACAAAATTTTTAATTTTTAATTATATTCTTACGACATCCATGTGGAAAAGTGAGGACTCACTTTCCACGCCCCGGCATGACATGTTTACCGATTTTCATCAATAACGTGGCGTTATAGTTAAAATATTTACTGTCTCGCAGGTGCTGCTTCGAATGCTAAACTCAACGTAATATTGGACTCGAGTTGGTTAGAATTAGTGTGTTTGTATTTTGACTTTTGACACTGTGATATCAAGTCCTTTCTGGGCCTTAGACAATATCACGTCAGTTTTTGGAACGCATAACTTGAAAAATAAATCCCCTGAGTACTGCGATGGAATGCCTTGTTTTCAGTAAATTCGGTCTCCATTTCTCTACACTCACCATACGAAACACAGCAGCATTAAACTACTATTTTACGCTGGTATTCTGTGAGAGCATGGTCCTAACCCCGTCGAGGTGACCCATTCATGCTACAACCATAATATAGCTGCATGACTACCCTGACTTGAGCATGACTCTACCACGTATAAAATTCCGATACTTACACCAACCTGTTAGATTTGGTTTCGACATTTTTGATTGAATATATCGATTTGAGGGTCGTCAGAGCTTTAGCGCAGAAAAGGTAGTCATTTATAGAAAAACTTTTTATATGGTAGAGCCATGCCCGTTGTTGCATGATTGGGTTAGCTCGACCGGGGAAGGACCACGCTCTCACAGAATACCAGCGTAAAATAGCAGCTAACGCTGCTGTGTATCGTATGGTGAGTGTAGAGAACCGGAGACCCTTTTTACTGGAAACGAGGCATGCCATCTTAGTCCTCACGGGTGACAACTCATCTGCATTTTGATCCGGCATTGAGGATAGATGTAGATGTCTATGGGCCACAGTAATCACTTACCATCAGGTGGACTGCGTGCTGATATCCTCTAAAATAAAATTTATGTTCCGCTTATACCCCATGATCTATAGTAAAACATTAACACCGAAAAAATAACACAAATCGTTCCTTTTATAACAAGGTTTTTTTTACCAAGTTTTTATTAACTTTCGTTCGTGTATGATCCAGAACACAATAGCTCAGAATCGAGTGACAATGTAATAATATGAAAAATAAATAGTGGTGTATTAAAATGTTTCTTGTTTAAGTTTACAATGTGAATCTCTCCCGGTACATATTATCATTCCGACGACAGAGACGAGGCGACAGAGGGAAATGAAACAGGAGATGGGCTGCAGGATATTCCTAATAGCTCAAAAATAATAAATAAACTGCGGTTTCCCGGGTGGGTGACATCCTTTTCGGGAGGTTTTGATAGGTAATAATGAATGTATACTCTTATTAATAATTCTAGTTGCATTATAAATAACTCTATGTTGTATAGAACACGCATCGGAATAGCCGTTCGTGTAATTTTTTATTTATTTTTTATTTATTTAAACTTTCATGCGCAAAGTTGTACATATGGCAGATTTAATGCCAAAGGGCATTCTCTCCCAGTCAACCATTAGGCTAAACAGAGATAGACAAACAAGAGGCGCTACAGCAGTAATCAAAATAGAAAGGGTAAAAAAATAAAAAATATTGTATATAAATATATACATATACACACACATATATAATACTTAAGTACACACAATATATAAATATATAAATATATACATACACATATACATGCATACAGTACATATGTACACAATATATATAAATATTATCTATGTTATATATGAAATATACATATTTATATGAAAATAAGAGCTGTGTTAGTTCAAGCTTGCAATGATTTTTTCATATACTTACGGACTTGATTTTTAAAAATAAACTTGTTGAAAGCTTTTTAATTTCAAGAGAGATATCGTTCCAGAGTCCAGAGTCCAGAGAGAGGTGTAAAGGAGTGAGCAACTTAACATTAGCCGAATAACGGAGAGAATGATTATGAGAATCTCGCAGGTATTGAAGTTTGGATATCAGATACTCCGGAGCACATGGATCGTTCAGAATTTTGAAAAGGGTCCAGAGTATTCTAACTTATCTGCGCTGACGGATAGGCAGCCAATTTAGCTGAGCACGAAAAGAAGATACATGGTCGTATTTACGGAGACCATAAATGTATCGGATGCACTTGTTAAGTAGACGATCCAATGTATTAATTAAGATGATGTTGAGACAGGTCTGAGCAATACACATCAACATAATCAATATTCGGTAGAATAAGTGACTGGACAAGTAAAATCATAGTATTGATGGGAAGAAAGTTTTTTAATCGATACAGAGATCGCAAAGTTCCAGTAGTTTTGCGACTCACCTCCTGTATGTTTATTCCATGTTAAGCAACCATCAACATACGGACCAAGATTCTTTACATGGGGAGAGAATGGTATGACATTATTTTTAAACATAATTGATGATAAGGTGGGAATATCTAGTTTCGATAATAATCGTGGGCTACCTAAAATTATCGCTTGGCATTTAGATGGGTTCACGTTTATGCCATACACAGTAGACCGTTCGGAGATGTATTTCAAGTCATCAATTATTAATGAGATAGCATTAGAGATGTTTGACGGTTCCACTTGCACATATAACTGCAGATCATCAGCATACAGATGGTAAGAGCACTTGAGATTTAATGTGGTGAGATTGATAAAAATTGAAAACAGAAGAGGAGAGACTATACCGACTTGAGGGACGCCAGTAGACATATCACACCAGTGAGATAGTATATGTCCAGTGCGCACGGCCTGTTGGCGCTCTCGAAGATATGATGAGAACCATTCCTGAGCTGAAGACGAGATATTCAAATGAGAAAGAAGAGCCAACAAGATAACATGATCAACAGAATTAAATGCGTTAGAAAAATCAATTAAGATGAGGACGGTCAGTTTTGATTTTTCCATCCCCTCTCGAATATCTTCCGTCACCTTGAGAAGAGCAGTAGTAGTAGAATGATCAGGGCGGAAACCCGACTGATAAGGGGAAAGAATATTATTTGAGAAAACAAAAGAAGAAATCTGTTTATGAGCAACAGTTTCCAGAACCTTCTTTTATTTATCTTAATTTCAATTTTAAGCAAATTTTTCTATAAAATACAACTACAGGTGCGATATGTCTTTCACTTTTATTTTTTATAATTAAACATTGAATATTATATAATAAAGATCTAAATTTTTATGCGTATGTTTATCAAAGATTACGCTTAAAATATTAGGTTCTTATCACTCTTATATCCCTCTTCCGTCACGGTATGTAAATTAACTTAATAAAATGGAAATAAAGTGTTATGTTATAAAGTTAAGTAAGTGATAAAGTTATTTTATATTTAATATATCTCACCTTGAACCCATTAACGCTACCAAGTTACCGGATGATACAACACCGCTCACTGGAAAAAAAAATTCAATTAGCATTTACGTTCCCAGGGCCTGCTTATAACATTATGTTGAAATACCTTATTTTGTTTTTCACACATCCTGCCATTATTACGTACTTGAGGTCCATTTAAAATATTTTTTTTTTTTAGGATAAGGGTGACAAAAGAGCACACAGTCCACCTGATGGTAAGTAGATGCTGCGGCCCATAGACATCTACATCTATCCTCGTTTGCGAATCAAAATGCAGATGCGTTGTCACCTGTGAGGACTAAGATGGAATGCCTCATTTCCAGTAAAAAAGGCCTCCGGCCACCTGCACTCACCAAGCGAAACGCAGAGGTAAACCTCTACTTCACGCTGGTATTCTGTGTCGGTCGTGGTACCACCCCGGTTCGAGCCGGCCCATCCGTGCGACAGCAAAAGCTGCCGCGTGGCTCTCTATTCTCGAGACAATTCTTATTCAATGTAATATTGGTATATTTATCTAAATGAACGAAGTACTGGTCGTACCCGCCCATCTCACTGTAACCTCATATGCGATGCGTTGTGCAACACTACATTATATTCGAACCTTTTAAAGTGTCCAATCAGATATTGAATATTCACGATTTTAATGTGGAAATCGAAAACCCCGTTTTTAAAATACATAGAATGTTCTATTTAAATTTCAAAGGTTTGAATTGAAAATAAGCTCTGCGTAAGGTAACACGTGCAACATTCATGAATTTAGGTAATTTAAAGAGTTCATTTAATATTTTGTTTTACTGTTGTCACTAGTAATCAACACTATATAAGAAAACAAATAACAGTACTTTACCTACATAATAATTATATAGATTTGTTTAATAAATAATTATTGGGTATGGGATAAATAAATAAAACTTTAAATCGCTAAAAAATTTGGAAAATGCTTTTCATTTTATTATATAATAGCTGGAATCTCCATGCAGTGGCGATATAAGTATAATATCCACTACCCCATATCATCCCGTGGGTATCGTAAGAGGCGAGAAAAGGAAACAAATCAGGAGACGGGCAGCTACGTCTTCCTAATAACGATTTAAAATAGAAAACTGCGGTTGTCAGTCAACCCGCTTGCCAAGCGAGGCAACTATCCTAGATGTATACTTAACTTATGTACTTTATTGCTTATTGTATTGTACAAGGAAAAACTAAATTTACTTCGATTTCATTAAAATTTAATTCAAGTAATTAATTTAAAACGTTTCAAGAAAATTTATTATTAACAAACTCAAACCATAAACGGAGAAACTTCAACTATAAAAAATTAAAATATTCAAGTCTAACAGCAAGCGACCGAGGGGACTATAATGGCACTATACTTATTAAAATTACCTGTAATGAGCAATCTATTAATTTAAATTAATTTGCGGTTGTTTACTCGTTTAAATATAGAATTCCAGATCGCCAATTTGCGTTACATAGGTTTACATTTTAAAGTAGCTAACGATAAAAAGTTCTTGTTAAAAACTAATAAACACTGCCAAGAACATCGATATATGCGCTTTTAATCGTATATTTTAACGACGCTATGGTAATTCGTACATACAGTTAAATTTTTCTATAATATACTTGACTGCGACACATTCCATCTAAAAGTAAGTGGATGATATGGCTCATAGACACCTACATCTATCATCGGTTAAATGGACTGAGATGAACTACCTTGTTGCCAGTTAAAAGTAAGACCGTGGTCCTTCCCCGATTGAGCGATTCGACCTACAGTCATAATACTACAACAGTGAGACTATAACACTTGCGAAAATATATTAAGATACTTTTCGATAAAACCTACATAAACCCTTATTATAATTAGTCTAAGGTTAAAACTAGAGTCTGTTACAATAAAGACATCCCGTGAGAAATATGCGAACTAAAAAATTAAGTATGGAGTTTGACAGCAAATGTCAAATTTTGCGAAGCCTGTGGCGCTGCAGCTAAGCGACTTTTTACTCTAGTGACGTGAAACGTCTTTATAATCATAACAAAACATACGGGTACCAGATCTGAAAAGTGAACCGTAATGAAAAGGTTTATATCGCGTTGCTTTAATAATTACAAAAACGTTAGTTTTAGAGACCTAAGTGAAGTATCATTATTTATTTTATATAGTCAGCTCGCTATGAGTTTACATCAGGGCCGAGCGGGTTGGCAGGGAAGGGGTAACGCGCAGATTTCCCATGCCTGCGCTCTCTCACCGTTCTAACACTAACAGCCGCACTCAGAAAGGTTCAAAAAATTGTCCTAATTAGTATTTAAGTAATTTGTATTAACTCCGTTAAGGAACGGGATGTCCCAGAAACGTAATTTAAGGGCTCTATAGTTAATGACAACTTTAAATATCGGTAAGGCGGAGTAAAGAGACTCTGTTATAAGTAGCGGCCCGAAAGTCTAGCGGTGACCGTTATTGCGCATAAGTCGCGCTGATTGGCTCGTGCGTATCATTCGCACGCGCTGATTGGCTCTTCAGTCGCATTCATGCAATTCAATTCGTGCGCGTCTCCTCCACGTTTCGTTCAGTGCTAGACTTACGTGCCGCGAATTGTATGCCTTGGATAACAACGACCGTGTACCCCGACACAGTTCCACCCGATTTTTAAATTTTAGTTTAAACCCAAAACTATCAATAAGCCTGGGTTTTGTAATAAAGCCGTGTGCTAAACTGTCTCGAGATTTCTGTGGCACTTGGATGTTGTTTTTTTTTAATTAAAGGCTTGGATGAATTAATGATTAAAAACTTGTTTGATGGTAATTACCTCCATGGAGTACTTTAACTTCTTCGTATGTCGCTGATCTCCATATACTCGTTTGATGTTTCTTTTTTCTATAAACTGATAAGTCCTTCCAGGCCAATGTAAGGTTCTCTGGATTGTCCCCGACACCAGCCATTTCGTTATCGTCCCAGTTGACAACGGCACCCGTAAGAACATTCCTCGTTGGTAAAGTAAGTCCCGATTTCTTCATTTCAGCGTTACGTCATTTGACACTGCACAAAAGAAAACTAAATTATTAAGCTCATAATATGAAATTTATAAAATGAACAGGTAGGTATCCATGTTTTTACATAAAATGTCAAAATAATGATGTATTTTTATTAGAAACTAGCGACTTCGCCCGCTTGTTAGGGTTTTTATGTTTTTGCGCGGGACCCTAATTATTTTTCTAAAATAAACTAGTTAGTAGCTAAGTTACTCCTTGTGAAATCAGCTATCTACTAGTGAAAGTCCCGTCAAAATCGGTTCAGCCGTTTCGGAGATTAGTCGAAACAAACAGACAGCCAGACAAAACTTTTAAAAATTGTATTTTAGTTATAAGTACCGTATTTACTTTCATATGCATTTAGTAAAAAACTGTAATTTTGACATTACAAACAGACACTTCAATTTTATTTATTTGTATAGATGTTCCCACTTCTTAAAAATGCATTATTATTTAAGTCTGATACACAGCTGTAATCATTTGGATGACATTTTAGATAATGTTTTACGTTCAAAATAATCTTTTACGTGGTAGAACCGCGCTCTCACAGAATACCAACGTAAACAGCAGATTAATGCTGCTGCGTTTCGTATGGTGCCACTATGATGGTCTTCTGCTAAACATGGGCTTCCGCCATTGTATTACAGATGCCTCGGAACTTTGACGCAGCTTTTCGTCGACAACTATTTTTATATTGTTATCATATGTAGAGGTCACGGCACGTAAGTCTAGCGCTAAACGAAATGTGGAGGGAAAGCTGCGCATGGGTACTATCGTGCATGAATTGAATTGCACGAATGCGACTGGATAGCCAATCAGCGCGTGCAAACGACGCACGACCGCCCCGCGTACTACCCCATGATACATTATTTTCGATTTATGCGCAATAACGATCACCGCTAAACTTTCATGCCACTACTTACAACATTTATTATGTTATGATAAATTACTACCTGTAAGTTTTAATAGTCCCGTAATTATTAAATCCACTGATGAATTTATTCTTTCTTATAAGATATTTTTACTGATAAAAAATTGGCAGGCGGGTTAACGACAGCTCGCATCTTTGACGCTGCATCGCGTATTCTCAAATGCTTTTACATGCCAACATTTGTACGCAGTGGTACTAAAGAATCTTTTGGGCAAACAAATTGTAGTTATACGAACTACGTATGCTTCTATGACACAACACAAAAGCTATGTTAATGCTAATAAGGTAATGCGTTCTGTTCGCACATTACTGGGTTCCAAACCTTTCTTTGAGTCGACAATAACGGATAGGAAGGTGTCACTGTAGATAGAGGATAAATGAAATTGTAAGATTGCGGTATATGTGTATGTGCAGTCTGTGTGTATCTATGTTAACTTGTCATGAATGTAAGAAATGATGGACTTTTTGAAGATTACGTCTCTATATTTTTAAACTTGACTATTGCCATTACTAATGCATTTCTTTCAGTTATTGCTAAGGTAATATTGCTAATGTAATCAAGAATGTAGATATAAATAAATTAATTACAAAATATTATATTTTTCTTTGGTAATAATAGAATTTAAACCTATGCTAAAATTCAAACTTAAAGTCCAACTATTTTGGATAAGATAAATTTTGACCAATATTTTTAACCAAATCATGAGTGAGCTTGATTTCTTTATTTTCGTCTTTTTCGTTATTTTGTAGGACGACCGTATAGTATTTTTGAATTGAAAACTTCTTTAGCGGTGTTCTGCACTTTTTTGTAATGGGTAAAAAATGTTAAACTCGCGTCAGGTCACGTGTCCTGATCGAAAATTCGTAAGACGGACGGAGAGTAGACAGCCGGCGCGGCGTAGGAGAGGAAGTAAGTTAGGTTTAATTAATTTTCATTTATTAATTAATATAATTTTAAGATTAGGTTTCAATCGAGTCTACTGTACTGCTTGACGAAATTATTAATATAGATACATATGTACTTACACATTATAGATGTAATATTTGTAATATATTTATACTTTATAGCATTAACCTATATTTTCATAACATCACAATAAGCACATGTGCGGTGTAGGTTTACCAAACAAATAATTTCGAATGAAAATATATGAAATAGGATAATAATAAATAATCTCCGCCATTCCAAAATATCAAAAATGCACAACGTTAATATTCAAGTTTTCACTTCTGCCGGCACTCCCGGAGTGCAAACCGTCGTTTTTTTTTATAGGATAGTTTGACAAACGAGCACACAGTCCACCTGATAGTAAGTGGTTGCTGTGACCCATAGACATCCACATTTGTCCTCAATAAAGAATCAAAATGCAGATGCGTCGTCATCCGTTAGGACTAAGATGGAATGCCTCTTTGCCAGTAAAATAAGTCTCCGGATCTCTACACTCACCATACAAAACACAGCAGCATTAAGCTGGTATTTCACGCTGGTGTTCTGTGAGAGCGTGGTCCTTCCCTGGTCGAGCCGACCCATTCGTGCCACAACTATACTACTATTATAGCTGCAGCGTGGCTCTACCACGTGTAAATTCGAGTGTGTACTCTGCCTTTTACCTTTACCTGATACCTTTGCCTACCCTCCCTATTTTCTTCTGGAAATAGTTATCGATTTTACTTTTATGGTTTGGAGCCCCTATGCATACTTTTGTGAAATATGAAAAACGAGGTAGAGCCATGCTGCAGGTATATTAATTGTATAGTTGTAGCACCAATGGGTCGGCTCAACCGGGGAAAGCCCACGCTCTCACAGAATACCAGCGTAAAATAGCAGCTTAATGCTGCTGTGTTTCGTATGATGAGTGTAGAGAACCGAAGACCCTTTTTACTGGAAAAGAGGCATTCCATCTTAGTCATCACAGCTGACAACGCATTTGCATTTTGATTCGCAAACGAGGATAGAGATAGATGTCTATGGACCGCAGCAACCACTTACCATCAGGTAGACTGTGTGTGCTCGCTTGTCACCCATATCCTATAAAAAATATGAATGCCTCTACCTGTGCACGAGTTTTTAATTTTTCTATAGAGCTGGAAATCCGTAAATTTATTTAAGACGCGGGGTCGCGGGCGGTGCGTGCAGCGTTGACTAATACAGGCGTTCGAAAACCAGTGACGTGCGAACAGAACGCATTGCCTTCTTAGCCTCGACACAGCTTATGTGATGTGTTATACCATACGTAATTCTTATTTACAATTTGTCTGCCTAAAATTCTTTAGCGTAACCCCGTCCGACTGTTGGCATGAAGAACAAGCCACTGCGTCGTCGTCAATATTTTATATAAGCCTCCTGACGATGAGTATGAAACAATAACAAAACATAATCTCATTTACGGCTGGCCGGGGCACTGTTTATAATTGTAAATACAAGCGGTACGAAACTTCAATTTTCCACGGATTATTACGACACCCATGCGGCAAAATGCGTTACATATAATATTAATTTAAACAAGGGGTAATATTGAAAAAAAAATTGTACAACCGACTTCAATTATTAACTATAACTCAAAAACTACTGATCAGACCTTGATCAAATTTGTATGGGACCACATGAGAACCACCAGCTTTCAAAAAAAATCATTGAAATCAGTTCACCGAGAAAAAGTTATGAGGTAACACAGATAAAAACATACAGTCGAACTGAGTACCTCCTCCTTTTTGAAGTCGGTTAAAATGACTAAGTGCGTGCTGGAAAACTGTGCTCAAAATTCAGCCCTTTCTTGACATCGGAAAATGTGAAAAGCAAAAAATATTTTTTTTCCTAGTTGTAACATATATATATATATATATATATATATATATATATATATATATATATATATATATATATATATATATATTATGCGCTAATGAAGGGACAGTGGGCCCAATTTCTTAATGTGATGGCTATCCACTACATCGTATACACAACTCCAAACGCAAACTACATGCCAAAATAGTCTAAAGCAGACTATTTTACAGAAGACTATTTTAGTTTTCTAGCGCTTCTCAAATAATAGGAGGCACTTGTCATAATCCGAAGACCGTGTAGTGGCGGTGTAAGCATATCCACTACACCTGGTTCGATGTAGTAAGAGGCGACAGAAAGAGACAAAGCAATAGATAGAAATCAGCGTCTTCCTAATAACAGCTAAAATGGTTACCGAACCACTTGCCAAGAGTGGCAACTATGGCAAATATCCCACCTATGAAGCAATCTATGGGTGGGAGGTGGTGGGAGGCTATATTAAATAGTGGACTTTTGATAGGCTGTAAGCGTAAAAGCTAAGGTCGAAATCACCACGCTTGCATTCAGAACCACCTGAGTGGGCGAACGCAGTAACACTCGCCTCAAACTTCGCACTATGACGCTGCTTTGTCGCCGGCCTGGCAGATATTTTACGGCTGGCTTAAACAAGATGGGTGTACGGTTAACGTTCAGAATCCATTAGATGTTTTTGATTTTTTATAGTCCTGTTACGTCGTCGTTGTAGAGAATCGAGCAAGCGCACACGTCTCTTGAGATTTTACCCGTATGTTGCAAGGCGGGTAAGACCTTCGGGTATTGGAGTACTCTTACGTTGCCAGAATTGCATGGCATTTGAGGCAACATAAGTAAAGTTATCTAAGTAATGTTTAAATTAATTTCAAATCAAATTCACTTCTTTACTTTCTCTGAAAACTGGGACATTCACCAGTTCTCAATATGTACAATATGTATATAGTAAATACTACTGTTTTAATGTTATTTGAAACTACATTTGCGGTGAGACAAGGCTGGCGATCATTTTCCCCTGGCCGTATACTAATCACGCATCAGTGTCAGCTTACAACCAGGAACAACACGAATTTATACAAAGCGCTGTCTAGACATTAGACAATAATAGAAAAGCTAAACTCTATATTTGCTTTGGTAATACTCTTACGATTTTTTAAATATTCTAAAATGAAATGTTGAAAAGAATAGACGGGAATTAATATCACAAAATTAAAGGCGATAAAATTTATAAAAATTGCTTTCATTTAACTCGTGTGGTTAGTAAATCCACTACTCCTTATCATCCTATGAGTGTCGTATGAGGGGAAGAGGGAAGTGATACTGGAAATGGGCAGTAGCATCTTCATAATAACAATGCAAAATATAATAAACTATGGCACATATTATATCCCAATGAGGTAAGATCTGATGATCTATGTTCATTCTTCAACTTCCAGCGGACTATTGAGCGGCTGTAATGGTGATGACATTCACTTAACTGTATATACTTAGTTTAAGATTTATATTTCATAATAAGTACCTAGGTAGTTAAATGAATTCGATTTTGTGTCGTGAATTCAAATAATTATCATCATCTATATTATATATATATTATAATATCGTCATACAATAAAAGTTAAAAATGAAGTTTATTACGACATAAATTAATATGCATCACCGTCTTTCAGGCGGAATGTATGGGTATCATTCAAGCGGCCATAGCAATAGATGCTAGGAAAGTTAATGACTTCCTCATCAGAATACTGACCGACAGTAGGGCGCTACTACAAGCTCTGAGTTGCAATGTGGTGAACTCGGGACTAATATATGAATGCTATCAACGATTAAATGAGGTATGTAAGAACAACAATGTGACTCTGCAATGGATAAAGGGACACAGTGGATCCAGAGGCAACGATGCAGCAGACGAACTAGCCAGAAGAGGATCGGCTCTGACCACTATAGGGCCGGAACCAATCATACAAATCCCCTTTGGTAACGATCGTTCACTGGTACGTAGACACTTCACTAATCAACACGCTCAGCTTTGGAAAAATCTAGTAGACTGTAGACAAGCTAGGGAGGCCCTGCTTGAAATAAACAGTCGTTTAACCAAAGTTCTAATGAGACTGAACAAGCCGCAGATCAGAATAGTAACAAGTGCTATCACAGGACACGACACCTTTAACAAACATTTATTTACTATAGGTGTTACAGATAGTTCCCTGTGCAGGGCATGTATGGGGGAGGAAGAAAAGGCGGCCCACGTGCTACTGAAATGTCCGGAGGTCGCTACGTACAGGGCTAAACATCTCGGCACGCCGGGATCACTCCCCGAAATTGCATGCAACATCAAAGGACTGTTGAGCTTCTTCGGGGAGATCTCATGGCTCGAATAATCACATTATTCCTGCCCACACGCAAAATACGCGCATAGACGTGGAGTTGCGGAAAACAGCCCGTCGTAAAGTAAAGTAAACTAAACTAAATTATGCACCACCTAAGTCCATGGCGCAACATGTGTTTCAAACATGTTTTAAAACATAAAGCTACAGTCGACCATCTCCCTCTTCTGTCTTAGCGATATAAAACGTGCCATTATCAAAGTTTATACATTTTATTAAATGTATAAACTTTGATAATGGCAACTAATTCCTAGTCTTGGAGTAGCGATGTGTCATCGACTTTGTGAAGTTTTTTCTTTTTGATAGGGCTGTACTGAGCCCTGGTTGTAGGAATCTAGACCACACAGAAAATCACAGGCTAAAAAAGAAAGACAGACGGAGCGCTACGCACATTTCTAGTTAAGCTGAAACCATGTTCAACCACCTGACACGCTCTCAAGCACTCATCTTTCTTCTTTCTTTTTTTAACAGCCCGTAAAAGTAGGTACACTGTTGAATGCATACAAACCGATATGATATGATTAATAGTACCATGCTATTGGTTACAAATGATTTTCAATGCGTGTTTAACATTTCCTATAGGCAACATCGTCTTAGGAAATACCGGGGCCCTTGGGCACACAAGAATTTGGGGCCCTGTTGGAAAGTAAAAAAAGGTGAATGACAAAAACATTTTTCTGATATATGATCTTATATGTATTATAATTAATTGGTATTCATTACTTAAGTATGTTGATGTTTTGGATTGGTTACCATTACGACAATGGTTTCTTCTGGGATTTCTGTTGTGCAAATCTTCTATTATATCTTCAAAGTCTATTTTTTGAAGGATATGACTTTATATACACATAACGATTGACTAATTTGTTAGTCGGTTTCGTAACATAATTGTTCGTAATTCATTTTTTATTCTCTTTACATTACAACCATTAAGCAAAGGAACAGTTTCTTCTAATTTATCAGCCTTTATTAGTTTATGTAACTCAGCCTTGCGGCGAAACGTGGAACTACATATTTTCTACCTAAGAAATTTGTCAATGCCACTTTTTCTGTCAAACTCGGCAATGTGTGGCTTGTCACTGCTCAGGGTTTCCAGAAAGTCACTAACAAAGCCCAACAAATGAATGCCTATTTTACATCTACATAATGCAGTTCCTACATTATGCCATAACTTTGTCTGAATATCAACTGGCCTTTAAGTAGGGAAATTTATTTGGTTCCAATTTCTTTTGCTTGTTTCTAGTTTAAATTATTTAATTTTCTATTTATCCTGTTACTTTTTCCTGCAGATTAAACGTAAAAGAAGAATAGGTTTGACGAGTAGGAAAAATGTTTGAAGCAATCATAGAGTCAGAATCAAAGTGATAGCTGAAAGAAATGGCAAGTAATCGCATTAGATGATGTAATAGTTTGATTATCGGACTCGTCAACTAACACAATTGAAAATTCCGAAGTAATAAGAATATAAGTATTGAAGCAATTAGTCAGTCATACTATTAGGGAACACTGACTTCAAAGTCAAATTATAAATTTCTTAAAATCAATTAAGTAAATGTTATCTATAGACTGATTCGCTTATTTAAAAACTCTTCTAATTATTTCCACGTTATTAATACTTTATGGTCAAGATACAATTTATTTTTTACCTTTTTTGTTATTTTTAATATATAGATACGCATATATTATACGTGGTAGAGCCAATCTGCAGCTATATTATGGTTATAGTACGAATGGGTCAGCTGCAGCTATATTATTATAGTTGTAGTACGAATGGGTCAGCCCGGTCTATGAAGGATCACACTCTTTCAGAATAGTGAACTGGATTAGCAATTTGGATAAATACCTGGTTTTTAATATGATGTATGGTCTTAAATTATCAGCAGTGATAATTGAAGTTTTTCTGTAATTGAGAATTGAAAAATAGTTTTCTACAAATAATGAACTTTAAAAGTTTGCATAAGTACTTTTTATTTTACTGAAAATCAGATGGAATTACCATACAATTTCAAGATATCCTTATTTTCGCGAAAAGAAGTTTTAAACGCACCATTCCTAGCAAATCAATGTTTGGTTTTTTTTTTTATATAAGAGGGAGCATGCGGCTCGGCATACAGTGGACGATATAAATGACAAGCTAGTGGAAACTGTCCATGACGCAAAAGAACACAAAAACCCTCCGATCACACTCTCAATCTTATGGCTGTTAGACGGGAAATGAAGCTGCAGTCTGGAGCAGATTTGACAGCGTACAGCCAACGGAACAGACGGATCTCCAAATGCATGCGGCGGGACTTATGCAACTTTAATACAGCTCGTATTCAAGAAGCGATCGAGGGAACCAGCGCTCTAAAGTCTTTGCTAGAGATCTGTCTGCCAGAAAGAGCCAACTGTCGAAGCTGAAGACCGAGTATGGCAGCGTCGTTTCCGGGACACCTGATGTTTTGAGTGAGATTGAGAGGTACTATGGGCAGCTGTACACATCATCGTTGGAGCCACACGCAAGTGTGAATAACGATCCAAGAGCAAGTCTTATCCCACATTCATCATCATCATCATCATTACAGCCTTTCATTAGGCCACTGCTGAACATAGGCCTCCCTCAAGGAATGCCACAACTATTCTACACTATCCTACACTATTCTGATGATATTCGGGACGTCAGTCTGAGCGATATTAGACACCTTAAAAACGGCAAGGACCCAGGCGAGGATGGAATTACAGCGGAACTTCTGAAAGCGGGTGGAATACCATTACTTGAAGTCCTTCAGAAGCTCTTTAATTCCATCCTCCATGGTGGTACTACACCGGAGGGGTGGAGCAGAAGTGCGGTGGTCTTGTTCTTCAAGAAATTTGACAACTAACTACAGACCAATTTCTCTTCTGAGCCGCGTCTACGTGCTGTTTTCGAGAGTCATTACGAGTCGTCTCGCATGCAGACTCGATGACTTCCAGCCTCCCGAACAAGCCGGTTTCCGAAAATGCTTTAGCACCATAGACCATATACATACCCTTCGGCAAATTTTACAGTAATCTGAGGAGTACAATTTGCCACTATGTCTGGCGTATGTGGACTATGAGAAAGCCTTTAGTAAAAGTTAAAAGAGAGAGTAAAAAGAGAAAGTCTTTAATTCCGTCGAAATTTGGGCAGTGCTGCAGTCCCTTCAGTGGTGCCAAGTTGACTGTCAGTATAACGAAGTACTGAAGTGGTAGAGCCAGGCAGCAGCTTTTGCTGTCGCACGGATGGGCCGGCTCGAACCGGGGTGGTACCACGACCTCACAGAAAACCAGCGTGAAGTAGAGGTTTACCTCTGCGTTTCGCTTGGTGAGTGCAGGTGGCCGGAGGCCCTTTTTACTGGAAATGAGGCATTCCATCTTAGTCCTCACGGGTGACAACGCATCTACATTTTGATTTCTAATAGAGGATAGATGTAGATGTCTATGGGCCGCAGCAAGCACTTACCATCAGGTGGACTGTGTGCTCGTTTGTCACCCTTATCCTATAAAAAAAAAAAAAAAAAGTGTTTGCGAGTACAGAATCAGAGTACGAAACCTATCCAACTGCAGAGAGGTGTCTTCACCGCTGCATTGGAAGACGTTTTCAAGCTACTGAACTGGAAAGGATACGGTATTAACATCAACAGCGAGTATATAACTCACCTTCGATTTGCCGACGATATAGTTCTTACGGCAGAATCGCTGGAGGACCTAAGCACTATGCTCAATGACCTCAATAGGGCCTCCCAACGGATAGGTCTTAAGATGAACATGAACTGACTGTACCATAAACAATTGCAACACCAATGGAATTGCAGATGAGTTGCCGGTCTTTTGAAAAATAGTAGGCTCTTTTTTTGAAAGTACCTAATTCATTAATATGTACTGTACATTACTTAACATGGGAAAATGGATTTGGAAAGATCTCAGCTTGCCAGAAGCGTTCATCGGACACGTTCTGTAATTGAACTAAAATCGATATCAGAATTAAGGCCGACTTCTTGGACGAATTTCTTATAATTTAAGAAGCACAAGATATTCGTCATTTTAATGTGGTACAGTAAGTATAATAAACAGTAAATAATGCAGTGAACCAAGTAGCGACAGTGTAAGAATATCCACTGCCACATATCGTCCTGTGAGTGTCGGAAATGGCGACAGGGGGAAACAAACCAGGAGATGGGCATCAACGTTTTCCTAATAACAACTGAAAAAAACCACGGTTCTTAAATCGTCTGTAAATCGTGGCAGCTATGGTAAATCTATGCGAGGCCTTTCAGCAGCAGTGGACTTTGAGAAGCTGTAACGGAAACGCTTAAGAGAAATGGAAATTAAAATGAAATATAATTAAATTTGGTCGCATTGTAATGCAGTTAATTAATTAAATACTATCTAAATTAATTTATAATTCAAATATAAATCGTATTTATCGTGCTTCACAGCCTGTACTTATACTGGCTCTCACGCTGCTGTTTGTCGACAGGAATAGGCAAGAGGGTGATTGATACCCAGACTGACTCTACTGAACGGTCCTAGTCCTAAAACGGTCCTAGTCCTACTAGACAACTTAGTCCTACTACTAGGTCTGATAGAAATTTCAAAACAGCCGTATAACCTTCATATGTAACATAATAATAATGTCCTCAAGACCGAATTTCCCAAGACAGGATTATAGTGCATTTAAGTGTTTTCACTCTCTATTCCCCCACTCTTACAGTTCGATAGCATGGCAATCCGATACGACCAGAGAGAAATCTGGCGCAGGAACAACGTCTTTACTTGATTAACGGGGCACGTAGGTAAAACACCGCCAACTTCCTGACTCCCCGGGCTCTGGGTTTTTTCGTTCAAGAAGTTCTCAGTAGCAACTGAGAATTTGTTGAACAAAATACCCAATAATTGATATTTTGGCTTGACTCGGGATTCAAAACCCGAGACTCGGGATTCAAAACGAACGCTACAATTGATATAATAGTTGTTTATAAATATTTACTTTATAAACAACTACCATATATGTTATTTATTACACATATATGCAACTACTCTACTAGATGCCAAAATAGATAATTAACAATCATCGAATTAAAATGAAATTTAACTTTATTGCCATTTTAAAATTCAGATTCAGGACCTATAGTTTTAAGTAAAAATATTATGTCTGTTTGGATGACTTCGACGCGGATTCGAATGAAATCAATATGTCGTTGAATACTTTAGTAACAATTATTATTACCAATGTTTAATATTCGCCTAGCAACATGTAATAGTTTCAAATACAATCCAAATGAAAAGTCATCATAAATGTACGAATTTTTTTCACTGAACTAAGCTCTAATAGAGTACTACTACTATAGTAACTGCTAAAAATTAACAGACATAGATTCTATATGAATAGTATAATAAAGAAATACTTACATCAATTTAAAGATTTTTGGCATTAATCATCTATAAATTAATGATTGAAATATTTTTCTATTATGCAAAGATAAAATAATAAATAAAAGTAATTTAATTAATTAATAAACTGTCATTATTTGGCTTACTTATTAAGAAAAAACAGATAATTATGTAAATTAATATGCTTACCAAAGAAGAAAAAGTATTGTTTATTTTCACAGTAAATGTTAAATAAATAAATTGTAATTTATTTTTTGATAACTGGGTTTAAAATTTTAAAAACACAACAAAATTAACACTTAAAACTCAAATAACACTTCTAATCTATTTCAATATCACAATATTTTTTGAAAATTCGGTAGCGTTATTTATGCTATATTATAATAGTAATTAATTTTGCAGTAACGCTAACATCCGAGTTCCGAATGATTTTAATATAAGAAAGCTGAAACCTTAACAAAGTTAGTGACGCGCGGCACGAGCGAGTTACTACCGTCACTACATTCAACTGATGATTGATTGACGACTCCCTAACTTAATTTGGGTTGGATATAAGAATCAAAGGAAATTAAAATTATATGACTTCTTACATTATAAATCTCACATGATGTGATTTCACATGATTTTGTACATATAAGAATGACATTTAATGGTAATATGAACTCTATCCTTACAAAACTCTACGAGAACCTTTATTATTAATGCGATTAGCTTTTGCTACTGTACCTATTATTTTGATTCTGAAGATCAACAAACATTGAGTAGAGCCTAAATTGGGATCATTACCTTACACTACAAAATATTGAAAATCATTGTTATCTTAAGTTAACCCATAGTGTAAACTTAAAATTAATTTTATTCAATTATTATCATATAATATCATAAAATATCATACATGGGTAGGATTCAGTTTATGTCCCTTAATTTAACCTATAACGCATATTAACGCATAAGTTTTTTATTTTATAGTATAAGGATGACGAACGAGCACACAGTCCACCTGATGGTAAGTGGTTGCTGCGGCCCATAGACATCTACATCTATCCTCTATTACAAATCAAAATGTAGATGCGTTGTCACCATTTCCAGTAAAAAGGTCCTCCGGCCACCTGCACTCACCAAGCGAAACGCAGAGGTAAACCTTTACTTCACGCTGGTTTTCTGTGAGGTCGTGGTATCACCCCGGTTCGAGCCGGCCCATCCGTGCGACAGCAAAAGCTGCCGCGTGGCTCTACCACTGTTTAAAGTACTTAGTATTAATTAATAAATAAGGTGTTGTTTGTCATAAAAAATAATAATTTAGGTAAACTATTATTGTATACGTGGTAGAGCTATGCTGCAGCTATATTAAGGTTGTAGCACAAATGGGTCGGCTCGACCGGGGAAGAACCACGCTCTCACAGAATACCAGTGTAAAATAGCAGCTTAACGCTGCTGTTTCGTATGGTGAGTGTAGAGAACCAGAGACCCATTTTACTGGAAACGAGGCATTCCATCTTAATCCTTACGGGTGACAAAGCATCTGCATTCGATTCTTTATTGAGGATAGATGTGGACGTCTATGGGTCACAGCAACCACTTACCATCAGGTGGACTCTGTGCTCGTTTATCACCCTATCCTATAAAAAAAAGTTTCTTTCAGTGCTGACATCTGTTATAATATACAAGAACTACCAAAGTGTAGGACCATGATCCTATTCCTATTCAACATGTAGAGGTACTTGGTATTTTCTTTATTACTGCTATAACTTCAACTTTTTTATGTATTAAGAATTGTTAATTATATAATATATTTAATTGAATTCAGATGAACATGCATATTTTGTATTGCGTGTGTAAAAAAAAGGCCATGAGAAATGTCAGAAAGACGCTGGCTGCCAATAGATGGCGGTAGTATACCTAGGCTAGACTAAAGAATTCTCAAACAGTCAATGGAAAGCGGTATCGTACTGCGATTGCTAAAATGCCAGCGTAGGGCTTATGGTAAATCCTTTTCACAATATGGTCTATGTACTATAATTATAATTATATATAATATGTATATGGACTGGTCCATGTCTAGCATTGGGCTTGGAGATAAAATAATGTATGATAAATGTTTCTCCCTCAATGGCACACTGGTGTAACTGTTAAAGTAACAACTACTATATCCTCCAGGCCGAATTTCGATCACAGCAGCCAATCTTAATGGAAACCAGCTATATGCGCAGGACAGAATTATAGTGCAGGAGTATGTGTGCAAACACATATTCACTCAGTGAGTAGTCTACAAGGGTTTATGAAACCTGCAGGTAACGGGCCTTGATGCTAACCTCTTTGCCTGGAAGTCATCTCAGTTTACTAGTGTACCTATAGTTCATCAGATTGTACGCTTTCTGTGCATCTGTTTTATTTCTCTATCTTTCTTTGTCTCTCTCGTATTAGACTTAATTTTTTGTGTATGGGTGTTATCTCTTCTTTCTGATTTAGTTTCATCGCACTTCTGACTCCCAAATTCGTCGAGGAGAAATGTCGACCGTCAGGCGTGCGCGTATGCATCGTACGTTTTTTTACTACACGTTTTATAAAATTGTCAGCGGATTCGATTATCAGTTTTGCTGCGATGACGTCACAAGTTCCCACAATAATTCGAAGCGTTAAGTTCTACTGAGCTTGAATAATTTTTCTTTGCGTTAATGATGTAAGCACGTATAACGCCGCGTACCTCAGACGTGAACGGATGTAGGTTTTGTACAATTGTACAATATTAAACTTAGTTTTTCGAGATAGGGATGATGCCAATATTGGGATTATATAGATGCTTCGCGCTTGTGTTTTTCGTATCGCATGGGTCTTCCACTCAACGTCTTAACCTCTTAGTCTAGGCGGGGCTGGCACGTGCACAAGACGGTTAATGACAATTGCTGATGTTTTTCCTACATTGATCGACATCCGTCATTTATCCAGCCATACTGGAAGTATGTCAAGCAGCTGTCACATCCTCTTGGCCGCAATCCCTGTTTTCTTGGACAACGTGAATTATGCGCTCTCATCCGCATACAACGCCAACATCACTTCGTCTTCCCATTTCTCCAGTAGTCCCTAAAGAGTTGGTATATCGTTCATATGGACTGAGTACAACTGTGGTAATAGACAAAGTGCCCTGCGGTACTCATGCTTCAATGAATATATTCGTAGACTAGACTCTATTTGTAGAGTTAGAGTTGAGAGTCCCTACAGAATTGACGCTTCTAGCGGTACGAGCGCTGTCGGCGTTGTTGAGTGGTTTATCATCTTGTATAGAAGGCCTGTGTGTCACACGCTGTCTAAAACCTTCATATCTAGAAGTACGCCCAAACAGACGCAGCTACAGTTGTCTTCGGTTGCGAGATAGAACAGAACACTGGTTCACAATTCTCTGACTCTCATAGTCCGATGGGATGGCAGGCCGACACGACCGGAAAGATATCAGGCGTAGGACAAACAGCTTTACGTGATTTCCAAGGCACGGGGTTTAAACACTTTTTGTTATTTTTTTGTCTGCTACTGAAAAATCCAATAAATTTTTGACAGAAAAATCCAATAACTGATTTTAGTTGACCCCTGGCTTAAATCCGGGACCTCACTGTTGTTTATCTGTCTGTGAAAATTAGTGTGTCTAACGAGGGTCGGCACTGTAAATACATATTGAATGTTTACATTTGTGAAAGAATACAAAATACGAGTACATAATATGAGAATATGAACATAAAAAATGCTGCTTGCGCTGTACGCTAAAGAGAACAGTCCGAATAGAAGCTTTTCCCTGCGAACAAAAACAACTATTCAATTGCTGAGAATTGTTGAGAACATGCTCGGTGGTAGAGAAAAGATCAAAGGGAAACCTGCATGTCTGAGAAATTAAGAAAAATATTTCGAAGACATGTGAAATCCGCAAACTCGCATTGAGGCAGTGCGATGGACACTTATTCTTTGCCCTAAAACTCTCTGGAATGCCCAGAAGTGAAAAGCATATGCACTGTGACATTAATTGCTGCGAAAACAACTGATGATTTTAAGATATAGAAAGATAGAAACGCCCCGATTTAATAAACGGAAAGAATCGTCCGTAATGTGATAACGCTAGACGGGCAAAAATTGAGAAAGTCCCAGCTTTGTACCCTCAGATCTTTATCAGCCCTTCAAAAATCTTTAATACAAAAGCACAAGATATAATTTTTTTTCCGCTAATATTACAATATGGGGCAATTTATCAAACATAACAGCTACTTATTATAATTTAATTTAATTACAAAGTTGTTTAGAATTTATATACCTATACATATAAAAATACTATGTAACTTTTCCGCGTACTTATAACGTAAATTAATGCGTGTTTTTCATTTACAAGTCAGTGTTTTTTTATTTTTATACAAAAACTTGAACTTTGATTTATATTTTTTTATCTGATTTAACTGTAAACAAATCTTGCAAATAGAGATGTTTCCACATGTTTCATATGATATTTTTGAACATAAAACAACGATAATCTTTACTAGTTGATAGAGTTCCTTTTCTGCATGGGATTTCGTCTAGTCTGATATCAGCATCTTACCTGTTTTTTCCCATCAAGCTTTAGTGCACACGCTGCTGTGTTCCAATTTGAAGAGTAAGAAAGCCAGGACTAAAATATAGGTACTGGATCACAGCCTAGATTCGCGGGTTCAGAATATTTTTTTTTTGTTTCTTGCCAATTGTCATTATTCTAGGTCAACGGGAATACCGTAGAGGTTGTAATAATTGAGTTGCGAGTTCCAAAATAAGGGATATAAAGGGCCTTATTTTTTAATTGTCTTATAGAAATAGAAATATCCTGACATACGGACAGTTCTCTTATTCTCTTTCAATGTAAAGCGGACAAAGAGCAATGCAACTACGGAACCCAAAATAAGGCAAAATGAATCCTTCACCTCATTTCGTCCTGTTAATTATTATTAAATTCAAAAACTTTTAACTTTTTATTAAGAAAAATTGTTTACTCTTTTGAGTAGTCTAAGGAATATCACAAGCTCAAGGAAACAACTAGAATATCGTATAAATAGGTATGTCGCAGGTTTATAGTAAAATTAGGTTTTGATCAAAAACCTAGGCTTTTGATCAAGAACCGGAAGAAGACAAAGTTATTACTTAATCTTACCATTAACCTGAAAAAATTCAGTTTATTCATCAAATCCTGAACTTGTTTATGTTTATGATAAAATTTAAACTTTGGTTAGGTTAGTTTAGGTTCGGTTGGGTTCCATCAGATGCCCCCCTACCTGCAAGGTGTTATCGGGGACTACTTGCGCAGGCACATCCTGTATATGGGGAAGAGGGCAGGAAGATCCGGAGTGAGATCAAACGTGGTTCCATAAGGTTCGGTGCTGGGGCCACTACTGTACAACCTCGCCTATGATGCGGTTCTGAGCGTCGACCTTTCCGCTAGCGTAGATATCATTTGCTATGACGATGATACGTTGGTGGTTGCCAGCGGGGTCACCTTCGAGAGGGCCAAAGAGCCCGCTGAGCTTGGGGCGGAAGTCGTCGTCACCAAAATCCACGAGTTGCGATTAGAAATAACGCCCCACAAGACCGAGCCCTTATGGTTCCATAGATTACGACGCGGCAGGGACCACCCGACTCGTGCAGCCGCGTAGGTGGGTCCGAAGTCAGAGTGGAGCGGTACATGAAGTACCTAGGTCTCCCGAGACAGTCGCTAGGGCTTCGAAGAACACTGTGAGCGCCTAGTCCCCCGAATCGAAAGGGTAGCAGCGGGTTCCAGTATGCAGCGGAGGCCGTACAGATCGTGCGAGGATACCGCATAAATTCGTTTGAGGCGACGACCATCCTGGCTTGCGTCCCACCCATGAACATTCTGGTGGTCATGGACGCGAGGGTACGACCTCCTCGTCGTCGCAAGAGTGACGGGAGTGAGTCAGATGAGTCGTTCGAGGGGTTTAGGCAGCAGGAACAACTTCACGCATTTGCAACGTGGCGCATTTGTCTCTGTGAGGTGCTTTATGCGCGCAAACGCGTTATTATATATTGTGAAGGCTCACCTATAGAGTTACATAGATAATTACCGGGCACGGGTGCTTCGGTGATTATTTGTGTAAGATCCCACTTCGGATGTGTGTTGGTAGGTTGTGACGAGAGGGGTACCCTCTCACCTTACCGTTGCAGCCAAGGTGGAGTCGCGGAGGAAGAGGAGTGTTGGCGGTGCGCCACTCGCCCTATCCTCCGCGACACTGACAGGGCCGCACCGTTGATGCGGTGGTAGTGGAACTGCGTGGGGAGAGTAGTGTCGATACTGCGAGGCGCCACTTTCCCTGCGAGACGAGTATGCATTTCTCTATGTAAAAAAAATTGGTTCCCACGAATGGGTTCTCGCCTTATCGTAACGGAGGGCTAAGTAGCCGTGGCTTTGTCACCTGTGGTGAACAAAGAGGAACCCACGTGGCAGGGCCGAGGCTTGGCTAGCCCACTTCGAATATGTATTGATGCGCTACGGCGAGAGGTGGCCTCTCCCTCTACCGCTGCAGCCGAAGTGAAGTCGTGGAGGAAAAAGAGTGTTGGTATGACAGTGCGCCACTGGCCCTATCCTACGCGACTCTGATGGTGCCGCACCGCTGGTGCGGTGGTGGTGAGGCAGAGGAGTATCGGTATTGCGGAGTGCTACTCTCCCTTCCCTCCGTAGCGGTATCTTGGTTGGCGGCGGAGCCATAGACCAGTTCCACCGCTGGGGTCAATAAGACTTGCGCTTCCAAGTGCACGTTTTTCCTGACTCCATGACCTTCATGCATCAGACACTCATACGTCCGTTACACAGGTGAAGTTGGAGGCCACGGAGGAAGGTACGGCATGTGTTCTAGTGCGCCTTACCTGAGAAGGAGATGGAGGAGGAGTTGTATATTCCCGAGGAGGGGCTGCCATGGGGCGGCCACAGCTGGTGGGGCCGCGTACGTGTGTGAAAATGTTCCCGTAGCCCTGCCGATATGGGACGAATGTGGAACACCATGGGGTTTTAGTCGATGCAAGACGTAACCTGTTCTTGGCCCCGCGAGGCGGGTATGCGTAGGCATTTTTTTTCTATAGGAGAGGGGCAAACGAGCATGTGGCTCACCTGGTGGTAAGTGATTACCACCGCCCATGAACAACTGCAACACCACTCTTTTCTTGAAGGTCCCTAATTCATATCAGTTCAGAAAAATCGTTGGTGGTAGTTGATACCACAAGGAAGTTGTGCGATGAAGAAAACCTCTTGTAAATCGCACAGTGGTGGACCGCCAATCATCCAGATGGTATGGATGGTATCACGAGTTTTGTCGCGATTTGCGGTGGTGAAATTGAGTGGCTGGAATTAATCCGAACAATTTCTCAGAGCACTTCGCGTGGTAGATGAGATACGCAAAGAGATGCAACATCTCCTCGCAGTGCCAGTGAGTCAAGTAAGTCAATTTCCCCATTAAAACAAAAAAGTTGATTTTGTTTTACATGGGGAATTTTATCATAAAACTAAATTGGTCTAGATTTTTGATTAAAAAAACGGGATTTTCTCAGGTTTATGATAACATAAAGTAGTAATTTTGTCTTCTTCCGGTTCTTGATCAGAAGCCTAATTTACCACCTTCAGAAATGGAATTTTTCTTCTTAATAATATGGAACCATGCCTAAAATATAACCTATTTAGTAATTATTAAAACAAGAATCATTTAAATTGTTTCTAAACAAAGAAGTTATGCTACAAAATACATACCTATAAAAATTTATACAGACGAATTGAGAACCTCCTCTTTTTTGAAGACAAAAAAGGGCGAAGCGTCTGTTACAGCAATTGCCAAACGTCTGCTAATCGATTATCGTAAAATTTCTATATAACGACAAATGCCAATTTTCAGCAGTGGGCTTATTTACTTGATAAAAAGAAAGTTATCGGTGAAGAATTATTTACGTGTTTTTACATGATTGGAGTTGAAGATCGTAACCAAATACCACAGTATTTGGTTGCGATCTTCCACATTACTTATTATATTTTTGAAGTGAAACGTTTTACGGGAGGGCTTTGAAATTCTGATACGCAACCTTTTTGTGTGACGAAAAGTGGTGGGGGTAAAATGCATACCGCGTCATTCAGCATTGGCATTCAACATCGAGGAAAACAGCAAGTGTTTCACCACTATTCTCGAGGGCTTCGCCCCATATGTAAGTGGCATACGCTAGAAAGTCCCCAGTTAATCGATTTCGGCAAAACCCGTACTGGCGATCACTGAGTAGATCATTTTGCTCTAGGTATGCCATGAGGTAGGCGTTCAATACACGCTCCATAATCTTGCAGAGTGTGGAGGTAATTGAAATTGGCCGATAGTTAGCAGTATCGGTACGGCTATCTTTTTTAGGCACAGGCTGCACATTGGCCAGCTGCCAAGATTTGGGTACTATTCCAGTCCTGAATGAGAGGCGGAACAAGCGTGTCAACACAGAAGACAACTCAGGTGCACAGACCTTCAGAACTATAGCTGGTATACCATCAGGTCCACTAGCTTTGTTCACGTCTAGACTTCGCAGGGTTTTAAGAACCTCCTTATTGGTGATACGGTGTACTGCGGTGGTGATACCTCTGATATAGAGGTACCGCAGTGAGGTAATTGAGATAGTACGCTGTTGCTACTGTCTAGACGCGAATTGTAAGCAAAAAGAAAAGAAAATAAGTCCGCTTTCTCCTTAGGCGCATGCGCCATTGAGCCATCTGGTTTTACCAGCGGAGGCAGTGTAGACCGACAGAAGTTTGTCTCGACTGCTTTGACTAGAGACCAAAATCTCTACTGCCAGATGGTTTGACAGAGAGCTTTGTACCGATGCGTTTAATGCGGTCGAAACTGGCTTGTATCTCTACACTCGCCGCACACCGTGGAAATCGTAGTTAGGCGGGGAATATAACAACACATATTTCAATAGTCAGTGGTCAGAAGTTCCCAAGGGTGAGCTAACCTGAACATCGTAACTGTCTAAATCGGTGGCCAGCAGAAGGTCGAGGCAGTTGGCTGTGTGTCCATCCACATCAGGTACCATAGTCGCGTGTTGTACCAGCTGGGAGAGCCCCAGCGACAAGGCAAAATTCCACCCCTCCCTCCCTCCCACCCTCTCTGCCAGCGTGGTCGGTCTTCTGGTGTGGGAACAGCCAGTCTTGATAACAGGCATTAAAGTCCCCAGAAAAACCAACTGTGCATTAGGGTACCGATTTAAAGCCATATCAGAGGGTTCACTGAGATGTTCAAACAGCCTAGTTGTCTCCTGGTCACCTCTGTGCGATCGGTAAATACAAGAATAAATAATTTTATCCATTCCTGTGTCTATGAATACCCAGAACGTAAAGAAAGTGGGGTCTTCAATGTGACGGAGACGCTTACAGCAGATGTCGTTGCGAACGTAAACACAGACTCCGGTGCGCTGATGGAAATTATGCTCCGATATGTACCCAAGGTACGCTGCATCTAGAGGACATATGATCTGCGTCTCAGTCAAGAAGAGTAAGTGCGGCTTGTCTGTCTCACTCGGCTGGTAATGGACTCCATTAAGATTACAGTGCAGGCCTCGGATGTTTGTGAGGTGCACTTTGATGGAGAGGGAGTTCAACCGCTGTACAAACTTACTCTTCTTTTTATCTTTTTTTCATAAATGGTGGGAGGGAATAGGACGAGGCGTCACACATATAACCAAGGGACGCAAACAGAGTCATAGCATCGACAGTACCTAGCATGGAGATTGCGGGAACGCCTGAATCACCCTAGAAGAGCCATCCCAGGATTTTTCATAAAAGGCTCATTAATTGGGCCCCAACTATCTACGGTCGAACAGCGGTGTAACCGTATTTCGGATCACGCTAACCTCCATAACCAGGCACCTGACACTAAGAAACGGCCGCGTCGCAACCGGTTCGTATGAGTAACGCAACTGTCCAGACCCATTCTCCCTAAGAAATGGGTTTCACCTAACATCATACCGGAACATGGTTTATATCAATTGGCGATTTATCTTTACCAGGTAGGTGGTAACTAACCCTCGGCCACCTCTTTACCCCACAACCCGACCCACAACTTTACAAATTTGGCAAAGAAAATATGAAGAATCAACAACCAGCACAACAACCAAGACCTTTTTTCCTAATGTTATAATAGCTTATAAGGTAATAACAAATATAAAGATGAATAATTTAATTACACATCTGTTTACTGGTCACGGAGGTAACAATGCTTACTTATATAAATATAAATTGGCGTCATCCCCATGCTGCACTTGCGATGAAAACGTAAACCAAACCGTGGAGCACATTATAATTGACTGCCCGCGATTCGGTAAAAGAAGATTTGAAGCTGAGTGCAGCATGGGTATGACTATCGCAAAAGATAATTTAAGGATAATAATCGAGGATAGCACTTGCCGACCAATCTTTATGACATTTGCTCTTCAAGCATTAAGAATGATAAGCAAGGAAAATGGAAGCACAATGGTAGAGTAAGCAACAAGACATGTAATGAAACGCCAATCTGTAAATACAAATAATAAGTTTAAATAGAGTAGTAATGTTAGAATAAGAAACCTTAAGTAATGTAAAGTATCAAACAAAAAAAATGTGTTTAGTTAGTAAATGTAATATGTACAAACAAAGAGCATGTTAAAAAAAACAATACGAAGGGAAAAAAGAGAAAAGTAAAAAAAAATGATTCTTAAGGATATTTAAATAAAACTAGACTACTACTACTAAACTAGGTACACCTCAGTCCCCCCATGACCATGGGTGCTGTAAAGTGCTCGAAACGTCGGGAATATAAAATAAGTTAATATACGCGATAAAATCCGTAAAATTAGTTTTATTTAAATGTGTAGTGTTCGCGTAAATATAAGAAATCTTAAGGATATTCTAGAATAATTTACATAAGTGAGGATCTAAGAATCTAAGAAGAAATATAAGAGTAAGACATCCTAAGTAATGTAAAGCATAAAGCTTATTAATAAAGTTAGTAAAAGTAGTGTGTAATAAAGGAAACAGTGCATGTAGAATAGATACATTTAGCAAATTTCAAAATAAATCAATATTATTGTAACTTATTATATGCATATAAGTAATTTAAGTAAGGATTATAGAACTAGTACCTAGGTATACTAAGTGAAGTAATGTAAGAGTAATATTAGAACGGAAGCAGTACGGAAAAAAAAGCAAAAATAAAACAGTAACATAATGCCAGAAAGATTTTCTGCGGTACTGCAGAAAAGTAGTAGTAAGAAATAGATTAAAATAAAAAAATAACAACTAACCCTCGGCCAGGCCTCTCACTAGTAGAGGACCAACCTACCACCAGTATGTAGCTGCTCGTTTAGCACTACCCAGGGAATACGTGTAGGGAATCAGGATTCAAGTAATTCCTACGGACGCGAGCAACTTCATCCCCCATATTGAATGTGATTTATGGGCAACAGTGTTTCTGCCTACCGATCGACCCTTATGAATGTATGCGTGCGCAGTAAAATCAGTTAAAATAATGCATTACCACGCATTTTGAATTTAAAAGATAAAAAGGACGGAATTATCAAGATTTTTTTAATTAATTTTTTTCACCATTTGCGAACATTACTTATTCTGAACTTTCTCTGCAAATTTGGCTGGTTATTGCATAATAACCCTGTATAAGATATTGTAATTTAGCCAATGAATATGTAACTCTTCGGCGACGTGTAATGCTACATTGTTATGCCCTATTGCTTTCTAATCTTTCGTAATTCCGATTGATTGCAGGAGACTGATCTTCTTAATCAACCTTATCAGCCCATTAAACTTCACAGCTGAACAGGGCCTACTCCGCTTTAAGGAATTATAACCGTCACGCTTGGCATTGGCAGGCTTAGGCGGATTGACGATCACAGTACCAGACGTCTCGCACCTTTGACGCTGTTTCGCGTCGCCTGTATTAGGTATGTACTATTTATCGTCTGGTGTAAACAAGATTTTTCTTACAAACGAACCTAAACTATGTCGCCTCGCCTCAAACTCATGAGACGAAGTATAGAGTGATTGATTATCTTATACCACCTTCATGGTTCGCTTTATGTAATTATAGATTTCATGGATATGTCTCAGACTCAGACGAATAAATAAGTATTATTAGTGTAAAGAGAATGTGTATCATTTTTAATTAGTTGTTACCTAAATCGCATAAGCCAACTTAATTTTCGCGCTGTGTGTATAGCCAGTCAATTAAACAATTTGTTTTACTATAATAACTTTTTCTCACGAAGTAAGTCGTTGCCTCATTGAAAATTTTTTAATTCTTTTTTTTTCCAGTCCGTAAAATAAAAATAGTTTTAATGAAAACTTCATTCGGAAATAGTTTTTTATTACCATTATTACAGTTAGCCGCAGCTTGTCAAATCAAATATCTTCGTTTATTTTTCGTAGTTCAATTGTTTATTAAATGTGGAAATCAATAGTTTTGGACGTTGAGTGCATCGTTTGCAACAAATCGTTGCAAAAGATAAATCACGTTCCACCTAAAGTGCCGCTGAAAATGAGAAAATTTACTAATCGTCGATCGAGAACCCCTAACTGGTCACTTGATGAGAAACAATTTCTTCTAGAGTTAATTAAGGAACGCAAAGAGGTAATCATTACAAAAAATAACAACGGGCCTAAACATTCTGAAGAAAAAGATGTAGTTTGGAATGAAATTTTAAGAGAACTGGCTGCTAAGTTTGGTAATAAGTTTTCGGAGAGCTCAATAAAAAAGGTGAAAACACAGTGGCAAAATATGAAACGTATTGCACGCGAAGAAATATCGCAAAGCGGATTGGATGTACAAAAGTATACGCGACAATCGTTAGAGGTATGCAATATCTTAGAATTAGTGAAAGATGAAGAAATAAAAAATGATAAAGAGAACATCAATGAAACAATACTTAGTACTAATGTTGAAATTAAGGCAGAAACTGTAGATGAGTAAGTTATTATATGATTTTTTTCTGAAAGTTATTTCTACCTATTTTAACTATAGTATAGTATAGTAATATATAATATTTTATATATATAACTGTAGGTATACATATAGATATACTTTTAAAACTTTCTAAGCTAAAATAGAAATTTGTACTAGTACATACTACTTTTTTTATCCAACAAAATAGTGATATAATTTTAAAACAATATCACTATTCAGTTCTTAGCCACAATTGTGATCCAATATACTTCTTACAGGGAAATGATTCAGCCTGGTTGTAGTGGCCTTAATGGCTTTGATTCATTTGAGCAAGATAGACAAAACATTGTAAATGACACTAATATTCTTAAATCATCATCTGTTTCTGAACAAATATCTGAAACTATTGACCAACAAAATACTGAAATAAACCAAGAAAACAAGGACAACACCAAGAAAAATGCTTGTGTTATGACTGATATGGTTATTGGGGATGGATTTAATATCAATCCATTTCATAAAGAACTTCAAGAATTTTTCAAGTAAGTAATTAAACAAGTTTATAGCAGTGTTTATAGCAGGAATCGCGAGTGCCGTCGAACTGTTTCGCCTCGCGAAGAATAGAGCGGAGTTCTCTAAGCTGACCTTCGCTAGTCGGAGAGGCGCTAGAAGAAGAAGAAGATAACAGTGTTGAAAAAAAATTGTGGCTGTTGAATTAAGTTTAAAAAACAATTATATTAACTAAAAATTCTAATACAAAATTCATATCATGCCCAATAGTTTATCAAATGATGAAATGGTGTGTCCACCATCCCATAAACTTATTATACTACAGGTCTGTCCATTATGTTTTATATTAAATAAAATTACATTTTATATGTACCTACTTATTACATTCATAGATATTCCAATACTGAAAAGCTGCTGAAACTGGAGACTTTGAAAGAGGAACGTCAAGTTGTGAAGGCAATGAGGGAAGCAGCAGAATTAAATAAAATCACAGCAGAGCAAAAGCTTAAGCATGTTTTATGGGTAAAAAAATGTGAAATGTCGTAAGTGTTTTAGTTATTACAGTATTTCTAGTATTATTAAGTATGAATAATTTGTCCTATTGCATTTTTAACAGAATCAAATTTATAAAAGTAAATCCAACTTTATACTGGATAAATTTTGAACTTGTGAGACCATTGATAGGTACATATTATTTATATAAGCTTGTGGTTTGAGATTACCTAGTAAAAATTCATTCTCTATTTGAAATTATAATATGTACCTACTTTTAATGAGTAATGAGATCCTGATTTTGCTTAGATACATATATAAACATTTTTTAAAGTCAGAATTATGTCATTTGCTGCATGTGTAACATAATCAGTGCAAGCAAGTGCTCAATTAATGCATTGACTGGGATCTGGGTCGCAAATCTTAAATTTTACTATTATCAATTCATAAAAAAATACTTAAGTAAAGCCCGCTTTTAACTATGGATGGGATATAATATAATATACATATATTACATCTCGAGATATAAATTAATATCGCTCACTATACTTTTAAATTGAACCGTTTACAGTGAGCTATAATATTTATATTAGGGTAAGCAGTATAATGATTGGCACTTTAAGCGGATTTCTACTAGTAAGTGGTTAATTCTCGTAAATAAACTAATTTGTTATATTTTTTATTGTTTCGTTGGATTTTAGTTTAGATAGCCATAAATAAAATAACACATTACGTTTAAAAAGAAATGTTTAATTAAGTTAAAAATCTAATTAAACTTTTTTCTAGCGAATGTTACAATCATTGGCACTTTAGCATAGTGAATGGTACTGTAAATTAAGTATAATCATTGGCACCATTAGAAGTGTTAAAAAGTTATACCCAGATCTTTCTAAGTTCCATCTTACAAGACTTATTTTGAACAAATCTTCTTCAAAAAAATTCCTTAGATCTTCATCTGAATGCGGTTTCGTTGGTCTACCATGTTTTTTCTTTCTTCGTATACATTTTTGATGTGACTTTTTTAGTAAAACCTTTCGTGTTTTCTCGATATTTTGTAGAAATAGAACTTTATTTCGGTTTTTTACATTAAACATTTAGAGAGAATTATAATGTCAGAGTTTTTGGCTTCGTTCGTCTTGTTTTGTTTGTCAGTTTCTTTCTATATTTGGCTGACTGATTCAATTCTGCATTTTCCATTTGTGCCCAAGTTTTCACTTGTTAACGCAAAATAACGGCGTTGTTTACCTGCTTTTTGCTTTTTGATACGTATTTGGCAATGGACAAACTCTATAAATATTTTTAGGGCTGTCTAAAAGATTTTTGTTTGTTTCGACATCCACGATCACCCATTCACCTCCAACTAATTCTAAATTTCTGTCTAGTTGATGAAAAACATAAGAGTTAGTTTTCTATCTGATAAACCATTATTAAGTGAAAGGATACAAGGCAAATTTGATACAAGTATTTCTGATTCAGTCGTTATTAGTCGTTATTCTTAAAATATTTGGTAATTCGGCGTAATGGCACGGAACGGTGATCATCTAAAATGGCTTGCTGTGGCATCGGACACTTTGTTTAAAATAATAGGTTTTACCGTCTACTCCAAAGAACAGTGATGCAAGACTTCGATTAAGCATGATCCATTTCATAGACGTTTTATTCTCCCTCTATAAAACGGTTTAGTATGTATGGGGTATTTATTCAAAAACCTCACATCATTGACATTTTATGACATCGAAAACTGTGCCAGGACCAGGTAGGCTTTTAAGCTTCTTAGTTTCTTTGACTTTACTTATTTAGTGGGAACTGGAAATTCGCGCGTGAAATGTTAAATGTTAGTGCGGCAGTTATTTTTCTAAAGCGCCTAGCGGTATTCTTTATCAATTCAAAATATGAAAAAGGTCAGTCATAATCATTGGCACTACTCAGATATAGTCATTGGCAGTGTCAAGAATAGATTTTGGACAAAAGAAAGAAAGTATAGTGATTGACATATATATGCCAATGATTATGTAGTCAAACAAAGTATAGTCATTGACACAATTAAAAAACCCGATACTTCTATTTCACAACGATAAAATAACGTTTAATATGCTTTAATGATGTAAATTGATAAAAATAGACAGAAACTTGCATATAAACTTACGTAAAAATCACATTTTTGTTTCAAAATCTAGCCACAAAACCTTAACTTTCTGTTAAATTTTAATGGATTTGTCCACAGACATTTGTAAAACAGCCATTATAGAAAAATAGTTGACTCTTTAAATATTAATGTGTATAGTTAGAATAAATAATTATATATCTTAGCAATATCTGTGTAGCTGTGATATAGAAAAAGGAAAACATTCTTAATATTCAGATTAAAATAGCGGTGTGCCAATCATTGAAGGAGTGCCAACATTAGTACTGTTTACCCTACATCTCAAACTATAAATATTTTTTCAATCGACTGAGCGATATTTTCATATTATTATATTTCGCCCCCCTGTACCCCGCACACCGTTCCGCATCGCCGCAGAACAGTGTGCGGGAACGGGATACAGGTGGTAATCCAATCACGAACGCACACTGGTTAAAAGATTATATCTGACAGTATGAAAGCCAATCGCAGAATATAATTTATATTTCGGGATATAAATACATATTATATCCCATAGTGAAAAGCCAGCCTGATTGTTTATTAAAAAATCATAATTGTATTTTTTTTTGGAGTTTATGGCCTGGTATCTAGACCTTTAGGCCAAGTCTTGAATATTTTTATTCGGTTTATTATAATTTCCCCAAGCCTTGTCTTTATGTATTATTATCCTTCATAGTTCACTGCTTCACAATATGTTGATGCGTCACATTGTGCAGCCCTTGGGAGATTTTGACGGCAACTTGAGCCAGCAGGCAGCTGACAGTTGGCGATGGTATCTAAAGGCGCCTATGCAAACAGCTTATCTTGAGAATCCATCACCATCAGAGCACTTGTTTCACCGTTTCCACAAATAGTTCACATGCGTAGACAGTTAATACATAAAATCGCACCACTTTTACATATCAAAACCCACTTCAAACTATTATTTAAACTATAATACAGGAGTAGCAAACCGCCGCCTATCAAGTTCCCGCCAAAACTCCAATCATAATTGTATACTAGCTAGGAATGTTGCCCTCATAGCCTAATCTGACTGAAAGTTACGTTGGTAATTTGACATGCTTGAAAATACACACTATAGAAAAACTAAAAATTACAGTGATAATTCTTTATTTGAGTTATCATAAATTATTATATATCAATCAGTTATTTAAAAAAATACTAAAAAAATAAGCGTTTGATGATTATTTAGGGTTTTTAAATAAGCTATTACTTACAATGTAAGTAATATTTTTTTTTAGATGTAAGTCTTACATCTAAAAAAGTCTAATAGGTATATTTTAAAACTCTGAGGCTCTAAATGCAAGTTATGCATTATAGAAAGACGTGTTACGTGTGTGTTGTATATGAAAATTGCAGACTACCGTGTCAGCAGACTAAAATTACCGTGTCTTAAAAATAATTACCTTAGATTTATTTTGAAACTACAGTGTATAATACCGTTTCAATTTAAAACAAAATACAACGTTTTATGATAATTTTTATATTTTCATTAGAACTAATTTTTTTTTCAAAAATTCCACTTCTTGTTCATAAATTGACGAAGTAATTTTTGTAGTCATGTCTTTCGTTGGTGTAATATCAACTCATTCAATTTCTTTGAATAGATTGCTTAGCCAGTGTGTTTCCATTTACTGTCTTCGTAATCAGTATATTTATTTTTTTCGTTTTGATGTGTGTCATTTACTTGACTGAAAAGACTCTCAATCAGCATAGGAGTAGGACAAGGAGAGAATATTCACCATAAATTTAAAATTTAAATATATTTTCTCTACTTTGATCCTTCAGCTGACCTGCCTGTGAACAATGAAAACATACTTAACTGCAAAAACTAATAAGAAGTGCTAGCGCTTAACTGTGTCTACCAAAAAAGAGGCGATAAAAATAATTTAAAATTAATAAAATAACATAATATGATCACTCATATTTGAACTTTTGTTTGTGATTTTTTATAGGATAAGGGTGACAAACGAGCACACAGTCAACCTGATGGTAAGTGGTTGCTGCAGCTCATAGACATCTACATCTATCCTCTATTACGAGGACGGCACTGAAAATTTCGGGAATCAAAGAAGTGACACAACATTACTATTTAAAAATGTATTTATTGCTTTTCGAAGTATTCTCCGCGAAATTTGACACATTTTTCAATACGATGGAACCAATCAATGAAGCAACCATTCCATTCGGAAGTTGGGGTCTCCAAAATGGCCGTTTTGTGGGCGTCCACAGCTTCTTCGGGTGATGGAAATCTCTGTCCACGCAATTTATTCTTTATTTTAGGGAAAGTATAGAAATCATTAGGGCTTAGGTCGGGGCTGTACGGCGGATGGTCTAATAATTCTATGTTTTCTTGCTCTAAAAACTCTTTTGTTCTGTGTGCGGTGTGAGAACTCGTATTGTCGTGATGGAGGATGATTCGGCGGTTGCAGTTCTCTTTACGGAGTTCTGAAGCGACCTGTGGCAAACAAATGCTAGCGTACCATTTTGCATTAACCGTTCTTTGCCCCTCAAGAAGAATAGTCGTAACATGGCCGGTTTTGGAGACAAACGTAGCCACCATTTTTTTTTGCAACACTCCGTGAACGCACAATTTTTGTTGGCTTTAACTCATTTTCGAATACCCAAACTCGTGACTGGTTTTTTGTTTCGGGTTCGTACGCGTATATCCAGGATTCGTCACCTGATACGATGTTGTATACAGCATTTGAGGATCCTGCGTGGAATCTTTCGAGAGTTCTGACGCACCAAGTAACGCGAGCCGCTTTTTGCTCTTCACAGAGCGAATGCGGTATCCATCGGGAAAACAACTTTTTTACACCTAATTGTTCATGCAAGATTATTTGTATTTGACTCATGCCAATGTCTAAAGTTGCCTGAATTTCGCGGTATGTCACATGTCAATCTTCCTCAATCAGCTTACGCACAGCATCAACGTTTTCTTGGGTGACTGCAGTTTTTGGACGACCTTGACGGGGATCATCACTGAGCTTGACACGTCCACGTTGAAATTCAGCGAACCAGCGATAAATTGTGATTTTGGATGGGGCTTCATCACCAAATGCAGAAATCATCCGGTAAACACACTGTTTTTGTGTCAAACCACTTCGAAAGTCATAATAAATCATCGCTCTTAAATTTTCTCAAGTCAATTCCATTTTCTCAACGACTAAATAAGTTTGACAAAACCTTGAGACAAGACCGAGAATCTTTTTTTAAATAAATAAATCGGATTCGATTTTTAAAACCAAGGAGTTTTCAATTAAAAAGATTTTAATATGACAGGAACAGTGGAAATATTCCATTCCCGATACTTTTAGTGCAGCCTATGTACAAATCAAAATGTAGATGCGTTGTCACCCGTGAGGACTAAGATGGAATGCCTCATTTTCAGTAAAAAGGGCCTCCGGCCACCAGCACTCACCAAGCGAAACGCAGAGGTAAACCTCTACTTCACGCTGGTATTCTGTGAGATGATGCTCACCTTTTGTTATTTTGGAGGATGCTGGTCCAGTTTCAGTATCAGTCTCGTAACTATCAGTGTCACTTTCATTGCTGCTCATTATGATCTCGTATTGTACGATTTTGTAAAAAAAAAAATATTTTATGCACCAGTAAACAGCAAAAAATTGTTTAAAGTAATGTAATTATGTACATTCATTCATTAATATATTACTCATTTTAATCTAAGTTATACAAAAGCAAAAACGACTTCAAGAAACTTTTTCATTTTGCTGGAATTTTTTTCCTAAAAAGCAGTTAAATGTTTGGGGATTTCCCTAACAGTGGCGGCCGGTATTCCTGATTAAGTCTGTCTAATTAGAATATGCGTTTTGTTTTACCCATTTTTTTATATTTTTGGATTCAAATTTGATTATTATTATGGGGTTATTATAAACTAATTTGCTTAATTCCGCGTAAGGAAAGAAAATGATGTGCACTTAGCGGCCAGCCTCCACAGAATCTACTTCACCTGAGAATGCCTCGTGTAGAGGCGAAACACGTGTCGTATTTTCGAGAGTGGTGTGTCGTGCCTAGTGTGGTGGTGCTGGGGGCGGTAGTGCTGTGATTAACGGCGACGAGTATAGTGCGCGCGATTGAGGGAGGTTGGGAGGTCCCCTTAAGACTGGGCGGGACACATCATTTTCTTTACCCCATTATAATGGATTTCCGCAAAGTAACGCCTGATTCTATCAATTATCGATTATTATTTACACGGTAATTTATATTAAAAAATATCGTAGAAAATGACACGGTAATACGAGTAGATCATTACCGTGGACCGTGATTTGATAAAAAAAAATACCGTGCATTTACGGTAATTACGATTATTTTATGATAATTACATAGTTTATATGTAACTGTACATCTCTGTACGTGACTACTCACTTTACAAAATAAATGAAACCCATAAACGCGGGATTATTAAATATTAAATTTATAAACACCGAAGTTGTGTCAAACTAGGTTTGTAGAGAAATCAATATAATTTTTCAAAAAGTTCAGAAATGTGCCTAAAACTTTTTCTTGAAATATGTAAGAAAATATCTTAAACACACTTCTCTAGTTCAAAAAATATATTTATTCCATACAAGAATTGATAAAAATTAAAATGTAAAAAATCTAACCTTCTGACAAAGCCAAAAGGTTAGATTTGCAAAACCTTCTGGCCTCTGTGAAACTAATTACCATTTCATTTTTAAATAATCAAAGGAATCTATGTCCAGCCTATTCTGATGTATTACATATATACATTACATATCGTTCACAAAGTAAAATTTTTCACAATATGCTGATGCATGACGTTGCCAAGTTTGGATAGATTTTGGTGACGCTTATTAAGCTAATATTATAGTTTAGATCCTAAATCAATATTTAAATTTGATAGTGAAAGCTATAATCGATTACCTTGAAATCGTCTAAACCGATGCAAACTGATAGCACTAACACATAGAAGCATCTTATAGAGTAACAAAAATGTTTGTTTGGGTGCGTTTAACTAATAGTATTTATGGAGTTCCATCCTTATCAAAATTAAAAAGTCGCCATTCTTATTTAGTGCCTAAAGTCGAATAACGGAATCGTTATATTGTTTAAAATATACCTCTTTTGGATATTCTATTCGTTCTTGCGCTTTTAAAAAACTGAAGTTGCAACTTGCAACTCTTGATGAATGTCATGGGTTTTGGCAGGAACATGACCGACGGTGGTTTGCTTTTCCTGTGTTATTGTTTAAATAATGATTTGAATTGGATTTTGATATGTAAAAGGGGTGCGGTTTTGTGTATTAAGTGTCTGCGCATGTGAACTATTAGTGTAAACGGTGAAACAAGTGCTTTGATGGTGATGTGGTTCTCAAGATAAGGTGTCTGTCTGCTTAGGGCCTAGAGATACCATCGCCAACTATCAGCCTGTCTGCTGGCTCAAGTTGCCGTCAGACTCTCCCAAGGGCTGCACAATGTGACGCATCAACATATTGAAGCAGATTACTATGAAGGATAATTATACATTGTAACTTCAGGCTCAGAAGGGCAAGATCCCAGAGCCGTAAAGCCAGTTATAAAAAAATTGATCAATGTCATAATCACGTCACTTCATCGAAATTTCGAAAGAAAAGAGAAGAAATTCTTCTGATATAATAATTTTCATAAGTATTTAAATATAAAATCATGAGTTTTATTGCCAGAACCAGAACTTCATTAATGCCTGCAATTGCCAATTTAAGGTACTTTATTTGATTACCGGCATACTAGATTACGCAATCAAATTTTAGTGAATCTCTTTTACGTATGTATGAGCCAAAATTTATTTATTTTATAAAGTTTTCAGTATAGTAATTATTCGAGTCGAGGTCGAGTGTTAAAACTTTATTAATTACGTATTTCCGAAATTTGGTTAGCAAATCGATATCTCCAGTTTCTTGTGACGCATTAACATCCTTCAAATAACTTTCCTTTATATTATCGAAAAATTCTTTGTAATTTCAAATTATACGTCATTTCATGATATGAAAGCTTGAGAAAATACAGCATTTTTTACCTCATCTTGTATGTTTGTATTTAAAGATATTATTCATAGATTCACACATACTAAATCAGTACATAATAAATTCTCATACATATTGTGTATGTGACAACATAATAAGTATGTAAATACTGAATTTATTAGACCAGACTAGATATAATGCAACAATTACAAGAAGAATGTATTATTTTTGCATACGATGTATCTATCTTGCTCTCATCTACAGACAATTGTGAATTAAACGAAAAATTAAATACATCATTCACTAAAATACACGACTGGTTAGAATTACATAATTTAGAGCTGAACTATAATAAAAGTAAATTAATCGTGTTTAAAACTTATCAAAAATGACCTTTACAAATAAACTTTAACTACAAAAACTTTACGATACGGTCAACTCTACAACATTACTCGGTATTGAAATTGATACACATCTAAATTGGAAACCCCACATTCAAAAATTAATGAGTAAATTGTCCTCATTTATATTTGCACTCATACATTTGAAAAAAGTTACTGACTTAAAAACAACTCTTTTGGCGTATTATGCGTATGCTCAATCTATACTAACTTATGGAATAGTCATCTGGGGCAACTGTACTGACATAGATAATATTTTCAAATTGCAAAAAAAAATGTAACAGAATCTTGACAGATATAGAAAAAACAGACTCATGCAGACCACATTTTAGAAAACTTGGTATACTCACACTTACGTCTATTTACATTATTGAATGTTGCCGGTTCGTTAGAAAACATCTAAATCTATATGATCCTGTAAATACTGTTAAAAGAAATAATCGAACTCAAAATAAATTGAATATTCAATTCTCAAAATTAAAATTATTCACAACAGGTCCCCATACGATGGTAATTAAAATATATAATAATGTTCCAAATAACTTCAAAAATATTGACAACACCAAGTCTTTTATAAAAAAATTGAAGTCATTCTTAATCGATAAAGGTTATTACAATTTAAGTGAATTCTTTATAGATGCAAATAAATAGTAAATGTATGTGTAATAATTATAAAAAAAAAATTGATCTTAGACTCAAAAAAACTAGCAAATGTTAAGAAATAAGATAGTTGGTTTTTAGTATGTAGTAGTTAATATTTAGTATAATAAAATAAAAACTACCCTCTTATAAATTGCTATGCTCCTACGGGGCATCACTTGATGTATGATGTATTTCTTGTGGCATGCAAATTATATAAATAAATGCAATAAAGTGCAATTCAGCTCTTAACCACTCAAACGTCCGGGTGACCATAGTCGCCTAAAACTTTTACCGGTTGAACGTTAGGGCGACTAGAGCGGCCTCTCTGACTTCTACACTTTAAACGACTTTTTATCTATGGAGAGTTACAAAAATCTTCATGAATGTTACACTAAACGGCTCTATATTAAAAAACGCGTCTATTGGTTAGTAAAAAAATTATGCCAAGTATAAGATACCATTGAAAAAAAACAAGAAAACAAGTGTTGTGCCAAGTTTTGTCAGTAGTACTGTGACTACTGCATTTAAAATGTAAGTAATATTGTGTTTTTTATAGTTTTGTACTGGTATTATATATGAAAATAATCCCTAAGATGCTTTCTCTTTGTATATTTACAAGTTTAATGAATCCAAAGTCTGTAATGATGTTTTTATATGTGATTAATTCGATATGCGAAAATTTCGCCTTTGTGTGTCGGTTTTTTTGTTAAGGTTTTGTATTATATATTATTTATTTTAATGAAATATAATTAACTAACATAATTAAATTCTGCATTTCTTTAGCTTTCTGTGAAAGTTTTTTATTCTGATATAGGTAAAGAACTTTCTGCGTGGTAACGGTTTTGGTCGAACTGGTCGCGATCGGACCGTATAAAATTCGCGACGAGCGGCGCCAGGACGTTCAAGGCTATTGTCGCCGCGTCATCCGGACGTTTGAGTGGTTAAGGGGTTTAAACTGTTTTAATATTACAAGACTTGCAGATAAATACCATACACCATCTTCCGTACTCACCAGACCTAGCCTTAACCTATTATAAGTTTTTCTATTTGACCATTTTTCCAAAAAAAAAATTCCAAGAAGCTGTACAGAATGCTTTCAAGGATTTTGAAGATTTTAAATCCCCTGAGTTCTATTGCAAAGGCATAAATAATCTTCCCTTGAAATGGCAAAAATGTGTTGAATATGAGGACAAATATGTACTTTGATTAAATAAGTATATTTTGCCTTTTTTTTAATAAGATGGGGTGACAAATGAGCACACAGTCCATCTGATGGTAAGTGGTTGCTGTGACCCATACACATCTACATCTATCCTCAATAAAGAATCAAAATGCAGATGCATTTGGTCACCCCTGAGGACTAAGATGGAATGCCTCTTTTCCAGTAAAATGGGTTTCCGGTTTTCTACACTCACCATACGAAACACAGCAATGTTAAGCTGCTATTTCACGCTGGTATTCTGTGAGAGTGTGGTCCTTCCCCGGTCGAGTTGACCCATTCGTGCTACAATTATACTAGTAATATAGCTGCAGCATGGCTCTACCACGTAAACACATTGCTTTGATAAAAGTATAAAAAATTCACACACAGACAAACAAAGATCAAAGTCTCTCAGATAAAAGTCTCTAACTGAGGCAATGCCAATGTTGTGAAATTCAACGCTTGCAAAACAAGCGTGTCTCTTCACTGCAAAAAGGAGCCAGCTCAGCTTGGCTCCTTCTTTCTGAAATGTATCACAGGAATACACTGACCGCCTTCAGTTGTTGGGGTTTGAGATATCCTCAAACCTGAACTTCGTTTTCATTTCATTATGTTTAAGACCACAGCAGCTGCAAGGAAGCTAAGAGGCCTTGCAAAGGTATGGTGGTACTTTACGCCACGACAGCTGCTCACTGTCCAGTCATGAAGTATTTCTGCCATATATATGGGCTGGTGCTGCAAAATGACATCTAGCATCTTTGAACTCAATGAAAAGGCATGCTAAGAGGCTTATTTGTGTCTTGAATATGGTTAAAACCAATTTTAGCAGCCTCAAACACAGGTGCAAAGTCTCCAGTCTTTTGGTTTTCTACAAGATGCATTTTGAAGAATGTGTGCAGGAATTGCATAACTTAATTTCTCCTTCTCCCTTCCACCATGGCACAACCAAAACTTGGGCCAGTCCCAGCCCCACTCTTTCGTTGTTGACTTACCACGCATTTGAATCAAATGTCTTGCTACATTGTTTGTCATGAAGTACAGCAAAGGAGTGGAATAAGTTTCCAGCATCTGTTTTACATCCAATTACAATGTGGGTGTCTTCAAGGCTTGAGAGCTTTTGTTAAGTTAGTGCGCTTCACTATCTTAGGCTACAACACTTACCATCAGTTGGGATTATAGTTAAGCCCTGGCTTAGAATATTAGAAAAAGTATTTGAATTTTTCAATATAAAATGGCAAGGGGCTGTCTTTTATATTGTAACTCTTCTGACACGACATGTGTTATTTTAGAGTTGTCTTCTTGTGACAAATAATTCTTACAAAGCAAACAAAAGTCAGGGTAACATAGGTGATGATGTGACACGTGTGCGGCTCCAGGCGGCACGGGATACCTTGACCTGCCTGTTTTTTTTTTTTATAGAATAAGTTTGACAAACGAGCACATAAGTCACTCTATGGTAAGTGAACGCTGTGGCCCATAGACACATTTATATTTAATTGAGAATCAAAATATAGATGCATTGTCAGTTCTGAGACTATGTTATGGAATAAAGAATTTGAATTTGAGAACTAAGATGAAATGCTTTGTTTCCAGTAAAAAGGGTCTCTGGTTCTCTATGCTCACTATACGAAAATACAATAAAGCTGCTATTTTACACTGGTATTCAGTGATAGCATGATCCCCCCCTTTAGGGGTATATATGTTCTGTGATGATCCCACTCCAGTCGAGTCGACCCATTGCTACTAAAAAAATTGTTGATTTATCTCAGTTCCTTGTGCGTAAACTAGTTGTGTGCCATTAATTAATTTCTAGTAACTTGATTGATCAAGAATTGGATTATATTAAGGACTGGGTTGTTTTTGTAGATCATTTATTTGGTTTAATCATTCTGTAAGACCACCATTCTTGATCTTTTCAATTGGTAAGGGGATTTTTCAAAATGCATATATTTCAGGAAACATTTGAAAGTATATCCAATTTTTTATATATTATATTGGGTATAATATATCAAAAATCTGTGTTTGCGAACCCTGTTTGGGTAGTTAACTGGAGAAAAGGAGATGAGATTAGAGAATAGTATTATATTATAATATTAGAGAATAGATTAAAATAACGATGCTTTCAAACTGCCACCTTATTTTAAATAATAGGCGTTACCCTATTTGCAGAATGTATTCTGGTGAACCTGGATCCGGAGCTGGTAGAGGTGGTGGTGGTGGTGGTTCTATCCGTGAAGCAGGTGGCAGTTTTGGAAAAATGGAGGCTGTAAGAGAAGATGAATACTTTTATAAAAAGGTTTGTTAGTTCATCATAATAAATATTTCTTTAACAAATAATTCTCCACAATATGTTATTATTGTTGTATACAGTTTTCTACATTTTTATGTGTAGTACAAAATCTTACTTCCTAGTATTTAAGTTTTTTTTATAGAAATGAGCACACAGTTCACATGGTGGTAAGTGCATAACATGGCCCATAGACATATCCTCAATTAAGAATCAAAATACAGATGCGTTGTCAACACGTAGGAACTTTAGGTGCCTAGTATCCAGGAAAAAGAGTCTCTGGTTCTGTACATGTATCATACATAATATGAAACACAGCAGCATTAAACCACTATTTTAGGATAGTATTTTGTGAGAGCATGGTTCTTCCTTAGTTGAACCGATCCTTTTGTGCTACAACCATAATATACCTGCAGCATAGTTTACCAAGTACTTATTGTTCTGTTTTTATTCATCACTATATTATGGCAATGACAATAAACAATGTTTATTGTTAAAGTTAGTGGATTACAAGTAATATGTCATGTGGTGGTGAATGTGTCCAGTAGCTTGGCGTAAGAGATTGGCTTTTGGAAATCCCAGAAAACTCTTATAGCTTTTAACACATGGCGGAAAAATCATCTTGTTTATATCAGATGTAAAACTCCTAAATCGCCGACGTTGAGCGGCTCTGAGATGCGAGAGGTACTTACAATTCGTAAACACTGTATATTGTTACACCTATATATCTATACATATAAATAAAATTAAAGTCTGTCTCCAATATCTAAATTACTGGCTTCTATAAAGATCAGGGGATATTTTGCATGCTGTTAAAACATGTTGAAAATTACATTTAAAAAAAAGATATAGAAGCATATTCATTATTAAATTTTTTGTCTGTCTGTCTGTCCAGGTTATTCTTCAGAATAACTGAACCGATACTGATGAAACTTTAAGAACAGGTAGATAGTAATGCAAGGAGTGATCAAGGGTATATTTTATCCGAAAAACATGCAATATTTCTTTTTGAAAACTAATAACTAATAAAAAAATGTTTTTTTGGTGATTATCTTCTATAATAAACTTAAAGAGACAAATTTTATGAAATGTTTTAAACAAAACTTTTTTGGTTTACAAATTTACAAAAAAAAAAGTCCTGGCACTTGTATCTCCTATTTCTTAGTTTTGATACAAAATCGACCTTTAACCTTTTTGAACACCATTTTTCAATAAAATTCGGGTACAACAACGTATGTATGTGAAATTGATAGTTCTTCTATTTTTATTTTAAACGTTTTCCGATGTAGCACAAAGAGCCACGCCCGTAATATAGTAGACAGAGTTCAAAGATTCGCACATAGTTTTTGAGAAAATAGCGACAAATTTGACCCTAATGAGGTTTCATATGTGTACTACTTGCCCAAAGACTACTATTATAGGTCTGATTTTTTTGTGTAAGTTGTACACAGACGAAGTTGCGGGTAAAAGCAATTCTTTTCATAACACTGAAGTAAATTTTCATAAAGTTTCTGTTGACACAGGTGTACCATCTGAACTCTTCCATAGTATTATGTTTTCATTAACTCGTCATTTGAAATCGAAATCAATTTTGACTGGAGCACAACAGTTCCGCCCTGCTGCTTGATGGCTAAAATAGGTAAAAGGATGGTAGTGTGGTTCCTCTCCACATGACTTTTAGGCAGAAAAGGACTTCTACCATCTTATATTTCTTACTTTCATCTTGTAAACAGAGTTTTACGTACCATGTAAGATTTTACATGAGCACCCTGCTGAGTGACAACACCTCGTGTTATATTAGTTGAGTTTTACTTAAATTTCTTTATCATTTTTAGGTACATTAGATATTTTACTTTTATATTTGATTGATACTATTTTAATAATTTTGTGTTTCCAGCAAAGGGAGCAACTTGCTGATTTAAAAAAAGTCTTAAATCAAGAAATTGCTTTCCATGAAGACCAGATCAAGCGCCACGAAGATGCTATCAGACGCCACAAGGAAAAGATGGCGAAAATGGATGACAAATAAATTTCTTATCTGGTTTATTTGACACAAATAAATAAATCGCTATTGAAGTTTATAATATTAAACTGTAGCTAACAAATTAAGGCTTCTTCATAATATTATCTAACATTTAATTTTTTCACATTTATTTTCTTTAGGTACTTACATTGAGGTTATAACAACAAATATAATGTTTGTAGTTAAATATTTTATTTTTATTTTTTTATGATTAATTAAGGTGAAAGCTCCAGGGTGGCCCGCGAAATTCAAATTTTCTTACGTTTTTTGGACTTTGCAGGGCAGGGTCAGGTTGAATGTTTAACAAAATATGATTCGCGACCGTAACGAGTATGTGTTTACAGAATTATTATCATTAAAATCACCAATACAACCCTCCAAGTTCATATAATTCCTTTGAATGAGTTTTTCTGGAAATAGCCATACAATAGGATTATATGAACTTAGGGGGTTGTATTGATGATTATAATGATTATAATTCTGTAAATACATACTGGTCACGGCCGCGAATCATATTTTATTAAACATACAACCTGACACTGACCTACAGATTGCAAAAAACGTAAGAAGATTTGAATTTCGCGGGCCACCCTGGAGCTTTCACCTTAAAGAAAAAATAATTAAAACCGTAAAATAATTAAATGAGAAAAATCAGTATTTGTTTTTGAAACAATTGTGATGGACATCAGATATTACAGATTAATAAACCCGGGAACAAAGATTGTAAGGTAACATACCTGATATATGTTGCCTTAGAATTCTTAAGGTATATTTTAAACCTAATCATTTCAGTCCAGGTTCTACTTATATAGGTACATGAGATCTCTAATTAACCACCAAACCAAACCGAAGAAATGCAACAGTTCTTTCACCTTCAAACTGTGTTGTACATATTTTAAACCTAATAATTTCGGTCCGGATATTACATTATATGAGATCACAAATTTTCCAAATGTGATCTAATCACCAAACCTAAGAAATGCAACAATTTCATCTTAAAGTTGTATGGTATATTTGAAACTATTAATTATGATATGATAATTATGATCTCATATTGGGCTCATTAGTTTCCCAGTCACTACCGCTATCTGATCGCTATTCTTTTGAGGGATAAAGTTATAAATCATCACAATCTAAGCCGTGGTTGCTCGGAGCGTAAGTACTCGCTGTAAATTTCACATTACACGAGAAACCCGGGTTCGATCCCCGTCGGCACCATTGACATTGTTAATTGCAATTTTAAGTGGCTGATTTACCACGTGCTCGGCGGTGAAGGAAAACATCGTAAGAAAACCAATCTCCATGTCTGAGAAATAAGAAAAAAAATATTTTGAAGACGTGATGTTCGCCAACAAGCATTGGGGCCATGCGGCTGACATTTCCTTGCCCTAGATCCCTCTAAAAATATATAGGTATTATAAATAACATATTAAGATAAAATCCGCCTAGTAGTATTCCATAGCGCTCAGCGAGCTATGGAGTTTCCGCAGAATACCCACTGTAGAACCAGAAAGACAAACATAGCCCAACGGATTAGTAAGCTGAAGTGGAAACGGGGCGGCCATATTAGATCGGGAGATGGTGACAGAAAATAGTCTCCCATTTTCTCCTGCATGCCTTTTTAAAAATTGATAACTAACCCTAAAATATGAAAGATAGAGGGGTTACGAGCCCTTGCGCGCTTGCACGTCGTAAAGAAAATGGCTTCTCTTTATGCAAAGAATTTTAGTAATTTTCCGTGACATTATATTGCATGCCTTTGTAATGTAACGTAGTTGGAACAAATTTAAGCTATAATAATTGATGGCATGCAATTCGCAACGGCCGACGGGGCTCAAAGGGTTACGTAGAAATGAAGAAAAAATATCTCGAAAATACTCTACGAAAATTGGCATGCACCCCTCGTATGACCAAGGGAGGAAAATATTAGGAAAATGTTGTGAAAATTCAATACTAATTTTCCGTGATTTCAAACTACTTCTAATAAGATAAATATTAATTTTATGACCAAATAATTCTGAAATACAAATGGCATGCATGTTGCACATGATCATTATATTATAAATAATAACAAAAATTGCAAAAAATTAAATAAACATTTCCTCGTTTTTTATTTGCATGCCGTTTTGTATTTCATAAAAACATTATTTTAAGTATATACCGAAAATGGCATGCGTATTAAATAACACAATCGTATTTTAAATAATAATGAAAGTTTCATAAAATATATGAAACATTTCCGTGTTTTTTATTTGCATGCCGTTTTTTATTTCATAAAAACATTATTTTAAGTATATAACGAAAATGGCATGCGTATTAAATAACACCATCGTATTTTAAATAATAATGAAAGTTTCATAAAATATATGAAACATTTCCGTGTTTTTAATTTGCATGCCGTTTTGCATTTCATAAAAACATATTATTTTAAATATATATCGAAAATGGCATGCGTATTAAATAACACCATCGTATTTTTAATAATAATGAAAGTTTCATGAAAAACCAAAAAAAAAGAATTTTTTATTTTACGTGACTTTTTGACAATCTTTATATATAAAAATTACGTGTCACGTTGTTTGTCCGCGATGGACTCCTAAACTACTGAACTGATGTCAATGAAATTTTGCACACTGTGTGCATTTTGGTCCAACTTGAGAGATAGGATAGTTTTTATCCCGCTAAATGACCCTCAAAATTTTTTATTGCGAATTTAAGGATTTTTATAGGAAGGGTCGTTGCAAAGGGCAGAACAACGTCTGCCTGGCAAACTAGTATGTAAGATTATATATATATATATATATATATATATATATATATATATATATATATATATATATATATAATCCGTGTAGTGGCGGTCAAGAATATCCACTACCCCATATCCTCCCGTGGGTGTCGTAAAAGGCGACAAAGGGAAACAGGCGGGAGATGGGCAGCAGCATCTTCCTGATAATAGCCAAAGTTACAATAAAAAAACTGCGGTTGCCAACCCGCTCGCCAAGCGTGGCAACTATGGCAAATACCCCCCAATGACGAGAGTAACAAAGAGACGGCCCCCAGTCCCCGTCGGCCCCGCTATTCCTGGCTACGGTGGCGACCATGGTAACTGCGGGGCAGGGGGTGCTAAGAATCTCCGGTGGAGGTTCGGTTGCCACCTACGACGACTCGACCTGGCAACGTACAACGCACGCACCCTAAGGACTGACGAGAAGATTGTGGAGCTGGAAGAAGAGATAGACAAGTTGCGCTGGCATATTATAGGATTATCCGAAGTCCGAAGAGAGGGGGAGGACACGGTAATCCTCGAATCCGGCAACTTGCTCTATCACCGGGAGGGCGACCATCTGTCCCAAGGAGGTGTCGGATTTATCGTCCACAAGTCTCTCGTTAACAACGTTGTAAAGATCGGGAGTGTGTCGACGAGGGTTGCGTACCTTATACTCAGAATCACCAAACGGTATTCGCTGAAGGTCATACTGGTTTACGCACCAACTTCGGCACACCCCGATGAGGAGGTGGAGGAAATGTATGAGGATATCTCTAGAGCCATGCATTCCTCCAAAACCCAATATACGGTGTTAATGGGAGACTTCAATGCAAAACTAGGCACAAGAGAGAACGGTGAGCTGAAAGTAGGGAAATTTGGAATAGGGCAACGGAACCCAAGGGGCCAGCAGCTGGCCGACTTCATGGAGAAAGAGGGACTCTTTATGATGAACTCTTTCTTCAAGAAGCGGCCCCACAGGAAGTGGACCTGGTCGAGCCCCGACGGTTCGACAAAAAATGAGATTGACTTCATTATGACGACCAGACGACAACTGTTCAGTGATGTCTCAGTGATCGCGAGGGTGAAAACCGGCAGCGATCACCGAATGGTTAGAGGCACACTGAACCTAAATGTTAAGTTGGAGAGGTCTCGTCTGATGAAGTCAACGCTCCGTCCCCCTCGTGCTCTAATCCAGAGTCCCGAAACCTTTCAGCTCGAGTTACAAAACCGATTTCAGTGCCTAGAAGACTGCAATGAAGTGGACGATATGAATGACAAGCTCGTGGAAACTGTCCATGCGGTCGGAGCTAAGTTCTGCAAGACCCGCCGCAGAAGAACACAAAAACTCTCCGATCACACTCTTAATCTCATGGCTGTTAGACGGGAGATGAAGCTACATTCTTCAACAGATTTGACAGCATACAGGCAACTGAACAGACAGATCTCCAAATGCATGCGGCGAGACTTACGCAACTTCAATACAGCTCGTATTGAAGAAGCGATCGAGCGGAACCAAGGCTCCAAAGTCTTTGCCAGAGATCTGTCTGCCAGAAAGTGCCAACTGTCAAGGCTGAAGACCGAATGTGGCAGCATCGTTTCCGGGGCACCTGAGATTTTGAGTGAGATTGAGAGGTTCTATGGGCAGCTGTACACGTCATCGTTGGAGCCACACGCAAGTGTGAGTAACGATCCAAGAGCGAGTCTTATTCGACACTATTCCGAAGATATCCCGGACGTCAGTCTGAGCGAGATTAGAATGGCTCTCCAGCACCTTAAAAACGGCAAGGCCCCAGGCGAGGATGGAATTACAGCGGAGCTTCTGAAAGCGGGTGGAAGACCGGTACTTGAAGTCCTTCAGAAGCTCTTTAATTCCGTCCTCCATGGTGGCATTACACCGGAGGCGTGGAGCAGAAGTGCGGTGGTCTTGTTCTTCAAGAAAGGTGACAACGCTCTCTTGAAGAACTACAGACCGATTTCCCTTCTGAGCCGCGTCTACGTGCTGTTTTCGAGAGTCATTACGAATCGTCTCGCGCGCAGACTTGACGACTTCCAGCCTCCCGAACAAGCCGGTTTCCGAAAGGGCTTTAGCACCATAAACCACATACATACCCTACGGCAAATTGTACAGAAGTCCGAAGAGTACAATTTGCCACTATATCTGGCGTATGTGGACTATGAGAAAGCCTTTGATTCCGTCGAAATTTGGGCGGTGCTGCAGTCCCTTCAGCGATGCCAAGTTGACTGTCGGTATATCGAAGTGCTGAAGTGTTTGTACAATAGAGCTACGATGGCTATCCGAGTACAGAACCAGAGTACGAAACCTATCCAATTGCAGAGAGGTGTAAGACAGGGTGACGTTATATCCCCGAAACTCTTCACCGCTGCATTGGAAGACGTTTTCAAGCTTCTGGACTGGAAAGGATACGGAATTAACATCAATGGCGAGTACATCACTCACCTTCGATTTGCCGACGATATAGTCCTAATGGCAGAATCGCTGGAGGAACTAAGCACTATGCTCAATGACCTCAATAGTGTCTCCCAACGGATAGGTCTTAAGATGAACATGGACAAAACAAAGATTATGTTTAATGTCCATGTCACACCTATGCCGGTAGTTGTTGGGAGCACTAAGCTCGAAGTTGTTGACGAGTATGTTTACCTGGGACAAATAGTCCGACTAGGTAAGTCCAACTTCGACCGAGAGGTCAATCGACGGATTCAACTCGGCTGGGCAGCGTTCGGGAAGCTACGACACATCTTCTCGTCAGAAATACCTCAAAACCTTAAAACAAAATTGTACAACCAGTGCGTGTTGCCAGTGATGACTTACGGAACTGAGACGTGGTCCTTCACTGCTGGCCGTATGAGGAAGCTCAAGGTCGCTCAGCGAGCTATGGAGAGGGCTATGCTCGGAGTTTCTCTGCGTGATAAACTTAGGAATGAGGATATCCGCAGTAGAACCAGAGTAACCGACATAGCCCAACGGATTAGTAAGCTGAAGTGGCAGTGGGCCGGCCATATAGCTCGAAGAACCGACAACCGATGGGGAAGAAAGGTTCTCGAGTGGCAGCCTCGTACTGGTAGGCGAAGTGTAGTGCGTCCCCCCACAAGATGGAGTGACGACCTGGTAAGACATGCAGGAAGTCGATGGATGCAGGTGGCTCGGGACCGTGCTTTGTGGCATTCGTTGGGGGAGGCCTATGTTCAGCAGTGGACTTGTGAAGGGCTGTAATGATGATGATGATGATATATAATCTTACATATAAAAATTACGTGCCACGTTTTTTGTCCATGATGGACTCCTAAACTACTGAACTGATTTCAATGAAATTTTGCACATATACATATACAATACAAACACTCACGCCTGTCACCCAGATTGGTAGGCAGAGACTGCGGACTTCCATTTGGCGCGATCCTGATACACCTCTCTCGCCTCCTTTACATCCATATATCTACGCATACACGCAGGTTGGTTAAGGGTACTCCTAATCTGGCCCATTTTCAATGTATCGCCGATTTGGTCGATAAATATTCGTCTAGGGCGTCCCTTCCCGACTTTGCCGTTCACTTCTGAAACATATATTTGCTTTGTCACTCTTTCCTGATTCATTCTTTCTACGTGACCAAACCACCAAAGCATTCCTTTTTTAATCCTTTTCACAACGTCATCTTGCAAACCACACTTTTCTCTTATCACACTATTTCTCACCCTGTCGTTCAGATTCAGCCCTAGCATACTCCTTAATGACCGCATTTCTACAGCCTTTATTCTACACTCATGCTTTTTTTGCCAGACCCAACTTTCACTGCCATACATTAAAGTAGGGGCTAACACAGCATTATGAATTGCCATACGTGCCTTCTTTGACACATTCTGACTCTTCATAATAGCGTGTAGAGCCCCATTAACTCTATTTTCTGCGTTCACTCGTCGTTCTATATCCTTATCATATCTACCATCCCTGCTAAATAAATATCTTAAATATACAAACTCATCCACTTGCTCAATCAACTCCCCTTCCCCTTCTATTTTGCACACTGTGTGCAATTTAGTCCAACTTGAGAGATAAGATAGTTTTTATCCCGCTAAATGACCCTCAAAATTTTTATTGCGAATTTAAGGATTTTTATAGGAAGGTTCGTTGGAAAGCCCAGAACAACGTCTGCCTGGCGAGCTAGTATACTATATAAAATATTTCAGTAATTTAATAAAGCAAAACTCGAGTACTTAATAATAGAAACAATAACATAGTTTGAAGAAAGCCACATACCAATGTATTGGCAGCGGTTATTTTTCGTTTATTTAAGTAATTTTTTATCAATAAACATTCATGCCATTTGTTATTGAAGTTAAAAATGATATTTACAGACAATGTACAAAAAGACATGCAAAAAAAACATGGAAATGTTCCTTATTTTTATTTTCGTTAAAAAACTTTTTTTTTTATAGGATAAGGGTGACAAACGAGCACACAGTCCACCTGATGGTAAGTGGTTCCTGCGACCCATAGACATCTACATCTATCCTCTATTACAATTAAAAATGTAGATGCGTTGTCACCCGTGAGGACTAAGATGGAATGCCTCATTTCCAGTAAAAAGGGCCTCCGGCCACCTGCACTCTCCAAGCGAAACGCAGAGGTAAATCTCTACTTCACGCTGGTTTTCTGTGAGGTCGTGGTACCACCCCGGTTCGAGCCGGCCCATCCGTGCGACAGCAAAAGCTGCCGCGTGGCTCTACCACTGTTAAATTTTTTTAATTTTAGTTTTGCACAAGTTTTTTATGTCAGGCTTGTGTAATATGCATGCCATTTTTTTATCAACTTAAAATAATGTTTTTTAATGAAATATTGAATGGCATGCAAAATAAAGTCACGGAAATTATAACAGCGTTTTTTGCAATTTTCGTCATGCATGCCACTACTTTACAACTTCCTGTTGTGCATGCCAAATTTGCTAACGTCAATAAATTATAAAAATTAAGTATTCTTCAAATGGCATGCAGTTTGAAATCACGAAAAGTTGTATTGAATTTTCACAACATTTTCCTAATATTTTCCACCCTTGGTCATACGAGTTTTACGAGAGCCAATTTTCGTAGAGTATTTTTGAGATAAAAAAAGTATTTTTTTACAACGGCATGCAATTTGTAAATACGGAAATGTTCTATTGTTTTTTCAATTCTACCTAACCCTTTGAGCCCCGTCGGCCGTTGCGAATTGCATGCCATCAATTATTATAGATTAAATTTGTTCCAACTACGTTATATTACAAAGGCATGCAATATAATGTCATGGAAAAATACTAAAATTCTTTACACAAAGAGAAGCCATTTTCTTTATGACGTGCAAGCGCGCAAGGGCTCGTAAACCCTCTATCTTTCATATTTTAGGGTTAGTTATCAATTCTTAAAAAGGCATGCAGGAGAAAATGGGAGACTATTTTCTGTCACCATCTCCCGATCTATATAGCTTGAAGAACCGACAATCGATGGTCAAAAAAGGTTTTTCGAGTGGCAGCATTGTACCGGTAGGCGAAATGTAAGGCGATCTCCACTAGATGGAGTGACGAACTAGTAAGACATGCGGGAAGTCGATGGATACAGTTAGCACAGGACAGTGCCTTGTGGCATTCCTTGGGGGAGTCCTATGTTCAGCAGTGGACTTGTGAAGGGCTGTAATGATGATGATGATAACTAATACTAAAGAACAGTTGAAAGCAAGTACTTTAATTGATGTAAAATAAATTTTAATTTAAACTAAATACTGGATTAGAGCGTGTGCTATAGTACTCGCTTATGGACGCCACTGAAGTTCATGTTCTGCCTGGGCGATAGAACCGCAATATATGTCTGCCATGCAATATATATATATACGTCAAATAATATTATCAACAACACATATAAATTGCAGCTGTATTGAAATAACGTAAATTATAAAGAAAAAATAATACTTGTCAACCTGTCTGCCATGACCTTGCGACCGCCATAGGTGTCTGCCAATGTTATTTTTCGGTAACTTTTATTGAATATTTCAAGATGTCAAAGCGGCATACTTATTACTATCACGTTTTCTTTGGTCATTTTTTTACACCTTTAACACCTGAGCGTCTCTATATCGACTGTCGGTCACACTACGAGTAAAGTGTACCTATTTCATGTACCTCAACTATAGGGGATTAATTAACTCATTAACTGAAAAAAAAAAACGTGAAGCTTATTGAAATACATTAAGTCTGCCGCTCACTGGCTTTTAAAATATTATAAGAACGTTCGTTATTGGTTTCTTCAGCGATTTTTGATATTAGATATCCAGGGAAAAAAATTTTGATAACTCCAAAAGGTTATGTTTTGTGAGTGTAAATTGACAGGTTTAATTTTTCTGTTATAGTCTGCAATATTATGAATTTGTTTAGCGATAATCCATTCACGAGGATTAGTATTTAACATGCTTTTGTTAGCTTTGTATGTAGGGGAAGGTCGGGTAAAGTGGTCACCCTAAAGCTTGAATGAGTGCCTATTAGATAAATATCAATTTTTTTTACTTTACTTTATTGCTGTATTCTCTCAAACTAATGTAGGTTTGACATCGCATTCATATTTTGACTTATATCAAGACATTTTACAGTATTTATAAGTTTAAAGCCGAAATGGGAAATTGACCACTTTACTTACCCAGGTTGGGTAAAGTGGCCTACACAAAGACATTTAAGTAGTAGTAGTAATAGACCGGACATCAGCAGCAAAATTGTCGTCTGTAACTTATGTCCTATAGGATATATCTCCGATTTTTGTCATTTAGTCTTAGTGACATCGCCAAAAAGTCAAGACGCATTCGTTTCATATATTTAAAAAATATTTTTAAAGAAAATATGCCCGGTTGTGAATTAACATATTGTAAGTCACGATATGGAGCAAAAAATGAATGTGATTTCGGTTTATTATTGTAAATATAACATATATTTACCGAATAATCTTTCAATTTTATAATTTCTAGTAGATTGTTCTAGAACATTTATTTTTATTGTAATAAGCGCCCTCTGTTATCCAGTAAACGTCACTATTTAGTTACTAATTTTAAAGTTAGTGATTGACGACGTTTATCGATTGGTATTATCGATAAAAAAATATATTCAGGATGCCGATTTAATCCTTTACAATATTTAAGAATAGAATAGAATAATTTTTTATTCAATATAGATCACATGTGTAATACTTATTGAAAGTCACTTTTTACTTTACCACTGGTTCGAAAAAAAAACCTCCGTCCTGGGAAGAACAACAGTTAAGGAGGTAAAACAGTCAACGATACTGTACCCATACCAACAAAAATGAGTAGCATTTACCAACTAGCAAGTACCCTACTTTATGTAGGGCGAGGGTGGGAAATTTTTTAAGCATGCTGATAAGATTTTCTGTGTTGCTTATGAGCATGCTGATGATACTTGCTATCAGGGGCGTAGCTACCGCCGTATCAGCCGTATCAATGATACGGGGCCCCCGGGGTACAGGGGCCCCGAACGTGTGTAATTTCAAAAAATTCCAAGGACTTCTACGGGACAGGTAAGGCTATCACTATTATCTATAGAAGCAAAGAATTTAAAAAAAAACTTAAACGTCTTCAGTTATGAATGCCGCCGAATCATCTTCAGCTATGTTAGTATTGTTTGGCTAGGTTAGTTCCTACAAGTATTAATTGTTAGTAATAACTTATAATCAATATATAATAATTTTAATTCAAGTGTCTTTGTTCCTTTTATGAAATCTTTACTCTTCATTTATTTATTTATTCGTATGGCATTCTTACAATCGTTCACAATAAATTAAAATTGAAATCAAAATTATAAAGTTATTCTATCTTTTTAACAGTGGTAGAGCCACGCGGCAGCTTTTGCTGTCGCACGGATGGGCCGGCTCGAACCAGGGTGGTACCACGACCTCACAGAAAACCAGCGTGAAGTAGAGGTTTACCTCTACGTTTCGCTTGGTGAGTGCAGGTGGCCGGAGGCCCTTTTTACTGGAAATGAGGCATTCAATCTTAGTCCTCACGGGTGACAACGCATCTGCATTTTGATTTGTAATAGAGGATAGATGTAGATGTCTATGGGCCGCAGCAACCACTTACCATCAGGTGGACTGTGTGCTCGTTTGTCACCCTTATCCTAAAAAAAAAAATAAAAAAGTTGCTGAATCCATGGGATAGCGTCGTATTCTAGAGAGAACAGGTCTGTTGGGCAGCTGTGGTACCTTGTGAGTGGGCAGTCTCTTGCTATATGCTCAACATCCTGGACAGCAGCTCCACACTCACACCCCGGTGATTCCCTCCACCCGCACATGGACATGAAAGCATTGCTTCGCCCGCATCCGGTTCGTACCCTATTCAAGTGGCACCATTCCCTTCTTGGGAGCGCAAAACCAGCAGGTTTAAGTGTAGGGTTGATGGTAACTCCCATGCTATCAGGGGGTTTTGCATTACATTCCTGCAACCACTCAGCAGATGTGTTAAATCCGCCGGACACGAATTCACACGCAGTCTGGTATGATGGGTTACGTGACTTCAGAGGGTGGGGTGGAGGATCAGTAAACTCCGCGTGAGCTGGCAGGTTGGGATTTCCGTAGATCTTCTGGGACTCTCGTAGTAGTATTTGTTGTCTTCTCAAATGGGGTGGGCTTATATGGCTTAGCACGGGGAGCCATTGGAGGGGGGTACATTTTAAGGTTCCAGATATGCATCTCATGGTCTGGTTCAGCTGGCTTTCCACATGCAGCACGTGTGCACTATTTGACTATACTGGTGCACAGTACTCTGATGTTGAGTACACCAATCTGAGACCAGTTGTACGCAGCACATCGGCGCTGGCTCCCCAAGTGGTGCCCGCTAGCCTGTGCAAGATGTTGTTTCTGGTCTGGAGCTTTTTGGATAATTTGTCCATGTGCGGAGCGTACGTAAGACTCTGATCGAGAGTCACGCCCAGGTATCTCGGAATGGGGATGTAGTGCAACATGGCTCCAGCAAACTCATCAGTGGGCTCGTATTTTGGCATTTGGTTAGTCAAGTAAAACGCAGCTACTTCAGTTTTGGCAGTGTTTGGTACTAAAGTATTTGTTTCCTAAAGTATTTATCTAGTATGCTTAAGTCCTCGTTAAGGATACCTTCGGATGGTTTGAAGGTTTCGTGTTGGGAAGCTAGTGCTGTGTCATGGGCATACATAAATTTACGTCTCTGCGTTTCAGGTATATCATGTAAGTAAATATTGAAGAGCAGCGGAGCCAAAACTGAACCCTGGGGTAATCCATTGTTGAGCTTTTTGGTACGACTTTCACTGTTGCCAAGGAAAACTATGAACTCACGGTTCCTAAGCATGCTATTTAACAGCCCCACCATTTTTCTGCATGGTACCGCTTTCATGAACTTATAGACCAATCCTAGCCGCCAACTTGTGTCGTATGCCGCTGACAGGTCTATTAAAACAGCAACCGTTTTTAGTTTCTTTTCAAACCCTGCTTCAATGTGGGTTGTGAGGGACTTCACCTGTCGGTACAGTTGCTGCCACAACGGAAACCAGCTTGTTCCACTGGAACCACCTTATCAATGAGAGGCATAATGTGGTTATTGATTAGTCTCTCCAGAAGTTTATAGACACAGCTCAGAAGGGCGATAGAACGGTAGTTCTTAGGATCGTCTGCAGGTTTTTGGGGTTTCAGCATAGCAATAATCTTCGATCTATTGAAGTCGCGAGACAATTTCTTACGTAACAGGATATCTGAGAACTCTTTCAGCCATTTCCTGCATTTCGGGCCCAGGTGCTTTAGAAACTCATTGTAGACTCCATCGATACTAGCAGCTTTATTAGGAGGCAATAGTTTCATCTTGGGAGAATTCTCGTGACAGCTGGTAGTCAATTGGTAGCGACGCCTTGAGCTGTTTAGCGCTCTGTCGTGTCGCCCGGGTATCCATCTTTCCTTCCTTTAACTCGGGATACTTCAACTATTCTGTTTGCAATCGCGTTGGGTAGTGGCGCAGTTCCAGTCTTGCCTGCCAACCCATTGAGCACCCTCCAAGCTTTCCTGCTGGAAGTCTTAAAATCCATTGACTCTACAGTATCAAGCCACCTATTTCATAGTTACCCGTGCGTGTGTACTCATCAAATAGTTTTCAGCAAGGGATGTACGCCTTGCGGTAGCCTCGGAGAATGCTCTTTTTTGCTGTTGCTATGATAAGTTTAGTGAATCTCTTGTAGTTTTCGGCATAGGGAGGTATCCATCTGATAGCAGCATTCACGTAAGCGCTGAATTTGGACCAGTCTCCTTTCTGGAAGTTCCATCGAGGAAAAGGTACGGAGTTTATTAAGGGGATCTTAATATACCAACCTCCTCAAGCACCCGTCGGTGCTGGCTGTTAGGGAAGTCTGAGAGAATTCTTCGTATGGTTTGTAATGGGGTTCGATTGATGTCACAGGTAGTAAACGTTAAGTCTGGATTATAATTCCCGTCTTGCTAACCTTCCTTGGCATTAAATACCAGGTGTAGGTTGTTGTTCTCCGCTCTTTGCACGAAGTGTTCACCATTTGCATCATTTTTGTTATATCGCCAGGTCGGGTGATGACTATTGAAGTCGCCGGCATATAGGCATGGGTGGGAAAGCGGGGAGGTTGAAATTCCATGAAGAGTTCGGTGGTTTGTATACGTTTAGAATGGTAAGGTTATTGATCTTTATTGCAGAGGCAAATACATCCGGACCCCAAGGCAAGTCTCCGCAGCGACATGTTTAATACCGTCTTTAACATAAGTGGCCATGCCATTTTGCGCGTGGTTAATTGAATGAGCAAGGTAGTATCCCGGGATAGCACCACGTTTTTATAGATCCTGTTCATCTCTAGCGTGTGTTTCTTGTAAAAGGAGTACGTCTATGTCATTTTCTAATACAATCTTACTTATTACTTCGCATTTAGCTTGACTAATACTTTCTATATTAAGTTGGAATATTCGGGTAATAGGTTCAATATCTCTAGTCCGGTGGCTCTCCGAGGAGAGCTGATCGCATTGAGGCATTTCAAGTGGGTAATTAAATGCTATAATAATTCTTTGAACGACTGTGATAGTGCTGTGAAATTGCAGGATTATAGCGCAACAGTACAGCAGCCAGTAGTTTGTTGTTCGTTTAGCGCCACCCATGAGGCACGTGCAGGGTGCGGGTGGCAATTCCTGCGGACGTGAACAACTTCATCCCCCTACTCTCCATTGGGGCCCCCCAGCAAATTTTGATACAGGGCCCATCTAAGGCACGCTACGCCACTGCTTGCTATGTTGATGTTTAGCAATACAGCAAGTCTTCTCTTTTACATACCAGGCTTCATTGTTTGGTGGTTTTACACCGGGCTTCATTGTCTGGTAGTTATCAAGAACAAAGCCATTATAGATCCTCGCTTACACTGATAGGAGAGGGCAATAGATTTCTTACATTAAAAACAATTTGTACTGTTAAAGATAGAATGTTAAATACATCTTTAAAATTAAAATGTTAAAGATGCAAGAAGTTGTAGGTTAAGCCTGAGTTAGAAAATAAGGTAAAAACTTAAAATAACAATTTTTATTGATGTGGGTATTGTCTATAAGTACTGCAGCTGATGACACGTGAAAAATTGTGAAACGGCTTTTAAGTTCAGTGTTTTCCTAAAGTATTTTAGATTTGAAGTGTATTTTTGTAATAGAAACGAATTTAAAAACATAGAGGCGCTCTCTTATTGGATTGGTTTCTCGATGTGTCTTTAACGCTGATCGATCAGTCATATGCTATTATTATAGCAGCTAATGGACCGAGTGACGTTTTCCAAGATGCCACCAAGGTGGCAACCAAAGTGACTGCTGTTTGAATTGATTCTTAGTTATTGGAAATTAAATATTTTATTTCATGACACTAAAGGGGCGTAAAAATATAATATGATTTTTTTCGTCTCCTATAAATATATAATATAAATATATATAAATCCTCTTACTCGCCAGACAATGCAGAGGTAATAAAACCACATACAATTTGCATACAATTATTTTTTTAAATAAAATAAAAAAAATATAGTTCGAGTTTTAAAACAAAATATTTCTATATGTTTGAATACTGATCCTGATAACGTACTTAACTTACATATTGTATACATAGTATATTCAATATCATACTATTATTTAATAAATTCAGTGACTTAACACTTTAGTTTATTTAATAATAAGTAGATGGTGCTATTATTAGACAAAGTTATGAAAGCCAGAACTATATTATCTAGTAATATCAGCTATAGAAGCGAACATTTATTTTTTATATCAATAAGGCATAAAGTGATGTCAATTCTGTTAAATGTTCTGGTTCTGTTAAAAAATAAGTAAATATAATTGTTGCGAACAACGTCATAATGCTCAACACAATGCTCGCGAACTGTCACAAAGTTACCCAACCGAAACGAGATAAAATAACCGAAACGAGCGCCAAGTAGGTCATATTAGGTTGTTCGTGGTAAAGAATAAGTTCCGGTGGCGGTGAAAAACCATTTAATGATATCGTCATATCATGAAATAGCAACGTTGTGTCTAGTTATTAATATCTTCAAACGATTTATATTAAATGATTTGGTCAATCCATATCATGACATGGTCAACAAACAGTGTTGAATAACATGAAATGACCACACCATTTCACGAAATGATAGACTACTTTATGATATATCATCTATTCTATGATCTGGCCACGACATCTTCCCTATTAAAATTAGGATGTTTTTTTAATTTCAATAGCCTTGCGAATCATCATTGGTAGGAACCGGTGTTCTATTGCAAAGATTTGTTGTATATCAGACCCGACATAATGGTTGAGACGATACTAAACATGTTGACATACTTTAGATTAGACTTCGCGGGGCGTCAGTGTTTCACATCAACGATCTATATATTTACTGTGACGATATGTTTTTATGGAAATTTCATCCAAAGATGCGTAAAAATCTCCACGTAAAATAAGTTAAAATTAAGCGTGATAAAATCCGTAACATTAGCTTTATTCCATGTGTGGTATACTGTATACATCATTATAGAACTGCATTTATGAAATTTAGAAGTCTACTCGAACGTAAAAAAAATATATTTACATCTATTTTATGGTGCCAATCAATATTATATAGAACCAATGATTTGAATAAAATAATAAGCTCTAAAAAGCTTGGCGTGCTCAGCAGAGCGGGACAGTATTTCATGCCGGCACACCGCCTGCAACTTTACAAGGCGCAGGTTCGGCCTCACATGGAATACTGTTCCCATCTCTGGGCAGGCGCTCCCCAGTGCCAGCTCCTTCCACTTGACCGCATCCAGCGCAGAGCGGCTCGAATCGTCGACGAACGAGTTCTTTCCGATCGGCTCGACTCATTGGCGCTGCGAAGAGATGTTGCATCTCTTTGCATTTTCTTTCGCATCTACCATGGGGAGTGCTCTGAGGAATTGTTCGGATTAATCCCAGCCGCCAAATTTCACGAACGCACATCGCGGCAGAACTCCCGATACCATCCACACCATCTGGATGATTGGCGGTCCACCACTGTGCGATTTAGAAGATGTTTTCTTCCTCGCACGACTTCCTTGTGGAATCGATTACCATCAGCGATTTTTCCGGACCGATACGACTTAGGGACCTTCAAGAAAAGAGCTTACTCCTTTTTAAAAGGCCGGCAACGCATCTGCAATTCCCTCCCTGATGTTGCAGTTGTTCATGGGCGGCGGTAGTCACTTACCATCAGGTGAGCCGCATGCTCGTTTGCCCCCCTCTCCTATAAAAAAAAAATAAAAAATAAACATTATGCCGTAAATTGATAAAAGACCGTGAAACTCATCATTATTTTGTTAAAACTAAATGAACTTTAATTATAAATGAATGTAAAGAGTAAAATGTAAATAATAGGTAATAATAAGTTTTGATTCACTACAGACAATTTACCTTTCTTATGGAACAACATACATCGGAAGACAGGCCGGATATAAAAAAAAGTAGGTGTTTCTAGACATATATATATTCACGTGTTCCTGATGCATATATTACATCAATGACAAATACCTAATCGACGTCTAATAGTCTTTTAGAATTCAAAAAAAATCTTTGACAGACATTGAGACACAGACACCGAGGTGACTATAAAAGTGATCGAATTTTGCTAAATTTGCTACGGAACAGCATTTATTTATTTATTTATTTAACAATTTATGTACACACAAAATAATGTTACAATGAAGAAAAAAAAAGATATTTTGTACAAAGGCACTGCTTATTTCATATTGAAATTTCTTCCAGCAGGCCTGATACTGGACAAATTAAAAGAGAAGCTGATCTAGTGTGCACTCTCATAATAAAATTTTATAATAATAATATACTTAACATAAAGTAAAGACAATAAAAACAAATATCCATGTAAACATACATATAACTAAATACCACTATAAATACATATACACACAAACAGACACACACACACACACACACACACACACACACATATATATATATATATATATATATATCATATATAAATATAATAATATATTATATATATAATCATTGGGACGACAAAGAAAGATAGTGCTCTTTGACTCGCCTTTTGAACACGGATACTGTTTGAGCCTCTCGAATTGCAGCAGGAAGAGAATTCCATAACCTAACTGCATGTACTGTAAAAGAGTGAGAATAGGACTTAGTTCTAGAGGAAGGGAAATTAAGGAGAGTTTTTAAATGTGATCTGCAAACTGCATCGGGGGAGTGCGCAAAGTGGAATCGATCACGTAGATAGGGTGGTGATGTTGGATTGTATAGTATGTTAAAGAGGAGGCAAAGGATTCGAGTATTCCTGCGAAGTCGGATTGGGAGCCACTTGAGCTGTTTGCGATAGGAGGAGACGTGGTCATACTTTTTTAGCCCGAAAATATAACGAATACATAAGTTTTGCAACCGCTCAAGTTTGTTTAATTGCTCCTCAGTCGCATCCAAATAACAGACATCAGCATAATCAAGAATCGGGAAAATAAGTGTTTGTACAAGAGAAATCTTCGTTGATAATGGCAGAAAATGTTGAAGGCATTTTAAGGAATGAAAAGTATAATTGATTTTCCTGCTTATTTCTGTGATATGTGCATTCCATGTCAACTTGCAATCCATGATGACGCCCAGATTCTTAACCGTTTCTGAAATGCTTAGTGGAATGCCATTAATTTGCATTTAATGATGTTGCTAAATTCAAGCTCACGCGAGCGAAGCCGCGGGTAAAAAGCTAGTATTAGAATAAAACTCTAACACGCCGTCTGTCTGAACACGTATCACGCAAAAACCCGTGAACCGATTTGGATGGTACTTTATTGGCAAATAGCTGATGTAATAAGGAGTAACTTAGGCTAATTTTATTCTAGGGTTCCGGGCAAAATAATTGCACGCGGACGAAGTCGCGGGGAACAGCTAGTGCTATAGTACACGGATGCTATTTTCAGTATTGTGAGAGTAAAAAAAAAGGAAAATATCTCAAATTAACCGTATACAGACTAATATCACTGCAAAATTCTGCCACTTCTGCCTGAAGAACGGAGATTTTTGGACTTTTTATTATGAATGAGATGGAGGAACGCAATGATAATATGCAAGCGATGTACAATTTTAAGAAATGAGTATATTTTAAAAAACTGGCTTAACAACAATGTTGATAAAATATGTGTATTTGGCCAACGCCATCGCCATTACTTAGAATCGTGACATTTTACGATCAATAGTGAAGTTGGTGAGAATAAAACGATTTTACACCAATTGCTAAACATTTTAAACACTGACATATCTTATCAAAATGAGTGCAGCATCCAAATAAAAAACATTTATTTTTAGTCGTTATTAGGAAGACGCTGTCCATCTCCTGATTTGTTTCTCTCTGTCGCCTTTTACGATCTCCACGGGATGATATGGGGTTGTGGACTACACGGTAATGACGTAGTTAAAGTTATTAAGAACATGATTGCTGCATGGACAACGTTTGACACGTACAACTTTTTTTGACAACTCTAGTATTGCACCCTTTGTATATGAAGCCATAACCGAGCAGCTGTCGGTACCACAGCCCACACATGACGTCAAATCTGTTCATGAAAAATGTTAAATTTGATACAGAGGTTTTCAACGATTTTCTTCAGTGCTACACCTGTTAACCGAAGCTCCACATCGCCTGTATTGTTATCTGCTTCAAAGCATACTTTAATAAGTACCACAGAAGTTTTAATTAAAGTTGTCAATGAAATAAGAAAAATTATCAGTTTCAACTTATGCCTAGCCCAGACTTTAGAATCTCAATATAGTGTACAAGCGATACTCGTATTTTCTCGAATTTGGATAGGAGACGGAGCACAATGGACTTTTTAGTTCGAGTTTTTTACATTTGTGTTTACTTGAGTTCTGATCGGATACAGTGCGCTCTAAACTTTGCTTTCCGAAACGAATGCCAGGAATTGTGTCCGTGCGGAACTATAAAGAACGTTGGCGACATGTTAGAATGTTAAAACGCGTAGGAAATGCCTGCATTCAGATGTCTGAACAGTGACTACCAAGTTTGGATGTCATCTAATAATATTATGTACCTACTAGTAAGTGGCCGCTACGCCATAGACTACTTTTACATGAATGAACTACTTATAAAGTGCCACCAACTTATCTGTTCAGGTCTGGCCATAATTGGAACTAAATCCACAATTTTACAAATGACATTTCGATGTCAGGTGAGTTTTTATTTTATTTTATTGTGAAAAGTATTAAAATGCCTAAAGCTCTTAAATGAGATGCGCAGCAGATTATTCTACAGGTTTCATTTTATATGGAAGAGAAACGTTTACAAGTTCCCAATTATATCATTCGAAAAGCTGTATAAACGCGTTGCTGCTGCAACAGGTTAGTCTTGCCAGATATGGAAAATTAAAATCACCAAATAATATACGTGTGAAACATATTAGTGGGTACATCTTTCACAGCACGGATTCCTAAAGCTCGACCGCGTTAACACTGAGATCATAAACACAATTACTCTTTTCTGCCGACTTCCAAAAAGGAGATGGTACTCAATTCGAGTGTGTGTTTTTTTATGTTTTTTTTTTATGTGTTTTACCTCATAACTTTGTACTGGTTACTGGTACTTTGTTAGGTTAGCTCTAATTAAACAGTGAGGTACTAGGTACTTTTGATATTTGAAACGGCAATATTTTTTGTGTGGCACCTTAAATACACTTAAAGGACAAATTTTTCTAAAATAATAATTGATAGAAATAGCCACTAAACACATTTCAACACTGAGGTTTTTTTAAACTATATAACAATAAGGTATTAATTACAATAGAGATCTAAGGTAAGAATAAATGTACAACCTTAAATGAAACGACAAAGTTGTCCTTGCGGCCCATATAAGTCATTTAAGAGCCATGGTGGCACTACTGGAGGCGTGGAGCAGAAGTGCCGTGGTCTTGTTCTTCGAGAAAGGCGACAATCTCCTATATATACCCTAAAGGCGGCGGTCAATTTGTTTTATCTTATACATACTACATTCGAGACGAAAAAGTCTACAGCGACAGGTGCGAAAATATTGACAATATGCGCGCAGTTTCCTTGGTAGAATGCAAAATCACGTTCGACCAAATTTTGGGGTAAGTTGTTAATTAATAGACTAAAGGATTAGAGTTAATGCTTATTTTACAAAATACAGAGGGGCCGGAGTTGAATTATTAGTAAAACCGTCAAAAAAAAATTATTAGTAAAAATAGTGATGAATGGTGTTTCCCAACTCTCTGGCGTAAAGCATTTATTATTCCCATTCCTAAATCCAGCGATTGCAACGCTATATCTAATTTCAGACCAATTTCTATTCTGCCTTTTCTCTCTAAGGTTCCGTAAGCTGTCGCTCATTAACAGATTTCTTCTTTTGTTTTCTCAAATAATATTCTTTGCCCTTATCAGTCGGGTTTCTGCCCTGGTAATTCTACTACTACTGCTCTTCTCAAGGTGATGGACGATATCCGAGAGGGGATGGAAAAATCAAAAGTGACCGACCTCATCTTAATTGATTTTTCTAACGCATTTAATTCTCTTGACCATGATATCTTGTTGGCCCTTCTTTCTCATTTGAATATCTCGTCTTCAGCTCAGGAATGATTCTCATCATATCTTCGAGGGCGCCAACAGGCCGTGCGCACTGGACATATATTATCTGACTGGTGTGATGTGTCTACTGGCGTCCCTCAAGGCGGTATAGTCTCTCCTATTCCGTTTTCAATTTTTATCAATCTCATCACAATAAATCTCAAGTGCTCTTACCATCTGTATGCTGATGATCTGCAGTTATATGTGCAAGTGGAACCCTCAAACATCTTTAATGCTATCTCATTATTAAATGATGATTTGAAATACATCTCCGAATGGTCCACTGTGTATGGCATAAACGTGAACCCATCTAAGTGCCAAACAATAATCTTAGGTAGCCCACGATTATTATCGAAACTAGATATTCCCACCCTAACATCAATTATGTTTAAAATAATGTCATACCATTCTCTTCCCATGTAAAGAACCTTGGTCTGTACGTTGATGGTTGCTTAACATGGAACAAACATATACAGGAGGTGAGTCGCAAAACTACTGGAACTTTGCGATCTCTATATCGATTAAAAAACTTTCTTCCGACCAATACTAAGATTTTACTTGTCCAGTCACTTATCCTACCGATTATTGATTATGTCGATGTGTGTTGCTCAGACCTGTCTCAACATCATCCTAATACATGGGATCGTCTACTTAACAACTGATACATATTTATGGTCTCCGTAAATACGACCATGTATCTTCTTTTCGTGCTCAGCTAAATTGGCTGCCTATCCGTCAGCGCAGATACGTTAGAATACTCTGCACCCTTTTCAGAATTCTGAACGATCCATGTACTCCCGAGTATCTGAAATCCAAATTTCAATACCTGGGAAATTCTCATAATCGTTCTCTCCGTTATTCGGCTAATCTTAAGTTGCTCACTCCTTTACACCGTACTGGTTATTTATCTCAATCTTTCGCCCTCACGACCATCAGACTCTGGAACGACATCCCTCTTGACATTAAAAAAGCTTCCAACAAGTTTTAAAAATCAAGTTCGTAAGCTTGTGAAAAAATTGTTACAAGTTTGAACTAACACAGCTCTTATTTTCGTACACATATGTATATTTCATATTTGTTCTGACATAGATAATATTTATATGTATTGGGTATATATGTAGTGTATGCATGTATATGTGTATGTATGTATTTAACTATATATGTCTATGTATGTGTTTGTATAAGTATATTTAAATGTATATACAATATTTTTTTAGCGCTTTCAATTTTGATTACTGCTGCACCGCCTCTTGTTTGTATATCTCTGTTTAGCCTAATGGTTGACTGGGAGAGAATGCCGTATGGCATTAAGTCCGCCATATGTACAACTTTGTGCATGAAAGATTAAATAAATAAAAATAAAAATAAATAAAACCACAGAAGTAAATAACTCAGCAGCAGCGGTATCGGATGTCCCATAGACGGAGTCTGTGTCAACAATATCAGCTACGCTGTTGATAGTGTCGCTGAAGTCATCGAGTGGTGCTTTGAAGAGACTGGTCAATAGATATTTAAATATGCAGGGGCCGGGTGATTCCGTTTATCCACCCTAAAAAATCCACCCTAGGGTGGATATGTGTAAACCCGTGTTCATCTCCCAGTTCATCACCCCAGACGGGGTGGATAGATGAACACGCGCACTACACTACCAAATATTATGCCGTGTGATAATCATTTAAAGGAGGAGTTGCGTGTCATGTATTTGGGCCACAGAGTCAAGGAGGATCAAAAAGACAACCTGGAAATAGAGACAGAGAGAAGGGTGTTATCTGTTCGCTGCAACATGTTGGCCCGTAAATTTGTATGATGTGAATTCTGCGTAGCACATTCTGCATTGCAATTAAAAAAAAGAAACAGAGAGATAAAAAAGAAGTACACATATATGTGTAGGCGAACACATACACATTAATAAAAAAAAACATAAATTGTGCGATATGATGACGTGGTGGAAGTCCCAGCATAAGCCCCGTCTTAGTATTCGTAGTTCGTAGTGTGTTTCTATTTTTTATGGTTTGCGTTACCAAAGGGTAAAATGAAGCCAAACCCAATGTCACTCTCAACTTTATGTGTATTTCGTTGTTGTTTATCTGTCTGTCTGTCTATCAGTCTGTACTACACAGATTTATTGCTCGTTAAAAAAATTACTTACAGACCTAAAATTTGGTTATTCGGTGTAGAATGTTGATTCAAATGTGAATATAAAGCTCTCTCACCCACTAGAGAATGTTCTTTAGATATGGCAGATTCAGTGGAGTAAAATAAAATAATAATAGACGGTACTCTACATTTTGAACAAGAAGATTCTTATTATGGTCGAAGTTTACTAAAGATAAGTTCGTTTAACCATTTCATTATACGAGACGGTACCAATTGTAAAGCCGTTAAGCTTCGTATAATTATTGTTGAATTTCGTTCAAAGTAAATTTGTTTAACCATTTTATCAAACACTATAATAGGTCATAAGATGCTGACTTTAGAAGTAGAAAATAGTGGGATTAGGGCTACCTTCCAGTATGAAGTAAATTTGGTGTCTAGCGATTTAAAATTAATTTATAAATTTCACATTATTCTAACTTGTTTTTAAACTAATAACTACGTATAGAGGATAAAAGACGAAACTTAGATAAGGTGCTCTCAGTACTTTGATCACGTGATCAAAAAACATAACAGCGCCTAGAGATTTAACGGCTACCACGAATGATCGTTATTATTATGAATTAATATTGTTATTCAAATAAACTCGGACGTATTAAAAGTTACAATATTCAAATAATATTTTTTCTTGTTGAACAGAAAACGTGTATGATAAATATTTTTATTTGAAAACAGAACAGTGTCGAAAAATGGAGATAACAGTACTGGACTGCGTTCCGTTTTAAACAGTAACAACATTTATAATACCACATAAAACGTGAAAGCGTTCTCTAGCAGATTATCATTACACTCTTATCTATGATTATCATGTAACTACATTGTTTGTAGCACGGAATATTAAAAAAAGTTAATATTACTAAAATGAATAATATAATATAATACTTTTATATTATATAATTAATATAATACTGAAATAGATGGCGTTAAACAGCCGTTGTTGTTTAACGCCATCTAGCTCATTAACTTATTTTGTTTTGGCCACAGAATAAATAAGTTTGTAGGCTGTTTATTTGTTTCATACAGCAGATTATACGATTTGATTTAATCGAGCCTACGTATTCATTCATTTTAAAGGAAAAAGGAAGAAAAAAAGGAAGTCAGCTCCCGATTTGATTTTTTATATGATGTCATTATGCCAGTAAAAATTTAAAGCTGGCATAAAAGTAAAGTAAAAGTAAGGTTGCAACCTATTTACGTCCCACTGCTGGGTACAGGCCTCCTCTCATTTCTGAGAGGGTTTTAGGGCAAGGAAATGTCCGCCGCACTGCTCCAATGCGTGTTGGCGAACTTTACGTCTTCGAAATTTTTTTCTTATTTCTCAGACAAGCAGGTTTCCTCACGATGTTTTCCTTCACCGCCGAGAACGCGGTAAATCAGCACTTAAAATTGCAATTTCATTGGTGCCGGCGGAGATCAAACCCGGGTTGCTCGAGTACTGTGAAGATTACAGCGAGCGCTAACCATCTGAGTTACCACGGCTCTATAGCTACCACGGCTCTATAAGCTAGCGGCTCTAAAGCTGGCGTAAGTTATGTAATTCATTACCATTAAAAACAATGAATGGTATTCTGCTGATACGAACAGGCTTTGACCTCTGAAAAATATAAATTGAAAGATGTTGACCAAGCTGGCGTATGATCTTTAAATGACTACAATCTATAAAATTAATCTATGGATATTATTCGTGTGTTTAGAGCGAAATCTTACGCGTTTTTAATGTGTCAATTTCTTAGAATCTATTGCCTTTTGTATATCCTTTAGCGCTGATTGGTTTTTGATCCGGCAGCACTTCTACGATGAAAATTTGAAGCTCCACTGGCTAGGATTCTGTGATTTGAAGGCAAGGCACACACTGCGTAAAGTATTTTGTCTAAAATACTCTAAAACGTAATAAAAAGTTAAATATATTATGTACCTACATCTTCATCACACTTAACTGCTATTGTTCTTCTTGAGATTAATTAAAAAATATACCTAAGTTTTAAAGTTGTTTTGACATGTAGGTAGTCCATGACGTGAAAACAATAATTTAAAAATAATAATTAAAAAAATTAGGGTAATTAAAATAATTAAATAGCATCGTATGATGAGTGTAGAGAACCGGAGACCTTTTTTATTTGATATTGGGATACGAGGCATTCCATCTTAGTCCTCTGGGGTGACAACATCCACTTACCCACAGGTGGAATATATGGTCGTTGGTCACCCTTATTCTATAAAAAAATGAAATTAAAATATTGAGTTTTAGCTTGCTAAATACGTACCTACCTACATATCTAATCAGAATAAAATGCCCTATTATTTTTAAATGAAACTAATTTTTACGGATTCTATCGCGTTTAATTTAACTTTTTGATTCCCACCGTTTACTGGTCACGGGGCGACTGAGGTGTTTGACGTCCCGATGTCATAGTTAGCCCAGCTACCTATAGTTTTTGAATATTAATTTTAGGTCCGATCTACGCAGAATGAGCTTACAGTATCTTGAAGTCTTGCAGTGGTATGCTAGGGTTTGGATTTAATTTTATTAATTATAGGATCCGAGGCGGATGGCAGCACCCATCCATTTTCTCAATTGTAATTGGAATGTTTTTTTTTAATTTCAATAGCCCCGCGAATCATCATTAGTAGGAATCGGTGTTCTATTGCGAGGATTTGTGGTCTATCATATCTAATGTAACGGTGGGGACGATCTTGAACATGTTCGCAAACTGCAGACTTCCCGGAACGTCGGCGCTTCAAGTCAGCTATATCTGGGGGCACGGCAGTGCCCCCGCCAAGTCGAGCAAAAAAGCGGCACGGCCGTACCATCCTTTTCTCGAAGCAGTTCAGGCCATTTCTGAAACCCTATAACTTCGTTATGGATAAAACTAGAAGCCTGAATTATATATATAGATACACCAACTGCATAAATAACTTTGTAATCCCATATAAACATATAGTATTACAAAGTTACATTTGCAGTGAATGAATCAGTGTACCTATATATTATGTATAATGGAATAATAGGTGTAAATAGCTACCTAGATATAACTATCTACAAAAAGAAATGAGATGCCATCAAAAACATAACTTGTAAAAAAAGCCAAGTCTCGCAACTCAGTTCTTCTACCGTAAAAAGTTGTGAGATCCATGTAATACCAAGTCGGTTAATTTATTCAGTCCATAGATTGATACATAGATTGACTTGGCAATCGCACTAAACAATCTAATTTAATATAATATGTATTACTTGTGAGATATATTGTGTTTTCATGCGATTGCCAAGTCAATCTATGTATCAATCTATGGACTGAATAAATTAACCGACTTGGTATTACATGGATCTCACAACTTTTTACGGTAGAAGAACTGAGTTGCGAGACTTGGCTTTTTTACAAGTTATGTTTTTGATGGCAGGTTCTTTTACGTGGATTTTTATAGATCTTTTTGTTTGACCTATGTAAAAGACAACACATTCTCAATCCAGCGTGTACACTCCTGATTCTTGTAGATGATGAGGGATGTGTTTTCTACGTGGTAGAGCCATGCTGCAGCTATATTAATAGTATAATTGTAGCACGAATGGGTCGGCTCGACCGGGGAAGTATCACGCTCTCACAGAATACCAGCGTAAAATAGTAGCTTAACACTGCTGTGTTTCGTATGGTGAGTGTAGAGAACCGGAGACCCTTTTTACTGGAAAAGAGGCATTCTATCTTAGTCCTCACGGCTGACAACGCATCTGCATTTTAATTCGCAAACGAAGATAGATGCAGATGTCTATGGGCCACAGCAGCCACTTACCATCAGGTGGACTGTGTGCTCGTTTGTCACCCTAATTTTATAAAAAAAATGTGACACTTGACGGATTGTAAAAATTGACTAATCTTCTTCGGCGGCTTGAAGTATGTTTTAATGGAAGCTCGCTTCAAGATGGAGCCAACCTTATATTATGTGACTCCTGTGACACACAGTCGAACACCTCAGTCCCCACTCCGTGACCATGGATGCTGTAGAACACTCGAAACGTCGGGAATTAAAAAGTTAAATTAAACGCGATGGAATCCGTAAAAATTTAGCCTTCGCGTAAAAATATAAGAAACCTATTATTTTTGTCTTGTTCCTTCTCCTGTATATTATAATATTTAGAAATACGTAGTGATAGTGATATAATATAATATACACTGTTGTGTACTCTGAGACAATAGATAATTAACTATTATGGGAAGTGTTTAAGATTTGAGTGGTGGGCGGGGAACAGAAAAAAAAGTAGGAATAGGAAAGAGACTAGCTATGTTTCTAATGGTGACAACATTTATGTTTCCGACATGTTGACAAATCAACAAAAGTTGACGACATTTGTTTCAAAATGTTGCAAATCAAAGGAATACGCTTGTTGCCAACATTTTTGGTGGAGACGCGCCTTAATACTTTCATAAATGTAAATACAATCACAAAAGTAAATATAATGCGTGAGTTTTTAATCGCCGTTTAACATTTTATGCAAGGCACTAAGGCAGGCAGAATCACAAGAAGACGAGAGAGCGAGCGAGCACGAATATTCATTCAAACGAAGTTGTCTGATATTCACTTGCAAGGGCGCGCGGTTTCAACGTAGTGAAGCGAGCGACAAGCGGTACTCAGTTTACTACAAACCTGTACTGAAGTTGCATGTCGCTTCGAGTGTTGTTGTGCCCGTGTGTGTAGTGTTTAGTGTAATAACATAACACCAAATTGTTTTGTGTTTGTGATATTAGTGTTGTGTACCTGCTGGAGCGGCGAAGCCCGATCACATTGCTGTAATGCATTTTCGGATATACCTATGGCTGTCATGTTTAGCCCTCGCAGGATATGTACGTGCGACAGAGGTAAGAGGGGCCGTCTTTAAACGCGGCATTCCGGCTTTTTGTTGGTTGCCAGACGAAATGTAGACGAGAATTGACATTATTGTTATGCACTATGCAGTCTCAAAAATGCTGAAGTAGCACGAGAGTTTAACTTGCGTAACTTTAAGATGTCAATACGATGTAAACTTGCATTCGTTCTATAAAATGATCATAATCTTATATGATTTAACTTTATTTAAGAATTGATATTGAATATTTGATATTTACCGTCGCCTTGAACGTGGAGGTAATCAGCAAGTAAACATTAGTTTATCAGGATCCGTCCGTCGATTGGTATCGCGTTATTTTTGTACTATCGCACGCTGTCGCCGAGAATTAGGTAAATACGAGGAGTTTATGAATGAGATGAGACCACGGTGTCGGCGTATATCGCCCACGTTTGGGTGAAAGCGTAAGATTAGTACTTATTTAACCCATAAATATATCTATTAGCGTGTGGGTCGGATCTAAATTATTACCGAGAGGTTTATTGTGCGTCTTATGGGTATTATCGAGTATTATATTTATGTAGTCATCGAAAAAAATATCAGCATCATAACCTAATAATACACTATTATTGTTATGTAATTACTTAAACATAATTTGTGGTTCACAACGGATTTATTTTCAAAAATATATTGATATATTTAAATTTTTAACGGTAAACGCAATAAATTACTGGGTTACTGGTGCCAAATAAACATACTCATGAAATTCTCTATAGAGGAACTACAAGTAGGTATTAAATCGAATTGAACTTCTTAGTAATTAATATTTTTTACTTAGTAATTATGTATAGGTACTGCCTAAGTATTTATAAGTCACTGGACACGTTATTTAAGCGAGTACGTACGAGTAAGTACTACGTAGGTTTCCGTCTAATGAACGCATGCGGTTTGTTCGTATTTTATGCGCTGACATACCGTTCGTCACAATGATATTATTAGTAACCTTTTTACTTATAATATCATTGGTTCATCAGATTTCGGTAAAACTTTGTCAACTTATTGCATGCACTTGAGCAAAAGTTATAGGCATAGTACGATTAACTTACAGTAGGTGGCGCGCGTATCGTACTGACAAATTTAATAAATTTCAATGAATGGTATTATCATTCCTAATTAAAAAAACACAACTCTCCCAAATTTAAAACGATATTTTCACAATTATTTCTTCTGAAGTAGCATAGCTAGTTACTTATAAATATAAAGATAATATAGATTACATATAAACTACGGACAACCAGGACTTGTGGACTTGTAACTAGTCACCTGGGTGATGATAAACAATCTGAAACTATCAACTGACATAGGGGATATATGATAATGCCACATATACCTAATTCTATTTAAGTATCACCGGCAAAGCGACTAACCTACTTGTCCTCAATCTACCGCTTATACGGTAAAATACAACGCAGGCTTGGATGTGATGTCTGATGGTCAGTTGACATTACTTATTTTAGTGTTTAGGAGAGCACATAAAAAGAAACTAGTAAAACGGTACGCGGTAGCTGATTAGTACTACTCGCTTTAGCTTGACTCTTAATGTGCGATTCTCGCCTTTCTACTGAAAGCAAATAGAATCGCATTTAATTTTAGTTTTGAGAGACGCTAAAGCACTCCCATTCGATTGCTACTAGTGTTCTCTCTTATAGCACTAATAGCCAGTTTACATTATGTAAGTGCTTTAACAGAGTACAGTAGCCCTCGATGCTAGAGCTCGAAACAAAAATAAAAAGCATTTCTTGTTCATTTTAGTAGAGACGCGAACAAAAGCATTTTGACTCTTCAAATGAAGACATCCATATTGCAATCGACTGGAAAAACAGACAATAACAAATGATTCCTCAATTCTTAATATTTTTCTTACAAAGTCAGGTTAGTGACGTTAAGTTTAAGCAGCCTTAACTCTATGAACACTTTAAATAACTGGCGTAGTTATCGATCTTCGATTAATCTTCTTATTTCATTCCATGCATTTTTGTTAAAATTACGTATAAATTAGGTAGATTATGTTATTAAAAAGACAAAAAAAATGAAGATCGTCGTGTTACAAATTAAATGTTTATCATAATTTAAAACGTTGGATGTATGCTTCTTCTAAATTAAGAGAGTTTCGTAATCGCCATAGCGCCAGTATGTGAATTAGCTACCATATTTAAAAACGTTTGCTTAAAGAGAGCCACGAAAAACAATTAATTATAAAAGTGTATATTCTTTTAGTACAAAATAAAGTTACAAGCTAGTATAATAGCCCGCTAAGCACCAGTGCACGCCACATACCGTCATTTTTAAAAGAGATAATATAACAATAGTCTGCCGAGCATCTTCAGTGTGTGTTTGCAGTCTTCACATGTTCATGAAATATTTTATTTCCCAAATTTGCAGGTTTCCTCATGTTTTTCCTTGACTGCTGAGCACGTGGTTAAGTCAGCATTTAAAAATTGCAATTAATCATTTCATTGGTGCCGACGATGGTAGAATCCGTGTTGCTTTGCGTATTGCATGCCTTAAGCGAAAGCGCAAGGTATGTTCTAATATCGCCTAAAAATTAATATTCCAACGTTTTATCGAAATAAAATCGTACCTAGCAATCATATTATACATATAAATGATATAAAAAGCACATTGTTAGAAAGATAAATGATTGTTGAACTTATTTTGAAATTACGGGCGCTGACGCTGAGCCTCTGAGCTACCACGACATAGCTTTATAACTAATACTAGCAACCCGTCCCGGATTCGCCTGGATAGGATAATATATGAACGTGGTGTTATTTGTATTTAAGGCTATTTATTTAATAATTTTTTATTTATTAAAAAAATCTTCAGCCTAGGGATAGCTTAGATCCCTCATGGCGTTGCTCTCTATCCTTTCGTCAAGTTTTATCACAATCGATTCAACCATTCCGAAGATAAACCCACACGAAGATAGCACCACACGCAGACAAAAATTTTAAAAATGGTTGTATTACCTAATATGTCACTAGGGATCCGCCATGAAAATCCTCAACTTACCGGAGCTCAGTTAACTGCTCACCGGAGAGGCCGGCCGGAGGGCCACGGGACGTGTGATAATAGGCTGCCCGATCTGGCCCATTGTTATTAGTTTTTGATTTTTGTTTACACTCTTATCTAGTAGTAGTCTTTAACAGAGCCACGCGGCTGCTTTTGCTGTCCGCACGGATGGGCCGGCTCGAACCGGGGTGGTACCAATACCAGCGTGAAGTAGAGGTTTACCTCTGCGTTTCGCTTGGTGAGTGCAGGTGGCCGGAGGCCCTTTTTACTGGTAATGAGGCATTCCATCTTAGTCCTCACGGGTGACAACGCATCTGCATTTTGATTTGTAATAGAGGATAGATGTAGATGTCAATGGGCCGCAGCAACCACTTACCATCAGGTGGACTGTGTGCTCGTTTGTCACCCTTATCCTATAAAAAAAAATATAGCACGATACAGCCCGCACAGGTAGCAACAAGTAGCAACTTTAGTATGGCGAAAAAATAACGCAAATACCTACATTTTGTAATTTTTTAGACTTTTTTCATAGCGTGTTATTTAAATTCTACGATATAGATTTGTATACATAACCTAATAAGATTATCAAAAAAAAAATCCTTCAAACATCAACGATTTGGTTGATGCATATACACTGTGGCAGTATAGTTGCCTTTTACTATTATATGGTAGTTCCAGAGATATCGCGTTTAAACAAACAAAAAAACTCTTCCGCTTTATTATATTAGTATAGATATTCTGTGCTATAGTTAAAAAAAAACGTATCAACGGTTCAACCTAGCTCGGACATAACTGTCTATAGTGTTAGGTACCATACAAAAAAGAACATTCGGTTTAATAATAATTGATCGGTCCTCTTTTCTTGCTGCTTGTCTGCAAGAATTTCTAAAATGATTTACTTGATGTTAATTGTATTTGTAAGTATTTTTCAAATGAAATTTAATAGGTAATTAGGTATAATTTAATTTTCCTTGCCCTAAAACCATTTCGATAATGAGAGGAGGCCGGAGCAGTGAGACGTATATAGTCTGTAATTTAACTTTTGTTATACTTTTTTTTAATTATACACCACATGATAACAGTTTTATAATGTAAGAACCCGTTGCGCTGCCATAATGCGCCTTTATGGTCTTTTCTACCGACTTCAAAAAGGAGACGGTACTCAATTCGACTGTATGTTTTTTTATGTGTTACCTCATACCTTTTTACTGGGCGAACCGGTTTCGATGATTCTTTTTTATTTGAAAGCTGGTGCTTCTCATGTGGTCCCACATAAATTTGATCAAGGTCTGACCAAGAGTTTTTGAGTTATTCTTCATAATTTATATTGAAGTCGGTTGTACAAAATTTTTAATTTTATGTTACGTCTTCAAAATATTATACAAATTTTAAGATACCTAACATTCATCATCATAAAAGCATAGTTTTAACTTCTTCATCCTATTCGGTAAAATATACTTTAAGTAAATTTATACTAATCAGTAAGTATATTAAATTATAATCAGCCCTTAAAATTCTGATTACTATATTAGCGGTGGCGGCGAGGATTGAACTTTGGTTGCTTGCTTTTTCTGATTCTAAAGATATGTAAGCGCCCAACTCACGTAGGCGTGACCGTGGCATAATAAGTCATGGTTAAATTACAAAAACAACTTCAATTGCCTTTTGATGAAAAATCTTTTATGTAATAGGCTATTTAAAAGGCTTCGTCACGTTATCATATAAAGCTTGAGAACTACCAGATAAATTCAGTGTTTTTCATGACACCAAAAGTATTTCGAGAAAGGTTTCCGTGAATTAAACATTAACCCGTTACAAAAAGGAGCCGAAACCCGATTGTTTGCGCACTTTCGTTGACACATGACTTCCCGGGGAACGAGCAAAAGCTAGTACACTTCAGTTTTTAATAAATGCACCTAAAATACTTGGCACACGTTTTAAATCAGTTTTATATAAAATAGGCTTGCCGAAATGTTGCATGGAGTCCGCAATAGTATCGATTATTAGCATAAAGATCTTTGTGCCTTAAGAAAGCTATCCAATATAATTTTTTTTTTGCATAAGCGTAATGGCAAATATGGCCCATAACACGCGATATGTGATAGTAAGTAAACTTTTTTATTTACCTCGCATGCAACAATACACATGAATATATTTTCTTTTATGTCCACTGATTGAAAGTATTGGATAGAATTAAAAAAAAGAAGATTCCAGTCCATTTGTAACTCTTTTAATTGTTAGTTTTATACCCTTTCTTAATATTCATGCTCGCAGTTAATAGATTATTAAGATTATTCTTGCGAAAATGGCCCTGAAATTTCCTTATTTTCCTTTTGTAATGCAACGCGACGTTAACTGTTTGTTGCTTGGTTTATAATTAAAAATAGCAAATTTACTTTCAATTCGCAATTGAACGTAGTTATGCAAAAATAATTCACCGCAATAAAATGCTGCTCTTAAGATATTGACGTTTAAAGTTTGGATTAGAATACGATGTTTATGGCTTGATTTGAATAATTCGTAGTCTTGCTTTATAATGACAGCGACTTAGGAATATTTCGCCATATTTATTTTTTTGACTCGAGTGCGCATTAGATCCTCTTTGCGCATCCAATTCACCCTATGAACGCGTGACAACTGACAACTCGCGACTCTCGCGCCGAAATAATGAATAAAACATGTAGTTATGCACACACACAAGTGCGCTTGGTCAGTGCTACTCGTCACTTAACTTATGCTTCTTTATTTCGTAAACACCTTTACAACTGGAAATAATATGCCGGAGTGGTGGTGGCTTAAGTGAATGCATCATACTATTTCGTCCCGTGGGTCCCCATATCTTCCCGAGGGTGTCGTAAGTGGCGACAGAGAGAAAATTAAACAGGAGATGGGCAGCAGCATCTTCCTAATAACAACTCAATATTATAAAAAAAAAACTGCGGTTACCAACCCGCTTGCCAAGCCTGGCAACTGTCAAAATCTCCCCATGAGGTCAATCTATGATGATTTCGTCCCGCGTGTGTTATAAGAGGCGTCTATAGGCCATTTCCAGAAAGATTTTATGGGCTTCCGACAGAGACTATGTAATTTACGCCAGACGTAAAATAACCAGTGTGATAAAGTGATAAAGAGAGTAGCATCGAGGCATTCCATCTTAGTCCTCACGAAGATAAATGTAAATATCTATGGGTCACAGCAACCACTTACCATCAGGTGTACTGTGTGCTCGTTTGTCACCCTTATGCTATAAAAAAAATGTAGCAGCGTGTTAAAACTACTACGGTACTGCGATCGTTAATCAGACTGCCAAGCGCGAAGGTTAAGACAAATAATCCCTACATCGGTATGGGCCTATGACCAACAGTGTACTGTCACAGGCTGATGAAGATGATGAAACAGTAGTAGAGCCACGCGGCAGCTTTTGCTGTCGCACGGATGGGCCGACTCGACCCGGGGTGGTACCACGACCTCACAGAAAACCAGCGTAAAGTAGAGGTTTACCTCTGCGTTTCGCTTGGTGAGTGCAGGTGGCCGGAGGCCCTTTTTACTGGAAATGAGGCATTCCATCTTAGTCCTCACGGGTGACAACGCATCTACAGTTTGATTTGTAATAGAGGATAGATGTAGATGTCTATGGGCCGCAGCAACCACTTACCATCAGGTGGACTGTGTGCTCGTTTGTCACCCTTATCCTATAAAAAAAAACAACTGTTGGACTCTCAACTGCTGGATATTGACTTCTCCAACTAAAAGATTTACTTTAATCACCACGTATTAATGGTTGATTTTGGATTGCACCTTCCCAGGTCGTAGAACCTATTTTCTGCCTAGAAGTTGTAGGTAGGCTTACAGGCTGTGAGACATCCCATCATAGTACTCTAGGTGTCAACGCGTCTGTAGCTTTCGTTGTTTGTGTCCATGGACTAGAAAAGAGAAGTTCTCTCCCGAGGAGAGGCCGCCATGAGGCGGCCTGCCCTGTTGGGGCCGCGGATGTGTGCGAAAGCGTTCCCGTGGCCCTGCCAATATGCGACGAGGGTGGAACACCATGGGGTTTTAGGCGGTGCGAGTCCAACATAATCCGCCCTTGACCTCGCGAGGCGGGTATATTTTATTTTATTTTATTTTTATTTTATAAGATAGGGTGACAAACGAGCACACAGCCCACTTGATGGTAAGTGGTTGCTGTGACCCATATACATCTACATTTATTCTCAATAAAGAATCGAAATGCAGATGCGTCGTCACCCGTGAGGACTCAGATGGAAAGCCTCTTTTCCACTAAAATGGGTCTCCGGTTCTCTACACTCACCATACGAAACACAGCAGTGTCAAGCTGCCATTTTACGCTGGTATTCTGTGAGAGCGTGGTCCTAACCCGGTCGAGCGGAACCATTCGTGCTACAACTACACTACTAATATAGCTGCAGCGTGGCTCTACCACGCAATACGTACATACGTATGCGTAGGCATTTCCCCATGTAAAACAAAAAAAAAATGTCCATGGACTGCAGTAGCCACTTACCATCAGGTAGACTCTAAGTCCGTTGGCCAATTGAAATTTATAAAAAAAAAATGTGATTGTTATTTAATTTTGTCGATGGCCATTTGTTTTCGATCAAGACGTATGTACTGTGTACTTTATATTAGTCTTACCATAAAAATAAGTGATTGGCTGCAAATACAAACAAACAGCGAGATGAATTACGGTTATTGGGCATAAACTCGAAGTGCTTTGAACATTACGAGTACAACATTTCGATACTGAAATAAGAATATAAATATAATCGGATTTTTTATAGGTAAATTAAAAAGACAAATGAGCTAACAGTTCACCTAGTGGTAAGTTGCTGCAGTAGTTAACAGCTGTAAAGAAACAGGTGTTAACTACTGAAACTTTAAAGAAAGAAGATCACATGCGCTCTGAGGATTAAGATGAGATGACTCATAGTTTGTACTTTTCCTGGCTCACTTGAATTTCAAATCATCGGAACACTACTTAGCGTCTAAAAAGGCAACGTGGTGGTACCAACCCAGACGGACTTGTAGGCAAATAGAAGCCTCACCACCTATTAAATATATACTAGTAATAAGAAGATAGACAATGCACTACCGAGCGTCAATTCTACAGCACCATATACATACTGCATGGGTCGAATCAACCGTGGAAGGACCGCGCTCTCACAGACTACGTAAAATAGAGATGTTTTTTGTCTGATGGTAAGTGGTTGCTGCGGCCCATAGACATCTACATCTATCCTCGTTTGCGAATCAAAATGCAGATGCGTTGTCACCCGTGAGGACTAAGATGGAATGCCTCATTTTTAGTAAAGAGGGCCTCCGGCCACCTGCACTCACCAAGCGAAACGCAGAGGTAAACCTCTACTTCACGCTGGTATTCTGTGAGGTCGTGGTACCACCCCGGTTCGAGCCGGCCCATCCGTGCGACAGCAAAAGATGTCGCGTGGCTCTACCAATGTTTAAAAATATTAAAATATATATAAATAATACAAATATTTAAAGAAAAGTGTCAGCAACATGTTTTATGATTTTTATTGCATTTATTTTATGATGCTAATTAAGTTTAATAAATAAATCATTATATATTGAACTTTTGCATTAGCTTTAAAAGTCCATAAAAACAAATTGCATCGTCATCATCTCAACGCTTGTCGATATATTATTGAACACAGCGTTTACGTGTCATTTTGTACCGTAAAACCCAAACGACTATACTGTAGATAATTTATAACAGTGAGATTTCCTATCAAGTTCTAAAATAAAAGAAATAATGCATTTCTCAAAGGCCGGCAACAATCTAACTTAAGATCTTCTAGGTACGTTACAGCACTTCTTCCGGTGCCGTATATACTCTTTAAGTTGCTGATCTAGTGATAGCCGCTTACTTCATGGACCACAAAGGAAAAGGACAAAGGAGCAAGTGGTATAGTGATATAATAAACCATGTCTTCCTTCATTTTTTTTACAAAACAAATGACAAGCGAACTATACGCCCATGGTAATCTGCAATCACCTTTAAATAACGAAGGTTGCGGATGCGTTGTCACCTCTGAGGACTATGATGGAATACCTCAGAGTCTGTTATAATACTGGCTCTCTGTAGACTTCAAACCGGCCAAGCAGCAGGGCTGTTGCTTGGCTGCAGAAATAGGCAAAACTACCCTCTTTGTCACCTATCCAGATAGATCCCTTGGCGAAAAAGGAGTCCTGCCGCATAATTTATCACATATAGAATTAGAGATTAACCACTTGATGAGGTCTGACGATATTAATAATGAAAAACGTCGAGTTTAAAATGGCATAGCACTTAATGTTGGAAATTTTTTGAGTGCGAATTGAAGATGAACCGGAAGCCGCAAAAGAAGGCCCGGGCAAATATTTGAGTTCTCTGATGGAAAATAAATACTCGTCCTAGCACAGTCAAAAGAAATGTTTATTGGGGCTCTGCGGAAAGTTATTTCTTCCGAGTAATAAGTAAGTATTTAGTTTACGGTGGAGATAAGAGCAAGCCGAGGTTGGTATCCCATCTGGGGGTAATTAGTTAGTCGGAGTAGTCTCGCTTTAAAAATAAACTTAGTCTCGCTGTGATATTTAATTTAGAAGTTTTATGAGTGCTGTGTGCCGTATTTATGTTTGTTTTCATTTAAATATAAAAACAAATGTTAATCTTAGTTTGTTTTCGCATCCAACGCATGTCACAAATAATACTTGAGTTTTCTTTTGAAAAGAATCATTTTTTGTTTTTTGAAGTTATTTTTCTTTTGAGGCGTTTGGGAAAAATGATGAGACTGAATTTTTACTATGCGCGCGCACACCGACACCTAAAAACGACACCATGAAGTTGTTACGATGCACGCGCACACTGGCACTTAAAAGCGAAAACTCCAGTGGGTAATTGTCTCTCAAGTTTTTTGTTTTGTTACGCTAAAAAAGTGTAACTTCCTACGTGCGTACATAAGTACACACACATTTTTTTATTTGAAAAGATCGTTGATTCGAAGAATGCTAATGATGCGACACGTTTGGTGCTGCGATTACAAATATAACTACCAAGAGTGTTGTTGTGTACAGAAGAGATTGCAGTAAAAGCTCCCTACTTTTGAGGTATGGGGTATGTGTCCGGCAGTTATTTTTCATAATATTTACCCTGAACTTTCGAAGATCTCTTCACTTCCAAAACAGCGATTATTCCAGACCGCATAAAACTTAGGGACCAGAAGAAACGAGCGAATTATTTTTTAAAGGGCTGGCAACACCTGCAATTCCTCTGGTCTTACAGTTGTTCATGGTTGACGGTAGTCACTTACCGTCAGGTGAGCCGCATGCTCGTTTGCCCCCTCTTATATAAATAGAACCTTCCCCTGTTTTTTAGTGATTGCTTAACATAGGCCTTTTCCTTAATTTGCCGTGCAGGCTCTGATAAAGATGTTCCTGATAAGGATTTGTTGCCCTTTGTTATTCAGAGCTTCTTTCGTTTATTAGAAGGATACATTGCGTGAAGGTGAGGTTAGTATTTGAATATGTCGTTAATAAGCATTTGGATATGTCGTTAATACATACATACATATAATCACGCCTCTTTCCCGTAGGGGTAGGCAGAGACCACTTCTTTCCACATGCTACGATCCTTACATACTTGTTTCGCTTCGTCCACTTTCATTATTCTCTTCATACATGCTCTATAGTTTAGGGTGCTCTTGACTTGGCCTTTTTTCAAGACGTCCCTGATTTGGTCTTGAAAAGTCCGCCTGGGTCTACCCCTTCCAACACTTTCATTCACACTCGCCTTATACACTTTTTTCGTCAATCGTTCTTCATTCATTCTCTCGACATGGTGAAACCATCTCAGCATACCTTTCTCAATTTTTGTCACTACATCTTCTTTCAGACCACAACGTTTCCTTATCTCACTAATTCTTATCCTGTCACTTAGTTTAACTCCTATCATACTTCTTAACGCTCTCATCTCAACTGCATTTATTCTGCTTTCATGTTTCTTTCGCCATACCCAACTTTCACTTCCGTACATGAGTGTCGGAACCAACACCCCCTCATGCACAGCCAAACGAGCCTTGTTAGACACCTTCCGACTGCTCATAAAGGAATGCAAAGCTCCATTCACCATGTTTCCTGCATTCACTCTTCTTTCGATATCACTCTCACACTTTCCATCTCTTGTAAACTTTGAACCCAGATACACAAACTCCTTCACCTGTTCAAATCAATTAATAAATTAATTCCCTTTAAAATTTCTTATCCTATTATTAGATCTCGTGTTTTAAGTGTCAGAAAATATTAGGAGAATCTTAGCTGAGTGTTACCGTGATAACCAATCTGTTACACTTAAATACCTAAATTGGTCGCGGGAAGTAACTTCAAACATCTACACGGCGATCCCTAAACCGCTTTGTCATGCACAGCAATTATGGCGGCGCGGTTCTTGGGAATCAACGTATAATAACGAGGGTACGTCATTCTTAAATTACCTGGTTTCGTCACTGGGAACAAAGTCAAATAAGTCAGGTACGCCTAATTCCTCTTGTCAAGTATAGCAATAACTTAAACACTCTTCTAGGGTCTTGGAAAATGTATATATGAATAGTACTCAACTGTTTATCGGTGATGACTGCAAACGAGTTGGCAGCCCACCTGATAAGTACGGTAAGTGGTTACTGCAGTTAATGGTCATTAGAAACCTACTTCAATCAAAGAGGGCCCAGATTCGGTATCAAACCTGAAGACTGAGATGAAAGGCGTCACAGTATGTAATTATACTGGCTCCTTTACCCTTTGAGAGAAAGAAGAGATTGGAATTCCGAAAAGAAGTCCTTCCAAGTAGTAAGCTTGTTTCTGCTTCTCTTACCAATATTGGTTGAAGTGAATCTCCATAACAGAAATCGTTGCTTGAAATTAAAAACAACTAAAAATTAACTAACATTTACCAGGTACTTCTGTTCATAAGGTAGTGATGTAGATAATCGATTATTTTCATAGTGATGTCGATAATCGATTATTTTAATAATAGATTATTAATAATTTATTAATATCCTGTAAAACTGTATAGAAGATTAGACCAAAACACACATCACATTCACATCTTTTCATATGAACCAATTTACACTATTTTGGTTTAACCTTGAATATAGTTTCTAAGGATTTGGATCAATTATTATTAATCGATTATCAACATCCCCGCTTTATGACTATACCATTAATTTTATATCTCAAAGGTGGCAATATCTAAAATAATTGATACATATAAATAAAGTTGTAGTGTCTGCATGTAATATCGAAATAATCTGGGAAGGTTATTTGCATGCCATTAACCCATTCAATGCGGCTCGAAAAATCGCCTTTATTACGCAGGGGCGGGCGGTTCAAAGAGCTAACTCCGATAGGCGTCGGACGCATCTCATATTTAAACACTTTGACACCGATCGGCGTTTCCCGCACATGAAAATGATTCTTGCTTGTTTAGACAGAATTTTAAATATGTATTAAGTATAATAAGTAGTGTTTTTAATTAGTAGTTGAGAGGAAGAGAGGGGTTTTAAGTTACATACTATTTCTATTGCAGCGCAATTTGTTTCGCTTAATAATTAATAATGACTTTCTCTTGGTGATCTTGGAAGGTGAGGCTCGACCATCGTCACCGAGTTTATTGAGTGACGGTGTGAGACAATTTGGTTCGCTAAAAAGAAAGCCATGTGATGATCAACATTATCATCTTGATAATGTTGATGCGAAAAAAATCACATCTAGACAAAATAAAGAGACACAGGTATCGTCACAGGACATTCAGGATGCAAATTTATATAAACGCAACATTTTCGATTCTAATGAGTGTAAATGTGACGTATCACAATTACCCGATTTTGAATTTTGGAAACGGGGAACCAACTGACCACCGAAACAAAGCGTTTGCTCAACGGATCGCTTGCGAATTAGATCTTGTTCCAATGAAAAAAAGATCTGTAACATATGTTAATATAATAAATCTTGTGAGGAAAGTGCGTCACCAATAGGATGTGGACGACATAAGTTTACCCAACTAAGAAGACTCGGAATAATGTTTGTGGCATAGGTACGCTGTGAGCCTACATGTTATTTGATGATTGTTGATATTATTAAATAAGTAATATGAACACTTTCGTAGTTGTAGTTTTGTTTAAGTACCTATTCTCACAAGTATGCGAAACAATGATTACCAATATGAACGGTTTTAACAATCCAAGATGTTGGATTTTATTAATAAGTCGTTTTCGTTTCAATTTTCTGGCTGCTCTTTTTTTCCTTTTTACACTAGAGATGATGAAGAATATATAAAAAAAACTAGCGTATCATATCAACGCAGCAAAATGTTTAACTATCAACTATGAAATGAAGATTGCTCGTAGTATGAACCTATTACTGTTCTCTAATTCAATAAAATAAAATACCTAGCTAAAATAAATACAATATAAATATTTAATACAAATGTTTTCAATGTTGATAACCTCTGGAAGACGCTGTTCGGCGTTATCCGCGCCTGAGGATAGTTTTGTTATTTTTCTAAAATCATTATTTACAGAAACGGAAACTATAATGATGTTGTATGTATGTAAAATATGCACATATAAAAAGTATATCCCTTTAGAATAGAAATTGGCCAAGTTATGGCTAAAATATAATTTACGCCGATCGGTGTCATCCGCCTAAGAATGACAATTTTAATTACGCCGTTGTGCGTGCACCGCAACGAATGGGTTAAGACATGTATAATCATTTTTAGGGTTCCGCTGTCCATTTGTCCGTCCGTCCGTCCGTCCGTCTGTCAGCGGGCTGTATCTCATGAACCGTAATAGGTAGACAGTTGAAATTTTCACAGAATGTGTATTTTTATTGCCGCTATAACAACAAATAATAAAGATTAAAAGGGGCTCCCCTACTAGAAACGTGTATTACGATGATACGGTACCCTTTATGTGCGAGTCCGACTCGCACTTGGCCGGTTATAAAAATTTTTGTCTGTCTGTGTCCGGGCTAATCTTCGGAATGGGCTAATCGATTGTAATGAAACTTCGCAAACTAATAGAGAGCAATGCCAGTAAAGATATAGGCTATATTTAATCCGAAAATTATGAAGATTTTTTTTAGAAATCAAAAAATTCTGTTAAATTTAACTTGAATTTAAATAACGTAACATAAATAAAGAGTTTTGGCGGGAACTTGACCGGCGGCGGTTTGCTACTCCTGTATTATTGTTAAACAATAATACAGGAGTAGCAAACCGCCGCCGCCGCAATAATGGTTTGAAGTGGACTTTGATATGTAAAAGTGGTGCGATTTTGTGTTTTAAGTGTCTACGCATGTGAACTATTAGTGGAAACCGTGAAACAAGTGCTCTAATGGTGATGTGATCCTCAAGATAAGGTTGTCTGCTTAGGCGCCTTGAGATACCTCTGCTGGCTCAAGTTGCCGACAAAATCTCCCAAGGACTTCATAATGTGACGCATCAACATATTTTTTTTATAGGATAAGGGTGACAAACGAGCACACAGTCCATCTGATGGTAAGTGGCCGCTGCGGCCCATAGACATCTACATCTATCCTCGTTTGCGAATCAAAATGCAGATGCGTTGTCACCCGTGAGGACTAAGATCGAATGCCTCATTTCCAGTAAAAAGGGCCTCCGGCCACCTGCACTCACCAAGCGAAACGCAGAGGTAAACCTCTACTTCACGCTGGTATTCTGTGAGGTCATGGTACCACCCCGGTTCGAGCCGGCCCATCCGTGCGACAGCAAAAGCTGCCGCGTGGCTCTACCATTGTTAGAAATATTGTGAAGCTGTGTACTATGAAGGATAATTATACATTTGTACTTTGAAGGATAAATATACATTGAAAAATGGAAGACATGGCTGCCGCACAAACCGTGCAGGCCAAGAAATGGAAGAAAAAAAAATATCCTACCAAGCCGGGAGTGTGTCGCTATTTTAAAAATAAATGACGTAAAAACGATAACTGTATTCTTTTAACAGCTCCATAACTAACTACATAAATAATTTATTTAGTTAATTAGTAGTTGGAATTATACCGCGTACTGCGTAAAATAGTAGTGTCGAGTACTCTGACCTATGCTACGCGGCAACATTTTATAAAATGAAATAAAAAACAAAAGCGTCCATTTGATTTAGCTTTAGAGTGTTTCATCTGGATTCCGATGCCCGATGCAGCAGCTATGCGTCTGTTTCCGCTCGCTAAGATATAAATTGCATCAGTGGGTTCTCTGACCGCAAAACCTAGACATAGGCGGATCGAAAGCTCCGACGATTCTCAAAATAATAGTTTGGTATTTGACATTAGACATTTGAAATACTTTTAGAAAGTTGTCAAAATAACCTTAATTTATGGAAATTATATAAGAGACTAGCAGATATCCGCTCGCTTCGCTGGGCGCACGGTAATATTTTATTGCGGAACCTATAAAAAAAAATTGATGGAACTATCGTAAATTTCGTTTTTAGTGAGCATCTACAGTGCGACATGAGTAACTATACTAAATTTCAAATCAATCGGATGTATAGTTTTAGAGATCTCGTGAAGAGTCAGTCAGTCAGTGGTATTTCGCCTTTAAATGTATATTATAATTATAGATATAATTTCGTGAAATAATTACCTGTTATTTTTGTAAAATACAAAATTATCATATAAGTTATGTATATTTTAATGCTAAAAATTCTACTTAACCCTCGGCGTACAAGGTGAAAAATACTCCTCACCTATACCATGTAGGGTTAAAATAACCCCACAATACTTTACCTCTAGTTTGTGTGTTAATGAAGTGTAATAAGTTTATGTGCATTTTTTAATTATTTTGTGATAATAAGTGAATAAATAATACACAGAAATGTATAAAAATAAAAATTTTTAAGAAAAAATTACAATCAAAGAACTTCTCCATAAAATTAACGAATTTCCAACTAGTTATTATAAAAAAAATCAACAGAAACAGACACAGAAACTTTTTTATTCAATATAGATTATAAATAATGCTTATTGAAAGTCACTCCTTTGTATAATTACCACTGGTTCGAAAAAAAAAACCTCTGTCCTGGGAAGAACCAGCAAGAAACCCAGCGGGACTTTTTTTAAAAAAAATAACAGCTTACAATCATGTATGTTACACAAATTAACAACACAACAAATTAGAAATAGCTTGGTAGCGATCACCTCATTTCCAGGGGTTATTATCAACTATAAATTCTTTAATACTATAATAACCCTTTTTATACAAACTTAGTTTAATAAAGTTTTTGAACTTTGAGCAGGTCAAATTTTGTATATTTTCTGGAATTTTGTTGTAAAAGCGTATACATCGCCCCAAGAATGAATTACTGACTCGATGGAGTCGAGTAACCGGTACTACTAGCTTGTGTCTGTTCCTAGTATTTACAGAATGAATATCACTTATTTTTGTAAAACTACTTTTATTTTTGTGTACGTACATTACATTTTCATAAATGTATTGAGAGGCCAAAGTTAATATATTAATTTCCTTAAATTTTTGTCGCAGCGACTCTTTAGGCTTTAAATCATAAATTGCTCTTATGGCCCTCTTCTGTAAAACAAATATAATTTCAGTGTCAGCTGCGTGTCCCCATAGCAAAATACCATACGACATTATGCTATGGAAATAGCTAAAGTAAACTAGTCTAGCTGTTTCAACACTAGTTAGACTTCTAATCTTTTTTACGGCATATGCTGCAGAACTAAGTCTGCTTGCTAGTTTTGATATATGGGGGCTCCATTGAAGCTTCGCGTCTAGTGTGATTCCAAGAAAAATGGTGGTATCTACAAGACTCAGTTTCTCCCCATTTAAAATTACATTAGTATTTAATTGTTTGACATTTGGAGTCATAAATTTCATACATTTCGTTTTAGTGCCATTTAAATGCAAATTATTAACATTGAACCAATTTACTAATTTAGATATAGCATTATTTACTTCGTCATATTTTAGCAATTGTCGACTTAATTTGAAAATTAAAGAAGTGTCATCTGCAAATAATACTATATCATGGTTATCTCCTACTATGTAAGGTAAGTCATTAATGTATACAAGAAACAGAAAGGGGCCTAGAATTGAGCCTTGAGGCACGCCCATCTGTACCATCGACCCGGAAGAACTCATACTGTTGATGATAAAATAACTTTTTGCGTTCTCTTACTTAAATATGAAATAATTAATTTAAGAGCATCACTTCTTACACCGTAGTGTTTAAGTTTCCTGATTAATGTTTCATGGTGAACACAATCGAAGGCTTTGGATAGGTCACAAAATATACCCAAAGCATCCTGTGAATTCTCCCATGCATTAAATATATATTTAATCAGCTCAACACCGGCATCAGTTGTCGAGCGACCCCTTGTGAAACCAAATTGATTTTTATGAAGTAAATTATTTATATTAAAGAAATTTAACATTTGATGAAGAATAATTTTTTCAAAAATCTTACTAAGTGTTGGTAGTACAGAAATAGGTCTAAAATTAGCGGGGTCTAATGTACTACCAGATTTAAATAAAGGTATTACTTTACTATACTTCATTAAATCAGGAAACACACCAGATTCGATACTAGTATTAAAAATAGTAGCTAAATGAGGCGCGATTGTATCTATTATAGACGCAATAACTTTAACGGAAATCCCCCACAGATCCGCAGTTTTCTTAACATCAATAGTTTTAAAATATTTTACAATATCTTTTGATGATACTTTATGAAATGTAAAATTCTTTGTACACGCATTTACATTTTGTTTAAGTAATGATTCGGCGACCGCAGGAGAAGAATTCAGTGACTTAGTGGTTAATATCGGAATATCAGTAAAATATTTCTCAAAAACCATTGCAACGTCCTGATCTGATTCGGTTAATTTGTTATTAACACTTAACTGGTAGTTTGAATTGCGAGAGTTAATCTTACCAGTTTCGCTATTAATTATACTCCATGTCATTTTAATTTTATTAGAAGCCGTCTTAATTTTGTTGCTCAAATGCAAAGACTTGGCTGTGGAGCACACTCTTTTAAATATTTTTGAATATTTTTTTACATATTCCCTAAATTCGACGCTATGATTATATGACCTTTCATGGTAAAGATCATATAACCTATGTTTGCTCTTATGGACTCCTACTGTCGCCCATTCATTAAATGACTTCCGACTGTTCAAGGAGAATGTTTTAGAAGTAAAAGTATTATTAAATTCGTTGCAAATAAGCTTAAATAATGTTCCATACAAAAAATTTGGATCATTTTGGTATGTAAGTGATGGAAGTTTTTTCACTATGTTACTTCTAAATTTCTCCAAGCGACGTGCATTTACTGGAACAAACACAACTTTCTTATCTACTTGCTTTTTGTGAACATATGGTAACGAAACTACTTGTCCACAGTGATCAGAACTTAATTTTTGAATTATACATTTATGCAACGGCTTCACATTTGTAAAAATGTTATCTATACATGTTGCACTAGATTGAGCAATACGCGTTGGCTCTAAAAATAAATTAAAAAAACCATATGATTTAAACAATGATCTAAATTTAATATTGATTGAGGAAGCTTCTAGGAGATTGATGTTAAAGTCTCCACATATTACAACAAAAATATTTTTGAAACAAAAACGTAATTATTTTGCTTATTAGTTAAATGAAGTGTACTGTCTTAATATATATAACTAATTATTACAATCATAGTTGGTTATTTGAGACAAATCATTCGTTACCTAAATCAGTACAATTTTGGCTTATTAAATTTGCATGCTCTTTGCATACAGCAGCTTCATATTTAAAGCAGCCATTCCGGGTATTCCTGTCTTAGTTTCTAAGACAGAACGAACATCTCTGAGGCCTTCTTGGCTGCTTTGGTGATGGTCCTGGAACTTCTTCATTAAGATTTTCATGTACCCGTTTTCTTATATCGCGTGGAACATGTGGGTTATCTTTTCTTTTCCTAAGATTTTCCTCAAGCAAAGAGATTCCCAATTGCTTGATAAATTAACGTCTTTATACGTATATGTATATGACGTATTTATTTATTCCTTTTAATGTTGTTATTCAGTATATGCAAAACAAAGCCATTTATGCCAGCATGGTTTAAAATTGAAAAAAATATGGTAAGAGGCCAACGTTTAGAATTGCGGCATACATCGTATGTCCTTGCAAGTTTATCGACAAAAAAAAATGGTTGTGATGTCGACGTTGTGTCTTTTACTGTAGCTTCAACGTTCAATTCGATATCTTCCACGTTTGTATTACTATCAACTTCAGAAGCTTTGCTGAAATGACCAAGTTCGTCTTCGCTACTAGCGAGAAAGATGTCACTGTCCGACGATGACTCATATTCCTCCAGTAATAATGCCGCAATTCGATCATCATTCATGTTTGTAAGTTTATTGAATATCTGCACCTGTAATAAATACAATATGGTGTAAATAAAATACCAATTGTATGTGTAAGTAACATAAAACCGAAAAAAACCATACTTACTTTTTAGCGACGTCCTGTACAACGTGGGGTTAAAAATGCCCGGGAACTACTTTATGTACGTGCATACACGACCGCGGTGCGCGGGGAACTGAGACAGGCCTGCCTGCCTGTTAATTGACAAGGCAGGTCTTAAACTTCAGTCACTGAGAAAATAGAGCCAATTGGTTGTGTTTTAATATGAAACCATTGCATTTTAAAAGTGTTGGGGTTAAAATAACCCCACGTGGTACGCCAAAGGTTAAAGAAGTGAATTCTAAGACATCTCAATCAACTAAAGTGTACTAAGGTATATTGAAAGCTCAAATGTCATTTTAATAATTACATTAAAAACTTGTATCTCTCCTTTTGCCCATTCTTGGGGTGTAATTTTTTCTCCAAATTTATAAGGGGCCACCCCTGTAATATAACCCATTTAATTAAAAAAAATCATTAAAATCGATCGGAAGATATTGATTATCATATATACAAAAAAGGAACATACACTTGAATTGAGATCCGCGTTTTTTTAAGGTGGCTAAAAATCTAATAAATCTGAAATTTTAAATTAAATTTGAAAAATCCGTCCTAGTTTTAAGACACTACTGAAAAAAAAATCGGTTGTCTGTAATGTCGGTTTACTGACGATAGTTAAACGTGACAACGTCATAAGAAATATTTAATATCGAAAGAATTATTTTTATATTACCTTTATCGCCGCAATTATCGTTGCTATAAACAATTGACACCACATTCGCTCGCACAGTCGCTCGTTCCGCGCTCTCGCTTGCACTTTAAATGGAACGCCTAGGTAACGCCGCATGAGTCATGTTTTTTCGTGCCGGCAGCTAGCTTCATCGATTTATAAGACGTTGTCACGTCAAAAATTCAAATGATATAATGTAGTTATTTATTGTTCGTGGTGTCAACTATCCAATAGTATAGCGGTGTCATATCCGTATATAGAATTTCATATGTGCTCAAAGAAAATTCACGGTTCACGCCCAGAGAAACAAAATATTCACATTCTTTAAGAATATTGATGGTTTCCATTATTCCTATTATTATTATTTCACTTTCCCTTATTACCAAGCAATGCCTTTAAATATATTTTATCGTCTCTTCGCTAAAGAGGTTTCCAAAGTTCAAATCTCCTACGTGTATTAAGTTCCTTGCTAGACTTAATAATACATTACATGAATATATAAAGATAATTTTTGTTAATTGACGAATGTCAAAACTAAACATATGGTAAGACTTAAATAAACAATGTTAAAGCTAAACTTTAAATCAAACCTACAAATAAAGACAGGTAAGGTAGTAATTTTTTTTCTCTACTAGGTATACTTTTTGTTACGAAGGAAACTGTGTTTTATGGGAAAACTTGCCTAGCTTACTATGTTAAAAGTTTTACAATAATAAGTATGTGTCTAAAAGAAATATGGGACGGAGTAAAGTTTTTGCGCCCTGGAGACAGTTTAGCACTAAATATTACTTCTTTACGATCGCCAAAAAGTCTTCTTGCAGCTCTTTTTATTAAGTAAGTAGCTTACCATTGCCGGGCCGTTTTCCATTTGTATTCGTAGCAGGTCCTAAATATTCTGGAAAATAGGTATTAAAGATTTTTAAAAACGACAAAGTGTCTTTTATATTTTAAAAAGATGCACTATTGTAGTAAACATATGCTTTGAAATTGATATCAGGTCGCAGTGTGGGCACGGTGTTAGTACGTAAAAGTTAATAATAACTTGGTATTTCAGTATCCATATAATATCTACTATTAAAAGATACATGATATAGATAACTTTCTGTACTTGTTCCGAAAGATATACTTACGGGTGAATGGGGAGGTCCATTGGTTAGGCAGTCGGCAGCCCAGGCATCCACTAACGTTGAAACTCTTCTTTTTTTTTGTAATCGTCTGGAACTTTTGTTTTTACGTGGTAGAGCCATGCTGCAGCTATATTAGTAGTATAGTTGTAGCATGAATGGGTCGGCTCGACCGGGGAAGGACCACGCTCTCACAGAATACCAGCGTAAAATAGCAGCTTAACGCTGCTGTGTTTCGTATGGTGAGTGTAGAAAACCGGAGACCCTAATTACTGGAAACGAGGCATTTCATCTTAGTCCTTACGGGTGACGACGCATCTGCATTTTGATTTGTAATCGAGGATAGATGTATATGTCTATGGGCCGCAGCAACCACTGACCATCAGGTGGTCTGTGTGATCGTTCGATCGAAAAAAAATCGCTATAATATTCGATTATATGCAGACTAGGTCTACTGAGCAATATCAATATTTGAACTACGCATTAAGCGATTTTGAAAACGTTGATTAATTTGCGGCATTGTTGATAGTGGTATGTATTTTACGAATAATCTAGAACTAAAACAATAATTTAAGATAAAGGCCGTTTTTTTCTTGCCCAAAGGCTAAGTATAGCCATTCAGTGAGGAAACGCAGCCAGTGTTCTTAGCAGGATACCACGGGGAGTAGGACTCTATAATAATTTAAGTTATTCGTTTTATTTTATTATTGTATTTTAATATTGTATATTTTAATGTTATGTAATATAAGATTAATATATAAGGTGGATATTATAATAGATTTTATTTTCCAAATGTGATTAGTTCTAAAATCTTCAACAGCCTGTGAACGGATCTACCGCTGAATATTTGATACACTAATATCAAATTAGGGAGATTTGGCCGAAATTTCTGTTTTTCCTATAATGATATTGTGAAATGGGGATGTGTATGAGATTAGATAATGGATTCTCAGACGTCGCGTCTACACAACACCTTAGTTCCTTGAGCGGGTTAAAATATATACAAGTACGCCCGAAATATATACAAGTACGAGTATGTATTGTCCGTCCGTTGATATACTTTATATGTGTATTGACTAATGTGTACCAGTGTTATTATGTTAAAATTTAAATGAACAAGGTAAATTTTCGCCAATCATACGCTTATTAAGCCCCCACAAAAGCATATACGAGGCAGATGAAAACTAATTCCGTGGACAAATTATAGTTCGCTTTGTTGATAAATAAACGGGATTAACTTTAGTTATTACAAACAAATTATTGCTAATTACGCGCTCAGAATTTGTGTTTGAGGTATGAGTTGCGTGGGTGGCTAACTATATTTCGAATTTTAAATTGTTCACTGTGAGACGTAAATCTTCCAGTACAAATCCTTTATTTGATGCTGAAGAATTTTATTAAGTTTTTAACGTTATCAAATAAAAGGTTACAAAAATTATTTTGGGGTCATACCGAGGGCTGTCAATTTTACAAGTAATTTCGGGGCTATACCTGTAAAAAATAATAGACGGTGAAAAAATATAGAGACAATATTATATGTATTATGTTTCAAAATGAATACCTTTTTTTTTAATTATTTTTTGCTGGTTTAAGCCTTTATCATCAGCCTCACACTTTATATAAATATAGTACTTTCGGCTTCAATATAATTTTCTTATAATTTTAGTTTTCGGACCGTAAAATAGTGGGATTGGCAAACTTAGACATAACACTAACGTCGTGTGCTGCTGGCGTAAGGAAATATTTTATCTCATGCCTTAAATGTTTTAGACATTTTCGAGGAATACCAAAATATTTCTGTAGCCTCTTTTGTTTGGAAGAAACCATTGTAGGGTAAAACACCCAGTAGTCAGCCTTTTAGTGAGTACTAAAATTTGATTCAACTGTATTTTAAATATAAAATATTATGAATAAAAACAATCATTATCACCAGTAAGGTTGTTTATTAAATTTACTAAAGAAATTAACAAAACATTATATTTATAATAGAATTATATAAAAAATGAACATCAAACAAATTATGGCACTTTTCACCAGTAGTCAGCCTCATTTCTCCACAAGTCAGCCATGTCTTACCCTATAGTCAGCCTCTCACTTATTCTTGCATATTTGGCATAGAAATTCTTTATTATGTATATTTTCAAATATCATCATCATCATCATCGTCATCATTACAGCCCTTCACAAGTCCACTGCTGAACATAGGCCTTCCACAAGGAATGCCACAAAGCACGGTTCCGAGCCACCTGTATCCATTGACTTCCTGCATGTCTTACCAAGTCGTCACTCCATCTAGTGGGGGGACGCCCTACACTTCGCCTGCCGGCACGAGGCTACCACTCGAGAACCTTTTTTCCCCATCGGTTGTCGGCTCTTCGATCTATATGGCCGGCCCATTGCCACTTCAGCTTACTAATCCTTTGGGCTAAGTCGATTACTCTGGTTCTACTGCGGATTTCCTCGTTTTTAAGTCTATCACGCAGAAAAACGCCGAGCATAGTCCTCTCCATAGCTCGCTGAGTAAATTTGAGCTTCCTCATAAGGCCACCAGTGAAGGACCACGACTCAGATCCATAGGTGATCACTGACAACACGCACTAGTTGTACAATCTAGTTTTGATGTTTTGAGGTATGTCTGACGAGAAGATGTGTCGTAATCTCTCGGACGTTGCTCAGCAGAGTTAAATCCGTCGATTGACCTCTCGGTCGAAGTTGGACTGCGATTTGTCGACGATATAGTTCTTATGGCAGAATCGCTGGAGGACCTAAGCACTATGCTCAATGACCTCAATAGTGTCTCCCAACGGATAGGTCTTAAGGTGAACATGGACAAAACAAAGATCATGTATAATGTCTATGTCACACCTATGCCGGTAGTTGTTGGGAACACTAAGCTCGAAGTTGTTGACGAGTATGTTTACCTGGGACAATTAGTCCGACTAGGTAAGTTCAATTTTCATATATGTCCCCAGTGAATTCAGTACATTTCAAATGTACCATGCAAGGTAATTGTCACATCCGATATTCTTTAAGTCAATAATTTCTGTGTCGCTAGTCAATTTGTCTTCACAGTTTTTGCATCTTACTTTGTTTATTGTAAATATAGTATTTTTCTTCCTCCTTTTGCTATTTTTGGAATTCAACAGCTTTTCCGCTTTCCTTTTTTGTAATTCTTCTTACTTTTTTGACTTAGTTCTTCTTTCTTTGTTTTAGCTTCAAATCTCTTAAATTTTTTAATCAATATATCGCTTTTTTCTGTTCCTTCATTTCTTCTTTTTCTTTCTGAAATTGTTGCCACTCTTTGGAAGAAATAGCTCCTATTATTTTCATCCCATTACTAATCGCCGCCATAGCTTGTGTTAATTGCTCTTCTTTGGACGGATTTTTGACATGATAAAACTCTAGAACAAATGATTTTCGTGCTAAAATAACCGTGTATAGAACCTTATTGAAAAGGGTTAAGGTAATATTTTGTGCAACAGGACTAACGGCTGACTACTGGGTTTGTAAACCCATTAGAATAGAATAGAATAGAATAGAATAATTTTTTATTCAATATTGATTATTACATAATTCTTATTGAAAGTCATTTTTTATTTACCACTGGTTCGGAAAATACCTCTGTCCTGGGAAGAACCAGCAAGAAACCCAGCGGGACTTTTTTTTTCAAACATTTCACTTAACAATAATTTTATTTATACAATTTTTAAATTATTTTTAATAGAACCAGCATGGCGGCGATTACCTTATTCCCAGGGGTTATTTTCATTCATGTATTCCTTGATATTATAATAACCCTTTTTGTACAGTTTTTCTTTAATAAAACTTTTAAACTTGTTTATTGATAAACTTTGAATATGTTCTGGGATTTCGTTGTAAAAGCGTATACATTGCCCCATAAATGAATTACTGATTCTGTGGAGTCTATTAATTGGAACGGCTCTCTTTTGCAAAAACAAATATAGCTTCAATATCAGTCGCATTACCCCATAGCAAAATTCCATAAGACATTACGCTATGAAAGTAACTAACATACACTAATCTAGCTGTCTCAACATCTGTGAGACTTCTAATCTTTCTTATAGCATATGCTGCAGAACTAAGTCTGCTTGCTAATTTAGATATATGGGGGCCCTATTGAAGTTTCGCGTCAATAGTAATACCGAGAAAAACAGTGGTATCCACAAGACTCAACTCCTCCCCATTTAATAGCACATTGGTATTCGAATGTTTTACATTAGGTATTGTAAATTTAATACACTTTGTCTTATTGCCGTTTAAGAGCATGTTGTTGGCGTTAAACCAATGTACTAATTTCGATAGAGCATTATTTACATCGTCATAGTTAATTAACTGCCGTTTGAGTTTGAAAATTAAAGAAGTAAAATTTGTCGGCCCTTGACATGTCATTACATTTGTACGCGGCTGACTACTGGTAAAATACACTTTTCGCCTTATAAGAGTTAAAACCAAAGTAATGAGCAAAATTGGTACTATTCGTTCTGTTCATTTCAACTACAGATAAGAAATTCACAAAAAAATACACACATTAATTTACCGAAAACTCGAGCACGTTTCTTTAAGAAAAAAATTGCAACAGCGACGCATCTAGTCATGTCTTTGGCAGCAGTGCAAATTAACGAGTGTAGCTCGTCAACCTGACATGATATTGGTTTGTGCACACCTATTAGTCAATAAGGAGACACAGATTCAATTAAACGTTATTTTAAAGGTGTAAACAAATTTCAACACTATTTATATGGAAATAATGTCTGTAAAGGCTGAGTACTGGTGCGGGGCTGACTACCGGTTGTTTTACCCTATATTGAATATCATAATTATATTAAACAAAAATTAATTGAATGAAACTAGTTTTATGGATTCGCAAAGCTTAAGATACTGTAAATTTAATTTTGCGTAGATTGAACCAAATATCAATAATTAAAAGCTGAAGGTAACTCGGATTAACTAACATCTAGATGTTAAACACCTCACTTGTCCCGTGATTATAGGTGCAGTATAACGCTAAAAAATTATTAAACTTGTTAAATATAAATACAAAAATAAGTAAATTAAACGCGATGAAATCCAAAAAAAAAAATTAATTTATCCAGACCTTGGTGACAGGACAATGGCAGCTTCCAAAGGTCGCGCCTACTGAAACTGTCTGATATAGCTTGAATATTTTATGTCACTAGTTAAAACTTCAGCGGTAGATAACCACAATCTGCTCCTGTTTTGTTGAACAAGATATTTAAAATTTATGTTTATTTCAAAATTTCTAAAAATCTTATTATAAATTGGCCAAATTTTTTTTGTTTTTAATTTATCGACTGGCGGCGTATGGGAATCCTTTCCTTTTTCATACCCATTTTTATTATTTGTTATCAAACGTTTTGTGAACAAGTGTTTTTTTTTCTCTGTATAATTTTGTTAATGATTCAATAAGGATTCTTGTTAACATTGATCTACCGAAAGATTTTTAATTAAAATATAGTAACATCGAAAAAATACAATAGATGATGACGTATGTTTAAGGAAATATTTCCATGAACCGGGTGAGGATTAAAAGGGATTGCTGCTAACAATAAATCATAATAAAACGGTCCCCAGTGACATCTGCTTTACAGCTGCTTGCTAAAGGCCACAGACAATCCATTCAGTGGAGTTTACTGAGACTTTCGCGGTCGTTTCGTAACATCTGTGGAACGGGCCGTACTCGCGCAATGAAATAAAATTATTTAGCAGAGGTTTGTAACACCTTTTGTTCCTTTACTATTAACACAATTGTGTTAGTGTCTAATTTGCCCATCAGGGGTTATATTTTATGACCAATTTTAATGATTTTCATCTCTGACACTATTGATAATATTTACAACAAAAAATTACAATTAGACTCCGGTATCTTAGTTGCGACTTGCGACACCAATTAATTCGTCACCCAATATTATATCCCGTGGTTATGACATAAGAGGCTACAGGAAATAACTGAAAGATCCGTTATCCTCCAAAAATTGCGATTAGTATAACCACGGGATTCGTTTAGACCAGATATTAAATTTAAAATACTCGGGCTGGCGACAAAAAACAGTGTCTGAGTCTTAAGACTATGTAAGATACTGACATGCCCAATCCGCGTGCCTAACGTGGCGATTATGGCAAATTCTACTTACTATGAGCGAGAAAATGAGATAAAAAGATAGATGAAATTATTATTTTTGTAAGCTTTTAGCACATAAATGAATTAGCTTCTAATATGTGCTTATCCATCTACCTAGTGTGGTGATTTCGGTACTATAATAGGAAATTACATGGAAAGCTGCACGCTCATCACTTTAGAGACAACCTCGACTAAAAACTCAAATTTTTCAATGTCATTAATTTGTTTAACATGATGTGTAATATGATTTAGATTCTACATAATTTTAACATTGTGAACTTAAGTCGAAATCGTCTTCGAATACAGGCTTAATTTCTACATGTAAAGCCTCAGTGGATAACGATCGAAGGTCTAAAAGAAGACAAACGCGGGGCGGATTTAAACCCAATTATCATAATTGCTATGTTTAGATTTAATTACTTGCTACTATTTCATACCTTAGAATGATACACTTAAAATAAATTATATCTTATACTGATATTATAACACAATTGGTTCTTACGTAGTTATTTACGCATTGCTAATGCCATCGTAATTTCAAATAATATTCATCAGAAGAAAAATATGAATATGCTGTAACTTCGTACCTGGTAATTTTTTCATTATAACAGTTTTAAATTTACGCTATCATGAAGTTAACTATCGTCTCGAATTAGGTCAGTATTAAAACCTCACGGTAATAACTGCTTTATTCTTTTTAATATCGCTATTACGTTATAGCAGAGTAAACAAAGCTTAATTTTGTTTTAAAAATTAAATTAATGCGACTTGCTAATGCAAACATTTCTTTAGAAGCAGTTCTTTAAATGCAAGCTTTTTCGTAAAAAAGAAGTCCTTGCATCTTAAGAATACTTTACTTACTCTCACATTTATTTCTTTTATAGCATTGAGTTATATGTACTACGTACTAGAGAAGCCATTCCGAACATTGACTATGTTCAACTGAACTGTACTGCAATCCGTACAAACTAAATATTGCGTAAATTTGTGAATTCCATAAAATAATTATTATTACATTTTATTTAGAAATATTTTTGTTTAGATTAAGATATTTTATATTAAATTCATATATTTATTTTATATTAATATGTTATTTTATATCATATTAAAGTCTTCGCGCATGCGGGACTACTACTCCCGCGCATGCGCGAAGACATAGAGTAGGACACAATTTTTGTTTGGAATGGCTTCTCTAGTACGTAGTATAATATAACTCAATGTTTTATAGTCATTTACTACTACGGAAGTTCTTTAAAAACATACTCTTCGTACGTGTTAGCTGATTTGAATGCGAAATATAGACTATGGAATGTAAAATTTATGAGTCATTCTGCTGGAAGATGTCACCACTCGTTAGAGATGTACACAGGATATAATATTTACATTTGTAATAGTATTCTTGTATGGCGTATATAATGAACGTCACGTTTCTATGTCGATTGATTAATTAATTACACTCGTGTTACTTTTGGAATAAAAATATTATAATGTCCAATACTCCCTTGTATGAGAAAAAGAGATTCACCGAATTTCCGTTGTAACATAATGATTATATATATTTAGATAGAGAAAAAAATCAACCTTAAATTAGTGTTATCAGGTAGTGAACGTGTTCTTGGACAAAGACTTTCATCATATTATATATGTTGACAGCGTCCAGAATGAAACTAATTTGGGTTTAAGTTCTTCTCTTTTTTTTCACTTGGCCTTTGTGTAGATAACAAAATAATGATAGTGAAATTTCGAAGAGTCGTGGTAGCTTAGAAGCCGGAAACTTGGCTTAAATTTAGTAGAACGCGGTGTAATCAGATTTTTTTACCATGCGTTCAGCGGAGAAGGAAAACTATATATTGAGATTCGGCCGGTCTGAAATCTCGGCCTGAAATGTCCGCCACGCTAACAACTTTCTTTTATAGAATAAGGGTGGCCAACGACCACACAGTCCACCTAATGGTAAGTGGATGCTGTGGCCCATACACATCTACATTTATCCTCAATCAAAAATAAAATGGGTCTCCGGTTCTATACACTCACCATACGAAACACAGCAGCATTAAGCTGATATTTTACGCTGGTATTCTGTGAGAGTGAGGTCCTTCCCCGGTCGAGCCGACCTATTCGTGCTACAACCGTAACATAACCAGCGTGGCTCTACCACGTATAAACATTACTTTCATTATTGTTTTTCACAAATTATGTTTTCCTAGACGTAAAAGCGTAGGATAAAGTAGTTATGTCAGTAAAGGTGTTACGTACATAAACGGCAATGAATGTGCTAACTAGTGCATCGTTTATGTCCAGTCTTACAAGGCTGGTCACAGCGAACAGTCAACACAGCGCACTATGTAGGTAGGGCTGTCCAATTGTTGTGTCAATGCAAATTGGCTTAATCTATTTATGTGGACTTTGGCGGTCAGACATTGTATAGTATACGCATGCAGCAGTTTAATTTTGAATGTCTATCTGTGTGTTCTGTTACAGTCTATTAAAATCCATTGCTGAACATAGACTTCCACCATAGATTGCTTCGTAGGGGTGATATTTGCCATAGGTGCCACGCTTGGCAAGCGAGTTGGCAACCGCAGTTTATTATTTTTAGTTGTTATTATTAAGACGCTGCTGCCCATCTCCCGATTTGTTTCCCTTTGTCGCCTCTTACGACACGGAATGATATGGGGTAGTGGATATTCTTACACCGCCACTACACGGTAAACGGTATTTATTTGTGTGTGTGTGTGTGTGTGTGTGTGTGTGTGTGTGTGTGTGTGTGTGTGTGTGTGTGTGTGTGTGTGTGTGTGTGTGTGTGTGCGTGCGTGTGTGTGCGTGCGCGTGTGCGCGCGTGTGTGTGTGTGTGTGCGCGTGTGCGTGTGTGTGTGTGTATGTGCGTGTGTATTTGGCACGATATAAATGGCCACTGATATAAATGTCGAGTCGGCGTCAGCTAATCTGGACCAAACTATTACTTATATTGATTGTGTAACTTGTCCACGACTTGACCGATTAAAGTCATATTCACACAATTTATTTGTTTTGTCGAGGCTTTGGTTTATAGCTCTTATAGGCCATGCGAAAATGACTCATATTCACAATGTTTATAGATTTAAAGCCAAAAACATAATACAAAATCGGGACCCGATAGATGACGCTGTGTCCATAGTAATTTTTTTGACAATCCACCATCATCATTATAATCATTGTCAATCAATCAAAAAAAACATTATATATATATATATATATATATATATATATATATATATATATATATAACAATATTGGTTGAAATAGGGATACTGCAAATTGTTACGATATACTCGTATAATTTGTTCTTACGTTGTCAGGTTTTTATATTGCTTTACTTTAAATTATACTTACATAAAATCTACCTTACATTGTCGAATGAAGAACTTCTTCCATTTTAGAAGTTGTAGGAGTGATGTTGGTTTTGGTACACTAAAGGCACACCTATTAATATAATAGTTTTTAATAAAGTATTTGCTACCAGCATCAGACCCCCGCACTCTTAACTAGTCGCATCCGTCTTGAACGCGTAGAGTAGTTTGCAAGGACTCTTTATTTCTAAATGTGCCTTATATGTACCCGGTGAATTGAAGGGAATGACCCTAACTACAGAATCAGCGCGTACTACGCAGATATCTGTGTAGTACGCACTCCGGATGTATATATCATACTTGTAATTTATTTTATTCCAGTAATATTATATACTTCTTCACTTGGCCGTCCTTAAAGTTCTCAGCTAGATATTGGCCCCCACCGTTGAACAAAGGATTTAATCGGTACGTTTGGCAGGCGGATTGGTTGTAGTATTGCACTTGTCACTGGTTTGGATAATTTACATCTTACTGTAGCGGAATGGTAGTGATATCGCCACCTGTCGGAAGTCACCAGATCTTTCTGGCACTTCCCATAATTCTCTTACGGTACCTACGAGACCAAATGGTATGATGACTTCTCTGGCTCCGCCACCACACTCCATCTCATTGTGACACCCAAAAATTACTTTAAAAACTTTATGTTATTGGTATACTACGATGTAGTAACTACTTTTTAGGAAAATCAGAAACTTCAAAATTTTAAATGAATGTGATGTTACTCTATGATCCTTGATGGTCGAAATAAATAAATAAATTAAAAATATAGTGTTTCATAGACGAATAGGTATTTGATTACAAGGAGCTGTTACGTCATTAACTGTTATACTCTTAGAGTAATTACCATAGATTTAGTAACTAAGGTAATTACATGCATAGTTATACCCAGTTATACCCATACAATTTTAAAGTTTCCTTTTGACAGTTCGTAAAAATTCAATTGAGTTGAGAGTTTACTATATACCCTATTGAAAAATAAATCGTTTTCTGTTATGTTCCTATGGTGTTATAGCTACGACAATAAGTGCATTTCCTCCTTTCTTTCATTCTAAATTATATTTTTGATTTTTAAAAATAAAATTAAAAGAAAATGTGAAGCCGGCCTAATTAGTTGCTTTTCCACGAAACACAAATACTTTTTCATTTAAAATAATTATTTACTTATGTAATTAGAGACTGTGAGGCATTTCATTTTAGACCACAGGGATGACAGTGCATCTTCTAGCCATCTTTGTATGATGTTGGCTGCAGGTACCCATGGACTGCAGTAGCCACTTACCTAGTTTTACAAAAATAAAAAAAATCATAAGCACGTTAGTTTATCCATATATAACGAAGACTAGAATAAAATCGGAGTAAAACTCAAAGAGCAGTCGACGACTCTTAACTATTTATTACTGTAATTGTTTTCTCCGTTTATGGCAGCCTCTAAAGTGCAGGCGATAGCCGTCGGAACGAAGCGAAGCTTTTTGCTTCGTCTGGGATCATCGTCGCCATTCCAGATCAGCGGTTTCCTCGACTTAATGCCGTTGAAGCGCCATGACACGACTGAATGAATTCGAAAATAAAGTATATAAAATTCATAATCATCAGAATCAGTTTTGAAGTAGCAATTGCCGAGTTACAATTTTTGGAATGAAATGTGTGTTCTCAAACCCATTTTGTTATTCTAATTTCTAATCCAATGATTTAGCATTTTTAGCATTTTCGCTTCATCTAAATCCGAGGAAGGCCAATTCGTGACTGCAACATCAAGCGCCTCGCTTATGAATGTCCTAATCTGAATATTATGGAGACGATTATTTTACGAGTCTGTCCAAAGACACGTGACTTAGATTGTCTCTAAAATATTTTTTTATATATGGAGATGTTTTTAGGGATACTGACGGCAGTATAAGCAACCACAACCTAAACGTACCAACTTTTGTCATTTTTACTTTTTGTTCACCTGGCGGTAAGTGGATGATAGAGTTACACTGCAGCTACGTTATGGTTGCAGCACGTAGGTCGGCTCGACCGGGGAAGGACCACGCTCTCACAAAATGCCAGCGTAAAATAGCAGCTTAATGCTGCTGTTTTTCGTATGGTGAGTGTAGAGAACCGGAGACCCTTTTTGTAGAAACGAGGCATTCCATCTTTATCCTCAGGGGTAACAACGCCTCTGCATTTTGATTCTTAATTGAGCATAAATGTAGATGTCTATGGGCCACAATATCTACTTACCATCAGGTAGACTGTGTGCTCATTTGCCACCCTTATTATATATTAAAAAAACTAGTTATCGAAAAAAGGAAGGAAATACGTATCAAGTAATATGAGTGACAGACAGTAGGTTAAGGTGCGATTTAACCAACCGCAATCGGCTGCACTTAATAGAAGCTGGCTAAACCTAGGTGTATCCGAACTTCCGAACTGTTTTTAGCCATAACAAATCTATTGTTCAATCGTAGGACAATTCCGTTATGTAAGTTTTTACATAATTTGTTAGGGAACTTTCCTTTGTACCCAAATAAGACAGAACAAAAATAGGGGCAACCTTTTGCTTGGTATGTCTGTATTTGTTGATGTATATATTTTCATTTCTATATCTATTCGTAAAGCTGTTGGTAGGTCATAATTGCGCGGCTAAAATAGTCATCACATTCTCAATCCAACAAGGAGAGTTAAACGAACACTGTTGTTGTAAAAACACGCAAACATAATATGCATCTCAAATAATTTGTAAAGCAATATGGTGCACCGACCGTATGTACCTAACATGGTGCACTAGTGTATAAAAGGGCTGATAAAGAAAGAAAGAGAAAAAGTAGTTGCATGAATGCGTGTCAAGAATTTGAGCTTGGTTTCGGTGTCGTTTAAAATGTACGTAGTGCTCTATCTTTTTTGTTGGTCTGCGGTTGGAATTAAATAAATATGGTGGGCATACATCATACATTATTTTTCTAATGATATTCCACGTGGGTGTGTTATTATGCATATATTAGTAAAAAAAAGTAAAAATGGTGGCAATCCCATTAAAATTACTAATATTTCCGTCAACTCCAGGTAGCCACCAGTTTTGAATGTGAGTGTTAGAAGTTTTTTACGATATTAGTCAAATGATGGACTATTAAATACTGTCACTTCCAAAATGAACGTGCACACACATACACAAAGCACGCACGCACACACACACTTGTTTTTAAACACAGTATCGGACTATATACCTTAAAACAAAGAGGTAAATATTTTTTAAATCGCCTTCGCTTCGCTTACACAAGATGAATCACTGAATTTCAATATTGCACGAATAAGTACCAGTCTACGGCACTAACGTGTGACATTATCTAACATTCCAGACGTATACGCTATTTTACGTTTTCGTTTTGCGATGTTAAACGCTCGGCATTGTTTGATGCAGTGAGCCTAACCAGTCGCTTTCCAATTTGCTGCTATTTTTATATTATACATCGGTATGCTATTTTTGAATATATACATTTTATATATGGATTATATTCGCTAAATAGAATTATAGCCGGCACCTGTGAATAGTCAATCTATCACGTGCAAGAAACAATGCAATAATAATAAACATATGTACATATTTAGCGAAATCTAAGCGATTAATGAATAACAATTTTATTCAAAGTTGCTGGCTGCCTTTGGCTTTGACCTCTCTGGTTACGAATCTAAAGCTGGTTTCTCATGGGGCGTAATATTCAGATAAGCCAACTTATAAATCGACGTCTCCTTGGGAATTTTGCCACTGTTAGCGGTAACGATTTTTTGGGAGATTCAATGTCGGAGAAACGGAGAGCACGGGATAATTATCAACGATAATTATCACAATAATTATGTACCTACTGATAATTATCAATGATAATAACGTTTATCCCTGCGTGTGATGGTGTAATTATTTTAATTTTGTGCGTCAATTTTTTGGCAATATGACAAATAATGTGGATTTGTTTAAATGTTATTATTGTTGATTGTGTCAGACAAAAAGCATTTTTTAAATAAAAGAAATGTAACTATTAAAATACTTTTATTACACATTATATTAATAAATTAATATTGCTGGATGGAACCACTGAGAAAAGCACTTTACCCACTCGTCCTTAGGGGTATATTCGACGGCATTTTGAAACGCAGCCACTGCTTCCACGGCATCCATAAAACGTTTACCTCGAAGTTTTTATTTTATTTTCGGAAATAAATAAAAATCGAAAGGTGCGAGGTAGTCTTCGCGTAATTATAAGAATCATTAGGGCACTTCCTATCTAAACATGGTTGATATAGGTGATTGATTTACACAGACGTTACTTTTTTTTACAATGTTGATTTTACGTCCCATTACGGACTTAAAAATAATTTAAAAGTATTTTAAAACGTAAATATATTAATAAACTGCAATTTTGTAGCTTAAATTTATTTTCCTTTGTTTTAATGGTTTTTTTTTATGGACTTCGTCATAAAATTCACTTTATCCAAATAATGAAATTGAAAGGCTCTGAGCAATATACTAATGGAATTGAAGTCCTTTTTAAGTTGGGGATAATGGTCATCCGGATGAAATTGTTGCTGAAGAAATGAGCAATATTATTAATAAAAGTCCTTCAAAATATTTTGTAAAATTAATAAAATTATTTCGGACAAACTTTCTAATTCAATTATAAGTTATATTATTTTCACAATTGATTCAAGTTGCAAATCGTTATTCGTTAATTAATACATGCCGCCATTTCTGTGTTCGGATTCAAATTAAATTGGGCACGGCACCAGTACTTTACAACGATAAATTTGTTTTATTCAACGTTTTCGATATCATATAAAAGTAATATTTTTCTAAATGAGAGACTTTTGAGACATTTACAAACACAAATTTTATTACTAAGCTTATAATATTAGTAGGTATTGCCTATTAATTTGCTTCTAGCTTGGATTTTGATATCATGCATTTGAGTCGCAATTCCAAATTCAAATAATTATCCGAATAAAGCTTTTATTTATTTCTAAAAAATTGTTTTGTTTCTAAAAAAAAGTGTTATCATCTACGTATATTATATTCCTGGTTTTATCATTAACTTACATATTATGACTCTTTTTAAATCAATGGTAAGTATCGAGTATGAGTTCCGTCGTTTCACTCAATATCTCAACAACGTGTAAATACTACGAGTATGTACCGCAAAGGAATGCACGATGTGCTTTTGGTTTGCTTTCGTTCTGGAAATTACTATTTTATACTAGAAAAAATTTATTTCAGATATACCGACATGTAAAACGACTTTCATGATTGAAGTTAACAAAAAGGAATGGTAGCTCTATTTGCATTTTTATGATTATTATTAACGTAATATCATATTATAAATGGTAGATTCATAGAAAATTGTCCAAAAATTTCATCTTTTCACATTCACTTCCGTTTATATCTCGTAAACGATAAAGATTTCTTTATTGAATATCAAAATGGATCATCCAAAGTACGAGTGAAAACTTTTGGTAAAATAGCTTAGTTGATTGATTGTTTCGGTTATTCGTAATTATGTTAACATGCATACCTACCAACAGATCAATTGACGGAACAGTAAGTAATAATTTAATCGCATTTTGCTACACTTACATAATACTAAATCTAATATAATAATAAAAGAAAAACAATAAAAAAGTGAAAGGCACTTTTAGCAACATTGATTATATCTACTATTTGGGAATGAGTGTTTGTTTACTAAATGTAAAACTGTTTCTAGCAGTAATGAATTTCTATAATACTATGTATTAGCTTTTCGCCTCGGAGTTTTAATCGCGTCCAAGATTTAACGTCCAGACGGAGAGTCATGGCGTTAAATCTTGGACATGAAAAATTTTCATATTTCTGAGTGTGATGGCAGAATTTCAGTTAGGCTAAGGACTGTCGAATGGTGAGTACCGCTCTAACAATATTTCTCTTCGAATTCCAGTATATTTGTCTTCCTTCTTCAATAAATCATTTTCTGTTAGAGTTGTACGCTTGTGAAAATCCTTGCCTCTACATATTCGCCGTGCCCAATCCCTTTTTTCCTTAAAAAATCTACTCAAAGTTTATTACTTGGAACCCTTATTTCGCATCATACATCCTATCTTTAGACAACAACCTTATATACTCTCCGGGGAGCGGCGCGCACTCATTTCCATTTTTGATTGATTACTGGAGGATGATACTATATGAAAACACGTAAATATTCTCTAAACAAACTATAAAGCAGTGTTTGTTATCCCATACCGGCGTAATTTCTAAAAATCCTAAAAATTGTTATAAGCGATTCTAATTACCTACTTACATGCCTAATTTGAAGTCTGTAATAGTTATAGATTACGACAATTAGGTGACTTTAAAACGAAAATATAAATCCTCCTTCTTACCTATCCTGTAGGAATTTCGAAAAATCCAATCAAATCTGTACCTGTTTGTATGAAAAAAATAAATATTATATTTTATTATTTTCTATTCTATGTCATATATATTCTCCTGTCCTATCCTCGACTAATTTATAAACGGAACCGGTTTTCTAGGTCCAAAAGTTTATGCTGGGCGTTGAAGAGTCAGTAAGTGATTACAGTGAGTGAGTAAGTAAGCGAATAGAGACTTGTCTTTTTATATAGTTTGATACAAATAACGAGAAGACGTACAGCATGTATTATCGAAAAGAACCAGCGCAGCATCATTTTGAAGATAGTAAAAAAATACCTAGTCATTTCGTCAAGTCGTTCATGACATATTTTGTGAACGTACTAATTTTTACCACCGATTAATGGATGACAGTGATCATATACTCTATTCATTGGAGTTTTTATGTAATAATTCCCAAAACGTAATAAAGGCAGCAGTCTTATCTATTAATGCTTCCTCTTACTATTCATGAGCTTTTTTGGCACGAGTTACTGCGGTATACAAACCGATTAAATGTGACCCAGCGTGCCCTTGAGAAGTCGACAAAGCCCAACTTCTCCGTTTAGAGTTTTAGGAGTGTAATACTACCTCATTTAAAAAAAAATCTAATATATGAAGATTTATTTTGTTTGTTCGTATTTTATGCGCTGCATACCGTTCATCAGATTGCGCTGAAATGTTGTCAACTTATTGCTTGCACTTGCGCAAAGGTTCTAGCCATAGTCAAATTAACTTACAGTAGGTGGCGCGCGTGTCGTACCGACAAATTTATTTGAAAGTTATATATTCAATGGAATGTATTATCATACCTAATAAAATAATATAAGTAACCCTTCCAAAATTAAAACCACATTTTCACAATTATTTCTACTGCGGGAGCAACGCGCCGGGCCCCACTTAGTATGTAATAATTTTATTCAGAATTTTAAAACCGGCATGAGTAAATAGAGATTTTCAGTAATATAACTTGGTTAGTTTGCCATTTTTTCTAATAATTTATTAATTACGAAATACTGTTGGACTAATTGTAATAAAAACTTAATCAGATTATAATTAAATACATTGTGCAACGAATAGAAAAAAAATCGACTTGGATATCACCATTTTTTCTCGAGATTTGCGAAGGAAAAATAAAACTACGAAACGTAAATATGACATACATACGAAGGTTGGTATATCCCATGAGTAAATAAATCATGTGGGTATATTCCGTATTTACGGCGTACAGACCCTAAAATGTGAAGATTAATATGTCGTACTTCGGAAAATCGGGCCCATTAGAAAAACTTCCTACTAAACAGTTAATAAAGATTTATGACTAAGGTTTAATTTACGACCAGCAAGGTGAACAGCTCACAGCTTGCTTACAAGTGATAAAATTAAAAATTTTGTACAACCGACTTCAATATAAATATTATTTATTGTTCATTTAGCAAAAACCGCTCGACCGATTTCGATAAAACTTAAATTGCACCACCTGGTAAGTATACCCTTTGAAACAAAAAAAAATACGAAATCGGTTCACAGGCGTCTACGTAGTAATCGGTGAACATACATAAAAAAAGATTGTACTTATGTTACATGCTATGGAGCTGGTGGCTGGCAGTTTAGTAAATAGTTTAAATAATAGGTGGGTTGAGAGTTTTTCTACCTGGAAGTCTCTCTACATACTGTTAAATCCAAAAATAGTTCACTGCTGGACGAAGGCCCCCATAGACCACCAAAACGCATAGGAGGGATATTTGACATAATCACCACGCTTAGCAAGCGGTTTAGCAATAACAGTTTTTTTTTTTAATTTTTTAGCTGATATCAAGAAGACGTTGCTGCCCATCTTCTAATTTTTTTGTGGTAGTGAATATGTTTACACCGCAACTACACGGTCTAGTATCACTCGTAGGTATCATGCTCTTAACTATTTTGCCGTTTAAGGCCGGCCACATACATACGGAATTCCGTTTCGGGATTCCGTTTCGATATTCCGATTCGGGATTCCGAACGCAGCAAGTCCATATAAAATCTATGACCCGCCATACACGTACGTTATTTTTCCGTACGGAATTTCTCCGATTCGAGATTCCGTATGACCGCCTGTGCGTTCGGGATCCCGAACGGAAAAAAGCCGCTCCGAACGCACGTCTTTCATAGATTTTGTACGAGTACACACATACGTAAATTCCGTACGGAACGCGCTCAGTGTTCGTCGCACGACCGAAGCGAGTAGGTGTGTTTGTGTATGTTTTTACATTTAATCTTGTAGGTGTATAGCTTTTCGTAACCTTTCATCTTATTTTATTTAATAATTCGTCGAAAGAATTTATATACATAAATATTTAAGAAATATCTCTGGATAGATAGATCTTTTTACATAGTATTGACTATATTGCAAGCTTAGGGTGATAAGGGGATGTACCTAGTAAGAATGATACAGCAACAATGGAATCGCAATTAGAAAACCGTTGTCATTATTCGCTGGCAGAATGTCTAGACTCAATGGCTAACGTCTCTCAACTGACCCTTGTTATTCCGAACGGAAAAAAAAACGTGTGAGTGTGATGTAGTTACACATACATACGGAATTCCGTTTTGATATTCCGATTCGGAATGCCGAACGCAGCAAGTCCATATAAAATCTATGACCCGCCACACACGTACGTTATTTTTCCGTTCGAAATTTTGCGGGCAAAGCGGGATTGCGTATGTGTGTGGCCGACTCGTTCGGAATTCCGAGGTCTAAAAGTGTAGGCACGGTGTGTTGGATGTATGGGAAACGAAGTTCACTGAGTGGTGCGCTTTGCGAAAGGCGTGCGTGGTAGGACAGTTGTGAGTAGTCACAGGCTGATAGTGAGTACGTTAAATTGCTGCACCGGTTCTGATTTAATCTGTTATACTATTGTTATAGAACAGTTTAAATGTCGACCCGTTGCAATTTCCCTTGATTAAAATCTTTCAGAAACAAAGGGCCACAGTATCCACTTACCATCAGGTGGAATGTATGCTCGTTTGTCATCCTTATTTTATATATTATATATATAAAAAAACCGTAAGAGTCTCTGTCGTTCGATTGCAAACTTTAATTTTGTAGCCATTAAACATAATGCTAGGTTAAATACAGGCAAACATAATAATTCTAGAAATATCAATATATTACATGGTCAGTAATTTCAATTGTATTAATTATTATATTATATTCATTTTTAAATATTCATAAACAACGTTAATCTTAGATGCCTATAATCTAAGGTTTTCAATTAAAATCCATAAGCATTTGGACGTTTTTCTCGTGGCTACTATGCATGTTTAGGGTCTTTCACGTTTTTGAGATATATTTCTGATACATAACAAATTTCACATGATGAGGATACTATTAAATATGTATAATATAATTACTATTACATAATTATTTTGTTAATTATAATTTTTGAACGCGTATCGCATATAAATCTTAACTTAATTCAACATTTTCGCTCGTATCCAACATACAGATGATTAATATTGCGATCTCTTTGTTCCCCAACGACCGTGTAGGTACCCTACGAAATGTGAAGTGAAAATGTTAAAACGTGAGCCGCGAGCCCGCGAGCGCGACACCCACTTCAACTGAATCGATTAAATGACGATTTTATTGAATAATTTATGCATGCGTCGGTCCGCATAATGAGTTGCCACCGCATTGTTTCACAAACAAAACGAATGACCATCAGTGGTTGCGGGCCTCATACCAGAATTTATTTCTAACAACTACATGGTTGGCTATCAATGATTCGAGTGTTTATAGCTTAGTTTTTTAGTGTCGTGTTTTTATTACAAGTGGCCAGTTCATCGTTAATTAAAATCATATATTATTAAACATGTTATAATTTAATTATGTATAAACTGTAAAGCCGTTCTATTAAAAAGGTCTTAGCAGGTATAGCGATATACATCTACCTACATACGTGTGAACTGTGTAATATGTTAACCAGGAAAAATGCATCTTGGTAAATAATATTAAAAAATCATTTACATTCAACATTATCTCTGTTCTCTCATTCAACAATGTGTTTGATTTTTGATTGGTTTTGAACCTGTTTAATTACTATAATAAATAACAGATAAGATCGCTTAGTAAAAATATGATTTACAATTACATCTTCTATTTATGAGCGTCTATGAATCTTTCATAGTCTTAAAATGTAAACATAGATTTCTTCAGATAATTAATAGAATTAGGTCTTACTTTGCGGAAATCCATTATTTGGTAAACATTACTTTGCTTATATCCGCTTTATGAAATAAAATGATGTGTCTTACCAAGTTTGAAAAGCACCTCCCGCCCTCCATCGATTGCGTGTCTATCCCCGTCACCACTAATCCCAGCACCGCTACAATAGGAAAAACACACCATTGTCGATAATACGACACGTGTTTCTACTCTAAACGCACCATCCTCAGGTGAAGTAGACTGCGGTGGCTAACTGCTAATCACTTAGCGTAGCATTTATGTCAAATCAATCTTGTCTGCAAAAGATGGCGCCAATGTCCAGTCCATCACTTTTATTAGAGTGTTAAAGGTGGAAGAGTGTAGTATTTCAGTGGCTAAGTGCTCGCCGAGCTCCAAAATGGCGGGGTTGCTCGCGTACTGTGAAATACAGACACCAATGAAGTTTTAAATTGCAATTTTAAGTGTTGATTTACTACGTGTTTGGCGGTGAATGAAAACTTCTTGAGAAATCTGCATGTCTGAGGAGTATTATATATATTTCGATGTCCTCGTGATTGTGAAGTCCGCCAACACCCACTGGAATAGCGCGGCACGGCGGTCTAATGAGAGGAGGCATTTGCTGTAGGACGTACAAAGGCAGTATCTTTAATTTTAACATTAAAGTGAGAAAGAATTTTGTACCGATGCTTTTGTAAAAAATTGTGAATAGATATATTACTAACCTAACTTTGAAAATGATTTTCGAAATAAGCACGAAATAACTATAACTGTGGTGAAGATGTATTAGAAAGGCTTATTCCAAAATGGGGAGCAAGATAAGGAATTGACATCGCAATGACATGTGCTGTAAGCGTCTCTGTCACCTTGAAAAACTCACTTTCTCCACGATTTGGGTGTTGATGGATACAGGAATGTATGCAATTATTTATTCTTGTGTCTACGAACGCATAACGGTGACCAGGAAACAAGTAGGCTATTTGAACACTCCAGTGAAGTTTCTGATGTCACTGTAAATTGGTACCCTACTGTATAGCTGTTTTTTCTGGGAGACTTAAATGCCTCTCATCAGGACTGGCTGTTCGCATACCAGAAGACCGACCACGCTAGGAGAGAGGAGTGGAATTTTGCGTTACCACGTGGCCTGATTTTTATTATTGTGTAATTACACAATAATAAAAATAAAGCCCAGCGACCACTTAGTGGATTGCTAATTGGACTAATTACTAAACCATACAACAATTCAAATAACTATTATGCTTTCATGATATTTTTTTAGTTTTCTGCTACTTGTTCGAATAAATATAAATATATAAATAATTTCAATTCGATGCATTTGCACTTTCTAATGAATATTTTTTTTATTATTTATTTTATTTTTATTATTTCTAAGGAATGACCTAAAATAAAATTCTAATTTTATATGTATGTGTAAGATAAAATCACATTACCTTCGTTGTAGATTCAGTACTTAGACGAAAGGTTAAAGATAACGTGACCCGATTCTTATATTCGAGAAATGTTTGCTTCTCCGTTACAATCTGTTTCATCATTTACGAATTACATTTAAAAAATGTATAAATAACCAGTTATTCGATCATCAACTTAAAATGAAAGAACTTTAAGTCGTCATAAATGTATTATTTTTCAATAAGTTAAATGGAAGTCTAAATTTACGCCAATTTATTAAATCAAATGGAAGACATAAATATCGAAACATTAAAATTAATATTCGTAATGCGCGTGCAATCAACAACATCGATATCAACAGCGATATTTATTTACACTGTGCAATCATCACTTTTAAGATATACCTATGTGGATCATATTAAGTAATTAATAACGGTTGGTAAGCGTGTAATGTTTTCACATATGTAATAAGTTAATAAATTATTCAGAAAAAAAAGCCTAAATCATTCATAAAAAAGATTATTATACTGCTATCTATGGGGACCATAAGATCTATTGCGCATTTTCCATAGTCGCCTCTTAAGAACTTACGAGCGAAATGGTGTATTCTTTTTCGTGTACACTGTATGGTATGACACGAAATGATCGTGAAGTTGTAACTTGCGTTTAGCTCGTCACTTTGACTCATAATCTTTTTTTAATACTTATTCAATCAATGGTCGAATTATACTAACTACATGCATGTTTCGATTTAAATTCGCGGCCGTTACAAACAATTAGACACCGAGATTTATACGGTTGTAGGCAATTTATTGCCGACCCTGAACGGGACGTTTAAATCATCGTTAATGCCGTATGGGCAATGTACACAGATCCATTAGTTTTCTTGTCACGTATCCAATTGTTAATTAAATATAATACGCGTTCCGCTATGCACATACATTACATGTGTTTAGATAAAAAATCTATTCATTTTTATTGTTGATAATAAATCACTAGCCTACTATTATATATACTATTAATATACAACATATTGTTTATAGGGTTCAAAGAGAGTATCGATATCGAGTTTTAATGGCTTGCGAGCGCGCTGTAGCTATCTCGCGTCTCGGCTTTGCTCCGGAAAGGTTGTAGGTTCGAACTCGCACGGAACATGGAACAAGTATTTGTAAGTTGTGGCTTATAAATAAATGTTCCCGGTCTGGATGTTTGTTAGTTTATGTATGTAAAACGCCTTCATGATATGGGTGAATTTCACACTGTGAAGGCAACATTAGAGATTTCCTCCTTACCACGACTTGGGTCCTCCTAACGTCGTGGGCGCCAGTAGGCGGTTCGTTGTTAACTATAAAGTTTCCATTTGATGTGACTTGATTAGTATATTTTACTTACATGTCATACATGATCACATACAATTTTTGCTCCTTATTATCTTCCTTATTCTTAGTATCTTAATATGATTTGTGGATCAAATGAAATTAATGTTTTCATTGAAGGGAAAAAAATATTTAAATTATGTGTTATCTTTTTTGTTTCTGAAAATAATTTTTTACCATTATATTATTAACGTCTTAACATTTTTCTTTCATTGTTTGAAAAAAGTTTTGTTATCTCTTACATTTCTTTTTACAGTACAGAATGTACATTAAAAATTTGATTTAAATTTAGCTAATTAATTGATTATATTAATAAATTATTTAGAACACGAAAATAGATCATTTTCGTGCTTACCAATGCTTACCAATTTATAATTTTTGATTTTTCTGAATTTATATCTATTTTTTAAGAATTATCGTGTCACTCATAAGTTGTTAGAGATAGATAGAAAATTTATTTGCTTAAGCATGGTACATAAGATGGTCAAATATGATGTGGAACTGACATGTTTTGCCATGATTAGCATGAAAAAATTCAATGAAATACAACTGTTTACACTAAGGCAATCTTACATTTGAAAATTATTTCGTCATTACGTAAAAATTTTGCACAAACATTTTTTTTTGCATTCAAATATTATGTACAATTAAATACTTATACACATCCACTCTACTTGAATTCTTATGCAATATATTGTTCATAAATTATTAATTGAACTATTACATTATTGTTACATAATTAATATTAAATAGTATATGAGATTAGTTAAGCTATTATTATTTGAATAACTACACTACAGTATAAATTAATTCATAATTTTAATTATAATAAAATTATAATTTACAAATCTCAGGCTATTATGCAAATATTATCATTTAACTTAATACATTATTTTACATTTTAATGAATCAATAATTAATATGACTTTCTTAGGCCTACCGCGCACTAAGCAGCCTGGCTGCGTAGCCAGGCTGCGGCAGCCGAAATATTTGAGCAGCCACTTCTAAGCAGCCAATGGACGGCGAGTTGTGACCCTTTCTTCGAGGGATATGGACGTGGAAGAACTTGTCATTTTGTGCGTATTTCGTAAAAAACGTCAAGCTAAAAGACATTCGATTTATCCTTTTTTTTCTAGAACGGCACTCAAAAGGCTTATTTTTTTAAAGATGTTCGTTCGTAAATACCCAGACCGGTTTTTTTAACTACACGAGAATGTCAGTGCAATCATTTGATAACCTTTTGTAAAATATAAGAAATTCATCCCATATTGCTTTACGGTTTTCAATTTCGTGAATAAATTTCTCCGTATCAAAAGTCATTTTGTGGTTTCGGAACACAAAATACGCCTGGCTGCTACGACAAGTGCGCGGTGACTGACGGCAGCCACATACATTTGCCCTGCTCGCTCTGGCTGCGCGCAGCCAACGGGCTGCCGTGCAATCGGGCGCGCTTTTATGGCTGCCGCAGCCGTGAGTTCGTGGCTGCTTAGGTGCGCGGGCTCCCATACACCGTCATATGTTTGACTGGCTGCCGCAGCCTGGCTGCCGCAGCCTGGCTGCCGCAGCCAGGCTGCCTAGTGCGCGGGGGGCCTTAATGTTTTTAGAAATAAAATATCTATATATTCATTAATTTCCTTAAACTAAATTTTTTATTAATGTAATAAATTTGACGAATTTGTAATGAATTATATACATAGATATTTATCAATCAGCCATGATTTTAGCGCCTTTATAAAGGGAGGAGTAGAAGATAACTCCCTGATATCAGAGGCAATCTTGGTATAAATTATAATAGTCATCTAGTAACAATTTTTAAAAAAGTGAGTTTTTACATGATGGAGCCAAAAGTGTCTGGGGCGTAGCCGTGGATTGACCATTTTAAATTTCAGTATATAAAGCAGCATGTTGCCAGTACGACCCGGCCGGTAAGACCGAAAATAGACATTCCCTACTCTTTAATTTTCACAATTATCGAAAAAATATAGAATAAGTAAATCTTCAATAATCTTTAACTTTACTACTTTTAAACTTTAGGTATTTTACCAAAATTTTATCAGATGAATGGCATAGATGTACAATTTTTTTTTGTTAGAAAGCTTTCCGCGCGCACACACAAATAATTGCCAAATAAATGTACGAACCCTCTCAGAAGTGACAGGAGGCCTGTGCCCGGCAGTGGGACGCGCTATACAGGCTGTAACTTTGCGGACGAATGGTATAGTAATGCGAAGAACACGAACAAACATAATATGTTTATTTCTATATGTTTAGTAAAACGATTTTCTTGCACTTGTGTGAGACACTCCGAAATTTCACCGCTAATTAAAATTCAATCGATTCGTTCACCAGTCGTTTGTTTCGTGAGTGCGACTGTCGTTTTCAATTTTCAAGTCTATATTTTTTGCCCAATTATTTTGGATTAAAGCTGAATTATTTGTTAACGTCGTGTCTGTCTAAGTGGAGTTGGTATATTGATAGATTGCTTTTGGAATTGTACGGATTATTCGATAGCTTTTGCCGTCAATAAGTAAGTTATAAATAAATGTTTAAGTAATAAAAGCTGCGTTAAAGTATTACTTTGTATTCTGTTTTGTATTTATGTGTTCAGTTAATTTTGCATAAATTTGAAGGTACGTAATAAACCTGCTAACTAGTTTTACCGTATAGTGGTGATATAAGAACAACCACTACCCCACATTATCCCGTGTTGTAAGAGGCGACAGAGGGAAACAAATCAAGAGATGGACAGCAACATCTTCCTAATAACGACAAAAAATAAAAATAAACCGCTTACCACTCGTAGCAACTATGGCAGAAATAGAAACAAAAAGAGCCCCTTTTTATTAAATAATACTTATTGAAAGTCATTCTTTTGTTTAATTACCACTGGTTTGAAAAAAAATAACTGTCCTGGGAAGAACCAGCACGAAACCCAGATTGACTTTTATTTAAATAACAGCTTACAATCATGTACGTTACACAGTTAACAACACAAAACAAATTAGAAATAGCTTGGTAGCGATCACCTCATTCCCAGGGGTTATTATCGTGGGCTGCGGGCTGTTCGAAAGAGATACCGCGGCTCCGGAACGTGAGGGCACTGAAGGAACACGGATGGTTTTTAGTCAGTAAAAGTCTGACACTCCCTTCCGCTCCACCCAGAGCGAAAGGCGTCATTTGATGATTTTCCATCCGCAAAAAAAAAGGGGTTATTATCATCCTTATTCCTTAATATTATAATAACCCCTTTTTATACAAACTTAGTTTAATAAAGTTTTTGATCTTTGAGCAGGTCAAATTTTGTATATTTTCTGGAATTTTGTTGTAAAAGCGTATACATCGCCCCAAGAATGAATTACTGACTCGGTGGAGTCAAGTAACTGGTACTACTAGCTTGTGTCTGTTCCTAGTATTTACAGAATGAATATCACTTATGTATGTAAAACTGCTTTTATTTTTGTGTACATAAATTACATTTTCATAAATGTATTGAGAGGCTAAAGTTAATATATTAATTTCCTTAAATTTTTGTCGGACCGACTCTTTAGGTTTTAAGTTATAGATTGCTCTTATGGCCCTCTTCAATGTAACGTAAAAAAATGTAATGTAATTATGTAACCCAAAACAATTATAATTTCAGTGTCAGCTGCGTATCCCCATAGCAAAATACCATACGACAAAGAAATAGCTTAAGTAAACTAGTCTCGCTGTTTCAACACTGGTAAGATTTCGAATCTTTGTTACAGCAAATGCTGCAGAACTAAGTCTACTTGCTAGTTTTGATATATAATAAAATGATAAGAAAAATGGTGGTATCGACAAGACTCAGTTGTTTGACATTTGGAATTATGAATTTAATACATTTCATTTTAGTGCCATTTAAATGCAAATTATTAACATTGAACCATTTTACTAATTTAGATATAGCATTATTTCCTTCCTCATGTTTTAGTAATGTCGTCTTAATTTGAACATAAAAGAAGTGTCACCAGCAAATAATACTATATCATGGTTATCCCCTACCATGTAAGGTAAATCCTTAATGTATACAAGAAACAGAAAGGGGCCGAGAATTGAGCCTTGAGGCACGCCCATTTGTACCAAAAATCTATTGGTGAGGTCTATGTTCAGCAGTGAATTTTAATAGACTGTAACGGTAAGTAGTTTAGACATCTTTAGATAAGTCAGTCTTAGTTACATATAATTACATACTGTAGTTATATAACTCACGATCTTAAAATTATTTTTATTCACAGCATCATAAAGATGACTACTTAGCCCAACGAATCAGTCGAAGTAATAATTTAAAATTTAAAATTTTGTACAGCCGACTTCAATATAAGTTATTAAGAATAAGTCAAAAACTATTGGTCTGACCTTGATTAAATTCATGTGGGACCACACGAGAAGTACCAGCTTTCAAATAAAAAAGAATCATCCAAATAGGTTCACCCAGTAAAAAGTTATGAGGTAACGCACATAAAAAAAAACAAAGTCGAATTGAGTACTGTCTCCTTTTTGGAAGTCGGCAGATTACTATGGTAAGAGTAAATTTAATTTGAATAATGCAATGAAAAATTATGAATATCAATGAATGACAAGCTCGTGGAAACTGTCCATGCGGTCGGAGCTAAGTTTTGCAAAACCCGCCGCAGAAGAACACAAAAACTCTCCGATCACACTCTTAATCTCATGGCTGTTAGACGGGATATTAGGCTGCAGTCTTCAGTAGATTTGACAGCATACAGGTAACTGAACAGACAGATCTCCAAATGCATGCGGCGGGACTTACGCAACTTTAATACTGCTCGTATTAAAGAAGCGATCGAGCGGAACCAGGGCTCCAAAGTCTTTGCTAGAGATCTGTCTGCCAGAAAGAGCCAACTGTCGAAGCTGAAGACCGAGTGTGGCAGCGTCGTTTCCGGGACACCTGAGATTTTGAGTGAGATTGAGAGGTTCTATAGGCAGCTGTACACGTCATCGTTGGAGCCACATCCAAGTGTGAGTAACGATCCAAGAGCGAGTCTTATCCGACACTATTCTGATGATATCCCGGACGTCAGTCTGAGTGAGATTAAAATGGCTCTCCAGCACCATAAAAACAGCAAGTCCCCAAGCGAGGATGGAATTACAGCGGAGCTTCTGAAAGCGGGTGGAAAACCGGTACTTAAAGTCCTTCAGAAGCTCTTTAATTCCGTCCACCATGGTGTCACTACACCGGAGGTGTGGAGCAGAAGTGCAGTGGTCTTATTCTTCAAGAAAGGTGACAACGCTCTCTTGAAGAACTACAAACCGATTTCTCTTCGGAGCCGCGTCTACGTGCTGTTTTCGAGAGTCATTACGAATCGTCTCACGCGCAGATTTAACGACTTCCAGCCTCCCGAACAAGCCGGTTTCCGAAAAGGCATTAGCACCATAGACCACATACATATCCTTCGGCAAATTGTACAGAAGTCTGAGGAGTACAATTTGCCACTATGTCTGGCTTATGTGGACTATGAGAAAGCCTTTGATTCCATCGAAATTTGGGCGGTGCTGCAGTCCCTTCAGCGATGCCAGGTTGACTGTCGGCATATCGAAGTGCTGAAGTGCTTGTACAGTAGGGCTACGATGACTATCCGAGTACAGAACCAGAGTGCGAAACCTATCCAATTGCAGAGAGGTGTAAGACAGGGTGACGTGATATCCCCGATACTCTTCACCGCTGCATTGGAAGATGTTTTCAAGCTTCTGGACTAGAAAGGATACGGTATTAACATCAATGGCGAGTATATCACTCACCGTCGATTTGCCGACGATATAGACCTTATGGCAGAATCGCTGGAGGACCTAAGCACTATGCTCAATGACCTCAATAGTGTTTCCCAACGGATAGGTCTTAACATGAACATGGACAAAACAAAGATCATGCTTAATGTCCATGTTACACCTATGCCGGTAGTTTTTGGGAGCACTAAGCTCGAAGTTGTTGACGAGTATGTTTACCTGGGACAAATAGTCCGACTAGGTAAGTCCAACTTCGACCGAGAGGTCAATCGACGGATTCAACTCGGTTGGGCAGCGTTCTCGAAATTACGGCACATCTTCTCGTCAGGTATACCTCAAAACTTGAAAACAAAACTGTACAACCAGTGCGTGTTGCCAGTGATAACTATGGTACTTAGACGTGGTCCTTCACTGCTGGGCGGATGAGGAAGCTCAAGGTCGCTCAGCGAGCTATGGAGAGGGCTATGCTCGGATTTTCTCTGCGTGATAAACTTAGAAATGAGGATATCCGCAGTAGAACCAGTGACCGACATAGCCCCACGGATTAATAAGGTGAAGTGGCAATGGGCCGGCCATGTAGCTCGAAGAACCGACAACCGTTGGGGAAATAAGTTTCTCGAGTGGCGGCCTCATACCGGCGGACGAAGTGTAGGGCGTCCCCCCACTAGATGGAGTGACAACCTGGTAAGATATGCAGGAAGTCGATGGATGCAGGTGGCTCAGGACCGTGCTTTGTGGCATTCCTTGGGGGAGGCCTATGTTCAACAGTGGACTTGTGAAGGAATGTAATGATGATGATGAATGAAAAACTATATTTAATTCCATTAATTTTCGAATTTTGTACCGATTGTTCATATTTTCACTTGCTCTAGTAGAAACAGTTCATGTTGTGTAAATTAATTTTAACGAATATTTGTAAATTAATTTTTCGAAAACAATATTAACACGTTAACCTTTATTAATTTCAGAGGCAACTATATGACCTACAAGCAAAACATGTGAAAAATTGGACCGTAATTTGAAACTGCACAGTAGCACTGTTTTAAGAAAAATCAAATTTTACCAAATACAAGCCAAGTAAAGTGATTATACTTTGCAACTGACATATTTTTTTTAATTCATAATATCCTTTTAACTAGTTTTGCACTTGTATCAGTATACAGCAGTCATTTAATGTTATTTTTTTTCAAGTTATTGTAAACTTTTACAAATTTATTTAATTTAATGAATAATAGTTTTCTGATACAATCAATTAAATATATATAGTGTGGTGGTACTGGGATTGACGGTGACGTGTATAGTGCGCGCGATTGAGGGAGAGTGTGAGGTCCCCTTAAAACTGGGCAGGACACATCATTTTCTTTCTTTACGCGGAATTAAGCAAATTAATTTATAACAACCCCCATTATAAATAGCTAAGAAAAGCTTTTAGGAAACAGGGAATTAATTACACGACAGTGAAACTACATCGCCAAATATGTTGGTTAGAGAAAAAAATGGGTAATTCCTGAAAATTTTAAAAGACAGGTGGGTATCGTCACTTTCAAAGGTGATGCCTTTGAAAGTGATGATACCCACCTGTCTGTATTCTAAAAATATATCCCTAATCAATCTAAGTTCTAATTTCGTAAAAACAGCATCGAATAAATTTTAAAACGGTTTTGGGTTGATAAAAAAGGATCGTAGGGAAAAACATCTAATAAGAATAGCCAGATTATCACGCATTTGAAAAAAAGTCCTACGGATAAGGAAAATCGAAACACAACAGTATTTGTTGAATAAGATTAGAATTTATAGCTCGAAAATTAAAAGACACCTTAGAACTAATGCTGTGGTACCTGTTACTTTCGATTTGCTAAACATACATACTTAAATTAACATTATAGAAAAATTAGCACTTGTTATAAATAAAAATTGTTTTCACAACTTTACACCCTGGATGATCTACAACAATATTGTTATTTTTAGGGTGAACAGACTACAAAAAAGAGCCAAAGTAATAGCCAGTTCTGTTTCTGCTTTATTGATTTGAAATTTAAACATTTTTGAAAAGTATCAGAATTAACTTTTAATATTATTATTTTTCATTAAAATACAGTGTAGTGGCGGTGTAAGAATACTCAGTACCCCATAACGTCCCGTGGGTTTTGTAAGAGGCGACAGAGGAAAATCGAAACAGGTTATGAGCAGCAGTATTTTTCTGATAAAAACCCAATATAATAAAAAGACTGCGGTTGCCAACCGGCCTGCCAAGCATGGTAACCATGGCAGAATTCCTCTTGCGAGACAATTTATTGGGAAGCCTTTGTTCAACAGTGGACTTTTATACGCTGTATATTTAAAAACAATGGACACCTTTTTGTTTTTTAATTAATGAGAAATTATTTGTTGTTAACATTACTTGAAAAAAACCTTTTTTTTTTTCATATTTTTGTGTTATGCACTAAAGACGTAAAAAATATTTCAGCTTATAAAACCAAATAAGTGTAGATAACTGGTATAAGCAGTCTGGAACTGGTACTTGATATACTGGTGCAAGTGTTAAAAGTTCGTGAAGGCTAATCATTTTTTTTAAAAATTATAGGCGCTAAATATTAATCTGGTAAAGTGCAAATGCATGTAAAATATGCTTTTGCCTTTCTTTTTTCCTTAATTTGCAAAAAAATAAATACATCATAAACAGGTACATGTGGTTACTTCTAACAGTTTACGTGTTTTACTATTTTAAAGAAAGCAAGCTAACATAAATTTACACATAATGACACTATTTTCCCAATTATAACAAATAATTGAAAATTAATGGTGACATCTTTTTCCTATAATATTCAGGTATAATACTTCAAATATTCAATCATTTTCAGCAATTTATATAAAATTTACATGTTCTTGAATCTTTAAGTCGCTCTTCTGTAAAGTTGTGACTTTGCACTTGCATTAGTATACTTGGACCGTTGATGTGATAGTTTCGAATGATCAAGCGATTGGGTGACCTCAAGGTGGGACGCTACAGTGTTGACCTGATGATGATGATGATGGATGCATGTGGCTCAGGAACATTGTTTGTGCTAGGGTGAGGTTTGTGCTCAGCATTGGTTGTGAGATGTGGCCTGTGAAGATGGATGAAAAATGTTCTTTATGTGAATAAAGACTTCCCGTGATATTAACGAAGCGAATTTAATATTTTTCACGAATGCTACTCAACCCATTTATCATCCGAACACATTGTTAGACTAGCCACATGCTTTTTATCATGGAGCGCTTCACAAGCGTTTTAATATATTAAAGTGTTCCATTTTAGCAAACCGTCACTTGTAAAAATTTCGTGTATAGTCTGATCAGATAATGAAAATGTTGCAAAAGTAAATTCATATGGACTTTGTTGGACAATAAGTATCATTAATATATTTTCGTCCCATTTTTACGCATCAATTTAAGCAATATTAATAGTTAACATTAATAATATAATTGTAATACTAGCCGAGTCAGTAAAAACAAATGTTTTTACTGGCTCAGCGACAGCGAATTATTCACAGATTGTCGCAGCATAAAATCAATGGGACCGGGCGCAGGTAATCCTGATTAATATTGCAGACTACCGTTTCCGATCTTTCGAGTACCGGAGATTGCTCTCCGATAAACCCGTGCATGCATACTTTTTATCCTTCATCAGATTAAATGTCTGATGAAGGATAAAAAGATTTTAAAATCGATTTTATTTATTTAGGTACTTTAATAGGACTACCAACAAAAATAACTATAGTATTACAATATGTACATGGTATTTAAATACTCAAGATAATTGTACTTCTTTTTACAGGTAATCACGATATGCATTAATTTTATTCAATGACAAGTATAAAAAAATAATTAGGTATGTTAAGTTTAAAAAATAATTTAAGATTATAGAAAAGAATAAAATTAACCAACATTCTATCATTATATTGCACATATTAGTATTATGTTTATAAAAATTTTATTTAAATATTATACAGAATTGATTAGTATTATATTTAAAGAAACATAATACCTAATTTAGATTTAAAAACAGGTAAACTATCGCAAATAATATCGAGGCCGGATATCTTCGAGGACAGTTCATTATAGGTCTTAGAAGTCTCGCTAACGGGGAATATTTTCCCAAGTTCGATTGGTACAACACTACATGAAATAGAGCGCACGGTTTCCTGGGCAGCTTTGTTGGCACACTGAAGTTAAATAGTTGTGCTATTGCAAGACATTCAATTTTAATGTATTGATGTACTTTTAGTTTAATTCCTCACATTTTTCAGTAGCAATTGAGGAGATACTACTGCCGTGTGTATTTTTTTATTATAAAACAAGGTTGACAAACTAGCACACAGTCTGCCTAACGGTAAGTGGATGCTGTGACCCATAGACATCTACATCTATCCTCAACAAAGAATCAAAAGGCAGATGCGTTGTCACCCCTGTGACAACTGTGACGAATGCCTCGTCTCCAGTAAAAAAACGTCTTCAGTTTTCGACACTCACCTTACTAAACACAGCATCATTAACCCGCCGGTACTCGCGTCTCATTTTGTGACATAAGTGGTCGCGTGAGGGTCTAAAAGACCCCAAAGTTAAATGCATTATTCTATGCCAATAAAGGGAATTATATATTTTTTTATAAACGTAAAAGAAAAGGGTAACTAAAACAATAATGAGTCACAAATATTTATATATTTTGATTTATTTTTTATTTTTATCACAATAGCAAAGAGTTAAGTGCTAAATCTTACTTTTTTATGCATAGGAACCAGAATCACAGTCTAACTTTTTTATTCTAGTATAACTGAAAAAAAAAACATTATTATTGCAAAAACTAATAAATTTTCTCCTAAAACAATCAATAAAATAAAACATTTAACATAACAAGTTTTTTTATAATCAGCTTTCAAACTTCTCATGAAAATCTTTCTCAAAATATTTCTTATTTGTTTTCTAATTAGTCTTCTTGCCGTCTTATCTTACTTTTGACTCATTTTCTGATTACAATTAATGCATAAAAATGCGGTGTGATCTCTACATATGAAAGATTTACATATTTGGCATTGAGTTTTGGATTTTCTATCCTTTTTAGGGGGGCAGGTGGAACACCTCCCACGAATGTTACTAGGCCCAGCCGATGCCGTTTGATCTGTACTTTCTTCTCTGCCAAGTACTTGAAACATTCTGCTCCGAATGTGTCTGGGCAGAGTCGTAATAGAAGACCTCTTTTCTATTTGTGGTTTAACAAGGGATAAAGCTATGTCTTTTAAAAAGTTACGTCTTTCGAGGGTTCTTGATTTATATGCGTTATATTTGCGTTATAAATAACAAACGCATTTATACATCCCACATTCACAAGTCCAAAGAATATCGTTAGTGGCCATCTTTTACTTACTCTTGATACAGAATATGTACCACACATCTCGTCAACCACGTCCACTCCACATTTATGCAATTTATAATCCGTTATCACTTCTGGCTTGCGTTTATCTCCTGTATCAACATCTATTTTCGCATCATGATGCATTGTAGAAGCAAGAAGCACCACTTTTCCCTTTCTTGGTGAGTGCGATACTAATGTACAATTAGGCTTAAAGCCAAAGTAGGTAGTCCATTCTTCTCGTCCTCGTGTAGCAACAAAGCATGGGGGTATTTCTGGTTTATTTTTACGAATCCCTACAACCGTAAGCTCATAATCTTCATACAATTCTGTCATCAATGGGATACTCGTGAACCAATTATCCATTACCATGTTACGATGAAACCCTCTTATTTGCTCAACCAAACGTTTCACGACATCTGGAGGAGAGTTACTTACAGCATGTGGTCCTGAATTTTGCCTTCCGGTGTATAGATAATTCTAAACATGCTGAATAGTAAGTTCTTGAATCAGCCATTACAAATATTTTTATTCTGTATTTGGCAGCCTTCTTCGGCATGTACTGGCGAAATGGACAACGACCACGGAATGGCTCCAGTTTTTCATCAATAGTCACTGTATCCCCTAAAGAGTAATGTTTCTTTATAGTTTCAACGAATTTGGTAAATAAATGTCTAATTGCAGCCAGTTTATCATTTTGTCTCATCTATTCGCGTGCATTTGGATCATCAAACCTAAGGTAACGAATTAAAAAATGAAATCTTTGTCGTGACATGGTAGCTATGCACACGTCTGATCCAGTGCCGTCAGTTGCCCAAAAATCCATGGTGTTCAAATGCGCTCCACGAAGTTTTCCACAGTAATAAAGAAGCCCAAGTAGAGCCTTCAATTCTACCAAATCCGTAGGTAAGCAGTCTCTTTCTCTTTGGAAGTTATCGTGGATACTGTCAATATACATATTGGTATATGTCACAACCATGTCTAAAAGACTGTCAGGGAACATAAGACTCCAGCAGTCCAAAGGCGTAAAAGTGCATCTTTTGTTTCATTAATCGGTCCCGGCGCATGAAATATAATGTTGTGGCTACGAGTACGAACATTTCTAGGGGGTTCCTCAATACTCCAGTTAGTGGAGCCATTTCTACCCTCATAGTATCCTTGACGGATATAACTCAGAGGCACATCACTGAGATCAGGTCTTCTGTGTAACATTTCGGCAGAAATATTACCTGCTGAAAAATCTTCGGCCTCAGAATTATCATCATCGCCGCTTTGACTGGAATTTGAGTCGTCATCGTCGATCTCTAAGTTATCTTCAATTTCTGAAGAGACTTCTCCTTCAATACCATCTTCCTCTAGAATTTCTTGAATTCTGTGATCGTCTAAAATATTACGTGACATTTCTGCAAAGAAAAAATAAACTAAAAATATTTTTAAAGAAAAATAATACACTTACCACACACCGTCGCGTAAGGGTCGAAACGACCCATACTCACTTTATACGTTCGTGCTGTCCAAACGCCGCGCGTGAACTGAGTGAGGCGGGGCGTGCGGGTAGCCTATATTGTAGCTTAAAGGTACTGAGCGCGACCTTGAATAGTAACCAACATTTAAAAAGTTATGGAACAAGAAACAAGGTACTGGGTCTTTTCGACCAATGCGCGACTACTCGCGGGTTAAGCTGCTATTTTACACTGATATTCTGTGAGAACGTGGTCTTTTCCCGGTCGCGCCGACCCATTCGTGCTACAACAATAATTCTGCAGTGTGGCTCTCCTACGTATAGTATGCGTATTTATGAACTTTACACAATGTAGCAATAATTATAATACCGTAGTATTGTGATATGTTATAGGTAGTATTTTATTGATATCGTATTTTCATTCGATTCTAAAAACCTCCTTCGTAAATTCTGAACCGATTTTAATGATTATTTTTAACCGACTTGAAAAACGAGGAGGTACTCAATTCGTCTTTTTTCCGATTTCGATGCTTCTTTATTTATTTGAAAGCTGGTGCTTCTCCCATAGAAATTTGATCAATGTCTGACCGGTAGTTTTTGAGTATTCCTTAATAATTTATATTGAAGTCGGTTGTACAATATTTTAACACTTTTTTCTTCAGGGGTGATCCCATAAAAAATTAAGAGAAAAAATTTCACTACTTTACGTACCCCTAAGTGTAGGGAATAATTAAAAAGAAACTATTTAGATGGCCTTGTTGTTGTTACCTACTTTGAGCTTGTGATATTTCCGTTATTCCACCCAAAAGACTAAAAAAATTCTTTACACTACATATTGTATTAATGAAAGAACTTTAGAATTTAATATTATTTTATACTTAAAGTTCTTAAAAGTCTGCTTGATTTTTTGATTCTTTTTTAAAACTTAATATTATACTATTTTTTTAAATGCCTAACTACAAATAAATGAAATTTCATCCTATAAAATATATAAAAAAACCCAGTAATGCATTACAAAACAAAAATAAATAAATAATAACTTACCTTTGTTTTGGAAAACAAAAGTAAGTTATTTCATCGAGTGTCGTAAATAACTCTAACATCTGTACCGGGGTAAAACTCGGGCTTATAGTAGAACTATCGAAAATATCCTCTTTATGAGGCAATCTATGGGGAAGACCTATGTACAGTTGTTGATTTTTTATAGACTATTATGAATGAAGAATATGTAAAAGAATCTAATTTGCTAGAGTATACTTATAAGCAAACTATGATTATATATACACTAAGAATATGCCATTAAAAGAGCTCATTTTTTTTTCTTTTCTTGTTTTTTTTAAAAAGACGTTACCCCCACACTAGGATTTTCTCCTGTGTCGTGGAGGCAGTTTACAAACATAAATTGCACAACGACAAACATCCAGACCCGGAACAATTATTTGTAGGCCATACAAATACTTGTTCCGTGCGGGATTCGAAACCGCGGCCCCTAGCGCAACAGCTGATTGCTAAGCCACTGCGCCACGAAGCCGTCAAATAAAAGATTTGTTTCCGTTTTGGTTTCGTTTAAGCTGAAGCTATTCTCTGATTCGTGATCACTATATTCATATGTATATTTTTTTATAGGATAGGGTAACAAACGAGCACACAGCCCACCTGATGGTAAGTGGTTGCTGTGACCCATAGACATCTACATCTATCCTCAATAAATAATCAAAATGCAGATGCGTTGTCACCCGTGAGGCCTAAGATGGAATACCTATTTTCCAGTAAAAAAAGTCTCCGGTTCTCTACACTCACCATACGAAACAGCAGTGTTAAGCTGCTATTTTACGCTGATATTCTGTGAGAGAGCGTGGTCCTTCCCCGGTCGAGCCAACCCATTCGTGCTACTACTATACTACCAATATAGCTGCAGCAGGGCTCTACCACGTATATTATATTAGGTATATTAGGAAACGTTTACCTATCCTTACGATTCGTTATATTGGGTAGTACGAACGCGCATGTTGAAACTGCTATTTCATCAATCATTGTTTAGGAATGCTTGAAGAATGACATGTTCACTATAGCACCGGCTCCTGCATTTGATAGTTAAAACGATGGCTCGTAAAGCTAAACTAATCGTTTGTATGAAGGAAACTGGCAGAAGTCTCACACGTGTGCAGTATTAACCTGTTTTAAGTCGTAAGAAGATATTTCGAACAAGACGTAATTTCGTAATGGCGATAATGGTTACGCTTGTGGGTAGGCGTGGGCGTTTTCCGGTTCTAGATAGTGGGTTTCATGTCGTAAGACAACTGCGCCATTTTCGTAGAACGTAAGTGTTAATGCATAATTGTCGGGTAAGTATTTAACTACGAGATTTGACAAGTTCAACCCAACTTTCCGCTTGTAATAATAAATACCTGAGGTTTATCCATACTTACTGATTTTAGCCTAAACGTTGAGGGAGCAGGAACCTTTATGACGGATGAGTTTTGACCGAAGTGTGTTGTGTACCGAGGTTTTTGTCGAAGGTTACATGATACAACGCGGCGAAACACGTCGCAGACAATATAAATATACTGTTAGTGGATAGTTATAGCAAAAAATATATATTATTACTAGGTGTCGACCGCACGAAGTGCCTCTTAGGTACATGACAAATTAGAATTTAATTTAATCTAATTTTATTTTGATTTCATTTGATTTAATTTGAATTAATATGATTTAGTTTGATGTAATTCAATTCTAATATAATATAATTTAATTTAATTTTTTCAAAATACTAACAATTAGTTTTTAAGCGATAATGTAATACTAAGCCATGGATCTTTGTTGTCTGAAAATAAATGAATTTGAATTACTGCATAGTTATATGGTTGCCTTATTAATTTCTGATACAGCCTTAATAAATTATTAATAGAAACTGTGGGTTAATGTACATATAATCGATAGGGTAAAAATATAAAGTCAATAAATAAGCCTTTTTTTTCACGAGGAAATGCCTACGCATATCCGTCTCGCGGGGGCAAGGACGAGTTATGTCGGACTCGCATCAACTAAAACCAGCTACTGCAGCGGTAACGGGAGAGGGCACTCTTCTCGCCGTATCCCACCAACACAAATCCGAAGTGAGCTCGTCAAGCGCAGTCAGAATGGTTACCTCTGGGCAGCCCTGCACCACGGGCCAGCCAAGTTGGTTCCTCTTTGTTCACCGCGGGTACTAAGCCTCCCCACCACTATAAGGCGGGTAGCCGTTGGAGGGGGGGGCAATAAATTAGCCTATGGTTACTGTAGAACGCAACCACCTGATCAGATTGAGTGGATTAGCCGAAATTGACAGGCTTAATCGGAGAACGAGACCTCTTTTATTTCAGATTGTACACGTAGAAATGGCTATTTATATTGTAGTATGTAATAGATCATGAAATGGTGGCGTAATGATATGGAGTAGTGGAGTCCACTACTCCATATCATCCCATGGGTGTCATTAAAAGCGACAGAAGGAAACTAAACCAGAAGATGGGCCCAGCTTAATAAAAAGTTGGTTACCTACCTACGAGGAAAGCCTATATTTAGTAGTGGATTTGTGATTTGATAAGATGATAATGACGATGATACTGGAAATGAATGAACTCAAGCAAAAAACCCCAGGAAACTCTTTTTAAAACCCAAAAACGAGAGAAGTAGCATTGCTTTATAATTTACTTGCTTTTACTATTTTTAAAATGTTTCTTCCGCGACAAAAGGCATTTTATTTCACTGCCATTAGTTCACTTGTCCTATATCATGATATGATGTAGTACTGTGGCCTACAAAACGTAATGGATTGATGGAATTTTCCTTCGCCGCAACTATACCCCAAAGTTGTCCTTTTAAGTTTGTTTTTGGGTTTTTTTATATTGAGTGAGAGCAGTTAATGAAATAGATGTTGAGATACTTGTTTTTTTTTGCTTTTAACTTACTTTTTTGTTCCGTTCAAAATTTGTAATCAATTTGGCCTATTAAAGCTTGCTTTTTGATATATTTTATAAAGTTTAACTCAAACTATCAATTTTAATATAATTTAGACCACATCTTATGCTATACAGATAGTAATTGAAAATTAATTATTTTAAAAATGTACAAAATACTACCTTTTTGGATTTTGTAATTAAATCTCCTTATTACTTATTTGTAAAAAAATGAAAAATATTTTTTACACTTTATATTAAATATTACTTTTAATACATTTCACCATATTTATCTTTTAGTTAATAAAATTCGCTTCAAATCATCGGTTGTGATATCTTAACTTTTGTTAAAGCCAAATTCAATACAACCTGCTGTGACTTTCTACTTTCTATTTATTTATTTTAATTTATTTTCTATTGAAATTAATTACAAAAAGCATTTTTATATAGTACACTAAAAGAAAAGCAGCCTATGTCGTATAAAATTTGATAGCCGGCAATAAAAATTATGCTTCACTTTTTAGAATATTCATGTAATTATACTTTACATTTTTTTACATTTCCATTTAATTCTTTATGACACGAAAATTCTGATTATTTTACAATAAATACAAATTTTAGAAAGGGAATATATTATTTGGAAGACTATTTAATTTCATAGTGTGTTAGCGATGTAAAATAATCTATCACAATATCTGATTTTTTTTCTGCGTCAGTGTAAGAATCGACTGTGCCGAATGTCATGAAATCTCATTGCCTCCAATCACAGATTACCCCTTAGGGGGTAGACTGTGTCTTCAATAGATGGTGGCATAACTGTCTCTGTTTTTCTCGGCATCACTCTCGACGCAAAGCTTCAGTGGGGCCTTCATATATACAGGTAAACTAGTAAGCAGACTAAGCTCTGCAGCTTATGATGTAAAAGAGATTAGAGGTCCCACTAGTGCCGAGACAGCTAGATTAGTTTCTTTCAGTTATTTCCATAGCATAATGTCTTATGGAATTTTGTTATGGGGAAATGCGGCCGATTTAGATACTATTTTTGTTTTGCAGAAGAGGGCCATAAGAGCTATTTACAACCTTAAACCGAGAGAGATTAAGAGAAAAAAAAAAAGAAATAAATAAATTAACTTTGGCATCTCAGTACATTTATGTAAAATTAATGTATGTTTACAAAAACAAAGGTAATTTTAGTAAAAATAAGTGATATACACTCTGTAAACACTAGGAACAAACACAAGCTAATGATACCAGTCTCTCGACTCCACAGAGTCAATGCCGTGATAAATCTGTGGAATGTAAGGGGATGATGTGCGTTGATTGTTACAGTAGATGAAAGCTAATGTGATGTTTTCCGCTTGTTCCGTCACGCTAAGAACGGCCCTTGGCAAAGCCAGTAAGTAAAGGCTGCGAAAGGCAAAGAAGGTTTTAAATTTACATAATTTGTTACGTACATATTGGCTTTTGCTTTATTAAATTTTATTTGCGTTCGCTGATTAAAGTCTACGGATCGACTATCGAATATACGAAATGTCTTCCGCATGCTCCATCACGCTCGGAACGCCTTATGTTCAGGCTTTGGCTAAGATTAATGCCTGCGCAAGACAAAGATTATGGATTTCAAGTTTACATACGTAATTTTTTTTTTATAGGATGAGGGTGACAAACGAGCACACAGTCCACCTGATGGTAAGTGGTTGCTGCGGCCCATAAACATCTACATCTATCCTCGTTTGCGAATCAAAATGCAGATGCGTTGTCACCCGTGAGGACTAAGATGGAATGCCTCATTTCCAGTAAAAAAGGCCTCCGGCCACCTGCACTCACCAAGCGAAACGCAGAGGTAAACCTCTACTTCACGCTGGTATTCTGTGAGGTCGTGGTACCACCCCGGTTCGAACCGGCCCATTCGTGCGACAGCAAAAGTTGCCGCGTGGCTCTACTACTGTTTAGAATGTAATTAATGAATTGTATTGTAATCTACTTTTACTATAACCTCTTCATACATTGTTGTCGGTTAAGAGTACTCGTAACTTGTTTTAAAATGAGAATGTGTTCTTAAATAATTCACATTAATTGTATGTTATATTTACAAGAGATAGACAATGTATGCATATGAACAACACAACATGATGTGTGTAAAGAATTAGACAGAAAAAAATAACAATATTAAAGTGTAAATGTTCTCTGTTGAAATCTTCACGAAATAAGAAGTTGAGAGATTGAAATTAACCAATACTTTTTTTTTATATGTGAGGGGGTAAACGAGTATACGGCTCACCTGATGGTAAGTGATTACCGCCGCCCATGAACAACTGCGACACCAAGGGAATTGCAGATGCGTTGCCGGCCCTTTAAAAAGGAATACGCTCTTTTCTTGAGGGTCCTTAAGTCTTATCGGTCGTATGGGAAGTTGTACGGGGAAGAAAATTTATTTTAAATTGCATACTGGTGGACCGCCAGTCATCCAGATGGTATGGATGGTATAGCGAGTTTTGTCGCGATGTGCGATGGTGAAATTGTGCGGCTGGAATTAGTCCGAACAATTCCTTAGAGCACTCCCCGTGGTAAGTGCGATAAAATACGCAAAGAGATGCAATATCTTTTAAATAATAAAATGTGATATCGAAAAGGGACTTTTGTAGTTTATGATAGCATTTCTTCTCAATCATCGAATATAATTTCACAGGGTGTCGCGTCATAAAATCAATTGGGTCCGGGCCGGCTCACCCTCATTAATATTTCAGTCTGCTGTTTCCGATCGATTCGACCATCGAGATTGCTAAGCGATAACCTGATTATGAAACTCCTTCGTCGATTTTATTTCTGTACGAAGCTAGCATAGTTTATCAGTTCCTTTGACTGTGTTTTATCTATTCAACCTTTGATACCCTCCGTTTTTTTTCATTCATAAGCTACTAGCTATAGTTAGAAAGTAGAATCAGATTCACGGACTTAAGTTTTCTGTTTTAAATGGTAAATGAGAATAACAATTTACCTGGTCGTACGTGTTTACGGTCTAGCCTCTACGCAGATGTGATTAGATAAAGTATTAGTAACTAGTAACTTCTATATATTTGCTCCTATTTTTGAAAATATTATGTTAGATCTAATTACATAGCCTTTTATTAGAGCCGTGGTAGCTCAGATGGTTAGCGCTCGCTGTAAGTTTCACAGTACGCGAGAAACCCGGGTTCGATCCCCGCCGGCACCAATGAAATTGTGGATTGCAATTTTAAATGTTGATTTACCACGTGCTCGGCGGTGAAGGAAAACACCGTGAGGAAACCTGCATGTCTGACAAACAAGGAAAAAAATATTTCGAAGACATGTGAAGATCGCCAACACGCATTGGGGCAGCGCGGCTGACCTCTCCTTGTCCTAAAACCCTCTCAGAAATGAGAGGAGGCCTGTGCTCAGCAGTGGGACGTGTATATATAGGCTGTAACTTTAACTTTTTTAATTAATTACTTGGTTTCCTACCTTAGGCCTTATAGCCTGGGTGTCTCGCTTAATGAGTATCTCTCTCCCTATTTTTAGGGAAAATAATATTAAGTAAAATTGTATCCCTGTGTTGCCTTCAGCTTTGGTGGTTAAAAATTCAGTATTGACTCAGGTCAGAACCATCGTCGTCCTCCTGGAAGATAACCCACGTAAAATTGATAAAAACTTTTGACAAAGTGACGCGTAGATGGGCTGCACTTCTCATAAGTTGTTTATTACAATTTTGTGAAGTAAAATGTTGTAGTATCTGGTGATTATGACTGTGAGGTTCTCCAGATGGTTGGCAGTATCATCTCATATGTCAGAACGTCTAATTCTGCACTGCGATCGCCAGACCTATGTTAAGCTTGTCGGTTTTACATAGGCCTGGTTTAATTAATATTTAAAAAAATCACACCAAATAAAAAAATTGGTCTTGCATCACTTCTCATATAATATCTTTCATAGATGTTTTACGTGATAACCTTGAAAACCGTAAGGGATAGCAATTTTGAAACAATTGTTCGGATTTTTTTATTAAAAGTACTTATATAAAACGACGATATTCTGTCAAATCCGGTAGGCACAATTTTTCAAAAGATATTGCACCAATGAGAAAATTTAGACAGCGCTACCTATCGTGTGCTTTTCTTTTTTTAACCGACTTCAAAAGGAGGAGGTGCTTAATTAGAGTGAATGTTTTTTGTATTTATGTTACGCGATATATTCGCACATTGAACCAATTTTGATGATTCTTTTTTTTATTTAGTTAGTTAGTTTATACTTCAAGGGTGGTCCTATATATACGCGGCGTATAATTTGGAGAAATAATTCCAGTCCTAAGGGTAGCAAATAAATAACTTCGGTTTTTACTTTTTCTTAAAATTTAAAATTTAATATTATTTTGCTTTTTTCCCTTTTGATACTAAACCAGTATACGTTGTGAATGTGAGTCTTATTCATAGAATTTGTTCAATAGCTTGACTACAAGGACTGCTATGATTTGACTATCGGATCGTGGCACAATTAACCATCTGACAAAACGAACATAACATTCTGTGAAAAAGATCTCAATCGATCAGGTTTTAACAGTGGTAGAGCCACGCGGCAGCTTTTGCTGTCGCACGGATGGGCCGGCTCGAACCGGGGTGGTACCACGACCTCACAGAATACCAGCGTGAAGTAGAGGTTTACCTCTGCGTTTCGCTTGGTGAGTGCAGGTGGCCGGGGGGCCTTTTTGCTGGAAATGAGGCATTCCATCTTAGCCCTCACGGGTGACAACGCATCTGCATTTTGATTCGCAAACGAGGATAGATGTAGATGTCTATGAGCCGCAGCAACCTGATGGTAAGTGACCATCAGGTGGACTGTGTGCTCGTTTGTCACCGTATAAAAAAAATTCAGAAGCTACACGATCACTAACAGACGCACCATCGGTTCGTACTTTACTTCTACTTGCGTTATTTATAAAGACTAAACAAAAACCACTTAAAACCGTTTTTCTATTGTAGATTTTTTAAAAGAGATAATAAAGAAGTGGCGCTTAACTTTGTAAACGATAATAATCTATGGATAATAATAGATTCAAGTTAATTATTCCTTAATTAACTTGATCAGTCTGCTTTGGTACTCGTAACATTAATTCAAGTGCGGCTACTACTGAGCCGATAACAGTGTCGTATAATATAACTCAAAGTAATTACGTTGCAGTGCAACGTACCTGTATACATAAGTACGTTAAACCAAATATTTTGTAATCAGCTCTCTAGAACTCGTTAGCACAACCCGCGAGAATAACTAACATTTATTGATTGTTACATTTGTTAGTTTACTTGATTAATAGTGAAATACCTTCTAAATATTGGTTAAATGAACATTATTTGTATGATGTATTAGAATATAGTATACGTGGTACGGCTCGGTCTGTTTTTTATTTTATGTAGTAGGCCAGCATCATGTATTTCTGCATCTCGACAACAGGCGTTACCTAACTAACGGGTTCAATTGTAAATCTAAACTATCAAAAAATAAAATAAAAATCAAAGTTTAAATACCGTACAACTGCTCTCATACAGGTTTTTTTATCCTCCGAATCGGCTCAGCAGAGCAGTAGTTGCATCGCATTTTAGCGGTAGAAATGGCGAAAGGATGCTACCATCGTAGCCATACTTGAACAGAAATAAAGACACCTCGCCTGTTTTCTCGGAGACCCGTTAACCAAAAAATTACCATAAAGTAATCGATACATTTGGCAGGAGGCAGTTCTTGCTGCAGATGGCGGAGTTCTATAAAAGCTTGTATGCAATACTCAATGAAAAGTCGTTGATGCACACGACTTTTTCTGCCATCAGGGCGGCGTCACTTAAAAATGAGGTGGAATATTTGACAGATTTCATAGCGGGCAAGTTAAATGTTAATGTTAAAGTTACAGCCTATATACATACGTTCTACTGCTGGGTACAGGCCTCCTCTCTTTTTTGAGAGGATTTTAGGGTAAGGAAATGTCCGCTGCGCCGCCCCAATACGCGTTTGCGAACTTTACATGTCTTCAAAATATTTTTTTCTTATTTCTCAGGCATGCAGTTTTCCTCACAATGATTTTCTTCACCGCTGAGCACGAGGTAAATCAGCTCTTAAAATTGCAATTAACAATATCATCGGTGCCGGCGGGGTTCGAACCCGGGTTGCTCGGGTACTGTAAAATTACAGCGAGCGCTTAGCGAGCTAACCCAAGCTCTGTCTGCTGTCTGCGGGAAAATTAATTTGTTAGAAAAATGTAAAGGTTAATGTTTATTTCTGTACTGTTAGCTATATTTAAATAAATAAACCATACCACAGATATTCATAAAAGTAGAAGAATTAAAAAAAATAAAAATGTGCTATAAATTAAACAGCAGACTGCACTGAGCACTGAGGCATTATTTTGTGTATTAAATATAACACTGAGGAACATATAAAATTTTACTTAAAACTAACTCCTTAATTACATGACATTGTGTTACAAAAAATTTCACCTCAGTGTCAGTCAGCGACATCTGATGAGCGAAAGATTATTAGCTCTCATTGTTTAACCGTATTTTAATAGAATTTTACTCAAAATCAAAGCTAGAACCACAGAATAAGACCACTATATACGTAAATCACATAGTAATTATCTTCAACATTTACACACGGTTAGTAGAGTAACACGGTTCATTAAGGTTCATTATGTAGTGCATTTCGCGCTTATGTGTGCCATTATAATGCTCAATATTAGGCCTTTGGATGTTTGTACGTAATGAAGGCATCCATATTGAACTTGAAGTGTTGAAATTCCCCTCCCCCATATATTGCCTCGCAGGGGGGATATTCGCCATTGTTGCCACGCTTGCCAAGCGGATTGGCAACCGCAGTTATTTTATTTTCGTTAGTCGTTAGGAAGACGATGGTGCCCATCTCCCGATTTTTTTCCTTCTGTTGCCTCTTACAACACTATATACACGGGATGATATGGGGTCGTGGATATTCTTACACCGCCACTACACGGTTAACATTTAATGAAAGCAACATATCACCCACTAGATGTAACGCCTACATGGTAAGACATGCAGGACGTCGATTGAGCCAGAGGCGACTATGGAGACTGCTAGACTGCCATTTACTCTAGACGTAAAATACTCAGACTGGCGACGGGCGGCAATGTCAAAGGCGCTCACGTCTGGTGCTGCAATCGTCAATTCGCCTGCCAAGCAAAGGTAAATTGTCTAACCAGCAAGGTTACTACTATTTCAAAAAAACCCGACTGCGTAAAAATTACTAATTATACCTATTATACGATTGTATATGAACTTTCTCACAGCTTTGTTATAAGTTTCGAAAATTTAAGCGAGAAAGGTCGCTAAACAACTATGAATCGTTATAGATCCTAAATGGTCATTCAAAGTAAAAAATGACTAGAGAAACCTGAATATGATTTTCAAAGACCTAATCAATGACACCCCACTTGATATAGCTCGTCGATTTCCATTTTTTTTCTTTTAAGCAACATAGTTGTTATACAATACTGAATTTTGATTCTTGTCATGTCTTTAGTGACACGCGCAAGATTAAGACATATCGATTGACGTAAGAATCATCAAAATCGGCCCACGAGTTTGGTCTCCAGAGCACCACACAGAAAGGAAAGAACATACATACATAAGCTGGGAAACACATTACATTATTAGTAAAACGGGCGATGTGCATGTTAAGTAACGGGCTGACGATAAAACAAAAGAATAAAAGAAAAATAAAGGAATATTTTTCTTACCGAGCTACCGACAGAATAAAAAAAAACAGAGGCAGTCATATGTACTGACGGACAGAAGTGAAAACTCAATGTTATAGACTAACGACGCGTAGTTAGACGTATAGAGATCATCGGAGATGCCAACATATAAGATTTTCCCCTTAAAGAAGTTTTCATTTGAAAAAATAATAAGATTATACATTACAATATTATAATATTCGTTTTATTATATCTGTTACGCTAGTACAGTTTTGTATGTAAAACTTTACCTTTTGTCTGCTCTTTTGTCTATATATGTTCCACCATGATGTACCCTCATAACATACAATACAAATTCCAAAAAACAATCGTATTTTTTTATTGATGCTCTTTAAGGTTTTAACGCGAAACAATTTTAGCTAAGTACGATGACTACTAAGCCATACCGCCATTAGCATAATGCGGTATAATATTATGGAACATTAATTCCATGAGCGTCGGGCGTGCTGCTAAAACGTATCAATAACGTAGAAATATATTCCTAAATGAGTTTATAATTATGTCATGAAAGTGTTCTGCTTCTTAGAATGAACGAATTGATAAATTGCTCATTAAGCTTTAAATTTTCATCTGCCTAATGAGACTTTACTTGTGACTCTCCCGCTCCGGCTTTGCCTGGGTAGGATGTATATTTATGTAGCGTTATCAGTTGCTGGTTCTTCCCAGGACAGAGATATTTTCCAAACCAGTGCAGTGGTAAATAAAATAATTAAAAATTAAAAAAATTGTACAACCGACTTCGATATATTATTAAGGATAACTCAAAAAAAAATTGGTCAGACCTTGACCAAATATACCACCACGAGAAAGGGACCACATGTGAAGCTTCAGCTTTCAAATAAAAAAAGAATCATCGAAATCGTGTTCCGCAGAACAAAGTTATGAGGTAACACACATAAAAATAACATAGTCGAATTGTCACGAAGTCACTAGAAAAAATTACTTTCAATAAGTATTATGTAATAATCTATATTGAATAAAAATTATTCTATTCTATTAAGATTTAGGATAAATCACCAAAGACTACTTACAGTAGAACGCCGTTTATCCGAATTAATTGGGACCGGGGTCGATTCGAATAATCGAAAATTCGGATAATAGGACATAGACTAGTATGTAACAAAGAAAAACGAAATGTCACATATAGAATAAACTTTAAGTTTAACAAACACAGTTCTACAATACGTAACTAATGCACTAGACTAGACTAGATACTCGTAGACTAGAAGATGCAAAACATGTAGTGTCTTGCTCTCGCATAGGATAATGCTGTGACGAGAACCGCAGAGCTATTTTACCACCAACGAGCCATTTCAATTTAGTACCTACTTAGGCTAAGTAGAGTAAACTAGCGCCATCGAAAATTAACGTTTAGTAAAAAACAAAAGCCGACTTCAAAGAACTGAACACAATAAAATAATTTCACATTCTAGTGTCGGTGTTAAGATATATTGTATAGAAGATTTAAAGCCCAATTTAAATTCAATCCGAAAGTGAAGTTAAATTATTCTTTTTAGTTCGTTAAAGGCATAACAAGTAAAATCTATAATATAAAAATGAATTGACGTCCCCGTGGCTAGACCGCTTCTGATGAATTTTTTGTGTGTGTTTGAGTTGGTCCCTGGATGATTTAGATTCACAATTGGACCCGGTAGGTTGGTTGGTTGGTACTGTTGTCGATATTCAGAAATCACCTGTGCGGAGCCGTGGCGTTTCGTTAGTTTTCAAATAATATTCAATTGTTTACCCTTCTGACAATCTCATTGTCGTCTACTTTTTTAATAAATTCTTTATCACCACACTTATGGGTGCAGTTTTGTCTCCAAATTTATATGCGACTGCCCCTGAAGTGTAACCTATTTAATGAAAAAGAATAATCAAAAGCTAAAGACAAAGATATCACGTAATATACATATAGAAAACACAGACGAAATATAAACCTTCTCCTTTTTTATAAGTCAGGTAATGAGAGAAGAAGAATTCAAAATAAAAATAAAACTAAAAATATATTGGGCCGCACTCGCAGTCACATGTTTTTTTTTTTATAGGATAGGGTGACAAACGAGCACACGGTCCACCTGACGGTAAGTGGTTGCTGTGGTCCATAGACATCTACATCTATCCTCGTTTGCGAATCAAAATGCAGATGCGTTGTCACCCGTGAGGACTTATATGGAATGCCTCATTTCCAGTAAAAAGGGTCTTCGGTTCTCCACACTCACCATTAGAAACACAACAGTGTTAAGCTGCTATTTTTCGCTGGGATTCTGTGAGAGCGTGGTCCTACCCCGGTCGAGCCGACCCATTTGTGCTACAACTATATTACTAATATAGCTGCAGCATGGCTCTACCACGTTTAGAGTTGTGCAATCTACTACTACTAGTGATGACCTCATTATAGCGCTGTTATTCTGTCGGTGCCTCCGATTCATATGCAGGGACATTTTAAATGCATTTAATAAAAAAATTAAAACATTTAAATAGAACTACTCTAATATCAAAATAAGTTAATACCATAACTACACACACAAAACATTTATCCTTGACGATGCTTCCCATCGTGGGGCTGGGCATTTTACATCAGATATACGGGATGGTCTTATCTTTGTCTATTTATATACGAATGTTTTGACTGCTCCGTGGTGCAGTGGTTTAACAATGAGTTGCAGCGCTAAGGGCCACGGGTACGATTTCCGCACGGAACAAGTATTTGGCCTACAAATACATATTATGTAATTGTTCCGGGTTTAGATGTTTGTTTTTAAGGGATTTATGTATGTAAACTGCCCCTATGATACAAGAGAAAATCTTAGTACCGAAGTACCGCACGTTTTACGTTACATTCAAAAAAAAACAAAGGAAAACGAAGAAATCTATTGGAGGCCTTGGCACGGAATTTCCTATAGCCACCTCCTACGATATTCTGATGGTTTCTTTTACGCCTCAACCACACGTCAATATCACGACGATATCAAATTTAAATACATTTTTGCTTCAAATGTACAATAATATTAATATTTCCATCCATTCGTCCATTACAGCTTAAAAAAGTCCACTGCTGAACATAAGCCTTCACCATATATTACTTCATAGGGATGATATTGCCATAGTTGCCACGCTCTGCAGACGGTATGGCAACCATAGTTTTTTTATTATTTTGAGTTGTCACCTGTTTCAGTTTCTCTCTGTCGCCTTTTACGCGACACCCACGGACCGATATATGGTAGTGAATATTCTTACGGCGCCACTGCACATATTAAAAGTTAATTTTAAATCTTAAATTATTTATTATAGAAATCGCCAGTACACCAATTAATTGTTGTGTTTTTTATTCGTCAAGTATGATTAGAATTCTCTTTGCGATCGTCACTTATGCGTATAAACGTGCACGTGCAATCAGCTAAATTTGGAGTCGCCTGATTAATATGCCGTGAGATCTTGCTGCAAGCAACGGATTAAAAATCTATTGATTCATTAAAGATGCCTCACTTCTTTTGGTTATCAAAGGAAAGCCTACAGTGATTTTAACCGACTTCAGAAAATGAGTAGGTACTCAATCTTATCGCATTTAAAAAATAAATCAATCTTAGCCGATTGTGAATCCATTTTAACGATTTTTTTTTATTTTAACATACCTCGAAGGTAATACCAATTATATTTGGGGAATTAATTATCCAAAAGGGTGGGAAAATAGGAGTCGAATAGTTTACAATTTATATTAAATATCCCAATTTAAAAAGTTAAGCTAATTTAATATTACAATTGACACGTAGGATGCAAGAGAAATCGGAAAGATTTCTATGGGAGGCACAATGCGGACCTGGAAGAGGATGCACGGATCAAATGTTTTCTCTCCGCATGATCACGGAAAAGCTTCTGGCTGCTAACCAGAGGATTTTCTGTGCTTTTGTGTATCTTGAGAAAGCATTTGATAAGGTTGTAAGGAAGAAAATATGGGAACTGTTGCCGGGGTATGGTGTGGATGGTCGATTGCTAAGGGCTGTGCAGTCACTTTACTGTGACTGTAAAGCCTGTGTGCGGGTAGGGCATGACCTGTCACCCATGTTTAGCGTCCAAACGGGCGTAAACCTGGGTTGTGTCATGTCTTCCTCGCTGTTCATACTGTATCTCGACAGCTGTTTACAGAAGCTGAAAGATGGCTGTTTGGGTGTGAAATTGGGTGACATTAAAGTAAATTGTCTGCTGTATGCTGATGATGCAGTGCTTATTGCACCATCAGAGGCAGAACTGCAGGCATTAGTCACGTGTATGAAAGAGGAATGTGGAATTAAAGGTCTCCGTTTGAATGCTAATAAAACTAAGGTTCTGGTATTTGAAAGGGACGAAGAGAGAACGAAGTGTGAAATATGGGTAAATCAGGAATGTCTAGAACAGGTAAATGAAATTGTATACTTGGGGAGTGCTTTTAGCCGGGATGGAAGATGTGATTTAGATGTGACAGGCGTGTCGCTGCCGGGAACAAAGTCAATGGTGCCCTGATTGCGTTAGTTAAAAGGCAAGGCGTAGTGAAGGGTGCACGCCTTGCAATACATAACACAGTGTTGGTACCGACTTTGTTATATGGCAGCGAAACCTGGGTATGCCAGAAGAAGCATAAAAGCAAGTTGAATGAAGTGGAGATGCGATCTCTTCGTAAAATGTGCGGCGTTACCATGGCCGACCGAAAGCGAAACGAAAAGATTCGCAATATGGCAGGTTTGAAAGATGACCTGATGATCACAAAAATTGATAGCGGCGTGCTTCGATGGTTTGGGCACGTTGAGCGAATGAGTGAAGACCGAATAGTGAAGAAAATATATAGCGCGAAAGTTAATATTAAAAGGTGTCGAGGTAGACCGAGACTAACTTTCGAAGACCATGTGAGCAAATTGCTCGAAGAGGGGAGGGTCAAGAGTACTCGGATACCTAGACGTGCATGTATGAAGAAGATAATGAATCTGAAAGAAACGTAAGGATCGTGACACTTGGCGATCTGTTCTCATTGGCTACCCCGTCAGGGATTGTGCGTGAAGATAAGTAAATAAGTAATTTAATATTACATCATTAAAGTAGCTGAAATTTGAGAATATTATTTTTTAAAGAATTTACTCAAATATTAAGTAAGTAGAGCTTTAGTTAATGGCCAAAAATAATTTACTGTTATTACTTAACCTATTTTGCTGAATAAAGAGATTCGCGGAGTTAATGCTTTTCGCCGTAAACAATATAAATCTGTGCACATTGTTTCAGTGGATTACGTGTGAGACTATTTCAATTTGGCATATTTTTATTGTGGTCTGGTGCAGCTCTGACTGTTGCACGAATGGGTCGGCAAGACCGGGGAAGGACCACACTCTCACCCGAATACCAGCGTAAAATAGCAGCTTAATGCAGCTGTTTAGTATGATTAGTGTAGAGAACCGGAGACCCGTTTTACTAGGCATTCCATCTTAGTCGGCGATGGTGGCGACGCATCTGCATTTTGATTCTTATTCTAGGATAGATGTAGATGTCTATAGGCCATATCATTCATTTATTATCAGGTGTGCTGTGTGCTCGCTTATCAGTCCTATTCTATAAAAAAATATGAGCGACACAGTTGGCGGCTAATTATAATATGTTTATTAATAGGTTTAATTTAAGTTACAATTTACCAATCTGCTATTGAGAGATTATCTCATTAAATTTGGTGTCGTCTCGAATAGATGTTTTGATTGCTGCAATGACGTCGCATGGCAATTTGTCAATGTCGCTCCCGCCACAATGGTATAATGGAAGTTTAGTGTCAAACGACCGCCATTTCACCTTAATTACTAGCGATTGTTTTAACCCTTCCGTATTTATTTAGATTAATGAATTTGGTATGAAAAATTAGAAGTTATAAAAGGGAATCGGTGAATTGACACTTATTTTTTATTATAGACACGATAGGTCACAAAATTTATTTTATATGGGCCCAAATAACAGACTTCTTCGTTACTCTTATTTCCGACGCCATATTTGAAGGAAATCAATAGTATAAAATTTAGTTACAAAAGCTATTCTTTTTAAATTCAAATTTAATGATTACCTTTGTACTATTTCAATTACTAATATTTATATGATTATTATATTTTTTGGTTTTAATAAGTTACGTCGCTTAGTAGCTTGGTTAGGAAATCCACTACCCCGTATCATACCGTGACTGTCATTTGAACCGACAGAGGGAAAATAAAATAGGAAATGGACAACAAAATCTTTCCGATGACAGTTCAAAATAATAATTTAATATTAAAAATTTTGTGCAACCGACTTCAGTATAAATTATTAAGAATAACTCAAAAACTATTGCTCAGACTTTGATCAATTATATGGGACCACATGTGAAGCACCAGCTTTCAAATGAAAAAAGAATCATCGAAATCGGTACACCCAGTAAAAAGTTATGAGGTAACACACATAAAAAAACATACAGTCGAATTGAGTACCGTCTCCTTTTTGAAGTCAGTAGATAAAATATTACGGCTGCCATCCCGCTATGAAGCAATTTATGGATAAGGCATATGTTCAGCAGTGGTTATAAATTTAATTGTATAAGATTGTTAATAATTGTTCTTATTTGATCTACGGAAAAGGTAAATTGTTCTTATTTGATCTACGGAAAAGGTAAGACACCATCTTACAGCCAATCATGTTTATACAATTTTTCTCTTTTATTTATAGACAATTTAGTAATAACAAGGCTATATTTTATTGTTACTTAATATTTTAACTTATTATGTACAAGTAATCATTCATTTATAACTGTTTTTATACGGTTTATACTTGTGATTGGCTGGCAGGTAAATGTTAATTAAGGTATAAATATTGGCCGTTGTTATTGGTGAAATAATTCTAACGATAACCTAAAAACGAAAAATATTTTGGACATTAAATAATTATGGAGTGTCCGTCACTTGTATTACGTACTTAAGTTATGAGAAGTCATCTTTACGACAAAGAAAGGGATTTTTAGGGGCACTCCGTTCTAAGGTAAACAATACATGACAGCAAAGCAATACCTTTTATAAACTTAAATTGCTTATGATGTTGTGGAACAATCGTCGTCGTCGTTAGCTCCTTAATTATCCAACAATTTATATGGACGGTTAAAATGATTGTGTGAATATGGGAATCATTAAAATCAATTACTTTTTAAATAATTGGACACACATTGACCTTTCCTGGCTAATACACCAGCTGGCTAGCATTACTTAGCAGATTCCCAGACTCATCAGGGAACATCAGGCAGGTTGGTGAATACAGATCCGATACCCTAACATTTGTAATACGGCTCCCAACCGCCAGTTTGTAAAAATCAAGTTCAGCTATTATAAAATGAATATTCTGGAATCTGTCGCTTAAAAAAAAGGTATAATATTCTCCTTTCATTAAATCAATCATTGATTACAGTCTATCAAAAGTCCACTGATGATCATATAGTCCTTCCCATAGATTGCCTGGGGGGATTTATTTGCATCGCTTGACAGACGGGTGAACAAACGCAGTATTTTTATCGTTTTCAGTTGTTATCAGGAAGATGCTGCTGCCCATCTCCTGTTTGGTTTACTCTGTTGCCTCTTATTAAAATTTAATTTAATAATGTTGTGTGTGCTCACGATATTTTTAATTACACTTACTTATTAAGTGGCGAAGCTTGCGAAGTCACTTATTGATTTCACGATGTCTGTCCGTCTGTCCGTCTGTCCGTCCGTCTGTCCGTCTGTCCCACGATTATCTCGAGAACGGTTTCGAATTTTCAAATTCTGTTTTCAGCAATCGATTACTGATCACCCAGGCATCTGAACCTCCAATTTTGAAACTGATTGCTCAACGGCAACCGTTACAAACCGCTACAAAGCTGATTGCTTCGCCACTTTGTTATGCTGTTAGCTTGCTAGGTTTATTATAGTTGCTAAAGTGGACTCGAGCCAAATCTTCGTTCAATCTTTCTATCAATCACTCACGCGCTGGTTGAAGGCTAGTAGCGACGCCAATTATATATTACGAAAATGATAATCTTGTGCTATAACCGTATAATTGATTTTTGTTGTATTTTATACGTATTACTTTATCATCATTATCATCATTACAGCCGTTCACAAGCCCACTGATGACCATAGGCCTCCCCCAAAGAATGCCACAAAGCGCGGTTCCAAGTCATCTGCATCCATCGACCTCCTGCATGGCCTATCAGGTTGTCACTCCATCTAGTCTTATTACTTAATATTATGTATTAAATCAATTGGCGTATGATAGCGTAAAGAAAATTATGTATCGCTCAGTTTCCTGTATAGCGTCTGTTCAGATATTAGCGTGTTTTACTTGGTATAATGATTATTTGAATTTATCCCACTTCTGATGTTAGAATCCATTTTATTATCCAAGTAGTTTCTTTTTATATGTCTCTTCTTCTAACATTTCCGTCAACTTTTCCAACAGCAGATTGAACATTTTCTCAACAAATAATTAAATCGTTTTAAATCCTGTCGTTTCTGTGAATTCATTTTTGCCCACTGACTTCAATAACGTGCGTGGACCGTGTAGTTACCATACCTACTGATTGCATGTAAACAGTGAGAGTCAATTCTCGGCGCCAGCACTGACGCCTGTTACTGACCCTGTGTAAATCAGCCTTGACTGTTTCAAGTCAGTCCCACTTGTTCTAGCTGTTTATACTGCTAGACCAAGTGAAAGATTAGAGTTTTACGTTCGCTTCTTCGTATTTTCTTGTATTTTATACCCTCATTCCTAACAATATGTATCTTATGTATTTGATAATGATATTCTGTATGTCTTTATAGAATTTTCTTTTGTGATTTCTCTATCCATTATAAAGTTAATAACTCTTTAGTTTACTTTTTTTTTAATTAAAAGTGTTATAAATTAAATAGTGACAAAAGAATGTGTATACTTACACTTATTATCAATCCTCACTTCATCGATTAACGACGTGAGCATTCGAGTGTAGAATGATTAGCGTCGTCGTCTGTTCAATTAACTATTGAACAGACGACGCGACGGCGTGACAGAGACGACACGGTACAGTGGCGATTGAAACTGGCGAGCTCCGTGATCTCACTGGTGCGGGACACGTATTCACTTCAATTTAATTTTGGTGCTTTAATTAAATATCAATTAATATGTGTATATTTCCATAATATTATTTTAATATTAATATCATTCGAGTAGGCGTATCCGTTTAGACCGATAGGACTAAATTCTTCAAGACCTTCAGTTGTAGCACGAAAGGGTTGGCTCGACCGGGAAAGGACCACGCTCTCACAGAATACCAACGTAAAATAGCAACTTAACGCTGCTGTGTTTCGTATGACGAGTAGAGAATCGGAGACTCTTTTTATTGGAAACGGGGCATTCCATCTTAGTCCTCAAGCGTGACAAAGCATCTGCATTTTGATTCCTAATCGAGGATAAATCCATCTGGTGGACTGCGTGCTCGTTTGTCACCCTTATCCTTAAAAAATAGCTTACTCCTTTCTAAAAGGCCCGCAACGCACCTGTAATAGTCGTTCATTGGCGGCCGTAGTCACCATAAGGTGAGCTGCATGCGTTTGTCCCTTCTTCTATATAAAAAAAGTATAATTATTAATAATCTGACGGTAGTGAGCAAGGTGGCTGGTAGAAACTGGATGTGTGTAGCCGAAGAGCGGGTCAATTGAGCGCCTTGGAAGAGGCCTGTATCCAGCAGTGGACTGCGTCAGGTTGATGATGATGATAGTGATGATGACGGTGGAACAGTGCACAGGCCGGTAAATATAGGTAAATCTTCCAAGTAATGCACGCCACTTGGGCGTTGTGCCATTCTCAAATAGGTACATGTTTAGCTGTGCCGGTGCCGTTGTTGATGATAATGATGATGGACTAGGTAACTAGTGGAGAATATTTTAGGTGTTTATTTCTATTTCTTGCGGATTTTATAAGCCCGCGTATTATTATAATGGTTTAATATGTTAACTTTTATTATTTGGTAGCAAGTTGTGTTCTTCGAAGGAAAAGCCCCAATAATAATGTAGCTGGATTAACATTCTTTTGATTTTGATTAAATCTTTATTCTTTATTAAATATAATTCAATATTATATAATATCATATATATATATATATATATATATATATATATATATATATATATATATATATATATATATATATATATATATATATATATAATTTAATGTTATGATCGAAATAAATTTAGAATAGTAGGTAAAAAGTTATTTGTACTCCATATCATAAATACAAATTTCATAATAACTTTTAACCGACAGCTATTACCATATGGTACATTTCTCGTGCGAAATCGCTTTGAAAGAAATTGATCCGATTTAAATCGAGGACAGATCTTTTATCGCTTTGTTTCCTCACTTTGACTCCGGTTTTATAGACCATTTTTTTTATTGGTTCAGCCATTTCTAGCCGATCATGTAATTTGCGTCTTTCAAACCGTGACGCAAAAATCATACGTGTATGAGAGTGTTTGTTAACAAAATCCATTATTACACTACGTGTTTTATAAAATAATTGTGGTAGACAAAAAACTACGACGTTCACCTGTTTGTAATGGTAAATGGATGCTGTGGTCCATAGACACCAACGTTTATCTTCGATTAAGAATCAAAATGCAGATGCGTCTTTATCCTCGGTGATATCCGCAGTGACTTAGATGGAATGTCTCGTTATCAGCATAATGGGTCTCCAGTTTGTAAGTGATTGAGGAGAACTAGATATTTACATACGAAACACAGCAGCATTATGCTGCTATTACGCTGATATCCAATGCGATCGTGGTCATTCCCCGGTGCTAACTCATAATACGGTGCAGTGTGGCTCTACCACTAACAATGCTTTATGTTTAGTATATTGTAGTTATACATAAATACATAAACACTCACGCCTGTCACCCAGAGGGGTAGGCAGAGACTATGGACTTCCATTTGGCACGATCCTGACAAACCTATCTCGCTTCCTCCTCATCCATATACCTACGCATACACGCTCGTCGGTTAAAGGTACTCTTGATTTGGCCCATTTTCAATATATCGCCAATTTGGTCGATAAACTTTCGCCTAGGGCGACCCTTCCCGACTCTGCCGTTCACATCTGCAACATAAATTTTCTTTGTCACTCTTTCCTCATTCATTCTTTCTACATGACCAAACCACAGAAGCATTCCTTTCTTAATCCTGGTCACAACATCAGCTTGCAAACCACACTCTTCTCTTATTAAACAATTTCTCACTCTGTCATTCAGATTCATCCCTAACATACTCCTTAATGACCGCATTTCTACAGCAGTTATAGACCTTTCATAAATTATATTCTATTCATAATGATTTCTTATAGTTACGCGGACAGTACACATTGAATAAAACTACTTTTACGGATTTTATCGCGTTTATTACTGGTCACGGGAGACCATGGGTGTTGCAATGTACCCGGGAAGTAAAAATAGGTAGTATTAAACGCGATAAAATCCGTAACGATAGTTTTATTCGATATATTTTATTAATTTTAAAATTCTTTAAATTAATAATCATTTATTTTTGTTTCAGGTAAGCAATGTTAAAATTGATTATTATAAAAGTAAGTGCTTCTGTTTAATTACATTTTCGTAAAATCAGGTAGATACTAAAGTTTACTGTATTGGAATAGACCTGCTTTAATTTCTAAGAATTCTGGAGCAGTAAACTACGAGTGTAGCTTCTGTAAGGATTTGCGGAATTCTATTTCTCTCCGTCTTGATGTAATATATTTGATTTTTCTAGAAACATTTATTTTTAATTTTTTATCAAGTGACTTGTCCTCACGATGTTTGTTTGGTTACCCCATCTTGTTCACCACTGTGGACTAAGATGAAATACCTCGTCACTACTAAGTTAAAAAATCTTATTCTTCAACCCGTAAAGTCCACTGCTGGACACGGATCTGTCGCGTTGTACGGAGGGAGGATTCATCTCTATCCTCACGCTGGACAGACGAATCGACGGTTCAGTACCAGATGTCTGCATCGTTGAAGCTGCTGCGCATTGCTGGTGTAAGAATTTTACGTCTGGTATTAACAAGACGGTAACACCGCCGCCATTTATCGGAAGCCCTAAGATTTTTTAGCAATCCGCCCCGGCTTCGCAAGGGTGATTTCTTGGTCTTGACAATAGAGTCTACCTAAGGTTCTAATTATGTGTACATTACCTTAGGTAGTATAAGGTACGCAACCCTCGTCGACACACTCCCGATCTTTACAACGTTGTTAACGAGAGACTTGTGGACGATAAATCCGATACCTCCTTGGGACAGATGGTCGCCCTCCCGGTGATAGAGCAAGTTGCCGGATTCGAGGATTACCGTGTCCTCCCCTCTCTTCGGACTTCGGATAATCCTATAATATGCCAGCGCAATTTGACAAGCCTAAGAAACACCTGGTAAGCTGAAAATGCTTGTGTTAAGAGTGGTTCACGACAGTAGTCGAATGGTGAATCCGAACCCACAATCTTTAATTTATTACAGTTACTATCTGGTACTCGGCGCGTTGTAAAAAATTAAATTTGGAAGAGTTATATTGTTTAATTAGGAATGATAATACATTAATTGAAGTTGACTGATCTATAATTTTCAATGAAATTTGTCGGTACGGTACGAGTGCCACCTACTGTATGTATGTAATGTATGTGTATGTAATAATACTACCTAAGGGTTCTAAATGTGAATCTAAACCGTCTAGGGACCCTTTCAAGCATACCAAAAAAAATCATCAACCGACTTTTTCTACTGACTTCAAAAAGGAGACGGTACTCAATTCGACTGATATATACACCCACACACGCACACATATTATATATATATATATATATATATATATATAATTTTTTTTTTCATTTATTTAAAGGACCACAAACAGATTCACAATTAAATATATATATAAAATATTCAAACCAAAGAAACGTAATTATCATTATGAATCCAACAGCGCTGGTCTCATTATACATATAATCTAGTATTTTATCTATATAAACACTAGATACAGCTTACTTCAAAACGTCTATAAGAGCAGTGTCTTTTAAATTAAAACAAAATAAAATAGATTAGATTAGAATAGAATAATGTACATAATATTAATTCAAAATAGATTATAAATTACTCTTATTGGAAATTATTTTTTACCGTTACCACTGGTTCGGAGAAAGCCTCTGTTCTAGGAAAACTAGCGGGGATTAGCAATATCTTTAGAAATTGGCCATGATGTGACAGCTTCCCTTAGATTTATCCTAAGTATAAAAATATCGTCACTGTCCTATACTTTCACCGTTTCCACATAATGGTTCAGAGGGTCGCGACAAAGTGTCGATTAATCACTTTTCTTTCCTTAAAAGCGTCGGTAAAACACGGTCTACACACAATAGGCTAAAGGCTCCATGTTGCGTGAGGTATAAAGTCATGAAAAATAAGGCTTCTCTTAAACGTTTGTGTTTTATAAAAATAATGATAATTACATGATTACGCATTATATCTTTTAACCTAAATAATGATAAAAATATTATTTCATTTTATGACGGTAATGCAATGGAATTTAATATTTTTTTTGTCCAAGGTATCGACAGAATAACAGTGCTGCGGCTATTTAGGTGTAAGCTTATGCCGACTATACTTCATTACTGCAGCTACTATTATAAGAATTTCCATTTAATTTTCTCTTTTCGTCGTTTTATTGTGCTGTATTGTGTTAAGGCCACGAACAAATTTTATTTCTTTCTGTCTTTAGTTTACTTTCTATTTAAAGTAACATAATATACAATATTTTATTATATACAATATTAAAAACTATAATAATAAAAAAAAAACTAAAACTATTAACTATTTAAGGTCTCATGTTAATCCTTATACAACAAAGTACTTAGTTTTACTATAAATCGTTTTATGGTTTATACCACAGGGCTGCTAGAAATGTAGTTAAAAGAAAAAATCCGAAAGCGAATCAAAGCGAAATAACACTTGAATTTATGTCACTTTGTTTATATTTTTGACGTATTAATATTAAAATAAATGAATATAAAAATAAAGATGCACGATTTATGTGTATGTAAATATTTGAACCGTTAAAATCGCTCATGCTGGTACTATCCACTAAAATGTACATTTTGTTGACGCCCTAGTCGTGCGGGTAATCGATGTTGGGTGGGCTCGGGTTTTATCTCGCTTACACTCCACGTGAAGTGTTTCCACTCGGTTTTTTTAACACTCGTTATTTAACATGTTCATGCGGATTATGTATACTGTTCAGTTTCAAGCGAAGTAGCTGCGTTATAATGGAAGGTAATATAACGGAAATTATAAGGTGTTAAATTTTGTTTGTTATTATTCATACGCACATATGTTGTGTGCATCGACGCACGATATAGTGAATGTATATTATAGTCGTGGAAGCTAATTTATAACACATGGATTATCGATGATGATGATTAATATTTCTAGCGTTTTCGTTTGTTAGAAAAAGGGAGGATCGCCCGCCGGACAACGTGTTCAGCGGGGAGTGGCCAACACACTCTGTATGGATGGGGAGAATTTATATGTATGTACATATGAATAGAATAGAATAGAATAGAATAATTTTTTATTCAATATTGATTATTATATAATACTTATTGAAAGTCAGTTTTTATTTACCACTGGTTCGGAAAATACCTCAGTCCTGGGAAGAACCAGCAAGAAACCCAGCGGGACTTTTTTTTTAAACATAATTTCACTTAACAATAATTTTGTTTATACAATTTTTAAATGATATTTTCATAGAACCAGCATGGTGGCGATCACCCTATTCCCAGGGGTTATTTTCATTCATGTGTATATGTATAAACATAGTTCCGAAACCGTGATGGCGTGGTTTGAACTCCGATTTGTTCACGCTTGTGGTGAGACGACAGCGCTACCACGTTTATGGGTATATGCAATGTAAGTCAATGTCGCACGCATAATATTACTGTTATTGTATTTGTCTTTGTTCTTTTATACAATTTGCATGTAATAAACTACGTACCGAAACGAAAATTTCTTAATATAACATTTTTTTTAAATGTATTCATTCATTCATTAACACAAATATCGTACAAAATAAATATTAAACAGTAGATATTAATTTTACTTGGTAAATATTTATATTAAACTAACTTGCAATATATTATTTTCATGAATAAAAATCATATATATATGTATATATGTAGTTCCAGTTTAACAAATTCCAAGTTCAATTCCAGCCTTGACACTTGAAAAACTAGTTCGTAATATGCTGATTGATGTGAGAAAATGTATAAAAAGTTTTCCAACGCCATTTTTACGCTAGTTTTTTAAGATAGAACAGGTTGAGTTAGACTGTCTTACAGCGGGAGCCGAGTTTTTGTTTCAAGTTTAAATAAGATTTTTTCCTATTCTTTTACTTTTAAATACAACTAAGTTACTAAGTAACCGTCTAGATCCACAACCCCATATCGTCCCGAGCGTGTCGTAAGAGGCGACAGAGGGAAAATAAAACAGGAGATGCATCTTTCCGATAACATCTCAAAATATAATAAATAAAAAAGCTGCGACTGCCCACCCGTTTGCCAAGTGTGGCAACTATGGCAAAATCCCCCATGATGTAATCTATGAGGGGAGCCTACGTTCAGCAATGGACATTTGTAGGCTGTAATGAATGGATTGATAATGGAAACTAAAGTAAATCGCCTCGCTGTGTTGGGTGCTTTAGAACGCGAGCAAAATACATAAAATCGATCACTTGTGCACAATGCAACATGCTCTGATCAGTGAAAAAGCTTAAAGAAACCCTGCAAGTATCCTTTTTTTGTGTTTTTCTTGAAAGCAAATGAAAACATAACGGTACTTTATGTAAAACCAGACAAGTGCGAGAAGGAATCACGTTGTAACAGTATATACTTAATTATGTAGTTAGATTGGTCATCCATCACGGAAATTGTATGCAATGTAAGCGAACAAAAACAGAACAGAATCAGAAGAGAAACTGAACAGAAACTGAACAGAAACTGAATAGAAACTGAACAGAACAGAACAGAAACAGAACAGAAACAGAAACAGAACAAAAAATGTTCGCTTATAAATTGGTCTACATCACGGTCGAAAAATAAATTGTTTTTTTTTTATAGGATAAGGGTGAAAAACGAGCACACAGTCCACCCGATGGTAAGTGGTTGCTGCGACCCATAGACATCTACATCTATCCTCTATTACAAATCAAAATGCAGATGCGTTGTCATCCGTGAGGACTAAGATGGAATGCCTCATTACCAGTAAAAAGGGCCTCCGGCCACCTGCACTCACCGAGCGAAACGCAGAGAATAAACTCTACTTTACGCTGGTATTCTGTGAGGTCGTGGTACCACCCCGGTTCGAGCCGGCCCACCCGTGCTACGGCAAAAGCTGCCGCCTGGCTCTACCACTGTTTAAACTGTTTCTTTTTTCTTTAAAAAAGAACTTAACCTACATTAGGTTTTTTGTCGAGGCAGTTTTCGTATATAAATTGCACAAGGACAAATATCCACGTGGTAAAGTGGATATTTGTCCACACAAACAGCAACGCTCTCACAGAATACGAGCGTAAAATAGCAGCTTAATGCTGCTATGTTTCGCATGGTGAGTGTAGAGAACCGGAGACCCTTCATACTGGAAACGAAGCATTCAATCTTAGTCCTCAAGGGTGACAACGCATCTGCATTTTGATTCTTAATTGAGGATAAATGTAGATGTCTATGGGCCGCAGCATCCACTTACCATCAGGTGGACTGTGTGTTCGTTTGTCATCCTTATTTTATAAAAAAAAATCCATACACGGAACAATAACTTGTAGGCACTAAAGTCTTTGCGTTATAGCATGGTGTTGGTGCGGGTGATAGATTACACTTTTAGCGTGTCTAGAGATGAAACATTGTTAAATCGATTTAAATAAGGCGATTAACGATACACGAAGCAAAGCAAAAATTATCGATTAGCTGTCGATATAAAAATTAAAACCGAAACATATATTTCTTTGTAAACTATAATGCATGTAAAATTAAGTTAGTTTAATACAAATTATGACGTAATAGCTGTTGCTGGACCTCGCCCGCTTGGTGTTTATTACAATTGGATTTCATGGGTTTTAATTTTTTTTCTATAATAAAATTAGCCTGTTTTACTCCTTATAACATCAGCTATCTGTCAGTGCCAGCTATAAGCCGGAACAAACAGACAGTAAGACAAACATTTTAAAAATTGTTTTTTGTCTTTTTGTTATAAATACAATACAATACTCTTTATTGTACACCAAGAAAAGTCAAAAATATCAAAAAACAAAATTTAGTTTCTCACCAGTATTACACAATCTAAATGGCTTGACTGATTTTAAAGTGCATTGTAATTCTATTTTTTAATGTCATGGCAATGATACCAATAGGATGCTCATAAGATTGCTCTATGCGCATTTTTTATCGATTTAGGGTGACAAATGAGTACACGGCCCATCTAATAGAAGTGGATGCTGTAGCTCATAGACATTTAGATCTATCCTTGTTTAAGAATCAAATTGCAGATTTTTTTTATAGGATAAGGATGACAAACGAGCACACAGTCCGCCTGATGATAAGTGGTTGCTGTGGCCCATAGACATCTACATTTATCCTTGATTACGAATCAAAATGCAGATGAGTTGTCACCCGTGAGGACTACGATGGAATTCCTCTTTTCCAGTATAAAGGATCTCCGTTTCTCTACACTCACCATACGAAACACAGCAGCATTAAGCGGCTATTTTACGCTGGTATTTTGTGAGAGCGTGGTTCTTCCCCGGTCGAGCCGACCCATTCGTGTTACAACTATACCAGAAATATAGCTGCAGCATGGCTCTACCACGTATAAAATGATGTAACCCATTTTTACAGGATACGGGCTGATGAAGGGAAGTTTCGAGAGCGGATTAGAATAGAATAGAATATTTTATTATATTCAAGATGGATTACAAGAATACTTATCGAATGACGAAGCGATTATTAACATAATTATAATATATCCACTTTGGATACTTATTGATACCCAATCGACGAACCTGTGTGAGTAATTTTAATTAGAAGCCAACTTTTTCGCTGTTGACCGAGGGCCGCATTACCGTTAGTTGTATCAGCCTCTCTCAAAGTTGAGGGTGGGAAGTTTTACCTTTTATCGGGAATATTCTGAAGGCAACTTAAATTGGAAAACTGGATTTTAGGGTAGCGTCACGTTTCAAAGGCAAAACTTTTGTAACTTCGTTTCGATTATGTTTTGCCTGAGATTGAGGTTCTCTTTCGGCAATAGGATAGGTGCTTTGTTATAAACTGTGTTTTATTTTGTTGAGTTCATTGTTCTTTTTTATTGTTCTCACAGTTGTTTACTCTTAAATGTCAGTAAATTATATATATGCATATATATATATATATATATATATATATATATATATATATATATATATATATATATATATATATATATTAGCATTTTATGTTCATATATAATATATGTCTAGTAATTATATTATATATTATATAAACCTACCAACTGTTACTTGTTTAATTCCCTCAGGCTTGACTGGCAGAAAATGGCATAAGGCATTAAGTCCGCCCATTGTAAATAACAATATACATAAATAAATAAATGAACATAAAAATTCATTCTGTTGTAAAAAAAAGCGTGGAGTGCTTGATGTCATTTGTTGTAAATATTTCTGTGGATATTGGTAAAATTAGCACTAGAATTTATGGCAGTAGCAAATTAGAAGCGCCCCACGCTTTTTTACAATAAAAATATTTTTTTATGTTAATCACTATTTTCTTATTTTAAACTGATTGATAATTATTTTCTACTTTTTAGTTCGATTATTTACCAAAGCGTATTTTATATTAGTTTTTTAAACTATTATTTATTTGTCTCTTATATTTGTGTCACGTCTTACGTCGTGACGTTATTGTGACATTATGACAAATTACATGTTTATAAATGAATGTCGTGTGGAAAGTATTGTTAATTTTTTAATGAATACATTTATACGCGATAGTGTTTTATGAAATTATGACTACAGTACGTAGTGGTGAGACGAATGCGAATTTATCCTTAATTGAGTGTAGATAAGTGTCGTTTTTTATTTATTTATTCAAACTATTAAAAAAACCGCTACACAAAAATGAAATTTTTTAGCCCCCCAGCAGAAACCATGCACGGTTTTATTGCAAGTCTGTGAGTTGCTCGTTCGTTTACCCTTAGTCCTATAACAAATAATACACGAAATGCCAACGTTATCTCGCAAGGTGCCTTGATAGTAAAAACGTGAAACACAGTTTTTATTGGTTCTTTCTATTATTATGTTCTTTAACTTATCGCTTTTTAAAAGTACAATAAAGTTAACGACTAAAGAATTAAAACGAAACTAATGAATTACACAAATTATTAAGTATCTAACTATGAGAGAATATGTACTTAAATTAAAATTGCCTAAAAATGTTGATTTAACTGTATTCTTTTTTTGTGCGTGTAGCATAATACCTTCGTGGTTAGTTTATTGATTTTACCATTTTATTTTATCGAACGACTAATAAGTGGTTCTTTACAAAGATTATCTGTCACGGCCCACACATGCTATGACCTGGTTATAAAATATCGCGAACATGACTAGTGTATGGATTAATCCGTTCCCTCTGGGCACAATCTAAATCCTAAATTGAAAATATATTATTTAAAAGCCGGGGATCATAGAACGTTACGTATTTCGTCACTTTTGAGGTTATGATGTAGCCATGCCTGCAGCCATGACTACAACCTCAGCTAAAACAATTGATATGAAAACTATGCAGTAATATATACTTAACTAAATAGGTCAAGTCAATGGCTAAAACCACAAAAATGAATCAATAACCTTTCTAATATTTTCACTGCTAAGTGTCTAAGACACAGGTGCTTTGACTTTTGCTCACGCTTTGACAGCTCTCGTGTAATAAAGACTGTATAGAAACACTCATATTACGTTCCGTTCTAACTAATAGTGCATTCTACTTTACTGTCAACCTATCATTTGCAACTTATTTCGGAATAATTTCCATATCCCCATCTAAAAATGACATTATTGATAATAGACTACAAAAATAAATAAAAAATCTACAATAAAATCTCGTATCTAAAAAAGTAAACGCATAATGGTAGTGTTACTTTAGTGTTATGATGAAACGTGTACCAGAGATAATAACGGGACGGGTTTAGATGCGTTCAGCACCTATAAAAAGTAGTAAGGAAATAAGGTTTTTCATTACAAAGCTGAATTATTTTACCGGTTCCAATAAAATAAGTTGGACCCCGTAATTGAATACACCTAAGTCACTATTTTTTGACATATCAATTATTGGTCAAACGACCATCATATTTTGGTCAGGCCGTATTTGACCGATGTTCTTTCAACTGATGAGAATTGAAATTCGTTTACAATGTATTAATAGTGGTAGAGCCACGCGGCAGCTTTTGCTGTCGCACGGATGGGCCGGCTCGAACCGGGGTGGTACCACAACCTCACAGAATACCAGCTTGAAGTAGAGGTTTACCTCTGCGTTTCGCTTGGTGAGGGCAGGTGGCCGGAGGCCTTTTTTACTGGAAATGAGGCATTCCATCTTAGTCCTCACGGGTGACAACGCATCTGCATTTTAAATCGCAAACGAGGATAGATGTAGATGTCTATGGACCGCAGCAACCACTTACCATCAAGTAGACTGTGTGCTCGTTTGTCACACTCATCCTATAAAAAAAATGTTTAAATAATCCAGTTATTCTTACCGACGAGCGTGTGGTAAATGAGCATTGAAAATGGAAACTCACAGTTACAGTTCTGCCTACACCGGGGAATGAAATGAGGTTGCTTATTGATACTATACGTATATATAAAATGTATTATAAATAATATGATTGTGCAAAGACAATGCATCCGTAGATAAGAGTGAGTAGTAGGAGCTGGTTGTACTATAATTTATTTAATTGTTTAATTTATAAAGTAAGCTGTTAGTAGTAGTAGTTTTTTGTTGTCCTAAATAAAGAGAGAGAAGAAAACACAATTTACACATTCGCTTGTAAGAGCTTGTGTAATGTGAAGACATTAAATTAAAATTACTCCATAAATCGTATGTATGAAAAGTAATGAGTCTTACACTGATACGATTTTACAAGATAGAAGTCTTTATTTTAAGTATTTATCTGTCTAGAAGTGGGTATGGATTACTAACCAAATTTTACCTATTTCTGTCGTCAAGCAGATGTACTCTTTTTAACTACTTATTGTAAGCCAGTGCAATCTGATGGTAAGCGGTGATGAACATCTAGATCGTAAATAGCACTATTTTAGCGTAATAAAGGCCTATTTCATTTGTCCATTCATTTGCATTGAACACACCCAGATTGTAATCAGATGAAAAGATCGATACTGACAAGTTATCCCACTTCCTACACACAGAATGTACTTGAGATGTATATAATGGCTTCTGTACCTGCCAGCTTTTCCGACACGTTGCGCATCCTGCTAATTAACGAATAAGGCTGTCGACCGACAAATGGCGGTAGGTATATCCATACCAATTGACATTTAGTTGAAAGACCTATATCCATATTTTTGAATTTAGTGTTTTCTAAAGATGTAAGTTAATAGAGCAGCGTATTCACCGGCAAATATTTAGTCACTTTATAGGAGTGAAGTTGCCGGTTATCTTAATAATTAAAATATTTTATCAACGTTTTTAACGCAAAAGATCAAAGATGCAAAAGAATTAATTTGACGCAAAAGATAAAAGACCCTCTTCACTAAATGGCAAAGGCGATAATGGCTTAAACTTCGGCCCTATTAAAAATAGTCTTCAGTGGCGTAATTAAGAAGAAAAATCAGGCACATTCCGTTGACAGCACGACATTACTATACGTTAAAATATTTTCGATATTTTAAATTTGCTTATGTTATAATATTATAACTATTGTGTTTATAATAATATGTTTTTAGTTTTGCAGCAGAATCCGTAACCTAGATATCCGTCTCTTACATAGTCCATCTGTAAGCTGAGATGGCATCGGGCCAGCCATATTGTTTGAGAAACCGACAAGCCACTTGGAAGAAAATATCTCGATTGGCAGATTGGGACCGATAAATTGAAATGTAGGGCGGCTCCCTACTAAATGAAGTGGCCATTTCATAAGACAAGTAGGAAGTCGATGGATGGGATTTTCCCTTTATCGAGTCTAGTTACGTCGAGCCGTGAGCACATGAATGTGGTTTAAGAGCATTATTGGCAGTCTGGGAATGATAGGAAGATGATGTCGAAGAAATACTTGGAACAGGACCTTCGTTCATGTGATTCACCCTCGGTGATGAACCTAATCTTTTATAATACTTAATTTGAATGAATTTATACAAAAATCATCTTGTTACAGAGTGTGGTATATTGATAGTATCGGGTTTAAACTACGGTTGGGGAAATATACTGCTAACTACTTAGCTGTGGCAGCACAGTCATCGCGAAATTTGATATTTTATACATAGTTAAGATTATAATTCGCTATTCTACACGCGACTTCTTAAAACAGACTTTACTTTAAACATGAGACATGGTAATCGTAAAATTCAATTGTAAACTACTTTTTGTAATTAAGATTGATAGGAATTACGATCGTATATCTGATCATATATTTTTCTATTGGCAGAAAAATATATCATCATATATACTATTTATGGTCGTTCGTAGGAAATTTAATTTCTTTTGCTAATAAGTTATGTCTAAAAACATAAGTAAAAATTTCGAGGACATGTGAAGTCAGTGAACACGAATTAAGGGAGGTTAGTGGACGGTTTTAAAAACAGGTCGATTGAAAATTACTTTTGTGAGTTTGAAAGCGTGAATGAGTCGAGTTCTCAAGTAAATACACTTACCTTCGGCCTCGATAGGGGAAGGGTAAACGATAGCCCAAGATAATGGGATAGCATTAGTCACTTGGGCTTTGTTACGGCGTGGAGGTAATAGCTCTAACGCTGAGCCTATAGTGATTATGGCTTGATTTAATCTATTATGAGGTCTTTACCTTCGAAATTGCCGTTTTCTAATACTGACTGGTTTGAAGTTAGATATATTTTATTTTACTTAGAATTAAAAACTCAAGTTATTGCCATATTATAGTCATGATAGATTAATAGATAGTAAAGAATAGATGTGTTACCCTTGACGACTAAGATGAAATGCCTCGTTTTTAGTAAAATGAGTCTCCGGTTCTCTACACCACCGTGTTAATCTCTATTTTAATAAGTGGTACTTAATGAAAGTCGTGTGTGGCAGAAGAAGCACGAGTGTAAGATTAATGCTGTAGAAGTTAGATCATTACGAAGTATATTAGGTGTGATACTGAATGATAGGATAAGAAATTGTGTGATAAGAGAAAAGTGTGATTTAAAAAGACATTGTGATCTACATGATGTGTAAAGAAGGATGCTTCGGTGGTTTCGATTGGTTCAAAGATTGAATAAAGAAAGAGTGACAAAGTAAATTTATGCTACTGAAGTGAGTGGCAGAGTGGCAAGAGGTGTCCTAGGTGGAAACTTATTGACCAAAGTAGCAATATAATATATTGAAGATACCTTTAACTGACATGCATTAATGCGTAGATATATGGCTGTGAAAGAAGCGAGAGAGATGTGACAGGATCCAGACAAATTGCAGTCCGTAATCTCTGCCTACCCTACTGAGTTACGGGAGTGTCGGCTAATCATTGTGATATCACGAAGTAAGCGTAACAAACAAGCACACAGTCCACCTAATGGCAAGTAAATGCTGTAGACTTATGTTTATCCTCAGCTAAGAGTCAAAATGCAGATGCGTCATTACCTTTAAAGAATAATATAGAATGCCTAATTACCCGTAAAAAGGACCCGGATACTCTTTTTTTATATTATTTTAAGCCAGCGCTTATATACCATCTCACCTGATGGTAAGTGGTGATGTAGCCTAAGATGATGAAGCGCAATGACTTAACAAAAGCCTATTCACTCTTGCCTTGAAGACATCCGCACTGTAATCGGATGGAAAGACAGATGCTGGCAACTTAATGCATTCCTTTGCTGTACGCATGATGAACGACGTAGCGAACCGTTTGGTTCGAATGCGTGGTAAGTCAACAACGAAAGAGTGGAGACTGGCCGAACGTCTGGTTGGGCCGATGGTGGAAGGAAGAGGAAGGAATTAAATTATGCAATTCCTGCGCACACTCTCCGAAATGCATCCTGTAGAAAACCGAGCGACTTTGCGTCTGTGTTCGAGGCTGGTAAGATTAGTTTTAACCAAATTCGGGTCACCAATAAGCCTCTTAGCACGCCTTTCCATTGAGTCCAAAGCTGGACTGGTATCTGGATTCTGTATTTTTAATAGTGACCTTCCAAGTATTAAAGTCCTTGTATTGCCTACCTACCAAATGTCTCTCGGTTGGTAATTATTTTTCTATAAAAGAACGGTTACCAACTGGGAACAATCTACGTTGAATGACGACGGACAACTATATCACATCACTTTATCAACTATCTCGCAGAGTACCAGCGTAACTTTCGTATGGTGAGTGTTAAGAGCCCTTTTTACTGGAAACGAGGCATTCAATCTTAGTCCTCACGGGTGACAACGCATCTGCATTTTGATTCGTAATCGCGGATAGATACATATGTCCATGAGCCACAGCAACAACTTACCATCAGGTGGACTGTGTGCTCGTTTGTTACCCTTATCCTATTAAAAATATATATAGGTGATTCTGTTGATTTGCATCTATTCGGTGTTATTCTTGTCCTTTTTTAAACCCTTTGTCACTTCCAGCGACAAGGCGAATTGAACGACACCGCACATGTTAAAATCCACTAATTCGTTAAGGCTACAGAGCGTGCCAAAGATAAAAAGAAGGAAATAAAGAGAAATAGTATTTCCGTGTGAAATTGCTCCTTGTAGTTCATAGATTCCGACAGAAAAAAGTTGTTGCCATGGTTGAATTTGGCCAGGAGGGCGTCATCGTTATTACATTCGTATATTTTGTATAACACATAAATATTTCGATAACATTTTATTATTTTCAATAAAACAACCTACTCATGCATTAATGAAAGGGGCCAAAAATATCATCTGTTCCATTTTTCAGTGTTCATTATGTTTTTCCATAGAGCATTACTTTTAACATTGCTATTATACGAAAAATACTAGGTATTTTGCTTTTTTATGTTGTTGTTTATGAATGTACTTTTGTGTGCTTTGTTAGCGGTTAAGGTAACATTAAAAATTTCCCCCACATTTGCTTTAAATTCGAAGTACTATTTTGTGAAATATGAACGTTTTAATGTGAAGAAAGCCCAAGTTGTTGCCTATGTGGGGAATAGAACAGGAAACAGCGTCCAAGGTGCGAGTAATATGTCTATATGGCTGCTAAGTATTGCGATTCTTAGTTACAATTTATTAACGTTTAAGGGCATCTGGAAAGAGGTTGCCACGATAATAAGTTTCTGGCAACGGGTGACGTGATTTCTAATATTATTCTGAATAAAATATGAGAAACGTGAAAGTTTTGCGTACAGCAAAAGAGTGGAATAAGTTATCAACATCTGTCTTTCCATCCGATTACAGTGTGGGTGTCTTCAAGGCAAGAGTGAATAGACTCTTGTTAAGTCAGTGCGCTTCACCATCTTAGGCTACATCACCACTTACCATCAGGTGGGATCGTAGACAAGCGCTGGCTTAGTAGAATATAAAAAAAAACATTGATACCATTGAGTTATATGTACTACGTACTAGAGACGCCATTCCGAACATTGACTACGTTCAACTGAACTGTAGTGCAATCCGTACAAACTAAATATTGCGTAAATTGAAGATTTGTGAATTCCATGAAATAATTATTAATACATTTCATTTAGAAATATAATATGTTTGTTAAGATTAAATTAAGATATTTTATATTAAATTCTTATATTTCTTTTATAATAATATCTTATTTTATATCAAATTAGTCTTCGCCGTTCTTCCGCGCATGCGGCTACTACTCCCGCGCATGCGCGAAGACATATAGTAGGACACCATTTTTGTTTGGAATGGCGTCTCTAGTACGTAGTACATATAACTCAATGATTGATACATTTTATATAATATGGACCTATTCTATTCCGTGCATGGTGACGATAGAATTGTCATTTGTCAGTGATATTTAGCTTTGCACTTTAAGTACGTCGAGATCCTGTGTTCACAATAGAATCTAACACAAAGCAAAACAATATACAGAAGGTTTGTCTAGTACAAGTCTCGGATTGAGGAAATCCGTCGAAGAATCCGTAATATTTATAATTATTGTAGAAGCATTTATCTTACCACTACATAGTGCCTGAAAATAACAGTCATGTAATTGTTGTAACCAATGAAATTCACGCGCCTTTGTAAAAACACTCGATCAACCATGTGCTTTCAGCTTTCAGGTTTTTAATGTCTAGAACGTGGAAAAATTTCAATACTTCAAATACTTTTCTGTCATCTCGTGTTTCATTGTTAGTTATAATTTCCCAAGAGCGTCCATTTTATAACTTTTATTTTGCTCCGGTCTATTAGAAATACGCTGGTTTTTAATTAAAATCATGTTATATAAATGTTAAAAGTTAAAGTTACAGCCTAATACGAGTACGTCCCACTACTGGACACAGGTCTTCTCTCACGTCTGAGAGGGTTTTTGGGCAAGGGAATGCCCGCCGCCCTGCCCCAACGCGTGTTGGCGAACCAGTGGAGAACTTCACAAGTCTTCGAAATATTTTTTTCTTATTTCTGAGAAATGCCGGTTTCTTCACGATGTTTTCCTTCACCGCCGACCATGTGAAAAATCAGCACTTAAAAATGTTATTAACAATTTCATCGGTGCCGGCGGAGATCGAACACGTATTGTTCGCGTACTGTGTAATTTACAGCGAGCGTTTAGCCTCTGAGCTACCAAGACTAATATATTTGTATATTACTTATACTAAAGTAAAGTACTTTCTTTGTGGTAAGGATATTAAATGTATACTGTGTTGACAACTTCATTAGCTTAAATTTATAACGAAAAATACAATTCAATCTCAATATTACTATTATTAATGTCATTGCTCATAGGGGCCATTGCCATAGTTGACACGCTTGGCGAGCGGATTGGCAACCGCAGTTTTTTTATTGTTGTTTTGCTGTTATCAGAAAGATGCTGCTGCCCATCCTCTGCCTCAGTTTCCCGCTGTTACCTCTTACGATACCCACGGGAAGATATGGGGTAGTGAGTATTCTTACCCGTCACTACGCAGGGAAACACAAAAAAAAGGTTCTCGAGTGGCGGCCTTGTACCGGCGGACGAAGTGTAGGGCGTCCCCCCACTAAATGGAGTGACGATCTGGTAAGATATGCAGGAAGTCGATGGATGCAGGTGGCTCAGGACCGTGCTTTGTGACATTCCTTGGGGGAGGCCTATGTTCAGCAGTGGACTTGTGAAGGGCTGTAATGATGATGATGATGATTATTATTATATTAAAAAAATACTTTAGCAAATGTTTACTAGCATATTCAAATTTCTTGTATAAACGAAGAAACACATTTTTACGTCTAGTTACTAAAAAGTATATACATATAAATGAAGTAAATATTTTAAAAATATACACACTTCCTTTGGCGTTGCAATTATTGTCCATGGGTGGCGGTCGATACTTACCATCTGTGAGCCGCATGCTCGTTTGTGCCCTCTCCTATAAAGAAAAGATTACCCCGAGAGTATAAATTTCTCCCTTATCTTCAGGGAGTTTTACATTTATAAATTGCACATAGACAAATACCTAAACCCGAACAAATATTTGTAGTAAAAAATCCTTGTTCCGCGCGGGAATTGAATCCAAGGCCTATAATAACTACTCACGAATTGTGCATTATGAGTCGTAATAAATTATGATTCAAAAAGTAATAAAAAGGCACACAGCACCAATAAAACTGCCAAAAGAATATCTACTACCCAATTTTTTTCATAGTATAGTCCCTCAATGTACAACAGCTAAGGGAACATCGACAAATGGCCGGGTCTTTATCAGTCTCTCGCAGTGCGGCGTGTGTCACTGTCATTGTGGATTGTTGCAACTATTCGGAGAGTAGATCGCCTCTCGCGGGACAAAGGCCTTTTGCATTCGTTACGTTAGTAAAGCTGTCGGGCTCCAATGTGCCCGGCTTTCAATTGTTTGCAGTCTGTCATTAACTGACTATTTTATGATGTATATTATCAAAGTTTTATTACCTTTTACCGATATCACAGTGATAATTTTGGTTTCAAATGTTTAATATTTTAAACATTGTAAAATTACATTAATTTACTAGCTAGTACCTCAAAACTTAAAAACGAGATTGTGCAACCAGTGCGTGTTGCCAGTGACGACTTATGGATCTGAGAAGAGGTCCTTCCTTGCTGGCCGTATGAGGAAGTTCAAGGTCGCTTAACAAACTATGGAGAGGGCTATGCTCGCGGTTTCTCTGCGTAATTAATTTAGAAATGGGGATATCCGCTGTAGAACCATAGATACTACATAGCCCAAAGGAGTAGTAAGTGCCAAAGAGCCGACAATATAGATAGAAGAACTGACAACCGATGGCGAAGCATGGTTCTCGAGTGGAAGCCTCGTACGGGGAACGGCCCCCACTAGATGAAGTGACGACCTGGTAAGACATGCAGGACGTCGATGGACGAAGGTGGCTCAGGACCGTGCTTTGTGGCATTCCTTGGGGGAGGCCTATGTTCAGCAGTGGACTTGTGAAGGCCTGTAATGATGATGAAATGAATTCATTTATGGGACAATGTATACGCTTTTACAAAACAATTCCAGAAAAATTTGTCAATAAACAAGTTTAAATTAAAGAAAAATTGTACAAAAAGGGTTATTATAATTTCAAAGAATCCATAAATGAAAACAACCCCTGGGAATGAGGTGATCGCCACCATGCTGATTAAATTAAAATTCATTTAAAAATTGTACAAACAAAATTATTGTAAAGTGAAATATGTTTAAAAAAAGTCCCACTGGGTTTCTGCTGATTCTTCCCAGGACTGAGGATGCGGTATTTTCCGAACCAGTGGTAAATAAAAAAAAAGACTTTGAATAAGTATTGTTTAATAATCTATATTGAATAAAAATTATTCTATTCTCTTCTACACCATACGAAACGTAGCAGCATTGAACTGCTACTTAACGCAGGTATTCTGTGAGCAAGTTTTATTTCCATTTATCATTTTTGTTTTTAAAGAAATAAAGATGACGGGTACATAAATTTATCTAATATTAAGCGGATGCTGTGGTCCATAGACCTACATTTCCCCATAATTAAGTATCAAAATGCAGGTGCACTGTCTTCTCTAAGGACTAAGCTGAAGTTGTTCTTTGCCACTAAAAAGGATTTCAGTTCTAACTCACCATATTCGTAGGAAACACAGCGGCATGATATTCGCTGGTATTATTTTCATGCGTGGAACTGCCCGACGAGACAATCCCTTCCTGCTGCAGCTTTACGCTATATACAGCAGCGTGGCTCTCCTACGTATCTATTAGGAACAATAAATAAAAAAAACTTAACGGTGAAAACAAAAATAAACGTAAACACTTAAAAAGCAATTTAGCTCCGAAATCGAAACCACTGATCTCAGTAATATCGAATTATTTCCCGTTTATTTAATCGAAGGCGATTCATTTATCGCTTAATTGCATTTTCCTGTCGCGAGCTCAGGACGAATAGGTTTTAGAACTAAATTCTTTAATGTATTTAAAGTGTTTTATTTTTCTTAATTTAAATAGCCGAGGGAATTTTAATTGTATTAAATACTTTTTTTAACCGTTGTAGGACAGTGCTCGACTTTATAGTATATTACATAATTCCACCTCATGGTAAGCGGTGGTACAGTGGAAGACGGTAAAGTGTACTGACTTAGCTTAACAAAGATCTATTCCCTATTGTCTTGAAAACATTCACATTGTACACGGAATGACACACTGGTAAAATATAATTTTTCTATGTACTTATTATGTACGTTTCAATCAAAGAAGAAACTGTTTGGTTTGAATGCGAGAGATGTCAATAATGAAGGGGTGGAGACTGGCCGAGCGTCTGGTTAACCGATGGTGAAGGAAGAGGGAGGTGAATCTTGTAGAACATCGAAAGGCTATTTTGCCATGATGCTCAAAACTGGTGAGATAAAACTTGCCTAGTTACTTAAAGAGCTACGTGACCTACGGGAACACCATGATAGGTTTTTGGTGTAATTATTACTATAAGACCAAATCTTCAATTCCAGCTGCCTCTCGTACTACATAACAACTGCGCGGCCCAGCGGATATGTCCTTTACTACTGATATGCAAGTCCAGAATTCAAGTTCCAATCTGTTATGTTGGCTCATTGCGTAATATTGGAAACAGATATTTTAGGATGACCAAAGTGTATCTTGGCTCGTGTGCATTTTTGTATTATAACATCTCGCAGTTGTTACCTTCATGTTCCTTTTGAAATTACATCTTTATAACTTAAACGGACTTAGTAATGAGGCATTCTCTTAGAGTATTAAACTAACAGGAGACGACATTGGAGAGCGTTCCCCGCTGTCAAAAGTACGAGAGCGCGGATCATTCCCGTTATATAAAACTAGTTGCACCGTGTACGAAGTCACTTACCAAGTAGTCGTAAGCGTGAGTTGACCTCCAGAAAAATGCCGAGTTTTAGTGTGTTTTCTTGTAAAAAAAGATCACAGACCTCAAATTTACAAAAAGACGACGTTACCTTTCATCTTTAAGTATTTATTTTGATTTCAATAATTAGTATAAGCATTAAATCACGAAAATTCTGATTAATATAGCTGAGCAGGGTGTGTTGCCTACTTAAAGTATTAATCTTTATATATAAAAAGTACGTGTCACGTTGTTTGTCCGCGATGGACTCCTAAACTACTGAACTGATTTCAATGAAATTTTTGGTCAATGTGCAGTTTGGTCCAACTTAAAAGATAGGATAGCTTACATCTCAATTTATAGTCGCAATACAATATTATTTTATTGAAAATTATTTCTCTATTATTTGACAGTCACAATTATCTGTTAGCTCCAAACGATTCTGTCAGATGACGATATCTGTTGACCGGATTGAATAAATATTTAATAGATGGCGCTATGTTAAAAATACAAACGTTTAATATAAGCTACAATTTAGTAGTATAACCACCACGTGTTGCTGTAAGTATTCAACCGATAGAACCGATTTCAAAAAAAAATTTCAGACTGTGTGCAGTTTGGTCCAGCTTGAGAGATAGGATAGTTTTTATCCCGATAAGTGACCCTTAATTTTTTTATTGCTAATATCAGGAGGTTTTTTGGGAAAGCAAATGGTCATTCGGAAAGGGCAGAACAACGTCTGCCTGGTCAGCTAGTACTATAGTAAGGACTTTTGCACCACTAGGACATAATTAAATTTTGCTTAATTGTAGACAAATATCGTTTCTCTTTGTTCTTATTACACAAGACAAAATCGTGTTATTGAATAGTCTTAAATTCATTAATATTATTGTGATCTATTTGCAAAACTATATTATTTCAAACAACATTAATAATCTTTAATTGTTTTTAACGAAATGAAAACATCAATTTAAATTATTTTATTGTATATAAAACATTTTAAATAGATATTTTCATTTCATTATGTTACGTTATGAAACGAAAAGAAGGGTAATTTCGAGTATATAAAATGGTATCATCAAGGCAATAATAGTGATGTTCACTGTAATCTTTAGTGTCGATGTTTTTATTTGACTATAATTAATACCTTGATATATAATACCAAGGTGTTATTTAAAATTCTTTTTTGTACAATGTTTAAAAAAGATCTTTGGTTTTACAGTTTTCCAAAAGATCTTTACAGGCGCCAAGTTTGGATAAAAGCATGTGGCAATTATATAACCTGGGTACCTAAACGAACAAGCACTATTTGTTCCTAGCATTTTGACCAATCGGTTTTCGTAATCCAATCAAATAATAAAAGGAAACTAAATGAAACTGCTGTACCGACTTTGAAATTATTGGAAGTAAGTTTATTATTTTGCTACAGGTTTATTTTACATTATAAAGGATACAATTTAAAACATTATTCATTTTAAAATGTTATTTACAAGTATATCGTCTTACATGGTGTCAACCAAATTGTTGTTTTCAGATGAGACACGAATTATTAGCGCTTAAATAAATAAATAAGGACAAACAAATAATATCAGTGTCATATTTATAATCTATTATTATTAAATATAAACAGAGTACTACACTTTTGTACTGTAGAACACAAAATATTACCGATTTTTACGACGACATTAATTATTTTTCAATCCTAAGTAAAATGACGAAAAAAAGTATGTTTGTTTAAGCGTAAACTTCGACCAAGAGATAGCAAATGTTTAATTTTTTTAATTGCTCCATTCCGTTGCTGCGTAAAGGAAGGACAAAAACAAATAAACAAAAAATCACACTTTCACATTTATAATATTATATTAGTATGGATTGTCAAGAATGATAGATAAACTTTTGAAACCGGTTTACAATCGGCTTTTTGAGGGTGAAACTATACACTCCCGCTCTCTTTCTTGCTCTACTAAATAACGTTTCTGAGTGACCAAAAAGGATAGAAGCAGAGTAAAGTGCGATTCCGTGCTGCCAGATGTAATTCAACCCTAAGGCTTAAAACGGTTTAACTCTATAGGTTGGGTAAAATCTGTAAAATTAGACGGTTTAAAACCCCTATACAGATAACCTTTTCGGTTGATCATGACATTAAAAAATGGTAAAAATATTTCATAGACTAGGGATATTATACAGGGTATTTTTGGAACGCTCCCGAAAACTAAGACAGGCGACAGCACTAAGTATACCTTTGATCATAGGTCACAAATAAATTCGATCCTGATGAAAAAAAAATCATCTTTTTACAACGTTTTATTAGCTTTATTCACGCGCCATCATGTTAGTACAGCTAAATAAAACGATAATTTCATAAAAAATATCATGAAAATAATGAAACATAAAACCAGCAGTGGAAACTGAATGGATATCACCTGACTAATGGAGGTTAATGTACGCGCGAACGGTGAAAAAAGAACGCTGGCCTTGAACTTGGGCACTGAGCGATTTATCACATATTGGTACGAAGGGGGGCGCGACGGGGGAACAATCCGCCAGTATTACTGTGCCTGCATGCTATTGGTTCCCGCGCTTTGTTCGCTCCAAAAATACAGTCGCATACACAGCTTACTTTGCGACTCGCGCGATGTTTTAAAAAGGAAGGAAAGAAAAATTATTTATATCTATTGTTTTATGACTAAACTAGTGAACGAAAAGGTAAATATGATACGGGAAGGTGAATGGGGAAAATTGTGCAGTAAAATTAAAAGTGTTGAGGAAGAATACCGAAAAACTTACCATGTGATCGACCTGATGACGGAAGCTCAAGCGAAGATGAAAGTGATGATGAAGTAGCATCCAGTAACACCAACACACCATCAACATCTGGCTTCCATGTGACCCAAGACGATATAATGGACGGCGTGCCACCCTTAGCTTAAGTTTTCTTGTTACAAACTACTTTATATTTTACGATAGAAATAACAAATAATGCTCAAGTAAACATTATCTGTTCTTAATTCCAACCTTTTCCAAAGTTCTAAGTAGCTAGTAAAGCACCTTCTATGATTCTACAATAAAATAATTAATTACTTACTATAATATTATAAAACAATATCCCACTACCATGTAGTACTTTAGAACGCGACTGTAACCATACTCCCCCCACTCGACCTGTATCTAGCTCGGTGCGAAACAATTGTAATCCGGCCGGCTCGTGTTGCGTCACGCTGTGACGCAGTAGGTTTCAATTTTAACCGGGTTCGTTATTAATCGTAGTTTTTGAAACAGTTCCGTGTTGATTTTGTACACGCGTGCGCGTCGCGTTTCGTCGTCGTTTTATTTATTAAATTGTTATTACTTGTGATTACGTGTTGGTATTATTCTTGTTGTTACGTTTTTTGTTTTAATAATGCTTAACGTGTACATTTATAGTGATTGTACCTAAATACGGCAAACATGTTAGGTTTCCGAACCTGGGTACACGAAGTATCGCTAAATAAATTGTTAAGACGTCGGGATGGAACAAGTGTGTCATACTGTGCAGTGCACAATGTGTTGAAGCGTAATCGAATGCGCCCATACAAATAGCACAAAGTGCAAGCTTTAGTTCCGGCAATCACGACCACCGACGAGTTTTCTGCCGTTGGTTATTATACCAGCAACAACGTGTGCCTGGTTCCATTGAGCACATTATCTGGACGGATGAGTCGACATTTACCAGAAACAGCCTGTGGAACCGAAGAATTACACACGTGTATTCAGAGATTAACCCGCACGCTGTTCGACAAACCGGGCACTAAACCCGATTATCGGTTAACGTATGGGCAGGTTTATTTAAGGATCGCATATTGGGACCAGTGTTTCTGCCACAGCGACTGAACGGACAGCGATACCTAAACTTTATAAATGAACAGTTGGTTGACATTTTAGACGACCTATCATTGGCTGAATATCGCCGCACATGGTTCCAGCATGATGGTGCCCCTCCACATGTCGTGAGGTTCGTCCGTGAGCACCTCAATGAGCTATTTGATAATCGCTGGATCGGCAGACTAGGACCACACGCTTGGCCACCTCGCTCACCAGATCTGACCCCGTTAGACTTCTTTCTGTGGGGTATGTGAAAGAAAGGGTTTTTAATCGTAAGTGTGATAGTGCTGATGAAATACACCAAAGGATCGTGGATGCTTTCGAGAAACTACGTACGGACTGTGTCGAAGACCACACGATAATGCCCCGCCTGCACCCAAATCTACCTTGAAATGAATGGAGCACAATTTGAGCCGCATCTCATAAGACCACGGAGGATTTAGAGCGGTAAGCTGTTTCATAACTATTTTTTTTAAATGACTTGGTACTGGACTAATCTGAATAGGTACTTAACTGAATACATGAGAATAATAAACATACCTACACGATGAATAAAAACGCATGACTCCAACCTTGGTTACATTTCATTTAAGTATTTTTTTCATTAGCGAGGAATCGAACCAGTTATTTGGGTTTATTTAACCTGTAAATTCGGGTTAAAGTAGCTACGTGGAGACAAGCACAGTGGCAAAATAGTAGGTTAAGTAGATAAGTAGAGCTGATATAAATTCAGTCATTCCATTGCTGGTTTAATGTTTCAGTATTTTCATGATATTTTTTTATGAAATTATCGTTTCATTTAACTGTACTAACATGATGGCGCGTGAATAAAGCTAATAAAACGTTGTAAAAAGATGATTTTTTTTCATCAGGATCGAATTTATTTGTGACCCATGATCAAAGGTATACTTGGTGCTGTCGCCTGTCTTAGTTTTCGGGAGCGTTCCAAAAATACCCTGTATATTTTTAAGCATACAAGAACATTATTTCGATAATGATTACGTTCCACATAACATTGAACTGGCAAACATGGTGATGGAAAAATATGCAAGCACTAGAATTAGCTACCTCGCAAAAAAAGAGTGATCCCAAAAAGTGTATTCGTCACATATATACCAAACTTATTCACTTTAAAAATCAGTTAAAATATAATATAATACTTTTTCAATTTGTTTTAATTTTGGTACTTTTGTATTATTATTTTGTACCTTATGTATTTTTTAAATTTACTTTGAATGTAATATTACACAATAAACATTTTTATTTTATTTAATTTGCTAATGTAACTTGCATAAAATTTCATCGACATATCCATATCGACAAGGCCCTCGCACTAGTTGTTTATGGCTTATGCACTGTAACGATGAGACATTTATGAGAGATTTTCAAGGTTGTGTGCGTTTTGCTTAATCGTGTGCTTATATTATGCTGTGTGCATGCGTAACGACGTGGCCCAATGTTTACGATTTGCTTAGTGTGCGTTAGAAGTGACAGACTTTTTTGTTTGGAACTTTATGTGCATGGCGTCTCCTGTTAGTTGAATACTCTAAGGGCATTCTAGTTCTCAGCGGCGAATGAAATGAAATGAAATATACTTTATTGTACACCAAAAAAATACATATGAGAAAAAAAAAACATAATTAGCTTAGGAGGGATTCTACCAGGCAAACATTGCACAGGATAAAATGACCTGTGAGAAAGCAAACAAAAAAGGTGACATCGCATCTACATTTTCAATTTGAATCGAGGATAAGTATAGGTGTTTTTGAGTCACTGCATCCACTTACCATCAGGTGTGCTCCTCTATCACCCATGTTTTAAAAATAAACTTTCTAGAAAAAATATAAAACTGTGCCTATGATTCTCTAATATGTGTAGGTACATAATTTATTGATTCGGTCTATTTGGTTTCAAAAACTCATCATTAGACATCTAAACATACAGGTTCAATGAAATGGAATGGGTATATTAATTTTTTTTGATGTAGGAAATTTTGTTTATCAAAAGGGCACTTTTCTTATCTGTGCTATTGTTTCGAAATGAGATTCCTCTGCCTGGAAAAGAAACGGTAAAAGAAACTCCTCAGCTATTTCGTTGTTGTTATTTTTAATGGCTAACGATACAATATCATTGTTTATAAAATAAAAATTATAGACCCATCGATAATTGAAGCATGTCCAATGATAAATAAAAAAAACACTAGACGTTGGCATTTCATTAAATTTGATATCTTTTATTTATTTGCAAAACATGTGTCACAAGCATTATAGTAAAACATAATATGTGATGTAGATTTTGTGTGCCTCAACACGTTTTACCGATGTCGGTGTGGAAAGAATTATTGGATGGTTCTTATTCTACTTCATATTAAAACTTTAAAGCTGGTATAATGTTTTGGAGAACGTGAAAGAATTACACCATACCATAATAAATTAAGAAACTGTCAAAATGGAAAAAAAGTGTGTGTGCACTTATGTACGCAGTACGCACGTAGTAAGTTATACTTTAGCGTAACAAAACAAAAAAAACTTGACAGACAATTACATACTGAAATTGTCACTTTTAGGTGACAGTGTGCGCGCGCATTGTAACAACTTCATAGTGTCGTTTCTAGCTGTCGGTGTGCGCGCGCATCGTAATAATTCACTCTCATCATTTTTCCCAAACGCCCCAAAAGAAGTATAACTTCAAAAATATCTAAACATTGTCATTGTAAACATTTATTTAACTTAAATTTCCCAATTATAAAAAAAAAACAACTAAATTATGATACATTTATTTCATTTTTCATTAAGGAACTCTTTTGGACTATTATAACTATAACACAAATTGTAATTTAATACAAAAGTATAAATTTAAATAATCGGCATCAATATCGGGCATCGGTGTCAATACTTATTTTAGTTATATTTTGATATTACTGACATTATGCTAATAATATGACGCAAAAGCACATTGGGTTTGATTATTTGCTTATGCTGCTTGTTGCTCTCACATAGTTTCTGTGACAATTAACAAACTGTCAGCATAAGCCCAGTACTTCGATATTCTTTTTATATATGAGACGGGGCAAGCGACCATGTGACTCACCTAATGGTAAGTGGCTACCGCCGCCCATGAACAACTGTCAAAACCGGCCAAGTGCGAGTCGGACTCGGAAGGGTTCCGTACCATCGTACAAGATTTAATACTATGTAGGTACTTTTTAAATACTTTTGTAAAACAAGTGAGGCGCTTTTTAAAAATACAATTTTTTATTAAGATTATTTCTTACTTATTATTTTTGAACAAGTAATTATTATTTTATTATTAATTTCATTACTTGATCTTATAGAGGCAACAGAAATACACATTCTGTAAAAAAATTCAATTGTCTATCTATTACGGATCATGAGATATAGCTCGCTGACAGACAGACGTACGGACGGACAGCGGAGGCTTAGTAATATAATATTGCGTACACTTCGGGTACGGAACCCTAAAAAAAACAAGACACCTTTTCTTGAAGGTCAATAAGTCGTATCGGTTTGAATAAATCGTTTTATTATTAAATTTCTGTTTATTTTACACTCCTAGTCTTATCCTACTGCTGCTCTTGCTCTAGTTTTAGTTTCAAATCACTGCCGAATATTTGAAATGCAAATTTCTGTTTTTGGATTCGTTTCACGATCGTAATCTGCGTCTTCTGATAATTCAACTAACCAGGTTTCCCCTTGTGTTCCTTCTGTGAAACTTCCTAGCAATCGGTCTTGCATTACTTCCTTCAAAAGGACTTTTCCGTGCGAATATTATTGTTTCCCCACCGACCAGTTTGAGAAAATTTCTTTTATTATTTTCTTGTAAGACGATCAAAATTGTTATACTCGTATTATCAAATCAAAATCAAAAAATGTTTATTTCTATAACAATGGCAGTTGTTTTATTACAATCAAAGGTTGGGGCCAAATCTTTTAAGTAATATGTATACTTGTGCCAGGACCCAGGAGGCCCCCTCTTCCTACGTATATTATATACGTGTATTGATTGCATGATTTTAAAAACAAAAACGGGCTCAATTTGTGTTTTCAAAATCATGAAAAATATGTCATGAGATTACGTATTATTATACGCGATTGTAGTCTTATACATTTATCACACCTTATTTTTATAATTGACGGGAATGGTTTATTTTACACATATGTTTAATTATAATTGTTTGCCCTAATGGCTTTCGCCATGAGTTGCAGAGTTTCTTACGTGGCCGCACAATTTACTGCTATACATAGGTAGGTTCGATCAACAATATGATATTATTTGTAACATACATACGGATAAAAATGCGGCGATGATTGTCCTTATGCTGCTACTAAATCGCGATTAAAATTCAAAAACAACTATCTTATCATGCGATGAGACGAATAATTAAGATTAGTTCATACTTTAACCACAGAATATATAACGGTACTATATACGTAACCCAACCTACATAGTACAATAAAGAAATGCGAATAGAACTACATAATTCTAAGAACATTTAGACTGTACTGATTGTGGATGTTAACTAACTTTAATATTACTCGTGTATCACGGCGACAAATGTGTGGTTCTATGTAACGATATAATTAAAGAAGACGTGAGATTGCACGGCGAGTTGTTTTAACTTAATGTTATAAATGGTACCATGTACGTAATTTAAATATCTTCCATTATTATAATTTGCAGTGTATAAGGGAAAACATCGGTAGAGATACAAATCTTTAAAATTGTAGCTTGTGTTACATTTACATTTTGTGCCGTGTGGAGGCGGAAGAGAATGCATCACACTATTACGTCGACGTGGGTGTTCATATGCTTTATATGCTTTAGTCAGGGTAGTTTTCCAAAATTATATGGCGTATCAATATAAAAATATTAACGACGAAAAACAAGCCAACAAACAGGTCATTATCATCGGCCTTATAGCTATACCTTTAATTAAATTTTAATTATCTTTATAACTGTCTCTTTCTATTGTCATTTGGTGAAAAGAGGCAAAGCAACTTTAAACATTTCATAAATTGATATCCAATCTTATATGTAAGGTTATTATTTTTAATGATGTCCCCGACAATCACCTAAGATATTTAAAAATATTAGTTATTATTATTATAATTCTGTTTCAGGTAAGAACGTCGTAATTTTCATCAAGTCTTTCAATTGTTTATGTATGTAAGTATATTTTCTTTACAAAATTGCATTGAATTAAGATGAATGCTGGTTTAAAAGTTTGACGTCAATTTTAAATTTATGGAAAGACAGAATAAAAAAATCATTCACTTTCTAATCTTATTTCTTTTAAAGAAGACAGCGAACTTTCTGACTTTCTTTTAAAGGCATAATATGTCGTTATAAGTGTTTTATGACTTCGTATTGGTGAGTTTGCTCCAAGCAGTCTTACAAATTGGTGGGAATGAAATGGTTTCATCTTGGACACATTTTTGAGGTTTTTGGGCGAATATTTGTTGTTTATTTTTATAACATGTTTACTGCCTTCTAGCTTTGTAAAATACTGCCAGTATATTTGAGAAGCACTTTATTCATTTAAATAAAATTTAAATGTCAGTTAAAACTAACGCAACATTTGGGATCGATGAATGAATCTAAATTAAACAAGTATACGATCAAATCAATCACTCTAGACTGACATTTGTTTGGACAAACGTGTGTGAGCCAAATGAAAAGTATTAGCGCTGAGAATTCGTTCTATAATTCATATAACAATGGAACGATATTTTTATTTCCATTGCTTATACTATACAACCGAATTAGTTACAAAGATGTCAATACTTAATGAATCGGCTTCGCACGGTTTCCTATTGCTTAGCTCTCCAGCGGCAATAAAAAGATTCGATACTGCCAAATGTGGTAGGTACATGGTAGAAAAAAATTCTCGGGGAATGAGAAACTTTACGCTGGATTGAACAGATCAAATCTGGTAGGTAGCTCTTTGTATGACTGCATTCATTTAGTTACAAATAAACAGAGACAGATAAAAATAGAAATAGGGAAACAGCGTAGCATCGAGTTGTAAGGCGAAATGCACCAGTCTTCCAGTCTCTGAAAAAGTCATTATATGGCGACTACGCTCGAACGCAATAATGCAAAAGAAAAGCCTGACACAGGCAACTACTCGATCAAACAAACCACAGTACATTTTTTAATATGTTATGTCAAATACGATTGAATATTTTTAAAACTATATAAGTACTTAATAAGAAAAGTTTTAAAACAAAACATCCTTTTCAAGTAGAAGTGTCCCGTATTTATTCGCTACTGTTGTTTTAATGTTTTTCACTCCGAAATATTAAGATAACATTTTCAGAAACTTTAGACATATATTACTTACAAAATTTTTGCCTTTAATAATTAATCATCAACATCAAATTTCGTAAATCAAGGGATAATAGCTCGCCCTAAAAGAAGTGCAAGTTAACAGTGGTAGAGCCACGCGGCAGCTTTTGCTGTCGCACGGATGGGCCGGCTCGAACCGGGGTGGATACCACGATCTCACAGAAAACCAGCGTGAAGTAGAGATTTACCTCTGCGTTTCGCTTGGTGAGTGCAGGTGGCCGGTGGCCCTTTTTACTGGAAATGAGGCATTCCATCTTAGTCCTCACGGGTGACAACGCATCTACATTTTGATTTGTAATGGAGGATAGATGTAGATGTCTATGGGCCGCAGGAACCACTTACCATCAGGTAGACTGTGAGCTCGTTTGTCACCCTTATCCTATAAAAAAAAGTGCGATTGTAAAGAACCGGAGACATTTTTACTTGAAGTAAGGCATTGCATATTAGTTCTCACGCGTGACAACGCATCTGTATTTTGATTCTTAATCGAGAATAGGTGTAGATGTCTATGGGCCCATGCATTCACTTACCATCAGGTGGACTGTGATGTCTATAAAGCTGAAATGGTCATTTGAACAAAATCACAAAAATTTTTGCTAAATATTAAGTGCTCATTTAGTGTTAATTTAGTGCAGCAAAACTAAATTTCATGACAAAATAGCTTGAACAAAAATTAGGAAGATGCTAGCTTTTAATTAAGCTAGCAGTGTTCTACTACCTAAACCGATAACCGTTTAATAGAGTACCAAATAGAAGCATCAATAATTTAGTGCTCATTTAGTGTTGTCGATATACGCAAAAAAAAATTGGGAAAATATGTATTTTTTCTTTTTAATATCATGAACTGCTACTTTGACATCTTTAGCAGAGTATGTAATGAAAATATTGTCATCAGAGTGGGCTATCACCTAATGATATAAGATAATAAATAAGTGCTCAATTAGTGCTGCAAGCACTTGCGAAAATAAAGCACAATTTTTTTTTAATTTCATATTCCGTAAACTGCTACTTTGACATCTTTAGCGGAGTATATGATGAAACATTCGATCGTAGAGCACTCTCTATACTTAATATCGTTCTACAATAAGCATAATGGTTTAAACAGTAACTTAAAAAACACGACTGCGTAAAAAACATCTTCCGCTCTCTTTTTTTGTATTTGCAGATGCAATATTTAAATATCATAATAGCCTTTGTTACTCCCACAATTAGGACGAATCTAACGACACCTCATAATATATTAAAATCCATCAAGCCGTTTAGGCTACACAGCTTGCCAAAGAAAATTTTATACGTGGTAGAGCCATGCTGCAGCTATATTAATAGTATAGTTGTAGCACGAATGCGTCGGCTCGACCTGGGAAGGACCACGCTCTCACAGAATGCCAGCGTAAATTAGCAGCTTTATGCTGCTGTGTTTCGTATGGTGAGTGTAGAGAACCGGAGACCCTTTTTACTGGAAAAGAGGCATTCTATCTTAGTCCTCACGGCTGACAACGTATCTGCATTTTAAACAACCACTTACCATCAGGTGGACTGTGTGCTCGTTTGTCACTCTTATTCTATAAAGAAAATAGACGTAAATATACATACACACGTAAATATTGTCATAAAACATTACGCTCCTTCTAAGGCACTCGGGTAAAAAAAATTACAACACAACCGATGATAAATTGCGTGCGATTTATGCATTCTGTCGTCTGAATTTGTACAACAAGAATTTTACCATTGAATTGCGTAAGTTATTAGAATATCACGAATCGAGGCAGCGGCGTCATTCATACCTATGTATTTTGAATATTGAAGATATTACATTCCGTAGACGCTGGTTGCGACCGCAAATCAAATGATCCCTGACTGAACTGGCGTTTTCAGCATACCTCTCGAACGACACAGTTCTTCGGGTAACGTGTATAATGCATTTCTAACTTCTAACACTAATGATTTTCTCCTTGTATATTTAATTTATATATATAAATCCTCTGTTTCCAATCACATTGGTACATAAATTGAAATTTTTTTTGCATTGCATTGCAACATTTGACCATTGTGAGAAAGCGGAACCTGTCTAGGATACCCTTATTAGTTCCACGCGCTAAATCAAACATGGCGTCTTAATTATGTAACAGAGGCGAATCCACACTTATGATATAGATTATTACAGTAAGTGAAAAACAACCTTCGTAGTTAGATGATATTCTGCTGGCCGAATTCAAACACAACAATGGATGAAATGTATATGGATTGAAAATAAGAAGCAGATGCGTTGTCAACCCTATTGAGAATAAGAAGCAGATGCGTTGCCAACCCTATTGAGTATAAGAAACTGATGCGTTGTCAATCCTGAGGTCCAACACGAAAACATTATGTTATTTTGCTATTTTAAACTGGTAAAGTGGTAGCAAAGTGGTTGTATAGCGTAAGAGATTCTACTACCGTATATCCAGCGGTGTGACTAAAGATGCAACGGAGGGAAATGAAAAAGGAGATGGGTAGCAGCATCTCTACGATATAAAGTCAAAATAAAGCTGCGATTGCCAACCCACCTTCCCAGCGTCGTGCCATAAGTTTTTTTATTTACATTTGCTTACTAGTCTATTTGCAAACCTAACTACTATCTATTAGTGTGTCTTTCAAGAAATGCGTCATTTGGTGGATCCATGTAAATAAAGATCAATAAACAGCATTGAATCGAAGATTCTAGTAAAGATGTATATAATTTTATTATATCCTTAACGCGCATTCATTCCGTATTTCCGAGACTATGAAGTAATTCCAAAGAAATAGATAACCCAATGTAGAGTTCAACTTCGATAAAATTATCGGTTTATTTTTACGACGAATTTTAAATACCAATAACAACAAAATTGAACGAGTTTATCTGCCTTAATGTAATGTTTGCAATAAATTCTTAATAGGGATATTTAACAATCAATAACTAGCCTAGTTCTGCGTAGTTTATAATAGGTTAAAATTTAGGATGTATTATGAAATCAAAAAAAAAATTATCTTCATCATCATCATCAATACATCCCTTCACAAGTCCACTGCTAAACATAAGCCTCCCCCTAACGGGCCAGTAAGCTGAAGTCGCAATGGCCCGGCCATATAGCTCAAAGAACCGATAACCGATGAAGAAGAAAAGTTCTCGAGTAGCAACCTCGTAGTGGCAAGAGAAGTGTAGGGCGACCCCTCCTAAATTATATTAAAGTATATAATATATAACGCTGTTACGTAGTTTCTGCTCAACTGGTTCAGTTATTGTATGATCTCTGTCTGCTGTTCGCAGAAATACAGACAAACATAGCTAAGAATGCTTTTTGGCATTTTGAATACGGTAGAGCCATTCAGATGTATTAGCTATTATAGCTACAATAGCTTATATAGCTACAACACTAATATATCGGTTCGAACAGAGAAGGACCACACTCTCATAGAATATACAGAATGTACCTGCATACATAGTACAGCAGCATAATACTGAAAGGAGTGTAAAAAAACCAAGGACCCTGTGAGCTGATAATGAGGCATTCTATCAGAGTTCTCACGGTGACTACACATCAACATTTTGATTCATAGTCGAGAACAGATGTGCGTTTCTAGGAGTCACACATCTATTTACTATCAGGTAGACTGTGCTCGTTGTCATCCGGACTACAAAAAATAATTGTATACGATACATTTAAATAGGCTGTTAGTTTCTTTTTTGGTTGAAGCAACAGATTCAGTTATTTTATAATGTCTATTTGGTATTCACAGAAAAACAGACAAACGTAGTTGTTTTTTTTAAATGTTTTTTTGGCATCTTCTTTATTTCAATGATTGTTGATTGAATGTTTATCAGTTACTTTGTGAATTTCTGTAAATTTCAAAGGGAGAGAAATGGTAAGAAATGTGTTTTAATAATGCCAATATGACGCTCGTAAAAGTAAGCGCATTCTGGGTGTCGTTTTAATTATAACACACCACTGCAGTCGGTGTCTTTGTTTTTGCACGCTTTATAATAACTTGACATGTATGTATGAATGCAATGGAATGTTTCTTTTTTCTTTTTTTAATTCAGCTTTCATCTTCCATACATTTAAACATAAAATTTTACAGACGTATTAAGTGAGAATACAATAATTTTATGTCTATGACCTAGTATTCTCATTAATGTCATAACAGTTCGTGATTAATGCGATCTGTTTAATTTTGTTTTTATACTCTAATGTTATTGTAATATAGAATTGTTATTCATGATTATTATTAGCATAAAATCGAATATATAAATATTATTTTTTGATGAGTATTCTTATGGTGAGCGCATGACACAATGAGTCTGCATATAAATTATTATGATTTTTGTATAAATACTTTGTTGAATGTTATCTCAGCTAAAACTGAGTAAAATAAGCTTCGAATTTATAAAGTAAACATTTATCTTATATCTAGGCTGCAAAAGAAAGTTTATTAGACGAGCGCTCGTCTATCAGAGTTGTGGCGTTTTTAATTAGTTTCTTATTGTACTTCTTTCGTCCCTGTACATCAGTCTTCTTACTTCGTCCTTAGATGTCTGAATGTATACCATGTTTCTCAAAGAAGTTTTAGCAAGAAATAAATTTATCATTAAAATGAAGGAACAACAGAATTGCTCATAGCCTCTAAACATTTTTTTAAATGCATGAAAGAAAGGAAAAAATAAAAAAAAAATACAGAAAGAATAGAGAAGACAAAAGGAAAGGGCTCAGTAACGGAGCTACAACGAAGTGTTATATATAATATGAACTAGCTTATGTTATAATGGGACCATGCATCCAATATATAATATACACATATATACATTCACATAAGTACATACATACAGATTGAATTTATGAATTGAGCGCGGATGGCGAAATCCAAAACTGTAAGAACTAAGAACTAGCAAATAATGTTTCAGTGTTTTCGGGCCTGACTTTGATGAAAGCTAAAAAGACATTTATGGAAAATGAAATTTCTATACCTAGAAATTAAACGCGTTGTTTATACTTTACATCCAAAAAAAATAACCCCCATAAGGAGCAGTCTGGTAAAATGTCCGTTACTGCTCGTGACTTCTTACTGACAATAAACACAGATAATAAAACAAACAGACAGGTAAAATTGCCAAGGAAAAACACCTAAACAAAGGATGAAGAAAGTCTATATTTGTTTAAAATGTAAAACGAAAGGCGAATACGTAATATCTCGCATAGAGCTTAAACTGATGAATATTCAACACGCTAATTTCCCCCAGCACGTGAGAGTGATGAGGTTTTAAATTTTTCGAATTGTTTTCATTAGCTTAAAGCGTTAAACGTATGTATTCTTTATCAGGAATCCAATTGCAGGAGAATTTTTCCGTAATCCACACGCTTGGAAGGCAAATTGGCGGTTGCAGCACCGGCAATCTCGCACCTTTGACCCTGCTTCCCGTTTTCAGTTTTAATTTTAGTCCGGTGTATATGCGAGTTGGTGAAAACCGTCTATCAGAAGCTATGAGGTCTTTTTTGGCATTGCATAGTAGTCTTTTACAACAGTAGCAGTAAATACGGTGAAAGACTCTTTTTTTTTATGATAAGGGTGACAAACGAGCACACAGTCCACCTGATGGTAAGTGGTTACTGCGGCCCATAGACATCTACATCTATCCTCTATTATAAATCAAAATGTAGATGCGTTGTCACCCGTGAGGACTAAGATGGAATGCCTCATTTCCAGTAAAAAGGGCCTCCGGCCACCTGCACTCACCAAGCGAAACGCAGAGGTAAATCTCTACTTCACGCTGGTTTTCTGTGAGGTCGTGGTACCACTCCGGTTCGAGCCGGCCCATCCGTGCGACAGCAAAAGCTGCCGCGTGGCTCTACCACTGTTAAAACATACGGTATTAACATCAATGGCGTGTACATCACTCACCTTCGATTTACCGACGATATAGTCCTTATGACAGAATCGCTGGAGGACCTAAGCACTATGCTCAATGACCTCAATTGTGTCTCCCAATGAATAGGTCTTAGGATGAACATGGACAATACAAAGATTATGTTTAATGTCCTTGTCACACCTATGCCGGTAGTTGTTGGGAGCACTAAGCTCGAAGTCGTTGACGAGTATGTTTACCTGGGACAAATAGTCCGACTATTCAACAACTTTTCAACTCGGATTCAACTCGGCTGGGCAACGTTCGGGAAGCTACGACACATCTTCTCGTCAGACATACCTCAAAACCTTAAAACGAAATTGTACAACCAGTGCGTGTTGCCAGTGATGACTTACGGATCTGAGACGTGGTCCTTCACTGCTGGCCGTATGAGGAAACTCAAGGTCGCTCAGCGAGCTATGGAGAGGGCTATGCTCGGAGTTTCTCTGCGGGATAAACTTAGGAATGAGGATAATATTTTTATTACTTACGCTATATATAAGTTTTTCAACATATCATATAATTATCTTTAGAGATACGTATAAAAGATGAAATATCTTGTCTTGGGAACAGTGTTGGATAACTTTTATTTAGATTTAATATGATTTTCTAACTGCAAAAATACTTTTTCTTTCTTTCCACATCTTGATAACAAATTAATTTTGTTCACTAGCACAATACGAACACGCCTCGCAAATAAAATGGCGATATTATGTCACTTAAACAGATTCAAATTGTACTATGGCTGTTATTTTTTTTTTTAGTTTTATATCACCACACATTACAGAAGTCATATAATTAGGCTATAAAAATATGGTTTAGAAGGGAGTTAGCATACACCATTTTTGAGAAATAAGATTTGAGTGAAACTATAATAGTTAATAACATTTATTTTTTATTATTACATTTAAAACTTCTTCTATACAGCTTTAATACAAAATACCTAAAGTTTTATACTAGAGTTTTCATATTCTGATTATGAACCCTAAGCTTACCTAGATACAGACTCTATACAACTTGAGCTGTATAATAACTGATAAACCATTCTTATAAGGATATAACTTTTTTCAACACTGTTATACGCTTCTAAAAGAACTCTACTCTTCTAATTCTATGTGGGCTGGTATATTGATATTCATTACGCTTGTGTGCTGCTTGGAATGGTTTTTCCGAAGCTTAAAGGTAGCCTGGGAGAACTTTGACATCAAGACATTTAAGTCTTCCACTTGACCATGGGTGCTACAAAACAATCAGAACGTCTGAAAAAAAAAGTTAAAATCAAATGCGATAAAATCCGTAAAATCAGTTTCATTTACCATCTTTAATACTTTAGTTTTCAATTAAGGTAATGGAAGATTATTATTATCGTCAACGTTTCGCAATAATCAAGCAATTACTAGTAAAGTATCGAAATTGCTTCGATTATTTGACGGTTCAAACTTTGATTGCGACCCAGAACCAAAGGAGAAAAGGCCATCTTGCTATAGCCGAATTTCCGTTCGATAGATGTTCACAATCCACGTGGCGCACTGCCGCCGTCTGATGGATGAGGGCGATCCGTCCGTTTATCAAAGCACCTCCACGTTATAGATTCACAGGGCAGAGAGGGTAAGGGGAAGAGGGCAGATACAATGCGAGAACGACTTCAAACGTCAAGTCTACCGTCAGTTGAACTATGTATCTATACTGGAATAAGTACATTTCAAAACTTTATAATAGGAATTTATGCCATGTTCTAATTAGTGTTCTAGTAGTTAAATTGTATTATTTTAATGATTGACCGTCAGATTTTTCCAGTAATATGATATAAGCTATAAAACTATAGTGTACTCGAACTGGGAGAGTGTTAAAAATAAGACAGCCATTTTTCTATAAGTCTTTTATTACACTGAGCTCCACTTGGAGCGATTACACAGTACCGTCTTATATACTACAAAAACCAAAATACAAAAAATATAATTTGAAAGGTAGAACGCTAATTGAAATATTATTATACTAATAAAGCATTTTGTGTTGCTTGAATGTGAATGGCTTAGACCGTGTTTTATGGCATTCCTTGGGGGGCTTGTGAAGGACTATAATAATGAAGATGATAAGCATTTTTACACTTATAAGCATATCATAAATAATCATTTGTATTAAACTACGGATAAGCCTTCCAATTCTGAAAAGTCCAGCATTAATCTGTTTCAGGGCAGATAAAAACTTTGCCTGCCTTGTTTTTTTTATGAATTGTTATAGAATTTTACGATTTACATAAATAAACTCTTAAACTATAACATACCTAATTACTGTTAATAAAAACTAGAACTTTTTGATATTTTTTGTGTAAATTGCAGTATATCTATATTATGTTATCTTAATAATTTATTCTTGTAGCAACTGAACAAATAGACAAGACGAATACGATCTAAGCTCATCTAATCTTGTTTTGTTAATTAAATTAGATGAGGCTTTGTTACCGCGCGTGCGTTTATACGGATACATTAATCTTATTAGTGTGATGATGAATGCTAACTTTTAACGTCGCCTCTATGCATTATTAGCAAGCCAAAATCAGTAGACAGATTTGTATTTCAACTTAGAAATGAAAAATTGAAATTTCGCGTTAAAACTTTTAGAGGGCTTGTTATTACTGCAACTTAATCAAATTTTGATTATATTTATTTGGCAATAGTTACGTATCAATTTAGAAAGTAACCGGTCGTTTTATGGTTGAGATCCTTATTATTTTTCTGTATAATACAAATCAATTACGAAAAATTAAACATTCAACAAACAAAAAGAGTTTTCCCTTCCACGTCTTCTAAATTAGTTACGAGAATTCAGAATAATATAGATGTGGATGATACATAAACAGTTGTAATGAACAGTTATAATATATCATAAACTTGGGAATGGTTACACTTACATACCGTTCGAAAATTAAGTTAAAATTAGTTTTCCATTGCGTGTTTTATAGAACTTAAGTAGCAAACGAACTGAAAATCCACTTGAAGAAATATTACCACAGTCAATATTGTTATAAAAATCTCTGATTCTTATGATAATCAAGTACGTATGTAATTTGGTTTTTAGAATATTTTGTATTTTTACAGCGATCTTTTTGAGTCGCTGCGAATAACCGATACTCACGACGGCGGTTGACGCCGAATCAAATGAGTGAGGCAGTCTATTTAGTAAAATAAATTATTACGAGGCTGCTAAAACACCGAAAATTTTCGGATTTTCACGCCGAAAAAAATAATTATAACTAAACAAAAGAAAATGAAACTGCCATTTACATTCCATGGCTTCCCCCATGATAGATGAAGAGGTAAAAAATAGATTGAGTTAAACAATTGATATTTTCAAAAGTTATCGTGTTTACCACTCCATGTACGTGGTAGAGCTATGCTGCAGCTGCAGCAGCATTAGTAGTAGGTATAGTTGTAGCACGAATGGGTCGGCTCGACCTGGGAAGGACCACGCTCTCGCTGAATACCATTGTAAAATAGAAGCTTAACGCTGCTGTGTTTCGTATGGTGAGCGTAGAGAACCGGAGACCCTTTTTACTGGAAACGAGGCATTACATCTTAGTCCTCACGGGTGACAATGCATCTGCATTTTGATTCGTAATCGAGAATAGATGTAGATGTTTATAGGCCGCAGAAACCACTTACCATCAGGTGGACTGTGTGCCCGTTGGTCATCCTTATCCTATAAAAAAAATGCGGTCTTGATAAATCTATACCATAAGCCACTAAAACCACTTTTTAATTTAAAAATAGCAATTAATCGATTTAAAAAAAAATTAATAAGTTCAACAATCATTTATCTTTCTGACAATGTGCTTTTTAAATCATTTGTATGTTCAATACTAGAGCCCAATGACTTCGTCAATCTTACTTAGCGGTACCATGTAGCGACATCTATGGAAATGTATTAAATAAAGAACGATGTATTTAGCGCGTCAAATTTTCATATCGATATACATCGCAACCGCTTCCGTAGATAGATAATAGATGGCGCTAGAGTAGTCAAGTGAGCTCGGCCACGATCCTTATTGCTTTGTAAGAGAGATGATTGTTAGATACGATTATATGCGACCAAATGTTTGAATCTTGATTTTTTGTCGCTAGTAGAACATACCTACGAGCTTTGCGCTTAAGGCATGCAATAAAATATAAGATTTTATTTATCACCTTGATTGACGATGATGAATCTACTTGTAGGCAAATTCAACTGACATTTAAGTAACATATACTGACTCTTATCGTAATCGATTGTCCATCATAATACCTATAACCATCACGATGTTACTAAACCCTCGTCACTAATGCTATCCCATTATCCTCGGATATCGTTTACCTTTCCCGTTGCGCTATTTTTCGAGGCTGTTTGATTAAGTACAGTTACTTGATACGTTTTTATATTGGAAGTGATTGTTTTTTCCATTCGCGATAAATATAAATGTTTTCTTAAATTCTGAATATAAATTGAAAAGTTTTTACTTTGTATTATTTATATTATTTATTATTATAGTAAATATTGTCCTTAATGTTGCTTTAGTGTTTTGATACTAGTTACATACAAGTTCGTACTCTTAGCCCGGTAGCTTAGTGTATAAGCGGATGCACGCGTTGCAAATCATTGGGGAGATTAGCCGGAGCAAACAGACAAACAGAAATTTAAAAAGATCTGATTTTGTTGTACGTACTGTATATAACCGACGAGCGTGTATGCGTAGGTATATGGATGTGGAGGAAGCGAGAGAGGTCTGTCAGGATCGTGCCAAATGGAAGTCCATAGTCTCTGCCTACCCCTCTGGGTGACAGGCGTGATTGTTTATGTTTATGTTTACTGTATATACATTATATAGTATATATGGGTTTTAATCTTTTGCGTTGAACCCTAATTCTTTTTCTATAATAAAACTATCCTAAGTTACTCCTTATAACATCAGCTATCTGCCAGGGAAAGTCCCGTCAAAATCGGTACAGCTGTGTCGGAGATTAGCCGGAACAAACAGACAGAGAGACAAAAATGTTAAATATTGTTTTTTTGAATAAAACTATTTTTTTAAGAATTTTATAACGTTTAATTTACTATTTTAATTCCCGACGTTTCGGGTGCTTTACAGCAACATAAATATAAGAAATCATAATTGTTTTTTTTTGTTATTAGTACCGTATATACTTTCATATAAATTTAGTAAAAAGCTGTTATTTTTACATTACAAACAGACACTTCAATTTTATTTATTTGTATAGATGAACCCATTTTACTGGAAAAGAGGCATTCCATCTTAGTCCTCAGTCCTCACGGGTGGCGGCGCATCTGCATTTTGATTCCTTATTAAGGATAAATGTAGATGTCTATGGGTCACAGCAACCACTTACAGGTGGACTGTGTGCTCGTTTGTCACCCTATCCTATAAAAAATTATATATATATATATATATATGTATATATATACTAGCTGACCAGGCAATTTGTTCTGCTCTCTCCTACGATCCTTTGTCCTTTAAATAATCTATCCTTCAAGTTGGAGCAAGCAATACACATTCACAAAATTTAATAAAAATCGGTTGAGTGGTTTCGGAGTTCATCGCGGACAAACTATGTGACACGTAATTTTTATATATAAAGATATATATATATATATATATATATATAATCGTATATGCATTTAGTAAAAAGCTGTTATTTTGACATTACAAATGAGCTATGGTAGCTCAGATGGTTAGCGCTTACTGTAAATTTCACAGTACCCGTGAAACGCGGGTTCGATCCCCCGTCGGCATGATTAAAATTGTTAATTGCAATTATAAGTGTTGATTTACCACGTGCCCGGCGGTGAAGGAAAACATCGTGAGGAAACCTGCATGTCAAACAAATAAGAAAAAGAAATATTTCGCAGACATGTGAAGTTCGCCAAAACGCATTGGGGCAGCGCGGCCGACATTTCCTTGTCCTATAACTCCCTTAGAAATGAGGGGAGGCCTGTGCCCAGCAGTGCCCACCAACTTTGACATTACAAACAGATCCTTCAATTTTATTTATTTGTATAGAATAGATATAGATAAACGTGTAAAATAAGATGTTCAAATTATTTCTCTTCAATAACTTACATTAAAATTCTACGTAAAATTACTTTCAACGACGATGGATTTTACAAAAGCGTACGTAATATGGAAAAGACAAAAAATCGCAGTCAATATTGGATTTTATGTCAAAAGTAGCCGCAATTTGAAACATTCAAGCTGTTATTGCACATTATCCGTGGAATCGTTGCGAGATAAAGGACATCAAGAACCATAAAAGTCGTCGCAAGGGTATCGCATAGCGGAAATATCGCAGGTCGCCATAACATCAATAATACTGAGCGCAACCTTTGGATCTATTGAAAAATATTGTTTTATAATATTAAATAGGCAGACGTAACTGTAACGTAACATGTGTCGTTATTAACACTATAAAAATAAACAGAATGGATTAGAATTTTATATAGAATAGGGGGCAGAATTGCAGTTGACATGTTATGTCGGCGTTACAATAATGTAGTAGTGATGGCTAAAAATTTCTATAAAATAGTGCATTGGAGAATCGTATATTATCAACGAACCGTCTAGTGGCGGTTTAAGAATATACAAGAACCCATATCAACCCGTGGGTGTTGTAAGAGGATACAGAGAGACCAAACAAGAGATGACCAGCAGTATCTTCCTGATAACAACTCAACATATAAAAATTTGTGGTTGCCAACCCGCGTGGCAACTATGGTAAATATTCACTCTATGAGGCAATCTATAGCAGATATACAGCAGTGCACTTATGCAGGTATGTTAAGCTGGAATGGTCATTTGGGCAAAATCACTTAAATTTTTGCTAAATATTTAGTGCTCATTTAGTGCTAATTTAGTGCTGCAAATTTAAATTTCACGCCAAAATAGCTTGTTCAAAAATTAGAAAACTGCTGGCTTTTAATTAAGCTAGCAGTGTTCTACCTATTAAAACGATAACCACTTAATACAGCAACAAATAGAAGCATCAATAATTTGGTGCTCATTTAGTGCTGCCGATATACGCAAAAACAAATATTGGGAAAATATATATTTTTTTAATATTATAAATTCTGCTACTTACTTTGACATCTTTAGCAGAGTATGTGATGATACCTTGACATCCAAGTGGATTCTCACATAATGATATAAGATAATAATTTAGTGCTCATTTAGTGCTGTCGGTGTACGCAAAAAGAAAACTTGGGAAAATATATTTTTTTATTTTCATAAACTCTGCTACTTTGACATCTTTAGCAGAGTATGTAATGAAAAAAATTGACATCAGAGTAGGCTATCACCTAATGATATAAGATAATAAATTAGTGCTCATTTAGTGCTGTCGGTATACGAAAAAGGATTTGGGAAATTATTATTTTTAAATACCGTAAACTGCTACCTTGACATCTTTAGCAGAGTATGTGATGAAACATTGACATCCAAGTGGATTCTCACCTAATGATATAAGATAATAATTTAGTGCTCATTTAGTAATGTCGGTGTACGCAAAAACAAAACTTGGGAAAATATATTTTTTTTATTTTCATAAACTCTGCTACTTTGACATCTTTAGCAGAGTATGTAATGAAAAAAATTGACATCAGAGTGGGCTATCACCTAATGATATGAGATAATCAATTAGTGCTCATTTAGTGCTATCGATATACGAAAAAGAATTTGAGAAATTATTTTTTTTCAATACCGTAATCTGCTACCTTGACATCTTTAGCAGAGTATGTACTGAAAAAATGACATCGACGTGAATTATCACCTAATGATATAAGATAATAATTTAGTGCTCATTTAGTGCTGCTGATATACGCAAAAACAAAAATTGGAAAAATATATTTTTAAAATATCGTAAATTCTGCTACTTTGACAACTTTAGCAGAGAGTGTGATGAAACATGGACATCCAAGTGGACTCTCACCTAATGATATAAGATAATAATTTAGTGCTCATTTAGTGCTGTCGGTGTACGCAAAAACAAAACTTGGGAAAATATATTTTTTTATTTTCATAAACTCTGCTACTTTGACATCTTTTGCAGAGTATGTAATGAAAAAAATTGACATCAGAGTGGGCTATCACCTAATGATATAAGATAATAAATTAGTGCTCATTTAGTGCTGTCGGTATACGAAAAAGGATTTGGGAAATTATTATTTTCAAATACCGTAAACTGCTACCTTAATATCTTTAGCAGAGTATGTAATGATACATTGACATCCAAGTGAATTATCACCTAATGATATGAGATAATCAATTAGTGCTCATTTAGTGCTATCGATATACGAAAAAGAATTTGAGAAATTATTTTTTTTCAATACCGTAATCTGCTACCTTGACATCTTTAGCAGAGTATGTACTGAAAAAATGACATCGACGTGAATTATCACCTAATGATATAAGATAATAATTTAGTGCTCATTTAGTGCTGCTGATATACGCAAAAACAAAAATTGGAAAAATATATTTTTAAAATATCGTAAATTCTGCTACTTTGACAACTTTAGCAGAGAGTGTGATGAAACATGGACATCCAAGTGGATTCTCACCTAATGATATAAGATAATAATTTAGTGCTCATTTAGTGCTGTCGGTGTACGCAAAAACAAAACTTGGGAAAATATATTTTTTTATTTTCATAAACTCTGCTACTTTGACATCTTTTGCAGAGTATGTAATGAAAAAAATTGACATCAGAGTGGGCTATCACCTAATGATATAAGATAATAAATTAGTGCTCATTTAGTGCTGTCGGTATACGAAAAAGGATTTGGGAAATTATTATTTTCAAATACCGTAAACTGCTACCTTGATATCTTTAGCAGATTATGTAATGATACATTGACATCCAAGTGAATTATCACCTAATGATATGAGATAATCAATTAGTGCTCATTTAGTGCTGTCTATATACGAAAAATAATTTGAGATTTTTTTTTTAATACGGTAAACTGCTACTTTGACATATTTATCAGGGTATGTACCGAAAAAATTGACATCGACGTGAATTATCACTTAATGATATAAGTTAATAATTTAGTGCTCATTTAGTGCTGCCGATATACGCAAAAACAAATATTGGGAAAATATATATTATTTTAATATGAAATTCTGCTACTTTGACATCTTTAGCAGGGTATGTGATGATATATTGACATCCAAGTGAATTATCACCTAATGATATAAGATAATCAATTAGTGCTCATTTAGTGCTGTCGATATACAAAAAGAATTTCAGAAATATTTTTTTTAAATACCGAAAACTACTACCTTGACATCTTTAGCAGAGTATGTGATGATACATTAACATCGAAATGAATTATCACCCTAATGATATACGATAATCAGTTAGTGCTAAAATTTGACGTTGTCAAATGAATGAGTATATTGTCTTTTTTTTAATAGGATAGGTGACAAACGAGCACACAGTACACCGGATAGAAAGAGTTCACAGATTCTTTTCATCATCTACACGCCAATGGGAAACTTTAATGAAAAGTGTAGGCAAATCCGTCAACGCTGTTAAACCACTGCAGAATAATTTAAAAACACTATTATAAACATTCGAAGATATATATGATCCCAGCACCAACAGAGCAAACGTCGATACAAGAGAAGCAGCATCTACACTCTTACCAGCTTTGTGTGACTTCATTTTTATGCTATCTTTCCTTTTGGTGTAAAATCCTAAAAGAAATTAGTCAGACGCAAAAGTAAATACTAAATAATAAAATAATAATCTAGATTATCACTGGAAAAGTATGTGATAAAAATCAAAGCCCAAAAATCTTTCTTCAAAGCCAATGTAATTCAACTAGAGGAAAAAACTATTTCCTACGTAACATAAAATGTGAGAATGTGGACATTTCGATTGAAGGAATAAGAGGAAAGAGGAGATTTCGAAGACGTTTACCAGGAGAAATGACCCGATATGCTGGACTAATATTGCCAGAGGAGCTGCAGAGAGCTATGTTAGAATGTCTTGACAGATTTTACGAGGAACTAGACCATCGCTACAGAGCAATGGATGATATTCTCGTAACATTTAGTGTTGTTCAATCTTACACTCTGCTAACCTCACCATATGAAGAACTTTGTGCAATAGTTCATAATCTGACAAAAATCTACGATGGCTTTTCTGCAGGATATGTAATTTTGGAGACTACGATTTGAAAGCTACCAGCATTTCTTTCCAAGAAGCGGTTCAATGTAATTAATTACAGCTTTTTCTCGTAAAAGTGGGCTATTCTGAATCTGTTCCGAATCTGTGCTAAGATTTTCTTTACTGTTAAGTTTCATGTGAATTTACATATCGAATAGTGTGCAGTTTCGTGGTCACTTGGAAGGGAAGGCCAAATTGGCCTCTAAAAAGCTTGGCGTGCTCAGCAGAGCGGGACAGTATTTCATGGCGGCACATCGCTTGCAACTTTACAAAGCGCAAGTTCGGCCCCACATGGAATACTGTTCTCATCTCTGGGCCGGGGCACCCCAGTGCCAGCTCCTTCCACTTGACCGCATCCAGCGCAGAGCGGTTCGAATCGTCGACGACCGAGTTCTTTCTGATCGGCTCGATACACTGGCACTGCGTAGAGATGTTGCATCTCTTTGCGTACTTTATCGCATTTATCACGGGGAGTGCTCTGAGGAATTGTTCGGACTAATTCCAGCCGCTCAATTTCACCATCGCACATCGCGACAAAACTCGCGTTACCATCCATACCATCTGGATGATTGGCGGTCCACCACTGTGCGATTTAGAAGAAGTTTTCTCACTCGCACGACCTCCTTGTGGAATCAATTACCACCAGCGAATTTTCCGGACCGATACGACTTAGAAACCTTCAAGAAAAGAGCTTACACCTTTCTAAAAGGTCGGCAACGCATCTGCAATTCCTCTGGTGTTGCGGTTGTTCATGGGCGGCGGTAGTCACTTACCATCAGGTGAGCCGCATGCTCGTTTGCCCCCTATTCCATAAAAAAAAAGGAAGCTTTTCAAGTTTTGTTTTTGCGTATATCGGCAGCACTAAATGAGCACTAAATTATTATCGTATATCATTAGGTGATAACTCACTCGGATGTCAATGTTTCATCACATACTCTGCTAAAGATGTCAAAGTAGCAGAATGTATGATATTAAAAAAATATATTTTTCCAATTTTTGTTTTTGCGTATATCGGCAGCACTAAATGAGCACTAAATTATTAACTTATATCATTAAGTGATAATTCACGTCGATGTCAATTTTTTCGGTACATACCCTGCTAAATATGTCAAGGTAGCAGTTTACCGTATTAAAAAAAAATAATTTCTCAAATTATTTTTCGTAATCGACAGCACTAAATGAGCACTAATTGATTATCTCATATCATTAGGTGATAATTCACTTGGATGTCAATGTATAATTACATACTCTGCTAAAGATATCAAGGTAGCAGTTTACGATATTTGAAAATAATAATTTACCAAATCCTTTTTCGTATACCGACAGCACTAAATGAGCACTAATTTATTATCTTATATCATTAGGTGATAGCCTACTCTGATGTCAATTTTTTTCATTACATACTCTGCTAAAGATGTCAAAGTAGCAGAGTTTATGAAAATAAAAAAATATATTTTCCCAAGTTTTGTTCTTGCGTACACCGACAGCACTAAATGAGCACTAAATTATTATCTTATATCATTAGGTGAGAATCCACTTGGATGTCAAGGTATCATCACATACTCTGCTAAAGATGTCAAAGTAAGTAGCAGAATTTATGATATTAAAAAAATATATATTTTCCCAATATTTGTTTTTGCGTATTCGGCAGCACTAAATGAGCACTAAATTATTGATGCTTCTATTTGTTGCTGTATTAAGTGGTTATCGTTTTAATAGGTAGAACACTGCTAGCTTAATTAAAAGCTAGCAGTTTTCTAATTTTTGATCAAGCTATTTTGGCGTGAAATTTAAATTTGCAGCACTAAATTAGCACTAAATGAGCACTAAATATTTAGCAAAAATTTAAGTGATTTTGCCCAAATGACCATTCCAGCTTAACAGACCTCACTTATGCTGTGCTGAAGATATAGTTAACCGTACAAATGATGTGAGTGGAATTTAATTGGGTATTTGACATAATCGTAAATTACTGTCTGTTATTTGATATAATTTAAATTTGCTAATTTTAGTATTGATGTATTTTTGATTAAAAGAATAAAAGAAGTTTTATTAACACGCAGTTTTAATAATGAGTAATACCACAGAGTACAAATCATAGATAAGTAATTTCTATGTAGTACTACCACAGAGAAAGAAAAACTGTTGTCTCTGTAATGAGTAAAGTACAATATTATTATTTCAACAAGTATTCTCTTAAAAATTGGTAATTTTCCATTTTAACTTAATATGATATTGATTATTTAAAAAAACAATCAATAAGATAATAATCTTTAATATATAAAAATTATGTGTCACATTGTTTGTCCGCGATGAACTCCTAAACTATTGGAACTGATTTCAATGAAATTTTGTACACTGTGTGCAGTTTGGTCCAACTTGAGAGATAGGTTACTTTTTATCCTGATAAGTGACCTTCAATATTTTTTTATTGCGTATTTAAGGATTTTTTCATAGGAAGGGTCGTCGGAAAGGGCAGAACAACGTCTGCCTGGCCAGCTAGTTTGACTATAAAAACTATTACGTAATTCACAATACTCTCATACAATTCATACAGAAATGCTCAGATAGCAATGTTTGTTTTGATAACTATTAAAAGTAGAGCTACAATGGCTATCCTAGTACAGAACCAGAGTACGAAACGAATCCAACTGCAGAAAGGTGTAAGACAGGGTGACGTTGTATCCCCGAAACTCTTTACCGCTGCAGTGAAAGACGTTTTCAAGGTACTGGACTGGAAAGGATGCGGTAACATCAACGGCAAGTACATCACTCACTATATAGTCCTTATGGCAGCGCGGATAATTACGAAGATGAACATGGTCAAAACAAAGATCATGTGTAACGTCCGTATCACACCTATGCCGGTAGTTGTAGGCAACATTATGCTCGAAGTTGTTGACGAGTATGTTTACCTAATACTACAAATAGTCCGACTAGGTAAGTACAACTTCGACCGAGAGGTCAATCGAGGGACTCAACTCGGCTGGGCAGCGTTCGGGAGATTACCTACAACACATCTTCTCGTCTGGTAATATCTCAAAATTTGAAAACAAGATTGTACAACCAGTGCGTGTTGCCAGTGATGACTTATGGATCTGAGACGTGGTCCTTCACTGCTGGCCGTATGAGGAAGCTCAATGTCGCTCAGCGAGCTATGGAGAGAGATATGCTCGGGTTTTCTCTGTGTGATAAACTTAGAAATGAGAATATCCCCAGTAGAACCAGACCGACATAGCTCAACGGATAAGTAAGCTGAAGTGGCACTGGGCCGTCCATATAGCTCGCAGAACCGACTACTGATGGGGAAAAAGGTTCTCGAATGGCAGCCTCGTACCGGCAGGCGAAGAGTAGGGCGTCCCCTCACTAGATGGAGTAACGACCTGGTAACATGCAGGAAGGCGATGAATGCAGGTGGCTCGGGACCGTGTTTTGTGGCATTCCTTGGGAGAGGCCTATTTTCAGCAGTAGACTTGTGAAGGGCTCTAATGTTGATGATGATGATAAAAAGTATTTCAAATTAAGTAAAACGTCAATACCTAACTGTGTCGAAATAATAATAAAACGGTTGAAGTAGGCTACACATTATTTCGAAGTGCGTGTTGAATTTTTTGAGATGCTTCAATAATATAGACGAATAAGCTGTATATTTTTCACTAACCTAATACGCCTGTATAATGGAGTAACGCCGTTGCTTAGTGACCTAGATTTTTATACAGTACGGATAGTACAGAGCTTCGTGATAACTAAATCAATACACTTTTATTTAATAAAAAAAATGTATGTCTAGTCATCTGCTGATTGGACGACTAATTTATTTTATTCGTTCACAAATCGGATGAATTTTTGGAAATGTCTATTAATACGATAATCGGGCGATAGTTTGTTTCTTATTTTTAGACAATTGAATAAAATAATATATAATATAATATATCAGTGACGGTAGGTTAAGGTGCGCCTGAGGTGCAATAAATCCGACGACATTATAATGATATAATCGTCAACCATAAATAAATTAAATCATAATATTGTAAGATGATGTTGTGACCTGGATTAAGAGAGGAATGCTTCGAGTGACAAAGCAAATTTATGTTGCAGAAGTGAACGGCAAAGTCGGAAGGGACGCCCTAGGCGAAAATTTATCGATCAAATTGGCGATATATTGAAAATGGGCCAAATTAAGAGTACCCTTAACCGACGAGCATGTATGCGTAGGTATATGGATGTGGAGGAAGCGAGAGAGGTGTGTCAGGATCGTGCCAAATGGAAGTTCGTAGTCTCTGCCTACCCGTTGCCAAGCATGAGTGAGAGAGAGTTTTTTATAATATTGTAATAATTGAACTTTTTAATTTTGAAAATAATTGGACGAATAAGTATTTTCTATGTTGTCCATAAGCGGAGGAATAAATTAATTTAGTCATCCAATTAGTGGATGTTTATTCATAAAATAAACGTCTGATTGGCAGACGACTAGAATCGGTCGATAAAAAAGGTACCGTCGAATTTAATGCTTAGTGCTCTGCGAGACGTAATTATGCAACTTTAAACAAAGTATGTATTTTATTTTTAATTGACTTTAATAATATAATCACCAATACGTGAACTGTTTGCTCGTTTGTCAACCTTACTAGTAAAAAAAGGATCGTAATGTAAACGGAGTCTTTTTCCTATTATATTAAAAAATACCGATTAGAGAAAGGTAAACGATACTTAAGGATAATAGGATAACATAATTCAAGCTATCTTTATAATGGTGGTGAGGGCTTACAGATTTTATCTATGCACGTTTTAACCTACCGAGTTTTATTGGTTAATTATGCCAGATTAATTTTAAAAACTGTTTTTTTTTTCAAATACATTACGTTAACGAATTATAAATAGTTTATTCATATTTTGAAAGTATTTATGGTGTTTTGTTAGAGTTAGAAATTTGTAACGATTTACAACCTAGTTTCTTCAGGGAAATTAACTTTTCAATTGCACAGATGATGTAAATCTTTAAAACCTAGAGCTAGAAACTGTGTGTATACACAGTAAGAGAAACATGGGGTTGTTTTAAATTTTTAATAACTCGTTCTAATTAAATTAGTAAGACTACTCGAGTTTTGAATATTATGTCTATTTTAGGTTTTTGTTTTCTTGTTTATAATATACATAAAACATTTTATAGTACAGAGCACTGTACATTTATATCGATTTAGCGCCAAAAAATATTTTTTTTTATAGTCTTATTTCGTAACAATCTTAAGATATTTACTACATACGAAATATGTATTTTCAATATTGAATACTCAAGTAGCGGAAAAAGAAAATAAAAATAGGGTTAGATGTTGACAAGGGTTAGACCCTAAGATTTGTACATAAATTAGATGTCTGTTTCTTTATGAAAAGGCATTACTTTTGTTCGGGGCTCGTTTTACCTTTGTTGTATGTTATAATATGTGAATTAACGTCTTTCAAATAGACTTTAAGAAAGTAAAGGTATCAATTCGGTCGCGCACTGTTGATTAATGTAACATATACGATTTGGACGAACATTTTTCGCACCACAAACGTAACGCGCCGAGACCTAAGTCTTCTTTACTCTGTGCCTAAACCACGCTAGCAAAGTTCCGACTTACTGCGTTATATATAATACGCAGTTCTCTACTAATACTCAGAGCGCTAGCCGTTGCCCGGGCGAATACCTTACCCGGCGGGAGATCTCCCCTTTTTTATTATGGCCAAAAATTGCAGATAATATTGAAGATGATGTGAGGATATATTGCTGATACTTTCAAAAAGCCCTTTATTAGTAATATATCATAATTATTAGTAGGTGCACAGTATAATAACACATTTCAAGTAGGTAATATCACAAAAAAGTGAAGTAATTTTTTTGTGCTTTAAAAGAGCGATTTCAAAATTATTTCAGCGCGGGTCCCATCACTTTTTGGTCCTGTTTTGTCAACAGAACAAATATGATAAACGTCCATTTCATTCTTCAGCGCATCTACATTCTACACAGCGTACAGTTTGTCAGTCGCCGCGCTATGACTTAGATGACCGTTTCTATTCGCAGTTTCACTATTGAGGTTTTTTCGCCATGGTGATGTTTAGCCTTAAGGCGAAATAGTATCGTGGTCATGAAGATTCTTAGGGGGTGAAGCAGACGCGGACGGGCGACCGGCGCGCGGGGCCCCTCGCTGACCCGGCCAGCTGCGAGCAATAGCGATAAGCTACAGATCGCACTTTCATAAATATAGGATTATTTCAACAGCCACTAATAGTTGAATACATGCGTATGTATAATACGTAGTATACAAATATATTGTGTACTACGTATTATACATGTAAATATATGTTATTGATATAACCAGCGTTTATTTATAAAATAGTTTCAGATTGACGGCTCCGTGGCGCAGTGGCTCAGCAATGAGTTGTAGCGCTGGGGACCGCGGGTTCGAATTCCGCACGGAACAAGTATTTGTATGTCATACAAATAATTGTTACGGGTCTGGATGTTTGTCCTTGTGAAATTTATGTATGTAAACTGCCCCCACGGTACAGAAGAAAATCCTTGTGTGGAGGTAACGTTTTTCATAAAAAAAGTAAGTAAAAAAGTACGTTTTTCATAAAAAAGTTTTTTTTATGAAAAACGTACTTTTTACGTAATTGGGTGCACTAAAAGAGATATGATGTGACGAGTGATGATAGTCGGCCTCGATAACAACCTACCTGACTGCTGATGATGATGCTGACTAGTTATTTGTATGATGTATATCTTTTTAATTTATTGGATTTTATATACCTATCTAATGTGTTATATTTATAATAATATTATACTGTGAATTAATTTTAAAATAAAAATAATATTAGGTTGGTACATAGGTATTATAGACAGGTTGTACCTGATATGATACGACTCGTACCTATGTCTATGTACTTACTTACGAGTCGACGTATACTTACTTTTCAACATGAAAATAAACTACATATGTACTGAGGTATATAACTACTTTATTGTCATTTTGAAAAGTAATTATTTTATTTGAACACCACCGTCCAAGACGCTTCTTGTAAACTAATAAGTACCATCTAATTTTTTTTTAATTCTTATCACTTGGAATGTTCCTAGGCATACTCAAGTGTAATTTACAAGTATATCTGTTACATATGAGTTCCCTCTTACATATAAGAAACTTTAACTTATCAGTTCGTATTTATAAATATACTTAGTACATTTACATGTTTATTACTTGTCACTAGCACACTGTTTTAGTGGATACTAGGACTAAGGACGGCATCCAAACAGGTTATATCTAAAACCGGTTTTATAAAAATGTAAAAAAAAACGAAAAATTAAAAAACTGATTTTTATAGGAATGAAAAACTGGTATATCTGGTTTTATTATATTTATTATATACAAAAAGCGCACAGCGCTTTTGCGTGTCAATCATAGGCTAGAAATTATTTTTCACTACCTCTCAATGGCATACCACGGTTTCGGCGGGAATCTACCAACTCTGGGAGAATTTGCGTATGGTAAAAGTTGACCAGTTTTGCCTCCATTTTATTTTTCCAAAAGTCGTCATCTTTTTGGACATATATAACTTCCATTTTTTCGTTTTCCCCTCCCCATATCCCGAAAACGCATCTCTGCTTGCCCGTCACTCGTAGTTGCCCTTGAGCCTGATAGTACCAGTTACTATTTTTATTTATAGTAACTTGGCCATTCTTTTTGTTGAACTTTAGAATTTGAACCTTGTTTTGTTTGATAGCATTTTCCATGCCGTTTTTGAAGGCAGCTACAGGGCATTTGACCTCAACGATTGTATTTTCTCCTACGACTCCATCCGGAGTGGCACCAATGTAAGGAAATTCATGGTCCACAAAAAGTCCACATTCCTCAATCCGTAAGGTTTCTTGGCTGCTCAGTTGCTGAAGCGCGAATTTTTCATTGCTGAGTCCATGTGCCACTGATGCGATAGATGAAATATTTGATTTATATAAAATGTTGTTCACGAGAGCAGCAATTTTTTTTTTCTCTTTATTATTGCTCCAAAGTTTGAAGCAGTTATCATCAATCTCCTGATTTGTAACCATTCAGTGCTTTCGCGTTGCAGTGTCGTCCGTTTTTGTATTCCCTCCCGGTCACAAACCAGTGTATTCAGATTCGTCATAAAATCTGCAGACGCTGCACTATAGTCTTCGACAGACATATCTGGCGCAGCTACTCGTCCACCATAGACATTTTGTTTCTCGAAAAGTTTAGTTCTATTTTTTTTTCTTTTCACAGCGTTGGCTTGCTTTCTTTTTTGCTCTCTCCTTCCTTCTAGTTTTTGTAAGCTGCCCACAGGACTCTTTCCCAATATTTTTTTATGTAGGGTGTAAAGAGGTCGTTTGGTATTGTAGGAAACAACAGCAGCAGAGCATCTCGCCTGATATGATCGTCGAGAAGCAAAATTGATTCTTTTGCCTCCTACGAATTTGGCAACCACGCTGTTGAATCTCTCAACAGCATTGGTGTCAACGTCTTCCAGTAGACTCCGAGATTTTGAGGCTACCGAATTTAAAATGACTTTTAGCCGAAACCAAAATGTCGAGTGTTCAAGCTCTCCCACAGTTGATGACAAAATGGATTTATCTTTAGAGCAGCAATAATCTTTGCAACGTCTGTGGTCCCCGTATGCGTGGTTCAATGAATTGGTTATGTCTTCGTGAATTTGTCTTATAGCGATATCCCTGGGATTATTTTTATTGTGTTTGATTGAAGTTGTGACGACTTTTCTCATACTCATAACTTTCTCGTCGGTAATATGTTTTCTCTGCACTTTTGGGTATTTTGTATCTTTACCTAGTGCACGCAGCTTATTACACATATTTCGCAGAACGTGATTTCGGCATTCTATTTTCGAAACTACGTAGCCTTCATACGGATCTGATGCTAATATTTTAGCATAGGTTGCAGAATCACCATCAGCCACAATATTGCCATATATTAGCCCATACATATTGATGGATTCTTTGAAACCCTCGCACACGATTGTCGCTTCCATTCCGCTGGACGGGCCTTCATAATTTTTATAACAAACGTGACTTTTCGGTTTCTCCTGACGTTTCTCTGCTCTTGCACATATTAGGCAATATTTATTTTTGACGCCAATGAAAAGAACTTTTCCAAATTTTCGACCTACGATTGCAGCAACACCTGACATTGCTTTATAGTTATTGCCATAAGAGCGTTTACACCATGCACCATCCGCAAACACATCAATCACAGGGAAACCATTAAAAACCCTCCCTTCTTGAATTGCTGCCTCACGTTCAATAGCAGCAGCTTGTTCCATTGCCTCCACTGCTGTAGCTTCCCATTCATTGAACATGTAATCTTGAATTTTCGCGTAATATTTTTCACGGAAAATAGGAACGTCCATAGCAGACATAGTCTCTTCGAATTGTGAGTACCCAATCCCAGAGGCTACTATACCTGAGACTGCTGCAGTGTTAATATCTATACGATCAGTGTCCAAATGATCAGTACACACCTTGAAATATTTCTTGCACATCCTGCATTGGAAATTGAAATGTGAAACGAGGCCGGTGCGCTTTTCTGTTACTAAAACCAAGCAACTGAAATCACACTGAAATAGAGGGTCGTGTTTTTGCTGTTGCAATTGTTCCAAAAAATAAACGATGTCAACAATTCTGCGACCGGTGATTGTTTTGATCGAGTTTGTCTCACACTCTTGCTCCACTATATAACGCGGGTCTTCGGGGGCTCTGAAACATTGAGTAAAACGCGTATTATATTATTTATATAAATATATATAACTAATACCAATAGATATTTATTTAATATTATTACTATAAACCGGTATTTTAAAACTGATGCTGGTTCTTTAGCCTCCACAAAATAATAACCATAAAAAAGCTGGCGTAAAGATGTGACTATTCACACTGTAAATAGTTTCAAAAGGTGGAGTAAATTTTACAGCCAGTACTCCACCTTTTTTTAAATATTCAATGCAAACGTATGTTACGTTTTTTTTTCAAAGCTTCACCCTGATTACTGTTTTATTATAATAAATAAGGCACTATGTAATTACTGGGAAGAATGAGTGCCACGCAGAACTTGCATTGCTCTGAGTGGCACTGCAGATATTATAGACAGGTCGTGACACTCACCACCAGGCGAACGATCTGCTCGTCTCCTTCTCTATTAGCATAAAAATACTATAATTTGACTGGAGGGTAAACTTACTCGGTGACACATGGCGGTGGTGTGACTGACACTGGCTGAAGGTTCACTGGTGCCATATCAGATATTTCTGGAATTTGCGGAGAGACCGTTCCTGTAATTCTTTCAGTACCAAGTGCTTTTTCTGAGGTGCTGAAACAATTATAAATAATTAGAAAAATATATAATATGTATATGTACATGTGACATCGGTAGCAAGATGATAAGATTGGCTCGTAGATAATGGCTATGAGAAGTACACCTTGTGTACCATCATTGTATATAAAGTATAAGTAAATAAAAACTTTTTTAACTGAAACTGATATTCATCAAATTCCAGTCCCAGCAAATAAAAATACCGGTTTTACAAAAAATCTATTTTTTAAATAAAAACATATCATCAACCCTTTTATGCCTTCTGAATACAAATTGGCGTTTCTCTGTGCGTACGAAGAGTAACTTACCTATTGTAATGTAAAACAAAAAATAATAAACCCTATCACTTGTGTCGCGGGTATCGCGGGTATTAGTAGGGATAGGATGCACATTACTTTTCGACAATATGGCTGCCGCATTTAGTCTCTCTATATCTGTTACGCCGCGTTCGATTCACGACAAGAACTTAGGTTCTTACCATATAACCAAAAACCTTAGGTTTCACCGATACCCGCGACACCAGTTGAAAGGAATTTTTTTTTGCTTGACATTACAATAGATTATTTACTTGTATATAAAATGTAAAAGTAAGACAGGATTTCTCTAGTATAAGTGCGGGGGTAGGTAGGTACATAAGTTAGCTTACTCAAAAAAACTGGGCGATACTGATTGTAGTTCCACTACTGTCCCGTCAAATGTTTCTGGATATTGTGGTGGAGCGACGGATTCACTTGTGCTCTGTAACTGCTCAGCTGGCAGTTCCACAATGTCAGACTTAGCGTTGACAAGAGTTCTGTAAAAATATATACCATAAGTCTGCTGTGGTACACAGAAACTTTAGACCATATCTGTTTCTACTATAAAATGAAGATTTTGTGCATATTACAATAATAAGAAAAATAATAATAAGATACAGATACAGAGCAGATCATGATCATGATCATGTCTAACAGTGGTAGAGCCACGCGGCAGCTTTGCTGTCGCACGGATGGGCCGGCTCGAACCGGGGTGGTACCACGACCTCACAGAAAACCAGCGTGAAGTAGAGGTTTACCTCTGCGTTTCGCTTGGTGAGTGCAGGTGGCCGGAGGCCCTTTTTACTGGAAATGAGGCATTCCATCTCAGTCCTCACGGGTGACAACGCATCTACATTTTGATTTGTAATAGAGGATAGATGTAGATGTCTATGGGCCGCAGCAACCACTTACCATCAGGTGGACTGTGTGCTCGTTTGTCACCCTTATCCTATAAAAAAAAATCATTACAGTCCTTCACAAATCCACATAACATAGGCCTCCCCCAAGGAATGCCACAAAGTACGGGACCAAGCCACCTGCATCCATTGACTTCCTGTACGTTATTAGGTCGTCACTCCATCTAGTGGGGGGAGGCCCAACACTTCGCCTGTCGGTACGAGACTGCTACTCGAATTATCAAAATATAAACAAATTATGATGTCAAGGCTACTTCCCTTAGCTTAGCTTCCCTTAGCTTGCCCTTAGCGCTGTAACTCATTGCTGAGCCATTGCGCTATGGTAGAGTCGTCGAACTCAACACTTGCAAATTCAATACAATATTATAAATTATGAAATATCATTACATATAGGTATATTATAATTTATTACAATTAATATGTATATATATTATTATGATTTAGAGAATAATTTTAATATATATAAATATTTTATATATTGTATAAATATTCATAATATGGAGTGATAAATATAAAAAAAACTTACCTATTCAGGTTCAACAATTTCAGTTTCTTGAGCTTCAGTCGTGAATATTTTTTTATTTTGTTACGTTTATTTACCATTTTTGTGACTTAGGTACTAATCCCTTCCAATTTTTTAGTTGTATAGACGACGACAGCGGGCGTGATAAAGTTGTACACAGGTGCTTTCTATGACGCGCTGCGGACGACTGGCGGGACGCGGGAGCGGCGATATGCTCCTGCTTGGCCAGCCCGCGCGCAATTTTATTGCACTATATTTATTTTGATATTTCTTTTTAAAATTAAATATACTCTTTTATTGAAAAATAAACCCATAAATCTCCCATGTATTTACTGGTGAACACATAGACAGAATTTAATTGAAATTACTTTAATTATATTCGAATAAAACTGCTTTTTACCTTAACAGACGTACCTAAAATTGCAGATTTTGAGAAAACTTTGCGATTTTTTTGTATCGAGCCAAAATCTGTCAATCGTGTTTTGGCCATCATAATTCACTAAGAAATATCTTTAATTTTCATAATGATTTAAAAAAAAGGCGAATCCGTAGTTTTTAATGAAAAAAAAAATGATTTTCTGCGCTCCCATAACACATGAAAAATCTGTTTTGGTGCCCATTTCACCTTAAAATAAAGCACGAATATAAAATCATAATTCTGTCGTATTTTGTGTTGTGAGTAGACAGAACCGAAGAACCTTGGCAGTAACGAGTCATTACATTTAAGTCTTCAGGTATGACAACACATCTGCACTTTTTTTTCTTAATTGAGGATAGATCAAGTGTCTATAGGCCACAGATATATTGTCGCCACACAACAACGATATATTGTGCTTTCAAGCAGAAATGAAAACTTTTTTATTTTATTTTTTATTATATTACGTGAACAAGGTATTATTCATCTATGTGATAGCAAGTCGCTACTGCAGCTTATCGGTTGATGGAACCCCCTAAAATCAACAACAATCAAGGAAGCAACGAAAACGCATCTGTGACTGCGTTGTCATCTTTGAGGACTAAGATGAAACAGCGTATCAAATTGGAACACTGCAATAGATGTAGAATATAGTTATGACTGTGGTTTAACTCGCAAGAAGAATAGGATTCATCGATCTCATTCAATTGTTTTCAATCATCGTACACGTTGCATTGTAATGAGGGCTAATAATCTTCCACTCACCAGATGTCGCTAGTTGAGACTGAGGTAAAGTTTTTTGTTACACAATGTCAGTTAATTGAGAAATTAGTTTTAAATAATAGTTTATCATTATCTAGAGTATTATATTAATACACAACATAATACGTCAGTGGTTTGATTTTTAATTTTTTGCACATTAAAACTCTTTTTTTAAAAAAAGTCGTCTTTTAGTTAAATTTATAGTTTGGTTTATTCATTTCTAATGTATTTAATATAAAATATAATTAATAATACAGAAAGAAACCTTAAAGATTATATTTTCCTAAGAAATTATCGTCCCCGCTATGAAATCTGTCAAATATTTTACCTCGCTCTAAAGTGGCGCCGCCCTGGTGGCAGAAAAGGTCGTGGTCGCCCTCATTAACGTGGGCGACACGTGCCTACGGTATTTTTTGTAAAAAAATATCTCTCATTTTTATTAAAACAATTATACGAAATTAAAGTTGTTCAAAAAGTGTTGTTTTTTTTTGAATGCATTTTCAATCTGTTTCGTCGACTATTCCTGTAGTGTTGCGTAGGAAATTTTCTTTACTTTTTTTAATTTTCCTTCCATTGTTAGGAAAACTTTTTCAAATTGAATCCTCTTTTCACTGTCTACTTACTCTTTTAAAACTCTTGTCACACGACTATAGCGTGTACTTTTCTATGTTATAATTTATAAGCTTGCATAAAATAGTTGAGATGGCTGAGTAATTAAGAATCAAAATGCAGATGCGTTGTCACTCCTGAGGACTAAGATGTAATGCCTCATTTTCAGTAAAATGGGTCTCCGGTTCTCTACAATAACCATACAAAACACAACAGCATTAAGCTGCTATTTTACGTTGGTATTCTTTGAGAGCGTGGAACCTACCCCGGTCGAGTTGAATCATTCGTGCTACAACCATAATATAGCTGCAGCGTGGCTCTACTACATGTGAAAGTCTCGCACGTAGTAGTCACGCACAGGAACAGCGCGGTGGACTAATCGGTCTATTCGGACTGTAAAAGCAAAGACGGCCTGTGTCCAGCTGTGGCACGTATATGTGTATAAGTTGTAACTTTATTTAAATTTGCTTGTACCTTTTTTACTGGCAGAACCAGTTACAGCTTCTCAATTTATAATATATTTGATTTAAGCTCTGTGGCTACAACCTCAACTATTTCTCATCGCTTAATAAACTCTTCTCTGTTAGTGGAGTGAACAACATATTTGTTTTACACTCCATTGCGTCCGACAGTTAGACCGAGTTTCCTTATTCCGTTGTCTATATTATCCAATAGTTGTGTTTTATTATTGCTTTTTTTAAGTGCACACAAAAAATATTGCGGAACTCTAAGCTCCGAGGGTAATTTGCATGCTATGTGAAATGATTGATCCTATAGTCATGAAACTTTAAAGTTAAAGGTTAAAGTTACAGCCTATATGTGTCCCACTGCTGGGCACAGGCCTCCCCTCATTTCTGAGAGGGTTTTAGGGCAAGGAAATGTCCGCCGCGCTGTCTTAATGCGTTGGCGTACTTCACGTCTTCGAAATTTTGTTTCTTATTTCTCAGACATGCAGGTTTCCTCACGATGTTTTCTTTCACCGCCGAGCACGTGGTAAATCAGCACTTAAAAAAATTAACAATTTCATTGGTGCCGGCGGGAATCTTCGCTTGTGGCGCTGTTATTGTTTAGTTCACGCAAAAGGGGTTTTAATTCGTCGATAAATTTTTCTTAGTACCAATTTCCGAAACTTTTAACTTACGTCGAAATAGTTAAATTGTTTGTAGTTTTTTAAAGTAAAATCGTGTATATCACCTGCCGTTTAGTTGACAAACAAACATACATATTTTTAGTAGTGGGTAGATATAACGGCCACAGTTGTTTATAAACTGTCTGGGGCTGCCACTTAGCGAATATTGTCGTATATACGCCATGATGTGAATGACGTCGGTTTATGTGTATTGCGGGGCTGTAACCACGTTTTTATATAAAGGTTTTCTCTGTGATATTGAATATTGCTATGATATTTTATCGTGTCTTGTAGTGGCGGTGTTATGGAATCTATCACCGCATTACGTCCCGTGGGTGTCGTAGAAATCAACTATGAGATATGCCGGAAAGATCCCATGGTTTACGATAAATGTGGTGATATCACCATTTATTATGCCGGACGTAAAATACCAAGACCGACGACGGCGAAGGTATGAGACGTCTGGAACTGCCATCACCAATCCGTCTGCCAAGCGTGACGATTAAGGCAAACCCACGCTTGGCAACAACGAGAGAGGTGATCGACATTGGCAGCAGTAGATTTTTGTATGCTGATGAAGTTGAAGAAGAAGTTTATTGTTATTATTTGTGATAGTGTTATTTTTTGACACTGTTTGTGTTGGCAACATTTATTATTTATATTATTGTTATTTATACATATTGTAAATTTTGTTTCGAAATCATAAAACATAGTTTATGTAAAATTATTTTTGTGCAAACGCGTAAGAGGTTCTTAGAAAAAAAAATAAAGAAAAATGTTTATTGAATGCTACAAATCAATAAATATTATAGAGTATTATATTTGCATCCATTGATTGACCTCTAAGTCGGAGTTGCACTTACTTGTCGTTTTCCGTGATTCTATCCTATGTATTTTTTGAGTTGTTGCTGCGGTGCTGATGGTAAGTGGTTGCTGCGGCCCATAGACATCTACATCTATCCTCTATTACAAATCAAAATGCAGATGCGTTGTCACCCGTGAGGAATAAGATGGAATGCCTCATTTTCAGTAAAAAGGGCCTCCGGCCACCTGCACTCACCAAGCGAAACGCAGAGGTAAACCTCTACTTCACGCTGGTATTCTATGAGGTCGTGGTACCACCCCGGTTCGAGCCGGCCCATCCGTGCGACAGCAAAAGCTGCCGCGTGGCTCTACCACTGTTAATTTAAATTATAAGTACGATATATATTTTTTCATTTCTAAATAGTGTATCAGCAATTAGGCATCGGACTTGGCATTATAATAATGTCCTCCAGACCGAATTTCGGCCACGGCGGCCAGCCTCAACGGAGACTAGCCATCTGCGCAGGACAGGATTATAGTGCCCAAGAGTATGCGCAAGCACAGGTGCACTCTCTGTTCCCTCACTCTCATAGCCCGATAGGACGGTAAACCGACATGACCGGAGAGAGATCAGGCGCAGGACCAACGGCTTTACGTGCTTTCCGAGGCACGGGGGACTTGGCATTATGCTGCGGTGGAAGGTATGAAAACAGCGTACTAGCAGTCGGTAAATATAAGCTTTGCATATAAAACAATAAGAATTACAGAATAAAACATACATTAATATTTACAGAAAGCTTTAAATTTTCTCCTGTCACTACGTATTAAACTTAGTTTTTATTTAATCTTATTTAACATGTTCATAACCTGTGACCTAAAATGTATTCTCTCTGATAAACAAAACGCTTAAAGTCCTGATGACATTATTATCGAGTAAGATGTTTAGTTGGGTCACAGGGTTTTGTGCCGCTAGAAATGGGTCAAACAGTAATCCAGTAGTTCAATGAATATTCTTCATTTATAATCTAAGCTTGTAGATACCTATAATAGAATTAATATATTTTTTTTAAATTATGATGGCCTTGATCATCATTAGGAATAAATTTTATTTTATTTATTTATCATTACAACCCATCACAACTATTACAAAATACAGTCCTGAGCCACCTGTATGTCTTATCAGGTCGACTGTCGATCTAGTGGCACGTAGCCCAATACTTAATTGATAATATTTTTACTAAACAATTTAACTTAGTGATTGATTTACTGGTTACAATAATATTAAACTAAAACTTAAAGTTTTGGCATATTCTGCAGTAAAACACCCATTTTTTTTTCTTTTTTTATAGGATAAGGGTGACAAACGAGTACACAGTCCACCTGATGGTAAGTGGTTGCTGGGGCCCATAGACATCTACATCTATCCTCTATTACAAATCAAAATGCAGATGCGTTGTCACCTATGAGGACTAAGATGGAATGCCTCATTTCCAGTAAAAAGGGCCTCCGGCCACCTGCACTCACCAAGCGAAACGCAGAGGTAAACCTCTACTTCACGCTGGTATTCTGTGAGGTAGTGGTACCACCCCGGTTCGAGCCGGCCCATCTGTGCGACAGCAAAAACTGCCGCGTGGCTCTACCACTATACAGGCCATTTTTGAACTCGATAGCGAGATGTAGCACTTTCACTTAAATTGTTTTTCAATCAAGTCTAAAATGGATGAATCTAACAATTTGACATATTACTAGTGATTTTCCGAATGTGGTTTGAACCGAATACGAAATTCGGCCGAGCATTCGGTAAAAATCCAAAATTTGGCCGAACTTTGGCTTATTTTCGCCGCACGCTTCAGTTTATTTTTGAAGTCAATTTTTTATACCAGTAGATAAAAATAAGATCAAAACACCCTTTTATAAATGTTTTTTTTTTTATATTTTACTTTTATGTTATCTTTCATACAAATTAAAAAGTGATTTCTTTGGAAATTAAAGTTACAATTAATTACTGATGTTTCTTAGAAGAATTGGAACTGTATTTCATTTTTGTTTTAAGGTAATGTCTATTTCTTATTAGACAAATTTAATTCATAAGACTCCTTAATTAAAAAGAGATTAGTTTTTTTTTATTCTATTACAAATTAAGATTTAAACCATATTGCTAGTTAGTTACAAACTAGCAATATGATAATGATAGTAATTAACTAATAAATGACCATGACTATAGAGTATGTGTATACTCGTAAGGAACTTATTTTATTTTACAGGTATCACAGATTTAATTTTAATCAAAATAATACAGTTACTTATTTTCCTTTTTTCTTGTACAAAATGTTCGGCATTATGCTATTATGAAAAAAAAATTTGATTTGCAATTGGGCCACCATACTTTATGACTACCACTGAAGTTTAAATTATCATGTTGATTGAGTTTAGAAAACTAATCGCATAAGTTTGTGATCTAATAAGTCATAACGTCTCTTTTACTAATTTTCCACCGAATTCAAAAAGGAGGAGGTTCTTCTCATGTAGAGTGTATGTTTTTTTAAGTACATATTTTCGCAAATTGTGAACCGATTTAAATGATTCTTTTTTAAATAAATAGGCTTTACCTCAAGGGGCCCATTAAATTTTGAAGAAAAATTTCCGCCCCAAGTGTGGCAAATAGGGGGAAAAGTTTCAAATTGGACTATTGTTTAAGGAATTTCATATGATATCTTCGCAGATTCAAGAGTGGTTCCATATAAATTTGGAGAAAATATTGCACCTCTAAGTAGTAGTAAATAAAGAACTTATTTTTTATTAAATAGACGTCGGTTTTTAACTTTTATTAAAAGTTATAATTATGGCACTAGATTAAGTAAATATAGTTGTCCTTAGTAAAGTGTTGATATAGTTTATTATACAGCTGAACTGACTTGAAAGGCGGTTTTCAGACACGAAATGGAAATGGTATCAGAATTAATTAACCGTTGTGTCTGTGTCGCTGTAGTTATGCATTTCCTTTGCGGTCCGGCTGACTGAGGAAACTTCAGTTTAACGTTGTTTGTTCGAGCTCATTATGTAGTCTGCTCGAGTGTTTTGTTAACTGCTGAAAAGCAAAATTAAAAATATTTCATCTGGCTGGAATGTTTTTTGTGTTCCTTAGTATTGATATTGTTTAAACTTTAGAGTATTTTCATTTCATTTATATTTAATTGATCTATTCGTAGAATGTAATGATTACCGTTTAGTGACGGTGTAAGAATATCCACGATCCAATATCGCGCCGCGGGTGTCGTAAGAGGTGACAGACGAAAACAAACCAGGAGTTTAACAGCAGCGTCTTCCCAAAACATCTCAAAATAAAAAAGTGTTGTTGCCATCCCGCCTACAAAGCGTGGCAATTATGGTAAACATCCCAACAATGATACAAACTATTGAAACTATATATTCAGCAGTGGACTTTGATAGCTTTTAACGATAACGGTATACATATGATAGAATCACGGAAAACGACAAGTAAGTCCAACTCCAACTTAGAGGTCAATCAATGGATCCAAATCGTTTCGCTAGTGTTCCAGTTATTGCGACTCATCTTCTCATCGTCATGCATTCCTCAAAACTTGAAAACAAGAGGTTTTATTTTGTGTAATACTTCGAATGATCTACCTTGACGCTAAATTTTAAGTTTCTAAGTAACCTAGAAGTGACTTAGGTTGTTGATGAGTGAGTCAGTTAATCATAAAAATTACACTTCTCAGACCTTAATAGCTCACGACTATAATAACTTTATTCATAAAATTTGAGATTCTAACTATTCATCGAGGCCTTATATTAGGTATTCAAAATTACAAGTGTGTAATGTCTAATAGCTTTTGAGTTATGGGGAGTTCGAAAATGACTCGAAATGGTTCGTGTTAATATACCAGGTGAGTCGCTCTTTTCTTTTCCGAATTTGTCTGACACACTGCCGTGGGTATTCAAGGAGGCCTTATTAGTTATTCAAAATCGCAAATTTGTAAGTCTAATAGTTTTTGAGTTCTGGGGTTCGAAAGTAACTGTAAATGGCTCGTGTAAATAGACACACTATCGATGTACACAGTAGTATATACAGTTATTTTTCTTCGAACTTATCTAACACACTGCCGTGTCTCTATACTAATGCAACATATACATTTTAATAACTAACAAAATCGTTTATAGAATATGGGTGACAAACAAAAGCGCATAGTCCACCTGATGGTAAGTAATGGTAAGTAAGTGGATGTTGTAGCCCATAGACATTTATTCTCCGTTAAGAATCAAAACGCAGATGCGTTGTCACTCCTGAGGACTAAGATGGAATGCCGCGTTTCGAGTAAAAAGGGTCTCCGATTCTCTACACTAACCATATGAAATACTGCAGCTTTAAGCTGCTATTATACTCTGGCCGTCTGTGAGAGCGTGGTCCCGGTCGAGCTGACACATTCGTGCTACAACCTATAGCTAGCTACAAGCTATATTGTATAGCTGCTGCGTGGCTCTACCACGTATTTTTAAATGTGCGTCGTCTTTTTCTCTTACGAACTTGGCTGACACATTGTGTCTAAATTGCAATACAATTTCAATGATTAACAAAATCTATTTAACTTTGGTTCTCAATTATTATAAAAATATATTTAATGTCCTAAATGTTTTAAACTTTACGATTAGTTCAGCTCATTTACCTTCCTAAAAAGGGTTTTTTATTCGAGGGCTTCCAAACGTTCTTAAATTTTGTTGTAATTGAGCCCTTGTTTTACGGTCTACTTATTTATTTAAAAACTTTCCTATCTTGCGAGCAACCACGGAGTTATTTAATTAGGGTATCTCGTGTTTTCCATAAACTTCCTCTAAATACGCACATTAAGTACTAGCTGATACCCGCTCGCTTCGCTGGGTGCACGATAATATTTTATTGCGGAACCTATTTTTTTTTGATGAGACTATCATATAATCCGTTCTCAGTGAGTGAGTCTACCTTGCGAAATGAGTAACTATACAAAATTTCAAGTCAATCTGGTGTATGGTTTTAAAGATCTCGTGATAAGTCAGTCAGACAGTGGTATTTCGCTATAGATGAATATGATATTAGAGACGTAAGCAATGATTACTTACTATCATCACATATTAACACTTTAACTGTCCGGCTTACAGACACAATAGTAAGACAATAGCAATGACCTATATATAGTGCACGGGACAGCGAAAGGGTTAATATACAAGTATAACTGTGTAGTGGCGGTGTAAGTATATCCACTACCCTTTATCTTACCATGAGTGTTGTAAGATGCGACATAGGGAAACTGAAACAGGAGATGGGCTGCAGCATCGTCCTACTACGTGTTAGTGCCATGCTACAGCTATATTAATTGTACAGTTGTAGCACGAATGCATCGGTTTGCCCGGCATACCAGCCCACAGAATACCAGCGTAAAATAGCAGCTTAACGCTGCTGTGTTTCGTAGGGTGAGTGTAGAGAACCGGAGACCATTTTTACTGGAAAAGAGGCATTCCATCTTAGTCCTCACGACTGACAACGCATCTGCATTTTGATTCGCAAACGAAGATAGATGTAGATGTCTATGGGCCACACCAACCACTTACCGTCAGGTTGACTCTCTTATCATCCTTATCCTATAAAAAAGACAACACAGAATAATGAAAAACTGTGGTTAGCAACCCACCTACCAAGCGTGGCAACTATAAAAAAATCTTCTCCTACGAGGCTATATATATATGCCTATGTGCAGCAGTGTACTTTTATAGGCTGTAATACATGAATGGATAAATATACAAGCTTTTTGGATTCCTTGGCGTTAATATCTGTTGCCAATATTTATTTTATAGAAGCACTAGCTTTTGCCCACGCGTTCGCGTTGCATTTGCCCTGGAAAGAAAGATATCTTGGCATCATGTTGCTAGGGTTGCGACAAAATCCTTTTACATATACATGTAAAAGGATTTTGTCGTAAATAGGACTAGCAGGGAAAAGGATATATGTATATCCTCTCTTAGCCATATTTCAATTAATTCCATTTAGTTCCTTAATCGTGATTGAGCGTATATCTCAAACATTCACATATACAAGTCGCGGCACGTAAGGCTAGCGCTAAACGAAACGTGGAGGGAACGCGCACAAATTGAATTGCACGTATGCGACTGGAGAGCCAATAGCGCGTGCGAACGATACGCACAAGCCAATCAACGCTACTTATATGCAATAAGCCAATCAGCGCGATTTATACGCAATAACGGTCCCCGCTAGACTTTCGTGCCGCTACTTATAATATACAAAATATCTGCAAGATTTATTATAAATGGCTGTTTCATTTAAGTTTTCATCTGTAACTTTTTTACAACGTTCAACCGAAGCTTTTTATTTTTTAGTTAGTATCAGGAAGAGGCTGCTTCCCATTTCGTGGTTTGTTTCCCTCTGTCGTCTTTCGATACCCACGGGATGGTATAGTGGATAGTCGTACACCGCCACTACGCTGTATTATATTCACTAATAGACAGCAATTGTTATAGATTATCCGGTATTGTAGTTAGGTCGTCGTGTTGGTCATAAACTTTTTGCTACAATTTTAATTAGTTCTAAAAAGATATGATCAATTCAAGCAGAGTTTTTGTTGCCTAGAGAATAAACTTAACCAAGATTAATACCAATGAAAATAAAAAAAATAAAAACCATTTTATTTCAATCTTTTGGTTAACACTTTACTAATTTATCTGCTCAACTCCAGGCTCTCCGAAATAACAACATTGAATTTTTTAAATTCGTTCTTATATATGAAATTTGCAACACAATGAAAATAATTATATTAAAAATAAATAGCGTAGCTTGGACTAAATCTAGTAACCGTTTGCATACCAACCTACGTTTTCCGCTTCCGAGGTAAGAAACGACTTGAATTCGCTTGAATTTTCGCATTTATAACGGTTTTTCCAGTTGTTAGCTTTGTAATGCATTTAAAAAAGCAAAAGCCCATGTTAACACTTCTTTTAAAGCACATGAAGACATTACACGTGCATTCATTCATTTTCATTCATTACAGCCTATCAAAAGTCCACTGCTGTACATAGGACTCCTCCATTTACTGCCTCATAGGGAGGATATTTGCCATAGTTATCACGCTCGGTTGCACCAGTTTTTTTTATTATATTGAGTTATTATCAGGGAGATGCTGCTACCATCATCTGTTTATTTTCCCTCTGTCACCTCTTATGGGGTAGTGGATTCTCTTAAGCTGTCGTCACGGCAAATGCTGAGTATACCTTTCCAAAATACAGTGTCAGTTTTATTTAATACTAGCTATCCCCCGCGACTTCGCCCGCATGGAATTTACTACGATTTCATGGGTTTTATTTTATTTTTGCGCGGAACTCTAATTCTTATTCGAAAATAAATGTATTCTAAGTTACTCCTTATAACATTAGATATCTGCCAGTGAAAGTACCATTCCTTTGTGAAGGCCTATGTTCAGCAGTGATGTTGTAATGGGATATTAATGTGATGGTAATGATTATGTGAGAGCCAGGATTTTTCCCCGTTCGGGCAGAATGTAGCTGCAACGTGGCTCTACCGCCGGAAAAATTGCGCAGCGGAGTCTTTCCTGCATGTTTGTCAACCTAATATTTAAAAAAAACAATACCTACACTTTTAACAATAAAATTCAAATGAATCCTCATTTATGTTTTCTTACTTTTCAGGTAAAAAGCGAAAATGTACCTGGCGGATATAGAATGTTCATTTACTTAATGAATATAGGTGTTGCGTAAGTTTTTAATGTTTTGGAAACAAATAAAATTATGCCATATCGATAATGCTTGATTGTTGTGCGTGAAATCGATTCATTGAATTCGAAATGATATGCGGTAATTTAATCAATCAGCTTTGGTAAGCGTCATTTTGTACCTGTTGGCTGATATTTTTAATTGATGTATTAATTAAAGTATTTCTTTGTTACCAATATTGTATACTAATTTGTATTTTATTATTATAGATTTAATTTATGATTATAGTTTACCGTATTTAGTATATGTATATTAGTAATAGGATATTTTCATAGGTTATATGACTGGCAAATAAAAAAATATAAATATCGTGTTAAAAATAATTATTTGGCGGCCTATCATTGAAGAGTAACTCGATTAATGACAGGCCGACGCCAGAGGCAGTTAATTTAAGTGAGTAGCGCAAATGTGTATCCATGAGAGATGCTTACAAAGGATTGTGTTCCATTTGATGTAGAGAGAAGTCCTTTGGAACTACCACGCGTGGTGAATTTTCTGAGGAAACTATACTTTTCTCTCCCTTAGCAAACAGCCAGCGTTCTGGGCACTATACCGCGAGGTGTAAACAGCTTTCATGATAATTTTATTTATAGTTTTTTAACGCTGTGAATACTGTTTCTATGTTTTGTAAACGAAGTTTATTTTCATCATCATCATTGCAGCCCTTCACAAGTCCACTGCTGAACATTGGCCTCCCCCAAGGAATGTCACAAAGCACGGTTCTGAGCCACCTGCATCCATCGACTTCCTACACTTCGTTTACTTACTTAGTTTGTTTTATTTATATTAAATTACTTTTAACGGTAATGGATAAGATTATATATATACTATATATTTGCATTCAAACCATAACAAGCACGAAAACTAGAAAGCTGAAAAGTTAACCAAATTACAGTTCTAAAACAAGTTTTCGGGAACATGGCATTTTTGAACGGCGATTCTAAACTCTAAAATTTAAAAATCGTTGGTGCAGTTTTTAGAAAACAAACTAGGATAAACACAACATATTGATTTAGAATGAATTTCGTACAAACAAATTGTAAATATTTTAAAAAAGACCAGCAAATTTCAGATCATTGTAAATGATTCTTAACCGATATTAAAACTTTCTTGTTATTTATTCAAAACTAGTTTCTAATATTAATAGTTTATATAAAAACTATAATAAATAAAAACTAAAACTAGTAATTTAATTATCATATATATTATAGTTTATATTCAATTATTGGTGTTTTAATAACACAAGCGCTTTATTATTTGCTACTGTGGATTCTTTAACTGTGTAATGGTGGTGTGAGTAACTGCCTCACGAACCTCATGTCTGGCTCACGCCCGACCCGGGCCAAAATCAGTTATTAGGTTTTTCTGTCAGAAAATATCAGTAGCAGCAGGTCAGGAAGTTGGCGTTGTTTCACCCTCGTGTCTCGTAAAACTCGTAAAGCCGTTGGTACCGCGGCTGATCTGTCTCCGGTCGTGTCGGTTTACCTTCTCATTGGACTGTGGCAGTGATGTAATGGACAGTGCACCTGTGCTTGCGTATACACTTGGGCACTATAATGCTGCCTTCGCTGATGGCTAGTCTCCGTTGAGACAGTCTGCCGTGACCGAAATCGGTCTGCGGAACATTGTGTCCGTGTAAGAATATCCACTACCTACCCCATACTGTTCCGTGGGTGTCGTAAAAGCGACTGGGGTAAACAAGCCAGACGATAGAATGCAGCATGATAAACTAAATATATATATAATAACTAGAAAAATTGCGCGAGTGTCGTGAAACACTCGGTTGGAACGATGTTCCCTTCGTAGTATATTATTATCGATAAACGTATTATGTTATTGATTAACAAATACAAACAAATAAATAATACAAATAAAAAATTTTGGACACTATGACACGAGCGGTAGTGACGAAAAAGGCTTTCACATTTTGTCGCCCATCTGTCAGACCCGTACCGTCCGATAAGTAACTTCGTTCCAATAAAAACTGCGGTTGCCATCCCTTCTACCAAGCGTAGAACTTATTATAGCATATCCCCTTTATGAGGCTATATCTATGGGGAACCCTATGTTCAGCAGTGGACTTTGAAAGGATACACGGTCACCGTATGGTGATATTGTCGTATGACAATATTTGTATTTCATTACTGAAAGTTTTTACCTTTAATGTGATAGCATTACGATGCAAAGTATTATGGCTGCAGCAAAAACGAGGCGGCTCGACCGGTAAAAAGGATCACGGTTGATCGGATTACCCGATACAAACAGTATTTGCTACTATGTTTCGTATGATGGTGATAACACCGAAAGATCCATTTTACTATTCCATCTTAGTCTTCAACGGTGACAACGCATCTGCATCTTAATAATTAATTGAAGATAGATTTAAGGCCACAACATCCACATTCTATCACGTGAACTGTTGGTTCATCTGTCACGTTTACCGTTACCGTTAAAGCGTCCGGGTATTTGCTATAGTTATCACGCTTTGCGAGCTGGTTTTTAGTCGTTATTAGGAAGTTGCTACTGCACATCTCCTGATTTATTTCCTTCTGTCACTTGTTACGGCACCCACGGGATTATATAGGATAATGGATATTCTTACACCGCCACTACACGGTAAACCTACACGTAAAACTTGTCACGTTTACAGCTATAAAAATACCTAATAATTAAATTATCAAACTTTAATATAGTCTTACCCCTTGACTGCATTTTAAATTAAAAACTACTGTGTAAAATTAAAAATAGGAATGTTGTTTTTATTACTTGCCCGTGAAAGTAAAGCGCGCCGAAAGAAAATTGTTAAAAACAAAATTTGATAGAACTCCTATATCAGCGTAGCGTAAGCTTAAAAAGGTAAACACAGATAACGGTTATATTTTTTTGCATTACTTTTTACTACTTGTATAGTTATTTTTTTCGTTCGTGTATTTAGTGATATAATACTCGGTACAGTCTGACACGAAATTCGAGATGACCTTTACTTAACTTTGCTATATTATAATTAGTTATACGAATATAAGCGTTCGCTCAACAGTAGACTTCCCTCGGTTTGTCGGTCTCCTACTTACAACGCCTGAACTGGGTCAGATAGGTAATCCGATTGCGTTGAATGAATATTAATATTATACTGTGAGCTTTATGAGTCCACACATTATAATTTTTATCGCATAGGTAGTTCAAGTTAAAAAATTTGCATTTCATATTATACATTGTTTATTTACTTCGCTTTGAGTTCTCGCTTTTTTATCTAAAAATTTTGACTAACACTTATTATAATTCTTAATCCTAAGAAGAATCCGAAAAACCTGTAAAGGAAATCAAAGTCCAGTTTGTTCATTATTCGATACTTTATGTCTTAACAGCGATTTCAGAAGCTATTTTGTGAAAACTCTTTTATTCTTTTTAGTTTTTAAAGTCGTATTTTACTTTTTATAATTTAAAGTTTAATTTTATCCCTTTTGACTGTAGATATTAAGAATTCTTAGTATTCCTTAGGATGGAATAGCACAGTTCAAGGTAACAACTAGAATGTAGTTTAAATTGTTACATTACTACTGCCCCCATTTTTTCAACCTTATGGGTGAAATACTTTTCAAATTTAGACGACGCTGGAAGTATTACTTATTTAATTTAATTAACTAAAAATCGGTGTAGCCATTTCCGAGAAATCTATGAACATACGTAAAAAATCTTACGCGTCGAATACGGACACCTAATACAGAGGTTTTACCTAATTCTTTTTTGAACTTAGAACAAAAAGGAGGTATATATTTAAAATTTTACTCAACCCTAAGTTAGTTTCGGAGATGCTTTGTTAAATATTGTCTTACTACATTTATTTCTAATATATATTTTACTAATAGACTTTCGTTGTTTTGGCTAGAGTCAATATTTGTGCTAAAAACAAATTGTTAGTTAAAGTCAAGGGATAAGCGCTCGTCGTAAATTTCATTGTACGTGAGCAAACCGAGTGCAATCCCCAACGCAATAAATGAAATGTATTATTAAATGCAATTTTAAATACTGATTTATGACATTAACGACTTTAATAATTAATCAAAACAACTTTAATAATACATCCCGAGTAAACGTGCATATCCTTGAAATGAATCATTTTGAGGACATGTGAAGTCCGCCGAAACGCAATAGTATTACAATACAATGAGGGCATCCATGACTTTTTCTGCCACCAGGGCGGCGCTACTTTATAGTCAGGTAAAATATTTGACAGATGTCATAGCGGGGACGATAATTTCTTAGGAAAATGTAATCTTTAAGGTTTCTTTCTGTATTATTAGTTATATTTTATATTAATTATATTAGAAATGAATAAACCAAACTATAAATATAACTAAAAGCTGATTTTTTTAAAAAAGAGTTATAAAAGTGCAAAAAATTTAAAATCAAACTACTATCGCATTGGGTTGTGTATTAATATAATACTCTAGATAATGATAAACTACAATTTAAAACTAATTTCTCAATCAACTGACACTGTGGAACAAAAAACTTTACCTCAGTCGCTACTAGCGACATCTGGTGAGTGGAAGATTATTAGCCCTCATTGTGTGAAATTCTGTGCCTAAATATGTCGGCCATTACTTTACTGTACTGTGACTGAGTCAATGGCGCTCGAAATTCAGGTCCCTGGTCGAAATTAATCAGGGAATACAACAATATACTATTTTTTTAACTAAACTTACAGTTCACCTGATGGTTCATGGCTAATGCAGTCCACCTGCATCCAACTTCAAACAAAGAAAAACTACAGATGCGCTGTCATCTGAGGATTGAGATGGATTGCCTCACAGCCTGTAATTATAGTGGCTTCCTATACTTCTCAGAGCGGAAACCAGCGGTGTAAGCACTGCTATTTGACGGCAGAAATTGGTAAGAAGTTGGTACCTTTTTTATAGGCGATCCATGAACAACTGCAACACCAGGGGAACCAGGGTAATTGCAGATGCGTTGCCGGCCTTTTAAAAAGGAGTAGGCTCTTTTCTTAAAGGACTCTAAGACGTATCGGTCCGGAAAAATTGCTGGTGGTAATCGATTCCATAAGGAAGTTGTGCGAGGAAGAAAACATCTTCTAAATCGCAAAGTGGTGGACTGCCAATCATCCAGATATTATGGATGGTATCGCAAGTTTTGTCGCGATGTGCGATGGTGAAATTGAGCGGCTGGAATTAGTCCGAACAATTCGTCAGAGCACTCGCCGTGGTAAATGCGATAAAATACGCAAAGCGATGCAACATCTCTACGCAGTGCCAGTGAGTCAAGCCGATCGGAAAGAACTCGGTCGTCATGGATTTCTTGGCAGAAACGGAGTCCATCACCCAGTAAGCGATATCGATATAATATTCATTTATGATAATACGTCGGTGTATTGGAATACAATGAGTTTGCGTCAATGGAAGCGAATCGATATTAATTAGTCTTACGAACAATGCATTGCATTGCATCTTGGAGCCTTACAATTAGACCTACCACGCTCGCGAGTTGATTGCTAACAACGTTGGCCTTGTTTCTGAAATTATCTGTTGAAGCTTTGACTGTTAGGCTAGGGTAATGAAGTGCTTTTAGAGTTTATTTACAATATATCATCCAATAATTATAGTAAATATACGTTTATCGTGAATTATTTGTGGACCGTCAATGTTTTGAATATTGTGCTGATGTTCTTTTTGACAGCTTAAAATATCTTCTTAACAACAGTTAATGCCATTTTTATTAATAAACTGATGACCAAACCCCACTTCGCCTGGATCTATAAGTGTGGTGTTATTCAGATTTAAGATAATCATTAAAACCATTTTATTTATCAGTTTTCCAATTTCTCAATAAAATCTCCAAATTTTACGATCCAAATGTTACCTATATTTTAATAGGTTAAATCACTCCTGGTATTATCCTCTATGTAGTTTGTGAATTTTCATTACAATCGGTTTAGCCATTCCGAAGATTAGCCCGGACAGACAGACAGACAAACAGACAAAAAATTGGTTAGTAATGTTTTAATAGCATTGAAATAACCCCCTCAGCTCAACGAAAGATGAAAAATATTACAGACACTTCAATTTTATTTATATGTACAAAAATAAATGGACATGGTATGGGACAGTCGGAGTCTATTTGGAAGACCTACGTTGATAAGCTCATACTCATGCTGTATATACAAGCTACGTGCATGCTAATTCACATTCAATTGACTGATTTTGTGTATATATAGCAATGTTATGCGACATTTACAAAATTACGTTGTAATTCCCAATTGTTTTTGGGAATGGGCCAGTGTTTTTGACCAGTTTGACCTACACCGTTTCCGTAAGATTATTTACGCCGACGCACCTTGAAAAGAGCGGTCGTAGGAAGCAAAACATTATTTCTGGAAATCAAAGAACGCGTTCTTGCTATGTTTGATTTTAGTAATTATTGTTGGGTCTGTTTGCGTTAATGAAGGTCGCGGTTTGCGTCATTTGTGCTGTTTTTACTAGAAGCTGTCGCCCAATAATTTCTTAATGTAGAAATTGAGTGATGAAAGCACAACAAGGTAAGGCTTTCGGCGTTGTAAACCAACTTACGCTTGTGTATAGCAATGGACTGAGGCTTGCCGCGCCAAATGTTTTCCGAACGTGCTACAATGCTCTCCACCAAAGCCAAAGTTTAGATGATGCTAAGCGAGGATTCGGCGTGGACGGCCCTAGCCACCTTCTGTTTATCCGTAATAGTTTACAAGGACTTTTTTACGTGGTAGAGCCATACTACAGATATACCAATAGTACAGTTGTAGCATGAATAACTCAGCCTGACCGGGGCAGGACTACGCTCTCAAAAAATACCAGCGTAATATAACAGCTTAACACTGCACACTGTGTTTCGTATTGTTGTATTATTCGTATTAGGTGAGTGTAAACAAACGGAGACCCCTTTTACTAGAAAAGAGGCATTCCATCTTAGTCCTCATGGGTGACATGATCTGCATTTTGATTCTTTATTGAGGGTAGATGTAGATGTCTATGGATCACAGCAACCACTTACCATCAGGTGGACTGTGTGCTCGTTTGTCACCCTATCCAATAAAAAAGGGAGGCTGCTGTGCAGGATCGGGAGAACACAGATTTCATAGAACACCTACGTAAAAAATAGCTTCCTTATTCTCCTAGTTTTGTCACCCTTATTCCATAAAAAGAAAAAATAAATATAATGAAGATGTGATTCGAAAAATAATTAGATGTTGAGCCTGACTGGACCGAGTATTGGGTATATTTGGTACATTCGAATCCCTGTCGTAAGTAGTGCTATTACGATCGTGCAGGAGGATGATCCCTTATGTATTAAAGTCTTTTACTATCATACGAAGGAACACCCACTGGTAAGCTGTGTAGTTTTCCTATATAAGACACAAGGCAACATAGTATATTAAAGATCTATTCTGTGGCCTTAGAAGCTCTAGTCGGCCAACATTTATTATTCAAGGAATCACCCGTAAAATTAGGGATATTTCACGTTTCCGCTCCATGTCCCATGCGGTAAATAAAAACGAATTATCTTGTGTTGTACGTATCACAGTCGAGACGCCGTTCTCTCCTTTTGTGAACGTGACTGTTCAACCACGAATCTATTTATATTGTCAATGGACAAAACCTGATACAAATATTGATGAGTAATTTTCAGACCCTTTTTGTCGGCAACGAGGCAGTTCCCTTAGTCTTTAAGGGTGGCAATGCATTTTGATTCTTAATCGAGGATAGATGAAGGTGTCATATCATGCACTTACCACCAGGTATACTAAGTGTTCGTTTGTCACCCTGTAACATCTGTAAAAAAACAATAGCATATCAGTAAATACACTCCTAGCAGGAGTGTATTCACTGATATACTATTGTTTTAAGGGTAACAGAGCCGGTATAAATTTGTGTGATTTGTGAGGCATTTCACCTTAGTCTTGGGGGTGATCTATAGCCTTTTTTTCAATTTGTTTGCTGGTGTCCATAGCTGTAGCTCACTTACTAACAAGTGGTCTTTGTCACTCTTATATTATAAATTAAGATTGTAACCTTTTCTGAGAGTACGTACATGACGTCAGGTGTACTTATTATTTTACTTTACTTTAAGTGCAAAGTATTTAAAAAAAATATCAGCCCATAAAAGTCCACTGCTGGTCATGGGACCTGCTGTACCTAAAATTCTTTATTTTATCTTGTAGCCATTTGCAATAATTGCAACTTGCAACACTTCGTATTTGTGCTGTATTAGACGTTTCGCTTCTTTGACACCGCCCGTCGCTAGTGAGACTATTTTATGTTTGACGTAAAGGAGATGGTTATACCACCATCTATCCGAAGCCATAAGATTTTTCTGGCATATACCTAGCTGCCCACTAGCATATCCCCCATAACCCTAGTAGGATACCCACGGGACGAAATAGAGCCATGGATTCTCTTATGCTGCCAGCACAAGGCTATTACACATCAGCAATTATTTGAACACCAAGCTGTGGTAATTCTAGCCCCGGGCGCTTGCCATTAAATTACACTGTTCGCCAGTGAACCGTGTACAATTCCCCATGTCCGTGCAACTTTTGACATTTTAAGCGCACGTGGTGAATTCACAGCGGTAAAGCGGCTCACTACGCAACTAGCAATAAAATTTATAAAAGAAAATTTCGAAATCCCGTCCTGAAAAAATATTTTTACTATTACGGTTTTCGAATTTTTTCCCTTACCTTTGGCGTATGACAAATTTCATGATTCTATATCAACGAGATGTAACTATAGGTTTCGATGAATTAGTATGTGAGTACCTAAACTATTTTTTTGTGATTTTCTTTTATAGGATAGGGTGACAAACGAGCACACAGTCCACCTGTACCCATAGACATCTATCCTCAATAAAGAATCAAAATGCAGATGCATTGTCATCCGTGAGGACTAAGATGGAATGCCTCTTTTCCAGTAAAAAGGGTCTCCGGTTCTTCTACACTCACCATACGAAACACAGCAGTGTTAAGCTGCTATTTTACGCTTATTCTGTGAGAGCGTGGTCCTTCTCCGGTCGAGCCGACCCATTCGTGCTACAACTATACTACTCATATAGCTGCAGCATGGCTCTACCACGTATTATGATTAATATTTGTAGTATGATATAACTACAAATATTAATTTTTAGATTTTTGTCTTTACTTATGCTGAATCCTTGCTTCTTGTTAAATTTAATGATTCTAGGTCAGCGGGAAGTACCTTTAAGTTTGATAAGTTCGGTTGCGAGTATCAAAATCTTTTAATTGCGTTGTCTTGAAAGAAGCTTGAATTTTTTCTCGATGGCTCCACATACCTGAGAAAAAGAGTCAAAAAGAAAATGAAGGGGGCATTTTCACCGATGAGGATGTGATTATAAAATGGTGGTCAGAGGATTTAGATACTGGAATTGACTCAGTCCTCAGGGGTGACAAAGCATCTATATTTTCATTCTAATCAAGAAGAGACGTAGATGTCTATGGGCCACAGCATCCATTTACTATTAGGGGGACTATATACTCGTTTGTCACCTCTATTACATTAAAAATAAGTATTCCTATTCACTCAGTATCGTACGCTTTGCCCCTTATGTCTTACCCCTATTCATTAGCTCATCGGCAGCGACATTTTCTGCATCAGTTTCGGTGCTCAAACCAATTTTTCAGTGCTTCACTTTTTTATATCTAAAACAGAATTGTGTCCCAGTACTCCACCTCACTGAGTGCACGGAGCTATGTACATCTGGCGGTTGCGATGTGGTCAATAGCAAGATAACGCAAGTTTGTAAGGAAAGTTTAAAAGTGAGTGACAAATATTTACATAAATATATAAAACGCGAAAGTATGAAAAGTTGGATCCCTGCACTGAACGCACAGATCCATACTTTTAACATCACTAGTAGTAAAATATCTTTTAGCACTTCCTTTTATATCCTGCTCTGTTGCTATTGCAGCTTTTAGTGAATTCCCTTGTTGCTATTGAATAGATAATAAAAAGAAGATATACAGATCTCAAATACTACTTTGCATATAATGCTGTCATATTTATCACCTATGTATTAACTACGCTACACTTCACAAAGGTATATTCTTCTAGTTAAATTTCAACAATAATTTTAATATTCGATTAATTTAGTAAGGTACATAGTATTAAGTCAGTAAGAATTTATTAAAGTTGTATAAGCTTCCTTTTTTTGTTTAAAACGTAACCTCCACACTAAGATCTTCTTCCGTATCGTGGGGTCAGTTTATATACGTACATTTCACAAGGATAAACATCCAGATCTGGAACAATTATTTGGGATTCGAACTCGCGGATCTTAGCGCGTTAACTCATTGTTAAGCCACAACGCCATGGGTACGTCACATTACGTCACATTATGATTACTTTGAAAAATATATTAAATTATCATTCTTAGTTTTTGATCATTATGCGTAACAATATCAGCACATTTATTATTTTGACTATGTACTAACGTTATTAACTTACAGAGCTTATGTATAAAGCACATCGTTCACTTCCGGCTGTCGGGCTCTAGATGTCCGCATTTTTCTATGTAAGCGAACTTATAGCCAATATTACTTAACTTCAGAGCAATATGTCAGCTGAAAGACCTAGTTTTAAGATTGATTTTATCCACACGAGTGTAATTTCGTTTAAAAATGTAGGTCTGTGATTTCATTTTATCGCTACAGGATCTTCGTAGAGTTCCGTACATCAAAAGGTTAAAACGATATCCTTATAGGATCACTTTGTTGTCTGCCAGTCTATCCGCCCGTCAAGACACTTTTTCTCAGGAACAGGTATCAAGTTGTAATAAACACCAAGGTCTATTGTAGACCACTTTAAGGTGAAAATAAATCATACTTCTAGGTCAACGAGATTAAAAGAACACATAAAAATATGTAACACATATTTAGATACTGGCTAATTTATTAATTAAAACCTATAGGTTACATCCCGTTGACGTCAAATTTGGTAAGAAGCAAGATCTCACAGAACAAGTAAAGGAAAAACTCCTAAAATCATTAATTTGTCGTACATATCATAAAAATATATTTTTACTATTACAAACTTACATTTACAGCTGTAGGAGTATTTTTTTGTGCTGCAAAGTTAAGCCGGTCCTTCGATCCGACTTAGCTTTTCGTCTAAGTAAAGTTCGGTGCTTACTGCTTAACTTACTAATAGATTCCCGGGATAGTTTATGGATGGACTATGTACACATACATTATTAAATTTATAATTATGGCATCCTCAAGGCACGGTCTACTCGTGCATGTCCGGGTTTTTTAGATAAGAGGAAGTTTTATTACATATCATTTTTGGCGTTTAAAGCAAATCTTTGTTTATTTATTTTTTATTTTTTTTTCCTTTATTTTACTATATATGTGATAAATTTTATTATCAATATTAAATTTACATTGAACTTTACAATTATATTTTTTGTATAAATGAGTTAATATTGTTATTTATACACATTAACGTTACAACCTATTAAAGTCCACTTCTGAACATATACGTTTCCCCCATAGATAGCCCAATAGGGGGATATTTAGGTAATAGGAACTTGACAAACGAATTTAATGGACCAATTATGAAATGTTTATTAATTATTTCCTATTTATTGACTACTTGTTGACATTTTGTTACAGGCACTACTCTTAAATATTATTATCCCGATATTTTATAGTTTTAAAGATTTGCATGCTATTAATAATGGCTGATTAAGCGGATGTTTAATTACTGTGACCATCTTCAATGTACAGATTATTCTTTGAAAAGCAAGTCCAGCTGTGGGTATAAGATAGCTGGCTATGAACATGTGCTTGTGCAAATATAATATCTCAAACGGGTCATTGTAAGGTCATTTACGTTCACCTATCGACCGTATAACTCCGCATTTCTTTGGGTGCGGCGTTGTTTTACGAATAATCAATATTACTTAACATCAGAACCATTTGTTGGCTAAGCTATACGGTAAAAGTTTATTTTATTCAGGAGTGTGTGTTTTATATAAGGATGAGGAGGGAGAGAGTGAGGGTGAGGTTTTGTTTTAGTAAAATTCCTTTGATATTTTGTTATTAGATGGATAAAAATATTGGTGTCTAGAAATTCTTGTTAAACCTAATAGAACTGTTAAATTTATAAAAGTTATTTTAATTTATTTTATGGATTTTGTCGCGTTTTATTTGGTCTTACCCGGGTACACGTGTCTGGGATGAATACAATTCAAGTTAATACGTAAAGTTAGTTTTATTCAGTATGTAGCATTCGTGTATACCTATGTATATAAGAAATCATTATGAAAAACTGTTGTTGGAATTTAGTAAGCACTTAAAACTCTTTATTTCAATGTATCCTGCGAATATGAACAATGGAATTTATATTTCTACGTACATTTATCTAATTTTGTCATTGTGTTTTTGGCAAATAACCTGACATTTGGCGTCGGAGTTATCTTTTTTTAGTCATGAATCAAGACTTATGCTACGATAAAAGTTAGCACTTTTATCTTTTTATTAACTTCCAGTGAATTTATGGAATAATACTTATAATATGTTCATTGTAAAAATTTATCATCATTATTATCAACATAATACATCCACCGTGTATATATCTATAAATTTCTAAAATGATATATATATATATAATATATATTTTATATATTAACATACCTTATATGCATAGATTTCATATATTATATGTATATCACAGTAAGTCTGCCCTTGTTACCATATTAACAAAGGTGATAACAATAAAGAAAAATAAATAAATAAATCATTATTTCTTCACATTGGAGAATATCTTCTGAATCTATAAAGACTGGATCCAACAGAAGTCGTCGTTTATCTGTAACGAGTAATTGTTGTGAAGATTGATCCAAAGCTGCAAGTAAGGTAGACTCTTTATGCAAGCTGGCATACATTAACTCGTAGCTTTTGTGTTATTAACGTTGCACGTTTCCGTTAGAAACTTGTAAATGAAATCAAGCAAAACAATCATTCTGCAGTTGCAATCAGTAACCGCCTAATATGTCAGAACGTTAGCAATTTCTTCGTCTTTGTTGAACTTACAATTATATTCTAATATTTTTTTTTTCATTGGTACTGGTGAAGATCCATGGCGGATTACTCCCAGTAACCTGACTTTACATTGATTGTTTCATTGATATTTGAAAGAACGAAAGAAACTTCGTAGAGTATATTTACGGCAAGCGCTTAATTTTTAATCTGACGCGTCTGATTTACCACTGTGAGGCGGAACCTGCGCTTTGTAAAGCTGCAAGCGGTAGGCTGGCATGAAATACCGTTTCAATCAACTGAGCACACCAAACTTTTTAGAGGCCAATGTAGCATTCTCTTCCAAGTGACTGCGGAACAGTACGTCACTTGATATATTGATTCCAATGCTTAAAAAAGTACCTTTTAAATGTAAATGCTTAACCTGTATCTTTTAAGGGTTAAAGTGTATATAATTTAGTCGTAGTCTAACACTTTGCTTAACATAGTCTCGACTTCAGACACAAGTTTTTTTTCGGCACTCAACGACGTATTTCCAAGAAATTTAAGCTCGGCCGGTCTATAAAGCATCGCCTATGCTGTCTTTTTCACAACGATTCTTGTTTCTGGTTTGGAACATATCATATCATATCATACGTGGTAGAGCCATGCTGCAGCTATATTAGTATTATAGTTGTAGCACGAATGGGTCGGCTCGACCGGGGAAGGACCACGCTCTCACAGAATACCAGCGTAAAATAGCAGCTTAAAACTGCTGTGTTTCGTATGGTGAGTGTAGAGAACCGGAGACCCATTTTACTGGAAAAGAGGCATTCCATCTTAGTCCTCACCGGCGACAACGCATCTGCATTATGATTCGCAACCGATGATAGATGTCTATGGGCCACAGCAACCACTTACCATCAGGTGGACTGTGTGCTCGTTTGTCACCCTATCCTATAAAAAAAATATCATTGATATGTATGCGGAAGAAACGGAATAGGCTGGAGTTAGAGGGTGCGCCATCGACTGTGATCTTCATGCTCCGATCTACGAAAAACTAGTGACCCACTTGCATAATTTCTCGGGAAGCCCCTTATATAGTTTCGAAAGAAGCGCTTTGTGCCATACCCGATCGGAGGCTTTTGCTGTCTCTAAACGCACCGCCATGGACCTCCCCTTGGTCTAAACTTTCTCCGCCCATCGATGATTCATAAAGACAAGAAGATTACCAGCTGAGCGACTTCGACGGGAACCGTATTAGCCGTCACTATGAGCTGATACTCCTAAAGGTATTCATCATCATAAGCTGTTAGTTAATATTGGACTCCATTGTTTTAGAGAACAAGGTAGTGAAGGCGATAGGCCTGTAATTGGGCTGGTTTTTAAGTAGTCGCCTTTTTTGGGGATCGGGTGTCATGTCCTATTAGTTGCCACGCAACACCGTATAGTGGGTTTTGGAGGAATGCATGGTTCTAGAGATATCCTCATACATATCCTCCACCTCCTCATCGGGATATGCCGAGGTTGGTGCGTACCTGTATGACCTTCAGTGAATACCGTTTGGTGATTCTGAGTATAAGGTACGCAACCCTCGTCGACACATTCTCAATCTTTACAACGTTGTTAACGAGAGACTTGTGGACGATAAATCCGACACCTCCTTGGGACAGATGGTCGCCCTCCCGGTGATAGAGCAAGTTGCCGGATTCGAGGATTACCGTGTCCTCCCTCTCTCTTCGGACCTCCGATAATCCTATAATATGCCAGCGCAACTTGTCTATCTCTTCTTCCAGCTCCACGATGTTCTCGTCAGTCCTCAAGGTGCGTGCGTTGTATGTTGCCAGGTCGAGTCGTCTTAGGTGGCAACCGAACCTCCACCGGAGATTCTTAGCACCCCCTGCCCCGCCATTACCAGGTCGCCACCGTAGCCAGGAATAGTGGGGCCGCCGGGGACTGGGGGCCGTCTGTGTGTGGTTTTGATCATTGGGGGGTATTTGCCATAGTTGCCACGCTTGGCGAGCGGGTTGGGTACCGCAGTTTTTTTATTGTAATTTTGCTGTTTTCAGGAAGATGCTGCTGCCCATCTCCTGCCTGTTTCCCTTTGTCGCCTTTTACGACACCCACGGGAAGATATGGGGTAGTGGATATTCTTAACCGCCACTACACGGCATTTTATATATTTTTTAATTTTCCCATTTTAAACGATAATTTCATAGGTAAAAACCTATTGATATGGAGTTTCTATAATTATGTCTATATTTTGGAGGTAGAGGTAGACTTGAAAACAGAGGAGATATTGTCGCAAAACAAACTACACCAAGTACAAATAAAAATTACAGTCAGTTCCAAAGTTCGTACAAAGAACTTCAGCATTCAATCATTATGGAAACGCTAAAAAGTGTAAGCAAAATGGTTCTAAAAATTTCGGGTTATTATATTATCAATGATTGGAGCATAGTTTTGGCTAGAATAAGTATCGAGGATAAACTCTTTCAGATTATAACACCATTTCTGCAATTAAATTTTATTATTTTCGTTAAACTGCCCAGATCATGAGGCCATATCAGACATATAAAAAAATTCCCTTCAATAACTCAATAAATTTGCTAATTCAAAATAAACTGCTTCTTTGTTAGGTTAAATTCGGTTTTACTGAGAATATTTCCTTTTCGTATTTTAGAAAATACACGGTGGTCGTTATTTATATTTTGGACGTAGAGCTATTTGTAACAGAAACGATAAATTTAATTGGGCTACACTCTTTATTTAGGAAGATAAAGTGTTGCCCGTTTAGAATTTACTGCTTTAGTTACTATGCGAAGTTGGAAAAATTACATTTCTACCCCGGTCTCATTAAATTAGAATTGCCTGTTTTAAGCAAGTGCCACCCTGGCACCCAGCATACATTCCAACTGACATTTAGCTGTAAATGGGATATGGCTCCAATACACTACATTAATCATCTATGCATATTTATCTAATATATCTACATAGGTTTTTGTTACGCTTAACCTGGAACTCATGGACAAAACAAAGGTCATGCGTAACGTCTATGTCACACATATGCCGGTAGTTGTTTGGAGCACTACGCTCAAAGGTAATGAGTATGTTTATCAAGGACAAATTGTCCGACTCGGTAAGTCCAACTTCAACTCGCCTGGGCAGCGTTCGGGAGATTACGACACATGTTCTCGTCACGTATACCTCAAAACCTGAAAACAAGGGCTGGCATATGGATCCAAGACGTGGTCTTTCACTGCTGGCCGTATGAGGAAGAAGCTCAAGTTCATTCAGCGAGCAAAGGAGAGGAGCTATGCTTGGAGTCTCTCTGTGTGATAGATTTCTTAATAAGGATATCCGTAGTAGAACGAGAGTACCTAACCGACACAGCGCAACGTATCAGCCAATCTCAATCAGAAGTGGCAATAGGCTGGCCATAATTCGCGAAGAACCGACAACTGAAGAGAGTTTCTCGAGTGGCAGCCTCGTAGTGGTGGCGACCTGGTTAGAGATGCAGGAAGTTAATGGATACGTGACTCGGGATCATGCTTTGGGGCATTCCTATGTTCAGCAGTGGACTTGTGATGACGCTTAACAGTCGGTTATAATAAGCTAAAAAAATTGTATACAATGACAAATGCCATCGTAAACAATTTGTTTTCGTCAATAGAATAATAATAAATATATTCTTTCTGCATTCTTAACATCTACGACCCGAATTTCATCATTGTGACCCCGTTCTTAATATAAAATTTATATTTAGGATGTTGAACGTCAATTCATATAATCTTTTGAAAACTTAAACATGCTTTTTCACTAAGAGTGCTGGAAAATACTTGAAACACTCCAAGTTACTCAATAGAACATTGGCCTATTTTTTTAATGTACTGGAAAACAAGTTTGAATAAGTTATGGTTGTATAACATAAAATAGACATAATTTAATTTTAGAAAGCATAATTATAAAATACCCATTTAGAAATAGACGTGTTTTAGTTATGATTGAATTCAGTGTATGTCAGGATCGTTAACCGACTTTATAATTTGCGGCAACCATCGATATCTCCGGAATGTAATATCGGCAATATTCAAAATAGAGTTCTGGGAAGCCAGCGTTATAACAAACACTAAATTAATATTTATACACATTAGAATTTCCAAATACCTTAATTTTCATACAGGCACACATAGATAGATTGCAGAGCTCAGATGCGTGTTGTTTTGATTTCATTTTAACAAGTAACTCGACTTCGATCCCCAGCCAAAGCGGCGCTATTGAAATTGTTGATCGCAAGTTTAAGCGCTGGATCAACACGTAGCTACTAAAGCGGTGATGGGCCACATCGTGAGGAATACGTACGACAGGTTGTAAAATTCGTTGCTTCGTTTTGGAGCAGAGCGGTGATACGTCCACCGTTATGGTGGTGGTACGATACCATCACATAAATTAAGGAAAACCAGGGCCGAGTAATGAATTACCTACATGCTTATAACTAATAGAAATCATGCGTTTTAACTTAGTCGTATCCAAGTATTGGAAGCGGGCTTAAATGAGTGTAACCATCCGTCCTAATATATCAGGACCGCTATAAAAAAAATCTAAATTTGTTCTGCCTAAAAACTGTATAACATAGTGCTGCATTGACACCATTTATTTGTGTTTGTAATTTTTGAAGAACTGATTCATAAAATCTCTATGAAGAAATACCACCAAAAAATCGTCCCGACGATAAGTTAGCCAAATATGGTGCTAACCTTCGCTTATATGCAACGTTAGTCGGGGAATCACTACCGGTAAACCAAATTGTGAATCGTTGTTCGTCATAGAACTTCCAAAACATGATGTGCAAGATGAAATATGTCTTGAAAGGATGGGCCAAGATGAAAGGATGGGCAATTTACTTTTTCACGCACACACAACTCGCATACACTGGGCGAGTGGATTGGTAAATGCAGTTTTGGTATGCGGATATACACTTGCACTGGTATTTTATTAATAATCGACATGTGTGGGATTGTATTCCCACTTCTTTTTGAAAACAGCAATTATATGAATATAAAAAGTAGCTTGGAATTTCTCAGCGGTAAACCTTTAAAGCAAATTGGTTCAAACAAGGTAAATGAATTTTGTTTACCAAGGAAGGGAACCGTGTTTCCGATAAGATAAAATAAGCATTATTTTAACTTTTAGTGCTTCCGCTTTGTAATATGCCCGCTCTCTTGTTGCGTTCGAATAAACTTTACCTCATAACAATTCTAACTACAAACTCAAACTTTTCCGCTATCAGAGTAACAGAAAATCGACAGCCTAGATAAACCTTCACTTTTATACATAATTCTATAACATTTAAAACAAAAATAGTAAATATAAAAATACGTAATAATTTCCATATCATTAGATATTAACTTACTCGCCCCTTTTTTGGTACCGTCTATACTCACTTCACATGTTTGTTTCGGTAGGTACCACCGTCTTACCCTTCTTTTTCTTTTTTAAAGATTTTTTTAAACATACCTACACTAGGATTTTCTCCTGTATCACAAGGACAAACATCCAACCCCGGAACAAATATTTATAGGCTATACAAAAACTTAACTCTATACCGTGTAGTGGCGGTGTAAGAATGTCCACTACCCCATGTCATCCTGTGGGTGTCGTAAGAGGCGGCAGAGGGAAACAGATCAGGAGATGAGCAGGAGCGTCTTCTTAATAACAACTAAAAGTAAAAAACTGCAGTTGCCAACCCGCTTGCCAAGCGTGGTAACTATGGCAAATACCCCTCGAGTGAGGCAATCTATGGGGGAGCCTTATGTTCAACAGTGAACTTCAATAGGCTGTAACCGTATACAAACACTTGTTCAATCAGTTCGTTGTGACTTCCGCGAGGAGCACACGTGTGAATACAAGTCACGATAGATACTAATAAAGAATGTGAAATTTGGATACTGTTGATAGAAGTGTATAAAGAGCAGCTTCTTGACCCAGTATCTCCTTTTTGTCTTTTTTTTTGCGTTGGCACCGCAGAAAGAACTTTATTTGAACGTGGTAACATTTTTAAACAATCTGGCTATCTGGGGGACGGTAGTGCCCCCGCCAAGTCGAGCAAAAAAGTGGCACGGCCATACCATCCTTTTCTCGAAGCAGTTCAGGCCATTTCCGAAACCCTATAACTTCGTTATGGATAAAATTAGAAGCTTGAATTTTTACTAACCAGGCAATTAATAATAAGGCATTATATAAAGTCGGTATGTTTCAAATTTCATTAAATCTGAACCAGTAGTTTAAGAATTATAACTAGTCAAAGTTTCTTAATTTTGTCACTTACTGACTGACCGATCATCAAAACTCTTAGGCACTTTTAGCAGACATAGAAACTTCAAATTTGGAATACAATTATTGTTTAATATAGAAATCAAGAAAAAATTAAAATATTTTAAAATTTCGGTATAGTTTTCGAGATACACCAACTGCATAAATAACTTTGTAATCATATATAAACATATAGTATTACAAAGTTACATTTGCAGTGAATGAATCAGTGTACCTATATATGTATAATTAAAATAATAGGTGTAAATAGTAGCTACCTAGATATAACTATCTACAAAAAGATATGATATGCCATCAAAAACATAACTTGTAAAAAAAGCCAAGTCTCGCAACTCAGTTCTTCTACCGTAAAAGTTGTGAGATCCATGTAATACCAAGTCGATTAATTTATTCAGTCCATATATTGATAGATAGATTGACTTGGCAATCGCAGTAAACAATCTAAATTAATATAATATGTATTATTTGTGAGATATATTGTGTTTTCATGCGATTGCCAAGTCAATCTATGTATCAATATATGGACTGAATAAGTTAACCGACTTGGTATTACATGGATCTTACAACTATTACGGTAGAAGAACTGAGTTGCGAGACTTGGCTTTTTTTACGAGTTATGTTTTTGATGGCATCAAATTGACATCAATACCGATATCCCTAATGTCAAAATCCCTATTAATATCGCATTACGTGGGTTCCATGAATTACACCCGAGAGAAAGTTTATAATATAATATATCATTTTAAAACATTGTGTGCATATCAAAAACTGACAGAAACAGAAACAGAAACTTTTTTATTCAATATAGATTATAAATAATACTTATTGAAAGTCACTCTTTTGTATAATTACCACTGGTTCGAAAAAAAACCTCTGTCCTGGGAAGAACCAGCAAGAAACCCAGCGGGACTTTTTTTTTAAATAACAGCTTACAATCATGTATGTTACACAAATTAACAACACAACAAATTAGAAATAGCTTGGTAGCGATCACCTCATTTCCAGGGGTTATTATCATCTATAAATTCTTTAATACTATAATAACCCTTTTTATACAAACTTAGTTTAATAAAGTTTTTGAACTTTGAGCAGGTCAAATTTTGTAGATTTTCTGGAATTTTGTTGTAAAAGCGTATACATAGCCCCCAGAATGAATTACTGACTCGATGGAGTCGAGTAACTGGTACTACTAGCTTGTGTCTGTTCCTAGTATTTACAGAATGAATATCACTTATTTTTGTAAAACTACTTTTATTTTTGTGTAGGTACATTACATTTTCATAAATGTATTGAGAGGCCAAAGTTAATATATTAATTTCCTTAAATTTTTGTCGCAACGACTCTTTAGGCTTTAAATCATAAATTGCTCTTATGGCCCTCTTCTGTCAAACAAATATAATTTCAGTGTCAGCTGCGTGTCCCCATAGCAAAATACCATACGACATTATGCTATGGAAATAGCTAAAGTAAACTAGTCTAGCTGTTTCAACACTAGTTAGACTTCTAATCTTTTTTACGGCATATGCTGCAGAACTAAGTCTGCTTGCTAGTTTTGATATATGGGGGCTCCATTGAAGCTTCGCGTCTAGTGTGATTCCAAGAAAAATGGTGGTATCTACAAGACTCAGTTTCTCCCCATTTAAAATTACATTAGTATTTAATTGTTTGACATTTGGAGTCATAAATTTCATACATTTCGTTTTAGTGCCATTTAAATGCAAATTAAAACATTGAAACAATTTACTAATTAAGATATAGCATCATTTACTTCGTCATATTTTAGCAAATGTCGATTTAATTTGAAAATTAAAGAAGTGCCATCTGCAAATAATACTATATCATGGTTATCTCCTACTATGTAAGGTAAGTCATTAATGTATACAAGAAACAGAAAGGGGCCGAGAATTGAGCCTTGAGGCACGCCCATCTGTACCATCGACCCGGAAGAACTCAAACTGTTAATGACAACTTTTTGCGTTCTCTTAATTAAATATGAAATAATTAATTTAAGAGCATCACTTCTTACACCGTAGTGTTGAAGTTTCCTGATTAATGTTTCATGATGAACACAATCGAAGGCTTTGGATAGGTCACAAAATATACCCAAAGCATCTTGTGAATTCTCCCATGCATTAAATATATATTTAATCAGCTCAACACCGGCGTCAGTTGTCGAGCGACCCCTTGTGAAACCAAATTGATTTTTATGAAGTAAATTATTTATATTAAAGAAATTTAACATTTGATCAAGAATAATTTTTTCAAAAATCTTACTAAGTGTTGGTAGTACAGAAATAGGTCTAAAATTGGCGGGGTCTAATGTACTACCAGATTTAAATAAAGGTATTACTTTAATATACTTCATTAAATCAGGAAACACACCAGATTCGATACTAGTATTAAAAATAATAGCTAAATGAGGCGCGATTGTATCTATAATAGACGCAATAACTTTAACGAAAATCCCCCACAGATCCGCAGTTTTCTTAACATCAATAGTTTTAAAATATTTTACAATATCTTTTGATGATACTTTGTGAAATGTAAAATTCTTTATACACGCATTTACATTTTGTTTAAGTAATGATTCGTCGACCGTAGGAGAAGAATTCAGTGACTTAGTGGTTAATATCGGAATATCAGTAAAATATTTCTCGAAAACCATTGCAACGTCCTGATCTGATTCGGTTAATTTGTTATTAACACTTAACTGTTAGTTCGAATTGCGAGAGTTGATCTTACCAGTTTCGCTATTAATTATACTCCATGTCATTTTAATTTTATTAGAAGCCGTCTTAATTTTGTTGCTCAAATGCAAAGACTTGGCTGTGGAGCACACTCTTTTAAATATTTTTGAATATTTTTTTACATATTCCCTAAATTCGATGCTATGGTTATATGACCTTTCATGATAAAGATCATATAACTTATGTCTGCTCTTATGGACTTCTACTGTCGCCCATTCATTAAATGACTTCCGACTGTTCAAGGAGAATGTTTTAGAAGTAAAAGTATTATTAAATTCATAGCAAATAAGCTTATATAATGTTCCATACAAAAAAATTGGATCATTTTGGTATGTAAGTGATGGAAGTTTTTTCACTATGTTACTTCTAAATTTCTCCAAGCGACGTGCATTAACTGGAACAAACACAACTTTCTTATCTACTTGCTTTTTATGAACATATGGTAACGAAACTACTTGTCCACAGTGATCAGAACTTAATTTTTGAATTATACATTTATGCAACGGCTTCACATTTTGTAAAAATGTTATCTATACATGTTACACTAGATTGAGCAATACGCGTTGGCTCTAAAAATAAATTAAAAAGACCATATGATTTAAACAATGATCTAAATTTAATATTGATTGAGGAAGCTTCTAGGAGATTGATGTTAAAGTCTCCACATATTACAACAGATTTATTCTGTTTATTAAGCTTAGCAAAAACTTCCTCCATAATTTTTTCAAAAGTATCGTATATAGAACATGGGGGTCTGTAGACGCTCACAACAATGAGGTGCTCAAACTCAACACATGCCATTTCTACAGTTCGCTCAACAGAGCGGCTCACAATATCTTTACGTTCTTTACATGACAATAATTTACTAGCTAATATTAAGGAGCCACCTCTTAAAACCGTTTCTCTATTGAAAGAACTGATCACCTGATGATTACTGAAGTTAAACATTAAGTTATAAGCTTTTAACCAATGTTCAGTAATACATAAAATATGAATATTGTTGCTATTTAAGAACAACTCAATTTCTAGCTCTTTGCCTACCATGCCTTGTATATTTTGATGCACCAAGTGTAAACAATTTTCATTATCACTCTGTGGAGTCATACAATTAAAGATTTATAAGCTACATTCTAAATTATTTAAATTATTACAACTGCTAGAGATTACCTCTATTGTCTCATTTTCTAATTTAAATTACTTGGAACTGATTCCAAATTACATATTAAGTCATTATACTGCTCAAAAGGAGCAGATGTCTGTGTAGCCAAGTCCTTGGCTGAGTTAATATATAAACAATAAGATAGCACATTTGCTATCTGTCTTAAAATATATTTAGATAGGTAATACCTATCACTAGTCAAAAATTTCTTAATTAAATTATTTATGTCTATTAAATTAATATTATTATTATAATTATAACAATTAAATGTCAAGTTTAAATTATTATTACATGAAAAGTTATTCATTAATAAATTTAAATCATATCTTATTTTATTTTCCTACCGCCAACGCTGTATGTAAGGCAATGTAAACAAGATAATTTTATGTACATTTAAATTATTTAGATTATCAATATATTTTAATAATTGATTTTTGTTTACATTGCCTCTTCTCCCAACAAGAATTATTAATGTGCTATTAGGGCAAAATTTACTAGCTAAAACTTTATTTATTATATGACTAAAGGATGCTCCTGGCATGCAATAATTACTGATCATATGTCCTTCTAAATAGTTATTTAACATCATGCCCAAATTTTTGCCTATGTCATCACAATACATAATAACTTTTTTTTTAAATATTTACATTGCTTTTTAAGTTTATATCTTCTATTAAGACATACCCAAAATACCCAGAACATAACAAAAGCACAGTTTCCTACTATATATTTATACTGTGACAAAAGTGTCGCAAATCTGCTGATGCAGTATTAGAATTGCTGGAATATAAATAAAATGTTTTTTAACTAATTAAATAATAATACAAATTTTAGTAATTCTTAATATTCATCATTAGAAAACTATCCTGGCTATTTGTAACACTGGTTAAAATTACAGTTACTAAGCACTAGTTAGTTAAGTTATATCGCAGAATAAATTGGTTATATTAAATTATGGCGAGTGAAGTTATTCACATTTAATTATCTTTGATAGCCTAAAAATAGCGTGGCTGAGCTATGCTGCAGCTTATAAGCACTATATTATGGTTGTAATTGTCAATTAATTAGTTGTTTTATTGATAGATGTGGATGTCTATGGGTCACAGTGTCCGCTTACTATCAGGAGGACTGTGCTCATTTGTCACCCTTATTCTATATAAAAAAGAGCCAAGGCTATATATACCGATTCATTGATATTTCGATAAAACTGGCGTCATTCTCAACGCGTGTGTCCAGCGAGACATACACTCTCATACTCAACGGCAGGCACGTGTGTAGAGAAGGAAGACGGTTCAGATATTGCCCCAATAGCTGTACACCCTAGATAGCCACTGCAGCAGTCATGCGAGTAGCCGCCTTTATAAAACAAAGCTATATTCTTTAATAGCTTTCGAAATTTTAGGTGTTTTAAGTCGTCATACGAGGGTGCGTTTTCAAGTTTGCGGAATGGGTAGGTAGGTAATAAGTGGGGACGTCGCTGAATTACGTGCTAATTGAGCAATTCATTATTAGTATAAATACCGGGTTTTATTGTAATTAGATCATTAGTCTTTGAGTTATCGTCAACCAAACAAGTCAATCGGGAAGAAATTGTGAAATATGGAGAAAATCGAGTTCCGTGCCGTTATAAAACTCCTTACCAAGCGCGGAAAATCAGTTCAGACTATACTGGAACAGATGTCATCCGTTTACGGAGACTCTTGTCCAAGTAAAACTATGGTTTACAAGTGGCATACCCTTTTTAAACGAGACAGAGAGTCACTTGAAAACGACCCACGGCCAGGAAGGCCGATTCAGATGACCACTTCGGAAATTATTCAAAAAGTCGAAAAATTAATATAAGAAGATGCCTGCCTAAAGAAAAAACAGCTCACAGAAATGTTTGAAGTATCAGATACAACCATTTTCAAAATTCTTCATAACCATCTTGGCATGACTAAAGTCATGTAAAGACAAAGTCAAAGTAAAGGCAAGATGGGTGTCTAGAATGCTCAAGCCGCCTCAAAAGCAACAGTGCGTGGAGTGTTCTCGTGCATTTTTGGACCTCTGTATGGAAGACAAAGATGGAGTGTTGGCTCAAATTGTCACTGGTGACGAAATTTGGGTTCACCATTATGAACCTGAGTTCAAACAGGACTCTATGCAGTGGCACAAAAAAGGCACACCACCACCCAAGAAATTTAAGGTGGCAATCAGCTGGGAAAATCATGGCGACAGTCTTTTGGGATTTAGAAGGAATCCTATTGATTAATTATAAAGATAAAGGTGTTCCCATAACCGGAAATTACTACGCTTCAATCCTAGAACAATTGAAGGAAGCCATAAAGGAGAAAAGAAGGGGAAAATTGACCAAAGGAATCCTTTTTCTCCACGACAACTCGCCTGTTCACAAGTGCCATGTTGCGATGGCTGCCTTGCAGAAGGTGGGCTTCGAAATTTTGCCACATCTACCCTATAGTCCTGACCTGGCCCCCCAGTGATTATTATCTATTTCCAAACTTAAAAAAGAACATCGTGGGAAAAGTTTTTAAGTGATGAAGAAGTGAAGGAAGCAGTTTGGGCGTATTTTTTAGACAAAGACAAAGCATTTTTTGAGGGTATAAGTTAATTGAAAGATCCGAAAAATATATTAGGGTAGCAGGTTGTTGCATGAACAGTTTAGTAAACTTATACGTTAACTTAACTTACACGCTGCAGCTATATTATGGTTGTAACACGAATGAGTCGGCTCCACCGGGGAAGGATCTTGCTTTCACAGAATACTAGCGTAAAATAGCAGCTTAATGCTGCAGTGTTTCCTATGGTGAGTGTAGATAACTGGAGACGCTTTTCACTGGAAATAAGGCATTTCATCTTGTCCACAGGAATTACAACGCATCTTCATTTTGATTCTTAATCGAGGATAGATGTAGATGTTTATGGACCACAACCTCCAACTACTATCTGGTGGATTGTGCTCTCGTTTGTTTAGTTTGCTTTTATATTATAAAATTTATAGTTTGTAAGATCACTGTATTCGAGATTAAAATTTATATAGTTTGTAAGATCACTGTATTCGAGATTTAAGTTTTTTACTTGTTACATCAAAAACCGTTATTTGTAAAGACCGCGGTTTTCTGAACAAACTTAATACGATGGCATTTGGTTATTTTTAGAAGTAATTATTCTTTCCGTTTGTAAAGCCACTGTTATGAATTTCCTTTGTGGTCCGGCTTTTATAAGCAAACTTCAGCTCAACATAGTTGACTCGCCATCTTTACCGACTTTTCATTATTTCACTTTAGAGTGTTATTTGTATACTTAATATTTGATTGCATTTATATGCTTTTTAAAATATTTATTTTAGTCGATTTTTGCTTAGTTTTAGAAACGACGATTTCGAATGTCGCTTTTATATTTATTTGGGTTATAAAGATGTATGAAATACCAAATTGTAAAGCGCGGCAATCCACAGTATATTAGATAAAGTTTTTTAAAAATTCTGCACCAAAAAGAAGCTTTTTTAAGGTGCAAAAGTCTTTAAGCAACGACTTTTTAAAGTCCTTTGGGTATTACAGTTTTTTATAAAATAATTTTATATCTGAAAGGTTAGTATAGGCTCAATTGCCATTTTTTAATATTTTTGAGTACATCATCGATAGCTCGATGTTTTATCGTCAATGTTTTCAAACTAAACATTAATGAATATCGATCATTCCTACGTCTACCATTTCGTCTTTCATTTTCTGAATTAGTGTTTGTACTCGCGTTTTTTGTGCTATTTGTGCTTGTCAGACTTTTTAAGATTATCATGAATGTTTTTTTAATGCGGTTTGTAACTGAATATGAGTCATAACTAAATATCCAGAATTGACAACATTAGAATTATATTTAAAAAAAATCGAAATTATACTTTTCTAAACTTTCATTTCTTCTTGGAGGAATATCCCTCCTTCACCTTCCTCCATTTCTGCTTTTTTTTAAGAGGTCTTTTACAGGCATAACCTCTAATATTAATGTTTTTTCCTGCATCGTAAATACTGGTATCTACAAATTTAAAACACACACACGCTTGGACGATCGCGTGCTCCTACGCATTTAAACTGACCACGTTTATCTGTATCTGTATAGATAATAATGTCCTTTAGGCTCAATTTCGGTCACAGCGGCCAGTCCACAAGTGTGTGCGCAAACATGGGTTGGGGCGGCAATCCGCCGTAAACGTAACGAGAACTGGCGCAGGACCGACGGCTTTACGTGCTTTCCAAGGCACGGAGGTAAAACACCAAAAACTTCCTGATACTGGGCTGCTATTGAGAATTTTTGGACAAAAAATTCAATAACTTAGTTTTTTTTTCAAAATTCTTAATTCTTCTTAATATTAGGTTATCCCTAGCTCTCGGAACCGGGGTCTCGGATCAGCAGTTCCGCTTACGACTAGGCCAACGAGGCAATTTGTATAAAACTCCTGACATAGTAACGTAACACGATTGGAAACAAGCCAGTTCTTTATTGGATGGTAGTTAATCGATCAAAGTTGTGGCGCTTTTTAATTAGCCACGCTTGTCTCTCTGTCACGAGTGCTGCACCGCTTGGATGCGAACTTTTAGTCATTTTTTACTTTCTTAATTAAGTTGCTAAATGAAAAGGAAATCGGTCCTGTAGAATTATTGCTCAGTGGCGCAGTGGCTTAGCAATGAGTTGCAGCGTTGAGGACTGCTGGTTCGAATTCCACACTGAACAAGTATTTATTTGTATGGCTTAGAAATAAATGTTTGTCTTTGTGCAGTTTATGTTTGTAAACTGCCTCCATGATACAGGAGAAAATCCTAGTGTAGGGGTAGCGTTTTTTAAAAAAAAGAAAAAGAATATTTCGCCTGGTGTTATTAACTCTATTTTCCTCCGTTCGAATTACTTAAACCACAAATTTTTGGTTTTCGGTCTGGTTGTGGTGGATTATTATTATCAGGAAGTCTCTGTCTCTTCATCCTAACCTATATAATACGATTATACCACATAAGTGCTACATTGTTATTAAATTGAAACTTATTTAATAAAAAGTCCTTGTATCGCCTTCAATAATAAATATGACATCGTTGCTTTGACAACTTTAATCAGTTATTGTTAGGACTTCAATAAAACTTGTACTCGATAGGATAATGATCTATCTGTACATGATATATATATATATATATACCGGCGAACGAAGTGTAGGGCGTCCCGTCCTCCCCCCTCCATTGGATGGAGTGACGACCTGGTAAAACATGCAGGTGGCTCAGGACCGTGCTTTGTGGCATTTCTTGGCGGAGGCCTATGTTCAGCAGTGGACTTGTGAAGGGCTGTAATGATGATGATGATGAAGCGAAATACCCCTTACTGACTGACGACTCATCACGAGATCTCTAAAACTATACACTCGATTGACTTAAAATTTAGTATAGTTACTCATTTTACAGTGTAGATCTCTCCCTAAGAACGGATTTTACGATAGTCCCATAATTTTTTTTATTGATATTTTACATTTAGGTTCCGCAATAAAATGTTTTCATGCGCCCAGCGAAGCGAGCGGGTATCAGCTAGTATTATAATTAAAAAAGTACTTGTTTTATAAAATTTAATTCTTTTTCTTTGAATATTTTATTAAACGATATTAAAATATATATTGTTCACGCAACCGATAGCGTCAGTCGTTCCTTTTTTGTTTTTCTTATTTTTACTTTTTTTCGTATGTTCTTTAGCGTGCGGTCTCTTCTCGGCCAGTATATTCATACAAAAAAAGTTCAAAAAAATTGCTTGCAGACGTAAGCGATGGGAGTAATCTTACGGAGCTCTCAGTAGAGAGTAATCATAGATTATTTATATGCATTCTTATATATTTGAGAAGAGCAATAGTGTTTTCATACATTGTCACGAAGGTATCTGTCATCAATTGTTCCTCATATAAGTCTACATTATATTATAATATATTAAAATCCAAATACCTAAAGTATTACATCCATTTGAATAATCTTCTGTTTAACGATTCGCATAAGTAAATGGATGTTGAAATATGTGGCATTGTAATATTCCGAGAAGGCTTCCGATCATTAGGAATCAGCTAGAAGGATATCATCAACATCAACATCCCTGCGCCCTTGTTGAATAAGGGTATCTATGAGGGTAGTCTACAAAAAAAGGTAGCTAGACATTCCTTACTAGCTCCACTCGACGACAGATAACACTTCAAATTCACCTGAAAAATTAATTCAGCAACAATGTTTTAAATCATGGAATAAAGAGGTGGAAATATAAAAAAAAATACGCCGCGTAGTTGCGTCTTATAAGAATTCACTACACACTTCACTGCGACTTATTACAATCCCGTGGGTATCGTAAGAGGCGGCATATAACATCAAACAGGCAATGGGAAATAATATAGAGGATATTATAATGCAAAAAAAGGAGGCCCATGTTCAGCAGTGCTCTTTTCATAGGCCGTAATGAACAAATGAATGAAAGTAAATCGACCAATAGTTGGCGTTATATAAACTTGGATCAATTGCGTATAAATTTACGCTAACAAAATTACTATTCATTTTTAGTTTCTCAACGGGTTTTTCGCTTTTTCTGGAATGTTAAGTTTATTTTGATTCAGTAACTATGTCATCACATAACCTCTATATTGTTGGATGCGCTGCGAGATAGCGATTCGATGTGTCATCCACAAATCGCTCTACGACATCAAACTGCGTCACCGTTATTAATCATAATACATTTGTCAAAGTATTATCTTGCAGTCAATTCTGTAATAATTTCTATCTTTGTGTGAATGCCTTCCGAAATCTCTTTTTCCTATTTTTATATCCACAAATGTATGAAAAAGTCACTGCTTCATCTTCAATTCACTACGTTATTTTACACATAATGATTTTACACAAAAACTTAACATTTGACGCAAAAAAGATTTATGTAAAAAACAGTTTGAACTCTATGAAAGAATATTTGCCTGAAGTATGACGATAGCAGCTGTTAATCAGTCCAATCATTGGATGAAAATCTACCCTAAAGCAATAAGATTAAATTGGGGAATTGCCTGATGTCTTAAGAGAAGAGCATCGAGCGATTAAGTAGATAATTATTTATAATATACGCTAAATACTCTGTAATAAGGTGCCAGGACAAATCTGGAATGGAGCTTCGCGAGCTAATCCGGTTAGATCCCCGTCGACACAAGTGTAATTTTTTAGATTTTTTTCAAGTGCTCATTTACCACGCGTTTTAAACATCGAGAAAAAGTTGCGTGTCTGAGTCTGTCACCACATATTGTGACAGTGCCGTAAACCCTTCCCTGCTGCAGTACCGTCTAAGAAATTGTGTAAACATTCCCTAAATAATTATAGTAGACGGCAGCAATCTGTTTTCGTTATTGTTCGGATAGTACAACCCTCTTGTTTCTACCACCTAGAGGCAGTGCAGGTACTGTTGTATTCCAGTTTAATGGAGAGCCAGTATGATTTATTATAGATTGTGAAGCATTTCATTTAAAAAAAAAATAACGCGTAACATCGCATCTGTAGTCCATTTAGAGAAATAAGCGTTTAGCTAGCTTTTAAATAAAACTAATTTTACGGATTTTATCGCGTAGGTATATTAACTTGTTTTATATTCTATTAATTATATTTAAAAATTAATAACTTTTAATCTGGAGGTAGCCGTGGTTAACTATGACATTGGGACGTCATACACCTCAGTGCCCCCCGTGACCATGGGTGCTGTAAAGTGCTCGAAACGTCGGGAATATAAAACAAGTTAATATAAAATAAAATCCGTAAAATTAGTTTTATTTAAATGTGTAGTGTTTAGTTAGCTCATTTAAAAGAATTAAGATAACTGGAAAAACGAACCATTCTACTTAATTGCACTGTAAAATATGCTTCGTCGGGTCTAAATTGTCCATTAATTCTATATCTACGAAGTGGTAAAAATGAGTTTTTAAGTATTACCAATTTTTCTGATGGCGAAAATTCCGCTCTCTTGTATTCACTTGCAACACAATGTCAATTTCCGTGAATTCCAATTCATTTGCTAATTTTGAGAAAACTCGATCCTTGGATATTATTGGCATTTTGACAGCTTGCTTGAGGCGTTTAGAAGAGTACGGGCCACTCGGATTTATTAGTTGGTCGACCTATATATCAAATTTCATTTCGCGAAATTAATGCTGGCTAGGTTTACCCAATTCTGACAGTAAAATGTATTATTCCACAAGTGAAATTTTAAGTTTGTTTATAATTTATTAATAACATTTTTTAGCTATATATATTTCAGCTACAACACGAATGGATCGGCTCAACCGGGGAATGACACGCTCTTACAGAATACCGGCGTAAAATAGCAGCATATTACTGCTATGTTTCGTATGGTGAATATAAAGAACCGGAAACATTTTTAATAGTAATTAGGATTTCCAATTAGGTTCTCAGTGATTATAATGCATCTGCATTTTCATTCATAATTGAGGATAGATGAACATCAAGTGGACTGTGAGCTCATTTGTCAAAATATCTTAATGGAAAGAACTGTTTCCATTACGAGAAAATGTAACGTCCATGTTGAACCGCCACATCGCCGTACATTTTTAAAAGTTTTCTTTTCCGACTATAATGTTACCTAACGATTTTAATGATTTTTCTTTTTATTTTTAATGATAAAATTTATTAGAGAACTAGTGATCCGCCCCGGCTTCGCACGGGTGATTTGTGGATCCCGGCAAGAGCGATACCTACCGGGTGTAACAGTGAATCTCAACCATCTAGGGACTCACTCAAACATACAAGAAATTAATTAAACTCAGTCGAACCATTTTCGAGTTTTAGCGAGACTAACGGACAGCATTTGATTTTATATATAAGATATAAATACAGAAAAAATGCTTTAGGATCAACCTCAGATAGCGTAAAATCTGATAAAGAACGATATTGTAGGTATTATGAATATAGAATAACTTAATTCTCTTTTTACCATAGCGAAAGCTTTTTATCCAGCCTCGGTATGAAAATCCTCTTTTAATATGTATGTAAATGAATACTCCATAATATGTGTATGCGTTAGTATACAACAACTGTAAACACAAGCGAGCGGAGGGTTGCCACATTAGAAATTACTGTGCGAATTTATCTCTGTAAACGGTGTTTATGTTGATTAATAGGAATTAAAACGTTATTTTAGTTGAACCCAGTGTTGTTCTGTGTGTTGTGCTATCTCTTCTAAATTTGGGTTAATTAACTTCCCATACTGTGTAAGAAAGCGTAATATACATTAATATTGTGGACGAGTTAAAAGATGTTAAAAGTTAAATGGCTTCTACCTCAGTATTTTAGTAGACGCCTTTAAAAATGACTTATAAAAAAATAATTATACGTAAATTTTAAAGTAGTTTAATTACACAAATGTTTTCACTAAACACCTCATAATTATTACTATACGTCCAATTTTCTGATAATTTTATGTCAAATTTGAATTAAAAAAGCTTGGAAAATCCAAAAGTGCATGACTCATAATGCTCATATTATCGTTAAATAATAAAAAAAATGTTAATAGTAGCTTTATTGGTTAAAAAGTTCCAGTAGCCATCATCGAAGTACACCTTCAAGTCACTCCATCAAAGTCTAAAGTAAGTTCTATTCATAAATAACAAAACGAGACCAAACTCGGCATAGCTAGTTCTACTCTTTGACGAATTCCAATAGCATTCACCGAAATACACCTTCAGGTAACTCTATCAAGTCCGGAGATAAGGTCACATTATAACCAACAAAACGAGGCCAAACTCTGCACACCTAGTTCTACTTTTCGAGGAGTTCCAGTAGTACATAAAGTCCAAGACATATCATCATCATCATTACAGCCCTTCATAAGTCCACTGCTGAACACAGGCCTCCCCAAAAAATGCCACAAAGCACGGTCACGGGCCACCTGCATCCATTGACTTCCTGCATGTCTTATCAGGTCGTCACTCCATCTAGTGGGGGGACACCCTACACTTCCTTTGCCAGTACGTATAAGTATGTTTATATATAATTCCTACTTACTCTTAGCGAAACAAAATATTCTAATAAAAATCTATGATTATTGAAATAATAACCTTGGTCAAGTATGTATCTAATTTGCTTTTTGGAATAATTTGTATTATACAGCTACAGCGATCGATATTTTTGCTACTTATTACCGCTACTATAAGCAAACGATACAGTCATACACTAACGACGGCGGCCAAGCGCGTAATGAAGTGTGGCAAAGCAAAGTGTATTTAGTAAAATAAATTATTACAAGGCTCTCAATCCACCGAAAATTTTGTCATTTCTCTGCCGAAGATAATTAATTATAACTAAACAAAACAAAATTAAACTGTCATTTACATTCAATGGCTTCCCACATGATAGATGAACAGATTAAAGAATATATTGAGTTAAACAAGTGATATTTAGAAAGTTATCGTGTTTACTCCTTCATGCGGACTTGATAAATCTACACCTTATGCCACTAAAACCACTTTTTTAATATAAAAATAGCAATTAATCGATTAAAAAAAATATGTTCAACAATCTATATATACTATATATATCATTTATATATTCAATATGATAGATACGATTTCATGCGACAAAACGTTGGAATCTTGATTTTTAGGCGCTAGTAGAACATACAGTGCGCGCTTTACGTTTAAGGCATGCAATTATCTAGTTTTTTATTCAAGATTAGTTTAATATGCAAGCCGAAAAGTTGTTTGTTTAAAGGGTCCTTTTTTATTTGATTTAATATTTAATGAGTGAAATACTTTTGATACAAAAAATGTTTTTCTTTTCCAATACGATTTTAGTAAAAAAATATAAATAATATGTTATAAGTAATATATTTCCAATCATTGGTTTGCATGAACAATATAAACTTCAATAACTTGTTTATTATGCTAAGTTATTAAACAGATTACTTGTAACATCATTCAAACACAACACTATCAGCATTCATTAAAAATGTAACAACAACAATAGTTTGAAATTTTAGCAATGCTGATAATTTATTTCCAAGGACGAGCATCACGTGACAGCTTGTAAGTAATAGGAAATCACAAATGAATTTTCTTCGTCATTTACTGGAGATATATTATAATTTGGAATTAAAAAAATCAGATTCATTACTATAATTTTCAAGTGGGAAGTTAATTAGATCGGTCACAAGGTGTAGGAATTCCTGAGGCAAATGAAATATTGAGAAACTTCAGTAAGAATAGTTTTTACGTTAACTTTATCACTTATGTGTATCTTTTCTCATATGATTACATTTCATTACTAAGCACTTAAGTTCTTGAGTAAGACGTGTAACACAACTTTATGTTGAAGTTGGTAAGTTATTTAAGTTTAAGATGCAAGTTCAAGTTTTAAGCAAGCAGGGATCGAAAATGTTAAGAGTAATTAGTGTTAGTGATAAAATGCAAAATGGTAAGTAAGTAAGTAAGTTAAGTAATAGATTTTATAGTCTGAGGAATAAAAATCTTTCGTAGACATATTATGCAGTTCTCAATTTTGCAACTTCGATAAATTTGGCTCAATCCATACCATCTTAATGTAATCTTAATAAGAACTTTTTCAAATTATACGATCCTAATTCTTTTGAGAATACAGTCGAATTAATTTTTAAGTAGAATATTAATATAAAAAATTAAACGTAACATATGAAAAATATATAACAATGAAAAAAATAATAATCAGTGCTAGAAGGAGTGATCTAGAAAAATAACTTCTTATTCTACTTACAATCACCTCTATCACTTCAACCTAACCCTTAAAGCGGAAAACTCAAATTAAATTAGAAAAAATAGAAATTATCATGGGTAATTAAATATATTATAATATTTGTATATTCTCATTTTTGACTATTATTATGCAAATATTTATAAGATAGTTAAGTTCCAAACTTTACTTTTTTCAGAATAACTGTAAATTACGTCTTTGTCATCCACATACCATCAGGTGGACTGTGTGTTCGTTTGTCAACTTTCTGAAAAAATGTAGAACCTCAGTGAAAAAATGCCTTATACTTGCATTGCCTTATAATAGCTATATCTATAAAGTATAAGGCTTCCCATAGAGTTATAGTAACGCCTATCATAGCCTATATACTCTCCAAACCTGGGCACAGGCCTCCCCTCCTTTCATTTCAAACTACATATTCAAAGCTGGCCACTATCCTATCCTAGTAAGTGGTAATGCAGCCGTAGATGGCAAAGCCTACTGAATTATAAAGACTCGAAACATTTTATTTCTCAGATATGCAGTTTCCTATCAAAATCAACTCTTAAAATTTGTAATTAATAAGTTTATTGTTGTCGTTTTGGTTATATGCTGTAAAATTTACGGAGGCCTTTTTAGGCCCTTGGGTGATCCGGCTCTTGAGGTTCTCACAATATTTTTGATTACTGGTCTGTGATTTTAAGTAACTACTTTATCTTTCTAGTTCATATTTTAGATTATAATATTATTTATAGTGCACCTTACCCATTGATTTTTCCCTTCTTTTTTATTTCCTTTTTGTAGGTTGTCTAGATCAAATAGCTGTATTAATTTAAACAAAACCAGCTTTTGTTTTCTATGTTTATACCTTGTTATGTAATTTGTTTTCTTGAGATACTACAATAAAATGGTATTTTTATAGGATACTCTCAAATTATGTTGTATTCACGTCTCATGCATTGGGAAGTACTCCTCGGTCAGTCTGTCCCCTTTCCCATATATAGACTACCAGCTATCGTATTATCTTTACTGCTTACATTTTGTATAATTACAAGGATAGGTTGTCTCAGCTCCGTACAACTGCTTACTAATTCATACAGTCGAAAGGTCGTGTGACACGCAGAGTAATGCTATTTATTTGAGAAGGTGCATGCATGTTTGATGTAAATTGCTTCGCCAAGGAGCGAATGTCTCGCATTTATGACACCGTTTCAGATGTCGTCAGAATTTAATATAAACGTTTTTATTTGCTTATGTTTTTTTCGTGCCAGGTGCCGACGGGTTTATTCATAGAGTTTTCTTTGAAATAAAATTTTTTTTTTTTCTTTTTCATCTTTTTCTTTAAATGAGTTCTAAAATTGAATTTCGATTAATCCTTTAAATGAAATTTGTTAAAATACCCTTACGACACCTCAGGTAATTACTCTAAATACAACTACCATGAGATGATGTCCCTGTTGTGAAGTAAATATTAAGAGTTCCGCTTATTACGTGATTGACTTCTTCATTTGTGTAGGACATTGAAGAACATATCACATATGGTTAATTTGTTAAATCATTTTTTTTAACTAATTCATAAACTTAAAATTTATTGAGTGCGGTCGTAACAAATGTTTATAATGAGAAAGCTTGACAAGGGATCAAATCGTGCATAATTAATGTTTAGAAACCTTAATCAAGACGGCGACACCGCTTTTAGTCAGTTTTTATAACTTTATGAATTTTAAAGTTGGTTTTGAAAATGAGGTTTTCGTTGTTAATACCTACATAAATTGTCTTTTCAATATTAAAATATTTTGAGAATCTTAACAAACACAAAACTTAAAGTCATAATTGGTGAGAGTTCTTTCATACTGTGATGGTGCATTAATATTTAATATGTCGATGTTTCGACATTTATATACGATTTCGGGGGAGAGGGGGGAGGGGTTACAATACCTTCTATCCATGTTTGATTGAAGTCACATGTTTTTAGCTGACTTCAAAAAAGGAGACGAGAACCTAAACTGTAGGTTTCGACGTGAAACGTCTTTAGAATCACTCCAAATCATACGGGTTGAAAAAGTGAACTGTAACGAAAAAGTCTCCATTCTATCGTCTTGCCTTAATAATAAAACTTGTGGCGGCGCTGTCGGCGCGCCACAAGCGAAACACATCGAAGCCTCAATCGCGCTTACAAAGTTCCGAAATTATAGCAGTATATATAAAAAATAGCTCCCCGAGTGGTAGCACTCGGAGCGTTGGCCGCTCCCCGGGCAGAACACCTTGCCCGGCGGGAGATCTCCCCTTTTCCTTCCACCCGCTACAGTGGTGACCCCGACGTGATATGAACACGCAACTAATAACCTTCGGAAACTACAACTTCAAACCTTCATCGTCGTCAAGTACCCCATTCATTCGCTCCCGGGCTGATATTGTCAGCAGTCTTCACATTCTGCAAGCCATCTACCTTAACAAAGGTTCATCGCAGCACTGGAATAATAATGCTTCCTGTTGTTTTATTAAATTATTGGACCTCTTACGTTGTAGAACGAATTTGTTTAATAGTCACGCTTGAAGTCGAATTTATGACCACATTACCAGACGTTTCGCACCATTGAAGCTGCTGTCCGTTATCAGTTTTGGTACTTTACGCCTGGTGTATACAAGTTGGTGTACTACAAGTATCGGAAGGAAAAAGTTTTTGGAATTTTCAATAGTCGCCTCTTACAATACCCATGGGGCGAAATGGGTTGATGTACTTTCTTACATCAATATATCTTTCTATAGTTGCCTCTTACAATACATACGGGGTGAAATGGGTTGCTGCACTTTCTTACACCAGTATATTTTTTCTTTAGTCACCTCTTACAATACCCATGGGGCAAAATGGGTTGATGGACTTTCTTACATGAGTATATTTTTTTTCTACAGTCGCCTCTTACAATACCCACGTAGCGAAATGGGTTGCTGGACTTTTTTACACCAGTATATTTTTTCTATAGTTGCCTCTTACAATACCCATGGGGCGAAATGGGTTGCTAGACTTTCTTACAACAGTATATTTTTTCTATAGTCGCCTCTTACAAAACCCACGGGGCGAAATGTGTTGCTGAACCTTCTTACACCAGTAATTTTTTTCTATAGTCGCCTCTTATAATACCAACGGGGCGAAATGGGTTGCTGGACTTTTTTACACCAGTATATTTTTTCTATAGTTGCCTCTTACAATACCCACGGGGCGAAATGGGTTGCTGGACTTTCTTACACCAGTATATTTTTTCTATAGTCGCCTCTTACAATACCCATGGGGCGAAATGGGTTGATGGACTTTCTTACACCAGTATATTTTTTCTATAGTCGCCTCTTACAAAAGCCACGGGGCGAAATGTGTTGCTAAACCTTTTTACACTAGTAATTTTTTTCTATAGTCGCCTCTTACAATACCAACGGGGCGAAATGGGTTGCTGGACTTTTTTACACGAGTATTTTTTTTATAGTTGCCTCTTACAATACCCACGGGGTGAAATGGGTTGCTGGACTTTCTTACATCAGTATATTTTTTCTATAGTCGCCTCTTACAATACCAACGGGGCGAAATAGGTTGCTGGAATTTTTACATCAGTATATTTTTTCTATAGTCGCCTCTTACAATACCCACGTAGCGAAATAGGTTGATGAACACACACGAGTTTAATTTTTTTCTATAGTTGCCTCTTACAATACCAACGGGGCGAAATGGGTTGATGGACTTTCTTACTACCACACCATTGTATTTGACAGAATATCTATTGTAGAAACTAAGGCCACCGTTATCAACATTGGCAATTTACATGTTTAAAATTATGAGTACGTTCAAACACAAAAAAAAAAAAACCGGAAAATCAGCCCGACGAATGTTGCAGCGTTGTTCCTACTCTCACGCAATGAGTTTCGACGCGACAGTCTCACCAAAGCTGGCCTCCGTCCAAATTGGCGTTAGGCGCGTTAGGGACATAAAAAGTCAGGCTGATTGCCAAACCTAGCTATCTGGTGGAGATAAGTGCATTACGAGCATAAAGAAATAGTTTCCGCATACTTTTTAACATTTAACATTTTTTTTTTCATTTTCATACATAAATTTGGACTCGGACATTGGACAAAAATTCAGATCCAGTGGATGTCATAAGAGGCGGCAGAGTGAAATTGAAATTATTCCTCTCAAGGCGGTAATATTTGAAAAAGACCTATCTTTAACAGCACACTCTTGAAAGGCTGTAATCATGATGATGGTGAAAATATTACTTTTATTACAATTACTTGTCGGCCTTACTAATACTTGTTGATTTGAACCCGCGGCATTCGAGCAGCGCCGTAGCCAAACGGTTAGGAACTGCACCACCGAGCCGTACAACGTACAATATGTTTAGGAGTTTCGGATCTGCAAAGCAAAACAATAATCGGTCTCGGCCTCCTAGACGACCGCGACAAGGGACTCGAATAAATTAATTCAAGCAAGCCAACATGTTTTATTAACCGAGGTGTTTGTTATATTACGTTTGTAGTTGGTATCTGTGTGTCTGTTTGTGGCATCATAACTCCTGAACGGATGAACCGATTTTGATTAAGTTTTTTTCGTTTGAAAGGTGGTATAATGGAGTGTTCTAAACTATGTTTCAGGAAAACCTGTTCAGCTGCTTGAAAATTGTCAGCTTTTTCTTGGTTTCTAAGTTATTTTATATCGAACGTGGACTATATTGGTATATATAACCAAACATTGATCGTTTCACAGATGAATCATATGAACCATAGATTCTACTGAATGCCATAACATTTTGAGACAACCGAGGACTTTTTTAAAAGCAAATTATAATTAATAGAATGAATGAAGTCCGTTATATTGAAAATGTTAAAAATTTATAAGATTCGGTCCACGTAAAAAAAAATAAAATTATATGTCTCGATCTAGTTTGAAGTCCACCTTCCGCTCTCGACCGCTGCTCTCCAAACTAGGTAAGACACAAAACTTAAATTAATTAGATGGTTGATGGGGGTCTCCATTTAAACAAGTAATAATTGTGTTTGGAAACCCCGCTCTTCCTTATCTAAACATACATTTTTAATTCTAAAAACTAAAAATGACTAACCAATTACTCTATTTTAACAACGAAAAATGACAAAAACCAATTTATTCTATTTTTACAACCAAAAATTACAAAAAGTACAAAAGTATGTGTGCGCAAGCGTGCGTGCGTGCGTGCGTGCGTGCGTGCGTGCGTGCGTGCGTGCGTGCGTGCGTGCGTGCGTGCGTGCGTGCGTGCGTGCGTGCGTGCGTGCGTGCGTGCGTGCGTGCGTGCGTGCGTGCGTGCGTGCGTGCGTGCGTGCGTGCGTGCGTGCGTGCGTGCGTGCGTGCGTGCGTGCGTGCGTGCGTGCGTGCGTGCGTGCGTGCGTGCGTGCGTGCGTGCGTGCGTGCGTGCGTGCGTGCGTGCGTGCGTGCGTGCGTGCGTGCGTGCGTGCGTGCGTGCGTGCGTGCGTGCGTGCGTGCGTGCGTGCGTGCGTGCGTGCGTGCGTGCGTGCGTGCGTGCGTGCGTGCGTGCGTGCGTGCGTGCGTGCGTGCGTGCGTGCGTGCGTGCGTGCGTGTGTGTGTGTGTGTGTGTGTGTGTGTGTGTGTGTGTGTGTGTGTGTGTGTGTGTGTGTGTGTGTGTGTGTGTGCGTGCGCGTGCGCGCTTGTTTGTGTGTGTGTGTAGAGAAAGTATTATTATGTTATATATTGTAAAGAACAGTGAATTATAAAATGCGTTCCATCAGAAATTCTGTTTCGTCATATGTTTTCGACTGCACCCATTCTAGTATAAGGTTTTTACACTCCTTGTACGTTTTGTCGTATATGTTTAATTCTCTATTTATTATATTATATAGGAATGCAGAACGGGAGCTAAATTGCCTACTAGCAAACACTGTTTTGGAACCAGAAGACACAGCCAAAACATCTTTTTGCATGACCTATGACCTTTGAGGATTTGTGTGCTTTGAGCGTTGTCATAGTAACGTATAATTGTCTAACTGAGAGTAGACCACTTATTTCATACAGTTTTTCAGTGGAAAAACGTCTTTTTTAAAATACATGACCTTAAGAAGGATTCGCTGGGCTCTTTCCAAGGTGAGAAATTGGGTGTTTGCAGCTCCATCCCACACCGGAATGCAATAAGTTATGATAGATTGTGCAAGGGATGTGTATATTTGGTTTAAAATATATCTGGGAGAGTCCGACTGTTTACTATTATCTGGTATTACGTGTCTTAGGGTTTTGAATACCCAAATTAATTTTCGAGTCTTACTGATGACATGCTTCAGGTGTGGGTACCGCGATAGCCTTTGATTTACAACGACGACGAGATATTTAGTGTGAGAGACTTTTTCAAGTGATGGGCAGTCACAAGCTTTGTTTTTAGCATCCTCATTACATGTATGAATTTTAAGGCAAAAGTCAGTCTGTATTAGTAATGCTAAAGCAAATAAAATTAGTCTTAGCTGTATTTAGAGTGAGAAGATTTTGTTGCAACCACAGAGCGACGCTATATTTGAAATTTCAGGTCTTCAACGCAAGTCTTCACTTCACTTTATACTAATATATATAATATACTATAATAGACGCTCGGTGTGAAGTGCACTCTCAGCTTTTGGATGATTTAAGTATATGTCAATATCAGCTATGCACCTCTGTCAACGCCTATTAAGTCCAGTAGTTGTGGTCTGAAGGGATGGTATTGATAGTACTTAGATTCGATAATTTCGAAAAACGTTTAAAAAACGTTTAACAGTGGTAGAGCCACGCGGCAGCTTTTGCTGTCGCACGGATGGGCCGGCTCGACACGGGGGTGGTACCACGACCTCACAGAAAACCAGCGTGAAGTAGAGGTACCTCTGCGTTTCGCTTGGTGAGTGCAGGTGGCCGGAGGCCCTTTTTACTGGAAATGAGGCATTCCATCTTAGTCCTCACGGGTGACAACGCATCTACATTTTGATTTGTAATAGAGGATAGATGTAGATGTCTATGGGCCGCAGCAACCACTAACCATCAGGTGGACTGTGTGCTCATTTGTCACCCTTATCCTATAAAAAAAGTGAGTTTAAATTCGATTGTAAAATTTGTACCGAACAGACAGATATACAAAAAAGCGAATTCTTAAAAACGTGTTAAAAATTAAGTTGAACAAATGTTGTTTAGTTTGATAAAACACCCTTTTCTGATATCCTCCATCTATTCATTACAGCCTATAACATTCCACTGCCGAACACAGGTCTCCCTGCCTGATTTTGCTATAATGGCCACGCTTGGCAGGCTGGTTGGCAACTGCAGTTTTTATAATTTTGAGTTGTTATCAGGAAGATATTGCTTCCCATCTCCCGCCTCAGTTTCTCACCGTCGCCTCTTATGATGCCCATGAGACACATTAGTGCACGTAGCATTTTTTCCAATTATATCATACTATTTCATTTATAAACAGTTTTAACAAGCAAAACCTGCTTGTTTTGTATGTTTAGCTAACAAAATTGAATTTCATTGTAATTTCCTGACTGTTTAACTATATTTCTGGATTTACGACGCCTATATCTCTTTTTAACTTCAACGTAAACATGCCTCTATTCGCAAATATGGTTTATTGCAAAGATTTCGCGACGACACTAAGAAAATGAGATCCTCCACGAGAATCGCTCCGTTGTGTGAAAATGTGTCAACATGCGATGTTTATTCTGCTGCTTTTCTTATATTTACGACCTCAAATATTATGCTTTACACACCTGAACGTTTCCGCCATTATGCATTGTCATACTATAACGACACGGAAAAAAAGATGATGCGATAAATAAACGATACCAATAAAACAACGCAGCGCGCGAATTTCACAGCATAATCCTTAATGATTTATTTATTTACGCTTAAGGCAAAATATATGATTACGCAAAGAGTAAAAATATATTTGAAACTACCTAATGAGTGTGTAAAGTTCTGTTGCCTACAAAATATACTTTACGATACAATTAACATTTGACTAAGTATCATATATTTATTGCGTACCTCTTATGTACATATTGTGAATAGGTAGGTATTTACGTGGTAGAGCCATGCTACAGCTATATTACTGGTATAGTTGTAGCACGAATGTGTCGACTCGACCGGGAAAGGACCACGCTCTCACAGAATACCAGCGTAAAATAGCAGCTTAACGCTGCTGTGTTTCGTATGGTGAGTGTAGAGAACCGGAGACTCTTTTTACTGTAAACGAGGCATTCCATCTCGGTCCTCACGGTTGACAACGCATCTGCATTTTGATTCGTAATTGAAGATAGATGTAGATGTCTATAGACCACGGCAACCACTTACCATCAGGTGGCCGGTGTGCTCGTTTGTCACCCTTATCCTATAAAAAAAGACTATAGAGAGAAATGCTTTAAGACACTAACATAATGAGGTTTATTCGCAATTAAAATTATCGTAGCGAAAGGAACACGCTCTCATAAATACTATCGAAAAGTAGAAGCATCATGCTGTGATTCGTAGATTGAGTGACAAGAATGGAATATCGAGGCATTCCATTTTAGTTCTCAGAAGTGACATTGCATCTGTATTTTGATCGATGTAGAACTAAATGTCTCTATATTTGTCACACTGTTGTAAAAAAAGTATCAGATGTATTGTACCATGCTTTCTCTCGTCATTTATCTTATATATTATTTATATCAGATGAATGACAAAGTGCCGCCATATTTTTGTTCTCATGCTGACGATATAAGCGAATCCGTTACCCCATCTCATCTAGTAGAAATCATTGGAACAAAGCCCTCAAACTTCGTCCCAAAGTATGGTTCTGAGTCAACTGCTTCCATCGAATTTCTTTATAAATAAACCAACTGGTAAACCAGGTCGTCACTCCATCCTGGAGAAGCCACCCTTTCATCTTATCGAGTTACAAATTTATTGCAAATACGTGAAAACGTCGCTACGGAAACGGGAAATGAGAAAGTTATTTCGTTCTCCTTTCACCTGCGGTACACAATTTTTTTATTTATAATTTATCGGAAAATCATCTTATTTCGTTTCACGTAATGTGTTTAATACACACGGAATGAATTTCATTTAATATTAATATTAAATGAAATTCATTCCGTGGGTTTCATTTCAACTGTTCTGTCCAAGTGTAATGTTTATAATATATTCTAATTGTAATTTTAAATTCTGACTTCTAAGTGATCTGTGTTAAAGGTAAATCGTGAGAAAATCTACATCTCTGAAGGAAATTGTTAGAAATTTCAAAAACGTGAAGTACACAAATTCGCATTTCAATAATGCGGGCTATGTGTTTGATAGTACGTTAGGTCACTTCAAAGACATTTAAGTTAGTATATATATATATACTTTTAAATCTCTTTGCGTCACTGCTATATTCCATAGAACAAGGCGGTTGTAAACGTGGGATTAATAAAGTTACAATACATTACTTTTTCTTTTTAAATACCTAATATTAATTATGCTAATATTGATAACGAAATTACACTATAAGCGTAATATCTACTAAAATACATCCATTTAAAAAGTTTGTGTAGGTCAAAAAATGTATGTGCCGTGGGGGTGCGTACGCGCGCGCTTGTTGTGTGTGTGGATGTTAGTGTATGTATGTGTGTGTTATGATGATAAAATCCTTTCTTTCTATTTCAGCCTTATCTAAGTTTTTGTTTATGTTATGTAAAATATGTTAGAGTCGCAAAGAAATCTGCCTTAAATATTCACGTTGTAGGAAGAATTTGCCATAGTTGCCACGTTTATATCCCAAGCTATAAAGCCGTTTTGATATTTCTCATAATCATCTCCTAACACATCCACGGTACGAAACGGCGTGGTGGATTATTTTATGTCATCTCACACAATTGAATAAATTTATCGTAAACTGTTTTAATATCACCTACCTATATCGATTGGCGCAATGTTCTTGTTTTGAACACTCGATTAAACAAACGAAACAGTTTTGATATTTCAACGAGTATTTTATAAAGATATATTGGTCATACTCATAAAGTATCAACCGTCCCAAACATAGTCACAATGCTTAAAGTTTTTGTACAATAGCACGGCATTGGCGTCTCGTTTTGGATTTATTTGTGTAATATTCAAGTCTGTTAGAATACGAGATTTCCGTCAAATTCCTCGGTATTTTTTATTAGGTTAGATACATAAGGTACGTTTATATCGCTACAGTCTATCAAAAGTCCAATGCTATATATAGAACTCCCCCATAGATTGCCAAATAGGAGGGATATTTACTATAGTTGCCACAGTCGGCAGGTGGTTTGGCAACCGTAATTTATAAGGAAGACGCTGCAGCTCGTCTCCCTGGTTTGTTTCCCTCTGTCGGTTCTTGCGATTTCCACGAGACGCTATGGAGTAGTGAATTTGCTTACACCGCCGCCACACGGTCATTCATCATTTCGTCGGTCGTTTGAGAGGTAAAAATAATAACAAAATAAAATAAATAACTAACTAAACTAATAATATAACTAAATCATTTAAACACACACTAATTCATTTTTAATTTCGAAGCTTCCGACCTCTTGCCTCCAAAACACAAATAGATGAGATTTATGTTGATAAAGCTGTTCAAACTACTTTTATAATATTAAAAACATTTGGTGAACAAATACATTCAAATATTTAGCGACAACAGACGGGAAATGAGATCCTCCGCAAGCGCCAATTCGTTGTGTGAAAATGTGTCGTCCTAGCTATGTCCCTTCTGCGAGTTTTCCTTATATCTGTAAACTCGATTGTTTCCTTTAAACACCTTAATGTTTCTGACATTACTCATTGTTATTTTGAGGTTATAAAGGTTATTCTAGTTGCTTCACTATTCTAAGGCGGAATATTACGATGTTTCATATTATTGTAAATTTGTTTTTAATGTATTTTTTGATTCAAGGAACTTCTCCTTATATTAATATGTAGTAGTATTTTTTTATAGGATAAGGGTGACAAACGAGCACACAGTCCACCTGATGGTTAGTGGTTGCTGCGGCCCATAGACATCTACATCTATCCTCTATTACAAATCAAAATGTAGATGCGTTGTCACCCGTGAGGACTTAGATGGAATGCCTCATTTCCAGTAAACTCCGGCCACCTGCACTCACCAAGCGAAACGCAGAGGTAAACCTCTACTTCACGCTGGTTTTCTGTGAGGTCGTGCTACCACCCCGGTTCGAGCCGGCCCATCCGTGCGACAGCAAAAGCTGCCGCGTGGCTCTACCACTGTTGTATATTTTGCTAGACGTAGTAATTCAGGTCTTGTGAGTAAGTTACACTATTTAAAGTTAAAGGTACAACCTAAATAGTCCCACTGCTGGGAACACGCCTCTCATATCTGAGAGGGTCACACTATTTAACAATGTTTTGTTTTATACTCGTTTTGCCCGGCATTCGTTACAATGTCTTTTTTGTCAGAAACCTATTGGGCAACGCATAGGAGTTTAGCAAAAAATAATCAATTTAATATTTATTACCACGTTTTTATTAACTGTCTTTCGTATGTGTTTTGTACAAATATTACAATTTAAACTAACTTCAGAACTGGATGACAATGCAATATTAATTCACTTTCTTGTCTGCCTGATTGTTTTTGTTGTTCTGTTCAGTACAAATTTAGCAATCGATTTTAAACAAACTTCCTTATGAGTTCAGAATTTGAAAATTTTAATGTAGTTAAGGACTATATACGTAGTAAAACTGGTTGCCATTTAGAGTTGTCTTATTATAAAAATAATTATAATATAATATTAGTCCTTTATAGTTTTTTTTTTATATAACAATTGCTAAGAAATGTCTAAGGCTCTTAGGCCAATAATATAAAAATATTGCCAGTCGTGAAAGCATGAAAATAATAAAAGTTATATGAGAAAAAAAAAGATATAAAGTTATTTCACACGTCTTACACTTGTATAAACAAGCGCTAGTTTTACGTGAATGATCATCATATGAAATCACATTTTCCCCTTTCCTTTCACATCTTTTTTCTCAATATTTCTTTGTAATATTTAATGGTTTTAATAGTACCCTTTTGAGAGAGAGAGATTAAAGTGATGATATCCATTGAAATTATGAATATTGTGAAGTTGGGGCATTTATTCTTCTATACACTATATCTCAGCACTGATACCTGAAGCTTTTTAAGAATTCTTTTATAATTTAATACAACATATTTATTTATTGTTTTGCTAGAAATCCCTCCTCACTAAAACATGCTTGTCATATACCGATGAAAATGGTTTCTAATCGCTTATCTGCCAGGCAAAAGTATGGCGACTATTAATTCATGAGATACTTCTAGTGGCAGTCTGTTTGCAGACTGATAACGATGGCAAAAATACAGTGACAAGCGTTATCCAAAAGCCAAGTAGGCCAACGTTTGTGTATACACAAGTAAAAAAGCCAAGTTTGCCCCTTTTTTATATTGCCATTAAATATAGAACTACTCATAGTTATTTCCGCAATATTTTATACTAGCTAGCTATTTATTTAATAGGCAGGTATCTAGATACTACCTGCTATCGTCATGGGGTTCACATATTGTAAAGATGTTACTACGTGGAGGTGCTACACTGCAGCTTTATTATGGTTGCAGCACGCACGTATCGTATGGTTGTAGGACGGCGCTCTCACAGAATGCCGCCGTGAAATAACTTAATAGCGTAGTTGATCTGCGCGGGAATTGAGAGATTGGTATTTGAAGAAATTATTGCTGTCATGCTGTATATGGTCTCCCCCCGTAGAGTGCGATAAGGACAACTGCAGCTGAGAACGATTTTACCTACAAAAACCGATCGACGTTTCGTATTCCCCTGTTTTTACCTCGAAAACTAAGCCGATTACATTATTTTTGGTATCAAAAAGGAAGAATAGATCTATGCTCTTATCACTTGTTTTTATCTTAACAATTTTGAAATTTCTTTGGTAATCGTCTGGTTACGGACGGTGGTAAAAACGGGACATTTTTTTTACGTTTTTAAAGTCATATTTATTTTTGTAATATTTTTTTTGGAAAAAATAAATTACAGGGGCATGCCTTCAATAGACCTAGATATTTTATAAACAAAAACGATTACTCTAGAGGCATTATACAGGAAGAGAATAGGGGAATACATTTGTATGGAAAAAATGCTGCCTGTCTACGGTCCCTCGTACGTGTTTCGTATGGTGAGTGTAGAGAACCGAAGACCCTTTTTACTGGTAACGAGGCACTCCATCTTAGTCTTCAGTGTTTACAACGCTTTTGCATTTTGTTTCTTAATCGAAGATAGATATAGATGTCTTTATGTCTATAGAATAGAATAGAATAGAATAATTTTTTATTCAATATAGATTATTACATAATAATTATTAAAAGTCATTTTTTACTTACCACTGGTTCGGAAAATACCTCAGTCCTGGGAAGAACCAGGAAGAAACCCAGCGGGACTTTTTTTTTTCAAACATAGGCTATATCATCCACTTATCAGTAGGACTGTGTCTTTTAACGTTGTATGTTATTAGTAGATATACAAAGAATTATTTACGTATTTATTAATATAGGGCTGACGATTGATTGCCTTTAGTGAATATATTATGTTTTTTTTATGCTTATATCATTGGTAAAACTATGGTGGATGGCTTATGTTGTCCCATATACCTACTACTTATAATATAATAATTATGACGTATAATATAATAATACTAATTTATTACGGCTATCTCTGGCCTAGCCAGTAGTCACTCGGTGCATAGATCCATTGTCACGCCACTGTTATCACACTCGGTTAAAACGGACGATTGATATTGAGTATTACGAATAAGTGTCGTTAGAGATAGAGACATGGATTTAAGACCTCCTCATATGTAAATAATTAAGAAGCGAGAGGTTGCGTCACGTGCCGGTTAATGCGATTTATTTGAGCTTTCGCGTGTATATTTAATGTAAATTGCTACACTGAAGTGCCATCGTGTTACATGGAGCTCGCTCGTGTGGAGCTAATCTAATACAAGATCCTTATCTGAAAATAACAGCTTTTTGCTCATTGTACTAATAGCTACTACTATACTGCTTTGTAAGTAGAATTCGCACACTGAAAAATATTTATATTAAACTATAGTATTTGAATTACTTTATAAAATAACATTTAATACACAAATACTAATAATGTTACAACAAATACATCTTATAGCTGAGTTTTCAATCACCAGGCCTTTTCGCTCACTTTGTTTACTTGAAAATGATAGTCACTTTATAGTACATTGCTTCATATGTTTTAGGAGCCGTGGTAGCTCTTACAGAAATGCTATGGTGTGTAATGAGAACCAGAGACTCTTTTAACTTGGCATTATATCTTGTTCCTCAGCGGTGAATCTGCATGTTGAGTCTCAGCCGAGGATAGGCCACTGCCGCAGGTGTCTATGGGCGTGTGCCCGTTTGTCACCATAACTTCTGCAACAAAAGTGACACTCAGTACTTAATTCCACCTATAATGCCTAATTACGTCTAATAAGAATCATTTTATACATTTCCTCCAGGGAAAATTTGAATCCCAAGTGGTTCGGTATAAATTTTCAGTTTTAACATTGCTGTTTATAAGCCATTCATTTTAAAGTTATCAGCATTATTTTATTTAATGCACTGTTCGAAAGAATTGGGTCTGGATGTTTTCAAAATTCACTCCTACAGGAAAAAAATGGTGTGATGATTTATGCACGCTAACACGACACGGCTACATAATATGTATATTGTTCTTAAAATATTATACATAGGAGTATATATGACGTTTATTCGGCGGATTAACTGCTCTAATAACACTCAAAAATCAGAAGAGTCCAGTTAGTTTAGTTCTATCTTCTATATCAGCCTGTAACCGTCCACTGCTGGACGTAGGCCTTTACCATTGCTAGGGGAATTAGCTTCCGTTATATAATCGTTACTCTCGATAGGAAGATTGGCAAAGGCAGTATTCACGATAAAACGAGTCCCCGGTTATCTACATTCACCATTTGAAACACAGCAACATTAAACTGCTATTTCACGCTGAGTCCTGTGAGGGCGTGGTCTTTTCCCGGTCGAGCTGACCCATTCGTGCTACATGTATGCCATAGTACAGCTGCAGCGTGGCTCTACCACGTTAAATGTAAAGGGCTGATAGATACTCTTACACCGCCACCACAGTAAGGTATTAACAATTATTAACGTGGTAGAGCTAAGCTGCTGCTATATTACTGGTATAGTTGTAGCACGAATGGGTCGCCTCGACCGGGAAAGGACCACGCTCTCTCAGAAAACCAGCGTAACATAGCAGCTTAATGCTAATGTTTCGTATGGTGGGTGTAGAGAACCGAAGACTCTTTTTACTGGAAACGAGGCATTCCATCATAGTCCTCACGGGTGACAACGATCTGTATTTTGAATCGTAATCGAGGATAGATGAAGATGTTTATGGACCACAGCACCACTTACCATCAGGTGGACTGTGTGCTCGTTTGTCACCCTGATCCTTTAAAAAAACATTGTGTGAAATTACCTACAGTAACATGGAAAGTGAATAAAAAAATTAGTAGCAATTTTTTTTTATTTACTTCCATGTTACTGCAGGTACATCTGTCAATAAATGACATAAACGTCAATTACGGATGTTTTCGTTTGATACAAACAATATTAAAAGGCAAAGGAAATTGTGAGCTGAGGTCACGAATGTTTTTGTTATTGTTGTATTTTGTGAACACTTGTGCTTGTGTAATACTTCAAACCGAGTTACGAGTGACGTACTTGAGTTAGGCGCTCTAGATGAGAGGCGTGAATCCTAAGGGAAACACAATGCAGAAAAGTTTTATTATGTCAGTTGTAAATGTAGTTTTGTTTAGCATTTGTGGATATGTTTGTGCTTCGATGGATAACTGGATACTCATTTATTTTATGCTTTTTTTTAATGCCCATATACCATATACGTATAGAATGTAGCGTTAAAGTTGCGTGACGTATTGTTACTGCGATACTTATTCCGCTTGCAAAGCGTTGCGATACCCAGTGGACTGTGCGCCAATTTCTAAGAAAGGCGCCCATATTGATGAAGACAGAACATTACTGTTGTAAAAAGTAAAAAAATAGAGAAAACGAGTTTACAGGATGGCACCTTAACTCTACTGGGCAGAGGCCTAACAGTTATGTACGCAAGATGCTTGCAACGCAACTTGTGATGGACTCTTATGATACTCGTAGGTTTATAACGTACAAGAGTTAGTTACATATGCCTACCGGGATCTTGCAAGCCATCACGAAGTCACCTACCATGCAGCACCGCCTGCTAAGCAAATAAAAGCACGTCTTTAAAGACGTGACTCAATTCACTTATGTGACTTTAAGAATATTTAACATAGTATAAAAACCAAGGACTAATTATTAAACTTTCCGAGGAGTAGTTAAGTTAGCTTGTAAGTTAGGTAGTCCATAATTCCTGTTTATATTGTCATAGTAGATAAGTTAATTTGTAAGTCAGAAAATAAAAGTAATATAGGAAATGCCTTCGTCTCCTTCCACTTCAACACTCCCTAAGCTGTCGCAAACGTAAGTAGCTTGTGGATATAATTTTTTAATTATGTTATTATTATAGTGTATTCTGTTATGTCGATACTTATAAAAATATATCTATGTATATGTCTAATACGTGTTGTATCTATACTTAATTATTGTTTTAATTTTTATCCACTTTACTTTTAATTTGATTGTAATGTTCTTGTTAATGTTTTATCGATTGAGATGCCAATAATCAAGGCAACATATTCTAGTTATTTAACACAACATAATAAATAAAATAAATCGACACGGAGATACTCAAAACCTAATGATACGAATCCGGAACCTTTAAATATTCTGATCGATCAGCCACGCGGTCGTTTCTGTGTCCACCTGCCAGAGGTTGCTAATAAAATTTTCTTTCCCAACTAAAATCTGTAATATGCATTATGAAATACTATAACATTTAATTGTCTTCTCTTTGTTTCAGGTAAAAACCCTACCGTCTACTTCGATTGGTTACTGCGCTCACCCTGCACAATATAAATAAACGACTTGTCAGATTGCAATAAAATATACTCGTATAATGGAAGGTCAGGGTCATGGAGCTTGCTTTATATTTCACGCGGACCAGATGCAACTGATTCTGCTTAAAATAGATTCCTCTAAATATAGGAAACACAAGTCTGCCAAACCTGTTTCTAAATATGTTCTAATAAATATAAGGTCGTTGCACATATTATCGTTCCAACGCTAGACCAACACCACGTCTCAACCCCAACTTTGGTTTGGTTTAGGTTTCAATTCGTGGCAAGCTGACACTGTCAACAAGATATACCAGTATCGTATATCTTATATAGTATGTACTGGTAGTCGGAACATCGCGGAGTCAGCATGTAATTCACTTCTTTTTATATCGAGAAAAATTAACTGCGAAATAAGTAAAACTCACACTTCATTGCCTTCTTTGATTAGAGTTTGCGTAGTGTTGGTATAGTGGTAATTGGTATAGTGTGCATCAGTCTGTACCATGTATTATATTGATAAAAGGAAATATCGTTAGTTGTCTGCCGCCTGCAGCTGAAAAAAATATTCCGTGATCATGTAGAATCTAATCCATACATAAATTATGGCGTGACGAACTATTCTTTACTCCATTACCTACTCAAAAATATAAGAAACCTGCCTATGTAGGAATTTATATCGTTGCTTGCTATATTATCTTTTTTTTATAGGATAGGGTGACAAACGAGCACACAGTCCACCTGATGGTAAGCGGTAGCTGTGACCCATAGACATCTACATTTATCCTCAATAACTAATCAAAATGCAGTTGCGTCGTCACCCGTGAGGACAAGATGGAATGCCCATTTTCCAGTAAAATGGGTCTCCGGTTCTCTACACTCACCATATGAAACACAGCAGTGTCAAGCTGCTATTTTACGCTGGTATTCTGTGAGAGCGTGGTCCTTCCCCGGTCGAACCGACCCATTCGTGCTACAACTATACTACTTATAGCTGCAGCATGGCTCTACCACGTATTGTTAATATTAGTGATCCTATAGTGTGGTCGAAATTCGACCGTAATATATAAATAAAATTTTAATTTTATGTATATGTATGTATTATCTATACTTACAACTACACATTAACGTATAAAACACAGATATATCTAATATACAAAATATAAAGTAAACGCTTTTTGCCTTAACATACACTCCACAGACATTTGTAAAAGAAAACGTTAGTAATTACGCAAAACTCACAGATTATTAAGTGGCGAAGCTTGCGAAGTCACTTATTGATTTCACGATGTCTGTCCGTCTGTCCGTCTGTCCGTCTGTCCGTCTGTCCGTCTGTCCGTCTGTCCGTCCGTCTGTCCGTCTGTCCCACGATTATCTCGAGAACGGTTTCGAATTTTCAAACTCTGTTTTCAGCAATCGATTACTGATCACCCAGGCATCTGAACCTCCTATTTTGAAAAAAAAAATTCCGTTAGAAACCGCTACAAAGCTGATTGCTTCGCCACTTTGCTATGCTGTTAGCTTGCTAGGTTTATTATTTAGTCAATCTGTCGTCAGTAATTATTAAGTGGCAAAGCTTGCGAAGACACTTATTGATTTCACGATGTCTGTCCGTCTGTCCCACGATTATCTCGAGAACGGCTTCGAATTTTCAAATTCTGTTTTCAGCAATCGATTACTGATCACCCAGGCATCTGAACCTCCTATTTTGAAACTGATTGCTCAACGGCAACCGTTAGAAACCGCTACAAAGCTGATTGCTTCGCCACTTTGCTATGCTGTTAGCTTGCTAGGTTTATTATATTGGTAAAGGAGACGGTCCATTTCTGGCCCAGTCTATGTACAGTATACCGTAAAAAAGAGAAAAATTCAGTGATTTTGTTAAAAATAAAATGAGAGAATAAATCAAACTAAATAACTTGCAAAAAATAAAAATGCAATCCCAAGTTTTTGATGGTTTTACAGGATGGTGCCCTTCCAGTCATAAAAAAGTAAAAAAGACACGGTTGTTTGTCAAATGTCATTTCTGTCAAATGATATTTTTATTTATTCCGAACTTGTTCTAAACTCGTGAATGTAATTAATTGTGGATATCTTTGGCGATTTGGTTTTTTGTTTGGACTTTGGATTACTATCTTTGACTTTGCTTTTGTTTTATGGACTTAATGATTTACGTGAGATTTCGAATTCGTTGATATCGGATATCTGTATTCTGTAGAATCACATTTTGTATCAGTAAGCAGGTATGTACTAAAGAAAGATGTTTCATTAGGCTATTAAACGCATTTGAATGACATGCTTCTATCTGTAGTCTGTTAATAATTATTAATTTCTATATAAGTTTATAATGGCTGCAAAATCTTAATATGATGTAATTATCTTTCAATTCATGTGTTAAAACATGTTGCACTGTTTAAAATGCGCTTCTGTTAGTTGCGCTTCGTTTATTAAAATAAGATTGTTTTGTTCTAGATGGATGAAAATGCACCCATATGTTCACAATGTTTTGCAAACGTATTACAAGAATTATCTGTCGGCACAAATCTTGAAAATGAGCTCCAGCGCCCTAATGCCAATACTATCAGTATATTGTATGTTTGGTATCAACGAAGACTGGGTAGCAGATACGTTGTGACCCGGTTAATATCATCCCAACAAGACTCTGTTATAATAAGAGGCCGTATAAAATCTCGTCATCACTCGGGCAGAGGTTATTATCATACATATATAGGTACTGTTGGCGAGACATGGGACAAGTTGGGATGAGATGATTGCAGGTTATTATTGCAGTTGCACTTCTGGACAAGAGACTTGCTGTGCCCACATAATGACCGTTGTCTGGTATTTGTGTTGGGCTCGGTATCAAAATTCCATAACCGCACCTTCCTAAATTCTGGATGGCATTTTAGTAAGAGAGGATTTTGAAGTAGGATAAATAAAAAATAATAAAATTAAGCTGTTTTATTTATATTACCTTAAGTATCTAACAAATTACTTAGGCCTCATTTCCCCAAAATAAGTCCTTGATGCCCTTGGCACTGAAGTGTGCATTAGTACACACTAATTAATGCAATTAAATAATTTTGTGTGTAGACACCGTTGATTTATCTCAACAATCTTCTTGTCTGGAATTAGGTAGTACTTTTTACATTTGTTTTCTCCTGAACTGCATTTATGATATTCAAATATCAACAAAAACGCTAGTTGTTTTAAGATCAAAAAAGCACATACACAATCTTTATTACACGTTATTCTTGTTTTGATCCAAAAATACAACTATTTTGCCTTACTTTCCTACTAGTGTCGAGACATTTTAGCTATTTTACGTAATAAATCTACCTGATAGGCGATATATCAGAGATATCAGAGATGACAGCTAACGTCAAATCAAAACGACTTCTATCCGCCATTAGTGTTGCAGTTTTTGGTGAGAATAAAATATTAATTGCACTGAAATTAGGGCAAATTCGTGGATTTGAATGATCAAAAGTGGTTAAATATTTTATTTTAATTTATTTCCATACTAGTACATAAACTAGGCCTACGCTTCATACAATTTTGGACCGTCTCCTTTTAAAATTCTTTTTCGCCAATTTCGGCTCTGTGCGACTGTTCGACCATAGACTTGTGTGTTTGACAATTGACATTGGCAGTCTGACGATTTATTTAATTTAATGCATTTGTTACCCATACTATACTTACATAAGTTTTAGCTTCCTGTACTCTTTCTACATACAAAATATGCATAAGAAAAGGGTACGAAATTTTCTCTTCTGATTGAAATATCAATATGTTAATTTATATTTTAATAATTGATCTTTTTATCATGTATAAACATCTGTTACTTCGATGACATCTGACACTGCGATTCCAAACCGCCGGCAGGCTTACGTCTATTGTTTGCTACAACGAGAGACATCCCTGCGTCCTGCATAAAGCTCCAACGACACGCGAGCGGTCTAGAGTTCTGATTCCAGAGTTCTGGATTGGGTCTTTACACATAGTAGCAGTCAATCGATGGTCAAATAACAATAGTAAACACGAAACACAGATTTCTGTACTCAGAACTGTACTGAAACCGCTCATATGATTTTTTTTTGCTGTGGCAACCCTGGTGATAAGTTGTAAAACTAACTGGTCCCGAATAATTTTAATAATTAAAATATTGTAAATTCATAATATCCAACTCAATTTTATGTTATAGTTAATAATTACTGCCGCCTGGTATTAAGAAATTGTATTACGAAATTCGGTACATAAATATTATAATATATACATAAATATTATCTTCTTCTTCCTTACTTTTTGGCTTCTCTTAAAAAAATTCTGCCAATGTCAAGTCAGTCATAGGAGTCATCATTACAGGCCTTCACAAGTCCACTGCTGAACATAGGCCTCCCCCAAGGAATGCCACAAAGTACGGTCCTGAGCCACCTGCATCCATTGACTTCCTGCATATCTTACCAGGTCGTCACTGTATATAGTGGGGGGACGCCCTTCACTTCGTCCGCCGGTACGAGGCCGCCACTCGAGAACCTTTTTTTCCCATCGGTTGTCGATTCTTCGAGCTATATGGCCGGCCCATTACCACTTCAGCTTACTAATCCGTTAGGCTATGTCGGTCACTCTGGTTCTACTGCGGATATCCTCATTTCTAAGTTTATCACGCAGAGAAACTCCGAGCACAGCCCTCTCCATAGCTCGCTGAGCGACCTTGAGCTTCATGGGTGTGACAACAAGGTAAATAAAATCTTTATTTTTTTGTGATTGGCTTCTAATCTACAACAAAAGTAGATAGTAGTATAATTTTGTGTTGGAACATAAAGTGACAGGTAGCGATCATTGCTTAAAATCATTATAATTCTTATTCCTTATCATTATTCCTTACCTTTATTACAATTAAAAACCTATTCTATTACTTGGATTAAGTATTATAATCTTTGTGGGTGGGTTTCTTTTCGAATTTTTAACGATAATTTGATTTGAGAACTGTAAATAGTAAAAAGTTTAAAAAAATTACAGCTCGACAGTACTTTACACTGCTTCTTCTGATTCGATCTTGTTTTCTTGTAGTATTTACAATAAACAGTAAATTGAATACTCGCAATGCCAAGACGCGCCAGACGGAGAACCAACTCCAGCTTGCGCTTCAAAAACTTAAGGAGTCCAAGGAGCAGTGGGAACTGTTGCTTAAGGAAAGGGATGATAATGAAAAGGAAATAATTGGCATAATTGCCAAAAATACACAATTGAAATGTGATATGGTTAAGTTACATACAGATCACACAAGTGTTATAAAAGAGAGAGATCAGCTACGGGGAACGGTTAATGAGTTTGACCAATGCAGCAAGGAATATGAGGAAGCTCTCAGGTTTATTGCTGCATTGAAGTTACAGTTGAATGAGGCTAATGAGCAAATAGCACAATTTAAAATATACATAGATAACCTAAAAGCCTCCCAGACTCAAAGCCAGTTCAGACCTTGAGGCTGCAATGGTCTATTGATGATAAAGGAGAAGAATTAAAACTAAATAAAAAAAATATAGCATCCTCAGTGTTTTAATTAATTCTCCTTCATTTTTCTCCCTTTTTAATTTTCTGCGCCCGTTAAATTTTAACTGTGGTTCATATATTAATTACATTTTGTTATTTGCCCATTACATTCTATGCTGTGTTCATCTTGATTAGTAACCTTTTTAGGGTTCCAAGCTTTACAAGTTGGCAACCGCAGTTCTTTTTTTTATATTCTTTCTATCTGTTCTTTATATTATGTGAGTTATTAGGAAGACGCTGCTGCCCAACTCCTGGTTTATTTTCCTCCGTCACCTCTACGTTTCACAGCGCCATCCAGGGAACGATATTGGGTTAGTGGATATCCTTACACCGCCCTTACACCAAACTTTTTCAATTAAATCATTACAAGAATGCCTCTCAATTTAACCTTATAATAAAACGTGCAGTAGTAGATCGCAATTGTTTAGTTTTTGTATAGGTTGATTTTTTCTATAGTACCGATTTGTGAACTTACATAATTAAAACAATACCTTATCAGTCTCCGAGAAGTCTCGTGTGTTTAATATAGGCTAATATCAACAGTCAAGATTTGTAATTTATATTTTTTTAACTTTTAACAATTTGTCTATTTTTACAAATTATAATCTTTTAATATCTATCCCCACCTGATTGTGGGATAGATATAAAAAAAGATTATAATTCGTTGATGCAGTGGAAGTTTTTAAAGTTATTAAAAATATATCATATTATCTGCGAGTACATTTTAAAATTATGCTTTATAATTATTCGTGAACACCGCGAAATGTCAAACGATTGTGTATGGGCAGTGACCTGATATTATTCGCCGCTCTTTTATAAAAATATAATGCCAGGCTTCGCGTAATCGAAAAACGATATCGTTTGTAACCGTGTCGAGAGTAATATTTATCAAGCTCTACATGACAAAATTTCATTTAGCAATGGTAGGGTAGATTTTGTTGATAAAAATTATTAAGCTGACTTTTGTGCGAAAATCATGGAATAAAAAAGGAACTGTATCGCATTTTTTTAAATTCAAATAACCGTTGTGGCTTAGGTGATATTGGCCTTAAATTTTTAGATTACGCGGGTACAGTTTAAGTTCGACACCTGTCAGAACCAAAGAAATAGTTCATTGATGATTTATCTTGTACTGGTGCTGCAGGTGTTTGTAAGTGGCGGTTGTTATTATCATTAGATGAACCGAATTCTAGAAAAACCCTGCATATCAGAGAAATAAACACACAGTACCTTTCATGACAAATCGATGTTGTCACAGCATTGCTGTGGTCCATATTGAACATTAAACATCTACATGTAAATGTTGTGTTTTTTACCTCTGAGGACCAAGATGGAATGTATCGTTACCAGTAAAAAAGGACTTCGGTTTATGCACTCATCATACGAAGCACAGCAGAATTATGCTGCTATTTTACGCTGATATCCTTTGAGAACATGATCGTTCACCGCTCAACTACCTTTATTTCGTGTTGGGTGATAATACTTTTTTTACGTAGTAGAGCCATGCCGCAGCTATATTAGTAGTATAGTTGTAGCAAGAATGGGTCGGTTCGACCGGGGAAGGACCACGCTCTTACAGAATATCAGCGTAAAATGACAGCTTGACACTGCTGTGTTTCGTATAGTGAGTGTAGAGAACCGGAGACCCATTTTACTGTAAAAGAGACATTCCATCTTAGTCCTCACGGGTGACGACGCATCTGCATTTTGATACTTTATTGAGGATAAATGTAGATGTCTATGGATCACAGCAACCACTTACCATCACGTGGGCTGTGCGCTAGTTTGTCACCCTATCCTATAAAAAAAATACTACAGTGCCTTAAAAGCGTAAAATCAGCACTCTATCACACGCTACAGACCACACGACATCAAGTAATTTATGCTTTATATACTTTCATAAGAAGTTATTAATCAATTATTAAGTGGCGAAGCTTGCGAAGACACTTATTGATTTCACGATGTCTGTCCGTCTGTCCGTCTGTCCGTCTGTCCGTCTGTCCGTCCGTCTGTCCGTCTGTCCCACGATTATCTTGAGAACGGTTTCGAATTTTCAAATTCTGTTTTCAGCAATCGATTACTGATCACCCAGGCATCTGAACCTCCTATTTTGAAACTGATTACTCAACGGCAACCGTTAGAAACCGCTACAAAGCTGATTGCTTCGCCACTTTGCTATGCTGTTAGCTTGCTAGGTTTATTATCAGATAAGATTGCAAATAAGTCATTTAAGTTCATTATAGTTGCTAGGAAGATGTCACACCGACTAACAATCAGTAATAAAAATTAAGACTAATTTTTAAGTTAATTTTTTTTAAAGGATAGTGTTGCAAACGAGCATACAGTCCACCTGATGGTAAGTAGTTGCTGTGGCCCATAGACCACTACATCTATCCTCGTTTGCGAATCAAAATGCAGATGCGTTGTCACCCGTGAGGACTAATATGGAATGTCTCTTTTCCAGTAAAAATTATCTCCGGTTCTCTACACTCATCATACGAAACACAGCAGCATTAAGCTGCTATTTTACGCTGGTATTCTGTGAGAGCGTGGTCCTTCCGCGATCGAGCCGACCCATTCGTGCTACAACAATAGTACTAATATAGCTGCAGCATGGCTCTACCACGTACAAACACCTGACCTACACCTGATACGAAAAACTATTGTTGGATGTATCCTACTTTAATCGTTGACTTTAGGTTTGAATTATATCTTTTCTTCATTCATCAGAATTTGTATTTCAAATTGAAAATAAACTTTGTTTCACAATAACAGGTTACAATTGAGTATAATTTTCGTCTAGACGAACACTTGCACAAACAATGCAAAACCTAAGAGCATGAACTTTCTCTGTGACGATTTTAACGAATTTGGCATCTGGCCAAATTGCTATTAATCTCGAACTGAACTTAAAAATCTAGGCCGATTGCCAAACCGAGATAAGTGACAGGGTCGAGCGATAGGATAACCGCATCCTCGTAACACAGTCTTTAAAAGTTTTTTTCTATTCGTACGAATACTTACATCCTGTAATTTTACCTTTCTTTGGTAGCTAAAATCTTCCAATTGTTAGCGATCCAAAATGACTAATGCATTTATCTGATTAATGTTATAATTTTATATTCAATTTATAATGATTTTAGATCGTTAATTGATGTGAGCGATAGATCTTTCTGTTGTTATTATTAATATGTGGCTATGGTCATATTGTTTCGAGCATTCAAGGCGAGTACACACACGCGCGCAAATTGTAAGACTTGAATTTAAGTGTGTATAAGAAAAAAAAATGATGATTAGATGTATTAATTGAAAACCTAAAGAAAACCCTCTAATACGATGGTCTACTATCGAATTAAAATATTTCATCATGATACGAGTTGGTTTTGTTTTAAATTATTCTTTTATTTTGGATCTCACTTTAGTGGTTGGCTGTTTCCAGTAAGGATATCATTTCCATAATTGCTATGCTTTGTATGTACATTAGCGATTAAAGCTGAACGCACATTTGTCCGCACCGTGCGCGCCATATGAAATCATATGGAATGTCGCACATTACATCCGCACCGGATGCGCTGAATCTTATAAAATGCGGTAGGTATCCAAATTAGTGGATTTTCCACTAAGGTTTCGACGTGATAATTCTTGTATTTGTATAGCTCTTAATTAATTCGTAATTAATTATACATAATTTGATTTTTTTGCATCGATTATCAATATAATATATATTTAATAATACATTACAAACATAAACATACATAAACACTCACGCCTGTCACCCAGAGGGGTAGGCAGAGACTACGGACTTCCATTTGGCACGATCCTGACAGACCTCTCTCGCTTCCTCCACATCCATATACCTACGCATACACGCTCGTCGGTTAAAAGTACTCTTGATTTGGCCCATTTTCAATATATCGCCAATTTGGTCGATAAACTTTCGCCTAGGGCGACCCTTCCCGACTCTGCCGTTCACATCTGCAACATAAATTTTCTTTGTCACTCTTTCCTCATTCATTCTTTCTACATGACCAAACCACCGAAGCATTCCTTTCTTAATCCTGGTCACAACATCATCTTGCAAACCACACTCTTCTCTTATTAAACAATTTCTCACTCTTTCATTCAGTTTCATCCCTAACATACTCCTTAATGACCGCATTTCTACAGCATTTATTCTACTCTCGTGCTTCTTCTGCCACACCCAACTTTCACTACCATACATTAAAGTAGGCACTAACACAGCATTGTGAATTGCCATACGTGCCTTTTTGGACACATTCTGACTTTTCACAATAGAGTGTAGAGCCCCATTCACTCTATTTCCTGCATTCACTCGTCGTTCTATATCCTTATCATATCTACCATCCCTGCTAAACACACATCCCAAATACACAAACTCATCTACTTGCTCTACCAACTCCCCTTCTATTTTTATTTCACATATCGTTTTACTTTCTTCTCTTTCAAAAACCATAACTTTCGTCTTCTTGCATTCACTTTCATTCCCTTTTCTTTTAATGTCCTGTTCATTAATGTAACCATCATTTGCAACTCGGCTGTCGACGACGCAAGTATGACTTGATCATCGGCGTACAAAAGGCATTTGACGGTTAACTCACCCATTCTTAACCCGCATTCTTCTACTTTCAAATTTTCCAAACAACTGTCCATAAATAGGTTGAACAGCCACGCGGAAGCCACACAGCCCTGTCTGACACCTTTATGGATGCCAAACCATTCCGAGTAGGCCCCGTTGATCCTGACACAAGCACTAGAGTCCCTATATAGAGACTCCAATGCCTGTATCAAGCCAGCGCTCAACCCAAATGAGTTCAGTGTTTGCCATAACACATCCCTATCCACTCTGTCATAAAAGCCTTCTCCAAGTCTATGAACGCACAAAAAACTTTTTGGTTTTTGGCCAATAACTTCTCCGCGATCATGCGCATGGAAAAGACCTGATCGGTACATCCCATTCCCTTTCTAAATCCCGCTTGCACATCCCAAATTTTTCCATCAGTTTCTTTCATAACTCTTTCAATTAGTACCTTAGCATACAGTTTCCCCACAATGCTAAGAAGGCTGATACCACTGTAGTTTTCACAGTCCTGCTGTGATCCTTTTCCTTTATATATTGGGACTATCACGGCTTTGCACCAGTCTCCCGGTACCCGCTTAAGTTCCCTACATAAATTAAACAAGGTGTATAGCAGGTCTACTACCACTCCTTCTCCAGCCCTTAGCATTTCGAGAGATACTCTATCATAACCGGCTGCCTTACCTGCTTTCATACTTTTCATTGCTTTCATTATTTCATCTATACTTACATCTCTATCTATTTCGTCTTCTTTCGGAATTTCTATTTCATTTAATTCAAACGTCTCATCACTCATAAACACGCTTTCAAAGTATTCCATCCATCTCCCTAAACTCAAAACTTCGTCATTCAGAATACAGCCATTCTGGTCTCGTATAGCATTCATTCTATGCTGTTTTGAATGTCCCCTGGTAGTTCTTACGAGTTTCCAGAACATTTTAATGTTTGCCTGGAAGTTATCCGATATTCTTCTATCATTCTTATCCGTTCTTTCGTGCTTTTTCCTTTCAACTTCTTCTTTTACTCTCTTATTTAGGTGTCTAAAGACTGCGTTTTTCCTTTCAATATCATCATTCATACTGCTAGAATTACTAGCCTTGGTTGCTAGTAAATCTAGCCATGCTTTCTTCTTTGCTTCAACTTCCATTCGTACCTCATCATCCCACCATAACGTGTTATTTTTCTTTTCATTCTTTCTCTTACTTACACCACATACTTCGGTAGCTGCATCCACTAAACCTTTCTTGACATTATACCACACAGTCTCCAAGTCTAAATCATTCATACACAATTCAGCCACACCACTTATATTTTCTCTCAATCTACATTTGAACTTCTCTTTCACACCTTCATCTTGTAACCTCTCTGTTCTTATACGCTGTAACGCAGTGGTAGACACAGATGTCCGATGCCTCCAACGTCTGAAAAGACCATTAATTCGGCATAAGACCAAGTAATGATCCGTCCCTACGTTAGAGCCCCGGTAAACCCTTGTATCTACCACCGCGCTCTTCATTCTTTCATTTACAATTATGAAATCTATCATACTTCTATCATCACCTCTTTCCCATGTATACGTGTGAATCTTCTTATGACGAAAGAAAGTTTTCGTCACAAAAAGACTCTTTTCCACGCATACGGCGAGAAGGCCATTCTCATTTATACTTTCATCACCAAACGTTCCCAATATCCTTTCATAACCAAGCCTCCTCACCCCAACCCTTCCATTAAAATCGCCTAATATCACAATATTTTCATTAACCTTGCATTTCATTAGCACCATCCTTACCAACTCCCAAAACTGCTCTCGGATATAAGTGGGCTTAGACATGTCTGGGGCGTAGACCCCTAAAACAAACAACTTCTTTAAGCCCACTTTCATTCGTATCCATAGCAGTCTCGGGCTTACACATTCATACTCTTTCACACAATGACCCATTCTTTCTGAAAGGATGATACCGATACTTAGTGAGAAATTATTTAAATACTGAACTAAACAAAATTATAGTTAATTTTAATTCAAAAACCCAATTATACCTGATTACTTAATTATCAATAAAATGCTTACCTCAAACATGCAACAAGTCTTTTCTCTGGTTCAATTGGCCTTCTAACTCTTGAGTTCTCCAAAGATATGGTTATAGTATATGTAACAATTCCCGAAATTTCTTGTAAGTTAAATACAAATATCTAATAAATCGTTCATTATCGTCTAATAGGTATTTAAATAAAGTATAATATTCTCCATATCTATGACATCATAGATTGGATTTTTCCGATGATTTTGGATTCATTTACATGTATATGAATCCAGAATCTTCTTTTTCTGCGAATTTTACTTTCGTCTTCCTCTGCCAATAAGCAGACTATTACTATATTTAGTTCCATAGTGAGTCCGAGCGATCAATATCACTGTAGCGTTTCACACCAGTGCAGTGGTTGGAAAAAACTTCGAAAGTTGTTGGCAATACAAAACATTTGCGTACGGCGCGGACGGTGCGTACGTGCAAATGTGCGAGGCCATCAGTAAAATTCGGCGCTTAAGACGCGTACGGTGCGGACAAATGTGGAGTCAGCTTTAATAGACGTCCCGCGTCTCACTAACTCGGTATTTAAGGCCAGAGCACATCAAAAGTGTGCGCGTGACGTGTGCAGAAGACGTGTGTTGTGACACCACTTGTGTAATATTTAACTGTAAGGAAGATGTCACACCACCTAAATTCCGTGTGCAGCGCATGTAAACGCAGGTGGTGTGAAATCTACCCTACTGAAATAGTAGTAGCTATAGTAATGAGATCAAAATATATACATCAGCCAAATTAATTATTTTTTTATACTTTTGTAATTGGCAAACGAAATAAAACACCTGGTGGTAAGTGGATGCCGCAGCTCGTAGACACCTACACCTATTGCTTATTAAGAATAAAAAATACAGGATAGAATCTCTCATTACCAATGAAATCTTCGTTTCTCTTCACTCGCCGATTATCTTCACTGCACCGACTTCCGTAGCTGTTACCTTAAGCTAATCTTTTTAGTCCTTTAAAGTCGGCTCTTTTTATTAAAAGTATTTTTTTGTTATTGTGGGATTGATTTTAATGAAAAATTAATCAGGTATATTCATCTCCATTTTTGATTCCTAAACAGGGATGGATGTAGGTATAGATGTCTATGGGCCACAGCATCCACTATTAACTGTAAGCTCGTTAATTTAAAGACTTCTGCAAAAGGTATTTTTCTTAAAATTTTTTGGTATTTTGTAGCCAACTTACAATCTCTTTGAAACTTTGTTTACCAATAAGACAGAAGATGTCAAGATTTATATATAATTCAGTTTGTTTTTGTGTTAGTAAATATGATTACATATAAATAGCTTTGAGTACGTGTAAATTTTGCAATATAAGATAAAAAGTATCGTCTGGTACTATGTTTATATTAAGATTTTATGTAATACATTTTGTGGGATGGGACGGGAAATGAGATTCTCGCTCGTCTCCTTGTGCGATGGGTGTGCACTTGCGATTCATGGAGATTTAAATTTACTCTCATAAATCTTCACCTGACTCTTTTTAGCATTATATGTACATATATTCATTCATAATTTTAGATAGCTAATTTTGAGTCCATGGTTCAAATTCCTACCAATATCCATTACTAGTGCACTTTACACAGATATGGCAATGTTTATGCATACTCACCTCGCGAAGGCAAGGTCGGGTTTCACCTTCGCCGCATATTGGCAGGGCCATGGGAACGCTTTCCCGTATATCCGTGGCCCCACCAGCGCCGGCCGCCTCATGGCAGCCCCGCTTTGGGATAGCACAACTTTATACACAACAACCCCCTTTGTACTTATAAAGCTCCTAACGCAGTCCTTAGGCCGTTTAATTATTTACTTACTTCAACTTGTTCTTTTAATCGACCATAAGTTACGTTGTGTGTACGTTGTTAATTACTTCATGCTATAAAACGATCTTGTGAAGTCACAATGAAAAAGTATATCGATTGGTAGGACCACGCGCTCACAAAACACTGTTTCAAATTTCGAGTGTAGAGAACCGGACACCCTTTTTTCTGGTAACGAGGCATTCCATCTTGGTCTCAGGTGTGACAACGTATTAGCATTTCGATTCTTAATAGCGGATTAATTTAGATATCGATAAGTCACAATATTCACTTACCATCAGGTAGACTGTGGGCTCGCATGTCACCCTTGTTCTACAAAATAATTGGAGTTCCGTAATAATAAATTGTGCCGCGATAGCTCAGGAGCTGAGCACTTCACGTAAATTACAGCACACGAGCAACCATAGTTCGATCCCCGTCAATACTAATTAAATTTTTATTTTTCAATTACATTTTTTAACATGTATCACGTTTTTGACGAAATAAAAACGTGTTTTCCTACTCCTGACTTGAGTTGGTGCTGATATTATTAAATTTGTCAGGTATGGTTCACGGTCGCAAGCAAATACTTAATACAGCACCATCTGGATGATTGGAGGTCCACCAATGTGCGATTTGTCTGTGAATTTTTCTTTCGCACACAATTTTTTTAAGGAATCGCCTACCAATAGTGATTTTCGCGAATCGATACGACTTAGAATCCTTAATAAAAAGAGCTTCCTCCTTCTTAAAGGCCGGCAACAAACCTGCAATTCCCCTGATGTTGCAGTTGTTCATGGGCACCGGTAGTCAGTTACCACCAAATGTGCCGCATGTTTATTTGCCCCAATTTTAATACATAATTTTTTTATTTGTATTGATTAGTATAAATAACATAACTAATATATCTTCGCCGCTGGTTTCATTTATGCACAAGCACTACTTCCTACATTTTATCGTAAACATGCTTATACGGCAAACCATTTATTCTCCCGCGTCCGCTTTTTATTAAAGCAGCCATGTTTTCTTATCCCATTTTATTGATCTATGAATATGCTATTGGTTAATATATTCTGCGGAACTTTACGGGAATCTCGTGACCTAATTTACGCATGATTTTTGTAATACACTTCATATATACATTACCGCATTTTTAACCCCCGACGCAAAAAGAGAAGTGTTATAAGTTTGACCGCTATGTATGTCTGTCCGTGGCAACGTAACACTTAAACGAGTGACCCGATTTGTGTGCTTTTTTTTTATTTAAAAGCACCACCACTAGAAGGTGGTTCTTATACTCGCGACAATCTATAAAAACCCGATTTGTCGTTTCTCATTACACATGCCGCAATAACTTTGTATGAATGTCTACGTAAGAAATCGAAAAATTAAATTCACAATCCTAAATAATTACTATGTTATCCATACACTATAACAATGAGTATTATTCGTAAGCACCAAGTTTCACTTTATTTTCAAAAATTGCTCTCAAAAACACGAATTAATCGTTGATTAATGTTCCCACAGGACGTTATTACAATGACATGTCTATTATATTTTTGGGTTCGTTGCCGTAGTGTTGTGACCGTTATAAACCATTTTTGACCAAATAAAATCGATGTTCTGAAAAATCGATACTTTTACATTTAGAAAAGAGAAAAACGTATTATTTAATGTTTAAACATATAAACACAAATTCTGACCACATATATTTCTAGCTTTATTTTGATGTTTAATATGTTAGTATTGGAAATAGTTTGGCTAAAAAGACCAGAGTCCATACTTTGATTTTGAAAAAATGTATTTCCACTAGAGCCCAATGACTTCGTCAATCTTACTTAGCGGCACCATGTAGCGACATCTATGGAAATGTATTAAATAAAGAACGATGTACTTAGCGCGTCAAATTTTCATATCGATATACATCGCAACCGCTTCCGTAGATAGATAATAGATGGCGCTAGAGTAGTCAAGTGAGCTCGGCCACGGTCCTTATTGCTTTGTAAGAGAAATTTTTCTCTCTACGTCATTGATTGATTCGTCAATGCTTCGCGCGGTCTCTCGCTATCTTGGAAGTTTTTGTGTTATTGGTTATTATTATATTTTCTGACTAGGCTATCACTCTTGCACTGTTTCTGCTATATTCGTTGTCCTTGGCTTGCTAATTTCGGACTTTGATTACACATTACGTGATTTTGGTGTTATCGCGTGAACTAAACCATCATTACAGCCTTTCATAAGTCCACTGCTGAACATAGACCTCCCCCAAGGAATGCCACAAAGCACGGCCCTGAGCCACCTGCATCCATCGACTTCCTGCATGTTTTACCAGGTCGTCACTCCAGCTCGTGGGGGGTCGCCCTACACTTCGCCTACCGGTACGAGGCTGCCACTCGAGATTATCTCTAGTGAACTAAACAATATGTATAAAAGAGGACGTCTATTAACAGCCAGTCTCGTGACTTGGTTTTGAGGTTGCACGAGTACTTTGAACAAGAGTCAGCAGATAGAGGGCCTCTTTTAAAAGTTACCCAAGTACAAGAACGAGTCGCACAAGCGCTTGGAATTAGCATAAAAACTGTCCGAAATATTATAAAGGAAAAGTACGGGCCTTTTGGCTGTGAAGATAATGTACTGCACACACCCAAAAAGCGATAAAAACAAAAACCTGTGACAGCTATCGATAATTTTGATGCTGATGCTATTTTATCCCATATTAAGAAGTTAATAAAATAACAAACTGGGACAAGTTAATATTTATTGATGAGACATGGTTTAATGCTAATAATACTGTGCCATAGTCTTGGACGTATGATACGCAATCATCCAGCTCAATAGTTCCAATGGGAAATGGTGGATGCCTCATTATTTGTCATGCTGGATATGCCGGGGAAGGTTTTATAAAAATTGTTTGTTGGCATTAAGATAAGAATTGATAATAAAAATGTTACGAATTCAGTGAATTTATTTATTTACCTGACCCAACCACACTTATTTATTGTTAATTTTATTCTTGACTAACGACCCGCCTCTGCTTCGTACGGGTGCATATCAGTGGCGTGCCTACATAATATACAATTTGTCGGGTTTTAGTTTACGTCTTGACTTTGAAACTGGCCTAAATATTATAAACTCGTACATGTGTTAAAACGATATGCCATGAGAATCAATTTTAAACGATATAGATATATTGTCCATTACAAACTCTAAATAATCGATATGTCTCGAGAATCGGTTTTTAAAGCAACCAATTTTTTCCCATTATTACGTAAAGTATTTTTATAGCTGTTAAATCGGACTTCTTAGATTGTCACGAGTATAGATATGTTTTATCCAAATCGGTTCAGTTGTTTCAAGGTCATCAGCTCTTTTGTTAGCTGCGGTAGGGTTCTTTTCGAGGGCTTATAAAATTTTCTATTTAAGTTATCTGTATACATATAATACTGAATAAAATTCGAAAACAGTGTATTTGTCTCATTATGGGAAAGAACATAAGGGGATTATATATAATATGTAATTTATACTTGCGATTGTTGTCACTTGGTTGAAACTCCAGGTTCATTTTTATGATTTGAATAAACACTTGTACTTGTTTTACAATACTAATTTTAAATTATTTAATTACTAATTATAAATACGAGCAGTTTCGCCTCACGGCATAATCAGGCTTGTTCAGGATTGTCGGTTATTCTTATATACCCTGATGATATCCAAATCACAAAAATGGATCAAAGGATGTTACACTCTATGAGTATGGCATTTTCTTTTTTTATTTATTCAAACGACCACAAAGAGATTTACAATTAAATATATATAAAATATTCAAAACAAAGAATCCTAATTATCATTATGAATCTAACAGCGCTGGTCTCATTATACTTACATCTTACGTTATAACAAGTTTGATGCTGATGACAAGGCACCACAAAGCTGGCTGCCCTACGGCAACTGCGACCTTGGTTTCAGAGACGTGTTTGGCAGGTACATGAATCTACAACCAGCTATGCGATATTCAGGAAGAAAATAAAATAAAATAATTTTTTTTAATTTTTATTCTCTTTTCTATTATTCATCCAATTTCTACCTTTCCTATAAGAAAAAAGGTAGAACCGAATACAGATTCAGAGATACGAGTACATAGAAAATAACACACAATCCAGATTCATTTGTCATTTGGATGTTGCAACAAAAATAGAACCACTTTCAAAAATGAAAGAGAACGAGTGTTTAATAGAGTGACGTGTGTGTGTTACGGGACTTTTTTTAGCATCGATCATTTACTTAAAAGGAGTAAATCCACTATTCAAATGTACGCACCGGATCTAATATCGCCTGATGTTCTCATTTAATATTCATTTATCTTATGAATATTAAAGTCTCTTTGAAAATTGATACCGCTTTCAGATCACTCGGTATTTTCTTATTCCCTCTTGGATTGATGCTAGAGCTGCGATAACGAGCTCTTATTACGAGATGGAGCCTCGACTTAAGATGTAATTTATTATATATTTTTTAATTAGTTTCTGTTTCTTCGTAGATAATTTTTTATTTAATGATATTTAAAACGGCTGAAATATGCAATGTTTTAACTTTTAACATTGGTTCGTTTTAAAATTACTACCATCACCATTATCATTACTGCTTACAAGTCCGCTGCTGCACATTGTCTTCCCTTAAAGATTAGTACAAATGACGATCCTTAAGCACAGCAGTTTTTGTATTACATTAAATCTCGTATCCTTAGGTTATAATAAAATTTCAACTTTTTATCTTAATAGGTATATAAAAGAGTAACTTAACTTAAAATACGTACCATAAACATTAAACTTCTTAAATATTTAGAATCTTTGTTTAAAAAAATTACACCATTAGCCGTAAATAACCATAGAATTGCGATTTACTTGTTACGAGTCTTTGGGGAGCCATCGAATAGCTTTTTAGGGATACGAGATAAAATTCGGACATTTTACCTTTATTTTTGAAGAGGATATAATTCTAATAACGAGGATAGAGGAGCTTGTAGTAAATTTTAAAATGATAACATTAAAACTAGCATACAAAATTATATTATGGTATTTATATCCGTTACCGTACAACTCTAAAAGAAAACAGTTTGCGGAAGATTAGTTTAGTTTTATCAGTGGTAGAGCCACGCGGCAGCTTTTGATGTCGCACGGATGGGCCGGCTCGAACCGGGGTGGTACCACGACCTCACAGAAAACCAGCGTGAAGTAGAGGTTTACCTCTGCGTTTCGTTTGGTGAGTGCAGGTGGCCGGAGGCCCTTTTTACTGGAAATGAGGCATTCCATCTTAGTCCTCACGGGTGACAACGCATCTACATTTTGATTTGTAATAGAGGATAGATGTAGATGTCTATGGGCCGCAGCAACCACTTACCATCAGGTGGACTGTGTGCTCGTTTGTCACCCTTATCCTATAAAAAAAAAAGTTATAAAATTTTGTCGTTAGCGCAGTGACGGGCCAAACAATAAAGTTTTTGCGAAAGCGTACCCGTGGTCCTGCCTTCACTTAGTGATGAATTTAACATCGTCAAGTCCTCGATTGATCGGTAGAAACTTCATATTTCAACATGACAATGACCCAAAACACGCTCCCAAACTGTGCAAAGACTATTTAAAAGACTCAAAGCGAAAAAGAGTACTGAAAGTTATGACTTTGTCATCGCAATCGAGTTATTATGGGACAATTAGACAGAGAGGTGCGAAAACAGTAACCAACTTCTACTACACATCTTTGGGATATATTGCTGAAAGAGTGGCGTGCAATAGACCCTCGTTATTTGGCAAAATTGATCGAACGGATGCCTAAACTGTGCGCAAAGGTTATTAAAGCAAAGGGCATATCAAATAAAACATTTATGGAAACTAATAGTAAAACATTAAGTTTTTTGGTGATAATAAGTAAATTTTTCATAAACAATAAAATTATTAATAATACTAATTTAATTTGTTTTAATTTTTATTTAAATCACCTTTAAACCTGGGTGGGCAAATACTTTTGAGATGTAGTGTATTTAGTACAATATACATGACGGTTCATATATTATATATAATGATATTATACTCTTGTATAATTGGGGATAGTAAAATAAAGACGTAATTGCGTTTCTCTGTAAAAGAAAATATTTATTTAGGTATAATATAATATTTACAACTATTAAACAATTACATATTAGCAAAAATAAATTCATTCACCTGTAAAATAAAAGAAAAAAACATTTAAAACCTTTATTTCAGATCTTGTTATATGTACAAATATAGAAAATATTGTCTTTAAGTAAAGTGTCTTGCTCACAATCTCACAATAATTATTTATTCTTATGTTTTATTTCATCTAGACTTTTTCTACAACACGGAAAATACAAAAGTGAAGTTGTTTTCTTTACATAGAAATAAAAATATAAAAACGTTGTAAATCTGTAAACGCTGCGTAGGTTGGTAGAATCCGCTTTATACTTGTGTTCATTAAAATATATGTCGTCTTTTCAGTTGCCCACATGTTTGACGTCATGCCTATTGAGTGGGTTTACATCGGTTTATATAACCTGAATGAAATCGATAACCCTTGCCCCTCAGTGCTATCACCATAGATGTCAAAGTCAACTCGACATAAAACTGATTAAATACTGGGCCACGGATTGTTTACGTAACCGCTGTATTTGATAAATATAAATATTTTCATAATATATTTTGTTAACATTACCATGTAGTGGCGGCTCAATATCCACTACCCAATATCGTCCCGTGGGTGTTATATGAGGTGACATAGGGAAACTGAAATGGGAGATGGACAACAACAAAAATTATAAAAATGCGGGTGCCAATCCTCCTGCCAACTGTGGCAATTATGGCAAAATATCTCCCATGAGGCAATCTATTGGGAGGCCAATGTTCATCAGTGAACTTAGCAGTAATTGATGGATGGATGATATAATTTGTTATTACGATCTTCTTCATCTCCTTAGCGTTTCGTAGATAGGGATGTGTGTGTGTGTGTAGAAAACATACATTAAAAACTGATTTGCCTTTTATACAAAGATAATATTATATTTGGTTGTCGAGGGTGTACCGGATATACTTACTTGTAGATCAGTTTTCAGTACGTAACTCGGGGAAGATTCTCTTGCACTCCTGAAACTATGATCGTAAGCTCAAGAAAAAAAAGATCGCAATATAAAAATGGCAGAGCCACGCTGCATTGCATTATGGTTATAGTACAACTGGTTAAGCGCCACTTCACATAGAATACCATCATAATTACATAAACCTTTTCCTTAGTCTAACTTATTTTTAAAGCTAAATAACAGTGATTGCACTGCTGTCCGCTGTTTTATGGTCTGAAGGATATAGAAAACCAGTAATGAGTAATGAGTTGTGAGGCATTTCTCTCGTCTTAGTCCTCAGAGGTGACAAAACAGTTAACATTACTTTTTAAATTTGTCAATCGCTGGAACTCGCCAGGCATCCTCGTAATAGTATAAATAATTACTTTGTATCACATTATTAAGTGGCGAAGCTTGCGAAGTCAATTATTGATTTAACGATGTCTGTCCGTCTGTCCGTCTGTCTGTCTGTCCGTCCGTCTGTCCGTTTGTCCCATGATTATCTCGAGAACGGTTTCGAATTTTCAAATTCTGTTTTCAGCAATCGATTACTGATCACCCAGGCATTTGAACCTCCTATTTTGAAACTGATTGCTCAACGGCAACCGTTAGAAACCGCTACAAAGCTGATTGCTTCGCCACTTTGCTATGGTGTTAGCTTGCTAGGTTTATTTCATTTCTATTTTATAATTACAAGATTCACTTTTAAAGAATAGCACTTTCTTGTCTATATCTGATGATTTTAGTATATGTTCCAACTCCAAATCTTGTATATATCTTCTAAGGTTCTTTTTCCCTTTCTACTCCGATCAAATGGACTTCATTTTAAATAGCAGTCGATTTAAAACGTCTTTTGATAAGCGGAATCCTAAGCAAACTAAATTCGTCTTTTAACTAAATATGTGGTTGCTGTTAGTTCTAATAGGCTTTAGTAAGATGAATGTTCGATAATTATTTTGGTAAAACTGTCTATGTATCATAGTGACTAAATGAATTTATTTAGAGATGTAAATGAATCACTTTTTATTATTTATTTTATCCGACATCCTCGTGGAATTAACACAAACCTAGCATTTTATATCCTACAAATACAAAGCCATAGTAGAACTACTTATGCGTATATTGTAGAGCTTGCATTCCACTTGACGTGACTTCTGTTGTACTCATCTAATATGTGGAACTGCACGACGAGTGCCGCACTTGAGTGGCGGCTCGAGCGGAGACGAGACACGTCGACGAAGACCAACGAGATGGTCGTAGACAACAAAGAGGTAAGTCGTAGAAAATCGAAATGTCAACACTTCCAGCTGAGGAGATCGCAACGCTTAGAAAAAAAAACGAGTAAAAGCATCTGTCTGTCTAGTTTGCCTTTGTTTTTCTGTATTCGAATGTATTTAAAATATGATAATATATTATTACATCTAATGCATTCAAATACACAAATACAATTTAGCACGTAGTAATTCACCAAAAATATGCACCATAAACGTTGAAAAGGTGCCAAGTTCGGTACAAGCAAAGATCGGGATTGTGGGCTTAGCCGATAAAAGAGTTTTGATCTGAACGGTTGCAAAGTTCTTTAACCTTAAAACCTAGCTTATAATTTACATAACTTTAGGAATGTACAACGTTTTTCAATTGATTAAAACGTTGGAAATTTAAAAAATAAGATAATTAAACATACTTATTTGGATTTTAAAAAAATTTGAAAAAAATAATACATATAACAGAAACTGACACTTAAAACCTGTGACATAACGTTAGCCATATTACTGTAATTTTAATTACAAGTTTAAAAAAATAATATTTTCGCCAGGAAAACTAAGACGTACGACTCCTCGTTTTTTAAACGACAACCATAATAAAATATGTTATTATTGTTATAAATGCATGTTATTAACAGATTCCCTGTCCGCGAAATAGACACAATAGTTAAACAATCGAAATTTTCATTTATGATTCATAGGACAGAGAAAGGGTAAAAGTGTATTCCTATTGACTTACATTTTTATTGAGATCACTTTTATCCTGATGATGTGCAAAAACATTTTAAATAAACTTACTTTTATAAACGAACGTCGCCCGCTTACTTCGTGCCGGACAAATATCCATGCAACGGAGAAGGGAGCGCAAAAAGCCTTTTAACGTCAGAAATCCACGCCTTGATGTAATAATATTAAATAATATCTTTGTAGATTAATGAAAACGTTTTAAGAAAAATAAATACACTTGTCTATCCTCGGTTCATTTCTATTAAATATGTATTGTAGAGAATCTTATAGATAGACAGAACTACGTATATATCAAGTGACATCTAATTTGGTAATAATGACGCCCAGACTGAATTTCGGTCACGGCGGCCAGTCTCAACAGAACAGGATTATAGTGCTCGAGTATGCGCAAGCACAGGTGCACTTTCTATTCCCTCACTCTCATAGTCCGATGGAACGATAAATCGATTCGTTCAGAGAGAGATTAGGCGTAGGACCAACGGCTTTACGTGCTTTGCGAGGCATGGGAGTGAAACACCGTCAACTTTCTGAGTCCGAGCTACTACTGAGTATTTCTTGACTATTTTAACCTTGACCATAGTGTTAATTTCTTTAATGCATTGATCATGAGCTCATAGAATCATCACTTCTAGAGAGAATTGTGCTGGTCATCGTGATCAGCATGATTAGGGTAATATTATGACCATGACAATTCTAGGATAAAGTTTTAAATTATTGTATTCTCATCGGTCTTTGATACAAAAGCAAATTTTCAAGTCAATGGGTCGTCTACAAGTTGGTGAAATTTAAATTAAAAGATACCATTACATAGACAGATAGATAGTTAGATACACGCTAATAAATGCGTCTTAAAAAGCTTGATTAAATTTCCATTTCGAATTGTTCTTAATTCTAATTTTTCACTTTATGTGTAAGTAAACATATTTAGCGCAAGAAACTTCACTCAGCCAGTCTGCTGGGAACGGTACCAGCACACCGCGGCGATTACGCTACTATTTTTACATAATATGTTAAAACTCATACAAACATAATTTACTACATTTTTTAATTATTATAATTTAATGCTGCACTACATTTCCACTTTTTTTTTTTTTTTTTTTTATAGGATAAGGGTGACAAACGAGCACACAGTCCACCTGATGGTAATTGGTTGCTGCGGCCCATAGACATCTACATCTATCCTCTATTACAAATCAAAATGTAGATGCGTTGTCAAAACTTGGTAGAAAGTGGTAATAGTGTTATGTCGCGCCATAATTATTTTCTTAAGACTTGTAATTTTTATTTGCTTTCGATCTGAATACTTCTTTTCAGTTGTATAATATTACTAAGTATAGCTTTGTAACAATGTTAACTACAACACTGAAAATTCATATAGAACTGAACAATCTAGACACATGACGATATTGTTTACACTGCCGTTAGATTAACAATAAGATTTTTTCTTCAAAAATTTGTGATATCACACCATAAATCTAAATAAAAAATGGGTCAAGTTCCGTATAGTCTGTTGATTAAATGTATTTACGTGAGAAATAATAAGGATTTTCAAAAATCCTACTTGGCAACACTGTCAAAAGTGTATAGTACTGTACCACTGACAAATCCACATACTTGATCTGAAGATCTTTAGATTTTTTATTTATAATTTTTTATCTTTAATATTTGAACTGGGAATGATTAAAAATATTATATGATTTTGGCGCAAAGAAAAATCAAGACAAAAATCAAAGACTTTTATTTATTACGAGTCATAATCAAAATCACTTTCTAACTATTCAAACACCTGACCTTTTATCCCATACAAATATATATATACAATACCGAACGTTGATTATATATATATATATATATAATCAACGTTCGGTATTATCGACTACGCCAATAAAAAAAGTTAAGATCTGAATGTGTGACAAGCTCCATAGCATTTTTTATAGAATATTCACCCTTATTCTACCACTTTATTTATGTAAAAAAAGCAATTGATCGATTTAAAAATAATAATAATAAGTTCAATAATCATTTATCTTTCTGGCAATGTGCTTTTTATATCATTTATATGTTCAATATGATTGTTAAATACGATTTCATGCGACAAAACGTTGGAATCTTCATTTTTAGGCGCTAGTAGAACATGTACCTACGCGCTTTGCGCTTAAGGCATGCAAAACTTTGGTTGAGTGAATCCCTTACCAAAATATCGTTCTTACTGCGTCCGATAACCTCTGGCGCGATATGACTTTGAGCTATTTGTCTTGATGACATCGCCAATTTGCCTTTAACCAGATAAAATTCTAGAGCACGAGATAAGTACGCCTGGCCTGTAAAACTGATAGCTGATATAATATTAAGCACGGTTTCTAAATTAAATTTCTTTAGTGTAAATTATTTATTTATTTTCTATTACCTTTTAGACGTAAAACGACGTTATTTCACTCGGTAACATTTCATTCATTTATTTTACATATTAGTTCATATTATATTCAAGACTTGCAAAAGACTTGCTTCTATCGCTCTATTACCTATACATACGTTATACATATATATACTTATATCTCGTATATTTGTATGATATATTTTTTTAATAGGATAAGGGTGACAAATGAGCACACAGTCCACCTGATGGTAAGTGGACCATAGACATCTACATCTATCCTTTATTACAAATCAAAATGTAGATGGGTTGTCACCCGAGAGGACTAAGATGGAATGCCTCATTCCCAGTAAAAAGGGCCTCCGGCCACCTGCACTCACCAAGCGAAACGCAGAGGTAAACCTCTACTTCACGCTGTTTTTCTGTGAGGTCGGTTCGAGCCGGCCCATCCGTGCGACAGCAAAAGCTGGCTGCCGCGTGGCTCTACCACTGTTAATATATATATATATATATATATATATATATATATATATATATATATATATATATATATATATATATATATATAGATATTTTAATAGTTTTCACACACAAAGTAATCAATGATGTACACTCGCTTGAAACCTACGTCGATCGGATAGACTAATGCATATAAAAATATATTTTGTAAATTAAGCTTGGACAAAAGGAATGGCCAATGGAAGAAAACGTTCTGTACCCTCACAGATGTCGTTTAAAGAGGGTCGGGTCGTTACGCTGAGTGTTTCAGCTATTCATTTTCTCCGCAGTACCGCTTTCATAAAATTATAGGTTAATGTACAATATTTAGAGGCTATTTTATATTAATATTACGTTTAAACGGCTTAAGTAAATATTTAATAATTCCAGTAAGAAACAAAATTCTGAAATTATCATTAATAAGTAACGAATGGAACGACTGAAATTGGAATTTTCTAACAGGGTTTATTTTATAAATATACTTGATATACAAAGGATTATTATATATAAATAACCTATAATGGTTTCTTACATTTACACGATTACTAGACATTGAATAAAACTAAATGTTTTGTTTGTATGTTATGCGACATTTTCGTCAATTGTGAACCGTTTTAGATTCTTCTTTTCTTTAATAAATAGGTTATAAAATTTACTTTCAATAAAAAGTGAATGTCGATTTTACGTGGTAGAGCCACGATGCAGCTAGGTAATGGTTGTAGCATGAATGGGTCGACTCGATCGGGTGTGGGACCATGCTCTTACATAATACCAGTGTAAAATGGCAGCGTAATGCTGCTGTGTTTCGAATGGTGAGCGCAGGGAACCGGAGACCCTTTTTACTGGAAATGAGGCTCTCCATCTTCGTCCTGAGGCTGACGCTTCTGCATTTTGATTCTTAATCGAAAATAATTGTAAATTTCTATAGGCGACAGCATCCATATCATCAGGTGAACTGAGTATCTTTTGTGACCCTTATTTAATAAAAAAAACTTCAAAGAACAAAAAATAATTCTGAACCTTTAGTTCTTATAAACACTATGGCTTAGCACTGACTTCACAGTGTGCAATTTCCTTATTCTTTTTAGGCTTTTTAAATTGGCTTTTACTATTTATTCAAATTTAATTTTTAACCTTCCGGCATCCGATGTGACAATTATTTATTAAGCTGAAGTCAATCTAAAGTACAGTAGGTGAGTTATGTAATGTTTGTTTATTATCCTTGGCGGTTTGGTAGCGTAGCCATGCATATAACTGCAGTGCTGAGGGTCGAGGGTACAATTTCCGCACGACACAAATATTTGTATGGCCATCAGATAATTGTGTCGGTTTTGCATATTTCATTCCCAATTATATAGGAGCAATAACAAATTAATCGGAATGTTAACGCTCTATAAAGAAATAATTAAATACATAAATTCACGTAACCGGGATGAATATGATCTTACAACAGTGTTTTGATAAATTAAGCCGTTGTTAAAATCATTTATATAAGTAATAATTTTAGAACTTTAAATAGCTTTTTTTTGTCCAATAAGTTAGTTGATGAACTTTTGTAAGTATGAACGTATTCTATAGCAGCTGGACACCATTAGCGGTGTAGATTTAATTATATTAAAAAGATTAACTTAGAATGGGTACATTAAATAATTATAATTTCTTATTAAAGAACCCTGCTCCTCTCGGAAAGGTTTTAAAATAATTATGTAAGTATAATTAATTTGTCCCTATTCCATTAGTATCATCAAGTAGTTGCTTATTCATTCCCTTTTCGCTTGAGAAAGTCAAAGTCCAAGTCCAAATGTTTTTATCCAAAATTGACAGTTATAAAGCGCTTTTTGAAATACAAGAAAGCTAAGACATCGCATCAACTGTCTGATTGTATCATATTGTAAGACTATATTTTTTTGTGTGTTACCTCAGAACTTTTTTCTAGGTGACCCGATTTGAATGATTCTTTTTCTTTTCTGCCGACTTCCAAAAAGGAGCCGGTACTCAATTCAACTGTATGTTTTTTTTTAAGTGTGTTACCTCATAACTTTGTACTAGGTGAACCGATTTTTTTTATTTGAAAGCTGGTGTTTCACATGTGGTCCCATATAAATTTGATCAAGGTCAGACCAATAGTTTTTGAGTTATTCTTAAGGGGCTACTCCATGCGAACGACCTTGAGCGTTTGTGTGCCGGCCGCGCCAACTCCCTACAATATAGGATCGCGTAAAAAATAATATGTAAGACGCCACCTACCATAGTTTTGTATAACTCAATGCCACCTACTGTACGGACGTATTTTTCAACATCAATAAACTATTTTATGGAAATACACACAGCGTACAACGATAAATGTATTTTAATTTTTTTATTCGGTATATTAGTTGCATTATATTAGAATTATGTATTCTCATATATTATCTAATTATGAAATTTTATAATTAATTATATATTAAAAATGAAGCATTGAAAATTGTGAGTTTAAAAGATACCTACTCACTATAGGTAAATAGATAGATAGCTCGCCTTTTGTACAAATATTTGGTGCAATAAAGAATAAACAAATAAATAGGATGTTTCACAGAGTGAGAGTAATATATAATGAGAGTCGTGGAGGCAGTTTACAAACATAAATTGCACAAGGACAAACATCCAGACCCGGAACGATTATTTGTAGGCCTTACAAATATTTGTTCCGTGCGGGATTCGAACCCGCGGCCCCCAGCGCAACAACTGATTGCACTGCGCCACGGAGCCGTCGCCGGGTTATAGGTAAAGTGACCATACGTCCCGTTTTGAACGGGACTGTCCCTTTTCTCGGTCACCTGTCCCATTGTCCCCAAATAAAGCTCCGGGACACAAAATTGTCCCGTAACTCTTTGGATGGAAGTATTCAAAGCCAACAATCTTCAACATAATTTTTTTAATCGAATATATTTTATGTCTACCTGGTACAAATGCTCCGATAGAAAGAGTATTTTTTTATTTTGAATAAATTGTGGACGTCTGAAAGAAACACTTACGGTTCCAGTTCTAAAGGCGATGTTGAAAGATAACAATAAAAAAAAATTGAGCAGAATTTTATTCTTATTTAAAATCATCACCAACTTTATTAAAGCAAATTTAATCCTCTGACAAATGTAATTCATAATTAAAAAAAATGTTGCATTTAATAATTACCTATTTTTAAATGCAACATTATTTTTTAATTTATTGTATAAAGTTATAGTTTTTAGAGTATAAATAAACCCATGTCCTGTTTTGAGTTAAAAAATAAATGGTCAGCTTAGTCTTTTTAGTTAAATTTAGTTTTAAAAATTTTTAGTTTATAGTAAAAAGTAGGTATATTAGTACCTACTTATATACTTTTTACCGAATTATAAGTATAGAACACCTTATGTACTCAATTATTTTTTGAAAAAGAAGAAAAAACAAGCAATGAATAATATACTATATTTTAGCAAAAAACTATAACTTAGTAATACTAATTATAATTATAACTTAGAACATAAATGAAAAACTCATAACCGACCCAGGATTCGAACCCGGGACCTCATGATCAGCAGTCGCACTACTACAACCACTAGACCAACGAGGCAGTACTACACCTGAGAAGATATTGTAGTTGGTTACTACGATTATTTTTAACTGTATACTATACTGATAATATTGAATTAGCCTTTTATAGTGTAAATTATAATATTTGTCGAAATGTTAATTATGGATTCGAACCTTACATGCTAATGGTGCTTCATTTTTTTATTTGCATTTACTTCAAAGAAAATACACGCAAAAAGCTTCATCGCGCAGTAAAAACACAACAAATATATGTATAACTAATACGAAAAATTATACCCAAAACAAACAAATAATACTACCTATAAAATAACCTAATAAGTAATAATATTATCGACTGATAAGATCGTGAGCGTGTGCGCACGCCGATGCTCTAACGAACGACACGGGCTCCACGTTCGAGAGTTCAACGCTCAATGATCCAGCAAGCCCGTGGGCAGTGAATACACCCAGATTTTAAAATAATTTCTTAATAAAATCAAATTTTGGTCTTTTGAAAAAAATTTTACTATAGAAATGTTCATTAATAAATTGCCTATCCATTGGTGTAAATCGCAAAATAAAATAATACTTACTTTACGAGGAGATGCATGTTATCAATAATAATTTCACATTTATGTGCTTTGGTAGTAAGGAGATTATATTAATATTTATTCCTTTAAAAAAAAATTGGATACAGCTCTTATGAAATCAAGATTATGTAGAAATATAATGTGTTTTTTATTTGTTGATATGTCTTTTAAATAAAAAGTAGATAGCTCCTAAAACCGCACAAATAACGACTAGCGCGACATTTTGCTCAACCCGCGCCTTAATAACTTATATTGAAGCCGGCTGTACAAAATTTTTAATTTTAAATTATTATTTCAAATCTCGTGTTTCTCATGTGGTCCTATATAAATTTGATCAAGATCTGACAAGTAGTTTTTGAGTTATCCTTAATATTGCATATTTATTTGACTTTGACTATATTGACGATGTTCTCATTTTATTTATATTGAAGTCGGTTGTACAAAATTTATAATTTTACCACTTGTTAAAATAAAGCGACAAGAAACTTACAAGTGTAGGTACCTACACAAATCAAAAAAGTCTCAGGAAGTTAATTGACCACAACCTAGCTGACTTCAGCATCTTTTATTTAAAAAAAATCACTGCTTTTCTGAATATTGCACTTAATCATTCGCTGACATTTTAATGTTGATTAAATATTAATATCCGTTATCTTAAGTATAGCAGTAAAGCATTAACTAATCTTGAAACATACTCGTAAATGTCAAAATACAGTTTTTAACTCTTTATCTCATTTATTATGTTTACAGTATACTGCAATTTATAGCATTACCTATGGATGGATATACTTCGCGAGTAAGCCGGGTTCGATCACCGCCCGTGCCAATGAAATTGTTAATTGTAATTATAAGTGCTGATTTACCAATTTCTCGGCGTTAAAGGAAAACATCGTGAGGAAACCTGCATGTTTGAGAAATAAGAGAAAAAACACAGGTCTTAATAACAAAATAACGAATATTAATTTGCGGTATAATTATTTCCGGAATAAAAATAAATAAATAATACTAGGATACAGTAAGCATCTATAAAACACACAATCATATTTTTAAAATGACAATTTAATTTAAAAAAAAACCGTAACCATAAACTATCCTCAGTTTTTTGGAACAGTTCCCTGTCACAATTTGAAAATTGCGCTAAAATCACATTATGCATGGGAGAGGTCATTTATATTGTGAAAAGGAAAGCAAACGATGTGAAGTTAGTTCGGTTGCAGAGCTAAGCGGGCTGACGCTATTTTGTGCACTGTCACCACTTAGTTTGTAAGTGAACCACGTGTCTGGGCCGCTAGTTGAAACAGTCCACTGGTAAGCATTTTTTATAGTTTAACTGATAAAATTTTAATATATATTTTCTTAAATAATTACTTAGCGAGTATGTTATCATGTCTGCCTCTTCAATTTGAATATATTGAAAATGATTTTTGCTAGGGAACTTTCTACGTAAAAATACCAGTCCCTTGAGTACAGCCCTCTGCCATTTTATAACACAGGGGAGTGTTTCTATTAGGTATTGCCAAGTCTAACCTACCATATTGCGCAGCATTGACCATTATCATCCAAAATATTGTCTTTGACCATTATCATCCAAAATATTGTCTTTCATGCAGTTAATACCCCATAATGCCCCTAAAAAGTTAACCACGCAAAACAAAGGAAGAAATATTAGAATAAAAACGTAAAGCTGAACATTTGAGATGCAAACGATTTAAAAATGAATGAGAGGAAATGAGCGAAAAACAACGTCGATAATATCAGACGAAGAAAGAAAAAGGCACCAGAAAATTAGTTCAGGACATGAGTTGCCATGAGCACAAGGCTGAAAAAATACTGGAGCTCATTCATCATTATGCTAACCATCGTGCAAAGAAAACTTGCCAAGAAGTCACAAATACTTTTATAAGATTCGATACGCTAAAATTATACTATCAAAATTGTAGTGGTCTTAAGACCAAAACACATGGTTTCTATAATCAAATATTATTTAACAACTATGAAATAATAATACTCACTGAGACCTGGCTTAATGATTCTGTTTCGAGTAGTGAATATTTTGATCCTACATATGTGGTATATAGAAGAGATAGATGTTTTACCAGTAGTACCAAGAAAGAGGGAGGGGGAGTTTTAATAGCAGTATCAAGTAAATTAAAATCGAAGCGTATGAACGCTTGGGAGTCAGATCTGGAAGATCTTTGGGTTTTAGTCGATACGCCAGCATCACAGTTAATTGATCAAATTGCATTCTGTGCCATTTATTTACCATCTCCTGTAAAAAGTGTAACTTATGATAAATTTTATGACACTTGTACTAGCGTCCTGGAAGAACAGTGTCTGCATTGTATAGTAGGTGATTTTAATCTATTTTCCATAAATTGGAGCTTGTTAGATGAGGATACTGCAAAAGGTGAGCTTTCCACTGTTAGTCAGTCATTTATTGATTTTTTAAATGTTAATGATTTGAAACAGTACAATCGTATAAAAAATAAGAGTTTAAATAGAACACTTGATTTGGTTATTTCAAATTTACCTAACTGTACAGTGGAACAGGCACTTTGTCCCCTCAGTAAAGTTGATAGGCACCATCCTCCCCTTGACATAAATGTTAAGCTATTGAATGACATTAGATTACTTTACAATATTGAAAACGTACAATTAAACTTTTACAGGGCTGACTATGATAGTATTTGTAAAGAATTAGCGAGTTGTGATTGGGTAAAACTGCTTGACGGGTTGACAGATGTAAATGATATGCTACAAATTTTCTACCAGAAAATTCGAGATGTTATTATTAAATTTGTTCCCAATAAATCGTCAAAAAATAACAACTACCCACCTTGGTTTGATCGGAATCTAATTAGAACGCTAAAAGATAAGTATAAAATTAGGTGCCGTCACAAAAAATATAAAAATCCCAGAGATGAGCTCGAACTGCAATTGCTGAGTAAAAGATGTACACATATGGCCACAAATTATCACAATAGGTATATAAAGCTAATAGAGAGTGACATAGCAAAAAACCCAAAACTATTTTGGTCCTTTGTTAAGGCGAAACGTGGTGGTTCAAGCGCATATCCCCTATCAATGACTGATGGAATGACAGTAACTTCTGATGGAGTGGAAACTTGCGAACTTTTCTCTTCATACTTTTCATCCGTGTACTCTGAGAATACTGAATGTACGGAGCAGGATTATGTTTATGACCATTCAGAGTCTTTGAAATCAATAGAAATTAATAGCCTTCACTTAGCAAAGCTGACAATTAATCATGATACCCTATTAAATAAACTAAAAGCCATCAATTGTAATAAAGGGGCAGGTCCTGACGGAATACCTCCAGTGTTCGTAGTCAGATGTGCTGAACATCTTGTTGACCCACTTTTAATTATTCTCAATCTTTCTATTTGTGCTGGGCAGTTTCCTACAGAATGGAAAATAGCTAAAATGGTTCCGGTTCATAAAGCAGGTAATGCGGATTATGTAAAAAATTACAGACCAATCTCTATACTATCAGTCTTCGCTAAATTATTTGAGTCAATAATTTGTCCTTTTATTCAGAGATATATCAATCTTTACTTAACCACTAGCCAACATGGTTTCGTTAAATCTAGGTCCACGAGTACTAACTTGGTACATATTATGGAAACACTAATTGAAGCGCTTGATGCGGGAAAACAAGTCGACGTAATATATACCGATTTTAGCAAAGCGTTTGATCGGGTCCCACATGATATATTGATTCGAAAGTTAGCTGCCTATGGTATTACTGGTGGTTTGTTGAATTGGCTAAAATCATATTTAAATGACCGAGAGTTTTTTGTAGTAGTGAATGGATATCAGTCAGGCTTGAAAAACATTCATTCTGGTGTGCCCCAAGGGTCACATCTCGGACCGATTCTGTTTGGAGTGTTCGTTAATGAAATTCCAGAATTGATGAAAAGTTCTTGTGCGTATTTGTATGCGGATGACTTAAAAATTTGCAAGATGATAACGGAAGAGAATGATTCAGTGAAGCTACAAAATGATTTGGATCAATTGGTGGAATGGTGCAAAGTAAATCGTATGGACTTAAACATTAGTAAATGTTTTTATGTGCATTATGCGAGAAAAAGTAATACTATCGATTATAGCTATCACATTGGAGATAATAATATACAGCAGTTAGACCAAATTAGAGACCTAGGGGTTGTTTTCAATAAAAAAATAACTTTTGTGCCTCACATTGAAAACATTACTAAGCGTGCATCTAGGATGATAGGTTTTGTAATAAGAAATATCAAAGTCTTTCGAAGCTCTAAAATTAAAATTCTATTGTTTAACAGTTTGGTAAGAAGTATATTAGAATACTGTGCTGTAGTCTGGAGACCTCATTACGCTACACATTCACTGAGAATCGAGCGGATCCAAAAAAGATTCATAAGACATTTGTCTTACGCGCGTGGGTTTAGAAGTTATAAGAAGCGTGAATCATATGAAAATAACTTGGTCTATTTCAAAATGATTTCTCTAGAAAACCGCAGGGATATTATTGATTTAATTTTTGCTTCAAAAATTATTAGTGGTGTTATTGACTGTCCCGAAATTTTAAGTAAATTTAATTTGTGCGTTCCCTATCGCTATCCGCGTTTTGCTCGTAAGATTACACCGTTGACTAGAACTCATCGTAGAACAGTGTTTGGCTCCAATTCTCCAATCGCTAGAATGAGTAAAATTGTTAACAAATTTAGCGAAACAATTGATATATTTTTCGACCCTCCTAACAAGCTCCGTAGCACATTAAGAGACCAATTCTTGTAATATTCTATAAAACATTCTCTTTTCTTTTCGCTCTATTTATTTTAATCCTGTATATCATTATTATTTTTTTTAACCTAGAAATAAAGTTACAGTGCTGAGATAGTTATTAGCATGTGGTATCCGCCTGTAATTATTTGTACATTTTAGTTCTTATTGGTTCATTGTATTTAAATAGCATGTAAGGAATGATACAAATGTTGGTGGATCAATAAATTAAAAAAAAATACTTTTGTTAGAGAAAATACGCCTGATTCAGATTGTTCAGAATACGCCCGATTCAGATTGTTCAGACACAGCTGCTCTGACTCATTTTAGATTGCCAAAAAATGCGTTAACTGATATACACATAAATGCATTGCAGAGAGAGATTCAGGCGTACCGGTTTCGTCTTCACACTGTCATAATTTACATCAAAGGGTCTAGAAATTCCTAATTGTACTGTTTCCCAAAATAATACACACTCACCAGCTGCTGTATGGGTACACTTGAAGCCAATTTTTTAAATCTTTACCACCATAGATAACCTGCATTCATTTCATAAGTATTCATTCATTTCGCAATAACGGAACAAAACAATGTTTTATATTTTGGCATCAAGGCTTCATGTAGAGGTCATGGGATCAGGTAGATAAAAAAGTTTTTCTGGAACATCTCAGAAAGTGGTCACGGTAAGAGTGCTACTGAGTACTGATGGATTTGGCGCTACGAGCAAGAGAACTGCAGATGATGTCGTTGCTGCAGGAGGTGACATTGATAGTTTAGAATTTCTTATAGTACAAAGATATCCTAGAATCACAAGGTTTACGCTTGACAATGAGACCATTCAAGAAAAGACTGACGATATTCAGAAAGACGCCGCTAATTTCAAAACTTTCAGTAGTACCATCAAAATACATCCATTTATGGGTAACATATCACGATGTCCATTGGAATCACCGCTTTGCGCTGCCAAGGTTATAATGAAGAGTTTGAGAAATAAGTTAATTTTAATAATTTCCTGAAGTGCAATGGTCCGACAGATTTTGTTTAATAATATTTAATATTATTAAACAAAATCTACAGCTAATAATATTTATAATTACTTATTATTAAAAGTTAAATATTTCGAATGTCAATTCAAAATGTTAATGGTGAGATTAGATATTAACGTAAAGTCATTTTTGTTATAGTATTATTTTTGTAACTCCATAAAGACTGATGAGATATTACTTCAATTAATAAGAGAATTTGATTTGTAAAGTTTAATACAAGCGTTCTATAGAATCAAGAAAATTTGTTATAGTTTGTTTTATTTGTTTAGTTTTTGTTGATTTATTCGATCGCACAAATATTGTGAAAGTAATTAAATAAAAAACTAAAGACTTTGATTGCTTCTATTGAATGGGAATGTTTTTTTTCTTTCATATAAACATTCCCCTGGATTACATAACAGTCCCCTGTCATGGTTTTTCATAAAATTGGCCCTAACTCACAAATTAAGAGGATAATGCGTGAGCTTCTTGTAACACACATATTTGGTTTATTAATGCCTTTCATTGTATTTATATATATGTATTTAACAAAAATATGCTTGGGAGAGTGTTATATGGGTCAGTTTCCAATTAGTATTATAATTAGTCATATACATAAATATGACAATTTATTCTACTCAAAATGTATCACTCAAATGCAATCGATGAGTGTAGTGTTCCTAGTGGTGTACATTTTCAAATTCAGGGTGATGTAACTGTTTTGTATTACCTATGAGCACACATATATACACATGAGCACTAGATACTAATTAGATATTGCGGTTGTGGTCCCGCCACGCTTGAAGGGTTGCATCCAGTACTAGTTACATTCATTAGAAATAGATAGTATTAATATATACAATGCGTGTTTCAATTGATCACTTAGTCGTTTTTATTTTTTGTTATTGGGTATTTGATACTCTATTCAATTAAATTACTTTTGTCCGAACAAACATTCCTGTGGAAAATGTATGGAAATATATAATGAGATCATAGTTTTAATGACATCGTAGTTTTATGGTACTATAATCATTTTACTGCCACTATACGGTCAATAACTCAATTAATGTAAAATTAAAAAAAAAAGTAAAAGCCGACTTCAGAGCTAAAAAGATTTGCCTCAATGTTTCTCTTTTTTGATATTGAAGGCTATTTATTACCAAAAATAGCCTACATTACATATAAATATATGTACTTCGCTACATTATCTAATAGACAAAATACATAAAAACCCAATTTTATACATCTCCTTTAAATTTTATACGTGGTAGAGCCATGCTGCAGCTATATTAATAGTATACTTGTAGCACGAGTGGGTCGGCTTGACCGGGGGAGGACCACGCTCTCACAGAATACCAGCGTAAAATGGCAGCTTGACACTGATGGGTTTCGTATGGTGAGTGTAGAGAACCGGAGACACATTTTACTGGAAAAGAGGCATTCCATCTAAGTCCTCACGGGTGACGACGCATCTGCATTTTGATTCTTTATTGAGGATAAATGTAGATGTCTATGGGTCACAGCAACCACTTACCATCAGGTGGACTGTGTGCTCGTTTGTCACCCTATCCTATAAAAAAACTTTTTTATTTCAGAAATTCAAAAAGTATATTATGTTAAAAGTAGTTTTGACTAAATTCTTGGTCGAAACCACTTTTAGCCGATGTCATTTGGTCAAAATCACTATTATCCAATATTTTTGCAGTTAAAAAAAATTTTGACCAACGTCCTTAGTCAAAACTACTTTTGACTGCAAAAATCAGTCAAAAGTGGTATTAATTATCGTCCTTAATCAAAACTACTTTTGTCTGATTTTTTACGTTATGAATTTTGACTGTAACATTATATAAGAATAGAACCCAGTACCTACGAATTAGTAATCAAGTACTCAAACCGTTAAGCTACGATGCGATCATGAATTGAAAAACTGTTTAGACTTAATGACGAAATTGAAAACCAAATACCTGTATACAAAAATCGAACTTTGTACCTGCGAATTAGTTATCAGGTACTGTAACCGCTAAGCTACGCGACAATCAAACGATCATATATTGGAAAAGTGTATAGAACTATTGACAAGCTACTCTGTACATTATTAAAACATCGAGCCGCCCACACCGTAGTTCATTCATAGTAGCATCGTCACGCCGTTTGTCGCCATGTTTATGGCTATTTCCTCACACTCACTGCTCTAGCACGCTTCATAAACGCCTCTACGCACACGCATCGTATATGTTCAATGTTCAAGCCCACCGCTTATTTACACAGTCGTATTTTTCTTCCAAGACTTTTATGGAGCTATGAATATGATAGTCGCTGGAACGTTGTGTTTATGGCGTATTTTATTTTGATTTTAGTATAAGGCTCTTATTTTCTTACGTTACATTCTTTACATAATAATACTCCATGGTAAGTATTTAGAAAGAGAGATTATCAGGTCGTTATTTTATTGTTTAGCGTTATCTTTAAATTATTTTGTATAAAACTAGGTTCTTTCAAAGTTTTGACTATAGTTATTACAAAACGCTAATAAAAAATAACTTAGAGAAAACAAACGACAAAGATATAAAGGAGAATGCTTCTTAGAACAGCTTTTCAATACCCACACAGGGCAGACTTTCACGCTTAAAGGAGGATGGTTCGCGATCTCAATCCCTTCGCTATATAGGTAAAGCAATGGATTGTTTACGGACTCTGGAATAAGCAGGCCTCAGTGTATAACTAATTGGCTGATTAAAATAAGGAAAAAAAGCACTATACCATCATCATCGTCGTTGCAGTCCATCACAAGTCCACTGCTGAACATAGGGCTCCCCAAAGAATGTAAAAAAGCACGGCTCTGAATTAACTGCATCCATCGACTTCCATGTTTCAGCATGTCTACACTCCATTTAGTGTGGGGCTGCTATAACTTCGTTTGCCGGTACGAGTATGCCACTCGAGAACCATGAGTTGTGAGTTCTTCGCAGGATTTAATGGAGGGCTTAGTCAGAGGTCTATATTACGATTTAATAAAGTTAACTGCGTCAACATTTTATAAATATTTATTGAGGGTTTTTATGATAAGGCTAATAGCAAAGGAAATTGCCTTTTTAATTATGCTTTAGTCGGAAGAAAGCGTGTAAACTGAACCTGGAATATTTGTTAAAGTTAGTTTTTGGAACGAAGTGCCTTATCGGACGGTACGAATTTGGCGGATGGGGGCTAGGCGAGAATAAGTGTAAGATTTTTCCGTCACGACCCCTTCTGACGCAGTGTAGACGGCTTTGGTGGCAATAAAGAAGCGAGATGGAATAATATCCATCTCCCTCGCACTTTTTCTTATCTTTTTTTTTTTTTTTTTTTTTTATAGAATAGGGGGCAAACGAGCATGCGGCTCACCTGATGGTAAGTGACTACCGCCGCCCATGAACAACCGCAACACCAGGGGAATTGCAGATGCGTTGCCGACCTTTTAGAAAGGTGTAAGCTCTTTTCTTGAAGGTTCCTAAGTCGTATCGGTCCGGAAAATTCGCTGGTGGTAATTGATTCCACAAGGAAGTCGTGCGAGGGAGAAAACTTCTTCTAAATCGCACAGTCGTGGACCGCCAATCATCCAGATGGTATGGATGGTAACGCGAGTTTTGTCGCGATGTGCGATGGTGAAATTGAGCGGCTGGAATTAGTCCGAACAATTCCTCAGAGCACTCCCCGTGATAAATGCGATAAAATACGCAAAGAGATGCAACATCTCTACGCAGTGCCAGTGTATCGAGCCGATCAGAAATAACTCGGTCGTCGACGATTCGAACCGCTCTGCGCTGGATGCGGTCAAGTGGAAGGAGCTGGCACTGGGGTGCCCCGGCCCAGAGATGAGAACAGTATTCCATGTGGGGCCGAACTTGCGCTTTGTAAAGTTGCAAGCGATGTGCCGGCATGAAATACTGTCTCGCTCTGCTGAGCACGCCAAGCTTTTTAGAGGCCAATTTGGCCTTCCCTTCCAAGTGACCACGAAACTGCACACTATTCGATATGTCGACGCCAAGGATTCCGATACTGGCTGAGGCAGTAAGGGGAGTGCCTTGAAACTGAGGAGATACGACAAAGGGGTTCTTTTTAGCGGTAAACGCGCAAACTTGTGTCTTCTGGGGATTGAACTGGACTAGATTTAGTCGCCCCCAATCCGAGACTTTGTTAAGCAAAGACTCGACTTTAGACACAAGTTTGTCCCGGTACTCGGCGACGTTTTCCCGAGAAATATTGGCACGGCCGGTATATAAGGCATCACCAGTGCTGTCGTCCGCATAGCAATGAATGCTGCCAGTTAGCAACATATCATTGATATGCAGGAGAAACAGCGTTGGTGATAGCACGCAGCCTTGTGGAACACCAGCGTTGATAGGCTTGAAATCAGAGCATTCACCGTCTACTACGACCTTGATGCTCCGATCAGCAAGGAAACTGGTGATCCATTTGCACAATTTCTCGGGAAGCCCATAGGAAGGAAGCTTCGAAAGAAGCGCTTTGTGCCAGACCCGATCAAAGGCCTTCGCTACGTCCAAACTAACGGCTAATGCCTCCCCCTTGGACTCTCTACTGCCTCCGCCCATCTATGAGTTAAGTAGACTAGAAGATCACCAGCTGATCGACCCCGACGAAAACCGTACTGGCGGTCACTAATCAGCTGGTGATCCTCAAGGTACCTCATGAGCTGGCAGTTTATAATGGCTTCCATTATTTTGGAGAACAAGGAGGTGATGGCGATAGGCCTGTAGTTGGACGGGTCTGAGCGGTCGCCTTTTTTAGGGATCGGGTGCACCAAAGCTGTCTTCCATGAGTTCGGGACTACGCCTTGAGAGTAGGAGTACCGGAAAAGACGCGTTAAAACCGGTGCCAACTCCGGAGCACACGCCTTCAGCACAATGGGAGGGACTCCATCGGGCCCACTCGACTTGTTGACGTCCAGGGAGAAGAGTGCTTTGCGGACCGAGCGCTGTGTAAATCGCACATCCGGCATGGAGCACTCACACCGCGTGATGGTCGGCGGTGTTTTCCCCCCGTCATCACGAGTCGAGTTGGACGTAAAAAGGGTGCCTAAAAGGTCGGCTTTGTCTTTTGCGGCTTGAGCCAGTGAGTCCCTGTGCAGAGATGGTAGTGATGGCTTACAGAAATTCCTTTGGACAGCCTTGGCGAGAGAGCAGAATGCACGGGTTCCCGAAGGAAGGCGAACTAGCTTCTCGCCAATTCTGCCGATGTGCTCAGACCTTGCCTTGGCAATGACGCTTTTGAAGGACCTGGAGGCGGAATTATACTTCTTTTTTAATGCGCTGGTGTTTACATCCCGAGACGTTGATGCGTCAGCCCAGGCCTGGTAGCACTCCTGCTTATAGCGTGATGCTATTTTACAGGAGCGACCAAACCATGGCTGGGATCTGCCTCCGATGGGCACCACAGAAGATGGAATAAAAAGTTCCATACCCTGAAGTACCACATCAGCAACAGAATCGGCAACAACGCTGGGATCTTCCGGCGAGAAGCAAACCCGCCCCCAAGGGTAGGATGCAAAAAAAGACCGCATCCCGTCCCAATCAGCTGACCTATAGTGCCAAACACGGCGGCAAGCTGTAGATCGCAACTGCGATTGGAGCGTGAGATCTTGCCGTGAAAGATGTATTTTAAATGACGTTTCATTTTAATAGACAAAAGTAATTCATTTATTTGTATTTGTTAATCAATAATATAATTTTTTATCAATAATAATTACTACGAAAGGAACTTCGTTCCAACCGAGTGTTCCACTACACCCACGCAAGTTTTTTTTTGTCTGTAGATGGCTTTCCGTTCAATTAACTCCAATAGACGCTCGGTGTGAAGTGCACTCTCAGCTTTTGGATGATTTAAGTATATTTCAATATCAGCTATGCACCTCTGTCAACGCCTATTAAGTTCAGTAGTTGTGGTCTGAAAGGATGGCATTGATAGTACTTAGATTCGACGATTTTGAAAAACGTTTAAAGGAATAAAATTTACTTATCGTCACGCACAATCCCTGACGGGGTAGCCAGAGAGAACAGATCGCCAAGTGTCACGATCCTTACATACCTCTTTCGCTTCTTTCAGATTCATTATCTTCTTCATACATGCACGTCTAGGTATCCGAGTACTCTTGACCCTCCCCCCTTCGAGCAATTTGCTCACATGGTCTTCGAAAGTTAGTCTCGGTCTACCTCGACACCTTTTAATATTAACTTTCGCGCTATATATTTTCTTCACCATTCGGTCTTCACTCATTCTCTCAACGTGCCCAAACCATCGAAGCACGCCCTTATCAATTTTTGTGATAAGGTCATCTTTCAAACCTGCCATATTGCGAATCTCTTCGTTTCGCTTTCGGTCAGCCATGGTGACGCCGCACATTTTACGAAGAGATCGCATCTCCACTGCATTCAACTTGCTTTTATGCTTCTTCTGGCATACCCAGGTTTCGCTGCCATATAACAATGTCGGTACCAACACTGCGTTATGTATTGCAAGGCGTGCACTCTTCACTACGCCTTGCCTTTTGACTAACGCAGTCAGGGCACCATTGACTTTGTTCCCGGCAGCGACACGCCTGTCCACATCTAAATCACATCTTCCATCCCGGCTAAATGCACTCCCCAAGTATACAATTTCATTTACCTGTTCTAGACATTCCTGATTTACCCATATTTCACACTTCGTTCTTTCTTCGTCCCTTTCAAATACCAGAACCTTAGTTTTATTAGCATTCAAGCGGAGACCTTTAATTTCACATTCCTCTTTCATACACGTGACTAATGCCTGCAGTTCTGCCTCTGATGGTGCAATAAGCACTGCATCATCAGCATACAGCAGACAATTTACTTTAATGTCACCCAATTTCTCACCCAAACAGCTATCTTTCAGCTTCTGTAAACAGCTGTCGAGATACAGTATGAACAGCCAGGAAGACATGACACAACCCTGTTTTACGCCCGTTTGGACGCTAAACATGGGTGACAGCCCTACCCGCACACGGGCTTTACAGTCACAGTAAAGTGACTGCACAGCCCTTAGCAATCGACCATCCACACCATACCCCGGCAACAGTTCCCACATTTTCTTCCTTACAACCTTATCAAATGCTTTCTCAAGATCCACAAAAGCACAGAAAATCTTCTGGTTAGCAGCCAGAAGCTTCTCCGTAATCATGCGTAGAGAAAACATTTGATCCGTGCATCCTCTTCCAGGTCTAAATCCGCATTGTGCCTCCCATAGAAATCTTTCCGATTTCTCTTGCATCCTACGTGTCAAAACCTTCGAGTAAACTTTACTTGCTAAACTGGTCAAGCTGATCGCCCGATAGCACCCGCAGTCAAAATGTGAACCTTTACCTTTATATAAAGGCACAATGACTGCGGATCGCCAATCATCCGGGACATCCCCCGTCCGCCAGCACAAATTGCACAGCAGATGAAAGCTGTCCCAGACGCGAGGCCCACCATACTTGACCATTTCAGCAGTAACTCTGTCTAGTCCCGCAGCCTTACCACATTTCAAACTTCGAATCGCACGTTCAATCTCTTTCATACTGATGACCTCAGTGTTATCGAGGTCCGGGTCTGGCGTACCAGTCTCGACGTTATCCCCGGATCCCTCACTAAGATCATCACACGCATACATTTCTCTATAAAATTCGCTCCATCGCTGCATGACGTCCGATTTTTCTGAGAGGACGTCATTAGTTCTCGAAAGCACTTTGTTCATCCTTAAGGCCGTCGCACCACTTCGGGTCCTTCCAACCTCTTTCCAGAAGAGTTTGGAGTTCTCCTTAAAGTTGTGCGACAACCTTTCGTCCGCTTCCATTCTACACCTTTCACGCACTTCCTCAATCAATGCTTTCGTGTGAACTTTCTGCAGCTTATATCTTTCGTTCATCTTCTCTCTCATATCCTTATCATTACTAGAGGCCAAGTAGTCTAACCATGCTTTCTTCTTCTTCTTTACAGCTTCTTTCACTTCATCATTCCACCATGCATCTCTTTTTTACTACTGCCTCTTTTAATCGTTCCACACACTTCTTCCGCTGCACTTACCATTCCATCCCTAAGGTTCTGCCATGTTCTTTCAACACATTCTTTTCTGCCATCGATGTTGTCAAGCTTTTCGGCTACCCTCGCATGATATTTGTCCCTAGTATCCGCTTCCTGAAGCTTCCAGCTTCGGATGCGACAGACCGACTGTGGTTCTGTTACTGCCGTCCGGTAGCGCCAACCCGCGAACAGACCCCTAAATCTAGTAATCACTAGATAGTGATCCGTTCCCAGGTCAGCACCCCTGAACACTCGCGTATCCATCACCTGTTTTCGAAGTCAGTCATCCACCAGGAACAAATCGATCATACTTCTCTCATTCTTACTTTCTCTAGTATACATATGGATCTTCTTGTGATTAAACATAGTGTTTGTCACAAGAAGACCCTTTTCCTTGCATACCGCCAGTATAAGCTTGCCAGCATCATTAACCCTTTTATCGCCAAACTTTCCAAGCACCGACTCGAACCCTGGTCGAGCGGTACCAACCCATCCATTCAAATCACCACATACAACAATTCTTTCGTTTCCCCTAGCCAAATCTAGAACTTCTCTTACATTCTCCCAAAACTCCTCCAGCTCAGCCCTGGACGACGAAGCTACCGGCGCATAAACAGCCAAAAGGAATAACTTCGTCAGTCCCAATTTAAAGCGAACCCAGAGAAGTCTTGAGTTCACAACCTTATATTCAGTCATAACATCGACCAACCGAGACGACAGCAGCACCCCCACTCCCTGGCGGGCGCTCTCGCTCTCCAGGACTCCGGACCATAGAGCTAACGCCCCGCCAGGGAGCTCTTCAGTACCACTGCCCTTCCGTTTGGTCTCCGACATACACACGACATCTAATTCTCTTTCTTTCATTATTTCGATCAACTCATTCGTCTTATCTCTCATGCCTCCTCTAACATTCCACGTGCCAACTCTGCACTCTGTCCTCCACCTTCCGCCGTGTCGGGCTGTGCGTGACGGGTGGCGGTCCCCACCGCCGCTTTGCGTGCTGCATTCCACACCAACGGGGACGAGCTGGTGTGCGTCGCCTTGGGGGGACGCCCTAACCCTCGTTGACATGGGTGCGCAGCTAAGTAGAATTGCAGCCCTGAAAAGGGCTGGCAGGGGTCGCGACGAGCACGCTTCTACAGTGACCCCCTATAATTTGCACATATAGTATTAGCGTCTAACCATGTTAGTGCCGATGAAGGAATATCACATATTCCTTATATATCCCCTCCATATCGTGCCGAGGGTGTCGTAAAAGGTGACAGAGGGAATCTAAAACAGGAGATGGGCAGCAGCATCTTCTCAATAACAACTAAAAATAATAATAAACTGCGGTTGCCAACCCGCTTGTCAAGCGTGATGAATCCCCTTTATGAGGCAATTTTTGGACCTATGCCTATTATAGCTTCTGAAGTCAGTGCTAAAGACATGTGTATCGAAGAATTAAAACCCCGACTTCAGAAGCCATTATATGCAAATTATTTTATTATTCTTTTGTTTATACGTTTTTATTTATTTTGTAAGTTATTTTTTCCTTTTTTAATGAACTAAGGTATATCACAAGTTCTAGGTAATAACTAGAATGTTGTCTATATAGTTACATAAAAATATAATTACAACCCTTAGAGCTAATTTTTTTCTTACAATTTATATGGGAACACCCCTGAAGTATTTTTTATAGAATAAGATAGACAAACGCAAACGAACACACAGTTGACCAGATGGTAAGTGGATGCTGTGGACCATAGACATCTACATCTATCCTTTGTTAATAATCAAAATGCATATGCGTTATCAACTCTGAGGACGAAGGCCGAATACCTCATTTCCAGTAAAAAGGGTCTCCGGTTGTCTACACTCACAATGCGATACACAGCAGCATTAAGCTACTATTTTGCGCTGGTAATATACTTGGTGAGCGTGATCTTTTCCCGATCCAGCCGTCCCATTCGTGCTACACAACCACAATATAGCTGTAGTACCATTCTACGTTGTACCACGTAAAATAACCTATAAAATAATCATCAAAATCGGTTCGTAAACAAAGAAGTTCTTATTATTATTGTTCTTATAAATGCAGACGAATTGATATTCTCTCCTTTTTTGAAGTAGCATAAATAGTTTTATCGAAATGTGTATCTAATATTTTTTATGTAACTTTAACTGTAGCTTAATTTAGTCGTCAAAGAAATAAAGTATTCGTGGAACGTAACTTGTATCAAGGCCTTACTGCGTGTAGTGGTAATCCACTACACCATATCATCCTATCCGTGGGTGTTGTAAGACGCGACAAAGGGAAATGAGAAGAAAAGAGTACTCTTTTCTTCTCATTTCCTTTTGACTGCAATTCCCCTGGTGTTGCAGTTGTTCATGGGTAGCGGTAGGCACTTACCATTGTCCACCAGCCGCATGCCCGGTCGACCCCTCTGTTATAAAAAAAAGAAATAGGAGATGATAATAACAACTAAAAATTATAAAAAAAAATTGCGGTTGCCAACCCGCCTGCCAAATGTGGAAATTACGGCAAATAGCGACACGGCGGTGATTATTAAATATTTTGTAATGAATAAATAAATGTATGAATGAATGAATATCAGGTAGTTGATACGTACAAGGCATGTGTTCTCGTAAACACTTTTGTGTAACTAAATACATGAGAAAATGAATATTGTTTGAGTTACATCCTTCCACATGCACATTCCGCTGATTAAATTCTAAGTGTATTTCAAGATAACGCAGCACAGATTCCCTCGGGATTACCGGTATTGTTCTACGTTTGTGTTGGGGATGCATTATTTACACTGCAGTAGATATTTCTGCAGTTAAACATTTCCGCTACATCTAATGTTGCTGTTAGAATACATAGCGATGTAGCCGAACAACAAGAAATTGATGGTGATAATCTCTTTGTCGATAGCGACTACGACGTTAACCCACGAGTCAAAAATTTTCAACGTCGAAAAAATTAAGAGATTTTATTTCATTAAATTTCAGTGTAGGTGTTGTACGTCGATAGGACGGCTCGCAAACCCGTATACAAACCATTAATCATTGGACAATAAGTTGGAATACGTATGTATGTAGTAGTTGGACTATCATCAATATATCTTGTACGGGGTAGAGCCATGCTGCAGCTATATTTCGGGTATTATTGTAGTACGAATGGGTCGGCTCGACCGGGGAAGGACCACGCTCTCACAGAATACCAGCGCAAAAGAGCAGCTTAATGCTGCTGTGTATGGTGAGTGTAGAGAACCGGAGACCCTATTTACAGGAAAAGAGGCATTCCATCTTAGTCCTCACGGGTGACAACGCATCTGCATTTTGATTCGCAAACGAGGATAGATGTAGATGTCTATGTGCCGCAGCAACCACTTACCATCAGGTGGACTGTGTGCTCGTTTGTCACCCTATCCTATAAAAAAAATATCAAAGGACTATCATAGAATATTTTTATTTAACGAGAATATTTTTGGAAGTAATTTAATATTTTATCACTGGTTCGGCAAATACCTCCGACCCGGAAAGAAACCTAGCGGGGCTTTTTTTTTTCATAGGATAAGGGTGACAAACGAGCACACAGTCTACCTGATGGTAAGTGGTAGCTGCGGCCCATAGACATCTACATCTATCCTCTATTACAAATCAAAATGCAGATGCGTTGTCACCCCTGAGGACTAAGATGGAATGCCTCATTTCCAGTAAAAAAGGCCTCCGGCCACCTGCACTCACCAAGCAAAACGCAGAGGTAAACCATAATTCACGCTGGTATTCTGTGAGGTCGTAGTACCACCCTGGTTCGAGCCGGCCCATCCGTGCGACAGCAAAAGCTGCCGCGTGGCTCTACCACTGTTGTGCTTTTTTGAGTATAAATTTATGTCATAAGATGTTGTATAATTATATATGAAAACATTCAGAAACAGCATGGTAGCGATCACCCATTCCCAGGGATTATTATCGATCGTATACTCTTTAATAAAAAATGGCTTGATAAAAATTTTAACTTTTAGATATGTAAAACCTACATATTTTTGGGACTTTATGATAAAAGTTTTTTGTAATAAAGTAACTGGTATTACTAGCATATGCTTGTTCCTAGTATTTACAGTTAGTGTTTTTGTCTACATGCATATGTTTAAGGTGTAACAGATAAGAGCCTTGTGTTATCTATATATTTGTGGGTCCCCTTTTTGCAACTTCACGGTTACTAAACTTTTATCTTCAACGCAGGTAATCTTGGCATTACAGTTGCGAGACAGAAAAATGTTGTATAAATCCTTTTAAAAATTGTTTGTTTTGTTTTATTCATTAATGTTAATAATGGCTAGTGGCGCCATGCCTTCGTTTCGTTTTATTCCGTGCGTGTACTAGTACTAGTTTTCGTGGTTTCCAAAAGATGATGGTGTTACCATCTCATTTACTCCAGAATTTTCTGACGCAAAATATCCAGACGAGTGAGGGCAGCAACCTCCTAAAGTTGTGTAATAGGCGACTATGTTAAGACGCGAAATTTCGAGAAATGTAATAGCATCCGATTGATGGCGGTATACCTTCTCGTTAACGCCAGACCTAGAATATCCAGACCGGTGATGGGTAGCAGCGTTTGACGCTGTACTGTAGCTGGACATGGTATCAGACGTCTCGCATCTTTGGGTGCGAACCATGTCCAGCTGTGAACTTTTATGAGCTGATGAAAGAAGAGAGAAGAAAAGATATGGTTGAGACATTAGACACGAACTAATTAGGGTCTGTGTAAAATTATTAAATAAATAAATGAAATTATGTTTTAAATTTGACTTTATTATGATTTCTTATATTTACGCGAACACTACATATTTAAATAAAACTAATTTTACGCATTTTATCGCGTATATTAACTTATTTTATATTCCCGACGTTTCGAGTACTTTACAGCACCCATGGTCACGGTGACCGAGGTGTATGACCTCCCAATGTCATAGTTAACCACCTTCAGATTAAAAATATAAAATAAGCTAATAAACTAATTTTACGCAATAAAATCCGTAAAATTAGTTTTATTTAAATTTGACTTTAATCTTAGAGATTCTGTTTTATTGTTCACTGGCTTAATATGTTCTGTCTAGACTCAGAAGTGTTTTATGTTTGTTATTCAAGTACAAAAAGTTATTTATTTTCTGTCTGCTTATGATGTAAATAAATTTAATTTCATAAACCAAGTTTATATTTTACATATTTGTCAAAATACGACCTACAAGAGTTAAAATTGATCCATGATGTGATCTTACAAATGAAAAATAAATTTTATATGGTATCAGTTTCAAACTTAATTCGTATAAAGTACATAATTAAGCTAATGCAATCCATATAGCAGTCCAAATATATTTTGACACGCTTTAAAATAAAACGTGAACGAATTTGTTAATTGTAATTTTATGAGTTAATTTATCCGCGGTAAAGGAAAAATCAGCACAAGGAAACTTGCATGTCTGAGAAATCTATACTAATATAATAAAGCGGAAGAGGTTTTTGTTTTTTTGTTTGTTTAAACGCGCTTATCTCTGGAACCACCAGTCCGATTTGAAAAATGATTTTTGTATATTATACCTAGGTTCATGTGGAATAGTATAGTCTATCTAGCATTAAGCTATATTACTCAGCTAGTTAAAAATAATATTCCTAGTCTATCAAAGTCCACTGCTGAATATAGGCCTCCCCGGTCCCCTGGTCCCGGTTTAATTTTGTAGTTTATTATTAGAAAAATGCTATTGCCTATCTTCTGGTTTGTTTCTTTTTGTCACCGCTTACGATACCCACGGGACAATATGAGGTAGTAGGTAGATATTCTTACACTGCTACAAGACGGTCAAAAATAATATTAGAACATTTAAACTCTAGCTAACCGCTTAATTTTTTTCTCCTTTTCATCATACTTGAAAAATCCACGGATATTGGCTTTTTCAGATATCTGCAAAATAAAAAGTAACCACGCTGAGCAGGCGGTACATTGTGGTTTGTGAGCCGACGGAATTAATTAATTGTACTTAACGAAAAGTATCATATAAGACAGTGTTAGAGGTTTTATTCTTTAATTAAATTAAAATGTGTTATAGTACAGTGTTTAATGCAAATCGTTGTCTTTTCTTGCTAATGCTCGAGACAAAATGTTGCAGAAATTGGCGCGCGTCCAAAATAGTTAGAGGCTCATATTGGCGGTAAAAACTGGTATCCACTGCCAAACACAGCTTTCTAAGCACAATAACATTATCTTAGTTTCGTAGTAAACACGTGGTGTGTTATTCGCGTTTTGCTAAGTAGTTATAATTTCATTAATAATCAGCAACCTGCATTATTTTAAAGAAATGTGTGTGTTAAAAGTTATCAGTCGGATGGCGTAGTTATTTTCACATTTTAAATTTTTGTGATTTTCTTTGTAGAATGAGAGTGATAAACGAGCACCTAGTCCACCTGATGATAAGTAGGTACTACGGGTCATATATAATCCGACATCAATTCTCCTATTTATTCTTTGTTATACACTTTATAACAAGGGATGTAAAAGGCAGACTTATTGCTTTATGGTTTTATATATGAGTCAACACTTGATGATTTGATAAACTGAAGAATCAAAATGTAGATGCGTTGTCACCCCTGAGGACTAACATAATGCCACGTTATAAGTGAAAAAGGAGACCCTTTTCATTTGTAGGTGTGACAACGCATTTGCATTATGTTTGTTAATCGATGATAGATGTAGATTTTTTGGGCCACATCATCCACTTACCGTCAGGTTGACTATCTACTATATATACATCAATAAAGTAAACCATTACATTTTCTCAAGAAGTCTCTGTTTTCTTTCTTTTTTCTAATAAAGATGACAAGTGAGCGCAGTCTACCTGATAGCAAGTGACTGCTATAATTATTCTCAGACACCTTCATAGATTCTCGATTTAAAAAAAACATGATTTGTCACCCTTTAGAATTACGGCGGCTCTTCACGTTGGCCAACATACTGGCGAATGTGTTGGCCAACAACGATGGCCATCGTGTAGAGCGGGTGTTTAAGCTACGTTGGTGTGTATTGGAACGATGGCCCACAAGTTGGCGCGAGATCCGTGTGGTGTCGGTTTTTTGCAAAAGATCAAAGGGTTGTAGCAGAGTATTGGCCGTCGCGTCCAAACGTTGGGCGCACGTTCAGTTCGCTACGAGCTCCCAGAGTGATTGCACGAACCTTATTTAAATTTTATATGTACGTATCGTAACTAGTGTCTACATAATGGAAGGAACAATGACCAATGAAAAAACTTTTCTCTTTATAGAGCCCTACCAAGCCGGAAATTGTTTGTGAAACATAAGTTTTTCAAGTCTTTTTTTAAATAAACGTTACCCCCACACTAGGATTTATCGTGGTGGCAGTTTACAAACATAAATTGCATAAGGACAAACATCCAGACCCGGAGCAATTATTTGCAGGCCATACAAATACTTGTTCCGTGCGGGATTCGAACCCACGGCACCCAAAGCAGCAACTCATTGCTAAGCCACTACGCCACGGAGTCGTCAAGAAATAAAATTTCTTTTTTTTCCATTTCTTTTCGATCACCCTTTTCTTATACACATTCACGTTGTAGTGGTATGCTGTTAATAAATAAACCCCAGCAGCCGTTAGCGCATCAATAATCATTTTAATAAATTCGTCCGCACATTGGCCTGAACCGAAGCAAACTGAACGACCTTGCAACGTGTGGACGCGATCACAAATTCTTGGCCAATATCTCTGCCAACACATTCGCCACTATGTTGGCCAACGTGAAGAGTCGCCATTAAAAGAACTAGAACAGAATTGGATAATGCTGCTATTTTACGGTGGTATTTTGTGCGAGCGTGGACATACCCCGATCGAGTAAAATTGTTCTCACCGCTGCTATAATGCTGTTGCAATGTGACTGCAACATAACTATAACACATTTCATAAAATTTAATTTAACCTGCGCTATTGTTCCAATAAACTGCTCTCGAATTATGTCGGATACGCTGTCGTTTACAAGATATTTAGATGTTATCTATGCACCGTCGCCGCCGTCCATTAGATACTGCGGTTTCGGTCTCGCTCGAGTATCGATGCTTGAATGTACGATTGCGATTAAATAGCAATCGGATTTAGAACAGACGTTTGTAATTATAAATTGATTGTTTTTCAAGGGTAAATGTATAAAGTGTGATGACATATGCATGCGACATATTATTTGGGTTGCGACCTTTTATCAATCCCGAGAGAGGAATGAACAGGAAATAGAACACCACGTATCTTAGATCAGCATTGGAAATTGCTATTAACAATTACATTGTTGCCGACACCGTCTACTCGTATCCAGCTAAGGGTGCTCGCACACATTTAAAACGCCTCATTCAACTAAGCTCCCCCATTGCTGGGGAGCTTAGTTGAATAAGGCGTTTCCAAGCACTCTCTAGGCAGCAAACAGTCGACTGCTAGTCTTATTTATAGAAGAGAGGGCAAACGAGTATGCGGCTCTGGTAAAATCGCCGGTGGTAAAAGATTCTACAAAGAGGTCGTAAAAAGAAGAAAACTCCTAGTCGTTGACGATTCGAGCCGCTCTGCGCTGAATGCGGTCAAGTGCAAGGAGATAGGACTGGGGTTTTTTTTTTTTTATAGGATTAGGGTGACAAACGAGCACACAGTCCACCTGATGGTAAGTGGTTGCTGCGGCCCATAGACATCTACATCTATCCTCGTTTGCGAATCAAAATGCAGATGCGTTGTCACCCGTGAGGACTAAGATGGAATGCCTCATTTCCAGTAAAAAGGGCCTCCGGCCACCTGCACTCACCAAACGAAACGCAGAGGTAAACCTCTACTTCACGCTGGTATTCTGTGAGGTCGTGGTACCGCCCCGGTTCGAGCCGGCCCATCCGTGCGACAGCAAAAGCCGCGTGGCTCTACCACTGTTACGGGTGCCCCGTTGTCATTGGTTTTTCCTAAAATCCTCCTTAATTTGCCGCAATCAGTACGTTTAGCAAGCGTAGATATTAGCGACCGCTTTACTGGACATCTCGCACCTTTGACACTGCTTCCCGTCTATATTGGAGTAACCGTTATTTTTTTTTAAATAAATTACTCCTTTTTAAAATTATTGTTTTGTGTTGTTACAGGTAAATCACCGGGATGTGGACGATTTTTTTGTGAAATGTCAAGCACTGTGACATTCTACGTGTACAATACAAAGTAATAACAAGCATTAAAACACACATGTCTAAAGATCAGAGATCCATTGAATCATATAGAATCGCGGGCAAATATACATAGAAAAATATCAGTCAAAAGTTTGCCGCTATCTGCCGTATATTTATGTCTACTAATGTTTTTGGAACGAAGTTCCTTATCGGACGGTACGAATTTGGCGGATGGAGGCTAAGCGAGAAAAAGTGTAAGATTTTCCGTCACGACCCCTTCCGACGTAGTGTAGACGGCCTTGGCGGCTGCAAGGAAGCGAGATGGAATAATATCCATCTCCCTCGCACTTTTTCTTATCTTGCCATGAAAGAAATATTATTTTATTTTAAATGACGCTTCATTTTAAGTTATAGACACTAGTAATTTATTTATTTTTATTTGTAAATCAATAATATAATACGTTTATCGATAATAATATACTACGAAATTAACTTCGTTCCAACTGAGTGTTTCAGGACACTATCCCATCACTACCATCCCCAGCACCACGAAACTGAGCACGACACACCACTCTCGAAAATACGACGCGTGTTTCGCCTCTACACGAGGCATCCTCAGGTGAAGTAGACTGCGGAGGCCCTCCGCAAGCCGAGGCACGTGTCGTATTTTCGAGAGTGGTGTGTCGTACCCAGTTTCTTGGTGCTGGGGATGGTAGTGCTGGGATTGACGGCGACGGGTATAGTGTGCGCGATTGAGGGAGGGTGGGAGGTCTCCTTAAAACTGAGCAGGACACATCATTTTCTTTCTTTACGCGGAATGAAGCAAACTAGTATATAACAACCCCATTATAATGGATTTCGGCAAAGTAACTTTTGATTCTATTAATTGTTTTACTTTTTCACTTTTAGGAATATCTTTTGTTTGGTTTATCCGTTTCCAATCGAATTAAAATAAGATATAACTATATTTCAGATAGGAACATTAACCCTCACGTTTTGCTAAAAAAATAACTTCCCCTCCATGAAATCAGTCAAATATTTCACCTCATTCCTAACTCACACTGCCCTGGTGGAAAGAAAAAGTCGTGGATCGTTATTACCGTGTTGGGAGATGACACGAGAGATCAAAAATATAAAATGATGAAATCGTACATATATTCACCTAAAACTATGTGGCATTGTTGTTTGTCTATAATTTTAAATACATATTTGTACGTGAGTGAGTGTGAGCATGGTTTTGGCTTGGTGTCTGCCTCACTTGAAATGTAGTACGCAGCACTCCTTTTCTTTTTCTTTGTTGGTCTGAGGTTTACTCAAATATCTGTATTAATATTTAAATAGGAGTGTATTTATGCAACTCGTAAACTATTTTTAAAATATATTAAAATACTCATTGCCTTATTTCATAGCGTCCATAAAACGATCTTTAATGACATATAAAGAATAAATACATGTTATTGCTAATTTTGAATGTTGCTTGCACTATTACAAGGTGTGACAAGAAATTTTTATAATGATATTTTTCTTACAAGCCAGTATTTTTTAAACTTCATGAAGTTTAAAAAATACTGGCTTGTAAGATTTTATTTAATTTGTAGTAGTAGTAAGTAGAACACCTGAAAATGAAAACAAAGCTCTGCAATATTTAATTCACACGCTTTTCCTAGCACATGCACTCTCTCCGCTGATTAAATTTAGAGCGTATTCCAAGACTGCGCTGCACGGATTCCCGCGAGTGTAGCGACATTGTTGCTAGCTGGCCTTCTTTTAGGATAAACCTACGGTTTTCATTTTGTTTGTTTTGCTTTTGTCACGTCTAATCTTTTATAAAGTTTTCAAAATTACGTAGGAATGAATGAAAATATATTATGAAACATTCAGAAAGTAATGCGTTACAAAAAAAGTTTATGGTTAAAGTTTTTATCGTTTAATCTTTTCGAAAAACTCTCCACCAGTATCTTTACAAAGTTTAATTCGTCTGAACCACTGACCTCAATATAGTATACTAGTGCGCTGGACTGGCTATACCCTACAAAACCTTTTTGCCGATTTGAAGCATCGCCATTGAATGTACCGGGAATTAAATTTGACATAATTTGCAAATGGCCGTTGTTTTGCTCAAAACGTCTAAGAGTATTTTAAAGTTTTAAACGAGAAAAAAAGTATGTGTTGTGTAGTTCGTTTATGTTTTACGTTAGTAATAAAATATAATAAAAAGTATTTTTTCTAACAATGATGATAAAGTAACATTCCACAGGTAAGGCGACTTACAGTTTATATTAAAAAGTTAAAACTATTGATAATATAAGCTTTTATTTCTATCATTTATCTTATATTATATTATATGTAATTACTAACATGTTTAGCTTTAAATTACCTTTTTTGATAAATAATAAAATTCAATCGGGTTGACGAGTTCCTTGTCGATAATACTTATCGATAATTTTTTCTACCTATATCTATTTACAACAATGAATGTCGCTGACAGCAGAAAATTATCAAACATTTATTAATTTAGAGGTTTTCAGTCGACTCTATACTAAAACTGTGACTAAAAAGCATAAAAAATTGTGAATTGGCGTCCGAAGCACTAATTGATTATGACGTCAATGATTTGTGGTAAGGTATTCTTTAATGTAATTTAAAGTTTGTAAAATTCTTATTGCACTTATAAATATTTGTGTAATAGGCATAATATTTTGGTAGCTTGATATTGTGTATTACGAGGACTTCTTTACAAAATTATATTTATTTTTATTTTTTAGTTATATTCTCCAGTTTTTTCTACTCAAGAGGTTTATAGGGGTCTACCCTTTAAACCTCTTGAATGAACCATATATACCCAATGGTGAAACCCTTAGCAAAACCCACTCTATAGTTACGAGGAAAAACGTAGACAAACGCAGCGTTGATTTTCGTTTTATATGAGGTATAATGCTTGTATCTAGGACAATTATTAATTTATACATTTATTTATTGTATGGCATTATATTAAAAGTATACATGCAGATGCTGGTTATAGAATTTGTATCGATATATTTTGTCACACTGTCCTATCTCTATTATTAGTTCCGTGGACGCTCACTTCTGCTATCAGCGCCAAAATGGCGAATATTGCCTCATTTTGTAACAGTGTATAGCCAGTCCAGCGAACTTATATATATGTATAATTGAGGATAGTGGTCACTTTGATAGGCGTTGGTTCATTTTGAAACAGCGAAACCGTCGACTAGTGCTTTATTTCTTGATCGTATTTATTGATAAATTTAAGATGTAATAATATCGTCAACACGCCGATATCAGCCTGCTTCTTATTTAATAATCGGGGAGTTTCATATAAAACTTTCCAACCACGGTCGGAGCAAACAACATCATCAGAATTAAGCCGCACTGCACCGAACGCGTCTATTGCGATGACGTCAATCTCGTGCCAGAATTTTACTGAAATGTATCTCGTGTGGAGCAGATAGGTGTATGGTTATAGGTTGTATTCATAACCTTTACTAAGAATTCATAGAATTCACTAAGAATTTTAGAATTCACTAAGAATTCTGTAATGAATTCATAATGAATTCTAAAATTCGATGACCGCGGCGAGTGCGGCTCTTACAGTCCGCTTAGATGTTCGTTTACCCGAACGCCGCGCCACAGCGACACTCAGTTTAGTCGCAAATGTCGCATTGGTTAAAATAAGCCTGACAGTAGGGTATGTAGCCAGGTCGTAGTATATTATTATTGATAAACGTATTTTATTATTGATTTGATACAAATAAATGAATTACTAGTCTATTAAAATGAAGCGTCAGTTAAAATAAACTTATATTTCTTTCATGACAAGATAAGAAAAAGTGCGAGGGAGATGGATATTATTCCATCTCGCTTTCTTATAGCCGCTAATGCCGTCTACACTACGTCAGAAGGGGTCGTGACGGAAAATCTTACACTTTTTGTCGCCTAGCCCCCTTCCCCCAAAACCGTACCGTCCGATTAAGAACTTCGTTCAAAAAGTATAATAGCCTCAATCACTTTGACACTTTTTAGAATTTGAAATTAATTTGGAGAAAAGGTTTGCATGTATTGTAAGACCAATAAAACATTCCGTATGACTCGAATATATTCCGCTATTTTAAATCCCAAAGAGACATTTTAGCAGTGTATACAACTTAATGCATTCTGTATAAAATTTTCCCTGCGTTGAGTTTTTCTTGGTTCCGTTTCCCGTTTTGTTCGGATGTCCGCCGTTCCACCCTTTCCAAATATTATAGTGTATTATTATGTAAGCGAACAATGTAAGGCCAAGTCTGAGCTCATCCAACAACATTTTCTCGCTTAATATTATGTGAATGAATCCGACACAGTAAATGGCCGTCATAAACTATTCAGACGTCCGATATGTGAGTTAAGCATAAGAATACGTAGAATACGCATCCACGAACTCGTACGTATTCCGTATGTACCACATGATCGATGCAATTAAGTTAATGCATGGATTCGGCGGGATTATTATCGAACTCAATTTGTGAATATATTACTGATGCTGTTCATGAATATATTTGCATGTTTATGGATGTCGGAGGCTGTAGTTACTGTTTCTGATGCGCCTGTAGTAATTTATAAAATTAGTAATAAAGGTCTTTTTGTTTTTGACGTTAAAAATTCTTTGTATTTGTAATATGGTACCGACGGATCAGTTCTTAAAATTTATAGACGTAATACGTAAAAATTATGTAATGTTGTTTGCACTTCGCGGTATAAGAATATCCACTGCCTCATATCGACCCGTATAGTGATAGGTGTCACAAGAGTCGTCAGAGGGAAACTGAATAAGAAGATGGACTGCAGGTAAATAATATAAAAACTGCAGCTCCCAACTCGCCTGCCAAGCGTGGTAACTAACGTAAATATCCCCCCTATAAGACAATCTATGGGGGAAGTCTCAGATCAGTCAAAGAACCCCTTTGTCGTATCTCCTCAGTTTCAAGGCACTCCCCTTGCTGCCTCAGCCAGTATTGGAATCCTTGGCGTCGACATATCGAATAGTGTGCAGTTTCGTGGTCACTTGGAAAGGAAGGCCAAATTGGCCTCTAAAAAGCTTGGCGTGCTCAGCAGAGCGAGACAGTATTTCATGCCGGCACATCGCTTGCAACTTTACAAAGCGCAAGTTCGGCCCCACATGGAATACTGTTCTCATCTCTGGGCCGAGGCACCCCAGTGCCAGCTCCTTCCACTTGACCGCATCCAGCGCAGAGCGGTTCGAATCGTCGACGACCGAGTTCTTTCTGATCGGCTCGATACACTGGCACTGCGTAAAGATGTTGCATCTCTTTGCGTATTTTATCGCATCTATCACGGGAAGTGCTCTGAGGAATTGTTCGGACTAATTCCAGCCGCTCAATTTCACCATCGCACATCGCGACAAAACTCGCGTTACCATCCATACCATCTGGATGATTGGCGGTCCACCACTGTGCGATTTAGAAGAAGTTTTCTCCCTCGCACGACTTCCTTGTGGAATCAATTACCACCAGCGAATTTTCCGGACCGATACGACTTAGGAACCTTCAAGAAAAGAGCTTACACCTTTCTAAAAGTTCGGCAACGCATCTGCAATTCCCCTGGTGTTGCTGTTGTTTATGGGCGGCGGTAGTCACTTACCATCAGGTGAGCCGCATGCTCGTTTGCCCCCTATTCCATAAAAGTTAATAAAATTTTTAGTAATTCTAATGTACCTAATGTTGTTTCCACTTAGTAACATGATTTTTATGGCTGTAATTACTAACACTAATAAATGAGGCAAGATGGACAAAATAATTACTCGTTTCTTACGCTAAATCTGTTATATTATATGAAATTATAAAATCTAAAATTCTAGCAAAAATTACATTATACTACGCTCTAAGATGGTTATCATTTCTTTCAATCTGCTATTGTAGCGGCCATTTTGTTTCGAAATACGAATGCTTAACAAAATTATAATAATTGTAACTTGCAAAAATAAACTTAGCACATAGTTAAATGGTTTTCATTTCATTCATCCTAGAAGTCTTCGTTGACCACCCGTGGCCGAATTGACAACACTGCCAATCTAAAGCGTGTTGTTCTATATCGACATGGTACAATAGTATCGATTTTGTTAATTGTATTAACGTCGACATTACAGACATATCGAACTGCTAATCTAATTACGACAAGCGTGGACTACAGAAGACAGGTTTCCTAGCGTATAAAAATTGCTTATGGCGTACGAAGTGTGTGTGTTTGTTCACAAAAGACTAGAAAAACTATGTTTATCTTTACTAGACCTAGTGCTAACCGTATAAGAAAGTCCATAACTTCATACAGTCAAGTGAATAACATACGAAGCGACTATATAAGTTCGAAACATCTTATGCTCTCTGATAGAGGCCGGTAACATCATCGTATACACTATGGTTACGACGATATCTAACGGAAGGCATCAGATCGCTCTGGTGTTTCTTAATTTCACCGCTTATAATACACAAGAGACGATTAGAGGTGATGGGTTCTCTAAAAAGGGTACTGCAAGGCCGATGATACTTTCAGCCAAAGAAAAATGGCTTACAACTGTTATTCTTATCTAAGGACTGAGATAAAATTCTTAACCGGAATACAACACACGTCGTAATTGAGGGTGAAGTGTAGTGTACCTACTACATATTCTACTATTCTATTATCTCCTTGGCGGAAAAATGTAGTGATCCGAGTAATATATTTTACCAACTCAGCTATGTCACAACAATTGTATATTTCAACTGGCGAAAAGCGGTAAATTTTTTTTTGTAATTTTTCAGTATAGTAGAAATTTAAAGATAAATTTAATTATCAGCATAAGGTATAATAATAATACTGATGGATAAGTAATTTTTTTGAGTAGCAGCCTCGTATTGGTAAGCTGAGCTTGGGTCCACTCCTCTCCCGAATGTGTTCCCACCTTGTCGTTGCGAGCAGGTAGCAGTAGCCGTGGCTTGGTCACTCACGGCGGAGGAACCCAATTGTCTGGCCCGAGTTGGTCGCTCCGATTTTTGGCTTGCCTAGATCACTCCAGATGAGCGTTGGTAGACTGTGGCGGGAGGTCTTCTTTCTCTTCGCGCCATTCGATGGCGGGGTCGCATCGTTGATGCGGTGGTGGAGGAGCCGCGAGAGGGGAGGAGTGTCGGTATTGCGAGGCGCTGCTCTTATTGGCGGCGGAGCCACAGACCAGATCTGTTACTTGGGTTAGGAAAGTTGGTGCGCTTCCGAGTGCTCGCTTTTTCCTTGCCGCATGGCCTCCGCGTATCGTATGGCTCGGGGGCGTCCGTTGCGCTGGTGGTGTAAGAAGAGTTTGCGCCATACCTGAGAAGGATAAGGGAGAGGAGAAGTCTCCCCGATGAGGGGCTGGCATGGGGCCGCAGATGTGTGCGAAAGCGTTTCCGTGACCCTGCCAATATGCGGCGAATGTGGAACACCATAGGGTTTTAGAAGGTGCGAGTTCGACCTAATGCTCTGTCCTTGCCCCTGCGTGGCGGGTAGGCTCTCCCCCCACTAGATGGTGTAACGATATGGTTAGAAATGCGAGAAGTCGATAGATGCAGGTGGTTCAGGACCGTGCTTTGCTATGTTCAGGTGTGGCCTTTTGATAGGCTGTATGGGTAATTGTTGGTGGTTGAAAAAAGCTATTTACTTGAACTTGTGATATTCCTAAGTACTCAAAAACAATGCAATATTATTACAATTTATGTAAAAATCTGTAGTTTTTTGAAAAATATCGATGGGATTGGTATTGTTTAAAATGTCATTATCACTTAAACCAGGTTATTCGAGACAAAAACGTTTAATGCGCCTTTAGATGATTTATTGGAAAGGGAACTAATGAAACAAATGAAGATCACTAAAGGTCCATTCCAGTCCAGCCACTAATACTAATTTATTACAGTAATCGATATAAATGGACTCTTAAGTTGCCGCTAGAAAGCATTTCAGTGTAAATACCTTCACCAACTTTTGAAATACGTTAATGAACCAAGTAAAATAAACAAGTTATATCAAATTATAAATACGAATGCGACGTATAATTTTCTTAGATGTAAAGCTCCGTGGCGCAGAAGCTTATCAATGAGTTGTTGCGCTGGGGGCCGCGGGTTCGAATCCCGCACGGAACAAGTATTTGTATAGCCTACAAATAATTATTCCGGATCTGGATGTTTGGCCTCGTGCAATTTATATTTGTAAACTGCCACCACGACACAGGAGAAAAACCTAGTGCGGTACCCCCGCACTAGGTTTTTCGTTTACTACGTTTTTTAAACAAATATACTATATATACATACATAATATTATGTGTGGCGTGTGCGCAATAAACGTTTCTTTCTTTCTATCATTCTTTCCTTTTTCTTCTTTTTTTTTATTAAAGACCCGCTCTTACAAGAAAAATATCGATAGCTTAGAAAACAAGAAGTAATAACTCCCGCGTTTCAATATTTACAGTTAGTAATATCGGGAACTCTGAACAAGTGCAATTCACGTTCATTGTTTCTATATGATGACTTCCTGTGAAGAATATGAAACGGTACTTATATACCTATTATAATATAGGTTCTGTATCCAAAATTTTTATTAACTTCTTCACAGAATTTGTTCAACTAAGTATTAAATATTTGTAATGTTTTGTACTCGTAAACATTAGAATTATAAATAATTAATGCTTAATAGTTCTATTTCTGTTGTAAGAAAAATTGAAACGACAAACGATACGTTGTAGAGTCATGCTGCAGCTATATCTCACAGCGCAAACATCATGAAAATAGAAATTAGTAGTATAGTTGTAGCACGAATGGCTCGACCGGGGAAGGACCACGCTCTTACAGAATACCAGCGTAAAATAGTAGCTTTACATGCTGTGTTTCGTATGGTGAGCGTAAAAAACCGGAGACCCTTTTTATTGGAAAAGAGACATTCCATCTTAGTCCTCACGGGTGACAACGCATCTGCATTTTGATTCTTTATTGAGGACCGATGTAGGTGTCTATGGGTCACAGCGACCACTTACCATCAAGTGGACTGTGTGCTCGTTTATCATCTTATGCTATAAAAAAAACGAACTTATCTTGCAACTGATGTTAGTGGCTACTACAGCCCATGGACACCTGCAACTAACTTTAGTCAAATGATACAGTTGTGTTGTAATCTACGATTTCTAAGATTGAGCGCCTCACAGCGCGTAATTATGCTGGCCGTCTATACACTTTCACACCGAAACTCAGCAGTGCAGGTATTGCTGCTTGGCGGCGAAATAGTTAAGGGTAGTACCTACCAAAATTTCAAAGCTTAAGAACCTATCGGAGTGCTTTCGTAGTAGCGGCGTGTTGCCCGGCGACAGAATTAGGTACGAAACCTACCCATACGGATTTCTCGGCAGAAAAGGAGGCAAGATTCTTTATGTAATAAAAGATGTAGATGTCTATAGGATGCAGCATCCAATTACCATAAAGTGAACTGTGTGCTCTCTTATCGAAAATATTTTCTAGAACTTTAAAGTAAATCAAACACTCACTCTCAAACCGATCTTAAAATCATTTCAACGTATGGCGTCGACATGTGAAGTAACGGACAATTTTCTTGGTTTGAATCTTGGAAATATATTACTAGAAATATTGCACTCGTACATCTACGTAAATTCTATTCCTTTTTAAATTATATGCTGATCCTTGCAAATCGCAATACACACACTTCTTCAAGAAACCTTATTGTGATCGGACGGAAAGACTAATGCTGACAAATTAATCTTATCTGAACGTAATAGCCAGTTGTATGATTTAAGACGCATTATAATAAATACGACGATGCAAAACGTTTTGATAAACACTTGGCATAATGGAAGAGCCATGATAGCTCAGAGGCCAAGCGCTCGATGTGTATTTCATAGTACGCGTGCAACCTAAGTTCCATCCCGGCCGGCACCAATGAAATTGTTAGTTGTTTTTGTAAGTGCTGATTTACCACGTGCTCGGTGGTTAAGGAAAACATCGTGAGGAATCCTGTATATCTGAGAAATAAGAAAACGTTGAAACTCGTTAAAACGCATTAGGGCAGCGCGGCGGTCACTTTCTTGCCCTAAAACCCTCTCAGAAAAGAGAGGAGTCCTGTGCCCAGGAGTGGGACGTATATAAGCTGTAACTTTACTTTCTTATACATAACAAATGATCGGAAAGTAGTCGCACGTTTTGTTGTCCTATAATGGCAATAATTAAACTATGGAATTCTTTCGCACCATATCTAATATGTAATCTAGAGCACAGAGAAACTGGCTTCCTTATGAGAGACTGGTTGGTCACGTTAAGGAGTTTAGTAGACACGAAATCCCTTTGTGTCTGTATCGGCCAGACTGAATGTGACAGCAGTACTCATTCGTCGACCGGACCCTATGCTTTGTTAAGTATCAGCTGTACCAGCGTGAAGTACTGTCGTCGCACTTTCACAATGACTCTCGTCTCTATATTACATACTTAAGGAATAGTGGTCTATAAGTCAAGGATAGGGATTGCGAAGTAAAAAAAAATTGTAAGTTCTAATCAGCTATTCGACTATTGTCATGAATCAACCAACCAACCTCCATTTTTTTCACGGGAAAATGCTTATGCATACCCACTCCGAGGGGTGAAGGTCAGGTTTAGTCGTATTCGTACCAAGTAAAACCAAATAGTGCACCACTTTCGTCGAGCACCGGTAGGGTCACTAGAACGCAACAACCGCGGCTCAATCTGGGTATAATATGAATATATATATATATATATATATATATATATATATTTTTTATACGATATGGGGGACAAACGAGCACACAGTCCACCTGATGGTAAGTGGTTGCTGTGGCCCATAGACATCTACATCTATCCTCTATTACAAATCAAAATGTAGATGCGTTGTCACCCGTGAGGACTAAGATGGAATGCCTCATTTCCAGTAATAAGAGCCTCCGGCCACCTGCACTCACCAAGCGAAACGCAGAGGTAAAAACCTCTACTTCACGCTGGTTTTCTGTGAGGTCGTGGTACCACCCCGGTTCGAGTCGGCCCATCCGTGTGACAGCAAAAGCTGCCGCGTGGCTCTACCACTGTTAAAAATGTATATGTATATATATATATATATACATGTATATATGCTAGGCGTATTTAATGTATTATTTAGTATTTTATAACAAGGATGTGATGGAAATGGCATATTGATAGGTTAAAATTGTATAATGTACTATATCGGTCCTCTTTAATAGATATTCACTTTTAAATTTATTTCCTGAACTATTTTTAAATTTAGTATTCATTATCAATTCCGGAAAACCATGAAGCAATTCGAAAGTAGAAAGCAATTTTTTAATGAAAATTCAACGCTCAAAGCAAAACTGAAAACAAATATCAATATTGCTGAGCTTTGCTGTTTATGGTTGTGATGATATTGATTTGAACTCAAGACACTAACTTTACTCTGTGTATATTTTTTTCAGACGACCAAGTGCGCAGAGTTACGCTCAGGTCCTCGGTGTGAATCCCAGAGAGAGCCGACATCTGTACAAAAACACTACATTTTAATTTTTGAGTTTTTTTTATAGATTAAGGGTTTACCCTACCTCAATGAGCACACTCCAACTGATGGTAACCACTTATAGCCAGGCGAGTGTTTGTTTGTCTCCTTTTTTCTTTAAAATGCTGCGCTAACTGCATATTACGGATACCTACATCGGAATCTGTGTTGAGGTATGCTCTGTTGGTATGGGGAAACTCGACTGACATAAACAAAGCATTTATCACTCAAAATAAATGTATATGAGCTCTATGTAACGTCGGGCCCTGGAATCATGTGGATTTTTATTGAAAACTAATAACTGGACTGTATATGTTAGAGGTGTGTATTTGTTAAAAAAATCAGTGTTTGTTTCATAGTGTTCGAGACAATTCTATTATAGGTAAAACGGACCCAACTAGATTGTTAATGCCTGCCTGCAGGACAGCTTTGTTCCATAAAAATTGTTAACTAATGTGTCATAAAAGTTTTTAATAAGGTACCTAAAGCGATCAGAGACTTACCAAGAATAAGAATGAAAACTCATTCGAAAAAATGACTCATCCAGCACTCTTTTTATACAATTAATAACTTCTTTGCACATAAGTAGCCAATAGTTTTAGGATTTTGACATAAGGTTTGAAGTATTATGGTATATTTGTAAGTTGATATTTTCTATTTCATTTAATATGGACATGATGACTCTTATAGGTTATAAAGGATTTAGTTAGTCGCGTTGCTAATGCATGTAACAAGTGATAAACTTAGAATGTACTTACGCCACTATATTCTGAGTCTATGTAACAAGTTGATATCTAGGTCAATCTGCGAATATAATTTAATTTAATATTTTTTATTCACTCATGTTTATTACAAACCCAGAAATGTCTATTGTCTGTGAATATTAATAAAGCTTTATCAAAGAATCTAAAAAACATCTGCTTCAGAACTTTCAGCTTATGAACTTAAAATGAAATGGCAATTCTATTGAGAAATATAGGCACGAAATTTAACAGTGAAAAAGTAGCGTAATAATATCGTAGACTTTAATAGTTCCCTGGTGCGGCATCAGCCAGCTGAGTGGCTTTATTGTATCCCCGCTGCAGCTGAAATGAAAATGCATTCGACGCTTCTTGTGCGACGTTTTTCGTATCTAGATTTCGGATATTGCATGCAACGTTTCGTCTAGACTTGATAATGCGTAGCTAATAGCGTTAGTTTATTACAATATTATGAAGTATAGTTTCGAGTAACAACTGAGTTTTACTTATAGAATATTTTATTACTTTACATTTTATCTTTCATGAAGAAGACGTAACGCTAGTTTGTCACTTTGACATTATAAAAATCCTGCTTCATACGGGAATCGAACTCGCAACCCACAGATAAACGTTTAGTGGATGTGCTACCGCAGCGCTAAATACTTAAAAATATTTATTGAATGTACAGACATACACCTACATAAACTCTCACACCACTCACTTAGAGATGCCTCAGCTAGGCAGTACCTACGGATTTCCATTAGTCTCGATCCTGACACACGTCTCTCGCTACTTTCACATCCATATTATACTAGTATATCTACGAATAAATGATCATTAGTTAAGGGTAATCTTGTCTTAATTTGACCCATCTTCAATATATTTGATATTTGATCGATATGCTGCATTCTAAGGCGTCGTTTGTCGAATTAAATGTGAATAAGATAGTTTCCTACTCTATAATACAATGAATAACACTTAGAAATTATAATTTTAAAATAAAATTGTGTTATACATTATAATGTCATAATTTTTGGCTTTTTTATTGACACTATTTCAAAACCGATTTATTTAGTTAAATCCAAACTTGTATTACCCTTAATTTTTATCAAGTAGAGTGTGAATGGATTTTATTTCAGAACTGTTATTGTGTTCTGTATGTTAGTGTAAGATAACATAATGTATGTTTAAATCTCTCTCAGCTGGGCATAGGCCTCCTCTCCTTTCTGTAAGGTGTTTGGAGCAGGGCAGAGTTCACCGCACTGTTCCCTCCTGATCATCTCACGACTAGTTAATAAATAAATAATAAATAGAGCAAACCAGGCCGATACAAAAAAAACATGCGTGAGTGTCGTGAAATACTCGGTTTGAACGAAGTTACTTTCGTAGTATATTATTATTGATAAACAAATACAAATAAATCAATTACTAGCGTCTATAAAAATAAAGTGTCATTTAAAATAGCATTTTTAATATGGCAAGATAAGAAAAAGTGCGAGGGAGACGGATATTATTCCATCTCGCTCGCACTATAGAAAGGGGGTCGTGACGGAAAATCTTACACTTTTTCTCGCCTAGCCATCCGTCAAATTCGTACCGTGCGTACTATGAACTACGTTCCAAAAAAAATTTAATTTGATGTTGTTTCAGAAAACAAACTTGAATAAATTAATCTCTCGAAAAATCATGTCATAACATTTCATAACAATGGAATGAGTAATTAAAAGGTCGCTTCCCATTGCCGCAGCTTTTTTCCACAATTTTTACAATCGTAAATGTTATATTTCTGGGAACGCTGCACAATGTTTAAATTCCTTTGACCTCATCTCTACGAATTGCTAACATTCACGCAAGGACAAAGCGTTGAGACTAAAATGGGGAAAGCGTCTCATATATTTTCGGGTCGTTTCTAAGAATTTTATGCTATTGTAATATGTTTCCGGAAAGCGTTTTCTCATTCCAAGATTGTCGAGGATAATAATAGAAATTTCTCCAGCTTCGTGCGAGCGTTCTATATCTATAAATTGAACATAAAAAGACCCAGACTTGAAACAATTATTTATAGGCCATACCAATAATTGTTCCGCGCGGGAATCGAATACGCGGTCCACGACATCAAAAATCAATAAATGCTTTTATCATTGTAATACTTCCTAATGACATTGGAATACAATGTCTGATATTTTAGTCGATTTTAAGAGAAGGGAGGGTCTCAAGTCGATTTGAGACCCTCCCTTCTCTTAAAATTTATAGTAGTATATTTTTTTTAAATTACGCCATATTTTTGTCCATAATTGTGAACTGATGTTAATTATTATTTATTATATTAAACAGTAATAATACCTCAGTGGATGGTTCCATATTTCATGCCTAAGGGTGGAAAATAGAGGACGAAATTTTAATGTAACAATTTAAACGACATTCTCATAGCTTCTCTCTTCCATCAAAGATGAGCTCATAGCATTTGGACTATTTTCTATTATTTACAATTATTTCTTTAGCTTAATTTGTTACGTTAAAAAGGAAATATTCAACTTATATTTTGTTTTCTTATTTGTTAGTCATGTTTGATTTCTTCTTCTAATTTATCAGCCCGAAAGTACTGCTGGATATAAGTAGGCTTTGTATAGTAATGGGAGGTTTTGTTGCAATCGTCACGCTAATTGTACCAGAAGACTCATTGTCGCTGATTCCCATCGCTAGTTGTTGTGTTAGATCTGGCATTTATACGAGATGATTACAACGCCGTCTATCGAAGGCTTTGAAATCTTACCGGCATTTTCCATGGTCGCTTTTTACGACACTCAAGAGACGAAGCCTTATGTTCGACGGATTCTCTTAAGGCATTGTAATTCATATACTTATTACTAGGGGGTAGGAAATATTTTTGCCAGGGTCCAGTTGGAAAATTGCCTTGATTTTACCTTTTAATTGCGCCAAGAATCAGTGCGTGTTCCTGTCTTAAGATTATAGTGAGTCAGAATAATAACAGGCAGAAGCATTCCATCTTAGTCCTCAGTAGTGAAAAGTATTTGTAAGTTTCTTTGTTTAATATTGATTACAGGTGTCCATGGGCTTCAGTAGCAGTATTATACGGTGGCCACACCTCAGCTATATTATTGTTGTAGCACGAATGGGTCAGCTATATACAACGTGTCCCAAAATTCAACGATAAGCCAACACCGGAGGATAGACCTGCCCCGGAATAATCGGGGAAAAATAAAAAAAAAATATATCCCAATTATATTTTAAGTTATATAAAAAAATTAAATTCTTCAGAAATTGAGACCGGCATTCTCCATAGCTTAAATGCATATTAGCGTATTCCTGTGGTGTGTACGGTTGCGGCATGTTAAACGCCAAACAGTCCAAATGCGCCAGAACTCTAAATCACAAAACACACAATCGTAGTCCAAGATAATGCCAGGTCAGTTCAGTTTGCAGATCACTTCCAGTCCAAATAATGCCAGGTCAGTTAAGTTTGCAGGTCGATTCCAGTCCGAAAAGGCAAGCCAAAAGTCGATAGTATGTACGAGGGCCACGTAAGTTGAATTGGGAACGGTGCGCAGTAAACAAAGGAGCAGAGCGTACTGAACCGACTTGCTGAGAATAATAACAGCTTCTCTACCTGCCCTGTTGTTGTCTCTTTTTAACGTAAATATCTCTATCTATCTATCTCTGTCTAACATCTAAGGTATTAATGCCCCATTTGAATTCCTAGAAATTGTAACAGGAATCCATTTTGGGCATGTAGTAAAAGTGATTACTGACAATTACAATTTAAGGAATTTGGCCCCTGTTTAGAAATAACAGGCCCATATTTTTTTATAACTTGTTTTCCTAGAGTATTATACCATTTTGGAATGTTGGTTAGTTGCGTCAATTTTTAAAAAACTTGCCATACTAGTGTCCATACTTTTTTTTTACACCACGATAAGTTAAATTTGGTTAAAAGTAAAAGTCTTCAAAAAATTTAGGGAATAAAATAAGTTTCATTAATTTTCGTGATAAAACAAGAGTTATTCTGGAGTTTTTTAGAATTGTGGTAGATAGCAGTTCTATTCAGGCAGCCTATAAAAAAAAGAAAAAAATATTTAAAAAATTGTGGTCATGGTAGTGAAAAATATCATAAACGGTCTCAATTTCTGAAGAATTTAATTTTTTTTATATTACTTAAAATATAATGGGGATATATTTTTTTTCTTTTTTTCCCCGATTAGTCCGGGGCAGGACTATCCTCCGGTGTTGGCTTATCGTTGAATTTTGGGACACGTTGTATATGGGTCAGTATAGAGAACCGGAGACCCTTTTTACTGGAAGACAGGCTTAGTCCTCATGGCTGACAACGCATCTGCATTTTGATTCGCAAACGAGGATAGATGTAGATGTCAATGGGCCGCAGCAACCACTAACCATCAGGTGGACTTTGTGCTCGCTTGTCACCCTTATCCTATAAAAAAAGCTGTTGATCAGCATTGGACTTAAATAGACTGAAAAGAAGAATAGTATCCAATATTACATATTATAAAGTTTCAGGTTTAGTTAAATGAATGTGTTGTACTGATATACGAGTACATATGCATGGCAACATACCATCACGCGAAGTATATAATAATAAATAAATAAAAATACACACATAACCAATCCAATTAAACTCTTTAAGAACTTTTATATTCTACATTGAAAAACGACGGCAATCTCAGGACCATGAACCCTAACAGGTCACTCACTTGGAAAGTCTGGAGTTTGCTAATAATGTCTTATAGCGTGTACTGACTTCTTCTAAGGGCGTATTTTATCGCTTAGAAACCGTTGACCTGGTTATAATGGCAGTAAGACTAATTTGACTCATTCGTCTAACTCTACATGATATTATAAATGTTCAGCTTTTCATCAATATAAAGTTGTTCGCAGAAGCCAACTTTTCATCTATTGTTTTTATTAAATGTCCGTAATTATAATGTATATATAGTGTTACGTGTTAGATTAAACAATAAAATCAAAATTTAAAAAACCCCCGAAATGAAAAGAGCTGATGACCTTCAAACGGCTGAACCGACTTTGATAAAACATTTGAACATTTGACTACAAAGAACACGAAACGTTGGGAATTTTCAAATAAGCTAAATAAACGCAATCAATCTGGTAAACACAATTTTAATTTAAAATATTTGTATTTTGTACTTTAAATTACCTTGTACAAAATTTTTAAGTAACTATGTTTTAATATAAAATTGCTAATTTTCTCAACAAATATTTGAATCTAATATAATATTTAAAATAAACAGAATTGTTATTTAAGTTTGTTAGAGTTTAGTTAGCCCATTTCTAAAAAATTAATGAAAAGATTTTTCATTTTGAATTCATTAGTGTACTCGTATTATAAAAAATTGTGTGTGTATTAGTGTTACTATAAAAAGAAATTCCAATGTGAAGTAGTTTGCGTTGCTTAGTGTTCATTAAACATCGATTGTTGAAGTATTCGATAGTAATCGATAGTTTCTTATAAGACCATCGATATATCGATAAGCTATTGATTGTCTTTGAGCATATATCAAAAATAAAAATAACAATAAGTAATCATTGTACTTTTTTGTTTGCTCGTCTTTGAGAAATTCGCAATTTGTCACTGGCTGGTTAGTGTATAACTATGAAGCAAAGTCGCAATTCTAAATGTCACGATTTCTATTAAAATAATTCTTAATATAACTTCTAGATTTTTTTGGTTACTTCATCTTGAACTTGATGTTCATACGATGATCCCTCTTCCGATTCTAACCTATTTATTTTATCGGCATGCTTTCTTTTCAAGTGATCTCTTAGATTGGTCTTATTTCCTAAATGTTTATATTCCTGATTATAAAAGTTATACTTTACAAAGGAACTAAGGACTATTTCTGTCCACTATCTACAAATAACTTCACGTTAATGATTGATTTTTAGGATAAATGTTCGATTTATTATGTAGTCAAATACAAAACAAATCAGTAAACTATAAAACGTAAGATCAACCGCCCGTTCTGGCACTCACACAAATAGCGACTTACATCACCGTCACACATATTAATTAGCTATTCACACATTTATTTACAGGGATTTCTGTGACCTTAGACTAAAGGGAGACATCTACACACAAGGATAAGGATGGCAATCGATAATTTAACCAGACTATCGATAGAATCGATAGTGCAAACACTAACGATTAATCGATAATCTATCGATGTTTAAGGTACACTAGCGTTGCTTGGCCCCGCCATTGAGCATGCATTCGTGCAGCACACCGCCTGTCAGGGTCGCCATGTATTGTGAGGTGTCAATACCTAAATAGACGTCACGATATTGGGCTACATCATAATACAATAATATTTTCACCTTCTTATGAAGCAGTTAATCCGCTGCACTGATCCAGAAAAATCCACAGAGCCGTAGGTACACAAACTGCTGCGAGGTCTAGTTATTAAAGTGAAAGCTCCAAGGTGGCCCGGGAAATTCAAATTTTCTTACTTTTTTTGGACTTTGCAGGTCAGGGTTAGGTTGAATGTTTAACAAAATATGATTCGCGACCGTAACAAGTATGTGTTTACAGAATTATTATCATTAAAATCACCAATACAACCCTCCAAGTTCATATAATTCCTTTGAATGAGTTTTTCTGGAAATAGCCATACAATAGGATTAATATGAACTTAGGGGGTTGTATTGATGATTATAATGATTATAATTCTGTAAATACATACTCGTCACTGTCGCGAATCATATTTTATTAAACATACAACCTGTCACTGACCGACAAATTGCAAAAAACGTAAGAAAATTTGAATTTCGCGGGCCACACTGGAGCTTTCACCTTAATCAAAACGAATTAAAGGCGTTTATTTCTCTTAAAGAACACACTTCACTTTTACAGAGATTAAGTATACAAACAAAATAATATTAAAAGTATTTATACGGTAGCATTATATACTTCACGTTGTTTTATTCTTATATATCCTTAATTAATTTGTTACACTTTTATCTTACTTAATTCAAACATGTTTGTTTATTCTTATATATCCTTAATTAATTTGTTACACTTTTATCTTACTTAATTCAAAAATATGTTTGTAGTATTCGGTAATGTTTTTAAAAATATGAATATTGTATTAATACTAATATTTAAATGACATGTAAATGTCAAAAACAAAGACAATTGTATTATTGTTAAGTTTTATAACAATAGAATAATATTAAAACAAGTAAAAGAAATTAGAATGTTGATTTTAACAACGATCTACCTAAAGTGGTTCTATTTCGTGTTAAGAATTTTGGTATAGTATGTATTGCATATTGTAATCTACAGCCTTTCACAATTTAACTGCTGAATATAGGCCTTCCCCAAGCAATTCCACAAAGAACGCCCCTGAGCCACTTGCATCCATATACTTCCTGCATCTTTTACCATGTCGTCACTCCATGTAGTTGAAGGCCACCCTAACCTTCGCTTACAGGTACGAAGTTGTTGAATTTTCGAGCAATATGGCCAACCCACTGCCATTTCAGCTTACTGATCAATTGCGCTATGTTGGTTACTTTGGTTCTGTGGCGGATATACTCATTTCTATGTCCATCACTTAGACAAATTCCGAGCATTACATTCTCAACGTCTCAGATCCATCAGTCATCATTTGCAACACGCAAATTTTCTCCCTTGAGGTATTATATGGGGGAGGCCTATGTTCAGCAATGGACTTTTGATAGGCTTTTGACATACCTTGACGACGATATTATCGCTGATTGTTTAAATTACGTCGTTATTATATCAAAATGAAAGTTGTAAACAAAGAAATAAGTGAAATTATGAAATACATTACAGACCCAATAAGAGTTAAAAATTGTTTTCATCTCAATATATACGAAAAGTTATAACTGAAATGGTTGTGCCAGCGAGAGGAGCGAAACTACTTGCGCCGTAGTTCCGATGCAAATGTTGCATCTTATATCGTTTGGAGATGGCGCGTGATCGTTACCGAATTCAGTTTCAGAACTGCATTGTAGTTAGATATCTAAACATTCTTAATACTTAGTGAAACTATGAGCACAATTTTCAAGTTACCTGTGAGAAGTACGCCTGTTATGTTGTGTTTCTTATCTTTAACTTACTTCTGTAGTTTTCCAAACAAAGGAGCAATCGTGAATAATTTAACAATGCAGGCTTTCCTTGCTAAAAATAAGTTATGACATAAGTTTGAGAACGTTATTTATTATACAACTTTTCTTTTTATTTCAGGTAAACAACCACTTCACGCAAACGCCGGTCCCGCTATATTTTATAATAACACAGATACCGTAAGCAAATATAACCCTTTGTACAATTAAAGTGACCCATGACCGTGGTAAGTGGAGTCAGTGGACTTTTACAGGCTGAGGAAGAAGTAAAATAACTGTCTATCAACCTCTCACTGTTGAGCTCAAGGTCCTCTGGGTTCAGAGAGGGAAATGGCGCCGGGAAGCAGTAACTGACACGTACACACGTATGTGGTGTGTATATGTGGTACCTCCTCTCTTCCTCTCTGCTTTAAGTAACCCCACGTCGGAATGCAGATTAATACGCGAATTCCTCCCCACCCCCCCTTATTTAACTTCTTAGATATTAAAGTTGTTTCACATTTTCGTTCACCATTGAATACCCACTAAACAGTACAGTGCCGGCACTAGGTTTAAATATTCGTTGCTTGCTTACTACTCGTATGAGACTTAAAGCACCTTAGTTAAAACAGTACTGCCACTAACTAATTAATTAGCTAAAAGTAAACCTCTACTCGTAGTTTAGTTTCAGGCATTAAACTTTAAAACTTTGGTTTAACTTACATATCCCGATCTTAGTTTCTCAGTATAAACAGTTTTTGAGATGTGAGTCGTAAAGGAATTGTATTATGCTAGCAATGTTATGAATGCGGTTTTGAAAATTAGCGGTAATGACGCGAAAAATGGAAGTCAACCACAAATGAGTTCTTATCATCTTTGTGGTTAACTAGAATAATTATGTTTTAAATTTGTATATGCCACTGAGCTCAAATATTGTATAAAATGTCTATATAGTAATTTGTTTGACAAAGGTATTTTGTATGGGTGGAGGGGAGTATAAGAAAGAGGTATACGCCACGTCGTATAAGGGCTGGAAAAAAAGAAGTTTGTAGCGACTTTCTGTTAGAATCTTCTACCGATATCTTTTGACCGGGAGGTATTTTTTATTCTAGGAAGAGTGACAATCGAGCGCATAGTCTTTCTGTTGATAAGTGTATGCTCTCTTCTATAGACACCTATGTACATTAATACTCCATTTAGAATCTAAAGCAGACCAACTAATATGGGATACCTCGTTACCAGTCAAAAGAGAATACGATTCTCTGTTTTCTCTAGCAGCGTAATCTGTGAAATTGCGTCGTGTATTAAAATATTATACATATAATATAATATTAACTTTTTGAGTACACATTTCTGGATATCATACTGGAAACAAAACACTAAGCCTGATTAAAATCTTATTGAATATTATAAATATGAAAGTATAATAGTATGTTTGTTTGGATTTCGCATAAAGTGATGAAATTTGGCATGAGAAGACGCTTATGTCGTAAAATAGGCTATGGGAATTTTTATAGCGTATTTTATAGGTCACATGAGGAATGAGCAAAGAGCTAGTGTAATAATTATATATATAATTAATTATAAAACATAATTATTGTAGTTATAATTATATTAATAATTATTACACTAAGAATCATAGCTAAGATCACTCTCGATCAAATCACCTTTCATACAAAAAAAACCTAAATCTAAATCAGTCAGTAATCAGTCAATCACCAATCCGTTTGGGAGCCACTATGCTGCCACAGACAGACCCACATATTACACATGTTAAACATATCATCATCATCATTACAGCCCTTCACAAGTCCATGGCTGAACATAGGCCTCCCTCAAAGAATGCCACAAAGCACGGTCCTGAGCCACCTGCATCCATCGACTTCCTGCATGTCTTACCAGGTCGTCACTCCATCTCGTGGGGGGACGCCCTACACTTCGCTTACCGGTACGAGGCTGCCACTCGAGAACCTTTCTTCCCCATCGGTTGTCGGTTCTTCGAGCTATATGGCTGGCCCACTGCCACTTCAGCTTACTAATCCGTTGGGCTATGTCGGTTACTCTGGTTCTACTGCGGATATCCTTATTCCTAAGTTTATCACGCAGAGAAACTCCGAGCATAGCCCTCTCCATAGCTCGCTGAGCGACCTTGAGCTTCCTCATACGGCCAGCAGTGAAGGATCACGTCTCAGTTCCGTAAGTCATCACTGGCAACACGCACTGTTTGTACAATTTCGTTTTAAGGTTTTGAGGTATGTCTGACGAGAAGATGTGTCGTAGCTTCCCGAACGCTGCCCAATCGAGTTGAATCCGTCGATTGACGGTCGAAGTTGGACTTACCTAGTCGGACTATTTCTCCCAGGTAAACATACTCGTCAACAACTTCGAGCTTAGTGCTCCCAACAACTGCCGGCATAGGTGTGACATGGACATTAAACATAATCTTTGTTTTGTCCATGTTCATCTTAAGACCTATCCAGTGGGAGACACTATTGAGGTCATTGAGCATAGTGCTTAGGTCCTCCAGCGATTCTGCCATAAGGACTATATCGTCGGCAAATCGAAGGTGAGTGATGTACTCGCCATTGATGTTAATACCGTATCCTTTCCAGTCCAGAAGCTTGAAAACGTCTTCCAATGCAGCGGTGAAGAGTTTCGGGGATATGACATCACCCTGTCTTACACCTCTCTGCAATTGGATAGGTTTCGTACTCTGGTTCTGTACTCGGATAGCCATCGTAGCTCTACTGTACAAACACTTCAGCACTTCGATATACCGACAGTCAACTTGGCACCGCTGAAGGGACTGCAGCACCGCCCAAATTTCGACGGAATCAAAAGCTTTCTCATAGTCCACATACGCCAGACATAGTGGCAAATTGTACTCCTCGGACTTCTGTACAATTTGCCGTAGGGTATGTATGTGGTCTATGGTGCTAAAGCCCTTTCGGAAACCGGCTTGTTCGGGAGGCTGGAAGTCGTCAAGTCTGCACGCGAGACGATTCGTAATGACTCTCGAAAACAGCACGTAGACGCGGCTCAGAAGGGAAATCGGTCTGTAGTTCTTCAAGAGAGCGTTGTCACCTTTCTTGAAGAACAAGACCACCGCACTTCTGCTCCACGCCTCCGGTGTAATGCCACCACGGAGGACGGAAATAAAGAGCTTCTGAAGGACTTCAAGTACCGGTCTTCCACCCGCTTTCAGAAGCTCCGCTGTAATTCCATCCTCGCCTGGGGCCTTGCCGTTTTTAAGGTGCTGGAGAGCCATTCTAATCTCGCTCAGACTGACGTCCGGGATATCTTCGGAATAGTGTCGGATAAGACTCGCTCTTGGATCGTTACTCACACTTGCGTGTGGCTCCAACGATGACGTGTACAGCTGCCCATAGAACCTCTCAATCTCACTCAATATCTCAGGTGCCCCGGAAACGATGCTGCCACATTCGGTCTTCAGCTTTGACAGTTGGCTCTTTCTGGCAGACAGATCTCTGGCAAAGACTTTGGAGCCTTGGTTCCGCTCGATCGCTTCTTCAATACAAGCTGTATTGAAGTTGCGTAAGTCCCGCCGCATGCATTTGGAGATCTGTCTGTTCAGTTCAGTTCATCTCCCGTCTAACAGCCATGAGATTAAGAGTGTGATCGGAGAGTTTTTGTGTTCTTCTGCGGCGGGTCTTGCAGAACTTAGCTCCGACCGCATGGACAGTTTCCACGAGCTTGTCATTCATATCGTCCACTCTATTGCAGTCTTCTAGGCACTGAAAACGGTTTTGTAACTCGAGCTGAAAGGTTTCGGGACTTTGGATTAGAGCAAGAGGGGGATGGAGCGTTGACTTCATCAGACGAGACCTCTCCAACTTAACATTTAGGTTCAGTGTGCCTCTAATCATTCGGTGATCGCTGCCGGTTTTCACTCTCGCGATCACTGAGACATCACTGAACAGTTGTCGTCTGGTCGTCATAATGAAGTCAATCTCATTTTTTGTCGAACCGTCGGGGCTCGACCAGGTCCACTTTCTGTGGGGCCGCTTCTTGAAGAAAGAGTTCATCATAAAGAGTCCCTCTTTCTCCATGAAGTCGGCCAGCTGCTGGCCTCTTGGGTTCCGTTGCCCTATTCCAAATTTCCCTACTTTCAGCTCACCGTTCTCTCTTGTGCCTAGTTTTGCATTGAAGTCTCTCATTAAGACCGTATATTGAGTTTTGGAGGAATGCATGGCTCTGGAGATATCCTCATACATTTCCTCCACCTCCTCATCGGGGTGTGCCGAGGTTGGTGCGTATACCTGTATGACCTTCAGCGAATACCGTTTGGTGATTCTGCGTATAAGGTACGCAACCCTCATCGACACACTCTCAGTCTTTACAACGTTGTTAACGAGAGACTTGTGGACTATAAATCTGACACCTCCTTGGGACATATGGTCGCCCTCCCGGTGATAGAGCAAGTTGCCGGATTCGAGGATTACCGTGTCCTTCCCGTCTCTTCGGACTTCGGATAATCCTATAATATGCCAGCGCAACTTGTCTATCTCTTCTTCCAGCTCCACGATTTTCTCGTCAGTCCTCAGGGTGCGTGCGTTGTACGTTGCCAGGTCGAGTCGTCGTAGGTGGCAACCGAACCTCCACCGGAGATTCTTAGCACCCCCTGCCCTGTCGTTACCATGGTCGCCACCGTAGCCAGGAATAGCGGGGCCGCCGGGGACTGGGGGCCGTCTCTTTGTTACTCTCGTCATTGGGGGGTATTTCCCATAGTTGCCACGCTTGGCGAGCGGGTTGGCAACCGCAATTTTTTTATTGTAATTTTGGCTATTATCAGGAAGATGCTGCTGCCCATCTCCCGCCTGTTTCCCTTTGTCGCCTTTTACGACACCCACGGGAGGATATGGGGTAGTGGATATTCTTGACCGCCACTACACGGCAAACATACAACACGTTTGAACATATAACACCCCTCTATTTGTGTCGGAGGTTAAATTAAAGTTAAATAGTAATCACCAGCCTTCATACATCCCACCGCTGGACACCGATCTTAATGCTGAGAGCGTTACCTGTAGAGCAAGAATAAACTGCTATACTGCTCTATAGGATTGACAATTTAGAATAAGAATTGCAAGTAAGACGTGCAAATTCCTTTAAAATTGCGATGTACAATTTCCTTCATTAGTGCTAGCGAGGGGCGACTTAAGAATCGCCTGTCCATTAAGAAATTCTAAGCGGGCTGTATCTACTGAACTGCCACGGCTGTACTGTTTAAATGTTTAGTTTGAAGAACATTTCATAACCTTTGTTATCTTCGGTGTATTTTCCACGGTAACCATTGTACCCATTTAATGTTACGGTATAAATGTTGGAATTATTTGCTTTGAAACCCAACCGATTGTATATTAACAATAGATATTTGTAAGTTGTTGTGCAGGAAGGCAAATAAATTAATCGGAGCCCTTGCCAAGCTCGATATGGCGGTCTTATTGTTTTCTTAAGGTACGAGTATTAATAAACAAAAAACATCGTACAATATCCTTAAATATAGAAATAAGTAAAATTTCCACAATTCACAAACGCTTTTGTGATTATAAGTTTTTAATTCCGCCGCCTTACTCCTCATCCATGCGGGTCTAACCCTAAATCGCTACTGTTGCTGTCAGTACGGCATACTATGTAGTTTATAGTCAACAGCAAGTCGTCTGGCGAAAAACCAGTTAAAATTTTATTCAGATTAGAAATTCTATTTAACATTTAACAAAATGCACAATGGCTACACGTTACCATCATTATCTATACAAATAAATAAAATTGAAGTGTCTGTTTGCAATGTCAAAATAACAGCTTCTTACTAAATGCATATGAAATTGTATACGCTACTTATAATAAAAAAGCAATTTTAAAAATATTTGTCTGTCTGTCTGTTTGTTCCGGCTAATGATCGAAACGGCTGGACCGATTTTGATGAAACTTTCACTGGCAGATAGCTAATGTTATAAGGAGTAACTTAGGCTAATTTTATTTTAGAATAAGAATTAGGGTAATAAACTGCACGCGGAGGAAGTCGCGGGGGACAGCTAGTTTAAAATAAAATTACTCGCGTGACCTTGTCAAGTCGGCAGGAAAGCTCAACCCGTCGCTTCGCATTCGTGTGGAATTACGACAGCAGGATATCAATAACATTTCTAAAATGTCATATCTCGTACATGTGCAGCCATGATATAGAAATGACAGGGGAGTATAGGGTGCTGGGTATCGTATCCCAGTTAGAAATTAGAATGTCGACAGCTGTCGCGACGGCCGGACGCGATTGATTGATGCGACTCCGGAAACTGCTACAGCCGTTGCACAGTTCGTTAGGTATATGTACAGTCATCTATGACAGCCTAAAAAAGGACACTACTGGAAAAGGCCTGCCTCATAGATTTTTGTTAGCCTCTTACGACACCCATGGAACGATATAGGGTAGTGGATATTCTGGCTGCGCCACTACACGGTTTGTAGTATGTATATATATCAAGTAAATACATTTCTTCTGCAAGGATTACTAAGTAAGTTATTTATATCGTTTAAAATAGTAAATGAAGAATTTTGTGGTAGCGGCCTAACATAATACGTTGATCTCCATCACAATTTTGACGGCTCCATGGCGTAGTGGCTTAGCAATCAGTTGTTGCGCTGGGGGCCGCCGGTTCGAATCCCGCACGGATCAAGTATTTGTATGGCCTACAAATAATTGTTCCGGGTCTGGATGTTTGTTCTTGTGCAATTTATGTTTGTAAACTGCCTCCACGACACAGGAGAAAATCCTAGTGTGGGGGTAACGTTTTTAAAAAGAAAAAAACAAAAAAAGAAACAAAACAATCTTTCTTCCCGTGGGTGTCTAAAGCGGGGATTATGCGAAATGCCAGAAAGATTCATGAAGGTCAAAAAAAGAAGGGAAGCCATCTTTGTTTCTTACGCCATTTATGTTAAAAACATATCGGTTACGGGGAGCATCACATCACTATGATGAAAATGAAAAAGAATCATAAAATAAATAGTTAAATAATATAAATAATCAAAAATAAAAAAATACTATTAATATCGGTAAAGAAGCAAATAATGTATAAAATAATAAATATATCCCAGTTTGAATTCGTTCAGGTTTCAGTACATTTCGTTCAGATCTCAGTGCCAGACGTCTCGCACCTGCACCTACGAATAGTGCGAGACGTCTGGTACCTACTGAGATCGTTATCCTAGACAAGCGTGACGATTAAGACGAATCTTACAGCGGGAGAGGTACATGTCCAGCTGTAAGAAGAGCTACAAGAATAAGTCTTAAATAATTTATAATTAATGATTAAATTATAATTGATAATCGTTTGAGATAAATGTTATTTTATCTCTTCATTTCTCACTGAAGTAATTGTTAACAGTGTATTTTAATTAATAGTACTTTTTTCATTTTGAAATGAAAAAATAACAAAAATTTCATAAAATGCTAAATGCGGCTATATTCTAAAACATTTATGTTGACACCTTGCGAAATATTTCGAGGCAAGTCAACACTTGTGCTGTCTGCTCGGCGCCAAGGATGTTACACTCTTGTCAAGGGTAAAGAAAACACTCTACGTCGACAAGTTCTTGATACTTGAACAATAAAAGAAATCTTCTTTGTTTATTGTTCAATATATTATGGTTGATTATTGTTTTAAACACTGCTCACTTACATAAATATCTACTTAAATGATTGCTGATTTGTCTTATATTTCACACGTGGTAGAGTCATGCTGCAGCTAGCGCCAGGAATTGCTTTGTAGTCTGCGGTGAGTCGAAAAGAAGGCAAGTAACCTGCGAGAGTGCCGTGAAGCAGAAGCGAGCATTAAAACTCAGAGCCGTGCCGAACACTGTAAGCGCAGAGATTAGCTTGAAGGAACGGGAAGCATTATTATTCCAGTGCTGCGATGAACCTTTGTAAAGCTAGATGGCTTACAGGATGTGAAGATTGCAGACAATATCTGCTCGGGAGCGAATGAATGGGGTACTTGAGACGATGACGAAGGTTTTGAAGTTGTAGTTTCCGAAGGTTGTTGGTTGCGTGTTCAGATCACGTCGGGGTCACCACTGTAGCGGGTGGAAGGAAAAGGGGAGATCTCCCGCCGGGCAAGGTGTTCTGCCCGGGGAGCGGCCAACGCTCCAAGTGGTAACACGGAGGTATTCTATTTATATTGCTTTAATTTCAGAACTTTGTTAGCGCGATTTAGTTTTCGCTTGTGTTTCGCTTGTGGCGCGACGACAGCGCGGCCACACGAGGCATTTCATCTAAGTCCTCAGAGCCGATAACACATCTGCATTCTAATTCATACTCGAGGATGGATACAGACATCTCCGTCTACCTGCATGGGCCACAAAATCCACTTACCATCAGGCGAATTGTGTGCTCGTTTGTCATTCTTATTCTTTAATTTAAAAAATTATGATTACGTTATGTAAGGTTCCGGTTTGAAGAAAATACTAGAGAATAAATTTATAGGAGACTGCTGTGTTTTAATGATTCCTAATATTTAGGCTAATTGCAATATCTGCAATAAGTGCTGATTAGGTAAAAATGGAGTTTTAGAGCTAATTCTGAGTGTGATCGCTCGCATAAATCTGTTCATCAACTCTTATTAAATAAATATGGCTTATCTTTTTGTTTAAAAAAAGATTTATTCCGCAAAGAATTTCTCCTGTATCGAGGAGGTGTTTTGCAAACATAAATTGCATATGGCAATACAACCAGACCAGAAAGCTGTAGGTACCAAATTTGTGCTAGAATTGAACCCAATACTTAACTACTGCTCTAATACATCATTTAATATGAGTGAAGGAAATAACTACCAGCACCCGAACTGCAAACGTAAAACTTGTTACGACTTAGCTTGAACAAGTTGGACTAGGGCTACATTCGAAACTTGCATGAGCTTTAGTTATGAATACACTCCATACAGTTATGCTAACTCTGAGTATTTATGGTCGTGTTATGTATGTATACATATTTTACATGTGCAGTTAAGTTATTTAATTAAAAAGATTCCTGTTACAATAAATACAACATATAATATTTATTTTTAGCTGCCTTCAAAAATGCCGAATTTATCGGTTCGATTTTACATTTATTTTTGCATTATCTTAGTCAATTGTGAACCGATTTAATACAATTTTTTATTATATAGTTTATACTTGAGCAGCGGTCCCACATAAATTTAAAAAATACACCCCTAAGGGTGTAAAATGAGGTTGAAGTTTTTTATTTCAATTACTTAGGGGACATTATAGCAGTTACCTTGAGCTTGTGATATGACCTTAGTCCACTCAAAAGGATAGCAAAATAAAAAATAATGATTAGAAAACCCTACTTCAATAAACTAAAAATAATAAAATAGCACCGAATTAATATGCTATTACGTAGAAATTTATTTTTTTCTGTTCTTTGAAATCGGTTTTTTAATTTAATTTTACATTTTTTGAGTAATTGACCGTCTAGTCGTGGCTGTAGAACTACTCTATATCGAGTCAGTAATACAGTCATTGTAAATATAACTTCATTACTTAGATATATATATATATATAAGAAGGGAAAAAAATTTGACATGTTTGATGAACTTTAAACAATAGATCTACGTATCCGTGCCACTTGGTTTCGCGCTATAACATCAGGCCGCAGGCCATTTTGAATAGCAAGACGTAAGGGCACTAATTTTAGATTAAAACCACGCTGTCTCTATTATGCAGACATCTGAAAGAACGTATCTCAACATCTTTTAGGTCAAGTATCACTTCAGCTTTTTTAACGTTGATAGCGAAGGATTTTTTATTAGCAAAAACATCGTAGTAGCTTTTATAATGTACGTAAGAAAATTATTAGTTAAGTTACAGCCTATACACGTCCCACAGCTGGGCGGCACAGGCCCCTCTCATTTCTGAGAGGGAGATATTGAACGATAAGTTCGCCGTGCTGCTGAGATGCGTGATATAATGTTGTCTTATATTATTCAGCCATACAGGTTTCCCCACGACATGTTTGATGTTTGGTTACAAATTAATAAATAAAAAAACCGGCCAAATGCAAGTCGGACTCGCGCTCCGAGGGTTCCGCACAAATCCGTAGTTTAAAATTATTAAAAATACTTTTATTATATGATGTAACTAAAAATTTATGCTTTTCGCAATTTTTCCTTTATCTGTGCTACAATACGTTGCTTCGTACCAAATTTTAAGATTCTGAGTTCACGGGAAGTACCCTGTAGGTTTTGATACCCTGATTCCCTTGCGAATGTCGAAAATTTGCGGCATAAACGGCTGTATATTTTGATTGCGTTGGCTTAGAAGTTTGATTTTTTCACAGCTCTAAGGGACAGTAGACTTAAGTATTTCATATGAATTTCAGCTTGATCCCTCCACGCGTTCCTGAGAAAAAGGGTCTTGACAGACAGACAGACAGACAGACAGACGGACAACAAAGTGATCCTATAAGGGTTCCGTTTATTCCTTTTGAGGTACGGAACCCTAAAAATAAAAATTAATGTTCTGATTTAACAAGATTTAACGGAGGTGAAGAAAATCATTGTGCATGCCTAAGATTTTATAAAATACTTCGATGTCATGTAGTCTGCCAATATGCATTGAGGCAGCGCGTCGAATTCTTCCTTGCACTAAAACCTTATCAAGAATAATAGAAGGGTTGTACGGAGCAGAGGTATGTGCATAGGCTGTTTACTTAAAGTTTTATATGAATTATTCATTAGCCCCTAAAATTAGAAGTCCGCTACTGGACATGGGGCGATCCAGTTGTTGGGAGGAGTTCGTCAATCGTCACGCTGGCTATACATGTACTGACAATTACAGAACCAGACGTCTCGCTGTTTTGACACTACTCCTCCTCATTGGTTTTGATATTTAACGCCTGGCGTAAAGAAATGGTTGTACCGACACTTATAAGGACCCATGACACCCACGGAAAGAAACGATTATTATATAAATAACGATTATTATGAAGGTAATAAATACTCTTAACTGATGGTAAGTGGATGCTGTGGTCCATAGAAATTTACATCTATCCTCGAATAAAAGTCAAAATGCCAATGCGTTGTCATCCCTGTGGACTAAAGTGGATTTTTTTTTTCACGAAATGGCACTTGGATTTTCCCCTATGTTGTGGAAGCAGTTTACAAAGATAAACACAAGGACAAACATAAAGACCCGGAACAATTGTTTGTAGGCCATACAAATACTTGATTTGGATTCGAACCCGTTCGGACCAGCTTCGAATTCGAGACCCTCAGCGCTGCAACTCTTTGCTAAGCCACGGGAGCCGGAATTCCTCGTTTTAGTAAAAAGGGTTACCGGTACTCTACACTCACCATACGAAACGCAGCATTCGGCCGCTATTTTACGCTAGTATTTCGTGAGAGCGCGGCGCGGTCTTTCTTCGGTTAAATCTGCTCATATCATATTTTCATATATTCCTAGTGCTACAACCATAATATAGCTGCAGCGTGGCCCTAACACGCAACACACGTAATTAGCGTTTACCTGTACCAAGTATAAAAAGCTGATGTGTCTCATTTGAAAAAAAAATGTAATTATTGCTTAAAAAGAACATTAAATATTTCAAAATACTTGTCATATATGTGAAATATTACAGAATTACATTTTCTTTTTTCAAATGAGACACTCATTTGAAAAAAGAAAATGTAATTATTGCTTGAAAAGAACATTAAATATTTCAAAAGACTTGTCATATACGTTCAAAGAATACAGCGAATTACAATACAGTCGCGATTACACATTCGATATTAGTTTACAAAAGCTGTAATTGCATTTGTTACTATACATACGTACGATATACGAGTACATACCTCATGATTAATTATTTTTATTCAATTACCCAACGCAAATGAGAGCTTAACAACACACCGACTGGAAATTAAATTATAAGTTAAAATGGTACAAATGTCTGACGGCGACGCTCAGAACACCTGAAAAAACATTGGCAGTACATAATAATAGGTTTACTATCTTTATATTATGTGGTAAATTAGTAGGGAAGTGTTTTTTCACTGGTTTTCTTTTGTGTGGAATATTCTAGGTGGTATTGGTAGTTGAACTTCTTTTTTTTTTTTCAAATAGTAATTCTGGGTAAGTAACCACCCTTTTACCTATTTCTGCCGCAAAATTGCCGATTTGTTGTATGTTATGTGTATACACTGGTGTGTTCCGGTCTGATGGATATAGATTACCAATATAATTACAGGTACGAATTGCATCTTAGCCATCAAGGTGACAACGCATCTGCCGCCTTCTTTGTTTGAATTTGGTTGCAGATGTCCATGGGCACAGAAACTATTTACAATAGAATGCATTGTAAGTTTTTTTTTTATAGAATAAGGGCACAAACGAGCACACAGTCCACCTGACTAAGAACTAATGTCTCGTTTCCAGTAAAAAGGGTCTCCGTTTCTCTACACTCATCATACGAAACATAGCAGCATTTAGCTGCTATTTTCGGACGGTTCCGTGGCGCAGTGGCTTAGCAATGAGTTTCTGTGTTGGGGGGGCGCGGGTTCGAATCCCGCACGGAACAAGTATTTGTATGGCCTACAAATAATTGTTCCGGGTCTGGATGTTTGTCACTTGACACCGAAGTGTGTTGACTTGAGAACCACGTGAAGTTGTTTGTCACTTGAATTTTATAAAAAATAAATTTGGATTTTTTTTTATATTGATGCCAATATTACTGTTTCATTTATGCCAGTCGTAAAATACTCAGACCGGCGAAGCGAATCGTCGTCAAAGGTACGACACTTCTGGTACTACGATTTTCGATCTTACTGCCAAGCGTGACAATTAAGCCAAGCCCATGTTGGACATTTACGGGCTGATGAAGGAGAGAAACAATTGTGTTTTTAATCAAAATCTAAAGTAAATATCATGTTCAATAACAAGAAGCCTGTATTAGGTTCTCACTAATAGAATTGTGGAAAACAATTATGGGAAATCTGTTTACAAATGGTTTTTTTAAATCCTTTTTACGATTGCTAGCACGTTGATAAACTAAAATTTCAAAATTGTACGAAATTCTAGAAAATGTTGAAATACAAACTAATACGTTCTAATCCGATATATGGGGAAAGGTACTGCTGCAAAGTCTTAGCCAGCGAGAGAAGCAAAACTACTTTCGCGGTAGTTCGAATGCAAATGCTGCATCTCGTTATGTAGATATCTCGGGATCGTTGCAAAGGATTTCGTTTCTGAATTGTATCCGTAATACTTAGAGCAATGAACATAATTTACTCAAAATCAGTTTGCTTCTATTTTTGCTCATTATTATGTTTGGTGAATGTAGTTTTTAGATTTAACGCCTATTTTCTGCCGACTTCCAAAAAGGGGACGGTACTCAATTCGACTGTGTTTTTTTTATGTGTGTTACCTCATAACTTTTTACTGCGTGGACCGATTTCGATGATTCTTTTTTATTTGAAAGCTGGTACTTCTCGTGTGGGCCCATATGTAATTTGATCAAGATCAGACCAATAGTTTTTGAGTTATTCTTAATAACTTATATTGAAGTCGGCTGTACAAAATTTTAAATTTTAAATTATTGTTCGTATACTTGATTAGAAATATTCCTAGTGAGGATTCTACTAGGTCAGAAGTCTATCCCTGTTCTTTTACAGGTGAACGAAAAGGATATATTTGGTAATTGCAATAAATTGTCACCCATTCAAAACAACAGGGCCGAATTTAATGAAATTGTCTTTTAATGTACAGATTACTTGCGACTCGCTAGGCTTTTAATAGGGATTTACCAGTTTGGTAATCTTTTTTAATCACACAGCACCTTCATTAACAAAGTTTTGGAGTTAAAGTGAAATAACAGGTCACCAATCCATCTATTACACAGCATATCAATACTCTGAGATGGCCAAAGAGGAAATTTGCCATGGACGCCACGCTTGGCAAGCGGGTTGGCAACTGCAACTTTTGAATATTATTGAGTTGTTATCATGAAGATGTTGCCCATCTCCTGTCTCAGTTTTCCTCTTTCTCTGTTACAACATCGTAAAGACGTAATGGGATGATAAATTCTCTTATGCCGATATCACGTCGGCTGACATTTGTACACAAATCTAAATATCGTCACTGACAAATCGTGGCAACAGCTTGTTTCTAGTAAAACAGGGTCAATCGTTTTAACGTAATTACGTTTGCAGCCTTGGCGTTTAAGCTTGGTTTAATAGTCGACCCTAATTTGTAAATTCTATCTGAGAACGGTATATTCGTTTGTAATACGCTTCTAATTCCGTTTGTCTGAAAATTTAATTTAAAGCGGGCATTACTTAATTTGTTTGTTTCAAAGATTGTAGTGTTTTGATGTAATACGACCAAAAAAGGCATGAACCAGTTTCAGTGATTTTATTTGGTCTGGTATCAGATCGCTAGAATCGGATTTATCCATCAAGTGCTTTTGAAAAAGCAAGTATCAGAAACTCTTCCTTTTTTGCAGCGTCCAAAATCACGTAAAAATTATTTATGTCAAGTAGGACTTTTTTGCCTTCAGCTAAATGCGACTCTGTACCTGCGGTAATTGAGATAAAGTACTTGTACAAATAAGTATAAATTCGAACATTTATTTCATTAATATATAAATGCATAAACTGAACAGTATTGACGAAAAAGTACGTCCACGTGTAATTTATATTTGCGTAATGTTTGTTTTCAATTATGAACTCAGCTCACAGTTTATCGGCACGGTCCCAGATTCATATACCGTAAACAAACGCTATCGTAATCGCCCGTTCATTCTGATTTAGCCTAACGAATGGTATTTGATATGTTTTTAATTACACAATGTGTGCATGCATCGATTCTGTGTGGATCGTTTTAATATATTGGTAATAAGAGATAAGTATTGTGTTGACAGAATTTATAAATGTATTAATACGGATTTCGCTTGTTATGTATGTATATATTAAATTTTCTAAAGAAACATGCACATTTAATAAAGAAAAACTGCATAGTTTTTCCTGAGTGTTTAATTTTAAAATAACGTAGTAAAATTAACGTTCGATTTTTTTTCAATTTATTGTTCAAATTCTGACTCATATCCTACCTTATGATTTTTTATATAGAATAAGGGTGACAAATAAGCACACATTCCAAATGATGGCAACCTTAGAATAATAACACCTAGAAGCCGAGTCCGCGTCCGTAATGCGAGGCAACTCAAACTAAGCCAGTATGGCTTAGTTCAATACTCGGCCCGTTAGTGCTCAAGGACGTGTCGTGTTGACAACAGTTCCCGAAATTTTAATTAAAAATGACGGTTTGTGCAGTGAACGGATGTCACAGCACATCAGAGAATCACAAGAAACATAATAACATTACATTTCACGTGTAAGTAATACTTTTGAACTTATATTTTTACGTAAAACATTCATCAAAAATAAATATGAATTTTTAAAACTGACACATGACATTGTAATATGCCTATATGGAAATGTTGTCAGTCGTAGAAAAAAATCTCCCACTTTTTGTCGTGTTATTAAAAATAAAACACGTCAATAGGAATTAAATACTTATAATAATAATACTTCATTTTCCGAAAGATTTGATGATGAAGATAAAGAATTGACTCAACACTTATTGAAAACACCGATTCCAAATGATGTCGCATTTGAAATTACACGGGGTAACGGTGATCCTAACTGCAGAAACCACATTGTTGGCTATATAGCTGGAAAGACATCTCACAACCCGAGTAAAATGTAAATATTGCATTGATAACATGCTTGCAAAAGAGAAATTTTGGTTCCATAAATCGGTATGTATGAGGGATAAAGGTGGATTGGTTTACGCCTCAAAAGAAGTTTATTCTATTTGTAGTGTTGCTGAAACTGATCTGAGCCGTTATCTAAAAGAAAATTCAGGCAATATTTTCGAAAAAGAAGTCAAAAGATTTTCTTTACGATTCGTATCATCAAAGCGGCAGTTGTTCAGGAAACAGTTTCAGTTACAGGGCTACTGATATAAATGATTTTAATATTCTTTTGTGTTTTTCTTATAAAGTTTTCTCAATAACTTTAAGCTGGAATGCATCTACTGTGTAAAACCTGCCAAAATTAAAATGTTCTTATGTTTTTCGTATTGTAGCTTACGTTATGCATGCAGTGAGGCGCGATGCACCATTATTCGACGATTATTAAAAACAAATTAGTTAAAACAAACTGAATAATGCATACTGAATTCACCAATCGTTCGTCGAACAGTCGTGTGTCGGGCATCGGGTGGGTGTGTATATTGAACTTGCATTAGTCATAATTATTACGTCTCTATTCAGTTACGAAGAAAAATATGCTACAATCACATTTCGATGGCTCATAAAAGTGCTTGGCTAGACAGACAAATACCCTATTCAAGAATGTTTGGAAATTTGGCGGACTACACTTCGATAACAGAATTCGAACAAACTTATTTTCACATTTGTATCAGTAATACGTTACGTCGTAACTGTTAGTTTAATATAGTTTCAACTTCCCTACTTTTGGGGAAAAATTTAATGTATTGGGAATATTGTTTTTTCACTTGTGTTCGTTTCGTCTAGCATAAACACAACTTGCTTACGCAAACATAAATTTATTCTTGCCTCACGTTTGAACGTCCGCTTTGTAGGGAACTATCGTTCTAGGTGTTATTATTCTAAGATGGCAACTAAATGCTGTGGCCCAAAGATATCTACGTCTATCCTCGATTACGAATTAAAATACAGATGTGTTAACAACCCTGAGGACTAATTTAGAATGTCTCGTTAATGATTAAGTCGCTAAAGATTGTAAATCGCACTGGTTTAGTTTAACAAAAGCTTATTAAATCTTGTCTTGAAGACACTCAATTGTGATAGGAAGTTAAGACAGACACTCGCAAAATTATTTCCACTCTTTAGTGACGAATAGAATAGAATAGAATATTTTTTTATTCTATATAGATCACATGTGTAATTCTTATTGAAAGTCATTTTTTACTTTACCACTGGTTCGGAAAAAAAAACCTCCGTCCTGGGAAGAACCAGCAAGAAACCCAGCGGGACTTTTTTTTAAAGCAAATTTCACAATAATGGTTATACAACTATATAAGTACAAAATTTATTTTAGAAACAGCTTGGAAGCGATCACCTCATTCCCAGGGGTTATTATCAAACATGTATTCATTTATACTATAATAACCCTTTTTTATTCAGTTTCAACTTAACTAAACATTTAAACTTGCTAATAGAGAGAGCCTGTACACTTTCCGGGACCCTGTTGAGAGTGTGTTCATTACTAAGGTCAAAGCCAGTTCGTTTGGAACGAGTGGTACATAGAGATAACCGTTGGATGGTTGGAGCTTGGAGTAGACTTCTACGAGTTGATGAAGAGGAAGAAATAAATAAGGCAAGCGTATTGTGATTCCTTATTGAAGGTGTATAAAGGTTTTCCCGGCCATTTTGGCAATTTATCTAAATCGACTGTGTATTTGGAACTCGTTTCTTGCCTCAGTGCTCCGAGTACCTGCCCACCTGATGATATAGCTACTGCAACCAATGAACACATGCAACGGACTTCTGTTGAAGAAAGAACAAAGACTGCTTTCATTTGCATTTAAACCAAAACACAGCGGTACATTCAATGCTATTTGGTGGCGGAAATAGGTAACTGGGTTGTACCTACCCAGAAAGACTCCTAGTCAAAAAAAGAAGATAGTTAATAGAATCGACTCTACACGAGACATCTTCGCAATCTTAACGGTCAACCACCGCAGAGTCTACTACACCTGAAGATGCCTCGTGTATAGGCGAAACACGTGTATAGTATGTGCCATATCGATTGAGAAAAACGGACAATGACCTCAGATATGAGCCGAGTGTCAAAAGGCGTAACTTACAAAATCTCAATTTAGATGTGATAACAATATTTAAATATTGATATTATTCCCACTTCTAGGTCAGCACATATGTTTTGTTTTTTTGTTTCTTAAATAATATTGTCTGTGGTTCCTATAAACATAGTAAAATCTTACGGTACATCGCGAAAAATGTGTTATATTTTATATTTCAATTTATGGTAAGTAACGCAGCAATTCATTTAATAACAGTTTCATATTAAAAAAATATTTGAAGCAATATAATCACCATATTGAGCTTTTGCAAATTCATCCCTTTAAAATAAACAAAACGCGCGTTACGTCAGTTCGTTCTAAAAGAAACGTGACAATGGCAGCCAGAGATGCGTCACCTTTTTTGGGCCGGTCCGCCATTTTGTTTTCATTCGTGTTCGGATAGCGCTTGCGTGTGTACGTCTCGGGTAATTCATAGCATTCATTGCATTGTTTTAGTTGAGTTTTTACTGTTAAATTTGTTATATCGTTAAGTTTTTGTTTTTTGAATCTGTTATATTAGTTTTACTGTGACGGTCGTTACTAAATCGACATGAGTTCAGGAGAATTTGGTGAAGGACCCGGTCCTTCAACATCAAGTGGAAAGAGACGTCGCCGACCCATAATAAACGTAGCAGGTACGTACAAATAGGTACAAATGCGACGACGTAGCCTTTCTATTTCTTAAAGCGCTCTTTTTATGTGACCATGTGGTATTTATTTTCTAAAACAATATGTATTTATGTGATGTAGTACTATGGTAGTATATTTTTGTCATTTATTTACAGGCCCATCTTCTGGAGCACCTTTAACGTCACCAGTAAAAAAGAGAAAACCTACCACTTTGTCGGTCGGGGAACAAGAGATTATCATTAATGTATACAAATATGTCAAAAACACCTGGCCCGAAGACGTGTATCCTTCAAACGTTAATATGGTAGAAAAGGTTTCGGAGATCTCAGGAGTCAGCAAGAGCACTATATATCGCGTATTAAGCGTGTATAGAGATTCCCATAAAATACCAGAAAAGGGAATAATTAATAAAAGAAAAAAGTCTGTAATTGACAAGTTGGACGATTTTGATAAATCGGCTATAAGAGCGAAAGTGCATCAGTTCTTTCTTGCAGGAGAATTACCGACTTTAGACAAAATTTTGCTCAGTATAAATCAAGATGACCAGTTGCCAAACTTGAGCAAAACTTCCCTGCGACGTGTGTTGCGCCATTTAAAATTCAAATATATAAAGAGAAACAGAAAAAGTGGTCTAATAGATCGCCCAGAGATAGTTCTGTGGCGTACCAGATATTTGAGAGAAATACAAATATTAAGAAACGAGGGACGTAACATTTTTTACCTTGACGAAACATGGATTAACGCAGGTCATACTATGGGAAAGGTATGGGAAGACACCACAATTGAATCTTCTCGTCAATCACGGTTAGAAGGCTACTCTACTGGCGCGAAAGCCCCTTCGGGTAAAGGAAAGCGATTAATAGTTGTACACGTTGGCAATGAAAATGGCTTTTTGGAGGGATGTGATTGGGTATTTGAATCATCATCTACTGGTGACTACCATGAGAGTATGGACGCTCTCCATTTCGAGGACTGGTTTAGAAAAGTAATAGAAAAACTGCAAAGCGGCGATGTCATAGTTATGGATAACGCTAGTTACCACTCCAGACGTTTAGAAAAAACCCCAACAATGTCTTGGCGGAAACAAAATATGCAGGAATGGCTAGAATCTAAACAGATCGCATACGTGCCCTCGGACACAAAGACCCACTTAATGGAAAAAATAAAGGCAGTTAAAGATAACTATCGAAGTTACGTCACCGACGAGATGGCAAAAGAAAAAAGCATCACAGTGGTAAGGTTACCTCCTTATCACTGTGAGCTTAACCCCATTGAACTTGTGTGGGCAGATGTGAAAGGGTACGTTGCACGAAAAAATACAACTTTCAAGTTAAAAGATGTTAAAAATTTACTTAAAGATGGTTTAACTCAAATCACGCCAGATAAATGGAAAAACTGTGTTCAGCATGTCCTTAAGGTTGAACAAAAAATGCGTGGCATGGATGATAGAATTGACCAAACTGCAGATCGCTTTATAATTAATGTTACAGATAGTTCATCAAGTGAAGATACGAGTGATGATTGCACCGAATAAAAATAAAGTTCTTATATAATATTAAAAATAAAGTTTTATCTTTTGCATAAGTACGTACTTATTCGGTGTCGTTATCACTCGAATCTTTATATGTGTTATAAATTAATGTTTTTTGTTGTTAAATGAATAAAGTACTTTATAACAATAGATGATTTTTCTTCTACAGCGATCTTTCACATAACTTTTTAATAATAGTTAATAAATATATATTATATCAATCATTATAAAAAAATCATTATAAATAAAGAAAGTACTACATATAAAATGTGCCTATATATTGAAGGTTTGTAACCCCTGGTTAAACGACCGAAAGGTCATTGTCCGTTTTTCTCAATCGATTTGGCACATACTATAGTATCGTCGGTGGTGTGTCTTTCCTAGTGTAGTGGTGGTGGGAGTAGTGGTACTGAGATTAGTGATGAGGGAGATAGTGCACGTAATTGAGGGAGGGTGGGAGGTGCTCTTCAAACTAAGTAAGACACATCATTTTATTTTATTGATCGGATATTGGCAAAGTAAATTATTACAACAATTCAAAAAAAGAGGGTTCATCAGTGGTCTAACCATGAGCTTTAGTGATGACGATATATATATATATATATATATATATATATATAATAAATAATATGGTAAAATAATAATATGTAAAAAAAATGAAACGCGATAAAATCCGTAAAATTAGTTTCATTTAATGTTAAAATGTCTAAATTGGACCTTATATATTTTTGTAAAGTAAAAGTAAATCGTACAGGATGTAACTTTACTTTTACTTTACTTACCGTATACACGTCCCACTGCTGGACACAGGTCTCCTCTCATTTCTGAGAGGGTTTTAGGGCAAGGAAAGTGTCCGCCGCGCTGCCCCAATGCGTGTTGGCGAACTTCACATGTCTTCGAAAATATATTTTTTCTTTTTCTCAGACATGCAGGTTTCCTCACGATGTTTTCCTCCACCGCCGAGCACGTGGTAAATCAGCGCTTAAAATTGCAATTAACAATTTGACTGGTGCCGGCGGGGATCGTACCCGGGTTGCTCGCGTATTGTGAAATTTACCGCGAGTGTTAACCATCTGATCTACTATAGCTCTCTATCTCTATATATTTTTGTGTTTAAACTTTTTTTTTATAATTAATGATTTTGATTAGTTTATACAATACAGAATGTTCTAAAATAACAGATCTATTTAATGTTGAAATTACTTTCTCAAATAGATCACCTTTGTACTTTATGACTCAACCATGTAATTTGGGACAGGGCTCGTTGTACCCGATGTCCTAAGCTTTCGAATTTCTCGAACAATCAAGCAGAAGTCCCATGAATTGTGTTTCCAACTCATTATAAAACTTGTATGTACGTACGACCCGGGGCGGGTCCTTGGGACTTGTACGTACACAGACTATGCCCTTGTAGATATTCGTATCTACTTACTTTGTATTGTAGTATCAGTAGGAAATATAATGGCCATAATGTCGGGTATCTACATAATATATGAGCCTAATAGATACACAATATAGTATTATGTAAGTATTCCTTTAATTTTGTACATTATTAAAAGTAGTCATTTTAAAAATCAATGAAATTGAGTAATGTATAGACTTTATGATGGCGGTGAAAGAATATCCACTATTACATATTGTCGTCCCGTGGGTGTCGTAAGAGGCGACAGAGGGAAATTAAAACAGGAGGTGGGCAGCAGCATCTTTCTGATAACAACTCAAAATATTAAAAAAAAATCTGCGATTGCCAACTCGCCTGCCAAGCGCGGCAAAATTCTTCCTATGAGGCAATCTAAGGAAGAGGAGGCCTATGTTCAGTAGTTGGCTGTAAAGGATGGATAATGGAAAATTGAGAACACAAAGTCTTTAAATTATTTCACGTGGTAGAGCCATGCTACAGCTATATTTATAAAAGGTTTTAAAAAGTTACTTCGCAAACATCCGCTTTAATAAAATGATGTGTCTTACCTAGTATGAAGAGCTCCTCCCGCCCTCCCACAATTGCGTGCACTATCCCCGTCACCACTAATCCTTTTATATAATGGATTTCCGCAAGGTAACGCCTGATTTTATTAATTATGCTATATTTATAGTATACTTGTAGCACGAATGGGTCGGCTCGACCGAGGAAGGACCACGCTCTCACAGAATACCAGCGTAAAATAGCAGCTTAACACTGCTGTGTTTCGTTTGGTGAGTGTAGAGAACCGGAGACCCTATTTACTGGATACGAAGCATTCCATCTTAGTCTTCACGGCTGACAACGCATCTGCATTTTATTCGCAAACGAGGATATATGAAGATGTCTATGTGCCCACAGCAACCACTTACCATCAGGTGGACTGTGAACTCGGTTGTCCTATAAAAAAAACTTTTACGTAATGAACACTCCATTTTTCGTATCCCATTTATTTGTGTTGTATTTATTTGTGGTAATAAAATACATTCTCCCATACGCACCAAGCTGGCTATAGAGGTTGGTAACACATAGACGATAACTTGCACTATTTTATGTTTCTTGTTACTACCAATCAGTGAAATTTGTGTTGGGCGTTTTTGGATAAATTTTCCTCGGCTCGGGAATTTGTTTGACTGCAATTCGCTTGTTTAATCCCTCACGGAAAAGCAAGTATGGCCTACAATTTGTTCTGGCAGTGAAGTTATATAGTATGTATTAAAAACCCCCACGATACAGGAGAAGTTTATAGTGTAGGTATAACGAATGAAAATATATAAATGTAACGGAGTACATAAAAGCATATTTTCCCATTATAGCCCTAAATGTTCAACAATTTGAACCTATTTAAATAATTTAAAATATTATAATAATAAATTTTATCCCTTATTATTCTATTCCAACACATATAACGATAACAAATAATATAGTATAGATAAGCTGTGGGGTGACAGGGGATAACCCAAAAGCAAATTAAGGGTGCTTTTGACCGCGAGAGATCCTCGGCGTAAGACAACTAAGGTGCCACGCAGGGCTGCCTCTTGATCTTTGCACTTAAACTTTATTTCTCTAATGAAAGAATGCAGTTGACACAATTTGAAATATTATACACCGTATGGTGGGAATGGAATTCATCACCCTATTTCTGCACTGGCACTCTCAACAGTCAGTTTACTACTGACTATTGAGAGTGCCAGAAAATGTCAGGGCATACGACAGATGGCGGTATTCAATGTTCAGTAGCCGTAAAATACCCACCCAGACAGGTCAACGGTGCGAGGCGTCTGGTCCTGCGATCGTCAATCCGCCTACGAGCATGTCTAGCCTGTGAGACCGCCTATAAAAACTGATGAGTTAGTACATAGTACATTAGTTTTACGTTTATTAAAATATTTATACAGTTTTCGTTTAATATATATATACGACTCATAATATAATCATATTAAATGTAATTAATTATATTTACTAGTAAACAAGCACACATCTAAACAAATAAATAAAATTAAAGTGTCTGTTTGTAATGTCAAAATAACAGCTTTTTACTAAATGCATATGAAAGTATATACGGTACTTATAACAAAAACACAACTTTTAAACTTTTCTATCTGTCTGTCTGTTTGTTCCGGCTAATCTCCGAAACGGCTGGACCGATTTCGATGGGACTTTCACTGGCAGATAGCTGGTGTTGTAAAGAGTAACTTAGGGTACTTATATTTTAGAAAAATAATTAGGGTTCCGCGCAACACGGTTAAACCCGAAATTACACGCGGGCGAAGTCGCGGGGTACAGCTAGTACGTTATAAGCGAATACAAGAAGTAAGACTTTTTCTATGAATTGGCACATTTTTCTTTTTGTGAATTGAATCGTATTATCACGTCTGTATGTGTTATTTTTGCCTAATGAGCAAGGTCGATACTCAACTAAAAAAAAACGTTTTTCTTTAATTTTTAAATGCAGTTTTTGTTTACTCTGAAATGAATAGCAAAGGGCTATTGCTTGTTATATTCCTTATAGTAAAGGATTTCTTCATACTATACAAAACTTAAAGCTTTTTTTACATTATTGACTGAAACAGACACATTATACAGACTAGCTCAACCTTGTGTCCGTGACTTAGCATTCGGGTTACAATATACTGCACCACATTATACATTTTACGAAATAATAAATATATAGTAATACGGTGCATATTATATATTTTACATCCTTGGTATATTTTACTTGATTAAAGTTGCTAACCCTGTGAGGTTACAAAGGATACTCGGGGTGTGAGTGTGACACGTGTAAGGCACAGCACAGATGAAGGGTGGCTGTTGTGAAGACACTAGAAAGTGAGTGATACGACGTCGTCTTGTCGTGAGGCTTGTTGTTGGGCAAATCGTAAATAAAGGAAATATTATTTCCGTGTACTTATAAAATTTGTCATTTTCTTAAGAAAAAAAATCAGTGTTACCTGAAAACAAATATTTTATGATGGTTATTATCATCATCCTATATCATATCCGGTCTAATCGTTTTAACTTTTAGTTTTTCTATAATTTTATGGTACCAGTGTCTAAGGTGTGTTTAGTACTGCGGTTACATATTAAATATTTTAGTTACTTACGAATAATGATATATAAACCAAGAATTTGATTTTGTGATAGCATTTGAACCAAGGACGCAGTAACCAAGTATGAGCTGCGTGATGTCGTTTTATGAAATCGTCAAATAATATCTTCAAAATGTCTTGTAATTTATTAACTTCTATTTTATTATATTGTCGAGCCGTGGTGGCTTATGGCCTGGGTATAATGTCACAGAACGTGAGTGACCCGAGCTTAGGGCCCCGCGGGGACTACTGAAAATGCTAATCACAATTTTATTTGCTGATTTATTACGTGTTTGCCGGCGATGAATATATAAGTATGTCTAGGGCATGTGACGTCAGTAAAGAAGCATTGAGGCCCCATGACGAATTATTTCCTTTTTTCATAGAAGATGTGGCAAATGAGCATGCAGCTCACCTGATGGTAAGTGTGGACCGCTACCCATGAACAACTGTTAAACCAGGGGAAATGTCGGCTTTTTAAAAAAGTTCTCTGGTCGGAAATACTGTCAGCAATGAGAGGAGGCAAGTGCCTAGCAATGAGATGTATGTGGAAAGTATTACATACGTTTTTCAACAAGATAAATGCCAGAGATACTTTATTACGCGGCCGGCAGTGCGGAGCGGAGTTATTATTACATATTTGTCGTTCGGACAAACTCGTTGTGGATTTACTGCCGAGAATGAAAAAGTTCGCCGTCGTTAAGCAAAATAACTGTAGCTTATTGCTAAGTTCTATATGAGCTGTGTCCATATAAAAAATGTGCGAGTACATTCAAAGTTTTGGTTCAACTAAAGAAAATATCGTTCAGTAATCAGACTATCAAATATGTAATTTTTTGACAACACAGATTTAAAGGAGCTAGACAGGTGACGAGCGTCCGATTAAAGCAAATCTTCGAACTTTGCAGACGCTTAAGTTCAACTGTGAATTGTAGATAGACGATGAAATGCACACGTCGGTACCCATAAAACTCCTTTCGGTGATTTAAATAATTATATCTGTATGAAATGAGAAGTTTTTTTTTAGAAATAGGGTGACAAACGAGAAGACAGTCCACCTGATGGTAAGTGGTTGCTGTGGCCCATATACATCTACATCTATCCTTATTTGCGAATCAAAATGCAGATGCGTTGTCAGCCTTGAAGACTAAGAAGGAATGCCTCGTTTTCAGTAAAAAGGGCCTCCGGTTCTCTACACTCACCATACGAAACATAGTAGCATTAAGCCTAAGCTATTTTACGCTGAGATTCTGTGAGAGCGTGGTCCTTCCACAGTCGACCCGACCTATTAGTACTACAACTATACTATAAATATAGCTGCAGAAGCATTCTACCACGTACAAGATGATTTAATAGATATTTAAAATATAGAAATAGCTTAGCCCTATAATATCGTCAACTGTCGCTTATGTCACAGTTTAACTATGTAATAAACGTGATAATTTAATCCATAGATTAAACTGCTATTTATATTACAGACCTATTCGCATTATGAGATCCTACATTCACCCATTTCTTTGTGTAAAGATAATAAACTTTTTTTTATAGGATAAGGGTGACCAACGAGCACACAGTCCACCTGATGGTAAATGGTTGCTGTGGCCCATATACATCTACATTATCTTCGATTACGAAACAAAATTCAGATGCGTTGTTACCCGTGAGGACTAAGATGGAATGCCTCGTTTCCAGTAAAAAGGGTCTCCGGTTCTCTACATTCACCATACAAAACACAGCAGCGTTAAGCTATTTTACGCTGGTATTCTGTGAGAGCGTGGTCCTTCCCCGGTCGAGTTGACCCATTCGTGCTACAACCATAATATAGCTGCAGCATGGCTCTACCACGTGTACAACAACGTATGTAACAACGTTAAAAAAAGGGGTTAATTTAAAAAAAAATACAATAAATAACAAATATGTAGATACTCCAAGTGTGTATTTAAAACAATGTGGTGAATTTATTTTGGTTCGAGTGATGACGGAACGATATTTGTTTTGCTGACTTATTGCGAATATAACAAAAATATTTTAAATATAAAACCGAAGCTTAATAAATGAAGGAGTTGTGATCCATTGTAATTGGAGGAATTGTTTATTGTTTACTCATCGTTCTTTACAACGTATTCATTAATTATTTGTTCAACTAATGAGGATATCCGCAGTAGAACCAGAGTAACTGATATAATGCAACTGATATATATATATATATATATATATATATATATATATATATATATATATATATATACCTATATATATAATCTGTAACCTTAAGGGACAAAGGGCCATCTATTGAGCTCGATAAATCGGTGAGGACGAAAATTTTCCGAGTGGCATCCTCGTACCGGTAAGCTAAGTTTATGGCGGCCGCTTACTAGATGATGGAATGATACTTGGTAAGAGATGTACGAAGTCGATGGATGCGGATGGCTCAAGACCGTGCTTGTTGCGTTCCTTGGGGGAAGCCTATGTTTAGCAGTGGACTCGTGATGACGTGTGACGATGATAATAATGAAGTCATACATGGTGCGTTGTATATTGTGTTCACTGCATGTATAATGGTTGTAGCATAAATGTTTCTGTATCACCGGGGAGGGACCACGTAAAATAGTGGCGGAGACCCTTTTTGGTGATAACGAAGTATTCCATGATAACTCGACGTGGCAGAGCCACGCTGCATCTATATTATTATGGTTGCAGTACGAGTGGGTCGGCTCGACCGGGCTAGGACCGTCTATTCTCGAGATGCTGGCGCTGTTAGCCTTAGTTAGCATTTAATACAGGGCTTTATTTATAGCGGCTTAATGATGCTGTGTTTCGTGTGGTGGGTGTAGAGAACCGGATACGATTCTTAACGAGGCATTCCATCTTGGTCCTCAGGGATGGCAACGCTTCGTCATTTTGAATCTTAGTCGAAGATAGATGTAGATGTGTATGGGCTACAGCATCCTACTAACATCAGGTGGACTGTGTGCTCGTTTGTCACCTTTATTCTATAAAAAAAATCCTCAGTACACGCTTGTGTATTTAGATTCCTTATTAAGAATAGAATACCGGATGGATTAGAATGCCATGGTGCATAGATAACGTTAAATCAAAAAGAGATATTAAACGTAGCCTTGCGTTCATTTCAAGTGATGTTGATACTCGTAGTAAAGTTGTAAAACTTCATGATGCGCACTCATGAACTCATCTTTTTTTTTTCTTTCTTTAACAGACCGTAAATCCACTGCTAGACGCACACATATGAATCTAAAACATGTTGTTTGTTGCAAATAATTTTTGTAATAAATAAATACATATGTTTGTGTGAGTGCGTGTTCTTGCAATAAGTTGAGCATGGTTTTGCTAGGTTTCAGCTTTGGTGAACTTAACGCAGCGCTCCGTCTATTTTTCTTTGTTAATTTGAAGTTAAACAAATATGTCCGTTGTGAACGAACTTAGAATTTGGCTTAACTGTCTTCCTTCGATGTTATCGCTAAGGCGTCATATCGGACACGGGAAGTTAGAATAATAATAATAATTGCATCTTTGTTTTCGCGTACACGTAAAGTACAAGTTAGTTTTCGTAGTAGACGAGAAAATTAAACAGATTATTAAATTAAACCGATATTAAAGTAAATTGAAATAAAATCAAAAGTTCAAAATTGTTATTGTTTACTTTTTGTAAGAGATGAGTGAAATGGATAGTAAAAAGTTAGATTAAATAATCACAGTTTTTCACTTTAAATGCATTATATGTGTGAAATGTCTATAAAAATCTCACTTTTTCCTTGAATTCTATTCACATTCGTTTTTGAAACTATATATCATTAAATAACCTTTTTAAACTATGCAAGCAACTTGCGCCGAACTGCATAGTGAACGGGAAGTAGACCAACGGATGGAATATCCGCTGCTTCTGTGTGATAATGAAACGGAATTGGCATAGTCCCCTTCCCGCATTTAATAACGTGACAAAATGGGATCTTTGATCTCTCCTGTTTGTCACTGTTATTGTAGTTAGTTAACAAAGGATAGAGATTAAGCAATAATTTAACGTCGTCAGCGGTTGATACGATAAGACTTAGGGCCTTTAAGAAAAGCGTCTGTTCCTTCTTTAAAGGCCAGGAACGCACCTGCAATTTCCCCGGCGCAGTTGTATATGAGCTATTGTGATCATTTACTTACGCTAGTTTAACTTCTATTCTATAAAAAAAAGTTTCTAAAGAGCGTAGTCGTTCTGAACTATTGCCGTCGCGCTATATATGGTATATGGTCTCCGCCTGTAGAGTGCGATAGGGACAACTGCAGCTCAGGACGATTTTACCTACAAAAACCATGACCGATTGACGTTCCCTATTTTGGCCTCGAAAACTAAGCCCATTAAATTATTTTTGACATCAAAATTTAAAGGAAGGATAGGTTTATCCCCATATCACTTATGTTTATCTTAAAAACTTTTGAAATTTCTTTGGCAGTCGTCTGATGACAGAGGTAAAAACAGGTCATTTTTATAGGTTTTTGGAAAGTCAAATTTATTAAAAATCAAATTTATTCAAAGTCAAATTATTATTACAAAAAAAATATTTTTGAATAAATTTTTTGGAAAAAAATAAAGGACAGGGACATGCCTTCAATAGACCTAGATGAACAAAAACGATTACTCTAGAGGCATTATCCAGGAAGAGAATAGGGGAATACATTTGTTTGGAAAAATGCAGCCTTCTACGCTCTTAACGCTTAAAATGTTCCAAATATGAAATAAATATTGCTAAGTGTGTCAAATCATTATGTATATATACTCGTATTTCAATATATTCTGTGCCCTTACCCTTCACCTTAAATTTAATGAGAGTCCTTAGTTTTCTAACAATGGAGTTGTTAACCCATTGTTAAGAACGCTAGGGAATGCAATCGTGTTATCATAGTTATCATTTATCATAAGTGTCCTAAAACAGGACAAAGGATATTAAATATTCGTTCTTCGATTAGATCTTGATGATGTCTGAAACCGACGCTTTCACGCTTCAAAGCATGCATTATATTGTGCTTTGTGTTTGATTAAATGATGTAAACTGGACTTTAATGTCAGTGTTATATGTTCCTTTATTCTATTAGAACAATGCGTGCTTACCGGTGCATACAGATGGTAATCAATTTAGGTTCATAAACAAGCCCTCGCAGAGAGATACTTTGCACATTTCAATTATTATAAATGAGGTTTTGTTTATTGCGTTATACTATGTTGAGCCATCCTTTTATAATGCACACCTTTCATTCTTCGGTTATGGACTCGTATTGTTTTACTTTTGCCAAATAAATATCCTTTATAATAATTTGTATAAAAACTTCTTAAAAATATATTGATGTGTCTCATTGCGGAGTTTTTGGGAGATATCGACGGCAGTTTGTGTCAGTAGATAGTCGATGACGATCGTCCAGACGCCTATGCAGCCACATTATCTTGAGAATCACCATTGAAGCACTTGTTTTCTGTTGCCACTAATAGTTCACATGTGTAGACATTTAATACAGAAAATCGCCGCATTTTTACGTATCAAAATCCACTTCAAACGATTATTTTAACGATAAGACAAGAGCACCAAGTCGCCGGTCATAAAGTCCCCGCTATAACTTCAATATTAATCTCTTTAATACATAAGATTACGTTATCGTCGTAAAAGGCGACACAAGGAAACAAATCAGGATATGGGCAGCAGCGTCTTCCTTATGACGACTAAAAAAATAAAAAACTGCGGTTGCCGACTCCCTTGTCAAGTGTAGCAACTATGGCGCATATCCCCCCTATGATGCAATCAATGAGGGAGGCCTATGTTTAGCAATGGACTTTAATAGGCTATATCGCTAACAGTAAAGATAAGATTACGTAATAACCAGTTGGGTTCCTTATTTTTTCTTTTCTAGAAATAAATAAATATATTGGTAAATCCAATTGGGCATACCTTAAGCGCATTAAAAAAATTACGTATAACACAATTATACGGAATTATTAAAGTAGTTTAAATACATTTCGACAGCACTATCCGCTTCAACACCCTCGAAAACCATGAAAATGACACCCATGATGAAAAAATTGGTACCTACATCAACCGCCATCTTGGATTTACATTTCGACAGCACTATCGGCTTCAACACCCTCGAAACCCATGAAAATGACACCCATGATGAAAAAATTGATACCCATTGCAGCCGCCACCTTGGATTTTCATTTCGACAACCCTATCGGCTTCAACTCTCTCGAAAACCATGAAAATGACACCCATGATGAAAAAATTGATACCTATTGCAGCCGCCATCTTGGATTTACATTTCGACAGCACTATCGGTTTCAACACCCTCGAAAACCATGAAAATGACACCCAAGATGAAAAAAATGATATATTTTGCAGCCGCCAACTTGGATTTACATTTTGACAGCACTATCGGCTTCAAAACCCTTGAAAACCATGAAAATGACACCCATGATGAATAAATTGGTACCTAATTCAGCCGCCATCTTGGATTTACATTTCGACAGCACTATCAGCTTCAACACCCTCGAAAACCATGAAAATGACACCTATGATGAAAAATTTTATACCTATTGCAGCCTCCACCTTGGATTTACATTTCGACAGCACTATCGGCTTCAGCACCCTCGAAAACCATGAAAATGACACCCATGATGAAAAAATTGATACTTATTGCGGCCGCCATCTTGGATATACATTTCGACAACCCTATCGGTTTCGACACCCTCGAAAAGCATGAAAATGTCACCCATGACAAAAAAAAATTATACTACTTACTTTTAGTACGTACTACTATTATTTATTCTGTGCTTTTAAATATTGTAATAAAAAAATCTCTTATTATTATTATAATCAAGTATTTAAGAAATTTGGTTATTCGAATATTGTGTATTTGTACAGCGATCTTTTTGAGCCGCTGAAAACAACCGAAACAATGTCCACTCACGACGGCGACTGAAGCCGAACTAAACTTAATACAAAGGTACTCTGTGAACTAAACTACTCTGTGACTGTAGATCCCCATTTACAGAAACAATTTATATACGAGGCAACCAAATCAACGAAAATTTCGCCATTTTGGAGCCGAAAAAAATTAATTATAGCTAAACAAAACAAAATTACACTGCCATTTACATTCAGTGGCTTCCCACATGATAGATGAAGAGATTAAAAAATAGATTGAGTTAAACAATTGATATTTTCAAAAGTTATAGTGTTTACAAGCCACAGGGACATGATAAATCCACACCATAAGCCACTAAACCCTTTTTTTTATTTAAAAATAGCAATTAATCGATTTAAAAAAAATATTAATAAGTTCAACAATCATTTATCTTTCTAACAATGTGCTTTTTATATCATTTATATGTATAATATGATTGCTAGATACGATTTTATTCGATAAAATGTTGGAATTTTAATTTTTAGGCGATAGTAGAACATTACCTTGCGCTTTCGCTTAAGGTATGCAATAGTTTGACTCCTAGAAACATTTGAAACGATTAAAATAAAATAAAATGTAATGAATTGTTTAAAACCTTTGCATTTGACAAGTAGACTCCATAAAACACACCTCTTTAATAACAAAATTGTTCGTAATTCCAAGTGTTATATTCGCTGACGCATTTAGCGTTTAGTGCTTCGTAAACAAGCAGAATTACTCTATTACGAGTCAGGGCAGATGGTATGGAAATGAAACAGTTCGCATGATGTCGGTAACAACGTTCGTGGCTTACACGGAACGTTTGGTTATTCGAGAATTCTTTCGTAAAGCGTTCGTTTGATTTTATATCAATATTCGTGACCGAGCTCTCACTGAATAAATACAACCGTCGATCGTTTGCTCAATGTATGTAACGGCGCGGAAAGTTTTGAACTTTTTTTCACTTTTTTTATAGAATAAGGGTGACAAACGAGCACATAATTCAGCCAATGGTAAGTGTATGCTATGGCTCATAAATATCTACATCTATCATCGATTAACAGACAAAATGCAGATGCCTTGAGGCCTAAGACGGAATGCCTCGTAACCAGGAAAAAGAGTATCCGATTCTCTACACTGACCATACGAAACATAGCAGCATTATTGTAGTTTTTTATGCTGGTATTCTGTGTGAGCGTGGTCTACTCATAGCTGCAGCATGGTCTTATCACGTAAAAAATCTTACACATACTCAAATATTTAAAAAAATCTACGATATCGGGTAATAGATATTTTAACACCGCCACTACCCGGTACTCCTATTACGTATAATTTGATGGATTTGATGTCTCATGGTTGACATCGCATCTGCATTTTGATTTCTTTTATTAAGGACAGATGTAGGTATCTTCGGGCTGCATATGTATGTATTATACATATGTATGTATTAGATATAACTTAGTTCCATCGTCGTCGAAAATTATCATTTATAAGCGTCGGAGACCCATCACTCAGTCATTGATGTGATATGAACGTCTTGTAAATAATTTTAGTAGTACAAACAGTTAAAACTAGGAGTTATTGAAAAGTAACAATTTGAATCATTAGAAACTTAAGTAGGCCTTGCGCTACACCTTGTCTCATTAAGGTAAAATAATATTATTAATGCAAAACGAAGAGGGAACTTCCACCGAAAATTAATATTTATCATTAAGAAAGCCTAACACTGCGTTTACTTTGTATGACTTTAGATAGAACTGAAATGACAATGAAGTGAATAGATGGAAATAGATAAGAGGGTCAGTCTAGGTAGATAACCTAGACTGATTTTTATGGAGAGGTAAGAGGGCAGAAGAAAATCTAGACAAACTTCTGGAGAGAGTCCCAACATAACGGAGGAACAAAATAATTCATGGACACTTTAAGTCCAGCAACGACTACTTGAACAGACTTGAGTAGACTATTTGATCCATAACTCTCTCTAAAATTAGAGGAAGCCTGTGCCCAGCAGTGGGACGTATAAATGGACGTATTTGGGCGTATATTTACTTTAACAACATATTCCGTTTTTCACTTTAGTTTTATAAAAAATAAAGGTAAATCAGCACTTAAAATTACAATTGACAATTTCGAGGATCGAACACGAGTTGCTCGCACAACGTGAAATTTGCGGCGAGCGTTTAACTACGTTCTACTCGAGCGAGATATATTGTCATCCCATTTCGACCTGTTAATGTCGTAGAAGACTAAGCGAGATGGCAGAAAGAGTTTTTAACTCATAAATGTCGGTCGAACCGTAACATAATTTGACAGATCTGTGCAACATTGAGTGCAATGGAGGGGTAGCGAAGAGACGATTCATTTTACATAATTAGTTACTAATTACATAATCACATAATATGTACATTTTATATGCATGTTTTCTGAACGGGTTTTGCGTAAATATGTTCAGATATTATAGAATTCTGTCCGGTGAACTTTACGAAATCTACTTTATGAACATGTTAGTGAATATGGCTGTAGCACAAATGGGTCGGCTTCACTTGAGAAAGGATCACGCTCTCGCAGAATATCAATCGCACCACAATGTCTCAGTATGGTGAGTGACGCGAACCGGAAACCCTTTTTAACCCTTTAACAAGAAATTCCGTTTTAGGCTTTATGATGACAGCACATATGCATTTTGATTTTCAATGGAAGATATTTGTAGGTGTCTATGGGCCACGATATCCACTTACCATTAAAGTACATACATACATACATATAATCACGCCTCTTTTCCGTAGGCAGAGACCACTTCTTTCCACTTGATACGATTCTTACATACTTGTTTCGCTTCGTCCACTTTCAGTATTCCCTTCAAACATGCTCTTCGGTTTAGTGTACTCTTGACCTGGTCCGCCTAGGTCTACCCCTTCCAATACTTTCTCACACTCGCCTTATACGCCTTTTCCGTCAATCGTTCTTTATTCATTCTCTCGACATGGCCAAACCATCTCGGCATACCTTTCTCAATTTTTGTCACTACATCTTCTTTCAGACTACCATTAAAGTGTACTCGTTTATCACCCTTGTTAAAACAAAAAAAAAACTTGAATTCTTCCATAATTTCAAGTGAAATAAGAATGTTTAAATTTTTTTTAACGAAATCGAAAGTGATAAAGGACAACTTTAAATTTATTTCAACTTTAAGAAGTTTTTGTTTATCTTTATAGTTTGCTTAAAGGCTTAAGCGACCTAATATTAATTAGTTATGAAATAGATTAGACTTTATTAATTTAATTAACAGCTTAATCAGAAATGAAATTAATATTCAAAACAACTGCATTTCGAAACCGATAAGAACAGAACTTTATCTATCTAATATTTTAAAATTCATGTAAATGTTTCAATGTCTTAAGTTGCCCCAAGCAACGATTTCATTTCGCATTTCGCCCTTCTGAGTAAAAATTTACTATGTATCCTTTAAGAAAAGCATCAGTAGAAAACTTATCCTTCTGAGAATAATTATAGTCAAGGGAATGTATCCGTATTCCGTAGTGAATGAGAGTAGCTGTCCACGTTTCAATACCCTTTCATAATGAGAAGGGACCTGCGAGCTACTGTAGGCGTATAGACCTGATATAGAATTTAATTTCCACTAGAAACACATAACAAATGCCCTTTTATACGCGCTTGCGTAACCTACCATAAAGTAAATGAATCTATCACATAATATATATTTACACAATAGCGCTCTGCTTTGTTCGATTGTAACAGGTTTCAGTTTAACCTTGCCGACCTCAATGATTTGTTATGGCTTCCTCGACTCGCATTACGTTTTACTGCATGCCGTAAACGTTAAGAAGTAACACATGGTGGTAGTATAAGTTGCACAAATCGCGGAAGTATTATATGTATTCAGGATAGGCGAAACAATATATTATAATCCTTTTTTGGGTTCCATTTCCCAAAAGGATAAAATCCGGAACCCTTACTCCGGACTCCTTTACTCAGGAAAGGGAGGAGATATCAAGTTAGTTAGTGCGTATTAAGACGACACGCACTCGCTACGCGCACGCCACGCGTACACCACGCGTGTCAGCACCCACGTCTAACTCACTTTGACATTTGATGCATGTAATTTGAGTCTTATGACAAATCAATAAATCTGAAATTGTATGAAAAGCGCGGGCGTAGTGGGGCGGGTGCAGAGCATGTGCGGGGCGAGCGCGGTGCCGGCGCGAAGCGAGAACGAGGCGGGCGCGTGGCGTGTGCGAGGTGTGAGCGGTTGAACGTCAATAAATGCAATTTCAGATTTATTGATTTGTCATAAGCTCATAAGACTCAAATTACATGCAACAAATTTCAAAGTGAGTTAGACGCGGATGCTGACACGCGTGGCGTGCGCGTAGCGGGTGCGTGTCGTCGGAACGCGCCCTAAGAGAGTGTATGTTCCTCAAAGGTGTAATAAATTCAAGCTTCTAAGTCAAAGCAATTAAACGACTCGGCGGCTACTTATATATGTAACATATTTATGAAATTTGGCAAAAAGCAACATAAGTAAAGAAAAATATCCGAAAATTGTCAATTTGCACCGTCACCCTCGGAACGTGTCCTGCCCGTACTTGTCCGGTATTTCTTTGTTACTCTTATTCTCGTCTTTGATCTGATCGATGGTACTTAAATTAGTTGGGTGATGCCAGCTTTAAATATCAAATAACTACATAGAGAAAACCGTGTAAGGATCTTTTCATATATGATCCGTAATGATGAACGTCACATTAGTAAACTGAAAAGTGATTTTATGTAATTGACAATGAAAATTACGTTCTGGCCTGCAGGCGGTTCCACAATATTTCATAATTCGTGATCGTGGAACCAAACTAAACAATTAAAACGATTTTATATAAATAACGATTCGGAAATATGTGAAAAAGTGCTTAAATATATCAGAGGAAACTGAGGAAACCACCTCGATTGTCTGGTACACAGGTAATTATAACTTTTTCTTATTGTTGAATCATATTCTTTGGTGTAATAAAAAATATCGGTATATTTGATCTGATATGAGACCGGATAAAGGAAGGCCATCCGCTTTGTTGGACACTGCTAAAGACGCGATTAGACTTTTAACGACCTTCATTTTTTTCTTCAAATATCAGCAGCCGAATGAGATAGCTATTTTTTTAATTTATCGTTTTGAACATGAACATGCTAATAACAGGAGTTCTAGTTCATTTTTCACTTGCAAACATCTTTAATTTATAGCATAGATACATATTTATTGTTACAGCCTCTAAAAGTCCATTGTCCAATTTTTCTTGGAGTTTTTACCTCTATCTTAATGTGGGAGGGTTTTCTTGTTTACGTTTTACGATATTGTGTTCCACGGCACTTATAATTAGGAGTGGCTTGAGAGACGCCACGGCGTCCTCACCTTCCGCCTGACGCAGGTCCTCACCGGACACGGTGTGTTCGTGAGGTTCCTGCACCGAATCGGGCGGGAGGAAACGCCCGGGTGCTCCCACTGCGAGGATCGACCGGAGGACACGGTGGAGCGCACCGTGGAGGTGTGCCCTGCTTGGGCGGAGCACCGCCGTGTCCTCGTAGCGGCGATAGGCGGCGGCGACCTCTCGCGTCCGGCCCTGGTCGAAGCCATGGTCCGGAGCGAGACGGAATGGGACGCCGTCACCACCTTCTGCGAAGCAGTGATGCTAGCGAAGGAGGTGGCGGAGCGGGAGAAGGAGAGAGCAGCAGCTTTCCTTCCCGGCCGCCGCGGGAGACGCCCCGGGCGTCGGGGGCTACGTCGTGGCCCCCGGCCACCGTAGGCGCGGGCATGTAGACGGCGAGCAATGGGTAGCTCGCCGTCCGTCCGTCTAACGACGACAGGCCGTGTCGACGGCGCGTTTTGTTCCACGCGCGCCTCAAAGAGCTGTCAGCAGCGTGAAGGGGCCCGCAAGGGCCGACGCCTGCCGGGGCTGCGGGCTGTTCGAAAGAGATACCGCGGCTCCGGAACGTAAGGGCACTGAAGGAACACGGATAGTTTTTAGTCAGTAAAAGTCTGACACTCCCTTCCGCTCCACCCAGAGCGAAAGGCGTCATTTGATGATTTTCCATCCGCAAAAAAAAAACGGCACTTATAATTAACGTTTTATTTTTGAATTTAGTTATATTATTAATACAAGCGATGAATAAGGAAGGTTATCGAGTGACAACTTTCTAAAGGTGAGTGAAGTGTAAGGCGACCCCCACTAGATGAAGTGACAAACTGGTAAGAGATGCAAGAAATCGATAGATGCAGGTGGCTCAGGATCAGAATCCGTGGGGGAAGGATATGTTTCGCAGTGGACTGTGGTGGGCTGTAAAGAGGTTGCAGGGTCTTAAAATTTTTGGAGGAATTACGGGCCATTTGAATACAAAGATATCTGGGGGCACGGCAGTGCCCCCGCCAAGTCGAGCAAAAAAGCGGCACGGCCGTAGCATCCTTTTCTCGAAGCAGTTCAGGCCATTTCTGAAACCCTATAACTTCGTTATGGATAAAACTAGAAGCCTGAATTTTTACTAACTAAGTAGGCATTGTATAGATTCGGTATATATCAAATTTCATTAAATTTGAACCAGTAGCTTAAGAATTATAACTAGTCAAAATTTCTTAATTTTGTCACTCACTGACTGACCGATCATCAAAACTCTGAGGCACTTCTAGTAGACATAGAAACTTTAAATTTGGAATACAATTATTGTTTCATATATTAATCAAGGAAAAATTAAAATATTTTACAATTTCGGTCTAGCTTTCGAGATACAACAACTGCATAAATAACTTTGTAATCCCATATAAACATATAGTATTACAAAGTTACATTTCAAGTGAATGAATCGGTGTAACTATATATGTATAATGGAATAATAGGTGTAAATAGCTACTTAGATATAACTATCTACAAAAAGAAATGATATGCCATCAAAAACATAACTTGTAAAAACAGGCCAAGTCTCGCAACTCAGTTCTTCTACCGTAAAAAGCTGTGAGATCCATGTAATACCAAGTCGGTTAATTTATTCAGTCCATAGATTGATACATAGATTGACATGGCAATCGCATGAAAACACAATATATCTCACAAGCAATACATATAATATTAAATTAGATTGTTTAGTGGTTTATATAAATTAACCGACTTGGTATTACATGGATCTCACAGCTTTTTACGGTAGAAGAACTGAGTTGCGAGACTTGGCCTTTTTTTACAAGTTATGTTTTTGATGGCATAATATAATATTCGTATAGCTTTTCGCGTCAACACTTCTTAGCCTATACGAGGGCGACACCGAAAGTTTTTAGAACTGGCCACTTGTAAACGATATAATAAAAAAAAATAAGTTCAAATTTTGAAAATGGAACTCTTTGCCAATATTATTGTGTATGTATTTTATTAATTTGTCATTTGTTTATGATTTGGCGGCAAATTTAAAATTGTCTGTGTCGCGTCAGCATAAATTTAACGCGAGAAAATTTTCGTACAAATACGATCTGCGTGAGAGACGGCCTTCTACGGCGACGACTGAAGATAACATCAGTGTTGTGTGACAAAAGAGTGACTTATCAGCAGATTCGGACAAGCTTAGGCATCGGTATGAGTCAAGTGCACAAAATCCTCAATGAACATTTAGCAGTCAGGAAGCTTTGTGCCCGGTGGATACCTCATAATTTGACAGAGGCCCAAAAACTCCGTCGTGTTGATTGGTGTCGTGAAATGGTTAAAAGACTTAACGGAGGTGACTCAAATGCTGTGTTCGACATACTTACGGATGACGAAAGCTAGATTTATTGTTATGATCCTGAAACTAAGGGAAAGTCTGCTGTCTGAGTGTTTCCTTCTAAAGAGTTGCCAATTAAAGTGAAGAGAGGTCGAAGCGTGGGAAAAAATACGGTGGCCTCGTTCTTCGAAAGGACAGGTCATTTTTTGGCGCAACAATTGTTTTAGAGGATCGAAAAACAGTTACTGCAGAATTGTTAGTATACTAACAATTGTTTGCCACTTGTCTTGGAAAAAGTTCGGGAGAATCGACCTCGCAGTATGATCCTCCTTCACCACGACGAAACCTCGTCGCACACCGCCAACCAAACAATCGACTACTTGGCGACGTCAGACTTGGAATTACTGGATCACCCGCCCTATAGTCCCAACCTTGCGATTTTTATTTATTTCCGAAATTAAAAGAAAAACTTCGAGGAAAACGTTTTGTGGACGCCGAGGAAGCAGTGGCTGTGTTTCAAAATGTTGTCGAAGAGACCCCTAAGGAGTGGGCAAAGTGTTTTTCTCAGTGGTTTCATCGGACAGCGATGTATTAATGTAAATGGACACTATTTTGAAAAGATATAATAAAACTAATAACTTGATAGTTTGTTCAGTTTTTGATTTTCTAAGACCTTTCAGCGTCGCCCTCGTATGTTATCACTTGTAATTAAGCTTAAGGATTACGTCTTGGCTGTTACCTCCTCTTGCTTATTTGTACACCAGGTGTTGGACATTGAGGAAATATCCATAAACAATAAACGAAAAGCGCATATCTATGACGCGACAAATGGAAGAATTATTTTATATTATCTGTGGCCAATATATATTTTTGCTCCTATTACCATTACATCGTATTATATTGTAAAATGTAAACCTTACCCTTTTCCCAAATAAATAATTAAGTGCTGTATTATGTGTAATCATTACAATATATATAGAGCAAACAAAATAGTGGCGACGAGGATGGGATTAAATCCACGCAAACTACAAAGTGATACTAAAAGTGCCTCGTTATATAACCTCATTCTTGTGAAGCACGTGCACCCACCTGCTTTTATATTCCTTACATCCAGGGGTTCCATATCCTGTGATGATAACCCGCTTCACGCAATTCCTTTTTCCCATCATAAAAGTTTACAATGGAACAAGTAACCGCAGTACTGGCGCAAATGATGGAAACAATGCGAGGTATGCAAACACAGCAAGCTAATTTACAAAGGGCATTACTTGAGCAAGGTACCAAGCCAGTTAGTGGCATAAATTTACAACCATATGATGAAATAAATGAAAGCTTCTCGAGCTATTTACAAAGATTACATAATTACGTCACTTTAAAGGGAGTTACAGACGACACTACAAAATTACAAATATTTTTAAATTGCATTGGTCCGAAATACTATCAAGTTTTAAAAAACATCACGGCACCAAGTACACCTGAATCAAAATCCTACAACGAATTAGTGAAAATCTTGAGCAATCATATAGCCCCGGAGCCCGGAGAAGTGGCACAGCAACACAAGTTCTGTCTCAGAACACAGAATGAGTATGAATCAGTCGCAAACTACGTGGCAGGACTGAAAGAGATAGGAGGAAAATGCAATTTTATATGCAACAACTGCAAGCAGTCTACTTTTGAGACACACCTCCGGGTCCAATTCATCCGAGGGCTGCGTAATGCTGAAATTAAGGAAAGACTTCTCCAAGAACCATCAACCACAAAGTTTGAGGATATTATGAGAATTGCATTAGCTATTGAAACATCCAAATCTGAAACTAAAGAAATGGGGTCAGACATACAATCAAACATAAATAAAATATCAGTTAATAAGCACAAAAAGAATACATTTGTTAAGAATACACATAAAGCTACATATAAAAACATTAAGTGTTTTAGATGTGGAAAAAATAACCATACAGCAAACCAGTGTAAAATAAAAGACAAACTATATTGCAGAAAATGTAAAATAAAAGGACACACACAATCAGTTTGTTTCAAGGATCAAAAACAGATTGGAATAGAACTAGAGAGTAATACCGAGGAGGAAGTGTATGAAATAAATAAATTACAGAATATACATGTTCAAAGTGATAAATTCTACATATATTTAACATTGAATGGGAAATTACATAAATTAGAAATGGATACGGGAGCAGCAGTTACTACATGTTCTGTTGAATATTTCTATAAAAATTTTCCAAATTCAAAATTAACAAGTACTGCAGTTAAGCTAAGAACATACACTGGAGAAATTATAAAACCTCTTGGAACCTCAACAATACGAATTTCACACAATAATAGACAAATTATAGGAAGAATATTCATTATAGACAGGAAGGTAGATCCAGTAGTTGGAAGAGAATGGCTCAGAGATCTTAAGTTACAATTTAACCTTAACTCTATAAATAAAGAAGAAAGTGATATAACAAAACAGGAATTTGGAGTAAAGCTACAAAATTTATTAGGAGAATACAAAGAATTATTTACAGAAGAAATCGGCAAAATTAACAATTTTCAAGCATCATTTAAACTAAAGGAGGGGGCAGTACCAATATTTTTGAAACCACGACCTGTACCATTTGCATTGAGAAATCAAGTGGAAGCAGAAATCGACAGACTGGAAAAAGCAGGCATTCTTGAAAAAGTCACATACTCACAATGGGGTACACCTGTCGTCCCCGTCATTAAACAAAATGGCAAGGTACGTTTATGTGCAGACTATAGAGCAACTTTAAATAAAAGTCTTGAAAATGACAACTATCCAATTCCAAGAATTGAAGAAATTTTTTCAAAATTGAGTGGTGGGAAGTACTTCTGCACACTCGACATTAATCAAGCATATCTACACATGTTAACTAGTGATGAGACAGCAGAGATGCAGGCCATCAGTACATGTAAAGGTACCTATAAAGTGAAAAGATTAATGTTTGGTGTTAAGGTAGCACCAAATGTGTGGCAACGGTACATGGATCAAACGCTGCAGGGAATAGATGGTGTAGCCTGTTTTTTCGATGATATAGCCATACAGGGAAGCACATACATTCAATTGTTACAAAGAATTAGAACAGTTTGTGAGAAATTACAAAAATGTGGATTACATCTGAATAAAAAGAAGTGTCAATTTCTCCAAAAGTCAGTAACCTACCTGGGACATAATATTGATGAAAATGGATTACATCCTACTCAAGATAAGATTAATGATATCAAGAATAGCCCGCGACCTACGGATGTATCATCTCTACGTACCTTCTTGGGGATGATCAATTATTATCAACAGTTCATTCCAAACCTAGCATCAAAGTTAAACCCACTTTACAACCTATTACAGAAAGATAAAGAGTTTATATGGTCGAAAGAATGTGAGAAAATTTTCCAAGAGTTAAAATGTGAAATTTGTGGAGAAAAAGTTTTAATACCTTTTCATGAGAACTTACCTGTTACTCTTGCTACAGATGCATCACCTACTGGATTTGGAGCTGTGTTATCACATACTATGCCAGAGAAGACTGAAAGACCCATTGCTTTTGCATCAAAATCCTTAACTAAAGCTGAGAAAGGTTACAGCCAACTTGATAAAGAAGCAGCAGCATTGATATGGGGACTAAAGAAGTTCTTCCAATACTGCTACGGAAGAAAAATTACATTGGTTATAGACAACCAACCCCTGTCTAGAATTTTACATCCAGAAAAAGTTACACCGGCTACTACAGCGATTAGACTGGTGCACTATGCAAATTTCTTAGCAGGTTTTGACTACGATATAAAACTCAGAAAGACAACAGAACATGCAAATGCTGACTATTTTTCAAGATTAAATAAGTCGACAGAAACAGAAAATGACAATCTGACAGATGATGATGCATTTTACTTAAATCAAATCTCAGAAATGCCAGTTACACTACAAGAAATTAGAGAAGCTACTAGAAAAAACCCAGACTTACAAAAGCTCTACATGGATATACAATCAGGTAGAAGTGACCCTAAGAGACTTCATGAATTTTCTCTACAAAGCAACTGCATTTTTTATGGAATAAGAATTGTTATACCCAAACAGTTACAACCCATTATCTTAGATGAACTACATTCAGCGCATACAGGCATTGTTAAGATGAAAGCATTAGCAAGAAGTTATGTGTGGTGGAAGAATATTAATATAGATATAGAGAATATGGTAAAACAATGCAAGATGTGCTGCCTGATGCAGAAAAACCCTGTAAAAGTACCAGTGCACTGTTGGGAACATCCAAAAGAGCCATGGAGTCGAATTCACATAGATTATGCAGGACCATTTATGAATCAATATTTCCTTATTGTTGTGGATGCTTATACAAAGTGGTTAGAAGTCATACCAACAACATCTATCACATCTTTATCAACCATAAATATACTCAAAAAGTTATATACTACATTTGGCCTACCAATCACTCAAGTTTCAGATAATGGTAGACAGTTTCGGTCAGACGAAATGTTAAGATTTTTGAAAGGAAATGGAATTCAAGCAAAGTTTATTGCACCGTTTCACCCTTCCACAAATGGGCAAGCAGAAAGATATGTTCAGATATTCAAAAATAAACTAAAAGCAATGGCAAATGAAGAAGGAACATTACAGGACAAACTCCAAAAATTTCTAATGATGTATAGGAAGACACCAAATAGCTCTACTGGACTGAGCCCTGCAGAGATGATGTTTAAGAGATTGTATAGAACAAGGATAGATTTAGTGAAAAGGGAAGATACAGGAAAGGAATGCAAGAATGATAATATAAAAGTAACCAAAGAATTTAACAGAGGAGACAGAGTACAAATCAGAATGTATGACAGCAATAAATGGAAATTCGGAAAGATTATAAACAGAAGAGGAAAACTACATTATGAGGTAGAAGTAGATGGTAAGATACACTATAGGCATGTGGACCAAATTATCAAAACCTTATGTACTAGTGAAAACCCTTACATACCAGTTACTTATCAGCTAAATTCGAGACATCTGCAAGAAGCCATACCTACAGAGAACAACCCTGAAATTAAGGAAACTCCACAATTCACTCCTGTAAAAATGACGGCTGCACCTTTTTCACAAAGTCCTGGAAAGGAACATCTGCCGGTGCAAAAACAACCGGTACAAGAACCGGCGCAACCTACATTACCTGGAGAAGCTACTACTAGCAATAACACACCTGAAATTGGGCACCGCCGATCACAAAGAATAAGAAGGAAACCGGATCGGCTAAACCTGTAAAATAATAACGTGGGAGAGACTGTTGGACATTGAGGAAATATCCATAAACAATAAACGAAAAGCGCATATCTATGACGCGACAAATGGAAGAATTATTTTATATTATCTGTGGCCAATATATATTTTTGCTCCTATTACCATTACATCGTATTATATTGTAAAATGTAAACCTTACCCTTTTCCCAAATAAATAATTAAGTGCTGTATTATGTGTAATCATTACAATATATATAGAGCAAACAAAATACCAGGTGTTACAGCTCGCGGGGAAAGTGAACCAATATGATGGAAGTTCATTTTAGTCTTCAGAGATGACAACGCACCTGCGTCTGATATTTTAAGTCTGTTGTAATTGCAGGTGACCCTGGAATGCAAAAGTCAATAATCAAGTGTACTGCTAGCTTAATATCACTGTTATAAATGATCAGTTAAGTGGATCATTGATCATCATTATTATTATTTGGGAAGATGCACGACCAAATGTTAATATTATTTGTTATTTAAATTTACACAACATGTTTATTATTAACGGAATAACATATGTTTTTTCTACTTGTTACGTATGTAAACGCTTTGACATTACCAAGGGAGAGGGAACTACCCTCGCCCTATTTCTCAACATCCCCGCCCCGTTTATTACAGTAACGAAGTATATCAGTTTTCTACACCAATCATTCTTAGTTATTTTGCGTTTTAGATAAGTAATCAGAGGTTTAATTCCTGTCGGCTACATTGTCATATTTTCCATAAATAAAAAGTTACGTAATTTAAAAAAAAAATTTAACCATTCCTTTCTAATAAAGGCAATTTAAAGGTTCAACAGTAAACAGACCCGCTGTTGTCTACAATAAAATCGTTAGTATTGTTATCTGATATTTCAAATTAATTGAGGTGAAAATCGATTTGTCAAGTCCAGCTATATTGAATATTTATTTCGTTAGTGTTCAATTGTAATATTTTTTTATGTACCAATGCGCATGATATAATGTCTTTGTATATGAAAATTATGTGTCACATTGTTTTATGAAGCCACTCAACCGATTTTAATGAAATTTTGTAAATTGTTTGCTCCAACTTGAGATATACTATACTAAGGACCCTCAATATTGTTTATTGCGAATTTGAGATTTTTCAAAGGACAGTGGGTCATCGAAAAGGGCAGAACAAGGTTTGTCGGACCAGATAGTTTTTTTTTTATAGGATTGGGTGACAAACGAGCACACAGTCCACCTGATGGTAAGTGGTTGCTGTGGCCCATAGACATCTACATCTATTCTCGTTTGCGAATCAAAATGCAGATGCGTTGTCATCCGTGAGGACTAGGACGAAGATAGAATGCCTCTTTTCTAGTAAAAAGGGTCTCAGGTTCTCTACACTCACCATACGAAACACAGCAGTGTTAAGCTGCTATTTTACGCTGGTATTCTGTGAGAGCGTGGTCCTTCCCCGGTCGAGTCGACCCATTTGTGATACAACTATGCTACTAATATAGATGGAGCTTGGCTCTGCCACATGAACTAGTAATAAGCCATATAATACGTATAAATGAAGTTGTTTTAGTCATTACGAATTTATGCTTCAAACTCCAGCATGTTTCACACTATTTAGACAAGCCGATAAGTAAGCTAATGGCTCATAGCATTATGATGAATAGCGAGCCGAGTAACTATATAATAAATATATATCTATATTTAATATAAAATTTAGAATAAAGTCAGCACTAATAGCACATGGAACCGATAACCGATGAGGTAGGAAGGTTCTCGAGTGGCAGCCTCGTAGCGGTAGACGAAGTGTAGGGTGTCCCTCTACTAGGTGGAATGACAAGCTGGTAAGACATGCAGTAAGTCGAAGGATGCAGGTGGCTCAAGACAGGGAAGGCCTATGTTCAGCAGTGAACTTGTGAAGGGCTGTAATGATGATAAATGATAACACACTTAACTCAAAATTAAGCACTAAGCGTTGGAAATAGCTGTCTATTATTGTTGATAAAAAATATTTACTTGCTGAATAATGTAAGTTATTTATATTTCTAAGATTAAATATTTTTTACTGCCAATATCAATAAACTTGACATTTAATGACCCAATTTCACTATAGCATTGTATTTTAGGACGGTAAAAGCATTTAGAAGTTAATGTTGCCGTTTATTATTTAATTTTAGTACTGCAGGTGTACTCTCTCTTCAGGACTCGATTAATTCGTATTTTAGAACAACTGTTAACATATTTAGATCTAAAATTTAAATTGCATCGTCGTTGGAAAGCCCATCATTAATGCATATTTATGAGTGGGGGAAAAAATCTCGACACACAGTCATTAGTAAAACATTACTGAAGACGCGATGCAATTTAAAAGATAGAACGATTCATAATCAATATAGAGATTGACGGTAGAATATTTTATGTTAATTATGCACCTAAATGTCGTATAAAATTGCTTTGGAGATATATATATATATATATATATATATATATAACCAAATGTACTAAGGAATAGGGTATAGTACCCTTCACCTGCTATCCGCAACGATTATTGGAAATACATTCTGTCATGGAATCCTTGTTGAACATTGGATTGTTAGGGACTGATAGAAATAAAAATATAAACTTTTTTATTCAATATAGTTATAAATAATATTTATTGACAGTCACTGTTATGTTTTCTTTACCAATGGTTCGGAAACTACCTCTGTCCAGGGAAATTGCAGCATGAAATCCAGCGGATCATTTTTTTAAAGAACAGTTTACAATCATTAAATTTACACAATAATTAACAATACAAAGCAAATTAGAAATAGCATGGTAGCGATCAACTCATTCCCAGGATTTATTATCATCTATGAATTCCTTAATATTTTAATAATCTTTGTTTAATAGTTTTTAATCTTGAAGAAAGAGAAAAAAAATTGGCTTGATATATATTTATTTTTGGGTTATGTTATGTATTGTTCTCGTCCGCTACAGTTTATAACTTCAACCATGTAACTACTTGGCGGGTAGCGTAATGGGCGCGTGCTTTTGACGGAGGCACGCCCCGTCGGGCTCACTTCGTTGTAAATGTATTGGATATTGTGCTTTCTTTTTTGTTATCATTGTTTCCACGTAATTTAACATCGCCATGCTACGAACTAATTAGTGAAACTAAGCCTAGTCTAGATTGATCGCGGATACTACAAATGTACAAACAAACTTAATGGTACAATGTATTAATTTTTTGTAAAATTAAGGCATTGCTACGTATACGGCAATTATTTCTTTCGAAACTATTACTAATTATAAAATAATAATTGCAATATAAGACTTCATATTGCAATAATTGTAATTATTGTAAAGATGTCAAAAATCTTAAAATATTTACTTTTCAATTAAATTTCATATATCGTAGGTGTAAGTTGTTATTTTATGAGCATACGATATAAATCGATTTAGCCGATTCCACAATTGATAAAGAATCGCTACGCGGGGAGCGAAACTGCCTAGTTGTACCAATCACAACCAATCTGCTGGCGAAAACTTTCCTTATGCGAGCATTCTGTACATTAAATAAGTCCCGTAATAGAATTACTACATTACATACCTTGAATACGAATATTAATACATATTATACGTTTTCAATTTTTAGTTATATATGTATTATATTATATTTATTTTTATAAAACTCACGGATGCAAATTAAGTTTTTGTACACAATAATTTCATTGAAAAATTCAAAGTCGGCAGGGTGTGACTAAATTAATTCCGACTTATTGAAACGTATTGCTCTATTTATATCGACACCTTTGGCTCACATCAATCTATCTTTTGAACAAGGACGTTTTCCAAACAAACTTAAGTTGTCGATAATTAAGCCGCTACATAAGAAAGGGTCAAAATCTGATAAAAATAATTATATACCTATGCTGCTTTAACTCCGGTCCTATTTAAGTAAGATCTTTAAAAAAATATGCTCAAAAGAATAGTAAACTTCCTAGAGAAATATGACATTTTGGCATCGGAACAATTTGGTTTCAGGAAATATCCGTCAACGCAATTAGCTTCCTTCACCTTAATAAACAGCATCATTAATAATATCAGCTATAAAATCCCAACATTAGCTCTACTATTAGACCTCAGCAAAGCATTCGATTTTATTGATCATTCGATACTCATCTCGAAACTTGATAAATATAGAATAAATCTTCTTTGTTATGGTTTCAGTCCTATTTGAAAAACAGGAAACAATTCGCTAGGTTTACAAAATTTGATACTAGAACAAATAATGTAGTTAAATTTGACTCCAAAACAAAGGATTTATTGGTCTGGGGTGCCAGAGGGTAGCATCTTAGGGCCTCTGTTATTTCTTATTTACGTCAATGACCTTCCACGTGCACTCACACATGGTTGGGTATTGTTCGCAGACGACACGACTATCATTATCCCTGCATATACATCTACGAAACAGCTAAATTTGTTAAATACCACAGTCATCTTTTCACCGCTAGCGACAATACATTTAAACGTAAAATTAACCACGTGCCCTTAAAAATGCCTGTGCTGAAGCCAGAACTGTTTAAAAAACTGTGCCTATATGGCACTTCTAAAATATAACTCTTGGCCCAAAGAAATGTCTGACCTGCCATATAAAAGATTCTCTTGTGCCTTGCAAGAATAGTTAATAAGAGTTTCTATACTCTTAAAGATTTTTTGAACAAATGCACTTGGCGATTTGGTGTCCACTAAGATACCGGTTCTTCCTTTTATTTCTTGTGACTTAGTCTATTATAATAATTCAGTAATTAATGTAATTGTAATCACTGTAATTCAAATAATTGAAATTTAAAAGATTGTAATAATTGTAGTAGATCACAGCATATTAATAAAAATACTAGAATACTATGGAATTAGGGACCAATCACTAAAACTTATTAAATGTTATTTGAGTAATAGGAGACAATTAGTAGAAATTGTAGATACAAATGAAACAGGAGTGCAGAGCAAACATAGATCTGTAGTAACTATAGTAACAAGAGGTGTACCTCAAGGTTCTGTACTGGGACCGATATTTTTCATAATATTTTTAACGATGTAATAGATTACATCTGCAATCTGGTTCCTGATATTCAAGGAATTACTTTTGCAGATGATACGAGTGCAGTACTGTCATCAAAAACTGCAGAAGAGTTAAAGGACAGGATTATTGTAGCTATGACAACATTCCGTAAATGGTTCACAGCAAATGGCTTATTGCAAAATGCAACTAAAACTAATATCGTCATGTTCAAAGCCACCACAAGAAATAATGACATAACAGAAGTGAATGTAAATGGGGAAATAATAAAAACTGTAAGTTCCGTAAAGTTTTTGGGAATTCATCTGGACGATCTCCTAAATTGGAAAGTTGAGCTGGCAACCATAACAGACACAATAAGTTCAGCTAGCTATGCCTTACGCACCTTGCGGGAAGAATTGACAATTGATCAACTTTTAAACATGTACTATGCGCTTGTTGAGTCCAAGCTAAGATATAGCATCAAATTCTGGGGCAATAGCTATAAATATAATTTGAAAAAAGCATTTACTGCCCAGAAAAGAGCTATAAAAGAGCAATGGTATGCATTCCGCCTTGGGAATCATGTAAAGAATACTTCAAAAAGCTAAAAGTTCTTAGAGCACCCAGCCTGTATGTTTTGATACTTCTGACTGATGTTATAAAAAACAGACATTTTTATGAAAGTGATGAAGAAATGAAAGAGAGAGAAAGCATCAGAAGGATGGACTTGACTTTGCCTATTATGCCTAAACTGGAAATTGTAAAACACTGTCCTCGTTATCAGGCAGGTTTACTTTTTAACAAGATGCCTAAAATACTAAAAGAAATAAAAAAGTTAAGTGTTTTTAAAACAGAGTTGAAGGCACTACTTATAGAGAAATGTATTTATAGTGTTGATGAATTTTAACTATAGAGTAGTCAGAATATTTATTTAAATGATAAGAAATTTAATAGTATGTTTATTTCTCATTTCTTTTTATTTTGGAAGTTTAGTTTTTTTTTAAATTATGGAGTAGGTATTTGCTAGCTTTCTTTTAAATGGTTTTTCTTTATTATATAATGTAAACAATATATTATTCAACATTTGTGATGAATATTAATCGTTAAGTAGGTAGAATAATGATATAGATAGGAAAGGTACAATGACATTTATTAGTTAATTTAATTAATTTTTTTTTAGTTTATTTTATTGTTTGATTATCTAATTAATTTATTTTGTTTTACTAAGTTAAGTTTTAGCAATATAAATAGGACATTCCTGTAATATTCGTACATAATTTATTGTTAATAAATAAAGACATTGATTGATTGATTGTAATTCAAATAGTTCTTATAAATTTATTATTCATTCAATTGTCATTGTGCAGAATTAGAACCGGTAGAAACTCAAACTTACTTAGATAGTCGACTCAACTGAAAACATCATATTGAGGTTGTACTTGTATGTAATGGACTTCGAAGCATGAAGAATTCTGTTACAATTATATAAATCACTGGCCGAATCTGAAATTTCATATGGCTTGTCTATTTATGGGCGAACTTACAAATCACATTTAGATAGCATTTATTCATTGCAATTACGCATCTTAAAAACTATAGTTCCAGACAAGGTTAAAAACATACACAGCGATTCCGATTACCATAACCTATTCGATTACTGCAAAATTATACCGGTGCATAAAAAAGTAGAATATTATACTCTTTTGAATGAAGAATTTTTGAACGAAGATTTAAAAAAAATGTCATCTCTAACTATTCTAATACCCGCAGTTCTGCCAAATCAACATTTGCTAAACCTAATTATAACAATTTATACGAAAAACGTACTTTAGAATACATGGTTCCAAATTTGATTAATCAGTTACCAACCTCTTTTCAAAATGTAATTAATCATAAAAATAATAAACACAAATTAAAAAAAATTTTAAACGAACTGTCTATATCAGACCTCAAACTAAATTAAAAAAAAACTAGAATCCCCACTAACTATATTCCCTACATAAATAAACCTATATGACATATAAACCAATAATAATTATTATACTCGTCTACTATTAAATATTATCACAATTATTATCAATATATTTTTATCACCTCCTGTATACGCGACGCAGGAACGACCGGTTTTTGACGCGGCGAAGTGGGCGGTGGCAAGACTCACGTCTTTTAATGCACTATTAGATAATTACGTATTGCCGATTTACCGCCTGTTGACTGTGCCAATTGCTGTTTAATAGTATTGCGTTATACATATTTTGTAGATTAAGGTGTAGCTTATCTGTCAAATTTTAAGTCGGCGGCTTGTGGTACACGGTAAAGTTTTCATTAAGCTTATGTTGTACCATAATATATTCTCTGTATTATCTGTAGTTTGTTAAATTAATAAATAAGGAAATAAATAAATAAAATATAGTTCTAATAATTGCAATTTTATTCAAATAATTGTTATAAGACAGGGTGACGTCATATCCCCGAAACTCTTCACCGCTGCATTGCAAGACGTTTTCAAGCTTCTGTACTGGAAAAGAATGGCGAGTACATCACTCACCTTCGATTTGCCGACGATATAGTCCCTATGGCAGAATCGGCAAAACCGGCCGTGCCAATATTTCACGGGAAAACATCGCCGAGTACCGGGACAAACTTATGTCTGAAGTCCAGTCTTTGCTTAACAAAGTCTCAGATTGGGGGCGACTAAATCTAGTCCAGTTCAATCCCCAGAAGACACAAGTTTGCGCGTTTACCGCTAAAAAGAACTCCTTCGTCGTATCTCCTCAGTTTCAAGGCACTCCCCTTGCTGCCTCAGCTAGCATCGGAATCCTTGGCGTCGACATATCGAGTAGTGTGCAGTTTCGTGGTCACTTGGAAGGGAAGGTCAAATTGGCCTCTAAAAAGCTTGGCGTGCAAGCAAGCAAGCAGATAGAGCGAGACAGTATTTCATGCCGGCACATCGCTTGCAACTTTACAAAGCGCAAGTTCCGCCTCACATGGAATACTGTTCTTATCTCTGGGCCGGAGCACCCCAGTGCCAGTTCCTTCCACTTGACCGCATCCAGCGCAGAGCTGTTCGAATCGTCGACGATCGAGTTCTTTCTGATCGGCCCGATACAATAGCACTGCGTAGAAATGTTGCATCTCTTTGCGTATTTTATTGCATCTATCACGGGGAATGCTCTGAGGTATTGTTCGGATTAATTCCAGCCGCTCAATTTCACCATCGCACATCGCGACAAAACTCGCGTTACCATCCATACCATCTGGATGATCTGTGCGATTTAGAAGAAGTTTTCTCCCTCGCACAACATCCTTGTGGAATCGATTACCACCAACGATTTTTCCGGACCGATACGATTTAGGAACCTTCAAGAAAAGAGCTTACACCTTTCTAAAAGGCCGGCAACGCATCTGCAATTCCCCTGGTGTTGCAGTTATTCATGGGCGGCGGTAGTCACTTACCATCAGGTGAGCCACATGCTCGTTTGCCCCCTCTTCTATAAAAAAAAAATCGCTGGAGGACCTAAGCACTATGATTAATGATCTCAATAGTATCTCCCAACGGATAGGTCTTAAGATGAACATGGACAAAACAAAGATCACGTTTAATGTCCATGTCACACCTATGCCGGTAGTTATTGGGAGCACTAAGCTCGAAGTTGTTGACTTGTATGTTTCCTGGGACAAATAGTCCGGCTAGGTAAGTCCAACTTCGACCGAGAGGTCAATCGACGGATTCAACTGGGCACATCTTCTCGTCAGGTATACCTCAAAACTTAAAAACGAGACTGTAAAACCAGTACGTGTTGCCAGTGATGACCTATGGATCTGAGACGTGGTCCTTCACTGCTGGCCGGATGAGGAAGCTTAAGGTCGGTCAGCGAGCTATGGAGAGGGCTATGTTCGGAGTTTCTCTGTGTGATAAACTTAGAAATCAAGATATCCACAGTAGAACCAGAGTGATCAACATAGCCCAACGGATTAGTAAGCTGAAGTGGCAATGGGCCGGCCATATAGCTCGAAGAACCAACAACCGATGAGGAAAAAAGGTTCTCGAGTGGCGGCCTCGTACCGGCGGATGAAGTGTGGGGCGTCCCCCCACTAGATGGAGTGACGACCTGGTAAGATATGCAGGAAGTCGATGGATGCTGATGGCTCGGGACCATGCTTTGTGGCATTCCTTTGGGGAGGCGTATGTTCAGCAGTGGACTTGTGAAGGGCTGTAATGATGATGAATTGTTGTAAATTTACTATAATTTTGCATGCCCGTAATGAGGGTGAAGTATGTCCTGTGCTGTAACTTAATTTAACGTCATAAGTACCAACCATATTTCAGGCAAATAAATGATTTATGATTATGATTATGGTTTTGATGATTATATTCTTCACTTAAATTATCAAGTTTTTTTCAATTTCAATTCATTTTTTCAATTTCAACTTATTTTATTTTCATCTCATCAATTTACATTTAGATCACTTTACTTCATGTTAGTAAAGAGAAATGTCAGTCGCGTTTACTAACCATGAAAACTTTAAATAGGCATTACCTATTGTAATGGATTGTCCCATGGGGGATGGGGGAGGTCTATAGTCATCAGTAGACTTTTGTTAAGCTGTAACTGTAACAGTGAAGTAAGTTTATAGGGGCAACTTACTTTATCCCCAGAATGTTGTTGGGACTGGCCTAAACTCTGCGAAGTACATGCACATCTTTTGCGTATTGTGGCGTAAAGGCATTTTTATGCGCTGCGGTGGCGAGACAGTCCCATAGACCCGGGACTGTTCTTTTGTTGAATTCGAAAGCCTCAGAACACATGCGAAGATAAACGACGGAGCCAACATATTTGCCCTGACTGATAGAGCCTTCCCTTTCGATGTCAGTATTGATTTAACTGACGTTGAATCTGTGAAGGTAGATGACAAAATGTTAAAATATATTTTTAAAAAGAACAGATCAACAATTAATATTTTTACGCAAGCCACGGTCACATAGTCAAATACTTGACTTTTAAGACAGAGGACAAGCCGCGTCTTGTCACGGTCAATAATGTCAATAATCTATATTATGTCCGATACGAGAGCTTTAACACCGACCGCATTCCTAACCCTTGTGTTCTATGTGAGGCACTGTTAGGACACAGAGCATATGCGCGATTGCAGTTAATGACTGAAATCATGTTTTATAATGTTCCGAACAACCATTCTGCAAATATTGTATCCTTCCCTACCCGCCTTAAACGATTTCTGTTAAGTTTATATTATGTTACATATTTTAATTTAAATATAAATGTGTGTCTCCTGTCTTGAGTTCTTTTTTTGTGTAGACAAATGACCACACAGTCCACCTGATGGTAAGTACATGCTGTGATCCATGGACTTCTACATCTATCCGAAATTAAGAATAAAAATTAATATGGCCAGAGGAATCCTGTAAATTAAAAGACCTATTTAAAAGACTTGCTGTATTACCCGTCAGAAGTTAGCATGTTTATTTTTAAAATTAAGTTAATTGTTTACTAAAGCACGTGATATATTATATTCCTGAAACCGACAAGACCCAGACAATCTTGTCCTACACGTCATTCCTAGGTTTGTTAAATACGAATATAACAAAAATTGTCTAAAAATGTCATGTAAAAAAGGCTTTACAGTGGTTTTCTGTGATAGCGACCGTTAGTGCTACAATCATAATAAAGCTGCTGGGTGGGTCTACCACATATAAAATATTTTAAGATATACGAAATTATTTAAATAATCACTAAATTATTTCAAGTAAACACAGGCTAAAATGTACAAGATAATAACAGTGTAGTTAAACAATTGATGATCTAATGATTTCTTATATTTACGCGAACACTACACATTTAAATAAAACTAATTTTACGGATTTTATCGCGTATATTCACTTATTTTATATTCCCGACGTTTCGAGCACTTTACAGCACCCATGGTCACGGGGGGGGACTGAGGTGTATGACGTCCCAATGTCATAGTTAACCACGGCTACCTCCAGATTAACTATGACATTGGGACGTCATACACCTCAGTCCCCCCCGTGACCATGGGTGCTGTAAAGTGCTCGAAACGTCGGGAATATAAAATAAGTGAATATACGCGATAAAATCCGTAAAACTAGTTTTATTTAAATTGATGATCTACTAAAATAAGAGCGAGTGTTGCTAAGATTTGGATACTAGATGAATCCGTATTAATTTCATGCAATGACATATACAGTAAATGGAGCTCGATTCAAAGCGCCGCAGTGAATCACAAATAAACAGCCTAATACCTCTACTGTGCGGGTCAAAGGGAGCTTGAACAGGGATCCTTTGTCGTGAAATGTAGCTGTGTAAGCCCTCCTGATTGATGCGCGTGCAAAGCCCTAATACAGTAAAGCGTGACAATTGTCTCAATATACCTACTCTAATAATTTTCCCTAGGCTGAAAGCGAAATGTCAGGGTTGCCACCTACATATTTTGAAAAGTAGTAAATTTACAGCCCATATACATCCCACTGCTAGGCAAAGGCCTCCTCTAACTTCTAAGAGGGATATGGAGCTATAATATATTAAATCGTCGAAGTATTTTTATTCCTTAGTCATGCGGGTTTCCTCCCGTTGTTTTCCTTTACGTTGTCGTAAAGCAACACTGATTACAATTCTAACCCGGGTTCCTCGCGTACTGTGAAATTTAATGCATTAATATTATTTCATTTATTTAATCTTTGTAGTCCCTTAGATAAATCTCATAAAGGATAAGTTGCCTTGTGTCGCTATAGCAGCCTCTGTCAATCAAGCTTGGAATGGAAGGGTTGACATAAACTTTCATAGATATCTAAATTCCATAAATAAATGCCTCATTTAGTTCTTAAATAACATTTATTTGTTATTTATAAAACACGTCTGTAATATCGAAATAGTTAATTTTTATTGAGCTCAGGGAGTGATAATGAATTACCATTTATTATTTTTTTTGTCTGTATGTCCGGGTTAATCATTGTAATGGATGAACCGATTGTGATGCAATTTCACGAATAGATAGAGAGCAATACCAGGAGTGGTCTAGGCTATATTTGACCTGCTGGTGCGCCTTACCTGAGAAGGAGATGGGGGAGGAGTAGTCCTCTCCCGAGGAGAGGCCGTCATGGGGCGGCCAGCGCGGGTGGGGCCGCGGATGTGTGCGAAAGCGTTCCCGTGGCCCTGCCAATATGCGACGAAGATGGACACCATGGGGTTTTAGTCGGTGCGAGTCAGACATAACCAGTCCTGGCCCCCCGAGGCGGGTATGCGTAGGCATTTCCCCATGTAAAAAAAGGCTATATTTGAACTAAAAAAACCTGTAAGATTTTTTGTGGGAACAAAAAATTATAAGAGGCCGGGTTGCTTTTTGTAAATATGATTTTTGATTCCGCAAAATAGGATTCTGATAAATTTATTATCAGAGCCATATTCTATTCGAATCCTGATTGTATTACCGCTTGAGTAATGCATTAAACATAATTTTTAACATTAGGAGCCTACGTTATATTAAAACTTAATAATTCATATGAAATAGAACATTATTATAGACTATTCACCTCATTCAACTCAAGACGTGAACGCTAATATACTTAGTGACGACCAGGCACCCTTGTTGTATACTTAGGAAGCTAAGCGACGAAGATGTGATGGATTTAAGATCGGGCGCAGCTTTAATATTCATTGTTTTTAAATATTTTACGTGGTAGAGCCATGCTGCACCTATATTGTGGTTGCTACACGAATGGGTCGGCTCGACCGGGGTAAGACCACGCTCTCACAGAATATCAGCATAAAATAGCAGTTTAATGATGCTGTGTTTCGTGTGGTGAGTGTAGAGAACTGGAGACCCTTTTTACTGCAAACGAAGCATTCCATCTCAGTCCTCAGGGGTGGCAACGCATCTGCATTTTGATTCTTAATTGAGCACAAATGTAGATGTCTATGGGTCATAGCATCCACTTACTATCAGGTGGATTGTGTGCTCATTTGTCACTCTTATATTATTAAAAAAAGTTCTTCACATTCAGTGATAAAATCCATAGAAATAATTAAGATTTTAATGTGTTTGTTGTTTAAGAATTTTCAGCTTCTAAGTGGTTTTCGATTCGTAATTTGATTTGTAGAATTTAAAATATTTTTTTATTTATCATTCTGTACGAACAAATTTAACTTTTATTTTTGTTTCAGTGTAATATTAGTGTATAGTATTTTTGTTATATCAGTATATTAAAGTAAATTATTTTTGTTGCAGGTAAACTTACCATTATTGAATACGGCGTGATGAATATTATATTAAGTATTCCAAAGATTACTTATGTTAAGGTAAGAAAAGTATTTACAGGTGAATGATGTTCTTATTATTGTAAGGTAATGACTTTCATTAAGGCACACCACTTAACTCATGACTATCATTAAGGCACACCAAGTGCGTGTGCGTGCCAGCACCAGCTTGTTATATTTGAAATTATAGATAACGTTGCACCACCTGCGTTTCGTGTGCAGCGTGTGTTAAACGGCCTTAAAAAGCGTTGCGGATATTTCCTTGTCCTAAAACCCTCTCAGAAATTAGAAGAGGCCAGTGCCCAGGAGTGGGATGTATTAACAGTGGTAGAGCCACGCGGCAGCTTTTGCTGTCGCACCGAAGGGCCAGCTCGAACCGGCGTGGTACCACGACCTCACAGAATACCAGCGTGAAGTAGAGGTTTACCTCTGCGTTTCGCTTGGTGAGTGCAGGTGGCCGGAGGCCCTTTTTGCTGGGAATGAGGTATTCTATCTTAGTCCTCACGGGTGACAACGCATCTACATTTTGATTTGTAATAGAGGATAGATGTAGATGTCTATGGGCCGCACCAACCACTTACCATCAGGTGGACTGTGTGCTCGTTTGTCACCCTTATCCTATAAAAAAAAAGTATATACTTAACCTTACTTTCTTCATACTCATTTTCATACGTTTGGGTAAGTGATACCAAATTTGAAAAATGACTAGGTACAACATTAAATTTGTTACTTTTATTAGCGTCTCATAATTTGGTCCGTTTTCCGTTTTAATTTAAACTACATTTTGATTGCTTAAAGATGATACCAAGAAACGATGACGTCTTTAATTGATATTCCCATACAATTTCAATAAAAAAAATTTTACGGGACATAAAAAGTAAAGAGAACTGAATACCTTTTGCAGGTTTTGCCCTTAATCACCACGCTGGGCAAGCGGGTTTCCGATCCCACACGTCGTACCTGTGACGTTGCAGCTCTTCACAGATCTGGATATCTATATATATTATACGTAAAAATATTTTTTTTTTTACTTATTATAAGCCAGTGCTTGACCACAATCCCACCTGCTGGTAAGTGGTGATGCAGCCTTAGATGGTAAATCGCACTGTCTTATCGTAACAAAAGCCTATTCACTCTTGCCTTGAAGACGCCTAGATTGTATTCGGACGGAAAGATAGACGCTGGAAAATTATTCCACTCCTTTGCTGTACGCATTACAAAAGACGAAGCAAACCGTTTGGTTCTAATGCGTGGGATATCGACAACAAAGGGATGAAGACCCGCCGATCGTCTGGTTGTCCGATGGTGGAAAGGAGAGGGAGGAATTAAGGCGTGTAACTCCTGCGCACACTCACCGAAATGCATCCTATAGAATACCGAGAGACTGGCTACTCTACGCCTGTGCTCAAGGCTGACAAGATTGGTTTCAACCAAATCAAGGTCATCAATGAGCCTCTTAGCACGTCTCTCCACTGAGTCCAATGCTGCCAGGTGGCATTTTGCAGCACCAGCCCATATGTGACAGCAGTACTCCATGCACGACCGGACTTGCGCTTTATATAAGGTAAGAAGCTGCCCCGGCGTGAAGTACCGCCGCACCCTTGCAAGGACACCAAGTTTACATGCGGCTGCTTTGGCTCTGGACTCAATGAACCGCCCATAGTTTAGGTTCGGAGAAAATTCAATCCCTAACAACTGAAGGCGGTCAGTGTACTCCAAGGATACATTCCGCAAAGTAGGAGCCAAGGTGAGCGGGCTCCTTTTAGCGGTAAAAAGACACGCTTGTGTTTTGGAGGCTTTAAATCTCACGAGATTGGCATCGCCCCATTCGGAGACTGCCTGTAGTGTGAGACTCACACGCTCAACCATAGCCTCTCTTTCTGACTGGATTTGATCCCGACTGGCCCGGGCGCTTGGTTGGTATCTCTCCACAACTGTGCTGTCGTCTAATATACCCATAGACACCGGGAATGAGCTGATCATTTATATGCAGCAGGAAGAGAGTTGCGGAGAGAACGGACCCCTGAGGAACACCGGCGTTAGTCACCACAGTATTGGATGAGCAGCCATCAACGACGACCCGGAGAGACCGTTCACTCAGAAAGTCCTTCACCCAGATAATTAGGCCAGGGAATAAGCCGTACGCTGAAAGCTTGCCCAATAGACTAGCGTGCCAAACCCTGTCAAAAGTCTTCGAAACATCAAGGGAAACAGCAATTGCTTCACCAAAGTTCTCGAGGGCTTCGCCCCATATGTGAGTGGCATACGCTAGAAGGTCCCCAGTTGATCGATTTCGGCGAAACCCGTACTGGCGATCAATGAGGAGATCATTTTGGTCTAGGTATGCCATAAGGTGGGCGTTCAATATACGCTCCATAATCTTGCAGAGTATGGAGGTAATTGAAATTGGCCGATAGTTGGCAGGGTCGGTACGGCTACCTTTTTTAGGCACAGGCTGCACATTGGCCAGCTTCCAAGATTTAGGCACTATTCCAGTCCTGAATGAGAGGCGGAACAAGCGTGTCAACACAGGAGACAACTCAGGTGCACAGACCTTTAGAACTATAGCTGGTATACCATCAGGTCCACTAGCTTTGTTCACGTCTAGACTTCGCAAGGTTTTAAGAACCTCCTTGTTGGTTATACGGACCTCAGTCATAGAGGTACCGCAGTGAGGTAATTGAGATGGCACGCTGTTGCTACTGTCCAGACGCGAATTGCAAGCAAAAAGAGAAGCAAATAAGTCCGCTTTCTCCTTAAGCGCATGCGCTAGTGAGCCATCTGGTTTTACCAGCGGAGGCAGTGTAGACCGACAGAAGTTTGTCTCGACCGCTTTGGCGAGAGACCAAAAAGCTCTACTGCCAGATGGTTTGACAGAGAGCTTTGTGCCGATGCGTTTAATGCGGTCGAAACTGGCTTGGCATAATATCTTTTTGCACGACTTGGCGGCTTGGTTAAAGTCTCTCTTCTTAAGGCTAACATCCGGAGCTTTACGATCTCGAGCATCGACTCAGGATAAGTACGCCATATGCTTGTGCTTTTCAGCACGAGCGCACTCGGCGTTAAACTAAGGGCGAGCTTTACCACCAATGGGCACGTCAGCAAAGGGGATGAAATACTTCATCGCTTGACGTATCACATTGGTTATGGCATCCGCGCAGCTCGATGGGTCTCTAGAGGAGAAGCAGACCTGCCGCCAAGGATAAGATGCAAATAAATGCCGCATCTCATCCCAATCTGCTGACTTGTATCGCCACATTCGTCGCACTCCATGGAAAACGTAGTTAGGTGGGGAATATAACGACAATTAAAGAAATGGCCCCGAGTTCCCGGCGCCCCTTTAATGGGGCAGGGGTGCGAAGAATCTCCGGGAGGAAAACCGGCGACGAGGTTCGCCACCCGTCACGTTCTGTCCCCCGGAGGGGCGAAAAGTGGATTGCGGAAGCCCGTCTGGCTACATTGAATGTATGTGGAGGAATGAATGATAAGATGGATGAAGTATGCGATATGATGCATGACAGAGGAATAGACGTGTTATGTGTAAATGAGACGAAACGGAAGGGAAGGGATGCCACTACACATGGCATGTATACCGCGTACTGGTCTGGTGTAGACGAGACCGAGCGGGCATGCCAGGGAGTCGGTATCATCCTTTCAGAAATAATGGGTCATTGTGTGAAAGAGTATGAATGTGTAAGCCCGAGACTGCTATGGATACGAATGAAAGTGGGCTTAAAGAAGTTGTTTGTTTTAAGGGTCTACGCCCCAGACATGTCTAAGCCCACTTATATCCGAGAGCAGTTTTGGGAGTTGGTAAGGATGGTGCTAATGAAATGCAAGGTTAATGAAAATATTGTGATATTAGGCGATTTTAATGGAAGGGTTGGGGTGAGGAGGCTTGGTTATGAAAGGATATTGGGAACGTTTGGTGATGAAAGTATAAATGAGAATGGTGAAAGCCTTCTCGCCGTATGCGTGGAAAAGAGTCTTTTTGTGACGAACACTTTCTTTCGTCATAAGAAGATTCACACGTATACATGGGAAAGAGGTGATGATAGTAGTATGATAGATTTCATAATTGTTGATGAAAGAATGAGGAGCGCGGTGGTAGATACAAGGGTTTATCGGGGCTCTAACGTAGGGACGGATCATTACTTGGTCTTATGCCGAATTAATGGTCTTCTCAGACGTTGGAGGCATCGGACATCTTTGTCTACCACTGCGTTACAGCGTATAAGAACAGAGAGGTTACAAGATGAAGGTGTGAGAGAGAAGTTCAAATATAGATTGAGAGAAAATATAAGTGGTATGGCTGAATTGTGTATGAATGATTTAGACTTGGAGTCTGTGTGGTATAATGTCAAGAAAGGTTTAGTGGATGCAGGTACCGAAGTATGTGGTGTCAGTGAGAGAACGAATGAAAGGAAAATTAACACGTTATGGTGGGATGATGAGGTATGGATGGAAGTTGAAGCAAAGAAGAAAGCATGGCTAGATTTACTAGCAACCAAGGCTAGTAATTCTAGCAGTATGAATGATGATATTGAAAGGAAAAAGGCAGTCTTTAGACACCTAAATAAGAGAGTAAAAGAAGTAGTTGAAAGGAAAAAGCAAGAAAGAACGGATAAGAATGATAGAAGAATATCGGATAACTTCCAGGCAAACATTAAAATGTTCTGGAAACTCGTAAGAACTACCAGGGGTCATTCAGAACAGCCTAGAATGAATGCTATACGAGACCAGAATGGCTGTATTCTGAATGACGAAGTTTTGAGTTTAAGGAGATGGAAGGAATACTTTGAAAGCGTGTTTATGAGTGATGAGACGTTTGAATTAAATGAAATAGAAATTCCGGAAGAAGAGGAAATAGATAGAGATATAAGTATAGATGAAATAATGAAAGCAATCAAAAGTATGAAAGCAGGTAAGGCAGCCGGTTATGATAGAGTATCTCTCGAAATGCTAAGGGCTGGAGAAGGAGTGGTGGCAGACCTGCTGTACACCTTGTTTAACTTATGTTGGGAACTTAAGCGTGTACCGGGAGACTGGTGCAAAGCCGTGATAGTCCCAATATATAAAGGAAAAGGATCACAGCAGGACTGTAAAAACTACCGTGGTATCAGCCTTCTTAGCATTGTGGGAAAACTGTATGCTAAGGTACTAATTGAAAGAGTTATGAAAGAAACTGATGGAAAAATCTGGGATGTGCAAGCGGGATTTAGAAAGGGAATGGGATGTACGGATCAGTTTTTTTCCATGCGCATGATCGCGGAGAAGTTTTTGGCCAAAAACCAAAGAGTTTTTTGTGCGTTCATGGACTTGGAGAAGGCTTATGACAGAGTGGACAGGGATGTGTTATGGCAAACACTGAACTCATTTGGGGTGAGCGCTGGCTTGATACAGGCATTGAAGTCTCTATATAGGGACTCTAGTGCCTGTGTCAGGATCAACGGGCCTACTCGGACTGGTTTGGCATCCATAAAGGTGTCAAACAGGGCTGTGTGGCTTCCCCGTGGCTGTTCAACCTATTTTGGACAGTTGTTTGGAAAATTTGAAAGCAGAAGAATGCGGGTTAAGAATGGGTGAGTTAACCGTCAAATGCCTTTTGTACGCCGATGATCAAGTCATACTTGCGTCGTCGGCGGCCGAGTTGCAAATGATGGTTACATTAATGAACAGGACATTAAAAGAAAAGGGAATGAAAGTGAACGCAAGTAAGACGAAAGTTATGGTTTTTGAAAGAGAAGAAATTAAAACGATTTGTGAAATAAGAATAGAAGGGGAGTTGGTAGAGCAAGTAGATGAGTTTGTGTATTTGGGATGTGTGTTTAGCAGGGATGGTAGATATGATAAGGATATAGAACGACGAGTGAATGCAGGAAATAGATTGATTGGGGCTCTACACTCTATTGTGAAAAGTCAGAATGTGTCCAAAAAGGCACGTTTGGCAATTCACAATGCTGTGTTAGTGCCTACTTTAATATATGGTAGTGAAAGTTGGGTGTGGCAGAAGAAGCACGAGAGTAGAATAAATGCTGTAGAAATGCGGTCATTACGTGGTATGCTAGGGCTGAATCTGAATGACAGGGTGAGAAATAGTGTGATAAGAGAAATGTGTGGTTTGCAAGATGATGTTGTGACTTGGATTAAGAAAGGAATGCTTAGGTGGTTTGGTCATGTAGAAAGAATGAATGAGGAAAGAGTGACAAAGCAAATTTATGTTGCAGAGGTGAATGGCAGAGTCGGGAAGGGTCGCCCTAGGCGAAAGTTTATCGACCAAATTGGCGAAATATTGAAAATGGGCCAAATTAAAAGTACCTTTAACCGACGAGCGTGTATGCGTAGGTATATGGATGTGGAGGAAGCGGGAGAGATGTGTCAGGATCGTGCCAAATGGAATTCCATAGTCTCTGCCTACCCCTCTGGGTGACAGGCGTGAGTGTTTATGTTTATGTTTTTATGTTATAACGACACAGATTTCACCAGACAGTGGTCAGAAGTTCCCAAGGGTGAGGTAACCTGAACATCGTACCTGTCTGGATCGGTCGTCAGCAGAAGGTCGAGGCAGTTGGCTGTGTGCCCATCCACATCAGGTACCCTAGTCGCTTGTTGCACCAGCTGGGAGAGCCCCAGCGACAAGGAAAAATTCCACGCCTCTCTCCCAGCGTGGTCGGTCTTCTGGTATGGGAACAACCAGTCCTGATGACAGGCATTAAAGTCCCCCAGAAAAACCAACTGTGCATTAGGGTACCGATCTAGAGCCACATCAGAGGCCTCACTGAGGTGTTCAAACAGCCTAGTTGTCTGCTGGTCACCGTTGTGCGATCGGTAGACACAAGAATAAATAATTTTATCCATTCCAGTGTCTATCAATATCCAGATCATAGAGAAAGTGGGGTCTTCAAGGTGACGGAGACGCTTACAGCAGATGTCGTTGCGGACGTAAACACAGACTCCGGCGCGCTGATGAAAATTATGCTCCAATGTGTACCCAGGGTAGCCAAGGTACGCCGCATCTAGAGGACATCTGATCTGCGTCTCAGTCAAGAAGAGTAAGTGCGGCTTGTTAGTCTCAAGGTGGTAATGGACTGCATTGAGATTACAGTGTAGGCCTCGGATGTTTGTGAGGTGCACTTTAATGGAGAGGGAGTGCAACCGCTGTACAAACTTACTCTTCTTTTTCCTTTTTTTCATCAATGGTGGGAGTGAATAGGTTGAGAGAATGGCAGTTGGACGAGGCGTCACACATTTAACCTAGGGACGCAAACAGAGTCATAGCATCGATGGTACCTAGCATGGAGATTGCGGGGACGCCCGAACCCCCCTGGAAATCGCCACCAGGCCCTCTCCTCCGGTCGCCAACCGGCATGGTGGAGCCATCCCAGGATTTTTCGTAAGATGACGGGGCAGCCTTTAATGAGTGGCTGGCTCATTAATTGGGCCCCCAACTATCTACGGTCGGCCAGCGGTGCAACCGTGCTTCGGATCCCCCTAACCTCCATAACCAGGCACCCGACACTAAGAAACGGCCGCGTCGCAACCGGTCCGTATGCGTAACGCAACTTTCCAGACCCATTCTCCCTAAGAAATGGTTTTCACCTAACATCATACCGGAACACGATTTGCATCATTTGGCGGTATGTCTTTGCCAGGTGGGTGGTAACTAACCCTCGGCCGGGCCTCTCACTAGTAGAGGACCAACCTACCACCAGTATGTAGTACAGCTCGTTTAGCACTACCCAGGGGATACGTGTAGGGAATCAGGATTCAAGTAATTCCTACGGACGCGAGCAGCTTCATCCTCCAAATTGCTCTCGGCTCGGCCGATTTTGATGAAATTATTTGTGTCTCTGAATAGATGATTTAGATTCACGTTTGGACCCGATAGGTGGCGCTATTGTCGAGGTCCAGAAATCAGCCGTGCGAAGCCGGGGTGGATCGCTAGTTAGTATTAAAGTAAAGTAAAGTCTGCCTATAGATATTAAAGTATAGTAGAAGTAAAATTGATATGAATGTAAACTACGTTATTGCGGGGGAAGCTAATAATAATTACTTGTGTAAGTATAAGACATTATTAGTCCTCTGTACACAATTAACCCAGTCATAAGTGCGTCGCCATACAATTAATTATGTCCAGCCGCATTAACTCAGATTAATGGCGGCCATGTTGTGTAAACGTAACACGCTATATTTATCATTTAGGAGAAATTTTCCACAGGCGAATTCCCTTTAAACGAAGTTCGATCTTACTGTCTAATCGTTAATAGTAATAATACTTGCCGTTTCAGCCTGTTAAAAGTCCGCTGCTTGCCCCCCCCCCCCCCCCCCCCCCAAGATTGCACCATAGTGGGGTAGTTTGCCACATTTGCCACGCTTGGCAGGCGCGTGAGCAACAACAGTTTTTTTTATTTTTCAGTTGTTATTATATCGGTCGGACTTTCCATCTTTTGGTTTGTTTTCCCCCGTCGCATCTTACAAAACCCACGGGACGATAGTGTAGAGAATATTCTTATATCGTCACTGCACTGTGAGAAAATCAAATACTGATGTTATATATAATCTATTGCTGAATGTTGAAACGCGTTGTACCCGGACTTACTTGATCGTCGTGCCATCGATATTGCGGCTTCACACCGGACGGGCTTCCCATTGGTATGCGAATTATGCGACGCAATAAGGGGTATACATACCTAGCATGTTTCTGTGTGGAACTTTTTCCGCTTCCTGTAATTTCCTCCCAGCTAACATAACTAACCGTGTTGTGGCGGTGTGAGAGGTAAAATGAAAAAGGGGATGGGCATCAGCATCTTCCTAATAACACACACACAAACACTCACGCCTGTCACCCAGAGAGGTAGGCAGAGACTACGGACTTCCATTTGGCGCGATCCTGACACACCTCTCTCGCCTCCTTTACATCCATTTATCTACGCATACACGCCATCCTAATAACATTTCAAATTAATAAAATACTGCCAAGCGTAGCAACTATGGCAAATTCCCCCCATTAGGCAATCTATGAAGGAGGCATATGTTCAGCAGTGGACTTTTATAATCTGTAATGGATGGATGGATAATTGTTCTTTATAGTTTAAAATTAAATAGAAATTTTTTTCCTTTGTCTGTCGAACCGCATTTAACTTAAAATTACTAAAGCTAATTCATTCGACGTTTAAAGAGCGACTATACTTAATGAAAACAGCTGGTTCTTGATAAAATGACTTATGATAAACTTAAGAGAAAGAATTACAGCATAAATGATATTTTTTTTTAATATAAGAGTGACAAAGGACCCAACAGAGGTCCTGATGGCAATAGGCACGTGGTAATTTACATGTTAGAGCTACGCTGCAGTTATATTATGGTTGTAGCACGGTTCGACTGCTGTAAGACCACGCGCACAGAATACCAGTCTACAAGCATATATATATATATAAAGTACGTGTCACGTTGTGCAGTTTGGTCCAACTTAAAAGATAGGATAGCTTATATCTCAATTTATAGTCGCAATACAATATTATTTTATTGAAAATTATTTGTCTATTATTTGACAGTCACAATTATCTGGAGCTATCCAAATGATTCTGTCAGATGACGATATCTGTTGAATGGAGTGAGTAAATATTTAATAGATGGCGCTATGTTAAAAATACAAACGTTTAATATAAGCTACAATTTAGTAGTATAACCACTACGTGTTGCTGTAAGTATTCAACAGATAGAACTGATTTCAAAAAAAATTTGCAGACTGCGTGCAGTTTGGTCCAACTTGAGAGATAGGATAGTAGATCCCGATAAGTGACCTTCAATTTTTTTATTGCTAATTTCAGGAGTTTTTTTGGGAAAGCAAATGGTCGTTCGGAAAGGGCAGAACAACGTCTGCCTGGTCAGCTAGTATATATCCTCGCCCGCGTGGAGCTATTTTTCGCGGAACCCTAAAATAAAAGCAGCCCAAGTTACTCCTTATAGCGTCAGCTATCTGCTAGTGCGTATAAATGTTGACAAATATTGACATTAATATTTATACGATAATAACGTCACTCAATTGTTTTGCCTTCCCGGAACCCCTCCACTAACACTTAAACTTCATGGTATGGTATTAAAGTTCAAATTGACTTTTAAGTATTATTACGAATCTTTTGTATGGGTATATAGAAAAGTGTTGTTTTTAGACATTTTCAGGCAATTTTTTAAATTTTTCTCTCCGTAAGAATCATCTTCGTACTTCAATGAATATTATTTAAAAAAAAAAGAATTAGCGAAATCGGTTCAGCTGCTCTCGAGATTTGCGCTTAGAAACACATTCAGCGATTCATTTTTATATTATAGATATAGCATAATAGCATATAGCAGCTTAATGCTGCTGTCTTTCGTATGGTGAGTGTAGAGAACTGGAGACCCTTCTTACTGGAAACGAGGCATTCCATCTACGTCCTAAGGGGGTGACAACGCATCCATGTCTCATACGCTCGTCGTATGATAAGCATGGGATGATCCTGGTGAGTCGGATCGCTGAAAGCTGGAAGTTCTCTCGTGTCAGCGATGCTAAGCGGAGGGATTCGGCGTAGAGGTTCGTAGCCACCTTCTGTGAGTCCATAATGGTTTAGAAAGAGGCTGCTGATTGGGGGGGGGGAGAGATCCCACTCGAAGACGACATCACTAAGGCATTTGTCATGGACTTTCCCTTGATCATGGTGTTCCCCTACCAGCAACGGGGCCTCTGGTATTGCGGGCCTAGTTAAGTAACTCCCGAGGAAGACGATGATTCGAAAGTGGTCCCAAGACATCGTGATAGCACTGCGAGGGTAATGGGAGCAACAAGTACTGCCCCCGGGATGTGCTTTCAATAAAGCAAGAGGGGCCTCGGTTGCGTTCCGAATGGAGATCCCGGGAACACTCGTATTCGCTGAGCTAGAGGGGTTTTAGCCAGTAGGAATCCCGAACTTTTATGTTGCTCTCGTTTTTTAAGGTATTATATGAGGATTTCCCCACGGCAAAAAAATGAATAAACAAGCTTGGCTTCGTAACCGTGCTACTAAGCCTTCCCACCACAACATAACAGGTGTTATTGCATTTAACTAGACCCTATAACGGTATGAGTTTTTTTTGTTTCCACAATTCAAACCTAAGCTCGCTTAATCGGCCTTAATCCTTTTTATGCGCAGGATAACACCCTATTTACGGATTCTATCCATTTTTTGTTCCGAGGTTTATGCGTAGGTAACAATCATTTTTCCTCTTGGGGGATAACAAATAGTTATTTTTTGACCCTCGTTAAGACTTGGGGATAAATGAATTCTTTTACATATTTTATACAAAATGACATAATAATATTAAATAACTACTCACCAATTTTTTCGTAATAAGTAACTCTTTTGTTTCGTATGGTAAATGTAGGGATCCGGACACTCATATAATAATCATAGTATGATAAGGAAACATTCCATTTTAGTCATCAGGGATGAATATAATGAATCTTATTGTTAGGTGTCTATGGGCTACAGCATCTCATTACGATCAGGTGGACCGTGTGCTCATTTGTCAACCATAGTCTATAAAAAAAAAACTATAATAATATACGTACGTGAAAAATCTTTTCCTTTTTATACGTGTCGAGAACCATACAGGAAACTAGTTATCAAGTCATGGAAGATGCGGCTCCGACGGCAGGAGCGCGTCGATGAGGCATTTTTATCGGCATTCTGCTCTATCAAGCGAGATAAGCGGGATCGAGCGCGGTTACTACTCAGGCACGTTGATAACCTCCTTGATAACTTTTTCCTTATGCTATATTGAAGTTTTTTCTTAGATTTATAAAGGTTAAAGGTAATTTATAATTTTATTATATTATTTGCTTAAAACTTCGGCCATAATAAACGAAGTATATCTATGATATTATATAATTTACGACACATTATTGTCATTTGAGTAATTTTAGGTTGAAAAACAAGTTTGCAATCCGCATAGGAATATTTGTGACTGTTCTTTTAACAACCGTACCCTTAACCGTAACCGTATTTTGTTGATTTACAACTAGGGACGCTGCAGCCAATCTTCTATTTACATAAATACAATATTAAATTTATTCCATTTACGGTGCTATTGCACTTGCTTCTAAACTTTGAATAATACAAATAGGAAAAGTACAATTAAAGTATAATCATGGTATAAACATACGGACATACGGTCCCTCAGGTGTTGTGGATACTGTAGCCCATGGACACCTACTACCAACTTTAAACAAAGAACGCTATATCTGCATTATCACATCTGAGGACTAAGAAGATATGCCCATAGCTTACTGGTTCCCTATTCCCTTCATACGAAAACAGCAGTGCAGACACTACTATATGGCGTCGGAAATAGGCAAGAGTGTGATACCTACCCAGCTTGAATTCTAGGCAGACCTAGTTGAAGTTGAAAAGGGTCCTACATCTTTTAAAATAGCAACATAATACTGATTTATTCCCTATAGTACATCATGAGAAACAGATAACAATATTAATTGTTACGAGGCATTTCATCTTAATCCTGAAGGGTGTCAACGCAACTGAATTTTAATTCTTAATCGAGGATAGATATTTGTGTTTATGAGCCATAGCATCCACTTAGCATCAGGTGAATCGTGACCTCACGTTTTTTTTTTATAGGAGAGGGGGCAAACGAGCATGCGGCTCACCTGATCGTAAGTGACTACTGCCGCCCATGAACAACTGCAACACCAGGGGAATCGCAGATGCGTTGCCGGCCTTTTAAAAAGGAGTAGGCTCTTTTCTTGAAGGTCCCTAAGTCGTATCGGTCCGTAAAAATCGCTGGTGGTAATCGATTCCACAAGGAAGTTGTGCGAGGGAGAAAACTTCTTCTGAATCGCACAGTGGTGGACCGCCAATCATCTAGATGATATGGATGGTATCGCAAGTTCTGTCGCGATGTGCGATGGTGAAATTGAGCGGCTGGAATTAGTCCGAACAATTCCTCAGAGCACTCCCCGTGGTAGATGCGATAAAATACGCAAAGAGATGCAACCTCTCTACGCAGTGCCAGTGAGTCAAGCCGATCGGAAAGAACTCGGTCGTCGACGATTCGAACCGTTCTGCGCTGGATGCGGTCAAGTGGAAGGAGCTGGCACTGGGGGGCCCCTGCCCAGAGATGGGAACAGTATTCCATGTGAGGCTGAACCTGCGCCTTGTAAAGTTGCAAGCGGTGTGCCCGCATGAAATACTGTCCCGCTCTACCGAGCACGCCAAGCTTTTTAGAGGCCAATTTGGCCTTCTCTTCCAAGTGACCACGCAACTGCACGTCACTCGATATGTCGACACCGAGGATTCCGATACTGGCTGAGGCAACAAGGGAAGTGCCTTGGAACTGAGGAGATACGACAAAGGGAATCTTTTTAGCGGTAAACGCGCAAACTTGTGTCTTCTGGGGATTGAACTGGACTAGATTTAGTCGCACCCAGTCTGAGACTTTGTTCAACAAAGTCTCGACTTCAGACACAAGTTTGTTCCGGTACTCGGCGACGTTTTCCCGCGAAATATTGGCACGGCCGGTATATAAAGCATCACCAGTGCTGTCGTCTTCATAGCAATGAATGTTACTGGTTTGCAACATATCATTGATATGCAGAAGAAACAGCGTTGGTGATAGCACGCAGCCTTGTGGAACACCAGCGTTAATGGGCTTGTAATCGGAGCATCCACCGTCTTACTGCAAGAAAGCTGGTGATCCAATTGCACAATTTCTCGGGAAGCCCATAGGAAGGCAGCTTCGAAAGAAGCGCTTTATGCCAAACCCGATCGAAAGCCTTCGCTATGTCCAAACTAACGGCCAACGCCTCCCCCTTGGACTCCACTGCCTCCGCCCATCTATGGGTCAAGTAGACCAGAAGATCACCAGCTGAGCGACCTCGACGGAAACCGTACTGGCGGTCACTAATCAGCTGGTGATCCTCAAGGTACCGCATGAGCTGGCTGTTAATAATAGTTTCCATTACTTTGGAGAACAAGGAGGTGATGGCGATTGGCCTGTAGTTGGACGGATCTGAGCGGTCGCCTTTTTTAGGGATCGGGTGCACCAAAGCTGTCTTCCAGGAGTCCGGGACTACGCCTAGGGAGTAAGAGTAGCAAAAATGACGCGTTAAAACCGGTGCCAACTCCGGAGCACACGTCTTCAGCACAATAGGTGGGACTCCATCAGGCCCACTCGACGTCCAGGGAGAGGAGTGCTTTACGCACCAAGCGCTGTGTAAACAGCACTTCCCGCATGGAGCACTCACACCGCGGGATGTTCGGCGGTGTGTTCTCCCCGTCATCTAGAGTCGAGTTGGAAGCAAAAAGAGAGCCTAGCAGATCGGCTTTCTCCTTTGCGTCATGGGCCAGTGAGTCGTCCACCCTGTGCAGAGATGGCAGAGATGGCTGACAGAAGTTCCTTTGGACAGCCTTGGCGAGAGACCAGAATGCACGTGTTCCCGAAGGGAGGCGAACTAGTTTCTCGCCAATTCTGCCGATGTGCTCTGACTTTGCCTTGGCAATGACACTTTTGAAGGACCTGGAGGCGGAATTGTACTTCTTTTTAAGAGCGCTGGTGTTTACATCCCGGGACGTTGATGCGTCAGCCCAGCCCAGATGCCAGCCTGGTAGCACTCCTGCTTATAGCGTGATGCTAGTTTACAGGAGCGACCAAACCATGGCTGGGATCTGCCTCCGATGGGCACCACAGAGGATGGAATAAAAAGTTACATACCCTGAACTACCACATCAGCAACAGAATCGGCAACAACGCTGGGATCTTCCGGCGAGAAGCAAACCCGCCCCCAAGGGTAGGATGCAAAAAAAGACCGCATTCCGTCCCAATCGGCCGACCTATAGTGCCAAACACGGCGGCAAGCTGCAGATTGCAACTGCGATGGGAGCGTGAGTGGCACCGTACTCCGGATGAGACAATGGTCCGAAGAGCCCAGTGGGGCCTGGGCTCTTCGGACCATTGTGGGAGACCTGGTATCCGTCCGGATGAGAGGTCAGCAGAAGGTCCAACAGGGGAGGTACATGATCCTCCACATCTGGGATCCGCGTAGGCGAAGTAACCAGTTGTGTTAGACCATATGCCAAAGCAAAGTCATAGACAGATCTACCCGCATGATCGGTTAAACGAGAACCAAGCCATTCGGTGTGGTGGGCGTTAAAATCACCGAGTATCACGATCTCTGCGGATGGGGCCTGTTGTAGCACGGAGTCTGCAGCCATTTGGACGTGGTCGATGAGTCGGACTGTGTCGGCATTACCGCTATGGGATCTATAGAGGCACCCGTAGACGCGGGGATGGTCGTCGCTGTCTACGCGCAGCCAGAGGATGGACAGGTCCGTACCTTCAAGACTGCCGAGGCGTCGAAAACAGATGTCCTCCCTGACGTATACGCAAACTCCAGCCCGGGGCACAAAGGAGTGTTCAAATTTGTACCCCGGGTAAGAGAGATATGAAGTATCAGCCGGAGAGGACACCTGAGTCTCGGTTAAAAAGAGCAAGGCCGGCTTCGCCGTCTCTAGATGGTAATGGACAGCGTTAAGGTTGGAAAGAAGTCCCCTGATATTGCAAAAATTCACGGATAGCGTGAAAGGGGTCGCCTTGGTCTTATTGCTCAGCTTGCCCCGAACAGTATTAGTCGCGAGCGGAATTTTGCCCCCCCCCCCCCCCAAGAATACGCGGGGCAGCCTGAGCACCCACGCCCAGGAGTGGAGTGGTTTGGTCGTGGATGCTCAACGAGGGATTCTCCAAGGGTGCTGGTACCCTCCTGGGGTAGTCTTCTGTTCAATTCCACTACAATGTTGATGGGGGGGGGGGGGGAATTGGGCCTCCGGCCACCTGCACTCACCAAGCGGAACGCAGAGGTAAACCTCTACTTCACGCCGGTATTCTGTGAGGTCGTGGTACCACCCCTGGCCCATCCGTGCGACAGCAAAAGCTGCCGCTTAGCTCTACCAGTGTCACTCTTACTTAAATTAAGAAACACGGTGAACTTACGTAGAGTTAAGGTGATTCCCAAAAGTCGCTACCACGACTAAGATGTGCGACATTTAAAATATTTTTAAATATATGTGGCACATACTACAAGAAATTACCGCTGTAATATAATGTTAAATTACATGTACAATACATTAAAGTGACGTAATATAATGATTGTAATTAATTACAGTCGCCTCAAGACAGTCTTAATCCTAACAATTCCACCACATGCGATGAGTATACATTCACGTAACGTAATTTAATATAGTTTAATGCCTCTGTAGTAAAGCGTTGCAAGCGTTAGACTACCCCGTGCATAAAAAGTGCTTGTATGGCCTACAAATAATTACATGCAAATGCCTATACCATACACGAGAAAATCGTAGTGTCAGACTTATTTTAAAAATAGCATAATCTTTTTTTTGCATAGTATGTATGCGTATTATATGCGATCTACTGTATGTCTTATTGCATCGCATATATTGAGGTTGGCAGATATGAAACGCAATATCGATGGCGTACTATGATGAAGTACGTGCGGCGAATACTAACGTGTTGCAATAGCTTTCGAACGCTCTGCTCGAATTTGATTTAGCACGCTATTTTGATTGTAGAATCGTGTAATAAATGTATATAATTATGTATAACTAGTGGTCGTCCACTGGCCGAAATTACTTGGTAGTTTTTTTTTTAAATTGCTAGCTGTTTTTTAGCTTCCAGTATAATATACATATTTATAATGAGAACTGACGCTTATATGATTTCAACGCCGCATTTATATATAAAACACAGACATCTAATATCATCATCATCATCATTACAGCCCTTCACAAGTCCACTGAATATAGGCCTCCTCCAAGGAACACACTGCCACAAAGCACGGTCCTGAGACACGTGCAGTCATCGACTTCCTGTATGTATTGACAGGTCGTCACTTCATCTTCGCCTACCGGTACGAGGCTGCCGCTCGAGAACCTTTCTTCCCCATCGGTTGGCGGTTGTTCGAGCTTTAGGGCCGGCCAATCTAATATACAAAATACGAAATAAAAGCTTGTTTGCAATGGCCTACACTCTGCAGACTATTGAAAAAGAAACATTAAAAATTACACACACAGACACACACACGCACACGCGCACGCACACGCGCACGCACACGCACACGCACACACACACACGTACACGCACACGCACACGCAGACACACACGCACACGCAGACACACACACACACACACACACATATACACACACACACATGCAGACAAACACAAACACACACACACACACACACACACATACACACACGCACGCACACACGCACCCACGCACACGCACACACGCACACAGGCACACACTCACACACGCACACTCTCTCTCTCTCTCTCTCTCACACACACACACACACACACAGGCACACACTCACACACGCACACTCACACACACACACACACACACACACACACACACACACACACACACACACACACACACACACACTCACACTCACCACACACATCACACACACCACACACACCACACACTACACACACACCACACACACCACACACAATTCATACCTCATACAGTGATTCTAGCAGTAATTATTTTGGAGGCAACATTTTGAAATTATTTGCCGACAATCTCTACTTTGTGCGACTGTTTGAACATAAGCTTAACTTATTATATGTTTTGTTATGTTGTATGTAACCAACCATAATATGTTTAACAATTAATGACATTAGCAGAATAACGTAAACGTAAACAATGCATGTTGTTTATTTAATGTAAGGTTTTTTTAACTCAAATTATATATCAATTTTAGCTTTCTGCACTCCTTCTCTATATACATTTAACTTTGCTAAATCTCATACTACTCCGTGCGCTCAATATGCTTAAAAAGGAGTACAAACGTTTTTCATCAAGTATAAATATTTAGATTCTTGCCTAGCGATGGCGGCGTTAGACATCACCAAATTTCGTCCCATGGGTCTCGTATAATGAGACTATAGTAAATACTGGGGAGATCTATATCTATATAGGCTTTAGTGCTCCCGATCGATGGCGTTGTAACCATCTCACTTATGCTTCGCAAAATGCTCAGACCGGCGACGGGCAGCAGCATCTAAGACATCAGGTACTGCTCCAATTCGTCTACCAAGAGACATGACCTTCCAAATTAGAGGCCCTTGCCCAGCCGCGTGGAAAGACCAGATAGAGGAGGAAGAAGAATATTAATTGTACCGCAGGGCATGTGATATGGCGGAGCGTACGATAATGACTCAAGTGAGTGGTGGTAACACTCTACCTGATGAAATAAATAATACAAGCCCGTATGTGTTTATTCACGCTGTACGCAACGAGCAACGACCCGCCTTACGCCCGAACGGAGCAGGTACTTAGTTTTTTGCTATAAAATAAAAATGATAACGAACTCATAGTCCACCTGTAAGTGACTACTGTCGCCGATAAGCACCTGCATCTAACAATAAACAAAGAAGACATGCGTTGTCACTTCTGAGGACTGTAATCTAATGTTATACAGCCTGTAATAATACCAGATCTTTGTATTTCTACTCATCAGACCAGAATACATTAGCGCACGCACTGCACGCTTGGCAGCGGAATACGTCTCACCCATTGATCATCATCACAAATAAAAAACTAGATACACAATGTCAAGTGACAAAAAATGTCCTTATCGAATGAGCGCCCAATCGAACATTTGGGTGCGGTTTTAATTTGTAATTTCTGGTTCACCTGGTGTTGCAGTTGTTCATGGGCGGCGGTAGTCACTTACCATCAGGTGAGCCGCATTGCTCGTTTGCCCCCTCTCCTATATAAAAAAAAACTTTATGCAAAGCATTTAAGGTTGAATTTATATTAATGTATATTATTTATTTCAACTAGAATTACGTCAAAACAATTGGCGACAGTTTTTAGAGAACTTTTGCATTGGATTGTGTATCTAGTTTTTTATTAGTGATCGATGGTCTCACCTGATGGTAAGTGGATACTGTGGTCTACAGACATCTACATTTATTCTCGATTAAGAATCATAATGCAGATGCATTGTCACCTCTGAAGATCAAGATGGAATGCCTCTTATCCAGTAAAAAGGGTATCTGCTTCTGTACACTCACCAAAGTAAACAAAGCAACATTAAGCTACTATTTCACGCTGGTATTCTGTAAGAGCGTGGTCATTCCCCGGTCGAGTCGACCCATTCGTGCTAAACACTATATAGCATTATATAGCGTAAAGTGTTTCTGTGTTGGTTTTGCGGTGTACTGAAGCTTTATTTAGGGTATTTCAGTATTCTAGGACCAGGGATGGAAAAAACCATGATTTCTTTATTTTTAATCAAATCATGCTGATTTTTTTAAAAGAATCATGATTTTATTGAATTTTTTGATTTTTTTTATCTTTTTTGTATATTTTGAAAATCACGAGTTGGTAACACTTTTTGACATAGTAGGATTAAAAGTTTATGAATGATGTATGAGTAAAATAATTAATACTGTATTAATTACAGTAAATATCTTAAGGGTGAATGTCTAAAAAAAAATTTTGGTTGATTTTACTAAGTTTATGAGACTAACAGACGTCATCGCTACTTCTTTGTTAATTTTCAAAAGTTTATGAGATTATTGTAGTAGAATAATAAGAATAACATAAAACAGTAAAAGATTTTACCTTATTTTAAGCCAGTATTATTTCATTTTCTGCCTATTACATTAATTTATACGTGTTGATTTAAATCAATGATATTTTAAAATCAAAATCAAGCGATTTAAATCGTGATTTAAATCATGATTTAAATCAGTCTGATTTAAATCAGCCAACCCTGTCTAGGACTGAAGTACTGGCGTAAGGCGTTAGTGTCCTCAAAGGTGGCCACTCAAAATGTATGTAGAACACACCAATACGTCGCACGTACCGCGAACATCAATTGAGCTAGTGCAGTACATCAACTAACCTTTTTTCCAAATAACCACATATTAAACGCTCCATTGGGTTTAATTTGTTTGTGTTTAGGGATTGTTGATTGGCTCCGGCGTTAGGGTTGTTTACTCTTAATTTGCGTAAAATTGGAAAAGTTTTCTTATATTTATTAAAGCATTGATGGGCTCTAGGATGCTTAAAACTAATGAAATTAACTAGTTTTAATATTAAATTAGATTAAACGAAACTAACGAAACTACTTGTTGTTTAAATAGCGTGTAAGTATAACTAGCAGACGTTGTACGCCCTTTCCGGAAGGAAGGCTGCGCGATGAGCCGATGAGTTTCATTTCGCAATCAACCTGTACTTTTAACAGTGTAAATTTATAATTTACTAGCTGACCAGGCAGACGTTGTTCTGCCCTTTCCGAACGACCATTTGTTTTCCCAAAAAAAAACTCCTGAAATTAGCAATAAAAAAATTGAGGGTCACTTATCGGGATAAAAACCATCCTATCTCTCAAGTTGGACCAAACTGCACACAGTCTGCAAATTTTTTTTGAAATTGGTTCTATCTGTTGAATACTTACAGCAACACGTGGTGGTTCTACTACTAAATTGTAGCTTATATTAAACGTTTGTATTTTTAACATAGCGCCATCTATTAAATATTTACTCAATCCAGTCAACAGAAATATCGTCATCTGACAGAATCGTTTGGAGCTAACAGATAATTGTGACTGTCAAATAATAGAGAAATAATTTTCAATAAAATAATATTGTATTGCGACTATAAATTGAGATGTAAGCTATCCTATCTTTTAAGTTGGACCAAACTGCACAATGACCAAAAATTTCATTTAAATCAGTTCAGTACTTACGTACGTACGTACGTACTTCATGGACTCCATCGCGGTCAAACAACGTGACACGTACTTTTTATATATAAAGATTAATAAGTCGACCACAGCGTCACCTATCGGGTCTAGAATTTTAATTTTAGACTTTGGTACATATAAGGTCAGGGAAAAAGTTTCTTCTTATTTTATATACAAATTACTAAATACTAAGCCCTCCGCCACAACAAGACGGGAACCCTTTCGGGGGGAACTAACTACCTACTTGTCTGAATTGGTCAAGTATTTGAGAAGTTACATTACACGTTACTAACTGAAGCACTAGCGAATATATTATATAAAGATAATAAGGTTTATTCTTAATTGTGGAATGAAGAATATTTTCGTATATCCTACGATTCCCATTCTTATACATCACGTTTAATAAAACGTAACCACTCGTCTCAAACCTCGTCGCGGCAACCGCTACTGATATTGCAATTGCTAAAGGGTGTTGTTGCGGCGTGTGAATGTGTGAGTGCGTCGATGTTGACGTCAGCATGGAGTTGACTTACTGCTTTTTATTTACTTGTGACTCAGTCTTACACATTCCGATGATATCCCGGACATCAGTCTGAGCGAGATTAGAATGGCTCCCCCGCACCTTAAAAACGGCTAGACCCGGGCGAGGATGGAATTACAGCGGAGCTTCTGAAAGCGGGTGGAAAACCAGTACTTAAAGTCCTTCAAAAGTTCTTTCCGTCCGTTCCGTCCTCCATGATGGCACTACTCCAGGGGCGTAGAGCAGAAACGCAGTGAACTTGTTCTTCAAGAAAGGTGACAAAGCTCTCTTGAAGAACTGTTTTCAAGAGTCATTACGAATCGTCTTGCACGCAGACTCGATGACTTCCAGCCTCCCGAACAAGCCGATTTCCGAAAAGACTTTAGCCCCACAGACCACATACATACCTTTCGGAAAATTGTACAGAAGACATGAGAGTACAATCTGCCACTTTATCTTGCGTATGTCGACTATGAGAAAGCCTTTGATTCCGTCGAAATTTGGGCGGTGCTGCAGTCCCTTCAGTGGTTCCAAGTAGTCTGTCGGTATATCGAAGTGCTGAAGTGTTTGTAGGTACAATAGGGCTACGATGGTTATTCGAGTACAAAACCAGAGTACGAAACCTATCCAACTGCAGAGAGGTGTAATACAGGTTGACGTAATATCCCCGAAACTCATCAGCAATGCATTGGAAGTCGGAGATTACGACACATCTTCTCGTCAGCCATTCCTCAAAAACTCAAAACAAGAATGTAAACTAGTGTATGTTGCCAGTGATGACCTATGGATTTGAGACGTGGTTCTTCACTCCGTATGAGGAGTGAAGCTAGAAGGAATGCCATAAAACACGGTCTTGAACAACCATAGACTTCCCACATCTCTTATCAGGTCTTCACTCCATTTAGTGGGGGGCCGCCCTACACTTCGCTTCTGGTACGAGGCTGCCACTCGAGAATATTTCTTCCACGTCGGTTATCGGTTCATAAATAACTATAGCAATAAATTATAATTTGTTATAATTTTAGCTAAACATTCTCTGACTTTAAATATTAGGCGTAAAGATTTTACACAAACACTTCAACGCCTGTTCACATTGATCGTTATCGCTGTCGATCGGCTGAAGAGTATCTTCTCATGAAGTTACGATTGCGTTTATTTAAAATCGATTTTTAAACCAGGTGAACGATGGTTTTTGCACCACTGAGGCATATTCATTAGATCGCAAGTTAATTGACCCACATAGCAGCTTTCCGGAATCAAGAACTTCACGATAGCAAACAGGACGGAAGCAGAAACTTTTTTTATTCAATATAGATTATAAATAATACTTATTGAAAGTAAATCTTTTGATTAATTACCACTGGTTCGAAAAATGACCTCTGTCCTGGGAAGAACTAGCAAGAAACCCAGCGAGACTTTTTTTTAAATAACAGCTTACAATCATGTAATCACAATTAACCACATAAAACAAATTAGAAATAGCTTGGAAGCGATCACCTCGTTCCCAGGGGTTATTATCATCTATAAATTCCTTAATAACCCTTTTTATACAAACTTTGTTTAATAAAGTTTTTGAACTTTGAGCAGATTAAATTTTGCATATTTTCTGGGATTTTGTTGTAAAAGTGTATACATCGCCCCAAAATGAATTACTGACTCGGTGGAGTCGAGTAACTGATACTACTAGCTTGTGTCTATTCCTAGTATTTACAGAATGAATATCACTTATTTTTATATGACTACCTTTATTTTTGTGTACGTACATTACGTTTTCATAAATCTATTGAGGGCCAAAGTTAATATATTAATTTCCTTAAATTTTTGTCGGAGCGATTCTCAAGGTTTTAAATCATAGATTGCTCTTATAGCCCTCTTCTGTAAAACAAATATAATTTCAGTGTCAGCAAGCAAACTTACATTCTAAAAAATGCAGTGCATTTCAAACTTCAAAGATAAGTATTGTTAACTTAATAAGAGTATTGTTAACAAGTACCACAATCAAAACAGATGTAGTTTTATCGATGACTTATAAAATGTAAAAAGTAAATTCTTTAAAAAAATAGTCTGATGAGATCGTCCCTCCATATAGTATGATTTTTTCGGCGATGGGCCGTACACTGTGCCTTTCGACAATCTTTCTCTCCGACTTTGAAACAAATTATAGGATGCCCTGAATTGAAAGGGTTACCCTTATATGATAAATCCCGTCAAGGTAAATAAGAGCGTGTGTCTCTACGTTTATACGATTACGTCGCCTCGGTCATAGTCACCCGGGTATTTTACCGTATTTAACTTTAGATATCAAACGTTTTTGACTTGATTATTGTCTCCACGTCACTACACTATATTAATTATTGTACCTGATACCTAATTTACACAGTAACTGGCTCTAAATTCGAGGCAAGTCAGTGCTGACCCGCTACTGGCATAATGTAGATTGATTTGAAGTCAGTACAGCACTGTCTGCGCGACTACTGACTGCGTGTAAACAAACGGTGCAAGTCAGTCGTCGGCGCCAACACTGGCGCCTGTTACTGTCCCCGTGTAAATCAGCCTTTACTTTACAATCACAAACAAATATAATAAAAGCAAATAGAAAGTCAGTTGTAAATTATAAATAAATTAGTTTAATTGCAAATTGCGCATCAGGCACATGGAGCTCGCTTCATTTCTCGTTAATGGAAAGTTTTACATATTAGCTATGCGATGCGTTGGAGCTTAGAATAAACTTCTCGCTGAGCTTTTGAGAACTAATGCGATGCATCCGTACTCGGCGCACGTGTTGCATCCACGCCCGCCTTCGATTTTATGTCTTCATACCACACGACAATATATGCGGCAATATGTTTTTTTTTATAGGATAAGGGTGACAAGCAAGCACACAGTCCACCCGATGGCAAGTGGCTGCTGAGGCCCATAGACATCTACATCTATCCACTATTACAAATCAAAATGCAGATGCGTTGTCACCCGTGAGGACTAAGATGGAATGCCTCATTTCCAGTAAAAAGGGCCTCCGGCCACCTGCACTCACCAAGCGAAACGCAGAGGTAAACCTCTACTTCAGGCTGGTATTCTGTGAGGTCGTGGTACTAACCCGGTTCGAGCCAGCCCATCCGTGCGACAGCAAAAGCTGCCGCGTGGCTCTACCACTGTTAACCACTGTATGACGAAAAATAACTAAATAACATCATTTAGAATATTTATTGTGTTATTTTAAATAAACAATGGCTCTAGAAATACATATCTTTAGTTTTATTGCTTATTTAAGTTACCTAGACGATTACAAAGATGATGCAATCAAAATCGTTTTTGACAGAAGTTACATTCTGTTGTTGTTGTTGTTGTTGAGGCTGTCAATCGATTCGCTCTTTATTGAAGATTTGATAACAAAAGTGACAATGTGCTTTGTAGACCTTATTTCGAGCATGGTGACAACTTAACAATTGTCGGAAGCTAACAACTGCGCAGGAGATATTACAGTGTCAAAAGTGACGTACCTACGAATCGGTAAGCTAAAGTGACAATGGCTTGACTATGGCTGGCCATTTAACTCGAAAAACTGGCAACCGATGGGGAGGAAAGGTTCTCGAGTGGCATTCTCGTAGGTAAGTGATATAAGTGGTAGACCCACGCTGCAGCTATATTATGGTTGCAGCACGAATGGGTCGGCTCGATCTGTTTCCGGTGTAACTCTATACGATACCGTCTTAGGAAGGAAGAATACAGTCTAGAAAGCAGAGATACGGAGACCATCAAGAAACAACTATCAGTGCATGGTAACATCTTGTGTAGCTCTAGAATCTAGAATGCCATAAGGCAATAAGTCCGCTCTTTATGTCCCTTATTATAAAGTGTATGATAAATAGTATATAAGTAATAATAAATAAATATAGGTGTCTTATGAGCTACAACATCCACTTACCTTCAATTAGACTGTGTGCTCGTTTTAAATTCGAAGTCGAATTTAAAGCTCATAAACGTAAGGTGCTGCGTGGGGGCTGCGAGAATTCATAACCTCGTTTCATATTATTTCATTTCATAATCAATTACGTGACGTTGGAAGGTTTCCCCAGGCAGTAATACCGAGTCCAATAAATGGCAGTAATTGCTTAAGTAAGATGTAAAAAAAATACTTAGACCGATTAAGGGGAGCAGTGACAAAGGAGCGAGAGACAATTCTCTCTGTTAAGGGAAAGGCTGATAAAGCAGGAGAAGCAGAAGAAATACTATCAGAATTTTTCAATATCGATGTTGTATAGGAAGCTGAAGCGCTGATATAACAGATTGAATTTTTAAGAGTTATGTTACTTAGATTTTTAGACACAAACAATTGATCATACGTCAAATTGCCTTTTAGAAATAAAAATATCAATACAGCTGTGTATGCACTTGTGTCTGAAAATTTGAGTATTATTCGCAACAATTTAATCGCATTAGCCCTGGCCTGTTATAGTTTAAAAAACAAATGGATTAAAACAACATTCTTTATCCCTATCAAAGCCATGCACGATCAATCGGCGTCGATTCCAACAATTTTTTATAGTAATTGAATGCATGGTTTGTTCAAAATAATTGTGCTATATAAAAAAGGGAAGGAAGGGTCCACCATAAAGAAACTTGTAAGTGTAGCAGGTAACAGATGATTTCGAGACAAGTCGCACTGAAGCACACCCAGAAATTCTCTGCTCCATTACCACATCTGAAATGAAAGGTATGTGTTATACAGTGAGACGTTGTCGTGAAGCGACAATTAAAAGAGAAAGAACCTAACCTAAGAACAGCAAAACAACAAAAGTAGACCAAGAAAATAATATATTTAAAGTTTCAGAAAAGTATTTACAATTTTATAAAAAAAAATGAAATATGAAGATGATGGATGAAATGAGATTACAATTAGGTTTTAAAAAAAATAAAGGTAGGAGAATAGGACAATATAGTTATATAGTGGAGCCTGGAGCCTCGCTGCTTTTGTAGAGATAGGCACACGCAGAGCTTGAGGTTTCTCAGCGGCGACGGCACGCAGCGCCTGGACTGGGCACACGCAGCGTCCGGAGCCGGCGCACGTAGCGCCTGGGGTAGGTGCGCTCAGTACTTGGAGAAGTAGTCGCCGCGCCCAGAGGTAGCGCGGGCAATAGGTGCACTCGGCGCCTGGAGCAAGCAGTCGTAGCGTGCCCGAAGGTAGCGCGGGCAGTAGGTGTACTCGGCGCCTGGAGCAAGCAGACGTAGCGCGCCCGAAGGTAGTATGGCCCCGCGTTTGAAGCAGACTGCCGACGACTTCACGTGTAGATGGAGGCTTGCAGGATCCCGGGGCAAAGCGGCCCCGGGATAAGGCCTTTAGTAGATGTTTGTCGTTTGAGAACTGAAGCGAGACTGTCCCGTATTCTCCAATTGTTCGGCTTTTATACCTTTTTAGAGAGAACGAGAAATTATTTAAATTAAAAGGAAATTTATTGTAAATGACCTACAGCCAAAGAGTATTTATGTAGAAAGAACATCATACCAGAGACGAATTTGAATAAAAGTTACCATAACAACGAAATAAATAACGACTGTCAAATATAAAATTTTTGGTTTTTAGGAATATAATTGGAAAATCATTACATTTAAGTAAGAAATGAGATATTATTCACATAGGAAAAACCAATGCACGGCAGCGTACATGAAGCCTGAAATTGTAGAGTTACAGAGAATTCAATAAAAGACCGAAAAAGGTAAGACTTCATTGACAGCTATTTTAAAAGTACTAAATAGTGTGAAAATATGCAGTAAAATGATATGTTATTGTGTAAAAACGTTACAGGATCCTATGGAAATAAAGGTGATGCAAAATATAAATGCAGAGAATCAAAAACAGAATGAAAAAAATAGTATAAAGTCATGCAAAACATGAATGCAGAATATCAAAACAGAATGGAGAATTAGTGTACAATGAAATGTAAGTAGTATAACACTACAACGTATATACATATAGGCAGTTACTTTACTTAGAAAATATTTATTTTATAGAGACTTAGATTCTGAAAAAAGGTAGCTCTTCCAAAAGCCATTATATACTTGTATAATTTACCTAAAATTGTGTAAATACATAAAAAAATAAATTGGAAAAAGCATATTTGAAATATCTTAATATTTTCTACCATTTTAGTAGTATGAGAGCTGGCGACGAATTTTGGGAAGGTCCTTTGGGCAAGTTGAAATTGTAAAAAAATATAATTTCGTCAATTGGCGAATCCAGTCCTGCGAGTCTGGCACGTTTGAGGTTATTTCGTTACTGCGCAGCATATAACATTTGCAAAAAAAATCCAAAAAAAAAATGATTTTTTGGCAACTTGAATGCTTGAAACAACAAAATTGCTTTCTTATCTTTTAATTTAGTATTTATATAATTCCAAAAAAATAATCCCAGAAGTTTTTGTCGGTTATAAAGTATTACCAGACCTCGCCAAAAATATTTTTTTTAATTCCCAAAAAATATACTTTTGGCAATCTCAAATTTTAATCACGTATTTATTGAGTAATTTTTAATAATACCTGCAGATCGCCAGACAAATTTAGCGGTTTTGAACAATTCCCAGACGTGAATAAAGTATACAAATGAATACGACAAAATAGTCTTATGCGTAGCCATGAGTGCGAGAAAGATAGCTTATCAAAGCATGCCGACAGCGGATGGGGGCCTAAGCTCCACGCGCTGTGATTGGTTACTAAGAAATATGTTTTTTAAAGATTTTAAGATTAAATTCTTGTTTTAGGATTTAGCATGTATGTATGTGCATATATGATCATTTAAATATCTGTGTATATAGTTTGAATTATTTTAGAACAGTGCTGTAGTAATTTGTAAAATAGCTATTAATTTTAACCTCGTATTCATAGTAACCTTGGCAAAAATATATTTTGAAAATTTCCACCCCATGTTCTTATAAAGGGACAATATGTATAAAGTGCTTAACGCCCAGAAATGAAGTTGGAAAAAATAACAAGTCACACGTTCTATACAGCCGTAACTTTTTTCACAGTGATGTGGTACAGATATAGATGAATTTTGATTTACCTAAATGTTATTGTTCCTGTCAAGGTAAAACAGTCAAATAACAACATAATATTTTTTCATAATTTCAACGTGCCCAAAGGACCTTCCCAAAATTCGTCGCCAACTCTCATACTATAGACTAAATATTTTCATAGTTTCTGGTCTATCATAAATGTTTTGGTACAAATGAATTTTAAAACAGCATCGACAAAAATTCGGCCGAGTGTGGGTCGAGAACATAATAGCACAGAGTTCCATAGTCCTTTTGTTTAAATCTTAAATTTTTAAAACGCTGCAACGTAAAAATGTTTTCTAAAATTAACAGTAAAAATACATTTTTAAATAATTGGTAAATCCAATTGAGCATACCTTAGGCGTATAAAAAAAATACGTATAACATGATTATACGGAATTTGACCCATGAAAATGACACCCATGATGAAAAAATTGATACCCATTGCAGCCGCCACCTTGGATCTACATTTCGACAGCACTATCGGCTTCAACACCCGCGAAAACCATGAGAATGACACCCATGATGAAAAAATTGATATCTATTGCAGCCGCCATCTTGGATTTACATTTCGACAGCACTATCGGCTTCAGCACCCTCGAAAACCATGAAAATAACACCCATGATGAAAAAATTGATATCTATTGCAGCCGCCATCTTGGATTTACATTTCGACAGCACTATCGGCTTCAACACCCTCGAAAACCATGAAAATGACACCCATGATGAAAAAATTATATCTTTTGCAGCCGCCATCTTGGATTTACATTTCGACAGTACTATCGTCTTCAACACCCTCAAAAATCATGAAAATGACACCCATGATGAAAAAATTGGTACCTAATTCAGCCGCCATCTTGGATTTACATTTCAACAGCACTATCGGCTTCAACACTTTCGAAAACCATGAAAATGATACCCATGATGAAAAAATTGGTACCTAATTCAGCCGCCATCTTGGATTTACATTTCAACAGCACTATCGGCTTCAAAACCCACGAAAACCATGAAAATAACACCCATGATGAAAAAATTTATATCTATTGCAACCGCCATCTTGGATTTACATTTCGACAATCCTATCGGCTTCAACTCTCTCGGAAACCATGAAAATGACACTCATGATGAAAAAATTGATACCTATTGCAGCCGCCATCTTGGATTTACATTTCGACAGCACTATCGGCTTCAACACCCTCGAAAACCATGAAAATGACCCCCATGATGAAAAAATTGATATCTATTGCAGCCGCCATCTTGGATTTACATTTCGACAGCACTATCGGCTTCAACACCCCCGAAAACCATGAAAATGACACTCATGATGAAAAAATTGGTACCTAATTCAGCCGCCATCTTGGATGTACATTTCGACAGCACTATCGGCTTCAACACCCTCGAAAACCATGAAAATGACACCCAAGATGAAAAAAATATATCTTTTGCAGCCGCCATCTTGGATTTACATTTCGACAGCACTATCGGCTTCAACACCCTCAAAAATCATGAAAATGACACCCATGATGAAAAAATTGGTACCTAATTCAGCCGCCATCTTGGATTTACATTTCAACAGCACTATCGGCTTCAACACTCTCGAAAACCATGAAAATGATACCCATGATGAAAAAATTCATACCTATTGCAGCGGCCATCTTGGATTTACATTTCAACAGTACTATCGGCTTCAACGCCCTCGAAAACCATGAAAATGACACCCATGATGAAAAAATTGGTACCTAATTCAGCCGCCATCTTGGATTTACATTTCAACAGCACTATCGGCTTCAACACCCTCGAAAACCATGAAAATGACACCCAAGATGAAAAAATTTATACCTATTGCGGCCGCCATCTTGGATTTACATTTCAACAACCCTATCGGTTTCAACACTCTCGAAAACCATCAAACTGTCACCCATGACAAAAAAATTGATACTACTTACTTTTAGTACGTACTACTATTATTTATTCTGTGAAAAATCTCTTATTATTATAATAATCAGGTATTTAAGAAATTTGGATATTCGAATATTGTGTATTTGTACAGCGATCTTTTTGAGCCGCTGCAAACATCCGAAACAATGTCCACTCACGACGGCGACTGACCAGTATATAAAAAGTACTCTGTGCGTCGAACTGAGTGAGTGAGTAAACTACTCTGTGGCTTTAGCTCCCTTTACAGAATTAATTTACATACGAGGCTACCAAATCAACGAAAATTTCGCCATTTTGGAGCCGAAAAAAAATAATTATAGCTAAACAAAACAAAATTACACTGCCATTTACATTCAGTGGCTTCCCACATGATAGATGAAGAGATTAAAAAATAGATTGAGTTAAACAATTGATATTTTCAAAAGTTAGAGTGTTTATAAGCCTTCCGGACTTGATAAATCCACACCATAAGCCACAAAAACCCCTTTTTTATTTGTAAATAGCAATTAATCAATTTAAAAAAAATATTAATAAGTTCAACAATCATTTATCTTTCTAACAATGTGCTTTTTATATCATTTATATGTATAATATGATTGCTAGATACGATTTTATTCGATAAAACGTTGGAATCTTAATTTTTAGGCGATAGTAGAACATACCTTGCGCTTTCGCTTAAGGTATGCAAAAGAAGAAAATAAACTTTGAATTAAATCAAACCCATCAATTTATTATATTATACAATTGATATGATATAAAAGTTTATCGCGAGATTTACCCGTGTAGCCATGCATTGTTATCCAAACTAAAAGTATATGCAAAATTTCAGCTAAATCGGTTGGGGATAAGTTTTTAAAATTACCTGAAAATTCAGTTGCAAGTTGCTTGTAAACTCATAAATATTGTTATTACTGTTATTCGTACTTTTACTACAACGTGTAGTAGCGGAGTAAGTGGATCCACTACTTCATATCTTCCCGTGGTTGTAATTGGCGACAGAGGAAATCAAACAGGCAGCAACGTCTTTTTGATAACAACTGTCAGAGGTGGTATCGCATCTGTATTTTGTTTCATAGACGTAGGTAAGGTATATAGGCCATAACATCTACTTACTACCATGCTCTATTGCATCCCTTACTTCGATGAAAGACACACAATAACTATGTCCTCCAGACCGAATTTCGGTCTTGACGGCCAGTCTTGATTGAAACTAGCGCAGGATTGTTCTGCATGAATAGGATAATAGTACACGAGTGTGCGCGCAAACAGGTGCTCTCTCTATCCCCTCACTCTCATAGTCGATTTGGTGGCATTACGACACGATCGGAAAGAGGTCTGACGTAGAACCTACACTTTACGTGTTTTCCAAGGCACGGTAGTGAAAAACGTCAATTTCCTGACTACGAGTTACTACTGAGAATTTCTTCACAAAAACACAATAACAGATTTTTGCCCGATCCGGCACTGGCATGATCAGCAATCCCTCTTGTGACCACAAGAACCAAGAGACAACTAACTAGACTAACTACTACTAAGTAACAAGACAACAAAGAGCAGTCACATACATCATAAATTGCACTTCGAGTGGTCGAAGTGCAATTTATAGAACCATCATAAAAATCTAAAAAGTATCAAAGCAACATACGCAGCACACAGATAAAATCTCAATTCTAAAATGAAATTGTATTCAATTTGCCACTTACCTTTGGTTTCCTAAACACAGAAAATATTCCCAGACCCAGAACGTATAGTTATAGATCATACGAATACTTTTCGTTTAGTGTATGAAAAGTCAGTACTTCATCACTGCTCTACGTCACTGATTAAAAAAATTTAAAAGTACAAAAATTCAGTCGTTTTAAACTGCTTTTGCTTAAATCACACCCGATAGGTGGTACTTTATTACTTTAACGACTTTACTAAAGAGCGACGAAAGTGGAATAAATACCATGGGAGTTTTAATCGATGCTAGCCCGACATTGCCCATAAGCAAAAAGGGATGGCTTACGACAGTTTTCCAATGGTGGAGCCTTCAAACCCACACCTCGTTAGTTTTGGTTTAGTTTGATATTTTAAGACTATCAACATCCATTAGCACTCGTTATTATGGACCCCTAAGGATAGTAGAGTGACCAAAACTAAAGAGATGAACTCGTTAAATTGCTTACTGGTTGTCACCTTTTGATATAAAATAAGAAATTATACGAATATTTGACATGTGTCGTAGATAGTAAAATGCTATGATTTTAATATAAGGATGTGTTGTTTAATATGAATAAAAATTTTGGAAACGGTTTGAGTTTAACGTATTAATCTAATGTTTTTATATATATATATATATATATATATATATATATATATATATATATATATATATATATATAAAAGAATGCTCATTAAAAATAAATATAATGAACACGGCGAAAAATCGCTTGAGCTAAGTCTTATTTCTATGAAAATTCGTTTTCTCCGTATTTTCACACATCAATAATCAGCTTGATTTTCTCGCGTAATAGATTATATTCTCTATACTTATCTATTTTTTGTTGTTTAGTATTCTATTAGCTATTATCACAGAATAAGTAATAGTACCTACGTACAGAAGTTGCACTCCTTTGAAGTTGACTGCTTGTCGACGTTTTAATAGCCTAGATAATTATTATTAATCAGACAAATAGCGCATAAAACATTATCGCTGCGCGCGAGTGTCAGTATTATTTTTATTTAGATATCTATGGACCGCAGCTTCCACTTACCTTTAGGTGGACAGTGAGCTCCTTTGTCACCCTTATTAAAAAAATAAACATTATTTCGTCCTTAGAAATACCTAAACATTGACTTATAAAAAAAGCTATTGTTTTATAACCTTATAACTTCTATCAGATAGATTAATAACCATCTCAAAGTTGTTCCCGGTACGATTTTGGCCAGTTCACTTGCTGAGCATTGATGTGTCCTACCAAATCGGAAGAGGCTATGGCGAATGGGAATGTTTTACACGCTGATAATAAGCACTGTGATTCATCTGTGTATAACAACAGGCTGTATATAAAATGCCAAAGTTTTTAAAAATCCGCCAAAATTGAGAAGCTTAGCAATTCTACTTTGAATATATTATGTGACACAAGTTGTTTATTCTGAGACGGCGCGGCTTCTGCATTTCTTTCCATTCTCTCCGACAGCTGCTTATTTTCCGGAAATCCCTTTTGGGACGTGAAGCTTCGTGCTATTTCACCTCAATAATATTGCCCGTAACAGCCATCTTTTGTTACTATAACATTGGGAAATAGAATTGATAAAAGTTATTCCCTTTAGTTTCAACATATAGTTATGCAATTTAACGTATTTTTTTTTTCAAGAAAGCGTGATAAACGATTTGTTCGACAAACGAGGACACCGTCCACCGAACATATCGTTTGTCGTGTAGTACATATATTTTGTTATAGAAGTAAGACAATAACATTGACAAACGAGCACACGCTCTGCCAAAGTGGGTGCGGTTGCCCACGCTACTATCCAACTACCCTTGAAAAAAATCCCATTATAATGAACTGAAATTATAAAATTAACCTTTTAATAAAAATTGGAAGCCAGCTTTAAAAAACTAATAAGAATAAAGTTACTTCTGCATTATAGCTAATGAATTCAGTACTAGAGATAGTCTAAAGAAAAAATAAACTCCCGACTTCAAAAGCTATTATGTTGAAATTATTTTAATCTTAGTTCTTTAAAGCTAGCTTCTATGTTTAAATAAAAGTTTAATTTTTTTTTATTGACCTTAGGAATATCACGAGCTAAACATATTAAAAACTTCGAGGCATAAAAGGTTCTAATTTTATCTCGAATTTTAAATGGGAACACTCCTGGACCATAATTAAAAAACAATCGTACGATCGTTGTTCGAATCGAGAAAAATCAATTTGTTTTTGTTACTTTACTGTGCAGTGACGGCGTAAGAATACCCACTGCTCAATATGGTCCCGTGGGTGTCATACGGGGCGTTACAGGGAAACAAACCAGAAGATTGGCAGCAGCGTCTTCATAGTAATATTTAACAAATAAAAACTGCCTTTGTCGACACGCCTGCTAGGCATGGCATCTATGGCAAATATCGGCCCATATGCCGTAGGTGCCATAGATTACTGAGGCTTACGATCAGAAGTGGATTTTTGATAGGCTGCAACAGTAATGGTAACGGTTCGTGGCAGAGCTTTCGTCGCGTCTTACCACGGCCACAGGATTATCTGTTGCTTTCGTCGTAACGTAATTATTAACATGAAATATTGCCTATGATACTTTTAAGGTGAAGATATATCTAACAACACCGCACATCATAAAACTCAAATATGTCAAACTCTTTTTGCAACAGACGGTTACAAAAACATATAAACACATGCTTACTCGTACATACACCCGAAAAACGTCATCCACCTGGCGTAGTCGTGTAAAATATTCATATTTCTGTCTCAGTCTTTGCTGAACAAAGTCTCAGATTGGGGGCGACTAAATTTAGTACAGTAATTGAATCCCCAGAAGAGACAAATTTGCGCATTTACCGCTAAAAAGAACCCCTTTGTCGTATCTCCTCAGTTTCATGGCACTCCTTGAATCTGAGGAGATACGGCAAAGATTTTGTGGTAAAGACAGAGAACATCATTATTATTTTTAGGGTTCCGTACTTTAAAAGGAAAAAACGGAACCCTTATAGGATCACTTTGTTGTCCGTCCGTCTGTCTGTCTGTCTGTCTGTCTGTCAAGACCCTTTTTCTCAGGAACGCGTGAAGGTATCAAGCTGAAATTTATATCAAATACTCAAGTCTACTGTCTCTTGGAGCTGTGAAAATCAAACTTCTAAGCCAACGCAATCAAAAGATACAGCCGTTTATGCCGCAAATTTTCGACATACGCAAGGGAATCAAAACCTACAGGGTACTTCCCGTGAACTCAAAATCTTAATATTTGATACGAAGCAACGTGTTATAGCACAGATAAAGGAAAAATTGCGAAAAGCGCAAATTTTTAGTTACATCATATAATAAAAATATTTTTAATAATTTTAAACTTATATACGTATGGATTTGTTCGGAACCCTCGGTGCGCGAGTCCGACTTGCACTTTGCCGGTTTTTTTACTTTAGATTTATTTATTAGAGGTTCTAAATGTATAATAACCGGTAAGTTGGCTATTATTTGTACATTTACGACAGAATGCAATATTTTTTTAAAACTAACTTTGTTTATCAGTAATTAAAAGTAATATTTAAAGAATTAGTGCTTCAGCATTTCATTGCCTTCTTGGAATTCAGTTGCGGGTCCGGCTCTGGTCTTCAATGCCTTGAAAATTAATATAGCAATAAGTACGCAGTGTACGTTATGAAGCCGACAGTGAAATATTAGGCGCGGCTGTCGAACGCGCGGGGTTCGTTAACGGAGATTCGAATCCCAAAGGAGTAATTTCAAGGCCTTCTGAGCTATGGGCTACGTGATAGGACTTCTCAGGCCTCATTTTAATGCTTGAAGTATTACTATCGGTAGGTACTTAACTTACCGAAGCTCGGGTTTGTAGAGATAAGTAAGATCTGATGTTTTTTGGTATCCATAGTTTACTAAAAATGAAAGTAGAACTCTTTATTATTTAAATGTAATACATTAGGATCTCGTTAACCAAACATAACGTACTATATATTATATATACAATATTAAAAAAATATAAGTAAAACTGTTATCATTATAGCCCTGAACACCGCGATAAAGTGCTACGTGCACTGTTTTTTGATATTTTTGATTAATCATAGTGTAGTGGCGGTCAAGAATATCCACTACCCCATATCCTCCCGTGGGTGTCGTAAAAGGCGACAAAGGGAAACAGGCAGGAGATGGGCAGCAGCATCTTCCTGGTAACGGCATAAATACAATAAAAAAACTGCGGTTGCCAACCCGCTCGCCAAGCGTGGCAACTATGGCAATATACCCCCCATGAGCAATGACAATAATAAACGGCCCCCAGTCCCCGGCGGCCCCGCTATTCCTGGCTACGGTGGCGACCATGGTAACGGCGGGGCAGGGGGTGCTAAGAATCTCCGGTGGAGGTTCGGTTGCCACCTTAGACGACTCGACCTGGCAACGTACAACGCACGCACCCTGAGGACTGACGAGAAGATCGTGGAGCTGGAAGAAGAGATAGACAAGTTGCGCTGGCATATTATAGGATTATCCGAAGTCCGAAGAGAGGGGGAGGACACGGTAATCGTCGAATCCGGCAACTTGTTCTATCACCGGGAGGGCGACCATCTGTCCCAAGGAGGTGTCGGATTTATCGTCCACAAGTCTCTCGTTCAACGTTGTAAAGATCGGGAGTGTGTCGACGAGGGTTGCGTACCTTATACTCAGAATCACCAAACGGTATTCGCTGAAGGTCATACAGGTTTACGCACCAACCTCGGCACACCCCGATGAGGAGGTGGAGGAAATGTATGAGGATATCTCTAGAGCCATGCATTCCTCCAAAACCCAATATACGGTGTTAATGGGAGACTTCAATGCAAAACTAGGCACAAGAGAGAACGGTGAGCTGAAAGTAGGGAAATTTGGAATAGGGCAACGGAACCCAAGGGGCCAGCAGCTGGCCGATTTCATGGAGAAAGAGGGACTCTTTATGATGAACTCTTTCTTCAAGAAGCGGCCCCACAGGAAGTGGACCTGGTCGAGCCCCGACGGTTCGACAAAAAATGAGATTGACTTCATTATGACGACCAGACGACAACTGTTCAGTGATGTCTCAGTGATCGCGAGGGTGAAAACCGGCAGCGATCACCGAATGGTTAGAGGCACACTGAACCTAAATGTTAAGTTGGAGAGGTCTCGTCTGATGAAGTCAACGCTCCGTCCCCCTCGTGCTCTAATCCAAAGTCCCGAAACCTTTCAGCTCGAGTTACAAAACCGTTTCCAGTGCCTAGAAGACTGCAATGAAGTGGACGATATGAATGACAAGCTCGTGGAAACTGTCCATGCGGTTGGAGCTAAGTTCTGCAAGACCCACCGCAGAAGAACACAAAAACTCTCCGATCACACTCTTAATCTCATGGCTGTTAGACGGGAGATGAGGCTACACTCTTCAACAGATTTGACAGCATACAGGCAACTGAACAGACATATATCCAAATTCATGCGGCGAGACTTACGCAACTTCAATACAGCTCGTATTGAAGAAGCGATCGAGCGGAACCAAGGCTCCAAAGTCTTGCCAGAGATCTGTCTGCCAGAAAGAGCCAACTGTCAAAGCTGAAGACCGAATGTGGCAGCATCGTTTCCGGGGCACCTGAGATTTTGAGTGAGATTGAGAGGTTCTATGGGCAGCTGTACACGTCATCGTTGGAGCCACACGCAAGTGTGAGTAACGATCCAAGAGCGAGTCTTATTCGACACTATTCCGAAGATATCCCGGACGTCAGTCTGAGCGAGATTAGAATGGCTCTCCAGCACCTTAAAAACGGCAAGGCCCCAGGCGAGGATGGAATTACAGCGGAGCTTCTGAAAGCGGGTGGAAGACCGGTACTTGAAGTCCTTCAGAAGCTCTTTAATTCCGTCCTCCATGGTGGCATTACACCGGAGGCGTGGAGCAGAAGTGCGGTGGTCTTGTTCTTCAAGAAAGGTGACAACGCTCTCTTGAAGAACTACAGACCGATTTCCCTTCTGAGCCGCGTCTACGTGCTGTTTTCGAGAGTCATTACGAATCGTCTCGCGCGCAGACTTGACGACTTCCAGCCTCCCGAACAAGCCGGTTTCCGAAAGGGCTTAAGCACCATAGATCACATACATACCCTACGGCAAATTGTACAGAAGTCCGAAGAGTACAATTTGCCACTATGTCTGGCGTATGTGGACTATGAGAAAGCCTTTGATTCCGTCGAAATTTGGGCGGTGCTGCAGTCCCTTCAGCGGTGCCAAGTTGACTGTCGGTATATCGAAGTGCTGAAGTGTTTGTACAGTAGAGCTACGATGGCTATCCGAGTACAGAACCAGAGTACGAAACCTATCCAATTGCAGAGAGGTGTAAGACAGGGTGACATTATATCCCCGAAACTCTTCACCGCTGCATTGGAAGACGTTTTCAAGCTTCTGGACTGGAAAGGATACGGAATTAACATCAATGGCGAGTACATCACTCACCTTCGATTTGCCGACGATATAGTCCTCATGGCAGAATCGCTGGAGGAGCTAAGCACTATGCTCAATGACCTCAATAGTGTCTCCCAACGGATAGGTCTTAAGATGAACATGGACAAAACAAAGATTATGTTTAATGTCCATGTCACACCTATGCCGGTAGTTGTTGGGAGCACTAAGCTCGAAGTTGTTGACGAGTATGTTTACCTGGGACAAATAGTCCGACTAGGTAAGTCCAACTTCGACCGAGAGGTCAATCGACGGATTCAACTCGGCTGGGCAGCGTTCGGGAAGCTACGACACATCTTCTCGTCAGGTATACCTCAAAACCTTAAAACAAAATTGTACAACCAGTGCGTGTTGCCAGTGATGACTTACGGAACTGAGACGTGGTCCTTCACTGCTGGCCGTATGAGGAAGCTCAAGGTCGCTCAGCGAGCTATGGAGAGGGCTATGCTCGGAGTTTCTCTGCGTGATAAACTTAGGAATAAGGATATCCGCAGTAGAACCAGAGTAACCGACATAGCCCAACGGATTAGTAAGCTGAAGTGGCAGTGGGCCGGCCATATAGCTCGAAGAACCGACAACCGATGGGGAAGAAAGGTTCTCGAGTGGCAGCCTCGTACTGGTAGGCGAAGTGTAGGGCGTCCCCCCACAAGATGGAGTGACGACCTGGTAAGACATACAGGAAGTCGATGGATGCAGGTGGCTCAGGACCGTGCTTTGTGGCATTCCTTGGGGGAGGCCTATGTTCAGCAGTGGACTTGTGAAGGGCTGTAATGATGATGATGATGATAGTTTCAGATTTAATTTAATAAATTCAGTTTCATTTATTCTTGAGTATTTAATCTTTGTACGCACGTTTCCAAAAAAAACATAGTTAATTAAAAAGGCGTTCTCGACCAATTAAGATAAGCGGAAAATTGATATTAAGAAAGTACCTACTCTTTCATTTATGTAAATATATATGTAGTAGCGTTTGCAAATACATCAACTTATGTAATGCTCAGTAGCGGCGTCTGTCCAAGGGCGTGAAGGGGTCCATGAAAGGACACATAAAAGGGCGCCGAAGAGTAAAGGAGAAAAATAAAGTCCGAAATGTTATCGTGAGCCAAATAATCTAAATACTATGTGATTATAGCTGACTGCACACATTTTTTTAATTCGATAATACCAGTGGTGCAGGTCTAATTGATGTTATTATTAATGTCTTTAGTAAACATGGACTTGAATTGGGTATGACAACGGGGTGAATATCACAGGAAAAAAGTTGGGGTTCTAAGAAAAATTCTGGACTTAACCCTAACTAGCTATTTATGTGACGTGTGGCTGCCGTAGCTACAATCTCGTACGATGCGATGCTGCTAAGTCATTGATAAAATATGTCACTATATTTGGGGTACTTCAGAAGTTGTTCACATTTCTTTCGGCTTCAGTTCATCGATGAAAAATTCTAAATGCTTACTTAGGTTTATATTCTATAAAAAAAGCCCAGTGAAACACGTTGGGAAGAAAGAATAAGCAATGTTATAGCAGGCCGTTATCAAATTAGTAACGTTCATGATGCCATGATACTCTAGTCTAGTCCAACAGCTAAAAGATTTCAGCTTCATAGCTTCACTGGTTGTTGGTATAATGTACTGTGTCAGATAAATGTCATTAGTAAGTTACTGCTATCATCAAATATGGATCTCGCTAAATACTGTTCTTTCTTGAAAGAGTACAGAAAAACGTGTTTTAAAAGCGTCATTTCATTAGGGGGTGAGTTGGCGGAAGAACTAGAAATTGAATCAATATTTAAAGCCACAACAAGAATAACACGTATTAATGCCAAGCTGGTGAAGACGACGCACGTTAAATTCACTTAGTGACAGATTTGAACAGTTAAATGAGTATTCAGAAACGTGGTATTTCTTAATGATTTCTTATATTTACGCGAACACTACACATTTAAATAAAACTAATTTTACGGATTTTATCGCGTATATTAACTTATTTTATGTTCCCGACCTTAAAGAACACATAGCTGATGTGAAGAATCGATACTCCGGGAAGTTTGCAGTCTGTGAACACCTACAGGATCGCCCCCGTCACTACATTAGATTTGATAGATCACAAATCCTCGCTAGAGAACACCGATTCTTTCCAAGGATGATTCGCGAGCCTATTGAAATCAAAAAAACATCCTAATTTCAATAGAGAAGATGGCTGGGTGCTACCATCTGCTTGGGATCTCATAATTAATAAAATTAAATTCCAACCCAAGCATACAACTGCAAGACTTCGAGATACTGTAAGTTCATACTGCGTAGATCGGAACAAAAAATAATAATTTTTAATCTGGAGACATCCGTAACTATGACATTGGGAAGGTCTGTTAAGCTAGAATGGTCATTTGGGCAAAATCACTTAAATTTTTGCTAAACATTTAGTGCTCATTTAGTGCTAAATTAGTGCTGCAAATTTAAATTTCACGCCAAAATAGCTTGATCAAAAATTACAAAACTGCTAGCTTTTAATTAAGCTAGCAGTGTTCTACCTATTAAAACGATAACCGCTTAATACAGCACCAAATAGAAGCATCAGTAATTTAGTGTTCATTTAGTGCTGCCGATATACGCATAAACAAATATTGTGAAAATATATATTTTTTTAATATCATAAATTCTGCTACCTTGACATCTTTAGCAGAGTATGTAATAAAAAAAATCACATCAGAATGGGCTATCAGCTAATGATATAAGACAATAAATTAGTGCTCATTTAGTGCTGTCGATATACGAAAAAGTATTTGAGAAATTATTATTCTTAAATACCGTAAACTGCTACTTTGACATCTTTAGCAGAGTATGTGATGAAACATTGACATCCAAGTGAGTTATCACCTAACCATGTGAGATAATCAATTAGTGCTCATTTAGTGCTGTCGATATACGCACGGAGTATAAAAATTTATATTCCGTGGATATACGAAAAGGGATTTGAGAAATTACTATTTTTAAATACCGTTAACTGCTACTTTGAGACCTTTAGCAGAGTATGTGATGAAAAAATTGACATCCAAGTTAATTATCACCTAATGATATAAGATAATCAATTAGTGCTCATTTAGTGCTGTCGATATACGAAAAAGGATTTGAGAAATTATTATTTTTATATACCGTCAACTGCTACTTTGACGTCTTTAACAGAGTATGTGATGAAACATTGACATCCAAGTGAGCTATCACCTAATGATATAAGATAATAAATTAGTGCTCATTTAGTGCTGTCCGGTATACGAAAAAGGATTTTTTTTTAAGAATATGAGATAATACTAAAATTCATAGAGTAAAAAATAATAAAAATTAGAAAAAATGGCGTACTGTATTCAATATATATAATCAATGAGCATTATAAGTATTTTTTTTTATAGGATAGGGTTGACAAACGAGCACACAGTCCACCTGATGGTAAGTGGTTGCTGCGGCCCGTAGACATCTACATCTATCCTCTATTACAAATCAAAATGTAGATACGTTGTCAGCCGTGAGAACTAGGATGGAATGCCTCATTTCCAGTAAAGAGGGCCTCCGGCCACCTGCACTCACCAAGCGAAACGCATAGGTAAACCTCTACTTCACGCTGGTATTCTGTGAGGTCGTGGTACCACCCCGGTTCGAGCCCGCCCATCCGTGCCACAGCAAAAGCTGCCGCGTGGCTCTACCACTGTTAAAACTTAACAATATTGTTTTAATGAACATGTAACCTATATATATTTACATGTAAAGTAAAGGGCCAAGTTGCTGACCTTTTAGAGTAAAATTTGATGTTAAAGTGAAATAGTTACGTGTTAGAAAACTGAACTTAAAAACAAATTATGATTTTATCGGCAAGTTTAGGATGTTCTAAATAATATCTTATAAATTGTATTATTTTTATAACTTTCTTAATATTTGAAGTAAATGTTTAAAAAACCGAGGTCCACGGACCCAGTTTATGATCCTCGTCAATTCTCAGGTTGCAGTTTCTGACCCTCACTGTGGCCCAGTTTCTGACCCTTGACTTGAAAGCAACTAATCACTTTTAACGTTATTTATGGCAATTTTGAAATAACCATAATCTTTTGAACATCGACATCACTAAATGAGTACGAATTAATTATCTTATATCATTAGGTGATAATCCACTTGGATGTCAATGTTTCATCACATACTCTGCTAAAGATGTCAAAGTAGCAGTTTACAGTATTTATAAATAATAATTTCCCAAATCCTTTTTCGTATATCGACAGCACTAAATGAGCACTAAATTATTATCTTATATCATTAGGTGATAACTTACTTGGATGTCAATATTTCATCACATACTCTGCTAAAGATGTCAAAGTAGCAGTTAATGATATTTATAAATAATAATTTCCCAAATACTATTTCGTATATCGACAGCACTAAATGAGCACTAATTTATTATCTTATAGCATTAGCTGATAGCCCATTCTGATGTGAATTTTTTTATTACATACTCTGCTAAAGATGTCAAGGTAGCAGAATTTATGATATTAAAAAAATATATATTTTCCCAATATTTGTTTTTGCGTATATCGGCAGCACTAAATGAGCACTAAATTATTGATGCTTCTATTTGGTGCTGTATTAAGGGGTTATCGTTTTAATAGGCTGCTTTGCTTTAACACTGCTAGCTTAATTAAAAGCTAGCAGTTTTCTAATTTTTGATCAAGCTATTTTGGCTCGAAATTTAAATTTGCAACACTAAATTAGCACTAAATGAGCACTAAATATTTAGCAAAAATTTAAGTGATTTTGCCCAAATGACCATTCCAGCTTAACAGACCTACATTGGGACGTCATACACCTCAGTCCCCTCCCCGTAACCATGGGTGCTGTAAAGTACTTGAAATGTCGGGAATATAAAATAAGTTAATATACGCGATAAAATCCGTAAAATTAATTTTATTTAAATGTGGTCTTTCTTGTTCAATATAAAAAGAATGCCTGAAAACCAAACCTTCTTAAACTCAGTGGTGATCTCTAATTAAAATTAACAATAGGGTCGAAATCATACGTCGTGTGATGAACTCATACGCCTGAAATAATTTTTACTTTATGAAGACAATGTTGTTAGCCCTATATATATTTTTAACTACATTAAAGACCGTTACGTACAAGAGTTGTATCCAATACAAGAGTTGTATCCAAATATTGTAGCGAGTGGGGAAAGGAGTTTCTCTAAGCTTAAGCTAATAAAAACTTATTTGCGATCGGCAATATCTCAATCGAGGTTGACACACTTGGCAACTTTGTCAATCGAAAATGACTATATGGGGAGAGTAGAGAACCGGAAACCATTTTTACTGGCACTTAGATTTCCTCTTAGTCCTCAAGGGTGACGACACATCTGCATTTTGATTTTTAATCGAGTATAGATGTAGACCACAGCATTCACTTACCATCAAGTGGACTGTGTGCTTGTTTGTCACCCTTATTCTATAAAAAGATAGTATAGATTGCGAAGTCATCATTCTAATATAACCAACCTCATAAATTTGGCGCACTTAACGACTGTCCATTTAATAGCTCACGCGAATATAACTTCTAAGAGTGCCGTCAAACATAAATGAGACTAATGATAGCACTTAAAACTGTGTTGTCACATTAGTGTTTACTCTCTGACGTTTAACGATCCAAGTTCTAAGGATCTCCTTATTTTGCAAGTATAATGTTAAGGTAGTATTGAACTTTAATATATTGTATTATCAAACTAGAACATAATACAGTTTACACATGAAACATGTTAGAATAATACATAAATAACAATGTTTTCTATAACTTTTCAACTTGTGTTATGATAATAAAACATTATTTATATATTTTTACGTGGTAGTGCCACGCTGCAGCTATATTATGGTTGTAGCACGAATAGGTCGACTCGACGGACCACGCTCTCACAGAATACCAGCGTAAAATAGCAGCTTAACGCTGCTGTGTTTGGTATGGTGAGTGTAGAGAACCGGAGACCCTTTTTACTGGAAACGAGGCATTCCATCTTAGTCCTCACGGGTGACAACGCATCTGAATTTTGATTCGTAATCGAAGATAGATATAGATGTCTATGGGCCACAGCAACCACTTACCATCAGGTGGACTGTGTGCTCGTTTGTCACCCTTATCCTATAAAAAAAAATATTTTATAGTGATAAAACGGTCCTCTTCATAACTTAAGAAATATAATAATTTTTTTACGAAATTTAGGGTTCTATTAATTCAGGTTTTTATTAGGTACTCAAATTTTCAAATGTGTTGATTTTAGGTTTTGAATTATGCGTATGCGTCGCACTTTTCTTTCCGACCTTGGCTGACCTTCTGCCTTGCGTCTAACTTAGTCTAAAGTTTACTGGTGACATGGAGAGGCTTCCCATAAATCGTTTCATGGGAGAATATTTGCGATAGTTGTTACGCTTGGGTAACGAGTTTGCAATCGCAGTTTTATAATATTTTAAGTTGTCAAGCAAATGCTGCTGTCCATATCTTGTTTTATATATCTCGATCGTATCTTACGGCACATACGAGATGATACATTGTAGCGGATTTTCTTAAACCGCCACAACACGACGTGTTACCGTTACATTCTATTAGTCCGCTGCTGAACATAGGTCTCCACCATAGATTTTTTTTATAGGATAGAGTGACAAACGAGCACACAGTCCACCTTATGGAAAGTAGTTGCTGTGATCCATAGACATCCACATTTATCCTCAATAAAGAATCAAAATGCAGATGTTATTACCCGCGAGGACTAAGATGGAATGCTTCTTTGCCAGTAACATGGGTCTCCGGTTCTCTACACTTACCATACGAAACACAGCAGCGCCAAGCTGGTATTCTGTGAGAGCGTGGTCCTCCCCCGGTCAAGCCGACCCATTCGTGCTACAACTATACTACTAATATAGCTGCAGCATGGCTCTACCACGTGTAAAAAGATTGGCTTATAGGGGGATATTTGTAATAGTTGCCACGCTTAGCTATCGGGTTGGCAACCGTAGGTTTAAGTTTAGTCGTTATTAGGATGATGCTGCTGTCCATCACCTGATTTCTTTCCCTCTGTCACCTTTACGACACCAACGGGGTGACGGTTAGTGGATATTCTTACACCGCCACTACACGGTACACGTTATAACTAAGCTACACGACGTATACAATTATACAATAATGTATCGAAAGCTTGTATGAGCTAGAATTTGAAGTTCTTGAATTTTAATTGAAGTAGGTATCTATTCTTTTGTTGGAAACTATAGTTGCATATTTATTTAAGTCTATCATTATTTTATGAAGCGTTTTGTTCTGTTTTATATTATGCCGGAAACGTCGAATAGACGCGACATTTATTTTCATTTAATATAGCACCTGCACGGTGCACGTGGCGCGGCAGCTCGCGTTTCCTGCGCAGGCTGTGAATTTTAAAACAATCTCTCTCTCGTATGTACTGTTAAAGTATATTTTTTGGCATCGACGTACATAATATGGTGCATCCTGATCACATACATTAATATATTCAGAAAGGATATTTTATAATATTTATATTAACATGTTAGTATTGGCTCAGTGCTTATCCGTTTGGCTAGCACGGTAAGCATCATAATGTCCTCCAGACCGAATTTCTGTGACTGCGGTCAGTCTTAACGAAGACTAGGCATCTACGTAGGATAGGATTATAGTGCAAGAGTGTATGCGAAAGAACCGTTGCTCTCTATTCTCTCACCCTCATTGTCACTGGATCTTTAGTGGGTCTTTACTGCATAGGATCCAGTCATCATCCTTTATTTAATTAAAAAAATCTTAGATATATACAGGTTTCCTCACGATATTTTCCGTCACCACCGAGCACATGGTAAATGACCATTAAAAATCGTTAATAATTTTATTGGTACCAAATTAAATTAGAAAAGTTCATAAGAACTAAAAGCTGAAAAAAGTCCGAGTTTAACTTTTACATCACGACTTTCAAGTACCCCATGTTATGGATCAGTTACCCTATGATTATGGGTGCTGCAAAACTACCGATTTTTCGAGAATTAAAAATTAAAATTGACCGTGATGAAATGCGTAAAACGCGCAAATTTTCTTCTTTTTTTTATTAAATAGATTACGTCCCTTTGACCGATTCTATATACCGTTAAAATATATAAAAGAAAAAAAAATCAAAGAACATTTCGTCCACTATAAAACAGATGTGACATTGCTTTGAGTGAACATGAATTGTCGCAATATTGTCCTTTGAGAGTAAAGCGTACTGTACTGCAATTCGCTTCATTTCAATAAAATTTGAATAAAACTGGACGTTAACGCATGAATAAAGTAAAATTGTAGTTGCACTCGCTACGAGAGTGTGTTTATTTCTTTGTGGAGTGCAAAGTGACATTTACATTGCTGATTTTGTATCTTTGTACTACGTAGAAAGAGGTCGTAAAGTTTATGAATACTGCTTTCTGTTGGCGAGGAAATATAAAAAGCTATTTGATTTTACGTTGCGCTCAGTCGATGAGAGCAGTGCAAGTAGGGTACAACTACTCGTACGCAATATGCACTTACACTTTTACTTGCTGTGAGTATTTACATTATGAAATTTGATGCCCAGTATTAGCACTTGCGCCAGCTACAACACATCATCTGCAAGGGCCGAAATGACACTTTATGAAACTAAAAATTCGTAACCATTCATTGTTTAACGTTTATGCATCCTATTCGTAACACTTCCAGAACGTTATACGATATAATAATTAGCATATAGTATAATCAAGGTTATGAGTGTGACAGTCATTTGTTACGCTAAGACAGTGCGAATTACCTTCTAGGGTTTCCTCACTACTTCTCACCAGGTGGGATTGTGGTTAAGCATTGGATTATAAGTTAAAAGAAATTTTTTTTTAATGTTGCCATTGTGTAATTAGAGAAAGGGCATTATAATTTCAGAGGAAACTTGGACAGAACGTAATACGTCCAAGTAGCGTTAAATTAATGAACCCCGATTCATAGGCACGTAGCTGCGGTCGCCGTCGAGCAGCAAAAGTGCCCTTAACGAGGAATTACGTTTGCATTCATTCGGAATCGATTTCGGAACCGAATGTGCGATGATTTGCGCAAAACTGTAGTGACAGTGTTGTGCTGAATAAGATTGATATACTACGTTTATTCGATTAATTGGCGTGCTTTTCGAGCGTTTTAGTACAGTAATTATTACAATATAAATTATTTTGATGATTTACTATAAAATCGCTGAAGTGCCTTTGTGCCAGCTGCCATTTAAGTACCCAGGCTGCATTTTCTTGCGTAATAGCGATAGTTAGCTTTTGGGTAAGAAAAATCAGCCCATTTGTCTTAGTGGTGACGACCAGTCTGGAAAACAGTTCCATATTGTATTTTTTTATAGGATAAGGGTGACAAACGAACACACAGACCACCTGATGGTAGGTGGTTGCTGTGGCCCATAGACATCTACGTCTGTCTTCGATTACGAATCAAAATGCAGATGCGTTGTCACCCGTGAGGACTAAGATGGAATGCCTAGTTTCAAGTAAAAAGGGTCTCCGGTTCTCTACACTCACCATACGAAACACAGCAGTTAATAATACCATACATATGTATGCATGTGCATACCCTATTAAAGTTCACTATTCAAGAAAGACTTCCCCCATAGATTGCCTCATAAGGGATATATTTGACATAGTTGCCACGCTTGGCAAGCGGGTTGACAACCGCAGTTTTTATTAGTTTTAGTCGTTATTGGGAAGACGCTGCTGCCCATCTCCTGATATGTTTCCCTCGCTTCTTACGACACTACATCCACGGGATGATATAGGGTAGTGGATATTCTTACACCGCCACTACACGGCAGTGTATGTTTAATTGAAATAAGGATGATAAACGAGCACACAGTAAGTGGATCTTGTGGCCTAATAAATGTCTCCATTCTCTATTAGGAACCAAAATGTTCGGTTTCCGCCTTATCTCACTTTAATACGAAACGCAAACTGGGAAAGTCGTGGATTCGAATTTGCTGTTCAGCTCAGGAGTCATGCCCTTGATCTAGGAGTAGTCCACAAGCATTTTAGCTTAGCTTGTTGATGTGCCATTGGCTTAGGACCGTACTTTGTGGCATTCCTTATGCATATGTTCAGCAGTTGATAGGCTGTAATGAGGATGAGGAGAAATTGTTAACGATAGTGAAGGCAATGTTATTATCGGTGGTCTTTTAATTCAAGAAAATGTTATAAGAGCCATGGTAGTTCAGGGGCTAAGTGCACGTCGTAAATTTCACAGTACGCCATTAACCGGGCTTCGATTACTAATGCAATTGTTAATTGCAATTTAAAGTGCTGATTATATAACAGTGACATATAGACAGTCAGTCATCAGATAATAAGTGATTACCGCAGCCCATGGATACCCGCAACCAATTTATGTATAACAAACGAGGTACAGAACATAATATGCGTTTTCACTCTCAAGAACTAAGATGGAATGCCCCGCAGCATGTATTTTTGCTGTAATAATGGTGACGAACGAGCACATAAGATGTGACGTTAAGTAGATGTTATGGCCGTTAATATCTACATCTATTTTCGATTTAGAATTAAAATGCAGATACGTTTCACCTCTGAGAACTAAGATGGAATGCCCCGTTATCAGTAAAAGGGGTCTCCGGTTCTCTACACTCACCATACGAAACACAGCAGCATTATCATGCTGTTTCAGGCTTCACCCCGGTCGAGACGACCCATTCGTGCAGCAGCTATGTATAGCTAGAATAGCTGCAGTGTATTTTTACTTAGTAAAAAAACTCAATACCAACTGTATAGGTGTATTATAAACATCAGTCACGCCAATTCACACCTAATTAAGCAACGCATGTAGAGCACGTTCCCGAGTAAAATTAAATTATTAGTGATTAGATTCTATAAACTTGATTGAATTTACCATATTATTAATGCAATAGAAGTGATGTAGATTCCCTTTGCGTACGCTTTATCATTTATTCTACCACCATTACCATCTATATATTTGTTAGAGTATGTATACTGATCCATACTGTATTGTCTAGAGTTGTTTTAAGAAATTTTCTTTGTCTACTAAATAGTTGAAACTGTCTTCATCATCATCATCATTACAGCCTTTCACAAGTCCACTGCTAAACATAGGCCTCCCCCAAGGAATGCCACAAAGCACGGTCCTGAGCCACCTGCATCCATCGACTTCCTGCACGTCTTACCAGGTCGTCACTCCATCTCGTGGGGGTCGCCCCACACTTCGCCTACCGGTACGAGGCTGCCACTCAAGAACCTTTCTTCCCCATCGGTTGTCGGTTCTTCGAGCTATATGGCTGGCCCACTGCCACTTCAGCTTACTAATCTTTTGGGCTATGTCGGTTTTCAAGCTTCTGGACTGGAAAGGATACGGTATTAACATCAATGGCGAGTACATCACTCACCTTGGATTTGCCGACGATATAGTCCTTATGGCAGAATCGCTGGAGGACCTAAGCACTATGCTCAATGACCTCAATAGTGTCTCCCAACGGATAGGTCTTAAGATGAACATGGACAAAACAAAGATTACGTTTAATGTCCATGTCACATCTATGCCGGTAGTTGTTGGGAGCACTAAGCTCAAAGTTGTTGACGAGTATGTTTACCTGGGACAAATAGTCCGACTAGGTAAGTCCAACTTCGACCGAGAGGTCAATCGACGGATTCAACTCGGCTGGGCAGCGTTCGGGAAGCTACGACACATCTTCTCGTCAGACATACCTCAAAACCTTAAAACGAAATTGTACAGCCAGTGCGTGTTGCCAGTGATGACCACGTCTCAGATCCGTAATCTGAGACTTGGTCCTTCACTGCTGGCCGTATGAGGAAGCTCAAGGTCGCTCAGCGAGCTTTGGAGAGGGCTATGCTTGGAGTTTCTCTGCGTGATAAACTTAGGAATGAGGATATCCGCACTAGAATCAGAGTAACCGACATATCCCAAAGTATTAGTAAGCTCAAGCTGTCTAGAACTATCTAATAATTGCTATTTGAATAAGGCGATTATTAATTAATAAAGATCTGTTATTATAGCCTCAAACATGAAGCTTAAACATTTGTCAAAATTATATTTTTCGCACTTACGTAATAGTTATCGTTTTTATAATACTATTTTCTTATTTGTATGATTACAAAGTTATGGATCGAGATTTATTATTTCTTTGTCACTGTCCGCCAGACACAACTGACACAGTCTTTGTGTCTATGTCACAGAACACAATTACTCTCTACCAAGAGCATATGAACTTGTTTTCAAATAATAATTGTTTGTTTCAAACCTTAGGAGTATAAACTACTCGTAACATATGTACAAATGTAGTTCAAAAGTTCGGATGGGACATTCCGTAGTATTATGTTGTTTATTTATCATTTTAATAATGCAATTTTAATTAAATTGGATGTTCATTGCTGCCACAAGAATATAGATATTATTTAGTCTATGCGACAGTTTCAGAATTCTTTATGAGTGAGCTCAAAATATCTTAAAGTATTGTAGTCTATCCCTATAAAAGAATGTGTAGTAAGTCGATCACCTGTGTATATATTTATAGTATTAGTAATGTTAGCGTTGCTTGGTGATTGACCTTATTTAATGTCTGTTGCTTTATCAGCTTTTCTGTGTCACCTAGAAGGTACCTTTCTAAGTAATCGTATTTGCAGTAATCTATATTTTTTAGTCTTAGTCAATGTCTTTATTAAAATCTAATATATAAAAATTAATTTATAAAAATTTAATTCTGGGTAACTTTGTCGATAGGGCCTAATTATTTGTGTATCTTTGTTAATTTATTTCGCTTATTTTTTCCAGTATATAGAAATATTTTTAAATAGTCGTCTGAAAAATATTGGCCGTTAAATGTATTTTTGCAACGATAATAATTTTATGTGGTTATTGACTTCTGACAATTACTTTTTCAGCGTTTCGAATTATAGTTTGTAAATGTCATGCTGGTTTCTTTTCGGCAATGGTGTCTGTGCTGTTAATGTTTTTCTACTTAAGTTCCTTCAATCTATATTTATGAAAGAAAAAAGAATAAGCGTTGTTGTCCCTCCTTTTGCAGTGATTTCCTTCAACCAGTCATATCTGAAGATAATGGTGACCAACAAGTGCTAAGGGATGGTCTTGATAGCCGATCTGGTCAAGAAACAAGGAGATTATTCATTGAAACACACTTTTAGTAACGAAAATGCTTTATCGTAGTAAATTTGATTTTAAAAATAAAATTTCTAATTTTAGTTTTTCAACTCGAAGCTGTGTTTCTTCTTTTTCCAATAACATTTGTTGTATTTTTAAATTGTGTTTCTCTTTAATAAAAATATGAGCTTCTAACATATTTTTCATTTTTAAATCATGTTCTTCCTTTATGCAACTGACAAGAACATGATTGCGCTCTCTGGTTAAGTCTCTTTCCTCAAATAAATATGTTATTATTGATAACATATCACTAATCCCATTATTTATTTATACTTAAATTAAACATTTTATTAAAATAAAATTTTATTTTACCTCACGTTTGGTTGTATGTTTATTATCATTCACATCATTGAATGTTAGTTTCCGTTTTGTTCTTCTATCTGTTTCAGTTGGCATCTTAAAAGGTGGTGGTGTAATGTTCTGAATTTATTAGCAAGTCATTCAGAATTCAAAAGATATTAATCTAGGTAAATTTAATCAACAAATTTAAATTAACAAACTTCTTGCACATTCTCATTATTATCTCCTAGAGTGATAAAATACTCTTTTGTTATTGTATTCACAAAGGACTGCTCCTGACTTTGAACCTCTGGTTGCAAGCAACAAATTGACGATTGAAGTGCAAACTGTCTGAAAGGTAAGTTCATAAACTTATTACGATGATAAATATGGCTTTGTCAAAATAATGTTTAGTTTTTATCGCATAAAAACATTAGATTATTTCAAATTCAAATTAACAATATTTTGGGCTAAATGTATGTGTTATTAATTATAAAAAGAGAATTTATAAGCTGTTTATGTGTTTTCAAAATGTATCTATAACCTTGGGTTTGAAACTGGGTGATTGACTGCCAGGGTGTCCGGCTGGGTAGGAACTACTCTCTTACCCATTTCTATTGCTAAACAGTAGTGTTTGCTCAGCTGTGTTTCGGTTTGAAGGATATATATATATATATATATATATATATATATATATATATATATATATATATATATATATATATATTTTATAGGATAGGGTGACAAACGAGCACACAGTCCACCTGATGGTAAGTGGTTGCTGTGACCCATAGACATCAACATCTATCCTCTATTCCAAATCAAAATGCAGATGCGTTGTCACCCGTGAGGACTAAGATAGAATGCCTAATTTCCAGTAAAAAGGGTCTCCGGTTCTTTACACTCACCATACGTCACAACAGCGTTAAGCTGCTATTTTACGCTGGTATTCTGTGAGAGCGTGGTCGTTTTCTGGTCGAACTGACCCATTCGTGCTACAACTATACTACTAATATAGCTGCAGCATGGCTCTACCACGTAGAAAAAACGTATTCGTGACGATAATATGCAAGACATCTCGGAATACAACTCCCTTTCATCTGGAAGACATCTCTCCGTCTGCCCTCTCACCTAGTACACACTAAACGTAGGCGGTGTAATTTCATATATTACAACTCTAACAATGATGCGCGTGTGTTAAATATGCTACTACATAAAATTGACGTTTCAATGCCCTAAAACCATTTTATCCAATAATGTCCTTAATATACGGTCGAAAGCTGTGCGTAAATATATAATTTACCCTATTTTCTTCCCGCAACATACCCCTTCAATATGGAATACGAGATAAGCTCTCCTACTATATTGGTTCACTAAAAAAAACTTCAACTACGGTAAAATGCAAAATGTATTACGTTTTCACGAAATAAATTGCTTACATTTTCCATATTTTTGAAGTGGATACAATGTGCATGTAAAAATGGAAAATTAACACATACACTCAAACATACACACACGCTCACTCATCAACGACCTTATTGAGTACACAGGTGATTAAATTCAAATTCATTTATTGGTTTGCGAAATATGCGTTATCACAAACAGTTTATTCAAACAAAATGTTGCTTTTGTAAGTACACACTTTTATCAGATTAAGTGAGTCTAATTATTTTAAAAAACTTGATTAATGAGGAAACATATGCATAGTAGACGCAGTGGTGCATAGACGCCTCCATCTGCATTATCCTCGTCCTCGATTAAGAATAAAAATGCGGATGCCTTGTCACCACTGAGAACTAAGATTGAATTTCTTGTTACCAAAAAAAGTTTCTTCTGTTCTCACTCACCATACGAAACCAGCGGTATTTTTATTTTATATTTTTTTTATTCAAATTGCTTGGCAACGTAGTTCAGTTCTCCCCGAATTCGATTTTGTTAAAACCAATATTGCCAGTCTCGAGCGTCTTTCAGCTCTACATGATACTTTTCCGCAGGAATTTAATTCCTTTCCTTCTTGTACCATTGGACAACCAGATGCTAGGCGGGTCACCACATCTTTGATGACGACATACCAAGCATTCGAACTAAATGGTTTCCTTCGTCGTTCGTGAGGAGCACAGGAAAGTATCAAAAGGGATCATTTTGCCAATGTCCACCATCGGCTACACCACTTACAATCAAGTAGAAAATAATATTTAAGTACGTACTGGCTTACAATAATTAAAATGAAATTATTTATATTCCTTACAACCTGTATTTATTATTTCATATTAGCTGGTACCCGGCGCGTTGCAGCCGCAGAAGAAATATTTGTAGAAATATCGTTTTAAATTTGGAATAATTATATTGTTTTGCTCGTAAAGGTAATACATTCATTGAAGTTGATTGATATAACTTTCAAATAAATTTGTCGGTGCGATACGCGCGCCACCTACTGAAATAATACTGCCATAGTTACCTTCGCGTAAGTGCAAGCAATAAGTTGACAAAGTTTTGTCGCAATCTGCTGCACTGACAACAGCTTATCACTTATCTTTGACTTCAGACTTGACGTCACGGACGCGTCGGTGCAGTGATAAGCTGTTACTTATAATTGATTAAATAATATTTTTAACGCAATATTTTAGCTTAAAGTTTATTTATTTGATAGTTAACATAACATTACATATCAGTGAGTGTTTTACAGCAAATTAGTGCAGTTACTAGTTACTAAACCAGTGAATATAAAAACAAGTTGAACGAATACAATTGGTTTGGTTTTTTATTTGCTAGTTACAGTCACCCGCACAACTTACTTATGTGACTTACCTACATACTTTTGCTGCATACACCTCCGTACTGATTACTTTACTGAACTAATTATAATACATCCAGTGCCTTCAGTGGGTGAGTGGAGTATATAAGATATATGAACTGTACTTCTTAAATATGGTTAAATGTGGAGCTTGTGGTAAATTCCTTTCTACGGCAGAGGCCGTTAAATGTGGACAATGTCCAGTATTATATCATCGAGCTTGTGTAGGAGTCTCCGAACGCTCTAAGGTCAATGAACGCTGGCAATGTCCAGAGTGTAAAAAGACTATACCAAAGGGTAACAACTCTTCTACTCCTGTTAGGGGCATGGTTACAGAGAGTGAAAATTTAAAGTCTGCAATCTCCGGAACAAGCAGTGCCTCAGAAAATATGGCAACCAGCTCCCCTGAGTCTTTTCACCAGGAATTGATTCCAGAAATTCGGCTTTTCAGAGAGGAACTTTGTAGGGTCAGGGAGGAGCTAAAGGATTTTCGGAGGGATATTGTTGAACTGCGGGAATGTTTAGTGATGAATAATAAAAGAATGGATGAAATGGAGGGCAGGATTAGCATTCTAGAGCAGAAGACTCAATGCAGCAGGTCTGTCGAAATAAATGAGCTCGAACAAACCGTTTCTCGACTCACGAGTGAACTTAATGATCGAGAGCAGGAGTTGTTTGCGGCTGACCTTGAGATCACAAATATTCCGGAAGAAAGAACTGAGAACATCACTCATACGATCGTGTTGATGGCTGCTAAGCTCGGAGTATCGCTGGACGAGAGGGACATCGTGTTTGCGGATCGTGTGGGTGTAAGGAATCAGGGTGACAGTGCAGATGAAGGTAAGAGGCGGGGACGACGCGTGGTGGTGCGCCTAGCGCGCCGCCAGCTGCGCGACGAGTTGTTACGAAGCGCACGCGTGCGACGCATTGCTACCACCGCTGATCTTGGTCTGCCAGGTCCACCTTGTCGCTTCTATATTAATGAGCGTCTCTCAAGAGCTAATCGTCAGCTATTCTACCGGGTTCGGGAGGCAACAAGGCAACTGCAGTGGAGATATTCATGGACCAGACGTGGTAGAATCTATGCTCGTCAGGAAGATGGGAAGACTGCTCATTGCCTCCGATCTGAGGCAGATCTGATCCGTGTTTTTGGCAACGATGCAGTTAGGCCATCTTCTAGTTAATTTAAGGACGTTGCTATTTTTGAATATTGTTTATATTTGTACACGCATGCATATTTTTTATCCTGGATGTAACTCTTGTTTTAAAACTTATATTTTTTTTAGTATGATTTTTCAGTACGCTACGTTTAAGCTGTGTAACCTTTTGATTTATGTTACTTGTGTTCACTTTAGAATTTATACTTTATATTATTATCGGCCAATTGCTATAATACTTTTTACGTTTAATATTATGTATAAGCTACAAAAATGTTCGGTTGTAAGTTTTGTGAAAAATAACAAATTTAATAGTGCTAAAAATATTCATAGTCATCAAATACTTATACCGCTACCGTTGGTTTACATACATTATAATTCATACTCAATACCAATAATTATAATAAGTGAAAATTGCACTCCTAAAATTCTATTTAATTATATAATTATGTTAAATATGTTATATTACATTACATACTGTGATCGCCTATTTATATATTATGATTTAAATCTATGGGGAAAACACACTAATATTAAAATAAATTCAGTATTTACAATCCAACCAACTTAATAAAAGTGAATAACAAATTACTCAAAATTGGTTTGTTTAATGCTGGGTCGCTGGGTACAAGCCAAGACGAATTTATAGCTGCTCTAGAGGACTCCCAGGTTGACATCATGGCAATAAATGAAACATGGTTGAGGGAGGGTGAGGAAGGCCGCGCTCCCGTGGTGCCCGGGTACCGGCTGCGGCACGCGCCGCGGCCGACTGCCGTGCGTGGCGGCCGCGGAGGTGGCGTTGGCTTTTACATACGCTCGGGGATAGCAGTGCGTACTTGCTCGCATCCTTCCTCTACCAACGTCGAGCAAATGTGGCTTTCTCTTACGATCAACACGCAGAAAATTATGATTGGTACAGCTTATCGTCCCCCTTGGCTCGATGTAAATATTTTTCTGGATGCTGTCACTTCAGCTATCGTTTCATTCGCAAGAGCAGACAAAATCATCCTTGTAGGCGATTTCAATATAAACTTGCTTAAAACAGATGACTCTAAAGCTAAACTTCTTCATAGTTTTCTCAATTATACTCGTCTATCTCAAGTTATATCTGAGCCTACACATTATACAGACCACAGCGAAACTCTCATTGACTTGGTATGCTCCGACATTGGTGTCTGTAATACTACAGTGTCACATATACCACAATTAGGGCAACATGCATTAATAACCGTACAATTTACAATTAAAAAGGATAAGGTTATAGCCCGTAAGGCTTACATTCGTCCACTTAAGCAGATTTTGGTAGACCATTTTAATGCAGATTTAAACAGTATTGATTGGGATAGTATTTTATATCTCAACGATGTTAATGATATGGTAGCAATATTTAATTCATTTATAATAACGCTTTTTGACCTTCATGCCCCAATTAAATTAGTACAATTAAAAAAACAATGTCACCCATGGATTACTGATACAGTTAAAATCATGATGAGGTATCGAAACAGTTATCTCATGCGATATAAGAAAACTAAACTAGATAAATATTATAATTCCTATAAAGATTTAAAAAACCTTGTGACTAATGCTATTCATTTTGAAAAGAAAGCATATTTTGAAACGTCTATAAATAAAAACTTAAGTAACCCTAAAGCTCTATGGAGAAGTATAAAATCTAATATTATTAGTAAGGAACAGGCTGAGATAAATTTACCAGATCATTGTAATAACCCTGATATAATAAATAAATATTTTTTGAATATTCCCGGCAATGATAATATAGACCTTTCACAACTAACTTTCTATGAGTTTAACAGATATGGACCAGGTATTTTCCATTTTACTACTACAAATGAGGAGCAAGTAGCTAAAATTGTTCAAAATTTGAAATCTAACACCCAAGGTGTGGATCAGATAACACTTGATATGTTGCTTATGACACTGCCACATACTTTGAAAGCTATTACTGCCATTGTGAATAAATCTATTACCACCTCCACCTTCCCCAATCAATGGAAAACAGCTGTGGTAAAGCCTATCCCAAAGAAAAAACAAGCTACCTGTTTAAAAGATTTACGCCCTATAAGCATCTTGCCTTGTTTGTCTAAGGTACTGGAGAAAGTGGTCTGTATGCAGTTGACTGAATACTTAGAGCAACATAAAATCTTACCGCGGGCACAGTCGGGTTTTCGTAAAGATCATAGCACCACAACAGCGATTATTGATGTTGTCGACAATATACTAACAGCCCAGGATAAGGGAATGGGCACAATACTTACTCTTTTAGATTTCTCACGAGCATTTGATTCTATAAATTGTACTCTTCTACTGTCCAAGTTATCTTTTTATGGATTTGATCCTTCCACAGTTAAATGGTTTCATAGTTACTTAACAGATAGATTGCAATACGTTAATATAACGAACCATGATGGCACAACACTTATGTCTGATCCATACGTAGTTACCCGCGGTGTCCCACAGGGGTCTATCCTAGGTCCTATTTTATTTATTTTATATAGTTCAGACATCATTAACAGTATAAAAGAATGTGAGTATCATTTATACGCAGATGACTTACAAATTTATAAATCTTTTTATCCTCGAGATTGTGAATCTGCTGTCAAATCATTGAATGAAGATCTGAAACGTATTTTGTTATGGTCCAAGCAAAATTCTCTTGTGCTAAATCCACAAAAGTCAAAATTTTTAATACTAGGAACAAATAAAAATATTCAAAATATATCACTGTTTCAGCCAGTTGTTCTAATTGACAATGAACCTATACAGCAAGTCTCAGAAGCACGAAATTTAGGTGTAATATTTGATTGTAGTTTGCGCTTTGAAAGTCATGTACTTGAGGGAGTGCGCAGTTGTTTCTATCGTTTAAAATTACTGTACCAAGTTCGGCAGTACCTCAGTGTAGATATGCGGATACGATTGTGTGAATCATTAATACTATCCAAATTAAACTATGCAGATGCAGCCTATGGACCACGACTGTTGAGAAGAACAGAGAAGCTTATACAGCGGGTGCAAAATGCGTGTACTCGCTTTTGTTTTCCTGTCCCGCCTCGAAGTCATGTAACGCCTTATTTAAACGACGCCAATCTTCTTAAGATGAGCGCCCGGAGAAAATTACATCTTGCTACTCTATTATTCTCGACAATTATAAAGCAGAGACCGGTATATCTTTTCCAAAAGTTGAAATGGGCCCGAGACCAAAATAAATATAATACAAGAGCTTCCGTTCACTCGCTTGTAACAACTCGACACCGTACTGCTGCATTTCGAGGCAGCTTCAAATTTGCAGCAACACACTGTTGGAATGATTTACCACCACCTATTCATTCCCTAAAAACATTAAGTAGTTTCAAAAAGAAATTAAAGTTGCATTATTTGGTACAACAAGTACAAAATACGTAACAACTGTCTCGAACGTAGGAACCTACGATGATAGCAATATTTATATCTGTTCTACACTTTTCATGTTCGAATATTATTGATTATTAATGTGTTTCTGTTATGTATTTCATGAATGATTATTTATTAGTTTCAATCTTATTTCTTTCTTTAATTTTTTTTTTTTGCTCTAAAAATCCAGCAGGTCTCGTAGCATGGCGTGTCTCTTTGACTCAGAATATTGAAATATCTACTTTTATGAAAAAAGTAAAACTTGTCTTCCCCATAGAATAGTCAGAATAGTCAAATATCATGTTAATATTGTATGGATAAGTATATAAGTAGGTATTATTTAAATATATAGTAATATAACACACCTGTTACCTAGGTTTTTTCTCAGTGCATGTGTGTATACGTTATACAATATGTTAGCACTACATTTTAACTCGTAATTGTTAATACTCGTAGATAACTATGAACTCGTATATAACTCTTAGTTAGAAAATCACACACCGACTTGTCTGTGAAGTCACAAGGCTCCAACTGAAAACCAGCGCTGTATTTGCAGCATTATGCTGAGTTGGAGACCTATTTGATGTCACATTTTCATACTGATTTTTTTTCCTTTTAACTTTTTTGTTTGTTTGTTTGTTTTATTATTGTGTATGTACTGCTTCTCAATTGTAAATGCGTAAGCAGTGTTAAACTGGTACATGCATTCTTTTTCCCCTTGCTTTTGTTTATAATTTTTTTTAATGTGTGTAAAATGTGTATATCAAATAAATAGTCCTTTCTTTCTTTCTTTCTTTCAATCCGATGAATAGTATGGCAGCGCATTAAATACGAACGAATAAATATTAATTTTTTATATATTGGATTATATAATAGGTATATAATATATGGTATATATGTGGTATATTTAATGTATTATTAATTTTCTAAACACTTTTCATTGTTTCTAAATACACGTGCATAACGTCTCATCTGTTAAAATCTTTTTTGTATGACTTCATATTATGTATCATTTTCCATTTATTATACAGTAACATCATGTAGCAAGGGTACAAAATGAATCGGCATCCTAATATCCGGTATCAGAAAGGGCAACGGGTTTGTAAATAAATCAACTTACACGAACGTAATAGGTTTGTGCCCAGTTGATGTTACCGCTTTATAAATTATATTTGCCTATTATCTTTATATCGGATAGCACGGCGAGTTGTCTATTAATGAAACAAACTTTTTAAGATAATAAATATATACCGTTTTTATTTATAAACGGATTTACGGAATATATAATATGTGTTTGTGATTTTCATTATGTAAAAGTGTTAAAATGTTATCAATTGCCATAGATAAATGTTATTGTAGTCCGTAGATGCTAGAGCTAGACATAGACAGTGGCAAAGACAAGGCAGAGACTATTGACCATAGATAATAACTTTTACTGTCAACATTGTAATGGTAACATGGGCACAGATCCTTTTGCCATACAGCCGAATTTTGTACTTATGTAGATTTAAATTTTCTTAATGTTTTTTATATAATTTGTTTTCAAAATCTTGAGTTATTTTAAGCTGATTTTTATTGCTAGGTTTTTTTTTCGATTATAATAATACTGTAGTGCCCTGCTGTTTAGATATTTAGTTTTATTTTTATTTTTATATTTATATAATTTTTGTTTATAATTTGAATGACTGTGTTGGCTTGCTATTTAATTAGGTACTTAGATTGTTTTTTTTTATATTGTTATTTCCTGCTTTAATTGATAGTCCAGTAGAATTGTTTTTTTTTTGTTATTTAGTACTGATTATTTCATGTAAACAGTTAACTGGTGGGATGATGTTTCATGATTTATTAATATTTAAGTCATTGTTTTCTATATTTTGGTTATATATTTTTTTTTATATATCATCGATAAATATCTTTATTTATATTGTATTTTTATATATTTCTATTTTATTTATTTTTATATTGGGTATATTTTGCTATTACTGTTAACTTATCATGTCTGACTCTGACTCTTTTTATTCTATTGAGTCAGAGAGTTCTTTTGTATCTTTTGATGATCAGATAAATTATAGTGTGCCCTCTTTAAGTAGCCAATTGGATATCATTTTTCACTTTTTTGATAAAACGTTAAATATTTGCCATATTAACGCACAAAGCATTCCCAGCCACTTTTCTGAGCTAGAAGCATCATTCTCTAACAATAATATACATGCTATCTTAGTTTCAGAATCTTGGTTTAAACCGTCTTTACTTTCGGCATTGTATCCTCTTCCTGGGTTTGTGCTGATTAGGAATGATCGTATAGATAAAGGAGGAGGTGGAGTTGCAATATATCTCCACGCTTCAATTTCTTACAAAATCATATTAGCATCTCCTTCTCTTTATACTGCTTCCGCTGAATTCCTTTTTATAGAACTAGATGTAAAGGGCTCAAGGATGATTCTTGGAGCAGTGTATGGTCCTCCTTCCACTGATTACTTCGCCAATTTAGAAGAGGCTCTTGATAACATTGGTTCTGAGTACGCTCACTGCATAATCATGGGAGATTTCAACACGGATTTACTGAAAAATTCAGTCCGGTCTCAAAAGCTTCGTAAAATCATTGAGTCTGTCAATCTCAACATTCTTCCTTTAAAGGCAACTCATCATAATATCGACACTGATGACTCTCTGATTGATCTCATTATAGCTGACTCCTCTGACAGGGTGCTATCATATGGACAACTTGAAGCGCCGGGATTTTCCCGCCATGATCTTATTTATGTATCATACAACCTTAAACCTCCCAAATATCAACCTACTGTATTGTGCTTACGTAATTTTAGTAGAATTAATATGGATAAGCTTTTGAAAGACGCATCGCTTATAGATTTTACGCCATTAACAACTGCATCCACTGTAGATGATAAAGTAACTATTTTCAATAACATAATTCATGTTTTGTATGATAGCCATGCTCCTGTACGTAAAGTAAAATTACGACGTCCACCAGCCCCCTGAATGACTGAAGAGGTACGGAAGGCCATGACCAGGCGTAATCGAGCCTTTGCCCGGTTCAAGAGGAGCAGATCTGAGGAAAACTGGTTGTCTTTTAAGAAGGCCAGAAACAGATGCAATCAGATGGTACGTTCTGCAAAACGCCGATTTATCCATAGCAATATAAGTAATTCTTCGCCAGCTGATGTGTGGAAATCCCTTAGTTCTCTAGGTGTGGGTAAAACACCTTCTTTGGACTGTGGTTTATCTCTTTCTCACGATGCTTTAAATCTTCATTTTGCTTCTGCTTCTGCATTGGACCTATCAATCCGATCCCAAACAGTCGCTTACATAGCTTCAATTCCGTCTCCGCACATACCAGTCTTTCTTTTTAACCCTGTTGATCAGGATGAAATTAGAAAGACTCTTCTGGCAATAAAATCCAAGGCTGTCGGTTGCGATGATATTAGTAGAGCCATGATTATTAATATCCTAGAACACATTCTCCCCGCAATTACACATATTGTTAATTTTTCGCTTGACTCGGGTCAGTTTCCGAGTCAGTGGAAAAAAGCTTTCGTAAGACCCCTTCCTAAAGTATCCAATCCTACACTTCCCAATCATTTCCGCCCCATATCAGTTTTAGCTTTCCTATCTAAAGTTCTGGAAGCCTGTGTTCATAAGCAAATTTCCAATTTCATATATAAACATAACCTGCTAAGTACTTTTCAGTCCGGGTTTCGTCCTGGTTACAGCACTAGAACTGCCTTACTTAAAATAACTGAAGATATTAGAGAAGGAATGGAAAACAAGAAAGTTACAGTTGTGGTGCTCGTTGACTTTTCTAACGCTTTTAACACAGTTGACCATGATATCCTTCTTGCTATCCTTTCTTATTATAGGTTTGCACCGTCAGTCTTGGAATGGTTCTCATCTTATCTTCGCGGACGTCAACAGTCTGTCCACGTGGAGCAAATGACTTCACAGTGGGTTGACCTGATTTCTGGCGTACCGCAAGGCGGTATACTTTCTCCTTTAATCTTCTCTATATTTATTAATTCCATCACATCTAATATTGATTGTTCGTACCATCTGTATGCTGATGATCTACAATTTTATGTACAGTCTGAGATTTGTGACATCCATAACGCGATTAACAAATTGAATTCCAATCTCAAGTCAGTCCGTGATTGGTCCATGCGCTTTGGAGTGTCTGTTAACCCTACGAAATGCCAAGCGGTGATTATGGGTAGCTCAAGGATGCTTGCAAAAATTGATCCCGCTAGCCTACCTCCCGTCTGTTATAATGATCGCCTGATACCATTCTCTTCCTCAGTTAAAAATCTTGGTCTCCATATTGATAGTACTCTGTCCTGGGGGGTTCATATCACCGAAACATGTCGTAAAGTCGCTGGTTCTTTACGTTCTCTTTATCGCTTGAAAAATTTTCTCCCCTTTAAGACTAAAATTATGCTTGTACAGTTACTTATTCTACCGATCATTGATTATGCAGACGTGTGTTACTTGGATTTAAACCAAAATCTTCTTAACAAGCTAGAGCGCCTACTCAACAATTGCGTCAGATACATTTTCAATCTTCGTAAATTTGATCATATCTCTCACTATCGCTCTCGCCTTAAATGGCTCACTATTAAACAGAGGCGTGACTCTAGAATTTTGCTTGTTCTCTTCTCTATCTTAAATGATCCATCCACTCCTTCTTATCTCAAGGAGAAATTTCAGTATATTTCCTCAACGCATGATAGAACTCTGCGGTCCTCATATAATAATAAATCCCACTACATTTTACTAATTTTGTTAGTAAATCCTTCACCATTCAGGCTGCACTGCTCTGGAACTCCTTGCCCGATGACGTCAGAAAAACATCTAATAAGACTGCCTTCAAAAGATTGGTACATAAGCACTTTATTGATAGTTAATATGGTCAATTTGGTTACCTTTGTTGTTATTTTATTTATAGGTTTATGTTATATATCTATTTGTATTTATAATATGTATATATTTATGTATCTATGTATTTGTATGTAAACATAATATATTGTCTGTATTATATTTTATAGTATATAAGCTTATTGTATTTATATATATAATATTAGTTTATTTTTAAGTTTATCAGTAGTTTTTTTCCTGGATTTACTCTATTGTTCATTTAATTTGTCACCTACCACTTAATTTCCACACGTCCCGGGTTGACTGGGAGAGAATGCCTAAAGGCATTAAGTCCGCCCTTTGTAATCCTTTTATTAAGGTGCAATAAAGTGTAAATAAATAAATAAATAAATAATATGGCAAATGTCCGCACGTGTTTGAAAAAAACATTAGCAAAAACGGGTAAGTAATCTCGGAGATACTGTGTGATTTCTAATTAAGGATAGGTGTATTTATCTATGCCACACTAAACCTGCTGGCTGTCAACGTTAGTTAGAAAAAGTCAGTTAAAACTACTATGATATGTATTTGTAATTCTATAACATGGAAAGAGCGTCACTTATATACGAAAATTATTCAGGATTTCGACAAATGGCGACAAATCAACAAGTCGTAACGTAACGTCGTAATTATTTGATTTTGAGTATTTTTCTATGGCTCCGTAGGGCAGTGGCTTTAGTTTAGATTTTTTTTTTAAATTAGGCTTAAATCCTGCACGAAATAAGTATTTGATGGTCTACAAATAATTCTTCCGGGTTTGGATGTGTTTCTTGTGCTATTTATGTATGTCAAACGCTTTCACGAATCCGCGACATAGAAGAGAAACCTACTATGGAAGTAACGTTTACTTATAAGAAAAAAAATAGAAAAATCTTTTTATTTTAGTAGTAAAATAATACTATAACACTAACTTTAATTAAAAAGGACTAATCCAAAGTAAGTTACTTTAGATGTTAATTTTTATTTGAAGTTTCTTAATATTTTTATACATTGAAAAGTTAATCCTTCTGATGATAATTGGCTTCTACAGACCTTATCATCAGAAGGTTGTACTGGTTGCTGGATAGCAGCAACCAATATAGTTAAGAGGATACTAAAGGTGTTAACCTTTGAGGACCGAGATGGGATGTATTACAATCGGTTATTCAATCGATTTTTGATAAAAATTATTTGATTTGTATATTATTAAAATACCATATTACAATTATGTATTGTGTATAACAAGTATGCGTATTATTTTATAAAAGTCGCAGTGATTTGTTGTACGCAACTCACTGATATATTATGTAGCAAAGCTTAGTTTATAGCTTTGTATTAAGATTTGTATCGTGTGAGTTATTGAAGCAAATTTCCATTTCGACGTAGACGCTTCGGTCTGCACGGGGAAAATGTATGTCATTGAATGAATAGTTACAATATTGTATTCTGAGAATTAATTGCGGGGCAATGCAATGTGTTATTTGCACTAATTAAACCTTTTCAATAAATTGAACTCTTTTACTGCTGTGGAAGAGGCCAATGTCCAGAAGAAAACTCTTAATGGAGTGAAGAATTAAGGAACAGTTTCGAAGTCGCTGTTGTGATGTATAAAACGTTTTCCTACATGGTAAAGCTATGCTGCAGATATAATAGTAGTATAGTTGTAGCACGAATGGGTCGGCTCGACCGGGGAAGGACCACGCTCGCACAGAATACCAGCGTAAAATAGCAGCTTAATACTGCTGTGTTTCGTATGGTGAGTGCAGAGTAAGATAATATTTTCAAATTGCAAAAAAAATGTATCAGAATCTTGACAAATATACAAAAAACGGACTCATGCAGACCACATTTTCGAAAACTTGGTATACTCACACTTACGTCTATTTACATTATTGAATGTTGTAAGTTCGTTAGAAAACATCTAAATCTATATGATCCTGTAAATACTGTTAAAAGAAATAATCGAACTCAAAATAAATTGAATATACAATTCTCAAAATTAAAATTATTCACAACAGGTCCCCATACGATGGTAATTAAAATATATAATAATGTTCCAAATAACTTCAAAAATATTGACAACACCAAGTCTTTTATAAAAAAATTAAAGTCATTCTTAATCGATAAAAGTTATTATAATTTAAGTGAATTCTTTATAGATGCAAATAAATAGTAAAAGTATGTGTAATAATTATAAAAAAAAAATTGATGTTAGACTAACAAATGTTAAGAAATAAGATAGTTGGTATTTAGTATGTAGTAGTTAATATTTAGTATAATAAAATAAAAAACTACCCTCTTATAAATTGCTATGCCCCTACGGGGCGTCACTTGATGTATGATGTATTTCTTGTGGCATGCAAATTATATAAATAAATAAATTTAATACATTTTGTCTTATTGCCGTTTAAGATCAAATTGTTGGCGTTAAACTAATGTACTAATTTCGATAGAGCATTATTTACATCTTCATAATTAATTGACTGCCGTTTGAGTTTGAAAATTAAAGAGGTAACGTCAGCAAATAATACTATATCGTAATTGTCCCCTACAAGATAAGGTAAGTCATTAATATAGATTAAGAACAGGAATAGGCCAAGAATAGAGCCCTGAGGAACGCGCATTGATACTACCGATCGGGAGGAACCTTTACCTTATCATACCATTTAAAAAAGAAAAAAGACCCGGATATAATTTTTTTAAAGTTATAATGTATTTATTATTATTATATAATTGTATTGTTTTTATTATTAAAAAATTGTATTGTGTTAGTTATTTAAATTACGTATATTTATTAATTATGGATATTTTTGTTTCAGGTAAAACAACACAAATAATATATATTATAAATATGAGACTACTTGTACATTAAGTGTGGAATGTAAGGTAATGTAAATGCGCATTTTATGTAATCAAACTCTTAACCTAATGAAAGACGTATGCTGAGGGTATACGAGAACCTATCTATCTCATGATTTTTATTTAATTTCAAAGCAGTTGTTAAAATTCGACTAAGGATTTTTTATAGAATAGGGTGACAAATGAGCTCAGTCTAACTAATGGTAAAAACAAAGTAGATTCCGTAACTAATAGACATCTACACCTTGTTGCCTCTTGAGTACTAAAGCTTCGGTCGCACACAGCGAATGTTTGCTGCGAGAGTATTAGCTGCGAATATTACTCGTAGCGACAATTCGCTGCCTGCCTGTCACACACAGCGAGTACTACACGAGAATTCTCTATAATATGTGTCTTTTATATTCTTAAATTTTCTTTTCAATTGCTCTTGGGTTGCTATTTCGAATCCCAATTCAATTAATTCGTCAAACAATGAAGGAGTTTGTCTTTGCGTTTTTTTAAATTACTGTTATTTGTGTCAAACAGCTCCTTATTTTTTTATACACACCCAAAAACGAATTATATCGCAATTTCCCAATTTTAGAGAATTTTTTATCGGTTAACTCATTTGATTGACCTACACACACGTATCATGCAGCAACGAAACGACCTATGCACAGGCGTGTAGTCTGTCACACAAAGCGAATTCTCGCAGCTAGTGCTAATTCGCAGATATTGAACATGTTCAATTCAATTCGCAGTTAATTCAACTCGTGGCGAAAGAATCTAATCGCAGCGAATAGCCGTCACACATTGCGAATTCTCGCTGCGAGTGCCTAATATTCGCTATGTGTGACCGAGGCTTTAGATGGAATGCCTCGTTTCTGTAAAGAGAATCTTAGGTTCGCTACACTTACCATACGACACATTTTACGCTGATTTTCTGTGAGAGCGCGGCCTTTCCTTGGTTGGGCCGACCCATTCGTGTTCCAACCATAATATAGCTACTGCATGTCTCTACCATGTATACTAAATACTTTGGCCTCTAAAGGTGACAGTATAATCTGACTGCATTGATACGTTGCACGTGGGAAGTAGGCGGTCAGTATACTCGTTAAAAAACAAAACAGAGTGGATGACTATTTAATATATGTTTCATATTTTCCTTAAATCTTTTATATTCAATGGATGCAAGTGGGTCAGGACCGTACTTTGTGGTATTCATTGGGGGAGGTGTGTGTTCAGTTTACTTGTAAAAGGCTGTAATGATGATGATGACGATGATGATTGTTTATATTTGCCGAAGTATATAGGCCGGCTGTATACTAAAAACCAAATATTTGAATTTAAAATTCAACGAAAGCTAAATTTAGAAATAACGCCGTAAGCACAACCTTATTTCGCTCTTAATGTTATTTTCATATGTGAAAACCACTACACATGTTGTTATTAAACAACCTTCCTGAAACGCTTCCTTCATTAAGACCCGGGTACGGAGTTTGCGGTATTTATCCATTTAATAGCCCTGATAGCTGCTACGGACGTTCGAGTTGACCAGGAGAAAAGAACTTCGTTACACCTTAAACACTTTCCTATAACAGTGCATCTGGTATGCCCGTGTAATAAGGAGCAAAGGTCTTGATTTACTGGTATCGTGCAGGCTTCTGTTGACACATTTCACGTCTCCATTATAATGCCAAAACACATTAATGCATATCTACCTTTTAATTTTTGCATCGTTTGACGTTAATTTAGAATGTTTTAAATATCAATTAGGAAATTTTAAGTAATAAAATACCTTTCCTTTGTTTAATTTTAAAAACTAATTACACTAAAATGCTACATTAACCTTCGGTGAGTACCTAAACTTAATAGGATGTTAAATTAGGAGCCTGGACAAAATATTATAGTCGTAAATAATATTCCCTTTTAATTTAAATATTTCAGCACGAAATTATGAGTGTTAATAGAGCAATTTTCAAATTATCTAAAGAAAAAAATACACCGAGCTTTTAAAGCAATTTTCATTCCAACGCTGCTGCGACGGCCTGTGCGAGGAAGATACATGGCTTTGAGAATGAATAAATCGTCATAATATTATCCTTTATGGACGACACGCAAGGCAACGAAATGTAAGCGAACTGAGCATGACGCTAGTTGGCAACTAACGTATATTGTATTTCATTAAATTTCACATGATGCGTTAAATATAGGATTTAGATAATATTATGTACCTTGTTGGTCTAGTGGTCGTGAGCGCGACTGCTGATCATAGGGTCCAGGCTTCGAAACCCGACTTCCGGCATGATCTCATGGCGACATGGAGAGAGCGACTGTCGCAATCCCGTGCTGGGCACGCCACTATAGCGGCGATAAGACCCCTCTTTGAGGAGTGGCTTGAGAGACGCCACGGCGTCCTCACCTTCCGCCTGACGCAGGTCCTCACCGGACACGGTGTGTTCGGGAGGTTCCTGCACCGAATAGGGCGGGAGGAAACGCCCGGGTGCTCCCGACCGGAGGACACGGTGGAGCACACCGTGGAGGTGTGCCCTGCTTGGGCGGAGCACCGCCGTGTCCTCGTAGCGGCGATAGGCGGCGGCGACCTCTCGCGTCCGGCCCTGGTCGAAGCCATGGTCCGGAGCGAGACGGAATGGGACGCCGTCACCACCTTCTGCGAAGCAGTGATGCTAGCGAAGGAGGTGGCGGAGCGGGAGAAGGAGAGAGCAGCAGCTTTCCTTCCCGGCCGCCGCGAGAGACGCCCCGGACGTCGGGGGCTACGTCTTGGCCCCCGGCCACCGTAGGCGCGGGCCTGTGGACGGCGAGCAATGGGTAGCTCGCCGTCCGTCCGTCTAACGACGACAGGCCGTGTCGACGGCGCGTTTTGTTCCACGCGCGCCTCAAAGAGCTGTCAGCAGCGTGAAGGGGCCCGCAAGGGCCGACGCCTGCCGGGGCTGCGGGCTGTTCGAAAGAGATACCGCGGCTCCGGAACGTAAGGGCACTGAAGGAACACGGATGGTTTTTAGTCAGTAAAAGTCTGACACTCCCTTCCGCTCCACCCAGAGCGAAAGGCGTTATTTTATGATTTTCCATCCGCAAAAAAATAGGCTTCGAAACCCGGATTGAGCCAAAATATACTATAATATAATAATATCAGTAGATGGGTGTTTCAACCCCGTTCCTGGCACGTGGAACCTCTGGTCCTGTGCCTAATCTCTCCACGGTCGCATCGGATTGCCGGCCTATTGGACTATGAGAATGAGTGAGGGAAAATAGAGTACAGTAATTGTTCTTGTGCGTACACTCTGGTACTATAATCTTATCCTGCGCAGAAGAGTAGTCCCGTTGAGACTGGCCGCCGCGCCGTGACCGAAATTCGTTCTGAAAAACATTATTACGAGTAATATATATTATATGCACTTTTTTATAAGAGAGGTGGCAAACGAGCATGCGACTCACCTGATGGTAAATGACTACCGCCGCCCATGAACAACCGCAACACCAGGCGAATTACAGATGTGTTGCCAGCCTTTTAGAAAGGTTTAAGCTCTTTTATTGAAGATCCTTAAGTCGTATCGGTCTGGAAATATCACCGGTGGTAAACGATACCACAGAGAAGTTGTACGAGGAAGAAAACTCCTAGTAAAACGCACAGTCGTGGACCGCCAAGCATCCAGATGGTAAGGATGGTATCGTGAATTTTGACGCGATGTGCTTTCGTGAAATTTGGCGGTTGGAATTAATCCGAACAATTTCTCAGAGCACTCCCCGTAGTAGATTCGATAGAAAATGCAAAGGGATGCAACATCCCTACGCAGTGCCAGTGTATCGAGCCGATCAGAAACAACTCGGTCGTCGACGATTGGAACTGCTCTGCGTGGATGCGGTCAAGTGGAAAGAGCTGGCACTGGGGTGCTCCGGCTCAGAGATGAGAACAGTATTCCATGTGAGGCCGAACTTGCGCTTTGTAAAGTTGCAAGCGATGTGCTGGCATGAAATACTGTCTCGCTATACAAATCACGAAACTGCACACTATTCGATATGTCGACGCCGAGGATTCCGATGCTAGCTGAGGCAGCAAGGGGAGTGCCTTGAAACTGAGGAGATACGACAAAGGGGTTCTTTTTAGCGGTAAATGCACAAACTTGTGTCTTCTGGGTATTGAACTGGACTAGATTTAATCGCCCCGCACTTGCAAGTTTTATGAAGAAAAGTAAGAAAAATTTGGGTAAGTACATAATCGTACTTCCAACCTTTATAACAAAAAAGAAAGTGTGTTTGAGAATTTTTGCGTTTTTTGAACAATAGAAGTTATTTATTTTTATTAAAAATCTTAAAACTTATAAGTACTGTTCTTTTAGAAAGATTACGCAAGACACAAACAAGTTTGTCAATTTTTTGCAGGAAATTGCAATGTGTGTTAGTTACTTATATAAAGAAATGATGATGGAAAAAGAAATATACATTATTAATAAAACATGAGCAATAACAATTTTTTACTAGATTATAATTTGATTTAATGAAAAAAAAAACTTAGCGTATTTTGACCGCGATCTGAGGCAGTTTCGGGAATCAAAGTTTATCCTGCAGGGCTTATTACACTGACACTATAGTGTCAGTACCATTGTTGGAGAATAATAGTCGGTCTGTAATAGAGAATCTCATTTGCCCAAGGTGTTTCACACCATTTTAAAAAAATTATTCACTTATTACATGAATATTTTTTTTACTACCGTATAACAAAGAATCGTGACTATTCGATACTTACATTGACATTTACAGTTAGATACTCGTATTATCAGTTTATATAAGTATGTGGAATATATTACGACAGTGTAGGTAGGTATGTTATTAATGAAAATTGTTTAAAACATTTATTTGAAGAACACCTTTAAGTACGGTTTCGATATTTAAAACTAGATCATTCACACAGCCTTATTTATTTACGAAGAAATTGTTAATAAGAAACTATTTTTAGTGATTATATTAAATATATTTATTAATTAATAAACTAAATGCAGTGAGATACAACTTAAAAGTAATTCCAGTATTGTAACCGGGACCCGAATGTGACGATTCGTCTGCAATTTCGTTGTCTCCTATTTCTTTATCTTCTATTTCATTATCTTCTATTTCCTTATCTTCTATTTTATTATTTTCTTTTTCATTATCTTCTTGATTCTTTTTCTCTGTTCTATCCATCATATCCTTTGTAGTTTGCCTGAAAACGTAAAAGACATTTTGATTTCTACATTGTCTAAGTTGAGCTATTTTGTATTTGTCTTTCACAAGATTGATTCAATTTTAACAGACTTAAGACATGGTGTTTTTGCATTGTAAAAAGTTGAGTATAATTTAAAATATTGCATACATTGTCATAAAGCCCTCTTTTAATAACTAAAAAAGAAAAGATACCTTAATTTTTAATTATTCTGAGTATCTTAATAATGTAATTAAATTCTTTTAATATTATGTACATGTTTTGTTGTTTTATTTCTAATTTATCTATATATTGTATAGAAGTTCATATAATTACGTTAATTAGCTTTACCAAAATACTTACTGTGCCACAGCTATTGCTTCAATTATATAATCTGTTATCAATTCCTTTGTATCTTTCGCTGTGATAAATTCTACATGTGAAAAATTTTCTCTTTCTACTTTTCGCACACTCGTAACTGGCATATCATTAGCCATAGCTAAAACATCTCTTTCATCCAATAGCACATCAGCTATCGTGTAATGTAAAGTAGTATTTACGGTTATTAAACTTATATTGTAACTAGGAGGAGTTTCAGATCCATATAGTTCAACATTTTTCTTTGAGCCATAGTTCCATCTTGTGAAAGCTTTATCCCTAATGTTTTGGCCATAATGGGCAATTTGTTTCATAGCCGCTCCACCCAACCAATCGACGTCTATACCACTGTTTTCCTTAAAATAATTAACGTATATAATATCTTATAATAGAGTTTACTTTCATATTCTATTTCTAAAGGGACACATAAATTTACTCTGGGAATTAGTTGTTAGTTATTAAGTAGACCTATTTAAAAAATTAAAACATTTAAAATAAAAATAAAAATCATGTTAAGTGACACACATACCTTATAATAGGTTACTTTCTTAGCAAAAATTAAGAAATGAATAGAATCGGGCGTTATATTGCGGAAATTCATTATATAAAAGATATTAGAAATTAATTAGCCAAGTTTTCCTCATGCTATATGTAGTAGTGGGTAATTGTCTCAAGGGATTCGAACCCAGTACATATTGTTACGTTTAGTCGGGAGGTGGTTCGATGAAAGGGCCTCGTTCGTCCGATCCACGCCGCATATAGCCTGTGGTAGCTGGATTGAAGGGCCTCGTGCGCCCGGTCTGCGCCGCGTATTGCCTGAGGCAGCTGGATTAAAGGGCTTTGTACACCCGGATCGGTTTACTACCATTGACCTACATGAAGTCAGAGATGCTCGAGCATTGTAATATTTAACAAGTGTCAATATCTGTTTGCAGGCGGTGATTCATAAATTGAATTCATAAATTATATTCATAAATTTCCGAACGTCCACCACTTTGTCAAATCAACAAAAACTTTGGCATACCATGAAATATTTCGACATCACCAGCAAACCTCAAGATTCCAGATCATTTTATTATTTTTTTACGAGGGCGACACTGAAAGTTTTTATAACTGACATCTTGTAAGCGATGTAATAAAAAAATAAGTTCAAATTTTGAAAATGGAACTCTGCCAATATTATTGTGTATGAATTTTATTAATTTGTCATTTGTTTACGATTTGGCGGCAAATTGAAAATTGTCTGTGTAACGTTAGCATGAATTTAACGCGAGAAAATTTTCGTACAATGATTTTTTATGACTTTCGATATCATTTAAGTCAACAAGAAAGTTATGAGAGACTTCGATTGGCCCGTCACGATAAAGCCCCATCTCGTGCCACTGTTTACAACTAGTTTAATGAGTTTTAACGTGGTCGCACTAATCTCACCAATGATCTGCGTGAGGGACGGCCTTATACGGCGACGACTGAAGATAACATCAATGTTGTGCGGCGTATGATTGAGACTGACAAAAGAGTGACTTTTCAGCAAATTCGGACAAGTTTCCGCATCGATATGAATTAAGTGCACAAAATCCTCCGTGATCATTTAGCGGCTATGAAGCTTTGTGCCCGGTGGATACCTCATAATTTGACAGAGGCCCAAAAACTCTGTCGTGTTGATTGGTATCGTGTACCGTCTGTTCAAAGATTTAACGGAGGTGACTCAAATGCTGTGTTCGACATACTTACTGGTGACGAAAGCTGGATTTATTGTTATGATGCTGAAACTAAGAGACAGTCTGCTGTCTGGGTGTTTCTTTCCGAGGAGTTGCCAACTAAAGGGAAGAGAGGTCTAAGCGTGGGAAAAAGATGGTGGCCTCGTTCTTCGGAAGGACAGGTTATTACGCAAATTGTGTTAGAGGATCGAAAAACAGTTACTGCAGAATGGTACACTAACAATTGTTTGCCACTTGTCTTGGAAAAAGTTCGGTAGAAACTACCTCGCAGTAGGATTCTCTTTCACCACGACAACGCCTCATCGCACACCGCCAAGCAAACAATCGACTACTTGGCGATGTCAGACGTGGAATTACTTGGTCACCCGCGGTAGCGAAGCCTCCATACAAGCCAAGAAACCCGGCTTGTCCTATTAATAATATCCATTAATAAACTAACTCGTAAACGATTTCAAAGCGCTTCTCTGTTCTACACAGATCGTGACCTCGTGGCTTTATTATGTAACGTCAACACTTGGCAGATTGCTTTAATTTAAAATACACTGATTCGTGTTCTCTCTGTCTCAAAGCGAACACGCAGTTGAGCGATTAGTCGTTTTCCTTGCACGTGTGGGCTTTTTACCGGACTTTCGAGAAGACGATCGCTCCCTCGCTAACCTATGGCAAAATATTCTATAATGAAATATAACTACGATTGTTTATATAGCAATCAGTATGTAGATCAGAAGCCAGGCTTTCAGTGTGAAGTTGTCGAGCGTGGGCGTTGGAGGGGACGGTGGAGATGTGTTGTGTGCGTGCGTTAATTGAAATACTAATGTAAATTTTTCTAAAACTGCTAAAAACAACAAAAATATATCTTGGGCTTGGCCTAGTTTGGAGCTCTAGCTTCGCCACTGGTCACCCGCCCTATAGCCCCGACGTCGCACCTTGAGATTTTCATTTGTTTCCGAAAATAAAAGAAAAACTTCGAGGAAAACTTACTAGGTCACCCGCCCTATAGCCCCGAAGTAGCACCTTGAGATTGTCATTAATTTCCAAAAATAAAAGAAAAACTTTGAGGAAAACGTTTTATGGACGCCGAGGAAGCAGTGGCTGCGTTTCAAAATGTCGTCGAAGAGACCCCTAAGGACGAGCGGGCAAAGTGCTTTTCTCAGTGGTTTCATCGGATGCAGCGATGTATTGATGTAAATGAACACTATTTTGAAAAGATATCATAAAACTAAGAAGTTGCTAGTTTGTTCAGTTTTTGATTTTCTAAAATCTTTCAGTGTCACCCTCGTAATTAACTTTTAGAATATAAATAAGACCCAACCCTATCGAGTTTATTAAAATCTCCATTAATGAATTATTCCCCTCGTATATGGTTTAATTTTTATAATTATTTATATCTAAGTAACTTACCAGTTGTACGTTATTGATTATCAGTTTACATATACTTTGATAATTTGCAGCGTTGGAACAGAAATTAATACTGCTGTTATTATCATTTTTATCCATTGTCAAACTTGAATTTGGGGACAATAGTTCTACGAAACCCGTTGATAGGGTAAAGGACTGTAAAAGAGAAATAATAAATTGAAATATCTTGCATTCTTCAGAAATGTTTTAACACGCAAAGGACTTAAACATTTACTTATTGATTAAAAAAACAATAATAATATACACCATGTTTGGAGCTTTGTACTGTAAGTCTATAGGTACAGGTACAGCCTAGTAGATAGGATCAGATTCTCGCTATAGAAAACGCTTTCATGGACTGGATATATAATATCTTGCAACGGTGCTTGAAAATAATCGTGGCTAACTTAATTGACATGGAACCATCATCACGGACAGGATTATTTTTACAAATAATCTTGATAAAGTATTGATATACTAGATACTGATGATAGAGAATATTATGATTAACTGTGAATACTAATGGTATTCCAAATTTTAATTAGGTCTTTACCAATAAAAAAAAACTTTAATCAATAAAAATTTACCTAAACTATCAACACATTATTGGCATTTTAATGAGCTGTCTTTTGATGTTTTTGCCACATAAATCTGCTGCATGAGAATCGATGATATGTTTAAAGGCGATTTTTACTGCTTCGTCGGAATTGAAATTTTTGCCTAACAAAAAGTTATCTCTCTCTCTCTCTCTTTGGATAAACAAATCAATATCGTGGATAAAATGAGTCTCTATTATTTTAACACATCAAATTTTGATGTTAGCTAAGCCGTAGTTTGAAATGGATCTATTTACACAATCACTTTTCACTGTCATTTTAATTTTTTTTTTGTATATTGCAATACACAACTCTGTATATTCTTAACAAATGTTTATATTAAATGAAATATGATTTGGATACTTACGTAAAGACTGTCAGTTAGTCGTGACAACCTTACTATTTGTGAATTTGGGAAGTGGTTCTGATAGCCCACACCTGCTAATAAATGAGCTGATATGAATTTTTCGTTGTATTCTGGTCTCATACTATTGAGTACTAGGAACACCGTGCCTCCTTGTGAGTGCCCAATGTAGTGCAGTTTTGGTTGCCCTGTGTAGTTTAATATATAGTCGACCATGGTAGCGACGTCGTACATGCCGATCTCTTCAAAGCTGAAGTCGAAAAACGGAAACTTGTCGGTGGAACTATCAGGATCAAGAGTTATATGGTGGCGGGAATTTTTCGTGCCTCTTGCATTACCCATCCACACATCGTACCCAGCATCCGCTAAGTTGTAGCCTGTATGAAATTTCAATCGTTATAATGTTGCTTTTGCAATCCTCCATAGTGAACGATTAAATCATAACTCCCTTTTTAATGTGGAAACACCTACATATTTTATTTATGAAATTGAAGTGAAGAAAGAATTTTTTTTTTAAACTATAGTAACCAAGGAACGTATAATCCACCTGATGATACCTGCTTTTGACGGAAATTATACCGCACCGGACGCTTATTCGTTGCTTCTTGTGTATCGAAAGTTGGTTTTAAATATTTGATAATTTTGTCACTGTCTTAAATATGTTAAAATTAATTAGCTAAGTTGCACGTGAAAAATAAAAAATAAACCGGACAAGTTCGAGTCTGACTTGCGCACCGAGGGTTTCCGACAAACTCGTATGTAGATCGATGGTACATTACGGGAATCGAGTCTTTATTTTTTCCGAGTATGCTTTAAGTTTCTCGCCGTAATGTATGAGTACAACATTGGTATCTTTAAGGCGAGAGTGAGTTGGCATTTACGGGATCAGTGTGCTCCGTCTTTCGGGTTATTGTACGGCTACTTTTACCAAAATCATTAGCATTACTTACTGAAGTTAAAAAATTATGAAAGCGCGGAACATTACTCTGTGGAAAAGATAAGCTGGACTGAAAAACAAAAGTAACTTTGTAGTTGTAGAAAAATGTTCTGCTTTCTGCTATACATCGATATACGTCACAGTCGTTTCTCCAACTATGGAGTGTAGAGGTAAGGAGGGTCGTCTCGTATGGGGGAAGGTTGAATAAGTGTCCAACTGTGTACGGAAAATAGAGGCTCCAGTATTACTACAATAGCGCTGGCGTCTGAAAAACTACGATATCAACATAGCTGTTGTAGACGGAGTGAAGTGTTCCGAGTTCAAATACTTAAAATTTTTCATGACTAGAGTAGTTAGTAAAATGCCAGTATACAAAACTTCAACTATTTACGTTGTCTAGAATAATTTAGTAAATATAACCAAAAAAACTGCTGTGAGAAAACGTGATTTTATTAGTGTAACTTTTTTCTAATAATTATTAGTGATTTCATAGTGAGTTATAAAACTTTATAAAATAACTGAACTAACTGAACTGAACAATAACTATTTTTATAAAATAACTATAACTATTGTTGAATTTAATAGTTTATTTATATAGTTTAATAATATAAATCGTTGAATGTCTGTTTAATCTGCTTGTTGAATTTATTTTACATTTACATCTTTTTGAAAATCTCTTAAGACTAGTTATTTTTCTTTCAACGAATAAATGTTTAACAAGTTAAAATTATTACGTATTTCACTTGTAATTCTTTCAAATTTTCCTCATTACATTAGCGGAAATCAGTCGGTCCTCGTTTAATTCTCCATCTTACTGTAATTACTTTTGGCGCTTTCTTTAAAATTTATCCTATCCTACCGCAGCGCCACCCTTATTGGACGCGTTTTACGGACACTTATTCATACACAGAGATGGTTCTCCTTACCTGTACACTCCATATCTCTAACTAACAAATGTAAGTTTGTAATCGATAAAAATATTTGTTTATATGCTCTAACTACAAATTAACTACTTTCGGACTTTTTTCTTCACTAATGTTATGTGACCTTGCTTCTTACCAAATTTTATGATTTTAGGTCAACGGGAATAATATATTCCCGGAAGTAATTATACTCGCTCTATATCTATATTCATTTATATCTACCTCTATATCTATATAATACCCTATTACTCTACACCCTTTCTACCGGACAGAGCAGTGCTCGCACTGCTATTTGGCGACGAAAATAGCTTAAAGATAGAAACGGTATCTTAAACCCACATCGTGGTGCAAGGACGAGACGGGGTACAGGTGACTTGCACCGACATCCTGGCCAGCGCCAGTTAAGTGCTAAGTGTTTCCGGAAATTTCATATTCCACGCGGCACCTTTAAAATTGTTCATTGAAATTTTAAGTGTTCACTTACCACGTACTCGATGGTAAAAGAAAACATCGTGAGGAAACCTGCATGTCTGAGACTTTAAATATTTGAAGGTCTTGTGAAGTCCTCCAACACGCACTGGAGCAGCGCGGCGGACTACATGTTCTATAACTCTCTCAGTAATGAGAGGAGGCCTGTAATCGGCAGTTGGATATACAGGCTGGTAATCAAATATATAAATAATGAAATTAGGCTTCTACTTTTATTTGAAATTATTAAAAATCGAATGTGTCGCATGCAACATTTTAAGTGCTTTCTTGTTAATGTTTTCCTATCCATATTCAAGTCCAAGTAAGTTACCGTATAAGCTTTTTATTTATTGTAAATTACAACATAAATAGTAAAATATGTTTTAAAAAATTATTATGCATTTAGATTTTACCCATGCTGTATGTAGGACCTAAGATGGTGTAAGAGTTCGATGCGGAAAGTAGACCATGCATGCAAAAGATGATTGGTCTATTATCTTCTCCTTTATTCTCATATCGCCTGTATGGTATTCTATGCATTTCTAGTATGTACCCGTCTTTGGTCACTGCGTGATGGGCTTCTGCGTGATATCCTTCTGATTGTATGATTTGCATCTAAAAATTGCTTATTAGTTAGATTTTGTATATATAATTTAAAATTAAATATTTTGTACAACCGTCTTATTAAGAATAACTTAAAAACTATTGATTAGACCTTTATATGGGACCACATAAGAAGCAAAAGCTTTCAAATAAAAAAGAATCAGCGAAATCGGTTCACCCAGAAAAATGTTATGAGGTATACATAAAACTACAGTCGTATTGAGTACCGTCTCCTTTTTGAAGTCGGTAGAAAAGTAAGGATGACAAACGAGCATACAATCCACCTGTACAGCAAACTGATATTGTAACGCATAGCCACATCTATCATAGATTTCAAAACAATATGCAGATGCGTTGTTACCCCTAAGTACTAAGATATAATACAATACAATAACTATTTCTGGGATCAAGGACTTAAAAATTAAGAACATTGGTCCATAGCAATATTTTTTATTATTATTTAAAAAACGTTACCTCCACACTAGGATTTTCTCCTGTATCGTTTTAGTTTACATACATAAATTTCACAAGGACAAACATCCAGACCCGGAACAATTATTTGTAGGCCATACAAACAAACATTCCGCGCGGGATTCGAACCCGCGACCCTTGGTACTGCAACTTATTGCTAAGCCACTGCGCCACGGAGCCGTCTATATATACCTATAATATATAACTTAACCTAAATATATACTATATATATATATATATATATATATATATATATATATATGTGTTTAAAATATAGACATAACACTATTTAGGGACCTTTTTTCTTTGGCGTGTCCCTGTATCGGCGAAACATTACCCCAGAGCGCTAGAAATCGGGAGCGAGGAATGTCTCTTTGTGTTTTGCAGGTTTGAAGTTCGTTGACCTATTAGATTCCAAACGCTGCAAATGTAAAGAGATCGGTTCTTCCACGAAACGCAGGACGTCTTCTCCCGATGTACTTTTGTCCAAACGTGAGATGTAGAGCAGTATGGTTGGCTCCAACGCGCAAAGTTGTACTCGCGCTTATTTTGGCGGTCTCATGCTGGTTACAGACGGGTCTCGACCGAAGTCTCTTCTCAACAAGAGTGAACTCGTCCTTATCAATCTTGTTTCGGGTCACAAATAATAACCACACAAGTAATAGTCCGTAACCAGAGAAAAGTGTCTCCGGCTCTCTAATAACCTAATATACGAAATAGAGGCAGAGTTATACGCCTATTTCACACTACTAGATTTATTTTTTCTTTAATTAAAATAGTTAAACCAATTACATTAATTAAAGACAAAATATTCATTATTCTCGCTCACAAAACTTCAGGCCTTCCGACACTATTACCGTCCATTCAAACAGGTCGCACTCAGGAATTGTTTCCAGGAGAGCATTAAGTGTGGTGAGGACACGGGTAACGGGCGGATCGGCTTAAATTTTGGAAAAAAATATGCTGCGATTGCGGCAATAGTTATTTGGTTCTGTGAGAGCTTCTTCCTTTCCCAATAGAGCTAATCCATAGTTTTGGCTTCATACACTGTCTTTATATTTTACATTTTTTGAATTGTTTGCAAACAATGAAAATTATTGTTTCCCGTACTAAAATTCACATTATTTTAAGCTAATAAAGATCCGTAGTTGCTAGTTACATATTTACTTAAGTATTAAATTAGTACTTAACAGCTAAGAGGGATCTAGTTTTACTTACTAATAATGACTATAGCGGATTAATGTACTTATTTGCGATAGCGCACAGAACATCGTTGCTGCTGTTACGCACACTGCTCAATAGCGTTGAACACTTCTTACACCAGACTGCATCGAAACCTAGCAGAACCGAGGCAGTCTCAACTACGAAAAGGCGTTAGTAAACTTGATCCTCAACGTATTGTAAATCCTTTGTCTATAACTCAAATACAGTCTGCCCGAGTCCAGTGATGTACAGTAACAAAGTAAAACTTTTATTTTGTTATCCATATAAAACATAATTAATAATTCCGACACCTACTTTCCTTTAACGAACACATGTTCATTTTACGATATGGAACGCTCGCAATAATCGGCCAGCTATATGGCATGTTGCAAATAAAATCTATAAAGTCAACGATGCTCGTCAATAATAAGTTATTCTGAAGTGATATTTTCACGACAATAAAAATTAGAAGTCAAATCTCACCAGTGAATAAGATAAAGTATAAAATATTACAAAATAATAAAAACAATATTTAATACCTTTGGTTTGTCACCAACAAACGAGCATAAAGTTTGCCTGATGGTAAGTGGATGCTGCGACCCATAGGCATCTATCTACATTTATCCTTGATTACGAATCAAAATGCAGATGCATTGTCATGTCATGCAAGGTCTAAGATGGGAAGGTCTCGTTTCTCTACACTCACTAAACGAAATACAGCAGCAATTTTACGCTGGTATTCTATGAGAGCGTGGTCCTACCTGGATCGCGCCGACCCAACATGCTACAACCATAATATACCAGCAACGTGGCTCTACCACGTATAAAAAGGGTCAAGAGAAAATTAATAAACAGCTTCTCAAGACGGGGTTTAAATTGTTTTATGCACTATGTCTTAGCACGTACGTCTAAAGTTGTTATGTGAAAATTATATTATTTTTTTAATTTTTTAAAGTCTGCTTTTACTTTTTATTTAATGTTAAATATTCGTCTCCTAATATTTGCAAGGTAAAACGTGTTATACTTAGTGTTAAATGTAAATGCATTATGTATGCACGAAGTAAAGTCATTATTTCGTGCATACATAATGCATTATAATTGTTACCGTCGTATGGCTTATCTAGTAGGCCATAAAAACTATATTTTTATTAACTTAAACTACTATTGCAAAATGCTTGACAACAATCCCTAGTGAAAACTAGTGGTAAGTGTTCGGAGAAATATAATATTGTTAATGTTACACACTGAAAATGTTTTCTCTTACGAATAGAGCACTTATTAGTGATACTTACTTAATAGTCAAGACAAAGAAAAGAAAATAAATAAGTTGTAACAAGTAAACAAATTTTAACACATACCTAACAATTTTAATCAGTGTCAAATTCCATAATAATTCTCCGCTCACCAGATGTCGTCAGTTGACACTGAGATGAAGTTCCATTCATTTAAATGAGAAGTTAGTTTGAAATAAAAGTAAAAAAAAATAATCTAAAAGTACTTACTGTGAAATAAGGACTTCGGCTTGTAATTTCCTCATTTTTTGGCAAAGCAGAAGCACTAACAACTAAAGTAACCACGTATGATACCCACAACATCATGTTTAACAAATGTCGTTACTTCGACCTTAAATAATTATTTATACATAATATTATCTTTACAATTGCCATTTTATTGAAAACACTTATGAACAAAAACGTGTACGTAATACAAAAAAAAAGGAAAGCAAAAATAGGTATTTTTGATAGCGGCATAAGATTGAAATTTCCTCACATTCATTCTTTGTTTAGTTAGCAATATGTTTGGTGATTCATATTTTTTATTTATACTATGAATAATGAATACAATTTTATGAGCCATTCATTATTTACAGTCTCACGAAAGGATTAATTCGATTATTAGTGGATTATAGGATTACGAATAAATTTTGTATATTTTAGACTTCAATTTTTATCAACAATCATTTCGGCCGCATGGAACAGAAGGTTGTTTTTTTCTGCCGACTTCCAAAAAGGAGACGGTACTCAATTCGACTCTATGTTTTTTTTAGTGTGTTACCTCATAACTTTGTACTGGGTGAACCGATTTCGATGATTCTTTTTTTATATGAAAGCTGATAGTTCATGTGTGGTCCCATATGAATTTGATCAAGGTCAGAACAATAGTTTTTGAGTTATTCTTAATAACTTATATTGAAGTCGGCTGTACAAAATTTTTAATTTTAAATTATTCGTAATCTAAACGCGAACGTACCTTCAAGAAAATCTTAAGAATTTTTTCGATTTATTTCAGCAGATTTAGTTTTGTCCTTTTTTTTCATAGGATGAGGGTGACAAACGAGCATACAGTCCACCTGATGGTAAGTGGTTGCTGCGGCCCATAGACATCTACATCTATCCTCTATTACAAATCAAAATGTAGATATGTTGTCACCCATGTGGACTAAGATAGAATGCGTCGTTTCCAGTAAAGGGAGGGGGGGGGGGGATCTCCGGTTCTCTACACTCACCATACGAATCACAACGGCGTTAAGCTGCTATTTTACGCTGGTATTGTGTGAGAGCGTGGTCTTTTTCCGGTAGCGCCATATACCACTATATAGCTAGAGCATGGCTAACCACGTCGTAAAAAGCTTACAGAGTTTGAGTTAAAATGTGTTATTATAAATAAGTTTATGAAATCAGAAATCAAAAGTCTGTTTACAATTCGCTTTATAAATCTCTTGAAAGTAATATTTTAGTCGTAAAAACTTAAAAGATCCTAAAGGAGCTCTAATTTGCGGGCTATATAATGGCGTTAAGAAAATTTTAAAGCACAATAATGAGCTGTATTAAGACGAAAAGTATAAATTGTTGTTATGGTACCTCTATTATATTTTTCGCTGAAAGAGAAGGTTTTTCAATATGCTTGGAGAAATTAAAAGTGATCGCATATTTTGCCTGCATCGTACGCCCGGATAATTCTGGTATGTGGCGAGTGGAATAATTCTGGAGAAGGAATTCTGGAATGTGGCGTGTGCGGTGCGAACAATGCGTACGGTGTGGATAAATTTGTAATCACCTTGAAATGGTACGCGACATTAATATCAACTGCTTATGATATTAAAATGATAAAGGAGATCGCAGTCCACCTGATAGTAAGCTACTGTAGTTCGTTAACACCTTCAGCGAATTTTAACAAAGAAAAGATTATTACACTTATGTAATGACTGTCCAAAGGTTTGTCCTCCAAACCGTAACAATACAGTAGGTGCACTGCTCCTTTGCGACAGCAATAGATAAAGGAGCAATATGGTGTTGGAAGTTACAAGTCATAATAGAAATATATATTTCCAAAATTATAAAACTGGTAGGTATCCATGCTAGGGTGAGATACATTTCACTCACTTGTCTCAATCTCAGTTATCTTAGCCCGACTCGCCTGATTTAGTACAAGGTAGCATAAAATGTATTTTGCAGACCTGTTTATTTGCTACAATTATTTAAGAATTTAAATCAATATTTCAAAAAATTGACTTTTATTAAAAGTAAAAGTCGCCTTCAAAGAACTAAAAATTATTTCAGATGCCTATGTTTGAAGTCGGCTTTACTTTTTATTAAATGTTATTATGTTTACACTTTTGAGTGGAATAGGGAATATAATCTCTATGTAGTCCAAATAGAGTTACTTTAAAAACTTTATCTTCTATTTTACCATCCTTAGGTGTGGAGCTTTTCCTCCTCATTAATATGGGACCATTTTTGAAGTCAGTTTTAATAAAAAAAGAATCATCAAAATCGGTGTACAACAATTGACAACAACAAATAAACATACGGTCGAATTGAGCACCTTCACCTTTTTAAAGTCAACTAAAAACTTAACAGGAACGTATAATACTCGTAGATAAATATAAATAGCGAAATATTAACTCAGTTAATTTAAACAAAATTTTCATTTTAATTTCCCATTTCTAAAGTAATATTCTACACATAAATCAAGTAGAGGAGGCGTCTGCGCAGTAGTAGTGGAGTTACGCAGTATATTATGGCTACGTATGGGTCACTTTAGACCTATTTAGACGCTTGCATAGAATATTTCTTTCTTATAGGAGAGGGGGCAAACGAGCATGCGGCTCACCTGATGGTAAGTGACTACCGCCTCCCGTGAATAACCCCAACACCAGGGGAACCAGGGGAACTGCAGATGTGTTGCCGACCTTTTAAAAAGTAGTAGGCTATTTTCTTGAAGGTCCTAAGTCGTATCGGTCCGGAAAAATCGCTAATGGTAATCGATTCCACAAGGAAGTTGTGCGAGGAAGAAAACATCCTCTAAATCGCACAGCGATGGACCGCCAATCATCCAGATGGTGTGGATGGTATTAGATTAAAAAGAAATTGTACCGTGTTGTGGCGGAATAAGAATATCCACTACCCCATATCACCACGTGGGTGTCGTAAAAAGCGACAGAGGGAAACAAATTAGGAGACTGGTAGCAGCGTTTTCCTAATAACGACCAAAATAAAAAAAACTGCGGTTGCCAACCAGCGTGGCAACTATGACAAATATCTCTCCTATGAGGCAATATATGAGGAAGGCCTAAGTTCAACAGTGGACTTTAATAGGCTGTAACGTTAACTGTAGCGGTGTACCCTGTTTCGCAATAAAAGTGACGGCGACGTTGAGTCTCCCAATAGATAACAAACGCCAAATATAACTTCGTGGGTGTAATTTATAATCCCTCATACAAACAATATCAGTTTTTGAAAGCAATATATTACTAAAGCAGTAAAGAGAGGCCCACACAACCCTCCTTAGATTGAAGGACTTAAGCGGTTTTATTTTACATAGAAATCTCACAATAATGTCTCCCATAAACCTTCCACGCAAGCGAATTATTTCCTAAGAAGTTTTTTAAACGGCCGTAATCCGTCTTATAAAATTTTAATACGCGGCATCGCTTGCCGCGGATCCGTTTCCTCCTCAAGTTTTCTCGTTACTCATAGAAGCTGGCAACTTTGTTTGTTTCAGCCGTGCAGTACTTAACTTCTTTTCGGGCCGCTATTAAAAGTTTTAATTCAGTTAGATGAGGAACGTTTTACACTTTTACTGAGGGTTTGACGGGTTATCTTGTTGTATTAAAACAGAAAACCAGAAAAAAAACATTTAATATTTCTTTATATTTGTGTGTCTATATAATTGTATTCTCTGTATTATGGAAATTATATGGCGACTTTTACTGCTTTCATTTTGTATTTTAATTTCATAAGCATGGGCCCGTCTCGTTGGTGATAGGATTTGCCTTATCTTTGTGCTTGCGCAGGGTTTGACGATTGTAGTACCAGTCGTCTCAACTTTTACGTTGCTACCCGTCGCCAATTTCATCTGGCATAAACGAGATGGTTACACTGCCATCTATCGGAAGCCTATCTATTCTATCTTATCTTTCTATCTCTCTCTTGAGATACCCACGAAAGCGAGAGGGACGAAATGAGGTGATTGATTCTCTTACATCGCCACACCGGTTGGTTTTAATTTTACTTTAATGAGGGCATCCACGACTTTTTCTGCCACCAGGGCGGCGCCACTTTCGAGTGAGGTAAAATATTTGACAGATTTCATAGCGGGGACGATACTTTCTTAGGAAAATGTAATCTTTAAGGTTTCTTTCTGTGTTATTAGTTATATTTTGTATTAATTACATTAGAAATGAATAAACCAAACTATAAATATAATTAAAAGACGACTTTTAAAAAAAAAGAGTTATAATGTGCAAAAAATTAAAAATCAAACCACTGACGCATTGTGTTATATACAGGGTATTTTTGGAACGCTCCCAAAAACTAAGACAGGCGACAGCACCAAGTATACCTTTGATCATGGGTCACAAATAAATTTGATCCTGATGAAAAAAAATCATATTTTTTACAACGTTTTATTAGCGTTATTCACGCGCCATCATGTTAGTACAGCTAAATGAAACGATAATTTCATAAAAAAAATCATGAAAATACTGAAACATAAAACCAGCAGTGAAAACTGAATTGATATCACCTGACTAATGGAGGTTAATGTACGCGCGAACGGTGAAAAAAGAACGCTGGCCTTGAACTTGGGCACAGCGATTTTTCACATATTGGTACGAAGGGGGCGCGACGGGAGAACAATCCGCCAGTATTACTGTGCCTGCATGCTATTGGTTCCCGCGCTTTGTTCGCTCCAAAAATACAGTCGCATACACAGCTTACTTTGCGACTCGCGACGATGTTTTAAAAAGGAAGGAAAGAAAAATTATTTTTATCTATTGTTTTATGACTAGTGAACGAAAAGGTAAATATGATAGGAGAAGGTGAATGGGGAAAATTGTGCAGTAAATTTAAAAGTGTTGAGGAAGAATACCGAAAAAATTACCATGTGATCGACCTGATGACGGAAGCTCAAGCGAAGATGAAAGTGATGATGAAGTAGCATCCAGTAACACCAACACACCTTCAACATCTGGCTTCCATGTGACCCAAGACGACATAATGGACGGCGTGCCACCCTTACCTTAAGTTTTCTTGTTACAAACTACTTTATATTTTACGATATAAATAACAAATAATGCTCAAGTAAACATTATCCATTTTTAATTCCAAGTAAGGCACCTATTATGATTCTACAATAAAACAATTAATTACTTACTATAATATTATAAAACAATATCCCAATACCATGTAGTACTTTAGAACGCGACTGTAACCTTCCTCCACTCGACCTGCTAGCTCGGTGCGAAATAATGTAACCCGCCCGGCTCGTATCGCATCACGCTGTGACGCAGTAGGTTTCAGTTTAATTGTAGTTTTTGAAACAGTTCCGTGTTGATTTTGTTACTTGTTGTTACGTTTTTTGTTTTAATAATGCTTAACGCGTACGTTTATAGTGATTGTGAATACGACAACATGTTATGTATCCGAACCTAGGTACACGAAGTATCGCTAAATAAATTGTTAAGACGTCGGGATGGAACAAGTGTGTCATACTGTGCAGTGCACAAAGTGTTGAAGCGTAACCGAATGCGCCCATTCAAATTGCACAAAGTGCAAGCTTTAGTTCCCGGCGATCACGACCGCCGACGAGTTTTCTGCCGTTGGTTATTATACCAGCAACAACGTGTGGCTGGTTCCATTGAGCACATTATCTGAACAGATGAGTCGACATTTACCAGAAACGGCCTGTGGAACCGAAGAAATACACACGTGTATTCAGAGGTTATCCCGCACGCTGTTCGACAAACCAGGCACCAAACCCGATGGTCGGTTAACGTATGGGCAGGTTTATTTAAGGATCGCATACTGGGATCAGTGTTTCTGCCACAGCGACTGAACGGACAGCGATACCTAAACTTTATAAATGAACAGTTGACAGACATTTTAGACGACCTATCGTTGGCTGAATATCGCCGCACATGGTTCCAGTATAATGGTGCCCCTCCACATGTGAGGTTCGTCCGTGAGCGCCTCAATGAGCTATTTGATGATCGCTGGATTTGGCGGACTAGGACCACACGCTTGGCCACCTCGCGCACCAGATCTGACCCCGTTAGACTTCTTTCTGTGGGGTATGTGAAAGAAAGGGTTTTTAATCGTGAGTGTGATAGTGCTGACGAAACTACAAAAGGATCGTGGAAGTTTTCGACAAACTACGTACGGACTGTGTCGAAGATCACACGATGATGCCCCGCCTCCATGAGGAGACGCAACACCGAGCCCAAATCTGCCTTGAAATGAATGGAGCACAATTTGAGCCGCATCTCATAAGACCACGGAGGATTTAGAGCGGTAAGCTGTTTCATAACTAATTTTTTTTAAATAACTTAGTACTGAACTAATCTGAATACATACATAACTGAATACATGAGAATAATAAACATACCTACACGATGAATAAAAACGCATGACTCTAACCTTGGTTACATTTCATTTATGTATTTTGTTATTAGCGGGAAATCGAACCAGTTATTTGGGTTATTTAACCTGTAAATTCGGATTAAAATGGCTACGTGGAGACAAGTACAGTGGCAAAATAGTATGTTAAGTAGATAAGTTAGGTATTTAGACAAGTGTTGTAAATTATTAGGTATTGTGGTATAGCCCGCTAGTTGCGGACCGCGCGAATTTGCGTTCGCGCGTACATTGACCTTTAATCAGCTGATATGAATTCAGTTATTCCACTGCTGGTTTTAGGTTTCAGTATTTTCATGATTTTTTTTATGAAATTATCGTTTCATTTAGCTGTACTAACATGATGGCGCGTGAATAAATCTAATAAAACGTTGTAAAAATATGATTTTTTTTTCATCAGGATCAAATTTATTTGTGACCCATGATCAAAGGTATACTTGGTGCTGTCGCCTGTCTAAGTTTTCGGGAGCGTTCCAAAAATACCCTGTATTAATATAATACTCTAGACAATGATAAACTATTATTTAAAACTAATTTCTCAATTAAATGACACTGTGCAACAAAAAACTTTACCTCAGTCGCTAGTAGCGACATCTGGTGAGTGGAAGATTATTAGCCCTCATTCATTGATGACGATGCCTATCTGGCTAATCACTCCATGGCAAAAGCTTGCGAACAATTATAAGCTATTAACAAAACGGAATATTTTACAAAATATACGAAGTACTATGTGATTAGAACTACAATATAGTATCAGAGACTCGAAGAAAATCACAACACATCCAAACTCGTTAACCACTATTTTGGATTTGAACCAAAACTCCGTGCTCCGGGAGTGGCAGCTAGGTCTTCTTTTGCAAGTTTATATTATTTATTATTTAATTCAACATCTATGCACAAAATAGTACATACGGCGGACTTACGTCTATAGGTATTCCCTGTTAATTATTAGACAAAGCAGAGCCATTTTATGTTACAAAGATTAAAGAAGAAATCATACACTTTTACGATAACCGATTTTAAATCCGAAAAACGACGTTAAAATCCTACCACACGTCGATGAGAGCCGCATGATTGACGGGGGCTAAGCGCTCTTCAGTGAAACCCCGCTTGTTACGAACTTGAAATATCTCCCTGCTATCCGATTGTCGCACTCCATATTGATGGAGTGGTGGACGAGAATGCAGGATTTTGCACAATCTTTTAAACGTGGTCAACGAAAACTGACTGCCGGTTGATCAAATTGGCGCTATAACTAAAGTAAAGCGCTACAATTTTCGAACGTTTGGTTTACAAAATATTGTATTTTTTTTAATAAGAAATGTAAATAACATCTGCTGTGTACGTTTTTATATTAAAAGTACGTTTTTGTACGTGTTAGACTCACGCTGCAGCTATATTATGGTTGTAGCACGAATGGGTTGACTTGGCCGGGGTAGGACCACGCTTGTGACAAAATAGCAGCGTAAAATAGCAGCTTAATGCTGCTTGTGTTTCTATGGTGAGTGTAGAGAACCGGAAACGCTATTTACTTGAAACGAGGCATTCCATCTTAGTCCTCAATGGGTGACAACACATATTATGCATTTTGATTCCGAATTGAGGATAAATGTAGATGTCTACGGGACATAGTATCCACTTACCATCAGGTAGACTGTGTGGTCGTTTGTTACGCTTAGTTTAAATAAAAACAGTCGTATTACGAGTATTTCTTATAACTTGTTTACTCACTAAATTAACTATTATAGTTGTGATTATTTTAGTTTTTACATTAATTCGTATTACGGTATACTGTGCCTGGCTTATGGAGTTTTGTTATCTATTGTTGTAGTTGTTAGCGAACTCTCGCAACAAGGCGTGGATTTAGGTTTGATTTATATTAAAATTTGTTTATGCTTAGATTATTTGTTAACTTTAATTTTCCAACAGAGTTATGGCATTCTAAAGGTATAGCTTGCAAATTGTATAAATTATTCCATAATGTAGGCACTTACGATTTTCTGCGATCGTTAGAGGAATTAAGATACTGTTTAAGTATCTAACTTTGAACTGTATCTTTGAGGCTGTAAAATCTATATGTTTATTTTAAATAAACAATATTTTACATCGGTTTTAGATTTTATTAATAAGAAGACAGTGTAATCGGTTTTTTTGTAGAATAAGGGTGACAAACGTGCAGACCATCGTCCTGATGGTAATTGCATGCAGTGGCTTAAAGAAGTCTGCATCTATTTTCGATTAAGAATCAAAAAGCAGATCGTTACTAGGATTAATAGTATCAAGGCCTTTCACCTCAGTCCTCAGAGGTGACAAGGGAATTATTCTTAATCGACGATAGAAGTTTGGTCAGGTCTATATGGGAACGGCATCCAATTACCAAAAGGCGGACTGGTGACTGGTTTAATTAAGCCCTAAATTATATGAAAATGTAAACAAAATAATGACTGAATGTTATTGAAAAGAGTTTATTGCCTTGTTTCCTGTACTTCCCTTAATAGGAACGGAAATAAGCCTAAAATACACTTTACTAACTGAGCATAACTAATTTCACATTACTCTTTAAGTGGGTAATTACTAGAAGAGGTTTCGAAACTTTTCAATCTTATCACAACGGCATAAGGTTGAAGTTTTTAAAAGTGTGTGCTTAATACACATGGCGGAATCATCTATTGCATGCCGTCGATTCAAAAAAGAGCACCGTGAGACACTAATTTGGTGCAGCAATTGTCGATACTGGGTTATTTTTTGTCTTTTTAAAAATCGCATTTCTAGATAAAAGCTTGGGAATTCCTGTAGACTATGAAACAAATAGTAACAATTTTTGCAGACCTAAACCAATTAATATTGGGGGGGGGGGGGGGGGGGGGAATCATTAAATTAACTTATTGTTAAAAGTGCCTTTTTGGTTTTTAAATAATATTATAAAGTAAGCATAAATTGTTAAGTAAAGAAAGGTTTCAATTTATCATTCCAATTGTTTATTATTCTGTGAAAATTTAAACAAAATAAATCAAATCCCAATTGTATTTACTAAACAGTATTGATAATTTAATCCTTAAGAATACAAGCTTTTTATGTATTTTAATATTCATGATGTGCTTACCCAAGCGAGAAACCTTTGCATACTTCTAAGATTTAAGTATTAAACTACTTTACATGGTTTGAAACTCAAAGGCTATGTTCTACATAAGGATCAAATTAAATTTACAACCCTTTTAGATCTTTTCTTGAAAAATTCAGATGTAAGTTTCTTCACAAAATCTATGTACCATCCAACGTAGCAATTCGCTTCCTGGTAACTGTATTCCAAAATAAAACCGGCCGAGTTGGATTGAGATGGGCCTCGCTCGGTTCTGTAGTCTATATTATAGTCATAAAAATGCAACAAATACTTTTGACAGTCCTCTCTAGACGTTAACCTAACATTACTCAAAGAATTCTGAAGAGACCGAAACAGGTGAAAATCAGAGGGTGCAAGGTCAGGACTACATGCTGCATGCATTAACCACTTTCCAACTAAGCTCTCTTTCCTGAGTGGCCAAAATGTGTGTGGTCTAACGTTATCATGATGAAAGGTCATTCCGTTTCTGTTCATCAATTCCGGCCGTTTGTTTTTTCAATTTCTTGCTTGAGTCTCATTAGTTGTTGGCAGTAGAGATCCGAATCGATGGTTTGTCCGACGGCAAAAGCTCAAAATAAACGGTGCTCTTCCAATCCCTCCATACACACAGCATCACCTTATTGCGTGTTAATCCGGGTTCTCTACAGTCTGTGGAGCTTGACTACCCTCTGACCACGATCCTTTTCGCACGTTCTTGGCGTAAGTGATCCACTTTTCATCACCGGTGATCAATGTTCTCAAAAATTGTTCGGTTTCATTACGTTTCAATAGAGAATCGTAAATAAGTACACGACTCATTAGGTTTCTTTCTGTGAGCTCGTATGGTATCCAAATATCGAACTTTTTTGTATAGCCACTTTTTCAAATCTCAATTCCTCTACTATGTCTCTCTACTAATTCATACATAATTTTTCAAAAATGGCATTGACTGTATACGTATAAGGGCGACCAGAGCGAGCTGCATTTTTTACATCAAAATTCCTAGCTTGAAAACGCTTGAACACTGACACTGACACTGCATTAGGTCGATAAAGTTACAAATTTTTTTCGCGGCTTGAGTTGCATTTTCCCATTTTTTGTTATTAAACAGAATAAAATCAGAATGTATCGAATTTCTTCGTTAGATTCACTTATTTTAGCGGACAGAAAAACAAATGAAAAATGGCGGGAGATGTTTTTTTTATTTTTTCTTTTTCTTTTTCTTAATGTCCTATATAAGTACATGTATTGATATTAAAATTAGCCAGATACAAACAGTACAACCAAAGAAATTTTTATTCAATTTTATACAAACAAAATATGAAGAAACTTTTCCCCCGACCTATTATATAAATTATGTAAACTACTCAGTGAGCTCTAAACAATAATAATCCACATGTTTCAGTAAGATAAACATTTTTTCTGTTCCTTTTCATGTATGGGGTTCCCCCTGAAAATTAATTTAATTGCATTTCTAATACAAAATTCGGTTTTTGGTCGAACTTCTCTACAAATCATCAATATTTTAGTTTCATAACTCATTAGGTCTTAAAGCTAAAGGTCCGTAACATACGGATGAACAGATAGACAGACAGTAAAGTGAAATTAATAATGCTTCACATTCAAAGGGAAGAGCAATTTGTGTAGGGAAACCCAAGAACATTCTTAGCCCCTACGAATGTGAATGGGCTTCTTTTCGTTGAATGTACCCGATGAATATTATAGTATTATCACGTCTGTGTCTGTGTATCAAGGCTATGGATTTTAATGGAAAATATTATTCATTGCGTATAATGGAATATCTATTACGAGGCAACTAATGGTATGGCCTATGAAAAATTTGTTCCAGGTCTGGATAATTCTCCATGTATAAATTATGTTTGTAAACGCTTGCAGGGTTTCATGAGAATTCCTTAACTGAAACATCATAACTTACGTTTGAATTTAACAGTATTTCTATTTATAACATAATTATATATGTTTTGTTCTTGTTAACTACAGTTTATTAAGTGATACGGCGTCTTTTAGCGGCTCTAACCGTGTAAGAAGTACTATCAAGCACAAAGGAGGTGAACTTCGTTCCATACAAGCTTGGGCCCGGCGTGAACAAACTTCAAATATATCTTATTTTGAATATTTAAACATTTGTTACTTATGACAAAAAATCGTATTTTTGTAGGGCCTGGGGCTTTGTTTTTATTTTATTTTATTGTTTATAGGTTATGTTGTAAAATCACTCGTTCTTGGGATAAGTTGTTTCAATAAATTGAAAGCAACACAAAAGGATGTCATTTTCAGTTTTTTTTAGTTATTATAAAATAAAATAAAATACAACTCAAGCTTTTCTAATTGCTTAGTTATTTTCTGCAATTATTCATAAAATGTCATCTAGAAAAGCAGCCGGAGGCTGTACATTGTCTGTTCTATTCCTCTCAAAACCCAAGTAACACATTATTGTCATTATGTGGGCGCAACAACCTACTGTCCTGTAAATCCAGAGAAAAGCCAAGTGTCAAGTTTAATTAATTCACGAAAATAAAAACACGAAATATATCCACAAACGCAACCACAATACCAAATGGCCAAATGTGCATGACAAGTTAAAACTCGAAGTTACCAAGTTATTAGTCGTCTCCTTCAAAACAGTCAATGATCAAGGACCATACAGCCAATTCAATCGTGTTCGATATTATTCAAATATTTTGTTTAGTTTAATAACGTAGCCTATTCAATCGATTTTCTAAATAGATTTCTTTTATTCAGTATTAATCTGTACAGATTCACTCAATGTTTCAATATTATGAGTTTTTTTTTATACTGAAAGCTGTTTATTACAAAAGATAGCCTTCATTATCTAATGCCATAGACAACATATATAAAAATATTTAAAAACGTTTTGTTTTTGCTATGGTAAAAGCATTGGCTTTCGTTTTTCAGATTTAAAAAATGTTTTTATAATTGTTCCTTACATTACAGAAATAAAAGTCATTTAATTATGCTTATAATGTATCGTTATATTACCTACATATTTTTGTATAACTGTTACGAACGATGTTAACAACCCAATTTCATACATCTCCTTTATCGAAAGGGGAATGCCCACCGTTCATAGACACTTCGGCCATGGATGCCCACATATAAAAGCATATGGGAATGATAATATGCAATTAAAAGAATGAAATGGTTAAGGAATTGGTTTAAAAAAAGGCCGGATTTTTAAGATATAAAGGTTTTTTATTTTCACAAGAACAGTTTTTTAACAACAAAGTTAGTAGTAAGTTTTTTAACCGCAATTGACACAGCGTAAATGTCCTTTTGAATGACTTACTGAGAGCTGGAAGGAACTCTGACCGGTGTGAAAGCTCGGGTCATCGTTAACAGTGGATATCGAGTCCAAATTCGTGCAGAGGTAAGAAGTGGGAGCGGGTTCCATTTTTACGCCGTGGTCAATAGGTTGAGAAAAATTATCGGAGTTCACTTAGAAAGCTTATTCGTTGCTTTCCTTAATTTTTTTTAGTCTTTTTATCTTTCTTCTTAGATCTTTTTTAATTCCGAATTCGGCTTGTGACTATTTAGTTTTGATAACTATGACATGGGCCTAGCTGTCAGATTCGATGTTGCCAATTAACAGACACAAAATCGATAAATAGATAGCGATTTTTTATTCGATTTATAATTTCATAAAAAACGAATAATCTTTGATTCGATTTAAGTTCTGAACGCCTTTTGAAATATGTTTTGTTTTATTTCTTATACGTGATAGAGCCATGCTGCAGCTATATTAGTAGTATAGTTGTAGCACGAATAGGTCAGCTCGACCGGGGAAGAACCACGCTTTCACAGAATACCAGCATAAAATAGCAGCTTAACACAGCTGAGTTTCGTATGTTGAGTGTAGAGAACCGGAGACTCTTTTTACTGGAAAAGAGGCATTCCATCTTAGTCCTCACGGGTGACAACGCATCTGCATTTTGATTCGCAAATGAGGATAAATGTAGATGTAAATGGGCCACAGTAGCCACTTACCATCAGATGGACTGTGTGCTCGTTTGTCACCCTATCCTATAAAAAAATATGTAAATTCCGCTTTAAATGTATTTTTAAGAACAGATAAGAAAAACAGTTAAATTGTGCAGCAGGGTTTTTGTTATGTTCTAAAGAGTTCACGGTAAATCAACTAGCAATTCACTTGTTTAATTATCATAAAATCATAATAATTATCTAAAAATAATATTACCATTATAATAATGACACCATAAAAAATCGATTGAAAAAAAAAGAATCGACTTTTTAACGAGATTTGTGATTGGCAACACTTTGCATTTTATCCACAAACTAATGACTTCCGGATTTACCTAATTTCATTTTTATCTTTTCGGTACTTTTATTTTGTGCAAAAATATTGCAATCTTTTCTGGATATATAAATACCGAGATTAATTACCATAAAAAAGGAAGTATTTTTTTAACAAATGCAAATTGTTGGGCGTTTCATGGCCAGAATTGGGCATTCCCCTTTATGCAAACCTTGTACGCTTCGTCGATGAAAGTGACATAATCGGCACGGCTCCTAAAAAAATGACCTTGTGTATTGGTGCTGCTGATGATTGTTTGTTAAGTTGTTAACCCAGCGGACATTGGTAGACGATAGTACCTTAAGTCGCCTAAAACGATAAACAAGTTCAAACAAATAAGGCTAGAACTGCGTTTTGACGACGCATCAAAATATACTGCCTCATTATACCTTTCAGGCTGGAGCACGGCTATACAGATACTGCTGTTCGGCGGTAGAAATACGTAAGATTGTGGTAGTTACCTAGACAGCCATACACAGATAGAGTAGTTAATAATACGTGGACTATTAATATCGTTTAGTAGCGTTGCAGGCAGCGATGTTTAGATAAGTGGTGACAGTGATAACGTACGCAATTGAGAAAGGGCGGTAGGTCCACTTCAAAATAGGTAAAACACTTAATTTTTTATACACGGATCTTAGTTAATTAATTTTAACATCTTTAATTAAATGGATTTTCGCAAAGTAACGCTTATTCTTTGCAGAAATCCATTATATTACAATTTTTTTGTTATTTTGGAATTCGTCTACTATTTTAATACATGTAGTGCTTATCTAAATTTTTCAATTGAAAATTATCTAAAATAGTATAAATTATTCCATTATCTGTTCCCGAACTTTTAATTGTGTTGTAGTTTAAGACTTACGATAAAACACGCAATGTTTATAAATTACGACGGAGAAAAATATTATACTAATTGTTATCAATAAAAATATTGTTAATGAAAAATGTTGATAATTTATGGATTAAGATAAACCATACTGCGGTGTGAGTGCTCTATATCAAATGTGTGGCTTATTCAATGCTCAGTCGCTTAGCTGGCGATCTTCTTGTTTACCTAACACACCGATAGGCGCATGCAGTCAAGTCCAAAGGGGATGCCTTCAATCGGGTATGGACACACACAGAGCGCTTCTTTCGGAGCTTTAAAGCAGAAGCGGAAAAGCTTGTGCGTGTACCGCTAAAAAGAACCTCAATCATATCTCGTGTCTTCGTATCTCCTCAATTTCAGGGCACTCCACTCGTTGCTTCAGTCAGCATCGGAATCCACAGTGTCGACATATCGATGACGATCAGTTGCGCGGTCACTTGGAAGGGAAGGCCAAATTGACTTCTAAAAAGCTTGGCATGCTTTGTAGAGCGGGACAGTATTTCATGCTGGTACACCGTCTGCAACTTTACAAGGCGCTGGTTCAGCCTCACATGGAAAACTGTTCTCATCTCTTAGCAGGGGCACCTCAGTGCCAACTTCTTTCACTTGACCGCATTCAGCGAAGAGCGACTCAAATCGTCGACGACGAGTCCTTTCTAATCGGCTCGATTTTCTGGCGCTGCGAAGAGATGTTGCAGCCCTTTGCTTTTTCTATCAAAGTGTTCAGAAGAATAATTCGGATTAATTCCAGCTGCCAAATTCCGCCAACGCACATCGCGAAAAAATTCCCGATACCATCCACGCCATTTGGATGCTGACGGCTGACGTAAGCGTCTATAGTACTTTGGTGGAGGGGGGGGGGGGCTTATCATGTATTGAAGCTATACTTAATGGACATTACTCAGGTACAATGAATTTAAGTCTTTGCTTGACTTATTGTTTTAATAGAAATGCGGTATCCTTTTGAGTAATTAATTATTTAAATAAAATGTATCTCAATTAACAGTGCCAAAAAGGAAGGAGACCGTCGATTTGAGGTCATAAAGTTAAAAAATACTATTTTAATGGAAACGGAAACAATTGACCCTTACTTACTTTTACAACGAAAACGTGCACTGGTGCGTGCTCGCGCCGCGTTTAACAATCCTAATGTGTACTAGAAAATAAGACATGTATGGAGATAATAACACATTTAAATAAGCGAGAGTTATAACTAAGACCGTATATAATAAAATTGCCAAATATATCAAGCGGTAGCATGTATTTTTATTTTTTTAAATTGAAGAGATAAACAAACTTGCAAGACCCTATTTTCTGGAAACGAGGCATTCCATCTTAGTCCTCACGGGTGACAACGCATCTGCATTTTGATTCATATTTGAGGATGTGGATGGTGGACTGTGTGCTCGTCTGTCACCCTTATCCTATAAAAAAAATCCACCTAATAGTAAGTGGCTATTGCATTCCATGGACACTTGCGGCTAACTTCAAAGAAGACTGACTATAGATGCATTGTCGCCTCTGAGGACTAAGATGGAATGCCTCACAGCCTGTAATTATCCTGGCTTAAATAATTATATAGAAAATAGGGTATCCGGTTCTCTCCACTCACCATACGAAATATTATTATTTTACGCTGCGGCCTAGCTGAACCATTCGTGCTACAACTATAATACAGTTGCAGCATAGCTCTTCTATTGAAGTAAAAAGACAGCGTTACCTGAATAGTATGGTATTGTTTACTTCTGCGTAACTATATTTCTAATGACGTGCTTCTTTACGTTGCTATTGTCAAATATGTGTATTTAAACTAGAAATAATACAGGGACTAGTATGGAACCTTGTGGTATTAAATACCTTAATTTTGCAAATAGACTTCAATATAGTTCTTCAGTTTGACTAATTGCAGGTTCTGATATTCCAATGTCATGTGGTTTTACTATCATCACATTGATCTTTAATACGATTACAACTTGATGACTATTTTGTAACAATAACATCATGACTATTTATTAATTTCATCATATTAATCTAACCATGTTTTAACGTGAGTAAAATTATATTTTTATGCATTTGTTATTTTTTAAATTTTTTACATGGATTATTTATTTACCTATTTATTTAAGCTTTATTGAACCTCACATAAGTACAGGATCAAAAAGCTGACTTGAAATATCATAAAAACTTACCTGTATGACCTGTAAAATAGTATCATTTAACATTTTATCTGGTAAAATTAATGCACTTGCAAACTGCCTCATGCAGCTATGATAAATGTTCCATCATGCACCAGCTAATTTACGTTGCCTGGAAGATTGATCGTTGTAGACGGGTATTAGAAACGATGCTTAATCTGTTTTAGACAGCGTATGTCATAGTAATTTGTCATGAAGATCGTCCGTTCGCCTTCAGCATTGTTTCTATATTCATAACAGGAAAACACTTAGTAACGGGTACCTAATAAAAGATTTCTTTACTGGAAATTATCACCAACATGCTTCTTATTTTGGTATATTTAGTATATTTTTAATTTCCCACTATGAAAATCATTGTTTCTCAAAAAATCGGGAAGTTCCTAGGAAGCTATTCTGACTATTCCTACGAGGATGTCACTGTGTGTGTGTGCGTGTGCGTGACTTTTGCCGGTCATAACTGAATGGCTTGACCGAATTGAACGATCTCTATTTGAGCGCGTTCGAAAGATCTTCAGCAAACTTAGATTTTTCTTACCATTTGAACCGATTCGGACCGGTAGATTTTGTGAAATCTTAAAAATAAAATTAAAAAAAAATCTTTTTTGAAATAGCTTTTAAACAGATGTAACGATCAATTCCAAATGTAATCAGCTTTTAAACTAAAAAAAAAAAACGCAGTTGATTGCTGCAAACCGCATCAAAATCGGTTGATTCTTTGAAGAGAAATCGTTAAAGAAAAATTTCGAAAAAAGTATTTTTTCAAATAACTTTGAAATTTCTTTTCAGATCGTTTTTGATGTAATAAATAACTATAAGTGCTTAAAAAACTGCGTCAGACGCCGTCATGTTTGTCAAAATCGGTTGATTTGTTTGTGAAATTTTTAAGTTTGAAAAATATTATGGGTGGAATTTGGAGCGCTTTGCATTTGAAATTTGCGGATAGTTCCAGGGATGGCCTATAGGGTCAACCGTATTTTTTTATACAAACATGTTAGGCGACATCTGCGTTCACTGTGATACTTTAGTTGTTATCTCGTTGTTAGTCGAGGCTTTAATTCATCTAAACACTTTCCTTGCACCGAATTATGAAACCATTATATTATAAAGTAGATTTTTTTTAGAATAAGGGTGACACTCGGGCACACAATCCATCTGATAGTAAGTGGTTACTGTGGCCCATAGGCATAATGGAAAATGGAATGCCCCGTTTCCAGTCAAAAGGGTCTCCAGTTCTCTACATCACCATACGAATTACAATAATAATATTATTTTACTCTGGTATTCTATGATAACGTGGTCCTTTCCTGGTCGAGCCGACCCATTCGTGCTACTACCATAATATTATAGCTGTGGCGTTTATTCTTATCAGTTCTTTAAAATCTGCTTTTACTTAAAAATTTTTGTTTTTTATCATATGATATTAGTTTGGCATGAAATCATTATGTTAATAGGTAAACATTGAAAATTGAAGTATGTATCTTTTTAGTATCTATACTACATTAATAATATAATAATGCGGAAGAGTTTTTTTGTTTACTTAAACACGTTATTCTCTGGAACTACCAATTCGATAATATTTGCCTACTTCTTATACATAAGACTCAATAAGGTAAAAAGTGATTTATGAGCGTTATTATTGGACATGCATATTAATCGTTATGAAAGAAAGTTTCTTCAAGACAATTTTGTGAAGATAAACTTTGCTAAAAAGCATGCATGTTATTTGGACGCATCGTTTAAGAGATAATCCAAAATTAATACAACTCAACATTAGGCCCGGCGCGCGAACGACGGATAACCCTAGCCGATGAGAACCGAGAGAAATCAGCAGTGAACGCCTATATAAGCGAAGTGTCATGTCGCGCGGCTCGGATATGTGCAGCTAGTTTATTATAAAATGATCCTCTTCTTGAAATTCTCTATGCAATAGATGAACACATAAAAGTATAGAGCAAAAATGTTAAAAATTATTTGGCTAAGGTCCGCATAAACATAAAGTACCTCTCCCTCTCTCTCAATTGCGTGCTCTATACCCATCACAACAAAGTAATATAACCATTGCCTTATATACTACTAGCGTAAATATAACAAAATAGTTACGCAAACAATTTCGGCCACAAGCGATACTAGGACCTCATTAATCGCCAAACATTTTTATACCAAAAAGAAATAAGTCAAAAGTGACATTAAGCCAATCGTTACGTATTATAGAAGTTTAAAGAAGATTTATTTGACTGCTTTTAGTAAAAATATTTTAAGTAAAATGACAGGATTGATAAATACAATAGAAAATGCGCCTTGCTCACATTGCCAGTTACTTCGTAAATCATTTATTATGATCTCCGTGTCAGCTGTAGTGCCAATTGTTATTTTCACGGCACTGATTCTTTTGTTGGACTTAGGGAAGATGGGGTCGGTTTTTCATAATATAACAAGTGTCCTTGTTGAAACCATCGTGGGTCTACTCCATGTTCAACTGTTCGTGGCGACAGCAGTGCTGATCGCGAGCGTCTTGAAGGGGCGTCGGCAAATCAAGTATCATATATGGTACCTCATTCCCCACACCGTCATCATGGTACTGACTTTTCTTATTTCCCTTGCTTTAACTATAATAAACGAATCGTACGTGTTATCATGTGTAACTATTGTCACAGCTTTATTTTATTTCTATGGTATTTTCCGTTTGTCGAAAATAGTTAGATGTAAATTTACTTTGTGAAAATAAATCTGTCTTTTACTGAGTATATTGTTTATTTTGCATAAAGAGACATTTGTCATTTCAGTTACGTAAGTAGATTTACTTGTTATGGGTTAGAAGTTATACTTTCTTGATATTTATAGGTATATCACAAATATATTTTCGAACACATTATTAAAATACAGAAATAAATATATATATTTTGCATACGGGTTAAAACCAAATAAAGTGAAACAAATGCCATTAAACCAAATATTATTATATTTATTGTAAATAAGGATACAGTACAGTCTTTCACAAGTCCACTGCTGAACATAGGCCCCCTGTAAAGACTGTCACAAAGCACGATCCTGACCCACCTGCATCCATCGAATTACTTAATGTATTAATTACTAAGTGGAATCTTGGCGTTCCATCGTGGTCCTCAGGGGTGACACAGCATTTGCATTTTCACTTTTAATCGAGGATTGATGTAGGGGTTTATTGGCCACAGCAATCACAGCATTAACATTAACGTTAAAAAATGTACTACTCAGTACGCCTAGGTATCATCATATAAAGAAACTTTATCTAAATTTGAGTAATTATTAGGTGCGATCTATACGAGGATAGTTATTATAATTGAACACGACACTTTCTGCTAGGGAGAGGTAGAAGGGTCAATTGTGACGTGGAGAAGTCTGTTTCTTTATTTTGTTTCTTTATGTTGTTTTATTACGTGGTTTATGTTTAATATACCTAATTTAAGTCCAACTCGCAAACACAAATCAAGGAAACACAATAAAAATCCTATTTTATGGTTCATTCTATCGGTTTCCTCTAGTCTCAATAACTGAAGTATTTTTCCAAACAAATTTCCTTCGGCAGTACTTCGCGAGCTCACACCCAATAACTTTTTATGTTAAGAGTCCGCACTCGTAAAAATTGAATAAAAACTTTATTAGAGCGTTGTCCATTGAGGCCAATAAACGCCGTGTGTCCACTACATTACTCTTGCCACTGCAGTGGACTTAGAGACGAGCTTTTTCTTAACTTTATTATTGCTCCAAGCGCTCTATATCTCTTTGACTACTTCCGTAATTACGCAATGAATAAAAATGTTTAAAGTTATCATTAATTGGCGATTTTATTAGTTATCTTTTATTTGTAATTATTCACGGCCCGATAGCGCATTGAGCAAGCGTTTTGTTGTGGCACAGCGAGGCCGCAGTACAAATCCCGCTTAGAACAAATTTTTGTATGACCCTCTGGATGTTTATCCATAAGCAATTTATGCATACAAAGTCCACGATATAGAAGACAGAGCCAAGCTGCAGCTATATTAATAGTATATATAATAGTTGTAGCACGAATGGGTCGGCTCGACCGGGGAAGGACCACGCTCTCACAGAATACCACCGTAAAATAGCTGCTTAATGCTGCTGTGTTTCGTATGGTGAGTGTAGAGAACCGGTGACCCTTTTTACTGGGAAGAAGGCATTCCATCTTAGTCTTCAAGGCTGACAATGCATCTGCATTTTGGTTCGCAAACGAGGATAGATGTAGATGTCTATGGGCCACAGCAACCACTTACCATTAGGTGGACTGTGTGCTCGTTTGTCACATTATTTCTATAAAAAAAAAATTAAACTTCTACTCTACCATAATGTAATTATTGTATGAAACCCAGATTTTTGTACGTGACCATAGACAGTCTCGTGTGGGGAATTTTGGTCATAGTTACCACGCTTGGCAGGCGGGTTAGCAACCACAGTTTATTATTATTTTAGAGTATCGAGAAAATGCTATTGCCTAATTCCGGTTTCAGCATCCCTAATTCACTTCTTGCAACACTCACGTCAATATATTACAATACCTCGTACTATACTGACGTGGGTGTTGAATTCCTTTACGCCGCTGCGAGCTGGGCACTATTCAATCCTTCGAAGGAAAAGGAAGCTTGTGTTTAACAGTAGCCTGATAAGCTTACTCTATCATCATAACAATTAGTCGTTGACTCCGCAAAGGGGCAAATCCTCAATTTTTCAAAAAATTACAGGAGAGCATGAAACCATTTATTATTCCCCGATTACTAGCTAGCTACTAAAATTAAATATACTATAATTAATGGAAAACTAAAAATAAGATTAATTATCTGTTGAAAAAAAGCTAGTAGTCGGGGAATAATAAAAGTTTTCTTGCGCTCCTGTAATTTTTTGAAAAATTGAGGTTCGCCCCCTTTGGGTAGTTTGCGACGAATTAAGGTGCTAATGACATGTAATATAACCCAAAAGTAATATATATATATATATATATATATATATATATATATATATATATATATATATATATATATATATATATATATATACTCATAATTCTAATAACCATTAAAAAATCTCCATGTGAACGGAGCAATTATTATTTTATCCACAAACCTGTGATCAACCTTAAACAAGGAAGTCAATTAAGATTCATTAGATTTCATTTAAGTACTCAACAAATCCTCGGCTTTAATCCAAAATAAATCAACGCTATCAATTTACAGAGTAGCATTTGGGCGTAAATAAGTCAGCGACCGATTCAATTTCGTTCTCGTAAATCTCCCGCAGTGATTGCATAGGACAGTGTAACCGCGACGATCCGCCGTGTATTGTAATCGATTCTACCGCTCGATTTCGATGTACCATGTTCGCTGTTTGATTGCTTATTTAAGGGTCGGTTAACAGAACAAAGAGAGATACACTTAATCGGTTATATTGTGATTGCTGTAGAAGTTAAGTACAATTACTATTTCCGTATTACCACAGTTAAAAGCTCACTCAATTGACAAAATCAAGGGCGATATGTACTATGCATAGAAGTTCTTTTATCAATTCACTCCATTACAGCCTATACCGTGTTAGCCGTGAAGTGGCGGTCAAGAATATCCACTACCCCATATCCTCCCGTGGGTGTCGTAAAAGGCGACAAAGGGAAACGGGCAGGAGATGGGCAGCAGCATCTTCCTGATAATAGCCAAAATTTCAATAAAAAAAAAAACTGCGGTTGCCAACCCGCTCGCCAAGCGTGGCAACTATGGCAAATACCCCCCTATGATGAGAGTGACAAAGAAACGGCCCCCAGTCCCCGGCGGCCCCGCTATTCCTGGCTACGGTGGCGGCCATGGTAACGGCGGGGCAGGGGGTGCTAAGAATCTCCGGTGGAGGTTCGGTTGCCACCTTAGACGACTCGACCTGGCAACGTACAACGCACGCACCCTGAGGACTGACGAGAAGATCATGGAGCTGGAAGAAGAGATAGACAAGTTACGCTGGCATATTATAGGATTATCCGAAGTCCGAAGAGAGGGGGAGGACACGGTAATCCTCGAAACCGGCAACTTGCTCTATCACCGGGAGGGCGACCATCTGTCCCAAGGAGGCTCTCGTTAACAACGTTGTAAAGATCGGGAGTGTGTCGACGAGGGTTGCGTACCTATACTCAGAATCACCAAACGGTATTCGCTGAAGGTCATACAGGTTTACGCACCAACCTCGGCACACCCCGATGAGGAGGTGGAGGAAATGTATGAGGATATCTCTAGAGCCATGCATTCCTCCAAAACCCAATATACGGTGTTAATGGGAGACTTCAATGCGAAACTAGGCACAAGAGAGAACGGTGAGCTGAAAGTAGGGAAATTTGGAATAGGGCAACGGAACCCAAGGGGCCAGTAGCTGGCCGACTTCATGGAGAAAGAGGGACTCTTTATGATGAACTCTTTCTTCCAGAAGCGGCCCCACAGGAAGTGGACCTGGTCGAGCCCCGACGGTTCGACAAAAAGTGAGATTGACTTCATTATGACGACCAGACGACAACTGTTCAGTGATGTCTCCGTGATCGCGAGGGTGAAAACTGGTAGCGATCACCGAGGGGTTAGAGGCACACTGAACCTAAACGTTAAGTTGGAGAGGTCTCGTCTAATGAAGTCAACGCTCCGTCCCCCTCGTGCTCTGTTCCAGAGTCCCGAAACCTTTCAGCTCGAGTTACAAAACCGTTTTCAGTGCCTAGAAGACTGCAATGAAGTGGATGATATGAATGACAAGCTCGTGGAAACTGTCCATGCGGTCGGAGCTAAGTTCTGCAAGACCCGCCGCAGAAGAACACAAAAACTCTCCGATCACACTCTTAATCTCATGTTTGTTAGACGGGAGATGAAGCTACATTCTTCAACAGACTTGACAGCATACAGGCAACTGAACAGACAGATCTCCAAATACATGCGGCGGGACTTACGCAACTTCAATACAGCTCGTATTGAAGAAGCGATCGAGCGTAACCAAGGCTCCAAAGTCTTTGCCAGAGATCTGTCTGCCAGAAAGAGCCAACTGTCAAAGCTGAAGACAGAGTGTGGCAGCATCGTTTCCGGGACACCTGAGATTTTGAGTGAGGATGAGAGGTTCTATGGGCAGCTGTACACGTCATCGTTGGAGCCACACGCAAGTGTGAGTAACGATCCAAGAGCGAGTCTCATCCGACACTATTCCGAAGATATCCCGGACGTCAGTCTGAGCGAGATTAGAATGGCTCTCCAGCACCTTAAAAACGGTAAGGCCCCAGGCGAGGATAGAATTACAGCGGAGCTTCTGAAAGCGGGTGGAAGACCGGTACTTGAAGTCCTTCAGAAGCTCTTTAATTCCGTCCTCCATGGTGGCATTACACCAGAGGCGTGGAGCAGAAGTGCGGTGGTCTTGTTCTTCAAGAAAGGTGACAACGCTCTCTTGAAGAACTACAGACCGATTTCCCTTCTGAGCCGCGTCTACGTGCTGTTTTCGAGAGTCATTACGAATCGTCTCGCGCGCAGACTTGACGACTTCCAGCCTCCCGAACAAGCCGGTTTCCGAAAGGGCTTTAGCACCATAGACCACATACATACCCTTCGGCAAATTGTACAGAAGTCCGAAGAGTACAATTTGCCACTATGTCTGGCGTATGTGGACTATGAGAAAGCCTTTGATTCCGTCGAAATTTGGGTGGTGCTGCAGTCCCTTCAGCGGTGCCAAGTTGACTGTCGGTATATCGAAGTGCTGAAGTGTTTGTACAGTAGAGCTACGATGGCTATCCGAGTACAGAACCAGAGTACGAAACCTATCCAACTGCAGAGAGGTGTAAGACAGGGTGACGTCATATCCCCGAAACTCTTCACCGCTGCATTGGAAGACGTTTTCAAGCTTCTGGACTGGAAAGGATACGGTATCAACATCAATGGCGAGTACATCACTCACCTTCGATTTGCCGACGATATAGTCCTTATGGCAGAATCGCTGGAGGACCTAAGCACTATGCTCAATGACCTCAATAGTGTTTCCCAACGGATAGGTCTTAAGATGAACGTGGACAAAACAAAGATCATGTTTAATGTCCATGTCACACCTATGCCGGTAGTTGTTGGGAACACTAAGCTCGAAGTTGTTGACGAGTATGTTAACCTGGGACAAATAGTCCGACTAGGTAAGTCCAACTTCGACCGAGAGGTCAATCGACGGATTCAAGTCGGTTGGGCAGCGTACGGGAAATTACGGCACATCTTCTCGTCAGGTATACCTCAAAACTTGAAAACGAGACTGTACACCCAGTGCGTGTTGCCAGTGATGACATACGGAACTGAGACGTGGTCCTTCACTGCTGGCCGGATGAGGAAGCTCAAGGTCGCTCAGCGAGCTATGGAGAGGGCTATGCTCGGAGTTTCTCTGCGTGATAAACTCAGAAATGAGGATATCCGCAGTAGAACCAGAGTGACCGACATAGCCCAACGGATTAGTAAGCTGAAGTGGCAATGGGCCGGCCATATAGCTCGAAGAACCGACAACCGTTGGGGAAGAAAGGTTCTCGAGTGGCAGCCTCGTACCGGCAGGCGAAGTGTAGGGCGTCCCCCCACTAGATGGAGTGATGACCTGGTAAGATATGCAGGAAGTCGATGGATGCAGGTGGCTCAGGACCGTGCTTTGTGGCATTCTTTGGGGGAGGCCTATGTTCAGCAGTGGACTTGTGAAGGGCTGTAATGATGAAAATGATGATGACAGCCTATACAAGTCCACTGCTAAACATAAGTCTTCCTCTAGGAGTGACTATGACTCATAGTCCCTAGAGGATGGATTGTGCCATAGTTGCCACGCTTGGCAGGCAGGTTGGCAACCGCAGTTTTTTATTATTTTTGGGTGTTATCAGGAAGATGCTGCTGCCCATCTCTTGTTTCAGTTTACCTCTATCACCTCTTACGACACGGGGTACGACCCACGGGACGACATGGGGTAGTGGATATTCTTACACCGCCATTACACGGTTAGAAGCTCTTTAGGATGGACTTAACTTTATTGATCACTTACAAGTTACGTTAACGTTAACTGATGACAAGTTTATTCTCGCCTAAAGGTGGTAAAGTCTGTGTTTCTTTTTTTATTTCCGTATTTTATTTTTTGCTGGATGTCCAATAACGGTGTATACTACCGTTATTTAATGGGCAGTGTTGATAATTCTAAAATTATTTAAACTGCCCAGTTATAGGTTACTAGTACTAGGTTCCTAATTTTTTAATTAATTATATTTATTTTAAGATATAGACCGACTAGACTTTTGTTAAACTAAATCATTGCTCTTTACTACTTTCAGCTGCATCAATAGTCTAGTATCAATAGGATAGTAGTGAAGTACTGGCTTATAATAGTTAAAAAAACACAGGAACATCGCAGTGGTGAATATTGACAGATTGAATTGTAAAAAATATTTGCTCTAGTGTCATAATATTGGAAGACAATAGTGGAATACGTTTGATTTAGATTAAACGCTGGCCGGATATCCTCTTCAGCGAGAGACATGATAATAGCACTAAGTACTTACACTGCTACTGTTATGTAGCATTATAACAATGGCTGACGGCTCCGTTGGCGCAGTGGCTTAGCAATGAGTTGTTGCGATGGGGGCCGCGGGTTCGAATCCCGCACGGAACAAGTATTTGTATGACCTACAAATAATTATTGCGGGTCTGGATGTTTGTCCTAGTGCAATTTATGTTTGTAAACTGCCTCCACGACACATAAGAAAATCATAGTGTGGAGGTAACGTTTTTAAAAAAAAAGTAAAAAAAAATGTACAACAAATTCTTAAGAGGTAGAGAATATATCCTCTACCTCATGTCATCTTGTAGTTGTCGTATGAGGCGACAGAGGGAAACAAATCAGGAGATGGGCAGCAGCGTCTTCCTAATAAATACTAAAAATAAATTACTGTGGTTGCCAAACTGAATGCCAAGCGTGCCAACTATGATAAATATGTCCCCTAAATCTATCAACGAGGCCTATGTTCAGCAGTGGACTTTAATGGGCTATAACAATAACTCTACAGCTATATTATGGTGGTGGTACAAATGATCGGCTCTACGGGGGAAACACCACGCTCTCACAGAATAACAGGGTAGCATATTAGCTTAACGCTGCTGTGTTTTGTAAGGTGAGTGAAGAGAATGGGAGACCCTTTTTGCTGGAAACAAGACATTTGTTCATAGTCCTTAGGGGTGACAACTTATCTACATTTTGATTCTTAATCGAGGATAGATGCCACAGCGTTCACTTACCATCAGGTGAACTGCGTGCTTATTCGTCACCCTTATTCTATAAAATATAATAATAAAATATGAAATAAAAATAGAGCAGCAGCATCTTCCTGATAACAACTCAAACTTATATTCTGCGGTTGCCATCCCTTTTGCAAAGCGTGGCAACTATGGCAAAAACGCGCCTATGAGGCAATCCATGGTGGAGGCCTATATTCAGCAGTGGAATTTTATAGGTGTTTATATATACGTACCTCTGACGTACATATAGTTGCTCTGTACGTTGCGATCGTTTTTTAACCATTCTAAGCCAGTACGTCACCACTATCTCACCTGATGGTAAGTGGTCAACAGCCCAACATAGTGAAGCGCACTGGCTTATTTTAAGAGGCTTAAAAATAACCCAGGTTCTGGGCCATCTGCATCCATCGACTTCGTGCATGTCTTACCAGGACGTCCTACACTTTGCCTGCCGTTACGAGACTGCCACCCGAGAACCTTTCTTTCTCATCGGATGTCGGTTATTCGAGCTATATGGCCAGCCCATTGCCACTTCAGCTTACTAACTTTATATATTTAATAGTTTAAAAATCCCAAAATAATGTAAAATATGATGTTGTGTGTAGATTAAAGCAGTTGAATTAGTTATAAGAAATATAGCATTGAATGAAAGATGCTTTTAGCATTTGAGTTAGAGTAGCAAAACTTTGCTTACTTCAGTGGAAAAATGAGTTGGAAGACTTCATACTACTAAAATCACCTAATCCAAATTTTGGTCACGGCGGCCTGTCGCTACGGAGGTTAGGCATCTGTGCAGGACGGGATTTTAGTGCTTGACTGTTTGCGCAAACACAGGTGAACTCTAAATGTATAAAATTTTACAATAATTAATTTTAAACATTCGAATACCAATGTTCCATTAAATGGGGAGGAGTTGAGTCTTGTGGATACCACTGCTTTTATTGAAATTACTATTGACAATAAGCATCAATTGGGCCTCCATATTATATCTAAATTAGCAACCAAATTTAGTTCTGAAGCATATGCTGTAGAAAAGATTAGAAATTCCACCAATTATGAAACAGCTAGATTTGTTTATTTAAGTTTGTTCCATAGCGTATTGTCTTATGGAATTTTGTTGTGGGATAACGCGACTGACATTGAAATCATATTTTTTTTGTATAAGAGCAAAATTCTAACCTTAATTGTAAAGATTCCCTCAGAATTTTTATTAAAGAAATAAGCATATTAACGTTAGCATAGTAATATATTTATGAAAATGTAATGTATATAGGATACATAAAAACATGAATAGCTTTAATAAGAATAAAGATGTTCATACTTTAAACACTAGGAATAAACATAAGCTTGTAATGCCAGTTGCTAGACTCCACAGAATTAGTAATTTATTTACGAGTATAGGGCAGTGTATAATATAATACGTTTTTCGTCTGTTCAAACTGTTGTCCCCGCCTCTCTGACAATGCAAAATAGCTCGTATTGCATGTTACCTCAAAAGGAAGTGTTTTCATATAAGCGCGTATAGTTATTTGATAGTCCCTTGCGTGATCAGAGGCTATAAACTATAGCCAAGATTGTTCATTCATCATAATCGCGATTTGCTTTTCTCTACATATATTTTTTTTCAATAATACATCGTAAATATATTAGCTATACAAATATATTTATCACAACGTCCCAGATCCTCTCCAAATTATCTATATTGGTGTACATTGGTAGAATGAAATGCGGTCTCAACCCCGAATACGATTAGAGGCGACATATCTACGAACTGTCTGTTAAACTTGGACGTCTGACGAACAATTCAATTAGTTTTTAGTATGATAGGCGGGGTAAGTTGTTTAGATATAACACCACCATACTACAATTATATATTTTGCTTACGTTTTAGTCTATATTTTATTACATTTACAATAATTTTTTTTTTTGATTACAATGAAATTAAGGTCCTATCTTTACGGGTGACTGGATGAGGAAATTAAAAAGATTTTAGGGGCCTAACGATGTCTTACACCCTCTCAGATCATAGCAAAGCAATCAAAATGTCAGGAATTCAAAATGAATCAAAATTAAACGAAGTAAAATCTCTGAAATTACTTTCATCCACTATCACAGAGGCCATTTTATACTTTGATTAGTAGCTGGCTAAAATAATAAAAATGTATCCTTATTGATACTCGTGTATTCCTGAAGGAAGTATAAGTTAATGATGTGTTTCCGCTTACCTCATGTGATGAACCTCTCCAGCAATCGGATATTGTAAGTCCTGTGGGAATAGTTGCCAGTGGAAATCACTCTGAAACTGTTTTATGTATTTTACTGTTTATGTATTTTCATTACGAAAACAACAAACATAACATAAAGTAAGATTTTAATTAAAAAGACATCAACTTATACTCAGTATGGCCATTAGGTCTGTTACCCAGTAAAACGTATATATAATATATTTGTAAAGAAACTGTGTAATAATAATAATACTTATTTGTACATGTTTATCAAAGTCTGAAGAAGAAGTATTTAGTATAATTACAAAAAAGAAGTGATTATTTTTTATTAATAATAAACTATAAGGTGAGCGTTTTGTCGCCTGAGCTACTACTTACACTTTTTTCTTTAGAGTCGACTGACTCTCTTTAAATAAGGGTATCATCATTCATCATTACAGCCCTTCACAAGTCCACTGCTGAACATAGGCCTCCCCCAAAGAATGCCACAAAGCACGGTCCTGAGCCACCTGCATCCATCGACTTCCTGCATATCTTACCAGGTCGTCACTCCATCTAGTGGGGGGACGCCCTACACTTCGCTTGCCGGAACGAGGCTGCCACTCGAGAACCTTTCTTCCCCATCGGTTGTCGGTTCTTCGAGCTATATGGCCGGCCCATTGCCACTTCAGCTTACTAATCCGTTGGGCTATGTCGGTCACTCTGGTTCTACTGCGGATATCCTCATTTCTGAGTTTATCACGCAGAGAAACTCCGAGCATAGCCCTCTCCATAGCTCGCTGAGCGACCTTGAGCTTCCTCATACGGCCAGCAGTGAAGGACCACGTCTCAGTTCCGTAAGTCATCACTGGCAACACACACTGGTTGTACAATTTCGTTTTAAGGTTTTGAGGTATGTCTGACGAGAAGATGTGTCGTAGCTTCCCAAACGCTGCCCAGCCGAGTTGAATCCGTCGATTGACCTCTCGGTCGAAGTTGGACTTATCTAGTCGGACTATTTGTCCCAGGTAAACATACTCGTCAACAACTTCGAGCTTAGTGTTCCCAACAACTACCGGCATAGGTGTGACATGGACATTAAACATGATCTTTGTTTTGTTCATGTTCATCTTAAGACCTATCCGTTGGGAAACACTATTGAGGTCATTGAGCATAGTGCTTAGGTCCTCCAGCGATTCTGCCATAAGGACTATATCGTCGGCAAATCGAAGGTGAGTGATGTACTCGCCATTGATGTTGATACCGTATCCTTTCCAGTCCAGAAGCTTGAAAACGTCTTCCAATGCAGCGGTGAAGAGTTTCCGGGATATGACGTCACCCTGTCTTACACCTCTCTGCAATTGGATAGGTTTCGTACTCTGGTTCTGTACTCGGATAGCCATCGTAGCCCTACTGTACAAGCACTTCAACACTTCGATATACCGAGAGTCAACTTGGCACCGCTGAAGGGACTGCAGCACCGCCCAAATTTCGACGGAATCAAAGGCTTTCTCATAGTCCACATACCCCAGACATAGTGGCAAATTGTACTCCTCGGACTTCTGTACAATTTGCCGTAGGGTATGTATGTGGTCTATGGTGCTAAAGCCCTTTCGGAAACCGGCTTGTTCGGGAGGCTGGAAGTCGTCAAGTCTGCGCGCGAGACGATTCGTAATGACTCTCGAAAACAGCACGTAGACGCGGCTCAGAAGGGAAATCGGTCTGTAGTTTTTCAAGAAAGCGTTGTCGCCTTTCTTGAATAACAAGACCACCGCACTTCTGCTCCACGCCTCCGGTGTAATGCCACCATGGAGGACGGAATTAAAGAGCCTCTGAAGGACTTCAAGTACCGGTTTTCCACCCGCTTTCAGAAGCTCCGCTGTAATTCCATCCTCGCCTGGGGCCTTGCCGTTTTTAAGGTGCTGGAGAGCCATTCTAATCTCGCTCAGACTGACGTCCGGGATATCATCGGAATAATGTCGGATAAGACTCGCTCTTGGATCGTTACTCACACTTGCGTGTGGCTCCAACGATGACGTGTACAGCTGCCCATAGAACCTCTCAATCTCACTCAAAATCTCAGGTGCCCCGGAAACGATGCTGCCACATTCGGTCTTCAGCTTTGACAGTTGGCTCTTTCTGGCAGACAGATCTCTGGCAAAGACTTTGGAGCCTTGGTTCCGCTCGATCGCTTCTTCAATACGAGCTGTATTGAAGTTGCGTAAGTCCCGCCGCATGCATTTGGATATCTGTCTGTTCAGTTGCCTGTATGCTGTCAAATCTGTTGAAGAATGTAGCTTCATCTCCCGTCTAACAGCCATGAGATTAAGAGTGTGATCGGAGAGTTTTTGTGTTCTTCTGCGGCGGGTCTTGCAGAACTTAGCTCCGACCGCATGGACAGTTTCCACGAGCTTGTCATTCAAATCGTCCACTTCATTGCAGTCTTCTAGGCACTGAAAACGGTTTTGTAACTCGAGCTGAAAGGTTTCGGGACTTTGGATTAGAGCACGAGGGGGACGGAGCGTTGACTTCATTAGACGAGACCTCTCCAACTTAACGTTTAGGTTCAGTGTGCCTCTAACCATTCGGTGATCGCTGCCGGTTTTCACCCTCGCGATCACTGAGACATCACTGAACAGTTGTCGTTTGGTCGTCATAATGAAGTCAATCTCATTTTTTGTCGAACCGTCGGGGCTCGACCAGGTCCACTTCCTGTGGGGCCGCTTCTGGAAGAAAGAGTTCATCATAAAGAGTCCCTCTTTCTCCATGAAGTCGGCCAGCTGCTGGCCCCTTGGGTTCCGTTGCCCTATTCCAAATTTCCCCACTTTCAGCTCACCGTTCTCTCTTGTGCCTAGTTTTGCATTGAAGTCTCCCATTAACACCGTATATTGGGTTTTGGAGGAATGCATGGCTCTAGAGATATCCTCATACATTTCCTCCACCTCCTCATCGGGGTGTGCCGAGGTTGGTGCGTAAACCTGTATGACCTTCAGCGAATACCGTTTGGTGATTCTGAGTATAAGGTACGCAACCCTCCTCGACACACTCTCAATCTTTACAACGTTGTTAACGAGAGACTTGTGGACGATAAATCCGACACCTCCTTGGGACAGATGGTCGCCCTCCCGGTGATAGAACAAGTTGCCGGATTCGAGGATTACCGTGTCCTCCCCCTCTCTTCTGACTTCGGATAATCCTATAATATGCCAGCGTAACTTGTCTATCTCTTCTTCCAGCTCCACAATCTTCTCGTCAGTCCTCAGGGTCCGTGCGTTGTATGTTGCCAGGTCAAGTCGTTGTAGGTGGCAACCGAACCTCCACCGGAGATTCTTAGCACCCCCTGCCCCGCCGTTACCATGGTCGCCACCGTAGCCAGGAATAGCGGGGCCGCCGGGGACTGGGGGCCGTCTCATCTTCGTAACTTTCATTATGGGGGGTATATTGCCATAGTTGCCACGCTTGGCGAGCGGGTTGGCAACCGCAGTTTTTTATTGTATTTTGCCGTTACCAGGAAGATGCTGCTGCCCATCTCCTGCCTGTGCCCCTTTGTCGCCTTTTACGACACCCACGGGAAGATATGGGGTAGTGGATATTCTTAACCGCCACTACACGGCACGGCAAATAAGGGTATGTTTCTTGATTAATATTATGTTTAGCAAAAACACATAACTAAAGAGGCGGTGTACGTCCGGTCAAAAATACTCAATGGCTCCCAAGTTATTCGTCCATAAAGATGGATCTACCGATGTATGGATATAATGCTAGATGAGCGAAAAGGTGTTTATATATAAATGAACATTAATCCCACAATAGGAATTTGTTGTTTTATATTGATATGCATCCATAACGGATATTAAAAATTTTGGAGAGCTATTGCCTCGTACCGGCAGGCGAAGTGTAGGGCGTCCCCCCACTAGATGGAGTGACGACCTGGTAAGATATGCAAGAAGTCGATGGATGCAGGTGGTTCAGGACCGTGCTTTGTGGCATTCTTTGGGGGAGGCCTATGTTCAGCAGTGGACTTGTGATGGGCTGTAATGATGATGATGATGATTGTGTAGAATAATTAATTAAGTATTATCGTCGACCGTCCTTGGTGGATCCTTTTCTCTTTGTAAACTTTATAAAGTAGCTTGTATGTATTACTCATTCCCATGTTTGCCTGGGACTTACAAAACCATGGTTTTGTGAGACTAATGACAAAGAAAAAAATCTGCTGGCTGTGTCACTTGTCTAGCATGTCGTAAAAAGCGACTAATGGCATATTGGGTTATTGTGACTGTGCACACAATGGATCTTTTACAATTCTCTATCTAAACTCATATTTTTGGGCCGAGTAGCATTCTGCTCTTTGGACCGTCCCTACCCCCTCCGGTTTTACATGCGTGATGCAATGTTTGTTTGTACGAGGGGTGATCCAAAAGTAATGATAATGAAAATAAAACACGGCAATTAAAATTAAAATAATAATTTATTTTTCTACATAGTCCCCTAACAAATCAATACATTTAGTCCATCTTTTTTCTAAACCCAGGATTCCCTTTGAAAAAAATTCTTTGTCTTGACCCTCCCAAAACGCTTCAACAGCGGCCATTACTTCGCTATCGTCTTCGAATTTATTGCCTCGGAGGCGTTCCTTGAGCCTAGGAAAGAGGTAGAAATCACTAGGAGCTAGATCTGGCGAATAGGGAGGGCGTTCGAGCAGTTCGAATCCCGTTTCTTGAATGGCAGCCATCGCAACTGCGGCTTTGTGAGCCGGTGCGTTATCTTGGTGTAACCGCACTCCAGCTCGCAGTTTGCCGCGTCTTTTTTCCTTAATGGCCTCCCGTAATCTTCTTATTTGGTCTGCGTAGTAAGAGCCCGTAATAGTGGCTCTCTTTTCCAAATATTCCACCATAATTATGCCTTGAGCGTCCCAAAAAACAGATGCCATAACCTTTTCCGCCGAACTTGAAACTTTGAATTTCTTTGGCGTCGGTGAAGAGGCTCGCTTCCAAGTCATCGATTATTGTTTCTTTTCAGGATCAAAATGGTGGATCCAGGTCTCGTCCATAGTCACAAAACGGAACAAAAAATTTTCTTGATCTGCTTGGAACTTTTCGAGATTAACCCTCGAAATGTCAACTCGATTTTTCTTTTGCTCGTCGGTTAACATTCTGGGTACCCAACGCGCAGAGACCTTTTTCATATGCAACTCGTTCGCAAGGATTCTTTGAACGCTGCCATATGAGATCCCTGTGATTTCAGCTACATGCCTGATGGTCACTCTTCGATCTGCCAACACAACAGCTTCGACTTTTTTCACGTTGTCTTCAGTGAGGGACGTGGATGGGCGTCCTTCGCGATGTTCATCTTCAGTGGATGTTCTGCCCAGTTTAAACTCCTTGGCCCAGCGGGCAACTGTAGACTATGGAGGAGCAGAGTCCCCCAATGTTTCCACTAAGTCACTGTGTATGTCTTTTGAAGACATTTTTTTCAAACAGAGGTACTTGATGACAGCTCTAATTTCGTTTTTCTCCATGTTGATGTTATCTCTTTGACAGTTCATATTCAAATGAATGTATCTCCCGGAAATCGTGATCTATTTATATGATTTTTTTAGGATGACGTAGTGAGTATATAAGCATGCAAAAAATATATTTTTTTGGATTTTTATGCGGACCTGAATTAACCGATTATCATTACGTTTGGATCACCCCTCGTATATGTCACTGTTAGTGAATATTATTCTTTTGGGAAATAAATATCTTAAACCGAAATACAAATGTTTACAATATTAAAATTCTGTCGTTCCATAGCAGCTGCAGGAAATGAACCTTTTTTGTTAAAATTATTTAAGGATCACGTCTCAAACCCGGATTTTTAGCTATATAATAAATTACACTTAACTTCTAGAAATAGATTACAAATTGAATTGATTCCCGAGATTGTCCACACTCAGCAGTCTGCTTTGTATTTCTTTTTATTTCCCTTTTTTCATTGGAATGTATCCTTTTGTTTGCTTTACAACTTGTATAATGAAAGTAGGTACTGAATTGTATTTATATACAGTAATCCAATTCGAGATTCCTATTTTTTATTAAAAATATACAGAATGTATCGTTATTCGTTATCTTAGTAATATTAAGTTAATCGAATATTTACCATTTCCGTTCCAGCGTATTAAACTCCACTGCTAAAATTAGGGCTCGCTATAAATGAGGGCTAATAATATTCCACTCACCAGATGTCGCTAGTAGCGACTGAGGTAAAGTTTTTTGTTATACAGTGTCAGTTAATTGAGAAATTAGTTTTAAATAATAGTTTATCATTATCTAGAGTAATATATTAATATATAACACAATGCGTCAGTGGTTTGATTTTTAATTTTTTGCACATTATAACTCTTTTCTTTAAAAGTAGTCTTTTAGTTATATTTATAGTTTGGTTTATTCATTTCTAATGCAATTAAAATAAAATATAACTAATAATACAGAAAGAAACCTTAAAGATTAGATGTTCCTAAGAAATTACCGTCCCCGCTATGAAATCTGTCAAATATTTTACCTCACTCTAAAGTGGCGCCGCCCTGGTGGCAGAAAATGTCGTGGATGCCCTCATTGCCTCATAGAGGAGATAATTTCCATAGTTGCCACACTTGGCAACCGGTTTTTTTTTAAAGTTGTTGTTAAGAAGATGCTGCCGATCTCCTGGTATGTTTCCCTCTGTCACTTTTACGACACCCACGGGACGTTATGGGGTAGTGGCTTTATTTACACCGCCACTTCACAGTTCGAATGGAATATTTAGTATTAGTATTATTGATTAATTATAGAAAATTATGTTAAGCTAATGACCAGAAGCAAACCTTCACCGCGGGTTATACTTTCACAATTGATCTGACTCCAAATAGATTCCAAACTCAATATTCCGTGCACGCATATGAAGTTGTCATAAACTGACCACGTTAAATAAATCTCACTACAGAACTGTTAATTCACCACCTCCGGCAATCTTATTGCGGCTATTTTGTACGTGGGCGGATAATTAATGGTGTTTATTATAGCTCCATACCTACTGTTTATGGTATAGACGTGAACAGAAAATAATATACAGTGCCTACACACTTGTCTTATTTTATGATCACGGCCATTCTAACTTTATATTATAACTAGCTGTTCCCCGCGACTTCGCCCGCGTGTAATTTAGGTTTTTAATTTTTTTTGACCAGAACCTTAGTTATATTTCTGAATAAAAGTAAGCTGTCTGTCATTGAAAGTCTCATCAAAATCGGTCCAGCCGTTTCTGAGATTAGCCGGAACAAACAGACAGACAGACAATTTTTATAATTGTGTTTTTGTTCCTCCTTCCCCGGTCGAGCAGACCCATTCGTGCTACAACCATAATATAGCCGCAGCATGACTCTACCACGTAACAAATCTGCCTATCGGGCAATCTATGGTGAAGGCTTATGTACAGCTGTAAACTTGGATAGGCTGTAACAGTAATAAATTCACATTTTTTTTCTATACATAAATAACTAAACAGGATGTTTTAGTTCCTTCCTTTCTTAAATATGTATGTACTATGTCCTTAATAATGTCTAACAGTTGACTTTACAGGACAGCATATAACAAGTAAATGGGTTTATAACTACCCCGTGTAAGTTCTTCGTGTCACACGGGGCATATAATTTACGACTAACATTTTTCGATTTTCGAAGTTTCAAACCAGTTAGTCATTTTAACGAGGTTATTGCAGCTCGCTCGTAATTCAGTTATGGATTTGTTCGAAAAATTAAGTCACAAAATATTTCCCTGCTCGGTCATCACAATAGAGTTTCAAAATTTGGTAATTTAGAAAAAAAATACAATGGCTCTTTGAGATGATTTTGATTGCAGTTTTTAAGTTAATGGTTATCTAGTAAAATATCTAAAAGGTACTAAAAAGGTAAAAGTCTAGGGCTAGGGTTTAAAACCTGTTTTGTTTTGTTTTTGTTAGTTTTGGAATAAAAATAGAAATAAAAATAGATTATTAATTATAGAATATAAATACCTAATACTTATTTAAAGTTATTTTTATGTTTATTTTATCACACCACATCAGTGGTAAATAAAAAAAGTCTTTCAATAAGTATTATGTATTAATCTATATTGAATAACAACTATTCTATTCTATTCTATTCACTGATTCGGAAAATACCTTTGTCCTTGAGAAGACTCAGCAGGCCATATTTAAAAAAAAGAACAGTTCACGATCATATTATATAATGGTACACAATTAACAACACAAAACAAATTATAAATAGCTTGGTAGCCATCATCTCATTCCCAGGGGTTATTGTCATCCATAAATTTCTTAACATTTTAATAACCCTTTTTATACAATCTTAGTTTATTAAAGTTTTTGAACCTCAAGACGTGGTAGAGCCATGCTGTTCGTCTGTAAAGCTGGAATGGTCAATTGGGCAAAACTTTACATTTTTTGCCAAATATTTAGTGCTCATTTAGTGCTGCCTATATACGCAAAAACAAAAATTGGGAAAATATTTTTTTTAATATTATAAACTCTGCTACTTTGACATCTTTAGCAGAGTATCTTATGAAAATATTGTCATCAGAGTGGGCTATCACCGAATGATATAAGATAATAAATTAGTGCTCAATTAATGCTGCAAGCACATGCGAATTAAAAGCGCTAAAGAAAAATTATTTTTCCATACACCGCAAACTGCCACTTTGACAGGTTCAGCAAAGTACGTGATCCAAAATTGACATCCAGGTGGGTTATATCACCTAGTGATATAGAATCATAATACAGTGCTCATTTAGTGTTGTCGGTATACAAAAAATGATTTGGGATTTTTTTTAAATATCGTAAACTGCTACTTTGACATCATTAGCAGAGTATGTGATGAAACATTGACATCAATGTGGGTTATTAGATATTACCTAGTGATATAAGATAATAATTTAGTGCTCATTTAGTGCTGCCGATATACGCAAAAACAAAAATTGGGAAAATATTTCTGTTTTTAATATCATAAACTCTGCTACTTTGACATCTTTAGCAGAATATGTAATGAAACATTGACATCCAAGTGAATTATCACCTAATGATATGATATAAGATAATAAATTAGTGCTCATTTAGTGCTGTCGATATACGAAAAGGAATTTGAGAAATTATTATTTTTAAATATCGTAAACTGCTACTTTGACATCTTTAGCAGAGTATGTACTGCAAAAATTGCCATCGAAGTGGATTATCACCTAGTGACATAAGATAATAAACTAGTGCTACCATAAACTATATCCCATAGGCTACTACTTCTAAAGAAAAAAAAATAAACGTTTAACTTTGTTAAAAAATAATTGAACATTTAGATTTAAGAAACAGATGGCTTTCTTCTTACTTTTATATTATGACAAAAAGTTTCAAGAGGATTAAGAGGATTTTACATAACAAATAAAAGTTTAAACAATCTCCTTCAAGATAAATGCCTCGTCTTTCTGAACAGATTTATCTTTAAAGTTATACTTTTTCGTCTGTTTTTTTACTATTACGCAATAAATACTTTAAGAAAGGTGATGTTCTTATATGTTTGTACTATACTTACTATACTTTAAAAGTACATTAACTGAACTTATTAAGTGTTCATTTTATAATAGTAGTGTGACAAATGACTTCGAGTTCACATGAAGATAAGTATGTAAGTGGTAACTTCAGGACATGGATACCTGTAGCCAATTTCAAACATAGATGGCCATCTAAAGCCTCAGATGAAATACATTCAAGACTTAATTTAAACTATTAAAAATTTTAAAATAATGAATAGAATCAGGCGTTACTTTGCAGAAGTGCGTTATATTTAATTTGTTAATAATTAATTTGCTTATATCCGCGTAATAAATAATGTGTCTTACCTAGTTTGAAGAGCACTTCCCGGCTTCCCGCCCGCCCTCCATTGCATACACATGTCACCGCAGAGCCACTTCACGTCGTCGTTCGTCGAATCGTATTATCGACGGTGGTGTCTTTTCTAGTGTAGTGGTGTTGGGAGCAGTAGTGCTAGGGTTAGTGGTGGCGGGGATAGTGTGCGCAATTAAGGGAGAGCGGGAGGTGCGTTTCAAACTAGATAAGACACATAATTTTATTTCATTTTGGGGATATAAGAAAATAAATTCTTATCAGCTTTAAAAATAAAAAGTTAAATATCCAGTATATATAAAGTATATAATATATAAATAACTAGCAGTTAATTCCCCGCGTTGCTCCAGTGTCTGTTAGCGGCCTCCAGATGAAATATTTTATTTCACAGACTTACAGGTGTTCTGACAATGACGACTTTGCAGCATTTAACGAATATAATTATGCCATCGGCGATCGCTAAGCTCCTAAGTTACAACCTTTATTTCGAAGGAAATTATTATAATCACAGGCAAATATTTCAGAAAGCACAACGTTAAATGCTTCGCTATGTGTGGTATTGCAATCGCTTATTATAACACTGCCTAATGTGACGTTTACAAATTTCCAGAACTGAAATGTATATGATGACGAAAAAGAGTCTAATATTTTTAAGAGTAACTAAAGAACACACAGTCCACCTGATGATAAATATATACAGACCATCGGGTGACACGCATGAAGACTAAAATGAAGTGTCCCGTTTCCAGTTTTAAAAGTTCTCCGTTTCCCTACAGTCACCATACGAAACATAGCAGCATTAAGCTACAGTAAGGCTCTACAACGTATTTAGTAGCACGTGAACGAATAATATTTTATTATAATTTAAAAACAATTTTAGAAAAACTATTAACGTCTCACTTCTAAGCACGGGCTTTCTTTTAATAGAAGATAATTGAGTGAGGAACGCGTATTCTGGTGCATCTTAACGGGTTTAACGTGAAACTTCTAAATTTATTTAATATTAAAAAATGATACAATTAAACTACTCGCCATGAATCTAAACTGCATGAGATTTACATAGTTATTTAACACGTTATTTAAAAGTACGCTAAGGTCTTTACGTGGTAGAGCCACGCTGCGGCATGAATGAGTCGCCTCGATCGTGGTAGAACCACGTTCACACAGAATATCAGCTAGAAAAAGCAAAATAATGCTGCTCTGATCGTTTGGTAAGTGTATAGAAACGGACATCTTTTTTTACTGGTAATGAGGCAATCCATCTTAGTCCTCAGGGGTGACAATTTTATATTGATTCTGAAAATAGATGCTTTTGGGACGGGTAAGAGATGAAACTGTGTGACATGAATTGTGTGCTATCTTGTCACCCTTATGCTGTAAAAAAACTATTATTAAGACTGTGGGGTGTTAAAGTTGTAAATCATATTTTTAAACTCCTTGTTTTTCGTTTTTGTTTTTAAATTCCGAATTAATTTGTTAAATATTTATTGTTTCAGGTACGTATACACTTTTTGTCGATCAAAATGAAATAAATGAAGCATCAATGTAAGTCATTTGTGTCTAATTTATTACATATTACTAATTTTGTTGATTTTTTTTAACTCTTGCCTGACTAAGATTTAAATAAATAATCGTTGGCGCGTCTTTTAGTCATAGTGTAACTTCTGAATGAGTTGACCAACTGATTTTATAATCACCGTTAACGTTACACTCTATCAAATGTCCACTTCTGAACATAGGTCTCCCTGGATATTATTTCATAGGGGGGATATTTGCCATATTCGTCCGCTTGGAAGGGGAGTTGGCAACCGCAGTTTTTTATTATTAAGTTGTTATTAGGAAAACGGTGCTGCCCATCTCCTGGTTTGTTTTCCTCTGTCGCCCCCATACGACACCCATGGAATGATATAGGGTAGTGGATATTCGTACAAAGAAAAATGAAGAAAAATGTTTATGTGTATGCAAATGGTAGGGCAGCCCCACTGGAGAAAATGATGACCTAGTAAGAGATGCAGGAAGTCGATGACTGCAAGTGGCCCAGGACCGTGCTTTGTGGCTTTCTCAGGGGAGGCGTATCTCAGCAGCGGAAAGTCGATAGGCGCTGTGGTTGAGTTTTTAATAAATTTTATGTTTACACTGTCATTTTCAATTTTCGCTAAAATCACAGCTCAATTTTTTCTGGGCAAGCTAGTTGCATATAAAACAGTATATTATACAATGCCAAAGTAATTATTATAGGCTGTGTCCTATTCGTTGTAAGATCGAACAAAGTCTCGGATCTCAGATACAGTAATTCCATTAATGGTTCCCGAAATTCTGTAGGTACTCGATCGGGTCAAATGATAAGAAACTTTGCTGTTCCTACAAAAATAATCTATTTTACAAGGAATAAACTGCTAGAGATTATTCCATGTTCGTACGACAAGAATAATTTGACTAAACCATGTCCGTATCGCACACACAATCACAAACTCAATATACCATTGGTCGTCGTTTACAACATGTTAGGCAAGTCCGCGTTGGGCGCTGAAGCAGCTGGACCGGGAGCTCCTCCTGGAAGCCTCGATCGTGCAGGCCTGGGTGTCATCACCGGACAGGCCTGCCGACGTCAATGATGAGGCAGGGTGGTTCCAGGAGGCCATGTCCGAGATATGTGACGTGGCAATGCCCCGCGTCCGGCCAGGAAGCGCCCGGCGTCAGGTGTATTGGTGTTCGCGTGAGCTGACGTCTCTGCGCGAGGCGTGTGTCGCCGCGCGGCACCTGTACGCCAGGCATCGCAGGCTCCGCATTCGTCCACCGAATGCGGCAGCCATTGAGGCGGAGCTGTACGAGGGATACAGAGCGGCGAAGACCGCCCTCCGGGAGGCTGTCCTGCGGGCCCGGGATCGGGCCCGTGAGGAGATGCTGGAGACTCTCGATAGAGATCCGTGGGGGCGCCCTTACAAGATGGTGCGGGATAAACTCCGCACCTGGCCCCCCCCGCTGACGCAGAGTCTCCGGCCTCAGCTCGTGGAGGATGTGGTGAGCGCTCTGTTCCCTGCGCGCGGGGAACATCCGCCCCCGCCTATGGCTCCGCCACCTGCGGTGCCGGAAGCGGACCACCAGGACGACGACGACGACATCCCGGAAGGGACCGGGGTAGACCTGAGAGTGGCGGTACGTAGGCTCAAGGCCAGGAATACCGCCCCAGGACCCGATGGCTTGCCTGGCAAAGCCTGGGTCCTGGCCTCGGAGGCTCTCGGGCCCCGACTGGAGGGGCTCCTAAGCGCATGCTTGGAGAGAGGCCAATTCCCGCTTCGTTGGAAGACGGGGAAGCTGGTCCTCATTCGGAAGCCGGGGCGCCCTGCGGACTCTCCGTCCGCATACCGGCCCGTGGTGCTGCTCGACGAGGTGGGCAAGCTCTTTGAAAGAGTAATTGCAAACCGCCTCGCCGAGCACCTTGCGGGGACGGGGCCGGATCTTGCGGAACACCAGTTTGGTTTCCGCAAGAGGCGCTCTACGGTGGACGCCATCATGCGCGTGAGAGCCCTCACGACGGGGGATGCAGTGGCCAGGGGGGGGGGGGGTTGTCTTGGCGGTGTCTCTCGACATCGCCAACGCCTTCAACTCCATGCCCTGGAGCTGCATTAGGGAGGCACTCCGGTATCACCGGGTGCCGACCTATCTCCGTCGTATAGTCGGGGACTATCTGACGGACAGGGCCGTCATCTACCCCGGTCGAAACGGTGAGTGGAACCGGCGAGAGATGTCGTGCGGTGTCCCACAGGGTTCGGTTCTGGGGCCGCCCCTGTGGAACATCGGTTACGACTGGGTGCTGCGCGCCGACCTCCCTACCGGCGTCAGCGTAGTTTGCTACGCTGACGACACGCTGGTACTGGCACAAGGGGGGTCGTACGAGGCGGCGGCGGAAACTATGACACGCGGGGTTGCGATAGTCGTTGAGAGGATCCGGCAACTGGGTCTCGAGGTGGCTCTGCACAAGTCCGAGGCCATGCACTTCCATGGTCCTCGGAACAGGCCACCACCGGGATCCTCAGTGATGGTAGGAGGGGTATCCATCGGCGTCGAGTCGACGTTGAAGTACCTAGGACTCGTCCTCGACGGCCGATGGAACTTCGTTGAGCACTTCCGACGTTTGGCTCCCAAACTGGAACGGACCGGGGCTGCCTTCAGGCGGCTCCCGCGAGGCGGCGAGCCTCCTTGCCGGATTGCCGCCATGGGATCTGGAGGCGATAGTCCTCGCGCGCCTGCACGAATGGCGCGCGGAGGCACTATGCCGGGGGGAAACCCCGCTGCCGCGGCAAGTTGTCGCGCAGCGGACAGACTTCCGGCGTGATCTCATGGCGACATGGAGAGAGCGACTGTCGCAACCCCGTGCTGGGCACGCCACTATAGCGGCGATAAGACCCCTCTTTGAGGAGTGGCTTGAGAGACGCCACGGCGTCCTCACCTTCCGCCTGACGCAGGTCCTCACCGGACACGGTGTGTTCGGAAGGTTCCTGCACCGAATCGGGCGGGAGGAAACGCCCGGGTGCTCCCACTGCGAGGATCGACCGGAGGACACGGTGGAGCACACCGTGGAGGTGTGCCCTGCTTGGGCGGAGCACCGCCGTGTCCTCGTAGCGGCGACAGGCGGCGGCGACCTCTCGCGTCCGGCCCTGGTCGAAGCCATGGTCCGGAGCGAGACGGAATGGGATGCCGTCACCACCTTCTGCGAAGCAGTGATGCTAGCGAAGGAGGTGGCGGAGCGGGAGAAGGAAAGAGCAACAGCTTTCCTTCCCGGCCGCCGCGGGAGACGCCCCGGGCGTCGGGGGCTACGTCGTGGCCCCCGGCCACCGTAGGCGCGGGCCTGTGGACGGCGAGCAATGGGTAGCTCGCCGTCCGTCTGTCTAACGACGACAGGCCGTGTCGACGGCGCGTTTTGTTCCACGCGCGCCTCAAAGAGCTGTCAGCAGCGTGAAGGGGCCCGCAAGGGCCGACGCCTGCCGGGGCTGCGGGCTGTTCGAAAGAGATACCGCGGCTCCGGAACGTAAGGGCACTGAAGGAACATTAAAAAAAAAAAAAAAAAAAGGCAAGTAATACATTTGACACATTCTTTTTTGTTTTAAGTGTCACGTAAGCATGGAACAAATATAATTATACTCCAGTGGTCTTATTAAAAAAGGGGTTTTATTGATTCTCTCGGGTTTAAAGAAGAGTTAAAGAGACTTACCGTCTCTTTTTATTTTTATATTACAAAGAGTAGATATTAGTCAGCTGAAACAGATTCTGGTTGAAAGCTTTCAATTAGAACCTGTTTCATGAAAGAAATCCTGCAGAAATATAGGAACTAAATTTAAAGTATGGCATAAGATAGCAAATGTCAAATTTCGCAAAGACTGCACAAAAAGACTGTCAATTAACTTCTTTTGTGAGAAAGACTTCTAAAACCAAAAGTTAAAAGTGAGATTATCAATAATCCACGTTTTGTAAGAGAATGTTGCGTGCAACATAAACCATACAATATTAATAAAGAATGTGATATATTTTAATATATTTTTATGTTTGAAAGTGCATGCAAGTAAGACGAAAGTTATGGTTTTTGAAAGAGAAGAAATTAAAACGATATGTGAAATAAGAATAGAAGGGGAGTTGGTAGAGCAAGTAAATGAGTTTGTGTATTTGGGATGTGTGTTTAGCAGGGATGGTAGATATGATAAGGATATAGAACGACGAGTGAATGGGGCTCTACACTCTATTGTGAAAAGTCAGAATGTGTCCAAAAAGGCACGTATGGCAATTCACAATGCTGTGTTAGTGCCTACTTTAATGTATGGTAGTGAAAGTTGGGTGTGGCAGAAGAAGCACGAGAGTAGAATAAATGCTGTAGAAATGCGGTCATTAAGGAGTATGTTAGGGATGAATCTGAATGAAAGAGTGAGAAATTGTTTAATAAGAGAAGAGTGTGGTTTGCAAGATGATGTTGTGACCAGGATTAAGAAAGGAATGCTTCGGTGGTTTGGTCATGTAGAAAGAATGAATGAGGAAAGAGTGACAAAGCAAATTTATGTTGCAGATGTGAACGGCAGAGTCGGGAAGGGTCGCCCTAGGCGAAAGTTTATCGACCGAATTGGCGATATATTGAAAATGGGCCAAATCAAGAGTACCTTTAACCGACGAGCGTGTATGCGTAGGTATATGGATGTGGAGGAAGCGAGAGAGGTCTGTCAGGATCGTGCCAAATAGAAGTCCATAGTCTCTGCCTACCTCTCTGGGTGACAGGCGTGAGTGTTTATGTTATGTTTTATTTTTATGTTAAAATGTTTGTATTTACGTTTATTTTTTCTTTTGCGGGAAGCATATTTTTATTTATTTACTGCATTATTTATTTACAAAATATTTCACTGCATCCAGACAACATGACCGACGTTTCTACTGGTAAGCGGGAAATTGTCTTGGGTAGCAGCGACAGCTAGGGTAGTGTAGTTCTTAAGGCTTTAACAAGCCTGAATGACCTTGACGAAACGGCTATCGCAGAGATTTTAGCCAACGTCAACACCGTCTAGCGACTACGTTCTGTATTACTTATAAAAGTGCAAAGATTAATAGACTGCAGAGATGACAATTATAAAAGTGACATACTGCCTGTTATACTTGCGCATCACTGAGAATTATGTCGTAGTTCTTATCTTATCTTCAATTACATTGTGCTGTAGCTTTGTCCGGTAGGCGTCACGAGCTATCAAGTGTTCAAGTTTCAAGTACGTAAGAGTTTTTTATTATATATGTTAAATCGTATTTATTTGTATCGTATTAGTAGATTTGGGTCAAAGCGTTCGCTGTAAATTTTTCCCGGGTTTGATCCCCGACAGCACGAATGCTATTTGTAATTGCAATTTTCGTCAACATGCTTTGGGGCAGTTCGGCGGGCATTTCCTTGCCCTAAAACCCTCTCAGAAATAAAAAAAAAGGGTTCTGTGCCCAGTAGAGGGACTTGTATAGCCTTTTACTTTACTTTGTAGGAATATTTATATTCGTTTCAGATATAGAAGGCTGGGTACCTTATGCGGACAAAAATATCATGTGGAGGCGACGAAAACGTAAAACATCTTTGTACATAGATAAAACGTTCGAAAGATTGTCAATCATGTCATACGCCACATTTTCTATAGAGCGTAGAACATTGCAGATAGGGCAAAATAAAAAATAATCCAAAATATTATGGGAACTATTTATTAATAATATATACATTTATGGGTATTTATAATAAAAATAATGAACACGCTGCTAGGTTCAACTAATAATGTTTCTTGTAAACACAATTGTAAAGTTCCTGTTTTAATTTTTACCAATGGTTAATTGATGAATCGTAGTCAAGATCACTTCATATAAAATATATTTAATTAAAATTGACACATGACCTATTTGGCTTTCTACTTACAACTCGGCGGAAATTTGAAAAGAAGATTTTGTCTTTTCACACAAGTATTGTTTACAACTGGCGTGGTTTCAAAAAGCGTGATTAAGTGTCAGCGGTATATAATCAATTAAATACTGAACTTTTTTGAAATTTTTCTTTGTTTATTTTTGTTATATCTTCTTAAAAACTGACGCCATCTCACTATTTTATTATTTGTTTTTTTTTGTAACGCATAAGGATAAGTTAGACTAAGTTAGATTAACTTGGATAAGTGTGTAAGTTTTTTTAATTTTATCACAAATTTTACCGCAAGGTAATAATTTATACCTTTTCTACAGTGATTCTCTCCTCTTAGTTTCGGCGTGACTGCAGGATGTTATACTGAGTCACCGTCAGTTACTAAGCGGCCATAAATCATTATATGTATGTATAGACATAGATAATATATACATTTTTTTATTTTAATATTTATGTTTTTTTGAATTTTGATTGATTTTTTGAAACATGGTAAAATTATTTTTTTCCATACCAATTGATGGGCCTGAGTATAATGCTAGTTATGCTCTTTGGCTGAAGTTATTTTTTATTTTATGCTCAATTGCAAACAAAACAATATTGATTGCGTATTTCTAAAACAAAATTTTACCTCTTTTCCTTCTAATGGAGCTATTATTAGCACCTAACATGGCGGTATAGTTATTATTATCTATAAGACCATTTGCAGAAACAGTTTTTGTTAACAGTTATGAGTATAACATTTTATCAGCTGCTTTGTTTATAGTGCCTTGAGCAACACTTTGCCGGTTTCTGTACAGAAAATGATGCTGGCTTTGCAAATATGGATGGCCGCTACCATTGAATATAATACCCGCCATGTTACACTTATTTACATAGAAACTTTAATTATCATTTGCATAAAATTCTAAATAGCACTTTTTACACAAGAAAGTAAACTTTTAGATCAGTCCATCTTGTTTTTCACTAATTAAGTGAAAAGTAAAACAAACCAATAGGTGCCGTAATTTAAAAATTCTTGCAACTTTTTATAGAAAAGCATGACCTTATCATAATATAATAGTCAATCATTTAGCCATGTGATAAAACTTTTAAGTGTGCCAGTCAAACATTAATGATGATATTCGGGTCATTATTTTGGAAATAGTCTTTTAAATATTTTGTAGTACAATTGATAATCTTCAGTATGATTGACCGTGTATATGACTTTTATAAGTCTATGTTATTTTTGATGTAAATTATTATTGTAGATAAAAGCCCTTTCACATTTATTGTATTCTCGAATTAAATTAATCGAAATGAAAATAAGAATTTTGGCTCTTTATAACTGATCTTTAAATGTAAAACACTGACTTGAAATTATATAATTATCGGCATTTTTTTAATTCATTGAACTTTTTTAAGATTGTGTTGAAACTCTACTGGTAAAAAAACAAATATATATATATATATATATATATATATATATATATATATATATTATAGTTCTTGATGAAAATAAAGTATGCGCGTTACATCGCATCCCATCAAGAATTTCTAATGTAATTCTTGGTGTAAAGCTAAGACGTGATAAAAACTGTAAACAATAGAATAACAAAACAATGAAAATATTTGTAAATACTTGCTTTATAACCTAATAAATATTATTTGACCGTAATAAAATAAAACAAGTTAATCTTCGGCAGGAAAGTAAAAATAAATATTTTCGATTAGTTTTACAATACCTAACAGCCGGATCAGCGGGCAATTCTGATCCATGTAAAGATGCTAAATTTCAGCAAGCACTGTCAAACTCAATAGGAGTGACTGAAAAACGGTTCTTGATATAGAAGGGTAAATAAATTATTTAACCTATAAAGTAAAATCACTTTATTAAAAATCAAAATAGCCCAATAGCTTTATTAACATGAGATATATAATTGTACGAGTGCTTACAATACTTAACATTATTTTACTGAAATCTCAGAAAGTTTTTTTTTTAATAGAATAAGGGTGACAAACGAGCACACTGTTCACCTGATGGTAAGTGGTTGCTACGTTCCATAGACATCTACATCCATTCTCGATTACGTATCAAAATGTAGATGCGTTGTCACCCGTGAGGACTAAGATGTAATGCCTCTTTCCAGTAAAAAGTTTCTCCGGTTCTCTACATATACCATACGAAACACAGCAGGGTAAACTGCTATTTTACATGGTATTCCGTGAGAGCGTGGCCCTTCCCCTGTCGAGCCGACCCATTCGTGCTACAACTATACCTACTACTAATATAGCTGCAGCATGGCTCTACCACGTAAGAAAAAATTGACGTTAAAAATTTAAGTATTTTCAGAAGCAACTTTGCAATTATTTTCTATTGAGTGAATTTTTGTGGAATCGTGTTTTGCAAACCGCCACCTGAAATACGTACAATGTTTTTTCGATAACGATGTGAAATTACAAAACGATCCCCATGCATATCAATGTGGCTCTATTCAGCCTCTTAATATGAACATTAACATTAACAGTGATAGAGCCAAGTGGCGGCATTTGCTGTCGCACGGATGGGCCGGCTCGAACCGGGGTGGTACCACGACCTCACAGAATACCAGCGTGAAGTAGAGGTTTACCTCTGCGTTTCGCTTGGTGAGTACAGGTGGCCGGAGGCCCTTTTTACTGGAAATGAGGCATTCCATCTTAGTCCTCACGGGTGACAACGCATCTGCATTTTGATTCGCATACGAGGATGGATGTAGATGTCTATGGGCCGCAGCAACCACTTACCATCAGGTGGACTGTGTGCTCGTTTGTCACCCTTATCATATATAAAAAAAAACATACTTCGGCATTCAGAGATTTTAAAAGTTTTCATGCGTAGATAATGGTAGATATAATATTATATTACTGTCCCGTGTGAGGCAACGTTTATACTTATATACATATTCTCATCATATTTTTATGGTTGGTTAGAAAAATTATATCTAAATGCAAACTTTCACAGGGTAAACTTTTTTTTACTATTTTTACCCAGCAAGTAGTAAAGCAACTACAATCCCATCGGTAAGTGGTTATGTAGCCTGTATATACATTACGTATATGTAGTGGTAATGGTGAAGTGCACTGACTTAACAAAGACCTATTCACTCTTGCCTTGTAGGTAAATATTATTTGCGACCTATTTGTGTGTGTGTGTGTGTGTGTGTGTGCACGTGTGTCTGCGTATGTGCGTGCGCGCGCGCGCGTGTGTGTGTGTGTGTGTGTGTGTGTGTGTGTGAGTGTGTGTGTATGTGTGAAGAAAAGCGTATGAGAATACGTGAAGAGGAATAAAAGTTGAGTACTACTTCGCTTACCTATACGAGGTTGCCACTCGAGAACCTTCCTATTTTTTATCTGTTTTCCAAGTTATATAGCAAGCCCATTGCCATTTCACTGTAATATTCCTTTGAGCTATGTCAGTTACTCTGGTTCTACTGCGAATATCTTCATTTCTAACTTTATCACGTAGAGAAACCCCTCTCCAATTTACAATTTTTACATTTTTTAGATGATAGTTTGTCTAACATAAAAAAAACCAAAACCTAAGAATGTCTTTATATAGTTATTTATACTTAGGGAAGCACCATTTTTTTTATTTATTTAAATTGTTTGATTTAATTTGATAACAGTGTACCTAAATGTAAGTATCTGTATCTATATTTCCCTCCCCAATAATATTTTACAAAGTCATACTCATAAAAACAGCGTTTTATTGTAATACATAATTATAAAATTCAGTATCAACTAATTAATAAAAATATGCAACAATAAAATTACATAGGTATTAAAAACTATCGAAATCTAAGTAACGAGAGCATGTTGGTCGTTCCACATCTAAATTATATAAAAATGCATTTTTCAATTTCACTAATCAACGTCGCCGCGAAAATTTCTTCTTCTTTGGGCACTTTAAAAATTAATTTATTTAGCAAATAATATTTACAGTTACCAGTGTACAGATATTAACTAAATTAAGTATTTCTAGTCATAAAAATATTTATAATTGAGTATAAACTTTTAAAAAACTAATATATATTTGAACGAAGTTGCTCCAATACCGACGCGCGGTCCACCCTCAATGAAGTCCGAAAACGGACTGTGACAGGCTGACAGGGCGACGGAGCATGCGCGCTCGCGTAAATATATTCAATTTCAGGGAAAAATGATATATTCTCTTATAAAACGGGGAATAAAAATAAAACTCTCAATTAAAAATATTGATATTTTTATGAGCTTTTTTTTAGTGTAAGAACTATTTAAAAAGCTTGTGCCGTTTTGGAGAAATTTTGCAAAATATGACAAAGATAGGTACTCTTTGGGGATTTTTTTTCTAATAAGGGGTTGACAAAAATACAATTTTGTTCAATTAAAAACATTTACCAAATCCTCTTCTGTTACCCTGTATTTTTTCTTTGTGGATTAAATGAACAGTTATTGAGATTTTTTTACTTAAATATCCAAGATTTAGGCATTTCAGCCACTGTTAAGGCCTGAATAAAGAAATTCAACAATATTTCGACAAAAAGTACTTTTTACAATATGACAAAATACTTTATGTAAGCTAGTGTAACTCTCTTAGAACTTAGCTCAGAAATATGCTCAGTAGTGGGACATACTAGCTGTAACATACTTTTTTTTTAAATTATTTTCTGATATAAAACAGAAAATAAATAACCAAATGTAATAGTTGATAAAGACGATATTTTATATTTTAACATAATATAATATATAACATAAATAACAACTAATTCAGATTGAAGACAGAAGATTGTAAAACAAGACTACAGAAAGAATATAAATATGTATATGGATATGAGAACATAAGTCATCATGATCATCACAACCCACTCATTACACTCAGGACACAAATAAGTCCACTGATGAACATAGGTCTTCCCGCAAAGAATACCACAAAACACGTTTTCCAGCCACTTGCAACTATCGAATATTATATACGATATAATAGTTATTATATTATAATAATATGAAAGTCTTTTATCTCCTACATCTATTACAATAATTTTAGCGTTTATAGAAGAATGGTTATTTTAAGAACCTTAAGCAAATTCTTTTAATTTATGCATGTAACATATAATATTTCGGGCATTTGTGTAAAATTACTAATGACATTCAATTCATTCAATTCTAAATACGTAGCCACCCTAGCGACGCAGGATTAGCTGATCGAAACCTATTTATTTCTATGCCCGCGTTGGGTCTCTACAATTCTGTTTATATTTGCCCTCGAAGAAGATATCAAAATAAAAAGCGGATGTTACTCAACGGTTTCTAAATTAGCCTACTTAGCTATGTAAACGGTCCGGGATTTATTAAAGTCAACAAACAAGAAATAATTTTCAGTTCTGGATGTACGGGATCCGATGGTAATGCTAGACCATAAACGGCAGTAATGTAAATACAATTGTACCTATAATTTTGCACGCTAGAAATGGTTAAATTATTGTACCATGAAATCATTTTATAGAATAAAAGTAACATACGAGCTCACGGTCCACCTGATAGTAAGTGGATGCTGCAGCCCATAGACATCTACATCTATCTTTGATTAAGAATTAAAATGGAGATGCGTTGTCACCCCCGAGGTCTAAGGAATGCCATGTTTCCAGTCAAAAGGGTCTCCAGTTCTCTACACTCACCATACGAATGTTTTGTGCTGTGTTAAGATTATACTGTACGAGCGTGGTCTAACCCCGGCAAGCCGACCCATTCGTGAGGAGCAGGGTCAAAGACACGAGACTTTAGAAGCTTCGATCGCCACTCCGTTTGCCACGAGTGGCAAAAATTCATTATGCTAGATAAGGCAATATGTTATACCGCAAACTAACTTAGTTTATCCTTAGCTCGCATAGCTGAGCTAGTTTTTCATACATGTGCGTCCACCGCAAACTATTCCATCTAATCTATGGATGTGTGAAAAACTAGCTCAGCAATGTGAGCTAAGATAAGCTAAGTTAGTTTAGTTTGCGGTGGACGTTCGGCTTTACTGTTTACGCATTTTATTTTTACACTGTTACCATAATATATAAATTGCAGTTTGTGAAACATTTTTGAGGGTTCCGTCGACGGACTCGTTCTTTTGCAATAACGTACCTATTTTCATAAACGCAAATATTTCGTCACATGACTATCAAAGGGTTTCGTTTTTCTGACGAACAACGTTCGAGCATATATTGTACTCGAATTTTCTGAAAACCTCCAAAAGTTTTCTCAAAATTCAACAATTTAAAAAGCCATTGCTGAACCTGTTTAATTAAATTACACTTTTGCGTTTCTTGTTTAGAATTTTTTGTATTTTTAACCGAATTCAAAAAGGAGGAGGTTCTCAATTCGAGTGTATGTTATTTTTGTATGTTAGTTACGCGATATTTTCGCAAATTGTGGACCAATTTTGATGATTATTTTTTTATTAAAAGGGTGGTCTGAGTTTGGAGTCTGGCGAAAAATGTTCACCCCTATGGGTAGCAAATAAATAACTTCGGTTTTCACTTTTTGTTAAATGTTATAATTATTTGTTTCACAGATGTATTAAACAGTAATAAATTAGAAAATAAATTTTACTATCACTGCTGTAATCTCTAATTACACGCTTTAATTCATCCCTCTCCTTTCCACCATAGGACAACTAGACGGTCGGCGGGTCTTCATCCCTTTGTTGTCGATATTCCGCGCATTAGAACCAAACGGTTTGCTTCGTCTTTTGTAATGCGTACAGCAAAGGATTGGAATAATTTGCCAGCGTCTATCCGTCCGAATACAATATGGGCGTCTTCAAGGCAAGAGTGAATAGGCTTTTGTTACGCTAAGACAGTGCGGTTTACCATCTAGGGCTGCATCACCACTTACCACCAGGTGGGATTGTAGTCAAGCACTGGCTTATAAAAACTAAAAAAAAAATATAATTAGAGATTACAGTGAGGAACAAATATTTGTATGGCCTACAAATAATTGTTCTGGACTTGGGTGTTTGTCCTTGTGAAATCTATGTATGTAAACTGCCTCTGCTATACAGGAGAAAATTCTAGTGTGGAGGTAAAGTTTTTTAAAAAAAAGAAAAATAAGATACAGTCACTAATCACAACTTACTATTGCCTTGTTGGTATAGTGGTTGTAAACGCGACTGCTAATTATAAGGTTCCGAGTTCGAAAGGGTCAGCAAAAAATCAGTTACTTATTGAGGGTTGTTCCTAAGAAAGAAAATTCTCAGTAGCAGTCCGGTGTTAGGGAGCAGTGTTTCACCCACGTGCCTCGGAAAGCGTAAGCCGTTGGTTCTGCGCCTGATCTCTCTCCGAGCGTGTCGATTTGCCGTTACATCGGACTATGAGAGTGAGGAAATAGAAAGTTCACCTGTCTTTACTTCATACGCTTCGGCACTAAAACCCTGTCCTGTGACGATGGCTAGTCTGCGTTGAGATTCACTGTGATCTTATTCGGTCTGGAGGGTAACAACCGTAAAAAAATAGCTAAACTAAATGCCAGATGTAGCTCCAAGACAAAGTAAGTTTTCAGACATGATGCACAAAAGAATGTTATAAAAAGAGAAATCGAAATCGAAAAAAGTACTTATTAAACGCGGACATCATTGAGTATTATAAAGAGTTCTCAATATGCAGTTTTTGAATTTAGTTGAAGAATCGACAAACGGTGTGAATGCGCTAGAAGTTGCTTCCTGCTATTATCTTAAATAATCTGTTTCACCTTGGGAGTTGCATATTATGACCTTGTGGGCAAAACCCTGTCGACGGAATCGCGTTCCAACTGTCGGCTCACGCACACGCGTCATTTTTCGTCGCGCAACGTACCGCATGTTTAAACATTTGTCGCTTACCTCTCGCTGGAAGCACGCGCCATGCACGTGTCGCACCAACGAAAACCTATAAACTGTCGCCAGCAAGACTGTGTGATATCGCAAGATCTATTCGTATTAATCAGCCAATCGTGCTGAAGATAACCGCAACGCAGCTGTTGAAGTGAGAAGTTCGCTGCAACGCCCCGCATCCGAAGATCGCAGGTGAGCTTATTTGGTTTTATGAACATGCAAGTACCCGCTGGTCCTTCGAATTTATCTACTTAACTTGAATCAGCCTCTACCGGGGGCCTGGGCTATCGTAGGATGTAATCTAATAGCCCCCATCACGTGGGCGCCTCGTGGGCCACACCTCCCGAATAGACCAGGTTTTTTTGGTCACCACGCATACCACTCCTGGTATTTTTCACGAGCTGCAGATTCTTATTAAATTCTAGTGATTCAAATGCGCAATTAAGCTAATTTAATAAATTAGCTAATGGCCCATTTAGAGACGTTCCCATCACGGTGGGAAAGAAAGTTTATCGATTGGCAGCGTGCAGTGGCAGTGAAATGTAAGGCAGCCCACCAACTAAATGGAGTGACGACTTGGTAAGAGAAGACAGGTGGGTGAGGTCATTTCTGTCTTGAAGATACCACGTTGATACTATCTATTTCTGTTGCTACAGTATTCCGGTTTGAAAGGATAGAGGGTCCCTTGTGGATCCCAACATTAAGAGGAGACAGGAAGGTTTATATTACATGGATGATAACGCAATTGTGGTCTTTTTATAAGGTTTGCTGATATGAACAATATGGGCTGATATATTAGGTAAGACTCGATTGTTAGTAATAGTTTTAATTAACAAAAATAAAATTTTGGCCAGTCATAAAAATATTAATACACAGAAGTTAGTATCAATAATCAAAGTTACAGTCTTTATACGTCCCACCGCTGGGTACAAGCCTCCTCTCATTACTGAGAGTGTTTTAGGGCAAGGAAATGTCCGCCGCGCTGCCCCAATGCGTGTTGGCGAGCTTCACGTCTTCGAAATTTTTTTTTCTTATTTCTCAGACATGCAGGTTTCCTCACGATGTTTTTCTTCACCGCTGAGCACGTGGTAAATCAGCACTTAAAATTGTAATTAACAATTTCACTGGTGCCGGCGAGGATCGAACCCGGGATGCTCGTGTACTGTGAAATCTATAGCGAGCGCTAACCATCTGAGCTACCACGGCGCTAGTATCAATAATTATACAAATAAAAGAGAAAATATATAAATATATTATTTAATAAAGTTATTCGAAAGTCGTTAGTCGTAAGCAGGACCTCGTCTGTAGAGAGAGTCCAGCTGCACGATTGTTTTGTCCAATTTGATTTACTTCATTACAAAATATTAAGTAAAATAACAAAAAAAATAGCTTTATTGTTCTGTACGTAAAAATGAATGTTATTATTTTATTTTCGTTATGATAAAGAAATTATTAAAAAAGTGTTTGTTTAGAAACAGTATTTTAATAATTTATTATATTTAGCATTTTCATTAACATTTCCAATTTGTATTGTTGTCAGAATGATTTGTATATCGTCTTGTCTACTTATTATTAAATTCATCAAAGACGTTGTAGGAGAGCGTAGGAGTAGGATAGATTTTGAAATAAGATACACTTTAGTCACGTATTTATTTTATTCTCACTTAATATAACAGAATAGTTTCTTGAGCTAAGTTTAGATAGTACTTTCTAGTAAATACAGCATGCATTATAACAATGACTTAAGTTTTTTTTTATATAGGATAAGGGTGGAAAACGAGCACACAGTCCACCTGATGGTAAGTGGTTGCTGCGGCCCATAGATATCTACATCTATCCTCTGTTACAGATCAAAATGCAGATGCGTTTTCACCCGTGAGGACTAGGATGGAATGCCTCATTTCCAGTAAAAAGGGCCTAAGTTTTAATTTGAATAAACAAAATTAACAATAAAAAAACTAGTTTATCCGTATGGTAATAGTACGTAGCTTGCGCATTCAAGCTGGTTGCACGAAATTAGGACTTATCTTGGCCATACTGTCGACAGCCTTTTTACGGAAACTGTAAACGGAATCAAAGTTTACATCAACCACAAGGCTAGGTCAAAAAGTTCGCGGAATGACGGGAAAGGATAATGAAATGAAACATTAAACAATTTGTTCCTTTCAATGCATTCTCCCTTAACCCTTATACATTTATTAGATCTGTCAAATAACTTATTAATACCGTCTAAATTACCTAGTCGCTTGGGGTCAGGTCTGGGCTGTAGGGTGGGTGGCGCATTTGTTTAAAACAGCACCGGTGAATGACAGCCGTCGCAACATGGCTTGTGTGCACGGGCGCATTGTTGTGCAAAAGGAGCATGCCTTTTGTAAGATTTCTTCGCCTTTTTTCTTTAATAGCTTCTTTTAATTGACCTAGTAAAGAAGCGTAGTATTCTCCGATTGCGGAAACACCACGTTCCTTATAATAAATCAAAAGGATACATTCTGTATCCCAAAAGATCGTCGCCATGATCTTTCCGGTCGATTGAGACACCTTATACTACTTAAGAGGGAGTGTATCTTTTTTATGCCACTGCATCGACTTTTGCTTTGACTCAGGTTCATAATGGTGAACTCAAGTTTCATCGCCAGTTACAATTCGGGCCATAACTTCCTCCCTTTGCTCTCCACAGCGGTCCAAAAACTCGCGACAACTTTCGATGCTTTCATGTTTTTGATGCGCAGAAAGCATTCTCGTAATCCATCTTTCACAGACTTTAGTCATGCCACGGTGTTGATATAGGATGTTTAAAATGGTTGTTTCTGATATTCCAACTAATGCTGCAAGCTGTTCTTTCTTTCGCCGGGCATCCTCTGATACAAGTTTTTCAACTTTTTCGATTATTTCTGGCGTGGTAGCCTCAATCGGCCGTCCAGGTCGGGGGTCGTCTTCAATGGAGTCGCTCGCTTATTTGATAAGGGCGTGCGATTTATAAATCATGATTTTCCCAAGAGCGGAGTCCCCATAAACAGCTGACATCTCTTGAAAAATTGTTTGAGGTATCTTTCCTTGTTTGATGAGAAACTTAATGACGGCGCGTTATTCAATTTTTTCCATAGTGGCTAGTTTCTTCCCGATTGACTTGTTTACTCATTGATAACTCAACTAAAACTTGGTATATATACTAACAATGAGTCACTCAACTAGCGTCTACCAGGATGAGTAAACTCACCTACGCCAACCACGCCATTCCGCGAACTTTTTGACCTCCCCTCGTATGTGTTTATACATATTTAGCAACTTGCACAGTGTGAGTAATGGAGAGCTGGAGCCAAGAACGGTTCTGCGTTCTGATCACGTAGGTATTATAGTTTCAACTAGAATTGCAGCCTACTGCGACTGTGTCATTGGCAATAATCATTATCGAATGTATCTCTGTCACTTATACGACCCAAAAGATATTGCTTAAAAAGAAATTCTACAAATAAGTACAGAACTGTATGAAAATACATAAAATTTTTAGATTAACTTAATTTATTTCATAATTGGGATACCATTTATTACACCAACAAGGACGTACTCAAGGCAACATCAAAATTATACTATTCTTTCTCCAATTCTTTGCCCACGGCTTCCTCATCAAACTCTTCATATTACTTTCCGCTTCTGTGAACTCTATATCATCCATCACCAGTGTAACAATGGAGGAGCTCTTTCCGCCTAAACATAGCTACACATTTTTCCTCGACCCTCTTGAAAATGCTCTGTATGGCTGTGGTATTTCCTATGAACATAGACGCCATTATAAACCCTTGAGCAGGTATACCGCACACAACAATCTTTACATTGTTCAGAATGCATTCGATAAATTACATTACAAAAAAAAATATTGCAAAAAAACCACTGAAATAGCTTCTAATATCACGTGTAAATATCTGATTGGTAAAAGGAAAGATACTGTTCTTATTCTATACTAGCTGTCCCACGCGACTTCGCCCGCGTGGAATTTACTACGATTTTATGGGTTTTAATTTTTTTGCGCGGACCCTAATTATTTATCTAAAATAAAAGTATCCTAAGTTACTTCTTATAACATCAGCTATCTGCCAGTGAAAGTCCCGTCAAAATCGGTCCAGCCGTTTCGGAGATTAGCCGGAACAAACAGACACACAGACAAAAATTTAAAAAAATGTTTTTTGTTAATAATATCGTATATACTTTCATATGCAATTAATAAAAAGCTGATATTTTAACAATACAAACAGACACTTTATTTATTTACTAGCTGTTCCCCGCGACTTGGCTCGCGTGTAATTTAGGTTTTTAAGTTTTTTGCGCGGAACCTTAATAATTTTTCTAATATAAAATTAGCCTAAGTTACGCCTTATGAAATCAGCCATCTGCAAGTGTAAGTCCCGTCAAAATTGGTCCAGCCGTTTCGGAGATTAGCCGGAACAAACAGACAGACAGAAAGAGAGACAAAAATTTTAAAAATTGTATAAAATTATTTTTTACGGATTTAATCGCGTTTAATCCCATGGTCACGGGGGGGGGGGGGGAGACTGTCCCCCGGGGTAAAGCATCCGAAACGTCGGAAATTAATATATTAATATAGTTTAAACGCGATAACATCCGTAAAAAATAGTTTTATTCAATGTGTAGTATTCGCGTAAATATAAGAAATCATTATTTTTTAAAAATTGTATTTTTGTTTAAGTACCGTATATACTTTTTTACCGTATATACTTGCATTTAATAAAAAGCTGTTATTTTAATATTACAAACAGACACTTGAATTTTATTTATTTGTATAGATATTAAATATTAATATTATATATTATATGTATAGATATAGATGTATAGATTATCGTTGTACTTTTATAATAATACTAGTTTTGTAATAGCTTAATATGAATAATTATTTTACTTCACCTTTATATTTTTGCTAAGTCAACAGTTTATCAAATTTTACTAAGAAACCAATCCGGACGTTAAAACTTCCTTAACGTTTAAACTGCCACAAACAGGGACTCCGCCGCTATGTCACAAATACGGCCACTATACAAATACATTGAGATCCGAGTTGCAATCAACTTCCGGTATTTGCCACCGAAGAGCTGTGCACCGAATCTCGAAATCATTCAGCCGTGTAATTGCTCATAATGTCTGAGCACCCTCGATTACATTTTACTCGTTTTCCAGAGAATTTGTAGATAGCTTTTAACAGAATGGTAAATAGTTTCTAAGTTTTAATAAGGGTGAACAATTCAAACTATACAATTTGTTGGAATAAAGGTAAAAGCACAAAAAGGCAATTATTGTTGGGTCGTACCTTATAAAATGAGTGTTCCATGTCATTTATTTTCATATGGTAGTGTGGCGGCGCACATCAAACACATCGAAGCCTAAATCGCGCTAACAAAGTTATGAAGTTAAAGCAGTATATTATATAGAATAGCTCCGAACTACCACTCGGAGCGTTGGCCGCTCCCCGAACAGAACACCTTGCCCGGCGGAAGATCTCCCCTTTTCCTTCCACCCGCCACAGTGGTGACCCCGACGTGATATGAACACGCAACCAACAACTTTCGGAAACTAGAACCTCCAAAACCTTCGCCATCGTCCTCAAGTACCCCATTCATTCGCTCCCGAGCAGATGTTGTCTGCAGTCTTCATATTCTGCAAGCCATCTATCTAGCTTTACAAAGGTTCATTGCAGCACTGGAATAATAATGCTTCCTGTTCCTTCAAGCTACTCTCTGCGCTACAGTGTTCGGCACGGCTCTGAGCCTTACTGCTCGCCTCTGCTTCACGGCACTTTCGAAGATTATTTGTCTCCTTCTCGACTCACCGCAGACTACAAGGCAATCCCTGGCACTTGCTCCGGCTCATCGTTCTCACCAGCATCACTAGCAAGTGCGTAGTATGGCATACATTACTCACCGGCATATCGTTCGCACAAGCGTCACTTGCCCTTACGCACACAGCATGCATTCCCCACCGGCATTATGGACGCACCGGCAATCGGACTGCACTATCGACCTCCGGTCTGAGCAGGGGGGTGATGTGGCGGCGCTGTCGTCGCGCCGCAAGTGAAACACATCGAAGCCTAAATCGCGCTAACAAAGTTACGAAGTTAAAGCAGTATATATAGAATAGCTTCGAACTACTATTCGGAGCATTGGCCGCTCTCCGGGCAGAACACCTTGCCCGGCGGGAGATCTCCCCTTTTTCTTCCACCCGCTACAGTAGATTATATAAAAACGAGCACTCTAACGAAAAGGAAATAGGAAGTCGATTGTGTGGGCAGATCGAGTCGCACCCACGCCCTTTTAATTAGTTCATAATACACGTGTTGTGAATCCCTACACACTTCACACTAATCAAGTTACACTTCTAGAACTCTGCAATACGCTGCACTACAGCGTGGATCTACAACATCTAAACGGATATGGGCATCTCCCGTTATTGAGAGTTTTGTCCTAATCACCACACTTAGCGTGCGGATTTTTTTTTATAGAATAGGGGGCAAACGAGCATGCGGCGCACCTGATGGTAAGTGACTACCGCCGCCCATGAACAACTGCAACACCAGGGGAATTGCAGATGCGTTGCTGGCCTTTTAAAAAGGAGTACGCTCTTTTCTTGAAGGTCCGTAAGTCGTATCGGTCCGGAAAAATCGCCGGTGGTAATCGATTCCACAAGGAAGTTGTGCAAGGAAGAAAACATCTTCTAAATCGCACAGTGGTGGACCGCCAATCATCCAGATGGTGCGGATGGTTATTGGGAGTTCAGCCGCGATGTGCGTTCGTAAAATTTGGTGGCTGGGAAGTACTAAACATTTCGCACCTTTAACCCAGCTCCTCGTTGCAAGTCTTATCTCCAAGATATTTTACGTCTGACGAAAACGAAAATATTATACCGCCACTTTTCGGAATTAATGGCATATTTTTTGCATCTTACGATATCTACTTGACGTACGTGCATAGCTGTTTTTTTTATTTATAGCTGATTAAATTAATTAATGAAGTAGATGGAGTGACGACCTGATAAGACATGCAAGAAGTCGATGGATGCAGGTGGCTCAGCACCGTACTTTGTGACATTCCTTGAGAGAGGCCTATTTTCAGCAGTGAACTTGTGAAGGGCTGTAATGATGTTGAAAATAAGTTATATTAAAGTATAGAAAAATGTTAAATTAGTCTAGCGCTTTCAAGATATAAAGTATTTTAAATAACTTTTCCAATAGAAAATACCAATCTCAAGACACAATGGAGTTAAACGAACCATTAGCCGATACTCCTTGATAGATGGTGCCACACGTGAAGTCTGACACTTCACGTCAATGCGAGCACTTAGTCTGCGTGATGTATGACGATGTCGAACAATACAGTAAGAACCGTACGGTTTTATATAAATTATGTTAGTATCCGTGATTTTACAAGGTATTTGTGAGTATATTTACGTGGTAGAACCATGCTTCAGCTATATTAGCAGTATAGTTGTAGCACGAATGGGTCGTTTCGATCGGGGAAGTACAACGCTCTCCCAGATTACCAGCGTAAAATAACAGCCTAAAAGTTTAAAAATAGTCCTTCTAACCAAAGAAGTATCTTAGTTACGGTGCCGCAGTCTTTGAAATTTCAAATTTTCCTGTCAAATACCATGGGCACTTTACATTTTAGTTCGCATATTTCCACGGGACTTCTTTCGAGAAACAGATTCCAGTTTAAACCTTAGACAAAGTATGTATTACTTTTTGTAATATAGATTATATTTTTCTTGGTATTAACAGAAAGCGTGAATTTTATGTAGTAGAGCCGTGCTGCAGCTATATTAGTAGTATAGTTGTAGCACGAATGGTTCGGCACGATCGGGGTAGGACCATAATCTCACAGAATCCCACCTTAAAATAGCAGCTTGATGCTGCTGTGTCTCGTTTAGTGAGTGTAGAGAACTGGAGATCCTTTTTACTGGAAACGAGGCATTCCATCTTAGTACTCTGGTGACAACACATCTGCATTTTGATTCTTAATCGAGGATAAATCTAAATGTCTATGGGCCACACCATTTACTTACCGTCCGGTGGACTATGTGCTCATTTGTCACCCGTATTCTATAAAAAAAGTCTTGCATAAAGATGTGTTCTTATCATTATTAATAAGTTTATAATAATATACCTTTAAAAATTTACGGCTCGGTACTGCAGTAGCTGAACGTTTGGTAGCTACTGCAGGATCCGCATGGGAAAGAAATTGTATGAAATAGAAATATTGTTCCGGATCAGAATGTTTGTCCATTAACAATTTATGTATGAAAAACGCCCCCGAGATAAAGAATAATAACTTAGTGTATTTTTTTTTTCAAATAAGAAAGAGAAGAATGTAATTCATAATTGTAATATCTGACATTTTTAAAGGTTGTTATGTGATAAGATTTCGATCGATACTTCATTAATGCTTATTAAGAATGAAAATCTCGTAGAACGCTTCAATTAACTTTATTATACTTGCGATGAAATGAAGCTTTGAAATTACGTACTTGTTAAAATCATTTTCTCTTACATAAATCAGATATTAGACTCAGGGATCTTGTTATTTAGTAACAATATAATAACAAAGTAACGTCGATAATATAGTTTGTTACAGCCAACGTTTTGCTTTTTATTAGATCTAGTCTATCAAAATGTTTTGTAAAGGAGCTGTTATATGAATATTTGTATTATTTTAATAATATTGATTGACGAACAAACCTACTAAGAAGGTTACAAATACGTTGTCATCTCTGAGGTCTAAGATGGAATGCCTTAAAAGTACAATAAAAGGTGTTTGCCTTACATATTATCTTGTTGAGACTAGGGGACTCTTTGATGGATATAAGCCTCTTGAAGACTGTATCTTCTTCTTTTTCATCATCTTCATCATCTATTCATTAGAAGTAACACACCACTATCGTACGACACGTGTTTCTAATCGTGGCATCATCAGGAGTAATCTATTAAATTTCTGCAACGTTCCGCCTGATTATTGACGCCTCTTGAAAACTGTGCCCTGTCATCTTCTTTTTCTTTTTCTTTATTAGTTCTACACTAAAAAATGCATGCCATCGTAAATATTATGAAATTTCCGCTTCTAGATGAGGCATTATCAGGAGTATTTTAATGAATTTCTGCAAAGTAACATCTGATTCTATTTATCAATTAAGTTGTTCCATCGAGTTCTCTAACCTGAGAAAATACTACACCTCTATTACAGTTGCTAAACAGCAGCCTATATGTTTAGGCTAGGAGGTACTTTAATAAGAGGACAATAGAGCCCATAATTAAAAGCTACGTGTTATCTTATTAATTTTAGTGTCCAGGAGTTATAACGCGCCCTATAACGTAATGTGCTTGGATTAACCCTGTCTTCATAGGTTTTAGCTTTAGCACCATGCGCCAATTTGTTTGTCATTATAACACGATTATGGTTAAAAACTTATTAGAAGTGAATATATTTAAATATAAAGTAATTAACAGCGTAACCGGGTATATATAACATGGCAACCCTGTTTTACCGTCATTAACGTTTGACGGAAACAATCTTCGGTGCCGCGGAATGGCTTGATCAAAATCAATTCATTCGCTCATCGTGCAACTCTGCCCCTGCAATTTAACCTCGATTAAGTTAAGGGACTTAGTAAAAAATACGATCAATTGAGAAGCGGATTTAGGTAACATTGTAGGGAAGATTGCAAAACTTTTACAAATAATTTTCCAATTTGCCTAAAATGTTTGTTACCTATTGTAATACTTTATGAATTTTATTATAAAAGTTTCATAATTAGATCGGGGACAAAACCGCTTTAATTTTGGAAAGATTATCCCCAAGATAATTCCCTGCTGAGGCCCACGCAGTGCTAATCTATATGTAATATCCTAGATGACACTATATTAAAACACAGCCTTTTCAAGTCCACTGCGGGATTCAAATTATATATGCCGTTATAAGAATTCGCCAGCGAATTTATTGATAGATTTTATAACAAAAATATTTTTCTGACTAGTTATAATTTATTTATAAAATATGATTATACACAAGAAAAAACACGATTGTTGTTCCAATTACAATATTTATTTTATGAATTATTTTTTATCTAAACTGAAATATCGTGTTCCATTAAGGACGTACATACGTTCCAAGCGTTCAGCAACCACTTATCTTACACAAAAGTTATTTACTCATACCTTTAGGAAATTTTATGATCTAATAAATTGCCGTGTAGTGGCGGTCAAGAATATCCACTACCCCATATCCTCCCGTGGGTGTCGTAAAAGGCGACAAAGGGAAACAGGCGGGAGATGGGCAGCAGCATCTTCCTGATAATAGCCAATATTATAATAAAAAAACTGCGGTTGCCAACCCGCTCGCCAAGCGTGGCAACTATGGCAAATACCCCCCAATGACGAGAGTAACAAATATACGGCCCCCAGTCCCCGGCGGCCCCGCTATTCCTGGCTACGGTGGCGACCATGGTAACGGCGGGGCAGGGGGTGCTAAGAATCTCCGGTGGAGGTTCGGTTGCCACCTACGACGACTCGACCTGGCAACATACAACGCACGCACCCTGAGGACTGACGAGAAGATCTTGGAGCTGGAAGAAGAGATAGACAAGTTGCGCTGGCATATTATAGGATTATCCGAAGTCCGAAGAGAGGGGGAGGACACGGTAATCCTCGAATCCGGCAACTTGCTCTATCACTGGGAGGGCGACCATCTGTCCCAAGGAGGTGTCGGATTTATCGTCCACAAGTCTCTCGTTAACAACGTTGTAAAGATCGGGAGTGTGTCGACGAGGGTTGCGTGCCTTATACTCAAAATCACCAAACGGTATTCGCTGAAGGTCATACAGGTTTACGCTCCAACCTCGGCACACCCCGATGAGGAGGTGGAGGAAATGTATGAGGATATCTCTAGAGCCATGCATTCCTCCAAAACCCAATATACGGTGGTAATGGGAGACTTCAATGCAAAACTAGGCACAAGAGAGAACGGTGAGCTGAAAGTAGGGAAATTTGGAATAGGGCAACGGAACCCAAGGGGCCAGCAGCTGGCCGACTTCATGGAGAAAGAGGGACTCTTTATGATGAACTCTTTCTTCAAGAAACGGCCCCACAGGAAGTGGACCTGGTCGAGCCCCAACGGTTCGACAAAAAATGAGATTGACTTCATTATGACGACCAGGCGACAACTGTTCAGTGATGTCTCAGTGATCGCGAGGGAGAAACCGGCAGCGATCACCGAATGGTTAGAGGCACACTGAACCTAAATGTTAATTTGGAGAGGTCTCGTCTGATGAAGTCAACGCTCCGTCCCCCTCGTGCTCTAATCCAGAGTCCCCAAACCTTTCAGCTCGAGTTACGAAACCGTTTTCAGCGCCTAGAAGACTGCAGTGAAGTGGACGATATGAATGACAAGCTCGTGGAAACTGTCCATGCGGTCGGAGCTAAGTTCTGCAAGACCCGCCGCAGAAGAACACAAAAACTCTCCGATCACACTCTTAATCTCATGGCTGTTAGACGGGAGATGAGGCTACATTCTTCAACAGATTTGACAGCATACAGGCAACTGAACAGACAGATCTCCAAATGCATGCGGCGGGACTTACGCAACTTCAATAAAGCTCGTATTGAAGAAGCGATCGAGCGGAACCAAGGCTCCAAAGTCTTTGCCAGAGATCTGTCTGCCAGAAAGAGCCAACTGTCAAAGCTGAAGACCGAATGTGGCAGCATCGTTTCCGGGGCACCTGAGATTTTGAGTGAGATTGAGAGGTTCTATGGGCAGCTGTACACGTCATCGTTGGAGCCACACGCAAGTGTGAGTAACGATCCAAGAGCGAGTCTTATCCGACATTATTCCGAAGGTATCCCGGACGTCAGTCTGAGCGAGATTAGAATGGCTCTCCAGCACCTTAAAAACGGCAAGGCCCCAGGCGAGGATGGAATTACAGCGGAGCTTCTGATAGCGGGTGGAAGACCGGTACTTGAAGTCCTTCAGAAGCTCTTTAATTCCGTCCTCCATGGTGGCATTACACCGGAGGCGTGGAGCAGAAGTGCGGTGGTCTTGTTCTTCAAGAAAGGTGACAACGCTCTCTTGAAGAACTACAGACCGATTTCCCTTCTGAGCCGCGTCTACGTGCTGTTTTCGAGAGTCATTACGAATCGTCTCGCGCGCAGACTTGACGACTTCCAGCCTCCCGAACAAGCCGGTTTCCGAAAGGGCTTTAGCACCATAGACCACATACATACCCTACGGCAAATTGTACAGAAGTCCGAAGAGTACAATCTGCCACTATGTCTGGCGTATGTGGACTATGAGAAAGCCTTTGATTCCGTCGAAATTTGGGCGGTGCTGCAGTCCCTTCAGCGGTGCCAAGTTGACTGTCGGTATATCGAAGTGCTGAAGTGTTTGTACAGTAGGGCTACGATGGCTATCCGAGTACAGAACCAGAGTACGAAACCAATCCAATTGCAGAGAGGTGTAAGACAGGGTGATGTTATATCCCCGAAACTCTTCACCGCTGCATTGGAAGACGTTTTCAAGCTTTTGGACTGGAAGGATGCGGTATTAACATCAATGGCGAGTACATCACTCACCTTCGATTTGCCGACGATATAGTCCTTATGGCAGAATCGCTGGAGGACCTAAGCACTATGCTCAATGACCTCAATAGTGTCTCCCAACGGATAGGTCTTAAGATGAACATGGACAAAACAAAGATCATGTTTAATGTCCATGTCACACCTATGCCGGTAGTTGTTGGGAGCACTAAGCTCGAAGTTGTTGACGAGTATGTTTACCTGGGACAAATAGTCCGACTAGGTAAGTCCAACTTCGACCGAGAGGTCAATCGACGGATTCAACTCGGCTGGCCAGCGTTCGGGAAGCTACGACACATCTTCTCGTCAGACATACCTCAAAACCTTAAAACGAAATTGTACAACCAGTGCGTGTTGCCAGTGATGGATGACTTACGGAACTGAGACGTGGTCCTTCACTGCTGGCCGTATGAGGAAGCTCAAGGTCGCTCAGCGAGCTATGGAGAGGGCTATGCTCGGAGTTTCTCTGCGTGATAAACTTAGGAATAAGGATATCCGCAGTAGAACCCGAGTAACCGACATAGCCCAACGGATTAGTAAGCTGAAGTGGCAGTGGGCCGGCCATATAGCTCGAAGAACCGACAACCGATGGGGAAGAAAGGTTCTCGAGTGGCAGCCTCGTACCGGTAGGCGAAGTGTAGGGCGACCCCCCACGAGATGGAGTGACGACCTGGTAAGACATGCAGGAAGTCGATGGATGCAGGTGGCTCAGGACCGTGCTTTGTGGCATTCTTTGGGGGAGGCCTATGTTCAGCAGTGGACTTGTGAATGGCTGTAATGATGATGAAATAGTTATAAGAGATTTTTTAACATTAATACAGTATTTCTGGATGCTATCAAGAAAACGAAACAGAGGTTTTCTTAATTTCCCTTTTAGTGTCAATTTCAAAGCTTGAAATATTTGGAACGGCTGACAATTTTACGAAACAATAAAATACAATCAATTTGAAACACCCCAAAGAAAATAGTTACTAGACAAGATGTTTTGATGGAGGTTATACACATAAGAAATTTAAAATTCAAACCAAGTTAAGTTTCTATGAAAATGCTGTGGATATAATGATTATTTTCACTAATTTATGTTATTTTATTAAGATATAAAATGATTTTATTAAAATAATTTAATCATATAATATAAATATATAAAATATATAGCTTAATATGTTAGAAGAACAAAGTTTTTAAACCTTACCATTTAAAACTAAAAGTGAAAAAGCTTTATTATTTTTCTATAAATATTCTAATAGTAAAACCACAATAAAACTCCGCGTTTGGATCAATGCGGGTTAATAATTTTCTGCTCACCAGATATCGCTAGTTGACACTGAGGTAAATTTTTTCGTTATACAATGTAGTTTAATTAAGCAGTTCTTTTTTAATAGAAGTTTATGAGTTTCTGGAGTATTATATTAATACACAAAACAATGCGTCAGTGGTTTGCTCTTAAGTTTTTTTTTTATAGGATAAGGATGACAAACGAGCACACAGTCCACCTGAGGGTAAGTGGTTGCTGCGGCCCATAGACATCTACATCTATTCTCTATTACAAATCAAAATGCAGATGCGTTTTCACCCGTGAGGACTAAGATGGAATGCCTCATTTCCAGTAAAAAGGGCCTCTGGCTACCTGCACTCACCAAGCGAAACGCAGAGGTAAAGCTCTACGTGTCGCTGGTATTCTGTGAGGTCGTGGTACCACCCCGGTTCGAGCCGGCCCATCCGCGCGTGGCTCTACCCACTGTTAAAAAGTTTTTTTGTACATTTTTAAATTTTTTCATGTTTCTACTTTTATGAATATCCCTACTATGGTTTATTTATTTTTAATGTTATTAATATAAAATATAGCTAATAGTACAAAAAGAAACAATAATTTTTACATTTTCCGAACAAATTAACTTCCCCGTTTTTTTATACGATATGGTGACAAATGAGCACACAGTCCACCTGATGGTAAGTGGTTGCTGTGGCCCATAGACATTTACATCTATCCTCGTTTGTGAATCAAAATACAAATGCGTTGTCAGCCGTGAGGACTAAGATGGAATGCCTCTTTTCCGCTATAAAATCTGCCTAATATATAAATATTATACCTAACTTTCTAGTGGCGCCGCCCTGATCGCAGAAAAAGTCGTGGATTCGTCGCCCTCATTCAAATTAGACAGAGAAGTCACGTCGCTCGGCGCTCTACCTGACGTTTGCCATGCATACGCGGATAGTGCACTATTATAGTGTTGTCGACAAGTCTTAGACGTTTATAAAGTAAAATAATATATTGGTAAATCCAATTGGGCATACCTTAAGCGCATAAAAAAAATTACGTATAACATGATTATACGGAATTTTTAAAGTAGTTTAAATACATTTCGACTGCACTATCGGCTTCAACGTCCTCGAAAACCATGAAAATAACACCCGTGATGAAAAAATTGATACCTATTGCAGCCGCCATCTTGGATTTACATTTCGACAACCCTATCGGCTTCAACTCTCTCGAAAACCATGAAAATGACACCCATGATGAAAAAATTGATTCCTACTGCAGCCGCCATCTTGGATTTACATTTCGACAGCACTATCGGCTTCAACACTCTCGAAAACCATGAAAATGACACCCAAGATGAAAAAATTGGTACCTACTTCAGCTGCCATCTTGGATTTACATTTCGACAGCACTATCGGCTTCAACACCCTCGAAACTCATGAAAATGACACCCATGATGAAAAAATTAATACCCATTGCAGCCGCCACCTTGGATATACATTTCGACAACCCTATCGGCTTCAATTCTCTCGAAAACCATGAAAATGACACCCATGATGAACAAATTGATACCTTTTGCAGCCGCCATCTTGGATTTACATTTAGACAGCACTATCGGCTTCAACTCTATCGAAAACCATGAAAATGACACCCAAGATGAAAAAATTTATATCTATTGCAGCCGCCATCTTGGATTTACATTTCGACAGCACTATCGGCTTCAACACCCTCGAAAACCATCAAAATGACACCCATGATGAAAAAATTGATACCTGTTGCAGCCACCATCTTGGATTTACATTTCGACAGCACTATCGGCTTCAACACCCTTGAAAACCATGAAAATGACACCCAAGATGAAAAAATTGATATATTTTGCAGCCGCCATCTTGGATTTACATTTCGACAACACTATCGGCTTCAACACCCTCGAAAACCATGAAAATGACACCCATGATGAAAAAATTGGTACCTAATTCAGCCGCCATCTTGTATTTACATTTCGACAGCACTATCAGCTTCAACACCCTCGAAAACCATGAAAATGACACTCATGGTGAAAAAATTTATACCTATTGCAGCCACCACCTTGGATTTACATTTCGACAGCACTATCGGCTTCAGCACCCTCGAAAACCATAAAAATGACACCCATGATGAAAAAATTGATACCTATTGCGGCCGCCATCTTGGATTTACATTTCGACAACCCTATCGGTTTCAACACCCTCGAAAACCATGAAAATGTCACCCGTGACAAAAAAAAATTATACTACTTGCTTTTAGTACGTACTACTATTATTTATTCTGTGCTTTTAAATATTGTAATAAAAAAATGTCTTATTATTATTATAATTAAGTATTTAAGAAATTTGGTTATTCGAATATTGTGTATTTGTACAGCGATCTTTTTAAGCCGCTGCAAACAACCGATACAATGTCCACTCACGAAGGTGACTGCAGCAAGACTGAAGGCAAACCAGTGGCATAACAGTCCATACTATAATTTTTCTTAGAGGTATTATTATGTCATGACAGTTTGTCCATGTTGCAGTAGATGTCGCTTTTTTAAATTTAACCATGCTAGGCCAATTTAGAATCAAACAAATTAATGAATAGTTTAAAATACAATCGAACCTTGCTAACTTACTATTTTGTTACAAAACAAATTTGTAATTAAATTTTCAGTATAATTTATTTATTTTACATTATTCCCTATATACAATGTACTCTGTGAGCCAAACTAAACTACTCATTACTACTCTGTGGCTGTAGCTTCCCATTTACAGAATTAATTTGTATACGAGGCTATCAAATCAACGAAAATTTCGCCATTTTGGAGCCGAAAAAAATTAATTATAGCTAAACAAAACAAAACTACACTGCCATTTACATTCAGTGGCTTCCCACATGATCGATGAAGAGATTAAAAAATAGATTGAGTTAAACAATTAAGATTTTCAAAAGTTATTGTGTTTACAAGCCACAGGGACATGATAAATCCACACCATAAGCCACTAAAACCCTTTTTTTATTTAAAAATAGCAATTAATCGATTTTAAAAAATTATTAATAAGTTCAACAATCATTTATCTTTCTAACAATGTGCTTTTTATATCATTAATATGTATAATATGATTGCTAGATACGATTTTATTCGATAAAATGTTGGAATCTTAATTTTTAGGCGATAGTAGAACACACCTTGCGCTTTCGCTTAAGGTATGCAATATTATTTTATTATTTTTGATGGCCGACAATGTTTATTTTAGTTTTATACGTGGTAGAGCCATGCTGCAGGTATATTAGTAGTATAGTTGTAGCAATAATGGGTCGTCTCGACCGGGAAAAGACCACGCGTGACTCACGGAATACCAGCGTAAAATGGCAGCTTGATACTGCTGTATTTCGTATGGTGAGTGTAGAGAACCGGAGACCCATTTTACTAGAAAAGAGGCATTTCATCTTAGTCCTCACGGGTGAAGACGCATCTACATTTTGATTCTTTATTGAGGAGAAATGTAGAAGTGTATGCACAGCAACCACTTACCATCAGGTGGACTGTGTGCTCGTTTGTCACCCTATCCTAAAAAAAGGAGTGACAATAAATTATGATTCAGACGTAATGGAAAATAAAACCAAGCTATTTTTAGCAAATAAAAGGAAATGAAAAATTAAGAGCACTTATTTAAAAATTTAGTAAATTTATTTTATACTAGCTAGTTAGATATACAGTAGTAGTAAGCATTACACATAAATAACTACGTATGTGTGCTTACTAATTTATGATTTAACTTCAGGGAAAGTAAGATAATCCCAAGTGCTGATGAGATAAAAACGGAAAAGATTAAAGGTAATGAGATTTTACTTTAGATTCTAATGTTGTTTTTTTTTAACTACAAGAGCTAAAATGTGCAGTTAAAGAATGTAAGCCAAAAGATAGGAGAAAGATTGAAATTTGTTTAGCAACAGTATTAATAAAGAAGAAAGAGCTGACCTCCATTATAATGATAAACTTCTTTGCAAATAGTGTCTTGAGAATTTAAAGCTCGAAAAAGTGGTCTAAGGTGATAATAAAATGTGTATAAATCAGGAAGTTGTAGCAGAAATTATATCTACTGGCGCTGGACATATCCAGCTTCATATAATGCTTGCCTATGCAGACATCCCACCGTACCTCTGCGGTTGTATGAAGAACCGCATAATTAAGTTTGCCAATGTTGGGAACAAACAGTGGAGCATCGTATGGTTGAGAAATTTGTCGGAAATTTGTCATCTCAGGTAATACCAATTATAGCCGTAATTACAGACGCATGTTGAGTAAACGTTCATACGGCACAAACTACGATACTTTCTCTAACGCTGCGACAATTGGTGACCAGCACAGTAAAGAAGTCCTGTACGGTGGGTTGAAAAATTAATAATCTGTCACATGTTCCTGATCAGAAAACAAAGGAATCGCCACCAGATCATATGTCATTCAAGAAATTTTGTGGGTTCAACAGGTAAAAATTCTTTGTCAGACCACGGACCTATACTTATAAATACTTGAACTTAAATTACAGTTGGTCAAGTCCCCATAATAAAAAAACTTTATTGAAAGAAGTACTGTTTTACAGTAAAACTGGAAGAAAAGTTGACAGCTTCATGGTTTGCCAGACTTTGCAAGCGGCTTGAAAATACCAACTGTACTCTCCTTGTTAAGAAATAATTGTGTGGTAACGATTGAAGCAATGTGCCATCTATAAAAAATTGCCACAGAGAATGCCACAGTGCACGGTCCTAAGCCACTTGCATCCATCGACTCCCTGCATGTCTTAGCAGATCGTCACTCCATCTAGCGGGGGGCCATCCCACACTTCGCCTACCAGTACGAGACTACCCCTCTGGAACCTTGCTTCTCCGTCGGTTATCGTTTTTATCGACTTAAATAAGAAAAATAAATTATGTGACTATTGCTAGTAACACATCCATTTATAGTCAATAAATGGAGAGTAAACAGATTAGAAGTAATGCCTCGTTTAATTCATCACAAATTGCAATCGTTTTCTGGAGCGTGACATGTTGTCGTTCCCTGTGGTCGCCGCGCAAACACATTGAGTTTCGGATTGCAAATAACCGTCCGTATTTGCCACCGGTCTGTATCACGTTTATCGGACCTCGAAATCTATCACCGAATACTGAGTAAATTGAAACACAACATACGAGTTAAGCACTCGTTAAGTTTTACCGTATGGTAGGACCAGGTACACTAGGTATTTTTATTTATTGAATATACATATGTTCGGTTTTCCATAGAGGTTTTGTTAGCTTATAAAATTCATCTTGTTGAACTTCTCTGGAATTTTTTTCTTATTAAAATTATATTGTACTTATATCTTAAATATTAAGTAATTTTACGCCATAAATTTTGTACTGTGCTGTGTGGAGTTTTGTGGAATATTTTTTCTCAGTTTAATGCCGAGAATAGTGTCTGTGACATATGCCAGCTTATTTTCGGTTCTTTTTAATTACTTGAGATGACAAAAGTTTCGTATTATATTCGTAGTCTTCTCAGAAATAAAAACAGAAAGCGACTGCAGTTGTCTTTACGGTATTCTTATATATATATATATACGGAACGCCTTGGCAACCGTGATTTATTGGTTTTGCTCTGTTTCGCACTTATCCAGTTTTTTTATTTCAACCAGTTATAACTTTTATACCTTCGTACATAACGGTTACCTATGAGCCTAGTTAGATGGATCATTAGCAGTTTGACGATCGACAGACATTACGCGAGCACTTATAAACTTAGAATATAGACGACCTGACAGCCCAAAAACGCGTGACAAATTTTGATTTGTCATTGTATGCGTTAGCTAGTGATGTACATTTTACTTACAAGGATTATCGACAAATGATTGTTAAGGAAGCGGTAAAAATATTTAAAAAAATAGTTTAGTGTACGAAACTGAATAACTTCAAAAATTTACTGAATTTTTACCATAATAGTTCTAAAATAATTAAAAAATATTCAAAAAACATGTTATCGAAAATCCAAACTTGAAGTCCAAAGTCGCCTTCTTGGAAATGTTGTAAAAAACAATATAATTCAGTTTTTTATGTAGTACTAGCAATCCGCCGTGGCTAGTCACGGGTGATTTCTGGATCTCGACAACAGTGCCACCTACTGGGTCTAATTGTGAATCTAAAGCATCCAGGGACCCACTCAAATACACACAAAAAATTTCATCAAAATCCAGCTATTTTCGAGTTTTTGCGAGACTAACGGACAGCAATTGATTTTTATATATAGAGATATATCTGATTTCTTTGTCGTTACGTTACTGTATAAAAATTACCAAGATTAACTAAACGTGTCATTTATCCAGCGCTTTCCTTCTAAATGAATACGTTTAATATTTAGGAAACGTTCCCACCGGTATTCTCACTTTCGATACATTTGCGAAGACACAAATAGTTCGTGACTGGACTCGCAAGCAGCCCCACGAATGGTCGACGCTCGCATGCTTTCTCATTCGTATTTATTGAGCGTGTTCACTATCACGAACTCCTGCCCTCGGCTGTACGTGTTATTGACGAAAAAAGCTCGATAATATGGTGGGCTTAACTAATATATGACTGCGGTTAAATAAAGGCTTCGTTATCGCTATTGACTTTAGGAAATCATATTTTTCATTGTTATTGTTGATCAACCTTGGCTTAAAGCTTCTCATTATCAAGTCGGTCATTACTATCAGTAGATTAGATATCGTATACACTCACTTTCATAGTCCGATGAGACGGTTATCCGACATGACCAGAGAGAGATCAGGCGTAGGAAAAACGACTTTATGTGCTTTTCGAGGCACAGAGGTGGAACACCGCCAATTTTAAAAAGTACAAAACAACTTCAAAACTTTTCTTAATTCTTCAATACTCTTTGTTTCAGCATCTATCAAATTAAAAAAAAACGGATCAGTGTGATTCATCATAAGTCCACTGCTGAACATAGGTCTTCCCCAAGGAATGCCACAAAGAGTGATTGCTATGTACGTTTCTTAAATTGCATTCGTTCTTCACATTAACGCCTCTCTTTTTAAAACATCATGTTTAATTTTTTTTAATAAATTTTAATTAATCAACAAAGTTGAAACGATGTTTATTGAAAACAGTTCAATTTACTGTTATGTGTAATCGCGCCGAAACAATTGTGTCGGCCATCCAATAATGTCATATCATTGATAATTGCAAACATTCGGCATGTTTGATTATGGAATATACCATGAATAGTTAATTTTATCATATTGTCATTATATTTTACGCTGAATGATGGGCTTCGGTATTTTCGATATTTGTAACTTTTTACGAGTATTTACGAGTATAATATTAAGTAATTTTTTTACGCTACGTCCTAAACTGATGTGACATATATTTTAATTAAATAATTCTAGAAAAATATGTATGTAACACAACGTTACTATTAAATTTAATAGACCATTTATTATATCTAATATATAAAAAATAGTGTTTGTTTGTTCGTCTTTTATGCGCTGCCAAACCGTTCATCAGATTGCGCTAAAACTTTGTCAACTTATTGCTTAAACTTACGCGAACGTTATAGGCATAGTACAATTAACTTACAATAGGTGGCGTGGTTATCATACCAATAAATTTATTTGAAAGTATACATGGTACACATCATGTGTACGTAGTATACATCATTCAAAATCCACCACGTAAAGGACCATTCTTATCCTTCGAGTATTAAAATTGTTTTTTGTTCTAATACGAATCGTAATCTATTAAGAACTCCGGTTATATTACATAGTGGTTATATAAGTTTACTAGGTTTATGCTTTACATTTCATATATTTTATTTAAATATTTTATACGTATCAGAGCCGTTTTTCTTTTATTATGGTTGCAGCACAAGTGGGTTGATTCCTAATGAGGCATTCCATCTTAGTTCTCAGGAGTGATCACGCATCTACATTCGATGATGATGATGAGAGTAGCAGCAATGCGTCACGGAATATTACAAATAATAATATCGGTATTATATCGTAATACATTTTCAGGGTTTCGTAAAATAGCAGCTTAATGCTACTGTCTTTCGTATGGTGAATGTAGAGAACCGGAGACCCTTTTTTAATGGAAACGAGGCATTCTATTTAAGTCCTCAGGGGTGATAACGCATCTGAATTTTGAATCTTATTCGAGGATAAATGTAGATATCTATGGGCCACAACAACCACTTACCATCAGGTGGACTGTGTGGTTAAAATGGGTAGCATAAATATTATCACTCATTAAACTATTACCTTTTAAATAACAAAATATTATAACTAATGAGGAGTAAGTAGTACAGATGTCAATTGATCTACATACCGGGACAAATACGTTCATGATCGCAAATCGGGAAGACGCTATTATGTGGCTGATTAAGTGTAGAAACTAAATATTCGTTCGAGCGAATAGCAGACCGGGCATTTAGGAAGCTTAATAACACACCCTATTATATTATTACACAAAATAAAGTAAGCAATTGTAGTGTGCCGAGTGGCGTCCGCTAAACTTGTACGCTACCTAAAGAAATATTTCCAGAAAACAAAATGGTTTTAGGTGTACATATATACGTGAGTTCGTGTTCTTACAATAAGTTTATGTATTACTTGAATTATCATTATCATCATCATCATCATTACAGTTCATCACAAGTTCACTGCTGAATTTAAGGAACGCCAGATAGCAAAAAAAAGGTTCCCTTTTGGCAAACTCGTCTTAGGTTTTTTATACGTGGTAGAGCCATGCTGCAGCCATTATTAGTATAGTTGTAGCACGAATTGGTCGGTTCGACTGGGGAAGGGCCACGTTCTCACAGAAGACCAGAGTAAAATAGCAGCTTCATGCTGCTGTGTTTCGAATGGTCAGTGTAGAGAACCGGGGACACTTTTTACTGGAAACGAATCATTCCATCTTGGTCCTCACGGGTGACGACGCATCTGCATTATTGATTCGTAATCGAATGTAGATGTAGATATCTATGGGCCACAGCAGCCACTTACCATCAGGTGGACTACGTGCTCGTTTTTCACCCTTATCTTATAAAAAAAGGCTTTCTTTGATAATTTGAGGCTGCCGTCGAAATCTAACCTTTACACACAAAACACCGCCCTCCCTCACCCTTCCTTTAGTCACGCGCTCGACAGTCAGTTTCTATACATACGAGGCCTTTGAAACAATTTTTTTCGTCCAAAATTATATCCTTTGAGAAATTCGTTTGAAAAATTGACCAGATCAGTCTTGATTTCTTATATTTACGCGAACACTACACATTTAAATAAAACTAATTTTACGGATTTTATCGCGTATATTAACTTATTTTATATTCCCGACGTTTCGAGCACTTTACAGCACCCATGGTCACGGGGGGGACTGAGGTGTATGACGTCCCAATGTCATAGTTAACCACCCGTGACCATGGGTGCTGTAAAGTGCTCGAAACGTCGGGAATATAAAATAAGTTAATATACGCGATAAAATCCGTAAAATTAGTTTTATTTAAACAGATCAGTCTTCTTATGCACCATTGTGTTAAAAACTGATAATGTTCTGTACCATGGTACAATATTAACTATTATATCAAGTAAAAGAAATAGAGTTTCCAATGATCGTATCGAACCCGTGCGCTGTTCCCGGTCTCGGCTGAAGTAATTTGTTTAATGGCGCCTTGCCGGCTGCAGATCGTCTCTTAGCGATAAGGGGTCCTTGCAAGCGATGCTAATTTTGAAAATCGGTCGATCTCTGACTAATTTGTGTAACGTAACGAAGAATTTTTGAAAGATTGTGCCTCGTATTACTGTAAATTAACACTTTAATATTTTTAATAATATTAGAGTGACATCTAACGACAAGTAAGTGGCTGGTCCATCCCATGGCTTAGATCCAACTTAAAACAAAGAAGGTTTCTTTTGTAACCTTCTTTGTTGTCTACCCTCAGAACTAGGAAATACTTCAGTCTGCAATTTTACCAAGCAAGAATTTTTTAAAGTCTTTCGTATAGCAAAGGCATTACAACAACAAGGTTCTCTGCGGGAGATGTTGTGAGAAGAAGTGGCAATGAACTGACAAATAACACTGTTTTCCTTTAAACAGTTATTATTAAACCTTTTCTTTTTATTTACATATGTAAATGCACTAGTTAAATAACACAAGTTCAAAGGAATCTCATTTCGTAAAAGTATTCTTAGTTTAATAAAAATTATATCCTTTCTTTATCAGAATACTTTACTCGTGCATTGAATTTATGAAAGGGCTATTCGGTCATAATATAACATAAAATTTGGTAATAAATATATTTACCTAAAAATTAGGAACATTACGGTCATAGCTTATTAAAGTCCCCCATAGATTGCCTCATAGGACGGGGGGATATTTGCCATAGTTGCCACGCTTGGCAAGCGGGTTGGCAACCGCGGTTTTTGTTTTTAGTCGTTATTAGTAAGACGCTGCTGCCCATATCCTGTAGTGTCCATCACCGTGTAGTGCCGGTGTAAAAATATCTACTACCCCATATCATCCCGTGGGTGTCGTAAGAGGTGACAGAGGGAACATTGGGTTACATTAATTAATTGAATTTCAAAATGTTTAGCGCGCGCGCTGGCGTTCCTATATGTACTATATACCTACGCTAAAGTTTTTGAAAAACGATAGTGACAATTATAGTTTTATAATTTATAGGGCGCTATGTACAAAAAATAGCGCTTGTCATAAAGGAAAATAAGATTTTAACCGACTACTATTCTTCACAAGACGTCATGCAGAGTAGCACTAGTACCTAGTAGGTAAGAAAAACTCCATGAATTTGATTTAAAATATTATTAAAAAAATGTAAAATTGTAACTTTTTCTGTTATAATTGGCTTGACAAAGAGAAGATATAGTTTGTTAATACCTTAATTTTCATATTCTCTCTTCTTCTTCTTCAATATTTAACTAGGTAGCGTAGTGGCTCAGTGTGTGGCTGTGGTGCTGCTGGTCGAGGGTTCCTTAACTTCCTTAACATCATCAATACAGGCTTATATATAAGCCTTACAAATACATCACCAAACATATATAGTCACAATCACGCTAGTATAAAGTGATGGACATAATTACATAATAACACCAAATATACTATGTATGCAAACCACAGATCAGCCTCTCAGCAATACGACCTTCTTTGCTTATACTAGAGTGGTAGAGCCAGCTGGAGCTATATTAGTAATATAATTGTAGCACGAATGGGTCGGCTCGATCGGGAAAGGTATCTTATATATATATATCAGCGTCGTCCTTATAAGACCAGAAAATAAAAATTGCGGGCAATCCATAGGGAAGCCTATGTTCACCAGTGAACTTTCATAGGTTGTTTTGAATGAATTAATAAAAATATAAAACAAACGTCATTTACAATAAAAGTGGTGACACGTCTTTGTAATTTCTGACGTCAAAACGTCCGCTTTCATCACTTTGTCACCTGTCCTCCAAACACCGAATGGAGTTGATCTAATCACTGAGATGAAGTTCGGGGCTTTAGCGAACGTTTTAAGTGGCCATTAAAAGCCACTGTCGTCGTTAAACTTTTCGTCCCCGCTAAATCGTGAGATTTAAAGAGGCTTATCTTTGTTTTTAGCTGTAATGACAAAATAAGACGTTTTGGTGGCGCAGCTAAGCGTTTGGTTGCGGCCGCGTATTCGTATTCGTATAGCGTTTGTATAACCTATAGAATATTTTCCCGTGTTTGTATATTTGTCTATGCGAAATTTATGTATGCATGTAAAATGCCTCCACGATACATGAAAAATCCTAGTGTGTTGTATATTTTTTAAAGAGTTAATTTTTGTTTGTGTATACCTACAAAATGTTCTGTACTTATTTATTCTATAGTTAATATCTAATGTCATTTGGGGTGTAAATGGATATACTGTGTCAACTTTTCGCGAAATATCAACCACGCAGTGCGTCCCGCTAAGTTATGGATTATGCTATGGGGCTCTGGCGACCGACTAATGGCATCCAAGAACGCTGAATTTGTATTTCATTGAGTATGATAGGGACCAGCATTACCAGTGTGAGAACTCTGCGCCCGCCAACCTGTCTGCTGATGTGAATACAACATTACGCGCTTTGCTTTATAGAAAGCAAATATGTTAAGGTCTCTACTCGAATTGTTGCGCTGCGCTTACCATTCCAACGCTGCTCCTCGATAACCTTTCTTCCTCGGTTGTCAGTTGCTAACTTGCCAGTCAAACGTGGCAACAAAACATTGCCCTATGAATTAACCAGTTACTAGAGCCGTTTTAAAAAACATCCCTCGAATTGAAACATGAATATTCGAGCTCGTTAGTAGTTACACAAGTTGCAAGCACAAGCAGGTGCTAAACTTTTTCGTTAGCGGTCACGATTGCACAAACTCCACTACAACTGTAGCCACAATAGAACTTAATTTCAAAGTGCATCGCACTGACGTGTCGCAGTTCTATTATTTGATGGGAAACGCGTCGTTTAATTCACTTGTTAGGTTGTGTTCGTAGTTGATAATTGGAAAAAAGGAGGAGATTTTCAATTCTACTATATAGTATGTTCTTTTTGTATATATAGGTATGTTACGCGATACCTTCGTCAATTGTGAACAGATTTTAATGATTCTTTTCTTTAAATAAAATTGCTTATCCTTCAGGGATGTTCAGTGAACTGAGAAGTGATTATTAGTTTTAATAATGGCATATAGTACTTTAGTGAATCCAAATTTAATCATTCTGTTACTAACTAAAACTAAATACGTGGTAGAGCCATGCTGCAGCTATATTATGGTTGTAGCACGAATAGGTCGGCTCGACCGGGGAAGGACCACGTTCTCACACAATACCAACGTCAAATAGTAGTTTAACGCTGCTGTGTTTCGTATGGTGAGCGTAGAGAACCGGAGACCCTTTTTACTGGAAACGAGGTATTCCATCTTAGTCCTCACGGGTGACAACGCATCTGCATTTTCATTCGTAATCGAAGATAGGTGTAAATGTCTATGGGCCACAGCTGTGTGCTGACTGTGTGCTCGTTTGTCACCCTTTACCTATAAAAAAAAAGTCAATAACTAAATACATATATTTATCTATAGATTTAGTTATATTATTTACGACTCATTGAGTCGTAGTTAGAAAATATTAAATACTAACCAAAATAATGTTTTATCTTATAATATGTATAAATGTATAAATACATAGGTAACCGATGAAAAAAATCTTGAACCATTCCTTTTTCTTTTCTTTTTTTAAGCGTTACCACCAGACTAGGATTTTCTCCTGTATAGCAGGGGCAGTTTACATACATAGATTTAACAAGGACAAACATTCAAACCCAGAACAAGTATTTGTAATACTTGTTCCGTGCGGGATTCGAACCTGCGGCACTAAGCGCTGCAACTCATTGCTAAGCCACTACGCCACGAAGCCATCATTACGCGAAGTATAAGGCAACCCCCCACTGGATGAAGTAACGAACTGGCAAGACATGCCGGAAATCGATGGATGCAGATGAATCATACCATGTTTTATGGCATTTCTTAAGGGAGTTCTATCTTTAACAGTGGACATGCGAAGGGTTGTAATGATGATGGTGAAATTAACATAAAATTAGTTCCAAGAAGCCCGATATGACCTATTCTAAGAATTATAATCTTTTAATTTATCACATAATTAATAAGAAAACCAAAGAACAAAAGTTTACAGAGTCGATGTGAAAATATGAAAATGATTAGGGAATCGCGAGCGGTACGTCATTAAGGGAGTTTATTTTAAGCTGCGAGTGCACTTGAGCGTTTAAACGCGCGTTGTCGCTAAGTGCCATTAGTGCGACAGTCACGCTGCGGCTGCTGCCGTATTAACGACCTGCTTTGTTATTGTAGCAGGCGTTTCGAGCACGCTTAATTTTAATGTTTTTATAAAGATTTAATTGTAACCAAAATAATGTAAGCGACATATTTTTTTTTTTACATTTTTTAATTTAGTTCATAACTCAGCTAGGTTTTAGTGAACAATAAAAGTTGTAAACTAAAGCGGTTAAAAGCAACCGTTTTTATTATATAAATGTAAAGTAACCGTCTTAAATATTTAATATTATTTTAATTTTTTATTACAGTTAATAAAACACAAACGCTACGTGTTAATAAAGAAATATTTTTGGTGCTTTGAGCTATTATTAACTGCCTATATTAAAATATATAAAATATATTTATAAAACGAAATGATTATATTATACTCTTTGTATATTAGTTAGTAAGTAAAGTTGTAGGGCCATACAAATAAAAAGAAGAAGTAAAGTTGTAAACAATATACGGGCATCCTGGGCACAGGTCTCCTCTGATTTTTAGAGGGTTTTAGAGCAAGAAAGTGTCCACGACGCTGGCCCACGGCTGGCGGACTGCACGTATCTGATTTTTTTTTCAGACATTCAGATTACATCACGATGTTTCCCTTCACCGCCGAGTACATGGTAAATTAGCACTTAAAATTACAATTAACAGGGGCTGAAGGGACCGGACCCAGTTTACTCGCGAATGTTTTTAAGTTACAGTATTAGCACCCTTTACATCGTGAGGCACTCACTATATTATGTAGTAAGGTAGGCAACCCTATTAATAATAGCTTAGCGTTTAGTTGAGTAAAAGTCAAGTTTGATCACGCAGCGTCAAAAGCCCGGCGTCCGCTTTGTTACGCTTCCGCTTACCCCCGAACAATGCTAACCTCTTCGTTAAGGTGTAGTTAACTGTTTAAATGGCACTTCTGAAATGCTCTCTTAAAACAGCTTCAAATACATAATTTTATTTACATTTTCTTTAGCCAACGTGCGTACGGATTCTTAATTTCACATGTCCTATTTAGTTCTAAATTTTTATTACCTTGCCAACTTAATAAATTATCTTAACATTAGTTACATTTGATAATCAAATGTAATACATATTATATAAACAAAATTATTCAATCAAAGTTAAAATTTGTAACATTTCCTCCTCCAGACCGAATTTCGGTCACGGAGGCCAGCCTCAACGGAGACTAGCTATCGGCGCAGGACAGGCTTATAGTGCTCAAGTGTATGCGCAAGCACAGGCGTACTCTCTATTTCCTCACTCTCCTATCGGACTATTCCGATGGGACGGTAACCCGACACGACCGGAGAGAGATCAGGCGCAGGACCAACAGCTTTACATGCTTTTAGAGGCAAGGGGGTGAGACACCACCAACTTCCTGACTCCGGGCAGCAACTGAGAATTTCTTGATGGAAAATTTCAATAACCAATTTTTTTTAGCTCGACCCGGGATTCGAATCAGGGACCTCATGTTCAGCAGTCGCACTACTACAACCACTAGACCAACGAAGGAGTCAGTCAGTTACATATATAAACTATAACATGTTTAAAATTCATATATGTTATAAGAATGTTGAACTATAGAACTGTACTGTACTTTTTTTAGTTTCGCAAAAAGTAATTAGTGGTCTACGCATTTTTTTGAATTAATATACGGTTGTAGATCTTGTGTACAATAAATAAAATCCAATACGTATAAAATATCTTGTATATCAGAGCATTTATAACCATGTCTAAAAATGTATAAAGACCTTGCATGTAATAATAATAAAAACAAAAAGAAAGCGATGGGTGACCAACCACCATCGACGACAGAATCCGAATGCTGGGGGCCGGCGGCCAGACTCCTCCTTCGCTGGTTAACCGGAGGCGCGTGGCTCGTTTGGAATCGTATCTCGTATATATTATTCATTATGTGTGTATTTATACGGTACATAATGAATAATATATAAACGTATATATATATATATATATTATTTATTTTGTTTGCTTGCAAAAACACATAGCTCTATTACAATACTAACTAATTTTCATGAGATAATAATATCTCCAGAAAACGTTTCGTTTTTCATTCATTACAGCCCTTCACAAGTCCACTGCAGAATATAGGCCTCCCCAAATAAATGCCACAAAACACGGTCTTGAGCCACCTGCATGTCTTACCAGGTCGTCACTCCATCAAGATAGAGTGCAATATATGTATATAAAAGAAAAATGGTTTAGTAAGCGCGGCTGGCGCATAATTTTTTAGGCGAGGCATTTATTCATTTCAGCATGCACTATTATACTTTAGCGTCATGTTATAAAAAATTGTTAAGAATTCACTTAAAAGCTAGATTTCACGTGGTAGAACCACGTTGCAGCTATATTATGGCTGTAGCACGAATGGGTGGGCTTGACCGGGGTAGGACTACTCTGACAGAATTCCAACATGAAACAACAGAATAATGCTGTAATGATTTCTTATGTCACTACATATTTAAATAAAACTAGTATGTACGAATTTTATAATGATACTGTATTTCATATGGTGTATGGAGTGTAGAGAACCGAAGACCCCTTTTACGTGTAACGCAGCATTCCAATTTTAGTCCTCAAGTGTGACAACGCATCTGTATTTTGATTTTTTATCGAGAATAGATGTCTACGGGCCGCAGCATCCACTTACCATCCGGTAGACTCTGTACTCGATCGACACCCTAATTCTATAAAAAAGCATATTGTTATTTGACATATTATATCTCTTAGGAATTATGTCGTATGTACCATAATAATATTATACAGGTTGTAAAAAACGAACGGGACATGGAGGTAAAGTACATTAAATATTGAAGATATTAAATTTCACTTAAACGAAACACTCCTTTTTTTCCAAAATCAGAATAACCACATTCAAACATTTTTTAAAAAGCTTACCTCAGGAATTGAACCAACTAAAAATGCAAAAAACAAAATAATCACTATTTTGTTACTAATGATAAACATAAAATCTCTCAAATAAACATAGTACACAGTTAAAGAAGACCATGAAATATAACAATTCTTACATATCCCACTCGAACTATTCGTAACGTCATAAAGGAGACTAAAAAAAACATGTGTGCAGTTCACACGCGGTAGAAGTGAAACCTACAAATGAAATGAAATATAAAATAAAAATATTTCACGGCAAATTATTTAGTTAATTTTTTTTATGCCAAATTATGTATAATTAATTCATAATTAATTATACATAATATGATTTTTTTTGCATCGATAATAAATATGAATATTTAGTAATAAATTATTTAAATACTGAACTAAAAAAATGGTTAAATTTAATTCAAAAACCCAATTATACCTGATTAATTAATTATCAATAAATATACTTACCTGAAACATACAACAGTTCTCGAGTTTTCCATAGAAAGATATGGTTTTAGTATATGTAGCAATTCTTCAAGTTTCTTGTATGTTAAAAGCAAATATCTAAAAAATCGTTCATCATCTCCTCTCTCATCTCATCTCAAAGTCTTTAAATAAAGTGTATGCCCTTCATATTATCCATACAATTGCCTTTTAAAATTAATATTATGAATCCAGAATCTTCTTTTTCTCCGATTTTTTTTTCTTCTTCCTCTGCCAATAAGCAGGCTCAGGAAATATAGGCTATTATTATATTTCTTTCATTATGATTTCGAGCGATCAATTTCACTGTACCGTTTCACACCAGTGATTGGAAAAAACTACAAAAGTTGTTGGTAATACAAAAGATTTGCGTACGGCGCGAACGATGTGTACGGGCAAATGAAATGTGCGAGGCCATCAGTAAAACTTGGCGCGTACGGCGCGTACGGCGCGTACGATGCGTACGGTGCGGACAAATGTGCATTCAGCTTAAGATGGAACACCCCTTTTCCAGTAAAACGGGTTTCCGGTTCTCTACACTCACCACATAGCAGTGTTAAGCTGCTATTTTACGCTGGTATTCTGTGAGAGCATGGTCATTCCCCGGTCGAGCCGACCCATTTGTGCTACAAATATACTACTAATATAGCTGCAGCATGGCTCTACTACTTAAAATAATAATTCGATAATTTTGACCCACAAGTGCGGCATAAAATATAAGATAAACTTTTAATTTTATAGCAAATGGATGTCAATCTTACAAGTACAATCTTAGAGCTAATACTTGCTTATAAATACTCCAAGGTTACAATTATTATTTTTATACACTTAGAGCCTAAATTTTAGTGAATTAAATCAAAAGAATATTTTCTTCTGACTAATATCGCTTTGTAATAGCGAAGTTTACTTCATTTATATAGGTACAATTATTTTATCGAAAAATAATTAGATGGCCTAAACACGAGTAAATTGGAAAGATATTATGAAATCGTGGATTGTTAAGAATGGTTTAGAGATATGCTGATTCGATTCCACATAATTAATTTCATTTATTTAAAAATAAATTTGTAATTTTTAATTGTTTATTTTGACAGTTAAAACTTATACTAACCGTTTTAAAACCGCACACAGAGGAAACCAATATAATAGGAAACACTTTATACTGAACTAGCTGTTCCGCTCGGTATCAGTCACGCGACATGACGTCTCGCTTATTATCGGGTGGCTAGCGTCATTCGCACGGCGAGCGAGTGTTGAATTATTTTAATTTTTCATTATCTCTTAAACTATGCGTCCAAATAACATGCTACAAAAAGTAAAGTTTATCTTCATAAAATTGTCTTGATGCTGAAGTAAATTTCGTTCGTAAGGATTAATATTAATATGCTCATATAGTGATATATTATTTTTTTGTCATAACATACCTTATTGTAGCCTATGTGTAACAAATAGGCCTATGGTATTTCGGACTTTTTTTAGATGGAGAAATTTACGTATCACTAACCATTACACCAGCGCACGCGGTTCACGCAGTTCGGAAGTGCTTTTTGCCTCCAATCTGCTTAGCAAAAATCAATATTTAAGGCTAAATTAGAGGTATAGCCAAATTTCAGATATATTTATAACTATTCCTCGTAAATCTAGCTATTACATACAAAAATAATTTATCAAATCGGACTGGTAGCTCCAGAGATTTGCGTGTTTAAAAAAACAAAAACCTCTTCCGCTTTATTATATTAGTATTAATAATATAGATTCTATCTCATTCTATCCTATAGATTTATTAGTGTCGCCTTTTTGTTTCATTTAGTTTCAAATCACAACAATGCTAAAGAAGTTTTCACTTCAAAAATCATTTAAATCTTATTATATATATATAGTTAGATAAGTGATTAAACGAATATATCACTTATCTAACTACTATGTACTTCTAATGATATACGTATAAAATTGCTAAAATTTGTATTCCATTATTGCTAAAATTTACACCATACAATGTAATCTAAGAAGTTTAGATTGCGAGCTATTTCTGTTTGAATATTCTTATAAAATTCCAATCTTCTCTCACGGTCTTCAGAATGTAGTTTCTAAAGCAATCATCTAATGCGATAACATCATTTTGTATTTGTACTTTTTCAGCACACTTCAGCAACTTCCCTACTTGAAGCTTTTTGATAACACTCACTGTATATCAAATATCCAGATTTTGTTGATGTGGACGTTGTACACATTTCTAGAAACTTCCGATATCTACTAAATTTTTTACCATTCGTAACAACAGTTTTAGACGGCGTCCGTCCAGATACCTCTCTTCATACCACTGTAGAGTTAAAGTGGGACTTTTGTGGATTTGTGGAAAAGTAAGCTTCTAATTCCTCCTGATAAGCAATTTCGATTATAAAATAACGGGAAAACAAACACAACCTGCAAATTAAGAAAAATAACAACAGGTTACCGATGTGTTCATTTCAATTTCAAAATAACGTCAAAAAATAACGGCTTAGACATTAAAACATTCTGTTTTTAAACTTGTCTCGTCTAATAAAAACTTAAGTACCCTCGTAACAAAATAAGCCGATGATTTTGAAACGGCGGAACAAAGACAAAACGTAATCAAAATCGGTTCATCCGTTCAGGAGCTATAATGCCACAGACAGACACACAGACACACACTACAGACTTATAACACCCCTCTGTTTTCGTAGGGGGTCAAAAAAATGGACATACTTAGATAATAATATTTGTAATTGTCTGCATTTTATAAAGATTTTTAGCAGGTTATTAAACTTAATATATTTTTCATTTATTTAGGTACTCTTATTGTGGAGTTTTATGAAAATGATAAAAGGTGACTTTTAAATTTAAACAGTCTTGGTCTAGGTACTAGGTCTAGGTCTATCGACTTGAACTAACATGCTATGTTAGTTCAAGTCAGTATGTACTAATTTTTAGATTTCGTGGTATTTTATAATTGTAAGGTACAATGTTTATTCCAGAGATTTTAATCTATTTCATATCGATTGTTTCAATAAAATTGCGACTGTATATTTTTTGCATTTTAGTTGATGCTTAGGTAAGCTTTTAAAAAAAATGGAATGTGGTTATTCTTCTTTTGAAAAATAATAAAATGTTTTCTTTTAGTGAAATTTGTAATCTTAAATATTAAATGTACTTTCCCTCCATTTGCCGTTCGTTTTTTCCAACCTGTATACTATTCACAAGAACTTTATAGCCACTATTCTTTTTATATAATTATACAATGTCAGCTAAGCCGCGTTTCCAGGCTTGTTTGTCCCATTTAAGTGGTTGCAGTTAGATAAGATCCAACTGCGATCACTTAAGTAAAACCTTTTATCCGTTATTTGTTATCTTACTTCTTTTGCTTCTTTTAAAACATTCACTTTAAATAAGTAGTAGTACTAATGTTTTTTTCTTCTAGTCTCAATCCTAGTACCCCACATCGACTAAGCAAAGATTTGAAAATATTATTTCGAATAGGTATTCAAACCCTGATAACCCAAAATATAATGCCAGAGATAACATTTGTGCAGCGACACAGATTGTTGATTTACAGCTCTGGTTGTATCCATTCCTATCCCTCGCGTCTTTGCCACATTTGGCTCTACGTCTTTTTTCATGGGGAAATTACTATGCATACTCGCCTCACAAGGGCAGGGACGGGTTATGTCGGACTCTTACTGACTAAACCCCCATGGTGTTCCACTTTCGGCAATGCCAATATGCGGCGAATTATAAAAGTCTACTGCGGAACATAGGTCCTCTAGATTGCATCATTTTTATGGGGTTTATAGTACCATAGTTGCTATACTTGGCAGACAGGTTGGTAATTGGATAGTATTTTTAATAAATGAAGGTGTTATCAGAAAGATAACATCTTAATTTATTAAAAAAATAAACGTGGCAGAGCCATGCTGAATCCATATTAATTGTATCTATAGTTGTAGCACGAACGGGTCGGTTGGACCGGGGAAGGACCACGTTCTCACAGAATACCGGCGTAAAATAGCGGCTTAACGCTACTGTGTTTCGTGTGGTGAGTGTAGAAAACGATATGAAAAACATATTTCATTATTCTTGAATATTGCCGAATTTCGTTAATAAACTGTCATTGGCCATCCTGAAGGATACCCCTTCAAATTTTGTTTCCATATCATGCTGGAGATCGACGAATGCAGGTATCTTAGGATTGTGTGTTGTAGCATTCTTTGAAGGAGGCCTTAGGTCTAGCAGTGGAATTCTGACGGGATGTATTGACACTAATGAAAACATTTGCAAAATTTACTTTAAAAAATGTTTGTCATCCTTATTATGTAAAAAAAGAAGGGATTTTAACCATAATAAACACTAAAGTCGTACAAACATAGTATTTTGACTGAATCGTGTGGATGCCTTCGTACGTTTACATTATCCGGGTCTCAGCTGCAGCAATTTCGTTAATGGCTGCCGATCGCCACTTGGTGATTAGAGAACGACGGATTGTGACAATTTTCTTCAAAACCTGACAGTTTTAAATGTTTAATGGAAATCTAAATACTTTTTATGACATTATAGTAACCACGTAGTGGTTTGACGGCCCGATAGCGCAGTGGGTTCTAATCTCGAATTACACAATATTTTTTTTTAAAAAGGAAGTGACCAACGAAATTACAGTCCACCTGATGGTAAGTGGCTTCTTCAGTTCATGAAGAATGTCCAAAAGTAGAAGGTTACTAATGCGTCTCACAGCCTGTATTTATATTAACTCTCTATATCCTTAAGACCGGAACAAAGCAGTGCACGTACTGCTATTTAGAACACATATTATTATTTCAAACTGGTGGACTGTATGTTTTTTTTACTTCAATTTCATAGAGCATTTCAACGCTTACATTACATTTCGAAACTTAACTAAACTAAACGTTATAGCACGAATGAGTCGGTTCGGCCGGGGTAGGTCATACTATGACAGAATACCAGCGTAAAATAGCAGCTTAACGTTGCTGTGTTTTGTATGGTGAATGCATTAAACCGGGGACTCTTTTTACTGGAAACGAGGCTTTTCATCTTAGTCTTCACGGGTGACAACGCATGTGCAGTTTCATTCGTAATCAAAGATAGATGTAGATGTCTATGAGCCACAGCAATCACTTACCATCAGGTGGACTGTGAGCTCGTTTGTCACCCTTTTCCTATAAAATAAATGTACCGTGCGGAACCGGGGCGGATTGCTAGTTTATTTATAAAACTATAAAGATTATATTTAAAATTAGCTTTCCATAGATATTACAGTATTATATTATATATAATAGTATATATTATATATTAACATATTACTTAACGTAATTCCTTCTTTTGGTTTAACAAAGGTTTGATGCATTAGTAAAGAAAAGACTTTCAAATTAACGATACATACGCCTTAAATCTTCAACTGTTTTCAAAGCCTAAACGTTAGACAAATGTCGTCGTCATTACTCAGGGTCTTGAAATAAATGTACGAACGAATTAGGCGCAAGCATTTGTTTAGTCAATCAGTCGATGAAACATAGGCGGTGGTCAATGTAGTGCAAATTCGAATTATATTAAGCGTCACAAAATGTATAAAAACTTGCCATAAATTGCAGGGACCAACGTAAAATTGCGTATTATGAAAAATCGTCTTTACGTCTTCGTATTAAACGTCATCGTTCTATCATGGGTCTTGCATTTGAAATTGGAATTACTATTCAATAGACTTTTAACAACGAGGAAGGATTTTCAGTAGTTATTTAAGAAAAGCCACTTATAATAGCGTAACTGTTTTAGGTATTTAGTATTTTCTGAGCAGGTGACGATTGCATTGCCTGACATGTCGCACCTTTGATACTGCTGCCCGCCGCCGGTCTGGGTGTTGTGGTGCAAGGAGATGGTCACACCGCTGTATATACACAGCCTTTAGATATTTCTAACATTTTCTACAGCACCTCTTACGACAACCACGAGACGAAACGGCGGAATGACTTTTCTTACACCGCCATCAAACTGCAATAACCTAAGATTAGCTAAACTATGTATACTCAAATGTACAAGTTATGTCCACCAGACTGAATTTCGATCACGGTGGCCTGTCTCAACGGGGACTAGCTATCTGCGCAGGGTAGGAGTTATAGGGCACGAATGTGTGCACAAACACAGATGCACTCTATACGTGGTAGAGCAATGCTACAGCTATATTATTGGTATAGTTGTAGCACGAATGGGTCGGCTCGACCGAGGAAGAACCGCGCTCTCACAGAATACCAGCGTAAAATAGCAGCTTAACACTGTTGTGTTTCGTATGGTGAGCGTAGAGAACCGGAGACTGTTGTTACTGGAAACGAGGCATTCTATCTTAGTTCTTACGGGTGACAACGCATCTGCATTTTGATTCTTTATTGAGGATAGATGTAGATGTCTATGGGCCACAGCAACCACTTACCATCAGGTGGACTGTGTGCTCCTTTGTCACCCATATCCTATAAAAAATGCACTCTCTATTATCTAACTCTCATAGTCCAATAAGACAGCAATCCGACGACCGAGCCGACGACGAGCAAGACGACCGGAGAGAGATCAGGTGTAGCACCGACGGCTTTACGTGCTTTCCGGGTGTGAAACAACGCCAGCTTTCCTATTCCGGGCTGTTCAAGTAAATTTCTTGACATAAAATCTCAATATTTGGCTCAACCCGGGAATCAAACCCGGGACCTTATGATCAGTAATCGTATTTACGACCACTACTCTAACCGAGACAATCAAATGCAAATCTCAAAAATGAAAATCTACAGTACTAAAAGTATTTCAGTATGGAAGTTGTAGAATTCTTGATTAGGTAAACATGAATTTTATTGCTCTTTGAGTGTCCCACGCCATTGAGAATATTTTCTCGATACACTCAACACAGTTTAGTGATTTGGAATAACAATCATATAAATCGTCATAGCGCCCTTTGAAGTCTTTGTCGAATTCTTAACATAAGAGGGCGAATAAGTATGACTAAAATGCCTTTGTGGAAAAGTCGAAACCATTGATCTGAGAAAGTACAGAAAAATCAAAGAATTTAGCTCTAGTCAAAAGAGGAGGGATGTTTAACTTTAGCAAAAAGCACTTAGTAATAATTTAACTTTTACATCAATATTAGAATGTCACCATTTGTAAACACCGTAAAATCACCATTTATTTTTATTCATAAGCGGACTTAATGCATGGGGCATTCTCTCTCAGTCAACCTTTGAGTGATACAGATTAGACATATAAGTTTATAATAGATATAAATATATATTAAAGTTAATAAATAGAAAACAAAATAACACTTACACTCACGTTTTATAAAAATATTTAATGTATTGTGGCGGCGCTGTCGTCGCGCCACAAGCGAAACACATAGAAGCCTAAATCGCGCTAACAAAGTTCCGAAGTTAAAACAGTATATATAGAATGGCTCCGAACTACCATTAGGAGCGTTGGCCGCTCCCCGGGTAGAACACCTTGCCCGGAGGGAGATCTCCCCTTTTCCTTCCATCGCCACAGTAGTGACCAACCGACGTGATATGAACACGCAACCAATAACCTTCCGAAACTACAACTTCAAATCTTCAGCATCTTCAAGTACCCCATTCATTCGCTCCCGAGCAGATATTGTCTGCAGTCTTCACATTCTGCAAGCCATCCAGCTTTACAAAGGTTCATCGCAGCACTGGAATAATAATGCTTCCTGTTCCTTCAAGCTACTCTCTGCGCTACAGTGTTCGGCAAGGCGCTGAGCGTTACTGCTCGCCTCTGCTTCACGGCACTCTCGCAGATTGCTTGCCTTCTTCTCGACTCACCGCAGACTTACAAGGCAATTCTCTGGCACTTGTAAATTCGTCGACATCTAGACTGCACTATCGACCTCCGGTCTGAGCAGGGGGGTGATGTGGCCATTTAGATCGAATATCTATTTAGTTTTTAATTAGTCGTTAAACCGTGTAGTGGCGGTCCGTGTAAGAATACCCACTACTCCATATCATCCATGAGTCAATCTATGGGATAGACCAATGCTCAGCAGTGGACTTTAATGGGTTGTAACGGTTAATCGTTGAAAAATGATAAAAAGCTATATTATGATTGTAGCACTATATATAGCTTTTTATCATTGTTATATATATATATATATATATAGATATATATATATATATATATATATATATATATATATATATATATATATATATATATATATAGATAGATAGATCTATATAGATATAGATATATAACAATGATATATATACTAGCTGGCCAGGCAGGCGTTATTCTGCCCTTTCCGACGACCCTCCCTATGAAAAAATCCTTAAATTCGCAATAATAAAATATTGAAGGTCACTTATCGAGATAAGTGTCCTGAAGTATCAGTAAGTAAAAAAGTATCCTGTCTCTCAAGTTGGACCAAACTGCACACAGTGTACAAGATTTCATTGAAATCAGTTCAATAGCTTAGGAGTTCATCTCGGACAAACAATGTGACACGTCATTTTTATATATATATAAAGATATATGGGTCGATCCAACCGGGGAAGGACCACGATCTCACAGAATACCAGCGTAAAATAGAAGCTTAATGCCGCTGTGCTTCGTATGGTGAGTGTAGAGAACCGGAGACCATTTTAACTGGAAACGAGGCATTCCATCTTAGTCGTCAGGGTTGACAACGCATCTGCATTTTAATTCTTAAATGAAAATAAATGTAGATGTCTATGGGCCACAACATCAACTTACCACCAGGTGGACTGTGTGCTCGTTTGTCATCCTTATTCTGTAAAAAAAAAACGTTTCAATTTTAAAGCTCAAAGTCATGCGCAACTTGTTCCCTCATTATTCACATAAACAAGAGCGATTATGGGTTGGCTGGAATGCTGTGCGCAAAGTACACTTTAGAGATTGTTCGGAGTTCTTTCGTCGAGCGCTCAGCCGAGCTCTTTACAGTACAACTCGGCATAAACGCGATAACTTTTATGTTATTGCGAAACTGTGTATATTCGTTGTGTACTTTACACAGTGATCAATCATCGCTCACAGCATTAGGGCAAAAGTTCTAAACGAAACTCGAGAATGGAGATTTAATGTTTGCGAACCAATGCGCGCTATGGATTTATTACGAGGGTTCACAGCTGAAAGTAAATTTTATTTATTACAAGTAAAAGGCCAGTTACGTGGGCTAAGCCCACTCAGGAAATGTTATCTTTAAAATCACTGGTCAAAGAACTTTGGATTGATATAAAATAATAAGCAAAAAGTCCAAGGTCTAAAAGTCGCATCTCAGCTACTCAGCTGTCATTGTCAATTATGTTTAGATGTTATTTAAATTTTTCACACTTACCGTTTTTATTCCCGTCGGTACGAATAAACCTTTGAAACTCATTAGATTTAACATCTGAAACAAATACTTGGGCGATTACTAGCGTGGTCTGGAAGGATGAAGCCCTTTTGAAAAATAGCACTAGAGCGCTTCACACCATGATCCGATCAGCAACGAAAAATGAAAAAAAAATATATCGAATTTTGAATTAAAAAAAAATCTTTTTTGATATTCATCATCATCATTACAGCCCTTCACAAGTCCACTGCTGAACATAGGCCTCCCCCAAAGAATGCCACAAAGCACGGTCCTGAGCCACCTGCATCCATCGACTTCCTGCATATCTTACCAGGTCGTTACTCCATCTAGTGGGGGGACGACCTACACTTCGCCTGCCGGTACGAGGCTGCCACTCGAGAACCTTTCTTCCCCATCGGTTGTCGGTTCTTCGAGCTATATGGCCGGCCCACTGCCACTTCAGCTTACTAATCCGTTCGGCTATGTCGGTCACTCTGATTCTACTGCGGATATCCTCATTTCTGAGTTTATCACGCAGAGAAACTCCGAGCATAGCCCTCTCCATAGCTTGCTGAGCGACCTTGAGCTTCCTTATCCGGCCAGCAGTGAAGGACCACGTTTCAGTTCCGTATGTCATCACTGGCAACACGCACTGGGTGTACAGTCTCGTTTTCAAGTTTTGAGGTATACCTGACGAGAAGATGTGCCGTAATTTCCCGAAAGCTGCCCAACCGAGTTGAATCCGTCGATTGACCTCTCGGTCGAAGTTGGACTTACCTAGTCGGACTATTTTGTTCCAGGAAAACATACTCGTCAACAACTTCGAGCTTAGTGTTCCCAACAACTACCGGCATAGGTGTGACATGGATATTAAACATGATTTTTGTTTTGTCCATGTTCATCTTAAGACCTATCCGTTGGGAAACACTATTGAGGTCATTGAGCATAGTGCTTAGGTCCTCCAGCGATTCTGCCATAAGGACTATATCGTCGGCAAATCGAAGGTGAGTGATGTACTCGCCATTGATGTTGATACCGTATCCTTTCCAGTCCAGAAGCTTGAAAACGTCTTCCAATGCAGCGGGGAAGAGTTTCGGGGATATGACGTCACACTGTCTTACACCTCTCTGCAATTGGATAGGTTTCGTACTCTGGTTCTGTACTCGGATAGCTATCGTAGCCCTACAGTACAAGCACTTCAACACTTCGATATACCGACAGTCAACTTGGCACCGCTGAAGGGACTGCAGCACCGCCCAAATTTCGACGCAATCAAAGGCTTTCTCATAGTCCACATACGCCAGACATATTGGCAAATTGTACTCCTCGGACTTCTGTACAATTTGCCGTAGGGTATGTATGTGGTCTATGATGCTAAAGCCTTTTCGGAAACCGGCTTGTTCGGGAGGCTGGAAGTCGTCAAGTCTGCGCGCGAGACGATTCGTAATGACTCTCGAAAACAGCACGTAGACGGGGCTCAGAAGGGAAATCGGTCTGTAGTTCTTCAAGAGAGCGTTGTCGCCTTTCTTGAAGAACAAGACCATCGCACTTCTGCTCCACGCCTACGTCCACGTCCATGGTGTAATGCCACCATGGAGGACGGAATTAAAGAGCTTCGGAAGGACTTCAAGTACCGGTTTTCCACCCTCTTTCAGAAGCTCCGCTGTAATTTCATCCTCGCCTGGGGCCTTGCCGTTTTTAAGGTGCTGGAGAGCCATTCTAATCTCGCTCAGACTGACGTCCGGGATATCATCGGAATAATGTCGTTTTTGATATTAATTTCATTTTATTATATATAATATTAAAAACCTTTAATAAAAAAAACTAAAACTAATAACTTAGCTATCATAAAGCTCTTCTCCCAGTGGTATCGTGCCAAGAACGCTGGCTACGTTTCCTCGCTGAATGGCTATACTTAGCTTTTGAGCGAGAAAATAACCAGCCCTCTTATCAGCAGCAGCAACGGCCAGTCGCGAATAGATTTCCTTTAGAAACTTCACCGCACGTGGACCCCACGGACCGATAGTCTTTACAGTAAATGGTCTAAATATGTAGTCATGTATCAGAGACTCATATTTGCGCCACTTACTCAGTTCAGCTGCATCTGATGCCGCTCCAGCTCTAAACGAGATACCTGAGGTAGATGAGAGGCCGCCAAAGTGTCTACGCAAGTAGCATCCTACACTAGGGCTTTACCTCTCTTCCAAGGGATCAGTTTTATACCGTCGGGTCTCTTGCCGTCGTTTCTAAATATTCCACAAGGCTCTAAAACTGAAGGAACATTTATAGATACAAGAACCCTTCGGATGAACCGTGCCATGAAAACCTACCAGCACTTTTCTTACATGAAAGTCCGTGGAGTCCAACTTGTTGACGCTGCTACCACAGGGGCATTGATGGGGTTGACAAATCGCCGTCAGATTCCTAGGGCGATGCGCAATCTTTCCCCATCAAGTAATGTGCCGAGATTACTTGACGGTAAAGCGTGTACCCATTGACTAGATTCCTTCGTCGAAACAGCTAGAAGGCGTGCCCGATGTTGATCACTATGGAAATTATGAAACAAATCTTTCTGCACGATCTGTATCAACGGAATATCGCACTGTTTTTGTTGGTTAACTGCCAGTGGAACATTTTCGCCGGGACAGAGCATTCGCCATGCCTGCCCTGCCTCCGTAGTAAAGCACAGGTCTACTTCATTATTTAAAATTATGTTACATAAGTCACTGACACTATGCACGGAAGCAAGGAGCAGGCAATGCAACGCTAGAAAGATTTCTCACACCAATACCACCAAATTTTGTAGGTAAATTAGCTTGAGTCCAGGCTGTTGTATTTAAATTTATATTATAACCACCATATTATGCCGTTATCTAAGCTTGTCTAATTGCTCTATATATTTTGTAAATGATGTATGTCATACCTCATATTTAAAAAAAGAATTATGGTTTTGTCTGTCGTAGTGTTCGGTAGTTCGGCCGGCCGTGTTGCTTTATGGTCGTAGCACATTGTTTTCTGTTTAGCGATCTTTATTTTGGACATGTGATGAAATGCTTGTGAGACATATCGACATATATTAATAAATTTATATATAAATACTACATTATATTAGTTGATTTCAGCTAGGGAGCGAATGGTTAAGTAAATTTTGGTTACCCCGTCAATCGAAAGAGTAAAGAGTGAGTAAAACAAAATCAGCTTTAGTCACACTTTGTTTTTTTTCTTTTTTCTTCATTTTTTAAAAAACGTTACCCCCACACTAGGATGTTCTCCTGTATCGTGGAGGCAGTTTACAAACATATATTGCACAAGGACAAACATCCAGACCCGGAACAATTATTTGTAGGCCGTACAAATACTCGTTCCGTGCGGGATTCGAACCCGCGGCCCCAAGCATTGCAACTCATTGCTAAGCCACTACGCCACGGAGCCTAAGAGTCCGTGTGGGTTGGTTCCATCCTCTTACCTATTTTTTTTTAAATTACGAACTGAGAGGCATTCCATCTCAGTCCTCAGATGTGACAATGCATCTGTAACCTTCTTTCTTTGAAGTTAGCTCAGGTGTTCATGATGTCCAGGTGTCCATGGACCGCAGAAGCCCCTTGCCATCAGATGAACTGTAAGTCCGTTATTAAAAAAAAAACAGAATATATGTTTCATTCAGTCATGTGTTATGTGTATCGTAATTTATAATTGTATAGATTATTATTTACATAGCATATCACGTCACGAAGCAGAGTCGATTTACTGAAGATGTTAATGTTGCGCCAAATCACCTATCGTGGTTTTCTATCCGTCCATATTAGAATGTATTTTTAACTACCTACTAGCCATAGTTTACCATAGCCCCGTGAGTTTTATTTGGAAAATAGCTTGAATATGTTGCTAAAGCCTTATGAAGAAGAATATTTAGAATGTACCGGAACATAAAACCGGTAAATTGCGAATCGGGCCTCGCTGCATTATTACTATACATAATTTATATATTTTTTTTTTTTTTTTTTTTTTTTATAGGATAAGGGTGACAAACGAGCACACAGCCCACCTGATGGTAAGTGGTTGCTGCGGCCCATAGACATCTATATTTATCCTCTATTACAAATCAAAATGTAGATGCGTTGTCACCCGTGAGGACTAAGATGGAATGCCTCATTTCCAGTAATAAGGGCCATAATATACATCTATACAAATAAATAAAATTGAAGTGTTTGTTTGTAATGTTAGAATAACAGCTTTTTACTAAATGCATATGAAAATATATAAAGTACTAATAACAAAAACACATTTTTTTAATTTTTGTCTGGCTGTCGGTCTGTCTGTCTGTCTGTTTGTTCCTGCAAATCTCCGAAACAGCTGGACCAATTTTGACGGGACTTTCACTGACAGATAGCTGATGATATAAGGAGTAACTTAGGATACTTTTGTTTTACAAAAAGAATTAGGGTTCCTCGCAAAAAAATTAAAACCCATGAAATCCAAGTTCCACGCAGGCGAAGTCGCTGGGAACAGCTAGTTAACGAAATAGAAGGTTTAATATGTACGGAACATGTTAATCCCACCATTTCGTTATGTTTAAAGATAAAAAACATGTTTAATTTGTTACAGCTTATAAAATACATTACGCATCGATATTCTAAGTATTTGTAATTCAAATACAGTATAGTACATAATAGATGCAGGTGGCTCAGGAGCGTGCTTTGTGGCATTCCTTGTGGGAGGCCTATGTTCAGCAGTGGACTTGTGAAAGGCTGTAATGATGATGATGATGATGATGATGATGATGATAGTACATAATATATTCAAAAATTAATTAATTAAGTTCTTGCGATAGATCCCGTAAAAAACACTAGAAAACTGATAACTTTGACGGCTCCTTATTTCTCTATCCTTAAAGTGTTTGTTGGTACTCTACTAAATAATCTTTAGGCAATGACACCTTACATGCTAGGGTATAAGAAAATAAAATTGGCTCCTGAAAAATAATTAAATTTAATTTTTAATTCAATATTCTATTTTGGGTCAACATTCTACATGAAATATCTCTTTAAATTTCACATCTATAGCTCATTTCTTCTACTGGCTGGAGATCTGTGACATGTGAAGGCGGACAGACAGACAGACAGATATACAGATTAGTGCAGTCCCACAGCAGAGTGCAGTAAAATAGGTTCCGTTTTACATTTTGTGTACCAACCATAAAAAAATTAAGAAATATTATATGTTAAAAATTTTAGCGCCTTCCCTGGCATGCTGTTATGGTCTTTGCGGGTTAATTAGAACCTACAAACTTAAAATTGAAAAGCTTAAAATTTAACTTAGCCTTAAAATTTACCTACGTACTAGAACAGAATAGAATAATGTTTTATTCAATATTGATTATTACATAATACTTATTGAAAGTCATTTTTTATTTACCATTGGTTCAGAAAATACCTCAGTCCTGGGAAGAACCAGCAAGAAACCCAGCGGGACCTTTTTTTAAACATAATTTCACTTAACAATAATTTTGTTTATACAATTTTTAAATGATATTTTCATAGAACCAGCATGGTGGCGATCACTCTATTCCTAGGGGTTATTTTCATTCATGTATTCCTTGATATTATAATAACCCTTCTTGTACAGTTTTTCTTTAATAAAACTTTTAAACTTGTTTATTGACAAACTTTGAATATGTTCTGGGATTTTGTTGTAAAAGCGTATACATTGCCCCATAAATGAATTACTGATTCTGTGGAGTCTAGTAACTGGCATTACAAGCTTATGTTTGTTCCTAGTATTTAAAGTATGTACATCCTTATTCTTATTAAAGCTATTTATGTTTTTATGCACATACATTACATTCTCATAAATATATTGCGATGCCAAAGTTAATATGTTTATTTCTTTAAATTTTTTTCTGAGGGACTCTTTACAATTTAGGTTATAAATCGCCCGTACGGCTCTCTTTTGCAAAACAAATATAGCTTCAATATCAGCCGCATTACCCCATAGCAAAATTCCATAAGACATTACGCTATGAAAGTAACTAAAATACACTAATCTAGCTGTCTCAACATCTGTGAGACTTCTAATCTTTCTTACAGCATATGCTGCAGAACTAAGTCTGCTTGCTAATTTAGATATATGGGGGCCCCATTGAAGTTTCGCGTCAATAGTAATACCAAGAAAAACAGTGGTATCCACAAGACTCAACTCCTCCCCATTTAACAGCACATTGGTATTCGAATGTTTTACATTAGGTATTGTAAATTTAATACACTTTGTCTTATTGCCATTTAAGAGCATAATATTGTTGGCGTTAAACCAATGTACCAATTTCGATAGAGCATTATTTACATCGTCATAATTAATTAACTGTCGTTTGAGTATTTTATTGACACATATGGTAATAAAGCATTTATTCCGTTTCGGTAAAATATTTTGGATGAAATTCCCTTTCAAAAGTCCCTTTAAAAAGGAACTGTATTTAAGTAATCTTAAATACAGTTTATGATTTTGAAGTTTTTAATTCTTGACTTTCATACCAAAGTTCTTAATAACCTTCAGTTTTCTGAAATGTCCCGAGTTCCTTTTGTATTAAATGTTCAAGTTGGTTAGGGTTGTCGTCTCAGCCCAGTTATAGCGTCGTCCGCTATTTCTTAAATTAAGCTGATTTAAATATATAAGTGTACTATGGAAGAAACCCTTGTCCACCACTGAACTGTTTGCATACTAAAAAAGACGGATAAGTAAAGTACTTTAATAAAATATTGTATATATATATATATATATATATATATATATATATATATATATATATATATATATATATATATATATATATATATATATATATGATGTTGACATAAGACATAGTCACGTTATATACGTTAGATATTAGAAAAAACAAGAAAAAAAAAGACGTTTTATTTCAAGCTACAAATCAATATATGTAATATCGTAGTCCGATCGTTAGAATTGGCCAGATCATAATCTCTCTGGGCATGTCATGATACGCCATTTCATGATTTGGTCGTAAATAACTTTGACTTCTGTTAATATAATCAAAATAATATGAAAGAACCTATCCAGTAATATCAGCGAAAGTAGGTCCAGTTGCTTTATACCTTCCTCTTCGATATCTATATATATTATCCCTAATCGTTTTTTATTTGCCTGTTGAATTATAAATTACGTAACCTTGAAATCAGTCGATTCGTACAATAAGTGACACTATCCAAATTCTACCTTTATTGATTATTATGTTTTGTTTCAGGTAATGCCTTTATTCCGCAATATCATCAATCATATACACGAATATGACATTGGGGTGCCTGAGTAAGTTACATTAGTGTAGCATATTAAGGCAAAACGAAGTAAAAGACAGGAACAGTTTAGTGTTTAATGTTAAAGCACATAGAACTGAAATATTATTTCGGTTTCCCGATGTATGCAAATCGTATGACAATATTCGACTGCTTTTTATTACAGACACCTATGTAGTACAATGATTGAGCGTTTTGTTTAAAGTCTACGGGCCGCGGGTTTGATTCCCGCACAAAACAATTATTAATGACCTACAAGTAATTGTTCTGGGTTTAGTTGTTTTTGCGTGTGCAATATATTTGTAAAACCTCTGTACGATGCGGGAGGTAGATATTACGTTTAACGTTTTTTCAAACAAGTAATACTTAAGTATTAGATCTTGGTTAGACACAAATATTATATATAGCACGTATTAATTCGACACGATTGAACAAGGTGACGAACACCTCGATTCCCGCACAAAACAATTATTAATGACCTACAAGTAATTGTTCTGGGTTTAGTTGTTTTTGCGTGTGCAATATATTTGTAAAACCTCTGTACGATGCGGGAGGTAGATATTACGTTTAACGTTTATTCAAACAAGTAATACTTAAGTATTAGATCTTGGTTAGACACAAATATTATGTATAGCACGTATTAATTCGACACGATTGAACAATGTGACGAACACCTCGAGCGATCGCTAAAAGAGACAATTCTGTAGCCGTTAAGTGCTCGAGTCTACTTAATACTGTATTAACAACCATTATGGTTGCCGAAAGTGGGTGTTAGCTTTTTAACCGAATTCGAAAAAGGAAGAGATTCTGTCTGCATTGCGTTTGTTGATCGCGCGATGTTTTTATGTAGGTTAACCAATTTTTCAACAATGGCTGCTAAGGTATTTTAATAAAAAGTGTAATTGTTTATTTTTTTCACTATTCATTTTCTTCAACGCCATTGCATAAAAATAATTTTGTAAATTTTACCGCGTTGTTGTTTAATTGAGGTATGTTAAGCTGGAATGGTCATTTGGGCAAAATCACTTAAATTTTTGCTAAATATTTAGTGCTCATTTAGTGCTAATTTAGTGCTGCAAATTTAAATTTCACGCCAAAATAGCTTGATCAAAAATTACAAAACTGCTAGCTTTTAATTAAGCTAGCAGTGTTCTACCTATTAAAACGATAACCGCTTAATATAGCACCAAATTGAAGCATCAATAATTTAGTGCTCATTTAGTGCTGCCGATATACGCAAAAACAAATATTGGGAAAATATATATATTTTTTAATATCATAAATTCTGCTACTTTGACATCTTTAGCAGAGTATGTGATGAAAAAAATTGACATCAGAGTGGGCTATCACTTAATGATATAAGATAATAAATTAGTGCTCATTTAGTGCTATCGGTATACGAAAAAGGATTTGGGAAATTATTATTTTTAAATACCGTAAACTGCTACCTTGACATCTTTAGCAGAGTATGTGATGAAACATTGACATCCAAGTGGATTCTCACCTAATGATATAAGATAATAATTTAGTGCTCATTTAGTGCTGTCGGTGTACGCAAAAACAAAACTTGGGAAAATATATTTTTTTTTCATTTTCATAAACTCTGCTACTTTGACATCTTTAGCAGAGTATGTAATGAAAAAAAATGTCATCAGAGTGGGCTATCACCTAATGATATGAGATAATCAATTAGTGCTCATTTAGTGCTATCGATATACGAAAAAGAATTTGAGAAATTATTTTTTCTAAATACCGTAATCTGCTACCTTGACATCTTTAGCAGAGTATGTACTGAAAAAATGACATCGACGTGAATTATCACCTAATGATATAAGATAATAAATTAGTGCTCATTTAGTGCTGTCGGTAAACGAAAAACGATTTGGGAAATTATTATTTTTAAATACCGTTAACTGCTACTTTGACATCTTTAGCAGAGTATGTGATGAAACATTGACAGCCATGTGAGTTATCACCTAATGATATAAGATATTAATTTAGTGTTCATTTAGTGCTACCGATATACGCAAAAACATAACTTGGGAAAATATATATTTATTAATGTCATAAATTCTGCTACTTTGACATCTTTAGCAGAGTATGTGATGAAACATTGACATCCAAGTGAGTTATCACCTAATGATATAAGATAATAAGCTAGTGCTCATTATTTATTAATGTCATAAATTCTGCTACTTTGACATCTTTAGCAGAGTATGTGATGAAACATTGACATCCATGTGAGTTATCACCTAATGATATAAGATAATAATTTAGTGCTCATTTAGTGCTGCCGATATACGCAAAAACAAATATTGGGAAAATATATATTATTTTAATATGAAATTCTGCTACTTTGACATCTTTAGCAGGGTATGTGATGATATATTGACATCCAAGTGAATTATCACCTAATGATATAAGATAATCAATTAGTGCTCATTTAGTGCTGTCGATGTACAAAAAGAATTTCAGAAATATTTTTTTTAAATACCGAAAACTACTACCTTGACATCTTTAGCAGAATATGTGATGATACATTGACATCGAAATGAATTATCACCCTAATGATATACGATAATCAATTAGTGCTAAAATTTGACGTTGTCAAATGAATGAATATATTGTTTTTTTTTTAATAGGATAGGTGACAAACGAGCACACAGTCCACCGGATAGAAAGAGTTTACAGATTCTTTTCATCATCTACACGCCAATGGGAAACTTTAATGAAAAGTGTAGGCATATCCGCCAACGCTGTTAAACCACTGCAGAATAATTTAAAAACACTAGTATAAACACTCGAAGATATATATGATCCCAGCACCAACAGAGCTAATGTCGACACAAGAGAAGCAGCATCTACACTCTTACCAGCTTTGTGTGACTTCATTTTTATGCTATCTTTCCTTTTGGTGTAAAATCCTAAAAGAAATTAGTCAGACGCAAAAGTAAATACTAAATGATAAAATAATAATCTAGATTATCACTGGAAAAGTATGTGATAAAAATCAAAGCCCAAAAATTTTTCTTCAAAGCCAATGTATTCAACTAGAGGAAAAACCTATTTCCTACGTAACATAAAATGTGAGAATGTGGACATTTCGATTGAAGGAATAAGAGGAAAGAGGAGATTTCGAAAACGTTTACCAGGAGAAATGACCCGATATGCTGGACTAATATTGCCAGAGGAGCTGCAGAGAGCTATGTTAGAATGTCTTGACAGATTTTACGAGGAACTAGACCATCGCTACAGAGCAATGGATGATATTCTCGTAACATTTAATGTTGTTCAATCTTACACTCTGCTAACGTCACCATATGAAGAACTTTGTGTAATAGTTCATAATCTGACAAAAATCCACGATGACTTTTCTACAGGATATATAATTTTGGAGACTTTACGATTTGAAAGCTACCAGCATTTCTTCCCAAGAAGCGGTTCAATGTAATTAATTACAGCTTTTTCTCGTAAAAGTGGGCTATTCTGAATCTGTTCCGAATCTAGCGCTGTGTCTAAGATTTTCTTTACTATTAAGTTTCATGTGAAGGAAGCTTTTCAAGTTTTGTTTTTGCGTATATCGGCAGCATTAAATGAGCACTAAATTATTATCGTATATCATTAGGTGATAACTCACTCGGATGTCAATGTTTCATCACATACTCTGCTAAAGATATCAAAGTAGCAGTTTACGGTATTTAAAAATAATAATTTCCCAAATCCTTTTTCGTATACCGACAGCACTAAATGAGCACTAATTGATTATCTCATATCATTAGGTGATAACTCACTTGGATGTCAATGTTTCATCACATACTCTGCTAAAGATGTCAAAGTAGCAGAATTTATGACATTAAAAAATATATATTTTCCCAAGTTTTGTTTTTGCGTACATCGGTAGCACTAAATGAACACTAATTTATTATCTTATATCATTAGGTGATAACTCACTTGGATGTCAATGTTTCATCACATACTCTGCTAAGGATGTCAAAGTAGCAGTTAACGGTATTTAAAAATAATAATTTCCCAAATCCTTTTTCGTATACCGACAGCACTAAATGAGCACTAAATTATTATCTTATATCATTAGGTGAGAATCCACCTGGATGTCAAGGTATAATCACATACTCTGCTAAAGATGTCAAAGTAGCAGAATGTATGATATTAAAAAAAAAATATTTTTCCAATTTTTGTTTTTGCGTATATCGGCAGCACTTAATGAGCACTAATTGATTATCTCATATCATTAGGTGATAATTCACTTGGATGTCAATGTATCATCACATACCCTGCTAAAGATGTCAAGGTAGCAGTTTACGGTATTTAAAAATAATAATTTCCCAAATCCTTTTTCGTATACCGACAGCACTAAATGAGCACTAATTTATTATCTTATATCATTAGGTGATAGCCCACTCTGATGTCAATTTTTTTCATTACATACTCTGCTAAAGATGTCAAAGTAGCAGAGTTTATGAAAATAAAAAAATATATTTTCTCAAGTTTTGTTTTTGCGTACACCGACAGCACTAAATGAGCACTAAATTATTATCTTATATCATTAGGTGAGAATCCACTTGGATGTCAAGGTATCATCACATACTCTGCTAAAGATGTCAAAGTAGCAGAATTTATGATATTAAAAAAATATATATTTTCCCAATATTTGTTTTACCGTATATCGGCAGCACTAAATGAGCACTAAATTATTGTTGCTTCTATTTATTGCTGTATTAAGTGGTTATCGATTTAATAGGTAGAACACTGCTAGCTTAATTAAAAGCTAGCAGTTTTGTAATTTTTGATCAAGCTATTTTGGCGTGAAATTTAAATTTGCAGCACTAAATTAGCACTAAATGAGCACTAAATATTTAGCAAAAATTTAAGTGATTTTGCCCAAATGACCATTCCAGCTTAACAGACCTGTTTAATTGCGCGTTTGTTTCGAGTGCTTTGCAATAACAACTAATGCTTGTGTGTTTCGTGTACTGAGTGGAGCCGTTTCTACTCCGTTTCTGGCATTACATGTTAGACCTCAGGAGTGACACCGCATCTGCATTTTAATTGTTAATCGAAGAGAATAGATGTAGGTGTCTATGAGCTACAGCATCCACTTACCATCAGGTGGATTGGGGGCTCGTTTAACACCCTTATTCTATAAAAGCATCCATGTTCACGTGTTCAACTAATTGATGTATTATTTGCTATTCGGAATTGCTTTAGCTTAAACGACGGGAATATAAAATAAGTAAAAGTTAACACGATAAAATCCGTCAACTTAGTTTTAATCCACGATAAATCCGTAAAATTAACTTGCTCCGTGAAGGATTGATCATATTTCTTTAGAATATAATATATATATTTTAAGGATAAAATACCTCGTTAACAGTAATATGAAATGGCGACCTTGCGGCCGGAGTTAATACGTTGAACCTGGCTTACATGTTCGGTATTCGAATCAAAAAGAGTCAACATTTATGTGAAAACACATTTATTGCTGATTTCTGTGTGTAAATAAGAGATATGGTGTTTGTTTTTTTTATATATATATATGATAAGGGTGAAAACGAGCACACAGTCCACCTGATGGTAAGTGGTTGCTGTGGCCCATAGACATCTACATCTATCCTCTGTTACAAATCAAAATGTAGATGCGTTGTCACCCGTGAGGACTAAGATGGAATGCCTCATTTCCAGTAAAAAGGGCCTCCGGCCACCTGCACTCACCAAGCGAAACGCAGAGGTAAACCTCTACTTCACGCTACACGTATTCTGTGAGGTCGTGGTACCACCCCGGTTCGAGCCGGCCCATCCGTGCGACAGCAATCTGCCGCGTGGCTCTACCACTGTTTCCGTGTCTCGTACTGATATTGTAACTTATGTCCTATTTTATAGTTATAAGTTATGACAAGAACGCATAAGACAGTGCCTAGTGTTGGTGAGTGGTTTCACGACTGCCAACATTATTCGTAAGTTGTGACTGATTACCGAAACTTGAGGATATTAACATCACAATATGACACAGTCTCTGGAAATGCGATTTATACTGGTTATTTTTGAACGATATAAAATTTAGGAATTTTTTTTAACTTTCTAACGCAAGCTATATTCGTATGTATAGCTTGCAGTGAATATAAGAGAGTACATCAACTCATTTCGTCGCATGGATTTCGTAAAAGCGGTTATGAGAACCCTCAGAGGTCTCACGATCTCTGATAGATGACGTTATAACTATCACGTGTAAGCCAGAAGTAAAATTTGACACTACCATCGCTAGTACTCTTGCGAAGCTTATTTTCTATGGTAAGTTTTCCTTAAAACTATAGAAACCCATGTTCAACTATTAACTTATAAAGTCTGTTGTAGAGAAAGTTGAAGCTTGAATTTTCATGAGAGCCGCGTCTGTACTTGTATATGGCCCGGAAATTTGAAAATTAGTCGAAGATCGCGAATTTAAGCGAGTTTACATTTAAATAGGGGTGCACTTAGCCGTTTGAGCGCGTTGTCGCAAAGTGCCATTAGCGCGGGAGTCACGTTGTAGACGCCGCCGTATTAACGACCCGCTTTATTTTATTTTTACAACGGCGTTTTTCATTATTTACGCTTCAAACTGCGACCGTGTTTATTTTCATCGTTTGATATTTAGATATGACTGGTATGTGACAACAATTGTATCCTAGTGGCTCACTAAAAAGTGAGTTTATTAATCTGTCGCCTCCGTGGTGCAGTGACGTAGCATTGACGGCAGACGGCATTTTTATGGGCTACTAATAATTGTTCCCGGTCTAGATATTTCTCCTTGTGGAGTTTGTGTATGAAAGCTCCCACGATTCAAGACAAAAACTTACATAGTTTACTTGGGGTAACGATTTTATAAGAAATTAAAAAAGAGGTAAAGTCAAATGAAATCGTTTATTATTTTGTGAATTATAATCCGCTATTCGATTACTGTCAAGAATCACTTCTAGTAAAAACATTTAAAGCTAGGAGTGATTAAAGAGAGTATAAGTAATGTTAACAACACTAAGATTTTTTTTTACAAATAAATCACAAGAAATTTTAATTTTAAATATTTTATGAAACGAATAAATTTAATACCAACATAAATTTATTCATCGAAGTGAAACTTTTTGGGGCTTTTCATTAAAATGCTATTCATAAAGTTTAGAACATTTAGCCCGCTGAGACTGAATTATATGGGCGTAAGATTTATACCTTGTTTTGCACTCGTGATCGTTCACAAAATAATTACATGCAACATTCATGTATGTTTTTAATTCTCAAGCAGAGGATAGGACCTATCATAAGATCTCATCTAGGAGTTATTAAAGTTGACTAAAGAAAATCTCCTAGCCGAAAGACGACGCTAAAATTTCCAAATCGTTGACGAGGAGCAACATATTACAATAACAACATATCCAGGGTACCTTTAAATACGGAATTTGTAGTTCCCTTTAAAAAGGAAGTAAATAATTATATTGACGTGGGAATTATGCTATGAGCAGGCATAGTAGTGAAACTGTCTTTTCATAACCATTAGAATTATTAAAAAAAAGTTCTCTACGTCAAACAAAATAAACTATGCCGTTAGAAACACCTCTACTTCGTTGTTCGAAGTGTTGTTTCTTCATAAGTTTAATTAGGTCGTTTTGTATATTACTTTTTGCTTACCCCGAAATAAAGATTTCATGTATTGCCACACTTACATCTTCCGTATTCAAAACTCAAGACTACTTACATAAAGCAACACGGGCCACCGAAGTACCTGACTACTTACGTCAATTTATCTCGTTTTCATTCGAAAAATTCACATTCGTATTTTGAAAAAGATTTTCGATTTTAGGAATAATTGCAATTTTACCAAGCAAGAGCTGTGAATGTACTTTTTACCTTACAATAACATTAAGGGAGTTGTTAATGCGGACTAAAATTAAATGACTTTTAAAACTTTATTATCCTATACCTATACTAATTGCATAAAATATTATCCCGAAAAAATTGATCTAAAACTTTACTACAACAAGCCATATTATCATCATAATATCCACGATAGTATGTTTCAAACATATTTCGGAGATACATAGAAAATCGGACGAACTTTCGTCTTTGACATGACAAAGTTGATGACAAACAGCACACATCACAAGATTACTGTCGAGGGTGTAGAGATTGCATACGTCGATGAGTAACTACCGCGCCTTAATAAACGGAACAGAGGCAAAGCTTCATAAGAACGTGATGAAAAAAATTTAGAGTTTATCAGTAATTACGAGTCCGAGCCGATATTATATATATATATATATATATATATATATATATATATATATATATATATATATATATATATATATTTATATTAATATATATATTCTTATTTTTAAAAAGTGACAATAATAAAAAATGATTATTCGCTGCCATATAATGCAGAGCGACCGTGGCGTCCATTTTGTATTTAGCGTATGTATAGCCATTGAGATTTATTATGTACTAACGTACTTTCGTACATAATAGTTCAATGTGTATAGCGCGATAAACTTTACAACGCGCAGCAAAGAGTATTTGGGCCAAATAGTCTCTTTCCAGGCAAGACAAGACAAAGAAGTTGTAAGACGCACCGAAAACGCCTGGAAGAGCTATTGGTCTATGAAGGATCTTATGAAGGGTGGTCTTTCTTTATCCCTAAAAAGGAAACTCATGGACGTGTGCATACTTCCCATCCTCACCTATGGTGCCCAGACATGGTCTTTGACAGTCCAGCAGAGGTCCACACATTAAACTTGTAGACCGGATTAGGAATGATGAAATCCGTTCCAAATCAAAAATTGCTGATGTCACACAAAAAGCTGCTACGCTAAAATGAGACTGGGCTGGACACGTCTGCCGAATGCCGAAAGAACAATTGCTAAAAGTGACAATGGGCTCCTATAAAAGGCAAAACTCAGCGTAGCAGACCCAGGCGAAGATGGCGGGATGAACTAGGTTCCTTCATGAAGGACTGGTCTTTAGAGAGAGAGAGAAGTGGAAAGAGAGTAGGGAGGCCTTTGCCCTGCAGTGGGACATTTTAGGTTAGTAATAATAATAGAAAAATCACAGAAAGTTCTTCTTAGACGATTTGTATACAAAATTAATTGGCACTAGTTGTCGTTACCAGCAATTTAGGTACGAATATCCTATTATCTGGGGGCACGGCAGTGCCCCCGCCAAGTCGAGCAAAAAAGCGGCACGGCCGTACCATCCTTTTCTCGAAGCAGTTCAGGCCATTTCCGAAACCCTATAACTTCGTTATGGATAAAACTAGAAGCGTGAATTTTTACTAATTGCGTAGGCATTGTATAAACTCAGTATATTTCAAATTTCATTAAATTTGAACCAGTAGTTTAAGAATTATAACTAGTCAAAGTTTCTTAATTTTGTCACTCACTGACTGACCGATCATCAAAACTCTGAGGCACTTCTAGCAGACATAGAAACTTCAAATTTGGAATACAATTTTTGTTCAATATGTAAATCAAGGAAAAATTAAAATATTTTACAATTTCGGTCCAGTTTTCGAGATACACCAACTGCATAAATAACTTTGTAATCCCATATAAACATATTACGTATTACAAAGTTACATTTGCAGTGAATGAATCAGTGTACCTATATATGTATAATGGAATAATAGGTGTAAATAGCTACCTAGATATAACTATCTACAAAAAGAAATGAGATGCCATCAAAAACATAACTTGTAAAAAAGCCAAGTCTCGCTTTAAAAAAGCCAAGTCTCACAACTTTTTACGGTAGAAGAACTGAGTTAGTTCTTCTACCGTAAAAAGTTGTGAGATCCATGTAATACCAAGTCAGTTAATTTATGCAGTCCATAGATTGATACATAGATTGACTTGGCAATCGCACTAAACAATCAAATTTAATATAATATAATATAATATATATAATAGTAATACACTTTTGAGATATATTGTGTTTTCATGCGATTGTCAAGTTAATCTATGTATCAATCTATGGACTGAATAAATTAACCGACTTGGTATTACATGGATCTCACAACTTTTTACGGTAGAAGAACTGAGTTGCGAGACTTGGCTTTTTTACAAGTTATGTTTTTGATGGCATATTTTATTCTTATTAAATAAGCATTGTACTCATAGTAATTTTTTTCCCACAACTCTCTTAAAAAGGAGACACCTCCACTTCGAAATCATTGAGTATTATGCAAATTTTCATTTCCAATTAACATAATTATTCAGCGAGGCGAAACTTTCGGCGCGTTTCATTAAAAGCTATTCACAAACTTTGAAACTCGATGTGGGCCAACAAAGAGACCGGTTTCAAGGGTGTAATGTAAAGGCGTTGCTGTGATTCGACCGCTTTAGCGGTTAACACGATAGGTGGCTTACGGAATTTGTTTGTGCAAAAATTATAATAAAGATTAAGGGTATGTCTCAGCTAGTAGTGACAGTGGTTATTCTAGTGGTTGGCTGATCATGTGGTCCCGGGTTCAAACCCCGTGATAAGCCAAATCAGTTAATGGGTTCTTTCTGTGAAGAAATTCTCAGTAGCAACTCAGAGTCAGGAAGTTCGCGGCGTTTTGTTGCCTTGCCTCGTAAAGCACGTAAAGCCATTGGTCTCTCTCCAGTCGTGTAGGATTGCCGCCCCATCAGCCATTTTGGCTTAACCTAAATAAAATAAATTGAGAGAATAGAGAGTGTACCGTGCTAGCAAACATTCACGTGCACTATAATTCTAATTAATTAAAAAAAAATATACAACCGACTTCAATATAAATTATTAAGGATAACTCAAAAACTGCTGGCCAGACCTCGATCATATTTATATGGGACTACATAAAAAGCGCCAGCTTTCAAATAAAAAAAGAATCATCAAAATCGGTTCAACCAGAAAAAAGTTATGAGGTAACACATAAAAAAATAATATACAGTCGAATTGAGTACCTCCTTTTTGAAGTCGGTAGAAAAGTAATGTTTCTCATCAAATCACGACGACATGTGTAAGTCGCTACTGCAGCCCATGGATACCTTCAACGAACTTCAAACAAAGAAACCTACAGATGCGTGGTAACTTCCGATGACTAAGATCGAATGCTTCACTGGCTTTCTACCTTGGCGGCTACCTTCAGACCAAAATACGTCAATGCAAGCACTGCTTTTGGCCGCAGAATGAGGTAAAAGAGTGATGCCTGCTCAGACGGAACACACACAGAATACCAGCGTAAAATAGTAGCTTAATGCTGCTGTGTTTCGTATGGTAAGTGTAAAGGACCGGTGACCCTTTTAACTGGAAATGCGGCATTACATCGTAGTCCTCAGGAGTGAAAACGCATCTGCATTTTGATTTTTAATCGAGCATAAATGTAGATGTCTATTGGCAACAGCATCTACTTACCATGAGGTGGACTGTATGTTCGTTTGTCACCCTGATTCATTAAAAACAAAACAGACGGACGTCACGTAAGTAATCAAAAATAAACTACGTTACAGATGTTGAAGGTACCCACAGAAAATATTACAAAACCTGAATAACACATTCAACATATAATTTGAAGTGCTATGACCACTTCAATGGATTAAGTTTTGAACGCCTTTAGCGATCTCAAACGGACGAAGTTACAAAGAAGTCGTTAAACGCTCTAGTCAAGTGCTGTCGTCTTAACTGATAGTTATTTACAGAAACTTACGTTTATTGATAGTAATGTGAAAAGTTTTCTTATATCTTATATACTTCCCACAGCTGGCTACAGGATTTATTTAATTTTTAAGGGTTATGGAGGGTAATAAATCCGCCGCGCTGCTTCAGAGCGCGATGCGGACTTCATATATCATCGAAATATTTTTATTGTATTCAGACGATATTTTCCTTCATGGACGAGCCAGTGTGAAACCAGCATGTAAAATTGCATTTAACAATGTCTGGGTATGAACGAGCCTCTTACCTATTTGTGTGAACAAGCAAACGCGTGGTCAATGTTTTCACGTGCACCGGTTCAAAGGTAAGAGAACCAGAACGTAATTATTCTGTGTTGTAATGAGGCTGTGAGTCATTCCACCTTAGTCTTCAAGGGTGACAATGCATCTGTGGCTTTGTTTATTTATGGCTGGTTGCAGATGTTAATACAATCTATGTTATGGTAAGTAACAATGGTGGTGGGATGGTAGTCAGGCGACTTAAAATGGTAAAAAATATTCTTCACAATATCTTGTTTTTCATTTAAAATCCCGCTTTCTACATACAATAGGTAAGCGAAATACATGTGGAAATGCAATCATTTTACGTTATTGGTAACATTTTCAGAGCCGCGCCTGGCTTCCCGCTGTTGACCTATAAACTAGCCGTTTCGCCAAACCGCTGCTTGACATTAAATTATTTGTTGTAATAGTTTTCCTGTATTAACGCTTGTATACGTATCCATATTTAGGTTACCGTGCCAAGCGAAACCAGAAGATCACATTTACATCTGGCGTTATAATAATTATTGGTCCATTTTTTATTTTAATATAGAATTCAAATTCAAAGGTCCATGAGAGTAAAGTGACTAAGTTATGGATGATATTTGTTTTGAGTTCTTAATTGTGTAACATATATGATGATAGTAAGCTGTTGTTGTTACAACTTAATTTGCTTATTTCCGTGCAATGAAATAAACCTACCTATAAAGATTTAAAGTAAAAAAAAAATAAGATTTAAAGCCTAAAGAGTCGCTGCGAGAAAAATTTAAGGAAATTAATATATTAACTTTGGCCTCTCAATACATTTATGAAAATGTAATGTACGTACACAAAAATAAAAGTAGTTTTACAAAAATAAGTGATATTCATTCTGTAAATACTAGGAACAGACACAAGTTAGTAGTACCAGTTACTCGACTCCATCGAGTCAGTAATTCATTCTTGGGGCGATGTATACGCTTTTACAACAAAATTCCAGAAAATATACAAAATTTGACCTGCTCAAAGTTCAAAAACTTTATTAAACTAAGTTTGTATAAAAAGGGTTATTATAGTATTAAAGAATTTATAGATGATAATAACCCCTGGAAATGAGGTGATCGCTACCAAGCTATTTCTAATTTGTTGTGTTGTTAATTTGTGTAACATACATGATTGTGAGCTATTATTTAAAACAAAAAGTCCCGCTGGGTTTCTTGCTGGTTCTTCCCAGGACAGAGGTTTTTTTTCGAACCAGTGGTAATTATACAAAAGAGTGACTTTCAATAAGTATTATTTATAATCTATATTGAATAAAAAAGTTTCTGTTTCTGTTTCTGTTTCTGTTACCCTCAAATGCGAATTGTTTTCCCGATAAACCATATTTTGCTTAACATTTCTTGGACATTGGACACATCCTAACCAATGACCACTCCTTTGAAAGTCTTACATGCTTATTATAATAAGGCGCTACGACTGTATGTGCTGGAACAGTTAGAGATATTAATAAAAAGGGGTAAAATAAAAAAAATTGTAAAACCTACTTCAATATAATTTATAAAGGATAACTCATAAACTACTGGTCGGACCTTGATCAAATTTATATGGGGTCACATGAGAATCACCAGCTTTTAAATTAAAAAAGAAAATCAAAATCGTTTTACCTAGAATAAGTTATGAGGTAACACACATAAAAAACACAGTCGAATAGAGTACCTCTTTTTTGAAGTAGGTTAAAAAATAATAATAGTAACATTGCACTGCTGAATGAACAAACAAAAATGTTTCCAACCCTCCTCTCTTATGCCGCGGCTAGTGCGAAAATTCGCGTCATTGCAATATAGGTGTGTGGCCGTCCCTTAGTGAATACTTCGTCACTTCATGCGAAGTTACAAGCACATCGCTTCGCTGTCGATACATTTTCGCACTTCAAAGGATTTTATCGCGATAGACTGCGTGTGCGGCTACACTTCAGTCTGCCCATAGACATCGCGGATATGTTAAAGTAAATTGGGGTTTGCGACGCATTTCCGACATAGATTAGTGTAATGAAAAAAAAATTTATCAGTAATTACGAGTCCGAGGTGATATTATATATGTATATATATATATTTTTTTTCTTATTTTTTAAAAACTGACACAATAGAGACAGAGCGACCGTGGCGTCCATTTTGTATTTAGCGCCTGTTTAGCGCGATAAACTTTACAACGCGCAGTGTGGCCAGGCACGGTACGGTAGGGCGAAGGCGAAGTTTTATAGCGATAAATCTATCGCGATACGTGTGGCCGAGGCATTAAACATCTTTAAGTCTGCTCTTTAATAACATACAGCCTCGCAATCTTCGTTTGTCATGCTCAAGTGGCCAGCGATTGGTTGTGTCGTTGGATGGTAGGCGGACGTTTCGCAGCGGTCTGTTGTTAATTTGTTAATTTACAGTAAACGGCTGTGTACGTCAGGTGGTATTTGGTTGCATGACGTAGTCGCTCTCTACTTAAGTGCGGAGCGGTTGCGTCAGCGAGATATATAAATAGCAGCTGTTTCGGCTCACCGTTCACTTAGTGGTTACCTGAGGATACCTCGTGTATAGGTGAAACACGTATCGTATTATCAACGGTGTTGTGTTTTTTCTAGTGTGGTGGTGTTCGCTTTTGAGGGAAGGTGAGAGCATCATTTTATTTCATCACGCAGAAATAAGCAAATTAAGTTCTAACAAGTGATATCTATATTAATAGTTTTTTTAAAGTCCCGCTGGGTTTCTTGCTGGTTCTTCCCAGGATAGAGCTTGTTTTCCCGAACCAGTAGCAAATAAAAAATGAGAGGGACTTTCAATAAGTATTATTTATAATCTATTTTGAAGAAAAAAGTTTCTGTTGCTGTTTCTAATATATAGATCATATCCACGATCATAATATATATATATATATCATAATATGTGGAGGACATTGTAAGTCGCATTGATGGCACTAAACAAGTAGACGCGATATATACAGACTTCAGCAAAGCCTTTGATAGAGTAGTCCATCGACTGCTTCTGGCAAAACTATCTGCATACGGAATAGGGGGTTCTGTTCTAGCATGGTTCGAATAATATCTATATGGACTTTTTTTTTTATAGGAGAGGGGGCATACGAGCATGCGGCTCACCTGATGGTGAGTGACTACCGCCGCCCATGAACAACTGCAACACCAGGGAGGGAATTGCAGATGCGTTGCCGGCCTTTTAAAAAGGAGTACGCTCTTTTCTTGAAGGTCTCTAAGTCGTATCGGTCCGGAAATATCGCTGATGGTAATCGATTCCACAAGGAAGTCGTGCGAGGAAGAAAACATCTTCTAAATCGCACAGTGGTGGACCGCCAATCATCCAGATGGTGTGGATGGTATCGGCAGTTCTGCCGCGATGTGCGTTCGTGAAATTTGGCGGCTAGGATTAATCCGAACAATTCCTCAGAGCACTCCCCATGGTAGATGCGAAAGAAAATGCCAAGAGATGCAACATCTCTTCGCAGCGCCAATGAGTCGAGCCGATCGGAAAGGACTCGGTCGTCGACGATTCGAGCCGCTCTGCGCTGGATGCGGTTAAGTGGAAGGAGCTGGCACTGGGGAGCCCCTGCCCAGAGATGGGAACAGTATTTCATGTGAGGCCGAACTTGCGCCTTGTAAAGTTGCAGGCGGTGTGCCGGCATGAAATACTGTCCCGCTCTGCTGAGCACGCCAAGCTTTTTAGAGGCCAATTTGGCCTTCTCTTCCAAGTGACCACGAAACTGCACGTCACTCGATATGTCGACGCCTAGGATTCCGATACTGGCTGAGGCAACCAGGGGAGTGCCTTGAAACTGAGGAGATACGACAAAGGGGTTCTTTTTAGCGGTAAACGCGCAAACTTGTGTCTTCTGAGGATTAAACTGGACTAGATTTAGTCGCCCCCAGTTCGAGACTTTGTCCAGCAAAGACTCGACTTCAGACACAAGTTTGTTCCGGTACTCGGAGACGTTTTCCCGAGAAATATTAGCACGGCCGGTGTATAGAGCATCACCAGTGCTGTCATTCGCGTAGCAATGAATGTTACCAGTTAGCAACATATCATTGATATGCAGAAGAAACAGCGTTGGTGAAAGCACACAGCCTTGTGGAACACCAGCGTTAATAGGCTTGTAGTCAGAACATGCACCGTCTTCAACGACCTTGATGCTCCTCAAGGAAGCTGGTGATCCAATTGCACAATTTCTCGGGAAGCCCATAGGAAGGGAGCTTCGAAAGAAGCGCTTTGTGCCAAACCCGATCGAAGGCCTTCGCAATGTCCAGACTAACGGCCAACGCCTCCCCCTTGGACTCTACTGCCTCCGCCCATCTATGGGTCAGGTAGACCAGAAGGTCACCAGCTGATCGACCCCGACGAAAACCGTATTGGCGGTCACTAATCAGCTGGTGATCCTCAAGGTACCGGATGAGCTGGCATTTGATAATGGATTCCATTATTTTGGAGAACAAGGAGGTGATCGCGATAGGCCTATAGTTGGACTGATCTGAGCGGTCGCCTTTTTTAGGGATCGGGTGGACAAAAGCTGTCTTCCATGAATTCGGGACTACGCCTTGGGAGTAGGAGTACCGGAAAAGACGCGTTAGGACCGGTGCCAACTCCGGAGCACACGTCCTCAGCACAATTGGGGGGATTCCGTCAGGCCCACTCGACTTCTGGATGTCCAGGGAGAGAAGTGCTTTGCGAATCGAGCGCTGTCAGAACAGCACATCCGGCATGGAGCACTCACACCGCGGGATGGTCGGCGGTGTTTTCCCACCGTCAGCAAGAGTCGAGTTGGACGCAAAAAGGGAGCCTAAAAGGTCGGCTTTGTCTTTTGCGTCATGGGCCAGTGAGTCGTCCTCCCTGTGTAGAGATGATAGTGATGGTTTACAGAAATTCCCTTGGACAGCCTTGGCGAGAGACCAGAATGCACGGGTTCCCGAAGGAAGGCGAACTAGTTTCTCGCCAATTCGGCCTATGTGCTCTGACTTTGCCTTTGCAATAACTCTTTTGAAGGACCTGGAGGCGAAGTTATACTTCTTTTTAAGTATGCTGGTGTTTACATCCCGAGTCGCCGAAGCCGCAGTCCAGGCTTGATAACACTCCTGCTTACTGCGTAGTGCAGTTTTACAGGAGCGACCAAACCAAGGCTGAGATCTGCCTCCGATGGGTATCACAGATGATTGAATAAATAGTTCCATTCCCTGTAGCACCACATCAGTGACAGAGTCAGCAACAGCGCTGGGATCATCCGGCGAGAAGCAAACCCGCCCCCATGGGTAGGATGCAAAGAAAGACCGCATTCCGTCCCAATCCGCCGACCTGTAATGCCAAACACGGCGGCAACCTGCAGAACGCAACCGCGAAGGGAGCGTGAGTGGCACCATACTCCGTATCAGACAGTGGTCCGAAGAGCCAAGAGGGGCATCGACGGAAACCTGATATCCGTCCGGATGAGAGGTCAGCAGAAGGTCCAACAGGGAAGGTGTATGATCCTCCACATCTGGGATCCGCGTAGGCGAAGTAACCAGTTGTGTCAGACCATATGCCAAGGCAAAGTCATAAACAGATCTCCCCGCATGATCGGTTAAACGTGAACCGAGCCATTCGGCATGGTTGGCGTTAAAATCGCCAAGGATCACGATCTCTGCGGATGGGACCTGTTGTAGCAAGGAATATGTAGCCATTTGGACGTGGTCGATGAGTCGGTCTGTTTCGGCATTACCGCTATGGGACCTATAGAGGCACCCGTAGACGCGCGGACGGTCGTCGCTGTCTACGCGTAGCCAAAGGATGGACAGGTCCGAACCTTCAAGACTGCCGAGGCGTCGAGAACAGAGGTCCTCTCTGACATACACGCAAACTCCAGCCCGAGGCACAAAGGAGTGCTCCAATTTGTACCCCGGGTAGGAGAGATACGAAATATCAGCCGGAGAGGAAACCTGCGTCTCGGTCAGGAAGAGCAAGGCCGGCTTCGCCGTCTCGAGATGGTAGTGGACGGCGTTTAGGTTAGAGTGAAGTCCCCTGATGTTTCAGAAATTCACGGATAGCGTGGCAGGGGTCGCCTTGGTATTGTTGCTCAGTTTGCCCCGAGCAGTTATGTTTTTGAGCGGAATTTTGCCCCCCCCCCCCCCACGGAATACTCGGGGCAGCCTGAGCACCCACGCTCAGGATTGGAATAACATGGTCGTGGATGCTCAGCGAGGGATTCTCCAGGGGTACTGGTACCCTCCTGGGGTAGTCTAATGTGTAATTCCGCTACCATGTTGATGGGGGGGGGGGGGGTGGATTGGGCCTCCGGCCACCTGCACTCACCAGACGAAACGCAGAAGCAGAGCTTCTACTTCACGGCGGTATTCTGTGAGGTCGTGGTACCAACCCGGCTCGAGCCGGCCCATACGTGCAACAGCAAAAACTGCTGCGTGGCTCTACCACCGTTAAAACGTCTTCACTTCTGGTGTTCCGCAAGGTTCACACTATTCTCTTTAATATCTTTGTAAACGATATACCTAATTACATAAAACACTCGTCCCTGTCGATGTTCGCAGATGACCTAGAACTGTCTGTAAAAGGAATCTACTTGACCTATCTTTCTTTTTCAAGATAATAAGATATCAGTTGCATTGTCCTGCACTCCTAATGAAATTTAATTTTAAAGTTCCGTCACGAATGCCTCGTAAGCCCATTGAACCTCTCTCTCGTCCATTTCGCAAAACAGTTTTGGGGGCCAATTCACCGGTTTCCAGAATTTCCCAACTATATGATAAGTGCGGAGGGTCAATAGATGCTAATGTTATGTCTCTAGCTAAGTTTAAGGCCACAGTAAACGATACATTTTGTATTTTTTGTTTTTTACTAGGTAACTTTTTAGTAACTTTAAGCATGTGGTGTATACCTTTAATTGATTGTACAATTAGTATATAAGTGGATGTGTGTTTACTATTTCTGCATTGTTGTAACAATCGTTGGTGCACTTAAATAAATAAATAAATAATAACCGGCTCAGTATCGTGTGTGGTGAGTGGCTAAGCAATTAATTGCGGCACTGCTGAATATGGGTTCAAATCTCGCGTGGAAGAAGTATTTATAATGTACACAAATGAATGTGTAATTTATGTATTTGTCGGAACTAGCGGGAAAACGCCAGGAAAGGTTAATTGTTACAAATAGTAAAAGTGTAAGAGCGTATGTTCAACTTGCTCTCTTGCCCTAATCATTAGCGGCAATAAAACAGCGTAACTACACTATACGTTCAATATAGGCAATTGCATTTCGACCATACCGTAATACGTTGCCGCCATAATCACACACCAGTGTAACGTGAGATACGTAATTACATGATAACACCAAAGTATGCAAACCAACAGCAACACTAATTATCTCAGTGTAACACAGGGCAGCCTCTCAGCAACACTACCCTCATTGCCTGCACTAGAAGAATTACTACAACGAAAAGAACCATGACACTATCTTAGCACTCGTAGAATGGCTTCACTGGTAGAATGACTTAAGAGCCCTCTTACATTTCGGCGTTTCGCAAAATTAGGTATTTTACGCACAGAGCGGGCGGCAAGTTACGCGACCGATACTTTCTTTCATATCTATTCACTCGCTCGCACTATAATACTGTGAGTATGGCGACTAAACGATCTTGATCTTCCATAATACAAAGTTTTCTTAGGATGGACTTCAGTGGATGGAATATTTTTTGTGTCATTTTAATGTTATCTTATTAATTTATTATTATATAATTATATAATTTATTATTTATTATTATATACCATTTTGATATATTATTCATTATTTATGAAATTTAGTGTCAAAATAAGTACACATAAATATTTTAATTGTTACGCTGTAATCAAATGTTAATAATCGATTATGTCTACTACCGGTAGAATAGTGGTATAAATGAATAAACGGTTGCAACCTGTTTTAATAAATATAACAACCAAATGTAACTAATATTTTTTAATCGGTACTTACAGTCAATTACTATATTTTTTATAAGAAAAATATTTGCTGCGACGGCATTGACCGTTTCTTGATTCGATAATTTCAGGCAGTACACACTTTTCATAAAAAGCTTGTAACTTGGGTAACATATTGAAAATCTAAAATTGGTCGTATTTGTAAATTTTTAGTACTTTTAATGCATTAATCTGGGCCAATACATATTATGGCAAGTATTCAGACATTTTTATTTGCTAAATGAAGCTGGACTTCGATTTGGTAAAACCAGTCATTATTTTGATTTAATGTTACACTTGAATCACTGAATTTATAACCTTTAACTTTTTTTTGTCGAAAGGCCGTATCAAAATCTATTCCGAAAGCTGAAATAGGACATTTAACTTCAATAAGACCGTTGCTGTATAAACCATTAGGTGAAGCCCTCAAATAACAATGATCTAAGTCAATGAATAGACCACATTTTTGAAGAGACGTAATCTAAATTATAACTATATAAAATAGTTTTAAACCGATCGATCAAAAATTGCGGTCGTAGTTGACGATTTTCTAGTATGCAGGTAATCGACGCACACTACGATAGCAATCGACGCACACTACGGTAGTATCGAAACGATGCAGCGCCCGAAATAAACTGACGCAGGTCCACCCTCGGCAAGCGCTCGCGCGTTAATGATCGCAGATGGCCGACACAGTGAAATATATAGTACTTTTATTTAATTAATTAAAATATAATAGTAACGATTTAAAAAGTAAAAATAATAGCATAGTGTAAGCAAATGTTGATGATTATTTTGGTATAAATTTTACTTCTAAATGATGTAGAACTTCGGAAATATAGGGGCTTGTATCGAAGCTTTTTTGGTCGTTTTTTGAATTATGTCGATTTTTTTTTCCTAGCGTGAAAAGCATATAACGAAAATGTATTCCATTATTATTAAAGTGTAGGATATTTGGGAGATAAAATTTTTTTTTTTGATGGTCGATATTCAATAGAATCTACAAATTAGAGCTCCCAAATCATGTCTTCGAGAGTTTTTGCCTAAACATGCTTTGGGAGAATGATTATTACTGATTAAATAAATAAGTTATCTAAAATCCATTCCGAGCTTATTTGAGGAGAGAAAACGAACTATTTTTACCAAGTAATTGTTATTTCAAGCAATGAACGATAAACATAAAATTTCAACGAGGAAACCTTGTAATTTCGCGTTTTTTTTGTAATACGCCCCTTAAGCGGAATCTCTCCCGCACGGCGCCTACAGTGATTTTTATACTGCACAAACAAGTGGGAGTTTCTCGATATACCCTCATGCCTATATCGATTCAAGTGATATTTTATAGACGCTCCGACATATTTAATGCCTCCTCGAGACAAGAAAAATTAAGTGAGGCGTGACGGTTTTTATTGTAAAATCAAAAAATTTAAAGTAAAATTAAACAGTACAGTAAAGGCTTACATATGATCCATCCCCACTACACGTCATAGGCTACCTTTAATTTCTGAGTGAGTTTTTAGAGCAAGAAAGAGTAACTTTCAAGGTGCTTTGATATGGTGGCACAACAAATTAATGAAGCTCATCATACTAGTGTAATTAAAATGGGTTTCTATTTGTAGGCGTGTTGGTTGTGGTAGGCGACTACCGTCTTTATTCATTTTACTGAAATTCATAAAACGTTCAGTGTAACAGTTTTAGCGCACAATTTTTGTAACATTTATTGCCGTATTGGACCCGTCGTGTTAATTATTAATTGCTCCAATTATTTCCACCAGCCTTAGTAACCAAATAAATGTTTCCGACCCAAATTATCTTAGATCATACAATATTATAATTTAACCTTACATTATTGAAAGGTCTAATATGGTTTGGGCCGAAAATTATTACAGCCAGTGGAGAAAAAGGACACATTATTGCAACATATACCTAGGTATTTATGAAAAAAGCTGGATAAAAGGAAAATAGGGCTCTCATACAACGAAGAAAATGTTCTGCGGTTATAAACATTCGCAATATAAAGGAACTTATTGCACGAAGGGAAGCAAATATATAAAATGTTACTTCAACGTTTAATATAAGAACAACACGAAAAGTCGACATTTGTAAGATTATAAAACTGAAAATTTAACTTCCAACACCCGATGCACAGTTGTTTTTTAAAACGCACGCTACCTTACTATGAGTATATTCACTTGTAGCGTTGAAGCGTTTTATATAGATAAATTACACATGAACAAACATCCCGACCCAAAATAATAGTTTCTAGGCCATATAAATTACCGTGTGGAATTTGATGAATGAAATCAACGTTGACACATGATAGTCATGTGACTTTTTTATATAAGATAGGGTGACAAATAAGCACACAGTCCACCTGATGGTAAGTGGTTGCTATGACCCATAGATATCTATCCTGAATAAAGAACCAAAATGCATAAGCGTTGTGACTCGTGAGGATTAAGATGGCATGCCTCTTTTCCAGTAAAAAGGGTCTCCGGTTCTCTACACTCACCTTACGAAACACAGCAGTGTTAAGCTGCTATTTTACGTTGGTGAGAGCTAGAGCTTGATCTATTCTGTGAGAGCGTGGTCCTTCCCCGGTCGATCTGACCTATTCCTTCTACACTTACTACTAATATAGCTGTAGCATGGCTTTACCACGTGTGTACCGCGTATGTAAACACCACGTACCACGACATAACGTTGATTTACTAGGATTTTCCTTGTGGAATTGCTTACCGACGGCGATTTTTTCGGGCCGATACGACTTTGAAGTCTTCAAGAAACGAGCTTACACATTTTTAAAAGGCCGGCAATGCAACTGCTATTGCCCTGGTGTTGCAGTTGTTCATGGGCGGCGGTCTACACTTACCATCAGGTGAGCCGCATGATCGATTGCCCCCTCTTCTATAAAAATAAAAAGTAAGTCAAAGGTTGAGATAATATGTCATTCTCATTTATTATTAGCTGACTTCAAAAAGGAGCTCAGATATAAGCTCTAAATAACATATAGCTATAAAAAAAGATAAGATAAAGCTATAAATAAGAATGAACAAGTACATTTTTATTTTCTTTCTTTATGTAACTTACGCCATACCTTCGTTAATTATGAAATGACTTTGATGACTTTTTACTATATAAATTTGAAGCAGAAATTCATGTATCAATCTATGGACTGAATAAATTAACCGACTTGGTATTACATGGATCTCACAACTTTTTACGGTAAAAGAACTGAGTTGCGAGACTTGGCTTTTTTTTACAAGTTATGTTTTTGATGGCATTATAAATAATACTTATTGAAAGTCACTCTTTTGTTTAACTACCACTGATTCGAAAAAAAAACCTCTGTCCTGGGAAGAACCCAGCGCGACTTTTTTTTAAATAACAGCTTACAATCATGTATGTTACACAAATTAACAACACAACAAATTAGAAACTGCTTGGTAGCGATCACCTCATTTCCAGGGGTTATTATCATCTATAAATTATATACAACAAAGTAAATATACTTACAACAAAGATATACAATATTCTCGTCCTATACAAAATCATGTTTTTGTTATTGTTTTTGTTATTGTTAAATATATTGTAACGTTTTTGTTTTATATCAAAACATACAATTTTATTTTATTTTAGACGCTAACACAAAAGGTCTCCGAATTTTATTAATGGTATTTTCAATTTGAAAAATAACCAAATATGTAGGAAAAAAAATACTCGACCATAGTGGTCGGTTAAAATGAAGCACGGACCCCGCCCGACAATCCAATTTAGCCTTTACTTTGTGGATGTAAATTACAATCAGTGCCTGAACTCACACATCAACTCAATGAAAACGTACATAGAAGGCTTCTGCTATGTAACACTAATCAGGATTTTACTATACATATAAAACATTGTCGGTAATGTCGTATATGCATATGTAATGGCATAAAACATTAAAACTACTAGTTTGATTTTAATGCGGTATTCACCATCATTTGCTCCTTCTTGAGGAAAGAAGAGGGGAAAAAACCACTATTTTATGCAAAAATAGTACTGTGATCATGTCGTAAAAGATTCGATGAGACGAGAATATTTTCTTAGAAATGCCAAGTAACGTTAGAAGTATCCTGAGTTCTAGATAATTTATCTGATCGTAAATGGTAACTTAAAAGAGTCAACTTCTTCATAGCGTAGTTCTTTTTAGTTAAAAAGCATTACTGAACTACGTTAAAAAGTTAACGATGGTAAAACTTTGTACTAACGCCACTGCCGCAGGTAACGACCTGTAATTTCTGCACGCATCAGACCTCGTAGCTTCTTATACACATGGCTGATCGTTAATAAATTCTACACGAGTTGTTCGACTTTTGTAGCGACGATGCGTGTAAAACTTACATAAATTGTCAAATTTCAGTGAATTTCTAACGAATTTCTACTCGTAACATTTACAATTCGTGAAGACTACGTCATTTTATGAAATAATAAGTGGTAAAATTAAAGTAAGGTAAAGGTAAGGATAATTTAAAAGGTTAGATAAAGATCAAATTTATATGAGAACATGTGCACCAGCTTTCAAATATAAAAAGAATCATCAAAATCGGTTCACCTACAAAAATTTCTGAGGTAACACACAAAAAAATACAGTCGAATTGAGATCCTCCTCCTTTTTTGGAAGTCGGTTGATAAATGCTCGTAAACAATAAACGTATTCTGATCGACCTCAGCAGTTCGATGATGCTTAGCAAGAGCTCAAATACAACAGTGGTCAACTGGAGGAAGTAAATAATTATCACCTTCATAACTTAGAGAACATGTATTTGTGTGAAACTAAACCAACCGGACACGAGTTAAAGCGTAAATGTGAGCCACAGAATTTCATAAAATAAAGCAATTATTTATTAAAATAGTTGTCTGAGCGCCTGCATTTTGTTAGTAGAATTAAAATCGTTGCTCTCACAAAATGCAAAGGTAAATTCAATATAATTCTGCTGTGTTGTATGTTTCAGCGTATTTGTTAATGAAAATTACAGAGAATATATTTTACTATCCTATTGTGTATAATATGACTCACAGTCCAGTAGAAGCGACATATATATATATATATATATATATATATATATATATATATGTATATATAGTCAATCCTTCTAGAAATTTCGGGACCGATATGTACTTGAACATACTAGATGTCGCTAAAGTAGAAGGTTCTGGAAACTATCTGAGACCCTATATAAGGCCGAGTCAGTATTGAATTGGCGATATAAGCGAATACTTCGAAGCGGAATAACTGCGAATTAACGTGATCTGTAGTACAGTTGTTTTGTTAATAGTGTGGTTTTAAATTGTAATTAGTGTTCTGCAATTAAAGTGTCAATTTTGGTAATTCAATCGGCAGTTTTTAATTGTCTCGAACCCCAAGCTCGTAACAATTGGTGTCAGAAGTGGGATCAAATATGCCGATTTTACCAAAAGACGACATGGAGGGTCCGTACCCGAAGTCAACGCCAGCTAGAGACGGACCAGAGACGATTTGGTATTGCAACGCCGCAAACGTCGGAGGGCCAGCTGCTGACCACGGCGGCCGGCCCGTCAGCAGCTCCTGCATCTGCAGCACCTGACTTAAGTGCTCCGATGATGATGCTGCAGGAACAGGCTCGCCGACAGGAGGAACAGGCCCGCCGACAGGAGGAACTGGGCTGTCGGTTGGACAGCTCAAACACTATAAGGAAGAGCAGATGCTCCTCATGAAAGAACCTTTACGCTACCTTCGGGAAAGAGATAAAGGAGGTGAAGGATAGGGTTGCTCAATATGACAACCGCCTGTCGGAAGTTGAAACCCGAATCGACCAAGTGTACAATCGGGTTGACAACGTGATAGCTGACGTGAAAAAAACGCTGGACGACCTCAAACATGGAGATGGAATTACAGCTCCCGTGGTAGCTACAACACCTTCGCTAGGTGAATTATTCAAAGTGCCGCCGTTCGACGGGACTTCTTCTACCTACAAAATCATGTTCGAGGCTGTTATGAAGGCGAACGGCTGGAATAAAAGTCAGGCCATAACTGCTCTCACCTTAGGCCTACGCGACCAGGCCTTAACTGTTTTGGAAGCTCTCAGTAAGGAAGTGACTTATGAGCAGCTCCTTGAGGCATTGGAGACGAGATATGGCGACACTCACCTGGATTACGTCTTTCGTGCACAGCTCAAAGATCGCGTGCAACGCAGTAACGAAAACCTGCAGCAGTGGGCCCTTGAGGCGGTGAAGCTGGTTCAAAAAACCATACCAATCTGTACCTGCGGTCATTGTAGGGTACCTGGTGCAGACATTCATCGACGGCATCCGCGACCTTGAAGTCAGAGCTGCTGTGAGGCTCGGGCACCACGAGATGCTTAAGGACGCGTTGGCCCATGCACTGGAGGTGGAAGCCGTCCGGCATGATCATCGTTCCTATCGCGCAGCGGCTACAGTTCGCGACCGCAATAAAGGATACAGACCTAGGTGCTACGGCTGTGGGAAAAGGAGCCGTCTTCGATCCAGCTGCCCTAAACGAACTGTAGAAAGAGAAGGTGATCGATCTCGAGAGTAGTGTGACTAACAGCACCGCCCAGCAGCAGCAGGGGAATTGGCGGGTGCTGACTGATGTTAGAAGAGGTACTCCTAAGATTGTCCATGTGGATTGTCTGGCGCGTTGTTATGGGGCGAATAATGCTCGGGACGTGCATTTCTTAGGAGGGGGCAGTGTTGCGCGTCACTATTAATGTCTTGTACATGGCAACACTAGTTACCACCAGCGCCCTCTAGTGTCGAGTAGCAGAACTAGGAGAGTCAAAATCCTTCTAGAAATTTTGGGACCGATATATACTCAAACATGCTAGATGTCGATACAGTAGAAGCTTCTGGAAACTATCTGAGACCCTATATATAAGGCCGGTATAGACCACGACCGAGTCAGTATTATATTGGCGATATAAGCGAATACTTCGAAGCGGAATAACTGAGAATTAAAGTCATCTGTAGTACAATTGTTTTGTTATTAGTGTGGTTTTAAATTGTAATTAGTGTTCAGCAATTATAATTAAATTTATATATATTAAATATAATTATAATTTTTAATGGTCTCGAATCCTAAGCTCGTAACAATATTATATTGTAATTACATGAAATTAAATATAGAAGTAGTTTATACTCGTTTAATGCTACGTACATATTCGTATATATGTACCATATACACTTTGTGTAGCACACTGGTCTACAAGCGTAGCAATTACGTAGCGAGCTACATGCATCTCCAACGTAGCATCAAATTAAGTGGCTTCATACTTATTGAGCCGTTTTGTATAACTCTACGTAGACGTCAGACGACATAACTTTGCTACGTCGGTAAATTAATACTAAATTTGAGATTTCCTTCAAAGTTCGCCATGTTTACTAGTAGTATTACTATTTCGCTACAGTTTTCATTATTTAGGTCGTCGCTATGAATGCTTTTATGTAAGTGTATAGTGCATAGAAAACGGTGGGCGAATGTGGACGAAGACAAACATAAAACGGCGTTATTAAATTGTTTGCTTTATATTGCGAGTTGCTTTTATCCTTTTTTAAAGAATACTTTTTCAAGTATTACTATAATATCATTATTTTACTTTTATAGCACTATATAATGCTCACGGATTCGAACCCACGTAATTAAAATATCCAGTTTATATCCTAAACTAGTCTTAGGCTATTGCTCTCTGTTTTTTTTATTTAGGTCGTTTAAGTTACCATGGTAAAGTCGATTAAACTTAAGGCACGAACGGTAAGTTTTAACTGTAATGCCTAAAAATATTAAATAAAAAAACGTGTTATTCATTTTATAAGGAGCTTTTCCAAGAAATTAATTAATTAGGTTAAGTTTAGGATCAAACCAAACTTTTGCATTCCTTAAGCGCAAAGCGCGTAGGCATGTTGTATGTTGTTATAAATTAATTTGTTTAATTAAGCTCGAAAATACGACACGTGCTACACGTGTCGTATTTTCGAGAGTGGTGTGTCGTGCCTAGTGTGGTGGTGCTGGGGATGGTAGTGCTGGGATTGACGGCGACGGGTATAGCGCGCGCGATTGAGGTAGGGTGGGAGGTTCCCTTAAAACTGGGCAGGACACATCATTTTCTTTCTTTACGCGGAATTAAGCAAATTAATTTGTTGTTATAAATTAATTTGCTTAATTCCGCGTAAAGAAAGAAAATGATGTGTCCTGCCCAGTTTTAAGGGGACCTCACACCCTCCCTCAATCGCGCGCACTATACCCGTCACCGTCAATCCCAGTACCACCACACTATATATATTTCATTGATTATACACATTATAATGGATTTCCGCATAGTAAGTAACGCCTGATTCTATCAATTAGCATAAAATCGTATCTAATGATCATATTGAACATATAAATTATATAATAAGCGCATTGTCTGAAAGATAAATGATTGTTGGACTTATTTTTTTTTTTAAATGGATTAATTGTTATTTTTACAAAAAAGTGGTTTTAGTGGCTTATGGAGTACTTCTCAAGTCCGCATGGAGTGGTAAATACGATAACTTTTGAAAATATCAATTGTTAAACTCAATCTATTTTTTAATCTCTTCATTTATCATGTGGGAAGCCATGAAATGTAAATGGCAGTTAAATTTTGTTTTGTTTAGGTATAATAATTTTTTTATTTTAATATATCTCGAAATTTTCGGTGTTTTAGCAGCCTTGTATTAATTTATTTTATTAAATATATTTTGGTCTGCCTTACTACGCGCTCGACCGCCGTCGTGAGTACATTACATTATTTTTTATTTACAGCAGCGGTAATAGGCAGCAAAAATATCGATCGCTGTAGATATACAAAATATTCCAAAAACCTAATTTGACACATACTTGACCAAGATTATTATTTTTATTATAATATTTTGTCGCTAAAAGTACGTAGGACAGCAGGTGAAGTGTAGGGCGCCCCCCATTAGATGGAGTGACGACCTAGTAAGACATGCAGGAAGTCAATGGATGCATGTGGCTCGTGACCGTGCTTTGTGGTATTCCTTGGGGGTAGCCTATGTTCAGCACTTGTGAAGGGCTGTAATGATGATGATGATGATGATGATACGTCTTGGACTTTATGGAGTAATCTGAAGGTTTACTTCGGTGAACGCTACTGGAACTCCTCGAAGAGTAGAACTAGATGGGCCGAGTTTGACCTTGTTTGTTATTTATGATGAAACCTTACCTCTGGACTTGATAAAATGACTTGAAAGTGTACTTCGGTGAATGCTACTGGAACTCCTCGAATAATAGAATTAGATGTGCCGAGTTTGGCCTCTTTTCGTTAGTTATGATGAGACCATACCTCCGGACTTCATAAAATGACCTGAAAGAGTACTTCGGTGAATGTTACTAGAACTCCTCGAAGAATGCCTAGGTGTGCAGAGTTTTGCCTCGTTTTGAAAGTTATGATGAGACCTTACCTCCGGACTTGATAGAATAACCTGAAGGTGTACTTTTGTGAATGCTACTAGAACTCCTCGAAGAGTAGAACTAGGCGTGCCGAGTTTGACCTCGTTTTGTTACCTGGATAAGACCTTACCTCTGGACTTGGTAGAAAGACCTAAAGGTGTACTTTGATGACTGCTACTGGAACTCCTCGACGAGGAGAACTAGGTGTCCCGAGTTTGGGCTCGTTTTGTTAGTTATGAATAGACCTTACCTCCGGACTTGATGGAGTGACTTGAAAGTGTACTTCGGTGACTGCTACTGGAACTACTTTAAAAATTTACGTATAGTCATGTTATACGTAATTTTTTTTATGTGCTTAAGCATGCACAATTGGATTTACCAAAAGTTTTTTATGTTACTATCAAAGAATAAAACAATTTTAAAATGTATAAATGATAGAAATGTGTATTGTGTAAGGCTATGATTTTGATGCATGAAGGTGATTACCGAAAGTGTTACTCGGCTGACCAATGCCTATACTGAACCCGGTCATCGCAATCCAGCGAGCGTGTTACGTGACACGAATGAAAGGTTGCAGGAACGTGATGTACGTGGCTATTCTGTTCCTAACTTAGCCGAAAATTGCGAGAAATTCGTTTCTGCAAATTGTGTGCAGATAATTTTATAACAGTTGCCAACAACGAGGACCGAAACTTTACATATAATACACATTCTATTACTCACACAATGTGTGTGCGTGTGTGTACTTGGGCGCGTGCTCGTACGAACGTGTATGCGTGCCTTTGTGCGTGCGTATGAGTTTGCGTGTGTAATTTTATTATTTTATTATGAAATTTTATTTCATGTTTTATTTAAATTTCTTTAAATTTTTCTTTAAGAGACTCCTTCGGACTAAGGTTAGGAATATAGATAGTTTCAATATCAGTCGCAATACCTCTTAGCAAAATTTATACGGCATTATGCTATGGAAATAACTAAAATAAACTAATCTACCTGTTTAACAAATGTGAGGTTTCTAATTTTCGCGCCCTCCCACGGCTGCCCGGTATCCACGCCGAAGTCACGCCGCCGCCGCACCGCTGCAGTCGGAGTCACAGAGTACCTTTGTATAAACCGATAGTCGGAGTTTTGTCTTACTTAAAATCGCTTGTTCGTACGCTGTATACTCTTACTTACGAAACTACACCAGCCGGCGAACAGACCGTTACATTTTTAAATCCGCAAGGTAAGCTGTTACCACTTACCTAGTTTGTATGTAAATCCTGTAAACAGTTTGTTAAAATAATAATATACGAGTAGCGTAAATTTCATCACTTTTTGTGTTTTAAAATATTTTTTCACTGAATTTAAAGACAAACCAGTTTAATAATACAGTAATGAAACAGTTGCAGTTTTTAAGATTTTAATTTGTCTCTACACTTCTCAAAAAATTATGCAAATGCGAAATATTCATCTATGACAGAGGCAGAGAGTAAAGTTTTTTGTGGAAAGGCAAAAAGATAAGTTACGTGGACAGCAAGACATGTTCACGAAGCAATCTGATACTAAGAAGGCTGCAACACTGGCAAGTTATGTTTTAGTTTACAAAATTGCTAGAAGTAATAGAACGTTATCGGATGGTGAATTTGTAAAAGATTGCATTGTCGCTGTAAGCAACATTATTTGTTCAGAAAAAAGTAAAGAGTTTCAATCTTAGCACACAGAACTAGAGACAGAGAACGATAACAGGTCGAATTGACGCCATCGCTGAACAATTGTCGTCACACCTGGAAAAGAATTGCAACAAATTTGAATACTTTTCTCTAACCATGGACAAGAGCACTGACGTGAGCGATACCGCTTAATTGCTGATTTTTATTAGAGGAATTGATTCAGAGTTCAACATAACCGAAGAAGTAGCATGCTTACACTCCTTGAAAGGAAAAACCACTGGAAAAATTATTTACGATTCTTGTCTTAAGGGTATTTCGAAGTTTAACTTGCCCATGGACAAATTATATAACATAACCATGGATGGAGCACCCAATATGGTGGGCAGTAATTTGGGGTTTATGGGTATATTTTGCAAAGAAAACCCTAATAATAATGTATTGTTTCTGCACTGTTTAATTCACCAGGATGTGTTGTGTAAAGCTTCTATTGATATACAACCCGTTTTGAGTTTGGTTGTTGAATTTATCAACACAATACGTTCACGAGGTTTGATGCATCGACAATTCCAAGAATTTCTAAAATTCACCGAAAGCGAGTTTTCTGATCTCCTCTATCATACTAAAGTGAGATAGTTAAGCTGTGGTATTGTGAGAGAGTGTGAAACTTAACAAAGTAGATTCAAGACTTTCTGACGGTGCAAGGCAAATGGGATGACTTTAAGATCATGTCTGACGAAAATTGGCTTTCTGATTTCGCATTTCTCACAGATTTTCTGTCACACGTAAATAAATTAAATACGAAGCTTCAGGGCAAGAATCAATTCATATACGAGCTTTGGGGACATTTAAAAGCCTTCAAAGTGCAGCTTAAATTGTTTTGCAGTTGTGTAGAGAAAAATGAACATACTCATTTTCCCAAACTGAGCAGTATATCACCTGTATCAGATGACAACCTAATTAGGTTCGCTCAACAACTGAAGAAACTGCACGAGGAATTTGATAACAGATTTTAAGATTTTAAGAGAACTAAATATTTTTTCAATGCCTTTAATATTAACGTCGACGAAACACCCGCTAACCTACAACTTGAACTAATTGAGATGCAATGCAATAACCATTTGAAGCAACTATTTCTTAACACCAGCAAATTGGAATTTTATAAATCCATATCTAGGACACAATACCCAAATATAGTGGCCCACGCCCAATAATTAATCGCTATGTTTGGTACAAGCTATTTGTGCGAACAAAACGTTTTCAATAATGAAACTAAGAAAAAATTGTCTTCGTAATAGCCTTTCGGAAGACCACCTTTTTCACTGCTAAAAATTTATTATTTTATGATGAAATCATGTAGAAACAAAAACAGTTCCACATGTCACATGTCCCCATAAAGACCAGCGCTCCGCAACCTACTACTTCGCAGCTAACTTAAAAGTTTAATTTAATTTGCGGATTATTATTTTTATTCAATGGTTATTTTGTAATATTGCACAATAAATTAATGTTTCAGAAAATACATACCTTTCAATATTTTTATTTCAGGAAATAATATAGCCAAAAATGCAATAACTTGGCCCGCCATATATTTCGTTAGTAAATATTGACACGCGAGCGATAAAGTTTCCCCATCCCTGTCCTAGATGGTAAATCGCACTGTCTTAGCGTAAAAAAAAGCCTATTTACTCTTGCCTTGAAGACACCCAGAAGTTATTTGGGCGGGAAGACATACCCACCAATTTTTACACTCCTTTACTGTACGCCTGACGAAAGACGAAGCAAACTGTTTTGTTCCAATGTTTGAATCGACAACAAAGGGTTGAACATCCGCCGACCGCCTGGTCGTCCGATGATGGAAAGGGGAGGGAGGATTAAAGCATGTGATTCCTGCGCACACTCTTCGAAATGCATCCTATAGACTGCCGGGAGGCTACTTTGCTCTGAGAAGATTGGTTTAAAAAAAATCAAGATTACCTATAAGCCTCTTATCACATCTCTCCACTTAGTCCAACGCTACTAAGTGGCATTTTGCAGCACCAGCTCATATGTAACAGCAGTATTTCATGCACGATCGCACTTGCGCTTCATATAATGTAAGAACCTGCCAGGCGTAAAGTACACCGCATCCTTGCTAGGGCATCTAGTTTTCGGTCGCGGCTGCTTTGGCCCTGGACTTATTGTACTGCACATAGTTAAGGTTCGGGGGAATTTTAACTCCTAATAACTCAAGGCGGTCAGTATGGTACTGCAGAAATAATAAGTTCGCTAGCTCGATACATGATGGTCCTACCTTTTAGTGAATTCGTATTTTATATATTCTTTATCGGTATTACTTCCATGTCAGTACTATAAAATATTTTTTTTTCGCGTTTGTATTAGTGTTTGTTAGCTCAGATAGGTGCCTTTTTAAAATGTTGGAGTAAGTCACTTAAAATTGTTGTTTTATTCGCTTAGTGAGATATAGTATGAGTAGGCTGTGTAACGGTTTACAATAAAGAAATCAATTAAGTATATCATTCTTACGAATATAAACCAAAAAATTAATATCATAAAATTCGGTATGAGACACATCGTTTGCTACAGTTTTATGCTTTAATATTTTCTTCTTTCTAAAAAAATTACGGATTACTGGTGTCATTGAAACTGACACCTCTTCCCGTCGTTAATATAAAATACCTGACTGTCAAGTTGACAGATGTCATCTTGAGAAGATAACAATTCCCTTTTGCCTCTGAGGCTTTGAACCTTTTTTATATTTTTTTCGACATTGGACTTTTTGTAGATAGAGCTGATTTCGCATTTATAATGGTGTCCCTTATATTAATGTTTACATGCCTACATTTTATACATTAAAAACAAATTAAAAATCACACCTGGTTTTATAAAAAGCTACTTTGGGATGCGATGTTAGTGCCAGCTAACTGGCTAAGCTTTATAGCTTCATCGGACTGGCTAGGCTCTAGGCTCTAGAAAAGTCGCAAGCTAGGGGAAATGCCAGAAAAATCTGACGCTCTCGAATTGATGGCGATATGATTCATTTTGCATGTGCGAAACATAAATACGTACACTTGCGGCAGATATAGCCTATTCCTATTGCACGCCTCACAACGCACGAGCGTATAGGAGAGCTCTACTCTCGACATGCCGCTGTGTGACGATTTTGGATTATAAAATTTTTAGTATGTCTCAATTTAGACACTAAATCAATAAAAAAGGGATGTTGAAAACTACATTATATTAAATTATAAATTCAGCGTATTTTTTATTGATTTGTTTAGTTATATTTACAAAATATGTATTTAAAAATTATTAGTATTTAGACTAATTGAGTCTATGGACCACAGTCAAAATTGCTTTATAAATAATGTATTATTTATAGACTTTTATACATGGATATATCGTGTACGATTAAAGCGATTTCATTTACACTATCGAAGGTGTAAAAAACTTATATCCATACCTAACATTGTATCGCATCATTGAATTATATGTACTACGTACTAGAGAAGCCTTTCTAAACAAAAAATGTGCACTACTCTATGTCTTCGCGCATGCGCGGGAGATATTTTTTCATGATTTTTTCTTTTGTAATATTACGATATTATTACCTATTTATTCACTTGAACAACAAATAATTTTACTTACTTGACTACTGAATTGTTATTTACGTCCAGGTTTAAACTTTAATTCGAAATCTTGTATTATTAGCGCCGCTCTACACTGCATGTATATTAAAACCACAGACTAACTAGTAGATTACTTTTAAATTCCATAGAGTACAGCCAAAAGATATCGTTAAATATTTTAAAACTATTGATGTTAAGAAAACGGCAGATTTATGGGGGATTCCCGTTAAAGTTATTTTATCTATAATAGATATAATAGCACCTTATCTGGCCACTATATTTAATACAAGCGTCGAATCTGGTGTGTTTCCTAATTTAATGAAACTTAGTAAAGTCAGACCTTTATTTAAATCTGGTAGTACATTAGACCTCGCCAATTTTAGACCAATTTCTGTACTACCAACATTTAGTAAAATTTTTGAAAAAATAATTTTAGATCAAATGTTAAGTTTCTTTAATATTAATAAATTGCTACATAGAAATCAATTCGGTTTTACAAGGGGTCGCTCATCAGCTGACGCTGGAGTTGAGCTTATTAAACATATTTTTTGTGCATGGGAGAATTCAGAGGATGCGTTGGGTATATTTTGTGACCTTTCCAAGGCCTTCGACTGCGTTCACCATGAGACATTAATCAGGAAGCTACAGTACTACGGTGTCAAGAACACAGCGCTTAAACTTATAATTTCATATTTAAGTAATAGAATGCAGAAAGTTATTATCAATGGTAAAAGTTCTTCCGGCTCACCTGTAGTAATGGGTGTCCCTCAGGGCTCAATTCTCGGCCCATTCCTGTGTCTAGTGTATATTAATGACTTACCTTCTATTGTAGAGGATAATCATGATATAGTATTATTTGCTGATGATACTTCTTTGATTTTTAAACTTAAACGTCAATCATTTAAATGTGACGAAGTGAATAATGCTATATCAAAATTAGTGCATTGGTTTAACGTTAATAATTTACATTTAAACGGAAATAAAACTAAATGTATTAAATTTACAACAACGAATGTTAGAAATCTGAGTACCAATGTGTTTTTAAATGGGGAAGAACTGAGCCCTGTTGAATCCACTGTTTTTCTTGGCATCACTCTCGACGCAAAACTTCAGTGGGGCCCCCATATATCCAAACTAGCAAGCAGACTAAGTTCTGCAGCCTATGCTGTAAAAAAGATTAGAGGTCTCACTAGTGTCGAGACAGCTAGATTAGTTTATTTCAGTTATTTCCATAGCATAATGTCTTTTGGGATTTTGCTATGGGTAATGCGGCTGATTCAGAAACTATTTTTGTTTTACAGAAGAGGGCCATTAGAGCTATTTACAACCTAAAACTGAGAGAGTCTCTTAGAGATAAATTTAAAGAAATAAATATATTAACTTTGGCCTCTCAGTATATTTACGAAAATTTAATGTATGTTCACAAAAACAAAGGTAGTTTTAGTAAAAAAAGTGATGTGCATTCTGTAAACACAAGGAACAAACACAAGCTAGTGATACCAGTTTCTCGACTCCACAGAGTCAGTAATTCATTCTTGGGGCAATGTATACGCTATTACAACAAGGTCCCGGAAAGTGTACAGGCTCTCTCCATTAGCAAGTTTAAATGTTTTGTTAAGTTGAAACTGTATAAAAAGGGTTATTATAGTATTAATGAATACATGGTTGATAATAACCCCTGGGAATGAGGTGATCGCTTCCAAGCTGTTTCTAAAATAAATTATGTACTTATATAGTTAGTACAACCATTATTGTAAAATTTGCTTTAAAAAAAGTCCCGCTGGGTTTCTTGCTGGTTCTTCCCAGGACAGAGGTTTTTTTTTCGAACCAGTGGTAAAGTAAAAAATGACTTTCAATAAGAATTACACATGTGATCTATATTGAATAAAAAAAAATTCTATTTTATTCTATTCTATTAAAACCACACTAAATGACACTGTACGGATTGCAGTACAGTTCAGTTAAACATAGTGTATGTTCGGAATTCGAAATCTAGTACGTAGTACATATTATATATCGATGTATCGCATATATTTTAAAGCTTCGCGATTGTCCAAACAGACAGTTAATTTGTTGACCTCTTTTGCAAATGTACATGCTGTATTTTGAAAATTAATCAATATTGGTTATTTCTTAATCTTGAAAGCAAAATTGAGCTTAGACAGCCAAGAAACTTATCAGCTGACGGAAATCAATATCTTAAATTAGTCCAGCGATGGTTTTAAACACAACTTATTAAATTAAAGTCCGCTCCTTGAGTTCTCGAGGCTGTTATCTCGCTCAGTGTTGGCTATTAAAACTTGACGCGGACGCCAACTGTGACCGCCCCCGCTAATTGCTTATGGCGACCTCTTGCGGTAACTAAATAGTCCACTTATATTTATGTTACAAGTTACATAATATGTCTTTGAGGTTTTCTTAAGTGACAAAGATATTACTACGAAGATTTAAAATACATAACTTTGACCATCTTTAGTGTTATGAATACGTTAAATATAATATTTTAAATAAATAAAAAACCATATTAATTTTCGTATACTATAACCGTGGATCCCACGGTTATAGTACAAGAAAATTTAATTTGGTGCTTCTGAGAATTAATTTCATTTGCATTAACATAAACATTTTTTTTAATAATAGTGCTAGCAATGCTATAAACTTCATCGTGGTAGAGCCATGCTGCAGCTATATTAGTAGTACAGTTGTAGCACGAATGGGTCGCCCCGACCGGGGAAGGACCACGCTCTCACAGAACACCAGCGTAAAATAGCAGCTTAACACTGCTGTGTTTCGCATAGTGAGTGTAGGGAACCGGAGACTCTTTTTACTGGAAAGAACGCATTCCATCTTAGTCCTCACGGGTGAAGACGCATCTGCATTTCGATTCACAAACGAGGATAGATGTGATGGTTATGAGCTACAGTATCAACTTACCATTAGGTAGACTATATGCTCGCTTGTCATCCTCATCCTATAAAAAAATTCAACAAATTGAAATGGAACCGCTAAAAATAAATTGTACTTCCGTTTAATTATGACAAAAAATATTAAAATCTTGTATTTTATAATATGTACGATGTGACCAACTTGTGTTACAGATTAACGTCTTTTAGTTTATCTCTACTGTACTGTAATACGAACATAACTAAATAATAAAATAAATACACCAAGGGTGCAGTACTTAGCGATAATCATGTCAATTACCTATCACTTTCTTGGTAAATATTTTTGCTATATATAAAGCAATCGTTGTGACGCCATTATACACTAATATTGTTTTGGTTTCGTACTAAATGTATTTCTTTTTTTAAGTTATTACATTAATTTATATAAGTAGCAAAGTTTAAAGCTAACAGAGTCGTCAGGACGTACTATTTCAAAACTTTTATTCTCAACATAAACTGCCAAGAAACGCCGACGCTAAACGAAGAACTGACCGCTGTTGCTATTTAGTAAATTTGTTGCATCATCTATTCCTAGTGTGTTTCTTGTTGAGAAGAACGCGATAGTTCTATTCTTTTATTTTCTTTTTCTAAGCGATGTTAGGTCTTTCTACTGACCTATAAAGTATATAAGACAGGGCACACAGAAAGTATTGCGAAGAAGTGATTTTTTTTTGTGTATGAGACACTCGGCAATTATTGATTTTGAATATACGATTACTTACAAGAAAAATACGATACGAGTGTTCAAATTTCAAATTTCCTTTCACGTTTTTATCGACGTCGGGAACATTTTCGCCCAGTCATTTTTCCGATTTTAAATGTCGTCTAAAACGGGACGTATCGTTTAATAGACTTCAAGTGGTATTAAAGGATAAAATCCTTTCTAAGGCAACCGTTTACCGCTGGTGTAACAAATTTCGAACAAAAGATGTGGTGGCCATTTGAAGGCTTTTATGGCGAAGAAAACGTGCTAGCTGTGATAAAGCTAATTGAAGAGAATAGGCGACTTACATATGGAGAGATTCAGCACATATTTCACTTTGCATCAGGATACGTTCCTGGGATTTTACACGAATTCGTGTGAGAAGGATAGTTTCGTCTTAGGTGCACAACCTCACCTATGCTCAGAAGCAGGTCCGCATGGAATACTTCTGTGATATAATTACTAAAATTGAAACAGGTTTGTCTCAACTTGTTTATATATGCGACGCAGGTGATGAATTTGTTTCAAAATGAACCAACGCCTACCAAAGTTATACGATCAAATAGCACAAGGAAGATGCTAGCTTAGTTTTCATCGCTAGTTTTTCTACTTTAACGAAGTATCTCTTGCTTTATTAAATTCCTGCCGAATAGTAAGTACACTACCAAATGGCTGCCAGAAGTGTTCACTTGTGTGCAACAAGCGTACGAACATGGGATTCCGCGGGCTACTGCTTCACCATGACAATGCGCCCGCACATCAGCGTTCAATATGACTTCCTCGACAGCACATAGGTTAAGCTTTTGGGACACAATCCTTACACAATAGAAACCCCGGAAGACGCGAGCATCCCACAGAAAGGTGTTTGAGGCGGACTGGAAAAAGTCTTGAAAATTGGTTCTTGGACTATATTTTTTTGTCTACCAATGCGTGTAACCTTTACGCGCAGTGGAAATAAAACTAACTTATAATTATAGTAACTAATTATATTTTTATTTATTCTAAATTTGATTATTATTTCGAATTTATTAATATTTTTTACTTAACAATGCAATGTACACAATAATTAATATTATTGTCCACATATATAGCAAGTAATGAACGAAGAAAAACAACTTATGGCTACTAATAGATATATTTATTTCTTAATATTTGTATATCCCGGAACCAGCACTTTTACCAACCCTCCCTATATTCTCTTTATTTTTCCCGGAGTACTGTGATTGATTTGTAAGCGTATTTTGGCACTGTGCCATCAACAAGAGCATGTTGGCTTTATTTACTCTTCTTCCGCCTTTCGATAACATTTACATATTCCTTATTAATAAGCTGTATTTATTTATGGTTAATAAATACATCTGAAAACATCATATTATAAACCAAAGACTCTTGAAGCTTAAGTTACAAAAATAAATTAAATGACAAACAAAGAGCTTTATTAATTTTAAAATCAATCGTATCGTTCATTATTTCCATTTTATAACTAGTAACATGCGTCGGGTTACCTGGATAGGATCTATTAAAGTGGTGTTGTTTAAAATAAGATAATTAAAGACTATTTTTTTTTCGATTATACAAAAAATTCAAGTTTATCGTATAAAATATAGCCTAGAACCCTCCTGGCATTGTTCTCTATCTGTAAGTAAAGTTCAACCAATTACTAAATTTCACACGTGGTAGAGCCATGCTGCAACTATATTAGTAGTATAGTTGTAGCACGAATGGGTCGACTCGACCGGGGAAGGGCCACGATCTCACAGAATACCAGCGTAAAATAGCAGCTTAACGCTGCTGTGTTTCGTATGGTGAGTGTAGAGAACCGGAGACCCTTTTTACTGGCAAAGAGGCATTCCATCTTAGTCCTCACGGGTGACAACGCATCTGCATATTGAGTCTTTATTGAGTATAGATGTACATGTCTATGGGTCACAGTAACCACTTACCATCAGGTGTATTATGTGCTAGTTTGTCACCCGATCCTATAAAAAAAATCCGAAGATTAGCCCACAGACAAATTTAAAAAATTATTATTTATGAGCTTTATTTTAATATTACAGAGAGAGCCAGTTATATCACTTCAATTTTATTTATGCGTGTATATATTTGAAATCCTGTTTTAACAGTTAACAATATTTAAATAGACAAACTCTAGTTATATCAATTGCAATTATGCCGACGCATTGGCTCTATCAATATACTTCGTTGACCTTGGTAGTCTTTATTGTCCCTTAGAACCTTGAACCTTATTGTCTATGGTATATTATTCATCGTAGTCAGTATTCATCAAGAATTTTATTATCCTTGCTATTTCCTTGTGTTTGAATCCCGCCAAGCAAATATCGACTCTAAGACAATGTAGTAAACATTGAACTGAAATGACGTTGAAATGATTAACTGCAGTTTCCGAAAGACAGGAAATGCATGTGTTCTTTTACTCTTTGTAAAGAACCACTCGTTCTTATGAACAACGAGTATATAATATTTTCATAAGAATATAAGGTTTCCTTAAACAATTGGAAAAAGTAATTAGAAAAGAAGGAAAGATATAACGAATGTGATAAATAAACTAAAATGTTGTATTAAGTTCTACTTTATCTCAAACATCCCTTTAATATATTTTTTTTATTTCTCATCGTCTTTACTGCTTCAATCAAAACATATACATATATAATTAAAGTGTACGTAATAGTCGCCGTGTTTCTGTGCATCGAAAAGAATCTAAAGTCGTTGATCCTGCTCCTATTTTGTCTCCGATCTTGTTGGATTGCCGCCCTATCGAACTATTAGAGTGAGAGAATAGAGCACAGGCACTATGATCCTGTCCAGCGCGAATGGCTAATCTCCGTTGGACTGACCGCTATGACAGATATACGGTTTGAAGGACAGTATTATTCATTATAGTAATCCCTAACTCAGTATTAACGCTAAGCATGTTGCAAATGTTCATAATAATTCAGATTTTTTAAAATAATTTTAATGTTGTCTTATTATGTATGTACATATCTTGACATTAGATGTTTGAAATTGTTTGTTTTGTTGATAAATACTCTTAGCTATCATTAACATCACTACGTTCACCGCTAGATATAGTTCCAAGAACGTATCAGTTGGCATGTATACACCACGCTGCGTAGGAGATCCTGGGAAAGCTGCTCTTGGAGAAATATAAATATAAAATCGGAGTTCAGAGTTTTTGGATACATTACCCTCTCTCATTCGATTGCCGGAGCCTCGTCCGTCAATCGGCAGTTCGGTTGTCCCATATAAAAACCCAGGTGTGATATTAAAAAAAAGTGTTTATTCAAAATATTTTTAAAAAATAAAAATATTTTTAATTTGTTTTTTAACAGTGGTAGAGCCAGACGGCAGCGTTTGCTGTCGCATGGATGGGCCGGCTCGAACCGGGGTGGTACCACGACCTCACAGAATACCAGCGTGAAGTAGAGGTTTAGCTCTGCGTCTCGCTTGGTGAGTGCAGGTGGCCGGAGGCCCTTTTTTCTGGAAATGAGGCATTCCATCCTAGTCCTCACGGGTGAAAACGCATCTGCATTTTGATCTGTAACAAAGGCTAGATGTAGATGTCTATGCGCCGCAGCAACCACTTACCATCAGGTGGACTGTGTGCTCGTATTTCACCCTTATCCTATAAAAAAATATAGTAAATACTCACAGAAAGATAGAAACAACTGCAAAAGTCCTTTAAAAATAACTAGAAATTTTAACATCTAATATTCTTTTCGTCTATTAATAATTTTAACTATTTAAAGTCTGGGTACCACGATTTATATGTCGACACTCTCATATATAACTAGGTCCTAGTCCTTACTCGGTTTGAAATGGGACATCCAAAGTTCACCGCGTCAACTTGGTTTTTGGGAAAAAAGTTTGCATATTCCTTATAATTATAACAGCTGTTTCATTTACTACTTTCTATTTATATTATTTATTGGGCCGTGGTTGTTCAGGTACCTACTAAGTACTCGCAGTAAATTTCACAGGACTCACATAAGCCACTTAGGTGCGTCACCAATAACATTTTTATTTTATCATGTGCTCGGTGAAGGAATTGTGAGGAAACCTGCATGTCTGAGGAATAAATGTGTTTCAAAGAAATATTAAGTCCGCCAACGGGACTGACTAATTCCTTGATAATACTCTCAAAAATGAGGTCGGACGGTCCTGAGTAAGACCACGCTCTCACAGAAAACTAACCTTAAATAGCAGTATAACGCGTTTTTTACGCGTATGGCTCTACAGGTATATTAGTAGTATAGTTGTAGCATGAATGGTTTGGCTCGACCGAGGAAGGAACACGCTCTCACAGAATACCAGCGTAAAATAACATCTTAATACTACTGTGTTTCGTATGGTGAGTGTAGAGAACCGGAGACACTTTTTAATGGAAAAGAGGCATTCCATCTTAGTCCTCACAGGTGACAACGCATCTGCATTTTGATTCTTTATTGAGGATAGATGTGGGTGTCTATAGATCACAGCACCACTTACCATCAGATGGACTGAGTGCTCTTTTGTTATACTATCCTATAAAAAAAAACGCTGATTAGATTAAAAGAAAGTATAACGCTGCTGTGTTTTGTATGGTGAGTGCCAAAAAACCTTTTCTGTTGATAACGAGGCATTCCATCTTAGTCGTCACAGGCGACAACTGACAAGCATTGGTCTGCGTTTTGATTCTTAATCGATGATAAATTAAGTCTATTGGCCAGATCGTTAATTTTAATAGAATAAGGGCTACAAACGGACACACAGTTGACCTAATGGTAACTGGATTCTTGTTGCCAGTAGATATCTCTATAGTATTATCTTTGATTAAGCATCAAAATACAGAATGCGTTGTAACCCCTGAGAATTAGGGTGGAATGCCACGTTTCCAGTAAAAACGGTCTCCGGTTCTCTGCAATCACTATACGAAATACAGCAACACTAAGCTGCATTTCACGCTGGTATTCTATGAGAGAGATTCTATGTAGTTCCTCGTTTGAGCCGACCTATTCGTGCCACAATATAATTTTATATATGTTAAAATTATATATAATATATAATTTTAACAGTGGTAGAGCCACGCGGCAGCTTTTGCTGTCGCACGGATGGGCCGCCTCGAACCGGGGTGGTACCACGACCTCACAGAAAACCAGCGTGAAGTAGAGGTTTACCTCTGCGTTTCGCTTGGTGAGTGCAGGTGGCCGGAGGCCCTTTTTACTGGAAATGAGGCATTCCATCTTAGTCCTCACGGGTGACAACGCATCTACATTTTGATTTATAATAGAGGATAGATGGAGATGTCTATGGGCCGCAGCAACAACTTACCATCAGGTGGATTGTGTGCTCGTTTGTCACCCTTATCCTATAAAAAAAACATTATATAGCTACTGCGTGGTTCTAACACGTATAAAATTCCGTCAGGTGGACTGGTGTGCTTGTTTGTCATCCTTAATTCTATAAAAAAAGTCTTCCTAATAACGACTAAAAATAAAAACTACAGTTGCCAAAGTGCTTTCCAGCGTGGAAACTATGGCAAATATCCCCTCTATGAAGCAATCTATGGGGGAGGCCTATGTTCAGTAGTGGACTTTAATAGGTATAACGGTGAAAGTTATTTTGATATAATACATAAAATTGTATTATTAGGTGGGATTCGAGCAATCATGGCCATAACAATACTAATGTTCTCAAAGATGCTGATGGGATGTTTGACGTGAAAAGTACTTGTAACTCGCGCCTAGCTACTGATTAATTAATTAATGTTCTACCTGTCCCACTGAAGGACAAAGGCTTTTCTAAAAAATTTCTATTTATTAAGATTTAAGGTTTTTTGCGTCCAATCGGCACAGAACGTGTCCAGTTTAAACAGTCCAACCAAGGTGTCAGTTTAGTCTTGTCGTGTCGTCGTATAACGTTGCGTGAGACCCCCTATACAGTGGGTTTTTCTACAAACGTTTGATCTACAATTCAAGTTTGATATATTGTCTGGCCCATTTTCACTTATTTTAAAAACTAATAACTTAGGTAATAATCTAATTTAATTAAAACTATAATTAAACTTCTTTCCTTATATATAATCTACGGTATGCAGTAATTTCCGTTAGAATTGTTCATACATTCGAAACTCTGATCCGCTTGTATGTTTAGAATACGAGTAGTTTCAGAAGCAGCCTGAGTTAATTTTAATTAATCCATTAAAGCGTTTAATTGAATAACTTGTGTTAGTAAGTGCTTTCGAAATAGTTTATGTCAAACGATGAAGTCTTTATTCGTGCCTTTATTTGATTTTGCTGTCGTTCTTATCCTTACGCGCATTTCCTAATCCACTGTTGGAAACAGGTATTTGTGGGATATGTCCAACTGGCAAGCATAATAAAAAATATTTCTCACCAGATGCTGTAGGCTAGATGGTGAACTCAGAATCTATACATCGCACCTGTGGTCTGTGGTATTTACGACCATATTGGATGGAATTTCCGTTATTAATCGGTGACCTAAATAATAAAAAGCAAAATGACGATACTAAATCTTAAAAGTATCAACGGAAATATTTACTTTAGAACGTGAACAGGTTACTGAAAAGTCATTTTGCTAGTTCTACCGGTCAAATAAAGGTTCTGAATTCTTCTGCATTTCAACAATAATGCATAGTTCGTTGAAAATGGCATGCCACTTATAATTTTTCCCCATTAAAGCATTGGATTGTAAAGAACTTGCAAAGATATCTGCATTCTAAAGATGGGGAATGAATTATATTAAATTGTTTTTGAACTATTCGCTTCACTTTCATCTTTCATTAAATCACATTAAATCGATTCATAAAATTTAAAATAAAATTTAATTAACGCAGTATTGCCAAATAAAGACGAAATCGTACTTTCACAGTGGACTTATTTTTTTTTTAATTTAAAAACGTTACTCCCACACTAGGATTTTCTCCTGTATCGTGGAGGCAGTTTACAAACACAAATTGCACAAGGACAAACACCCAGACTCGGAACAATTATTTGTAGGCCATACAAATACTTGTTCCGTGCGGGATTCGAACCCGCGCCCCCCAGCGCAGCAACTCATTGCTAAGCCACTGCGCAACGGAGCCGTCAATGGATGAAAAAATGGATATAAAATCAGCGAACAGAAGGCTTAAAAATAGTTTTATCGATTCTAACGGAAGACTAGCATAGGTTGTTGCAACTAGCATGTGCTGAGCTAAGACAAATTTACGAATACATAATTTTGTAAAAAAAAATAAGCTTCACGCTTGATTTTGAGTTTTTTTTAAATTCTATATTAGTGTAGACGGCCAGTGTCGATTAGGACCATGGTAAATATAATTTTACCATTTTTAAATTCCTTTAAATATTTTATGAGCGTGGTTTAGAGTTAGGGTGAGTTTTCTGATATTATATGCAGATGCACCGCTTGCACATGAATCTTGATGCGAGGTCACGGAAAAACACGTTCACATATTCTACCTTATACCACAGGTATAAAGTACAATTTGCTAATCCATGCAACGAGGAATCACAGAAATAAACCTCTTACCATATTATGATACTGTAATATTAGACTCCATCTCGCGGATGCAGTTTCGCTGCAAGCTGAGTACAAAAGACGGTAGATTAAATTTGCTTTTGTTACATATTATGTATATGTATAATGAAATTCATTTTATTAAGATGAGGTTCTTTACAATGTTCGTACAGTTTTAGCAATGCTTTTTTATGAACAATAATTAAGAACGAATTGATAAAATGTTTGAACTTTGCGTACATATTTTTTATAATTGAGCTTTAAGTAATTAATCACTCTTAAAGTAAATTCAGAACGTAATTATATTAAAATATACATTTTATATTCCCCTGGGTGCTTTGAAGTGGCCAATACGTGGAGAAATAGAAAAGTTTAAATTAAACGCGATAAAATCTCATAATATATATATATATATATATATATATATATATAATAGATTGATATATAAAAATGGATAAAATAATAGAATAGATAAAAATTATTAATTAGTTAAATTAGTCTCACTGCTTTATAAGTTTTTATATTTTGTCGATTTTGTAGATTTATCAAACATCTTTGCTGAAGTGAAATAAGCAACAGCAATTAATGGTGTTTTATTCAAGTGTACTACTGAACATAGTCCTCCTCCATAGCTTGCCTCATCTCCTGTTTCATTTTATCTATCGCCTTTTGCAACGCCCACGAATAAGAGTAATTTTTTTTTATAATTGTTCTCAGGGGTGACATCATATCTTCATTTTTATTTTTAATCGAGGATAGAGAGAGGATAGAAGTAGGTGTCTATGGGCCGCAACATCCACTTACCATAAGGTGGACTGTGTGCTCGTTTGTCATCCTTATTATATAAAATGAATGAAAAATAATTAGAAGTGAATTTTTATTAAATGTGCCTAAGTATATAAATTGTATATTTAAAAAAAAATAATATAACGTTTCAATTTTTTTTAATTTTAATGCCTGCTAGAAAAACTGTTTAAAATGCCTGGTTACTGCTGTAAATCAGTGTTTTTACTACGCCATTAATATTCAAACACTGGCCAGCTATTAATAAGAAATAATTTTCAATGATCCACGACATTTTTGCCACCATGGCGGCGCCACTTAAAATCAGGTATAATATTTGAGAGATTTCATAGCGGGTATTAGTTAGCTAGTTTATTTGAAAAATGTAAAGGTTAATATTTCATTTTCTAGTATTAGTTTTATTATATATTAATTAGATTAAAACTAAATAAACCAAACCACAGATATTCATAAAAGTTGAAAAATTAAAAAAGAGTAAATGTGCAAAAAATTAAAGAACTGAGACATTGTTTTGTGTATTGATATAATAACTATAGAAACTAATAAACTTTTATTTAAAAGTAACTACTCAATTATATGACATTGTGTTTATTGTTGGTTAAAATGTATACAATACTTAGGCACTAAAAGTTCAGGTCAAAAAATGATTCAAATATAGAATTCCAATAATGCGGTTCGCTGTTGAAAAGCAATTTTTGAATAGTCCATGGCCATTGAAATACGATGTACGAGTATCTCTTGCTCTCGGTCGGTCAGTTCTTTACGAGTGGGTTGCAATTTAGTCTTAGTTCATTAGTGGCGGCGATGTATGTAATAATTTGTATGTATATAGATATATAATAAAATGTTCTATCTTCATTTGTTCTACAGTTTTCACATACATTTAAAGTACAACAACTACAACTAAAATTCATAATATTTCAAATTTTACAATGGAATAACTTTACCCTTACACTGGGATTTTGTCTTGCATCGTGGAGATTTACATACATAAATTACACATGAAAAAAGATCTTGATTTCAAACTATTCTTTGTAGGCCGCCGGCAGAGTCGCCAGCCACTAGCAAATAAATAATTGATTGACTACACAATTTATGTCATATCCAATATACTTATAAAGATATATTGGAACTTATCTCTCAAATTGTGATATTTTGAAAGATCGGCGCATGCTCATCACGCTAGCTAGGTGATACTACTTCCAAGCTTTCAGTCAAATATTTGGAGTTTAGTATATTTGTCCGCGATGTGTCAATCGCTAGAGTAGAGCTACGTTCGGGCCAGCAGACATGTGCCAATAATGTAGTAATTTTAATAAGTGTGAAATATGAAAACGTTAACGTTGTATTTACATTTGGAAAGTATTCATCAGAAGTGTGTATTGGAACAGTGCAATTGTATTATTTTCTGTATTGTGATTATTTTACGTGGTAGAAGCTGCAAGTAAATTATAACTATAGCACGATTAAGTTATTTTGAGTGAAGGACATGGAATGACTCCTAAAGCTCTTCTAAGAGCCTGGTCTAAGAGCTTGTGCGATGTGTGACGAAAACCGTTCCATCTTAATCATCAAAGGTCGTAAGGTGTAGTATCTGCATTTGGTTCTTAAAGAATGAGAATCGTAGATGTAAGTGTGTAAGGGTAATTGTATCTGATCACCATCAGGTGGGCTGTATGCTCATTTATCGCCCTTACTTTTGTAAAAAAAAAAACATATATATATATAAAGCTACGTATACTATCGAAACTGGTTGATTTTTTTTTTTCATTTCTGTGGAGTGTACCTTTTGATAGAAATAAGTTAACAAATTTCGAAGATATTGTAGTACTTACTATAAATAAACGAAAATAACATCCTCTTTTTTGTATGCGAAAAAATACCATAAATTGCTTTTAACAATTTCCTTGAAATAAAACCGCCTTCAGTTTAAAAGCACCAAAATAATAACCAACTATTGTTTAATTTTACAACACACTGCCAAGCAGACGGGCAACTGAAGAACTGCAGTTCCTACTAAGTGAATTAGTTGTGCCATTGTACTGCAAACAAAGCAATAGCCTAGTTTTTCTTTTAATAAAATTACAAGAAACAATGTTCTTTCTCTAAAATTAGAAATTTTAACATAAATATATAAATAATAAATATATATATATATATATATATATATATATATATAAAAGTATTTATTCTATGCATTTCTATATATTATCTATATATATTCTTACTTATATTATAACTTAGTAATTTACCGTGCGGATATCCTCATTTCTAAGTTTATCACGCAGAGAAACCCCGAGCATAGCCCTCTCCATAGCTCGCTGAGCGACCTTGAGCATCCTCATACGGCCAGCAGTGAAGGACCACGTCTCAGATCCGTATGTCATCACTGGCAACACGCACTGGTTGTACAATTTCGTTTTAAAGTTTTGAGGTATGTCTGACGAGAAGATGTGTCGTAGTTTCCCGAACGCTGCCCAGCCGAGTTGGATCCGTCGATTGACCTCTCCATCGAAGTTGGACTTACCTAGTCGGACTACTTGTCCCAGGTAAACATACTCGTCAACAACTTCGAGCTTAGTGCTCCCAACAACTACCGACATAGGTGTGGCATGGACATTAAACATGATCTTTGTTTTGTCCATGTTCATCTTCAGACCTATCCGTTGGGAGACACTATTGAGGTCATTGAGCATGGTGCTTAGTTCCTCCAGCGATTCCGTCATAAGGACTATATCGTCGGCAAATCGAAGGTGAGTGATGTACTCGCCATTGATGTTAATACCGTATCCTTTCCAGTCCAGAAGCTTGAAAACGTCTTCCAATGCAGCGGTGAAGAGTTTCGGGGATATAATGTCACCCTGTCTTACACCTCTCTGCAATTGGATAGGTTTCGTACTCTGGTTCTGTACTCGGATAGCCATCGTAGCCCTACTGTACAAGCACTTCAGCACTTCGAAACACTTACAAATGAGGATATACGCAGTAGAACCAGAGTAACTGACATAGCCCAACGGATTTGTAAGCTGAAGTGGCAGTGGGCCGGCCATATAGCTCGAAAAACCGACAACCGATGGGGAAGAAAGGTTCTCGAGTGGCAGCCTCGTACCGGTAGGCGAAGTGTAGGGCGACCTCCCACGAGATGGAGTGACGACCTGGTAAGACATGCAGGAAGTCGATGGATGCAGGTGGCTCAGGACCGTGCTTTGTGGCATTCCTTGGGGGAGGCCTATGTTCAGCAGTGGTCTTATGAAAGGCTGTGATGATGATGATGATGAATTTACCGTGACGATTTCGGTAAATGTGAATTGATAAGTCGGTTACTCTAGGTTCTCGAGTGGCAGCCTCGTACCCGTAAGCGAAGTTTAAGGTGGCCCCCCTCTAGATGGAGTGACAACCTGGTAAGAGATGCAAGAAGTCCTTTGTGGCATACCTTGTGGGAGGGATATGTTCAGCAGTGGACTTGTAAATGGATGTTTGATGATGATGATGATGATGATGATGAGGGTGTGAGAGGCCCATGTCCAGCAGTAGACTCCTACGGACTGATAATGAAGAAAAATTATTTGATTAAAATAAGGTTTTTTTTTTATAGGATAAGGATGACAAACGAGCACACAGTCCACCTGATGGTAAGTGGTTGCTGCGGCCCATAGACATCTACATTTATCCTCTATTACAAATCAGAATGTAGATGCGTTGTCACCCGCGAGGACTAAGATGGAATGCCTCATTTCCAGTAAAAAAGGCCTCCGGCCACCTGCACTCACCAAGCGAAACGCAGAGGTAAACCTCTACTTTACGCTGGTTTTCTGTGAGGTCGTGGTACTACCCCGGTTCGAGCCGGCCTATCCGTGCGACAGCAAAAGCTGCCGCGTGGCTCTACCACTGTTTAAATATTATTACATCATTAAGTGCTAGCCCAAGAATAATCGGTTGCCTTAAATTTCACAGTATACCCGATCAAAGAAAAACTAAGTACTTGTTATGTGCTAAAGGTAGTTCTGACCATCTATAACATTAGGACGTCGTACACGTGTCTCCACGTGACCATGAGTGCTCCAAAGTATTTAACGTCATGAACATAAAAGAAGTTGATTGGACGAGATAATATCCGTAAAAAACCAGTGTCATCAGTATGTATTCTAAAAATCCTTTTTGGTTAAGTTAAAGACATTTCTATCTACTATTTAGGTTAACAATGACTGCAGAGATAGCTCTAAACTGCTCGTGATTCTATGTAGAATTTGTAAGCAACGCTGTTTACTAACTTTGTGTCCCCAGACAAGCCAAATTCTACTCTAACTACTGTAAACATTCGTGGTATTTGAATTGAATTGAGCTTCTTACAGCGGTACGACTTGCATAAGTGTTCAACTTTAGTAACATAGTACTATAAAGTACATTGTATGTATACGCCAATGTAATAACGGATTAAAAACATTCTAAACTAGTCTTGTAATGATTTTAGTTTGACTTTAATTTTATTTTTAACTTTTCATTGCGGTTATTTGTTAGTGCGATTGCAGAGCACGCTGTAGCTACTCGTATGTATATTATGTTTGTAGCACGTACGGGTTATCTTAGCTAGGAAGGACTAACAAAGGAATGTTTCTCTCCACAGCATCCACTTACGATTAGGTGGACAGTGTACTCAATTGTGAACCTTATCCTATAAAACAAATCTGAATATTAATTCTTATAATTTCGGTTAAAATACTATCGCACTTTACGAATGCCAACGTACTTAAAGAGTAGTAACGTTACTACAAAGTTACATACTTCCAACTGCTGAGCGTAGACCTTCTCTTATTATAGGGTGGATTTTGGAGCTAGGAAGAGCCTGCTGCGCTGTCCCAATGTGTGTTAACGAGATTCACCTGCCCATGACATTTTTAATATCTCAGACGTGCAGGTTTCCTCACTATGAGCAAATCATCGTATATACCGCCGATCACGTGTTTGATCGGCACTTAAAACTTAAATTAACAATGTCTTTGGTGCTGGTGGGGATCGAACTCTGTTTATTCGTGTATTTTGAAATTTTCAGATGAGAGGTCTTCGCTGTTGGAACACAGCGCAGACCTGTCAAATTCCACGCGTTTCCCAGCACAGTCTTATGTTTTTATACCAAGTAATAAACCGTTAAGACGGAAAGCAAACACATTAATATCCTCAATATTCTTGATCTCGCTTTTTAACAAGTAAGTAGCCAGTTTTATAGCCTACTTTAAGTGCGGCACAGGTTGACTCCAACATTGCGAAAATTTACAACTAGCTATGACTTGACGGAGCAGGACGATCGTGTTTATTTTACAAATTGGATCATTGTTCACCAAGAATTTATTAAGTTGTGTTCAAATTTGAAACTGTAATAAATTAGACTTAAAAAAGAATGTTAGATAAAAGTAGTTTATCTTCTTATAGTGATTTCTTATATATATTTAAGCGAATAAATACTACACATGTTGAAATGCAAAATAAATCTTAGATCTTCCGATAGATGCCGTTATAATATGTCGCTTACGCCAAGCGTAAATTATCCCGACCGGCGACGGGAAGCAGTGTCAAAGGTGCGACACGTCTGCTATTCTGCCGTTCTTATGAAGAGCGCAATAACTTGGTTTTGGCTATTTTCAAGATAGTCGCAATTAAAGATTTTATTTTTGTTTTGTGTGTATCTTTGTAACCATGATAGCTATTGACTTGAATATTTTACTATAAGACAGATAAAATTATGCAGAATTCTGTGTATTATATTATATTTTATACACATTTATGTAGGCATTAAAACACAACAATGTATTTATCTTTAGGAGTGTTAATTGTTTTAATAGATCGTGACTAATCATATACGCAATATGTAGACTACTTATTGCAATGATTGTTAGTAAACCGAAAAAAATACTCTTTTGAGTAGAGCATAAACTGTATGTCCTGTAGTTTCTTCCAACCATAAGTGCAAGAAATGTCTCTAGTTATTGCGGTTTTCATTAGTAAAATATTTTATACAGACACAATGCAGCGGTGGTTGATTGCAAGAATATTATATTCTATTATTATAAGAATGTTTAAATGAAAAATTATTGAAACAAAATTACTGCGTATGAAAATATTAATATTTAATATTAACTGTTGTGAAAAATGTTACAAAAATATCACTTTACTCCCTAAAAATAAAAATATTTTTTTCAGACCACTTTAAGTGTTTTCTTTTACTCAAATTATATAATCAAAACTTTAGGAAAGTAAATTCAATCATTGTCGTTAGAAAAAGTTTCCTTGTCGTTTTGGTATTCTTCTCTAGTTTGTGTGTAGCGTAACTTTTTTTTCATATCGAATACACAGTTCACAACTTTCTTGAAAACGTTCATTATGAGAATTATGTAGAGTACTCATATCCCTGGTAACCGAGATGACCAAAATTGGGGTTCATTTCTTTTACAACCTTGCAATATGTCTCGAGAGATAAGCATATTAGTATATTTTTTTATAAAATATATTAATTATATATTATATTACTTAAATATTGCGATGATGCACCAGTACGTCATCGTGGTCATTGGAGGCATGTTCGCGGTGATACTTACGGATTTGAACTTTCAATATGTTCTTTAATTTATGTTTTTGTCTAATGAATTTTTATGCTTCCCCTTATGTCTGTTTAGTCATCATCTTCCTTACTGAGTGCCAGATGAATGTGTGTCTATTATTTGTTTGCTTATACCCGAGTGTGGTCAGAGAGAAAACCTGACAAACTTTATTTTTATTGTTAACACATAAATGATGGCGATAAGAAATTTTTCATTTTTTTGGTGGTTATATTGTTCTTTTTTGTTCGGGTTTATACGGTATATGGTTACCTTGGCATTTATAACCACCCCTCTTGACTCTTTAAGTTTGACTTGACTTAAATTTACGTACCGGTCGTGGATATCTGTTCAAATTTCTTCTGTAAACCTTGTCATATACTTTTTTCTACGTTTACGATCACATGGTGGTTTTAATGCTTACTTTGCATCAGCTCTTTCTTTCTTTTGTTCTCGCGTTTGATAAGTTCTTTGACGCTATCGTTGGAGTCCTTAAACATGTTAACTTTACTATTGTCACAATGGACTGTCGAATGGAATGTCGGACAATGGAAGGATTGTCATGGAAAGATGAATGGAAGAAGGAGTAACAGGCCGTTCTCTTTCTTGAGCTTTAGAAACAAGAATATTAAGATCAATATTTCGAACTACATTAAAATAATTAATATATTTATTTCAGAAATCAAAAACTGTTTTCAAATCGTTGTAATCTGGAGGACGCGACCAAAATTTATTTAAATCTATAGAAATTAGTTCTTTTTGAATAGCAGGTAACACACTCACTGTATCAACGTCAGAATCTTGAATGAGACTGAAGATTTAACTGGTGGTGAATAAGATGCTATCGTTCGATGGGGTATCGATCGCTTAGTGCGCCCCGACGAACCTTCTACGCGCACACGGTGAAAAGAAATATCACTTCAAGTCAAGTCAAGTCTCACCCCGCGCCTCTTTACTACTCATAACCGCAATAACTCGAAGACAAATTGCGATTTAGTATGTATAGCCATTCACATCTTGTCTGCTTTTCCTTCAAATAATTGCACTAACTATACTTGTTATTATTAGATTTTGTAAGCTTAAAATTTTTCATAATTAGATTCCTTTACATATCTGCAATAACTGTTATTTGTTGTGCTAATGATTAGTAAATGTTCTCCTTAATTGAATAAAATGCGCTAATCATAAGTGTAATAACTGAACTTATTGCGGTAATGCCATAAATCAAGTTTACATCTATCTTCGTTTGCGAATTAAAATGCAGATGCGTTGTCCCCGTGAGGACTAAGATAGAATACCTCTTTTCCAGTAAAATGGGTCTCCGGTTCTCTACACTCACTACACGAAACACAGCAGCTTTAGGCTGCTATTTTACGCTGGTATTCTGCGAGAGCGTGGTCCTTCCCCGGTCGAGCCGACCCATTCGTGCTACAACTATACTATTAATATAGCTGCAGCATGGCTCTACCACGTACAAGTAATTTCGTTCATGATATGCAACCTACAAATGGTAATTTTAGATATTGCAGTTATGCTTATCAAAAGAACCGAATCTACTATCAATACAAAAAAGACGTCTAAGGAGAAAATATAGAGCTCATTTTCCTGATTACGGATATGTACTTAAGTCAGTAAGCCCAAAAACCCGAGTTATTGCACTTATCTGCTTCATCATCATCGTCATTACCGCCCTTCACAATTCCACTGCTGAACATAGGCCACAAAACACGGCCCTGAGCCACCTGCATCCATCGACTTCCTGCATGTCTTACCAGGTCGTCACTCCGTCTAGTGGAGGGACGCCCTACACTTCGTCCGCCGACACGAGGCCGCCACTCGAGAACCTTTTTTCCCCATCGGTTGTCGGTTTTTCGAGCTATATGGCCGGCCCATTGCTACTTCAGCTTACTAATCCGTTGGGCTATGTCGGTCACTCTGGTTCTACTGCGGAAGTCCTCATTTCTAAGTTTATCACGCAGAGAAACTCCGAGCATAGCCCTCTCCATAGCTCGCTGAGCAACCTTGAGCTTACTCATCCAGCCAGCAGTGAAGGACCACGTCTCAGTTCCATAGGTCATCCCTGGCAACACGTAATGGTTGTATAGCCTCGTTTTATCTGCTTATTAAGGCAAATTGTCCGTACAACGGGAGAAACCCATTTCCATTTTTTACGGGCTGATGCTAAAGAGAGAAACATTAAATAGCTGATGTACACACATACTATATGAATTGAGATTTTGAGTTTTTTACAAAGTTTGGTTAAAAAAATCTGACTGGGGTAAAACGTTTTTGACTGGCAGACGGATGGATCGTAACGTATTTTCAGTTTTCAGCAAAAATATTTACAGATCGGTAACTCTGTTTATCAAGGTTTGTATTGAAAAGCATACGATTGTAGCAGTTCTAGAGTTTTTTGTCGAGTGAAAGTTAAATTACATGTGAGGTACCTGGTACATGTTAATTAAATATTTATAAATGTTTTTATAATAATTTTTGTTAGCAATTAGGCTTTAAATTGCGTTTAAAATTCAACATAGCTTTTTTTTCTTTAAGGATTTATTACAATCATGTATCTTAAACATGTTTTGTATGTTGTTCCACTATTCCATAATGCATGCTCGTAAATAAGCTATAAATATAGACAGAATACTGTTCAGGCTATAAATAACCGACGCCAGTCTGGCAATTGTTTAATGGCTGTATAAGCGTCCTAAGCTGGCTCAGGCTTAAATTAATGCTGTCTGGTGATGTATACTCAGCCTTGGTAGCGCAGGGGTCAGGCGCTTATACACATATATTCTATACGCGATATTTATACTATACGCGAGCAATCCCAGTTCGACCCCTATCACCGTCACCGTCACCATTGGCCAAAAGGGAACGATTTTTTTACGTTATTAATATGATTATATAAATCATAGTGATAAAGCGTAATGGTTGAATTAATTAACTAAATATAAGTAGACCTGAATTATCACTCGATCTGGTTTCTTTAATATTGTGGTTCGTACAAAAAAACGGACTACTAACGTCATTCTTATTTTAAGTCTGTTAATAATTCGGGTTAAAAACGCGCAGCGGAGCCAATGTAAGTAATCTTAAAATTAGTATTTGAAAAAGGTACGGAATTGTCTAAGTATTGTATGATTTTGTCACATGGATTTCTCCTTGAGTATAGCGATTAATCCACGGCGTTGTTTTGGTTTCGTTCTGTTAATAAACGAACACGGTGTATTTACTTATATACTCCAATTCAACAAAGAGATTTATGATGCCCTTCCAAATCACTAAAAAGGGTTGGAAGTTGGCCAGTAAGGTAGAAGGTGACTTCAACTGGTGAAGACAATTCTTCAAAAGTTTACTTAACTTAATGCACCCCACTTCCTGGTGGAGGAGGATCTAATGCTCTTACGAGATTGTAAGCAATATCATCAGTGTGAGAATATCACCTTCTGTTAGTTCACAAATTGACCTGTTCAACGTGGTGGGTGTTGCCAATTTAAGACCGAAGATCCCTTTTACAGATACGTTGTGTTCCATTTTAGTTTTAAAGGGCAGAAGGCATTTTGATTCACAATCGATAGAAGTCTGTGGGCCACAGTAGCACACGTTTGTCTCACTTTCCACAGATTAAATAAAATAATAGTTACTACGTAACTCTTACTACTAAATTAAATTTACTAACTCTATAAAATATTATTGTCAATATTACAATTTTCAAAAGAAATCAAAATATAACTGTTGTTAAACGACAGACAATTTTTATGATTTATTTACATATACAAAGTATAAGTTATTTTGCAAAATTCTAGTTTATTTCCGATCTTTTTTTCATTTTAAATCGCATCCATGTTCGTCGTGAGTCTTTTGAAATAATATATAATACCTATTGCTTATAATGCCTATCCATATCATATATTATAGTATAATATGTAAAATAGTCCATTAATTTCCTACCCCTGTCAAGCCGCACTTGACTCGTAAGATGGTGCAGTAAACATTTTGTGGCGTGTTAATTTAGTTTGAAATGCGCTTCTCGTAGCGGGTGTGTTTAAATTTGAGCTCTTAAATAAGCGTTGAATTTGCGAAAAAATATTATTTTATAACATGATTTTGTAATATTATTAAAATAGGAATATATAATGTAGTGTGAGCAATATAATTATATATATTTTGCATGACTAACTACTAAATGTCTTGCCTACAAGCTTTAAATTCAAGGCAAATTATGATTGTTTTTTTTTAATGTAGGAATACTCGCGTACAGCAAAGGAATGGAATAAGATGCCTAACTTTCTTTCCACCCGATTATAATGTAGGTGTCTTCAAGACCAAGAGTGAATAAGCATTTTTTAAGCTAAGTCACTGCGATTTAACATCTTCGGCTGCATCACAAACCATTGGGTGGTATAGTAGTCAAGCACCGACTAATAATAATAAAAAAATGAAATAGTTTGAAGTAGACATGGGACGAGTACTCGGTTTGGATTGGGTACTCGGCGGATTCGGCCTTTTTTGGGGTTCGGCCGAGCACCGAGTATTAACGTACTCCGCCTTAATTATATTCCAGAGAAAAATAATGACAAAAAGGCAGTTTTTATCATTATTACTATATTATACAAATTAAAACATCAGGAACATCAGAAGCAGCAGAAATATTTAGAACGTACATAAGAATCTATAATAGAAATTATTATTACTAATATTTAAAATTTGAGAGAGGAAGATTGTGATGCAAAAACACTAGCTTTTCGGGCCTATTTGGGTCTAGTTTGTAAGGGAAATAACCGGACGCCGCCCGCTACCGCGTTTTTAAAGCCGAGTATTCGGCAAAGTACTAATCAAGATAAAATACATCTAGGCCGAGTACTCGGCGAATCACTACTCGTTCCATGTCTAGTTTGAAGTACTGTATACGATAGATTTCTATGATAAATTAGTTACTTAACATCTATACAAAAGAGCAATAAGAAGAAAGATAAGTAATCATTATGCAAAGATGCACCTAACAAACGACTATGTCTGTTTTATTCACGTATATATTATTCACGTATATATGCATATTATGTACTACGGAGTATGGCTAATAAATATATGAACTATAAAGTATGACTCGCATATTATCTAAATTTTGACTTGCATTGGCCGTTAACAGCTCATAAACTGTCTTGTTCTGGACATAAACCTCTTTCAGAGGGTATTTTCTGATTTTCTTATGCCGTCACCACTTGGCGAATTTGTGTCTATGCAAGTAATTAATTATTTTAAGGCAAATATTATTAAATCAAACTAATATAGAAAACGCATGTTTTATGGCTGTATTCAAGTTAGTGTTGTGCTTGTGCATGCCGACGACAGTGCAAGATTTGCGGTTCTCTTGAATTTGAATAGATTCAAATACTTTCGAATACAAGCACTTACCAGTTTCTACATTTCTCTAAAATTGTTTTGTATTGTTAGTTGTTGTATCTGCTAATAACTTAATTCATTTGCCATATCACCTTTCTTTGCAACCACGACAAGAAATCATAGGGATTTAGTTTATTTCAATTATTATATAATATATTATTAATTCGATTTATATTTTTTTAGTTTCGTATTTTTGTAGAGTTGTACTATTAATTTATTTATGTCCCTATTCTATTATTTTTATTCAAGAGTTGTTAAATCAATTAATATGAATATTGTTTTATGACGAAAAATGTATGTGCCGTGTGGGGGCAGTATAACCGTGTCTATCACCCAATTTTGTCTCTTGGGTGTGGAAAGAGCTAACTATGCGAAATGTTGGAAAGTTCTAGTAGCCTCTGATTAATGGTGACAATAACCATCTTGTATAATATATCAGATGCAAATATTCAGATCTCGCGCGACGAAGCGACGACGAGGAGCATCAAAAGCGCGAGACATCTGATACAAAGATCGCCAATCTGTATAGAGGCTCATGTTCTGCAATTTACATTTTTTTATTATAATTTACATTGCATAAAACTACAAAGAAAATGTGAAGTAACAGCCCACATACATACCATTGCTGGACAGAAGCCTCTTTTTATTTTAGAGAGTGTTTTGGAGCAAGGGAAAAAGACAAATTAATTGTATCTACAATTATTAATGCAAGTTCTTTCTTTTGTTACAGGTACGTACAAGTTTTGTTTGTAGCAGATTAAAAGAAATCACAAGGATATTCTTAATGGAAAATCTAAAGAGCAAATCGCACACTGATGTCGACTTTAATGACTCGACAACGACTACGTTAAATTAAAAAGGATATAAGAATGAATTGCACAGACTACGCGCCTTGTTTTATGTGTTCATATTATGTTATTTCGATAAATAAGTCCGTTTGGGTAGGTAAGAGGGTGGGTCTTACCAGTTTCTGCCGCCAAACAACGGTACGTGCACTACTTTTTTTACTGGAAATGAGGCATTCCATCTTAGTCCTCACGGGTGACAACGCATCTACATTTTGATTTGTAATAGAGGATAGATGTAGATGTCTATGGGCCGCAGCAACCACTTACCATCAGGTGGACTGTGTGCTCGTTTGTCACCCTTATCATATAAAAAAAAACTCTGTTCCGGTCTAAACGTTTAGAGAGCCAGCATAATTACTTACAGACTAACTGGTGAAAACGCATATATGGCCTCCTTTGTTTAAAGTTGGTTGCAGGTTAATTAATAGAATCAGGCGTTACTTTGCGGAAGTCCATTATATTAAAGTTGGTAAAAAAATTACTTCGCGTACATCCGCTCGATAAAATAAAATGATGTGTCTTACCTAGTTTGAAGAGCACCTCTCGCCCTCTCTCAATTGCGTGCACTATCACGGTCACCAGTAATCCCAGCACCACTACTCCCAACACCACTACACTAGGAAAGATACACCACTGACGACAATACGACACGTGTTTCGCCTCTACACGAGGCATCTTCAGTCTGTATAAATAGGAGTTGTTTTGGCTCGCCGCTCACTTAGCGGTCAGCCAACGCAGAGTCTAGATTATCTGAAGATTTTATTTTATCGAGCGGATGTACGCGAAGTTATTTTTTTTTTACCAACTAATATTGGTTGCAGGTGTCTATGGGCTGCAGTAGTCACTTACTATCAGGTGGATTGTTAGTTAACTTTTTACTTTTGCATACCTTAAGCGAAAGCGCAAGGTGTGTTCTACTATCGCCTAAAAATTAAGATTCCAACATTTTATCGAATAAAATCGTATCTAGCAATCATATTATACATGTAAATGATATAAAAAGCACATTGTTAGAAAGATAAATGATTGTTGAACTTATTAATAATTTTTTAAAATCGATTAATTGCTATTTTTAAATAAAAAAAAGGGTTTTAGTAGCTTATGGTGTGGATTTATCATGTCCCTGTGGCTTGTAAACACAATAACTTTTGAAAATATTAATTGTTTAACTCAATCTATTTTTTAATCTCTTCATCGATCATGTGGGAAGCCACTGAATGTAAATGGCAGTGTAGTTTTGTTTTGTTTAGCTATAATTAATTTTTTTCGGCTCCAAAATGGCGAAATTTTCGTTGATTTGATAGCCTCGTATACATATTAATTCTGTAAATGGGAAGCTACAGCCACAGAGTAGTAATGAGTAGTTTAGTTTGGCTCACAGAGTACATTATATATAGGGAATAATGTAAAATAAATAAATTATACTGAAAATTTAATTACAAATTTGTTTTGTAACAAAATAGTAAGTTAGCAAGGTTCGATTGTATTTTAAACTATTCATTAATTTGTTTGATTCTAAATTGGCCTAGCATGGCTAAATTTAAATATTGGTAAATCCGATTGGGCATACCTTAAGCGCATTAAAAAAATTACGTATAACATGATTATACGGAATTATTAAAGTAGTTTAAATACATTTCGACAGCACTATCGGCTTCAACACCCTCGAAAACCATGAAAATGACACCCATGATGAAAAAATTGATACCTATTGCAGCCGCCATCTTGGATTTACATTTCGACAGCACTATCGGTTTCAACACCCTCGAAAACCGCCATCTTGGATTTACATATTGACAGCACTATCGGCTTCAACACCCTTGAAAACCATGAAAATGACACCCATGATGAATAAATTGGTACCTAATTCAGCCGCCATCTTGGATCTACATTTCGACAGCACTATCGGCTTCAGCACCCTCGAAAACCATGAAAATGACACCCATGATGAAAAAATTGATACCTATTGCGGCCGCCATCTTGGATTTACATTTCGACAACCCTATCGGTTTCGACACCCTCGAAAAGCATGAAAATGTCACCCATGACAAAAAAAATTATACTACTTACTTTTAGTACGTACTACTATTATTTATTCTGTGCTTTTAAATATTGTAATAAAAAAATCTCTTATTATTATTATAATCAAGTATTTAAGAAATTTGGTTATTGGAATATTGTGTATTTGTACAGCGATCTTTTTGAGCCGCTGAAAACAACCGAAACAATGTCCACTCACGACGGCGACTGCAGCAAGACCTCCCGATTATATTAGCTTATCTATGAGCAAGACTGAAGCATTCTCTTCGTCACACAATTACTTTGTGGAATCTGCTGTCACTAACACTTTTTCTGGACTAATATGTTTTAAGGAATTTTAGAGAAGAGTAAAGCTTACTACTTCTTCATCTGCAAAAGCCTTGTGCAAAAGGATTTGTGTTGGTGCTCTCCATGGGGATTGGTGGTTACGATTCATCTGGTGAGCCGCTTGCTTATTGGGGTGAAGTCCCCTTTATAAAAAAGACGAACACTATGACAAGAAACAGCCCTATCACGTTACAAGTCTGTTAATATATATTATAAATTATTAAGACATTTCTTGTAGTCAAAGCACAGCAAAAAAGCAAAATCTTAATTTATAGAATCAGGCGTTACTTTGCGGAAATCCATTATAATAGGGTTGTTTTAAACTAATTTGCTTAGTTCCGCGTAAAGAAAGAAAATTATATGTCCTGCCCAGTTTTAAGGGGACCTCCCACCCTCCCTCAATCCCCCTTAAAACTTCACACACCATTTTCTTTCTTTCTTTACGCGGAAAGAAGCAAATTATTTTATAACAACCCCAATCAATTTTTTTTTATTATCATCATACGAGGGTGGATTGAAAAGTACTCGGCCTAACCAAGAAAATAAACACATACTAAATCAGTTATATTTTTATTTTTCTACATAATCACCATCAAGTTCAATACACTTTTGCCACCTCCCCTTCCAAGCATTTAGACCGTTGAAAAAAAATGATTCTTCCTTAGAGTCAAAATATGCGTCTACAGCTGCTTTGACCTCGTCGTTTATCGAAAATCTTTGACCTCCCAAGTGCTTTTTTAGGTTAGGGAACAGAAAGAAGTCTGATGGTGCCAGATCAGGTGAATACGGCGGATGCGGTAACAGTTCAAAGCCACAGTTGTGAATTTCAGCCATTGACTGTACTGACGTGTGAACACGGGCGTTATCTTGATGAAACAGGACTTTTCTTCTGAGCATTCCTCGACGTTTTTCTTTTATTTCCTCTCGTAAACGACGTAGTAAGGTGCAGTAGTAATCAGAGTTTATAGTCTGACCCCTTTCAAGATAATCAATCATAATCACACCTTTCGAGTCCCAGAATACTGAAGCCATCACCTTATTTGCCGAAAAAATCGACTTAGCCTTTTTAGGGGGTGGTGAACCAGGTCTTCTCCACTGTTTTGATTGTTGTTTTGTTTCCGGTGTACAGTAATGAACCCATGTTTCGTCTATAGTAACAAAACGATTCAAAAAATCATCTGCATCGGCTTCAAATAACTCCAAACAGTCGCGTGAAATAGTCAATCGCGTCCTTTTTTGTTCAACTGAAAGCAGTCGCGGAACCCACCTCGCAGACACCTTGTGGAAACCCAACTCGTTGACAATGATGTTTTGAGTTCGTTCATAAGAGATGCCTATAATCTCGGCTATCTCTCTAATTTTTAATCTGCGGTCTCCCATTATTAAATCAAGTACTTTTTTAATATTTTCGTCAGTAGTTGACGTCGAAGGCCTTCCAGAGCGGGGTTCATCTTTCACACTCTCTCTACCACGCTTAAATTCTGCTATCCATTTTTTGACGGATGAATATGACAGAGCACAATCGCCTAATGTAGTGACCATGTCATCATGGATGGCTTTTGATGGTAGCCCCTTCTTATGGAGGTACTTAATGACTGCACGCTGCTCGATTTGCTCCATTCGCGGAAATTATGTCCGATTACTTTGTTAATAAATTTATAAAATCACATACTAATTATCGCACACGTTTCGAACTTCACACAATGAACTAGTCTGAACTGAACTAAATAATGTGGGTAGATTTGATTTTTAGAATTGAATGGATCTGTGTTAGGCCGAGTACTTTTCAATCCACCCTCGTATTATGTTCTCGTCAAATAGAGCGACAATAACCATTGATTACTTATTGTTTATTTTATTTATGCTTTGTTTACACACAAATTTGGATTTAAGACTACAGGGCATTCTCTGCCACTCACTCAGCACAGCACTCTCTACCTCCAGGATAAGCAAAAAATATAAATAGGGCATAGTGCAAAACTTTTAGAAATAATTTAGATAACAATTGAGTACCTCATATTGAAACAGAGTTCAGAGATTTTAATACATACATATATACGAAATAAGAGTGTATATACTAAAAATTTAAGTAGGTACTTCTTGCTTCTCAAAAATATTTCACAATTATGTAGGCCTTAATTGAATAATGAAAACTGAAATTAATTAATACGGATTTTACATTATAAGTTTATTTTAACTTGCTTTATACCTATCCCGAATTTTGCAGTTTGTAGTGGTCTCTTTTATCGCTCTTTTTTTTAATAAGGTATTAAAAGAGCGCAAAGTCCACCTTAAGGTAAGTTCATCCTCTGGCCCATAAACATTTACATCTACCCTCGATTAAGGATCATAATGCAGATGCGTTGTTGTGAGGTATTGAACGAGCGAAAGTCCACCTTAAGGTAAGTGGATGCTCTGGACCATAAACATTCACAACCCTCGACTAAGGATCATAATGCAATTGCGTTGTTGTGAGGAGCCTCGTTTCTCGTAAAAAGATCTCCGGAAGTATACGCTCACCATGCAAAACACAGCAGCATTGAGCTGCTATTTCACGCTGGTACTCTGTGGGAACATGGTCCTTCCCCGGTCGAGCCGACACATTCGTGCCCTTAATATAGCTGTAGCATGGCGCTTGCACGTACGAAACATATGTTTTAAAGCATTGGAATCAGGACAATGGTGTCTGAGGTGTGTAACGTTGTGTGGTTAGCCCGCGCTAGCTTCAGCTTTTAACAATGTATAGTATTCGCGTGAATATTAAATAAGAATAAGTAAAGAACAGAAATAAAATAATAAGAAAAAAGTACTGAACGTACTCAATACTTATTTTTTAAAAACATTCGTCTGTAAATTTTACAACCACATACAATAGTGTAAGTGTGCAAATGCAAATTTAATATTCAAGTTATTGTTAGCTTCGTTAAAACGTTTGTAGGATAATTACGGCAGAACAACACAAATAACTTAATATTTCAGGAGGCAAAGGCGCTATTTTTAGAGATATTTGAATATATCGTACAGATTCAATTTTCAGTTAAAATTCTCCACTCATCCACAGCTCTACATCAGATTTTCAATTAAAATTGTTGCGAGCCATCGAAACGGACATATCTGAAAAATTCCACTTCGGGTCGAGGCTAGAATGTTCATTTTAAATTATTCGTATAAAATGAACCATGAAATAAATTACTGCACGTATTTCTGCAGAATTACATTTTTGAAGATAATCAATCATGCTTCAAATTAAACCAAAGTAAGATGTTACGTGGTAGAGCCATGCTGCAGCTATATTAGTAGTATAGTCGTAGCACAAATGGGTCGGCTTGATCAGGGACCACGCTCTCACAGTATACCGGCGTAAAATGGCAGCTGGATACTGCTGTGTTTCGTATGGTGAGTGTAGAGAACCGGAGACCCATTTTACTGGAAAAGAGGCATTCCATCTTAGTCCTCACGGGTGACGACGTATCTGCATTTGATACTTTATTGAGGATAAATGTAGATGTCTATGGGTCACAGCAACCACTTACCATCAGGTGGACTGTGTACTCGTTTGTCACCCTATCCTATATAAAAATAAGATTACAATCTACATAATTTCGTTCCACAGTAATTATTTTTATTTATTTTTGAAGTGAAAACTTCTTTAGGCAAGTTGGGCACTTTTAGGATGGAGTAAAAGCACTGATCTCGCGTGATCGTCACGCTCAGATACATAAAATTGATCAATCATACATATTTATTACCGGATCGATACGACTTCTTCTTCTTTCGTGTAGACTTCTTCCGTGTAGTGGCGGGTAAGAACACTCACTACCCCATATCTTCCCGTGGGTGTCGTAAAAGGCGACAGAGGGAAAGTGAGGCAGAGGATGGGCAGCCGCATCTTTCTGAGAACAGCAAAACAACAATAAAAAAACTGCGGTTGCCAATCCGCTCGTCAAGCGTGGCAACTATGGCAATATACCCCCCATGAAAGTAACGAAGAGACGGCCCCCAGTCCCCGACGGCCCCGCTATTCCTGGCTACAGTGACGATCATGGTAACGGCGGGGCAGGGGGTGAATCTCTTCGGTTGCCACCTACGGCGACTCGACCTGGCAACATATAACGCACGCACCCTGAGGACTGACGAGAAGATCCTGGAGCTGGAAGAAGAGATAGACAAGTTGCGCTGGAATGTCATAGGATTATCCGAAGTCCGAAGAGAGGGGGAGGACACGGTAATCCTCGAATCCGGCAATTTATTATATCACCGGGAGGGCGACCATCTGTCCCAATGAGGTGTCGGATTTATCGTCCACAAGTCTCTCGTTAGCAACGTTGTAAAGATCGGGAGTGTGTCGACGACGGTTGCGTACCTTATACTCAGAGTCACCAAACGGTATTCGCTGCAGGTCATACAGGTTTACGCACCAACCTCGGCACACCCCGATGAGGAGGTGGAAGAAATGTATGAGGATATCTCTAGAGCCATGCATTCCTCCAAAACCCAACATACGGTGTTAATGGGAGACTTCAATGCAAAACTAGGCACAAGAGAGAACGGTGAGCTGAAAGTGGGGAAATTTGGAATAGGGCAACGGAACCCAAGGGGCCAGCAGCTGGCCGACTTCATGGAGAAAGAGGGACTCTTTATGATGAACTCTTTCTTTCAGAAGCGGCACCACAGGAAGTGGACCTGGTCGAGCCCCGACGGTTCGACAAAAAATGATATTGACTTCATTATGACGAGTAGACGACAACTGTTCAGTGATGTCTCCGTGATCGCGAGGGTGAAAACTTGTAGCGATCACCGAATGGTTAGAGGCACACTGAACCTAAACGTTAAGTTGGAGAGGTCTCGTCTAATGAAGTCAACGCTCCGTCCCCCTCGTGCTCTAATCCAAAGTCCCGAAACCTTTCAGCTCGAGTTACAAAACCGTTTTCAGTGCCTAGAAGACTGCTTTGAAGTGGACGATATGAATGACAAGCTCGTGGAAACTGTCCATGCGGTCGGAGCTTAGTTCTGCAATACCCGCCGCAGAAGAACACAAAAACTCTCCGATCACACTCTTAATCTCATGGCTGTTAGACGGGAGATGAAGCTACATTCTTCAACAGATTTGACAGCATACAGGCAACTGAACAGACAGATCTCCAAATGCATGCGGCGGGACTTACACAACTTTAATACTGCTCGTATTGAAGAAGCGATTGAGCGGAACCAGGGCTCCAAAGTCTTTGCTAGAGATCTGTCTGCCAGAAAGAGCCAACTGTCGAAGCTGAAGACCGAGTGTGCCAGCGTCGTTTCCGGGACACGTTAGATTTTGAGTGAGATTGGGAGGTTCTATGGGCAGCTGTACACATCATCGTTGGAGCCACACGTAAGTGTGAGTAACGATCCAAGAGCGAGTTCTTATCCGACACTATTCCGATGATATCCCGGACGTCAGTCTGAGCGAGATTAGAATGGCTCTCCAGCACCTTAAAAACGGCAAGGCCCCAGGCGAGGATGGAATTACAGCGGAGCTTCTGAAAGCGGGTGGAAAACCGGTACTTGAAGTCCTTCAGAAGCTCTTTAATTCCGTCCTCCATGGTGGCACTACACCGGAGGCGTGGAGCAGAAGTGCGGTGGTCTTATTCTTCAAGAAAGGTGACAACTCTCTCTTGGAGAACTACAGACCGATTTCCCTTCTGAGCCGCGTCTACGTGCTGTTTTCGAGAGTCATTACGAATCGTCTCGCGCGCAGACTTGACGACTTCCAGCCTCCTGAACAAGCCGGTTTCCGAAAAGGCTTTAGCACCATAGACCACATACATACCCTTCGACAAATTGTACAGCAGTCTGAGGAGTACAATTTGCCACTATGTCTGGCGTATGTGGATTATAAGAAAGCCTTTGATTCTGTCGAAATTTGGTTGGTGCTGCAGTCCCTTCAGCGATGTCAAGTTGACTGTCGGTATATCAAAGTGCTGAAGTGCTTGTACAGTAGAGCTACGATGGCTATCCGAGTACAGAACCAGAGTACGAAACCTATCCAATTGCAGAGAGGTGTAAGACAGGGTGACGTGATATCCCCGAAACTCTTCACCGCTGCATTGGAAGACGTTTTCAAACTTCTGGACTGGAAAGGATACGGTGTTAACATCAATGGCGAGTACATGACTCACCTTCAATTTGCCGACGATATAGTCCTTATGGCAGGATCGCTGGAGGACCTAAGCACTATGCTCAATGACCTCAATAGTGTCTCCCAACGGATAAGTCTTAAGATGAACATGAACAAAACAAAAATCATGTTTAACGTCCATTTCACACCTATGCCGGTAGTTGTTGGGAGCACTAAGCTCGAAGTTGTTGACTAGTATGTTTACCTGGGACAAATAGTCCGACTAGGTAAGTCCAACTTCGACCGAGAGGTCAATCTACGGATTCAACTCGGCTGGGCAGCGTTCGGGAAACTACACACATCTTCTTGTTAGACATTCCTCAAAACCTGAAAACGAAATTGTACAATCAGTGCGTGTTGCCAGTGATGACCTATGGTACTGAGACGTGGTCCTCCACTGCTGGCCGGATGAGGAAGCTCAAGGTCACTCAGCGAGCTATGAAGAGGGCTATGCTCGGAGTTTCTCTGCGTGATCAACTTAGAAATGAGAATATCCGCAGTAGAAACAGAGTAACTGACATAGCCCAACGGATTAGTAAGCTGAAGAGGCAATGGGCCGGCCATATAGCTCGAAGAACCGACAACCGATGGGGAAAAAAGGTTCTCGAGTGGCGCCTCGTACCGTCGGACGAAGTGTAGGGCGTCCCCCCACTAGATGGAGTGACGACCTGGTAAGATATGCAGGAAGTCGATGGATGCAGGTGGCTCAGGACCGTGTTTAGTTGCATTCTTTGGAGGAGGCCTATGTTCAGCAGTGGACTTGTGAAGGGTTGTAATGGTAATGACGATACGACTTAGGGACATTCAAGAAAATAACCTACTCCTTCCTAAAAGGCAATGTACGCACCTGTAATTCCCCTGGTGTTACAGTTGTTCAAGGGTGGCGGTACTCACTTAAAAAATAGATACTTTTTTAGCCCGTAAAAGCCCACTGTTGGACACGAGTCTTTGAGAGGGATAGGGAGGACTAGCCGTAATTGCCAGGCTCGGCAAGCGGATTAACGATCGACGTGCTAGGTGTCGCACACCTGTGTCGTTTATTTCAGCCGTTGTAATGGTAATGGCATATTAGATATTACACTACCTTTCGTCGGAAGCCAGGAATTTATCGAACATTTCCTGTAGATGTCTCTTACTATACCCACGGGAAGAAATGAAGTGATGGATTCTTTATGCTGCCACAACGGTAAAAAATGTCTTGTCCTCTTTTTAAAAACTAGTCCCCTCGCCCCTCCCCAGGAACTTTTGAAGTGAAAACTTCTTTAGAATCGTTGTTATTTGAAACTTAATGAACCGAAAATGTGACACTAAAATGAGACAAACATATACATCTATAGAATTTAGCCTGCAAATCTCCTCTTTGTGCGGTCTTTTATAAGATGGTTAATATTTTTTTTTATAGGATAGGGGTGACAAACGAGCACACAGTCCACCTGATGGTAAGTGGTTGCTGGGGCCCATAGACATCTACATCTATCCTCTATTACAAATCAAAATGTAGATGCGTTGTCACCCGTGAGGACCAAGATGGAATGCCTCATTTCCAGTAAAAAGGGCCTCCGGCCACCTGCACTCACCAAGTGAAACGCAGAGGTAAACCTCTACTTCACGCTGGTTTTCTGTGAGGTCGTGGTACCACCCCGGTTCGAGCCGGCCCATCCGTGCGACAGCAAAAGCTGCCGCGTGGCTCTACCACTGTTAAAAACTGTTATAACTTTGAACTGTTGCAATAAATAGTTAATTAAAAATAATATATTTATTAAATAAATAAAATTGAACATTCTTCTATTATCAATCAATTGCTGTCCGTTAGGCTCGCTAAAACTCAAAAATGCCTCGACCGATTTTGTCGAATTTTTTGTGTATGTTTGAGTTGGATGGTTTATATTCGCAATTGGACCTGATATGTGGCTCTGTTGTCGAGATTCAGAAATCGCCCGTGCGAAGCCGGGCCGGATCGCTCGCAATTAATAATCTACTATTTGATAACTTATCGATTTATATTATAATTAGTCGTGTGAGTTTAGTTTTGCTATCTCGTGACTATTTTACTTACCATCTTGAGAATCGAACAAGTTTTGTTCAATAAAATGACTTAATCATAGAATTTAGTAGATAGAGCGTTACAAAGTAATTTTACTCGCAATAGGGTATTACACCCATTTTCAAAAAGTGTTTTAAATGAATCCCAGAGTGATAATGAACCAATATAATTTTTATATAAATTTTTTAAAACCGAATAGTGACATAAAAATTACTTTTAATCTATCGTTTTAAATTTTAGCATGAAAACGCTAGCCGCCATACTGTTCAAGTCATGACGTCACTGTCCTAGAATTTTGACAATTATGCAAAAGAATAAGATACTTTTGAATGTTTAATAATGAGTTATCATCTACATCATTGTTGTGTTGTACCTGATTGCAAAAAGACGAGCATAAGAACGCCGGGGAAGTTATGGATTAAAGTGCCAACTGATTTAAATATGAGAAATACTTGGTTAAAACTGGCAAGAAGAGACCCGAAGGCATTGTCTACAAAATTTAAACTATACTTCTGTGAAGATCACTCTGATGTAAATATGACTTATATTTAACTATCGATTAAATAAAACAAAACATCATGACATGATAGGTACCTATTGCAAGTCAAATTTTGTAATAGATTAGGTTCATCGCTCGTCTGTCCCGCCCTTTGTGGGCCATTTTGATAGGCCTTGCAGTGCAGTGCAGTGTTTTACTTAATTCCTATTTTTTTCTATTATATGGGAATAAAGACATGATTTGTACTCAGACCAAATAAAAAGTGACTTTTTATTTCGTCTGAGGGTTTGTACAAAAAATATAACAAAAAGTTTTTCTCACCTAAGCTTATATTATAATATCTATAACATTAATGGTAAAAGCGAAGTAATAAACTCGCTTTTACGAATCCGTCTTCCATGATGCCTTTTCAATAAAATTTGGAATGAAAGTCAACAATCGTAATGATAACTTGAAAAATTTCGAAATTAACTAGTTAGTACACAGCACATAACCTTTTTCTTTGACCTAGTGACGTCACGACGCTATCTAATATGGCGGACATCGTTTTGCAGATTTGAGGCACAGGTAAAAAAATTATTCTTTAAATTGAAATATAAAATTTATAATGCATTTTTTATAAATAGAAATCAGTATTTCTCGTTTACTTTTTACAAAATCTATCATAAATATAAATTCTTTGACTTATTTTTACATGGTGTAAAATACCCTATTTTGTGAAGGTTTGACTTCTTCCGAATGAGAACTGCACACGTTTTTTTTCTTCCATAACGTGAAAGAGTTTTAAATACATTGAAACACGGAACATTAATTTGTAGATCTAACAAACATGTACGTGTGAGGTTCAAACTTCAAACCCACGGTCCCACATTGCTTAAAGCCAAATGCTTTAGTGCATGCTTCGCTACCAAGCCGTCATCAAAGTGAATTTTGAAAATTTAAAAGTTTTATCCTATCAAACTGAACGAGCTTTTGTAAAATTTTATTTTGTATTTTATATCAGTGTATTATATTAAATTTTCTTTTAGAACATAACATGCTTTGAATAGAATATGCCTTGAAATATATTAGTATTTCGAGGTATTGAAAGCGCTGCTGGAAAATCCCCAATATTCGTTTACTTTGAGAAAAGTATCATGTCATAAATTCTAACGTTTTTTAATATTTTAAAGGTTTAGAATTATCAAGCTAAAATGAAGACAAGTGTGATATGAACATAAATGTGAATCTTGTGTCGCACTACAAACGACATTCGGAACCAAAATAATAGAATCATATAAGAATGTACAACTTACTTCAATGGGAGTGAACGACGATTTAAGGAACATTTTTATAGTATAAAATAAAAAATAATAAGGATGACAAACGAGCACACAATCCACCTGATGATAAGTGGATGCTGTGACCCATAGAAATCTACGTCTATCCTCGATTGAGAAAATGCAGATGCGTTGTCACCCCTTTGGACTAAGATGGAACATGGAACACAACAGAATTAAGCTGCTATTTTACGTTGGTATTCTGTGAGGGCGTGGTCCCACTACATATAAAACTGCTATGGGGTTTGACATCCTTTCAGATCCTCAAACAACAACTCTAACAGTCGCGTTTATGACCACTAAATGTTAACGAGGCAGTCAACATATGATGTTGACTGCCTCGTAAAAGCAGCGCGCATTTCGTATGTTCATTGGAACATACGAAACGCACGCTGCTTTTCTGTGCTAGAATACCAGTAGTGTGTGAAGTGAAAGAGTGGTCCTTCCCCGGTGGAGCCAACTAATGAGTTATAGGCTAATGAGCCATAATACAGCTGCAGCGTGGCTTTAGCATGCTTAAATTGAAGACTGAATTAATGTGATTATAATAAACTAGCTGTGCCCCTTTTTTTTACATGGGGAAATGCCTACGCATACCCGCCTCGCGGGGGCAAGGACGGGTTATGTCGGACTCGCACCGACTAAAACCCCATGGTGTTCCACCCTAATCGCATATTGGCAGGGCCACGGGAACGCTTTCGCACACTTCCGCGGCCCCACCTGCGCTGGCCGCCCCATGGCGGCCCCTCCTCGGGAGAGGAACACTCCTCCCCCATCTCCTTCTCCGGTAAGGCGCACCAGAACACATGGCGCGCCCTCCTCCTCGGCCTCCAATTTCACATGCGCAACGGACGCCCCCGTGTCTGATGCGCGAAGGCCATGGGGTCAGGAAAAACTAGCACTCAGGAGCACCAGCCTTCCTGACCCCAGCGGCGGATCTGGTCTATGGCTCCGCCGCCAACCAAAATTCGGCTGCGGAGGGTAGGGAGAGCGGCGCCTCGCAATACCGGCACTCCTCTCCCCCCGCAGCCCCACCACCACCGCATCAACGGTGCGGCCCCGTTTGAGTCGCGGAGGATAGGGCGAGTGGCGCATCGCCATACCAACACTCCTCTTCCTCCGCGACTCCACCCCGGCTGCAGAGGTAGGGGTGGGGAGGACACCCCTCTCGCAGCAGCCCACCGACACACATCCGAAGTGGGCTCGTCAAGCCCACTCGGAGTGGCCACCTCGGGCCGGCCCTACACCACGGGCCAGCCAAGGGGTTCCTCTTTGTTCACCGTGGGTGACCAAGCCACGGCTACTAAGCCCTCCCGCCACGACAAGGCGGGGACCCGTTCGGGGAGGAACTAGCTGTGCCCCGCGGTTTGATTCGCGTATATCACGTATCTGAGCCGCGCTATATGACATGGACAGCTAGTTCAAGCATTTAAGACAGCAATGTATGGAAAAATTGGTAAAATTAATGTACTACTTTTATCTATCTACATACGTATGTTATAGAGCGAAGTTAAATTTTATCTACTCTACCTTCCCTTCCTGCAGGGCGAGCATAGACGGGAGACAATTTTATCCCCGGGGAAAGAAGAAAATGTTTATTCCCTCGCTTAGTTTTATCCACCCTTCGAGCATGAACACAGCGGTGGATATAATATCCACAGTAGACAAAATGGGAGATAGACTTAGATAGATTTTTTGTATTAATATAAACTTAAATCCACGTCTAATGAACTAGGATAGAATTGTCTCTTTCAAATGACTAAAAAAGCATATTTTTTTTTATCTTTCATTTGGCTCCATGCTACGGACGGGGGATATATGCCTACTCGTTATGTCAAACGGGGATACACTTCTCCCCGTTGCCGTAATTTGGCATAGGTACAAGATAACTTTATCTCTTGTCAGTGGATATAATCGGGGGATAACATTTTTGTCCCCAGCCCATGTTAGCTGTGCAGGAATGACAACGCATCCCTACCATTTGCAAGTCTGCATAGACTAGACTACAGCAGTAACTTAATCATTATGAAGGTGACGGTTAAGTTTCACTTAACTTTTGTGATTTGGATGAACACACGTAAAAGAATCCGTCGCCCCACTTGATGAGATGGCGCGAGAAGTGACTGTGAGAAGTCACAGAATACAATATTTATTTACCGACCGGTTTCGCTTCACGGCATCTGCCGTCATGACGTGTTTGTGAAGTGTCTATCCAAATCACAAAAAAAGAAACTGGAGTTTCACCAATCGTAAGTATATATTATATAGCACTTAATTCTTGTAGATTTAAGATTTTAATTAAAACTAAATTGTTTGTCAACCTGTAAAAAGAGTAACAACGAAGAAATAATTAAATGAAACTGGACGCTAGACCGAGCTATCAGGTTAGAAAATGGATTCGCAACCGCAACAAGAAAGCAATTCATTTAACGCATCGACTGCATTTTAATTAAAAGTTTTTATAACTTCATTCTTTTTGGATATTCTTTTTTGTAGAAGAAGAGGAAAATGAGCATGCGGCGCACCTGATGGTAAGTGATTATGTTGCCCATGAACAGTTGCAACACCATGTGAATGATAGGTGCGTAGCCGGCCATTAAAAGTGAAGCAGGCTCTTTTCTTGATGGTCAGTAAGTAGTTACGAAAATAATTTAAAATTAAAAATTTTGTACAGCCGACTTCAATATAAGCGACTTTAATATAGGTTATTTTAGAATAACTAAATAACCATTGGTCTGACCTTGATCAAATTCATATGGGACCACACGAGAACTATCAGCTTTCATATAAAAAAAGAATCATCGAAATCGGTTCGCCCAGTACAAAGTTATGAGGTAACACACATAAAAAAAACATACACTCGAATTGAGTACCGTCTCCTTTTTGGAAGTCGGCAGAAGAGAATCAGAAAAAGTTTTTCTATATATAAAGCAACAATCCCAGAGTTGTGAAGTAGGTATGTGTTTTATTTTCGGCATAATTTGTTGTAACAGCTACGTATAATGGATAAATCATGTCATTTCGTATTAAAAGCAAAGAATAAATATACCTTTAGTAATTCAGCAGAACACCGTTTTCGTTTGTAACTTTTGAAACAAACGTCATTTCCTTTAATCTACTAACGTTTGAAAATGAGGTTCGTCCTACCGAAGAAGAAACGACGAAATAAACTTAGCACGTATTTACTTCTTTGTGATTTTTAAAGGTCATTTTATATAAAAATAATACTCATGGATGAATAAAGCGTGTTAGCTGTTCTGTGGTAAAAAATTTGACGTCATAATATCAGTACATGGCAAGTCCGAAAAGAATGCCAATTCCCATGATTGAATGAGAATGAGAATGTAATTCCGCAGGAATTACACGCCTTAATTCCTCCCTCTCCTTTCCACCATCGGACAACCAGACGGTCGGCGGGTTTTCATCCCTTTGTTGTCGATATTCCACGCATTAGAACCAACGGTTTGCTTCGTCTTTTGTAATGCGTACAGCAAAGGAGTGGAATAATTTGCCGGCGTCTATCTTTCCGTCCGAATACAATCTAGGCGTCTTCAAGGCAAGAGTGAATAGGCTTTTGTTACGATAAGACATTGCGATTTACCATCTAAGGCTGCATCACCACTTGCCACCAGGTGGGATTGTGGTCAAGCACTGGCTTATAATAAGTTAAAAAAAAATTAATTTACTGAAGACCTTTTGGGAATATATTATTTACATCATAAGAACAACATCTGTAAGAAAAAAAATTATATTTCTTAAATTTTTATTTTCATACAAAAATAAAAATATTTTAATTGGACCTTCTAAACGGCAATAGTCCTAAATAGCAAAATAAAGCGCGTGGCGGGGTAGGGGTGGAGGAGTTTAGGAGGCGGCGCTTGCTCATTTGAACTTGACCTAATTACCTGTGTCGTCAGTCACCTTTGGTGCGCCCGCGACGTTTCTCCTTCCGTTGTGAGATTAATATCGCGAACGTTACGTGGTTACGATGGCTTACCGATACTCAAATGTTGAGTATACCGAAATGGTGCGAATTTTAGCAATTCGCAATGATAACGTTAGTGAATATTCAAAGCGTTTTCCCAACTCACGTGCACCGAGCTACGCTACGATGCTAGGTAGTTCTAGCCTGTATCAATCGATCGTGGTCGTCCACCGCGGCGCACAGAACGTGAGGAGGAAGACATACTGCAGTTTTTTGAACAAAATCCAGCAGTGAGCACTTATGAGGCAGCCCGACAGTTCAATGTGTCACAGTATACACAATGAAGGGAAGTACCCTTTCCACTTGCATCGTGTTCATGAACTCAGCGAAGCTGACAAACCAGCGCGAGTTACATTTTGTAACTGGTTACTAGCTGCTGAACGAGCTAACATTTTATGGACTGACGAAGCAACATTTGGCAGAATAGGACTATTTAATTCGCACAATGAACACTTGTGGTGCTATGAAAATCCTCATGAACCAAGACCGCATAGCTTTCAACACCGGTTTAGTGTCAATGTGTGGGCAGGCGTTATTAATACAACGTTACTGGGCCCGGTCTTTATAGAAAGATTAAACGATGAAAGCTGTCATACTTTTCTCACCGACACGCTGCCAGACTTGTTGGAGGACATACCACTTGCATCTCTACGCAATATGTATTACCAAAATGACGGGGCGCCGGCGCACTATGCTCGCCAAGTTAAGGATTATTTAAACAGAGAATACCCTGGTCGCTGGATCAGTCGTGACGGGTCTTGTGCATGGCCTCCCAGATCGCCAGATATCACACTAATGGATTTTTAGTTGTGGGGGCATGTAAAGACATCAGTGTATACTGGTCGCGCATTTGAAACTAGTAACATATTTAAAGAAAAAATAATTTGGGCATTCGATCAAATCAAAATGAATCATCAAGTATTATCTCGTGTCGGTGAACAGTTAAGTTTCAGGTGTCACCTATGCATAGAATGTGGAGGTAATTATATTGAACGCTATGTGCGCGATACTCACCGCCATCCGCGGACTAGTCCCTAAGTAAGTCTAATTTTTAAATTTGTATTATAATATTTTTATTGAACTATTATACCTTAATAGCTTTATTCAATTACTGTTAATTTGTATTTAATTATTATAAATATTTTATTGTAATATTTGTAATTATTTTAACCTGCATCCATTTTTTTAAATACAACTTACATTAAATAAAAAAAATAGTTAATAATACTCATTTAATTTGCACGTGCTACAAACATCGATCACCAAATCGATGGCTGTAAACCGAAAAGGGCGGGCGGCGCCTTTGATGACGATGACACCTGTGTCGACGTCATAATATATCTTTGGCTTGGCCTTGGGCCGCCGCATGTGCGACGTTGAGGCGTTGCAAAAAGTATTCGTAAAAAAACTACCTAAATGTCTATTAAAGAATGTCTATTAATTCTTAAAGAAATTAATAGAAGAATCAAATAGTTCATCAAATGGTTTTATGTAAAATAAAGAAGTATAGGAAAAGTTAATGTAAAGTCATTTAAAGTGGCGCCCTGGTGCAATAGGCATGGTTTAGTAGGCACTCGCAACGCAATCAGCTGAGCGCGGGCGTCGACCGGCCCGGCGGTCATACTTACTTATTATAAATTTTAATATTTGTGATTTTTTTTTTAAATGTCATTTGCTCATTTAAATATGTTTAATGATTTCAACACAATTTTTGATACTGATATTCAGTTAAGTGTAAAATAAATAAGGCATTTTCTTTGACGATTTATTCTGACATTCTTTAGGTACTACAAAATACAGACTTAAAAAGAGTCAGACATGACAACAAAACCTTAAAAGTAGTTTTTTCCTAAATTTCTGTGAAGAGTGATCTCGCTAAAATTGTTTTTAATGATGTAACCAATATATTCCCAAAAGGTCTTTAGTAAATTAAAAATGACCCTGTATATGCGGCTGGTGACTTTTCAAACGACCTATTTCGACTATAGAGATTCTGCGGAAAACGTCTTCATCGAAATATAACAAAAAAAAAATTTTGTCAGACGTATGAAAGTTCATAAAATATTTTTTTATATTTCATTTAATTTATCAAGTACGGTAAACTATCCCTACACCCTAAGACTGTGGTAAGACGTGACTGTGGGAAAAGCAAGGAAATTATCGTGATCCTCAGATATATGGCGGTATAAACATGGTTTATATATCATATGTACAATGGTAACTCTTTGTGCTTTGCACCATCAGTTGGTCATAAATACCTCATTATTCGAATCGGCTGAGTTCTTCGCATACAATTAAAGTTGGCATTTAGAGAAAATTAGGCACATTTGTCCTCGTACCCCATTTTAGGTAATAGTATGAGAAAATGTCAGTGTGAAAATACTTCGTGAGTAAAGTCTGAGGAACTTCAAATGACCTAAAATATATATTTATTTTTTAAATGGTATGGTATTTCAACGTAGCAACTATGGCAAATATCCCCCCTATGAGGCAATCTATAGGGTAGCCTATATTCGACAGTGGATTTATAATAGGATGTAACGATAATGGTACGGTATTTTATTACTTCGAAGTCGAACACTTGGTCAATCAGTGTCAATTAACAACTTCGGTGGTTTGGGATGAGCACAAGTTAGATTAATTAAACATAAAAATTATCAGACTTCCCGTTCACAGATTGACAAAACTTGGTAATTTGTACGAAGAAATTTGTCATGCCTTCATGAATTTGTAAAGTTCGTTGGAAAGTTTATTAATTTGCCTTGAAACTTAATAATACATTCAAATTTGTTGATAATATAATTAGAATGGAGTTAGACATTATCTGCTTTAGCTGATTAGTTTTATACAAGTTAAGGTGAAGAAAAAAGCACACAATCCTTCTGATGCTTAGTGGATGATGTTATCAATAGCAACCGACATCCGTCAAGATGGGATGCCTCATTACCAATAAAAAGGATCTTCAGTTCACTACAATGTCCATATGAAACACAACAACATTATGCTACTATTTAACGTTGAGGGTATGCCTTTTCTTGATCGTACCAACCCATTCGTGGTACACCCATAATACAGCTACAGCGTGGCTATATATTCGAGTTGCACTTTATTTAAAAAAAAGTGTGTCGTGAAGACACACGATACAAGTGAAACTTCTGTATTACAGGGGAACATTTCAATTACTCATCAATGACTTTTGAATAGCATAGATTGTGTATATCATTTATTTATTTATTTACATAAAATTAAATATAGTGTCTCAGTACATAATCTTCTTCGATCTTCAGCACCACTAGGACTCACCACAGTGAATGAAGTAATTATTAAAGATCCCAGTGTAACACAAAATACTCATTAAAGTTTGTTAATTAAGTTAATTATCTATTATTTATGTATTTTTTATGTAATTTTATTTAAATTAAACCAAAGTTTTGTATAATATCAACAAAAATATATTTAAATGAAAATTTACAAATTGTTATTTAAAATAAACGCTGCTGCCTTATTGGGCTCAAAAATTACTTCTCTTGCACATTTTTTTAATAGCGCGATCTACTTCATTCTATAAGTAAAGCCATTTTATGAAACCAAAATTGATTGACTATAATGATGGTACGCAGAATATGTAGTAGATAGCGCAATAGCGCTATCTACTGTGTAATAACACAAATGAAATCACTCTTTCTAAAATAAATACGTGTTCCTTGGTAACTGACTTAAATAAAATTAATAGGTTTGTATTTGAACGAAAGACCGTTATAATCTTGTAATTGTAATTGTGTTACTGTATACTTTATGGTGTGTATTGGCTTGCGTTCGCGATTTGAATGATTGACCTGAATGACGCGGTACACAGTTTTTACCCCCACCACTATTAGTCACATAAAATGGTTATGGATCAAAATTTCAAAGCCCTCCCGTAAAAATTTTCACTTCAAAAATCTATAACTAAAGGAATCACAGAACCTACATTACGTACAACTATGGATCGCCCTCCCTCCACAAGATGGAGTTACTACATGGTCAGAGATGCGGGAAATCGATGGATGCAAGTGGTTAAGGACCGTGGTTTTTGGCATTCCTTGGGGGAGGCCTATGTTCAGCTCTAGGACCAGGTTTCATACTTACACGCATGCTTATGTCAAGAGTTAATGAAACTTACATTTGTAGATTTTTTAGAAATAACAGTGAAATATTTTATTGTCCGGATATTTTAAAGTTGCTTATAATGAAACTGAGACAAAGAAAACATCGCCGCGAGTTACTTAATTAGCCGTCTAGTACTATTCACAGCGAAAGAACTGGAAGCTAGAAATAGCTTTTTTTAGCAAATTGTTAAAACAAACCAGAACGTAAAAGTGTTTGCTTACAATTATTTTTAAGTTTTTTATCGCTTGTAGTTTTTTTATAAAATATAATTGTGAAGCTACTGCAGCATGGTTTGTATAATCGGCAAACAATCGGTAAGCGGCTATAGCACTTGGACACCTGCAACCAATTTCAAAGAAAGTAAGCTACAAATACGTTGTCACATGCGAGGAATCAGTTGGAATGCCTCACAGTCTGTAATTATCATTGCTCTCCATATCCTTCAGGTCGGAACACATCAGTGCACGCACTGCTATTTATCTAGCTAAGAGGGTGATACCTGATACCAGATCCAAAAAATGCGCGAGTGTCGTGGAACACTCGGTTGGAACGAAGTTCCTTGCGTAGTAAGTATATTATTAATGATAAACGTAGGTATTATATTATTGATTAATAAATAATATTTCTTTCATGGCAAGAAAAGAAAACGTGCGAAGGAGATGGATATTATTCAATCTCAGTTCCTTATTTCGCCGCCAAGGCCGTCTACACTATGACGCAAGCGGTAGTGACGAAAAAATCTTACACTTTTTGTCGCCTAGCTCCCATCCGCCAAACCCGTACCGTCCGATAAAGAACTTGGTTCCAAAAAGGAGTGCTACCATGTAATATATCGAAAAGTAAATTATACCGGTTTTGTGTTTCTAGTAAATCTTAAGCCTTAAAGCATTCGATTAATAAAATACTTCTGAGAAATTTCTCTTTTTCGGTTTATATATTAAAAATTTATTATAGAAAAATCTTTATCTTTCAAACCACTTCAAAATATTTTTATATGGGAATTTATTATTTTTAAATTTTTTTTGTGGAAATGAAGCTATGTCAATTTTTTTCGGTTTACTTTTTTATCTGTACTAGAAATATAGAAATCGAGTCCTATATTCTTCCGCCTAACCTGTAACACCACATCGGTGACAGAGTCAGCAACATCGCTGGAATCATCCGGCGAGAAGCAATACCATGGGTAGGATGCAAAGAAAGACCGCATTCTGTCCCAATCCGCTGACCTGTAATACCAAACGCAGCCGCAACCTGCAGAACGCAACCGCGAGGGTAGAGTGAGTGGCACAACACTCCGTATCAGACAATGGTCCGAAGAGCCGAGAGGGGTATCGACGAAAACCTGATATCGGTCTGGATAAGAGGTCAGCAGAAGGTCCAACAGGGAAGGTTTTTGATCCTCCACATCTGGAATCCGCGTAGGCGAAGTAACTAGTTGTGTCAGATCATATGCCAAGGCAAAGTCATAAACAGATCTCCCCTCATGATCGGTTAAACCTGAACCGAGCCATTCAGCGTGGTGAGCGTTAAAATCGCCAAGGATCACGATCTCTGCGGATGGGACCTGTTGTAGCAAGGAATCTGTAGCCATTTGGACGTGGTCGATGAGTCGGTCTGTTTCGGCATTACCGCTATGGGTACTGTACGGTGGGTATACCTGTGGTGTTATTCTTCCAATAATAAATTTCAATATTGGTATGTAATAAGAGTTTTAATTTTTTTATCTTTATTTATCATATTTTTTTCTCAGAGGGATTTAAAAGGTTACAAATACATATTGGTAAATAACAAGCACAATTAAACTTCTCATACGGCCAACAGTAAAAAACCACGTCTCAGATTCATATGTCCTCACTGAGAACACGTACTGATTGTACACTCTTTAAGTTTTTGCCATTGTTAAGTTTAAAGTATATGTTGTTATTACGTGGCTCAGGACCGTAGGTACTTAGCTCCTTGGGGATTCCTTTTTTCAGCAGTGCACTTCTGTGGGCTATAATAATGATGGTTATTATTATTATTTTATTATCACATATATTGTCACAAAATTATAATATTATAAATATAAATACAATCTATATAAATAATATTATTATTTCGGCTATTATCCACCGCGGCGAGGAATCCTAAGCCATCGGTGAAGTTAGGCATCCAAAGATAGGAACCTTCTTACTATACGCGCCGTATTTAATAAGGCCGATTTTTGTATTAATCCCTTCAGCCATTTGCCCAAACCTAAGTTGGACAGATAATCGTCCATATTTTTACCAATAAGCCCATTAACTGATACAACTATTGGTACAATAATAGTAGAATCAACGTCCCACATAGCGACAATCTCATGAGCCAAGTCGATATATTTTATTTTTTTATCATTCTCTGCTTTCACGAGATTCTCGTCATGAGGGACACTGATATCCACTATTATTGCCTTGCGTGTAGTTCGGTCTATCACCACAATGTCAGGTTTATTTGCCACTATAAACCTGTCTGTGATAATTGACCGATCCCAGTACAGCGTGACACTTCTATTTTCAAGGACTGGCTTTGGTTCATACTTATAATATGGAACGTCTTGTTGAGTAAAACCAAATTTAATGGCAAGCTGCTGGTGTATTATTCTAGCTACTTGGTTATGTCTGTGCAAATACTCGCCAATTGATAGTTGTGAACAACCGGAAATAACATGTCTGAGGGACTCTCCAGGGTGGTGACATGCGCGACATACGTCAACTGTGCCGTCCCTCAAAATGTACTTCCGGTAGTTGTTCGTTTTAATTACTTCATCTTGTATTGCACAGATAAAACCTTCAGTTTCTGCAAAAAGGTCACCAAATTGTAACCAGTGTACTGATGCAACCATGTCTACATAAGGATTAGTTAATGTTTTAAAAAATCGACCATGCAGTTGTATGTCATTCCAAATCTTTTTGCGTTCATCTATAGTCATAGTTTGAGGCCTCTGCCAGTCCTTTGCCGACATATTAAGCGGGGTTAATGATTTCTCATTAATCACTACGTCACTATGAATGCGTGATGTGTCTTTTTTTTAATAAAATATTCTCTGAGGTTGTATACTTCATGGTTGTGTAGGTTTTTAATGTTTAATAAGCCCCGTCCACCATCTTTTCTTGGAAGATACAACCTCATGACAGATGATCGCGGGTGGTGCATTCTGTGCGTAGTCATTAATGTACGGACTCGTCTATCTAAGTCATCCAATTCCGTTTGAGACCATCTTGTAACACCAAAAGTATATAAAAGGCTAGGTATTACCCAGGAGTTATATGCTCTAATTTTGTTTCCGCCGGATAAATAACTTTTGATAACTTTTTTTAATCTTGACATAAATTTTATTTTTGAATTTTCTTTAATATTTTTGTCATTAATTCCTAGTGCTTCTGCCATGCCCAAGTATTTATAGGTTTCTGTTTCAGAAAGAGAACTGAAATGTAAGTCATTTGTAATTGCAAAATTATTACAATCTTTAATTTTGCCCCTATTTACGTTGATGACAGCACATTTATCTATTCCAAATTCCATTCTAATATCATTGCTGAAACTATGTGTTAATTTCAACAATAATAGTAGATCACTCTCTTTTGATGTGAATAGCTTGAGATCATCCATGTAAAGTAGATGTGAGATGGGTGAGTTTTCTTTTCGAAACCGAAACCCTAATCCGGATTCCTCAATAGTAGTGCTTAAGGGATTCAGGGCTAAACAAAACCAAGTTGGGCTCAAGCTATCACCTTGGAATATACCCCGCTTAATATTTATAGAGTCTATCGAACTACTTTGCCACTCACCTGGTAGATTTAGGACAGTGTTCCACTGACCCATTAATTTACTTAAAAACTTACAAATTTTGTCATCTATTTTATATATTTCTAAAACTCTCTTTAGCCATGAATGTGGAACAGAGTCATATGCCTTTTTGTAATCCACCCAAGCAGCGGACATATTTTTGCGATTACGAAAGACTTGTCGGCAAATAGCTGTATCAATGAGAAGAAGTTCTTTACAACCACGTGACCCTTTCCGACATCCGTTCTGTGCAGTTGAAAGAATGTTATTATTTTCCAAGTGTTATTTAAAATTGCAGTTATTAATTTGTATATAGTTGAAAGGCACGTTATAGGTCGGTAATTTTTAGGTTCCGTGGTGTTTCCATTTTTATATAGTAAGTGGGTAATACCAGTTGTAAGAAGTCTCGGGAGCTCACAGCACTCTATGGCTTCTTGAATCTGTGCAGCCAAACGTACGTGGCTACTTGTTATCCATTTCAGCCAAAAGTTGTGTATACCATCTGGGCTAGGTGATTTCCAATTAGGTAATCTACGAGTAATTGAGTATACCTCTTCAGCAGTAATTGAGATAGAACTCATGTTAGGCAAATTAGAAAACTTACGTTCGGTTGCACGAATCCATTCGCCTTCATTATGAGAAACTTCGTTAGACCATATACTTTTCCAAAAATTTAGACATTCAATCAAGCTTGGGCTGCCTTGAGTACAACTATTAGTTGTGGTGTTCTCCCAAGACCGATACACCCACTTTTGGTTACTTTCGAATGTGCGATTCTGGAAGTACCGTTTAGATCTTTCTGAATATCGTCTAATACGGTTGGCCCATGCTTTTAACTTTTGTTTTTGCGTATCAATGTACTCAGTAATTTTATCCGGAAAATGGGGATCTAATTGGCTAATATCATTTTCAATAGCGATTTGATTTACTAAAGTAATTATTTTTTTACGTCTGTTACCTGTTTGGTAGCTTATTAATTTTCCTATAATTTTGCGAGTGTTGTCAATTCGTTTTTGAATTCTTTGTTTCCATTTAGGTTCTGTATTATTTTACTTAAAATTTTGTACTGAAATGACATTATTATTGTTATAATTCTGATGATTATTAAGTTTTGAGTAATACGTGACGAGAAGATATATTGCTGCTCAGCAGTGTTAGATCCTTCGATTGACTTACCAAGTCAAATAATTTGAGCTAGGTATACAAAATCGTCAATAACTTCGGGCGTAGTGTACACAACCACCAACATAGGTGTGATATTGATGTTGCACACATGACCTTTATCCTAATCATATTCCTGTCAAGATCTATCTGTTGGGAAACACTATTCTGATTAATGAGCATAGTCCTAAGGGCTTCCAGTCATTCTGCCATAATTACTATATCATCGGCAAATCGAAAGTAATAATAATTATATTTATAAATATATCGTTATATATTGTACGATAATAAGCTATGGTAAGATTACATATTGCTGTAATTTTTCGCCTTTTATGAAGTTGCGCTTTATTAAACGCAAAAAACCCATTTAATAAAGAGTAGCTTGGGTGGCAACATTTTAGTTTATTAACGGATGTTGCGCACATAGTCTTGGTACATTTAGGTAAATTCTGAATTCTCAAAATTCGACGGGGAAAAATAAGATAATTATGTAAGTTTCAAAAATACAACGCATATTAATTAAATGTTAGTAATTTAATTGAATTTAAACCTTATCAATCGTATTTACCATCTCGTTCCAGCCCTTTCATTGTTATTTCTCTTTAATAAAATTATCCCCTATACAAGTAAGAACTTTAAACGCGTGCATTAAATACAAGATCTCAATTTCGTTCAACTTGTGTTATTTATAGTCTATAAATAAAATAAATAGTTAATAGTAAATAAACATTTTTTTATTTCTGTTATAATAAAATTGACGCATAAATATTTTGTAAATAAAAATAAGCATCTTTACGTGTCACGGTTTATTTGTATAACTAAATCAACAGTTGCGGATTATTGAAGTAATTGTGGTTATCAGTCCAACCCAATGTAAGCGATTTGAACGGGCTTTAATGAGACAAAATCATTGATTAGCATAATTGTGGTGAACCGTTTTATTAGCGTAGTCGTAACTAGAATGCCGTGCAAAATAATTAAAGTATTTAGTATAATTTAACCGTTTTATCAACACATTAGGTGTTTTAATGTCGATTTATTTGCTATTAATATTATGTTTATATATTTTGTATATTTATCGCTAAATATATATTAAGAGATTACCACCTATGTACTGACTCATCACGATATTTGTTTGATGAGTTGCCACACTTGACTGGCGGGTTGGCAACTGCAGTTTTGAACAATCGATGCTCCGGGAAGTCTGCAGCCTGTGAACACATACAGTATCGCTCCCGTCACTACATTAGATTTGATAAACCACAAATCCTCGCTAAAGAACACCGATTCCTTCCAAGGATAATTCGCGAGGCTATTGAAATCAAGAAACATCCTAATTTCAATAGAGAAGATGGCTGGGTGCTACCATCTGCTTGGGAATAAAATTAAATCCAAACCTCTTACCCCTTACCCCGTACCCTCAAAGGTACTGTAAGTTCATACTGCGTAGATCGGAACAAAAATTAATAATTTTTAATCTGAAGGTAGCCGTGGTTAACTATGACACTGGGACGTCATACATCTCAGTCGGGAATATTAAATAAGTTAATATACGCGACAAAATCCGTAAAATTAGTTTTCTTTAAAATGCAGTTTTTTCCTACTTTGAGATATTATTAGGAAAATGCTGCTGCTCGTCTCCTGTTTCAGTTTCCTTTGTCGCCTCTTACGACTCCCACGGGATCATATGGCGTAGTGGAAAATCATATAAAAAATGTTCTGTATTCAGATGTAGTAACGTTGGTTCATTGCTTAAAACGTATAAAATTTTCTGATAACTTGCGTTTCAGTTTGTAAACAGCGCCCGCAGTTTACTTTTGAAAGTGAGCTTTATGGATAGTCTATAAACTTCGATCAGGCTTCAATCTGTTCTCTACTATTGGGACCTAGTTTGTTGACTAAGACAAATTGTTCCACTCTGTTCTTACTGGTAGTGCCGTTCATCGGTTAATTTTATTTTAAATGATTTTCTATACTTTACTGTTATTTCTACTGGTCTTTTTATTAAGACAAATTGTTCCAAATAATTTTTAAAGAGGTTCTATAAGTATACTTATGGCAGCTCCATGGCGCAGTGGCTTAGCAATGAGTTGCTGCGCTGGGGGCCGCGGGTTCGAATCCCGCACGGAACAAGTATTTGTATGGCCTACAAATAATTGTACCGGGTCTGGATGTTTGTCCTTGTACAATTTGTGTTTGTAAACTGCCTCCACGATACAGGAGAAAATCCTAGTTTGGGGATAACGTTTTCTTATAAAAAAAGAAAATAAACTACTATAGTTTATGCCTTTTTGAGTACATCATTGAAAATGCTTCAGCTGCTAATGGGTCTGTTAACGTTTTCCATTATGTGAATTTATGCTATTGTAATATTCACTTAAAAAACTGACATAAGAAAAAACCTGCGGAGTTTCTTTTGTCATTTTTTCTTCATTCAGATGGACCTCATTACGGAAACGTTTTATTTTCTTACGCGGAAGAAATAATACGAAATAATTAACGATATGTTTCTATTACATTATCCTTTTCAAATTATATAATATGATCTGGACATCTAGCTTTGACATTAATAGGCTGTTGTTAAACTTGTTTTTATTCATCAAATGTTAAATTATCTTCCATATCATCCAGTCCGTAAACAATGTAATGCTGGACATGAGCCTTTTCCGAAGTGGAAGGTGAAATGGCTACCGGACCTTTCGTACGTTTGTTGATACAAAACGTCGTTTTAATATATAGTGTCATAATATACGAGATAGTTATAAAGCCATATATGGGATGCCATGAGATTTTCCCGCAATCTCTCATAGCTGACTCTTTCGACACCCAAAGCAGTATTTGAACTTGCTTTACTCCCTTACAACATGTTCAACACTGTCATCCATAAAATATTCACAGCAAATATTTTTATTTACACCAATAGTAACTCAATAGTAGTATCTCAATTGTAATTGCTGTAATTTTTTTATTCCATCAACCAATTGAAAATTTCAATAACTATTTTTTTTTTGATATGGCCTTAAAGTTATTTATTTTTGTTATTAATATTGAAGTGGCTAACGACGTAACAGTTAACTTAATAGTGAGAAGCTGCTCAACCCATAGATACTTGCGTAATTAAACTCGCTGTTTTACCCTTCAAACCGAAACACAGAAACAGGTAAGAGGGTGGTATAAACCCAAGCGGATAAATGAAGAGACGTGCTGTTTTTCTCGGTGTTTCATTAGACTAATAAGATACAAATTGTAGATATATCAATATTTGTGACTGATGATCAAGTATGTTATTATTAGTTAGTGAAAATTTAACTAGCTTTTGTAATGATTTTTAAAAAATTGTGTATTTTTATAGCTGTATGTCTTCCTTAAATAAAAAAGCAAATATAACGCTATATTACACTCCTGTGTAAAGTAGAATAAGTAGTACAAAGCACTAGCATTTTAATGAGCCAGATAAATAGCCTTTTGTATTAATTTAAACATTTCTACGCCAATATTACATTTTGAATAGGCTTTCTATCCATACCAGTATCGCGATGAAAAGAGGTGTCTTAAGGTTCAAGAACAATAAGTAGCTGTGATCGCCCATCCGCCGGTCCAGTAAGGCAATGTAAATAAAAAATAAAGTAAATAAAATTTTCAATTATTATATATCAGGTTCTTAATCATTGTTATACACTTTAACGCGCCAAATTTCTTTTACCTTTATCTAAAGTTACTGACGGCGTAAAAGTATTCGTTATTCCATTTAAGGCTAAGCGTCCACTAGGCTCGCCGAGCCGAGTCGAATAGAATCGCAGAAAATCGCCTCCTATATATTTACTATGAAACTGCGTCCATTAGCGACGAGCCGCGGCGCGCCGAATTGAATCGACCACGCGAATTGCTTGACAGGCGAATTTCTTCGCCGGTGCGCTTCGATTCAGCTCGGCGCGGCTCAGTCGACGCGGAGAAGTGGATGCGCGCCAGCGTATTTTAATTAATTTCTATTTCGTTTACGTAAAAATCTTTTTGTATAAATAAAAATGAATGAAGAACTATTGATATCACTGGTCCAACAATATTCAGAATTGTTTAATCATGAAGATCCACATTATCACGATGAAATAAAAACATCTCTTCACCAGAGCTGTCCATAACGCAAAAACGACCTATTTTGATGAAGAATTTGCGATGAATGAACAATTCGATTCGATTCGTCAGAGATGGACGCACTAGGAATAAATGCAACTCGCTTCGATTCGACGCATTTCTGCTGTAGTCGACGCCAGGCTTAAGACCGTGGTTTTTGTAACGACGACAGAGAAATGCCAGGCGGTTACAATTATTATCCGACTTATTGCATGCCGTAAGCGCTAAGCTGCGCGTCGGTATGTTTTACTAGGGCCTAAAAAAATATTTATTCTCTAAAGTATGAATAATCATCTAGGGCTTTATCGCCACAACACCAGTTGGCACCACTCAAGCACTGGATTATAAAAAACGTTGCAGTCGTTTAATTTTTCCTTTTTGAATTTCGAACTAATAACATACGTTTTTAAAATTCTTTCAACGGTCCACATCATTCAGATAAGTTAGGCTGCAGGTTAACTAAGTTCAAACTCGAAGCGAATTTCCGAAGCGGGCATTCCATTTTCATCGTTTCAAATAATTCCCGACTTTATTGAGGGCGCACTTCCACTTGTAAAACTTTATTTCATTAGATCATCAGAATGCAGGGCGTGTCGGCATTCAACTGAATACCTTTGTAGAGTCATTTGGCTGTTGTGTTCCATTCACGCGATGTATTGTTATGGAAAGTCTCTGTTTTATCAACCCAGATTTTTTTTATTTTAAAAAATTGAAGTGACAATCGAACTTCCAGCCTATAAGATGGTAAGTGGCTATTGCTGTGTATGAACACCTGCAGTTAACTTCAAACAAAGAAGGCTATACGTTGTCGCCTCTGAGGACTGAGATGGAATGTCTCATAGCTGTAACTAGAATGGCTCTGTATGTTCTTCAGACGGGAGCACATTAGTGCAAGCACTCTTATTTGACGGCAGGAATAGCTAAGAGGGTGTTATCTACCCAGAAGAACTCTTAGACAGAAAGTCCTACTACCTAGTAAAGTTTTGTTTATAAATCAATCTAACGAACATTCCGAATACGTATTTTTTTAATAAGATATGGATCACAAGCGAGCCACGAGTCCAAGCGAGTCCACCTGATGGTAAGTGGTTACTGTGGCCCATAAACATCTACATCTATCCTCGTTAGCGAATTAAAATGCAAATGCGTTGTCAGCCGACTGTGTGGACAGTGAGGACTAAGATGGAATGCCTCTTTTTCAATAAAAAGGGTCTCCGGTTCTCTACACTCACCATACGAAACACAGCAGTGTTATGCTTCTATTTTACGTTGGTATTCTGTGAGAGCGTGGTCCTTCCCCGGTCGAGCCGACCCATTCGTGCTACAACTATACTACTAATATAGCTGCAGCATGGCTCTACCACGTAAAAATTCTTCACACGGCAATTTATTAGTTCAAGCACCCCTATTTGGCAGCAGGAATAGCTAAGAGGGTTTTATCTACCCTGAAGAACTGTTAAACAGAAAGTCCTACTACCTAGTAAAGTTTTGTTTATTAATCAATCTAACAAATATTACGAATACGTATTTTTTAATAAGATATGGATGACAAGCCAGCACCCAATCCACCTGATGGTAAGTGGTTACTGTGGCCCATAGACATCTATCTCGTTAGCGAATTAAATTGCAGATGCGTTGTCAGCTGTGAGGACTAAGATGGAATGCCTCTATTCCAGTATAAAAGGGTCTCTGTTACTCTACACTCACCATACGAAACACAGCAGGGTTAAACTGCTATTTTACATGGTGTTCTGTGAGAGCGTGGTCCTCCACCGGTCGAACCGACCCATTCGTGCTGCAGTTATACAATTAATATAGCTATATTATCACGTACAAAATTTGCACCTACTATCGTGTTTTTATTTTAAAGTAACATAAACTGCACAAGTAATAGTATATTTTCTTTTTATTTTAAAAAACACCTTACCATCACACTAATGTCTTGGACATATACCGTGTAGGCGTTTATTACGTGAATTCAACATGGGCAAACGTACAGGCACAGAACAATTATTTGTATACTTGTTATGTGCGGGATTTGAAAACGCAGCCCGTAGCGTCTTAGTCAAACACATAACCACTGCGTTACCGATCTTTATATACAACATTATCATCATTACATACTATCCAGTTCCAGTGGTGAACATAGGCCACCCCCATAGATTGCTTCATCTCGGAAGATCCCCCTTCAATTGTGGTATAGCTGCCACACATTGCAACCGGGCTGGTCTTGATATGAGGTAGGGTTCTTTTTTTATGACTAGCTTTATGGTTCTGGGTTCTAGCCCTTCTGAGCCTGAAGTTACAATATATAATTATCCTTCATAGTACACTGCTTCACAATATATTGATGCGTCACATTGTGCAGCCCTTGGAAGATTTTGACGGCAACTTGAGTCAGCAGACAGCTGACGTTTGGCGCTGGTATCTCAAGGCGCCTAAACAGACACCTTATCTTGAGAATCACATCACTATCAGAGCACTTGTTTCATCTTTTCCACTAATAGTTCACATGCGTAGACACTTCATACACAAAATCGCACCACTTTTACATATCAAAACCCACTTCAAACCATTATTTAAACAAAAATACAAGTGCAGCAATCCTTCACCGTTCGAGTTACCGTCAAAGCTCCGGTAGGGTTCTTAAACCGCCTCTGCACAGAGTATATATGTATTGAATAAAACTATTTTTTACGGATTTTATCGCGTTTAATTTTACTATTTTAATTCCCGACGTTTCGGGTGCTTTACAGCAACCAATAGTCACGGGGGGGGGGGGGGATTAAAATAGTAAAATTAAACGCAATAAAATCCTTAAAAAAATAGTTTTATTCAATGTGTAGTGTTCGCGTAAATATAAGAAATCATTAGTATATATGTAGTTAATACATGTAATAAAATACAGTTCTTCCTATACAAAACCTTCATAACATTAACTGAACTCTAGTATTAATCTTTATTCCATTCTATCGTGATCCAGTGAGATAGTATTCAACTATCAGGTGTGAGGCGCTTCTCGAATGGGATCGAAGCAGCAAATAGAGTCGCCCGACACCTGCTCGCTAGATATTTTTAATTAAAGCTCGCCTGACGTCCGCTTAGTGCACCGAGGTATGCACTTAATGGGGGAGCAAGAATATGATTACGTTAGTACTTTATTAAACTATTTTTCTATTAAGATCAACATCGACTGACCTGGATGAATTTATTTTTCTATTCAATACAATAAATAAAGACTCTTTATTCTACACCAAGGAAAGATTGAAATAACAATAATAAACAAATACTATAATTAAGACAAAGGCTGCACTATAATAATAAAGTAATTAAAATACAATTTATAATTACCTTTTTAGAGTTCCATAGTTATAAAACAAGGAACCTTTATAGTTGCGCCATGTCCGTCCGCCCGCGGTTTTGTTCAGAGACCCTAGGTGCTACGAATCTGTAATTTGGCGTAGTTATAGATATTAATGAAAACATTTTTATTTTAAGTACTTCCCATACACGTAAATAGAGGTGATTTTTTCATCCGTCTATTCCATCATGTGGGGTAGCGTTGGATAGATCTTTCAAAAACAACATCTTTGGGTGTGGAACAACATCTTTTCGATTCAGGGGTCCGTTAACGATATATTTAGCTTTAAAGTGGTGTTACATTATAACTATATGTCCCCCCCCCCTCAGCCAACTAAACCGCGTTTTTGGAAATGTGAAAAGTATACACAATAGTCGTATATATAATGAAGTTAAAAGAAAAACTTTGACAGCTAAGTAGAATTAAGAACATAACGAGTAATAGTCGACCAAGTTATAAAATGCACTTGGATTAGTAAAAATTTCTTTACAACTCCATAGAATATGACCTAAAACTAGTTGCATTAATAACTTTGTAATGTTATTGTAAACTGTTAAAAAATAAACATTTTATGAACAGAACGACTTATATGCATTACTATCTTAGCGAACATACTATACAGTGTCGCTAAAAACGCGTAGAAGGCGAACACACAAACAAATATACATTTTTGTCCGAACAACTTAACACTACATGATTAAACTACCCGCACTGCGCTATGACTTCCAAACATAATTTCGCAGAACTGAAGTTTCGCTACGAATTGAATGCAAAAGATAGAGTTAATTAAATTTGCTTCTGTTATTAAAATGACTTCTTAAGCGCACATGTTAGACACGAGCGCTGCGTCATTTTCTTTTGTATGGTGTTAAACACGGCAATGAAGGACGTGGAGTTTAGTTTAATTTAAACGAAAATACTCATACATTTTATATTGTTAATTTAAGGAGTTCTATGCTTAGTTATAGTAACTTTTTGGTTTATAAGCCTTACGTGATTTTGAAAATTATGTTTTTCAATTTATATATTTGCTATTGTACGATAAACATATGTATGTGTGTATGTATAAAAGTATTTATGTGTTTATGTGTATATGTACTTATAATATTATGTATTTGATTATTGCATTGTCTTATATACTATATATACTTTGTACTATTAATATATATTTGTTTATCTACTATTTATGCACACTTCTATATATTTAAATGAAAATTATCTCCTTCACCAAGGTTTGCCTGGAAGAGATCGCTGTTTAGCGATAAGGCCACCTAATTGTACATACATTTATAAATTTAAGTTTGCTGTGTTGTGTAGTATTTTGTGTGCAATAAAGAGTTTAAATAAATTAATAAAAAACAAATTGCTTTCTGCAGTTTAACTATTTGCTGCAAAATAATATTTTAACAATTCTGACTACGTTAATCCGTAACGTAGTAAAGTAAAGTAGTGTACCGAGTAGCGTCGGTGTAAGAATATCCACTACCCCATATCATCCCATGGGTGTCGTAAGAGGCGACAGAGATAAACAAGCCAGGAGATGGCCAACAGCGTCTTGCTAAAAACGACTAAAAATTAAAAAAAAACTGCGGTTGCCAACCCGCTTGCCAAGCGTGGCAACTACGGCGAATATCCCCCTATGAGGCCTATGTTCAGTAGTGGACTTCAATAGGCTGTAAAGGTAACGGTTAATACGTATGGTCATAACTTTTTTTCCCAAGAAAAGAACGATATTCACTTGGGTAGCATCTTCCTGATAACAGCTGAAGAAAACAACGCGGTTAGCGACCCATTTGTCAAGCGTGGAGATACTGTTAGTTAGCTTAGATAAATATTCAAAATTATCTTTTATACCCACTTAATGTCCCATTGAATCGTAGGCGTATCACGTATCTTGCAAAAGATAGCGATGCCTTGTGTTCGCTAGTTAGCTATCGCTGGCACGTAATACGAATCTGCGATTTATCATCAATTATTGTTCTAATTTCGCTATCGCTAGCCTTCTGCAAGATACGTAATACATCTACCGGTTGTAGTAGTGGGGGTGTAAGAATATCAACTACGCCATAATATCATCCCGTAGGTCGCAAGAGGCGACGGGGAAACTGAACCACGCTAGCAGCAGCATCTTCCTGATAACAGCTGTATAAAAAGTAAAAAATGCAGTTTCCAACCAGCTTGGCAAGCGTGGCAACTATTGCAAATATCTATAGTTATAATAGTAACGCTAATGGACCACTTAATAACAAGAGAAGCTCTACTTAAACACTCCAGCAGAATCGAAAGCTACGGTTTCCTTTTCTGCATAAATCACCGGTATTACAACAAAATTTCGTTTGATTGTTGTATTTTGTTGTAATACCGGTGATTTATTTCATTAGTTTTAAGAAATGTAATAATAAATTTAATTGGTGTAATATTATTTCAAATCAATTATAGATACTCTTTCCTTTTATTTTTAAAAACAAGTTTTTAAAATGTATAACAAAATTGTAATAATAATTATGCCGTTTAAACTTCTCGAGTAAAATTCTTTCAAGAAAACAATTCGATAACGACTCACTTTACTTTTATGTTGTAGAATTGGATTTTTTGACATTGCTAGAGGAAGCAATTTGCCTTGAAACGTTCTTACTACAAAGGAATCGCAGCAGATGCAAATTATCATCACAGATTTTTATGCGAAAATCTCACGGCTATTTTCCATAATTATGTACTTAACATTTCCATTATGTTAATATTTTGGACTACTTGAAAAATATAGAGAGATTATTATCATTGGATTTAGTTACCCTTCTGACCGAGTCATATTAATGAGACGCTGCAACAGTAATACAAATTAGTTTACCATTCGCTGTGGATCTTTAGCGTGTTTCAACCATTATTAATCAGGTTGTGGGACTGCTTTCTCTCTAGCTTACACTTGGTTTATCTCTTTCTGTCGCCAATAAGCAGTGCTTGCACAACTATGTTTCGGATCAAGATGTAAGGGTAAAGAGAGATAGTATAATTATACTGAACTGCAATGAACAATTATATATATCATTGGTGATTGGTGACGAGCGAGCGTTAATCCCTTGTGCAACTACTACGGCTCACACACAAAGCCAAGTGTTTCGTTAAATATTTCGACTGGCGACTTAGCTGACTTTATGAAAACTCGTTCCAATTTTCATTTCTTCAATTATTTATAAAATATATATAAGATGAAATCCCCTACCACTGCTCGTATTAGTAATAATATTAACACTTTCTCCTAACTAGGCGTGAGAATTGTATGAAAATATGTCTATATATTTTTCAGCACGAATGAACAATTCGCATGATACTTCAGGCGTAAATTGTTTGTGAAATAAGCTTGCGGTGTTATTTGTTTTCCGCTCCAAATAATGAACATGTGATGTTTTGTCGTGTTTCGAGTAGATTTTAGTAGAAATATACGCTTTACGCAACTTTTCTAACGAACAATATTCAGCACCTTGTAACAATGTAATAATATTCAAAAATAATAAAAACAATTTAAAATTTATATAAAAATGCGTTACCCCCTTACAATTGCTTCAAATTTATTTTTATTTTAAAGCATGTAGCACAAATAATATTTTAACATCAAATTTTGCTCCAACAAATACCTCGTCTCTTTATATTTATTTGTAGAACAAAATTTGCATTGCTGTTTTCTGTTTAACAATTCGGAGACTCCAATTAATTGGGTTTGAAATCGAGAAACAAGTATAGTTTATATTTTGTATTTATAAGATGCAGAATATTTAATGAAATATGAAAACCACGGTCACTAATCCGCCTGCCAAACGAGGCAACCATGGTAAATATCTTCTAGTTATGAGGCAATATCTGGGAAGTCCTATGTTCAGCTGTGGACTTTGGGAGGCTGTAAGAAATATGAATGAATGATGAACAATTTTGTATAAACTGTAATTTGTTTCCATCTAAAATGTTACATTTGTGACGGCCATTGCTATTTTTTCTTTACAAAATAAGGGTCAATAAGCAAACAGTCCATCTGATAGTAAGTGGAAGATGTGGCCCATAGATTTCTACATTTTTCTAGATTAAAAATCAAAATGCAGATGCGTTGTCGCCCCTGAGGACTATGATGGAATACCCCGTTTGCAGCAAAAAGGGTCTCCGGTTCTCTACACTCACCATACGAAACACAGCAGCATTAAGCTACTATTTTACGCTGGTATTCTGTGAGGGCGTGGTCCTACCCCAGTCGAGCCGACCCATTCAAGCTACAGCCTAAGAACAGCCCAACATAGCTGCAGCGTGGCTGTACAACGTACGAATGCTTGAATATAAAAAATCATTTAAGCACAAATGATTAATCCTATTTCTTTGCTGAGTATTTGGAGTAGACATGGGACGAGTACTCGGTTTGGATTTGGTACTCGGCGGATTCGGCCTTTTTTTAGGGTTCGGCCGAGCACCGAGTATTAACGGCCGAGTATCGAGTACTGAGTACCGAATGCCTTAATTATATTCCAGAGTAAAATAAAGACAAAAAGCCAGTTTTTATCATTATTATTATATAAGACACATTAAAAAATCAGGAACATAAGAAGCAGCAGAAATATTTAGAACGTACATAATGATCTATAATAGAAATTATTATTACTAATATTTAAAATTTAAGACAGGAAGATCGTGATGTAAAAACACTAGTTTTGCAGCCCTATTTGGGTCTAGTTTGTAAGGGAAATAACCGCACGCCGCCCACTACCGCGTTTTTTTAAAGCCGAGTATTCGGCAGAGTACTCGGCCCAACCTTGGCCGAATACCTGGTGGCCGAGTACTCGGCGAATCACTACTCGTTCCATGTCTAATTTAGATTGCCCTGTTTATATTAGTAGTTAATTAGTTATTGATAAAAAGTTCCCGCCTTATATGTTTTATTTGGTCACTCTAATAGGTCGCTATTTAAATATACAACAAACGTTTTTATTGCTAATCTCCTACGTTTAATCGGCGTAAACTGGAGCCTTGCTTTTATTTCTCGCTACTCACACGGGTCGCACAAAAGGCAATAGTCAAAGGCGCCAAGCGGGGGCGATGTTTTTTCAACGAAGCAAAACGAAACCAAGCGATCTAGTTCCACGGGCTATTTGCTCAATGCCCGTTCGATCGCTGGTACTGTTAAATACTTCATTTGTACGACTGACTGTTACTTTGTGCTGTACTTCAATGGAAGCTTGCTATGTAACAGGTGTTCCCTTTCAACTTGGTAAAAAAGAGCCAAACAAACTTATTTGCGTCTACTTTTAAAACATTTTTAGTTCTTTTTTTGTTAAGTTCACAATGATCTGTTAATTGTCGATAACTAGTGTGAATTTATTTATTTAGTTATGTGTTTGAAGGCTACTGTGATTCACAATGATTAAAATTTTAGCAAAAATGTCAGGATTTTATTTCCTTTCTGCAAATAAAATCTTGACATTTACTTCGAGATGAAAGAAACTGGCGGCTTTTATTTAAAATATTTTATATTAAAGTGTTTCGTGCAAAAATTGAGCATCCTTGCAATATTCTGAAAACGTATCCAATATTACCAAAAATTGAGATCAAATCGGTGCAGGCTTGGCAACCATCCAAATTTAATCAGAGCTCATTCTCTTTGAATTATTTTTATATTGGACTTTAATGTGTTCATGATCTTCGCGAGTGAGAATATGCAATTAGAAGGAATATTACAAAAGATGATCTTAACATAAGCACTTGCCATTGAACTTCCATTGAAAAATTATAATATAATAGGAGGTAACAGGTAAATATAATTGTGCGTGCTGCCAGTAGGATGACATATGGATCTGAGACGTATTTCATCACTGGCGTATGAAGAAGCTCAAGCTCGCTCAGTCAGCTATGAAGAAGGTTATGATTGGAGTTTATCAATAGATCTCTACATAGACTTCGTAATGAAGTTAAGGAGACGATGAAAAATTTCGGAAGTAACAATTGGGTTGTCGGTTCTTTGAGCCATATAGCCGGCTCAAAGAACCGACAACCGATTGGGAAGAAAGGTTCTTGAATGGCAGCCGCGAAGCACCAAGCGAGGTGTAAAGCGGCCCTCCTAGATGAAATTTTTAAATTAATTAGCGTCGCGCAGTCGGGTAAAAAGATAATACCACACTGAATAATCGAAGCGGGGCGGAACCCGGGCGAGTCATTCATTATAAATATAGTATAGATAAATTAATTAGCCTTGTAGTGGCGTAACAAACCACTAACCCATATCATCTCGTGGATTTTTTATCGGATAAGGGTGACAAACGAGCACACAGTCCACCTGATGGTAAGTGGTTGCTGCGGCCCATAGACATCTACATCTATCCTCTATTACAAATCAAAATGCAGTTACGTTATCATCCGTGAGAACTAAGATGGAATGCCTCATTTCCAGTAAAAAGGGCCTCCAGCCACCTGCACTCACCAAGCGAAACGCAGAGGTAAACCTCTAGCGTTGTAGGATGTTGTAAGAGGCATCTTCGTGATAAATCGCTTCGTGATAAATATCCCCTTATGTTGCCCTATGAGGGAGTCCACAAGGGAGATCTAGGTTCAACACTAAACTTTTGATTTACAAAATTTGACGTGCTCAAACTTCAAAAACTTTATTAAACAAGGTTTGTATAAAAAGCTTCGATCAACAAAAAAAGGGTTATTATAATATTAAGGAATTTATGGATGATTATAACTCCTGGGAATTAGGTAATAGCTACCAAGCTTGGTAATTATGTAACATACATGATTGTAAGCTGTTATTTTAAAAAAAAGTCCCGCTGGGTTCCTTGCTGATTCTTCCCAAGACAGAGGTATTTTTTTTCGAACCAGGGGTAATTAAACAAAAGAGCTTTTTTTTATAGTATAAGGGGCCAAACGAGCACACAGTCCACCTGATGGTAAGTGGTTGCTGTGGCCCATAGACATCTACATCTATCCTCGTTTGCGAATCAAAATGCAGATGCGTTGTCACCCGTGAGGAATAAGATGGAATGCCTCTTTTCCATTGAAAAGGGTCTCCGGTTCTCTATACCACCATACGAAACACAGCAGTGTCAAGCTGCCATTTTACGCTGGTATTCTGTGAGAGCGTGGTCCTTCCCCGGTCGAGCCGAACCATTCGTGCTACAACTATACTACTAATATAGTTGCAGCATGGCTCTACCACGTAGGAAAAGCGTGTGAGTGACTTTCAGTAAGTATCTATTTTGAATAAAAAACTTTTTGTTTCTGATATGTATTAACGATGATCTGAAATTTCTACTTTTTGGATTTGTTATAACCATTAAAGTTTATTAAGCGACGAGCGAATTTTAATTAATATAAATAAAAAAAGTTAGACAGTAAAATATAAAAACAATTGTGTAAATTCTGAAACAAAGCTAGTTATTAGCTAGCAAGCAGAGTTTCGCTTCATAGTAAATTGTATTAAATGGCGCATTTTGATAGAGAGCGGACTAAACTGCATAAAATAGGAATCTCGTTGCAGATTAAATTGCAGTAAGCTGCAGTTGTGAAATTAAGTTATGAGGAAGTGACTCGAGCGCTTGTTTCCTCACCTCCCGGGCGCAACGTCACTCGTGCTTGGAACAAATTTTGAATATTGTCTAATCTCAACATTGTATTGCAAACTCTTATTTAAAACAAACCCGAATAGAAATTTTATTTTGCTAGTTAAGTTTCGCAAAGTAATGTAAGCATGCTCTATGAAATTTAAGTGACAAGCGAATTTACAGTCCACCAGTTAGTAGCGATTCGTTAGTTAGTAGTTTCGTGCGTTGCACTCGAAAATAAGCGGGAAGCTCCACGTATTTTTTTTTTAATAGAAATAAGTGTTTTAATTCCAAAAGGTATTAAAATCAGATATTTCACTAAATAATCGACATATTATCGTTCATTCAATGTGACTAACTATTATATTGCCAAAAAAAATTGTTGAAAACTTCTTCCGAGCTAGAATGAAAATAAACTACAAGGAGAGTTACTATAAAATACCAAGTTTAATTATGGACGTGACCGACGCTTCGTTTAGTTTCAATTAAGAGTACTACTCCTGACTGCCGACACGCTTTTGTGCTACGATTTGGTTGTTTTAGCGCAATATATTAAGGAATATTTAGAATTAATATTGTGTCGTTTTAATATGTTTTGATGTATAAATATAATAAATTGATTGATTAATTGATTATCAAAAAAATATATATACCAACATTTTTGTTTATCGTCGATGTTACTCTGGTAATATATACAATCATAAGCATTATTTTACTATACTATAAATATAAATAAAATTGAAGTGTCTGTCTGTCGTATTGAAACAACTGGCTTCTATTAAGCCCAGGGGATTATTTGCATGCTATTCCACAAACATCTGTCCGTCTGTCTGTCCGGGCTAATCTTTGGAACGGTTGAACCAATGGTGAGGAAAATTTATAAACAGCTAGAAAGCAATGCCAGTAGGGATATAGACTATATTGTATTCGAAAAACTTGAAGTATTTTTATAACCAATAATTTATAAAATGAATTAATCTTTGATTATCTTAAATCTAAATAACGCCACAATAATATATCATTTCCAGGCGAAGCCGTGGTGGGTCGCTAGTATTAAGAAGTCAGTTTTATCAGTTAGATGAAATCTAACAATCTCGTTGTAAACTTAGATAATACAAAGTATGTGTCGTTTTATAAGAGATTTTTGTTTTAGAGTGTACGAGGGTAATTTCATCATTTCATTTTTATTGAGTGAAATAATAAGTTTCCTTTATGCGATGACTGATGTACACACTGATTTACGTTGCACTGATTAACTCACAAATGAAATTAGTAAATTTGTTCATCCACTAAGTAAATCTGCAATAAACTATTCACAAAAACCTGATTTACTGCTGACTTACATACTTTTTTTTTATAGGATAAGGGTGACAAACGAGCACACAGTCCACCTGATGGTAAGTGGTTGCTGCGGCCCATAGACATCTACATCTATCCTCTATTACAAATCAAAATGCAGATGCGTTGTCACCCGTGAGGACTAAGATGGAATGCCTCATTTCCAGTAAAAAGGGCCTCCGGTCACCTGCACTCACCAAGCGAAACGCAGAGGTAAACCTCTACTTCACGCTGGTGTTCTGTGAGGTCGTGGTATCACCCCGGTTCGAGCCGGCCCATCCGTGCGACAGCAAAAGCTGCCGCTTGGCTCTACCACTGCTCCCATGATGGATACATTCTCTCTAACTTGTTAAAATGAATGACGGCTCCGTGGCGCAGTGGCTTAGCAACAAGTTATAGCGCTTGGGGCTGTGGGTTCGAATCCCGCACGGAACAAGTATTTGTATGGCCTACAAATAATTGTTCCGGGTCTGGATGTTTGTCCTAGTGCAATTTATGTTTGTAAACTGCCTCCACGATACAGGAGAAAATCCTAGTGTGGGGGTAACGTTTTTTGTTTAAAAAAAAAGTGTTATATCCAGCATTGGGGAGGTGACTGATATAAACTTTTTGCCATTATTTTGCATGCATATAAGTGTGGCAGGGATGTTCAGTATTCAGTCAATTGTGAACGGATTTTGATGATATTTTTTTGTTAAATAGAATATACTTCTTAAGTAGCCCCATATAAATTTGGAGAAAAAATTCCACACCAAAGGGTGGCAATATAGGGGATAACTATTCAGGGGACATTGAGATTGTGACATTTTTAGTCTCCTTAATAAACTTAGTTAACTTTAATAAAACCGACTTCGATGAAATACCTATTGTAAAAAAAAATCGGTTGTCTGTAAAGTCGGTTTACTGATGATAGTTGAACGTGACAACGTCATAAGAAATATTTAATATCGAAAGAATCATTACCTTTATCGCCGCAATTATCGTTGCTATAAACAATTGACACCACATTCGCTCGCACAGTCGCTCGTTCCGCGCTCTCGCTTGCACTTTAAAACTTTAAATGGAACGCCTAGGTATATAACGCCGCATGAGTCATGTTTTTTCGTGCGTGCAGCGAGCTTCATCGATTTATAAGACGTTGTCACGTCAAACTCTTAAGAAGGAACGGAGATGGTGATGGTGGATGCTTAACATGCATAAAAACAGAATTTCAATCACGTCCACTCTCTGTAAACTCCATGTCTCTGAACACTGACGTACGTGAACTTATACAGGGCGCGCTAGCGCCACTCGCTACTTTGATATTTGCACAAAATACCGACACGAAGGCGAGCGCAGACGTGTGACGTATCTACCGGACATGAGTCGGATGGAGTACTTCTTCACTTTCCGAGTATGAAATGCTAGCTTTACATTATGATTTTTTTTATTGACAGCTTATGGTCGTGTATCGTCTGGATTCGCTTGGGTAATGGATCTCTTATACTGGTGGCAGTACATAATGTGCTTTTGGTCTCGCCTGTTTGTTCTTTTTTATTTTGCTCTACCTAATCTATGTTTCTATCTGTACAGTAAAATCCGCCGTGTAGTGGCCGCGTAAGAGTATCCACTGCCCCATATCTCCATGTAGGTGTCCCAGTAGTAGGGGCGACAGAGGGAAACTAGTGCGGGAACTGGGTACAATTACTCAAAATTTTCAATTTCCTGACAATAACTCAAAATAACGAAAATAAACTACTGAAGTTGTCAACCCAATTGTGGGGAAGGTCTGTGTTTAGCAGAAGACTTTGATAGGCTGTGATGATAATGATAATGATGACCTGTATATATGACAATATGTAGTACGATAACTAAAGTTTTTACGTGGTAGAGCCATTCCGCAGCTATATTAATAGTATAGTTGTAGCACGAATGGATCGGCTCGACCTCGACCTCGAAATGAGGCATTCTATCTTAGTTCTCACGGATGATAACGCATCTGCATTTTGATTTGTCTATGGGCCGCAGCAACCACTTACCATCAGGTGGACTGTGTGCTCGTTTGTCACCCTTATCCTATAAAAAATAACTTACGTCTGATTTTTCAATCATCAGATAAAAATTATTCATAGGACAAAATACAACTTGAACAAAATAAAATTTACAGTTGTATGAGTAAAATATGTAGTTCAAAGATATTACTTACTTTTATTTTCAGTCAGGTTTTAATAAAGTTGATGGATTACTTCTATCTGATAATTAAAAAATCTGCCCTGATTGATTTATCACTCTTATATGAATGAGATTAAAAAAAAGAAAAAAACAACATACGAAAGAGTTACACGGATTCCATGTGAGCAACGTCCTCGGTTCAAATTTTATACAATAAAATAACAACGTCAACGGTCTATACAATTGTATCCGCTATACAAACTTTTCTAAAACTTACATAGTAGACTCCGACAATGTACTATAGTTACAAAATTCTTACGAATATTGGGATAGTTTTCAATATTGCTGATATTGCTTGCGCCGATAGTAATACAAGTGGGCCGTCTGTTCGTATGCAACACCGAATGCTACAAGCAAGTTTTTGAATAAAACTAATTTAAAGGCTTTTATCGCGCTTAATTCAATTTAATATTATATTTATATTTTAACTCTGTGACTATTCCCACGCCATGGGTGCTATAAAGCACCCGAAACAACGGGAATTAAAATAAGTACAAAAATAACATGAAAGGGGGGATAACATCCATAAAATTTGTTTTATTCTATGTTATATATTTTTGTACGTGGTAGAGTTATCCTACACATATATTAGTAGTATAGTTGTAGCACGAATGGGTCAGCTCGACCGGGGAAGGACCACGCTCTCACAGAATACCAGCGTAAAATGGCAGCTCGACACTGCTGTGTTTCGTATGGTGAGTGTAGAGAACCGGAGACCCTTTTTACTGGAAAAGAGGCATTCCATCTTGGTCCTCACAGGTGATGACGCATCAGTATTTTGATTCTTAATGAGGATAAATGTAGATGTCTATGGGTCACACCAACCACTTACCATCACTGGACTGAGTGCTCGTTTGTCACCCTTATCTATATATTATTATGCTATAAAAAGAAATGTTTTATATTCGTGTAAATATAAGTAAGTAATGATTATACAAGTTAGTAAATTAAAAAAAAGCACAAATGAATGGAAATATGTGACTTATATACTTACTTACACATACACACACATAAAAAAAAGTTTGTTTTATTTTACACTTTAACAAAACCAAAAAAATGTTTTTAAAGCAAAGGTATTCCACCTTTGCTTTTGTCAAATAAATTATTTTCCTCTTTCAATTCTAAAACAACACATGGCTGCTGGGCCCTACAATTTGTTTAACATTGCTTTCGCCTTTTTGTTTCGTAAATAAATAAAAACATCCCTGCTGCGCAGTTAGAGCAATTTGCTTTGAGTGCGTCTTTATGACAAAGAAGCCGCTTCGGAGGCGCAATACTGTCGTTACGGAGTCGCTACCGGGTGTATTTCAAAGCTGTACTCGTTTTTATAATTACGTACTTAGCGAAGCAATTTGTTTCTCTTTCAATTGTATTGCATTCATGTTTTATATTCATTTTGCGCGAGCAACGATGCAGGACTTACAAGACCATATTTTGTAGAGCCATGCTGCAGCTATGTTTCTTTTTTTTTATAGGAGAGGGGACATACGAGCATGCGGCTCACCTGATAGTTTGTTACTACCGCCGCCCATGAACAACCGTGAACCGCAACACTAGGGGAATTGTAGATGTATATGCATGTTATGGTTGTAGCACGAATTGGTCGACTCGACCAGGGAAGGACCACGCTCTCACAGAATACCAGCGTAAATTAGCAGCTAAACGCTGCTGTGTTTCGTATGGTGCGTGTAGAGAACCGGAGACCCTTTTTGCTGGAAACGGGGCATTCCATCTTAGTCCTCACGGGTGACAACGCATCTGCATGATTCGTAATAGAAGATAGATGTAGATGTCTATGGGCCACAGCAACCACTTACCATCAGGTGGACTGTGTGCTCGTTTGTCACCCTTATCCTATAAAAAAACAGTATATCCGCGTCTTGTCGCTGATACGACTATGGCTTACATCATGTTCAATGAACTGCAGGTGTTGCGTAGCTGTGATGGCTTGCACTTCCTCTGGGCTTATTAGTAATTTACCAGATGTATGCTGCTGTTGCGTATTAGGGGTCCGCATTTACTTGTACGGCTGTGCAGAAGTGTTACGTCGTGTGAAGAACAGAATCTGCCCATATTATTATTTTAACTGAAGAAACAAACGAACATATAGCACACGTCATGGACGCAGACACCTTCAAACAAAGAAAGCTACGGACCCTTTGTCAGCTTTCAGGACTAGGATGGAATGCCTCACAAACTGTAATGAAGTAACGAATGAAATGAGGCAATCCATCTTAATCTTCAGGGGTGACAACGCATCTGTATTTTGATTTTTAAATGGGAATAAATGTCTATGAGATACAGCATTCACTATTCACTTACTATCAGGTGGACTGTATGCTCGTTTGTCACTCTCATTCTATAAAGAAGTCTCTCCCACATTTTGGAATATTGCCACGCTTAGTACGTTGATTGGCGATAAGTTAGTGTGAAATCAAAAAAAAAATTAAAAATATGTAAAAATTATAGATTAAATCTCGAAAAAGAATCTGCGTTCTTTGAAGTAATTTCAGTTCTATAATCTTAAATAAACGTTTAAAATATTTAAATGTTTTGTGGTATGCCGCTACGAAGTTTTCTTTACCGCTCGTATATTTTATCGTAGTTTTCGTAATTATACTTCGACCTAACTTTATGGGCACATTCAATTAATTCCCAAGTGTTTCTTCTTTATAGCAGTTGAGTAATAAAAATAATAATTTGTTAAATGCGCCGCGGGAAGCCCGAGCCTTAGGGCCGGTCACGCCTGTCAGTTTTGTCAGCTATCGACCTTGACAACTTCATTTTTCCCGACTTTTCTAAGTTTTACTTACTAAAAAACTTCAAACTTAGAACAGCTGTAATTTTCAGGATATTTTCTCAGGGTAAAAGTATATTTTTATTCCTAGAATCTTAATTTAAAATTGGTTTTAAGGGAACGATCATCCGTGCGTACTTAACCTCAGATTGCCTTAATATTATGTATAAAATAATAAAGCATCTAGGATTACTATAAATTAAAGTGCAAGTGAACACAACTATTGCTAAACAAACTCCATCGTAAACACTATTAAACGCTGAAATTATTTATCCTATCTGTATATATACCTACTATATTATGTATGTTGTCATGAATCGAGAAACCCATAAAGGGAACTGCTATAGTGATATCAGTCTTAATAATAGAGATTTCATTTCATTTCAAACAGAGAGATATTAGAAAAGAGACATACAACAACAAAAATGAATTCATAACAGTCTAAAATATTTTATTCGGTCTGTGTAACGCAGTCAATTGCACCCTCTCAAGCGTGAACTGTCTGATACAGCGTCTAGACAGTAAGCCAAACAGAACGAATTCAATATCTTTTAAATGTAAGCGAGCTTTAGAATAATATTTGTTATGCAAGAAAATTTCATTTTGTACAAAATATCATGACTGGCAGACTTAATATATATTTAAGGACATGTCATTTCAACAGATAAGTCGTTTAAGCGTAAAAAAAGCTGAAGCCGTAACTAATATCATCGTAAAGTAATTATGTTTCGTAGTTAGTGATGGTCTTATCTATCTATTTTAATCAACCAATTCTTTTGCATCTTCTTCTTCTTATTTTATTCAATGTAGTTCCCTTGTGTTGGCAGCGAAAGAAAGTCTACCACTCCTTTTGTTACGTGGGTGTCGTAAGAGGTGACTTAGAGAAATGCCAAGAAAACGCGGCTTCCGATAAATTGCGGTATAACCTTAGCGCCCAGACTTAAAATGCCAAAGCCGGTGTCGAGGAGAAGCGTCAAAGATGCGAGACGTCTGGTGCTGCGATCGTCAATCCGCCTGCCAGCTGTATCTATTAAGGTAAATCCTCTCTACAGCAGAAGAGGCCCATGTCCACTAGTAGACTATTATGACTGAAGATGGAGAAGAAGAGTGGCATTCGTCCGCGTTATATACCACTCCCACCGCTATACGCTCGCAACGCTAAACGACTTCCACTTGAAGCTTATTACTAAGCATATCTGGATATCGACACGAGCATTCGACTTCATACAAAGAGGGTTACAGATGTTTTGTCACGTCTGAGGACTAGGATGGAACGCCTCACAACCTATAATTTTACTGGCTTTTTATACCATTGAGATCAAATCAATTGCAATAGGTCAACTAAATTTGATTGATTTTGATATGTCAATTTTATAAAACAAAACTTGCCTGTCTCCATTAGGAACTTAGTATGTAATACATAGTATTTAATAGTATCTCATGTAACATACATATGTACTATAAAGCAAATAAGTAAATATATATATTAAACATGAATCAAAATAGTTTCTTATTTCAATTAAGACAATTCACGTGCAAACACGTACCGCTATGGGCTGTTCGTGACTAAAGGATAAATTTGTAATATTTTATCTCGGCCGTTTGATTTATTGCCAGCATCCGACGGTCGTTTTACCCCTTTCACATTTTATCGCACTGTCTTTAAATCTTGAAATCTCGCAAGAGGCACGAACGGTATTTATTTGGAATTTAAAACACTGGCAGAATTTCAGATCTTTATTTAAAAAAAAAGGAACTGATATCTTCTCCAATGTCACAGTCTTCGAAATCTTTACTGCGGAACTGTTTCAATTTTTATTTCTCACATTCTATAGCAAACAAAGTGAAAAAACAAGAGGCTACAATAATCTAAACTTCCTTGTAGAGAGACTATTGTATATTTTCTGGAACTTTGTTGTAAGAACGTATACATTGTCCCATGAATGATTTACTGACCCAGTGCAGTGGATTGTGCAGTGTTTGTGCAAGGTGATTACAGAGTGTATTACTACTATATGACTTTGTATCAAAACTATTTTTATTTTTGTTACTTTTTTTTAAGTTATTAATCAAAAGTGTTATACATATTTCATATTTGATTTGGACTTTTGCTTTCGTTTAGTGTACATGTAAAATTTGTTAATAACTCAACCAAAATCCTCAAGTATCAGGTCCAGATTTTATACATTTTTTTCTAACCAACATGTAATGTGTATGTTAATAATTTTTATTCATAAATATAGAATTTGCAAATGACTTAACTACATCGCCACCTATCGAATCCAAGAATAGCTGTGAACCATCGTCTCGACCAAACAAATACATTGTGTTAATATAAACTCAATCAGTCAAGTCCTTTAGAAGTTACACGATCACTAACAGACGCACCAATAATGATATTATATAAAGAAGTGTTTGAGATTTTTGTTTAAAAATACTCACGAATACGTTCCATCATTTTACGTATTAGCTATTTAAGCAACCGTTAGGACCACGTTACAACTGTATTGTGGCTGTAGTACTAATAGATCCGTTCGACGGGGAAAGGAAGTCGCTCACACGAAATACTACTAAGCCTTAAGGCAGCGTTATATATGGCGAGTGGCGAGAACCGGAGAGTTTATAACAGACAAATTATTAACATTTTCACACGTATTTGAGAATAAAAGTATGTATAAGTGACAGAATCACCACGGAAAGAACCGTTCTCATATAGAATACCAGCGGGTAATAACTTTTTATTATGGTAAGTTAGTAACTTATTTCGTATGGTAAGTTTAGAGAACCGGAGACTCTTTTATTGGTAACGAGGCATTCTATCTTAGTCCTCAGGGGTGATTACGCATCCTCATTTTGATGATTGATGCAGGTGTTGGCCATACACACCTGCATCAGTTATCAATATGGACTGCTATAGCCTCTCTTAACTTTGTCACTCTGATCCAGTAATAGCGGAAATAAACTTCGAAAGATTTTATGTCAGTCTTCTTAATAGAACTCGCAAGCTACTCTACACTCTCTGCTACAGTTTCGGGAGACACGAAACTTATTAAATGTTTTCAAGTTTTAAACCTGATGTGCATGGGTCTGGGCTTTGACCCCAGATTCTTGAGTAAAAGTTCTTAAGAAAGGATGATAAAGGATAATGTGCAGTATCGTGGTAAATCTAGATCTCTCTTAGCTTACCTTAGTTTTTATTCGCACCTGACCCGTGTTTACCATTTTAAATTGATAGATAGATCTATCAATTGTATGAATTGAAACGATAATGAAGTAGACTTCAAGTTTATCTTTATATATAAAAAGTACGTGTCACGTTGTTTGTGCGCGATGGACTCCTAAACTACTGAACTGATTTCAATGAAATCTTTGGTCAATGTGCAGTTTGGTCCAACTTAAAAGATAGGATAGCTTACATCTCAATTTATAGTCGCAATACAATATTATTTTATAGAAAATTATTTGTCTATTATTTGACAGTCACAATTATCTGTTAGCTCCAAACGATTCTGTCAGATGACGATATCTGTTGACTGGATTAAGTAAATATTTAATAGATGGCGCTATGTTAAAAATACAAACGTTTAATATAAGCTACAATTTAGTAGTATAACCACCACGTATTGCTGTAAGTATTCAACAGATAGAACCGATTTCAAAAAAAACTTGCAGACTGTGTGCAGTTTGGTCCAACTTGAGAGATAGGATAGTTTTTATCCTGATAAGTGACCGTCAATTTTTTTATTGCTAATTTCAGGAGTTTTTTTGTGAAAGCAAAAGGTCGTTTTGAAAGGGCAGAACAACGTCTGCCTGGTCAGCTAGTATTCATATAAAAAAGTTATGTTGAATTGACATTGCCTGACATTAGAAAGATGTGTGCTGTAGTTTGAAATTGACCAGGAGGACATCCTCATCATTCCTCAGATATAGGAGTTCCTATTTAAAATAAAGTAATTAACACTTCCAGTAGTAATGACACTAATAACGTTTTTATCTCCGATTAAAAATCTAAACATTCCGCCCTATTTTATTCCCGTCCCGTCCAAGATATATAAATATATAAATCCAGTAATGTCCTCTCTGTGCACCAGTTATTCTTAATGACTGCGTTACTAAAACAGCACTTAAAGTTGGCCTACAGAATAGAGGTCACTGAAATGAAGCAAAGATAAAGTAAGTGAAACTAACATTAGAATAAGGCATTATTTATACATTCCTTGACCCTTTTCTGTATAACCAAGTAAATGCAATTTTGTACATGTATCTATTAAAAGTAGCTGATTGTAAAAATATAATTCGAATTTCGAACATAGTTACAAAATTTGTCATACGATGATACGGAAAAGTTGCTAATTGTTTTCCGTTAATTTATGATAGTATATTTTTACGAAATTAACATTAATTTGTTAGTATGTTATTCATTTTATTTAAGGAACAGAAAATATTTGTTAGTGTATCATTAGCACATACACCTGAGATACAGGTTCAGTAGTAGGTATAGTAGTCTAGTTCAGGTTCCATTTGACTATTTTTAGATTAAGGCTTTGCTTTTAAATAATATATAAAATATTTTTTTAATTAACGTTACTCTCATAATAGAAATTTCACCTGCATTGTGAAAGCGTTTTAAATAAGTTGCACATGGACAAACAACCATACTCGGTAACAATTATTTGTAGACTTTCCAAAATTTAAAAGTTGCTGCGCTACCGAGCCGTCAAATTGCTGGTAACGTTAACAAGAGTGGTTATTGCAAAACTACTAGGTCTCCTGATGTTTAACAATTATTAGCCTAAGTTCACATGTAACGTGCGTTAACGCACAGGGGCGGATCTACTTAAAGGCTTTTTGGGCTGCAGCCCAGGGCCCCGCGAATACAGAGGGCCTCCAATCAAACTGAAATCAATAGACGATATTGTCAATAATAAAAATTATCTAGAATTTAAAAAAAATCGATCATAAGGTTGGCAACACTACGATCAATCAACCCGTGTGCGCATCTATCAAACGGAACGGGGAATTCCCTGTCGCTTGTTTTCGGTCGGTGTATTCCATGTATTGTCTATTACTGGGGACTTCCCTCCGCTTATCGCCCGACGCAATTTTGTTATTTTTCCGCACTTCTGCCATCGTCTACTATATTAACGAATTGACTATGTTATTGTTAGAAATGTGTTTAATGCGTGTGTTTAAAGAGACACGCTTAACGTTGCGTTGGATAAGATGATTATGGATTTAAATAATAGAAGCCAAGCCTACGAGACCTACAGCAAAAACTTAAATTTTTAATGGATTTGCAAGACAAAAATTAAGAACACATAGATCTGGAAAGTGTACGTAATATTATTGATTATTATCCAAATGACGTAGACGAACATTTAGTGAATGCGTGCATTCAGTTAAAATCTTACTTACTACAGTCTAAGACAGAGTCTTACACCTCTTGCAGTGAAATTTTTTGGCTAATTTATGAAAAGAAACTTGTTGATGTTTTCCCAAACTGCTATACCATCTTAAAGACTTTTTTTAACGATGCCGATCACTAGCTGTGAAGCGGAGCGTTCTTTCTCCAGGATGTCGTATATAGAAAACAAATACAGGACAACAATGTCGAACTATCGACTAAATCATTTATCAGTTCCATCGATAAATTGCGATTTAACAAAGGACCTACAGTGCGATGACCAAATAAAAGAATTTGCAGCACAAAAATGCAGAAAGGTTGCTTTATAATTAGGTGATTAAACGAACTTACCTTAAGTGAAGTTCAATCACAATTATACGAAGCTCCTTGTCCGAGATATTATTACAATGTAGTCTACGCTTTTCGTCGTCGTAGCCATCACAAGGTTCCAAGCTCCAACCACAAAAAAAAGAAATGTGTTGTTTATGGATATAGTCTCTGTCAACATACCAAGTCAACTTCATTAGTTTAAAGCCCTTTCATGAACAACCCTTGCTTATGGGTCTTAAGGGACGGGTGGGAGTATAGTCTCGGACAAGGAGCTTCGTATAATTGTGATTGAACTTCACTTAAGGTAAGTTCGTTTAATCACCTAATTATACTCCCTCCTTGTCCGAGATATTATTACAATGTAGATGTTTAAAGACTGGGTTGTGAATGAAAGTACTATTATGCAATTTTGAACAATGTGTATTTAAAACAATTAAAGTAATTCTGCTTTCAATCTTAATCACTAATTTGTTCTATTCTTAATTAATCAAATCAATTAACATGTGATGTGTTACAAACGGTACTACTGAACAATAATGGATCTTCTGAGAGAGGTCTATTGTAAAACCTTGCAAAGGTTTCCGAATTTTTTGACCAACCCGCTGTCTTCCTTATGAGATCCATATTTAATCCTGCCCGGTTTGCGGCGGAGGTCGCAGCATGTCTAGTGCTGTGTGCTGTAAAAATAGACATATCTATTCCTGCCTTACTCAGAGTAGATTTAATCCATCGGCTTAAAGTCTGCGATGAAGCCGCTCGATATGGTTTCTTAAATGTTAAGAGTAATTGTTCAGTATTGTGTCTGAATTGTTCTGTTCTGCTAATATATGATTTTAATGTATTCACTGGGCATATTTCTAATTTACATGTATAACTTTTAAGATGTAAAATCGGTTGAAGTATATTTTTATTTGAAGTTTTTATTAAATCAGGTATTTTAATCTGTACCCCAGAGGAATTAATTTTAATATTTTGTAACTTAATATGTGATAAGGTTTGTACCCTGTGGCCTGTTGTAAGTGCTAATATAGTGACTAACTTCTTGGTTAATAATTCAATATCAATGGACTCATTTGGATATTGTAGTGCTAAGTAATCTAGAACTAAGCCCGGATCCCATGTAACATTATATTTTGGTTTTGGGGGTTTCAACCTGAACACTCCCTTAAAGAATCGCTTTAACCTATCATCACACCCCACTTTTGGACCAATTAAAAGAGATAAGGCCGATCTTGCTGTGTTTAATGTACCATACGAAGCTCCTGCCTCAAAACGTTCACTTAAAAATTTAAGGATAAAGGGGACTGAAGCTTGGTATGGATCTATATCAAGGGTCCTGCAATATTCCCACCATAATCTTAGGGTTGAGTCGTATTGTTTCATTGTATTTCCCGAGAGTGAATTTAACATGATATGAAGAGCTGATGTTGGGGTCCCACGTCTTATGTATGCTTCGCTGACAACAGCCCTGCTGCCAGGGTAAGCTGCCGATGGAGAGGATGAGACTTCCTGTAAGGAGATGACAACAACATACTATTGGGATTAAATAACAACAATTCATTCACCAAAAGGCCTTTTAACAATGGGAACCATGGTTGAGAAGGCCAATAAGGGAATACTACAATTCCCGTTGCTTTATCTTTTTTAATTTTATCTAAGCATTTAAGAACCAGGGAGAATGGTGGAAAAGCATAAAAAAAATATCTTTTTCCAATTTAAGGTAAATGCATCTACCGCTATGGCTTCTGGATCTCTCTTCCATGACACAAAATTTTTGCATTTATTATTAATTCTAGATGCAAATAAGTCAATTTCAGGGTAACCAAATTTTTCAACAATCCTATTAAAAGCCTGTTGGGATAATTCCCATTCTATGTTTATTTTCCTTGACTCTGAGTCTGCCTCAACATTGTCTTTAGTATTGATATATGAGGCATAGACCCATATATTTCTTACCTCACACCATTGCCAGAGCTGTCTTGTTATATTGTTTAAATGAATATATTGTACTCCCCCCATCTTGTTTATGTATGCTATTGCTGTTGTGTTATCAACTCTTAACAAGATCTCACAATTACTATAATTTTTGGCAAAACATTGCAGGCCTAAGAATGCTGCTTTTAATTCCAAATAATTTATATGACATTTCATTTCGCTAGTCGACCAAGATCCCGAAGACACAGCTGGACAAAATGATGTTAATTTACCTAATAATTGTGAAAATTCCCTAATCTTACAATGGCTTTTCCTTTCAAAATCTCTAATATTTTCCAATATGGCCAATTGTTTTTCTTTTGGAACAGATAGGGATAGATCTCTTGAGTCTAGAATAATACCTAAATATTTACAGGTCTGTTTTGGAGTTAAAATGCTTTTATCAAAATTTACTGAGAATCCCAATTTTTGGAATAATCTACATGCTAGTTTTACATTCTCTCTACATTTTAACTGACTAGAGTTAAAGTATATGCTATCATCTAAATAACATGATAAAATGATATCTTTACTTCTAAGATAGGTACAAATTGGTTTCATTAGTTTGGTGAACACAAAAGGAGCAGAGCAAATGCCAAATGGTAAACAGTTAAATTGGTACAATTTTTCCTCAAATTTAAATCTTAAGAATTTCTTTGAATCTTCTGAAAGGGCTATACTGAAATAGGCATCTTTGAGGTCAATTTTCGCCATGAAACAATTTTTGGAAATTAATTCACAAGCTGTTCTAATATTCTCTAATTTAAAATGAGAAGTCTCAATGTATTCATTTAATTTCTTTAAATTTAAAATAAACCTATAATTTCCATTTTGTTTTGGAATTACAAATATTGGGGATACAAACTGCCCTTCACAAAACAAACATTCTGAAACTGCACCTATTTCTAATAATTTCTGGATTTCTGTGTATATTATAATTCTTTCCTTTCCAGACCAGCATTGGGTAGGTGCCTCATATAAATTTGGTATTTGAATAAAGGGTATTTTATAACCCTTTATCCAGTTTATTAAAACTGGGTCATTTGTAATATCTAACCATTTACTTAGACATTGTTTTAACTTCCCAGTACCTACCTCTAATGACGGTAGTTTCTCCTTGTCTGAGCTGGTGGGGCTCCCGTGTGTTGAGTCCTTCTCCGTAGTGGCTGACTGGGACGATATTTCTGTTTGTTGGGTTGTACTCGATAATTCTGTCCACTGCGATTGAGATGTTGAACTTGCAGTGGACTCTTCCAGTTTCCCTTTTTTGGGACTGTCTTTTTCTTCTCTACCGCTTTTATCTGAGCTCCTGTTCGTTGGACGGTCTGTGCTGTTTTGATGTTCTCGGGACAGTCCTTCCCAAATAACAATTCATCTGTCTTTGCATTCTTCAATGCTTGTTTCAGTACTATGGTTGCCCCTGACAATGCAAAATATCTTCTTGCAGCCGAGTCTTCGTAGAATATTTCTGCTGCTATCTTTGCAGTGTCACTTAATTGTTCCACTATATCTCTTGTATTTATATTCCCTTTGATGATATTTGTCAGTACCAACCCGATTCCTGTCATTATTTTTCCTGTCATATTTTGTCTATTTACTAAACGTTTATCTCTCTTAATTAGTATTTCCGACAATGATGCCTTTATCTCTGGATTCATTTGAGGAGCTACAACAGCTTTGAAGTTGGATGGAGTTAAGAACTTGTTTAATATTTTATCACAAGGTTCTTTCCCCAATCCTTCCATCATAATTTTCGTCCATCTTGTTGCTAACTGCATGTTTATTGGCTCTCCCACTTCTTTTGATTCTTCTCCTTCTGGTCCCAAGGCTAACAAAAGCTCCTCTGGGATGTCATCATTCTCTGAAATTTATATTTATATAAATATTGTTTTATTATATTACCAAGTTTGATATCAATGAATTGTTCAATATGATAGCGCTACAAAAACCCTTGTCTATCCTCGATGTGATAGCTCTAAAGGATTTAATTATTTCCCTGTCTAACCTCAAGTGATAGCTCTAAGGGAAAGGATATGACATGTTTATCCTCACTGATAGTATGTCATCTGAACAGACACCTGCTATTTTCTTTATCCTAGCCGTATTGTTAGGGCTTATATTATGTTTGTCTATTTGTATTTTATGTCACGTATAGAAGAAAGTACCATGATTCATGTCTATCTATGTGATAGCACTATAAAATCTTTGTCTAATTTATTTCCCTGTCTATTATCAAGGTAATAGCTCTAAGGGATAAGATTTGACATAGCTATCCTCACTGATGCGTAATTAATAGTCCTTAGACCTCAGGACAGATAACTGGCATTTACTATATTGTAGCAGTATTTTCTATTTATGTCTTTGTGTGTATTTTTAATGTCTCTTATGAAGAACTCACCTGAAGCGTTTGTTTGACCTTGCATCTGAATTTCTTCGATTGTATTTTCCTCTAACGACTCTGCAATTGTTACATTAGGCACAGATAAATCCACTAATGGAGGAGTATTCTCTTTAGAGCCTTCAAGATTTTCTTTCTTCCTCAATTTCTTTTCTAGCTTTTTAATCTTCTTTCTAATTTTGTCGGGATTATCAGAACTTTTCCTCTTCCCCATTTTAGCAAGAAAAACTAAGCGCGAGTGCGAATATTTGAAATATTGATAACAATAAAGAATTTTGCAGTTCACTTTAACTTACGGAAGCAACTCAAGTTGTAACGGTAACGGTTATTTTTATTTTATGAGTTTGTTTTGTTGAGTAACTTTTTACGATATATCCGCCGGAAATGTATTTCTTACCTATCCTTCTTCTCATACTCTCCTGATTTGTTTATGGTACACCTTTTTTACTATTATGTATAATTTTCTTTTAAAATCTGCTATCCTTAAGATACATGATGTTTTCACTCACCTGCTTTTTCCCTGATTTTAAGTTAATTTATTTCAACAGTTTAACCTGTTATGTTCCTCACGCTTCCGCTGCGCCATGCTTCTTACAGATGTTTTTTATCCTGCTAATTCTTGTTATTTTGACATAAAAATGTCGTCCACTTACACTACCGTGCACTATACACATAATACTATTTGATTTCATTACAATATCTATCGAATAATACATTATTTGAAATAATATTATAAATACAATGATGGCTTTGACGCACAAAAATACGTAATGAAGTTGACTTGGTATGTTGACAGAGACTATATCCATAAACAACACATTTCTTTTTTTTGTGGTTGGAGCTTGGAACCTTGTGATGGCTACGACGACGAAAAGCGTAGACTACATTGTAATAATATCTCGGACAAGGAGGGAGTATAATTTATATAACATAACCATAGCTCTGTGAACTTGGAACCCGAACTAAAAAAAAATAAAAAAATAATTGATACATATTCTACAAACAATGCAGATGATTGTAATAACCTTCATTCGTTTGTAGTCCTGAAAAATCTTTTAAAAATCACTAAAAGTTGTAAATTTTCATGAAATATGATAATTTATGAAAAATCTGGATTACCAACGGGTTATGAATCGTTTGTAGATGATTGTAATACTAAAAAAATTATTACCGGACCTGAATCTTGAAAGATATTATTATTAAAAAAAATGTATCACCCGAATGAACTACAAACGACACAGATGATTGTAATACCGTTTATTTGTTTGTAGTCCTAAAAAATCTTCTGTTAATTACTAAAAGTTGTAATTTTTCATGAAATATGATAATTTTTGAAAAATCTTGATTACCAATGCGTTAAGAATCGTTTGTAGATGATTGTAATACTATTTTTTTTTACCGGACCTAAATCTTGAAAGATATTATTATTATAATACCATTTATTCGTTTTTAGTCCTAAAAAAAATTCTGATAATTACTAAAAGTTGTAATTTTTCATCAAATATGATTGCGTTCAGCATCGTTTGTAGATGATTATAATAACACAATTATTCTAACATAAGTCTTAAATTGTGAAGAAGCATTCTGACTTGGCTAGACCTGCAATCAATGAAGCCTATTCGACTAGTTGCAACTATAACTCCATATTTTGTTTTATGTTCAATTACTGTTTGTCGCAATAGTTTTCGGTAAGAAAGTTAACAATTTACCAATGGGGAAGTGCCTCGTTTTTAACTGTATATTCGCGCACCGATGTAGTCATATATCTAGACTCTTTTGATGCAGTCAACATTCGCCCTGAAAGCTTATTATCTCCAATTGGACTGCGTTGACAAATCTGCATGGTAGATAAAAAAGAAATTCAAATATCGAGCGAAATTGATGCATTTCGATTAAATTAACCCTTAATCCCTCGCGCTATTTTTTCAACCTAATTCATTCTTAATCGAATAGGACAGAATAAGAATAGTTTGTGGATGATTGTAATACTAGTATGTGCCATATCGATTGAGAAAAACGGACAATGACCTCAGATATGAGCCGAGTGTCAAAAGGCGTAACTTACAAAATCTCAATTTAGATGTGATAACAATATTTAAATATTGATATTATTCCCACTTCTAGGTCAGCACATATGTTTTGTTTTTTTGTTTCTTAAATAATATTGTCTGTGGTTCCTATAAACATAGTAAAATCTTACGGTACATCGCGAAAAATGTGTTATATTTTATATTTCAATTTATGGTAAGTAACGCAGCAATTCATTTAATAACAGTTTCATATTAAAAAAATATTTGAAGCAATATAATCACCATATTGAGCTTTTGCAAATTCATCCCTTTAAAATAAACAAAACGCGCGTTACGTCAGTTCGTTCTAAAAGAAACGTGACAATGGCAGCCAGAGATGCGTCACCTTTTTTGGGCCGGTCCGCCATTTTGTTTTCATTCGTGTTCGGATAGCGCTTGCGTGTGTACGTCTCGGGTAATTCATAGCATTCATTGCATTGTTTTAGTTGAGTTTTTACTGTTAAATTTGTTATATCGTTAAGTTTTTGTTTTTTGAATCTGTTATATTAGTTTTACTGTGACGGTCGTTACTAAATCGACATGAGTTCAGGAGAATTTGGTGAAGGACCCGGTCCTTCAACATCAAGTGGAAAGAGACGTCGCCGACCCATAATAAACGTAGCAGGTACGTACAAATAGGTACAAATGCGACGACGTAGCCTTTCTATTTCTTAAAGCGCTCTTTTTATGTGACCATGTGGTATTTATTTTCTAAAACAATATGTATTTATGTGATGTAGTACTATGGTAGTATATTTTTGTCATTTATTTACAGGCCCATCTTCTGGAGCACCTTTAACGTCACCAGTAAAAAAAGAGAAAACCTACCACTTTGTCGGTCGGGGAACAAGAGATTATCATTAATGTATACAAATATGTCAAAAACACCTGGCCCGAAGACGTGTATCCTTCAAACGTTAATATGGTAGAAAAGGTTTCGGAGATCTCAGGAGTCAGCAAGAGCACTATATATCGCGTATTAAGCGTGTATAGAGATTCCCATAAAATACCAGAAAAGGGAATAATTAATAAAAGAAAAAAGTCTGTAATTGACAAGTTGGACGATTTTGATAAATCGGCTATAAGAGCGAAAGTGCATCAGTTCTTTCTTGCAGGAGAATTACCGACTTTAGACAAAATTTTGCTCAGTATAAATCAAGATGACCAGTTGCCAAACTTGAGCAAAACTTCCCTGCGACGTGTGTTGCGCCATTTAAAATTCAAATATATAAAGAGAAACAGAAAAAGTGGTCTAATAGATCGCCCAGAGATAGTTCTGTGGCGTACCAGATATTTGAGAGAAATACAAATATTAAGAAACGAGGGACGTAACATTTTTTACCTTGACGAAACATGGATTAACGCAGGTCATACTATGGGAAAGGTATGGGAAGACACCACAATTGAATCTTCTCGTCAATCACGGTTAGAAGGCTACTCTACTGGCGCGAAAGCCCCTTCGGGTAAAGGAAAGCGATTAATAGTTGTACACGTTGGCAATGAAAATGGCTTTTTGGAGGGATGTGATTGGGTATTTGAATCATCATCTACTGGTGACTACCATGAGAGTATGGACGCTCTCCATTTCGAGGACTGGTTTAGAAAAGTAATAGAAAAACTGCAAAGCGGCGATGTCATAGTTATGGATAACGCTAGTTACCACTCCAGACGTTTAGAAAAAACCCCAACAATGTCTTGGCGGAAACAAAATATGCAGGAATGGCTAGAATCTAAACAGATCGCATACGTGCCCTCGGACACAAAGACCCACTTAATGGAAAAAATAAAGGCAGTTAAAGATAACTATCGAAGTTACGTCACCGACGAGATGGCAAAAGAAAAAAGCATCACAGTGGTAAGGTTACCTCCTTATCACTGTGAGCTTAACCCCATTGAACTTGTGTGGGCAGATGTGAAAGGGTACGTTGCACGAAAAAATACAACTTTCAAGTTAAAAGATGTTAAAAATTTACTTAAAGATGGTTTAACTCAAATCACGCCAGAGACAGAAAAACTGTGTTCAGCATGTCCTTAAGGTTGAACAAAAAATGCGTGGCATGGATGATAGAATTGACCAAACTGCAGATCGCTTTATAATTAATGTTACAGATAGTTCATCAAGTGAAGATACGAGTGATGATTGCACCGAATAAAAATAAAGTTCTTATATAATATTAAAAATAAAGTTTTATCTTTTGCATAAGTACGTACTTATTCGGTGTCGTTATCACTCGAATCTTTATATGTGTTATAAATTAATGTTTTTTGTTGTTAAATGAATAAAGTACTTTATAACAATAGATGTTTTTCTTCTACAGCGATCTTTCACATAACTTTTTAATAATAGTTAATAAATATATATTATATCAATCATTATAAAAAAATCATTATAAATAAAGAAAGTACTACATATAAAATGTGCCTATATATTGAAGGTTTGTAACCCCTGGTTAAACGACCGAAAGGTCATTGTCCGTTTTTCTCAATCGATTTGGCACATACTAAAAAGATTTTTATTGTAGATTTTTTTATTCTAAAAAGAGTTATAATTTCACAATTTAAGACTTATGTTAGAATAATTGTGTTATTATAATCATCTACAAACGATACTGAATGCAATCATATTTCATGAAAAATTACAACTTTTAGTAATTATTAGAATTTTTTTAGGACTACAAACGAATAAATGGTATTATAATAATAATATCTTTCAAGATTTAGGTCCGGTAATAAAAAAAATAGTATTACAATCATCTACAAACGATTCTTAACGCATTGGTAATCAAGATTTTTTAAAAATTATCATATTTCATGAAAAATTACAACTTTTAGTAATTATCAGAATTTTTTTAGGACTACAAACGAATAAATGGTATTATAATAATAATATCTGTCAAGATTTAGGTCCGGTAATAAAAAAAAATAGTATTACAATCATCTACAAACGATTCTTCACGCATTGGTAATCAAGATTTTTCAAAAATTATCATATTTCATGAAAAATTACAACTTTTAGTAATTATGAGAAGATTTTTTAGGACTACAAAGAAATAAACGATATTACAATCATCTATGTCGTTTGTAGTTCATTCGGGAGATAGATTTTTTTTAAATAATAATATCTTTCAACATTCAGGTCCGGTAATAATTTTTTTTTAGTATTACAATCATCTACAAACGATTCTTAACCCATTGGTAATCAAGATTTTTCAAAAATTACCATATTTCATGAAAATTTCCAACCTTTAGTGATTTTCAGAAGATTTTCCAGGACTACAAACGAATAAAGGTTATTACAATCATCTGCGTTGTTTGTAGAACATGTATCAATTATTATTTTTTTTTAGTTCGGGTTCCAAGTTCACAGAGCACATAACCATCTAGGACCGTTCATTTTATTTTGCAATAAATAATGTTTTAATAAATAAATAAAATATGTTGTTTTCCTATTTTCTTCCTGTACTTAACATATATAACATTACATATACCTACATCACTACAGAAAACAGTTTCTTGTCAAAATGGCAATTAGTTGAGTAATTAGATAGGGCTCCTAAGCAGTATTAGCCCAGGGCCCCACAAATTCAAGATCCGCCCCCAGGGACTTAAATACCGTTAAAATACAGTAACGTTATCTGAGCAAGTGCGAGATAACGTTATGTTGAAGAGAAACGATATGTCAAAACGATATTATGCAAAGCTTTGCATGTATATAACGTTATAATTACGTTACAATAAATTTGTCAAATAAACGTTTCTAAAATATTGTTATCACAAAATCATAATGTTATTATTTATTGTTATATGCCATCTCTTTTACTCGTATGATCTATCGAACGCAGTGCTCTAAAGTTATAGGCTAAAAAATACGTTTTGTGGTCGTCAGCGCAGCAATTGAATTATCAACCGTAGTAGTACATACAACTCGGAATATGGGTGTTTCAAAATAAATAGTTCATAAACTTTATATTACATTCATAACAATAAAATTATGTTCTTAATATCTTACTGCATACATTAAGGATAGCGTAAACAAAATAATTAAATATAAAAGTTGAAATATTCAAATTCAAATTAATTTATTTCAGACAACATAAGATCCATATCATTGAAAAATATTGATTAATTGATAATAAAAATAATATGTTATTAAAATACATTAAAATACAATTAAAATACATTGAAATACAAATTAAATACATTAGAATCAAAATATTCTTCTATATATTATTGTTAAACTAGATTATATTATTGTTAATCTAACAGATCGCCCTTGTATTTCATAAGTAATGTGAAAAAAACATGCGTGAGTGTCATGAACACTGTCAGGAACACTCGGTTGGAACGAAATACATTTCGTAGTATATTATATTATTATTATTGATAAACGTATTATACGAGTATTATTGATTAACAAATACAATCAATTACTAGCGTCTATTAAAATTAAGCGTCATTTAAAATAAAATAATATTTCTTTCATGGCAAGATAAGAAAAAGTGCGTGGGAGATGGATATTATTCCATCTCGCTTTTTTATACGTCACAAGGGGTCGTGACGAAAAAATCTTACATTTTTTCTCGCCTAGCCCCCATCCGCCAAATTCGTACCGTCCGATAAGGAAAATCGTTCCAATAAGTCTGCCTTGTCTATTTAATTTGTTTGAATTCCAAGTTGATCTTCCACATATCAATACAGAGTTGAACCTCTACTTAGCTTATCTGCTTATACTACATCAATCAGTAGTATTGAAGTGACACCAAGAAAAACGATAATGTTAAAAAAATATCTAAATTAAAGAGAAGAATAATAGACAAAGAAAAGAGTTAGAAAATGGACATGCTCAAAAGAAAGTATATGATAGATCTAAAGGAAAGTAAAGTAAAGTAAAGTTGCAGTCTATTTACGTCCCACTGCTGGGCACAGGCCTCCTCTCATTTCTGAGAGGGTTTTAGGGCAAGGAAATGTACGTCACGCTGCCCCAATGCATGTTGGCGAACTTCACATGTCTTCGAAATATTTTTTTTATTTCTCAGAAATGCAGGTTTCCTCACGATGTTCTCCTTCATCGCCGAGCACGTGGTAAACCAGCACTTAAATTTGCAATTAACAATTTCATTGGTGCCGGCAGGGAACGAACCCGGGTTGCTCGAGTACTGTGAAGCTTACAGCGAGCGCTAACCATCTGAGCTACCACGGCTCTCGATGTAAAGAAATTCAACATATATATTATATTTATATAATACAAATTCTCTGCCACTTCAAAGTATATTAGTATTAAGTGATTTTCTTTCCATGCACATAAGAAAAGAACATTGTTTTCCAATATAATATTGTGGATAGAGAGGAAGAGTTTTGCTAAATAAACTTAAGTGTGGAGATTGTATCGCAGTTTGACATTCTGAACTTCTCACCATAATGATGTAAAATCGTTAATATATTTTTTTTTCTTTATTGTTCATAGAACCAACAGCACGTTATAAATATAAATAGAAGTTCTCATACAATTCTTAATGCCAATAACAGGTTCTTACTTTATATACATAATACTTATACTATCGCTTGTTCATTGACAAATTAATGATATTAATTATATAGTGCTTAGATCTTTAAAAGTTATCTTAAAAATAAGTTTAAAACATAAAAACAGGCAATAAGCAAAAAAGAAGAATATTACACAACAATACTGTCCGACTATACAACTAATAATTAACAGAAATGAAATTTATATTACATATCTTTGATACGCATGTGTGTGTGTGTGTGTGTGTGTGTGTTTGGTTATCTCTTGCTTAATGATATAATAATTTCCTTCTTAAATATTGATTTGCTTTGGTGGAAGATGTCAGTCGAAGAAAATTCTTTATTATAAGTTTTTAGTATGTGACATATTACAGAATTCTGTGCATAATTTGAGCGACTTGAAGGAACATGAAATAAGGAAGTATGTCTAGTGCGTTTAGTATATTATATTATTTATTTATATCCTTAAAGATAAAAGAGGTTAAATTTACCCATCAAGAAACGTGATTGATGTATACGTGGTATTTTGTGAAACAATATTAAAAGTAAAAAGTAAGAATAATAAGGTTCAAAAATTTAAAAAAATACAAATTATATATTACATATATTTTTAAAAACGTTATCTCCACAAATTTTACTTTTATAATTAGATTTTCTCCTGTATCGCAGAGGACGTTTATATACATAGATTTCACAAGGATAAACACCTAGAACAATCATTTGTAGGCCATATAAATACTTATTCCGTTCGGGAATCGAACCCGCGGCTCTTAGCGCTGCAACTCATTTTTAAGCCACTGCGCCACGGAGCCGTCAATAAATTGTCACCAGGTATGATGTGGTAGAGCTATGCTGCAGACTGCAGCTATACTAGTACTATAGTTGTAGTAGTACGAATGGGTTGGCTCGACCGGGGATGGACTACGCTCTAACAGAAGGTAAAGTAGGTTGGTGTCTAGATCTTATTTTTTTTAGGAGACCCTGTTCATATATAAATACAATATTTTTCTTAATAAAAACTGACTGAAAAAGGCGCATTCTTCTACACGTTATCTACGATTTTTGCTTAACTTACCTTCAAAACTTTTTCTCATCCAGCAACTAAACATTTTGAAGTCTTACTATTTTCAACAAGATTAAAATATCTATAAGATTTATTAATTTTTTACGATCCATTTTCAATATTTGTAAACAAGTGTAGTTCGAATCAACTTTAAAAAATAAACAAATATAAGTAATATGATATTTATCTAGGTATAATTATTAATACGTCGCAAATCGCAATTCGCAAGCGGTTAATATCATCAAATGTTCATTCACTTTACAACGTTGCCAGTTCGGTACGGTGCAAGGAATTCCTCGTCCGTCCAAGCTATCTAGTAGACCAATTGGATCCCAGGCCCCACACATCTTATAAGTCGCGCGGATTCGCGCGTTTTTGAAAATGAATAGGTTTGGCAACGTCGCCTCTTTATCGTTATAATAACGTTAAATTGCCTGTCACAATTTTGTTCTGTTACTCTTAAAACGTTATACTAAATATTGAAAACGCTATGCTTGCTGAGGTAACGATACCATTATAACGTTATTATAACGTTATACATTCTGTTATTTATAACGTTTTAAGTCCCTGTCCGCCCCTGTTAACGCAGGTCAACGCGCGATCAAATTTATAAAGATGACAAGCGCTAACGCGCGTTGCGACTTGCGAGAGCCCGTCAGTCTGTTTCTCTTGATAAAGAGTAATTGTGTTCTGTGGTCTGTTTCGATAGAGCTAAGAAAATGGACGTCGAAGAAACTACATTGTGGTTATATTACAAAAAAATAAAGAAAACGCACACATTCGGTTCACCCAATTTTGAAAAATAGATCCAGTTTGTTTGCGACATTATATCCGAATCTAAAAGACAATGAATCTAAATTCTTTAATTACTTCAGAATGTCTATAAGATCATTCGACAATTTCTAATTACTCGTCTGAAAACTATTGGTCCTCACCACATGTTCTCATTACATGTGAACTAAATTTTCCATTAAACTAGTGGATTTACAAGCCATGAGCAAATTTTATTCTCCGTTCATAATAAATCACAGCGATCTAAATAATAAAATAATAACACGGCTGAACAAGCAAGCGTTTGTTAAAGTGCAAATCAAGCAGCGAAGTGCACTACAATCAGAACTTCAATTAATCCGGGCCGTTGCAACAACTAAACTAGTTGACGCCAGGCACTCGGGTCACAAGTGTCATCGCTAAAAGTTTAGACTTTGCATTTTTAATATGTGTGTATTTTTGCCAATTCACATTTAGTTCGATATTTTTATAAAATGTGTTTAGTGCTTTGTTTTCGTTAGGTGCGTTCAACATAAAAATTTTACGTGCAATAGTTTTATATAGTCTAAAAGATATATATAAATGAAAACTATTATGTTGGCCATTAAATCATTAAATTTGAATGTCACTGTTCAATTTCAGATTTAGATAAAAGGTATTTCAATTTACAATTAGTAAGAAAATAAATATATTTTTAATTTGGTTATTTATATAGTTCATTAAATTTTCTGCATGTCAACAAAAAACGGAGAGTTGCAAGTTATAATTGCATAATGTTACTTATTAGTTTAGTTATTAGTTACATAAAATAAAAGGACTGCTACTGGAGCAAAAATTGCGTCAAGATTAAAGATCGAAAATTTCGCTTCAAAGAAAAAAGTCTATAGTTTTAGTGATCGCACTAAACTCGGCACATGTAAACAAATATAGAGGCAAGATGTTTACAATGCGCCCGCATTTAATCGCTTCCTCGGCAAACCGAACACCAGTGAGCCTTCGAAGCTGTTGTGTTTGAATACACAATATATATATAATATATGTAACTACATTACGTTACCAGATTGTATATTGTTAATCTATACATATTTAATAAAATTGAAGTATCTGTTTGTAATGTCAAAATAAATAAATGAAAGTATATATTATGGTACTTGTAAAAAGAAACAATTTTTAACATTTTTGTTTGTCTGTCTGCCTTTTTTTCCGCTAATCTCCGAAATGGCTAGACCCATTTTGACAGGATTCACTGGCAGATAGCTGATGTTATAAGGAGTAACTTAGGCTACTTTTATTTTAGAACAGAATTAGGGTTCTGCGCAAAATATTAAAACCCATGAAACGTATTAAATTCTACGCGGATGATGTCGCGGGGAATAACTAGTCGGATATAAGATTGATTTTCTTTTTGCGCAATAACAAGAGCATCTAAAATTAAAAGTTTTAATTTAAACAAAACAACAACGAACATTGTTTTTAAATTTAGAATTCGCCATAAACATTATTCAATAAATCCTTATTTTTTTAACTGGCCTCTTATCCATAAAAGACATTTTTCTGAAGACAGCTTTTTTAAGGATTAAAGTGCCGCTCTAAAATCCTTGTTCGTTACTTGGATAATTTATGTCACTGGAAGCTTTTTTCGATTTTTAAAACAGGACTCGCGTAGCGAATTGTTCCAAACGAAAGAAAGCGTGCCAAGCGACGAACAAAACTCGACCCAGATGTTTTCGTACATTCATAAATAAAAAAATAAAGACACATTTTTCCCACCGAATTCACCCGAACAGGGCTGAATCAGCAACAATTGTCCGGGCTGAAGATTGTTGTCTCGCAGTGCATTGTGCGGAGCACGATCCTGCGGATTGAACGCAAATAAGACCAGGGGCGGTATTGTGACGCACGCTTTTTCGACTTGATTGTGTTCTGGACGAAAACTTTACGTTTTCAGTTTTCACTCATAAATATACCGTTTTTCTTGATTTAAAATTCTATTTTACTTTGCCTGATTTTATCGGCGTTTTAGTTATAATAACAATAACTCTTAATCTTTATTTTCAACATACATACTACATACACCCATATACTAAGGGACGTTTCGTAATTAATCGATAATCTTAAAATCGATCAAGGCAGAACTTTTTGCCACTCAGTAAAAAATACAAAAAATGTTATCCCAAATTGTACTTAAGTAAATTTGTTTGTAACTGATTTTATTTAATTTATTTTAAATAAGTTCTGTCAGGACGCATTTTAAGATTATATCCATTAATTACCAGTCACCTGATATAAAATAGTACTTTGATTATAAAAACTATTTTGATTTGAATTGATTTTTATTTATAAAAATACCATATAATGCGTGACGTGATTTAAACCATGAATGATTTAACTTTTAAACCTCGTCACGCATTAAAGAATAAGCTGAGGCAATCAAAACTTTCTTTAAAAGAACATTTCTGAACACTCTTCCAAATAATATATATCTCGAGTATTTTCTTGTATTGTTATGTAAATTGATTTCGAATTCATTCAATTCATGCTGTATATTTCTTTCTTTTTAATGTTAATTTTATACAGTCTTTCAGTTTTTTTTTTCTTTGTATAATATGTTACTGGCAAAGTCTATCATCGTTCATTCAGTCATTGTATAGAAGTAGAACATTTAGTCATTTTATACAATACCGGCATCGTCAAAGCAATGCATAATTTTTTTTTATCTATTGCTGACCATATAGTACATACGTTACGGTGGCGGTGGATAATACCGAGACGTTTGATAAAATGCCTGAATAGAACTGTGAGCGGTAAACAAATTGAAGATAATGTTTTGGTATAAACCGTAGAATTAGTGAATGAAAATGTCAAAAATGCTCTAGCTTCTATCAAATAGTATCAGCAATATTATGTTGAGTTGCGGCTATGGTAGCCATTGGGCCAACCTAATTAAACCGTAATCTTTCCAAATAAATTTACGCAAATAAAATATATGAATACAGTATGTAATATCCTTATGTATCTATAAGAGTTTCTAATTTATCAATGTTTTATTAATTATTTTAATATTTATGAATAACAGAATTTTCTTTACTAACAATTTATTATTTTACTTCTAATTATTTACTGAAGTGAAAACGTCTTTAGCGGCGTTGTGCACTTTTTTTGTAATGGGTAAAAAATGTTAAACTCGCGTCAGGTCACGTGTCCTGATTGAAAATTCGTAAGACGGACGGAGAGTAGACAGCCGGCGCGGCGTAATAGTATTATTCGGGTTAAGTTAGGTTTAATTAATTTTCATTTATTAATTAATATAATTTTATTATTAAGATTAGGTTTCGATCGAGTCTACTGTACTGCTTGACGAAATTATTAATATAGATACATATGTACTTACACATTATAGATGTAATATTTGTAATATGTTTATACTTTATAGCATTAACCTATATTTTCATAACATCACAATAAGCACATGTGCGGTGTAGGTTTACCAAACAAATAATTTCGAATGAAAATAAATGAAATAAGATAATAATAAATAATCTCCGCCATTCCAAAATATCAAAAATGAACAACGTTAATATTCAAGTTTTCACCTCTACCGGCACTCCCGGAGTGCAACCCGTCGTTTTTTTAAATTTATATTAAGTTAATATGAATATTTATTTTATTTTATATTTTATTTTATTAAAAAAAAAAGCTTACGTAATGTAATACTCGTACGTCGACCCAGTGTCAATTTATAAAAGCCACGTGTGATAAGAAAATCGTATCAGGCCTCACGACACAGGCATGCCAGTGTGAGGACCACAGAACTATACACCCTTGCTTATACATTCCAGCTTATTTGGTGTAATAAGATCATAGTTTATAATTGTATACCAGATAATTAAGACTAGTGTACTTCCATTTTATTATCTTATATTGTATATTATAATCTGTACCACCTTAGCTGTAAATAAACATTTTTTCATTATTTTTTTCATAAAAGACGGAGAAGATATGTGCACCCAATAATTGTAGACCGTTTAATTGAAGTAAAATTTTGTTCATTGTATTCGAAATTGCGAGAACGTTCTGTCAGCGTCGCAATGAACGCACGCATGTACTGCAATAGCACGTCAGTCAACCGACGTACGTCGGACCGACGAGCTCGACCGACGGTCGTCGTACGCGCGACGTAGCCGTACGCGCGTAGTACTTCATCAGCGCTGCACTGTAGCCGTTAATAGGTTTTCATTGATATAGCTACGCTCAACCGATGTCAGCGCTCACCGTCGGTCGAGCACTAAATCCAGCCTTAAACACTTTGGCGGCTATCCATATTCGGTATTCTATAGAATGCCTAGGTAAATAATGGAAAAGCGAAGAATCAACTAACTTTCTATGTTTTTCCACAATTTTTGACTGCGGTGTTGTTTTCTATTCAGTCTGTGAGTTATTTGAGAAGCTTATCATTTTATTCTTGTTTGTGATATTACTAAGGTAAGATCATTCAGCCTTAATAATCTCTTTACTAAATGTAACATCGTATGCAACATATACCAAAACTTTTGCTTGGATTTTTCGATTGTCCCGTTACCGTACTATTCCAATAGATTCAATATTTACACGATAAAACACACCAACATCAAAAGCGGATAAAACAATACAGTATCTCCACCGACCTTTTGCCCTCTTTCGCTTTAATGAAAAAAAATGAAAGCTTTTGTTTATGTTTTTTTTGTTTTCTGTATTACATAGATCTCGTTAACACACAAAGTCAAACGATTCCAATCTGATATTATTTTTAATGTTATACCAATGAATGCTGTTTGTTGTATTTATTATTATCTTTGGTGTTTGAATTTTTGCTATTATGTAATAATCTATAGATATTTAAATTTTTAAACGGCTGTATATATTTTTTTGTATTTTTTTCTGAATGGCCGTAAGTACTGTCCCATACTATGTATTGTACTACTGTACTACCCATTGTAAGTTTATATCCATTAATTATCAGTCACCTGATATAAAATAAAGCATGGTCGCAGAGCAGGAATTTTATTGCTTTGCATTTTAAACAATTCACATAAAAAGCTTTTATTTATATTGCAATAAAGATAGTTTTAGGATATTTTGAATAATATTTGTGATTCGAAAACCGAGTTTGTTATCAAGTTAATAACTTTCACAAGTAATAATAAAGTTCACATTTGTATGAATTGAAATAATTTGAAATTCTTCCTGCTCCGCGATCACGCCATAGTAGTTTAATTGTAAAAAATATTTTGATTGTAAAGAAGTAAATTGAGTTGTTAGCAAATGATCCCTAAGTGATAGTTATAATAGCACATGTCCTCCAAAAAGCATCTTTTGTCGGTTTTAAAGTCTCCCTAGTAATATTCTTATTCTTATTTCCAAAAACACATATAGTGCCTTTCGATATTTTAAACCACGAAAAGAATAAGGTGCTGCAATCAAAACTTTCTCCAAAAGTATAGTCAAGGTGACTTACAGACGTACGCTCTGGAACTGCCACTATTCACATAAGAACCAAATAAGCGATGAGGCTCAAAATCACAAACATGATAGTTCACATTTAGAATCAAAGGCAGATTGATAGGTAGATTATTAAATTTTGGTATTTTTAGGGTTACATATATCAGATTATTCAGATGTCTTAAAGTGGGTGAAAACTATATTAGATATTTAGTACAATGAGTAATTACATAATATACCATAATTTAGTATTCGTTTATTCCACACACATTCATACATAGATAATGGTATTTTAAATCGTTTTTAAAGTGTAATAACCCAGTTCACAAGCGGCAACCTCTTAAATGTGAAATGTCAGGAACTCACACAATCCTTATATCAAGCGTTAACGACAAACCCCTCTCAGTGGAAGGTTGGGGTTTTAATTAGCTCATAACTTTTAACTGACATAACAGGCATACTTAATCCTATTTTAAGATTAAATGTTGCTAAAGTCCTCCGGGACCTCCATAACGGGAGAAACCCATGTCTAGCAATGGACTTTTACAGAATTTAGTCAATAAAAGTTCTTCTTCGACTACTTATGAATGTATGGATCATATTGTTTGGTGGCATAAAGTTATGGGCCTTTTTAAAAAAAGTCATCGGGTATATTACACATTGAATTAAACAACGTTTTAAGGATCTTATCGCGCATAATATTAATTTTTATTTTATATTCCTCACGTTTCGAGTGCTTTACAGCACCCGATGAACATCTCAATCCACCTGTAACCATTACAGGTGGATTGAGATGTTCATCGTCATTATGACATAGTTAGCCCCGGCTACCTTTAGATTAAATTTTAAGTTCGATTTACGCAGAATGAATAATATATGGATATTTATTCATTCATCCATTCAGTACAGCCTGTCAATAGTCCACCGCTAAACATGACTTTCCCATTATTGTGGTTAGCAATTTATTAATAAATGTAAATTTTAAATAGTTTTTATTTTTATTGCAGGTAAGTAATAAGCTGACGTCGTCTTGGCTGATATACTGTATTAAGGATACAATACATTTATATAATTTAATCAGCAGGGTCCAAGTTGACGACAAAGGTAAGCACAATCTCTATAAAATAAACTACTCGTGACATAGCATAAACGCAACAGTGTAAATTTATCACTTCCGAAATAAAACTTGCTTATCTTTTTCAAGCAAGAAAGCATCTATTTCTTCTATTACAATAAACATCTTCCTTTTTTCCTTAATCAGTTCGTTAGAGTGCTTATTCGTGAACACTTATTAACAACAATACATTTACTATCAAGGAATCATCCAAGGATATCATATGCTATATTTATTTATTCTTTATTACATTTTAATGCCATCACGGGTTTTCTACTTGGGTTGACTACCCATGGAGTGGTGAAAAGTTGACGTAGGTGGGATATATACAGAATGTCCCGAAACTCAATGTCAAGCGGGTACGGGGCGATAAGCTAGGTTGTACAAGTTCTAGCAAAAATTAAAAAAAAACCATGTTACTTGGTTAAGTGATAATAGGTATAATTTTGAAACTGTTGAAAATCAACCTAGATCACAAATTTCAAAATTTTGCAGTGTTTTTTTTTTTAATGTAAGCCTAAATAATTACTATGCTATTGCTTGCAGTCACAAATCCAATAATTAATATTGTGAGTTTAGTACAAAAAAAAAGTTTAATTAAATCATGGCTAAAATTTGACGCTTTGTCTTTAAAAAAAATGTACTATACTATCCTAGACAACTTTTTACCACTTTTAACACTTGCCTTCCATCATATGATTCATATCTTTCCATAAAAAATATTATCATGATTATCAGCAATTTAGAACATAAAAAACTCAAACAACATAATATCAAAGTATAATAATGATGCCCTATTGTCGTATTATGGCAAAAGTTAACAAAAATGAAACACTAATTTGTGATCACAGTACCTAAATATGTGAACTAGGGTATTATGGGTCTTAGGGATTTTCAACGTTTTCAAAAGTAATACCTATTATCACTTAACCAAGTAACATGTTTTCTTTTATGTTTGCTAGAACTGGTACTTAACACCCAATACCTGTTTGGCGTTGAGTTTCGGGACATTCTGTAACAAATAAATATATTACCTATACAAACATAATATATTATGTATATACCACTCCATGGGTTGACTAGTAGAGAATGCGTGATGGCATTAAAATGCAATTAATAATAAATGGATATAGTCCACTGATGGACATAATCGCCATACTTTGGCGATCGCGCGTTTTAATATTACAAACGTCTCGCACCTTTGATATCTCTCTCTCTCTCTCTGTCTCTCTCTCTCTCTCTTTCTCTCGCTCTTTCATTTGAAAAACACTTTATACGCGGTAAAGCCACACTGAAGCTATATTATAGCTGTAGCACGAATGAGTCGTCTCGATCAGGTATGCATAACTTTCTCACAAAATACCAGCGTAAAATAGCAGTCTAATGCTGCAGTGTTTTGTACAGAACCGGAAACCCTTTTCTACTGGTAACGAAGTATTCTACTTTACTTCTTAGGGGTCGGCACACATCTATATGTTGTTTCTTAAACGAGAATAAATGTCTATGGACCTCAGCATTCCCTTACCCTCATGTGGACTGTGTGCTCGTTTGTCACCCACGTTATATAAAAAAAGGCTTTTACGTGGTGGAGCCAAGCTGGAGAATAGTACCTATGACTATTACGAATGAGTCGACTCGCCGCGGTCGGCAATATGTGGGAAAGGGCGCTTGCACAAAATACCGCTAGAAAAACTGCTTTATATTATATATAAGTGACGAAAATGGAAGACCTTTTTCGCATTCCATTTTAGTCCTCAGGGGCGATAACGCATCTGATTTTTTATTTTAATTGAGGATGTATTTAGGTGTGTAAGAGCTACATCATCTACTTACCATCAGGTGGACTGTGTGCTCGTTTTTTACCCTTATTCTATAAAAAAAATGGTCGTTCGTGACTATTAATTCTATAAAAGAAGAAAGAAAATAGTCGTTAAAATTAGTTACTGAATTTTTTTTTATACATAGAAGCTTAATAATCAAGACACATGCACTAATCATCAAGTAGACTGTGTGCCTACTGCATGATAAGTGGATGTGTAGCCCATAGATAGACCCGGATTGAAAATGAAACGTTGTCGCCAGAAACATTGTCACCCCTTAGAACCTGGGACACAACACAGCATTATGCTTCTATTTTAAGCTGGTCTACGAGTTGAGTCGACTAACGCCTCAGTGGTTTATCTAACTGCTTAATTTTAAGTGAGAAACATGCAAGTGTATTTAAAGTATTTACACATTATATTAACTCCCGACTGTAAAACCTTAAATTGCAAAATTTAGCACAAAGTTGAAGTGTTGAGTGTGGAAAATAGAAAGTATAAAAACATGTTACAACAGAGTGCGATAGCGTCAAAACTGAGCGACGTCCCTGAAAAAGCCTACAAAATGCTCCCTTTTTGATATGTAAATGAAACCCCAAAAGCCCCGACCTTTGCTTTGCTTTGATGTGCTAATTTCAGAACCAGGACCCGACGGCGCCTCTTATATACTACACATTTATTTAAATTATTCGTGTCACGTTAAATATGCCTTATGAAATATCAAGTTCCAAAATAAATAAATAAAAGTTAGTCTATACACGTCCCACTGCTGGGCACAGTCTTTCTCTCATATCCGAGAGGATTATGGAGTAATCAGTCCCTTGCGTTGATAAATACACTTTTAATTATTTCCACATTCAGCGTAAACCCACAATTTCTGTAGTTGTCTTCTGCCCAAATACTCAAACGAACGAACAAACTCAACTCTCTTAAGTAAAAGTGACTATGACACCACGAGACTTAACGACATCTTAAAATTGAGTAGCGTTTGAATATTTGACCATTATTTCGATATTGTCAGTTGGTATTTTACACAGCAATTGTTTTGTTGTATACCCGAAGCTCACACTGAGCATGCCCAACTTTTGAGCACCGAAAAAAAGTTTACCAAAAAGTTCCGCGGATGGTAAGGCTACATGCGAATCAGTTAGACTTGTTCAGTGCGCATAGGCGGACTTGATGTCTTCGATATATTTTTATTCCATAGACCAACCGCCGCGCTGTCTGCGTATAAAAGTTTTGCAATAATTCAATACAAAGTAGATATTGCTTTACACAAGCGGGGGGAGCCCACAGTGCATCTGAAGGTATGCATATGCTATGTGTAAAATGCTGATGCCATATTACCCCCAAGGGCTAGGAAAGAAAGCCTCGTACAACTAAGGAGTGCGGTTCTCGTCACTTGCAAAAGAAAACACAGCGGACGCTGCTATTCGTGCGTGCTCTCTTTTTCAGTGGACTTGACCTTTTCGGGCAGCAGCCGTAATACATCTTTTTTTTACATGGGGAAATGCCTACGCATACCTGCCTCGCGGGGCAAGGCGGGGCAAGGTGAAACATATACATAATATGCGTATTGGCAGGGCCACGGGAACACTCGCACACATCCGCGGCCCCACCAGCGCCGGCCGCCCCATGGCAGCCCCTTCTCAGCTCGTAAAGCCCACTCGGAGTAGCCACCTCGGGCTAGCCCTACACCACGGGCCAGCCAAGGGGTTCCTCTTTGTTCACCGTGGGTGACCAAGCCACGGCTACTAAGTAAATGATACTATGACGAAGTGTGGCCATACATATGTATGGATTATACAAGTATACATGCAATGTTTGAAGACATATTTAAGTAATTTAAATCCTAATTCTTCGTTTATTTACTAAATACTCCTCATGACATGACTTATTGCATCGTCATTATTACGTTTTCCTTATAATGAGACAAAGAATTAGAAAAAAGATATTGTTGTACCCTTATATATTTTGTTCTATATTGTATTATATCTTGTAGTGTTATACTACTTACATTTCATTGTACACTAATTCTTCATTCTGTTTTGATATTCTGCACTCATGTTTTGCATCACTTTATACTATTTTTTTCATTCTGTTTTTGATTTTCTGCATTTATATTTTGCATCACCTTTATTTCTATAGGATCCTGTAACGTTTTTACACAATAACATATCATTTTACTTCGTATTTTCACACTATTTATCACTTTTAAAATAGCTGTCAATGAAGTCTTACCTTTTATGGTCTTTTATTGAATTCTCTGTAACTCTACAATTTCAGGCTTCATGCACGCAGCCGTGCATAAGTTTTGCCTATGTGAATCATATCTCAATTCATACTTAAATGTAATAATTTCTTAATAAAAGTCCAAAAACCAAAAATTGGTTTTTATGACAACTACTATTTATACCGTTGTCATGGCAATTTTTATTCAAATTCGTTACCGATATGATGTTTTATCTCGATATTTTCACATAAATACTCTTTTGCTCTAGGTCATTTACAATAAATTTCCTTTTAATTTAAATAATTTTTCCGTTCTCTCTAGAAAGATATAAAAGCCGAACAATCGGTGAAGAAATTCGGTCTTGCTTCAGTTCTCGTATCGGAAGCATCTTCTAAAGGCCTTATCCCGGGGCCGCTCAGCCCCGGGATCCTGCAAGCCTCTATCCTGCCTGAAGCCACTGGACTCTACGATCCGTTGCTCTGCCTGAAGTCGCCGGATCCTACAAAACGTTGCTCTGCCTGAAGTCGCCGAGATCCCACAAGTCTCTACTCTACCTGGAGTCGCCGGAACCTACAGACCTCTGTTCCGCCCGAAATCACCGGAACCTACAAACCTCTGTCCCGCCTGCAGTCACCGGATCCTGCAGGCCACTGCGCTGTCTGAAGTCGCTGAGGATCCTGCAAGCTCCTGTCTGGGCTGAAGTCGCCGATCCTGCAATCGCCGCATTCACCTGAGGTCGTCCCCTAGAGACGACCACGCCTACCCACCTACGCCGTGCGTGCTCGTTCCAGGCGCTGCGAGCACGCTTGGGATCTTCGGACTCAGCTACGACATAAATCTTTTTTTATTACCTTTTTTTTTAAAAAATAATTTGTAAATCACATCATCCATCCTCACATTCATACTCCATTTTTGATATATAAAATTGTAAATACTCTTTTAAAAACTTAAATATATTATTGTCTTGGTCTATTTCGTTGTTTTGCTGATCGTAGGTTAGGTTTTCCTTCTCTTTTAATTGTCGCTTCATGACAGTTTGGCGCCCAACGTAAAAGTCCTCTTTCTCTCTTAATTCTTCACCTTTACTGCGCCTTGTCTAGTTCCTTTTGATTTAATTGCTTTCCCTTTTGTTCTTAACTTACTATTCATCATTCATTTACACATCCTTTTCATACCTTCAAAATTCTAAAACAAAACTTCTTCTAGTTTTTCAACTTATTTGGATTATATTTAGGCCTACAAATAACACTTCATTTACATTCATCACTCTAAGTTACATTCATCACTATAATATTTTTTATTCTAGATAACTTAGAGGTACGATTTTTAATAATATTTTTATTTCTTAAACTTAACTTTACACGTAATTATAACAATGAAAAGGGTTATTAAGTACGAATTCCTTAACAAGGCCGAACTTGAATACGAAGTGAAGATTAGATGTGAGGAACCAGCTATTACTGTTTTGCTTCTAAAAAAACAAGTTTTACGTTTAGTTGCGAATTCTCACCCTGAAGATATTCTGACTTCTCCAATTCCGATCGAGGATGACTTGTCTCAAATTGATTCTACATTGACCTATCTGGACTGTAAAATTAAAAAATTTTTACAAGGTGAAACCAAATATTTACGACTAATAGAAACTTTTATTAACCATGTTTTTTACAGATTAGAGCGAATAGATACTGACTTATATCCAGACTTTAAAGCTAATTTCGAGACTTTGAAGATGAAATATGACGCTATGGCTAAACAATTCGAATCCTTGACTCCACCTTCAACTGAAAATGACGTTCCATCACTTGACCCTCCTGATGACCCGACTGTTACGGTTGACCCGACTGTCACGGAACTCCCTCTTGTTTCTCAAACTTCTATTCAGGTCCATACCCCGTATCCTCCACCACCACCTCAATATTTTTCTCCATCCAACGTCTTCAAAGATCTGAAAAGACACACCTTCAATGGTAAAAGCTGTCCAAGATCCTTTCTTCAAAAACTGGAAGAATACTGTATAGCTCGTGGCTTGTCCAAAGACTTGTTGATTTCACAAGCGTTTGAAATTTTCACTGACAATGCTCTTCATTGGTTCAGATTTAAATATAATCAGAATCCAAACTTAACGTGGAACGAACTTTCTTCATTATTAATCAAAGACTTTGGTGGTTTTGATTATGATCACAAACTTTTAGAAGCGATTAGGAATCGAACTCAAGGTCGAGATGAACCTATTGTCATCTATATTTCCATCATGTCTGGAATGTTTTCTCGTCTTTCGAAGAAACTTTCTGAAACAGAACAATTGGAGATTATTTTGAGGAATATTCGCCCATGTTATTCTGTCTTCGTAGCTCTAAAAGACATTGACTCTATCGACTCTCTTTTGGCTACTTGCCAAAACTATGAAAAATTCCTAGACAGAGACAAACAATTTAAAGAACCAAATGTACAACAAAGTCCTCTTATTTCTGAATTCAACTACAAGCATTCCACTTCAAGTTCAGTTGACTCTTCAAATTCTTCTAATAACTCAAGACCTTCTCCTCCCCTCATGAATAAATTCACTTCATCCTACAAATACCCTTCTAGGCAAGTTAATAGTCTCTCTCAAACCAAAGCTCCTCAAGAAAGCTCCTTTTGTGTTCGCTGTCGTAAACAAGGTCATTCTTTAAACACCTGTACTCAACCACGATTCGTGATTTGTTTCAAATGTGGTCTTAAAGGTTTTAAAACTGCAGATTGCCCTACTTGTTCTCCCAAACCTAATACTAGTTCAAAAAACTAACTACTGACTTGAAAAGTAACTTAAACTTTGATAACGACGATTGGACTAATTGGATTAAAACAATTCAAAACTTCTTTTCTTGTTACAAAATCTCTTCTACACTCTACTCCAAGGAACAAGATCTTAATCGTCCATTCGTTAATGTCAAAATTTATAACTTAACTTTATCTGGTTTACTAGATTCTGGCAGTTCAGTAACTATTCTGGGTAATAATTCTCATTTGGAAATTCTTAAACTGGGCTGCAAACTTTTCAAGTCAGATCTTATTACTGTCTCTACTGCTAATAATCAAAAAATTAATTCTTTGGGTTATTTTGACTTACCTGTTCATTTTAATAATCAAACTCATTTAATTAAAGCTTATGTTTTCCCTGAAATATTTCCTTCGCTAATATTAGGTATTGACTTTTGGAGAAAATTTAATCTTTTACCTAGTGTTTTATCTTCTCTTAACTTTACAGAATCTAAATGTTCTGCTATCGAAACTAAAGATACTAAAGTTTTACCTTATGAGCATTTAACTCCTAACCAAAAGAACATCGCTAACGACATCATCCAACGCTTCAAAACAATTTCTTTTGAGGAAAAAGGTATCCTGGGAAGCACACATTTAATCACCCACAAGATTGATACTGGTGATTCTCTTCCAATCAAACAAAGATGTTATAGACTGTCTCCTGAAAAACAAAAGGCGTTAATTAATGAAGTTGACAAGATGCTGGGATGGAAGGTCATTGAACAATGCGAAAGTCCTTGGTTATCTCCAGTTCTCATCACTCCGAAGAAGAATGGTGAATGGCGTTTCTGTGTTGACAGCAGGAAGCTTAACTCAATTACACGTCGTGATGCCTATAAGTTGCCACTAATAAGCGAAATTTTGGACAACCTGAAGAATGCCAAATACTTATCAAGCATTGACATTGCAAAAGCATTTTGGGAAATTCCCTTGAATCCTGCGGATAAAGATAAAACTGCCTTTTATGTACCAGGAAGAGGTATGTTTAGATTTAAAGTAATGCCTTTTGGCCTCACCAACTCACCTGCAACTCTACAAAGATTAATGGATATGCTGTTTACTCCTGAATTTGAGAACAAGGTATTTTGCTATCTGGACGACATTGTTATTATTAGTGAGACTTTTGATGAACACATATCGCTTCTCATGAAAGTTCATGAAAAACTATCATATGCCAATCTAACTATTAACTTTGAGAAGAGTCAATTCTTCAAGAAAGAACTGAAATACCTTGGTTTTCTTGTGGACGAGTATGGTTTACGTGCAGATCCAGATAAAATAAAAGCTATTTTAGAATATCCTGTACCTACTTGCAGAAAAGCAGCTGGTTCAGAAGATTCATTCCAAACTTTAGCACTATTGCCTCTCCACTCAACCAACTAACCTGTTCCGGGAAGAACGCTCCTAAATTTTTATGGAATTCACAAGCTGCAGTTGCTTTCCAGAAACTTAAAGAAGCCTTGGTAACTGCTCCTGTCCTTGCTTGCCCTAACTTCGAACTACCCTTCTCTGTACATTGTGATGCATCAAATTATGGCATAGGAGCAATGCTTACCCAACAACAAGATGATAAAGAAGTCGTGATTGCTTACATGAGTAAAGCACTAAATAAAAATCAACGGAACTACTCAACTACTGAAAGAGAAACATTGGCTGTAATAACTGCACTAGAACATTGGCGATGTTACCTAGACAATGGTAAAGAATTTACAATATATACTGATCATGCTGCGCTTAAATGGTTTCAGAATTTATCAAACCCATCAGGAAGACTTGCTCGCTGGACTTTACGCTTATCATGCTTTAACTTTGTCATAAAACATAAAAAAGGAAAGGATAACGTTGTTCCAGATTTATTATCAAGACATAAAAATCAAGAACGTCCTAATACACGAGAAACTTCACCTCAAGGCGTACATCCCATTACGATTGAAGAATCACCTGATCGTAGACTTGAACACTACAACAAAATTTTTCTCGGATGTTCCAACAATCCAGACGCATATCCTAACTACACTATCAGGGATAACAAACTTTACCGCTGTATCCATTCTCCCGATCGTCTAAACGATGACTTTATTTGGAAAGAAGTTCCACTACCTCAAGATAGACAGGCACTTATTGAAGCTAACCATGGTTCCCCTTCAGAACTCCATCTTGGTATCTTCAAAACATTCAAGAAAATATCATTAAAATACTATTGGCCTGGTATGTTTAAGGACATTGCTGAATTAATCTCGACTTGTGAAACCTGCTTAACCTACAAACACCCTAATCATTCTCCCTATGGTCTTATGGGTAAACCCAAACTTTGCTCCAGACCTTTTCAAACTATATCCTTAGATCTTATGGGTCCATTGCCAATGACTCGAAGACGAAATCAGTATATTCTAGTGATTAACTGCAATTTTACTAAATATACTATGATTTTTCCCCTTAAACGTGCTACTTCAGCTAATATTATTAATGTTTTGGAAAATTCAGTTTTTCTAGTTCATGGCATTCCTCAAACTATTATAATGGACAACGCTGTTCAATTTCAGTCGCGAGAATTCCACTCATTTTTAAATTCTTATAATGTTCCTTGTATTTTTCACACAGCTTTATATTGTCCTCAGGTTAATCCTACGGAGAAGTTTAATAGCACAATTATTACAGCTCTAGCATCTCTAGTAGGAGACGATCATAGATCCTGGGACAACCATCTTGCTAAGATTCAGTACGCAATGAACAGCGCTACAAATGTAGCTACTGGTTTTACTCCAAATTTTTTAGTCTTTGGTAGGGAAACAATACCTTGTGGTTCCTTCTATACTCCAACTCAGAACCTCGAGGAATTGGTATTTATGCCTCGTGATATTTACGCGTCTAATGCTGGTCTCCTCTCATCTATATTTCACAAAGTTCAAACTAAACTTCACATAGCTCACGCTAAAAATAGCGCTCGCTATGATCTTCGTCGGTCTTTTAAAGAATTCAATGTGGGAGACACTGTTTGGCGTAAAAACCATGTTTTAAGCGATGCCGGCGCATACTTTAACCCTTTCACTGCCTTGCCCGCCCATGGGCGGGCAAAACTTTTTTAATCACATGCCGATCCCGCCCATGGGCGGGCAGATTTCAAACCTTAATAAGTATGCCAAATAACATGAAAAAATTACAAGATTTTGTCTAATAACTCATTTTATTATGATTCATTCGTTACCAAAACGGCCTGCAGATATCTAAGATTTTAGAAAAAGGACAATTCTGATCTGTCATGCCGACCCCGCCCATGGGCGGGCAGTACGCGTATTCAGAATTAAGGAACCTTTTGTTAAAATTTTAATCTAAAACTATAATTTTTGGAGAAATAATAACAAATTAAGTATATTTACATGTAGTGATAATAAAATACAAACTTTATTGTTCTTTGACAAAGTCCCGACACCTTTGTTTTGGTCACCGACCATATACATTTTTTCGGTATGATTTATGATTTAATTTTGGCTAATGACCTATTTCGGATTGTTGTTTAATACAGATAAGATCATAAACTGTCGGTAAATAAGAAACAAGATAAGAATGCAGATGGTGATCTGAACAAAAGTAGCCGGTCGGTAATAGTCACTTTGAAAACAAAAGAAGTGCCGATAACTTTTGTTATGGACACGAATAATTTTACAACTTGCATGATTTATGATTTAAAGTAAGTAAGTAAGTAGCATATTATAGAAAAAAATTGTCTACGGAAAAAAGCATTCATTCGCATCTTGACGTTCGTGGTTTTCACAACTAGAGTTTTGCCGAGTGTTTTGGAAGTTCTTTTGCTGTTGACTTAGTGCATCGAGTTGAGACTATCTCCTCTGTCTAATTCCTACATCTGAACAATATTTCGCGCATACCAATCTTGTATAGACGCTTTATCTGTGCAGTGTGGTGTTACTTTTTTTTTTTTTTTTTTTTTTTTATAGGATAAGGGTGACAAACGAGCACACAGTCCACCTGATGGTAAGTGGTTGCTGCGGCCCATAGACATCTACATCTATCCTCTATTACAAATCAAAATGTAGATGCGTTGTCACCCATGAGGACTAAGATGGAATGCCTCATTTCCAGTAAAAAGGGCCTCCGGCCACCTGCACTTACCAAGCGAAACGCAGAGGTAAACCTCTACTTCACGCTGGTATTCTGTGAGGTCGTGGTACCACCCCGGTTCGAGCCGGCCCATCCGTGCGACAGCAAAAGTTGCCGCGTGGCTCTACCACTGTTAACACTGTTACTTGACTGTGCAATACTAGAAGCCTGTAGTTGGAATCACCTGGTAAGTTCTGTTACCTATCTATATTGTTTTGATAGTTTTTACTATGAGGCTAACAACTTCTACTATGAGGTTAACATCGAAATCCAGAAAAAAATGTCATGCTCCATATCTCAATCGTCTAGGTAAATACCAATTTTGTGTGGTAACGGCAAGGTAAAAATTATTTGCTTTAATTATTAGATTATGCCAAAACTAAAATTTTAATTCGAGTTCACACAGCCACACGCACACATAAATACAAATTGTTTTGCAGTACAGCAATATGGTGTTGTTTACACCATGTTAGTTAAAAATTAATATATTTTATTTTCCCAAGTAGTTTAAATTTTTTTAATTTACACTATATATACATAAAACTGTATCAATGTGTCAAAGGGGAGAGTGGGCACTGTCTTCTGTAACAGGCTTACATACCTAGCACAGGAGCCAGAGGTTACAAGCTGGTAACATTCATTGCTATGCAGACGACAGCACTGGTGATGCCTTATACACCGGCCGTGCCAATATTTCTCAGGAAAACGTCGCCGAGAGTACCGGGACAAACTTGTGTCTGAAGTCGAGCGTTTGCTGAACAAAGTCTCGGATTGGGGGCGACTAAATCTAGTCCAGTTCAATCACTAGAAGACCCAAATTTGCACGTTTACCGCTAAAAAGAACCCCTTTGTCGTATCTCCTCAGTTTTAAGGCACTCCCCTTGCTGCCTCAGCTAGCATCGGAATCCTCGGTGTCGACATATCAAATATTGGTAAATCCAATTGGGCATACCTTAAGCGCATTAAAAAAATTACGTATAACATGATTATACGGAATTTTTAAAGTAGTTTAAATACATTTCGACAGCACTATCGGCTTCAACATCCTCGAAAACCATGAAAATGACACCCGTGATGAAAAAATTGATACCTATTGCAGCCGCCATCTTGGATTTACATTTCGACAGCACTATCGGCTTCAACTCTCTCGAAAACAATGAAAATGACACCCATAATGAAAAAATTGGCACCCACTTCAGCCGCCATCTTGGATTTACATTTCGACAACCCTATCGGAGTCAACTCTCTCGAAAACTATGAAATTGACACCCATGATGAAAAAATTGATACCTATTGCAGCCGCCATCTTGGATTTACATTTCGACAGCACTATCGGCTTCAACTCTCTCGAAAACCATGAAAATGACACCCAAGATGAAAAAATTGGTACCTACTTCAGCCGCCATCTTGGATTTACATTTCGACAGCACTATCGGCTTCAACACTCTCGAAAACCATGAAAATGACACCCAAGATGAAAAAATTGGTACCTACTTCAGCTGCCATCTTGGATTTACATTTCGACAGCACTATCGGCTTCAACATCCTCGAAACTCATGAAAATGACACCCATAATGAAAAAATTAATACCCATTGCAGCCGCCACCTTAGATTTACATTTCGACAACCCTATCGGCTTCAATTCTCTCGAAAACCATGAAAATGACACCCATGATGAAAAAATTGATACCTATTGCAGCCGCCATCTTGGATTTACATTTAGACAGCACTATCGGCTTCAACTCTATCGAAAACCATGAAAATGACACCCAAGATGAAAAAATTTATATCTATTGCAGCCGCCATCTTGGATTTACATTTCGACAGCACTATCGGCTTCAACACCCTCGAAAACCATGAAAATGACACCCATGATGAAAAAATTGATACCTGTTGCAGCCGCCATCTTGGATTTACATTTCGACAGCACTATCGGCTTCAACACCCTCGAAAACCATGAAAATGACACCCAAGATGAAAAAATTGATATATTTTGCAACCGCCATCTTGGATTTACATTTCGACAACACTATCGGCTTCAACACCCTCGGAAACCATGAAAATGACACCCATGATGAAAAAATTGGTACCTAATTCAGCCGCCATCTTGTATTTACATTTCGACAGCACTATCAGCTTCAACACCCTCGAAAACCATGAAAATGACACCCATGATGAAAAAATTGGTACCTACTTCGGCCGCCATCTTGGATTTACATTTCGACAGCACTATCGGCTTCAACACTCGAAAACCATGAAAATGTCACCCATGACAAAAAAAATTATACTACTTGCTTTTAGTACGTACTACTATTATTTATTCTGTGCTTTTAAATATTGTAATAAAAAAATGTCTTATTATTATTATAATTAAGTATTTAAGAAATTTGGTTATTAGAATATTATGTATTTGTACAGCCATCTTTTTGAGCCGCTGCAAACAACCGAAACAATGTCCACTCACGAAGGCGACTGAAGCCAAACCACAGAAAAAAAAACAAAAAACCAGCACAAACTATATAGAAACACTACCAAACCAGTGGCATACAGTCCATACTATAATTTTTCTTAGAGGTATTATTATGTCATGACAGTTTGTCCATGTTGCAGTAGATGTCGCTTTTTTAAATTTAGCCATGCTTGGCCAATCAAGAATCAAACAAATTAATGAATAGTTTAAAATACAATCGAACCTTGCTAACTTACTATTTTGTTACAAAACAAATTTGTAATTAAATTTTTAGTATAATTTATTTATTTTACATTATTCCCTATATATAATGTACTCTGTGAGCCAAACTAAACTACTCATTACTACTCTGTGGCTGTAGCTTCCCATTTAGAGAAAGAGTTTTGGCGGGAACTCGACCGGCGGCGGCTTGCTGCTCCTGTATTATTGTTTAAATAATGGTTTGAAGTGGACTTTGATATGTAAAAGTAGTGCGATTTTGTGTATTAAGTGTCTGCGCATGTGAACTATTAATGGAAACTGTGAAACAAGTGCTCTGATGGTGATGGAATCTCAAGATAAGCTGTTTGTTTGCATAGGCGCCTTTAGATACCATCGCCAACTGTCAGCTGCCTGCTGGCTCAAGTTACCGTCAAAATCTCCCAAGGCTGCACAATGTGACGCATCAACATATTGTGAAGCAGTGAAATATGAAGGAAAATTATACATGAAGACAAGGCTGTATGGCATAGTTCCTTTGCCTGCTCTCTCGAGCGAATAATAAAAACAACAACAACAACCATTTAGAGAAATATTTTTGTATACGAGGCTAACAAATCAACGAAAATTTCGCCATTTTGGAGCCGAAAAAAATTAATTATAGCTAAACAAAACAAAACTACACTGCCATTTACATTCAGTGGCTTCCCACATGATAGATGAAGAGATTAAAAAATAGATTGAGTTAAACAATTAATATTTTCAAAAGTTATTGTGTTTACAAGCCACAGGGACATGATAAATCCACACCATAAGCCACTAAAACCCTTTTTTTTATTTAAAAATAGCAATTAATCGATTTAAAAAAAATATTAATAAGTTCAACAATCATTTATCTTTCTAACAATGTGCTTTTTATATCATTTATATGTATAATATGATTGCTAGATACGATTTTATTCGATAAAATGTTGGAATCTTAATTTTTAGGCGATAGTAGAACACACCTTGCGCTTCCGCTTAAGGTATGCAATAGTGTGCATTTTCGTGGTCCCTTGAAAGGGAAGGCCAAATTGACCTCTAAAAAGCTTGGCGTAATCAGCTGAGCGAGACAGTATTTCATACCGGCACATCGCTTGCTACTTTGCAAAGCGCAAGTTCGGCCTCACATGGAATACTGTTCTCATCTCTGGGCCGGGGTACGCCAGTGCCAGCTCCTTCCACTTGCCGCATCCAGCGCAGAGCCGTTCGAATCGTCGACGACCGAGTTCTTTCTGATCAGCTCTATACACTGACGCTGCGTAGGGATGTTATATTCCTTTGCATTTTCTATCGAATCTACCACGGAGAGAGAGACTTTTTTCGGGTGATTTCGATGTTGTTCCCTTAGTAATAGTTGTGGTTTATTAGCAGCTGAGTATAGGCCCCAAGGAATTTCTCGATTTTGGTTTCACCCAGTATCAAGTGAAAATGTGAATATATAACTTTAGCTAATACATATAACGCTTGAGATTTAGATAAGAATAAGTTGCTCTAGACATGTTTTCACAAGAAATATTTTGTTTAAGAAATGCGGTTTCTGAAGCAAGATCTACGTATTTCTGAAACATTAGAAACCATTGTTGTAAAAAATCCTCTACTGTAATATTCAGTAAACCAAGATTTACCTTGAATTATCCTCAATGGGTAAAGTCCGAATAAAGTCTAAGCGTTGCCTGCAAAATTAATGTTGCACTGTATTTTTTTATGTTTAATAAAATATTTCAGGATGAAAATGGATTCTCAGCCGTCTACGTCTCAGTCAGCTGAAATTCAAGATGAAATTTTGGATCCTCAGCCATCTACCTCTTGGTCAGCTACCATTCGGGATGAAATATTTGAGACCTGGGAATCCGCCTACTTCGCTAATGAAGAAGTTGTGCATAATGAGGGCTTATCGTACGACGAACTCTATGGAATATTGGTCGATGATGTCGACGATATCCTGGAAAATGACAATCATGGCGTCGAACTGGAAGCCCATGATGATTTATCACAAGACCATTTACCTTAAGTCATTGAAACTGAGGAAAATGAATTAACCCATGATTGGCAGTACGGAAATGCGCCAAATTCCAACAGTTTGGAATTTACGGCGACTACTGGGCTAAAAGTCGACATGAGGGAGAAAATAGATTTTTTCTGGCTGATTCTGTGTCCCTCAATTTTAAGTCTAATTTTAACTTGTACCAACAAGTACGGAGAGGAGTTGAAAAATACGGCTTCTGCTACGCACAGTAGAATGAAAGAGTGGCGACCAATAGACGTGGATTCTCTAAAAACATTTATTGCGTTGGTGATTCATATGGGTACGATCCAATACAATAGAATATCGGACTATTGGAAAACGCATTATTTATTTAAAAATAATATTTTTAGTAAATACATGACACGAAACAGGTTTTTGAATATAATGCGAGCATTAAACGTTCAAAATATAGCGGGAAATGCGAGTTTGAATAAAATTAAATCTTTAATTGAAGAAATAAATAATAATATGAAAAATATTTATCATCCTACTAGGGAAATAACAATTGATGAATCTCTTATGCTTTGGAGAGGAAGACTAAGTTACCGACAATATATGAAATCTAAAGCGAGTGGATATGGACTCAAATTTTATAACTTGGGAGATAATTTGGGCGTCATTTTTAAAACACATTTATACGCAGGATCAAAAGATCCTTTAGTTGCTGGACGAGAACATACACATAAAGTAGTCCATTTGTTAATGGATGGCCTTAAACATTTGGGCCACTCGTTATATATTGACAATTTTTACTGCAGCATTCCTCTCACAAGAGAGTTATTAAATAGCGGCACACTGTGCACAGGAACGATTAAATTAAATAGGGAAGGAAATCCTAAAAAAAATTTAAAAACCAAGGTTAAAAAAGGCGAGTGTATCATACTCCATGATAGAAATAATATAATGGTGGCAAAATGGATGGACAAACGGGAGGTTATATTCCTATCAAGCGAACATAATAGTAACTTAGAAAAAGTAACAAGTGCTAGAAACAGAACCTCCTTAAAACCTCGCGCTATTATTGAATATAATAAATATATGAGAAATGTAGATAAACATGACCAAATGCTATCATATTATAGCAGTGAGCATAAGTCCATAAGATGGTACAAGAAGGTTATTATACATTTACTTGAAGTGTGCCTGATTAATTCTTTTCAATTATTTAAGTCAGTGATAAATCAAAATATGACTTTATATGACTTCCGATTGAAAATTTTAGAAAAATTGTTGCCACCCGTATTTTCAAACGAAGAAATACCTCTAGCGATTTGTCCAGTTCATTTTCCTAAGCAAATAACCAAAGAAGCTAATAGCCGTCGTGCAAAACGAAAACTGTGCCGACAATGTTCTAAGATAAAAAAAAGGGTAGACACAATATTTTACTGCCCTGATTGTCCCGATAAACCAGGACTATGTTTAAATTGTTTTAAACCATACCATCGGTATTGATTTATGATCACTAAGCAAGACCTTGGCTGGAATCACATCTATCGGCATCGATCCAATAGCCGTCTTCATAATTCCTGGTCATTAATAATATAATAAATGTGATACCAGCCTTCACAAACGCTATATGTGAAATCATTATTTGTAATACAAAACTGTTGTTTTCATTTCATCAACATTCGAAATTTCTTTGGGGAGTTAGTTATTCTATTGCTCAAATAAAATAACTTCTTTGATGGGAAAAACATAGAAATCTCTAAAATAAATACTTCTCCATACAAGCTGATCGGCGCTTTAGTATGCGGAAGCCAATTTAGTTTTGATATTCCGATGTTAGTCCCGAAAAGAAGTTGTTGTATTTGAGCAACAGAATCATTTTTTAAAAGGATTTTACCCATATTTTTGTAACTCCTTGTATGGATAAAGATGGATGAGCTATTTTCTCAAATGCCAAAATCTATTTATTGTTATGAATGATTCTAAGTATGTAGTAATAACATATTCATATACCTACAGTGTTTAGATGTAGTTGATTTTTAAATAAAAGTTATTGAATCAATTAAATTTGTTTTATTTTAATCTTACATAACCAATATTAGAATCACATGGTAAAAAAAGTGTAAATTCAATTATCTTTGTATTTATTTGCAATAATCTCAACATCATTTAGAAAGTGCAATAGCCGATCGTCTGGAACATTCTCCAATAGCCGTCTAATGGAAACAGCTACAACATTTTTTTTACATTTGCATGGAGACATGTTATTCTCGTCTTTAGTCTGAACAGAACAGAACAGAACTTGCATCTTTTGTTCGTCTACTGCTAGGTTTCTTCAGCTTTTCTTTGATTTTTTGCCTTATTTCTTTCATGTCATCAATTTCGTGCACGCTAGTTTTATCGTCTGAAAAGAAAATCGTAATAAATAAAAATTTAAAAAAAAACTTTTAACAAAGTTAATGCAAAATTGTGGGAAAAAAATTAATCATACAAAAAGGTTGACTACGCATGACTTGAAAAAAAACCCTAAAATGTATTTTTTATATTTCATTTTAGATTTCCTTGTACTAAGCTTGTGCTTAAATCTATCTTATACGCAGATTAAGATACATTTGCTTCATCTTAATTAAATTAGATGAAAGTTTTGCCTTACCTTCACATTCCATTAATAATTCGGTTAACAACAACAATAACAAATGAAACTGGCACAATTTTTTCACAAATAACACAAAAATATACGCAAACACGCTCTACGCAACGCACAGGATATGTAATTTAGACACTCAAAATATCTCATGTCGAAATCTAAGGCCTCATGCCGAAACCGCCGATGGGCGGACCAATATACTATATCGAGATGCCGGGCCCGCCGATGGGCGGACTGAATACCAGTATAAGGCGGCATAGGGGTAATGTTGTCATTTCTTAGGAAGGCAGTGAAAGGGTTAATGCTAAACTTGCCCCTAAGTTCATCAAGTGCAAAGTGATAGCTAAACTGTCACCACTAGTCTATGTGCTTGAAGACCCTAATGGAGTTAGAGGCAAGTGGCACATTAAAGATGTAAAATCATAAATTTTCTTAACTTTTATTTACTATTAATTTGTATATATGTATAAATATCACCATCATTTTCACCTTATTATTTTTATTTCTTTTAATTTGCTTGTTTGTTTGATGATCCAGTGTTCTTCAACACATCTTACTTTAGGACCTCGAACTTTCGTTGGTTAATCGTCACTTTTTATTTTTATTTCAGACACATCTCGTTGGTGATGTTGCTGTTCTCTGGCTTTGAGCCCTACCGCTCTGGCCGTTCTTAATCTTTACTTAAGTCATAGCGACTAAAGCTTACTTGAGGTATTTCTTTACCTTTATCTTCACTTGGGAGCAGCTGACTACTCCCTTAATTTTTATCTTCACTTAGGAGCGGTTGACAACTCCTTAAATAAGCCTGAATGTCCTTTTGAAAACACACTTCTAAGAGTGGTGTTTCTTCGACTAATTTTTTTTTCCCACACATGAGCGGTTGACTACTCCTTAAATAAGCCTTAATGTCATTTTGAAAACACACTTTTAGAGTGGTAGTCATTGAATGTGAACTCCACCCTTACCTGAATGCAGATGATGAATGTAAGAGATAGTATATCTGATTTTGACTGGTGATGTCTGTTTCTGCAAAGCTGTGTTTTTATGGTTTATTTTAGAATGTATATATCAAAATTTTTGCTGAGTCAAAAATTTTCCAGGGTCGGGGGGAAAATGTAGTGTTATACTACTTACATTTCATTGTACACTAATTCTTCATTCTGTTTTGATATTCTGCACTCATGTTTTGCATCACTTTATACTATTTTTTTCATTCTGTTTTTGATTTTCTGCATTTATATTTTGCATCACCTTTATTTCTATAGGATCCTGTAACGTTTTTACACAATAACATATCATTTTACTTCGTATTTTCACACTATTTATCACTTTTAAAATAGCTGTCAATGAAGTCTTACCTTTTATGGTCTTTTATTGAATTCTCTGTAACTCTACAATTTCAGGCTTCATGCACGCAGCCGTGCATAAGTTTTTCCTATGTGAATCATATCTCAATTCATACTTAAATGTAATAATTTCTTAATAAAAGTCCAAAAACCAAAAATTGGTTTTTATGACAACTACTATTTATACCGTTGTCATGGCAATTTTTATTCAAATTCGTTACCGATATGATGTTTTATCTCGATATTTTCACATAAATACTCTTTTGCTGTAGGTCATTTACAATAAATTTCCTTTTAATTTAAATAATTTTTCCGTTCTCTCTAGAAAGATATAAAAGCCGAACAATCGGTGAAGAAATTCGGTCTTGCTTCAGTTCTCGTATCGGAAGCATCTTCTAAAGGCCTTATCCCGGGGCCGCTCAGCCCCGGGATCCTGCAAGCCTCTATCCTGCCTGAAGCCACTGGACTCTACGATCCGTTGCTCTGCCTGAAGTCGCCGGATCCTACAAAACGTTGCTCTGCCTGAAGTCGCCGATATCCCACAAGTCTCTACTCTACCTGGAGTCGCCGGAACCTACAGACCTCTGTTCCGCCCGAAATCACCGGAACCTACAAACCTCTGTCCCGCCTGCAGTCACCGGATCCTGCAGGCCACTGCGCTGTCTGAAGTCGCTGAGGATCCTGCAAGCTCCTGTCTGGGCTGAAGTCGCCGATCCTGCAATCGCCGCATTCACCTGAGGTCGTCCCCTAGAGACGACCACGCCTACCCACCTACGCCGTGCGTGCTCGTTCCAGGCGCTGCGAGCACGCTTGGGATCTTCGGACTCAGCTACGACATAAATCTTTTTTTTATTACCTTTTTTTTTAAAAAAATAATTTGTAAATCACATCATCCATCCTCACATTCATACTCCATTTTTGATATATAAAATTGTAAATACTCTTTTAAAAACTTAAATATATTATTGTCTTGGTCTATTTGGTTGTTTTGCTGATCGTAGGTTAGGTTTTCCTTCTCTTTTAATTGTCGCTTCACGACAATCTATTTGTTATATAATCTTAGCTTAAACTTATTACCAGCACAGCAACTGTACATAAACTATCATAACCTAAGAACATTTAATGTAACTACCCTCGTTTAGCGTGAGCCATAGAAAATAAATTTTACGTGTTTTGTTAGACATACACATAAACCGGAAAGGTATTTTGAAATGTGATGTTCTATATCTGCTAACAGTAAAATATAAAATACTTAATCTAAATAAGAACATGATTCGATGCATAATTTAGCAGCAAATTAATTCGCCGGAGCATTGAGGGCGGACCGCTGGGATTAATACAAGAACTCAGCGAACCCTTGATAATTCTCCTATTTACAGAAAATACTCACGCGTAAAATAAGTTTAAGCAAACATCTTCATTCCTTCTTATATTTTTGTTTCTTATAGTCTATTAACAAGCTAAAATAGCGAATGCTTTTCTTGCCTAGATATACATATATATGGCCTTTCTTATAATACTTGTTTGTGGCTTATTTAACTCAAGTTTAGTATATAAGTTGTATAGTATGTGCGGCAATCTATGGGCAAGACCTATGTTTACTTGTATAGGCTGTAAAGGATCGAAGGATGAAAAATAATTAGGTATATATCCTTCTCTTTGACGCGTAGAAGTTGTTTTCTTTATACTCAAATACGCTTTATAATATTTTAAGTATGAAACAACGAGCATCGGGGAATAAGGCATCGAGAAAATAAATTTCCCCAAAAGCTCAGAATTTTTTTCTTTGTTAGCTAAATTGATTTCGCTTTCATGCCGTTTGTGTCGGTTATTGCTTTCTGCTTTGTAATCAGCGAGTTTTCCAACGGTATCACGATACTTTTATATGAATATTTTATGCCCTTGGTTACTTCTTACATTTTGAAAATAATCTCCTTCCTTCGCTTCAGACGAATTTAATTACATCTATACAAATAAATAAAATTGAAGTGTCTGTTTGTAATGTCAAAATTACAGCTTTATCCTAAATGCATATGACAGTAAATACGGTACTTTAAACTAAAATACAATTTTTTTAATTTTTTTCTGTCTATCTGTTTGCTCCGGCTAATCTCCGAAACGGCTGGAACGACTGAACTTTGACTGTAAGATAGCTGATGTCATAAAGAGTAACTTAGGCTACTTTTATTTTAGAAAAATAATTAGGGTTCCGCGCAAAAAAATAAAAACCCTAGCACGCGAGCGAAGTCGCGGGTAACAGCTAGTCTTATTACATAACTGGTATCAAGTTGTTCTTCACGCTATATCTTCAATTCTTTTGCTTAACCGATTTTAATGAAATATGTATTGCTTGATCCAACTTGTGAGATAGGAGTTTTAATTCCGATAAGTGTTTATTATAATCTTAATACTGACTGACTCGTTGGTGTAGTGGTAGTAGTAGTGCGACTGCTGATCATGAGGTTCCGGGTTCGAATCCCGGGTCGGGCCAAAAAATCAGTTATTGAGTTTTTCCATCACGAAATTCTCAGTATCTGCCCGGAGTCAGGAAGTTGGCGGTGTTTCACCCCCGTGCCTCGGAAAGCACGTAAAGCCGTTGGTCCTGCGCCTGATCTCTCCCCGGTCGTGTCGGTTTACCGTCCCATCGGGCTATGAGAGTGAGGGAATAGAGAGTGCACCTGTGCTTGCGCATACACTTGGGCACTATAATCCTGTCCTGCGCAGATGGCTAGTCTCCGTTGAGGCTGGCCGCCGTGGCCGAAATTCGGTCTGGAGGACATTATTAATATTTTTACCCGCGGCTTCGTCCGCGTTGCTTGTTATATTGACAAAGTTTTCGTATGTGCGAAGTAAAAATCATCAAAAAGATCGCATACAAAAATATACTTTGCTTACAATTGTTATTCGTTGCTCTGTTTGTAGCTAAAATATATAAATTATCTGGGTTTGTAACGCGAGAGCAACAGCGATTACAGTTGACCGTGTGGAAAACAGCTAAACACACATCACTGAACACGTAGTGCTTATAAAAATCGTTGTTTCTTAAAACTTTAATAACTTTATATTAATTGAAGATATTGTAATCATTTTTTTTTTATAAAGGCCAACTATCTAAGAAATAAAACTTAGAAAACCTAGTTGAAATCTATCCAGTAGTTTTACCGTGATGCGCGCACAACTGCAAACCTCTATCATGTTATTTACATTGAATACTTATTCGTAGATTCAAATATTTTTCATAGTGCAAAAGTGCAGAACAACGTCTGCTTGGCCATGTAGTAATATACACAGTATATCTCTATATATATAAAAAAAATTGTTGTCCTTTAGTCTCGCGAATACTCGAATATGGCTAGATCGATGCTGAGGAAATTTTTGTGTGTGTTTGAGTGTGTCGTTGGATGATTTAGATTCACAATTAGACCCGGTAGGTGGAGCTCTGGTCGAGATCCAGAAATCACCCGTGCGAAGCCGAGGCAGATTGCTAGTATTCTTATAAAAATTGAACAACAAGTGCAAGCCATAAAAGCCAGCCGTCAGCCGTCAACTTTATGACAGTTTGATCGTGCTTGTACTATTTTTCAATAATTTTCATTCTTTCTACTCTATTGCTCAATGAAGAGTTTTTCTATGCAAATGTTTCTGAATAATCTTTGGTAATAAAGGTAATAACAAGTATATTTATAACTACCCTAAATTTCAAGCACCTAAAAGTAAGTGAAAAGGTCTCATAGAAAAACGTCCGAGACAGCCAATGCTGTCAAATCGCGAATGCAATCAGCGGTCTCTCATTCTGTAACGTTTAAATAAAAAAAAATGCAATGTTATGATTTTACATCGAAAAATATATTTCATATCATTTCAACGATATAAATCATTATTACGTCGTAAGCATTATGACAGGTTATTCAAAATTACATGGCTTCGCGTCTGTAATCCCTGAGAGAGCATGCAGAGCGCAGAACAAGTGATCTACTCGGACCACGTTTAGGCAAAAAATATGGGTTTAGATGAACAATTGTGTAGGTAATTACTTTGATAGGATGCTAGCCTATCGTCCCGCCCACACAATTACAAATCCATTATCCCATTAGTTGCCCAGTTTTTTTAAAATTCATGAGTGTTATGGAGGAAGGACACAGCTTTGCGGTTTCTTCATATACATTTACGACCGAGTCCGTGATAATCCAATACTTAAAATTATAATAATCAAAATCATTGGTGCCGTTTTGTGATCTCAGAACTCGCATTTGAATAGGCGTAACAAGAATAAAAACTTTGTGATTTATGACGAGCGTACAACATTTGAAGTTTGACGTGCTAGTGAGGTAATACAATTTACACATTATTTTTTATTATAAGTCCCACATAAAACATGACCTATAAATCCCTGAATACATATAACATGGGTCAAATATAGTCCTGATTTTAGGTATAATTAATGGAAATTCACCTTTTCTTTCTACTGTAATGAAACTTTTGTTGGATGCTACTTAATTGACGATAGAATTTCAAGTATCTGTAAGAGGGAAGGAATCCTAATATCAGTGGCCATTTCACCAAATCGTTAAAGAAAATTAGAAAAATCCGTACCAATCTGTAATTGCATAGCAATGGCGCGAGACGCAGAAAACTAGGTCTTTCTATTCAGAGGACAAAAACATTTAAAATAATGTAATAAAAATTCAATCACGACATTACCATTTGATTGTTATTAAATTGAATTAATTGCGATTTTGGGTGCTATAACCTGAATAGCAGAACAACTGTACCACATGTACCAAACCCAAATTATAAGCGTCTAGTGCATGATCATTTCCTATAGAAATATTTAGCGTAAACACTTTTCAACATTATTCCAATCCTGTAAATAAGATGAAAGCATACTATTTCTTTTGCATCAACAGCGACCGCCTTGTACCCAGAAATAAAGTACATAATATTGTAATGTAGTAGCTCGCACACACACCCACACCCCAATGTGGTTTAATCCAAATAAATGCCTAGCAAAAGCAACACGTCTGCTCATTTGTCACCTTACTACCTGATCAACAATACAATATGCACTCGTAAGACATATCTACCATATAGTGGCGGTGTAGGAATATCCACTACTCCATATCATCCCGTGGGTGTAGTAAGAGGCGACAGAGGGAAACAAATCAGGAGATGGGCAATAGCGTCTTCCTAACACTAAAAACGAAAAAATACTTCGACAAAAAATAGAAAACTGCGGTTGCCAACCCGCATGCCAAGCGTGGCAACTATTACCCCTATGAGGCAGTTTATGGTGGATGTCTATGTTCAGTAGTAGACTTTAGTAGGCTGTAACCGTAAGACAAACATACAAAAACATACAAGTAACCAAATGTTTAATATCCTTTGAGTTTAGACACAGATGTCCAGCGTCCAATCCGCAAACACACAATACTAACGTTAAACATAGATAAAACAATGGCTCGTTCCAACCGACCTTCTATTCAGTTTCGTTTTAATGAAAAAACGAGAGCTCGGGATAATCGTCTTATGTCCCTTTCGTAGGACACGGGCCGTAATCTACAAAAGGAAAGTACACAAAGGATTCTCTGATATTATTTGTGATAATATAATGTCTTAGTATTTTGTTGTCATTATAGGACCATTCATCATTGTTTGAAAGGCTTTAACTTTCCACAACGTGTCGTAAATATCACACTGTTTTGTCACTGACACGGAAATTCACTGTTTTTCCTCATTACTTATCCTGCATTTTGTATATTTGCGAGTAATATTATGTGAAACTTATTTTTTTATTATTAGTTATTATTTTGTAACCTATAGGCTCAGAGAGCATCTACCACAATTGGTAAGCTTCGCATGGCAAATTATTGATCAATAAAATTGTAACTAACTACAGTTTTTCTAGCGACTTCAAAAAGGAGACGGTAATCAATTGGACTGCATGTTTTTTTAAGTGTGTTACCTCATAACTTTTTACTGGGTGAACCGATTTCGATGATTCTTTTTTTTATTTGATCCTATATAATCTCATATAAATTTGATCAAGGCCTGACCAATAGGTTTTGAGTTATTCTTAATAACTTATATTGAAGTCGGTTGTACAAAATTTTTAATTTTTAATTATATTATCTATCTATCTATTTATTATCATAAAACTAACACGACGTCTGTCTGAACACGCATCACGCAAAAACCTGTGAACCGATTTAGATAGAACCAAAGATGTTTTAAAGGTCCAGATACCGTATACGTGCGCCTAAAACGCTTCCATTTCTAAGGCGCCAATATGGGCGTATTCGTTCGATCGTTCCGCCATTACGCCAGCGACGTTCACTGCGAACGTACATCACGCACCAGTGTTTATAATTTCGCAAAATGACTGTTTGTGCTGTGAAATCATTTAAAAATTACTCTTGGAAAAAAGATAAGGATAAGAACATCACTTTTCATAACTAACTATACAATTTTATGGTGTATTTCTTTGTAAAAGAATACGTAAGCTAAATGTCAATACAAGTAATAATACTGCGCAATAATATTCGAGTGTTGCCTAGTCTATGAAATGTTTTTACCATTTTTTAATGTCATGATCAACCGTAAAGGTTATCTGTGTAGGGGTTTTAAACAGTCTAATTTTACAGATTTTACCCAACCTATAGAGTTAAACCGTTTTAAGGGTTAGGGTTGAACTACATCTGGCAGCATGAAATTGCACTTTCCTGTGCTTCTATCCTTTTTGGTCACTCAGAACCCTTATTTACTAGAGTTCCACCCTCAAAAAGACGATTGTAAACCGGTTTTAAAAGTTTATCTATCATTCTTGACAATACATACTAATATAATATTATAAATGTGAAAGTGTGATTTTTTATCTATTTGTTTTTGTCCTTCCTTCACGCAGCAACGGTACGGAGCAATTTAAAAAAAATTAAACATTTTGCTATCTCTTGGCCGAAGTTTACGCTTAACCAAACTTACTTTTTTCGTCATTTTACTGAGGATTGAAAAAAAAATTTAAGGTCTTCGTAAAAAGCGGCTATATTTTGTGTACTACAGTACCAAAGTGTAGTACTCTGTATATATTTAGTAATAATAGATTATAAATATATGTTACATACATAAATATCTACTGTGATTTTTATTTATTTTAACTGTTACATCAATTATAGGTTTTATTACATATCTTCAATATTTTAGTGCGATGTTCGTACCTACATAAAACACACATAAGCAACCATATCCCCATATACACAGGCACACAAATGCACACGCCACGCACACACATTTTATACTCATAAGAAATATAAAATCTCCCACATTTTTTGGGTAATCGATTCGCACTGTTATTACCGAAGTCACGCACATTAATGCAGCTATGGTGCGTAAGATATGCGCGTCACGTGGTACTCAAGCACACATGAATCAAAGACTGTCTTCACTATGAACGTTGCGGTGTGTTAGCAACACGGTATCTGGACCTATAAAACATCTTTGGATAGAACCTTCATTGGCAGATAGCTAATGTTATAAATATAAGTTATATATAAAAATGACTTTTTAGGGTTCCGTACCTCAAAAGGAAAAAACGGAACCCTTATAGGATCACTTTGTTGTCCGTCTGTCTGTCTGTCAAGACCCTTTTTCTCAGGAACTCGTGGAGGTATCAAGTTGAAATTTTCGACATTCGCAAGGGAATCAAAACCTACAGAGTACTTCCCGTGAACTCAGAATCTTGAAATTTGGTACGAAGCAACGTTTTATAGCACAGATAAAGGAAAAATTGCGAAAAGCATAAATTTTTATTTAATCATATAATAAAAATATTTTTAATAATTTTAAACTTATATACCTACGGATTTGTTCGGAACCCTCGGTGCGCGAGTCCGACTCGCACTTGGCCGGTTTTATTTTAGGGTTCCGCGCAAAATAATTCCACGCGGGCGAAGTCGCGGAGAACAGTTAGTTAATTACTATTTTATAACATATAGGCAAGGAACAGAATCAAGAATAATTGGTAATTAATTAAACTATTTAATTAAATTAAAAAATTCAATTATAAACGTTTCGTATTAAATAATATGATACAAATTATATAAGCTGACTTTATTTTTTTTATGTAAGAGAGGATAAAAGAGCATGCGGCCACGCCACCTGATGGTAACGCGTCAGGTACGCCCATGAACAACTGCAGCAACAGGAGAATTGCAGATGCGTTTTATTTACAATTGTGATATTAGAATTTTCCATATATTCTATTCTATATTATGTAGTCTTCTTCGTCAACACGTAACACATAATTGCTGGGCCCCCACCCTTTGTAACGATTCGCCATAATCGCCTCGCTTGCCAGATGGATTGGCGATCGAAGTATCAGGCGTCTTTGATGCTGCTCTCCGTCTGTATATTTTACATCTGGCATACATCTACGCCATTGTTACGAGTATATGGGTATGTTTCGAAGGGTAGCATTTATAGTCATTTTACGATAACCACGGCACAAGAAGAATCTATGATTCTATTTCGCCAACACAATATGGCAACACTGTATTGTACTGTATTACAACTATATTATTTATTTTCTTCATATTCTTCATCAGGCCAAAAAAGGCCATTGCTGGGTCTCTCTCGTTGTAGACAGGATTTTGTCTTCATCGTCACGCTATGCGGGCGGATTGAGAAACGCAGACCCAGACGTTCTGCATTTTTTCAATCTGACCTCGATGCTTTTATCAGTTTACCATGTTCTAATTAAAAGAGGCGTCCATTAAAAAAAAGCTAAATTATTGAAATTCGCTTTGTAAAATCTGATTTATTTTGCAACTATGATGCTGTTCTCGTTAAGAAACAAATAATAAAACTCATTCAGTCTTTATTGTTTCTATAAAAAAACATCCTCTTTTATCTATCCTCAATTCAATAGGATAAAATGGCATATTTATATAGTAATAGTGTTTATTAAACTTATAATAAACACTATTATTATTATAAAGATATAAAAATTTATAAATTTAATTAAAAATGAAAATTTTGATTTTCTTTTATCGCTTTACATGTTGTGTACTCGCAGTAACTTAGGAGATAAACGCTCACCTTAACATTTTACAGCAAGTAAACTGAAGAAATCCTGCAGGTCTTAGAAAATATAAATATTTTCATGGATATACCGCGCAATGTCCGCTACCACGTAATGGGGCAGCGCGTGGGACACTCTTGCCGACTCAAAACCTTCTCAGAAATGTGAGGAGTCCTGTGATTAGCAGTGTGACGAATTGATTATTATCAGTTTACTTTTTTTTAATATATTATTGCTTCCGTTAGGTAGCAGTTACGCCAGACGTGCAATACCCAGGTCGCTGACGGGGAGTAGCGTCAAAATTGTGAGACGTCAGCTACTGGCATAGATCAACAGTGGTAGAGCCACGCGGCAGCTTTTGCTGTCGCACGGATGGGCCGGCTCGAACCGGGGTGGTACCACGACCTCACAGAATACCAGCGTGAAGTAGAGGTTTACCTCTGCGTTTCGCTTGGTGAGTGCAGGTGGCCGGAGGCCCTTTTTACTGGAAATGAGGCATTCCATCTTAGTCCTCACGGGTGACAACGCATCTGCATTTTGATTCGCAAACGAGGATAGATGTAGATGTCTATGGGCCGCAGCAACCACTTACCATCAGGTGGACTGTGTGCTCGTTTGTCACCCTTATCCTATAAAAAAAAAATCAACACTCGCTGCTCTGTAGCTACTGGGATCGTCGTACCGCTTGCAAAACGTGATTATAAGCAGGTCTTTTTTATAACTTGAGACGCCTAAGTCTAGGGGTAAACTTGTACGGAGGAAAAGATGATATATAATCAAAGGCGGTAAAATGAAAAAGTTATGAGTTAGCATACTTCCTTTATGCATAAAGCTATTATAGCCTGCATAAAACTATTATAGCCCAACGCGAACGGTACGGAGTATTCTACTAACAGGTGATTGTAGGTACTTCACTCGTAACTTGTGACGTCACCGTATATCACACTCAACGAGATTTCCAAACTTTTATCGCTTTTGAAATCGTAAATCTGTTGGTTCGATAACGACGCCCCTTCGTAGTTTCAACTTTACGCGGGCAATTTTCCTTCTATTTTAACTTAAATATACAATGTTTCTGTGAGTAACGTGTTTCCGTGAGTGTGATTTATATAGAAATAACTTGTATCATATCATTTATTAATTAATTTATTTATAAGGTACCTACCTACATCACCAGTAGTGCAAAGTGTAGGTGTTTATACAAGTCTTTGAAATTGTCACGTTGGTATATGCATACTAATTATAGATCTATACATCGTTGATCATAAGGTTACTAGTGGTTCACGACATACGAGAGGGCAAAGCCACTCCGCCTCACTCTGCCCTACGCAGTTGAGGTGGAGACGAAGGAAGTACTGGTATGGCAAAGCAATGTATAGAATTTTAGAATCAATTATATAGAAATATAAGAGTGGTGTTAGTATGACGGGGCACCACTCGCTCTATTCCTTGCGTCTCTGTCTGATCAGCACCGCTGATACGGCGGTGGTTGGGCTTTAAAAGTGTCAGTATTACGATGTGCCCCTCTCCCTAACCTACGCGGCCGAAACGTGGAGGACGGCGGAGCCATAAGCAAAATCCACCGCTGGGGTTGGAAATGCTAATGCTTACGCGGTACGTTTCCGGCGCCCTTTAGCTGAAGAGGAAAAGGGGAACAGGAGTTTTTCTGTCTGCGTTAAAGGTTCCGTTGGCACTGCCTATATGCGGTGAAGGCGAAACACCATAAGGTTTTAATTTCATAACAACCTGGTGACCCGAAAGAGATTGATACCTTTACCCAACGATTAAGCAACTAAGGCAACAATAATAATGTAAATAAAAAGAAAAATAAGGTTTATTCACAATTGTTGTCCTTCTAAGTACACGTACTTATGTACAGTTACCATTTAACGTAACTACGTACCCATAAATACTGAAAAGCGTTATAAAAGAAACAAATTTGATATCGTCTACATGCAAAACTTTTTAACTCGCCGCGGGTTTTCCCTGCACGAAAAACTCATAAAAAATATTTGAATTGACCCATTAGCATTAATACAATCCTTCGGTTCTCCAGATACTGAGCCTCGGGGACTCCGGGTCACATTGTAGCCCAACCCCCATCAGCATTCAACTCACGAGTAGGCCTTGAATTTATTACATTATTCAAATCTTAATTCTGTAGCGAACACTTGAAAGGAAATCGGGTAAGATATGAGAAATATATATTTGTTAGAAATGTGTCCTTAAACTATTATAAATTCATTGTATTTGGAAGTAGGTTTTTTGATATTTATAGCTGCCCTGTAGCTACCTAATAATTGTAAACAATCGCGTGGTATCTTATAATTTTTGCGTCGTAGGTGCTTTGATTCAATTCCGGCTCAAGCCAATTTCTAAGTAAACGAAGTAACTCTGGCTTAATGTTACTATCCGTTATTCTGGCATTATATCCGAGTCTAATGTAAAGATTATGTAAGAGGGACAATAAAAATGCCCTAAAGCAGTATAATTGTTGCAGAGAATCTACAAAGCTGTTATTTCGGCAGCACCCGTATAACCAGTATAACGAACTAGTTAACAATACACGCACATCACTATGTAATTACAAATAATAATTGATTTATTAGCTATTACAAGTTTTCAAACCGTGATTGTTGATGACAAGTTTTCATAGTTATTATCATAAATAAATTAATCAATTATATTCATGTACTAAATATTAACAAAAAAAAATTACATAGTATAATATTAAGAAATGAGCGCTACATAATAGTATTTCATATATTCAATCTATCTCTTAAGTTTAATAACATAATAGTTATTAAAATGAATAATTAGTAGTAAATTTAAGGTACATACATTTTATACAATCGGCTCTGCAGCAATTTTTTTGTTTACGAAATTTTTATTCGTTATGATTCATAAAGGTGGTGACAGATTGTCCCAATATTTTCTGACCATAAATTTGGAACTACCAAGATTATCACAAAAATGTTACATTTTAAGCTTTCAGAAGAAGTAACATACATAAATAAATGCACCTTTTATTTAAGTAATATTAGTTATATAATATATGAGTTGAGAAACGAACAGAGTCCACTTGATTGGAAGTGGTTACTGCAGCTTATCAACAGTTGCAACCAACTTCAAACAAAGATGGCCAAGACAGATACGTAATCAACAATGAGGATTAACGTGTAATGTCACATAGACTGTAATCATACTACGAGTATCTTACCTGGACTATCTTATCCGGAACACACTGTTGTTTGGCGGTAGAATTAGGCAAGGGTACTATCGGGCAAATTTCTTATTTATTCATAAATATTTTTATTTTATAATAAAATCAGTTATGACCATTTTACATTTTATACAGTACTGTTTTTATATTATAAGTTACCGCTTCCTCTCATTTCTGTGAGTGTTTTAGGGCAAGTAAGTATCCTCACTCAAATCAAAAACTCAATCAGCATTTAAAATTGCTATTGACGATTTCACTGATGCCAGCGAAAATCCGTGGTCACTACGCGAGCAGCCCGGGCTCGAAAGTTATTTAAACATTTAATTATAAAATATTTTCATTCGTATATGTAAACTATAGCAAATAACTGACATGAAAACACTATAATGCTATTGTTAGGTGACGTGATAGCTCAGGAGATGACCAATGATTTGTAGTTATTTTTCTTAAAATTTAAGTGCCGATTTAACATGTATAGTACAGTGGTGGATGGTAAAATCGTGAGGGAACTTAAGAAAACTTAAAGAAATATTTGCAGGTCTTGTGAATTGCGGCGTAGCTAGACGATTCTTCCTGCTTAAAAACTCTTAGAAATTAGAGAACCAACCCTCCATGTACCTCACACCCTCCCTCCTTGTTGCATATACTTATACCCCGGAGGACATATTTACTTTACTTTTTTATTACGAATACTACCAAAGTATTCCAAACAATAATTAAATTCACAGATTGCCCAAATTCTAAAGCTAAATATGTATATAGATAAAAATAAAAGAGAACACCAAATAAAGCAATGTCTCGTTCGGAACAACTGAGCGTTCCATTTTGACTTAATGAAATAACGACGGCTCAATATTGTCATTGTCCTGTATTACACGAACTTAATAACAGACAAAAGGAAATGGCACTAAACTCGGACAATATTTAGTATATTAAGCTATTTATTTCCATGCCCCTGGTCGTTAACATAGTGTTGACGCGAAATAAACGACTTTGGCTATTACTAATGCTTGCTTTTTTGTATTATTTTTATTTTGACTTGTAATAGCTATCTCAATGGCGGGTAAGTCCCCGTTTAATGCAGTGCCGTACTTATAAAACATGAAGGGAGTCCATAACTTCAGGATACTCAGGACTGTGGTGGGTAGTACCTAGTATAGAAAGACCCGTGTTCGGCTCAGGTCTTTCTATAGATTACTACAAACCACGATGTGATGGATTTTATTTCACAGGATGCCTTTTTAGTGTAGTTAGTCTTTTCTAGCAGGAAGATGCAGCTCAAACTCTTTAGTTGAAATGTACTGGTAGAAATCAAGTCACTAAAAATAGAAATCCAACTACGAAATCATTCAGGAAATAGTATGGACTCTGATCACTGAGCAAAACGTTTAGTTACGAATTTGTCCCAGTAACATTAACGGATCATTAAAATTAATACGAGAGTTCAGCGAACCCTTTATAATTTTGATATTGACCGAAGGAACTTACGCGTGAAATGAACTAGGGAAGATATCTCTATTATGTTCCTGATCGTCTTTTGTTACGATATTTTGGAATTATTTTATTTCCGGGTGTTAATTTTATTTTATTATTATTATTTTTATTAATTTTTAATAGCATCTACATTGTATTGCATTGTATTATTAATAAAATTAAACCAGAAATTAAAATACAATAATTTATGGTAAAATAATTTATAGTGACACTAGCGATCCGCTTCAGCTTCGCACGGGCGAGTTCTGGATCTCGACAACAGCGTCCGAAAGGTGGCGCTGTTGTCCAATTGTGAATCTAAACCAAATCTAATCAACTTAACCACACACACAAAATTTCATCAAAATCGGTCCAGCGGTTTAGGAGTTCAGTCACATACATACGGGTAGAAGAATCTATACTATTACTAATACGAGGGCGCCACTGAAAATTTCGGAAATCAAGGAAGTGACACAACATTACTATTTAAAAATATATTTATTGCTTTTCAAAGTATTCTCCGCGAAATTTGACACATTTTTCCATACGATGGAACCAATCATTGAAGCAACCATTCCATTCGGAAGTTGGGGTCTCCAAAATGGCCGTTTTGTAGGCGTCTACAGCTTCTTCAGGTGATGAAAATCTCTGTCCACGCAATTTTTTCTTTATTTTAGGGAAAGTATAGAAATCATTAGGGCTTAGGTCGGGGCTGTACGGCGGATGGTCTAATAATTCTATGTTTTCTTGCTCTAAAATCTCTTTTGTTCTGTGTGCGGTGTGAGAACTCGCATTGTCGTGATGGAGGATGATGCGGCAGTTGCAGTTCTCTTTACGGAGTTGAGAAACGACCTGTGGCAAACAAATGCTAGCATATCATTTTGCATTAACCGTTCTTTGTCCCTCAAGAGGAATAGTCGTAACATGGCCGGTTTTGGAGACAAACGTGGCCTCCATTTTTTTTGCAACACTCCGTAAACGAACAATTTTTGTTGGTTTTAACTCATTTTCGAACACCCAAACTCGTGACTGGTTTTTTGTTTCGGGTTCGTACGCATATATCCAGGATTCGTCACCTGATACGATGTTGTATACAGCATTTGAGGATCCTGCGTGGAATCTTTCGAGAGTTCTGACGCACCAAGTAACGCGAGCCGCTTTTTGCTCTTCACAGAGCGAATGCGGTACCCATCAGGAAAACAACTTTTTTACACCTAATTGTTCATGCAATATTATTTGTATTTAACTCATGCCAATGTCTAAAGTTGCCTGAATTTCGCGGTATGTCACATGTCGATCTTCCTCAATCAGCTTACGCACAGCATCAACGTTTTCTTGGGTGACTGCAGTTTTTGGACGACCTTGACGGGGATCATCACTGAGCTTGACACGTCCACGTTGAAATTCAGCAAACCAGCAATAAATTGTGGTTTTGGATAAAGCTTCATCACCAAATGCAGAACTCATCCCGTCAACACACTGTTTTTGTGTTAAACCACTTCGAAAGTCATAATAAATCATCGCTCTTGAATTTTCTCGAGTCAATTCCATTTTCTCAACGACTAAACAAGTTTGATAATAAATCCTAGTGACAAGACCGAGAATCTTTTTTTTATATAAATAAATGGTATTCGATTTTTGAAACCAAGGAGTTTTCAATTATAAAGATTTTAATATGACAGGAACAGTGGAAATATTCCATTCCCGATACTTTTAGTGCAGCCTATGTATAATAAAGCGGAAGAATTTTTTTGTTTTTTTGTTTGTTTAAACGTGCTAATCTGTGGAACTACCAGTCCGATTTGAAAAATTCTTTTTGTATATTATAGCCAGATTCATGTGGAATAGTATAGGCTATCTAGCATTAAGCTATATTACTCAGCTAGCCTTAAATATGGATATTTGTTAAGCAAGTCAGAAGAAAAAGCACTCCCGAAATGATTTATCCGCGTACGCTGGTGTTATCGTTAGGGATACGTAAATACAATGTTCTAGAAAAATATAAACCTTTACTACGTCTAAAAAAAAGTCCGCGATACCATATGTCTATTTTTATACATAAGCAATAATTTGGTATTTTGTGACAAAAAATATTTAAAAATTTAAAAGTGATTTATGAGCGTTATATATTAGGCATGGCCTATTTATCCTTACGAACGAAAGTTACTTCATCATCAAGACAATTTTATGAAGATAAACTTTGTTCTTTATACCATGTTATTTGGACGCATAGTTTAAGAGATAATGTAAAATTAAAATAATTCAATACTTGGCTGGGTGCGCGAACGACGTTTAAACCCTAGCCGTTATAAAATGCTTCAACTATTGTCCGTTCGCGTTAAGAAAATAGTGAGTCATTAGTGTAACTACAGAATAAATGTGTATTCACAGTGGAGTAAAAATTCTTTTTTTTCCCAACATTTAATTAAGTTTAATGAAAACAAATTTTCTTAAAATTACTTAAGTCACTAATCTGTATCTCTAGATTCTCCAGTTACATTAATTATGAAAGAATTTTGTTCTGTAAGTTCCATGATGTCATCCAAATTCCACATGGTATTTTCTTCGCGTATCACGTGGTCGCAGCACTTCTTCCAACGATTAGCCTCTATTAATGCTATTGCGTCATCTAATAGTTTTTTTTTATGTCACTCATTTTGAACGTGGAGTTATTGGCACCAACATAAATTCTTATTTGGGTCCAAACCAATTCAATTGGATTAAGTTTGCAATGGTAAGGCGGTAGGCGAAGAATTGTAATGCCATTACTTTTGGCAGTCTCATCTATTAAATATTTATTATATTGTACTGACTTCAACTGGTCACTGAACTCGACTTTCTAATTTCTTGCATTTTAATTGGCTGCGGGGCGTGGCCAGGCCGGCGTACAACGATGACTCACTATTTTCTTAACGCGAACGGACTATAGGTCATGTCGCGCATCTCGGACACGTGATGATGCGGGTGAAACTGCTGGGCACAGCTAGTTATATATATATGTCGGAGATTACAACAGAGGATCCCAATTTGTGGTCTCGGAAATACATCAGGATAGCGTTAATTGTTAAAAATCATAAAAGTGTGAGAGCGGATGTTGAACTTGCTCTTTTGCTTACGCAATTAATCATTATTAGTAATAAGACAACGTAACGCACTATACATTCAGTATAGTGAAATTACAGTTCAACCACACCCTAACACGGCTCCGCCACAATCACACACCAGTGTAACGTGAGGTACGTAATTACACGATAACACCAAAATATGTAAACCAACAGCAACACTACTTATCTCAATGTAACACAGGGCAGCCTATCGGCAACACCAATCCTCCTGGCCTGCACTAGAAGAATTACAACTACGAACAGAACCACGACACTATCTTAGCACTAGTAGAATGACCACACTCGAATGACTTAAGCGGAATCTCCCGCGCACGACACCTATAGTGAACTTTATACTGCACAAACAAGTGGGAGTATCTCGATATACCCTCAATTCCACCTCGATCCAACCGGGTATGTTATAGACGCTCCGACATATACATAAATATACGATAGAGAAAGTGCTAAGCATGCCGAATGTATTAAATATGAAGCAATCTATTATTTTTTGGCTATATTCAGCACTGGACTTTAATAGACTGTAATAAATTAATAGATGATTATTATGTAAGGATACCGTGTGATTGCGGTGCAAGAGATGAAAACCACATTACTTCCGCGGGTATCGTAAGCGGCGACTGTTTAAAATGCAAGAAAGATATTTTGGCTTCCCATAGATAACGGTTTAATCTCTTTAAATAGCTTATAATATACCGTTGCCGAGCGGCACAATTTTTATAGAAAGTGGATGCTGTGCCACCCTTTTTTTTTTTTTTTTTTTTTTGCGGATGGAAAATCATCTAATGACGCCTTTCGCTGTGGGTGGAGCGGAAGGGAGTGTCAGACTTTTACTGACTAAAAACCATCCGTGTTCCTTCAGTGCCCTTACGTTCCGGAGCCGCGGTATCTCTTTCGAACAGCCCGCAGCCCCGGCAGGCGTCGGCCCTTGCGGGCCCCTTCACGCTGCTGACAGCTCTTTGAGGCGCGCGTGGAACAAAACGCGCCGTCGACACGGCCTGTCGTCGTTAGACGGACGGACGGCGAGCTACAATGCTGTGCCACCCTGTGATGTGCAATACGTTCAATCAAAATGCAAATGCGTTGTCACCCCTAAGGACTAAGATGGAATGCTTCGTTATAAGTAAAAAAAATCTTCGGTTCTATATACACTTACCGTACGAAATACAGCAGCATTGAGCTGCTATTTCACGCTGGTATTCTGTGACAGCGTGGTCCTACCCCGGTCGCGTCGACCCACTCAATAATTTATTTGAATTAAAAGTATTCAAATAAATTATTACGTTTTAATCTCACATTTAAACAATTGTAATACTAATATTTCTCATTACTTCCTTAACGCATAGACGCAGCACGTCCCAATCATAAGTCACAAGTGCTCTCGCCATTAAGTACTAACGTCGCTTTAACAACGCCTGAAACAGCACACGTGTGCTTTAAACTGCGATCGTAACTCTCACGTAGTTTTAATTCAAACTTCGGGCTGCTTATCAGAGCTGTGGTATCATGACCTACGACGTTTACTTTAATAATAAACTGTTTAAAACATTCTTCATTTTAATAAGGCATATATTTATACATATATTCATAATTATTCAGAAAATAGTGGCGCCGTGTAGTGGTGGCGTATGAGAGAATCAACTATAGTAGTTATTTTATTTCACGATGAAAGTTTGACTTTGATTGTGTTAGCCGTGCACATACACATTCTGTTTTGTGCGTAGGCCTCGGGCACAGAGTAAAGAAGACCAGAGGGGAAGCTTTCTAACAATGTCGAAAATCTATACCTATTCTGATAGGGTTATCACCTGATGAAAGTGAAAATTTTAAGGAAAAAATAAAAATATTATATTGTATGAAATAACAAGTCTATTCATTGTAACTTAAGTTAATATAATAACATGTCTGTTATTTGTAATTAAAATTGAAACTACAAAAATTGTATATTTTGCTTATTTTCATGCTATGCTTCATATTACATATACATATCTATACATATATACATATTAGTAATGACTGTGATGATGGTAGTAGGCAGTGGCGGTGTTGATACACCACCACCACCAATGTTACTACCAGGATGATGGTGGCGGTAGTAAGGGCTGTGGTGGTGATGCTGGTCGTGATGGTAGTGCCAGTGGCGGTCCACTGCCTACCACCACCACCAATGATACTATCAGCACCACCACAATCACCGACACCATTACCAGCACGTACAGCACCACCATCCACCGCTACCAACACCGCACGATCAGCACCACCGTCCACCATCACCATCACCAGCACTACTACCACTAACACTAACTGCACCACTGTCTGGCTATTGTATTATTTTCTCTCGAATTTTTCATACATACTGTATTTAGCTTATACGAACACTAATTATCTAATATAAATATATACTTATAAATCTATAATGACTTATTTTATAGTACACAATCTCTAAACTTAACTCTAATTGTAAAAAGAAATAGATTTATTGATCTATAAAATCACGAAATATTCGTCTATTTATTTCAATGCGCGTGACCAACAGCCCTTTCATTCACACTCTGACTGAGCCGGCGCTAATCGGTTTGTACCCTGACGGAGCGTCGGTGAACCTGTCGGTGAGAGCTTACGCATTCATCGCTGCGCTATGTGTGGGTGTACCCGAAGCGAGACGTTTGTATGTAGCTTCTCCTCTGGTCGGTTTCTTAACTTATGTGCCTCGGGTGCACTCAGTCACGATAGCGATTCAAACAAATTTTTGAACCTTTATATTTTACAAATTTTAAAATTAAAATTATCTTTTTATACTGATGTTATTAGAAATCCAGAAAAAAAATTTACTAAAATAAAAAGTAAAACAAACACTTACAAACATAGCCACACTTCACCTTATATTGTTTTTGAAAAAACATCATGAGAATGGGTATGGTGTAGTTTAATCAGTCCGAGCTGCGATTTTCTCTCTTGGTTGCCTAGCTTATAACAGAAAAAATGTTGCTGTCTCAGAACACTAACTTAAGCAATTTATTGTTCTCAGGTTTCTGTACCGTGTTGTGGCGGTGTAAGAATATCCACTACCTCATATCATCATGTGGGTGTCGTAAAAGGCGATAGAGGGAAACAAATTAGGAGATGGGCAGCAACGTCTTCCTAAAAACGACTAAAAATAAAAAACGCGCGTGGTTGCCAAGCGCGGCAACTATAGCAAATATTCCCCCTATGAGGCAACCTATGTCCAGCAGTGGAATTTAATATTGTTTTCAATTGTTTTTTTTTTTATTGTTTTAAATAAACGTTAACCCCACACTAGAATTTTCTCCTGTGTTGTGGAGGCAGTTTACAAACACAAATTGCACAAGGACAAACATCCAGATACGGAACAATTATTTGTAAGCCATACAAATACTTGTTCCGTGCGGGTTCGAACCCGCGGCCCCCGGCGCAGCAACTCATTGCTAAGCCACTGCGCCGTGGAGCCGTTGAATAAGCTGCAACGGTAAGGTTTGTGTGTTCTGTTATTCGAACACTGTGCGACAGGAATAGATCAATAAAAACCTATTGTTCAAGCTTCTTGCAGTCCTTCTTGAGTGAAAATTTAATTATATTACTGCACTTATACTCTCTTATATCAAATCGCAACAAAAGATATTTCATAGCAATTTTGTCCAATCGTTAAGCTATTTACGGAAGCGATATCTGCTCTATATCGCCGTACTTGACTCGTTACCTGCAGCGCCCGTATATCACCGCCGGCACTCGGCCGACTTTTATCGCTTCCGAAATCGTAAATCTAACGATTGGATATCATCGCTTCTTTTTCTTTTCACGGTCATATTTTGCGATTTTTTCATTCATTGTATGAATTTCACAACTATATTGCATAACATAATAATTCTGTTTTTGTTTCTTGTATAGTTTCTTTAAGTAAAAACAGTTCGGCATGAGCTGACGACGAAGTTAATCTCGTCCCGTGGGTGTCGTCAGTGTCATTGAAGGCTAATACCGAGAAGATCTTATGGCTTTGATAGATCACAGAATAACTGTCTCGTTGTGGATGTGTATCAGAAATATAATACCCAGAGGGAAGTAGGATCCATCCATACATCTATCCATTACAGCCAATACGTAGATATACATATCATGCGGTTAGCTTCTGAGCCACCGCGGCTCCACAAGAATATCCACTACCCCTTATCGTCCCGAGGGTGTTGTAAGAGGCGCCAGAGGTAACAAGTCACAAGATGAGTGTATTACTAATAACAACTAGGCAATGAAAAACTTAGCTTGCCTAACCACCTGCCAAACGTTGCAAGTATGGCAGATATCCTTCCTATAAAGCAATCTAATCTCGTTGGAGCCACACGCAAGTGTGAGTAACGATCCAAGAGCGAGTCTTATCCGACACTATTCCGAAGATATCCCGGACGTCAGTCTGAGCGAGATTAGAATGGCTCTCCAGCATCTTAAAAACGGCAAGGCCCCAGGCGAGGATGGAATTACAGCGGAGCTTCTGAAAGCGGGTGGAAGACCGGTACTTGAAGTCCTTCAGAAGCTCTTTAATTCCGTCCTCCATGGTGGCATTACACCGGAGGCGTGGCGCGGAAGTGCGGTGGTCTTGTTCTTCAAGAAAGGTGACAACGCTCTCTTGAAGAACTACAGACCGATTTCCCTTCTGAGCCGCGTCTACGTGCTGTTTTCGAGAGTCATTACGAATCGTCTCGCGCGCAGACTTGACCACTTCCAGCCTCCCGAACAAGCCGGTTTCCGAAAGGGCTTTAGCACCATAGACCACATACATACCCTACGGCAAATTGTACAGAAGTCCGAAGAGTACAATTTACCACTATGTCTGGCGTATGTGGACTATGAGAAAGCCTTTGATTCCGTCGAAATTTGGGCGGTGCTGCAGTCCCTTCAGCGGTGCCAAGTTGACTGTCGGTATATCGAAGTGCTGAAGTGTTTGTACAGTAGAGCTACGATGGCTATCCGAGTACAGAACCAGAGTACGAAACCTATCCAATTGCAGAGAGGTGTAAGACAGGGTGATGTTATATCCCCGAAACTCTTCACCGCTGCATTGGAAGACGTTTTCAAGCTTCTGGACTGGAAAGGATACGGTATTAACATCAATGGCGAGTACATCACTCACCTTCGATTTGCCGACGATATAGTCCTTATGGCAGAATCGCTGGAGGATCTAAGCACTATGCTCAATGACCTCAATAGTGTCTCCCAACGGATAGGTCTTAAGATGAACATGGACAAAACAAAGATTATGTTTAATGTCCATGTCACACCTATGCCGGTAGTTGTTGGGAGCACTAAGCTCGAAGTTGTTGACGAGTATGTTTACCTGGGACAAATAGTCCGACTAGGTAAGTCCAACTTCGACCGAGAGGTCAATCGATGGATTCAACTCGGCTGGGCAGCGTTCGGGAAGCTACGACACATCTTCTCGTCAGACATACCTCAAAACCTTAAAACGAAATTGTACAACCAGTGCGTGTTGCTAGTGATGACATACGGAACTGAGACGTGGTCCTTCACTGCTGGCCGGATGAGGAAGCTCAAGGTCGCTCAGCGAGCTATGGAGAGGGCTATGCTCGGAGTTTCTCTGCGTGATAAACTCAGAAATGAGGATATTCGCAGTAGAACCAGAGTGACCGACATAGCCCAACGGATTAGTAAGCTGAAGTGGCAGTGGGCCGGCCATATAGCTCGAAGAACCGACAACCGATGGGGAAGAAAGGTTCTCGAGTGACAGCCTCGTACCGGTAGGCGAAGTGTAGGGCGTCCCCCCAAGAGATGGAGTGACGACCTGGTAAGACATGCAGGAAGTCGATGGATGCAGGTGGCTCAGGACCGTGCTTTGTGGCATTCTTTGGGGGAGGCCTATGTTCAGCAGTGGACTTGTGAAGGGCTGTAATGATGATGAATGATGAAAGCAATCTAAGGGGAGTGCCTTAGATTGCTTTATAGGAAGATAGGAAGGGTATAGATCACTGAGCTGGGGCCGTATTAAAAACTAAAAATGAAGAATATTCATACCAAATTTATTAGTGACCGACCGAAGATTCGGTTCGGTTTCGGTTTCGGTTTCGGCAAGTTTCGGCAAAAAATCTAGTTTCGGTAATAGTTTCGGTTTCGGCAGAAAATCTGACGAACCTTCAGCGGCGCCGAAACTCAGTGTTCGTGGATTTATAGTTCGTCGTTCGGATGAGTTCGTGACTCGTGTATTATTCATAATTATTCAGAAACAGAAACTTTTTATTCAATATAGATTATAAATAATACTTTTTGAAAGTTACTCTTTTGTTTAATTACCACTAGTTCAAAAAAAAACCTCTGTTCTTGGAAGAATCAGCAAGAAACCCAGCGGGATATTTTTTAAATAACAGTTGACAATCAGAGGCGTAGCGTGGACGAATATATACGTGGGCGAAATTGCATCAGCGAGGCCCCTTTTCTTTCGTTCCAAGAATCTATCCTACCAAACATGCTATGACATGACATATCTACTCATAGCTATTAATTCCTGACAAGTTTCGTATTCCGTCAAAGTAACAGTCGCGGTCTTTAAAGGTAAACTTAAGTGGGGCTTCTTGCGAGGCCCCAAACAAATACACTTAAATTAGACTTTCTTTTTCGAGCGTAAAAGTGATAAAATGAATCAGTCATATGTGGTAAAGTCAGGGGGCATCGCATTTTAGGGGGCCTCGCGAGGGCCCGTTAAGTGCGAGGCCGTGGGCCAAGTCCCACTTCGCCTACACCACTGCTTACAATCATGTATGTTACATAATTAAGAACACAAAACAAATTAGAAATAGCTTGGTAGGGATCACCTCATTCCCAGGGGTTATTATCATCCATAAATTCCTAAGTATTATAATAACCCTTTTTATACAAACTTAGTTTATTAAGGTTTTTGAACTTTGAGTAGATTTGGTATATTTTCTGGGATTTTGTTAAGTTGTGTGTATATTGTGTGTAAGTGTGTGAGTGTGATATATTAAGTTAATGCTCTCATTGAATAATATTAACAATATTGTAAACACAATAAAATATATTCTCAATTAAATTCAAAAAAAACAAAAACTTTTTACGGGTGTAAGTGTTGATTTTTCACAAAATGACTTAAAAAAGTATTTCTTAACGTTAAATTGTGGATTTTTACTTTAAAATAAATAAATATATTGCTACATGACTATTACAATGACTGTTTTTCATTAACATGCATTACCTATCTGTATATATCTAAAAAATATACCAGATTTCAGTATACAATAAAAAAATTAACATGTCTAAATAAGTTTCGGTTTCGGGGTAAACTGACACCCGGACCACAGGTTCGTTTTCGGTTTCGGTTTCGGTTGAAAATTCTGTTTCGGTCGGACACTAAAATTTATATAACTCTTAGAGTCGTGGTAGCTTAGGGGCTAAGTGCTCGCAATGAATTTCACAGTACGCGAGCAACTCGGGTTCAATACCTGCCGGCACCAATGAAATTGTTAATTGCAATTTTAAGTGTTGATTTACCACGTGCTCGGCGGTGAAAAAAAAACATCGGGAGGAAAACTGCATGCCTGAGAAATAAGAAAAAAGAAAAAAATTATTTTGAAGACATGTAAAGTTCGCCAACGCGTATTAGGGCAGCACAGCGGACATTTCCTTGCCCTAAAATCCTCTCAAAAAAGAGAGGAGGCCTGTGCCCAGCCGTGAGACATATACAGGCTGTAACTTTAACTTTTTAACATACCGTACATACTGCTGAACAGAGACTGCCTTACTTTAGATTGCATCATAGGAGTGAAATTGCTATGTCACGCTTGGCAGGCGGGTTAAGATCTAAGTAAGAAAAGTTTCAAGATATATTTGTCATTCTTATTTGTTGATATATTTTTATTGATATACTTGCGACCTTGCGTATGACATATCTCTTCAAACTTTCCAAAATAGGCTCAAGTAAAAGTTCGATGTATTTTCATTCCTATCAGTACCCAACTCACGGTCAGGCAATACAGACAAGCGATTCTGAAACTATTTGTATTATTCAAATCATATTACCCGGAGGAGGCTTCGTGAGAAATCCCGCACGTTTTGTGCCCGAGGAAATAAAAGATTGTGCCACTTCCGAGAAAGCCCTTCATTACCCGTTACAAATTCTTCGATATTTGATTTTGTTAACGCACGATTTGTCGAGTTATTGGAATTTTATTTTAGTTGTACTGCTGATTTTTCTATTATCAAATAAAAGTTTTCATAGGATAAAGTACAACTTAAAAACAATGAAAATTACAGTTGTATGAATAATATAGTTCAATTGTTTTACTTGCATATTCAGTCAGGCTGTAATAAATTTGATGGACTGCCTTTATCTGATGATTGAAAAAATTAACCCTTATTTTTTATTTAATTTTTATATGTACTATGTACATAGAGTACATCTCATAATAAGGGATTAAAAGGGTGGACTTAATGCCTTATGGCATTCTCTAACGCTTGCCCAAGATCCTGATCCTGGTTGCGACAGGAGGTCTTGGGTGATGAATATACTGATTAATCGTTAAACTTTTAATCGTATTTGCAATTTAAAACTTAAGGATGTAAATAAATGTGTATATTGAAATATGAATGCAAAGAACTAATGTGTAACGTTAAATTATATTATTGAGTCGTGAACCGGTACAACCAATTGTGTTTGACCGTTCAAAAATTAAAATTTTTGATAGGTCCGAACTTTTTGTCTCTGTTGCGTTTCGATTGATGGTAGAAACACAGTTTAAACATAAGGTTTTTAAACTGTGGGAGAACACAACACAACCAATAATCCCTGAAGTAAGTAAACGACGTATTTTAAAATCAAGTTGCCAGTTAGGTTAATTTTTGACTAAAAACTACTGTTGATTTTTCTAACTCAATCAGATATAAACTACATAAAAAAACCCTGATTTGCCCTGGATTATGTGTGTGGGATGGAAAATCCCTTCCGCATAAATATTATTTTTATTACGTGGGAAACGCTTCGCCTAGTTATTAGGCAGAGTAAGCTAACGCCGCGAACTCTGAGATCGCTTTTCAACTGAAGCTATTGTTACAAATTGTTGGTTTATGGATTTCATTTATTTATTAAAGCGTTTTCTCAAAAATAATACAAAGGCGGACATAATACCTTTTACCAAACGACCTATAAGTAAGCAGATAACACAATCAAACGTAACATTTAAATAGCTTGTTAAGAAAATTATCTCATGAAAAGCCTATTGTAAAATATATTAAGGGCAACGATGCGTAGACGTAGCTCTTACTGCACTTGCAAGTCCTCTAGCTACTAGTATTTTTTTTAAATTAAACATTTTATAAAATTGATGATTTTTGTGATTTGTGAAGAATGATTTTATTATAAGTTGTAAATGAAATCGTAAAATGGAAAAAAACTAAAATTATAAGTCGTTCATCAGAGTTTCTTGCCAGGTCTTCTCTGAGAAAATCTTATTTTTGCGGACCGATGTAGATTTTAGCGTTAACAAGAGCTTTTATTATAAAAGTAAAGATGACAAACGAGCACACTTTGATGGTAGGTAATTGGATACCGAGACCCATAGACAGCACAGACACAACACTGAGAGCCGTGGTAGCTCAGATTGTTAGCGCTCGCTGTAAGCTTCACAGTACTCGAGCAACACGGGTTCGATCTTTGCCGGCACCAATGAAATTGTTAATTGCAATTTTAAGTGTTGATTTACCACGTGCTCGGCGGTGAAAGAAAACATCGTGAGGAAACCTGCATGTATCTGCAGATGCGTTTTCACCTCTAAGAACTAAGAATTATTCGCTACCGGTAAAAATTATACTGTGTTATTGTGTTTCATATGGTGAGTATCTTAGTAACAGATGTGACAACGCATCTACGTTTTGATTCTTAATCGAGGATAGATGAAGGCTTGTATTAGCCACAGCGTCCACTTACCATTACTGGACTGTGTGCTCGTTTGTCATTGTCGTGTTGTTGTTTGTTTTATAATAATGTAACAATTTTAATACAGAAATTATTGAGAGAAGATATTATAACAAAAAAAACTGTCAGTCGTAGAAGTGCAAGTCAGAAATGAAAACTTCTTAGCTTCACTATTTTACAATTTACAATTATTTTTGGGTTGTTAAGAAATATTTTAGGGAGTATTTTTATCAACGTATTAATATAGTCATACAACATTCATTTATTGCACTGTTTTACATGAAAAAGAATTATTATTTTCTATGAATACAAACAAATTTATAAAAAATAATGTCATACCATTCTCTCCCCATGTAAAGAACCTTGGTTTGTATGTTGATGGTTGCTTGACAAACATATTCAGGAGGTGAGTCGCAAAACTACTGGAACTTTGCGATCTCTATATCAATTAGAAAACTTTCTTCTCACCAATACTATGATTTTTCTTGTCCAGTCACTTATTATACTGATTATTGATTATGTTGATTGAGTGTGTTGCTCAGACCTGTCTCAAAAAATCTTAATACATTGGATCGTCTACTTAACAACTGTATCAGATACATTTATGGTTTTCGTAAATACGATCATGTATCTTTTTTCGCGCTCAGCTAAATCAGCTGCCTATCAGTCAGCGCAGATATGTTAAAATACTCTGCACCCTTTTACCAATTCTGAACGATTCATGTGCTCCTGAGTATCTGAAATCTAAATTAAATACCTGGGAAATTCTCATAATCGTTCTCTCCGTTCTTCGCCTAATCTTAAGTTGTTCACTCCTTTACACCTTATTGGTTATTTATTGTACTCTTTCGCCCTCACGTGCATGAAACTCTGGAACGACATCCCTCTTGACATTAAAAAAGCTCCCAACAAGTTTGTTTTTAAAAATCAAGTCCGTAAGCATCTGAAAAACTCGTTGTAAGTTTGAACTAACACAGCTCTTATTTTCATGTACAAATATTTCATATTTGTTCTTACATAGATAATATTTATATGTATTGTGTACATATGTACTGTATGCATGTATATGTGTATGTATATATTTATATGTATATATTGTATGTACTTAAGTATATATGTGTATGTATGTGTGTGTATATGTATATTTATATGTATGTACATTTTTTATTTTTTTAGCTTTTTCTATTTTGATTACTGCTGCACCGCCTCTTGTTTGTCTATATCTGTTTAGCCTAATGTTTGACTGGGATAGAATGCCCTATGGCATTAAGTCCGCCATATGTACAACTTTGTGCATGAAAGTTTAAATAAATAAATAAATACCCAATTTTATAAAATTTAATCAATTGGATTTTCAACATCACTAATCAATTTTATGTATATCTGAGCGTGACGGTCATGCGAATTAAAGTTTTTTTTGCATATCCCAAAATTATCCAACTAGCCTAAAGAAATTTTCACCTCAAAAAAAATACAATGGCACTATCTTTTGTTTTATAGTTTATTGTAAGTTTTAATCAATAAAATCACTTTGGCTGTCTTAAACGAAGTACAATTGTACACTCTTTTGCTGACCGTACCTTACACAAACTTGGCCTCGCTGAAATTCAACGCTGTGAGTTATCTCTAGCTTACGCTGCTGAGTAGAAACCAATTTCCGACACCGTATAAGTAAGCTATTTTACCTATATCCATATTTAATTATGCGTATTAATTAAGCGTACCTACTGTGTTCTGTGTAGAAATAAAGACTTCTCAATTGTCTTCAAATGATATCCTACAAGCTCCCTATAATACCATGCAGGTTTTTTTTTTGGGAATATTCTTAATTCTAATCTATATTTCGAGAATGGGTTGTCACACTTGGGCACTACGTTGGAATACCTAGTTTCCAGTAAAAATGGTCTCCGGTTCTCTACACTTACCAAACGAAATACAGTAGCATAAAGCTGCTATTTCACGCTGGTGTTTTGTGAGAGCGTGGTCCTTCCACAGTCGACCCATTCACGTTCCAACATTAATATAGCTGCAGCGTGACTCTACTTTCATATTCTGTTTTCCAAGTAAAATGAAAGTATTTGTGATACATACATTTTGTATGGTAAATGGCAACTAAACAGTAACATCGCCGTAATTAATCACCAGTCATTCAACTAAACACGTAAATTCATTAGCGGTTCTCATTAATTACCAAACGTCACTTAACTGTGCCGCTCCCGCCTATTTGCTCTCGGCACGCAGGTGGGCATCGTTTGTTCTCTTAATTACCCACGTTAACCTGTGCTTTGTATTCTAGTTTACAAGAGGACGCGGGGGATGAAGTGATGACTGTTTTAAACATAATTTATTTAGTCAGTCCACTTTAGATCGTTTTCCCAAGGCTGTTCCCAAGTTCAATAATTCATTCACTACACTCTTTCAAAAGTCTAACATATTAATGCTTCCGCCATATATTACAGACTCCGCCCTATGGCTGTCTATACTCTATACATATCGGAGACATTCGCCATAGTTGCTTCGCTTGGTGGACCGCAGTTTTTTATTAATTAAATTCTATAATATTTTTTATTATGATCAGATGAGAAAAAAATAACGTATTTTAGACCCGATTTTAAAGCGCGAAAATTAATACTTTTTGAAATAGTATATGCTCGGAAAACACAGACATACATGCACGACTCAAATAAATTCTTAATCGAATGAATTTTTAAAATACTTTATATTAATACTTATAGTAATTATAAGTATTAATATAAAGTATTTTAAAAATTCATTCGATTCAGAATTATAATGTACTCGTAATTGCCGGAAAGAAAATTTTACGTTCGTTTTTTATGCGATAATCAAATATGAAACGCATGTTATTCAATTAAATACTTCATTGGTTATTATTTACAATTTAGATCCTTTATATCCTGATAATAAGCAAAACGTTTCAAATAAAGTAACTTTTTGTTCACCGAATGTCGCACGCTTACTGCTTGTTGTACAAATATGCATGCGGCGGTGAATGAAGGAAACTACTGGGTTTATTATATTATTCATACTTCATACATGATAAGCAGCTGTGTAGTGGCAGTGAAAGAAAATCTCACGTACGGTGTCGTAAGAGGCAATAGAGGGAAATGAAAAAGGAGATGCGCAGCTGCATCTTCCTGATAACATGCAAAGAGATTGAGTCCGTGGGAGAGGCCTGTTCAGCAGTGAACTTTGCTTAGTCTGTGACGAATGAAAAAATATATGATAACAACATGAGGAAAACGTGTTAAAATGACATTTCGCTTCGCTTTGTGGCGCCACCTTCAAGTGCGTTCTGTAGGTTTTGTAAAATATGGAAACTGAAAATATATATTTACCTAATATTACAAATACAATATATACAAAGTACATAACATCCGCTTACCTCTTGTGATTTATGCGGTCGATCCAGCGTTCCGCTAATTATGAACCGTAAACATTCAGTGTTGCAAATGTAAATGACACTGAAATGAACCAAACACTAAAACATGACAATTTCTTACCACCACGGAAGTATATACGAAGTACATATATTTCCATGCTTACCACTGTACATTTTTATTACATAATTAACTAAAAATATTATAACGCCCGCAAGGTGCTATAGGGATAGTATAAAGCACAGAACACAATTACTCTCTACCAAGAGAAGAACGCCAACTTCATACTAAAAAACGGAAACACGTGTTTACGAGTGTACACGAAAAACGCTACGGTGGACGCCCATATAAAACTTTTTTAGCGGGAATTTCGAACCTTTGTATTCTGTAACTTTAAACTTTTTATTTAAGGCTTATTCGAGTAATTTTGGCTCAAGCGTCACAAACCTATGGGGTAAATTCCCATATTTTTGAGAGGTTGCACCAAAATTACCCGAATATACTTTAGATTAGTATGTGGGATAAAATAAAACTATAAATAAGTATAGTTATATAATTTTATTTTCTGGAAGACATTGTTTTATAAACGACACATTATTATTGATGTTTTTTATTGTTTTTGTACATAATATTTCCACGCTGGTTACTGATGTATAACACATGTTCTTGTCTGAGAGTTATTCTTCACAAAACATTAACGTAAATTTAAATCAGCAAAATTCTCATGGTGAAAACTTAACTCAGCCCACATACATGATCTGAAACAGATAAAATTCGAGTTAATGTAATAATGATCCCTACAAATAACGATCAATACATTTAAAATGCTTAAAGACTTACCACAATATTGTTAAAAGTTTTCTTCTGCTATTGTAGGAAACCTGCAGAAAGTAATTAGATGATTTTGTGCTTTTTGTTTGCACAACGCTTAATTTACTTTCGATTCTGATCACACATCGTGAATAAATTTTTTTAATAATAAATTTCTAGTCAATATCTCTTAGAGTCAACATCTCACAAAAAATATTTAGACACAATCGCGAAGAAACGACTACAAACGAAAATGAAGTATTCTGAACCGATAATAACTGAATTGCAGCATAAAGCAATAACAAATATTAAAATCTAAACCTATTAAATAAATTTTAATCAATTTCAGAAAATATTTTCAATATGAAAGACGTTGACAAATAAATGTCATTTTTTTCTTCTTTTAATTCATGGCTTCTCTTGATAGAATTCTGCTAATACTAAATAATTTAATTTAAATTAATTAAATTGTGCAAATCTCACAGTTATATGTATGTAATTATACTTTAAAGAGCAAACCAAAAAAAGTTTAACACATAATTAACATTTTTAGTTTCTTTCGATATAATATGAATTTGTGTATCTAATTTTTAAAGTGGCAATCTAAAACAACATGAAGGAAAGAAACAGCGATATTTTTTCTCGCTTTATTTTAACAAGCCCAACACGAATATTGACAAAATCATGATTGTGTGCAGATTTTTCAGCTTTCATACAAAGTTGCCTCACCCTGGTATAAAGCAGAAAGCGAGATCCAGAAAATGTGACGTGAAGTGACAAGCTTTTGACATTTCAAAATAACAATGAAATTATTTTATTACGGAAAAATAAAACCGAAGTAAAATATTTTTAATAAATTGTGGATAGTTTGACGTGCTATGAACTCAAAACAGGTGATGTCGCGCGCTCAAAATGGATGTCGGGGCGGTGGTCGTGGAACCAAGGAACCACTCCTCATTGACGCGGTCATTGGCAAGGTGGTTAAACGCAACCGTCGGAACCTCTCCGCCGCCTGGATAGACTATAAAAAGGCATTCGACTCGGTGCCTCATACATGGCTTAAGAGGGTCCTCGAGCTGTATAAGGTCAATTGTACAGTTCGAGACTTCCTCGGGCAGTGTATGGGGCAATGGAGTACGATCCTTTGTCATCTAGGCGAGCGAATGACGGCTGCGGAGAGCCACATAAGGATAAGAAGGGGTATCTTCCAGGGCGATTGTTTGAGTCCAATCTGGTTCTGCCTCTCTCTGTACCCTCTCAGTACCTTACTGGAGGGCTCCGGAAGGGGATTACAGCTTCGGAAAGGAGGTACAAATGTGACCCACCTTTTCTATATGGATGATCTCAAATTATTCGCCTCCAGTCGCTCTCATCTTATGGAATTGCTAAACATCACTTATGGTTTTAGCAATTCTATTAGAATGGAGCTGGGGACGGATAAGTGTGCGGTCCTTCATGTTGAAAGGGGAAGGGTTGCTAACTCTGAGGGCATAGACTTATCTATGCCCATCAACATAAGGACCCTTTCCGAGGCTGAAACATACCGATACCTGGGTATGTCACAGAACATCGGTGTAGATGAGGCGGGTATGAAACAGTCAGTTTGCGATGTGTTTTATGCACGCTTGACCAAAGTGCTTAACAGCCTTTTGTCCGGTGTGAATAAGGCGCACGCATATAACGGTTGGGTCATGCCTGTTCTCATGTATACCTTTGGCATACTCAGGTGGACTCAGACCGAACTGAAGGCATCTGGACAGAAAAGTCCGCACTATAATGACGTCCCACAGGATGCATCATCCGAGATCGTCAGTAATGAGGCTGTACTTGCCGCGGAAGAATGGTGGACGCGGCTTTTTAAGCGCGCTTACCATGCATAATCGCGAAGTGTGCAGCCTCCGTAATTACTTTCGAACGAGAGCGGATGATCCATACTATAGGGACGTTATTTCTTGTGATAAAGGACTTACCCCTCTATCCTTAGCCAACGAGCAATGGCAAGACCCGGCAGTACAGAGCATTTCCGACCGGGAGACCGCATGGAAGGAGAAGGAGCTCCACGGGAGGTTCTACAAGGCTCTACATGAGCCTTTCGTAGACACAGTCGCCTCCCTCCACTGGCTACGTTTCGGTGACCTCTTTGGGGAAACCGAGGGTTTTGTCTGTGCGATACAGGATCAGGTCATTAAGACCAACAATTATCGGAGATACATCCTAAAGGATGGCACCGTTGACGTCTGTCGAGCTTGTCGCCATCTCGGTGAGTCACTTAGGCATGTCATCTCCGGTTGTTCGGCGCTTTCTAACTCTGAGTATTTGCACAGGCACAACTTAGTAGCCAGGATTCTACATCAGGAGTTCGCTCTGAAATACGGTCTCGTGGATCGGAAACTGCCGTATTATAAGTACTTGCCGGAAGCCGTGCTCGAAAATGACCGCGCCAGGCTCTACTGGGACCGGGCCATCATCACAGACAGGACTATTCTTGCGAATAAGTCTGATATTGTGCTGATGGACCGGGCACAGTCAAGGATATTTTTGGTCGACATTACCATTCCTTATGATGAGAACCTCGTGAAAGCCGATACAGATAAACTGGCTAAATATTTGGACCTGGCTCACGAGGTGTCCGACATGTGGGGTGGATTGCCGGCCGAAATTATACCTGTAGTCGTCTCTGCGAATGGTTTAATTCCAGTCAGCCTCTCGGGTCATCTAAGGCGACTGGGACTCCGTGACGGACCGCTCCAAGCTCAAATGCAGAAGGCGGTGCTCCTCGATACCACCCGCATCGTCCGCCGGTTTCTTTCCCTTTCCCCCTAACCCTCGGCCGTCTGGTCTCCTCTGCCGAGGGCTTCCATCTGGTTGGGTTTTTATATATTTATGTATTTTTTATGTATTCATTTTATTTTATTGATATTTATGTACGTTTACCATGTTTATTTACAATTATATATTTATATTGCCCAACCAGATGAGAAAACTTTATAGATACCCCAAAATAATAATAATTTACATTTATTTGCACACGAGGGCGGCACTGAAAATTTCGGGAATCAAGGAAGTGACACAATATTACTATTCAAAAATGTATTTATTGCTTTTCGAAGTATTCTCCACGAAATTTGACACATTTTTCCATACAATGGAACCAATCATTGAAGTAACCGTTCCATTCGGAAGTTGGGGTCTCCAAAATGGCCGTTTTGCAGGCGTCCACAGCTTCTTCAGGTGATGAAAATCTCTGTCCACTCAATTTATTCTTTATTTTAGGGAAAGTATAGAAATCATTAGGGCTTAGGTCGGGGCTGTACGGCGGATGGTCTAATAATTCTATGTTTTCTTGCTCTAAAAACTCTTTTGTTCTGTGTGCGGTGTGAGAACTCGCATTGTCGTGATGGAGGATTATGCGGCGGTTGCAGTTCTCTTTACGGAGTTCAGAAACGACCCGTCCCAAACAAATGCTAGCATACCATTCTGCATTAACCGTTCTTTGTCCCTCAAGAGGAATAGTCGTAACATTGCCGTTTTGGAGACAAACGTGGCCACCATTTTTTTTTGCAACACTCCGTGAACGAACAATTTTTGTTGGCTTTAACTCATTTTCGAACACCCAAACTCATGACTGGTTTTTTGTTTCGGGTTCGTACGCGTATATCCAGGATTCGTCGCCTGACACAATGTTGTATACAGCATTTGAGGATCCTGCGTGGAATCTTTCGAGAGCTCTGACGCACCAAGTAACGCGAGCCGCTTTTTGCTCTTCACAGAGCGAATGAGGTATCCATCGGGAAGACAACTTTTTTACACCTAATTGTTCATGCAAGATTATTTGTATTTGACTCATGCCAATGTCTAAACTTGCCTGAATTTCGCGTTATGTCACATGTCGATCTTCCTCAATCAGCTTACGCACAGCATCAACGTTTTCTTGGGTGACTGCAGTTTTTGGACGACCTTGACGGGGATCATCACTGAGCTTGACACGTCCACGTTGAAATTCAGCAAACCAGCGATAAATTGTGGTTTTGGATGGGGCTTCATCACCAAATGCAGAAATCATCCGGTCAACACACTGTTTTTGTGTTAAACCACTTCGAAAGTTATAATAAATCATCGCTCTTGAATTTTCTCGGATCAATTCCATTTTCTCAACGACTAAACAAGTTTGACAAAACCTTGTGACAAGACCGAGAATCTTTTTTTTAAATAAATAAATGGTATTCAATTTTTAAAACCAAGGAATTTTCAATTAAAAAGATTTTAATTTGACAGGAACAGTGGAAATATTCCATTCCCGATACTTTTAGTGCAGCCTATGTACCATACAAAATCCTTAAGTAATAAACACTAAATGTTTACTTATTCCACACAGCAGTATTTCAGCTGACGCTTACAATAGGAAAACCTGAGCTGTAAACGTCAGTACTGTTCCAGTGTCACAATATACAAAAATTCTGAAAGTTTTTCGAAAGAACAAAAAATTTTGAAAAATCGTAAATAATTTGGTATATTATTAACTATTTTGTGTATTTTTAGACGGTCGCTTTAATCCTGGTAATTTGCAACATTTACTAATTACGTAATTTTTAGTAGCTTAAAATTAATCAAAATATAAAGTGTCGCCAAGTATAAGAAACGTTAAGCGCAGAATATCATCATTATCATTATCATTACGGAACAGCACAAGTACACTGCTGAACTCTTTAAACTGAATCACTGCAGTTGTTGTACTGTTGCTTAGAGGTAATAAAATAAATAAGTGAGAAGGTAATAGCAGCCAGACGAGTTACCTACTAAGCAGAAAAAGAAGCTCCACCACTTTTCATTAATTCATGCATATATCACAAGTGAGTGTATCGAAAGTCCTCTTCAGTCCCGTAGATTATGGCCGTGGCAGAAGTGATAACGAGGACTTAAACTGTGTGATCAAAAGATAAAAATAAAATATTAATTACATATATAAAATATATTCTCAACATGACCTAAATATATAATAAGCCCTTTCATTTGATATTATACGGTTTTATTATGAAATCTTTGCATGGTACCCGTTTCAATGGCGATTTGTGTTAATTTTATGATTTTTTTATTTTTTATGGATATTCTATGGACTTCACATTTCAAATTTCATAAAATGATTTTGATTTTGCGCATTACATTTAAGTAGACATTCAGAGGTCCAAAAAAGTTAAAGTTACTGCAACGTCGCCTTAACTGTTGCGGTGAAGGGCGATTACGCAAGTCGATTTAGCTCATCCAAATTTTTTTTTGCTGTGGAAAACAGTATTTCGGTAGCAATAGAACTCATTTGAAAACTTAACAATTATAATCTATGGTCAAGCGTTTACATCATAGACTTAGAATATACTGGCGTAAGCACGGAAGTACATTTCTACTAGTAAATATATTCTAAGTCTATGGTTTACATAATATTGTGAAGTTCGAAATTCAAAACGTATCGGTGCATAATCAAGTAAATATCGCCCACGGGATATATAGGCAAATCCGAAATATCGCCGATATGTTATCCCTCCATCCCTAAGGGAAATCTTTTTTCCTTATTTTAATCCATTGTAATCTTGGCATTCTTTTTAATGCCTCACAGCAAAGTACATTAGCAAAACTGCTATCAGTAAAAACGTCGTGATTTATCAACAAAAACGCTTACTGAAAATCGCTTGGTTTCTCTTAAATCCCGCCTCCATTATTATTCCGCTTTTACCCATCACGGGGTAAATTTGTGTAATCTCTGGAGGTCCTTTTTATTTCGTCCGTCTCCTTAGTTTACTTTGATTTAATCCGGTTGTATTTATCTTTGACGCTCCAGGCGTGATTACGAATTCTCGAGGTCGACTTTCGGGACGAAAAATATACGCTCATTTAAAAATAAATACAAAGATCCCTACACTCGTGAGGCAAAAAAAAAATTTCTCTATATTGGTAATTTTAACCTACGCGCATATAAACAAGTTTAGGTCTACAGCAAATATACAATTGGAGGTGGTTATGCAAAAAGGAACCAACCCGAATTTGTGTCAAAAATGTTGACTTGAAAAATAATGTTTGTGGTCTATACTATTATGTGATGTAACAATTTTAGCAAACGTAATACAAATAAGAAGAAAAATTACAAACAGACAGAAACCATACCGATAATTTGAGTTTATGATATTTGAAGTATGGATACTTCAAATATCATAAACTCAAATTAACTTATCGCGGGTTGCATCCTTTTTGCATAACTACGTCCAATTGTTAAATCGATCAAACTGTTTAGTCTATTCGTGTACTTGTGACGATTTAATTGAATAACTATGGAGTTTCGTATAATATTATCAACTCGTAGGAATTTACCCGTGGCATAAGTGCATTTTTCAAACATCATAAAATATAATTTAAAATTGCTACTTTTTGTAGTGCTTCAAAACTTGGTCGGTTTACTGATTAAGGCTTTTTACGTAGTGAAGCTTTAATCAGTAAAGGGCAGGTTATACAATCGTATACAATTTTATCAAGGTATGCTATGGTTGCAGTCCGAATGAGTCAACTTGACCGGAGTAACACCTTAACATTCAACTCTCATATTAAAACACAATGTGGTAGAGTGCGTAAATTAATTTTTGTATTTAAAAACATCGAGACATGTTGCTAATAGATAAGTCCTAAAATTGACTTATTATACCTTGTGCCAATCTTTATTAACATACGGAATTGACGTCTGGGTCGGAGCCGTCGAAACGCATGTTATTGAACTAGAACGTGCGCAAAGATAGGTCCCTAGCTACTACGTAAGCCGGTACTGGCAAGGATCCTGTCTATCTTCTTGACAGAATTTCTGTAAGCGGAACAAGGATTATTATGCCTCTCTAAGTAAATAAGCGAATATATAAACGAAATAAGCCGTCAAAACTGATTGGTCATGGCAGTACCATATGCCGCTCAGGGTGTTTTACGTTTACTTACAATGTATTGTTTAATCAATTGTTTACCGTCGAAGCTACCGCCGTGAGCGTTGAGTGTTGACAATGATGTGCAAAAAATGCACGCGTACTACTTTAAACAAGTTTAACTTAAAAAGAATTGAGCTCTTCTTTTAACAGAAAAGAGCAAACTAAGTGAAAACAGTAAGTAAATATAGAAAAATAGTTGCGATGATAATTTAAAAAGCACGCCCACGTCGTTTTCTTGAAACTTCTATATTTATTTTATAGTTTGTTAGACACTATAGACGAAGAAAATTAAAGTACAATCCATTCAATCTCGTTAAATAGCAGTTGTAAAAAAGTAATTCTCTGTGAACAGACTGCCGAAAAACTTTTTCGGGATAGTGGATATTCTTACACCGCCACTACACGCGGTTAAGGGCCTAAGCACTCGCTGTGAATGTGAATTTCACAGATGCGAGCAACCCTGGTTCGATACCCGCCGGCACAAATGAAATTGTTAATTGTAATTTTAAATGCTGATTTACCACGTGCCTGAAAAATAAGAAAAAAATATTTCGTAGACATGTGAAGTTCGCCAACTTTTGGGCAAGAATAGGGGCAGCGCAGCGGACGTTTCCTTGCCCTAAAACCCTCTCAGAAATGAGTGGAGGCCTTTGTGACGTATATGGGCTGTAACTTTACACCAGTGCTTGACTATATCCCATCTGACGATAAGTGTTGATTTTAAATATTATCACTTTCGCTCGTGTGATTTGATAAAGCCAGGTCCACTGTGATTGCTGTCGTTCGAGCAAAGCTGTGCTTCATCAAGTGTATGTATGTCGACCACATTCAAACAGTTGAATTCATCAACGCGCGTCAATCACACAGAAGCTGGAGTTAAGCAAACATTTTAGACAATCGATCACGCTTCACTCTAGTTGAAATCAACGTGCTTGAATCAAGCTGCTTGTCTGTGTCAGAACCACATAGTAATTACTATTCCAACGGTCTTAGTTTCATATGCTGTCACATTTCATTCTTCATACAGTCGTTAGTCTAAAATTGCAAATTGTAGGCCTCACCTAGAAGCATACGTCTTACACTTTTAACGCTGATGCCGGTCACCATGTCGCATATAAAAGACGATTATTCCACAATTTATCGAGCACCATGATAGCTTCTTCCTTTCCTATAATCGCCTCTTATTACGATATGGGGTGATGATCTTTTATCGTCAACGTCAACGTCGTAAAAAATGAGACAAACGAGCACACAATCTTCTTGGTAGTAAATGGATGCTGAGGCACATAAGACACCTTAATACATCTAATTTCTATACTACTTAGATAAAATGCCTCGTTACCAGTAAAAGTGTCTCCGATTCTCTATACTTACCTCAAAATAAAAATTATTCTTTCGTGTTTCTCGACTCTCACAACCAATCTATTATAAAAGAGAATAGCCTAAAATTTGTTAATGTAGTAAGACACAAAGGGAGAATATTATAATTAATTTCGACACTTGCAATAGACTCGTAGCATCTCAAAAGACTCAATAAAAACTATGTAATTTATCAACAGAAGCGTCTCCGAAAATCCTTTCATTCCCTGAAACCCATCTCATCATTGTTCCGCTTTTACCAACCATGAAATTAATTTGTGTAAGCCCTAAGAATTCGTCTTTTGGTGTATCTTGTTAGTTGAAGAAGCTTGAAGAAGCTTTTAGTTTGAGTAGGTAGTGAAATTAAAAGTTAATTTTGTTTTTTTATACCCGCTCCTATAGTATCGACAATTTACCGTAATTGCCAAAGAATGTTAGGGGATTCGCGAATTCGCGATTGGCGATCGCCAATTAAAGCGGGCAAAGGTACCTATCCTACTATATTACATCATATCCTACGATATCAAAATCAACAAAAAGAAATGAGATGCCATCAAACACATAACTTGTAAAAAAAGCCAAGTCTCACAACTCAGTTCTTCTACCGTAAAAAGTTGTGAGATCCATGTAATATCAAGTCGGTTAATTTATTCAGTCCCTAATTAAGGGTCCTTCTGTCTTAAGTTATCGTAATAGCGTAATTAGCTAACCTAACAACATATTATAGTGACCATAACAATATTAAAAATCTTTCATGTTTTAAATAAATAAATTGACTTGGCAATCGCACTAAATAATCTTAATTTAATATAATATATATTACTATATATATTACTTAATATATATATTACTTGAGATTGAGATATATATATATATATATATATATATATATATATATATATATATATATATATATATATATATTACTTGAGATATATATTGCGTTTTCATGCGATGGCCAAGTCAATCTATTTATTTAAAATATAAAAGATTTTTAGTATTGATGTGGTCACTATAAAATTATTTTTACACATGGCTGATGGCACAATAGGCGTGTCTGTGGCCCATGAAATATTTGTTCGCCGCCACAGCTAAAACTTGTCGGAAATTGGTGCCGCAACGAATCGGTTAAGAATCAGCGTTGACACCCCTGTGGACTAAGATGGAATGCCTCGTTTCCAATACAGGGGTCTCCGGTTCTCTACACGCTCCAAAAGAAACACAACAACACCAAGCTGTTATTTTACGCTGGTATTATTTGAGAGTGTGGTCCTTCCCCGGTAGAAGCGACCCATTCGTGGTACAACTAAATTAACTGCAGCATGGCTCTACCACGTACAAAAAACCTTCTTAAATTGTAAGAGTAAATTCTCTCATGTTTGTCATTATTTTTAGCTTTGCTACCTATTGTTTACTATTCGAGTTTATCATTTTATCATAGAAGTTAAATCATAGTTTTACTCTTGCTTAGGAGTCCGTAGTGCATGCACTGCTGTCCGGTCTGAGGGATATAGAGAACCGGTATAATGACAGGCTGTGAGGCATTCCATCTCAGTCCTGATGACAACGCATCTGGAACCTTCTTTATTTGAAGTTGATTGCAGGTGTCCATACGCTGCAAAAACTATTTGTCACTTCAATTTTATAGCAAAACAGAATTTCTGGGTTAGAAAAATATTGCATAAAAATGCCATTCCATATTAAGGATATAAACTCTTGTTTCTTTTTTTAAAGTACTTTCCAGCCTTTTTTGTATATATGGCCTCTTTACGGGTGAGCCAACTTAAATTGTGGTTTATACGTCATTTTACTTTAAGCTGGGCAATAGAATTATTATCACACAGCCGAAATATCCACACTGACGTTAGTCACTCGTTTGTGGGTTTTTTTAAAGAAAAGTAACGAGTTTTTGAAAAATTAAAATGATTTAAGGGAACATTATTCAGATTGTTAATGTTGACTTTTTTGTTACAGGTAAATTTCTGCGATGCGAGGAGAAATCAAAATTTGGTTCGAGGTTAAAGGAAAGTAAACGCAAAAGTTACTTTTAAAATGCTTATCAACTTTCCACAGTTCTAGCAGTTCCATTATATGTACAAACATCATACCAAAATACGAAGTCATAACTAGATACATAAATAAGTATTTAAAAATAATAATATTTTGGTAATATCAATCGTCTCAAAGTGATGAGTGAGTGAGTACCTTTAAGCACGTATACACTTTTCAACACATCTAAGACTCTAGGAAAATACCTCTCAACACTATTCTTTACATATCTTAGAAAGAGCTCGCTATATTAAGCAAGTTTTCTTTGATTTTTGGACACAGGTTAAAATCACAAGATGCTAGGACAGGGGAATATGGAAGGTTTGGTACGTCATACACATGTTTATTAAATATATTTGAAAGTATATACGGTATTTTTAACAAAAATACAAATTTAAACATTTTTGTCTGTATGTCCGTCTGTCTGTATGTCTGTTTATTCCGGCTAATCTCCGAAACGGCTGTACCGATTTTGACGTAACTGACTGGCAGATAGATAGCTGATGTTATAAGGAGTACCTAAGGCTACTTTTATTTTAGAAAAACATTACGCGCAAAAAAATTAAAGCCCATGAAATCCATCGTAATAAATGGGGGACGATGTCGTAGGGAACAGCTAGTCAGTGATAATGCTCAAATATTCTTAACTCAAAATCGGTTGAAAATTAAACAATCAAATATTAATGAACATGAAGAATACGATCCATTAACAAAATCTGTCAATCCTTCATTATTATTCACTTAACTCATAAATAAGCAAGATTCACAAACAAAACAGATTACCTAATTATGTATTTATAATTTATTACGATGAAGCTTACGACCGGCTTATAAATTCAATATCCGTTTTGAATGTTTTACATGTAAATATAAGAAATTTGACTTTAGAAGTCGAGGGATTAAAAAGTAATAAATATTCGTATTAAATTAGTGTAAATTAGTAGTAAAAAAAGAGATTTCCATATTTCTTTTTTTACTACTAACTTCTTTCCGACGACCCTTCCCATAATAATCCTTAAATACGCAATAAAAAAATTTGAGGGTCATTTAGCAGGATAAAAACTATCCTATCTCTCAAATTGAACCAAAATGCACACAGTGTACAAAATTTCATTGAAATCAGTTCAGTAGCTTAGGAGTCCATCGCGGACAAACAACGTGACACGTAATTTTTATATATAAAGATTATTTATTGACGATATATTATATATAATATATATTTATTAATAATATCTTTATTTATAAAAATTTATGTGTCACATTGTTGTCCGCGATGGACTCCTAAGCTACTGAACTGATTTCAATGAAATTTTGTACACTGTGTGCATTTTGGTTCAACTTGAGAGATAGGATAGTTTTTCCCCGATAAGTGACCCTCAATTTTTGTATTGCTAATTTCCGGAGTTTTTTTAAGAAAACAAATGGTCGTCTGAAAGGGCAGAACAACGCCTGGTCAGCTACCTAAGATACCTATATGACCGATAATAACCCCTGGAAATGAGAAGATCGCTGCCACGTTGTTTCTAATGTATAATTCAATTGTAATACATTATAAATTATGATTGAAAAAAGACTCCCGTTAGGTTTCTTGTCTTTTCTTGTTTTTTTGGATCAAGTGGCAAGAAATATAAATAGCTTTCAAAAATATTACTTCGTAATCTATGACGAATAAAAATTGTTCTATTTTATAGGTGGTGGGACTCTGGTCGTTGGGGAAGAAAGGTTCTCGAGTGGTAGCCTCGTACCGGTGGGCGAAGTGTAGGGCGACCCCCCACTAGATGGAGTGACGACCTGGTGAGACATGCAGGAAGTCGATGGATGCAGGTGGCTCAGGACCGTGCTTTGTGGCATTCCTTGGGGAAGGCCTATGTTCAGCAGTAGACGTGTGAAGGGCTGTAATGATGATGATGATGATGGGATTCTGGTCTAAAGGGTATAGAGTGCCAGTACGTTTACAGGCTGTGAGGCATTCCGTCTAAGTCCTCAGACGTGACATCGCATCTGTAGTTTTCCTAGTTTGAAGTATAGGCTGCGAGTGTCCGTGTGTTGCGCTAACCACTTACCATCAAGTGGACTGTTAGTTCGTTTTTTTTATAGGATAAAGTTGACAAACGAGCACACAGTCCACCTGATGGTAAGTGGTTGCTGCGGCCCATAGACATTTACATCTATCCTCTATTACAAATCAAAATTTAGATGCGTTGTCACCCGTGAGGACTAAGATGGAATGCTTCATTTCCAGTAAAAAGGGCCTTCGGCCACCTGCACTCACCAAGCGAAACGCAGAGGTAAACCTCTACTTCACGCTGGTTTTCTGTGAGGTCGTGGTACCACCCCGGTTCGAGCTGGCCCATCCGTGCGACAGCAAAATCTGCCTCGTGGATCTACCACTTTTTAAAACTTGTTACTTCACTTTCATTCAAAAAATACATGCACACATACAAACACATATCGTACAATTTTGTAACTACAAATCATTGTACACACCCACAGTGGCGATAACACAACCTTTATAACATAAGGTTCATGTAACATTCATTGGAATAAACTGTGGACCCAAACCTTTTAGGGCAAGCACTTTATTTTTATATTAAACTTCACTCGTAAAATTTCACAATCTCCACACGACTCCATATTGTAGCTGGTGTTATTTTTTAAATATTGCTTATTCAAGAATTATAATTGTAGTTTCAAAATACAATTTAAGTTGCGTCCCTCATAGATCTAAGTAGTATAAAGTTCGAATTCAGCACAAGAATAAACATTTTTAACACGCTTTTATTAACTTTGCGTGTATCTATCATCTATGTATCGGAATATTTTAATATAATTTTCACCATTTTGCAAACAATCGGTCGTCTGCAAAATGTTGAAATGTTATGACTTGAAAATTTGCACTTGTATCAAGAACCGATGACAAGGCAATAATTTAATAACTTTATCCTAGTAATCTGCTCAAGATCACTAGGATAAAATAAAAAAGTGTGTTTGTACTTATGTAAGACAAAACTAACTAAAAATTATTTGAGACCCTGGTTAATTGACGGCTCCGTGGCGGAGTGGTTTAGCAATGAGTTACAGCGCTAAGGGACGCGGGTTCGATTCCCGCACGGAACAAGTATTTGTATGGCTTATAAATAATTTTTCTGAATCTGGATGTTCGCACTTGTGTAATATGTATATGTAAACTACCCCCGCGGTAAGGGAGAAAATCCTAGTGTGGAGATAATGTTTTTTAAAAAAATTGTAATTTGTTTTTATTAAATAAGTGGCAGCCTTTTACCAGTAGGCGAAGCGTAGTGCGACCCCCACTAGATGGAGTGACGACCTGGTAAGACATGCAGGAAGTCGATGGATGCAGGTGGCTCGGAATCGCGCTTTGTGGCATTCCGAGGGAAGGCCTATGTTCAGCAGTGGACTTGTGAAGGGCTGTAATGATGATCATGATGACGATTTTTAAACTATATTTACTCTTAATATTGTTTTCACAAAATAAACACATACAGCCATCACGTCTTTTGTTGGGTAAATTTAACTTCTTTTATATTTATAAGGAAGTAAATAAATATATTAACGATTTTACATCAATATGCTGATAATGCAAATCTGCGATACAATTCTCACACTTAAGTTTGTTTTACAAAACTCTTGCTCTCTATCCATCTTTAATATTTTGCAAAACAATATTTTTCTTACGTGCATGGAAAGAAACACAAACACTTAATGCTAATATACTTTGAAGTGGCAGAGAATTTGTATTAAATAAAATATATGTTGGATTATTTTAGAACCTATACTTTCTGTTGAGTCCATTTTTTACCTTTTTTCTTTGTCTATTGTTCTTCTCTTTAATTTAGATATTGTTTTTAACCTTTCCCTGTTCCTTGGTGTCACTTCAACACCACTGATAAATGTAGTATAAGGAGATAAGCTAGGTACTGGTTCACTGTCTCTGTACTGATGTAGATGATTTACGCGGAAGATGAAGCAACCTGCAATTGAAATAAAATAAAAAGACAAGGCAGACTTATTTCACAGAACTTATGTAATGTAAGGACAATCTAACATATAATCTAGTTTAACAATAATATATAGAAGAATGATACAACTTGTATACAATTATTTTTTCTACACAATTCTTAATGTATGCCGTTAGATATTAAGAACATCGTTTTATTGTTATGAATGTAATACAAAATGTATGAACTATATATTTTGAATCACCCATTTCCAGCGTCATCAATATAGTTACAGGTTTCATCATTTATTTCACTTTGTTTCAGAGAGGAATGTCAGATGATTTGAATTATCATACTGCCTTGGATCGACCGCTCTCATCGGTATACCAATTAAACAGTCCTATATTAAAAATCAAAAAATCGTATGAAATACCTTTTATTAAATCGTTGTCATCCACCTCCAAATAATTTTTGTTCTTATTTACTCTTACAAACACGTTTTAAACGCCCTTTTTATTACACTTTTGACAAAAATTATTCGCATATGGACATTTATATTTAGTATGATTCTTATATCCACAAACCAAGCAAGATACGTTTTTTTCTGTAGTTTGACGCCCAGAATTTTCTTTGACTCGTTAGGCGAAAACGGGTTGCGCTGCCGCTGATGATTAGGCTAGTCCCTCATCTTGCAATGACGTTTGAACGGCAACTCGAGCACATCGTACACTTTGTGCTAATTGCAACGCTTTGCTGAATGTCAAGCTATCGATGCGTTCACTAAAATCTTTACTTTTTCCTCGGCATACGACAATCCTAGCAAAAACTTGTCTCTTAATGCCGTATCGAGTTCTATTTTAAAACCCAAAACAGTGCGTGATGACCAACCCATACAGCTTAGTCTTCGCCTGGTCTTTGTTCCGCTTTATAAAAAAACATCTTTCCGCAAACATACTCTTCTTTGAGGAAAACAGGTTGTCAATATTTTCAATAAGACTCTTATAAGCTAAGTCTTCTAGTTTTAACGGAAAAATTAAATCACCTACAAGGCAATATGTATCTTCTGCTTATGATGGTAGCAAAAAAGCTCTTCTCATAACTCCTGCTGTATCAGTATCGTCATGATAATCATTTGCCATACAGAACTGAACAAATCCACTCTTAGAAATATCCCACTCTTGCATGTGGTGATCAAATGTGAGGTTGTTACCGAACAAGACACTTCCTTTATTTGACATTATTTATTTGTAACTATTTAACTTTATTGCACTAAATAATGCGTGAATAAGGTCCTCGTCGCCTAACATTATGTATTTATTGGGATTTCAACACTAAAACACAAATTAAATTTATTCCTTTTATTGAATGACAACACAATTATGAGATCTTAGTTTTTTCATAAGGCTTACATACTCTACAATAATATAAATAAAACACGTGTTGTAGATTCATATATATATAAGAATAAGTACCAACTACCTTAAATAAAGTTATCAGTTCCCACGAAAACTTGAGAAACAATTACCCACTGAAGTTGTCGCTTTTAGGTGTCAGTGTACGCAAGCGTCGTAACAAACTAATGGTGTCGTTTTTAGGTGTCGGTGTGCGCGCCCATCGTAAAAAATTCACTCTCATAATTTTTCCCAGACGTCCCAAAAAGAAGTATAACTTCAATAATTATCAAGATCACGTAGTGTTCGCGTAAATATAAGAAATCATTAATTATGAGGATCATCACAGCTCATGATCAAAACGTGTTGTTTAATTTCTTTTAAACTCTTATATTATTATTTGGCCTACTAATATTTGTTCAAGGTTTAAATATTCATCCATGTGCAAGTTTTGTATGTAAAACGCCTCGATCGCCTCGTTGACAATGAAAACACTCAATAGCTTTTCAGTCAGTGAAGTTGGCCGTAACGACTTTGATTCGATAGCGCCATATATCATAACAAATTCGTGACGTCTATATACGAGGGGGCGTTTTTAAGTTCGCGGAATGGGTAGGTAGGTAATAAGTGCGGACGTCGCTGAATTACTTGCTAACTGAGCAACTCATTATTAGTATAAATACCGGGTTTTATTGTAATTAGACCATTAGTCTTTGAGTTATCGTCAACCAAACAAGTCAATCGGGACGAAATTGTGAAATATAGAGAATATCGAGTTCCGTGCCGTTATAAAATTCCTTATCAAGCGCGGAAAATTAGTTCAGACTATACTGGAAGAGATGTCATCAATTTACGGAGACTCTTGTCCAAGTAAAACTATGGTTCACACCTTTAAGGGGCACACCTTTTTTAAACAAGGCAGAGAGACCCACGGCCAGGAAGGCCGATCGAGGTGATCACTTCGGAAATTATTATATAACATATAATAAGGCGTGGGAAAATTTTGTCTGAACGACTGCATAATATTTCCCTGTTCACTCGAATTACCAATTAATTCTTCTAAACATAATTTTTTCTATGAGTAAAGGTCTTAATATATAAAAATTTGTTTAGTCCTTGAATATATTCGTACGAATTATGCGTAAATATATGGATGTAAATGAGGCGAGAGAAGTGTGTCAGGATCGCGCCAAATCGAAGTCCGTAGTCTCTGCCTACTCCTCTGGGTGACAGGCGTGAGTGTTTTTTGTTGAGTTCATTAAATGCAAGTAATCGTTTGGTACATTCATCAAAGCACCTACACTAGGCAAAATTTTTAGTCACTAATTCCTATTTGACATCTATTTTCTGCCGACTTCCAAAAAGGAGACGGTACTCAATTCGACTGTATGTTTTTTTTATGTGTGTTACCTCATAACTTTGTACTGGGCGAACCGATTTCGATGATTCTTTTTTTATATGAAAGCTGATAGTTCTTGTGTGGTCCCATATGAATTTGATCAAGGTCAGACTAATGGTTATTGAGTTATTCTTAAATAACCTATTATGAAGTCGCTTACATTGAAGTCGGCTGTACAAAATTTTTAATTTTAAATTATTGTCTATCACATTTATTTATCACTAGCTTTTATCCGTGAGTTGGTCCGCGTATAACTTCAGATCTATAAGAATTTTATAATTTCATCAGTTTTTGATTTGACAAAAAATACTCCATTTTATATACGGAGATTCTATGATAATTATGACATAAAATGCACTTAAACAACTTTGTTGAAAGTTTCTTTTACAATAGCAAAAAAACAGTAAATTAAGTGACCCCGTGTTGGACGCCAATCCGACCGGAACAGTCACATCCCGGCGCTCTTCGAACGCATTTATTGTTGTTGTGCCCTCTCGCTTCCCTCTTTACTTTCTCAGACATCTCAACAGCCAGTTGAATAGGATTGTTACCTATTTTAGAGAGAGTCTTACATAGTTCGAACCGACTTCGAACACCTCACCTCATGCCTGCATTTAAGATGCATTCTTTCGAACTAGTAGTCAAAGTAAAAAATTACTCAATAAGAATTATTTATCCTATTAGACATCCTTCTATTATTTAGGGCTGTGCTTTGTGGCATTCCTTAGGCGAGGCCTATGTTAAGCTGTGGACTTGTGAAGGGCTGTAATGATGATGATTCTGTTCTATGAAATAAAAATCTTATTATTTATTATTAGTATCAAATACATTGTAATTTAAAAAATACTTATTATATTTACAGTTCTTTTTTATAAAATTAATTGTTTGGTAATAATTAAACACATAATAATCGTTATAAAAATTTAAAAGTATATATAATGAAGCCTTCGGAGACTTGTTTACTGTATTCTTTCTGTGTACAATAAAAACAACCATACAAAACAAACCCTACTTGCTTTCTCTAGTGTTGCTGTTTGTTTCATGGTAAAGGTTTTTTTTATTTTAATTATTATTTCTATAATGAGACCTGAAGTAATTTCTCGTTCGTAAGAAAATTTGTCACTGCCCCTCGCACCCAGGATGTCGCTAGAATTGACTTTAATAAGTACTTAATAGACCTGTCCTTATTCTTTTATAAGTAGTTATTGAACTTTGATAAGTAGTTAGTAGAATTATCTACGTGACAGAGTCATTCTACAGCTAGATTGTGGCTCTAGCTCGAATGGATCGACTCGACCGAGGAAGAACCACGCTCTCACAGGATACCAACGTGAAATAGCGCCTCTTTATACATACAGTGGTAGAGTCACGCAGCAGCTTTTGCTTTGGCAAGGATGGGCCGGCTCGAACCGGGGTGGTACCATGACCTCACAGAATACCAGCGTGAAGTAGAAGTTTATTTCTGCATTTCGTGTGGTGCCCAATCCTCCCTCCCCCCTTAACATGGTAGCGGAGTTAAATTAAACACTATCCCGGGAGTGTACCAGCACCCCTGGTGACGGGGAATTCCTTGCTGAGCATCAGCGCCCAAGCTACCCTACTTATTGCGAGCGTCTGTGCTCAGACTGCCCCGCGTATTCTGGGGGGGGGGGGGATTCCGCTCAAGACGAAACCTGCTACTTCATTCAAACCTTAACGCCGTCCACTACCATTATCAGGTGTCCTCTCCGGCTTATAACTTCGTATCTCTCCTACCCGGGGTACAAATTAGAACTCTCCTTTGTGTGAGGACATATGTTTTCGACGCCTCGAAAGTCTTGAAGGTACGGACCTGTCCATCTTATGGCTGCGCATAGACAACGACGACCATCCCCGCGTCTGCGGATGCCTCTATAGGTTCCGTAGCAGTAATGCCGACACAGACCGATTCATCGACCACGTCCAAATGGCTGTAGACTCCGTGCTACAACAGGTCCCATCCGCAAAGATCGTGATGCTCGGTGATTTTAACGCCCACAACACTGAATGTCTTGGTTCCCGTTTAACCGATCATGCGGGTAGATTTGTTTATGACTTTACCTTGGCATATGGTCTGACACAACTGGTTACTTCGCCTACCTATCTATCTATCCCAGATGTGGAGGATCATGTACCGTCCCTGTTGCACCTTCTGATGACCTCTCATACGGACGGATATCAAGTCTCCATCGTCCTGGCTCTTCGGACCATTGTCTGATCCGGAGTACGGTGCCACTCACGTTTTCATCGCAGTTGCGATCTGCAGTTTGCCACCGTGTTTGGCATTACAGGTCGGCCGATTGGGACGGGATGCGGTCTTTTTTTGCATCCTACCCTTGGTGGCGAGTTTGCTTCTCGCCGGATGATCCCAACGTAGTTGCTGATTCTGTCGCTGATGTGGTACTTCTGGGAACGGAATTATTTATTCCATCATCTGTGGTGCCTATCGAAGGCAGAACTCAGCCATGGTTTGGTCACTCCTTTAAAATTGCATCATGCTAAAAGCAGGAGTGCTACCGGGCCTGGGCTGATGCATCCACGTTCCGGGATGTAAATACCAGCGCTCTCAAAAAGAAGTATCATTCCGCCTCCAGGTCTTTCAAAAGTGTCATTGCATGGGCATGGACAAAATCAGAGCACATCGGCAGAATTGGCGAGAAACCAGTTCGCCTCCTTTCGGGAACACGTACATTCTGGTCTCTCGCCAAGGCTGTCAAAGGGAACTTCTGTCAGCCATCTCTGCACAGGTTGGAAGACTCACTGGCCCATGCCACAAAAGAGAAAGCCGATCTGCTAACCTTTCTCTTTGCTTCCTATTCGACTTTCGACGACGGGGGAACACACTACCGGCAATCCCGTGGTGTGAGTATTCCATGCAGGAAGTGCTGGTTACACTGCGCTCGGTACGCAAAGCTTAGGTAGTAAAAGTTGTAAACCGGCATTGCCGGCACACAGTTTGCAACTTAAATATATTTTGCTAAAGAGTTAATTGCTTTCGCTGTGTATATGTTTCTGTTAGACCGAGTTCAGTTCTAAGCAATGTACGTAAAATTTATTTTACTTCATGCTTTATTGAGAAAATGCAAAATAAATTTTACTAACTCTTTCCCTTTCGCCGAGGTAAATTAATCATTGCTTTCACATTTGGATATATGAATCTTTCCAACAGATAAGATTGACCTAGTGACACGATTTCAGAGAAATGGAGTAAGGGTTTTGCACCATTACTCGGTAATTGTGTTACTGGATCGCATTCAACATTTGATTTTTGTAATACGAATACTTTTTTTGTAAGTAAAATTTTGACCCTTTTGAGCGGCTAAGGTTTTTTTTTTTTTTTTTTTTTATAGTAGAGGGGGCAAACGAGCATGCGGCTCACCTGATGGTAAGTGACTACCGCCGCCCATGAACAACTGCAACACCAGGGAGGGAATTGCAGATGCGTTGCCGGCCTTTTAAAAAGGAGTACGCTCTTTTCTTGAAGGTCCCTAAGTCGTATCGGTCCGGAAAAATCGCTGATGGTAATCGATTCCACAAGGAAGTCGTGCGAGGAAGAAAACATCTTCTAAATCGCACAGTGGTGGACCGCCAATCATCCAGATGGTGTGGATGGTATCGGGAGTTCTGCCGCGATGTGCGTTCCTGAAATTTGGCGGCTGGGATTAATCCGAACAATTCCTCAGAAGGTATATTGAAACCTTAAGGTTAGAATGCTATCTTAATAGTTACAATAAAAATTTCATACCCTATTTCCTACTTTTATGGATTAATATTTTTCTTCAAATTTAAATATGAACCCCTTTGAATTATAACGTATTTAATAAAGAAAGAATCATTACAATCGGATCACAATCAGCGTCGATATCGCGTAACATACAAAAAATACAGTTCAATTGAAAACCTCCCCCTTTTTTAAGTCGGATATTAAGTACAGTTTAGTTCATTCTAAAGATCTATAAACCAAATGAAAACAAACCTTAATTCTATCGGAGCAAACATCATTTTCATAGAACTTTCAAAAGTGCCAGTCAATACGCAGCGGGATTGACTCCTTACGAAAGTTTTAGTAATTTTTGTTGTTTATCATTAAAATGCTTGTGTTAAAAACTTGAATCTCTCTTGCTCTCTGCCTTTAAATGTACGAACAATAATTATTGTAACGGATGGTATCTTCTATCTATAGGTAAATAAAATAACACCTTTTTGACTTTTCGAGCGGGCAACCTATCGGACGTTTTTTTTAAAGCCCACTCAACTATTAACGGAAAAAATATGCATTCAAAAAAATATTATAATGTGTGATGCAATACAACTTTACCTCACCTACCGGTTATTCGACAGTAAACCTTATTACATGGAATTACAAACACCATAAAAAACAACATCTATTGCTTACATATATTGATCTTACATATTGAAATTCTTACATATGCGATCTATCAGCCCACCCGCACAACGTTACATTAATTTATAAAAAGTTTAGATATACGAGATGGCCTCACATATTACTAAAATAAAGCTAAAACTATTTTTATTAATAAAAAAACTAAATGTATGCAGGTTAACAAACAATTTTTAAATCCATCTTTTACAATTAGTTTTGTTTACTCGACAAAAATGTGAAAAATTTAAACAATAAATTCACCATTGCGAATATTGTTTGAATTAAACTTTAATATTAATTTAACATGGTCGTATTGTTCGTGGATAACGTTTTATTATTACATTTTTATTTCTTTTTATCCACCGAGGTCGTGACAAAAATGCTTGGTTGGAGTTAATTAAAATCACAGATCAATGTGAACGCACGTAAAACTTTTCGTTTACAAAATATTTCGAATCAATGCCAATTTCGAAAATCGTTATTGCTCAACCGTTTTGTTTCGGTTAAATTTACAATTATTACTCGGATTAAAACTCGCGATTTTGGACTCAATGGAACGAGGGAATAAGAGGATTTTTGGTGACACAAATATGGTTAGAACCAATCTTGCCTGTCTCAAGCACCTGCGCAAAGTAGTCAAGCCTTTCGGTTTTTTGCAGGATACATTACTGAGAGGATACATTTCCCTTTGTTGTCCAAGTATTCGAACCAAACGACTTAGTTCATCGTTCATTATGCGTATAGCAAAGGAGGGGAATAATTTGCCAGCATCTGTATTTCCATCGGATTACAATGTGAGCGTCTTCAAGGCAACAGTGAATAGTTGCTTTTGTTAAGCTAAGTCCACTACGTCCATCAAAGTCCAGTAAAGTAACATCTTCGTCAGCATCACCATTTCGATACCAGCAGGTGGGGTAGTAGTAAAATACTGGCTAAATATAATTAAAAAATGGTAAGAGCATGAAGTATTATTTCAATTAGGTTGGTAACTTAAACGGTGGAATGTTATAAATTTCTTTTACTGACATTTTATTAATCTTTCTTATTATATCATATAATTAACCAGAAACTAGTATCGCTTCTGGTCGAATTACCCTCATTTAAATGGCGTATAGAAAAATCATGTGGCAACACGGCAACTTACGCACACGAATTTTTCTGCACATTGGCACAGTTACTTTCGAATGATATAAATTTCAATCTGCTGAAAAGTGTACATACGACAGTTTTCCATGTTCAATTATCTTTTAAAATGATATAAATTTCTCCCAAAAAAAATGTACTTACGACAGTTTTCAATGTTGAAAACATATGATTATAATAATGCAAAAGCTTGTTTGTTTTGATGTTTGTCCTTCAAACGCGCTTGAACAGCTTGGCGGGTTCTAATGAAGCTTGGTATAGAATTCGATTATGGCGTGAAATAGGACATAGTTACAGCCTATATACGTCCCATTGCTGGGCACAGGCCTACTCTCATTTCTGAGAGGGTTTTAGGGCAAGGAAATGTCCGCCACGCTACCCTAATGCGTGTTGGCGAACTTCACGTCTTCGAAAATTATTTTTCTTATTTCTCAGAAATGCAGGTTTCCTCACGGCGTTTTCCTTCACCGCCGAGCACGTGGTTAATCAGCACTTAAAATTGCAATTAAGAATTTGCGCGCGTACTGTGAAACTTACAGCGAGCGCTAACCATCTGAGCTACCACGGCTCTAAAAAGGACAGGAGAGTTTTTAAAAACTTGCATAGCTCTGGCGAATTACGTCGATGTGTGTATTTAAGCCCAGAGAGTAGTTAACAGGTAAGAAAGTAAAAAGCATAGGCATAGGCCTTCTTCCATTATTGAGAGTCTTTTATGAAACAGTTCGTGTTGGCAGACTGCACATGTCCTCAAAATATTTAAGGATAATATATTTGAGACATGTGCAGGTTTCCTCACGGATCTTTCCTTTGCCGCCGAGAATGTGATAAATCAGCGCAATTTCGTTGTTTCCGATTTACCGGCGAGGATCGAACCTGGGTTGTTTGTATAATAGAATTACCTCACAATGTTTTCAATTTAATCGAATTGCTTAGCGTACATAACTATATGAATGTAAAGTAACTTTAGAAAAATAATAAAAATAATAAAAAGATAAAGTAACCTTAGTATTCCCCACAGCCGGCCACAGACCTCTTCTCATTTTGCGAGGGTTAGGAGGGATACCGTGTGGTGGCAGTGTAAGAATACCCACTCCCACCATCATCTAAGAATACCCACTATCATCCCGTGGGTGTCGTAAGAGGCGACAAAGGGAATACTCAGGAGATGGGCAGCAGCGGCTGATAATAACGGCTAACAATTAAAAACTGCGGTTGCCAACAAACGGGCAGCTATGGCAAACATACCCCTTATGAGGCAATCTATGGGGCGGCCTATGTTCAACAGTATTCGAAATGAAAATTAATAATTCCATTGGTGCTAGCGGGCAAAAACGCGTTCGCTTTTCTTCTGAGTTACCTCGGCCTAACTTAAGGAAAATTTTCGTAAAATACCTATCCACATTGCCTCTATTTCTGAGAAAATTGAAGACCCGATCCTAATTGGGGTCGGTAATTTAGTTTTATATAAAAAATTCAATCTTACCAACCTTTAAGGTAAAAATAAATAGGTTCTATTGACTTTATATACTAACCTTACTTCCAAAAATTTCATTTATATCAACAATTTTAAGAAATGCATATGTATATCAAATAACAGATGAGTAGAATAATATACCATACATACAGAAAGTACAATAATGACTTTTACATAAACCGAGATACTGGTCTTCAAAAATGTAGGCTTCATTTTACTCATTATTTAAAATGTTCGTTGCATTTTCGTTCTGTTAATCAGAAGGGTAGGCAGAGACTACGCACTTACATTTGGCACCGTCCTGGCACACAAAGGACAACAAAGAATAAACAACAAGAGAAAACAGATTGTGTTTTAAGTTTTATTGCCGGAATGTCGGTTGAACACTGTTTCCAAAAAAAATCGTGATTTTCAACTAATTGCAACCAGATTCCCAATACCAGGCTCTGGAAACCCTACTCGGGTTTAACACTCGATGGAGTCTTCCCTATTTCGAAAAACGCTCAGAAACTAAAGAAAGTCCATGGCCAGCCGTGGGAAGTATGTAGGCTGTTACATTGTTTTTTTACAAAAAAGCCTGTATCCGTTGTACATTAAACTAGTTGGCTGGGCAGACATTGTTCTGCCCTTTCTGGCAGATGGCGTGATCAATTCACTCCGAATTCAATTCGGATTTTACAGTGTAAATATAAACTTTATTAGTTACTCGAACGCAGCGACATCTATCGACACTACAAGTACAGATTTTGTGTATTTGTTTTCACCTCTCTGATCCTAGCATAACTATGAACTATTGTTTCGACAAAACAAATATATTGTGTAAATATGACTTCAATCGGACAATACCTTCCGAAATTACGCGATTACTAACAGATACACCAAGATATAAAAATTATAAAACTACAAGCATACTTTTGTTAGAAAATGTATATTCACGGTTTCCGTTATCAAGTATTTAAAAAAACGATGTACCGTGTAACGTTTAACAAAACATTAAAATTAAAAAAAATGTCGACAATCGGAAAGAGTTAAAGTTATATCATTTCGGCGGAAGCGGGCCGTAAAGGTTTTGATTTATTAGCAAAAGATCGCGCTATAAATCAACACAAGCTCTCTGCGAAAAACAAGCACGGAAAAAATTACAATCGTGGGTTGGACGACCGTTTACGACGGAGGGCCGACAGGCGATGTTCGCTACAGTTATAAATTAATCCGTCTAATTAAATTTTGCTATGATGCAAAAGCGATCTTGTTTTCCAATAACGTTTGCAACATAAAGGAAAATTTGCAAGCTTCACATAATTTTTGTGCTTTTATTAACAATCGACAACATTAGTCGTCGTATTCAAAATGTATTGATGTTTTTTTAAATTATTGGGAAGACCAAACAAATATACAATAAAGCTTACTCTAATATCTAAAACTTGTATTTTTTATAGAATAAGGGTGACAAACGAGCACACATTTCACCTGATGGTAAGTGGATTCTGTGACCCATAGACACCTACATCTAGCCTCGTTTAAGAATCAAAATAAGGATGCGTGTCACCCATGCAGACTAAGATAGAATGTCTCGTTAATAGTAAAAAGAGTTTCTGGTTTCTATGCTCACCATACACAACATAGCATTCAACTGTTATTTCACGTTGTTATTCTGTGAGAGCGTGATCCTACCCCGATCGAACCGTCACATTCGTGCTGCAACCACAACATAGCTGTAACTTGGCTCTACCACGTTAAATTTGAATAATTTAAAATTAAAAATTTTGTACAGCCGACTTCAATATAGGTTATTTGAGAATAACTCAATAACCATTAGTCTGACCTTGATCAAATTCATATGGGACCACACGAGAACTATCAGCTTTCATATAAAAAAAGAATCATCGAAATCGGTTCGCCCAGTACAAAGTTATGAGGTAACACACATAAAAAAAAAAAAAAACATACACTCGAATTGAGTACCGTCTCCTTTTTGGAAGTCGGCAGAAAATTGTGTATGATTATATAACCAATACAGTCGTCCATAGAATATTTAGCATATTATTAAAATATAAAAGTAAAGGTTACAATACGATGCATATTTCATCACCTAACACTAACATAAAAATAAAGTTATTATATATAATATTATTATTATTAAATTGTAAATTAAGCTATTTGTGTCACTACACTAAAAAGTAAGATGATTTTTTAAATACAATCCCCGACGTTTGTTTGTATTATTTCACTTATAATTTACGTAAATATGGGATAAATTATAATGCATAACATGCATTAGTGTAGTTTTCGAAAATATTTATATCTTTTACGGCTGGCTAATGGTGTAAATAATAAACTTAAAATTAGCCTGCTGAACTTAGGTTTTGTTTTGAATGTAGGCTACGTAGGTTTATGTTATCATCTTCATGCTAGGTCTTCATTATATAAATATATGGCTTCTTTCATTATACAAATGTTCGCGGCTGAGGTCTAATGGCTGTATTCGATTTATTAATGGCTAAAACTAGGTGCAGCCGGTTGGCAGTAGGTTAAGGCGCGGCTGGGGTGGCCCTACACTCACCCCAAAGTTGCGAACATTTACATAATATTATGAAAAAGACTAGCCTACGCTCAAAACTAAATCTACCTTTAAAATCTATTGAAATAATTAATCTATTGAATTTGCTTAGTTGTTACATGGCTACTCATTCATTTTCTTTCCGAAAATTGCGGATTTACTTTAGAATGCTTAGGAAAATTCATTAGGCAGTTAATATAACCTAGGGATGTAGGATTCTGAGCACTTCCGACGTTTGGCTCCCAAACTGGAACGGACCGGGGCTGCCTTCAGGCGGCTCCTGCCGAACCTGGGGGGGCCAAACGCCTCCTGCTGGAGGCTCTACGCGGGGATCGTGAGGTACATGGCCCTTTACGGGGCCCCGGTGTGGGCGCGTGGTTTGGCGCGGCTTGCCGTCCACCACCTAAACGCGCCCCAAAGGGTGGTTGCCGTAAAGATGGTTCGCGGCTACCGCACGATCTCCCGCGAGGCGGCGAGCCTCCTTGCCGGATTGCCGCCATGGGATCTGGAGGCGATAGTCCTCGCGCGCCTGCACGAATGGCGCGCGGAGGCACTATGCCGGGGGGAAACCCCGCTGCCGCGGCAAGTTGTCGCGCAGCGGACAGACTTCCGGCATGATCTCATGGCGACATGGAGAGAGCGACTGTCGCAACCCCGTGCTGGGCACGCCACTATAGCGGCGATAAGACCCCTCTTTGAGGAATGGCTTGAGAGACGCCACGGCGTCCTCACCTTCCGCCTGACGCAGGTCCTCACCGGACACGGTGTGTTCGGGAGGTTCCTGCACCGAATCGGGCGGGAGGAAACGCCCGGGTGCTCCCACTGCGAGGATCGACCGGAGGACACGGTGGAGCACACCGTGGAGGTGTGCCCTGCTTGGGCGGAGCACCGCCGTGTCCTCGTAGCGGCGATAGGCGGCGGCGACCTCTCGCGTCCGGCCCTGGTCGAAGCCATGGTCCGGAGCGAGACGGAATGGGATGCCGTCACCACCTTCTGCGAAGCAGTGATGCTAGCGAAGGAGGTGGCGGAGCGGGAGAAGGAAAGAGCAACAGCTTTCCTTCCCGGCCGCCGCGGGAGACGCCCCGGGCGTCGGGGGCTACGTCGTGGCCCCCGGCCACCGTAGGCGCGGGCCTGTGGACGGCGAGCAATGGGTAGCTCGCCGTCCGTCCGTCTAACGACGACAGGCCGTATCGACGGCGCGTTTTGTTCCACGCGCGCCTCAAAGAGCTGTCAGCAGCGTGAAGGGGCCCGCAAGGGCCGACGCCTGCCGGGGCTGCGGGCTGTTCGAAAGAGATACCGCAGCTCCGGAACGTAAGGGCACTGAAGGAACACGGATGGTTTTTAGTCAGTAAAAGTCTGACACTCCCTTCCGCTCCACCCACAGCGAAAGGCGTCATTAGATGATTTTCCATCCGCAAAAAAAAAAAAGGGATGTAGGATTCTGTGATTAGGTGGTCTAAAAAAAGTATCGAAATGATGGCGGTTATTGAGAATATATTCCGAGTTTGATCTCCAATATATAAATATAATGGGGATCGTACATGGGTGGCTCTCGTTATATTAAATTTACGGCGAGCCCTTAGCTTTTGAGTTTTTTTTTATAGACCTGAAGTAACAAACGAACATATGATCCACTACTGCGGCCCATAGTCATGATCAGATGCGCTGTCACCTCTGAGGACTATGATGGAATGTCTCGTTACCAGTAAAAAGGGTCTCCTGTTCTCGTCACTTATCATACGAAACACCAGCAGCATTATGTGTTCTCTGCTGCAAGCGTAGTCGTTCCTCAGGCGACCCATTTATTTTGTAATCAGCCATAATACGGCGCACTGTCTCTACAACTTACAGAACTCATCCGTTTGCTATACCCACGGGACGAGTTGAGTTTATTGTTTCTCTGATGCTGCTACCACAGGTATTATATAATTTTTATTCAAATATGCGTACAGCAAGGGAGTGCAAAAGTTTTGCCGCAACTACCTTCTCATCCGATAACAATGTGTATTGTGTTTGTGTGTGTCTCCCTCTCTCTCTCTCTCTCTCTCTGTGTGTGTGTGTGTGTGCCCATTATCATCCCGTGGGTGTCGTAAGAGGCGACAAAGAGAGATGGGCAGCAGCGTCTTCCTAATATAATGACTAAAAGTAAAAAAAACTGCGCTTGCCATCCCGATTCCCGCTTACCAAGCATGGTATCCTATGGCAAATATCCCCCCTATGAATATACAATCTATGAGGGAGGTCTATGTTCAACAGTGGACTCTATTAGGCTGTAACGGTAACGGTAAGTGATATAATATAAACTATATTTTCCCGTTTAAGAGTATCGTAAGAAATGAATAACTTACATGTTGAAGTAAAGCTAAGACAGCGAAACTAATGCGTAAGTTGTTAAATATCAATTATCTTAAGAATACTATTTAATATTTTAACAAAATACAATTTAATATTTAACGGCAAATGAAATAACGTTAATCTGTACAAAAGGAATAAATAGAATGTTGAAGAGCAATTGTCGTTACAATATAAACGCGCTGAAGTGGGAGTTGAGAATATCTTAGTTTTAATTTCCTACATCGGGCGCGGCTTCAATTGTTTTCCGGCCCCTAAACATCCTTTAGAGACAGTTTTAAATAGAATTTTACAGCTGAGAAAACTTCCATCTGATTTAATGTTAATATTTAGCTGTTAAGCAAAGTTAGTTAAAAAAATTGTTTACTTGTGTTAACCATGCAAATATATAGTACTGTAACTACTAAGTACTAATATATATATATATATATATATATATATATATATATATATATATACTAATGTAAAAATTTGATACAGTAATAAATTATGATTATTATGATGTATATTATATTCTTAGCAATGTTATGGTTGTAGCACGAATGAGTCGGCTCAATCGGAGAGGGATTATGTTCCCACAGAATACCAGCGTGTAATAGCAGCTTAATGCTGCTGTGTTTTGAAATGAGAGATTCCATCTTAGTCCTCAGAGGTGACAACGCACCTGCATTTTCATAATTGAGGATAGGTGTATATGTCTAAGGGTGTGCACCCACTTCCCATCATGTGTATTGTGTGATCGTTTGTCATTCCTATTTTATAAAAAAAAATGTTTTATCTGTTCAAATTTTCCTTATTGTATTCTTTTTAATTATTCAAATTCTTATTCATATTATTTTTGGACCATCTAAATTCGTAGCAAGTAATCAAACAAAGTGTACCTTGATCTAGTTATTCAAAACCCTGTTAGTTATTAACGATGCCACAATTTATTACGAAGATAACAATGCACCCTGACAAACGTATGTTCCGTAATGTCGGTCTTGCATACTTAAACTAATAATTTCAAGATTTTGCTTTGTGAATCTATCCAATCTTTCTTTATTGCAGTGTTAATTAAACTTTAACTCTTACACCAAGAGTCACTTTTGCTATAGCAAAAAGGAGTGTAAATTAAGTGGCCCCGCGTTGGGCGCCAATCCAACCGGAACAGTCGCATCCCGGCGCTGCTCGAACGCATTTATTGTTATTGTAGCCTCTCGCTTCCTTCTTTACTTTCTCGGACGTCCCGACGGCCAGTTGAATAGGATTGTATTGTATTTTCAGAGCGTCTTTCAAAGCTATAGCGGACCCTGAAGACATTACAGCGTCGCGCCTTTGTTAAAAATGTTTTTGATAAATAAGAACTCCTTATTGTACTTGTTTCTTCAAGCGTAATAGAAAATAATACTATGTGGTCTATATTTGAAAGTAGCATATATTCATCTAGTACAGTTTAATATCTATACACATTATATATACAATTTTATTGCCGTGCGTTAGTCTCACAAAAACTCGAAATTGGCTCGACCAATTTCGACGAAATGTTTTGTGTGTATTTGAGTGGGTCCTTGGATGGTTGAAGTTCACAATTGGACCCGGTAGGTGGCACTGTTGTCGAGATCCAGAAATCTGCGGGGCGGGTTGTTCGTATTATATAAATGTTCACGACTTAGCCGCTCAGTCGCAAATTAATTTAAGGGCATCTGGTTTTAGTCATAAATAAATTGAACCGTGTAGTGGCGATGTAAGAATATCCACTACCCCATATCATCTTGTTGATGTCGTATGAGGTGACAGAGGGAAACATATCTGGACAGGGCAGCAGCGTCTTCCTAATAACGATTAAAAATAAATAAACCGGCCAAGTGCGAGTCGGACTCGCGCACCGAGGGTTCCGAAGAAATCCCTAGGTTAAAATTATTAAAAATATTTTTATTATATGATGTAACTAAAAATTTATGGGTTTTGCAATTTTTCCTTTATCTGTGCTATAATACGTTGCTTCGTACCAAATTTTAAGATTCTGAGTTCACGGGAAGTACCCTGTAGGTTTTGATTCCCTTGCGGCATAATATTTGCGGTATAAACGGCTGTATCTTTTGATTGCATTGGCTTAGAAGTTTAATTTTTTCACAGCTCCAAAGGACAGTAGACTTGAGTATTTGATATGAATTTCAGCTTGATACATCCACGCGTTCCTGAGAAAAAGGGTCTTGACAGACAGACAGACAGACAGACAGACGGACAACAAAGTGATCCTATAAGGGTTCCGTTTTTTCCTTTTGAGGTACGGAACCCTAAAAGTAGTTGCCAACCCGCTTGCCAAGCGTGGTGACTAAGACAAATGTCCCCTCTGTGGACTTAATATGCCGTAACGGTAACAGCAAATTGCATAGTAGGTATACTCGATTTATTAAAATTAAATCAAGTAGTGTGTATTTTAACTGTTTTATTAAATGCAATAAACAATTAAAATCATGGAATTTCTTTCATTTTTTACTTTATTTTTAGTTAAGGTTTGCGGTAAAATTAAAGGTTAAAAATCATAAAAAACGATAACACAGCCTACGCTCAAAGCTAAACTTAAGTTTATTATTTACAATAATATTAGCCGTAACATATACATGTAAATTGTGCGATTGGATCACCAGCTTCCTTGCAGATCGGAGCATCAAGGTTGTTGTAGACGGTGCATGTTCTGACTACAAGCCTATTAACGCTGGTGTTCCACAAGGCTGTGTGCTATCACCAACGCTGTTTCTTCTGCATATCAATGATATGTTGCTAACTGGTAAAATTCATTGCTATGCGGATGACAGCACTGGTGATGCTCTATACACCGGCCGTGCTAATATTTCTCGGGAAAACGTCTCCGAGTACCGGAACAAACTTGTGTCTGAAGTCGAGTCTTTGCTGGACAAAGTCTCGAACTGGGGGCGACTAAATCTAGTCCAGTTTAATCCTCAGAAGACACAAGTTTGCGCGTTTACCGCTAAAAAGAACCCCTTTGTCGTATCTCCTCAGTTTCAAGGCACTCCCCTGGTTGCCTCAGCCAGTATCGGAATCCTCGGCGTCGACATATCGAGTGACGTGCAGTTTCGTGGTCATTTGGAGGAGAAGGCCAAATTGGCCTCTAAAAAGCTTGGCGTGCTCAGCAGAGCGGGACAGTATTTCATGCCGGCACACCGCCTGCAACTTTACAAGGCGCAGGTTCGGCCTCACATGGAATACTGTTCCCATCTCTGGGCAGGGGCTCCCCAGTGCCAGCTCCTTCCACTTGACCGCATCCAGCGCAGAGCGGCTCGAATCGTCGACGACCGAGTTCTTTCCGATCGGCTCGACTCATTGGCGCTGCGAAGAGATGTTGCATCTCTTTGCATTTTCTTTCGCATCTACCATGGGGAGTGCTCTGAGGAATTGTTCGGATTAATCCCAGCCGCCAAATTTCACGAACGCACATCGCGGCAGAACTCCCGATACCATCCACACCATCTGGATGATTGGCGGTCCACCACGGTGCGATTTAGAAGATGTTTTCTTCCTCGCACGACTTCCTTGTGGAATCGATTACCATCAGCGATTTTTCCGGACCGATACGACTTAGGGACCTTCAAGAAAAGAGCGTACTCCTTTTTAAAAGGCCGGCAACGCATCTGCAATTCCCTCCCTGGTGTTGCAGTTGTTCATGGGCGGCGGTAGTCACTTACCATCAGGTGAGCCGCATGCTCGTTTGCCCCCTCTACTATAAAAAAAAAAAAATATTTTTTTAATTCATGTAGCCGTTTCATTATTATAATATAACAGAAATATATAGTAATGTATAACAATATTATAAAACCTTATAATTTAAGCGCAACACTTTCACAGGATGAGAATTACATGTGAAAACGTCGTAAATGTTTTTGAACAGTCATCACGAAGACATTATGAGGGCTAATTGACGTGAGGCTGTTATTGCGACTCCTGACAATTGGGACGCGGTATTTTTAAGGCTCCGGGGACTTTTTGTTCGCTTCGCCCAGCAACATGTACAAGAAAAACATCTTTTCAAAGAGGCGCCTCCTTGCATTCGCCACCGTTGTTTTGTAAGAAAACTCGGCCTTTGACATCGCGCACAGTTCCTACGTTCTGAAATATTTTTACTAGGTTTTGAAATTCCCACGTGAAAAGATGTAATTTGACGGTTGCTTTACAAAATACGTTCCTTTATGAGAAATAACATCTTTTATTGTGATTTTGCGAAAGTAGGTTAAAAAATATTTGTCCGTGGAAGCAAAAAATATTTCCCGCCGGGCAATATTTTTCTACGTTTGGTGGTACATAATATATACCGAAGTACTTCGGAAAATTCGATAGTGTGATTTAGTTAGGGCTTCGGTTTGAATTGCTTGTGACTAGTCGGCAGCGCTGCCATTAATAAAATATTGAATATATTTTAAAATTATAATTAATAAAAACCAAACCAACAAAACGGGACTATCAAATGATCAGGTATAAACCTCGAAATCCTTCACAAAAATATTCTATGCCATGCTGTTCTATTTCTATTTCAAGTAAAGTACACATTCCTAATTATTATACTCCTTTAATGTTACATATGCTTAATAATTGTTATAATTATTGCTCCATGATATGGAAATAACAAAAATAAACTAATCTAGCAGTTTCAAAGCTAGTGAGACTGATCTTTTTTACAGAATACGCTGCAGAACTAATACCTAAATACTCAAACGCTGGTCAATTTTAAGATGCCGTTAAGTCTCGTGATGTCAATATCACTTTAAGTTAAAGTGACTGTGACATCACGAGACTTAGCGATGTCTTAAAATTGAGCAATTTTGGAGTATTTGGCCAAGTTTGCTTGTTAGTTCAGATATAATATGCGGCCCCATTGAAGGTTTACATCCAGAGTGGTTCCCAGAAAAACGATGATATCAACTATACTCAACTCTTCCCTTTTAAAATAATTAAAACAACGAAATATATTTGTATATTACGAGAGAACTTTAAAACACCAAGTCATTAGTATAATGAGAGTAAATGTTCTGAAAAGCTAAGAAGCTGTCAACGGATTTGCGTCTCTCTAAGTTTTCAACTCAAGTTTCAGTCACGTCACTCACCTACGAGCTGTGATGTCTGTTGTCGACGCCCCATTATCCCCTTAATATTCCTTTAGGAGCCCGGATTTCCATTAAACTTTGTACATTTTAAACAGTTGCCTTTTGTGCCCACTTCAAAATTCATTGCATATTTTAAGGTCTCTCAAAGTGCTTTGTTTAACTTTTTGAGCCGCTTTAGTTGGCGTCGTTCGTGTGGAAATTTGTATTTGACTTACAACACACACCATCATATATCAAAGGGGACAATAGTGTGAAATATTTTTAGTTGATTATTGAACGCTAGCTAATATAAGGAACTTGTAAAATGATAAAGCTTGAGTTCGTTTGCTTAGTTTTTTTTAATAGAATATGGGTATCAAAGGAGTACACGGTTCACCTAATTTTAAGTGGATGCTGTGGCATTGATCTACATCTACCCTCGAATAGAAATCAAAATGTAAATGTGATGTCATCCTTGAGGACTAAAATGGAATGCCTCGTTTCCAGTAAAAAGGATCTCCGGTTATGTACACTCAACATACGAAACACAGCAGTATTAGGCTGCTGTTTCACGCTGGTATTCTGTGAGAATGAGACATGCAAGAATTCAATGTATGCAGGTGACTTGGGACCATGCTTTCCTGGTCGTGGTATTCCTTGGGTGAGGACTATGTTATTGCAGTGGATTTGTGAAGGGCTGTAATTATGATGACGATGATGTTTTTTTTTTATAGAAGAGGGGGCAATCGAGCATGCGGCTCACCTGATGGTAAGTGACTACCGCCCCCATGAAACAACCACAACACCAGGGGAATTGCAGATGCGTTGCCGGCCTTTTAGAAAGGTGTAAGCTCTTTTCTTGAAGGTTCCTAAGTCGTATCGGTCCGGAAAATTCGCTGGTGGTAATTGATTCCACAAGGAATTTGTGCGAAGGAGAAAACTTCTTCTAACTCGCACAGTGGTGGACCGCCAATCATCCAGATGGTATGGATGGTAACGCAAGTTTTGTCGCGATGTGCGATGGTGAAATTGAGCGGCTGGAATTAGTCCGAACAATTTATCAGAGCACTCCCCGTGATAGATGCAATAAAATACGCAAAGAGATGCAACATCTCTACGCAGTGCCAGTGTATCGAGCCGATCAAAGAATTCGGTCGTCGACGATTCGAACCGCTCTGCGCTGGATGCGGTCAAGTGGAAGGAGCTGGCACTGGGGTGCCCCGGCCCAGAGATGAGAACAGTATTCCATGTGGGGCCGAACTTGCGCTTTGTAAAGTTGCAAGCGCTGTGCCGGCATGAAATACTGTCTCAGCACTCCAATCTTTTTAGAGGCCAACTTGGCCTTCCCTTCCAAGTGACCACGAAACTGCACACTATTCGATATGTCGACGCCAAGGATTCCGATACTAGCTGAGGCAGCAAGGGGGAGTGAGGAGATACGACAAAGGGGTTCTTTTTAGCGGTAAACGCGCAACCTTGGGTCTTCTGGGGATTGAACTGGACTAGATTTAGTCGCCCCCAATCGTTTTTTCAAATTTGTTAAGCAAAGACTCGACTTCAGACACAAGTTTGTCCCGGTACTCGGCGACGTTTTCCCGAGAAATATTGGCACGGCCGGTATATAAGGCATCACCAGTGCTGTCGTCTGCATAGCAATGAATGCTACCAGTTAGCAACATATCATTGATATGCAGGAGAAATAGCGTTGGTGATAGCACGTAGCCTTGTGGGACGCAGGATAGGGTGACAAACAAGCTCACAGTCCACCTGATGGTAAGTGGTTGCTGTGGCCCGTAGACATCTACATTAATCCTTGTGTGCGAATCAAAATGCAGATGCATTGTCACCCGTGAGGACTAAGTGGGAATGCCTCTTCTCCAGTAAAAAGCGTCTCCGGTTCTCTACACTCACCATACGAAACAGCAGTGTTAAGCTGCTATAATACGCTGGTATTCTGTGAGAGCGTGGTCCTTCCCCGGTCGAGGCGACGGATTTGTGCTACAACTATACTACTAATATAGCTGCAGCATGGCTCTACCACGTAGCAAATCCATGGTGATCCCTTTGCACAATTTCTCGGGAAGCCCATAGGAAGGAAGCTTCAAAAGAAGCGCTTTGTGCCAGTCCCGATCGAAGACCTTCACTATGTGCAAACTAACGGCCAGTGCCTCCCCCTTGGACTCTACTGATGATTCTGTGAGAGCGTGGTCCTTAGTAGTAAAGGTTTTGACAGGAGTAGGGTGTATAAAAATATTAAGCCTGCTATTCATGAAAGTTATGCGTTGTGAGTCGAGTTGTAAAGTATATAGATTGTTGAAACACATATACGAGTAATTTGGCAGCGGCAAAACCTAAAAAATATTACCGAATCGCAAAAGCGGCCTTTCTCATAAATTTGACATCATTACATGTTATACATAAAGTTGCTCTCTCTTTTCACTGATTGGCAATAATAATAATAATAATAATTACTGTACAATTAATTCGAATAATGTAAGTTACCGTGACATTTGGGACAAAGGGTGTAAGGGTTGAACCTAGCTAATGACCTCCCAAATCCCTGGAAAAATTGTGTCGGTCCATGTGCTAAACACGTGATATAATAGATAAGTGCAACGTCTTCTTCACCATGAGGAATTCACTTGTTGCATTGCATTCTGTTGTAGGGAGCACTTGCCGTAATCGTAATGCTTGGCATGCGGATTGACATTTGCTGTAGCAAACATTGCTCACGCTGCTTTCCGTTGCTGTTCCGTATCTTCGTATTTTACCCCTGGCGTAGACGAGTTGATTAAACCATCTATTGGTAGTCATAAGATCTTTTAAACATAAGCCATAGCCATCGCTACTTACGACATCCAGGAGACGAAGTTGTGTGATTCACTAATCCCGCTGTGTTTCAAACAGTGAAGGTATAATGACCTAGTTCCTTAGTATGAAGTCTTTCATCTTATTACTTCAAAAACAACGGGCTAATGTTGGATGGATAAGAAGAAGGGGAGCTTTTTTGATCAGAAAATTAATTTTCTTATATAATTTAAAATAAACTTACATGTATTCGTGGTAGAGCCGCGTCCGTAGCTATATTATGGTTGTAGCACGAATGGATCAGCTCGGCTGGGGAACGACCACGCTCTCACAGTATACCAGCGTAAAATAGCAGCTTAATGTTGTTGTGTGTGTTTATATTATATGAAATCATGGATATCTTAAGAGACAACTAAAGGACAACAACTCTTTTCAACTATGAGATGAACACATACCCAACAGTGGATTATATATGAACTATTACAACAAAAACAAGGTAAATTGGTACTATGTCCATGTAATATTATAACAAAAAACAATGAAAAAACAACAAAATGAACAATGGCAGACTTTCATACATAGAATTTGTTTAGAAGAAATGGTAGCGTCTATATATATTTAGATTTGAATATTTTTAAGACCAGATGGAAGTTAGCGTAGAACATTCTTTTTTTTTAACTAAACTGTATGCCAATTAATTGCTCTAGCAGAATCCGCCGAGACTCCGAAATTGCTCCACCTCTATTGTTATTAGTTAGTTTATAATTAATTTTAAAAAAATTGAAGTATCGAAAATTTAATTTTGCTATAAAATTTAAAATATCTACTTTTTAAAATTAAACTGTATGTCAATTAATTGCCCCTTAAATGCTCCAGCAGAATCCAAAATTGCTCCACCTGTATTGCTATTAATTAATTTATAAATAAGTTTTAAAACATTTAAGTATCGAAAGTTTAATTTTGCTATAAAACATAAAATATGTATTTTATAAAATTAAACTGTATGACAATTAATTGCTCCTTAAATGCTCCAGTAGAATCCGTAATTTTTCTGTCTATTGCTATTAGTTAATTTATAATTAATTTTGAGATAGAGTGATCCTATTTGAGTAATAGCGCCATCATCAATAGAATGTAGTAACATTCTATAGTTAAGGTCATGTTATCGAACAAAAATTGATTGACTCTCAAGGTGGTACGTAGAATAGATGCCTAATGGCGTAAAACAAAAAAAAAGTATCGATGGGTGAGTTTTGAAATTATGGATTCTTATGAATGGATTAGACAACTATGTTAATAATATTTTTGTGTTTATGCCATCTAGAGTCTTTTCTACGTATGAGAGTCAATCAATTTTTGTTCGATAAAATGACTAACTATAGAATGTTACTACATTCTATTGATGATGGCGCTATTACTCTAATAGGATCACTCTATCTCTAAATTAATTATAAATTAACTAATAGCTCTTTAGCTATTAGTTAATTTACATATTACAGAAAAATCACGGATTCTACTGGAGCATTTAAGGAGCAATTAATTGACATACAGTTTAATTTTATAAAGTACATATTTTATATTTTATAGCAAAATTAAATTTTGGATACTTAAATGTTTTAAAAATTAATTATAAATTAACTAATGGCAATAGAGATGGAGCAATTTCGGATTCTGCTGGAGCATTTAAGGAGCAATTAATTGACATATTGTTTAATTTTATAAAGTACATATTTTATATTTTATAGCAAAATTAAATTTTGGATACTTAAATTTTTTTTAAATTAATTATAAATAAACTAATAGCAATAGAGGTGGAGCAATTTCGGATTCTGCTGGAGCATTTAAGGAGCAATCAATTAGCATAAAGTTTAATTTTAAAAAGTACATATTTTATATTTTATAGCAAAATTAAATTTTGGATACTTAAATGTTTTAAAAATTAATTATAAATTAACTATAGCAATAGAGGTGGAGCAATTTCGGATTCTGCTGGAGCATTTAAGGAGCAATTAATTGACATACAGTTTAATTTTAAAAAGTACATATTTTATATTTTATAGCAAAATTAAATTTTGGATACTTAAATGTTTTAAAAATTAATTATAAATTAACTAATAGCAATAGAGGTGGAGCAATTTCGGATTCTGCTGGAGCATTTAAGGAGCAATTAATTGACATACAGTTTAATTTTATAAAGTACATATTTTATATTTTATAGCAAAATTAAATTTTGGATACTTAAATGTTTTAAAAATTAATTATAAATTAACTATAGCAAAAGAGGTGGAGCAATTTCGGATTCTGCTGGAGCATTTAAGGAGCAATTAATTGACATACAGTTTAATTTTATAAAGTACATATTTTATATTTTATAGCAAAATTAAATTTTGGATACTTCAATGTTTTAAAAATTAATTATAAATTAACTAATAGCAATAGAGGTGGAGCAATTTCGGATTCTGCTGGAGCATTTAAGCAGCAATTAATTGACATACAGTTTAATTTTATAAAGTACATATTTTATATTTTATAGCAAAATTAAATTTTGGATACTTAAATTTTTTAAAAATTAATTATAAATAAACTAATAGCAATAGAGGTGGAGCAATTTCGGATTCTGCTGGAGCATTTAAGGAGCAATCAATTAGCATACAGTTTAATTTTAAAAAGTAGATATTTTATAACAAAATTAAATTTTGGATAATTATATTTTTTAAAAATTCATTATAAATTAACTAATAACAATAGAGGTGGAGCAATTTCGGATTCTGCGGGAGTATTTATTAAGCAATTAATTGGCAAACAGTTTAATTTTAAAAAGTAGATATTTTATAGCCAAATTAAATTTTCGATACTTAAATTTTTTTTAAATTAATTATAAATTAACTAATAACAATAGAGGTGGAGCAATTTCGGATTCTGCTGGAGCATTTATGGAGCAATTAATTGGCATACAATTTAGTTAAAAAAAAGAATGTTCTACGCTAACTTCCATCTGGTCTTTTTAAGTTATGTCTTATGTCACTTGGAGAAAGTCATGCTTCCTGTGGTTGTTTGATGTAAGTTTTAATACATTCTCAACGTAATGTACCTACCGGCATAATTGAGTGTTTAGATTATTGTATCTCTATTATATATTTGCATACTATAAATGTATATTTCTAGTATGGCTTCTGGGCCTTTGTGCCATACAGTGATATTTTGTTGTATCTAGTGTTGCCATAACATTAAATGGAATTGTTACATAGTACTTATTATGATTGAGATAATGTATTATTGCAGGAAGTTCTTTGTAAGAGACTTATTTTCAACCATATGACTTTTATTTTTGTTATTACTGATAGTATAGTTGTTACTAATAATAACTTCCTATAAAAAATATTTTGTGTTTGTGTGTTGTGTTGGTAGTCTTACAAAGTGTATATGAAAATAGATTGAATTTAGTAAATCGTAACACTTGAATAGTGTAAAATAATTAAAATCATTTGATATTCCCAAAAATGTATGTTTTTTTTCTGTGGCTGTTCACGCCCGAACGCTGGGTTCGGAATTGACGTCAGAGGGCGCGCGGCTCCGCGATACCGGTTTGACGTTCGGTCGTGTCGAGAACGCGCGAGGGCAAATAGGAATCGTTTGCAGCTGTGCTTGGGACAGCACGCTGTCATTTTTTGTCGGGAACGCGGAATAGTAGGCGCGTCTAGTAAATATACTGTCTAAGATTTGTAACGCGCATTCCTTGCTTGAGAGCTTCTCCCAGGACTTATTTGTGTTTAACTCTGAATCCATACAACAACAATAATGTATATAAGTGTATTCGAAAATACTAAATACTAGTGCGACATTTGATATTCTAGAAATAACTGTTGCCACGCGAAACGGTAGTGACCTTTGATCCGGACCTTCTGTGTTCGTTTCGCGTGTTAAGCCTTATAACAAACGACAGTTAGTGGCTTCTGTAAGTTAGTTAATCGTACTATAGAGTTAATGGACTGTCATCGTGACGAACGAAGAAAGTGACTGTGGACGGCGCCGCGGTAGGTTACCACAATTTGGAGCGGTGCTGAAGTCCGAGCTGCTGCCTACGGCAACGGTCTAATCAGGTCTAACACTACCAGCCACACCCAGATACACACCACTGACCCTTACTTCCCTAGCACTATACAACCACATGCGACCTGACCGAATCCTGAGGGACCAGTCGCCTTGGATATAGGTAATTAACTCGGTTTAATATTCTCCCTGTTGAATTGCAGTAGTATAGAACGCTCCCCCGTATTATTTATTGTTATTAGAGATTTTCCACTTTGGCCTTTAGGAGGCCTGACCTGCATCTGTAGGTTGTAGGTTCTTCCTTCATGGGCCGGGAGGATCCTACTCTTAGATAGGCAGCTGCACGCCGTAACAAACTGGTAGCAGAGCGTGGTTCCGAGTTCGATCCGCGGTCGATCCCGACCATAGTGTTTGATAAAAATTAAACAATTTTGGTGACAGGGAGCGTTGGTTTGATTGGTTTAATTTTGTATCTACAATCACGCCCGTCAGTAATACGTAAAAAAAATTTTTTTATACGTAATAATAAAATTATTTTGCTTGTGGCTTGCTTTTTTGTTAGCGGGTAGATTTGAAAAGCCGCGCCCGTTTAGTGCGCAAGCGGGAGTTTGCCGGAGCTGGGTATGTGTCATGTAGGTAGATGGTTATTATCACGTAATTGGTTAATTATCGTTGTCGGATAGTTGTATTAATAATAATAATAATAATAATCATCATCTTTATTCAGGCAAATTACACCCATATCCAGTAAAATCGATAAATTTAAAATCAGTCTCCTAAATTTTAGCAATAATTAAATCAATGTCAATACAAAATAACAATTTTAAAATAATAAATCCAGTCAATGTAAATAGGCAGTAATGTCAGTATATAAATAAAATAATGAAATAAAATAACATAAAATTAAAATTAATAAATAAGTAACAGAATTACACACATTTATTAGTCTAGAGACGAGATCAATAATTAAAACTTTCTCTGAGGCAACTGTGCTGCAATAAATTAAATTAAAATAAATCTACACAATTAAAGTAATACAATACATAAATCAATGTCAACAAGATAACAATTTTAAAATAATACATCCAGTCAATTTCAATAAGCATTAATGTCAGTATATAGAATAATCTAAGCAAATAAAATAAAATTAATACATAATTAACAAAAAAATAAAAACACACTTTTATTAGACAGGAGACGAGATCAATCAATACTTTCTCAGAGGCGGCCGGTCTGCGACATGCCTTTCGCAACAATGCCGGATAATATAACAGTCTAACCTTCCTGAGATCATCGCTAAGACAGTGTTGGAGCTGGCCCGCACTCTGCGCACCAGGGACGCGGCCCGCTTGCGCATGGTGGTATTGAAGCAATCGGTGCGCGCATCCGCAAACATACCAGAGGCGCTACAAAATCGAGGCAACCCCATCACCGCCCTAAACGCATTATTGTATTGGACGCGGAGGACGCTGTAACTCTTCCTACTGTAATTAGCCCATAAGCTGCACGAGTAGAGCGATGTGCAGAACGCTCGGAAGAGCGTAACTTTGACCTCCTTTGAACACCGCGCAAACCTACGGGCGATCATGTTAGCTCTGACAGACAGCGCCCTCCGTTTCCGGCCCATATCAGCGTGATCCTTTAGGTCGACGGTGAGTAAATGCCCCAGATATTGAAACTGTTTAACCCTTTCCAGGGGTACACCATTTAATTTTATTTGAGGTATATTATCAGGACATTTCGCACCAGCGGCCTCAAAGATCATGTATTGACTTTTTCTGACATTATACAATAATCCGTGGCCACATGCATATTCCTCGCATTTCCGTATCAGCTTCCTCAGGCCGCAGACCGATGCACTCAGCAGCACCATGTCGTCTGCGTAACTCAGATTATTGACACAAACACCGTCAATGTGGCAGCCGACATGCTGACTGCTAAGCGCTACGATCAGCCCGTTGATATATAGATTAAATAGGGTTGGTGATGTTAAGCCACCTTGCCTGACTCCACACTCAAGCCGATACGGATCGGACATTACCCCCGCCCACCTGACACTATTGGCCTGGTTTGCGTACCAGTACCGGAACATGCTGATAAGTTCTTGTGGCAAGCCTATACTTTGCAGCTTGTCCCACAGCAGGTTATATGTCACCAGGTCAAATGCCTTGGATAGGTCGAGGAAGCACGCGTACACAGGCGTCCTGCGATCAGTGTAGTATTTGACGGTTTGCTTTAGACACAATATGGCGCTTTCAGTGGATAAGCGAGGACGAAATCCAAACTGGTTATCGTGGAGCGTTACATGTTTATTCAACTGTGTGTTGAGCAAACCGTCAAACACGTTTGCAATTACGGTGGCAAGAGAAATGGGCCGATAGTTACACTTGTCAGTCAAGTCACCCGTCTTGTTCTTCACTATGGGTACCACCACGGTTTTCATAAAATCCGCGGGCAGGTAGGAATGGCTCACACACAGAGAGTAGAACAAAGCCAAGACCCTAGGTAGGTGAGGTCCAGCATGTTGCAAGTGCTCAACACTAAGTCCGTCATGTCCCGGGGACTTGCCTCCTGACATATCTCCTATAGCTTTTGTTACGTTTTTTGCCAGGAAACTAGTCCCCACTGTTTGTGTGTCCAAGTCAGTGCTGAACACTTCCACTACCGAATCCAACAGAGACTTTACAGAAAAATGGCTCCTGAAAAGATTTGCGATGTCCTTGGGATTGTTCATGCCATCGACGCACACAGGAAGGCCAGGTCGTACATTTATTTTACTGGTGGACTTCCAGAAGCCGCGAAAATCTCCTTTGCTATGTTTCACAGCAAGAGCATCCATCTTTATTTGGTCTTGATGATTTTGGCACCATTTTAATCGGGACTTGAACACTCTTCTGCTATCACACATTTCTTTGTAAAGAAAACCTGACCTGGGTCTACCACACAATACCCAGTCATTGAATTTAGATCTGGCCTCTCTGTGAGCCTCACTGACGTGTTTGTTCCACCCAGCTATGCGCGGGCCACCCCCGACCCTCCTCGCGCCTCCCCGATTCGCCAAAGTCGCTGCACCTTGGAGAGCGGTAACAATGTCAGAGTAAAGCTTATCCAGAACATGCCTGTGGCCACGGTCACTACAAAATCGGTCAGCACAGTTTGCACACTCAGAAGGAAAGTCTACTAATTTTAGCCTATTATGACACTCTTTAGCGTACACTGTGATTTGCTCCGCACTCTTTATACCCCATACTACGTCTTTGTTAACATTGGTTACGCTCGCAAAGATCTTAGGATTTATAAAATTTAAATTACAATTAATTATAAGTGGGAAATGGTCTGACCAAAGAGTGTCATACTTGACATCTACACCGACGACAGCCTGCCTCGCCGCGAGAGTTGTGAGACAGTGATCTAGCCAACTGCTGGTCCCGTGGATGTCACTTATAAAAGTAAAAGTACCAGAGTCCAGCCCTAGCATATCTACATCTATACATGACCATAACTGGTCATTACAAATACTAACAAGTTCACTGTAAAACAACTCACCCGGGTCCGCATTGAAGTCGCCTAAGATAAACACTGATTCAATTCCATATTCTTCAATAATAGCGCTTACCGCACTCAAACAGTCTGTAAATTCCTGTAAATTGTCGACAGAGTTTGTCGGCAAGTAAACACTCATCACAATTACGGGTCTATCATTTGTTATAATTTTAATTGCACAAATGCGTGAATTTTCACAATTTAATACTGCCCCACCTGCTGGAATGCGCTATACCGCCATAACAACGCGACGCCGCCATAGGGCGCCCGCGCAGGATGCCTGCAGATGTATCGACCGCTGATGTCGCCACATAACCAAAACCGCTGTCGATCGTGCCAATAAAGGGTATATCATGATTCAGAATCCAAGTTTCCTGAAGACATATCACGTCACACGTATGGCATAAGTCTCTGACGTCATTAATGGAGCGTTTCACATTCTTACAGTTAAATGTAGCAAATCGATAGGGGCCACTATCCATTATTTGGTTTGCCTATGCCGTCGGCGCCAATAGGGCGCGCACCGTTTTTATTCCTGTGTTTGAAACTCACAAAACGTCGAAATATAACACCTTCAGGCCATAGAGTTTCATCCATGTATTTTGGCAGATTGACCTCTGATATTGAAAATTTGTAAGCTTTGTGTCCTCTATCATATTTCATATTTATTCTTTTTAGTGACACGGTTTCCTGAGTTTTATTATAAATATGTTTTATTATGTCACTTTCCGTCGCAGAGTTATGCACATTCGTAATAAACATAAGAAGTTTCTTATCTGCTGCCCGGAAAGAGCACTGTAAATCTCTGGCTACACCAGCTTTGCCAACATAACGATACTTTCTTGTTTTTTTTGTGATACGTTACTGTCTGCCATCCTTCCTTTTTATTATTGTCTTTTGTCAGAGTTTCACGCACGAAGATCGGCTGCTCTGACTGACTATGTCCTGTTACGCAAACAAAACCTGCCTTATCAGTTGCGGTCAGCTGGTCCACAACCTCAGTAGCAGAGCTCGGTGAGTCTGACGTCACCGCAACACTCGCGCTTGCCTTCCGAAATGGCTGCGGCAGCGACGGCGAGCACTCCGGTCCCACATTGCAGCTGACGCCCGTTTGTTTATTTTGCGTTACCCTCACATCTCTAAGGTCTGACATGGGAGATATTAAACCCGTAGTATCACTTATGTTGTTTACTGTATAATCATGTGAAAGAGCCATAGGGCCACTGTCTAGAAAAGCACCTCTTTTACTATTGATTTTAAACGCCGAAGTCGGTGGTGGCAGTGGGTCATTTTGTAAGCGAAGAATAGACGACTTAAGTTTGTCAACGCTATCTTGGGTAGCATACGTAGACTTTATTTCTTCAATTTCGGCTTTCAATGTTAACATGTCCTTTAATAATTTGGAACAGTCTAAGTGATCTAGCAAAATCGGCGGCAGTTTGTCAAGCTGTCTAGCCACAAAAATTGGAATAATATCGGGTTCCGTAGATTTAAATAGACTTATAATGTCCGTTACATCGCGCTCCTCTTTACCTTTGTTCTTTCGCAATATTTTTCTATTACCCGTTGGGATGGACTCAAATAAAAGTTTCTTAGAGTTTCTGATTTCATCACTAGTAAATGTCGACGTACAAATACGCACTAATGATTCTTCGTCTATGATAGACACTTTGTTTTGTATGTATGATAACAGTTCGTCGATCACAATGTTACATACGTTGCACTTAAGAACGTTCGTCATTATTACGATTCGCGAGCCAACGCTATGAATAACAAAACACGCCCGATGCTAGTGGGTGCGCGCGCGCGACTGATTTACTTATTACTTTTCGAAGGGTCGATTTCCGAGCAAGGCATTTTTGTTGATCGACCGTGATGTGTATCTTTAGTCGTATTGTAATTTGTATTTGAACTAAAGAGTAGTAATTTGTATTTGCGCAATTTGAATTTAACTTGATTTGATCGCACTAGTATTGGTTATTTGTTAATTTGATTTGTGTCTTTTCTTTTGTGCTAAGTTGTATTTGGTTTGATAAGTAGTAATTCGTACTTGTGTAATTTCTATTCAACTCGATTTGATAGGAACTGCATTTGTTAACTGTTAATTTTTTTTGTATATGTTATTTGTTATTTTTGTAATTTGTGCTCGAGCCGCGTCGTAATTTGTATATATTAGTGATGTCATCGCCCAAGCTACTAATCCGTTGCCTGCGGACTGAGTTACGCTGGGCCACCAGCGCCCATGCTTTGATAGGTCGACCGGATAGGGTCCATAACGTGATGAAGCGGTTCGAGCAGGTCGATGCTCGAAGGGCTGCAGTGGAGGAGGCTTACGCTGAGCTCGAGGATTCGGAAGTGGAAAAGGGAGTCCTAGACTCCTGCTTCGCGGACTACGAGCAGTTCTTTTCGCTCACGGACGAGTTGATCGAGGCTGAAGACAGGTATGCCGAGGAGGCGCGTGAAGCTCGGATGAGTGGCCTGCCCGAGTCCTCTCGGAAGCAGCCTCAGCCGGAGCTGTTGGGACGACTCCCAACTCTGAACCTGCCAAGGTTCTCCGGGGTCCTTTCCGAATGGCTGACCTTTGTTGGTCTTTTCGACAGCCTAGTAGATGCCCGGAGTGACTTGACCCCGAGCCAGAAGATGGCGTACCTCCTGGCCTCACTGGAGGGGGAGGCCCTGGGCGTCGTCGGCCACTTGGGATTGTCGGATGACGCCTACCAGACTGCTCGGGACCACCTAGCCAGAAGATACGCCAACGTCCGGCGAATTGCGGACGAACATGTTAAGCAGCTTCTGAGCCTCCCGCTGCTTAGTGACCGGGCCAGACTACGTCCGGACCTGTTGGATCCAGTCTTGGTGGCCTGTAATACGTTGAGGCGGCTGGGTTCACCAGTGGGCGAATGGGCTTTTTTGTTGCTCCGCATCGTGCTGTCCCGTCTATCTCTCGACCTTCGAATACATTTTAAGGAGAGGTACGGCGGGAACGAGGCCTCCTATATTCCGCCCTTCTATGACCTGCTGCGGTTTTTGGAAGAGCAGTGCCGGCAGATCGAGAACGCGGCGGGCACCGTTGACGACTTACGAGCCGTGCCCAGTGAGAGGCGGAATCCGCCGGGCAAGTCGTCGTCAACCCCCCCAGGCCTATCGGAGCCCTCGCGGGAGGGCGTCGCTCCCTACCATCTTACAGTGGCTAAGCGGCCGGAGAGGCGCCCCCCTGCTCCTATTGTCGAGCATCTGATCACCGGGTAACGTCGTGCCCGAAATTATTAAGTAAGCCGGTTGCGGCGAGGCGAATTATCGCCAAGGAGCGCCGCTGGTGCTATTCATGTCTAGAAGGGCACCTCCAGCGAGACTGTCCGCACCGGCGGCCCTGTCTGCATTGCCAGGGCAATCACCATGCAGTTCTGTGCCTGGGTGCGGGGTACGGCGTCTCCTCTCGGGGCTCTGCCAGGTCCTCGACCCCCACGGGCGGGGGCGCTCCGCCACGCCCTCTGACGGACGACGCTCGGCGCCCGCCGGCTAGCCACCAGGCCCCTAGGTTTGAAAGGGGTCCCTCTACCGACCAGTCGGGGGGTAATTCCCCCAGGGGCGGGGGTGTCATCACCCTCCCTCAGCGTGTGGAGAGGAACTTCACGGCCACTCATCAGTCCGCTAGACCATTCTCACTCCCGTTAGCTGAGTGACCGCGACTGGTGTACCACTGTTCCCCATTTGATGGAGGCGGCCCTAGCTACAGCCGCCTCCACTGAGCCTTAAGCCGTCAACAGTCCACTTGTCAAAATGTTTTGTTGCCGACGGCCTCAGTGAAGGCGTACAACCCGAGTGGCGACTGTTAGCGGTTTGCGCTCTATTGGTCTCGGGTTCACGCCGTGTGGCCTCCACTTGGTGGTGGGAAGATTAGGGCTCCCCTGGAGCGTTGAATCACGCTGTCAAGGGTATTAGATTGGGTTTGGTCGAGTACTTAATTAACGACGCTTTAAATTGAAAATTTAAAATGCTTTTGGGTTTTCCGCGAAATTTTGATATTTGTGGCGGTTGTGATTAAAAGATTGAACTTAATATACTCTTTAAATGCTGCTGCATATGTTTTGTAAATATATTTGATCACTGTGTTTGTTGTTGCACGGAAAATTGAAATTGAATTATGTGCCCTTTTGAATTCTTGTGCGTATGCTTTGTAATTGTATTTGATTGTTGCGTCTGTTTGCTAAAAGGAAAGTTTGAATTCATTTGAAATTGAATGACGCGCTATTTGGAAAATTATGTCTATGTTTTGTGATAGTGTTTAATCATTTTGCTTTGTGAAAAGGAAGGCTGAAATTCCGATTTTTACGATATTTTCCTTGAATAAGGGCGGCCTCACTCACCCTATCCAGAACTCGCACGGGTCTTCTGCTGTCCGGTCGATGTCGCTGTAATTGTCGTGTCCCGTATGCGTGAGCCTACATAGGAATGACATGGCTCTACGGGCAACCTCTTCAAATTCTTCGGGGTTGCTCACCGAGTCAATCTCCTCTATATACCGACTTTGTTCTGCTGTGGGGCAACGACGGTTTTAGGGCCTGCGAGAGGAGTCCACATTTACTAGGCTTTCATTTAAAGGCTCCATATTTCTCTGAACCCGCGAATTCGACTGATTGACACCAGAGAGATTTAATAATGGACCAAATGATTCCCTATTCACCCCATCAGCAACAGGCTCTTCTGATGCCTGAGGCTGTCCCTATTTGTGCCGAAGGGAATAAGGGTCAATTCTCTTTTGGTTTACGTTTTATTGGCACTGTTTAAGATATTTATTTGAAATGAGAAATAGGGCTGTCTCTTACGTTTATTGTTTTGTTTACTTTGTCAAGTTGACCTATGTGCATCGGGGATTACTTTGTTTTAATTAATTCTGTAGTTGAACATTGATGCTTTTGAAAAATTAGTTGAAATATGAGCATAGGACTACCTGCCTCAAGGGCTATCTGGTTTGTAGATTATCAGATGGAAATCTGCTGCCGCACTATTGGAGCAAATGAATAGTTATATAGTAGGTGGCTTGATTATGCCTACTGTTTGAAAGTTCATACTAGGGACTATCTGTGCGTTCGTTTGGCTCTCCCCAGACGACGTTCATGTGGAATTTGTGGGTGCCCTCTGCACTGAAGATTAGGATCCAGTTCAACCCTCCGGCTTGCCCACGTTGGGGCTGTAATTTTGAGGCGTTGGTTAGGGTTGCAAGATCTGATGGGGTACCTAAGGTGGCCTAGTTTGGATGTAGATTCGGTCTTGCAACTTGCCGTCGCGACCCTGTCCCGCTGACCGGTTTGCTCGCGGACTTAAATCCTTATGTCCGGGACGGTGGTTTGTTCACGCCCGAACGCTGGGTTCGGAATTGACGTCAGAGGGTGCGTGGCTCGGCGATACCGGTTTGACGTTCGGTCGTGTCGAGAACGCGCGAGTGCAAATAGGAGTCGTTTGCCAGCTGTGCTTGGGACATATCCTACTCTTAGATAGGCAGCTGCACGCCGTAACAGTGGCTTTAATTAAAATACATTTTTATTTGAAAAATCATAGAAAAATAATTAAACTCATTTTATATATAAGTTATTTCTAGACGCAATCATTTTTGTTAACTATTTTTCTGCCCTTGTTATTTTGCGTTACGAATTCAGAATTTACTAGACACTAATCCTTACAAATTTTAACAGTCCTGGGGGGCTGCGAATAAGTAATCCTCTAGCTATCGACCCTTTCAGGCTCCTCTCAACTGACAAAAGCTAGCTATTGACTTATCAATCACAGCGGCGACTTGTTATTAAGTTACATTTTGTATATTACCTTTAAACAAATACGTTTACTTTACTAAAAATACTGACATAATTTTAAAGTTAATTTTATCATATTTTTTGTAATAATTTTATTGTTATTAAATATGAAAGAAGTATAAAAAAATTACCAAAAAAAACAACGCCGTGTGGTGGCGGCGCGAGAGAGTTCATCACTCCATTTCGTCCAAAAGGTGTTAGAAATGCCAGAAAGATCTTATGACTGCAGACTGATGGCTGTAAAATCTTCGCGTATTTGCCTAACGTAAAATATCCGCCTCTCGAAAAGAAACAGCGGCGAGACGAGACGATTAAAGCAAATCCTCTTTAGCGCGGGAAGGGTCTACGTGGTAGAGCCATGCTGCAGCTATATTAGTAGTATAGTTGTAGCACGAATGGGTCGGCTCGACCGGGGAAGGACCACGCTCTCACAGAATACCAGCGTAAAATAGCAACTTAACGCTGCTGTGTTTCGTATGGTGAGTGTAAAGATCCGGATACCCTTTTTACTGATAAAGAGGCATTCCATCTTAGTCCTCACGGGTGGCAACGCATCTGCGTTTTGATTCGCAAACGCAGGCCACAGCAACCACTTACCATCAGGAGTGGACTGTGTGCTCGTTTGTCACCCTATCCTATAAAAAAACGTCCATCAGGGGATTTTAACAGGTCGATGTAGAAGTTTAAAAACTCAAACTTGGAGAAAGTTACTAAATAAAACGTTGGCAGTGTCAGACCGAATCGCTCTCAGGTTCTTTATAACATTTATTTAATAGCAGCTTACAATGTCAGACTCATACTCTACGATCTCATTTTGTGTAATTAATTAGGTTAAGAGTTCAACAAAAGGGTTATTTTATTATTTTCTCTTGCTCACGAATGCCGGCCTGACGTTATTAATTCAAAACCTAGTTAAATATAAACAGGGTCGTATCAAACACAAACGTTGAGAGGCGTTTTAAATACACTGAAATGTCAAATGTACTGCCATTACACCAATATGGAATCTATTACATAGAAGTATAAGGAAAGCCTAATGATTGGCGTTTACATGTGTTGGTCTCAGGAAAGGAGACTACACGTCAGGTCGTGGAGTGGGAAATTGGTGTACATCATTATCGATATCGATTGTTTATTCGGACTTGCACCTTCGTTTCCTTTATGCTTCAAATCCCTTGAAGTTTTGGTCAGCCAAAACTTATGTGAGCGACTGTAATTTATGAGGCCATTGGGCTTCGGCGTAATATATTTAATATATTAAGTTTTAAATTGACTAATATTCAAATTAATTAAATTAAATTTAAATAATACTTTTTTAATTGACCAATAAACAAGCACACAGTTCACCTGATAGTAAATGGATCTTGCGGTCCAATATAAGTTAAACTTCGATTACTAATCAAAATACTGATGCTGCGTTGAACGATTACAAGCTTGAGGACTGCATCTTTACCAGTAAAAAAAATTACCGCTCCTCTTCACTTACCACACATAATTGTGCTGCTATTTTATGAGCTGTAGCGTATTCTACCACATAAACAAAAAAAATTGGTGACGCAAAAAGTAATTTTCACCTGTTTCGAAAGCTGATTACAACACGATTCCTATCGCAACTTGCTCGCTCTCTGTAATGAGAAATATTATTTATTGCTCCGGTGTAATACTAGGTCGCGTTGACCCAACCGTTATAAGCGGGGTTGAATTGACCCCCGCAGTTATGTAGGGGGTTTATTACGTTGTTACCCCGCGTGTGTCCTAATGCACCTTTAACATGTTTTATTGCGACCGTAAGCAATTTCGTAAGCCACACTCGCTTTTAAAATATTATAATATCTATTTAAACACAATAAAAACATTGAATATCGTTTTTGTGTTTTGTCATTGTTATTTTTTAACCTGAAAACTCAAATGCGACTAGAAAAATATTTATGTTTTGACCTGCAGAGAGAGGATCAAGAGACCACAGAGTCTAGAGCCTATTGCGTAATAAACGACAAAGTAAAAACTATGCATTACATTTTAAAATAAACAAATAATAGTATTAAAATGTAATCCATATAAATATTAAATGGTGATAGCGCCATAAACCGGAGGCCAGAAGAATTTCACGGCTAAAATGTAGAATGTGATTGTGTGATGAATTCTCGAATGCCGCCATTATCTGGACATTTCATACAAAAAAAATTAACGTGTATGTACGATTTATTACTTTATAATTATTACAGTCTGTGGCATTACATGTTAGTACTCGGAGGTGACAACGCATAATATGAAGCCTTCTTCGTTTGAACTCGGTTCCAAGTGTCCATGGGCTGCAGACTGCAGTAGCCACCTACCATCAAATGGACTGTTAGTTCGTTTGCCACTTGAGTTTTATAAAAAAAATATGTAATTAATGAATTAGGTACGTTGTATTTTATTACCTACTGTGCTCGCCACCCGTTACAATGCCTCGACCCGGGTTGAGTACCCGACCCGTCCGATATTTCAGAGCCGAAGTATTTCAGGGCTTAAGCGCTTGATTTAATTTTAAAAAATCTTCGCAGAATGAAAAAATATAGACTATATTTTACTTTTAATTCTGCCTCTCCGATATATGAAATGTTAGAAAAAGGTGCTTCTAAGAGCTCGTAAAAAGGTAATAATTGATAATTCTAAATATTTTTTTTTATTTAAATATTAATTGAAGTTCAAAACGTTAAAAATGAATCATCGATAGCAATTAATATTTTTGAATCACATTGAATAATTAATTAATTAATTAATATAGTAGCGACATATTAGCCACTACCCTTATATCGTGACGTGAGTGTCGTTAGGCTCTTGCGGTAAGAGGCGACAAAGAGGAAGAAACCAAGAGATGGGCAGCAGCGTCTTCCTAATTACACGAAGAAAATGAAAAACTGCGGTTGCCAACCCGCCTGCTAAGCGTAGCAACTATGGCAAATATGGACGATATTGGGGGATGTTCACCAGTGGGATTTTGATGAGACTGTAACAATGATGATGATGATTGAATATAAAGACAACGCGGCCCCACAGTATGATTTCTTTACTATTCTAAGTATATTGACTGAAAGTGGTTCGACTTTAAGTGCACACACAGACATCCACATTGTAATCGGATAGAAGGACAGATGCTGGCAACTTAATTCATTCCTTTGCCGTACGCATAATGAACGTTGAAGCAAACCGTTTGATTTTAATGCTTGGTAAGTCGACAACGAAAGGGTGGAGACTGGCCGAGCGTCTAGTTGTCCGATGGTGGAAGCGTGAGGGAGGAATTAAGTTATGCAAAATAATAATAATAATAATACTTTGTGCCTGTGTTCGAGACTGGTAGAATTGGTTTTAACCTGATTCGGATCGCTATAAGCCTCTTTGTATGCCTTTTCATTGAGGTCAAAGCTGCAAGGTGTCACTTTTTTTTATCAAAGACTGACGATCTCATTTTTGAAGTTATACTTCTTTTGGGGCGTATGGAAAAAAATATGAGAGTGATTTTATTACGATGCGCGCGCACACCGATAGCTAGAAACGACAACTTCAGTGGGTAATTGTCTCTCAGGTTTTCGTGGGAACTGATAACTAGGTATATTTAAGGTAGTTGGTAGTTATGCAAATATATATATATATATAATGAATCTACAACACGTGTTTTATTTATATTATTGTAGAGTATGTAAGCCTTATGAAAAAACTAAGATCTCACAGTTGTGTTGTCATTCAATAAAAGGAATAAATTTAATTTGTTTTTAGTGTTGAAATCCCAATAAATACATAATGTTAGGCGACGAGGATCTTATTCACGCATTATTGAGTGCAATAAAGTTAAATAGTTACAAATAAATAATGTCAAATAAAGGAAGTGTGTTGTTCGGCAACAACCTCACATTTGATTATCACTTGCAAAAGTGGGATATTTTTAAGACTCGATGTGTTCAGTTCAGTGTGGCAAATGATTATCATGACGTACCGACAAAACAGAAGTTATGAGAAGAGCTTTTTTGCTCCCATCATTAGCAGAAGATACATATTGCCGTGTAGGCGATTTAGTTTCTCCGTTAAAACTAGAAGACTTAGCTTATAAGATTCTTATTGTAAAGATTGACAACAAGTTTTCCTCAAAGAAGAGTATGTTTGCGGACAGATATGTTGTTTTATAAAGCGGAACAAAGACCAGGCGAAGACTAAACTGAATGGACGGCCCGGGTTAGTCATCTCGTAATGTTTTGTGGTTTTAAAATAGAACTCGAGACTTTAAAAAAAATGTGTGACAATCAGAACTAAAATTCAGATATAATTTAAAAAAAACTCTTTTCTAAACCTTAATAAAGGCCACCTTACTTCTAAGTATCAAAATTAAAAGACCTTACGCACTCTTATGTACAGACATGATGCAAAATTCACTTCTTGATTAATAAAATAAACGCAGATTTAAAAGATTAACATAGATTTATTCTTCATAAGTTACTGTTGAAGGTAACAACACCAAGGCCTCATGAACTAATGCTAAAATCAACTTGGACAGTTCTCAAAACGGTTGGTCATGCGGTATCGATATTTATATCGCTACTTCGCCTTTTTAAACAATATTGATTTCCATAGCGAATCATAATAAAAACTTATCATTACAGATGAATAATAAAGAAATAATGTGAGTTATAAGAAGTTATTTAGGGGGAGGTAAATCGAAGACCATTTGTTTTATATACTTTTCGTTTACAAAAAAATCGTACTTTTTTTGTATAAAATATGGTCTTGTAACTCCTGGTATTGCTCTCTGTCTGTTCGTGAAGTTTCTTTACAACATAAGAGAGACATGCCATTCCGAAGATTAGTCCGGACAGTCTTTAAAAAATTGTTATTATGTCTTATTGGTTTGCAAATAACCTTCAATATAAGGCAGTTATTTCAATATTACGTTCGGGCATTTCAATTTTATATACATGTATAGATAACTGGATATATTTCATGTAAAAAAATCAAAGGAGCTTGTACTTACTCTAGAGGTTGACAGTGATAGAGTAAAGAATAACTAGTCGTGACGTCGGTTGTTTACTCGACGGTAACCTTTGTCGCTCTGACCACAAATTTCACGTTGGTAGAGTGCACTTATATCTAGTTATTGGGCGTTAGTAGCCAGCTTTAGGGGTTTTAATGAATTAAAGACAATATGCAAAGGTATTCATTGAAATTTCAATCGGATTGTAATCTCATTCCAATTTTGTAACCGCCGGAGGTATTAGAAATGAAGCAATCTACTCGTAAAATTAAAGATTTTTACAATTTGGCGGTTAAATTAATTAATACCTTTAGTTCTCAATCCGTAAGAGAATTCACTGCCCTATATCGGTAAGAGGCGACAGGGGGAAACTGAACCTGAAAATGGGCAGCGGCTTCTTCCTAATAAGAATTAAAATTAAAATAAACAGCTGTGCATTTCACACGAGGTAGAAGTGAAATCTTCAGAAAACTACACTTCGAGAGAATGAGACGAATGAGGTATATCAGTAGTAGGATAATTGTAGGGTTTGTTTATTATAATATTGTTATCAACTTTAAAGATTATTTTCCATATACATACGTGGTAGAGCCATGCTGCAGCTATATTAATAGTATAGTTGTAGCGCGACTGGGTCGGCTCGACTACGCTCTCACAGAATACTAGCGTAAAGCGTGTGTTTCGTATGGTTAGTGTAGAGAACCGGAGACCCATTTTACTGGAAAAGAGGCATTCCATCTTAGTCCTCACGGGTGACGACGCATCTGCATTTTGATTCTTTATTGAGGATAAATGTAGATGTCTATGGGCCACAGCAACCACTTACCACCAGGTGGACTGTGTGCTCGTTTGTCACACAATCCTATTAAAAAAAGATCATTTTATTCTACATATTACATTACATTAAACATACTCCAAACTTTCAATTTCATCGTCCTAAGTACTTAAATATTCTAATCAACAAATGTCCCTAACCCCTTACTGCTTATAGATCACATGCATAATCTCCATATAATATAATAAATAGGAGAAACACTGTATACTGTATTCTATCTCATTCTCTCGCAGGCTAAATCCTATACATGTTTATGTCTGTCTCTTTTTAGAGTCGCTATTTCGTTTCATCTATTTTCAAATCACAACGATGCTAAAGAAGTTTGGCAACAATGGTATAATCCTCCCATGAGGCAATCTAAGGGGGAGGTCTATGTTCAGTAGTGAACTTGTGACAGGCTGTATAATAAGCGTGTAATAAGATATATAATAAGTATAATAGTGGCCTAATGAATTAATCAATCAATCAATTCTCAATCACAACACACAAACACTCGCGCCTGTCACCCAGAGGGGTAGGCAGAGACTACGTACTACGCGATCCTGACACACCTCTCTCGCCTCCTTTACATCCATATGTGTACGCATGCACGCTCGTCGGTTAAGGGTACTCCTAATCTGGCCCATTTTCAATATATCGCCGATTTGGTGGATAAACCTTCGTCTAGGGCGTCCCTTCTCGACTTCACTTCTGCAACATAAATTTGCATTGTCACTCTTTCCTCGTTCATTCTTTCTACATGACCAAACCACCGAAGCATTCCTTTCTTAATCCTGGTCACAACGTCATCTTGCAAACCACACTTTTCTCTTATCACACTATTTCTCACCCTGTCATTCTCAAACCACAAGTATATTTATGATTTGCGTAAAATTACTAATATTATAACTTGTAGTAAAATAACATTGTTTTTATTAACTTAGTTGAAATATACATACAAATATTGTATTTCATTTTTCGCTTTATTTTTTTAATAACATTACTAACTTATTTGAATCGAAATTTAAAAATATTATCCTTGCGAAAAAGATAAAGATACCTTACTGAATTAAGCGCTATCTTCTGTATGAAACCGAAAACATTTCCCTCGAAAGCCTCCCGCAGTTTGCATCCCGGCATCTGTTGGCGGTTGCGGGAATACGGAAAGCTCCTGTCCGCACCCCCCTCCATACCCCTTCATTCTTACCCCTCTAAAAGCCTATCGATCGACCTTACAGGCAACTAAACAACTTACGTTAACCGAAGAACACTGCCACATTTGTGAAAATTTCAAAATATCTGCAAATTCTAGTGCAATCTGGCTTCATAAATAAACACGCTCTATACCCGCTGTCTAAAACCTCTATCAAAAAGAATAGGAAAAGGTGAGTGACCTTTTATCTTTCTTCCATTCAAACTACGTTTTCATTGATGATGACGTGGCCATAATCCCGGTTTTCCATCTGATCATTTATTGTGCGTTCGTGTTGTTATCTCTTATAGAAGCGTTACTAAGCTATTGTATGAGCCTGTGATTACAGACGGTTATTTATATTTTGATGCAGTCGAAACATTTTAGGGGCGATGCGTTATTGACGTCATTATGAACATTCTGGAAATAGGTCGCGGTGGAGATAATTGCGTGCTAAACGTACTTTTATTTCGTTTTTCATGTATATAATATAATATATCTATGTATCTATAAGTAAAAAAAAGGTGAAAGGAGATTGCATAGCTGCGTAATTTTACGTATAATGTGACGTCATTTGGGTTATGGGGTTTAAGATATCATCAAATTTATATTTTTTTCGATTTTACAAAAAAGTGTTGGCATTGCTCTTTATCGGTTCGTGAAGTTTGATCACACAATTGGTTCAGCCATTCCGAAAATTAGCCTTGACTGACACTTTGACAGACAGATGGACAGACAGCCAAAAATTTAAAAAAATAGATATTCATGTCATAATGGCATGCAAATAACCCCTTCAGCTCAATAAAAGGCAGTTATTTCGATATTACAGACTGTCAGGCCAAAGGACCAATTTGTTAACAGATTTCAAAAAGGAGGAGGTAGGTATTCAATTCGACTGGATTCTTTCCCGTTTTTTTTAATGTGTGTTACCTCATAACTTTTTTATTTATTAAGAATGACTCAAAATATACTGATCAGACATTGATCAAATAAATATGGGAGCACATGGAGCACCAGATTAAATAAAAAAAGAATCATCAAAATCCAGTTCACTCACACAAAAACGTTCAGAGGTAACACACATTAAAAAAATACAGTCGAAGAATCTCCTTCTTTTTTTGAAGTCGGTTAAAAACGGAAGGAAGTAGGTTACAGACATACGAATGTTGCTACATAATATATAACAAAAAACATTGTTTCGTTTTATGTACGAGAATCGTACACAGAGAGACACCAACTTCATTAATTTGTACCTATAATAAAGATTTTAATTATGCTATATGCATTTGCTAAAATATAAAATTAAAGTGTTTTTATTTTCAATTTTAAATCCTGTAAACATTACCAACCACGACATAGTTACTCAACTCTAAATGGCGTATGTTGTCAACTTTTTCTCTAAATATGATACAAAATAAATAATAAATCTCACATTCCCGCGGCGTATTCTGCTAATTGACGGGCGAGGTTCTCACTGTTTATGGTGAAAATTCCACAAAAAACTTTGAACCCATATAGCACAGATTAAGAAGTGGGGGGAAGCAGCATTGTTAAATGCGAGGGTATCGGCTCTGCGCTAATCAACTCGGGTGCCCAGTGTGATGAAATTAGACAAATCTTTCTAATAATATCCCTATCGGTTGTCGATTCTTCGAACTACATGGCTGGCCCATTGACACTTCACCTTATATTGGGCTGTCAGTTACTCTGGTTTGATGTTGTACAGAACTAAATTATCGTTCTGATGTGAGAAGTTGAAACCTAAGTTGATTTGGATTTGATATTTTAAACTTGCAAGTTTGCGGATTTATTTTCTCATTTTCATGTATTTTGTCTTGATCAATTCCAGGACGGTGTTGCCAGCGCGCAGCCGACGGAGGTCGCGGTCCACATACAACACGACGGTCCTCTCGCCTCCGACCGCGATGTCTTCATCGACGATGATGGTTCGGGTCTAGGCATCGACGAGAGTTCAGGCTCCGGCTGGGGGCCAGGACCTGGCCCCGACGACGAGGACGGTCGAGGATCAGGTGACGCCCCCGACGCGCCCGAAGATGACGAAGACTACGCACCGTTGCGAACCACTGCCGCCCCTACCACGCCCGCCCCGGAATCAGACTATCCGGAGGTGCCGGAAATGCCGGACAACACAGTCTTACCGGACTCCGACAATCCAATCCCACCACCAAAAGTCCAGCAGCCCGATTTAGTCAGTCGTGAGTAGAAGCTGGAGCATGCCAGTTTTGTTGCGTTAGACATTATTAGATGTATTTAATTATTTTTTGGAACATGAACTCGTGAGCCTTCTATACCGTAGTTTATTTTAAACTAGAGTATAACTCTAAAAATAATTGATTGTTAAAGGGTCAGCGACTCATTGATTTCATGTTCGATGGGCATAACTCTCAAAGAGTTATTTCCATTCATATAAAAATTCTTACCAAATTACATCAAAACTTCAGCTATTCCAATTGATAACGTATATGCAAGAATGTTTCAACCAACAAAAAGAAAGCTATTCAGATGTAAAAGATAAATGCATTTTTCTTGTGACAGAAGCCCTATTAAATCATGTTATGTATATAATTTTTAAGGAAAATTTAATATAGATTTTGGGGTTACTTGGTAATTTTCATAAGTCTTTCATACTTGGAAATAAACTGAAATGGACCGTTAAAAACTGGGTTGGTTCGGTTATTTCTGTACGGCATGGTTCAATTATGACAGTTTCGTTCAAATAATTGAAAATCAAATAACTGACGAGTTTATATAATTTTGCAGAGCTTAATATAATTAAGCAACCCATTATTTTAATATGCCATTACCCTACTGTATTTTGGTGTAGTTTGAGTTGAGAATCTAAGACATTCTACTATATATCGCCTTAAAATGTTTAAATATTAAATTAAAAAAAAGTTTTGATATTTAGAAACAAAAATTCAAATCTTTAATTATCTGTAGACGGCTCAATAGCGCAGTGGTTGCGTTAGTTTTCCGCGCTACGGGCCGCGGGTTTGATTTAGGCAAAGAAAAAGTATACAAGTATGTGTGGATTACAAAAAATTGTAAGATTATACGCTACTAATGAAATTTCTAGTGTAAGTATATTTCTTTAAACGAAATTAAAAACAGCTTTATTATCAGATATAGTAAGTACTGATATTAAACAATTTCCTTAATTTTTCATTACATCTTAAAAGCGCTACCCTTAATGACGGCTTCCACAACTTTTTTGTTACCAGGGCGGCGCCACTTTGGTATAACGTAAAATATTTGAAAGATTTTATGGTTTATATAACATTTTATATTTACAATTAGTTATACTTTATAAAAATTACATAATAGATAAATCAAGCTATGCATTGCAAAATTTTATTATTTTATTAATATTTAAAATAATTGCAAAATTAAAAAAAAAAATATACAAAAAATTAAAGATGTACTCTTTAATTTTTTACCTGAAACCACCACATTTTTTTTTACTGAGGCCGCCACATTTTTTTTAACTGAGGACACAGGCATTCTTTAGTATATATTGTACCCGCGGCCAAACGCTCAGCCACTGCGCAGTCGAAACGCCAATTGAATTGCATTATTAACTAATAATTGTGTGAAACATGGCAAGCCGCAATACAAACAATGCTTGCTGATGATGTAATACCAAATTAACCTTAATATTTATCCACCATGAATCAACAAGTAACTTCAATTATGTTCCGTTAATTAAAAACCTTAGTTTCCTTATAAGCGTGTAATAAAGTGGGTGTGACGGAAACGAACCAATAGAAATTTGATATTATATTAAATTTAATTCTGCTTATTTGTTCAACAATATTCTTATATGTATCTAATCGACATCGGCGAAGGAATTCGGTAAGTTACGACAGTTCATACACCGTACAAATACTTCATGGATTTTTTTTAGACATCTTGCATGACCCCATTACAATTACGATCGTGCAAACAGCTACTCCTACTCCATTAGTTTACTTCCACCATTGTTCATAGTTATTAGCAACCTAGCATGAATTTAAGCCAAGCTATAGTTTTGATATCATTACATTAGCTTTGTCATAGTCAATGTACTCCCGTCAATGTATTTCCTAGTATAGTATATTGAATTTTTAATTTTTTAACTTAATGTCCTTATTCTCCAACTTTCCCTAAAAAATTCCGGAACCAAAATAATCACTACAATCCTGAAAAATCATTCTTATTAGTCTTCGTCTAAATATTAATACTAAATATTTTATTAATGAATTTTAATTTAACATTTGTTTCCTACTAATTGTTCTAAGATCTAATATACAGAGCATCTATTTCATTCGATAAATATATTAATTTCCACACACAAATTAAAAAAAACTCAGCACCTTTTAATTAATCAATGTAGGTATTTCTGACCAACGCCGTCTATTTTCAATGCTAATCGATTTTTCTATTATACAATTACAGCTCGCGTCCTAAAGGGTCAGGAAGCAGGAGAGAGCACAGGAGAGACGCACGGCGCGGGGGAGGAGCAACCCTCGCGCCCAGATCTAACCGACATCAGCATATCAGGGGAAGACCTCAGTCCGGATATCGTTAGTATTTCGTATCAAATAGTCTGAAGAATATAATTAAAAATTAAAATTTTTGTATGTGTGTTTCATATGGGACCACATGTGAAGTACCAGCTTTAAAATAAAAAAAGAATCATCGAAATCGGTTCACCCAGTAAAAAGTTATGAGGTAACACATAAAAAAACATACAGTCGAATTGAGTGTTTTTGAAGTCGGCAGAATAAAGGAAAAATAGTCAGTGTACGCATTTAAAATATTATTTTCAAACGATGTTTAATGTTGATACCCCTTAGAAGATGAATATTCTAATTAACAAAAAAATACAGAAACGTAAAGACATACCACGACAATCTACTTAGACAGTAGGTATAGTAAAAGTGGCTTTATGATCTGCCTATAAAAGTCCACTGCTGAACATAAGTATCACCCAAAGATTTCCTCTTAAAGGGAATTTTGCCATAGTGGCCACGGTTGGCATGGATTTTTTAAAATTTGGATTAGTTATCTGGAAGATACTTTTTCCCATCCCCTGCTTCAGTTCCCCTCTACCGTCTCTTACGTCACCATTCTGATCCATTTCGTTCCGTGGGTGTCGAGAGAAGTCAACTATGGGAAAATCCAGAAAAATCGTGTATGACTTCCGATACGACCGACGACAGACGGCGCGTCTAAGGTGCGAGAGTGCAATACATCTGGTACCACCATTGTCAATCCATGAAATGAAACTAATTTTATCGCGTTTATTTTAACTTTTTAATTCCCGACGTTTCGGGCACTTTACAGCAACCATGGTCACAGGGGGGACTGAAGCGTTTGACGTTATGATGTCATAGTTGACAAAGGCTATAGTGCCACCAACTTATCTGTGAACTGACAGCTTGGCGCTTCTGCGCTGAAGTGTTGCCAGTTCGGGAGTATTCCCATCTAAGGGTCTTATATTCCTAGATAGAGTCCACATACTAGGGTAATAAATTAGTCACGGAATAAAAAGACTAAAACACAGATTTAACAGGTATATGTTCAAGAACAAGAAGAAACAAAAATATCATAATTGAACAAATTAAACTTTAATTAAATAATATGCCTTTATGCCTTTTTTACCGGGAGCTGTAATTTGCGTTCCTGTGGTTTATGCGGTTTCCGGTTCTTTAACTATTTTGGAAATGAATCCTTGACTAACATCTAAAAAGGAAATGAATTGCATTAAGCTATCCATTTATCGGAAATACGAAAGGAAGGAACAAAACATAGCATACTGACCTGTAGCAGCTGATAGTCTTTTATAGACCTAATTGAAAGGCATCATCGGTGCTTGCCTTCGAGCTTCTTGCTCACAAAAGTTTAATATTTTTAAAATAATGTTTCGGGCATCACTTTCAATGGTTTTCGGCATTTTTTATTTTTCTATAAACTCTCAAAACAAAGACGTATCGAGTGACATTTGATTAAATGGCGGCTGTAGTTCACAATTTTACCGCAGCTGTCAGTTCACAGATAAGTTGGTGGGACTATACCTTCAACTTTTAAATATTAATCTTTGGTCCGATCTACGCAGAATGAGCTTACACTGTATTGAAGTCTTGCAGTAGTATGCTTGGGCTTGGATTTAATTTTATTAGGGAATCCAAGAAGAAAGTAGGACCCAGTTATCTTCTCTATTGAAATTAAGATTTGTGGTTTATCAAATCTTATGTTATGGTTGGGACCATCTTGTATATATTACACGTGTAATATTCACGTAAATATAAAAAAAATCACTATCGTCAATCCACTTCAAATCCTCCCGACAACGTGGGAGGCCAATATCCAGCAGTGAACTTTTATGGGCTGATGGAAAAGAAGAATTCCATCGTTAGTCAACGTTACCAAGGTTAGGAAGCCATGTTAATTATATCTTCACTTATGCTTATTGAGTTTGCGCATTATATGCAGGAACAGGAGCAGTCGGGAACGCACATCAATACGGAAGCGCGACCAGCCGACACCGGCGTCTTCATCATGAACGCGAAACCCGAGGACCGCGCTACCAGCTTCTTCGCGCAGCCTGGCATCCTCGCAGGTATGTACTTATAAGAAAAAAAAAATGTTTTTCATTAATACTAGGAACAAATACAAGTAAAACCACTTATTTGCCTCCGTGGAGTCAATATAATTCATTAATTTGGGTGTGTCTTAAAATCGTTGACTTTTTGGTCAACAACTTTTGTATTTTGTGTATTCTTGACTCCCCAAAACATCAACAAACAACATCAACAAAATTATAAGGCTTATTCGCAAGAATTGTCCTGTTTGATGACGGCCTGGCCAAGTCCCAATGGAGCCTGGAGCGAACATTTTGCAAGCGCGGCTTATTTACAATATGTATTGCCCGGAAAACTCAACTGCCAAGAAACCTTGACAGCATCGTTGGTGTAGAGGTCTTAAAAATTTTGTGTAGCAGTCAGAAGTCAGGAAGTTGGCGGTGTTTCACACCTGTGCCTCGGAAAGCACAGAAAGCCGCTGGTTTTTCTTCTCTCGGGTCGTGTCGAATTCTCTCCGGTTGTGTCGGGTTGCCCTCCCATTGGACTATAAAGAGTGAGGGAATAGATGTACACCTATGCTTGCGCATACACTCGAGGCGCTGTAATCCTTTCCTGTGCAGATAGATAATCTTAGTTGAGACTGGTCCCTGTAACCGGAATTCGGTCTGGAGAACATTGTTATGTACTCCCCGGAATGTTTATTCTTTCTTATAAAGTCTATAAATATATTTTTCATAGAATAAGGGTGACAGCAACAAGCACCCGGTCCACCTGATGGTAATGAATACTGTTGCCTATAGACATCTACATTTATCCTCAATTAAGAATTAAAATGCAGACCCCTGAAGACTAAGATGGAATATATGTTTCCATCTATCATAGATCTCTACACTCACCATATTTTTTTTATATGATAAGGGTGACAAACGAGCACACAGTCCACCTGATGGTAAGTGGTTGCTGCGTCCCATATATATCTACATCTATCCTCGTTTGCGAATCAAAATGCAGATGCGTTGTCACCCGTGAGGACTAAGATGGAATGCCTCATTTCCAGTAAAAAGGGCCTCCGGCCACCTGCACTCACCAAGCGAAACGCAGAGGTAAACCTCTACTTGACGCTGGTATTCTGTGAGGTCGTGGTACCACCCCGGTTCGAGCTGGCCCATCCGTGCGACAGCAAAACTGCCGCGTGGCTCTACCACTGTTAGAATAATATATAATAATATGAAACACAGCAGCATTAAGTTACTATTTTACATTGGTATTTTGTGAGAGCGTGATTCTACCCCAGTCGAGCTGACCCATTCGTGCTACAACTATAATATGACTGCATCGTAGATCATCCACATATAAAAATATTCTATTATTTTTAATAATATATAATTATATGTTATGCTAACATATTTGTATTGTTATTCCAGCTGTCATCGGTGGAGCAGTGGTAGGGCTCCTGTGTGCGATCCTGGTGGTGATGTTCATAGTGTACCGCATGCGCAAGAAGGACGAGGGCTCGTATGCGCTCGACGAGCCCAAGCGGAGCCCCGCCGCAGCCTCGTACGGGAAGGGTCACAACAACCGCGAGTTCTACGCGTGAGACGATGCAGAACAAACCATGCCACGTGTTTATTAATAGTCACAGATTAAACACAACATTCATGATTTGTGGCCACAGATTAAAATCGGCCACAGACTACAAAATATTTCAATAGAAACGCGCCATTGCACGCAATTTAGTTTCGCAACCGTGGCAAAAACTTGTTCTACGATCGTCTCCTACGAAACAATTTAATTTACGAATTAATAATTTATTTTAAATACCATTTTGGGTACAGATTGTACAATAAGCTGTACAAATCAGGTACATTCATTTGTTATATCGGGGCTTAGAAAGTATAGTGAGCGGATCAATAATTCTGAATGTAATTATGAAATTAAGACACAGTTTTGTATCATTCGATTGTCTTGAAAGCCTAAAATCTATCGAAAGTAAATCGATTAATCTAAGTATGTCTTGATGTCCGTTTACATAATTTTAACTTTGAGACCAACGTTTGAATGTTGTTGGAGTTACTCTATAGTTGAATCTGAATCAAGGATCTTATATCTGTAACATAAATGTGCCATCCGCTTTCTTTAACTGTACATTGCTAATGCTGTAGAATTATACTTTTCTATAGACACGTACATTAGATTGGTCTATTGTAAGTCCATATCTATTCACTGTGTATATATACTGAGTGCGCACTATATATATCACCTGTCTAATGTAAAACCAATATGTGTTACAATATATCGTAAATCAGTAAGTTAAGGTGTTAGTACACTAGTGCGCTGTCACAAAATTAATATACATAAATATTTAGCCATCAATTGCTAATTGGACGTAGTTTAGCAAAAACAATTCAATTCTAATTAAAATCTAGAAAAAATTAAGTAATATAAGTCTGTTCCTAAGATAGTTTCTGTACATCCGGAAGCGCGTGTATGTTTTGGATTTTATTTTATTATTTTTAGTGTGTTTGGTAAATAAATGTATTTCTATTCAAAAAATATAAAAGAGAATACTATTTTACTCTTATGGTTATTGTAATAAAATACGAATAACAATAATAAACACAAGTTAGGTAGCAACGAACCTTTCATTACTGTCCTTCGTTTTAAAACTCCAAATTCTCCTGCGGATGTACGCCGCACGCAGCGACCCAAAGTTCGCTGCGTGCGGCCTGTCGTGCGCTTCGAAATGTCGTATCTAAGCAAACAGAGTATACATCAAAGTGAGAGGCATAGGGAGACAGAGAGGGAGGGAGGGAGAGAGTGAGATAGAATAAAATAACAGCAAAAATACAGCCTACTGCTGGGCGCAAGCTTCCTCTCATTTTTCTAAAAAATTCTTAGCAGTTTGTGAACTTCAGTAAAAACCAACCTTGTAAGCAATATCAACGTATAGCCTCTTAGTATCAGTATAAATCGCGTAAAAGTGGATGCAAAGAGAGATTCTCAAAACTATTTCTGTTCTAAACTACGTCCAATTATGACTGCTTTTTGAGATAGACAGCAATCCAGCATACATTCAATAGATTATAAATGTTATTTTATAAATAATATGTTAATATACACGATAACAGAGTATGAAAAAACAGTTATTATTAAAGAATTCAAACATAATGGCTGCTGTAAAATTCACTGCGAGTGCTTCTTTACGCAAGTACAGTTATGTAGACAATAACCTTTACTTTCTCAATGCACAATATATAAAAAACATATCCGTTATTGGCTGCATGTTTTAATATAATCAACAAATGACCTATTATGAACCAGCTGTGGAATTTGTATTTTCTACAAAAGCTTGTTTGTATTATTGTCTGTGCCTGCACTAAATACCTTAATATTTTGTTATTGTTATTTTCATTATATACCTAGAGCCTAAATGTATTTTATTAAAAAAATCGAGAGTAACGAACGATCAACAAAAAAAATATAAATAAATAAATAACAAAATATTAACAAACAATAATATGAACTCGACTGTACTTGGGCAGAAGCGCGAGAAAACGTGTGCAGCAAAATTTGCGCAGCGTCTAGCGACTACTTCACAGCAGCCATTAATGCCCAAATACAAAAACGCTGCTCACTTTTAAGATGCTGTTGAGTCTCGTGCTGTCTCTATCACTTTAAATCAAAGCGACTGCGACACTACGAGACCTAACGACATCTTAAAATTGAGTAGCCTTTGAATATTTGGCCTTATTTTAAATAGCCAGGATAGATCGCACTTTACCTTATTAAGCCTTAACTCCTTCTGTATCATTTTACACGCACAGGAACAACTGCTACTTTTGTTTTTGTAATTTACGTTTAAAAAAGTCTAATGAACTCGATTAATAAATACTAGAATATATTTATTAATGTATTAGGCGACAATTAAATTAATTCACATTGTATGGTAACATACCTTATCATTGTTTTTTTTTACAATTGACAAGTAAAGGTTTATTAAGTAAAAGTTATAGATCACTTTTACATAAACTAAAATGCAAATATATGTGTTTATTGCTCACCTCGAACGCGAAGCGAAGAGGATGGGCTACCCTCTCTCGTTATATCTCGTTTGTTATTTCTATACCGCACTAATACGCGAAGAAAATCACGTTAATATTAAGAGGTAAATATTAATGAATAAAATCGATGTTTTTTTAGTTCATTGCACTACTACACAATTAATGCAATTATGATAAAAACTAAAAACACAGTTTTTTTTTACATTCATCATTTCGCACTAAGCCAGAAACCTACTTTCTGAAACAAACGTCAGGAATTATTTTCTTCAATCCAGAAATATTACCAGCGTGTGCAGCGTTTAGAATCAAAAGTTTTGTATGAAATGCTTGCATTTTCGTGTCCGAACACGGAAAACGTAATCGGAAACCTAACATTTTCGCTCTCAAAAATGCTTTTTCATTTAAGTTAGTATGTGAAACAGAAATAGAGATTACTTTGGAGCAGCTACTACTAAAGTCCAAATTAGAATATTAAATAGAATTATAATTACGTGCATATTGTGTAAATGCTTTATTTCAAAAGTTCTTAAGCCGAATCACGCATCTGATGTATGTAATATTTAAAAAGTTTTTTATGTGCCTACCTTTTTTATTTTATCCTAACATATTTGGGGGATTAATATAGGGTTAATACACATAATTATTGTTTTTCATATAACTACTTCTAGTTATATTCTAAATCATCTAATATTAGGCACTAATTTTAATCATTAGATTTGTAATTAATACATTATACGGTATAGTTTTAAGTTAGTTTTATTCTAATCTCGTCATTTTTATTCAATTATATTTGTAATATTTCTTTCTGTAGGTTGTGCAACGAAACGAACATACATTTAACTAATTTATGTTTTTTCTTGTGTAAACTTTTGTGCCATTTTCAGCGTTTAATGTTATTTAATGTTTTGTTTTATTTTACATGCTCAATTCAACAGTTTTAAGTTTTTCAGCTACTGACATTTGATATTGTTTAATTTGAATAAATAATTAAAATTGTTAGAGGAATTTTTTGTATGTTGGTTACAACATTATCATCATGTTTATATATGTATGTCATTATATGTAACATGGTTAACTATTAATGTATTTATAAATATTGGTAATATATCGATGCATCTATCGAATACAAAAACTTAGATTTAAATGTAGTGTAATCTAAGCGGGAAACTGTCATGTTTCAGTTTTTATAAATGAATATTTATGAGCAGGCATCTAGGCAGCTAACTGTTAAAATCAAATTCAAAATCTTATTCAGTATAAATTTAAAACATTTGAGTACCAAAAACACTTATGATTGCGATTCTTTTTTTATCCATAATAAATAAAACTCAGTGCAATTTATAATAAAAAATAAAAGTTAAACATTCCGATCGGATCCATAGAAGTACACTATTTGTTATAGCGAAATTTCTTACTAACGAACTTAATACCCGACCTATAAAAATTAACCTTAACTAAAAAGTACAGTCTAATACAAAAAACTAAAACACACATGTTTGTTAGTAAGTAAACGCGCTGTAACGATCGATTTCAACGCTCACTTAGTATAAGGTCTGTACATTGTTACTGTAAATTCTTTTAGAACTAAAACCTAATAAGTTATACGTAATATAGTAATATTTTTTAACCAAAAATAATCAAAGAAAACTTCTTACGCATATAATAACATTTTTTGTTATTCTAACAGTGGCTTACTTATTAATCAAACTATACTTATTTATTATTCAAGTTGGTAGTTTTTAAATATATATCTTCAAAATATATTTAGCTTCATTACAACCATCCCAACAGTAATAAGTGTTAATAAAACGTGTAACATTTTAAGGTATAAATTTAAGAACCCTTTGAAATAAATAACCAATTATCATGGATTTCAATTCATACAATTATCTTTTAACCTCATTTGGAAGCTTTATACATAATACCAATGCTTAGTCTGCACTTAATATCAGACAGAGAGACACACAATCCAATCGTATTTATCACAACTGTGTCACAAATGTACAAAACTTTTGCAGGTACTTTATTTTTTAAACATTGTAATTTATGAATGTCATTAATTAATATCTTAAGCGTTAAAACTTGACATAAAAAGGCATTTTAAGTCACACATTTTAAGTCTATATAAATCGGAAACCGCGCCCGTAAATATTAATATAGACAGCTATCTAATGCATGAAATTAATCGAAGAGTTGTGTTGCAGGCATACAGCCTTTTTTGTTTTATTTTTTTTTAGAAGTGAAATGAATTGCGGGGCTTATTTCATCATTTCCTACTGTGCATGAATTTATACACGATTCCTATCAAGGGCACAAAATTAAACTTGACTGCTATTTTATGACACTAATAATATTTTATTCATACATATCTGTAAAGTATAAAAATATAAAAATAGCTAATAAATTCAGCTCTGTCTCAAGTTACATAAGACTGTTTTTTTTTTACAGTTTACAAGTAAAAGATTATGGTTGGTAAATTGAATCTTTTATTTTAATTAAAATTAACTTTACGAACATTTTGTTCAATTTGCTTCAAGCCGACAACTGAAACAGATTTTTTTTTTAAATTAATATTTACCCAAAATACATATTACACATATCATTTGTTTTAGTGTTTTCATTTTGAAACACTTTTATACGACTATTCAATAAACTGTATAGATTTTGATCAATTTATTTACAATATATAATCTGGACAGTCTACTCTACTAATATATAGTCTAATGTGAAGATTCCATTGCACTATAGATAGATGGAGACATTATGTCAATAGAAGTACTTTTTATGAGCTGTTAACATGCATGACGTAATTTTTGTTTCGTTTGAGTCAAATAAACATCTCATTTATATATTTTTATGTATTATTTGTAATGCATAATATATAAATTGAATTAATGTTGAAATTGAAATTTTTTAAAACAAAAAACCGATCATGCTTTCAGACGCTACGAAATATAGCAAATAAAATTTATATAATTTTATAAAATGACAATTTCAAGTAAGATATGAATTATTTATCCTCTATATTAAATATATTTATCTTCAGATTTATACAAGAGGAAAATCGTGACGCGCTCAAAGAATATAATATCCAATTTTTATTACTACAAAAATTCCTTCATCACAACATTTAATAGAGTAATAATGCGTTTATATTGTTTTGTTATTATATTATTATCAGTGATAAAAAAATGCAATCCCTACTGCTGCTAGTTCCTTTTAATATACAACTGGGCACGGATGAAATAAGCCCTTCTATGTATTTTGTACACGTAATATTTTGCATTTTCTTATTAAGTGTTTAGTGTTTATACTTATGTTTAGATTAGGGTAGGCATAAACATATTGGTGTCCACCTTGTAAATAATGCTCCTTTACATTTAGGTAAATATACATGGTCATTATGAACAATTTGTTGTTTTATTTGTTACGAAAAATCCCATACATATAAGTGTAATAATGCATTCACAACTACATTCTTCTTATGGTCATACATCTTTCCACCTATATGTCAGCTTGCAAGCGTTACTTGTTTCTTTTTAATAAAACTCAAATTATATTATCATCATTACAGCCTTTCACAAGTCCACTGCTGAACATAGGCCTCCCCCAAGGAATGCCACAAAGCACGGTCCTGAGCCACCTGCATACATCGACTTCCTGCATGTCTTACCAGGTCGTCACTCCATCTAGTGGGGGTCGCCCTACACTTCGCCTACCGGTACGGGGCTGCCACTCGAGACTTTCTTATATGGCCGGCCCACTGCCACTTCAGCTTACTAATCCGTTGGGCTATGTCGGTTACTCTGGTTCTACTGCGGATATACTCATTTCTAAGTTTATCACGCAGAGAAACCCCGAGCATAGCCCTCTCCATAGCTCACTGAGCGACCTTGAGCTTCCTCATACGGCCAGCAGTGAAGGACCACGTCTCAGATCCGTAAGTCATCACTGGCAACACGCACTGGTTGTACAATTTCGTTTTCAGGTTTTGCGGTATGTCTAACGAGAAGATGTGTCGTAGTTTCCCGAACGCTGCCCAGCCGAGTTGAATCTGTCGATTGACTTCTCGGTCGAAGTTGGACTTACCTAGTCGGACAATTTGTCCCAGGTAAACATACTCGTCAACAAATTCGTGCTTAGTGCTCCCAATAACTACCGGCATAGGTGTGACATGGACGTTAAACACGATCTTTGTTTTGTCCATGTTCATCTTAAGACCTATACGTTGGGAGACACTATTGAGGTTATTGAGCATAGTGCTTAGGTCCTCCAGCGATTCTGCCATAAGGACTATACCGTCGGCAAATCGAAGGTGAGTGATATACTCGTCATTGATGTTAATACCGTATCCTTTCCAGTCCAGTAGCTTGAAAACGTCTTCCAATGCAGCGGTGAAGAGTTTCGGGGATATAACGTCACCCTGTCTTACACCTCTCTGCAGTTGGAAAGGTTTCGTACTCTGATTCTGTACTCGGATAGCCATCGTAGCTCTACTGTACAAACACTTCAGCACTTCGATATATCGACAGCAACTTGGCACCGCTGAAGGGACTGCAGCACCGCCCGAATTTCGACGGAATCAAAGGCTTTCTCATAGTCCACATACTCAAGGCAAAGTGGCAGATTATACTCCTCTGTCTTCTGTACAATCTGCCGCAGGGTATGTGTGTGGTCTATGGTACTAAAGCCTTTTCAGAAACCGGATTGTTTGGGAGGCTGGAAGTCGTCAAGTCGGCGTGCGAGACCATTTGTAATGACTCTCGAAAACAGCACGTAGACGCAGCTCAGAAGGGAAATCGGTCTGTAGTTCTTCAAGACAGCGTTGTCGCCTTGCTTGAAGAACAAGACCACCGCACTTCTACTTCACGCCTCCGAAGTAGTGCCACTATGGAGGATGGAATTAAAGAGCTTCTGAAGGACTTCAAGTACCGGTTTTCCACCCGCTTTCAGAAGCTCCGCTGTAATTCCATCCTCGCCCGGGTACTTGCCGTTTTTAAGGTACTGGAGAGCCATTCTAATCTCGCTCGGACTGACGTTCGGGATATCATCGGAATAGTGTCGGGTAAGACTCGCTCTTGGATCGTTACTCACACTTGCGTGTGGCTCCAACGATGACGTGTACAGCTGCCCATAGAACCTCTCAATCTCACTCAAAATTTCAGGTGTCCCGGAAACGATGCTGCCACACTTGGTCTTCAGTTTTGACAGTTGGCTCTTTCTGGCAGACAGATCTCTGGCAAAGACTTTGGAGCCTTGGTTCCGCTCGATCGCTTCTTCAATACAAGCTGTATTGAAGTTGCGTAAGTCCCGCCGCATGCATTTGGAGATCTGTCTGTTCAGATGCTTGTATGCTGTCAAATCTGTTGAAGAATGTAGCTTCATCTCCCGTCTAACAGCCATGATATTAAGTGTGTGATCGGAGAGTTTTTTTGTTCTTCTGCGGCGGGTCTTGCAGAACTTAGCTCCGACGGCATGGACAGTTTCCACGAGCTTGTCATTCATATCGTCCACTTCATTGCAGTCTTCTAGGCACTGAAAACGATTTTGTAACTCGAGCTGAAAGGTTTCGGGACTTTGAATTAGAGCACAAGGGGGACGGAGCGTTGACTTCATCAGACGAGACCTCCCCAACTTAACATTCAGTGTGCCTCTAACCATTCGGTGATCGCTACCAGTTTTCACCCTCGCGATCACGGAGACATCACTGAACAGTTGTCGTCTGGTCGTCATAATGAAGTCAATCTCATTTTTTGTGGAACCGTCGGGGCTTGATCAGGTCCACTTCCTGTGGGGCTGCTTCTAGAAGAAAGAGTTTATCATAAAGAGTCCCTCTTTCTCCATGAAGTCGGCCAGCTGCTTGGCCCTTGGGTTCCGTTGCCCTATTCCAAATTACCCTACTTTCAGTTCACCGTTCTCTCTTGTGCCTTGTTTTGCATTTGGCAACTATAAAAAAAATATGGTCGAGTTTAATATTATAATAATATAATTATATATATATATATATATATATATATATATATATATATATATATATATATATATATATATATATATATAATGATATAATATATAATATATATATATATATATATATATTAGATGTATATGGGACACAAAAAACACTTAACACACACAACTTACCATATAGGTGATATTATGTTACGAGATTTATTACGTCCATTTTTATTAAATCTATGTACGAGATACTTATACCGCCATCTATCGGAAACTGCAAGTTCTTTTTACTTTATGTCTGTAGAATGGTGTGTTAATTTTTTCTTCAACTTTTTCAAATATGCAATTTCATTGGTCAAATACAGACATAATTCATAAACATATTTTTCATTTTTATTAAACCAAAAAATATGTAATAGGGGTACAACTACAAAATGAACTAAAAATTAAGGAGACAGGTACATCTTACCTGTCTCCTTAATTTACTTTCTTATTGTACCTACCACTACTAGATTTAAATATTGGTTAAAAAAAACTTAGCTTTGATTAGGTACATGCAATTTTATATACAGCATGTTTTATTAGTTACAGTGCCCTCTAGCGGTCAACCAAGATACTTGAATTTTTCTAGGAATACACACTTCGCAAATCGTCCGCAATTATTTTGTTTTTTGGATTTTATTCTGTAAAAAAGTGCATTATGTTGTATGTATGTATTCATATATATGTATAATATTTTTCGTATATAACTATATTATAATCTGTTTAAAGATCACATACGTTTATTATAACAATTGTTTTATATTGATGCCAACTATGTACGCAAAATATTTTCAATTGTTTTTTTTTTATTTCAGTAATTATTAAACTATTTTAGAACTTTTCCAACAAGGCAGCGTGGCCGAGTGGTCTAAGGCGCTGGTTTTAGGCACCAGTCCGAAAGGGCGTGGGTTCGAATCCCACCGCTGTCAATTTTTTTTACCAATTAGGTTTAAATTTGTTAAGCCGGAATTCAATACAATACAATACAAACACTCACGCCTGTCACCCAGAGGAGTAGGCAGAGACTACGGACTTCCATTTGGCGCGATCCTGACACACTTCTCTCGCCTCCTTTACATACAATCCATATATTTATGCACACACGCTCGTCGGTTAAGGGTACTCCTAATCTGGCCCATTTTCAATGTATCGCCGATTTGGTCGATAAATCTTCGTCTAGGGCGTCCCTTCCCGACTTTGCCGTTCACTTCTGAAACATAAAATTGCTTTGTGACTCTTTCCTCGTTCATTCTTTCTACGTGACCAAACCACCGAAGCATTCCTTTTTTAATCCTAGTTACAACGTCATCTTGCAAACCACACTTTTCTCTTATCACACTATTTCTCACCCTGTCATTCAGATTCAGCCCTAGCATACTCCATAATGACCGCATTTCTACAGCCTTTATTCTACTCTCATGTTTCTTCTGTCATACCCAACTTTCACTACCATACATTAAAGTAGGGACTAACACACCATTATGAATTGCCATACGTGCCTTTTTTGACACATTCTGACTCTTCATAATAGCTTGTAGAGCCCCCGGAATTCAATATAACCCAATATCCTGCAACGCCCACAGCTGTTAAAAATTTGCAAGTAATTTCTTTAAACATCTTATGAATGTAATTTCCTCGACATTATATAGAACTAAGAAAAACATGAACGAATTCTTCATATTATTATTATTATTATATGTATAACAATTGTATAGTAGTTTATCTTTTATTGGAATAAGATTATTTTAATAATAATTTAACACTGAAATATTAATAAATCTACTAAGTAATTGATTAATGGATCAGAAAACTAAATTGGCAATGAGTCGCCCATATAGGGCGAAAAACTAACAACCGATGGGGAAGAATGGGTCTCCGGCTCTCTACACTCACCATACGAAACACAGCAGCGTTAAGCTGGTATTTTACGTTGGTATTCTGTGAGAGCGTGGTCCTTCCCCGGTCGAGCCGACCCATTCGTGATACAACTATACTACTAATATAGCTGCAGCATGGCTCTACCACGTAGAAGATCAATACAATTTTGAGCGAAGTCGGCATCGACCCTGACTAGTCATATCCATGAAATGGCCTGCATTGTCATATTATTTCATAGCCAGGGTATCGGTGCAACTTGCGTAAGCTGTCGCGTTTCTTTTTTTACCTTCTCCGCTTTTTTTTTTTTTTTTTTATAGAATAGGGGGCAAACGAGCATGCGGCTCACCTGATGGTAAGTGACTACCGCCGCCCATGAACAACCGCAACACCAGGGGAATTGCAGATGCGTTGCCGACCTTTTAGAAAGGTGTAAGCTCTTTTCTTGAAGGTTCCTAAGTCGTATCGGTCCGGAAAATTCGCTGGTGGTAATTGATTCCACAAGGAAGTCGTGCGAGGGAGAAAACTTCTTCTAAATCGCACAGTCGTGGACCGCCAATCATCCAGATGGTATGGATGGTAACGCGAGTTTTGTCGCGATGTGCGATGGTGAAATTGAGCGGCTGGAATTAGTCCGAACAATTCCTCAGAGCACTCCCCGTGATAAATGCGATAAAATACGCAAAGAGATGCAACATCTCTACGCAGTGCCAGTGTATCGAGCCGATCAGAAATAACTCGGTCGTCGACGATTCGAACCGCTCTGCGCTGGATGCGGTCAAGTGGAAGGAGCTGGCACTGGGGTGCCCCGGCCCAGAGATGAGAACAGTATTCCATGTGGGGCCGAACTTGCGCTTTGTAAAGTTGCAAGCGATGTGCCGGCATGAAATACTGTCTCGCTCTGCTGAGCACGCCAAGCTTTTTAGAGGCCAATTTGGCCTTCCCTTCCAAGTGACCACGAAACTGCACACTATTCGATATGTCGACGCCAAGGATTCCGATACTGGCTGAGGCAGTAAGGGGAGTGCCTTGAAACTGAGGAGATACGACAAAGGGGTTCTTTTTAGCGGTAAACGCGCAAACTTGTGTCTTCTGGGGATTGAACTGGACTAGATTTAGTCGCCCCCAACCCGAGACTTTGTTAAGCAAAGACTCGACTTCAGACACAAGTTTGTCCCGGTACTCAGCGACGTTTTCCCGAGAAATATTGGCACGGCCGGTATATAAGGCATCACCAGTGCTGTCGTCCGCATAGCAATGAATGCTGCCAGTTAGCAACATATCATTGATATGCAGGAGAAACAGCGTTGGTGATAGCACGCAGCCTTGTGGAACACCAGCGTTGATAGGCTTGAAATCAGAGCATTCACCGTCTACTACGACCTTGATGCTCCGATCAGCAAGGAAACTGGTGATCCATTTGCACAATTTCTCGGGAAGCCCATAGGAAGGAAGCTTCGAAAGAAGCGCTTTGTGCCAGACCCGATCAAAGGCCTTCGCTACGTCCAAACTAACGGCTAATGCCTCCCCCTTGGACTCTACTGCCTCCGCCCATCTATGAGTTAAGTAGACTAGAAGATCACCAGCTGATCGACCCCGACGAAAACCGTACTGGCGGTCACTAATCAGCTGGTGATCCTCAAGGTACCTCATGAGCTGGCAGTTTATAATGGCTTCCATTATTTTGGAGAACAAGGAGGTGATGGCGATAGGCCTGTAGTTGGACGGGTCTGAGCGGTCGCCTTTTTTAGGGATCGGGTGCACCAAAGCTGTCTTCCATGAGTTCGGGACTACGCCTTGGGAGTAGGAGTACCGGAAAAGACGCGTTAAAACCGGTGCCAACTCCGGAGCACACGTCTTCAGCACAATGGGAGGGACTCCATCGGGCCCACTCGACTTGTTGACGTCCAGGGAGAAGAGTGCTTTGCGGACCGAGCGCTGTGTAAATCGCACATCCGGCATGGAGCACTCACATCGCGGGATGGTCGGCGGTGTGTTCCCCCCGTCATCTAGAGTCGAGTTGGACGCAAAAAGAGAGCTCAACAGATCGGCTTTCTCCTTTGCGGCATGGGCCAGTGAGTTGTCGTCTCTGTGCAGAGATGGAAGAGATGGCTGACAGAAGTTCCCTTGGACAGCCTTGCCGAGAGACCAGAATGCACGGGTTCCCGAAGGAAGGCGAACTAGCTTCTCGCCAATTCTGCCGATGTGCTCAGACCTTGCCTTGGCAATGACGCTTTTGAAGGACCTGGAGGCAGAATTATACTTCTTTTTTAATGCGCTGGTGTTTACATCCCGAGACGTTGATGCGTCAGCCCAGGCCTGGTAGCACTCCTGCTTATAGCGTGATGCTATTTTACAGGAGCGACCAAACCATGGCTGGGATCTGCCTCCGATGGGCACCACAGAAGATGGAATAAAAAGTTCCATACCCTGAAGTACCACATCAGCAACAGAATTGGCAACAACGCTGGGATCTTCCGGCGAGAAGCAAACCCGCCCCCAAGGGTAGGATGCAAAAAAAGACCGCATCCCGTCCCAATCAGCTGACCTATAGTGCCAAACACGGCGGCAAGCTGTAGATCGCAACTGCGATTGGAGCGTGAGTGGCACCGTACTCCGGATCAGACAATGGTCCGAAGAGCCCAGAGGGGCATCGACGGAGACCTGGTATCCGTCCGGATGAGAGGTCAGCAGAAGGTCCAACAGGGAAGGTACATGGTCTTCCACATCTGGGATTCGCGTAGGCGAAGTAACCAGTTGTGTTAGACCATATGCCAAAGCAAAGTCATAGACAGATCTACCCGCATGATCGGTTAAACGAGAACCAAGCCATTCAGCGTGGTGGGCGTTGAAATCACCGAGTATCGCGATCTCTGCGGATGGGACCTGTTGTAGCACGGAGTCTGCAGCCATTTGGACGTGGTCTATGAGTCGGTCTGTGTCGGCATTACCGCTATGGGACCTATAGAGGCACCCGTAGACGCGGGGATGGTCGTCGCTGTCTACGCGCAGCCATAGGATGGACAGGTCCGTACCTTCAAGGCTGCCGAGGCGTCGAAAACAGATGTCCTCTCTGACATACACGCAAACTCCAGCCCGGGGCACAAACGAGTGTTCTAATTTGTACCCCGGGTAGGAGAGATACGAAGTATCAGCCGGAGAGGACACCTGTGTCTCGGTAAGAAAGAGCAAGGCCGGCTTAGCTATCTCCAGATGGTAGTGGACGGCGTTAAGGTTTGAATGAAGTCCCCTGATATTGCAGAAATCCACGGTAAGCGTGGCAGGGGTTGCCTTTGTCTTCTTGCTCCGCTTGCCCCGAGCAGGTTTCGTCTTGAGCGGAATTTCGCCCCCCCCCAGAATACGCGGGCAGACTGAGCACCCACGCCCAGGAGTGGAGTAGTTTGGTCGTGGATGCTCAGCGAGGGATTCTCCAGGGGTGCTGGTACCCTCCTGGGGTAGTCTTTTATTTAATTCCACTACCATGTTGATGGGGGGGGGGGGGGGGGGAATTGGGCCTCCGGCCACCTGCACTCACCAAGCGCAACGCATAGGTAAACCTCTACTTCACGCTGGTGTTCTGTGAGGTCGTGGTACCACCCCGGTTCGAGCTGGCCCATCCGATCCATCCATTTCAATGGCGTTGGAGCCTGGAAGGATATTATGGGCTGGTCTTGCCTGCATAAAAGCCAAACGTTGTTGATACAAATATCTATCACATGAGCTAAGATTTTTGAAAGGTTTATATAAAGAGATAAGCATATCAACAAGATCCACCGCTCCCATATGCTTATTATATTCCTTCACGATCTGTGGGCAGTCTACAGCTTCTTTACTACGCGATTCCTTGCAATACCTTTTACTTTTATGAACTGGTTGCGCCCTGACCATAGTACTATTATTTATTCTGTGCCCTGATGTTTCTACATCTTCTGCTTATTAGGGTAACCGGTTTGTTATCACTGTTAACAGATATACGGTTTTTGTTGCAAACTACTTCACCCCGCGGCATTTTTTTTGTAAAGATTTTCTGACATAGAATCTATAAAATAAGTCTATTGCTCCGTATTGTCCCAAGTTACCCCGTAATTTTTTCTCAATCAATATAGAAAATAATTCGGGGCTAGAAGAAAATTGCTAGGATAAATTCCATGAATTATACTTGTTAGACGAATGCTTTAGCTTTGATAATTGTCGCTCTTCTCTTCAGGGTATGCTATGCATCTTTCTACAGAACAATCAATGAAATCAAGGGAGGTGGCGACGAAGAATAAGATAAGGCATGAATTATGAGTTCTTCGGCATCAGACTTTTAGCTACACTCGGAAAGAGCTTTTTTAGCAGCCACAAGAACATGTCTATCACTACGTGTTAGTAGTTTTTGCTGTCGGCAAAGAAAAGCAAAACACCTAAGCAAATACAAGCATGCCACACAAACAAAAATATAAATTAACAAAAAACATAACCTAGAATTGGCAATGTATCTATAACGTGACATACAAGCAAATTTAGCGATAACTTTCTATGAAATTGGCAGTGTATATGGTGAAATACAAAAGTTAGATACTGAATAAAAGTATGTTATTTTGTTACTTTAGTGAAAATATGCATGCATTAGTATTTATTGAAAATTGAAGTACAAAATAACACGCTAACACGCATAAAACACAGTCAAAATAAAAAGAAAACAAATAATTCTTACCTTGTCACTTGTTTCTTCATCGCCGACATTTTTTATTTTATAATCTTAATAATTTTGCCAGGTCAATGAATTATTTTACCAAATTTTAAATAATGTTGCCACCGAGATAATTGCAGATTTTATTGAATATTGTGTTTATTATTGTGACATACAGTGTTAATTTAAGGGTTTCAGAAATCAGAGCTCTGTGTCTAACCGTGAGTATACTTACGTAGTTAATTAACATTAAATAAAATAATAACACCACGTCTTTTTCATCATTCTAAGTTATGTTCAAAATTTCAAGTCTAGCTCATGGGGATGTTAGTTTAAAATCAAATCACTAAATTCGAACCGAACGGATTTACATGAAAGCGATTTAATATTTTTGTATGACATATTATTAGAAACATTTGCGAAAATAATAAAACTCAGATAATTAGCTCCGCAGAAGACTCTAGTAATTATAGTAATATATATTTGAGATCTAAATTAAACTGTAAAGCATAATTTTATGAATACCTTCTTTTTTGTCAATCATTAAAGTAGAGTTTTATCCGGGTCGCAACACATCCACAGAGCCGTGGTATATTAAGGGACTAAGTACTCGCTGAAATTTCCCAGAACGAAAGTAACCTGGGTTAGGTCTCCGTCGGCACTGATGAAATTGTTAATTGCAATAAATATGTGCAATATATGAATGAAATATTTCGGTTTTGAAGTCCGCCAACACGCACTGGAGAAGCGCGGCGGACTAATCATTCCATGATTCCCTCAGAAATGAGAGTAAGCCAGTGCCTAGTAATGGAATGGGCTTTTGTTTTACACTTTACTGGAAATGAGGCATTCCATATTAATCCTCACGGCTGACAACGCATCTGCATTTTAATTCTTAATCGAGGGTAGATGTAGATATTTTTGGGCTACAGCATCCACTTACCATCAGGTGGATTGTGTGCTCGTGTGTCGCCCTTATTCTATAATTTAAAAAACATACTTACCCATTAGAGGCAACTATAGGGAAGGCCAGAAAGACCTCAGGAGCCCCGATAGATAACGGTACACCATCTCGTAAGTATATGTATGTCAGATGTACAGAGTTCGACTATTCTCAAATTACCATGGACTACAGGCAATATTTGTCACTGTAATAAATATTACACCCCTTACAAATATGAGCCGTAATAATAATAATAATAATAATAATAATAATTTCCTCCAGTTCGAATTTCGGTCGCGGCGGCCAGTGTCAAAGGACACCAGCCATCGGCGCAGAACAGGATTATAGTGCCCGAATGTATGCGCAAGCACAGGTGCACTCTCTATTCCCTCACTCTCATAGCCCGATGGGACGGTACACCGACACGACCGGAGAGAGATCAGGCGCAGGACCAACGGCTTTACGTGCTTTCGGAGGCACGGGGTTGAGACACCGCCAACTTATTGACTCCGGGCGGCTATTGAGAATTCCTTGATGGGAAAACTCAATAACTGATTTTTTGGCCCGACTCGGGATTCGAACCCGGGACCTCACGATCAATAGTCGCACTACTACAACCACTACACAAACGAGGCAGTCAACCATCATCAATATTATACATAAAGAAGTTCTGGCAATAATAGAATTCCTGAGATGAAAAATACTTGGTCCGGCTACAGGTAGCGTTAAAGATACGAAAGCAGATACGAGTACTGCGTTCGCGATTTTTAAAAGAGCTATGTTCATTATGTACGCATTTTAGTTTCTATTGAAAAATAATCAAACGTCGCATTTTGAAACTAAACTAAAAACGTTTTGTTACACATACATATACACTATTTTAGAAACGAGAGCAGGCCTGTGCCCAGCAGTGGGACGTATAAAGATGATATATTTGTTTCTAATATATAAAAAATAATGTTTTTATTTTATTTTATGTGCTGTCATACCGTTCATCAGACTGCGATAAAACTTTGTCAACTTATTGCTTGCTTGTAGGTCGTATGTAACGACAAATTTTTTTGTAAGTCATACATATATCATTCAATTTCAATGAATGTATTTCTAATTGAACAATATAACTCTTACAAATTTATAACGATATTTCTACAATTATTTCTTCTGCTGCAGCAATGCGCCGGGTACCAGCTAGTATTTAAATAAAAATATATTTATTATTCTGTATAAAATTAATAAGGCTCCATTTCTCTACAAAAAATGACATTCAACTATCTCTACTTTCTCGTGCATCGGAACGTCTGTTAATATTAATTACTACTATGTTGATAAATCAAGTTCTTTTAAGTAGTACAGATAATTAATCAAAAATTATAATGTTCTGGTCGAATATTAATTAGGGTTATCAGTGTTAATTTTTTAATATTTTGAACACATTTCACAAAGTGTATACACTGCAAAGAAATTAAAATTTACTTGTTCGCTCAACCTACAATTTTTTTTTATTAACGAACGAAGCGATGCTCTAGCGACTAAGCGGCAGCGGAAAAGCTACTCCCACACTACAACAAGTTAATTCCACAAGTTGGCAATGGAAAGTAGAATTGCCAGGGTATCGGATCTACGGTTGCTAATCTACATGTCAAGCGCGGCGCTCCTCCATAGCTTGCTGAGCGACCTTGAGCTTCTTCATACGGTCAGCAGTTTATTATATTTTACAGTATTTTCATTCAAGAGAAATTAAAAAACACTTGCAAAGTACATACATATAGAGTCAAACAGATATTCTGTTACAGATTCTTGTATTTCTAACTACGAATTAAAATTTCAACGAATAATAAGAATATAAAATTCATTAAAATAAATAGCAACGTAACTCGGAATTATTGCGACAACCCTAACATATCTATGCATAAAGCTATAAAGTATTCACTATTCAATTTAAGATCCAGCAACAAAAATCGGATGTAATTTATCGACGTCAGACGATCGCTTAGAACTCTCGCTAAATATTTGCATGATTTATAAAGAGATGATACAAAAATTCAGAGTTGAAATATATGTTTTAAAGATACCATAGCGACAGTATTTTTTTATAGGATAGGGTGACAAACGAGCACACAGTCCACCTGATGGTAAGTAGTTGCTGTGGCCCATAGACATCTACATATATCCTCGTTTGTGAATCAAAATGCAGATGCGTTGTCACCCGTGAAGACGAAGATGGAATGCCTCTTTTCCAGTAAAAAGGGTCTCCGGTTCTCTACACTGCCATGTTGCAGCTATATTAGTAGATTAGTGGTAGCACGAATGGGTCGGATCGACCAGGGAAGGACCACGCTCTCACAGAATACCAGCGTGAAATAGCAGTTTAACACTGCTGTGTTTCGTATGATGAGTGTAGAGAACGAAGACCCTTTTTACTGGAAAAGGGGCATTCCATCTTAGTTCTCATGGATGACAACGCATTTCCATTTTGATCCTTTATTGAGGGTAGATGTAGATGTCTATGGATCACGGCAACCACTTACCATCAGGTGGACTGTGTGTTCGTTTGTCTTGTTATCTTGTAAATATAAAATTCTACAAGTAACGTATAAAACTAGTTATGCCATTTTATATTATCATCTTTATCAATACAACCCTTCACAAATCCACTGCTGAACATAGGCCTTCCCCAAGAAATGCCACAAAGCTCGGTCCTGAGCAGCCTGCATCCATCCACTGTCGAGCGTGTCGACTGCCTGTATGACTTACTAGGTGGTAACTTCATCTAGTGTGGGATTGCCCTACCCTTCTAACTAGTCAATATGGCATTGTGTGATCATTAACGCTATAGAGAACTATAAAAAAGAATGAAATTAACGCTCGGTCACGTGACTTGACGTTCAGATATGTCATCCCCATTCATTTTACCACGTTTTTCTGCAGGCTTCCAAAAAGGAGACGGTACTCAATTCGACGCGTATGTTTTTTTATGTGTGTTACCTTACCTAACCGATTTCGATGATACTTTTTTTATATGAAAGCTGATAGTTCTCGTGTGGTCCCATATGAATTCTATCAAGGTCAGGCCAATAGTTTTTGAGTTATTTGAGTTATTCTTAATAACTTATATTGAAGTCGGTTGTACAAAATTTTTAATTTTAAATTATATTAAGTTTCTTTCTTGTTTGCCTGTCTGTCTGTCGTTCCAGGTGGAATCTTGCAACTCAAATTTCGGATGAGCTAGAGACTAGAGTTAGACTGTAACTGTAACGTTAACTTTAACTTTATATATCGCTCATCGCCATAAAGTGTATCTGCCAGTATATATATATATATATATATAGAGATTTCATTCTGTAATCTGCGGTAGTACTTTTATAGACTGCCAGAAAGGAGTTCGATCCTCGGCAGCCCCCACGAATAGGTACTGATTTACCATTTGCTTGGCGGTGAAAGAAAACAGCCTGTTAGAAAACCTGCATCTGTGAACGATAAAGTGTTTTGAGAAAAACTTTGTTAATTTACTTTATCAACCTTCAAATTTGACCGTATAGTGATGGTGTAAGAATATCCACTTCCCTATATTACCCCGTGGGTATCGTAAGAGGCGACAGACGAAAACATACGAGGAGTAGGGCAGCAGCGTCTTCCTAATAACAACTTAAAATTAAAATAAACTGTGGTTGCCAACTTTGCCAATCGTTTTTTAGCCCTATGAGGCAATTTATGGGTTAGGCCTTTGTTCAGCAGTGGACTTTGAAAAGGTTGTATCAGAAACGGTTAATTTCAATCTATGATTAATATGAATTATCGATTCAAAAAGGAGGAGGTATTCGACTGTATTTTTTAATGTGTGTTAAAACTTTTTTCTAGGTGAACTGATTTTGATGATTCTTGCTAGCTGGCGAGCTAGCGCTTCTCATGTGGTCCCATATAAATTTGATTAAGGTGTGACCAATAGTTTTTGAGTTAACCTTAATAATTTATATTAAAGTCGGTTGTACAAAATGTTTAATTTTACCACTTGTTTTAGTAAAATTTCTGTAGCACAGGAAAACTGAGAACTAAAAACTTACAGTTATACAAATAAATTTAATTTTGGACAGGTAGTATATAATTAACGTCGATATCGATGTCATAAAAACTGCATCCTGTGACTTTGAAAGTAGACGAATTAGTTGTTTGAATATTCATTACAAATTGACAGATCTGTTTCTTTTTTAGAAGTAAAACGATGGATTGTAATGATAATATATTGCTTTAGAAATCACAAGATTTGTTACCTTTCTCTCAAATTTAATGATTGCTACTTTGTCACATACGTCGAGTATGTGTTGGAGGACAATTTCATAATTTAAAATGTAAACCTTTATTCCTACTTTCTCCAGTAATGTTTATATTAAGAGAAAGAATATTAAGCACGTTGACATAATCCAGCTGTATTTAATAGAATTTTCCGCCATGACATTTCTTTGTGTATTACTTACATATATTACATATACTTATTCTCTTTTATTTCATCAAGTGCGAGCATTTCTCTTGACTAATATCATTAGTCTAGTTGTCGAAACGCAACTGCTAATTATTTGTCCCATTTTCGAATCCTGAGTCGAGCCAAAATCAATTATCGTTGCGTCCTCCGCAAATGGGTATTCTTTGTTGAGAGTGGCCGCCATAAATGAAATTCGTTCTGGAACTATCTTTTTTTTTATTTTAAACGTTAACTCCACACCAGGATTTTCTCCTGTGTCGCGGGGGCAGGTAGTGCACAAGGATAAACATCCAGACCTGAAACAATTATCTGTAGAGCATAGAAATATTTCTATGCCCTGCAGATAATTGTTCCGGGTCTGGATGTGTTATATGCGGGATACGAACCCGCGGCACTTAGTGCTGCAATTCATTGCTAAGCCACTGCGCCACGTAGCCGTCGATGTTATTTTCTCTTTGCAATGTCTAAAATAGGTAATTAAGTTGTAAGTACATAATAATTGTTACTTTCGTTTAAGATTTTTATATTTCGCTTTTAACCATATATAAATTATTTGATTTGATTAGGAACCTGTACGTTTAAAAAATTGCAAATATTTCAAGGACATGTTGTGATGACCTTCATTGTGCATTAGGATAGTACCAGAGACTTTCCTGTTTCATTGGTCTTTCTGAGATAAAGCCTTACCCAATAGTGTGAATAGCCTATAGTATGTGCCAAATCGATTGAGAAAAACGGACAATGACCTTTCGGTCGTTTAACCAGGGGTTACAAACCTTCAATATATAGGCACATTTTATATGTAGTACTTTCTTTATTTATAATGATTTTTTTATAATGATTGATATAATATATATTTATTAACTATTATTAAAAAGTTATGTGAAAGATCGCTGTAGAAGAAAAATCATCTATTGTTATAAAGTACTTTATTCATTTAACAACAAAAAACATTAATTTATAACACATATAAAGATTCGAGTGATAACGACACCGAATAAGTACGTACTTATGCAAAAGATAAAACTTTATTTTTAATATTATATAAGAACTTTATTTTTATTCGGTGCAATCATCACTCGTATCTTCACTTGATGAACTATCTGTAACATTAATTATAAAGCGATCTGCAGTTTGGTCAATTCTATCATCCATGCCACGCATTTTTTGTTCAACCTTAAGGACATGCTGAACACAGTTTTTCCATTTATCTGGCGTGATTTGAGTTAAACCATCTTTAAGTAAATTTTTAACATCTTTTAACTTGAAAGTTGTATTTTTTCGTGCAACGTACCCTTTCACATCTGCCCACACAAGTTCAATGGGGTTAAGCTCACAGTGATAAGGAGGTAACCTTACCACTGTGATGCTTTTTTCTTTTGCCATCTCGTCGGTGACGTAACTTCGATAGTTATCTTTAACTGCCTTTATTTTTTCCATTAAGTGGGTCTTTGTGTCCGAGGGCACGTATGCGATCTGTTTAGATTCTAGCCATTCCTGCATATTTTGTTTCCGCCAAGACATTGTTGGGGTTTTTTCTAAACGTCTGGAGTGGTAACTAGCGTTATCCATAACTATGACATCGCCGCTTTGCAGTTTTTCTATTACTTTTCTAAACCAGTCCTCGAAATGGAGAGCGTCCATACTCTCATGGTAGTCACCAGTAGATGATGATTCAAATACCCAATCACATCCCTCCAAAAAGCCATTTTCATTGCCAACGTGTACAACTATTAATCGCTTTCCTTTACCCGAAGGGGCTTTCGCGCCAGTAGAGTAGCCTTCTAACCGTGATTGACGAGAAGATTCAATTGTGGTGTCTTCCCATACCTTTCCCATAGTATGACCTGCGTTAATCCATGTTTCGTCAAGGTAAAAAATGTTACGTCCCTCGTTTCTTAATATTTGTATTTCTCTCAAATATCTGGTACGCCACAGAACTATCTCTGGGCGATCTATTAGACCACTTTTTCTGTTTCTCTTTATATATTTGAATTTTAAATGGCGCAACACACGTCGCAGGGAAGTTTTGCTCAAGTTTGGCAACTGGTCATCTTGATTTATACTGAGCAAAATTTTGTCTAAAGTCGGTAATTCTCCTGCAAGAAAGAACTGATGCACTTTCGCTCTTATAGCCGATTTATCAAAATCGTCCAACTTGTCAATTACAGACTTTTTTCTTTTATTAATTATTCCCTTTTCTGGTATTTTATGGGAATCTCTATACACGCTTAATACGCGATATATAGTGCTCTTGCTGACTCCTGAGATCTCCGAAACCTTTTCTACCATATTAACGTTTGAAGGATACACGTCTTCGGGCCAGGTGTTTTTGACATATTTGTATACATTAATGATAATCTCTTGTTCCCCGACCGACAAAGTGGTAGGTTTTCTCTTTTTTACTGGTGACGTTAAAGGTGCTCCAGAAGATGGGCCTGTAAATAAATGACAAAAATATACTACCATAGTACTACATCACATAAATACATATTGTTTTAGAAAATAAATACCACATGGTCACATAAAAAGAGCGCTTTAAGAAATAGAAAGGCTACGTCGTCGCATTTGTACCTATTTGTACGTACCTGCTACGTTTATTATGGGTCGGCGACGTCTCTTTCCACTTGATGTTGAAGGACCGGGTCCTTCACCAAATTCTCCTGAACTCATGTCGATTTAGTAACGACCGTCACAGTAAAACTAATATAACAGATTCAAAAAACAAAAACTTAACGATATAACAAATTTAACAGTAAAAACTCAACTAAAACAATGCAATGAATGCTATGAATTACCCGAGACGTACACACGCAAGCGCTATCCGAACACGAATGAAAACAAAATGGCGGACCGGCCCAAAAAAGGTGACGCATCTCTGGCTGCCATTGTCACGTTTCTTTTAGAACGAACTGACGTAACGCGCGTTTTGTTTATTTTAAAGGGATGAATTTGCAAAAGCTCAATATGGTGATTATATTGCTTCAAATATTTTTTTAATATGAAACTGTTATTAAATGAATTGCTGCGTTACTTACCATAAATTGAAATATAAAATATAACACATTTTTCGCGATGTACCGTAAGATTTTACTATGTTTATAGGAACCACAGACAATATTATTTAAGAAACAAAAAAACAAAACATATGTGCTGACCTAGAAGTGGGAATAATATCAATATTTAAATATTGTTATCACATCTAAATTGAGATTTTGTAAGTTACGCCTTTTGACACTCGGCTCATATCTGAGGTCATTGTCCGTTTTTCTCAATCGACATGGCACATACTATAGTACTTTGCTTTGATAGCTATGAAACTCGTGACGGTAATGATTTCAGGGTCATTAAGTATCAATGAAATAAACAAGTAATTGACGCTAAAAAGTTAATAATCTTTTATTTGGTCTACCTACTTACTTTCAGTTCGAAGTTCGAGTAATAAGTTTTTTTTAAATAATGATAATTCCATTATAAATCTTTTGATAATGGAATTAATTAATTAAGAGCCGATTTTACAATCATTATATAAAAGTTATTCATACGATAAAATAGAACTGAAACTAATTCAATATTACAATTGTATGAACAAAATAGTTCAATGGTTTCACTTTTACATTCAGCCAGGTTAACATATATTAGAAAGGATAACTTTTACCTGACGATTGAAAAATCGGTTCTATACATTGAGTTATATGTACTACGTACTATAGTATGTGCCATATCGATTGAGAAAAACGGACAATGACCTCAGATATGAGCCGAGTGTCAAAAGGCGTAACTTACAAAATCTCAATTTAGATGTGATAACAATATTTAAATATTGATATTATTCCCACTTCTAGGTCAGCACATATGTTTTGTTTTTTTGTTTCTTAAATAATATTGTCTGTGGTTCCTATAAACATAGTAAAATCTTACGGTACATCGCGAAAAATGTGTTATATTTTATATTTCAATTTATGGTAAGTAACGCAGCAATTCATTTAATAACAGTTTCATATTAAAAAAATATTTGAAGCAATATAATCACCATATTGAGCTTTTGCAAATTCATCCCTTTAAAATAAACAAAACGCGCGTTACGTCAGTTCGTTCTAAAAGAAACGTGACAATGGCAGCCAGAGATGCGTCACCTTTTTTGGGCCGGTCCGCCATTTTGTTTTCATTCGTGTTCGGATAGCGCTTGCGTGTGTACGTCTCGGGTAATTCATAGCATTCATTGCATTGTTTTAGTTGAGTTTTTACTGTTAAATTTGTTATATCGTTAAGTTTTTGTTTTTTGAATCTGTTATATTAGTTTTACTGTGACGGTCGTTACTAAATCGACATGAGTTCAGGAGAATTTGGTGAAGGACCCGGTCCTTCAACATCAAGTGGAAAGAGACGTCGCCGACCCATAATAAACGTAGCAGGTACGTACAAATAGGTACAAATGCGACGACGTAGCCTTTCTATTTCTTAAAGCGCTCTTTTTATGTGACCATGTGGTATTTATTTTCTAAAACAATATGTATTTATGTGATGTAGTACTATGGTAGTATATTTTTGTCATTTATTTACAGGCCCATCTTCTGGAGCACCTTTAACGTCACCAGTAAAAAAGAGAAAACCTACCACTTTGTCGGTCGGGGAACAAGAGATTATCATTAATGTATACAAATATGTCAAAAACACCTGGCCCGAAGACGTGTATCCTTCAAACGTTAATATGGTAGAAAAGGTTTCGGAGATCTCAGGAGTCAGCAAGAGCACTATATATCGCGTATTAAGCGTGTATAGAGATTCCCATAAAATACCAGAAAAGGGAATAATTAATAAAAGAAAAAAGTCTGTAATTGACAAGTTGGACGATTTTGATAAATCGGCTATAAGAGCGAAAGTGCATCAGTTCTTTCTTGCAGGAGAATTACCGACTTTAGACAAAATTTTGCTCAGTATAAATCAAGATGACCAGTTGCCAAACTTGAGCAAAACTTCCCTGCGACGTGTGTTGCGCCATTTAAAATTCAAATATATAAAGAGAAACAGAAAAAGTGGTCTAATAGATCGCCCAGAGATAGTTCTGTGGCGTACCAGATATTTGAGAGAAATACAAATATTAAGAAACGAGGGACGTAACATTTTTTACCTTGACGAAACATGGATTAACGCAGTTCATACTATGGGAAAGGTATGGGAAGACACCACAATTGAATCTTCTCGTCAATCACGGTTAGAAGGCTACTCTACTGGCGCGAAAGCCCCTTCGGGTAAAGGAAAGCGATTAATAGTTGTACACGTTGGCAATGAAAATGGCTTTTTGGAGGGATGTGATTGGGTATTTGAATCATCATCTACTGGTGACTACCATGAGAGTATGGACGCTCTCCATTTCGAGGACTGGTTTAGAAAAGTAATAGAAAAACTGCAAAGCGGCGATGTCATAGTTATGGATAACGCTAGTTACCACTCCAGACGTTTAGAAAAAACCCCAACAATGTCTTGGCGGAAACAAAATATGCAGGAATGGCTAGAATCTAAACAGATCGCATACGTGCCCTCGGACACAAAGACCCACTTAATGGAAAAAATAAAGGCAGTTAAAGATAACTATCGAAGTTACGTCACCGACGAGATGGCAAAAGAAAAAAGCATCACAGTGGTAAGGTTACCTCCTTATCACTGTGAGCTTAACCCCATTGAACTTGTGTGGGCAGATGTGAAAGGGTACGTTGCACGAAAAAATACAACTTTCAAGTTAAAAGATGTTAAAAATTTACTTAAAGATGGTTTAACTCAAATCACGCCAGATAAATGGAAAAACTGTGTTCAGCATGTCCTTAAGGTTGAACAAAAAATGCGTGGCATGAATGATAGAATTGACCAAACTGCAGATCGCTTTATAATTAATGTTACAGATAGTTCATCAAGTGAAGATACGAGTGATGATTGCACCGAATAAAAATAAAGTTCTTATATAATATTAAAAATAAAGTTTTATCTTTTGCATAAGTACGTACTTATTCGGTGTCGTTATCACTCGAATCTTTATATGTGTTATAAATTAATGTTTTTTGTTGTTAAATGAATAAAGTACTTTATAACAATAGATGATTTTTCTTCTACTTCTTTCACATAACTTTTTAATAATAGTTAATAAATATATATTATATCAATCATTATAAAAAAATCATTATAAATAAAGAAAGTACTACATATAAAATGTGCCTATATATTGAAGGTTTGTAACCCCTGGTTAAACGACCGAAAGGTCATTGTCCGTTTTTCTCAATCGATTTGGCACATACTATAGAGAAGCCATTCCAAACAAAAATTGTGTCCTACTCTATGTCTTCGCGCATGCGCGGTAGTAGTAGTCGCGCATGAGCGAAGACTTTAATTTGATATAAAATAAGATATTGATATAAAATAAATATAAGAATTTATTATAAAATATCTTCATTTAATCTAAACAAACATATTTCTAAATAAAATGTAATAATAATTATTTTATGGAATAAACAAATCTTCAATTTACACAATATTTAGTTTGTATGGACTGTAGGGACTGCACTACAGTTCAGTTGAACATAGTCAATGTTCGGAATGGCTTCTCTAGTACGTAGTACATATAACTCAATGGTTCTATATATATTATAATATTTAAAAATTAATTTTTGTTTGTTCGTATTTTATGCGCTGTCATACCGTTTATCAGATTGCGCAAAATCTATTATTTATTTTGTGCTAAAACTTTGTCAACTTATTGCTTGCACTTGTGAGGTTATAGGCATATTATAACTAACTTACAATAGATGTTACAAAGTTATACATCACTCAACTTCAATGAATGTATTATCATTCCTAATTAAACAATATAACTGTTCCAATTTTAAAACGATATTTCCACAATTTTTTTTTTGTGGTAGCAACGCGCCGGGTACCTGCTAGTCTAATATATAAAAATTGTATTGTTCGTATTTTATGCGCTGCCATACCGTTCATCAGATTGTGGTAACATTTTCTTGACTTATTGCTTGCACTTCGGTGAAGGTTATAGGCATAAGTACAATTAACTTACATAGGTGGCGCGCGTTAAATATATCACTCAACTTCAATAAATGTATTATCATTCCTATTTTCTAATTAAAAAACATAAGTCTTCCACGATACGATATTTCCACAACTATTTTTTGTGTTATGTTAGACGACTCTGGGAAAAGTTCCTTCCTCTGAAGGGTCTCTCATTTTGTAGCGAGAATTTATCATAATCGCTACGATGGGCAAATTAGCGATTGCATTACTAGACGTCTCGTATCTTGACGCTGCTCCCATCGCCAATCTGAGTTCGCAAGCCTGACGTGAACAGGAAGATTTTACCGCCATGTAGCAGCCCTTTGATACTGGCATTTCTCATGGGCGCCCTTAGGACACATATGGGACGAAGTGTCTTACTCCACATATTACCGCAATAATTAATAGCTCAGTTACGATTAATAGTTTTAGCAAAGCTTAAACAAAAAATCAAACAAAATTTATTTAAGGACCTAATCTTTGTTAATGTTTTTGAAGTGAAAAGGACTTAGCCTGCGAGAGATTGAGATAGAATAGTGTTTACAGTGTTTCCTATTATCTCAGTCTGCTTTTCTGAAGGTTTAATTTTTACCGCGTGTGAACTGCACACATTTTTTTTATAAAACTGAAGTGACAAACGAACTTGCAGTCTACCGAATTATAAGTTACTAAAGTCCATAGACACCTATAGCCAAACTCAATACAAAGAAGGCTGCAGATTGTCATCACAGAAGCCTGATGGAATGCTTCATAGCCTATAATTATGCTGGCTATCGCTGGCTTACCTCTCAGACCGGAACACCCCAACACATTTTTCTTCCTCGCACAACTTCCCTCTGGAATCGATTACCACCAGCGATTTTCTGGACCGATACGACTTACCTTCAACAAAAGAGCCTACTCCTTTTTAAAGGGCCGGCAACGCATCTGCAATGAGGGCTAATAATATTCCACTCACCAGATGTCGCTAGTTGTGACTGAGGTAAAGTTTTTTGTTACACAGTGTCAGTTAATTGAGAAATTAGTTTTAAATAATAGTTTATCATTATCTAGAATATTTTATTAATACACAACACAATGCGTCAGTGGTTTGATTATTAATTTTTTGCACTTTATAACTCTTTTTTTTTAAAAATTGGCTTTTAGTTATATTTTATAGTTTGGTTTATTAATTTTTAATGTAATTAATATAAAATATAACTAATAATACAGAAAGAAACTTTAAAGATTTTTTAAATTATCATCCCCGCTATGAAATCTGTCAAATATTTTACCTCACTGTAAAGTGGCGCCGCCCTGATGGCAGAAAAAGTCGTGGATACCCTTATTCCCCTGGTGTTGCAGGTGTTCATGGGCGGTGGTAGTCACTTACCATCAGGTGAGCCGCATGCTCGTTTGCCCCCTCTTGTATAAAAAAAAACAAGCACTGTTATTTGGCGCAAGAAATATGTAACAGGGGTACCAGACCGACTCCTAGATTACCGATTACAAGATAACAGTATTTGTAGCTAGTAACCTGCAAGTGAACATTTTATCTGAGATCATACCAACATTGTACCAGTAACCTGTTTTTGTTTCAAAGCAATCTTAATAATACATCGGAACAATATAAATCGATAGTGATACTGAACGTGCTCAAAACATGCTTATTAGGACTAATTATTGTAATACAACATACATATAACAGTTTTGGAGGGAATATTTTTTAAAGTATTTAATTAGTATTTTATGACTTCCGGCTTAAATATTCGTCTTTAGAAGTTCAAGGGCGGAGCTGTTCGATTATATAAAATTGTTTTTTATGTTTATGTTTTTTTTACTATATTCTTAAATATATTTGTAAAATCCACATAATCCAACCTTTAGAGCAGTAAACGCGCTCAATAATAAAGTAATCATCATCATAATCACCATTGCAGCCTTTCACAAGTCGCCATGCCACAAAACACTACATCTTACTAGATCGTCACTCCATCTAGTATGGGGCATCGAGTGGCAGAACTCGAGGACCCTTCTTTCCCATCGTTTGTTGGTTTTCGAGCTATATGGTCGGCCCTTAACTACATCAGCTTATTGATCCAATGCGCTATGTCGATTACTCTGGAACGAATAACTACTTTGCGAATTATATCACGCGAGAAATTCAAAGCATACATACCTTTTCCCATGGCTCGCTGACAAAGTAATACATCATAAGAAATGTTCAACTCCTGCGTAAATAGATTGGCTCGACTGGGGAAGGACGATGTTCTCATAGTACCTACGTAAAATATAATGGAATCACAGCCCGTAATGTTAAAGTGGATTTCAGCGGTGCAAGCAATACTCTTTGGCTGTAGAGATAGTAACGGTGGTATCTACCCTGACAGACTTCTGTTCAGAAAAGGGGTCCGTCCTATTATCTAGAAATATAATTGTATGTACATTAATTGCACAAAGTCCTACATCCAGACCCGGCACAATCATTTGTAGGCCGTATAAGTATTTCTTTCACGCGTCGCAGCTTATTTTATTATATTGTCATTTTATCTTAGTACACAGTGTTGACAACGCATCGCATTTTAATTCTAAATCGATTTATGGGCCACAGCAAGCAGCTGACGACTAGTAGATGTGGACTAATTTACAAAACACTAGCGATCTGCTCCGTTGATTTCTGGATCTCGATGACAACGCCACCTACCGGGTTCAATTGTGAATCTAAACCATTCTCTAATCAACTTAATCACACGCATAAAATTTCATCAAAATCGGTCCAGACATTAAGCGTTCAGTCAGAAGGAGTTCAGTCATATACACACGGACTGAAGAATTATATGATATATATATATATGTATAATACGCATGTATTATACATGTAAACCTTCCTCTTGAATCACTCTGTCTATTGATGAGAACCGCATTAAAAGAAAAGTAGTTTAAAAGATCCTAACGGCGGGAAGCGATTATGTTTTATACTATTTTAGAAAACATGCGAAATCTGCTAACCGGCGCCCCTCCCATATCTACTCCATAATAAAAATAAGTCTGCACTAACAGCGAAATATTTTAATACTATTATTTAATGTTTTTAGTATTTAAGGGCTTATTATACGTGATAGAGCTACGCTGCAATTATATTTTGGTTTCAGCACGAATGGGTCGGCTCGACCGGGGAAGGACTACTCTCTCACAGAATACCAACACGACGTTTAATGCTGATGTATTTCGTATGGTGAGTGTAGAACCGATCAGCCTTTTTTCTGAAAACAAGGCAACCCGTCTTAGTCCTTAGGGGTGACAACGCATTATGCATTTTGATTCTTAATCGAGGATAGTTGTAGATGCCTATGGGCCACAGCATCCACTTACCATCAGGTGTGTTGTGTTATTGTTGACTGTGTGCTTGTCAAATTAGTTTTCAGAAAAAGCAATTCGCAGTCTCTTAATTACTCTGATAAATCATAAACATAGATAAATAGATGATTCCAGTTGTTTTACAATTTGTAAGAAAGATGGGTATCAACTAGGAGGGATATAAACGACAAGATTTAGGTGTCTGACATTTTTTCTCGATATTACGATAAGCACATTGAACACGGGTCGGGTCAATGTATTCCGAAAAAATATATATCAATCCAGTCTTGCCGCTAAATGTTAAATTTACAAATCGACCTCAAAGCGTCATAAAAACGTTAATAGAGCATTTGTTCAAATCAGTTTGAAACTACCGTAACTCATCACCGATATTTACGACTGATCGGCGACTTTTCTAGGTGAAGTTCACGACTTTTAGGCCAAACGTGATCCGTAGAGGTGGACGATCATTTAAGTATATAAGCTCGGAGAAATGCTCTCACTGTATCAGTTCATTCAGACGTCGGCTGTCGTATAATATCAAGTATTAATATGGCGGCCAAGCTCATTACAGTCCTGGCGTGCTTCGCCTTGTGTCAGTCCACTCCAGTCCTTATAAACGGTAAGTTTATTTTTTTTCAAAATCAAATTAAAAAAATAATTAAATAAAAGTTCGAAATAGTTCTCGAAAAATTACTAAATAAAAAAGTCAAATTCCAAATTCAAAATGTAAAATAATATATATTAAAATTGGATTTATTATTGCAATATTAACGTTTAATTTTTTAACAGGTGTCATATACCGTGAAGGGCGAGACTTACCAGGAGACGACAATAATGTGAACAGGGCAGAAGTCATCAACGTACAATTTGAGCCAAGAGAAGGGATCGCCGAAGTGTACCCAGGACAAGCTGACGCCCAAGCTGAAGCATACGATGTTCAAGGAAATTCCGCTAAATCTGTTGCACACACACAAAATGGAGGTGCATATTTCCCCATTCCTCCACCTGCAACGATCGTATCGTACCAAAATTTCGAAGCTCCAGCGGAAGCACGAAATGAAATCCCTACACCAACATCTGCTCAAGCTTCTGCTACCCGCAATGGCAACTACGAATCTTCTGTTTCTTCTGCTAACGCCGCTGGCTCTGATTCAGCGCAGTCGTCAGCTCGCACTCAAGGAGTTGGCACTATTGGTGGAACCTCTTCAAACGCTAACGCGTATGGCTCTAGATTCGGTTCTGCAGCTTCGAGTGCAAACAACGGACATGCATCAACTGTAACAGCAGCTGAAACACAGGCTAATGGATTTAATTCCGCATCCTCTAAAACTCAAAGTGGTCTTGGTACTACTACAGCCGAAAGCAAGACGAACGGTGGATATGGATCAGCTTCTTCTTCGCTGAACGACGTTGCTGGAAATGCGGTCGTCTCTTCAGCTAAAACTCAAGGATATGGTGCGGCTGCAGACGCGAATGTTAATCAAGTTAATGGAGCTGCTGTTGTAAAGACCACTAGCCAAAAGGGTATCAGCTGGCATTTTGGAACTCTTTACGGAACACCGTCAAATGTTGCACACGTACACGCCGATAGTCAAGCGGGAGCTGGTATTGCTAAATCCACCGCTCAAAGCCACGGTGGTAATTCTTTAAGATACGGTTCTGCCAATGCAAACGCTGACGTCAACGGTGCAGGATACGCCAACTCAGCTGCTAATACTCAGGGATCGGGTTACGGTGCCGCCACATCTGCAGTTAACACACACGGTTTTGGAAATGTCAAATACGCTGCTGACAGTAATGCAGCTGGCTATGCAAACTCGATTGCCAATACACACGGTTCTGGTTACGGATCTGCAAACACAGTAGCTGATGTGAAGAATGCTGTAGGCCATGTTAATTCAGTAGCACAATCTCAAGGTTATGGTGCTGCTAAATCAGCTGCAAACGCCAATGGAGTGGGCTACGTTCAGTCTGCTACGAACACCAATGGTTACGCTAACGCAAATTCCGTTGCTGGCACACAAGGAGTTTATGGACCTGTACAATCCGCCGCCGACGTAAACGGTGCAGCATTCGCTAATTCCGTTGCCAACGGATACGGCAATGTAAACTACTTTGCCAACGGATACGGTAATGCAAACTCCTTTGCCAACACCGGTTTCGGATCCGCCAACTCATTCGCCAACGCTAATGGACTGGGCTACGGTTTCGTGAACGCAGGTGCACATGTTCACGGAGCTGGTTACGCCAAATCGGCTGCTAACAGCAACGGGCTGGGGCATGGATCTGCTGTCTCATCTGTAAATGGTTTTGGATCAAGTAGTTCCAACGCTATTTCTCATGGCAATGGTTTTGGAGGATCTGGTACTATTGCAAATGCCCAATCATCAGGGTTAGGTCATGCCTCGTCTTCTGCGAATTTACAAGGCTTGCTCACCGGCTACAGGGTTATCAACTCCGCAGCCGATACTCATGGTTTCGGTTCTGCCCAAGCTAGTGCACAAAGCGCATGAACGTTGTAATTAAGAGTGGTTAGCAATCACTTCAAGACGACTTTATGCCTCCAAGTAAATTACTTGTCTTGATGTATTTGCTTGAAATATATGGTAATTTTTAAGATTAATTTATTGTATTTATTTAAATGTCGCCCGTGTAATGTATTTTATTTAATGTTTTGTAACAAAGATAATAAATAAAAAGAGTACGTTACATTTTAGTTTCTTTCATTCCTGAATTAAATATACGACATAAAATGATATGATTCCATCTTTTCAAAGGTAGTCTACATCCTTGTTCTTAAGAATTACTTTTTTTTATAGGCTTAAATTAAAAAAATTAAAATTTTATAGGCTTAAAAGTTACCTTGTGTTTTTACATACTAAGAATGAGTTATTAAGAACTATACTGCATTAACCCGAAAAGCAACAAAAATAGTTCGTCGAGATCGATACACGATGTATTAAATTACTTAATTCTAGCCTAAACTGCCATGTTCCTTCGCATTAGCAATCTACCATTTTTATCTATGTACACCTAGGTAATGTGCATTTGCTTTTAATCCCAGACGAAAACAAAGAGTTGTTATAAGTTTGTAGTGTGTATCTGTATTTTTTTTTCGTCTAAAAGGTGTGTCTCAATTGAGTGTTCTTATCTATGTTTCAAGAAAATCTGTTCAGTCGTTTCAAGGATCATCAGCTCTTTTTGTTTCGGAGGTTTTAATTTTTTTGTCAAAAATGAATATACTAGCTACTCAGTACATATTGTAGTGATAAAAGTGAGTTTATACGTGTTAAAGCCATGCTTCAGCAATATTATAGTTGCAGCACGAATGGGTCGGCTTGACCGGGGAAGGACCACGCTCTCACAGAATACCAGCGTGAAATAGCAGCGTAATGTCGCTTTGTTTCGTATGGTGAGTGTAGAAAACCGGAGACCCTTTTTATTGGAAACTAGGTATTCCATTTTTGTCATTTGGGATGACAGTGCATCTATATTTTGATTAATTATGGAGAATTGATTTAGATGTCTATGGGCAACGATATCCACTTACCATCAGGTGGACTGCGTGCTCGTTTTTCACTCTTATTCTATAAATAAAAGTGCAAGTGTAACCGCTCGTCCAAATACAACATAGGTAACACTCGAGCGATTATAGTAAGGAAGTCTTGGATGCGATATCAGAGACTCGAGAACTTAGTGGACTTGTTGTCCTATATAGCTGTATATCCTTGTTTCCCTGACATTATAAATAAAAACAAAGTATAAGTAAGAACATTATTTTATTACAAATGATATAACAAAGTGCCAAAAATTAACTTTAACATAAGTTAACATTTGCTTAGTAAGAGTTAAAATTCTACACCTCAACCATATGAAAGCTAAGTTTAACATTACAGGATTTCATATTTTTTTTATTAAATTAAAGAAACCGCCTGAAGGTAAGTGACTACTACAAATCATGCACACCTTTAGACAACTTCAAGCAAAGAAGGCTTCAGGTGTGTTGTTGTATCTGGACACATCCTAGCCACCGGGTATTTCGTTTCGTCATTGAAAATCAGAGTTTTCCGAGCATGAAAGGTTTGAGGTATTTGTGGAACGTCTCATTGACGGGCTTTGCGTTCAGAGGACTCTTCATGGCTTCCTCCATTAAGCGCTCATAAGCACGACCGTCGTACGCGCCTAATGCTGAGTTCAGAATCTAAAATATATGAAAATATTTGTTAAACTACAAAAACATTATTATTATTATATTATTAACAGTGGTAGAGCTACGCGGCAGCTTTTGCTGTCGCACGGATGGGCCGGCTCGAACCGGGGTGGTACCACGACCTCACAGAAAACCAGCGTGAAGTAGAGGTTTACCTCTGCGTTTCGCTTGGTGAGTGCAGGTGGCCGGAGGCCCTTTTTACTGGAAATGAGGCATTCCATCTTAGTCCTCACGGGTGACAACGCATCTACATTTTCGTTTGTAATAGAGGATAGATGTAGATGTCTATGAGCCGCAGCCACCACTAACCATCAGGTGGACTGTGTGCTCGTTTGTCACCCTTTTCCTATAAAAAAAAAACAGTCTACATCTTATCTGTGATATATTACTCCTACTGTATACCTGTGCGTGATATCTTACTATTACCATTAAGAAATTAAAATAAAAGAATGTCATTTCAGCAATAATAATGTACCTACCAGAGGACCCATTGTTAGGTCAGCATAACAAAATTTATTTTTTGTCAAACATTTACGTTTGTCAAATATCTTTTTTTAAATCTATTATCGCTTTGAAATGATTTTCCTCCCAAAAAGAAAAAAAAAGAGTTACGCAGTACTATATATGTATTATGTATACAGGCATCGATATATATTGATTATGTTCAACTGAACTGTACTGTAATCCGTACACTAAACTAAATATTGCGTAAATTGAAAATTTGTGAATTCCATAAGATAATTATTATTACATTATATTTAGAAATATGTTTGTTTAGAGTAAAATAAGAGTATGTTATATTAAATTCTTATATTTATTTTATATTAATATCTTATTTTATATTAAATTAAAGCCTTCGTGTATACGCGACTCTACTATCTCCCGCGCATGCGCGAAGACATAGAGTAGGGCACAATTTTTGTTTGGAATAGCTTCTCTAGTACGTAGTACATATAACTCAATGTATACAGGGTTATTTTTCAAAGAGTAGCCAAATTTTAAACTTAAGTTCAAATATATAAATAACGATATACCGTTATTGCAATTTTTGAAAGTACGAGTAAATAAGGCTTCTACTTTTATTCAAAATTGAATGTGATTTATGGGCAACAACGTTTTTGCCAATCAATCGACCCTTACGAATGTGTTCGTGCGCAGTAAAATCAGTTAAAATAATGCATTACCATGCATTTTGAATTTAAAACATAAAAAAGACAGAATGTTTGAGATTTTTTTATTTATTAATTTTTCTTCACCATTTGCTTATATTACTTATTCTGAACCTTCCCTGCAAATTTGGCCGGTCATTGCAAAATAACCCTGTATAATTTGTCGTGTGGTTGCGGCGTAAGTGTACCATAATCCCATTTCGTTCCGAGGGTGTCGTAGGAGGCACCTATGTCAGAAGGGTCTCAAGGCTTCCAGTAGATGGTAGAATACTGCCATCAATAGCTAGATCTTTCTAGTTTGCTAGATTGCTAAGCTAATTATAGCTATATAAGTTAATTATAGCTAATTATAGCTTAGATTGCTAAGCTAATTATAGCTTTTAAAATGATAGAAATTATTCTATCATTTTAAAAATAGACCTACGTCGGAGTAGCGTAAGATACGAGAATTCTGGTACTGCAGTCTGCCGGCAACGAGTGGTGACTAGGGCTAATCCTCATCACAACGGGAGTGACCCATGACCATACGGTGAACTATTTGCGGGCTGGTGAAGAAGATACTAATACGAATTTTGGTAGTAATTAAAAATGTTAAAAATTAATTACTAAGTTCCGCGTAATACTTTTTTTGCTGTTTGACACTAGAAATAGAAATTTCTTTTAGCTATTGTACTATAACATATCTCTCAGGATCCTACAGTTAACGCATTTAATTTTTTTTTAATATCAGGTTCACGAAGTGTTATATATGATATAATTTCAACAAACCTCATCTCTAAAATCGAAAGCGTCGACTAAGCCAACTGCATTGGGCCGGATTTTTTCCAGGAGATCGATATATCTTCGCTGCAACTCCGTGATATCTTTTTCTGTAATGGATGTGTACTGAAAGAGATATATATATACTTTTATAAAAACATAAAGATAATTTTTCTCTATTTCCTCACTTTCAAAGTCCGATGGGACGGCCATACGTCAACGCCGAAGAGAGGTCAGACGCCAGGATGAACGGATCTACGTGCTTTCCATGGAGATTCCAAGGGGTTGAACCACCGCCAATTTCCTGACTCTGGGCTGTTACTGAGAATTTCTTGACAAAAAAGAGAATAACATTTTGTGGCCCAACCCGGGATTCACACCCGGGACCTTATCGCGATCAGAAATCACGCTGATGACCACTAGACAAACAAAGCAGTCAATAAGGACTATATTACTATTTATGGTGGAATTACTTATATGATAAAAGCCTTTAAAATACGTCCTGTCAATCTTTCCTCATGCTAGATCGATATATGATTTTAACCCAAGCTCAGGTAAGCACTTGCCTCAACAAACATAGGGAAGGAGATACAGCTATAACAGTGTACAAATTATGGAACAATACAAATAGTATTTTATTCATTTATATTACGGGGTAGAGCTATGCTGCAGCTATATCAGTAGTACCTATAGTTGTAGCACGAATGGGTCGGCTCGACCGGGGAAGGTCTACGCTCTCACAGAATACCAGCCTAAAGAGGCAGCTTGACGCTGTTTCGTATGGTGAGTGTAGAAAACCAGATATCCCTTTTACTGGAAACGAGGCATTCTATCTTAGTCCTCAAGGGTGACAACGCATCTGTAGTTTGATTCGTAATAGAGGATGGATGTAGATGTCTATGGACCACAGCAACCACTTACCATCAGGTGGGCTGTGTGCTCGCTTGTCACCATTATACGATAAAAAAAAAATCTATACTAATCTATACTAATATAATAAAGCGGAAGAGTTTTTTGTTTTTTTGTTTGTTTAAACGCGCTAATCTCTGGAACTACCAGTCCGATTTGAAAAATTCTTTTTGTATATTATAGCCAGATTCATGTGGAATAGTATGAGCTATCTAGCATTAAGCTATATTACTCAGCTAGCCTTAAATATGGATATTTGTTAAGCAAGTCAGAGAAGAAAAAGCACTCCCGAAATGATTTATTCGCGTACGCTGGTTGTCATTAGGGATACGTAAATACAATGTTCTAGAAAAATATAGACCTTTACTCCGTCTAAAAAAAGTCCGCGATACCATATGTCTATTTCTTATACATAAGCCATAATTTGGCATTTTGTGACAAAAAATATTGAAAATTTAAAAGTGATTTATGAGCGTTATTATTAGGCATGGCCTATTTATCCTTATGAACGAAAATTACTTCATCATCAAGACAATTTTATGAAGATAAACTTTGTTCTTTATACCATGTTATTTGGACGCATAGTGATGATGCGAGTGAAACCGCGGGGCACAGCTAGTAAAGGATATAATTCACTACGTTTAGAACAAAACGGAATGTGACGTACCTGCCTTAACAAGCGACGGTGTTGATAATTTAGACGCAGTAACGACTAATGACGGGTAAAGCTCCGTTTGACGGATACATCAATATATTATTTTTTGTAGACTGACCTGTCAGAATAGCTGATCAATAGCTGTCCGTAATGTGTTTATCCGAAGCTCACAATAGGTCACTGATATAACATTTTCTATAAATTAGGCCACTTATCATAATATTTAGCCCGTAATTTATTTTCTTAAAGTTTTATCTGATTTTTTTCTAAGACATTTTAACGTATCGAGGCTGATGTTTACCTTGCCGAGGTATTGGTTTAAAATTTTTGTCGTGAACAATGTTTTTTTTTTTTACTGTAAGCTAGTGCTTGACTATAGTCTACACAGGGGACGGTGAAGAAGCCCTGGATGATAAATCGCAAGCATCTTAGCGTAACAAAAGCCTTGAAGACGGTGGTAAATTATTGCATGCCGAGCGCAAAGCGCGTGGGTATGTTCTACTAACGCCTAAAAATCAAAATTCCACCGTTTTGTCGCATGAAATCGTATCCAGCAATCATATTACACATATAAATAATATAAAAAGCACATTGTTAGAAAGATAAATGATTGTTGAACTTATTAATATTTTTTTTAAATCGATTAATTGCTATTTTTAAATAAAAAAAGGGGTTTTAGTGGCTTATGGTGTGGATTTATCATGTCCCCAAGGCTTGTAAACACTATAACTTTTGTAAATATCAATTGTTTAACTCAATCTATTTATTAATCTCTTCATCTATCATGTGGGAAGCCACTGAATGTAAATGGCAGTGTAATTTTGTTTCGTTTAGCTATAATTAATTTTTTTCGGCTCGAAAATGGCGAAATTTTCGTTGATTTGGTAGCCTCGTATAGAATTATTTCTGTAAATGGGGAGCTGCAGCCACAGAGTAGTTTACTCACTAACTCAGTTGGCCATCGCCATAGATTACTGTATATATCAGTTCGCCGCATTAGCTTGCTACATTTATATTTATCTATGGTTCGCCGTCAGTCGCCGTCGTGAGTGAACATTATTTCGGTTGTTTGCAGCGGCTCAAAAAGATCGCTGTACAAATACACAATATTCGAATAACCAAATTTCTTAAATACGTGATTATAATAATAATAACAGATTTTTTTATTACAATATTTTAAAAGCACAGAATAAATAATAGTAGTACGTACTAAAAGTATGAAGTATCAATTTTTTTGTCATGGGTGAAATTATCATGGTTTTCGAGGGTGTTGAAACCGATAGGGTTGTCGAAATGTAAATCCAAGATGGCGGCCGCAATATGTATCAATTTTTTCAATATGGGTGTCATTTTCATGGTTTTCGAGGGTGCTGAAGGCAATAGTGTTGTCGAAATGTAAATCCAAGGTGGCGGCTGCAATAGTTATAATTTTTTTCATCATGGGTGTCTTTTTCATGGTTTTCGAGGGTGTTAAAGCCGATAGTGCTGTCGAAATGTAAATCTAAGGTGGCGGCTGCAAGGGGTATCAATTTTTTCATCATGGGTGTCATTTTCATGGGTTTCGAGGGTGTTGAAGCCGATAGTGCTGTCGAAATATAAATCCAAGATGGCGGCTGAAGTAGGTACCAATTTTTTCATCAAGGGTGTCATTTTCATGGTTTGCAAGGGCGTTGAAGCCGATAGTGCTGTTGAAATGTAAATCCAAGATGGCGGCTGCAATATATATCATTTATTTCATCATGGGTGTCATTTTCATGGGTTTCGAGGGTGTTGAAGCCGATAGTGCTGTCGAAATGTAAATCCAAGATGGCGGCTGAAGTAGGTACCAATTTTTTCATCATGGGTGTCATTTTCATGGTTTGCAAGGGTGTTGAAGCCGATAGTGCTGTCGAAATGTAAATCCAACATGGCGGCTTCAATAGATATCAATTTTTTCATCATGGGTGTCATTTTTATGGTTTTCGAGGGTGCTGAAGCCGATAGTGCTGTCGAAATGTAAATCCAAGATGGCGGCTTCAATAGATATCAATTTTTTCATCTTGGGTGTAATTTTCATGGTTTTCGAGGGTGTTAAAGCCGATAGTGCTGTCGAAATGTAAATCTAAGGTGGCGGCTGCAAGGGGTATCAATTTTTTCATCATGGGTGTCATTTTCATGGGTTTCGAGGGTGTAGAAGCCGATAGTGTTGTCTAAATATAAATCCAAGATGGCGGCTGAAGTAGGTACCAATTTTTTCATCATGGGTGTCATTTTCATGGTTTGCAAGGGTGTTGAAGCCGATAGTGCTGTTGAAATGTAAATCCAAGATGGCGGCTGCAATATATATAATTTTTTTCATCATGGGTGTCATTTTCATGGGCTTCGAGGGTGTGGATCCGATAGTGCTGTCGAAATGTAAATCCAAGATGGCGGCTGCAGTAGGTACCAAATTTTTTCATCATGGATATAATTTTCATGGTTTTCGAGGGTGTTGCAGCCGATAGTGCTGTCGAAATGTAAATCCAACATGGCGGCTTCAATAGATATCAATTTTTTCATCATGGGTGTCATTTTCATGGTTTTCGAGGGTGCTGAAGCCGATAGTGCTGTCGAAATGTAAATCCAAGATGGCGGCTGAAGTAGGTACCAAATTTTTTCATCATGGATATCATTTTCATGGTTTTCGAGGGTGTTGCAGCCGATAGTGCTGTCGAAATGTAAATCCAACATGGCGGCTGCAATAGATATCAATTTTTTCATCATGGGTGTCATTTTCATGGTTTTCGAGGGTGCTGAAGCCGATAGTGCTGTCGAAATGTAAATCCAAGGTGGCGGCTGCAATAGGTATAAAGTTTTACATCATGGGTGTCATTTCCATGGTTTTCGAGGGTGTTGAAGCCGATAGTGCTGTCGAAATGTAAATCCAAGATGGCGGCTGAAGTACGTACCAATTTTTTCATCATGGGTGTCATTTTCATGGTTTTCAAGGGTGTTGAAGCCGATAGTGCTGTAGAAATGTAAAGCCAAGATGGCGGCTGCAATAGGTATAAATTTTTTCATCATGGGTGTCATTTCCATGGGTTTCGAGGGTGTTGAAGCCGATAGTGCTGTCGAAGTGTATTTAAACTACTTTAAAAAAAAATCCGTTTAATCATGCTATACGTTATTTTTAATGCGAAGGTATGCTCAATTGGATTTACCAATATATTCTACTCCTTTACTGAACACATTACGAAAGATGAAGCATTTGATTCGAACGCGTGGAATATCGACAACAAGTCCAGGTTGTCCGATGGTGGGAAGGGGAGGGAGAAATTAAGTTTTCTCTGTATTGGCAAGTGTTATCGTATGCCTGACACTATCTATAAAAAACTTCTTCTGAATGTATCGCTTTGGTTTTATATTTGATATGGTATATTAGTCCGAAGAGAGGGGGAGGACACGGTAATCCTCGAATCCAGCAACTTACTCTATCACCGGGAGGGCGACCATCTGTCCCAAGGAGGTGTCGGATTTATCGTCCACAAGTCTCTCGTTAACAACGTTGTAAAGATCGGGAGTGTGTCGACGAGGGTTGCGTACCTTATACTCAAAATCACCAAACGGTATTCACTGAAGGTCATACAGGTTTACGCACCAACCTCGGCACACCCCGATGAGGAGGTGGAGGAAATGTATGAGGATATCTCTAGAGCCATGCATTCCTCCAAAACCCAATATACGGTGTTACGGAGACTTCAATGCAAAATTAGGCACAAGAGAGAACAGTGAGCTGAAAGTGGGGAAATTTGGAATAGGGCAACGGAACCCAAGGGGCCAGCAGCTGGCCGACTTCATGGAGAAAGAGGGACTCTTTATTATGAACTCTTTCTTACAGAAGCGGCCCCACAGGAAGTGGACCTGGTCGAGCCCCGACGGTTCGACAAAAAATGAGATTGACTTCATTATGACAACCAGACGACAACTGTTCAGTGATGTCTCCGTGATCGCGAGGGTGAAAACTGGTAGCGATCACCGAATGGTTAGAGGCACACTGAACCTAAACGTTAAGTTGGAGAGGTCTCGTCTAATGAAGTCAACGCTCCGTCCCCCTCGTGCTCTGTTCCAAAGTCCCTGAAAGACCTTTCAGCTCGAGGTACAAAACCGTTTTCAGTGCCTAGAAGACTACAATGAAGTGGACGATATGAATGACAAGCTCGTGGAAACTGTCCATGCGGTCGGAGCTAAGTTCTGCAAGACCCGCCGCAGAAGAACACAAAACTCTCCGATCACACTCTTAATCTCATGGCTGTTAGACGGGAGATGAAGCTACATTCTTCAACAGACTTGACAGCATAAAAGCATCTGAACAGACAGATCTCCAAATGCATGCGGCGGGACTTACGCAACTTCAATACAGCTCGTATTGAAGAAGCGATCGAGCGGAACCAAGGCTCCAAAGTCTTTGCCAGAGATCTGTCTGCCAGAAAGAGCCAACTGTCAAAGCTGAAGACAGAATGTGGCAGCATCGTTTCCGGGACACCTGAGATTTTGAGTGAGATTGAGAGGTTCTATGGGCAGCTGTACACGTCATTGTTGGAGCCACACGCTAGTGTGAGTAACGATCTAAGAGCGAGTCTCATCCGACACTATTCCGAAGATATCCCGGACGTCAGTCTGAGCGAGATTAGAATGGCTCTTCAGCACCTTAAAAACGGTAAGGCTCCAGGCGAGGATGGAATTACAGCGGAGCTTCTGAAAGCGGGTGGAAGACCGGTACTTGAAGTCCTTCAGAAGCTCTTTAATTCCGTCCTCCATGGTGGCATTACACCGGAGGCGTGGAGCAGAAGTGCGGTGGTCTTGTTCTTCAAGAAAGGCGACAACGCTCTCTTGAAGAACTACAGACCGATTTCTCTTCTGAGCCGCGTCTACGTGCTGTTTTCGAGAGTCATTACGAATCGTCTCGCGCGCAGACTTGACGACTTCCAGCCTCCCGAACAAGCCGGTTTCCGAAAAGGCTTTAGCACCATATACCACATACATACCCTTCGGCAACTTGTACAGAAGTCCGAAGAGTACAATTTGCCACTATGTCTGGCGTATGTGGACTATGAGAAAGCCTTCGATTCCGTCGAAATTTGGGCGGTGCTGCAGTCCTTTTAGCGGTGCCAAGTTGACTGTCGGTATATGGAAGCGCTGAAGTGTTTGTACAGTAGAGCTACGATGGCTATCCGAGTACAGAACCAGAGTACGAAACCTATCCAATTGCAGAGAGTTGTAAGACAGGGTGACGTCATATACCCGAAACTCTTCACCGCTGCATTGGAAGACGTTTTCAAGCTTCTGGACTGGAAACGATCAAAAATGGACGGTATCAACATCAATGGCGAGTACATCATTCACCTTCGATTTGCCGACGATATAGTCCTTATGGCAGAATCGCTGGAGGACCTAAGCACTATGCTCAATGACCTCAATAGTGTCTCCCAACGGATAGGTCTTAAGATGAACATGGACAAAACAAAGATTATGTTTAATGTCCATGTTACACCTATGCTGGTAGTTGTTGGGAGCACTAAGCTCGAAGTTGTTGACGAGTATGTTTACCTGGGACAAATAGTCCGACTAGGTAAGTCCAACTTCGACCGAGAGGTCAATCGACGGATTCAACTCGGCTGGGCAGCGTTCGGGAAGCTACGACACATCTTCTCGTCAGACATACCTCAAAACCTTAAAACGAAATTGTACAACCAGTGCTTGTTGCCAGTGCTGACTTACGGAACTGAGACGTGGTCCTTCACAGCTGACCGTATGAGGAGGCTCAAGGTCGCTCAGCGAGCTATGGATAGGGCTATGCTCGGAGTTTCTCTGCGTGATAAACTTAGAAATGAGAATATCCGCAGTAGAACTAGAGTAACCGACATAGCCCAACGGATTAGTAAGCTGAAGTGGCAGTGGGCTGGCCAAATAGCTCGAAGAACCGACAACCGATGGGGAAGAAAGGTTCTTGAGAGGCAGCCTCGTACCGGTAGGCGAAGTGTAGTACGACCCCCCACGAGATGGAGTGACGACCTGGTAAGGCATGCAGGAAGTCGATGGATGCAGGTGGCTCAGGACCGTGCTTTGTGGCATTCCTTGGGGGCCTATGTTCAGCAGTGGACTTATGAAAGGCTGTAATGATGATGATCATGATGATATTAAGTTAATCGTTATTGATTTATTTTATAATATTTGTGATAAACGTAAATTGTAATAAAAATTTTAAAGTAATAAAAATTTAAAAATGTAGTTGGTTAAAGCCAAGAGGGTTTTTAATGAGTCGTATCAAAGTAAGTACTCTATTAATAAGGTGTAAAAGTAATGTAAAAAAAAGTAGTACCTTTTAACATCCCACTCACGTCTTAGAAATGAGCGGATGCAATAGTACCAAGCATTTTTGTAATTCAATTGATCAAATTTCACCTTGTCAATAGTAGAAAACTATCCCTTTTTTTTACATGGGGAAATGCCTACGCATACCCGCCTCGCGGGGGCAAGGACTGGTTATGTCGGAGTCGCACCGACTAAAACCGCATGGTCCACCCTCGTCGCATATTGACAGGGCCACGGGAACGCTTTCGCACACATCCGCGGCCCCACCTGCGCTGGCCGCCCCATGGCGGCCTCTCCTCGGGAGAGGACTACTCCTCCCCCATCTCCTTCTCAGGTAAGGCGCACCAGAACACATGGCGCGCCCTCCTCCTCGGCCTCCAACTTAAAATGCGCAACAGACGCCCCCGTGTCCGATGCGCGAAGGCCATGGGGCCAGGAAAAACTAGCACTAAGAAGCATCAGCCTTCCTGACCCTAGCGGCGGATCTGGTCTATGGCTCCGCCGCCAACCAAGATTCGGCTGTGGTGGGTAGGGAGAGCGGCGCCTCGCAATACCGACACTCCTCTCCCCCCGCAGCCCCACCACCACCGCATCATTTAACAGTGCGGCCCCGTCTGAGTCGCGGAGGATAGGGCGAGTGGCGCATTGCTATACCAGCACGCCTCTTCCTCCGCGACTCCACCTCGGCTGCAGCGGTAGAGGGAGCGGACACCCCTCTCACCGCAGCCCACCGACACAAATCCGAAGTGGGCTCGTCAAGCCCACTCGGAGTGGCCACCTCGGGCCGGCCCTACACATCGGGCTAGCCAAGGGGTTCCTCTTTGTTCACCGTGGTTGACCAAGCCACGGCTACTAAGCCCCCCCGTTATTGGTGTCAAAAGAAGCATAATCAAAGGATATTGTGTTCTTTAGAGGCATACATTGAAGTCATAACAATAGTGTTTAAAAAATAACACTTCTGAACCGGAAAATTTTTGCCACATTGGAGTTCCCAAGGCAAATAACAGAGTTGACACATTTTCTTTTGTTATAAAAGTTAAAAGTTACAGCCTACGTTGCATCTACGCCTCCTTCTCTCATTTCTGAGAAGGATTTAGGGTTAGGAAAAGTCCGCCGCACTGCCCCAATGCGTGGTGGTGCACTCCACGTCTTCAAAATATTTTTTTTCAGATCGAAGAAATGCAGGTTCCTCACGATGTTTTCCTTCACATAGTAGTTCAGCACTTAAATTGTAATTAAAAATTTCATTGGTGCTGGCGGGATTTGAACCCGAGTTGCTCATGTACTGTGATATTTACAGCGAGCGCTTAGCACCTAAGGTACCACGGCTCACTTTTTGTTATGTCTCATAGAAACATTTGACCTATACGACCCCATGGGACATAACGGTAGCCGGTACACGAAATTTCTAAAATTACAAAATTGCGCAGACAAATTATATTCCCAGGCCAACATGGGACATAACGGTACCCGGTTCACGAATTTTCTAAAATTGCTTAGATAAATTATATTCTCAGTATCTTAGTTTCAAGATCAGTAAAGCAACTTGTATATAAAGCAAGATGACTCATATACAAAGATATTCATAAAAAAATACGGCAATAATAACTGCTTGATGTATATAATTAAACAAGATCTCGTATTTTATATATTAATCAATTAGAAAGTGTCATTGAACTGATGTCGGAGTTTTTAAATTGTGATTATATTAACTAGAACAGGTTAAAAAGATCTACTAATGAGCACGAATAAACTTTTACAATTCTTGCGAAAATCCAATAGCATTTTAAATACTAATTAAGCACTTAAATAGAGCCATCCAAAATCAATGAATCTATAAACAGTTAATTAGAAATCTTCTTGCGGTTCCTTTCAAGTGTACTTTTTTATACAAGGAAGGATGGCAAAATAAGTAAGGGAGTAGTAACTATCTAGACAGATTCCTGGGCACAAAAGGAGTCCTATAACCAAGACATACAGACATACATACTAACTCTCTAGTATTTCGTATAGTAAGTAAATGGTGAGTGATATACCACCTTTGGCCTCAGGTGTGGCAACGTATCTTTATTTTGATTTTTATATAGGTATATGAATCTCCCGTAAAAAAAATCCGTGGACCACACTACCCACATACTAGCATCAGGTGAACTGTGAGCTCGTACATTTTTTTTATAGGAGAGGGGGCAAACGAGCATGTGGCTCACCTGATGGTAAATGACTACCGCCGCCCATGAACAACTGCAACACCAGGGAGGGAATAGCAGATGCGTTGCCGGCCTTTTAAAATAAAATCCTTGATGTTATTAAAATAGTTCTAATTTATTGATTTGTCTGACAAAAGTAAACAGATTTTTGACTTTAATTGAATCAATATTACGTATTCGTCCAAAGATAACAATAAAAGTTAATAAAAAATATTTATTTATATTTGTAAAAAAAGCAAAATACAAAATAGCCATGTTCAATTGGCCACGTGGGATAGGCTGTGTGGATTATTTCTAATATTTTCTAAGTATAAATGTTACAGTGTTGGCTCTAGCTCTCATTGAGATCCATTTAACAGTGGTAGAGCTAAGCGGTGGCTTTTGCTGTCGCACGGATGGGCCAGCTCGAACCGGGGTGGTACCACGACCTCACAGAATACCAGCGTGAAGTAGAGGTTTACCTCTGCGTTGCGCTTGGTGAGTGCAGGTGGCCGGAGGCCCAATTCCCCCCCCCCCCCATCAACATGGTAGTGGAATTAAATAAAAGACTACCCCAGGAGGGTACCAGCACCCCTGGAGAATCCCTCGCTGAGCATCCACGACCAAACTACTCCACTCCTGGGCGTGTGTGCTCAGGCTGCCCCGCGTATTCTGGGGGGGGCGAAATTCCGCTCAAGACGAAACCTGCTCGGGGCAAGCGGAGCAAGAAGACAAAGGCAACCCCTGCCACGCTTACCGTGGATTTCTGCAATATCAGGGGACTTCGTTCAAACCTTAACGCCGTCCACTACCATCTGGAGATAGCTAAGCCGGCCTTGCTCTTTCTTACCGAGACACAGGTGTCCTCTCCGACTGATACTTCGTATCTCCCCTACCCGGGGTACAAATTAGAACACTCGTTTGTGCCCCGGGCTGGAGTTTGCGTGTATGTCAGAGAGGACATCTGTTTTCGACGCCTCGGCAGCCTTGAAGGTACGGACCTGTCCATCCTATGGCTGCGCGTAGACAGCGACGACCATCCCCGCGTCTACGGGTGCCTCTATAGGTCCCATAGCGGTAATGCCGACACAGACCGACTCATAGACCACGTCCAAATGGCTGCAGACTCCGTGCTACAACAGGTCTCATCCGCAGAGATCGTGATACTCGGTGATTTCAACGCCCACCACGCTGAATGGCTTGGTTCTCGTTTAACCGATCATGCGGGTAGATCTGTCTATGACTTTGCTTTGGCATATGGTCTAACACAACTGGTTACTTCGCCTACGCGGATCCCAGATGTGGAAGACCATGTACCTTCCCTGTTGGACCTTCTGCTGACCTCTCATCCGGACGGATATCAGGTCTCCGTCGATGCCCCTCTGGGCTCTTCGGACCATTGTCTGATCCGGAGTACGGTGCCACTCACGCTCCAATCGCAGTTGCGATCTACAGCTTGCCGCCGTGTTTGGCACTATAGGTCAGCTGATTGGGACGGGATGCGGTCTTTTTTTGCATCCTACCCTTGGGGGCGGGTTTGCTTCTCGCCGGAAGATCCCAGCGTTGTTGCCGATTCTGTTGCTGATGTGGTACTTCAGGGTATGGAACTTTTTATTCCATCCTCTGTGGTGCCCATCGGAGGCAGATCCCAGCCATGGTTTGGTCGCTCTTGTAAAATAGCATCACGCTATAAGCAGGAGTGCTACCAGGCCTGGGCTGACGCATCAACGTCTCGGGATGTAAGCACCAGCGCATTAAAAAAGAAGTATAATTCCGCCTCCAGGTCCTTCAAAAGCGTCATTGCCAAGGCAAGGTCTGAGCACATCGGCAGAATTGGCGAGAAGCTAGTTCGCCTTCCTTCGGGAACCCGTGCATTCTGGTCTCTCGCCAAGGCTGTCCAAGAGAACTTCTGTCAGCCATCTCTTCCATCTCTGCACAGAGAGGACGACTTACTGGCCCATGCCGCAAAGGAGAAAGCCGATCTGTTGAGCTCTCTTTTTGCGTCCAACTCGACTCTAGATGACGGGGGGAACACACCGCCGACCATCCCGCGATGTGAGTGCTCCATGCCGGATCTGCGATTTACACAGCGCTCGGTCCGCAAAGCACTCTTCTCCCTGGACGTCAACAAGTCGAGTGGGCCCGATGGAGTCCCTCCCATTGTGCTGAAGACGTGTGCTCCGGAGTTGGCACCGGTTTTAACGCGTCTTTTCCGGTACTCCTACTCCCAAGGCGTAGTCCCGAACTCATGGAAGACAGCTTTGGTGCACCCGATCCCTAAAAAAGGCGACCGCTCAGACCCGTCCAACTACAGGCCTATCGCCATCACCTCCTTGTTCTCCAAAATAATGGAAGCCATTATAAACTGCCAGCTCATGAGGTACCTTGAGGATCACCAGCTGATTAGTGACCGCCAGTACGGTTTTCGTCGGGGTCGATCAGCTGGTGATCTTCTAGTCTACTTAACTCATAGATGGGCGGAGGCAGTAGAGTCCAAGGGGGAGGCATTAGCCGTTAGTTTGGACGTAGCGAAGGCCTTTGATCGGGTCTGGCACAAAGCGCTTCTTTCGAAGCTTCCTTCCTATGGGCTTCCCGAGAAATTGTGCAAATGGATCACCAGTTTCCTTGCTGATCGGAGCATCAAGGTCGTAGTAGACGGTGAATGCTCTGATTTCAAGCCTATCAACGCTGGTGTTCCACAAGGCTGCGTGCTATCACCAACGCTGTTTCTCCTGCATATCAATTATATGTTGCTAACTGGCAGCATTCATTGCTATGCGGACGACAGCACTGGTGATGCCTTATATACCGGCCGTGCCAATATTTCTCGGGAAAACGTCGCCGAGTACCGGGACAAACTTGTGTCTGAAGTCGAGTCTTTGCTTAACAAAGTCTCGGATTGGGGGCGACTAAATCTAGTCCAGTTCAATCCCCAGAAGACACAAGTTTGCGCGTTTACCGCTAAAAAGAACCCCTTTGTCGTATCTCCTCAGTTTCAAGGCACTCCCCTTACTGCCTCAGCCAGTATCGGAATCCTGGGCGTCGACATATCGAATAGTGTGCAGTTTCGTGGTCACTTGGAAGTGAAGGCCAAATTGGCCTCTAAAAAGCTTGGCGTGCTCAGCAGAGCGAGACAGTATTTCATGCCGGCACATCGCTTGCAACTTTACAAAGCGCAAGTTCGGCCCCACATGGAATACTGTTCTCATCTCTGGGCCGGGGCACCCCAGTGCCAGCTCCTTCCACTTGACCGCATCCAGCGCAGAGCGGTTCGAATCGTCGACGACCGAGTTCTTTCTGATCGGCTCGATACACTGGCACTGCGTAGAGATGTTGCATCTCTTTGCGTATTTTATCGCATTTATCACGGGGAGTGCTCTGAGGAATTGTTCGGACTAATTCCAGCCGCTCAATTTCACCATCGCACATCGCGACAAAACTCGCGTTACCATCCATACCATCTGGATGATTGGCGGTCCACGACTGTGCGATTTAGAAGAAGTTTTCTCCCTCGCACGACTTCCTTGTGGAATCAATTACCACCAGCGAATTTTCCGGACCGATACGACTTAGGAACCTTCAAGAAAAGAGCTTACACCTTTCTAAAAGGTCGGCAACGCATCTGCAATTCCCCTGGTGTTGCGGTTGTTCATGGGCGGCGGTAGTCACTTACCATCAGGTGAGCCGCATGCTCGTTTGCCCCCTATTATATAAAAAAAAAAAATCATAAGAGCTATTTTACATGATTTAGGAATTTGTAATTCAGATTTGAGCCACAACCATACGTCTGAATAATCTGAAATTAGACAGTGGTAGAGCCACGCGGCAGCTTTTGCTGTCGCACGGATGGGCCGGCTCGAACCGGGGTGGTACCACGACCTCACAGAATACCAGCGTGAAGTAGAGGTTTACCTCAGCGTTTCGCTTGGTGAGTGCAGGTGGCCGGAGGCCCTTTTTATTGGAAATGAGGCATTCCATCTTAGTCCTCACGGGTGACAACGCGTCTACATTTTGAATTGTACCACCCCGGTTCGAGCCGGCCTATCCGTGCGACAACAAAGCTGTCGCGTGGCTCTACCATAGTATAAAGTTTATACTATGGCTCTACCACTGTTAAAACACATACATATACATATGGGGTAGTGATTATCTCACGCCGCCGCTACATTGCGTCTAGATAATTTTCATTTGGCATATACAAGATGCATATCGTAGAACACTTTGAAACGCACGCGGCGAAATAAGCAGGTGAATTCACAGATCGTCAATTCCCGACGACAAGTCTATATAATAAAAGTAATGTAACGTCTACGTCTGTAAGACTACGTATATATATATATATATATATATATATATATATATATATATATATATGTCCCACTGTTGGGCACGGCCCTCCTCTAATTCCCTATAAAGCTTTTAGGGCAAGGAAATCTCATTGAAATTATTTTAAGGACCTATCTATCTTTAACCTTCTTCGCACTGATAATTCATCTCACAAAATATTCGCTCTAATTTAAGATCGTTAAGTATTTATTATAAGCAATCTTAGAAAAGTAATTTATGAGATCTATCCGACTGCGGATGCATAAATTTGACCGAATTCGGTTAACGGAACATTGATCACCTGATCGCCGGTAAAGCGTCAGACTGGTCAAAGACATATATAGAAAATTATCAGTCTGTATATTCGTCTGTATATTCCTCATGTTTTGTAAATCGTCATCATCATCATTATCATCATTATTACAGTCCATTGCAGAATATAAGTCGCCCCATAAATTGCCCAATAGGGACGTTATTTACTATAATGCCACGATTGGCAGGTGTATTGGTAACCGCAGTGTTTACTATTTCGAGTTGTTATTTATTTCTCTCTGTCACCTCTCATGACACCCATGGGATGATATGGGGCAGTGGGTATTCTTACGCCGCTACTAAACGAAAAAATAAGAATATTATAGGGTCTTAGTGACCAAACCGCAGAACCTGTTTAACTGGAGACAAGGCATTTCATTTTATGCCTCGGGAGTGACAACGCATTTTGATTCTTAATACCTATTTATTTTATAGGCCACGGAATTACCAAACAAAATTCAACATATAGGTGTTTGTTGTAAAAATTTACATAGATCTTTTAATCTCAACTACGCTGCTATTTGGCGCTGGGATTCTGTGGGAGTATAGTCCTTTCGGGATTCGGGTCGGGCTGATCTCTTGTTGGGGCAGACTCTACCACGCTTCACTGTTTTTGTATATGCGTGTGAGACTTTTCAGCAATAGTATCAATAATAATAAGTCCCGATTAAGTATGAAAATGCAAATACTGTGTCACCACTGAGGACTGAGACGGAGTTATCAGTTAAAAGTGTTCCTCTCCTTTTCTTTCTAGACTCCTCTTCTTCTTAGGACTGCCTGGGTAAGTTGCACCCTCTTATCTCTTCTACCTTTACTACGTTCTACGTTTCTGTGTGAATGGCTTTGAGAGACTTATAGAGATAATCACAGGCCGTGAGGCATTCCATTTTAGTACTTAGAGCTGTAAACTTCTTTGAAAGTGGTTGCAGCTGTCCATAAACTGCATTAGCCACTTACCTTCAGGGGGACTTGTATGTTTGTTTGTCTCTTTAATTTTTATAAAGAAAGACTTACACTGTTTTTATTTGTACAATATGATAAATTATTAGAAATCTTTGCGAAAATAATAAAACTCATTGGACTAGCGCCGCGGGTGACTCTAGTATAGTATAATATATGTTTATGCTCTAATTTAAATTGTAAAACATCATTTTATGATCACTTTTTTCCTTATATAGTCATGTTAAAAACAGAAATTATCACTTTATGTATCAATCATTATAATAGAGAGTTTTATCCGGTTCACATCACATCCATAGAGCCGTGGTAACTCAGGGGCTAAACGCTCGCTGTAAATTTCACAGTACGCGAGCAACCCGGGTTAGATCCCGTCGGCAACAATCAACTTGTTAATTGTAACTTTAAGTGGTGTATAACCACATGATCGGCGGTGAAAGAAATCATGATGAGGAAACCCGTATGTAACCGACTGAGAAAATAAAATGGTTCAAAGATATGTAAAGACTGCTAAAAGGCATTGGGGCAGCGCGTCGGACACTTCCTTGCCCTTAATCCCTCTCACAAATTAAATGAGGCCTTTGTCGTATGACGTAAAAAGTAACTACTTTTTTCTTTTTGTTACTCGAGTTTTGCTACAGATACCATCGTTACGGATTCTACCTCGCAGAGGAATTCGGAACATAGCCCTGTCTATAATTCGGTTATTGCTCTTTCGCATTAACCCCATTATTGCAATGATTATTGATTAATATTTCATGGCGACTCGTGTATAAGCATCAAGTGTACACGTTAAAATACGTGCACAATTAGGAGCAGCTGAGACAAGAGGTCATCGAATGAAGGTATTATAATCATGACCTAAGATTATATTTTGCGATAAAACCGCTCGGTAATTTTTTGCGGCCATTCATAATTTCAAGTAACTGTACGCTCCATTTCAAGCTTACAATGTTTTGTCATGAGCGTTCAGTATAGAAAGAAACAGACTATAATAATACATCTCATGTTGTTTTCATCAGCGTACCTTTCTATCTAGTATCTATAGATAGGTTCTTGGTTCGAAAAGTCGAAGTTACAGCGCTTAGTTATAAAAAAAAATATAATATTATTTTATTTTGCGGAAATTTAAATAAGTGTCGGGAATTGACGATCTGTAGTTTTTTAAACATATTTATATGTATTAAAAAAATAACTGTCACAGTCATTGCTACATCGGACTTCAATAAAACTTCAAACTCGATAAGATGATGTGGTAATATCCAAAAATAGGTTTTTTGTTTTACAAAATTTTATTTTTTGTGTTGATTTTCGGGTTATTTAAAAACGATACATACTTAATATTAAAAATATTAAATATGCATGTCAACGTTCTTTTTTCGTTCTTCTTATTAACGAACGTTCTTTATTTAATATTTTTTTAGACTGCACAGTTTCATTCCAGCCAGTGTGTTTATATATGCAAAAGTTCAAAATAGTATCGAAAATCCAAAAGTGCACGCCTCATGAGCGTTTCATTTTATTTTGATGAAAAAAATACCAAAATAAATCGATTACACAAAGTATAAAATCGATATAAACTGTATGATAAATTTGTCCTTTGTCTATCAAGTGCTAAAAAATAATATGGAAGTGTCTTTAAATTTTTAATAGCAACAAAATTGAAAATCATTTTATCATTGAGTTGGAAGTAAAAGAACTTATTCCAATAATACTCTCAAAAATACTCTATGTCTTACGTTTACGCGACTCTACTATCTCCCGCGCATGCGCGAAGACTTTAATATAAAATAAGATATTAATATAAAATAAATATAAGAATTTAATATAGAAATACTCTTATTTTAATCGAAACAAACATATTTCTAAATAAAATGTAATAACAAATATCTTATGGAGTTCACAAATCTTCAATTTACGCAATATTTAATTTAGTGTACGGATTGCAGTACAGTTCAGTTGAACATAGTCAATGTTTGGAATGCGAAATCTAGTGTGTAGTACATATATATCGATGATTTTATTAAGCAACTATGTGTACTGGGCATAGACTCTATAGTACTGGGCTATTGATATGAAATAGGGAACCAGTTGATGTAATTCTGAAGCTAATAAAAAATAACCCGGTCTCGATACGTCCATTTTTTCGGGAGTTATCGTGAGAACATACAAAATCAACATCCGGATGTCCACGTAAAATTTTCTCAAACCATTTTTTCAAAGTAGCAATATAAAATGATGTTTTAGACAATATAAGATGGATTAATTAGTATTTTCTTGACGTACGGCTACTCATATTATCGTATAAGTGCTATATCGTTACGATAGACGCATTTTAGGAACACAAAATTACTTGACCTTGACGTGTCGAGAGTGAAGCACTATTATAATAACGATTCGCGTTATGAGGCGTGCAAAAATGACTTTGCAGTCGTAAGCATTAACAGTCGTAATAACAAAGCTTTATAGTTTTTATGACTGACTTAACAATGGTTAGTTAATTAGTTACGTTTGTTATTTTCCCAAAATAAACATATTATTATGATCCAATGTTCCATAACTTTATTTACATGATTTTCATTATTTGAGGTATTTCTTGTACTACATAACTTACTATGATTGAATAATGAAATCTTGGCTAAATACAGATTGAAAAGCTAAAATTGAAGATATAAAAAATATTATTGATTATTTTTTAGAAATAGTACCTCTTTAATATTTTAATATACATAATACAAAGTTAAAGTGGAAAAGACCAGCAACATATCTCGTCTTTTTCCACTTTAACTTCAAGGTTCTTATTAGGACGAAATAATTATTCTTTAAAAGTAATAAACTTATCCATATATTATTTTTCCGTTTTTCTCATTGCAGCACCTATTGCAGGTTTGATGATAATTTTATTTATTTATTTGTTTTACGACAACAACAACTTTAGGATGACTTTATTTTAATTCAATCTTTTTTTAACATACTGAACCACAGTTATAGAGATGAAGTACTTTTTCATCTACTTATACTTTTAAATATGTTGTGGTTCATATTCAATTACCATTTGGGCGGTAAATGTTTATGAAAGTAATTAACCGCTGCGTGCCAATCAGGTTATATCAGAATTTATATCAGAAAAAATACTACCATTATAAATCTATTAAATGTTTATGCATTTTAAATATATTATTATGGGCATATATGTGGATCTTGGCACCTGTTTAAGTAATTTTGCAACAATAAATTAATAATTATATACCGTATGGTGCCGGCCCAAAAGTATCGTTTACCCCATTTCGCCTCCTCGGTGTCCTATGAGACTACTATGAAGGGAACTGAAAAACCGCTTGGCCTCCGATATCGATATATTCAAAGGCATATGTAAAATACACAGACCGGAGACTGGCAGCAGCATCCGAGGTGCGAGACTTCTGGAACTGCCATCGATAATCTGCCTGCCAAACATGACAATTCCAGCAACAGTATGTTAGTTATTCAATTTTACATTTTTAGAGTGGTATATCCATGTTGTTAGTTAGTAGCTGTTCTAGTTACACTACAATAGAAGGCTCATAAACTATCCTGGGAGATATCTGACGACATAAGAGTCCTACAGCAACAAAATAGAGACAGCGATATTACAAAGCTTAATCTCTATAAGCTCTAGAGAAAAATCAAATATTATACTCAAAGAAGAGACCAAACAAATGATAAAAAGTCGAATAGAATTACAAAAGAAACAACCCAAAACTAAAGAAGAGAAGATAAAAACTTGCTAATGTATATAAAATTATCAACAAATTTCTAAAAAAGGATTACGAAAACCACAGGATGAAAATAATAGCAAAGAACTTACAAAACAGCGGAAGTAAAAAAAGAGCATATAAACAATTTAACAAAAACAAAACTTGGATAACTATTTTAAAATCACAAATAACGTCACAAAACGCAGGAACACGAACAGATGTAGTTAAAGTTGCCACAGAATTTTTTAGAGACCTCTACAGATTTTAAAATAACCTGCCTACAATGCAGATACCTGTGGATATAACTAAGACGACAGTATCAGTAAAACCCTTTGATGAGTTAGAAATCTTGAGACAAATAGAAAAGCTTAAATCAGAGAAAAGTCCTGGGCCGGATAATATTCCTAACGAAGCTTTTGAGTTAGGAAAATTGTTTCTCATACTCCCACTCACCACACTTTACAATAAAGTACTTCAAACACAAAAGACACCCCGAAAGTGGGCAGAATCGAGAATCATACTATTATACAAGAAGGGAGATCCAACTGATGTCAATAACTATCGGCCAATTAGCCTACTCCCAAGCATTTATAAGTTATTTGCGATGTGCTTAGATAAAAGGATTGAGCCGTATATAGAAAAAAATCAACGTATAGAACAAGCGGGATTTTGAAAAGGATACTGTACAACCGATCACATCCATACCTTAGAGCAAATAATAGAGAAGCATCAAGAACTCAAGCAACCACTCTATCTAGCATTTATTGACTATAGGAAAGCTTTCGACTCTATATCACACGAAAGCATATGGCAAGCTTTATATAGTCAAGAATTCCCAGAAACTTACATAAATATTCTGAAACATATTTATAGCAATAGTAAAAGCAGAGTAAAACTGGATAGAATAGGTTCAAAAATAAAATATGTTGAGGTGTTAAGCAGGGGGGTCCTCTATCACTCAAGATATTTATCTCTGTTTTACAAAATATAATGAAAGACCTGAGTTGGAAACAAAAAGGAATTTACATCAACGGACATTTTCTAAGCAACCTTAGATTTGCTGATGACATAGTGCTCTTCTCCAAAACAGCAAGTCAATTAGGAGAAATGATAAAAGAGTAATGCTCGGTTAGTGAAAGTATAGGTTTAAAACTAAACACCTCAAAAACAAAAATGATGACAAACAGCACTCAGAACCCTGTAATAATAAATGGAGCCATGCTAGAATATGTAGGGACTTACTTATACTTAGGCAAACAAATATCTTTTAGGAAATCCAGACACACAGAAGAGGTTGAAAGGAGAATAAATATCACACGGAAAAAAATTTTGAGTCTAAAAGAAATATTAAAATCTAAGCTACCTTTAAAGCTAAAGAAAAAAGTAATGAACTCTTGTTTACTATCCTGCCTATCCTATGGTTCTCAAACCTGGATATTCAACAAAACGACAAGAACCAAAATACAAACGAGTCAAAGAGCAATGGAGAGAAGCATGTTAACCATCCAGCTAAAAGATAGGCAAAGAAATGAACATATTCGTAAGAAAACAAAGATGCCCTTGAACATACCCAGCGCTTGAAATGGAAATGGGCAGGTCATGTTGCATGCTTATCAGCTAATAGGTGGACTCAAAGAGTTACGGCATGGTCAGGACCGACCGGAATAAGACCAAGAGGTCGCCCAGTTGAACGTTGGGCTGATGAAATACAATAAATTGCAGGGAAAAATTGGCTAAACAAGGCCAAAAACCGAAAAATCTGGCATAAACTGGAGGAGGCCTGTACCCGAAAAGGGGCCTTAATAACATAAATAAATAAAATAAAAATCTGTCATTTTGTGAATGTAAATATGGTTTTAAGGAAATAAAAATGGCGTATTATTATTATTATATCCATGCTGCAGATATATTACGGTTGTAGCACGAATGGGTCGGCTCGACCAATTTAGGACCACGCACCCACAGAATACCAGCGTAATCCTGCTTTGTTTAGTATGGCGAGTGTACACAACCGGTAACCCTTTCGGTAGAAACGAGGCATTCCATTTTGCAATTGCCGACTCGCTAATGAGTTATGAACTCCTTGTGCGAACCTTTATTTATTACATATCTAAGAGATATCAAAGACATACAAATAAGAGTGATGAAGTTTTTAGTTAGTAAAAATGTTAAAGATAATTGCAACAGAGACTATGATAAGTTGTTTCCCATTTGTAAAATAATATCCATAGATAAAAAAGTAAATTATTTGGTAGGTCTGGAATATTATTATAATGAGGAATATAAAGTTAATGTTAAAAACAAGTACAACACACATAGGGTTAGAGAAAACAAACTGGTTCTACCAAAAATAACGAACTATTATGGTAAGAGAACATCTAAGTATTTGGTAGCTAAAGTGTTTAGCAAAATAGATCTAGGTACTAAGATAAAAAGTAAAAATTAGTAAAAGACCACTTAAGAAAAAATTAAAAATCATTATATAGGATTGCTAATAGAACTACATAATATATAGGAGTACACCGTAGTAGATTAAAACATTACAACATAATATAAGAAGTACTAGATATTTAATTCATATAATTAAAGTTACATGTATATAAAGATATATACTTAACATAACAACAAGATGTCATAGGTTTATATATTACTATATTATATAATTGTGTATTATTGTGTCCAATATTAGTAGTACATAATTAAGGTGGTTCATTGGTATGTAAAAGAGCGCCTCTCGCCATCAAACGTAAAAGTTTGGCGAGTTTAGAATTAAGTAACACCACTGTATCATAAATTCATTAATAAATAAATTTAAAAAAAATGTCCTCAGGGGTGACAATGTATCTACATTTTGTATTTTAATTGAACATAAATGTATATGTTTATGGGCCACAGCATTCGCTTACTGTTAGGTGGACTGTGAGCTCGTTTGTTTTAGGTGGTCTGTGTTTTGACCATATTCTATAAAAAACACTTATTTTCAATTTCTTACTTACCAGCAATAAATCGCTAACTCTTTCTAGCGCCCAATAAATTACGTACAACTCCACCAACTGATGGAGTACTTTCTTTAAAGAAGGGGACAATGACGCAGTTCTCTTGTCCATTTCTGATTTGTACACAGATAAAAGGATAGCACGCCCGTGAGCCTGAAATTATTAAAAGGTTTTAATGGTTTGCATGACAAAGTACAAGGCATTCAGTCTTGGTCTTCGAAGTGACAAAGCCTCCTTACCATCAGTTGGACTATAAACGCAATTACTACTTCTAGGCTTGTGCCAATGTTCATCTATGGACAATCGATCGTTCAAGTTAATTAATTTATTCAATTATTCGGGTCGATCATTCAAGTGGATCATTTCATGGTCATCTGTGAGACCCGCTCGGTTCAGTCTCTGATCGGTCGTGAGCGCAGGTTTTTCAAATCAGACAGAACAGCCTAATTAAAATAATAAATATAATAATCAATTGAATATAATAATATTATAATAAATAACTAACCTCCGAGGCAGCTGTCAGATACACTGAAGTTTTATTCCAAGCATCTTCTTGTGAAAGGCCAGACTTCTGGTAGTCCTTAAGGGTTTCCACTGCACTAGATACCTTACTAAAACAATAGGTTTTATAGATATACCTAAAGGGTTTAATTCACACGTGTACGCCGGGGAAAGACATATCGCATGAGATTCTGCATGCCTTTGTAATAAAAAATGTACGCGATAGATCAGTTTCGAGTATACCTCTATTACTCTCTCAGAAATAGGAGAAGGTTTGTGCCCTGCAGTAGAACAATTTTTGCTGCTATATTATGCTTTTTAAAGGATTCTTTATTGTTCTAATGGAGAAATCCTAAATGTTAACTACTCGCCTACAATATTAACAGAACATAAAAAGTTCTCAGCTTAATTTTGGCCTTCGGCTTATTTGATTTGATCACTATGCTTAACACCAATAGAATAATTAAAAATTAAAAATTTTGTACAACATACTTCAATATAAATTATTAAGAATAACTCAAAAGCTATTGGTCAGACCTTGATCAAATTATGTTATTATATATGGGACCACATGTGGAGCACCAGCTTTCAAATAAAATAAGAATCATCGAAATTGGTTCACCCAGTAGTAAAAGTTATGAGGTAACACACATTAAAAAAACATACAAGTCGAATTGAGTACCGTCTCCTTTTTGAAGTCGGTAGAAAATAGAATTTTCTTCGAGTTTCGGTTTGTCAGAAGTAATCTCATAAAGCAATATGAACATCGTTTGCAGTTAGTTTGTTTTAATTTAGTTTAAAGTTTATTTTTTTTGTAGAATTGCTTAAAATTTCAAAGGCAGAAAAAAGGTAATTATTATTACTGCTTAAAATATTAATAACTATAATATAATATATAAAATATTGATAATTGACGGCTCCGTGGCGCAGTGGCTTAGCAATGAGTTGCTGTGCTGGGGGGCGCGGGTTCGAATCCCGCACGGAACAAGTATTTGTATGGCCTACAAATAATTGTTCCGGGTCTGGATGTTTGTCCTTGTGCAATTTGTGTTTGTAAACTGCCTCCACGATACAGGAGAAAATCCTAGTGTGGGGGTAACGATTTTATTAAAAAAAGAAAAAAAGAAAAAAGAAAAAAAAAATAATTTAAGCAACAAATTCATCTGCGATTAAAGGTATCAACGACACACTATGTTACCTCAAATGAACAATGAAAAATATACCTACATGTGCACCTAAAATCATTTGCAACCAACAACATGGTTTTAGGTATATAATCATTAAATAATAATGCGTAAGTAATCTTTGTTTGTTGATCTGGTTTTGTGTTAATTTTTTATCAAATGTTCGATGAAATGAGAATTATATGCACGAACGATACAAATGCTAACATAGTAAACTATTGGTAATATATAATTTCATCATCATTCGTATTTTTTCAATTTTTTCAATCAAAATATTGGTCCGTCTTTAATATCTATATTGTATCGTGGACAGGTATCAATGAATAATTCGGAAGATCTTGGAATTTCTACTTCAGAATATTCTTTTTGTCCTTTCAAAAAGTTCTTTCGAAACAAAAGGAAGTATGTCGGGACACGATCCAGTAAATATTATATGTGACTTAAGCTCTCCAGGTCGAGCTCTTAAAGCTCTATAAAAGAGAGAAAGTGAAGGTTATCATGAACAGCAGAAGAATGAATGAGTATTACTCGTCAAAACAATCGAAAACACGAATAATTACCGAATAGCAACAACTTGGAAACTCTTTACAATTGAATCCACAGAGCTATCCCACTTTTGCACAGTTGTTCTTCCAGCCAAGTATGCCATGATACCTTTTAACGGTTTTCCTTCTGCACGAACACTCCAAGCCTTCACTAGTGCCCTAAAAGAAAAAAAAATGTATAACGCCTAACTAGAAGAATCTGAAAGTTTGTATTTTGTTTGTAGTAAGTATTAGGTATTATAGTAAGGAATAATATGGTCTCTCGAGCTGAAAATATTATAAAACATTACCTGGCTGCTTGTAACAACAGAACCGTGTTTTCCCCTTCATAAGTGCAAGCCGCAGTGGCCAATCCATACATCTGCGGTAGGTTAGAGGCCAGCGTATAACCGTGGCCGCCGCATGCTAGCCGACATCTTTCTATCAACATGGTTGTGTCTGACGTGCATATCGGCTTCAAACAGCACGCTATGGCGTGTAGCTGAAATTATTTGCCTGAGATAAGTTTAGGGATAATATCTTTCAAGTCCATTGACCAGGGTGAAAGCTTTTTTGAAGACCATATATTGGTGGTATAAGATATACACTAACCACATATCATCCCGTGGGTGTCGTAAGAGGCGACAGAGGGAAAAATCAGGAGAAATGGGCAGCAGCATCTTTTTAGTAACGAATAGAAATAAAACTACGCTTGCCTAGTGTGGCAACTATGGCAAATAACCTATGAGGCAATCTATGTGGAACTTTATGTTCAGCAGTGGACTAACGGTAACGGAAAGCTATTGATAGTTAATTAATTAAAAAAATAAAAACAACTGTGTCGTATGAGACGCCTATGGAAAATGCAAGAAAAATCTTATTGCTTTCGATAGATGGCGGTGGTAATAATCCCGGTTACGCCAGTAGCAGTGTCAAAGGTGCGAGGCGTCTGGTATTGTGATCGTGAGGATTTAGGCAAATTCTACTTAAAGCGAGAGAGGCCTATGTCGTAGTGGACTTTACGTGTAGATAAAAAAGAAAAACAGCAATTAGTTAATTTATAATTGTTTTAATTATTTAATAGCTCAGAAATTATCATTTATCCAGAAAATAATATAATTGCAAGTCCTAACCAACCTCATTGTATAAAGGCTTTCATTAAATTATATAGTGTGAAGATTAAAGTAAATCATCAAAAAAAAAATGTATTTTTCTTTAAAATCATTACCACACCCACGGCATGATATTATGTGGTGTTGAATTCTCTTACACCGTCACTACACAGCGATTCTCCATTAACTCAAGTTAAGGTGCTTAAAAAGGAAACTTATAACTAACTCATATATAAATAATAAAGGTATTTTTAATCTGTGAATAATACAAAGTCCTCGCATTCATTTTGGCCTGTAGATACGAGTAGCTCATGAACCTAGACGTAATTTGTAATAGGAAACTGTGCCGTATTGCGTTCAGCAGGCGGATTCAAAAAGTATTAGTAATATAATAATATACAGGAAGATGGATTGCAATATCAGATACATCTTAGAGATGCTACTCTGTTTATATATTTTTTCTAATTCTCCCGATAACTACTTCAAGTAAGCTTAATATGCATGTCTTAGGAGTGTTTCACGACAATAGTCGAATGGCAGGTTCGCACCCCAACTTTACGAGTTTTCAGTCTGCACCCATAACCATTAGGCTACTATTGCCTAATATAGATATTAAGATGTTGGTATAAGGGGGACTATGCTCATTTTTTCAATGCCAACCAAACGGTTGATAGACGAAGCTCATGCGATCGACCCATGGCAGAAAATTGTAAAAGAAACGCCAACTTCCTGACTACAGGCTGCTACTGAGAATTTCTAGATAGAAAAACCCAATAATTGATTTTGACCCGAAACGGAGCGGGATTAGAACCCGGAACCTCATCATCAGCAGTCTCGTTCACGACACATAGGTTATATTTCACGTAATTTAGGTGTCGTGGTATTCAACACCTTTTGATGTAAATGTTACTTAAAACACTGTTCATGCACAAAATGTTTATTGTTATAATGTTTACAAATGTTAGGTATGTTAGCACACGAGACCTTGTTGGCGTCCGTACATGTACTGACTCAAATAAAAATTTTAAAGTAAAATGCCGACGCGTACATAATGTGTTCGGTGTAAACTGAACGGTAGGTAGGTATGCCAGTTGATATATTCTTGGAAAATCTTAAATCGAGCTTAGCCATTTATTATAAAATGTTCTGCAGGTTCTGCATTCCTTGAGGGAGACCTATGTTCAGCAGTGGACTTATAATAGGCAGTAATGTAGAATGTAGGTATAATGATAATTATGACAGAAATCTTGCGACATAATGTGTTTAAATGGTAGAGCCACGCTCCAGCTATATTATGGCTGCAACATGAATGGGTCGGCTCGACCGAGGAAGCAAGGAAGGAAAGGATGGAGATCGTGGCTCTCACAGAGCACCAGCGTAAAATGGCAGCGTATAATGCTGCTGTGTTTGTGAGTTTTTTATGGTGAGTGTAGAGAACCGGAGACCCTTTTTACTGGAATAGAGGCAAGCCATTTTAGTCCTCAGGGGTGACAATGCATCTGTATTTTGATTCTTAATTGAAGATTGTAGATGTCTATGGGCCACAGCATTCACTTATGGTGAACTCTGTGCTCGCATTTCAGTCACATTCCATAAAAAAAATAAAGACATCACTTGTAAATAAGCTGATTCATACCTCAGGTAAATTTTCTAACTTGCCAGCACCTAAATCTTCATTAACGCTAAAATATATTTCCCATAACCACATGGCGTTAATGTAGAACGCATAGCTCGTTGCAATGGTGATGAACAGCTTATGTTGTTGAGTGACGTAGTCCAGGATTTGTGGCTCCGGTTCGCTGCAATAATACCGCTTTTGAGCTGACTTTTCCAATGAGGAGCGAAGTCACTTCTGACTGAATTGATATAGATGAAATTCTTAATTTGCTTATTATTAAATACTTTCTTCAAACGGTGTAGTGGCGGTGTAAGCATATCAACTATTCTATATCGTCCAGGGAGTATCGTAAGAGGTGACAGAGAGAAACTAAAACAGAAGATGGGCAGCAGCATGTTCCTGAGAACAACCCAAAATAATAAAAAACTGCGGTTTGCCAATACGCCTGCTTGTTGGCAAACAGCAGTTTTTTATTATTTTGCTTGGCAATTATGGCAAAATCCTCCCTATGAGGTAATCTATGGACTACGTTGTCTTCTGCGTGTGCTTCTTTTCACAGCGGGCTTGGGAGCTCGGGGTCCCCCCCCTCCCCCATTACCCGGATTCTCCTCACAGTCCAACTCTGTGGACCGGTCGTGGGGGCCATTTACAATCGGCGTTGTTGGTAATCCTGGCGAATTTCGCGCTCTATGGAAGGATCTACCCAGGGGTCGATGACCTCGAAACCCTATAGAGAGGGATCTCGACGTAGTGCCGAGTATGTCTTACCGAAAGGTGCGTGCACCCACTGAAAAGTGACGCACTCGGCCCTAGGAGCTCAATTCCTAGTGTTAAGCGATGAGGTTGCGTTGCGTAACTTTCACGCGTTGGGATGATTACTCCGGAGAGAATCAGAGCGACCTCAAAGACTAACGGAGACGAATCTCAACATATACGCATTGAGCGACGTGCTCGGCCATACGTTGAGACACACTGTAACACAATGCGCGCAACCACTGCTAAGCGACGCACCGTACTCCCAGGCGATCGTCGTTCTATCCCAAGTTCTAACCCACTTCCTTATCTATGGACAAGGACTATATTTGACTGTAGACTTTTATAGGCTGTGATGGAATAATGACATACTTCCTTCTACTCATTATCCCTTAAAAGTCTACTGGTGGGCATTGGCCTCTCCCGTCTAGGTTGGGTTTGCTTAATCATCACGCTTGGCTTTTGAAACTGCTCACTGGATATTTTACGCCTGGAGTCAACGATATGGTTATACCTTCAACTATCGGAAACAATGAGATCTTTTTGGCATATCCCATAGTTGCCTTTTACCCACGTGGCAACACAGGGTAATGGATTACCTTACGCCATCACCACACGGCATTTTTTTACTACGAATGTTTATATTAATTTCGTCTTTGCAATTTTTTGTTTTTTTTTTTTTTGTTTTTTGTTCCCCGCGATTTCGCCCACGTGTAATTTAGGGTTTTAATTTTTTTCAAGGAACCCTATTTATTTTACCATAGTAAAAGTAAACTAAGTTACTCCTTATGACATCAGCTATCTGCCAGTGATAGCCCCGTCAAAATCGGTCCAACCGTTTCGGAGATTAGCCGGAACAAACTGACAGACACACAGATAAAAACCTTTTATACTTTCATTCAATAAAACGATGTAATTTTGACATTACAAACACACACTTCATTGTTATTTATTTGTATGTATAGACTAGCTGTTGCCCGCGACTTCGCCCGCGCGTAATTATTACGATTGGATGTCATGGGTCTTCATTTTTTGCGCGGAACCCTAATTCTTTTTCTAAAATAAAAGTAGTCTAAGTTACTTCTTATAACATCAACTATCTGCCAGTGAAAGTCCGGTCAAAATAGGTCCAGCCGTTTCGGAGATTAGCCAAAACAGACATACAGACAGACAGAAAGACAGACAGACAAACATTTTAAAAATCGTGTTTTTGTAAAAGGTACATTATACTTTCATATGCATATAGTAAAAAGCTGTTTTTTCGACATTACAAACAGACACTTCAATTTTATTTATTTGTATAGATTATCAATTAGCTGCAGGTGTTCATGGACTGCAGTAGCCACTTACCATCAGTTGTACTGAGAGATCGCTTGTCACTTTAGTTTTATAAAAAAAAATAGTTTGGTGAAACGATTCTAGATGTGTGCTTACTTGGGTTTTGGCTGCGATTGTCTTCTAACAGCGCTGTATCTCACTACGATAGTTACAGCTCTTGCTAGGAGATTCGCCATATTGTTAACTATCAATACTCGAACATACACCATGGTGCCGTACGTAAGTTTGCTGTTGGTTGCCGCAATGAATGTACCATCCTAGAATATTAGGCAGTATTTAAAAAAAAACGGTTAGAATCAAATTACAGCTGCAAAATATTTAATACCAGCTGTTCCCGCGATTTCGCTCGGGTGTAATTTAGGGTTTTATTTATATTGCGCGGAACCCTAATTATTTTTCTAAAATATAAGTAGCCTAGGTTACTCCTTATAACATCAGCTACCTGCCAGGGAAGATCCCGTCGAAATCGGTCCAGCCATTTCGGAGATTAGCCGGAACAAACAGACAGGCAACCAAAAAATTAAAAAATTGTGTTTTTGTTATAAGTAGGTACCGTATATACTTTCATATGCATTTAGTAAAAAGCTGTTATTTTGACATTATTATTACTAACAAATTATGGATCAAGGTCTGAAATAAAAGAATTATTATTATTATTATTACTATTACAAACAGACACTTCAATTTTATTTATTTGTATTTTTTTAAAATTGTATAGGCCGTTAAACAATTAACCCGGGAACGGTGACCTATATGTCTGTGGGACCGGGTGACTTGAAAAATTCGAATAACTTTTTCCCCCGCCGCCGATTTTTGTCGCGATTTGGAGTAGCTGCCTCATTTCCCCTCCCACACCGTTAGTTCACCCGGCAACGTCGGAGCAGGCGTATGTTCCTTAGTTTTGGCGCCAGCCCGGTGCGGTACACCGGGGTCACCGAATATGTAAGTAAAACAGGCCGAATTGAATTATTGAATATTCGTTTTTTGTCTGATTTATGTACATTTTTTACTTACCTTTGTTATTTTTTTATTGTATTATCCTATAATCAGTAAGTTTATTGCATGATTTTATCAATTTTATCAAAATATCACAAAATTATTCTATCTTGTTTCAAATATAAACTTTGTTACAGTATGTCGTACGAAAGGGAACAGCATCGTCTAGAATCGCTTCTTCATGAACTGCTTGATGACGACAGACCATCAATGTCTTCAGACAGTGAAGCTAGAAGTGACATCGAACTGGAGAATCCTTCATCAAACGACATACAGGATTCAAACAGCGAAGAGGAGCTAAGTGACCGAGAAGCTTCAGGTAATAACAGCGCCTTTAATTTAGGAAAGGATAAAAGTACGAAATGGAGCAAAGAACCTCACCGCCGATCTGTCCGTACTAGAGGTTTCAATATAATAACTCAGTTACCAGGACCTAAACGAGTTATACGAACTGTGAACTCAAATATGTTTGGGTTTCGCGACAATATGGTTTTGGTTTCATATGTTCCAAAAGCAAGAAAAAACGTTCTCCTGATTAGCACAATGCACAATGATGCTACAATTGATGCCGAAAGTCAAAAACCAGATATAATTTTGTGTTACAATGACACCAAGGGCGGCGTTGACGTGGTAGATCGTTTGTGTGCTAATCACAATTGTGCTCGAGGAACAAGACGCTGGCCTATGGCAGTTTTTTATGCTATGCTCAATATCAGTACCATAAACAGTCAGGTGATACATACAGCTAACAACCAAAATTCCAAAATGAAACGTCGTCAATTCATTGAGAATTTGGCTATGACATTAATTGAACCCCACATAAGAGAACGACAGATGCACTTGCACCTGCCGCGGTCAATGAGACAAAGACTGTCTGAAATTTTGAAGATAGATGAGGTACCCGGAACGGCTGGTCCATCACGAAATGGCCGTTGCTTTGTATGTGGATGGGAAAAAAATTAGAAAGACCAAATACACTTGCCACAAGTGCAAGAAACATTTGTGTCTTGAGCACGTAGTGCCTTATTGCAGTATTTGCTTGACTGAAGAATAGTGATTTTCAAAGAATTTTTTTGTTATTTTTTGTTGGTAAGATGCCATTTTTTGTTTATTATAAGTAAGTTCCTAGAGTGTAAAAACTGATAAGACTGAATTAATTTTAAAAATATGTTGATTATTGAATTTTCAAATTTTTAAAATAGCTATGTGTAAAAACTAACTAATTTTATAGGGTCTATGTGAAGTTGTCTAATCATAAGAAAGAGTAAATAAACGAGGCTGTGATTAATGAAATGTTGTTATTTTAATGTCAAATAATTTATAATTAATAAATAAAATGGTCAGTAAATAAAATATTTTGAAAAATCTTCCATTGAAAACCCCGGTGCGTGGGACCGGGATCACCGAAGATGTAAGTCAAATCGACGTCACCGTTGGCGGGTTAACCATGTATTCGCGGCGTAAGATAATCCACTTCCCAATATCATCCCGTAGGTGTCGTAAGAGGTGACAATAAAAAACTGCAGTTGCGAAGTGAGGCAATTGCGGCACACACCTCTCCCATGGATGGCCATGAGGTAATATATGGAGGAGGCCTACGTTTAGCAGTAGACTTTGTAATGGTAATGGTTGAAAAAATAATAAAAAATAATGTGGTAATGAAGAGCACAAAAAAATGAAACACTCTACTTAATCTCTTTTTTTAATAAAATTAAATATGCTAAAAGAGAAATAGACTTTTTGTAGGTATACCTATGCTCTATTATCGAAACTTTTGGATTCAAATGAGTGACGTCAACGTCGACAATCATCATCCTCATAATTACAGCCCTTCACAAGTCCAATGCTGAACATAGGCCTCCCCCAAGGAATGCCACAAAGCACGGTCCTGAGCCACCTGCATCCATCGACTTCCTGCATATCTTACCAGGTCGCCACTCCATCTAGTGGGGGTCGCCCAACACCTCGCCTGCTGGTACGAGGCTGCCACTCGAGAACCTTTTTTCCCCATCGGTTGTCGGTTCTTCGAGCTATATGGCCGGCTCATTGCCACTTCAGCTTACTAATCCGTTGGGCTATGTCGGTCACTCTGCTTCTACTGCGGATATCCTCATTTCTAAGTTTATCACGCAGAGAAACTCCGAGCACTCTCCATAGCTCGCTGAGCGACCTTGAGCTTCCTCATACGGCCAGCAGTGAAGGACCACGTCGCAGTTCCGTATGTCATCACTGGCAACACGCACTGGTTGTACAGTCTCGTTTTCAAGTTTTGAGGTATACCTGACGAGAAGATGTGCCGTAATTTCCCGAACGCTGCCCAACCGAGTTGAATCCGTCGATTGACCTCTCGGTCGAAGTTGGACTTACCTAGTCGGACTATTTGTTCCAGGTAAACATACTCGTCAACAACTTCGAGCTTAGTGTCCCCAACAACTACCGGCATAAGTGTGACATGGACATTAAACATGATCTTTGTTTTGTCCATGTTCATGCTAAGACCTATTCGTTGGGAGACACTATTGAGGTCATTGAGCATGGTGCTTAGGCCCTCCAGCGATTCTGCCATAAGGACTATATCGTCGGCAAATCGAAGGTGAGTGATGTACTCGCCATTGATGTTAATACCGTATCCTTTACAGTCCAGAAGCTTGAAAACGTCTTCCAATGCAGCGGTGAAGAGTTTCGGGGATATAAGATCACCCTGTCTTACACCTATCTGCAATTGGATAGGTTTCGTACTCTGGTTCTGTACTTGGATAGCCATCGTAGCTCTACAGTAAAAACACTTCAGCACTTCGATATACCGACAGTCAACTTGGCACCGCTGAAGGGACTGCAGCACCACCCAAATTTCGACGGAATCAAAGGCTTTCTCATAGTCCACATACGCCAGTCATAGTGGCAAATTGTACTCCTCGGACTTCTGTACAATTTGCCGAAGGGTATGTATGTGGTCTATGGTACTAAAGCCCTTTCGGAAACCGGCTTGTTCGGGAGGCTGGAAGTCGTCAAGTCTGCGCGCGAGACGATTCGTAATGACTCTCGAAAACAGCACGTAGACGCGGCTCAGAAGGGAAATCGGTCTGTAGTTCTTCAAGAGAGCGTTGTCGCCTTTCTTGAAGAACAAGACCACCGCACTTCTGCTCCACGCCTCCGGTATAATGCCACCATGGAGGACGGAATTAAAGAGCTTCTAAAGGACTTCAAGTACCGGTTTTCCACCCGCTTTCAGAAGCTCCGCTGTAATTCCATCCTCGCCTGGGGCCTTGCCGTTTTCAAGGTGCTGGAGAGCCATTCTAATCTCGCTCAGACTGACGTCCGGGATATCATCGAAATAATGTCGGAATAATGTCGGATAAGACTCGCTCTTGGATCGTTACTCACACTCGCGTGTGGCTCCAACGATGACTTGTACAGCTGCCCATAGAACCTCTCAATCTCACTCAAAATCTCAGGTGCCCCGGAAACGATGCTGCCTCAATCTGTCTTCAGCTTTGACAGTTGACTCTTTCTGGCAGACAGATCACTGGCAAAGACTTTGGAGCCTTGGTTCCGCTCGATCGCTTCTTCAATACGAGCTGTATTGAAAGTGAAGTTGCGTAAGTCCCGCCGCATGCATTTGGAGATCTGTCTGTTCAGTTGCCTGTATGCTGTCAAATCTGTTGAAGAATGTAGCTTCATCTCCCGTCTAATAGCCATGAGATTGAGAGTGTGATCAGAGAGTTTTTGTGTTCTTCTGCGGCGGGTCTGGCAGAACTTAGCTCCGACCGCATGGACAGTTTCCACGAGCTTGTCATTCATATCGTCCACTTCATTGCAGTTTTCTAGGCACTGAAAACAGTTTTGTAATTCGAGCTGAAAGATTTCGGGACTTTGGATTAGAGCACGAGGGGGACGGAGCGTTGACTTCATTAGACGAGACCTCTCCAACTTAACGTTTAGGTTCAGTGTGCCTCTAACCATTCGGTGATCGCTGCCGGTTTTCACCCTCGCGATCACTGAGACATCACTGAACAGTTGTCGTCTGGTCGTCATAATGAAGTTAATCTCATTTTTTGTCGAACCGTCGGGGCTCGACCAGGTCCACTTCCTGTGTGGCCGCTTCTGGAAGAAAGAGTTTATCATAAAGAGTCGCTTTTTCTTCATGAAGTCCACCAGCTGCTGGCCCCTTGGGTTCCGTTGCCCTATTCCAAATTTCCCTACTTTCAGCTCACCATTCTCTCTTGTGCCTAGTTTTGCATTGAAGTCTCCTATTAACACCGTATAGTGGGTTTTGGAGGAATGCATGGCTCTAGAGATATCCTCATACATTTCCTCCACCTCCTCATCGGGGTGTGCCGAGGTTGGTGCGTAAACCTGTATGACCTTCAGCGAATACATTTTGGTGATTCTGAGTATAAGGTACGCAACCCTCGTCGACACACTCTCAATCTTTACCACGTTGTTAACGAGAGACTTGTGGATGATAAATCCGACACCTCCTTAGGACAGATGGTCGCCCTCCCGGTAATAGAGCAAGTTGCTGGATTCGAGGATTACCGTTTCCTCCCCCTCTCTTCGGACTTCGGATAATCCTATAATATGCCAGTGTAACTTTTCTCTCTCTTCTTCCAGCTCCACAATCTTCTCGTCAGTCCTAAGGGTGCGTGCGTTGTATGTTGCCAGGTGGAGTCGTCGTAGGTGGCAACCGAACCTCCACCGGAGATTCTTAGCACCCCCTGCCCCACCGTTACCATGGTCGCCACCGTAGCAGGAATAGCGGGGCCGCCGGGGACTGGCGGCCGTCTCTTAGTAACTTTATCCATTTGGGGGGTATTTGCCATAGTTGCCACGCTTGGCAAGCGGGTTGGCAACCGCAGTTTTTTTTATTGTATTTTTGCTGTTATTAGGAAGATGCTGCTGCCCATCTCCTGCCTGTTTCCCTTTGTCGCCCACGGGAAGATATGGGGTAGTGGATATTCTTAATCGCCACTACACGGCATCGTTTCATTATAAATAGTATTTCACAAATTTTAATTAATTTATTCACATTATGAGTTACAACCGATTTTTAATTAACCTCACGAAACCAAAACGCACCCTTGTAGATTTTATTAAATATTGATAGTTAAGTATTTTAAAGGGCCTTCATGGCTTTCATTTAACTAAGGTCTAAATTTAGTTTGAAATTTAACTTGGTTTTACTCTCATCTAACCAATGTAAACTTAAAGTAATAAAAATCAAATGTTGACGTTAAAATGGGATATCAAATCTAGCGCTTACTTTTAAAACTTGAGCATTCTTCATTAGCATTCTATCTCTAGCTATCCTATGATTTTCAAAGCCAAGGAACCCATTATTAACGTTGTTAAACCCAAGCTTAGCTCCAATCTCTCCTAACCTAATTCCAGGTAAAGGCATATGGGTTTTTTCATCTCGAATTTGCACCATGAATGGCTGAATGCCGTAGCTCTTTCCTCTTATGAAAAGACGTGCCATAACTACGCAGTAATTGGAAGTGTGGGCCACTGTGAACAATAAAGTATTTCATAAAAACAAGATCATTCTTATTTTCTGTTTAAAAGTTAAGAAGTTAAAGGTAATATTGTTGTCAGATCAAATTGCACATAGGTGATGCCACAAAAACTTTTAAATGCAATTTTATAATTTATATATGCCGATTTATCCTAGCTTCTACACATACATCATAAATTATCGAACATATCTAAGAGTGGGAGAATAAATTCGAAAATGTTTAATTGATGTAATTTTAGGATAAATTTGCTTGCCACACACATTGTTATTTTATTTGTTCAACAAGATCTTGCCTCGTATTTATTTTTACACATGAACTCATAAACCTAACATTTATAAATTATTTCGTTCTTAGCATATGACTTACAGCCTCCGGGCCACCACTTGTAAGAAGAAAGTGTTGGACTATGTAAGATAAACTCCTCAGTCTCGGGGTCATACGTGGCTTGTGTTTCCAGGCCTCGTATAAAACTGCCATGTCCAAGTTCAGTCTGTAAAAATAACATAGCCGTATTAAGGAAAATGAAAAGTGTCAAGATGAATTTAGAAAAAAACATTTAGTCATTGATTAATCCCCATCAAGATGTTCCAAATAAGTGTTGTCAGAGGTATATTTAACGGACTCAAAATTCAAGTAATAGATATAATATAGAATCTTCAATCTGTATAATCTGTGACACACACACACACACGCACGCACGCACGCACACACTCACACACACTCACACACACTCACAAACACTCACACACACTCATAAACACTCACACACACACACACACACACACATTTGTTTTCGAAAACTTGCACGCATGCACACACACACACACACACACACACACACACACACTCACACACTCACACACACTCACACACACACACACACACACACACACACACACACACACACACTCACACACACTCACACACACTCACAAACACTCACACACACTCATAAACACTCACACACACACACACACACACACACACACACACATTTGTTTTCGAAAACTTGAATGTTATTTCTTTTTATATTCATCATAATATTTAATGTTTAAGTGGTAGAGCCATGTTCCAGCTATATTAGTAGTATAGTTGTAGCACGAATGGGTCGTCTCGACCGGGGTAGGACCACGCTCTCAAAAAACCAGCGTAAAATAGTAGCGTAGTAACGCTGCTGTATTTCGTATGGTGGGTATAGAGAACCGGAGACACTTTTTACTGGAAATAAGGCATTCCATCTTAGTCCTCACGGGTGACAACGCATCTGCATTTTGATTCTTTGTTGAGGATAGATGTAGATGTCTATGGGTCACAGCAACCACTTACTATCAGGTGGACCGTGTGCTCGTTTGTCACCATATCCTAGAAAAAAAAAAAACTATATATCAGCCATGTCAACCAACTAATATTTCATTAAAACTAAAGTTAGACCGGTAGCCAGAGATTATAAAAAGGAGAAGTGAAAGGTAAAGTTAATTATTACCTGCGCATAAGTACCAATGATCTCCATATTATTGGCTCTTTTTAACCAATATGCCTTCTGTTCCTCAGTAGCCTGTCCCATTATGGTTGGCGTAAACATTGAAAAATGCAATGTAAAAGGAGTACCATCTCTGAACACCGCCGAGGAAATCATGTTGCGAAAGTTGGCCCTATGAAATCAAAAACTAAAGACACGACACTAAACTTTAGATGCTTTTAGAACATAATTCTGTACAATTCCCGCTAAATACCTGTTATTTATTCTGTGCTAATAGATAGTTAAGTCGATGTTAAGACATGTTATTGCAGAATTAAAAGCCCAACTTCACATACAATTTATATAGAAATTATTTTATTATTTTTAGTTTCTCAGATCGGTTTTTACTTTTTTTTTGAAGTTATAGGTACTTCTTTTGGGGTGTTTGGGAAAATTTATGAGACTGCTTTTTTTACGATGCGCGTGCACACTGGCACCTCAAAACGGCAACTTCATTGGGTAACAGTCTCTCAAGTGGAGTTTTGGCGGGAACTTGACCTGCGGCGGTTTGTTGCTCCTGTATTATTGTTTAAATAATGGTTTGAAGTGGACTTTGATATATAAAAGTGGTGCGATTTTGTGTATTAAGTGTCTGCGCATGTGAACTATTAGTGGAAACTGTGAAACAAGTGCTCTGATGGTGATGGATTCTCAAGTTAGTTGTTTGTTTGCATAGGCGCCTTTAGATACCATCGCCAACTGTCAGCTGCCTGCTGGCTCAAGTTGCCGTCAAAATCTCCCAAGGACTGCACAATGTGACGCATCAACATATTGGGAAGCAGTGAACTATGAAGAAATTATAATAAACCGAATAAAAATACTCAAGGCTTGGCCTAAAGGTCTAGATACCAGGCCATAAACTCCAAAAAAAATGTCTCTCAAGTTTTCGTGGGAACTGATAACTATACATTTAAGGTAATTATTTTTAGTTATTTTTGTTTTGTAACGCTAAATACATATGTTGATCAATCATTTCCAGGGAGTTAAAGTTGCATTTGGTGTTTTGCTGATGCAGACAGCTGTGTTCATGTGCAATGATAGTGGGTTGTGTATCATATTTGATGCAGCTTGAGCTTGTGTACATTAGTTTAGATTTTTGGGTTTATTATACATTGATTACCATCCCAGTATTATGTGCCCATTTGGACAGCTGATCATAGTTATGTTGGATCAATTCTTGTGCAAATTGGTAAATGGAGCTATCTTTAAATATATTACACATAATATCATTCAATCAAGTATAACAATTTGTTAACAAGTATTCAGACGGACCAATAATGGAGCCCTGGGCTGTATACTAGTACAGTACAGCTGTACAGTAGTAGACATTTTGTTACTATATTCACCTGCGACCTTTACTACTGTATGACGAATTGCTCTTATTATCAACCTATTATTCTCATTATCAAGGAAGCATACGTATTGTGACGGGCAACTACGGAACCCTACCTCTACATCGTGCGTGCTCCGACACGCACTTGGCCAGTTTTTTTTCAAACTTAATTATCAAAACACGTTTCGTTCTTCATAGTTATCCATTTATCACTTGTTTTTCAAATGTAACCTTCTGAACATGCAGATATGGTTTTTTAATTTTTAATAAATAAAGGTAAGTATAATGATGGCCCCGTGGCGTAGTGGCTTAATAGAACAAACATTTGTATGGCCGACAAATAATTGTTCCGGGTCTGGATATTTGTCCATGTGAAAATTAAGTGTATTTAAACTATCCCCACAATACAGAAGAAAATGCAGGTATGAAGGTAACGTTTTTATGCAAACATTTTGCATACCTTGTTTTCTCTTCGTCAGAAATGTTTGAATCGTCCACTTTTTGAAGGGTCCTATATAATAGTACCGCTTTTCGCACTGCATTTTCATACTTTTCCTTGTGACTAAGATATTCTTCTGGTAAATCGTCCAACAGACCTTCCACGCTCAAAACTTTTTGTTCTGTAATGGAAAGATAATGTAATCTACAAGTGTAATCTTCTATACAAAAATAAAATTGTAGGGTCAGTGTGTAATTGACGAATTTTCACGTTTCAGTTAAGTTCACATTTTTTGTTGTAAATATATTACTTACTGACATATATAAAGTTGAAAAAAATATCTGTCTACTTTTTATACGAAGAATATAATTCTTTACATTATCAGATAATTATGTCCCAACGGGATATTTTCTTGTCTGCTATTATAGGTTTCGTGGTACAAATTAATTACATATTAATTCATTAACAAAAAGGATTTTTTATAGGATAGGGTGACAAACGAGCACACAGCCTACCTGATGGTAAGTGGTTGCTGTGGCTCATAGACATCTACATTTATCCTCGTTTGCGAATCAAAATGCAGTTGTGTTGTCACCCGTGAGGACTAAGATGGAATGCCTCTTTTCCGGTAAAAAAGGTTTCCGTTTCCCTACACTCACCATACGAAACACTTTTACGCTGGTATGCTGTGAGAGCGTAGTCCTTCCCCGGTGGAGTCGACCTATTCGTACTACAACAATACTACTAATATAGCTGCAGCATGACTCTACCACGTATAAAATTTTAAAAAGTAAGGTAAAAGAAATCGCGAGTTTTAGTCACCATTAGTTTGAAATTGCCACGATTGTTTTAATTAAAAATATTAGTATTACCAATCAAAAGTATTTTTTTTTTAAATAGAATATATGTGACAAACGAGCACACAGCCTACCTGATGGTGAGTGGTTGCTGTGGCTCATAGACATCCACATTTATCCTCGTTTGCGAATCAAAATGCAGTTGTGTTGTCACCCGTGAGGACTAAGATGGAATGCCTCTTTTCCGGTAAAAAAGGTTTCCGTTTCCCTACACTCACCATACGAAACACTTTTACGCTGGTATGCTGTGAGAGCGTAGTCCTTCCCCGGTGGAGTCGACCTATTCGTACTACAACAATACTACTAATATAGCTGCAGCATGACTCTACCACGTATAAAATTTTAAAAAGTAAGGTAAAAGAAATCGCGAGTTTTAGTCACCATTAGTTTGAAATTGCCACGATTGTTTTAATTAAAAATATTAGTATTACCAATCAAAAGTATTTTTTTTTAAATAGAATATATGTGACAAACGAGCACACAGTCCACCTGATGGTAAGTGGATTCTGAGGCCCATAGATATCACCATTTATCCTCGATTGAGATTCAAAATGCAGATGTGATCCCTGAGGACTAAGATGGAATGCCTCGTTTACAGTAGAAAGGAGATCCTTGACCGGTTTTCTACACCCACCATACGAAATAGCAGCATTAAGCTTCCCCGGTCAAACCGACCTATTCGTGCTACAACCATAATATAGCTGCCGCGTGGCTGTACCACGTGCAATATCCTAATTTATTATTTACTTTTTAACTCGTCCAAGTTTTTGGCTACCAAGACACCTTAAACAACATAACAACTTGACATTTAATTTGAAATCAGTTCCAAGTAATTTAAATTAGTTAATACGACAATAATTGAGGCAATCTCTAGCAATAAAAAGAGATAAATTGAATTATGAAATAAAATCTGTTTACACCTGGTGCATCAAAATGTACAAGGCATGACAGGCAACGACCTGGAATTTGTTTTTTTTAATAGTTACAACATCTCATATCCCTTGTATTACTGAATATTGATTAAAAGATTATAGATAATTTTTTTCAATTTCATTTCAGTAATCACCACGTGGTCAGATCCTCCTTAGGTAATATTAGCAGATAAATAATTATTATGTAAGCAGATAAATCATTACTATGTAAAGAACGTAAAGATATTTGAGCCTCTCTGTTTAGCGAACTGTAAGAATGGCTCGTGTCGAGCTCGAACACTTAATTGTAATCAACGATAACATACCCCCCCCCCCCCCCCCCCCAAGTGCTGGGACAATTTTGAAAAGATTAAGGGGAAATTTTGCTGCTTAATGAACTTAACAAGTTAAATCATGGTTGGCTCCACCGGGATCTACGGGACCACGCTCTTACGGAATCAAGGCATTCCTTCTTAGTCTTCAGGGGAGACAACGAATCTACATTTTGATTCTTAATTAAGGAAAGGTGCAGATAACTATGGTCCGCAGTATTCCCTTATTTATGAGAAATAATGTAGCTTACAATGTTCTGAAATAATACTTTTACCTATTTGCTTCATATTTTTATATATAATATAATATATATAAACCTCATTTCTGGCAAAGAATCCTTCTAGGTTGGCAATAGCTTCCGACCCATTTCTGCCGTTAGTGTGATAAAACTAGTATAATTATTAGGCTGTGAGGCTTTCCGCCTTTGTCTTAAAGGGTGAAAACGAGTTGTGTATCGCCAGCAACGCAAAATCAGGAATTTGCATTTATAAAAACCCAATATTAGGGGCTTTTTAGGTGCTAATTAGGTGCCAAGTTTAAAAATTAGTTGCTCTAAAATTTTCACCGCAACGAACTTTGAAATTTTCGTTATAGGAATATTGACATAGTTACTACTGCAACTGCAACGGCTTTGGCGCTGCGGGGAGTGCAGCCCCTTCGTCTTTGTGTATCAAATCACAAGCACCCATGCTCACATCCGCAGCTTCGGCTTATTGATCGCCTTCGGCGACCAGCCTCAGGTCGCTGTGGCTAAACGCAGGCATAGGCATAGCAGGAGCCGTAGAGGCTCGCACGGATGACTGCGTTTTGCCACAGCGGGTGGGGGCTGCTCGCCCTCCGCGCCTATGGCTTTACAAACACACTCCAGGGGTAGGGCAGACACGACTACGTGGAGTCGGGGCATTCTGATTTGGTTTTAGTACAGATTCGACATATCTTATCTATAATATATAACTGATAAAACACAAAAAATGCCATTCATACCTTGTAGTAAGGTAATGGTGGCCCTGGACCCGATAATTCCTAGAATATTACCGTCATCTACATCCGACCTCAATATACTTTCAATACTTAATTAGCATTTAATTCCTTGCTATTAATATTTATCGTATATCTATTATCGTCACTGCGGTGCTAGCGATAGGTTTTGCCAGCAACGCTTTCAAAAGTTCGTTGCGGTGAAAATTTTAAAGCACTTAATTTTTAAACTTGGCACCTAATTAGCACTTAATTTTTGGGCACTGATAAAGAACATAAAATGCCGCTCATACCTTATGGTAAGGTAATAGTGGTTGTGGACCCTATAATTCCCAGAATAATATTGTTACGAGCTTGGGGTTCGAGACAATTAAAAACTACCGATTGAATTACCAAAATTGACAATTTAATTACACAACACTAATTACAACTTAAAATCACACTAATAATAAAACAGTTGCACTACTGATCACTTTAGTTCGCCGGTATTTCGCTTCGCAGTATTCTCTTGTATCGCCAATTCAATACTGACTCGATCGTGGTCTATACCGGCCTTATATAGGGCCTCAGATAGTTTTCAGAACCTTCTACTGTAGCGACATCTAGAATGTTCGAGTATATATCGGTCCCGAAATTTCTAGAAGGATCTTGACTCTCCTAGTTCTGCTACTCGACACTAGAGGGTGCTAGTGGTGACTAGTGTTGCCATGTACAAGACATTAATGGTGGCGGGCAACACTGCCCCCTCCTAAGACATGCTCGTCCCGAGCATTATTGGCCCCATAATAACGCGCCAGTCGATCCACATGGACGACCTTAGGAGAACCTTTGGCACCTTTCTGTATCCGGTAAGTTACGTCATTGATCCTTGTCACAATCCGGTACGGTCCGTCCCATTTAGCTTGAAGCTTAGGAGATTTCCCTTTGCTGCGAGCTGGATTGTGTAACCACACTAGTGAACCTTCGTCAAACCCTTTGTTGTTCATTTTGCGGTCATACCGTGTTTTCATCTTCTCAGACGTTTGCTGGCCCGTCTGTCTGACGTGCTCATAAATGTCATTCATTTTGTTCTGCAAGTCATTTGCATAATCGGTTATACTGCGTGTGGCATCAGGTGGTATTCCGGTGATCAGGTCTGCAGGCAGCCGTAATTCTCTCCCAAAGTTTGCGAAAGCTAGTGTCACTGATGTACTTTCATGAACAGCGCTACGATATGACAACAAAAACGGTTGTATGTGCCTGTCCCAGTCTCGTTGCCGTTTTTCCACAACTTTTGCTAGGTACCTCTCCAATGTCTGATTAAATCGTTCTACCATTCCATCAGATTGTGGGTGGTAAGTAGTTGTTCTTGTTTTATGAGTACCCATAACTCGGCAAGTTTCCTGGAATATTTGAGACTCAAAATTCCTTCCTTGATCACTGTGAATCTCTAAATGTACTCCAAAACGACAGAAGACTTCATGAACTAGTATATCTGCAACTGTTGAAGCTTCTTGATTTGGAATGGCGAAGACTTCTGGCCACTTAGTGAAGTAATCCATCACAACCATGAAATACTTGTTACCACTTTCACTTTCCGGAAACGGCCCCGCAACGTCAATGGCTATCCTCTCCCTTGGTGCACCAACATTGTACAATTTCAATGCGCCTCTATTACGATTTTGAGGTCCCTTTACGGCTGCACAACTTGTACATTTGCGGCACCAGTCCTCGATATTGTCACGACAGTGGACCCAGTAAAACCGTTCTCGGATCTTCAGTAGAGTTCGTTTAACTCCCAGATGGTCTCCTGAACAACCACTACGGTACAGCTGTAGAACATCCGGTACTTTAGCCTTAGGGACAACCATTTGCAAATGACAACTGTCTCCCCGACCATTTTCCCATTTACGGCACAGGACTCCATCCTGAATCAGCAAGGCCCAATACCTTTTCGTTATCAAACTCATCGCTGAGACGTCGCTCCACTTGGGCTTAGGAGCACTGGCCTTCATCCATTCCAGAATCGGCTTAATGTCCGAGTCTTCCTGCTGTGCATGTTGTAGGCTGTCCTTCCACTCATTGCAGAGCTGGTCTGTCCTGAGTAGCCTCACAGATACCACTTCCTTACCCTCTTGCCTAGTGCAATACTTGCAATCTTCAGGGTAAGGTCTTCTTGACAATGGATCTGCATTGCCATTGGATTTCCCGCTGCGATGTTCGATCACAAAGTCGTATTCCTGCAGTAGTTCAATCCATCTCGCAATTTGTCCTTCCGGATTTTTGAACTGCAATAGCCATTTCAGTGCAGCATGGTCAGTTCGTAAGTGGAATTTCCGCCCCAGAAGATATTTGCTAAAATGCTGCAAGGACTTTACCACAGCAAGCAATTCCCGTCTTGTGACACAATAGTTCCTTTCCGGCTTTGACAACGACTTGCTGAAATATGCTATCACAATCTCTTGATCACCATTTCGTTGAGACAACACACCGCCAAGTCCTATATCACTTGCGTCTGTGTAAACTATAAATTCCTTGCGCGCATCAGGGTACCCCAAAATAGATGTTTTGCACAGTCGGTTCTTGAGCTCCTGGATTGCAATATCGCAACTTTCATCCCAGCAGAAATGTCGCTTCTCCTCGGTTAGCTTGTGCAGAGGTTTAGCTATATCTGCAAGTTCTTCACAAATCGCCAATAATAAGAGCACAAACCCAAAAATGCTCTAACCTGTGTCTTATCTTTTGGAACCGGCCAATCCTTGATAGCGGCAATTTTCTCTGGGTCCATGCGGATACCTTCTTCCGAGACTACATACCCCAAAAAGCTAACTTACCGTTTGAATAGTGAGCACTTCTTCGGACTCAACTTGAGGTTGGCACTCTCGTTCCTGGTTTTGAAGGTGCTCCTCAAACGTACGGCCTACGATGATGATGTCATCCAAGTAGACCAGACAGGCATCTCCAAATAGCCCGGTAAGTACAAGCTCCATCAACCTTTCAAACGTTGCTGGAGCATTGCACAATCCAAACGGCATGACCTTGAATTGTCACAGACCCATTCCTGTGGAGAATGCAGTTTTCTCCTTATCCTTAGTGTCAATTTCAACCTGCCAGTAGCCACTTTTCAGGTCCAGCGTACTAAACCACTTTACGCCTGTAAACATGTCCAACGTGTCATTAATTCTTGGCAAGGGACTTGTCCTTCTTCGTAACGTCGTTCAGACGGCGGTAGTCAACACAAAACCGCATGCTGCCGTCCTTCTTCTTTATCAGCACCACAGGTGAACACCATGGACTAGATGAAGGTTCAATAACACCGTCCTTCACCATTTCCTCAATCATGGTTTCCACTTCCTTTTCACGTGCTACAGGCAATCTTCTTGGCCGCTGACGGATAGGCAATTTTTCTCCTGTGTTTATTTTGTGTTGAACTAAGCCAGTCTTTCCTATGTCAGCTTCGTTTGACGAGAAAACATCGGCGTACTGGAGTAACAACTTCTTCGCCTTGACCATTTCATTCGGGGAGAAAACGCTGCGACAGTTTTTTTTTATAGGATAAGGGTGACAAACGAGCACACAGTCCACCTGATGGTAAGTGGTTGCTGCGGCCCATAGACATCTACATCTATCCTCGTTTGCGAATCTAAATGCAGATGCGTTGTCACCCGTGAGGACTAAGATGGAATGCCTCATTTCCAGTAAAAAGGGCCTCCGGCCACCAGCACTCACCAAGCGAAACGCAGAGGTAAACCTCTACTTCACGCTGGTATTCTGTGAGGTCGTGGTACCACCCCGGTTCGAGCCGGCCCATCCGTGCGACAGCTAAAGCTGCCGCGTGGCTCTACCACTGTTAGAAGTTTTCTAAAAGTGTGGTTACTCTCGTTTGTCCATCCTTGCAGGGGGTCCCAGTCGATAGATATTGGCACCGACGCAACCAATCCACTTCCTCACTAGTACTAACCAATGTGTATTTTTCTATAATCTGTTCCTGATCACAAAGGTTGAGCACAAGTACTCCTGAGATGTCGGCGGTTCTGACCAAGGTTCGAGCAACTTTCCATGGAAGGTCATTATCTACCCTTTCCACGAGTACACAACGAAGAGTTTGCCCATGATTCCGAGGAAGTCTAACTGGCACAATCGTTTCCGATCTCGGCGGAAGAACAATCTTCTTAAGGCTGTACACATTCCCTGGTAACGAAAAGTTCCTCTTGTCCACATTTCAAAACACCTTGCTTAACGTCGATCTTACAACAATTCTTCCTCATAAAGTCTAGGCCCAGGATGCAGTCGTCCATTATATCAGCCACGATGACATTATGCAGGTAGACAACATTATCATGTTGCCTAGCTTCAACTCCATCTCCTTCTCTCCACGGACGGGTAGGCGCTGACCGGTGGCTGTCACCAAATTTATGCGTTCTCGGTTGTATGCGGAGTCCCCAAGGAACAGACTTATAAGTTGGAAACTGACAACCGTGCGAGAGGCTCCAGTGTCTATGGTCAGTTTACACGGCGTTCCGTTGACCTCGCCCTTGATGATTAGGGTGTTCCCATCATGGGTTTGTGAGATTGAAATTCTTGGGGCTCTTTTAACATCAGCCAGCACCTGCCCCGCAGTCCTGGCTTTACTCGTTTCCCTGCTGCAACTGGGCGGTGCTGTTAGCCGCACTACCCTCTCGAGATCGATCACCTCCCTTTCTACAGTTCGCTTAGGGCAGCTGGATCGAAGATGGCCCCTTTCCCCACAGCCGTAGCACCTAGGGCTGTAGCCGTTATTGCGGTCCCGAACTGTAACTGCTGCAACCTCTCTGACGCGATGGGAACGATGATCCTGCAGCACGGCTTCCACCTCCAGTGCATGGGTCAAGGCGTCCTTAAGCGTCTCGGGGTGCCCGAGCCTTACAGCAGCTCTGACTTCAAGGTCGCGGATGCCGTCGATGAATGTCTACACCAGGTTCCCTACAATGAGCGCAGGTACAGACTTATATGCTTTTCGAACCAGCTTCCCTACCTCAAGGGTCTATTGCTGAATGTTTTCGTTACTGCGTTGCACGCGAACTTTGAGCTGCGCACGAAAGACGTGTTCCAGGTGAGCGTCGCCATATCTCGCCTCCTATGCCTCAAGGAGCTGCTCGTAAGTCACCTCCTTACCGAGAGCTTCCAGAACAGTTAAGGCCTGGTCGCGCAGGCCTAGGGTGAGAGCAGTCATGGCCTGACTTTTATTCCATCCGTTCGCCTTCATGTGTTAAGTATGACCAGGAAGAAGTCCCGTCGAACGGCGGCACTTTGAATCCACGTAGCGAAAGTGTTGTAGCAACCACGGGAGCTGTAACTCCATCCCTAAGTTTGAGGTCGTCCAGCGTTTTCTTCACGTCAGCCATCACGTTGTCAACCCGATTGTACACTTGGTCGATTCGGGTTTCAGCTTCCGACAGGCAGTTGTCATATTGAGCAACCTTATCTTTCACCTCCCTTATCTCTTTCCCGAAGGTAGCGTGAAGGTCCTTCATGAGAAGTATCTGCTCTTCCTTATCGCGTTTGAGCTGCTCTTCCAACTGACGGCCCTGTTCCTCCTGTTGGCGGGCCTGTTCCTCCTGTCCGCGCTGCAGCTGCTCTTCCAACTGACGGGCCTGTTCCTCCTGTCGGCGGGCCTGTTTCTCCTGTCGGCGGGCCTGTTCCTCCTGTTGGCGGGCCTGTTCCTCCTGTCGGCGAGCCTGTTCCTGCAGCATCATCATCAGAGTACCTAAGGCAGGTGCTACAGATGCAGGAGCTGTTGACAGGCCGGCCTCCGTGGTCGGCAACTGGCCCGCCGACGTCTGTGACGTTGCACCACCAAGTCGTTTCTGGTCCGTCTCCTGTTGGCGTTGACTTCGGGTACGGATACCCTCCGTGTCGTCTTTAGGTAAAATCGGCATATTTGATCCCACTTCTGACACCAATTGTTACGAGCTTGGGGTTCAAGACAATTATAAACTACCGATAGAATTACCAAAATTGACAATTTAATTACACAACACTAATTACAACTTAAAATCACACTAATAATAAAACACTTGCACTACTGATCACTTTAGTTCGCCGGTATTTCGCTTCGCAGTATTCTCTTGTATCGTCAATTCAATACTGACTCGATCGTGGTCTATACCGGCCTTATATAGGGCCTCAGATAGTTTTCAGAACCTTCTACTGTAGCGACATCTATAATGTTCGAGTATATATCGGTCCCGAAATTTCTAGAAGGATCTTGACTCTCCTAGTTCTGCTACCCGACACTAGAGGGCGCTAGTGATGACTAGTGTTGCCATGTACAAGACATTAATGGTGGCGCGCAACAATATCTAAATCTGTATCGGGTTTCGGTAATCGCTCAGCACCTAATTAGCACTTAATTCCTTGCTATTAATATTTATCGTATATCTAATAACGTCATTGCGTTGCTAGCGATACGTTTTGCCAGCAACGCAAATTCAATCGTTCATTGCGGTGAAAATTTTAGAGCAACTAATTTTTAAACTTGGCACTTAATTAGCACCTAAAAAGACCCTTATTTGGGCTTTTTTTAAAAACAATTTTGGATTCTATTTTGATTTTCAGAAAACCTGAATTTTGTATCTGCTATGTTCTGAATAACGACTTTATTTTTATTAGGAGCGCCTTGTTATTGCCTTTACTCACAGCACCTAATTAGCACTTAATTCCTTGCTATTAATATTTATCGTATATCTAATAACTTCACTGCGTTGCTAGCGAGACGTTTTGCTAGCACGGAGAATTGACCGTAACCATATGTGTAATAATTTGTATTTATTACACATATTATGCCGTAACTTGGTGCACAAAGTATTAAGACCAAAGAGCCCGTCTGGTAGCATACATATAAGTCTTTGGATAATATTAAAATAAAAAACAGATTTCCTTACGCCTACATCGAACAAATAAAAATATTATGATAATATATAAATGTATTTCATTTAAGATATCATCTAAATATTTTACAAAAAAGAATTATTACATTTTAAAATAGACATACCCAAAGTTCTTCTCCGTTTTGTATACTGAGGTCCCCAATCTAGAAAGTTCGTTAACTCTTCAACATCAAAATTGCATTTAGAACGCTCTCTTTGCAAATCTTCGTTAACTTTCTTCGCGGCCATTTTTCAATTTATATACACCTACAATAAACATTTAATACTTGTGCACATAAATTTATCTCATTTCAAGATGATTAATAGCGTGTTACAAAGTACATTTGATAAAAAAAGATGACAAAACATACCTACGTCATAAAATATTGTCGACTCAACTCTCCAGTTAACATTATGGCTTGATAAAATATATAGATAGGTAGGTCGTTTACAAACATAGAATATTTATTTAGTAAATAATGCATAAATGGTCAAATGAAGACCACAACGCTGAATAGTCTGACGCGTACTATTAGGTTTATGTTGTAATCTTAACTAGCAGCAAATACTGATAACGTGTTGAAAGTGCTCCACTGTTATATTATGATCTAAATTTAAGTGTTTATACTTCATACTGATACCAATTCACATTAATATTACATTAAGCATATACGTAGTCTAGAAATACGATTACATTCATCCAAATGTTTAAATAAACCGTAATAAATAATTTTACTTGAAAAAGTTTCAGTACTACTCATGCGGATAAATAATAGCATTAGAAATGGCGGGTCGCCATATCATAGGAGATTATATGGGACCACCCCTGAATTAGTCTATTTAATAAAAAAAGAATCATTAAAATCGGTTCACAATTGACGACATACGCGGAACATACATACAAAAAAAACATACAGACAAACTATTAACCCCTCTTTCTTTTAAGTCGGCAAAAAAGCAAATGTCACTGTTGGACACACCTCTCTTTTCTGAGAGGGCGAGGGAGCAGCTTTAAGCAGTTAGTCTACCGTGCGTGCAGCGCCAGTGCGATATAAATTTTTATTATTAAAATAAACAATATAAAACAATTACAAAATTACAAATTTATTAAATAAATTAAATTAACCATATTGAATAAAATGATTTTAATATACCAATCCATTCATAACAATCTACGATTTCATTATTTTAGGCCATCTAGCGTCTACTTTACGTACCACCTTGAAACTCAATCAATTTTTGTTCGATACGACCTTACCTATAGAATAAAGTAGATGGCGATAAGTATTGAAAAGAAAAAATAAGAATTGTAAAATTTATTTGCTATAAAATTTAACTTTTATCTTATACTAAGCTTTTGCCCGCGAATTCGTCCGCATAGATATTATACTTTTAACCATAGGTGATCCATCAATAATCGCACTTTCAAAGTAAATTCCATTAACTCTTTAGATAATATGATTTCCGTGATCAAATAGTTTAAAAGACAAAGTTTGTCTATTTTGAACATCAGAAGCATTTAAAGTATTTATTTTGATAAAATCCACTTATCAAAATACTTACGTTCTGCAAAATGTACATTGGAAATAAAGTAGACATGCAATAATGACTTACACATAAAAGATAGATATACACTGTCCAGGACTTTTTTTGTAGAATTATTTAGGAGAAACAATTCCACAATACATTTTATTTGTGTAACTTTTACAGTTTTTGCACCGCACGCCAAAATGGCTCGCAGATGACAGATTGTTTCCGACTTACATAACACCTTAACACTTATCCTTATATTTATTATTTATTTTGACCCATTTACACAATATCTTTATTAATTATATCCCATGTGTTGTTCGGCTTTTAGCTCATACATAATATATTATAGTAAAGTTTCATAAAATACATTTAGTACTTAGTTTTTGCGGGGAAGAGTAACAAACATCCATACATCCATAAAGTGCGTTAGGGTAATAGCGAATAAGCGAACGGATTTTCAACTAGTTGAAAGAGACTGGCAAAAACTCACGCAAAAAAACACAAATCGTTAATGGTTAAACGTAGTTTAGCTTACTTTTTTAAACTCAACGGTTTCTGCCTTAAACGTGTGCGGTTATAAGACACCTTCTTTTTTATATGCATGATGAAGAATTTGCCATCTAGGAGTAAGAGCGGACTTGAATTTAAAACCACTTCAACTGCTTGCAGAATAGAGTTAATAAAAGGAATTTGTCCTATCTTTACCGCTCAAAAACATATTTCAATATGATCTATAGATTACTAGAAACATAAATGTTGCCGATCTTATCGCTGATATAAAGAAATTGTAATTTTCTGGTTCTCAAACTTCGTAATGACATAAGATGGAATTACTCAATATAAAGGAAAGATCGGATGCATTTGATTTTTTTACTGGGTAAGAAAATCAAATCTTTATTTAAAAAAAATCTAGATTGTTTAAATAAAATGTATGTAAGGACTGGCGAAATGCCCTGGGACAATACAGACGTAGAGGAAGATGTAAGTATTTTAGCAAAGCGGCATATGACGAAGCAGGTTGTAATTAGTTAATTGATAGATTATTTAGTGTGTAGATTTGCGTGTGTGTGTGTGTCAATGAGCAGGCGTGAGCTTATTTGTAGAGTTAATTAGAATCAGAATATGGGCACGCAGTCGGAAAAGTAAAGCAAAGTGGACTGGACCAGGAAAAGGAACTTGGGGTAAAAGTTTTCCGTGAAACTGAATTAGTTCTAAATTTTATCTAATGAGATGAGATAAACGTTATCTAATGAATTTTTAATTCTTTGAATAACAATTTCTAGGGCTTCTTGTTTGTACGAAGTTGCCCGCGTTGAAGTCCTAGTGTATTTTCGAAGCATGTGCGGAGCATGTTCAGTAAAACGTAAGTTAGCAGCATATTAACAGTTAATACTGATTTTAGAGGTCATTCATCACCAGATTGCTGCGTAATGCGAAGAATTATAAATGTTTTTAATGTCTATTTAAAAGTAATAAAGGCATAAGAGTAATTTGGCTTAGTGATAGTGTCATTCAAAATTCCGTTTAAAATTGAAGAAACAACACAATGAATACACATTCATAAGCATAAGCGGCCTGTAATTACGTTTGCCCACACGCACACAAGCAAATGAGTAATGTTTGCAAGTAAATGACATTTTCCCCAAAAAGTCGGGAATATAATATTGATAAAAGTATTATATTATTGATTAACAAATACAAATAAATGAATTACTAGCGAATTATGTGGGCTCCAGCCAGAGATTGCAAAAAAAAAGCAATCTTTATTTAAAATATATTTAATTTAAAGTAATAATTACAATTAATTCGTATAGCTAAGTGAGGTGACTCTAATTCGATGTTTGAATCTAGAATTATTTCACACGGTAAAATATTAGAACCAGGTAATGTAAGACACTAGACACGTTATGCTGACACGGCGCCTCGTGATTGTCGTAAGCCGATGCAACGCAGCAGATTGCCTGGATTAGGGCTGCGTAACACCTCCCCCCGAAGAACAGCGACTATGGAAGACCTTGGTCGTGAATTGAGCTGGGAGTTGATCGGGATTAATCTTCTCAGTGTCTGGAATAGCGTATACCCTTAATGATTTAGGGTGGTCCTCTTCTGTGTTTCTTTGCGTAACTCCAGTTGGCTTCGGCTTGTATTTTCTATATAGTATGCATAGAATCAGTGCACCTGCACTTATTATTAATGCGTAAAATGGTATTGTAGTATGGTATAGACTGTAGTCCTCGTTTCTCCCTAGATTTATTGGTGCTTGCTGGGATATTTTAGTGTTCGTTGCATGAAGATGTTGAAGGTTTATCGAATTTAGTTTATATGCCGATGCAGGAGATGGGATGCTGGTGTTTTCCTCAGGTATGTCCATTATCTTTAAAGCTTGTCCCTTCAATCGATCTTTAGTGTTTGAGATCAAGAATAGTGGCGATTCTATATAGCATTTCAGAGGGACAATAACGAGATAACTACCTTGAAGTATTTTGTAGAGATCTTGTCCACAGGATAGATGTACTTTCGTTGGTGTGGGGAAAGTGATGGTGTAGTGCTTGTCGTCCAGTTCTTCGTAAGCTGGTTTATCTAGGGTGACCGTGAACGGGTTACATACTGCATTCGTTTGTTGTTTAGTGATGAGGTGATGGATGCAATCAGGGGATGGTTGACCTCTCAGGCTCCGCTTTTCCTTACAGATGTACCATTTACTGGTCTTCGGGCATTCTGCCTCTATGTACTGAAAATTTTTCTGATAAATGGCTAGGAATGGAAAGGGTGGTGTGAGGATTTCGTGTTTCTTGTTAGGAACAATAGATAACTTATACATATCATATATATGGGGCAATAAAATTGGGAACTTAAATACTATTACTATTTCATTTCCTACATAATATGAACCTAATCTAATAATATCATAATATTCTCTTATATCTAAATCTCCTACCTTTTTACTTCCATAAAGTCGGGTTGCCCTGTTAATCATTATTCGGATAGATTCTAAATTAACTATAGAGTGGTGCATAGTGTTAGCTCTTATAAATGCTAAGTTATTCTGTAACTTAATTAATTCGTGTGAAATGGAATTAACGTTATCACTAAGGATCATTAGTACTTGTCCAAAATGGGCATATTTAATTAAGTCTCTGGTAGCCTCGGATTGATTTATTTTACCTATTAATATTTCTAATTTATTTTGATTATCCACAATGCTATCTATTATTTTGGAGTATTGATTTGTTAAATCTTTAGTTAAGCTTACATGATTATTAAATTCCGTAACGATTTTATTTTCGTCTTCGCGGATGGATTTTACAGCGCGATTAAAATGATCTGCATCTGTATAATCAAGGTTACCGGTTATACTTTTTATGATGTAACCGATACCATCTACGAGTCCTCTTTTCTCGCGGTTCGTTTTAAAGCTTCTCAACTGTATGGTGACACTTCCAAGCTTATTTTTTAGGTAATCAATATGAGGCTTAAATAAGGAATAAGTAATGTTGTTAAGGTTAGGGCTAATACTGATTAACTGCGTTTTAACTGAATTTACTTTATCTTCTAATTCTTGGAGATTAACATATTGCAGAAATGCATGGTAGTGGGATAGGATTTGAGCGGGGTTCTAATTTGAAGAGTAATATACCAGGTCCATCACTAAGACTTTCAAGTCTTATCTCCTGCATTAGAGCTGGTCCCAGAAGGAGATGAAGTGCCAGGAGAGTCCTGTAACAATTGGTTCGTTTTAGGTAGTCTCTTCAATCGAGTTTTTGCTACGGGACCTCGATTTTTCTTTGTATAAATGTGAATTGGGAGATTTGCCATTACTGTGTCGTGTGTGTATCGAGGAGCTAATTTCTGACGGGATGCGAATGGATTTTTTATAAAGATTTGTTGTTCCGGGGAATATTCAGCTTCCTGTTCTCGGTTTTTATTGCGAGTATCAGTCAAGTCTTTACGCATGTCATTACATAGGTCGTGAATAGTTTTATAGGTCTCAGTCATTCTGTCTTTATGGTTTACGACGTACTGTTGAAGTAAGTGGGCGGACAGATCTATGTCAAAAGGATCGCGAGGGTCAAAATGTCCTGTAATTACTTCTATTGGTTTGCATTTTGTGAAGCTATGTATACTATGATTGTAAGCTAATAGAGCATAGGGCATAAGGTTAATAGCGGATTCATTATTTTGATTTATCTTTAAAATACGGAGATGTTCTAGTATGGTGGCGTGAAATCGTTCAAGGATACCATTTTCGTTGGGTGCATGTGGGGCTACTTTATGGTGCTGAATTTTATGAAGTCTAACGAATTCTGCAATAAGCTGGTTGGTAAACTCAAGGCCGTTATCGGAAACTATGGTAATTGGAATTCCATGATGTTTGCAGAAAATCAGTAAAGCTTGTACTACACTGACAGCAGTGCCGTCTCGCAAATACTCGTAATACGCCTGAGCATATTTAGAAAAACTATCTACTATCGTTAAATACTTTTCCCCTTGAATTGTTAATAGATCTACGTGAACTAGTTCAAAAGGCTTAGAAGCTGGTGGTACAATATAAATTTCTGTTTAACTGGATTGCGGTCGTATTTAGCTTGTCCACATACTGTACAGTCATTAATAAATTTAGTAACGTGCGCTCTCATTTTCGGTCAGAAATATTTGCTGGACAAAGCCGAGAAACACTCGTTAATGCCTCGATGGTTCGTCTTTCCATCGTGATATTTATGAATGATTTCTTGCTGTCTTAAATACTCCCTAACGTTTTCCAATTCACTTTTTGTTAGAAAAAGATTAAGAGATGAACTTTTAAAAGACTTTTGTATGATTGGTATGACAGTGTACATTGCAGAGTTTGGATTAATGAGTAATCCTGTCCTAATCTTCGGGTGGACGTATTCTTTTATAGCATTAATGATATCCTCTTCTATATTTGAATGAGCTATCTGTATCGTAATGCGTGTGTGTGTTTCGAATGGTTTAGTGATAACTGGTCTAGCTTTTATGTCGCCTACTATATTTAAGATTATCTGCTTAGTGAACTTATTTAGCGGTTCGTCAGAAATGGGAACCTCTAGGATGGGGTTTTCTTTATCTGTATGAATAGTGATAGTTCTGGAATCATCTGCGGCTTCGGTAGCCGTTATAGTCCTAGAGTCGTCTAAAGTGTGTACCCCTTTGGAGGGATTAGGTAGGATGGAAAGCAGTTCATCTATTATGGGTCTTAACTCGTCGTTGTGGAGTTCGATGCGCGATAGTGTGTCGGCATTCGTATTACACTTGCCTTGCTTATATACGACAGTAAAGTCATATTCACTCAACTTAAGGCGCCATCTGGTTAGACGCGAATTGGGCTCTTTTAAGCTCATAATCCATTGTAAGGGTTTATGGTCTGTAATAATTTTGAATTTACGGCCGAATAAATAGGGACGGAAATACTTAGTCGCCCATACGATAGCTAAAAGTTCATTTTCTATCGTGCTATAGTTACATTCGCTGGAGTTAGGTGTACGAGAAGCATATGCAATGGGTTTGTCTGAACCGACTGTCCCCTGTGATAAAACTGCACCAATCGCCACGTTTGTGGCATCGGTTGTCAAAATAAAATCTCTACTGAAGTCTGGATACTGTAAAATTGGGTCATTTGTTAAGAGAGTTTTACAGTGTTCAAAGCAGTTAATATAATTTTGATCTAACGTTATCTTTGATCCCTTTTTAAGACATTGAGTGAGTGGTTTTGTGAGACGTGCGAAGTCTGGTATAAATTTTCTATAGTATCCTAGAAGTCCTAGAAAACGCTTAATTTCGGTTGTAGTTTTTGGCAGTGGGTATTTTTCGATGGCTTTAATTTTGTCTGGGTTGGGTTTAACCCCGTTTTTACAAATAACATGACCTAGAAACTCGGTTTCCAGCTTTAAAAACTCTGGTTTATCCATCTGAATTTTGAAGTTGGATTCCCGTAGCCTTTTGAATACTTTTTCCAGATTTGTCATATGTTCTTGTAAGGATGTACTGAAGACAATAATGTCATCTAGATACACTAAACAAATTTCGTTCTGTAAGTTCTTTAATACGTTGTCCATCACCCTTTGGAAGGTTGATGGACTATTTTTCAGGCCCATTGGCATCCTGAGAAATTCATAATGCCCATTCTCTACATTAAAAGCAGTTTTGTGAATATCCGCGGAATCCATTTCTACCTGATAAAATCCACTGGCTAAATCGAGCGTGGTAAAGTACTGACATTTGCCCAGTTTATCTAACACATCGGTTATATTAGGAATAGGATATTTGTCATCGACTGTCTTTTCGTTCACCTTCCTGAAGTCAACAACAAGACGCCATTTTATTTTGCCGGAAGCGTCCGCCTTTTTGGGTACAATCCAAATAGGAGAGCTCCAGGCAGAATCGGATGGTCTAATTATATTTTGCTCGAGCATCTTATTGATTTGGTCCCGGACTTCCTGTCGGTGGATATACGGGTATCTGTAGCTCTTAGTATGCACGGGGATTTCATCATGTGTTTTAATTCTATGTTTGATCTTGTTGGTGAATGTTAAAGGTTCACCATCAAGGTAAAACACGACGGCATATGAGGCGCATAACCGTTGTAGGTTTGCTAGCTCTTCAGGATTAAGATGATCGGTGCGAAGACGGGATAAAACATTTTTAGCGCGATCCGATAACGTTTCAGTAAACTGGCACTCGACATTATATATTTCGGTTTCTACCGGACGGTCCATTGAAAAAATTACATCATTTGAGCTGTTATTGGTAATTTCGACCCAACCACGATTATTAATTACTTTCGTTATACAATCAGAGATTATGCAGTTGCAAATTATTTGATTTTCAACTACTACGTCACCGTCCTTTGAGTTTATAGGCAACCTAACTAATTTTGATGACTGCGCGAGTATAATTTCCTCATATAAATTTGCGTTACGTGAGTCATACATTTCGATTGGAATTTTTGCGTTACGAGTGATAAGTAATTTATTTCTAAGATCGATATTAGAACCCCATATGTCTAGTAAATCAAACCCTATCAGTCCGTCGAAGTAATTATGAAATTTATAAATGAACAAGGTTATATTATCTCGTTCATTAAATTCTAAGGGGCATGGGAGAGTTATAGAATAATTATTTTTACTTGTCGCGTGAACATTGGTGACCTCAAATGGGTCATAATTCAGTGGAATATGGCTAAAATATTTTCTTACAGCTTCGGGACTAATAAATGATTGGTTTGCGCCGGTGTCTATTAAGAATTTCAGTGGGGCATTACTTGTCTGAATGTAACCGAGTTGCCTTTGTATGTGGAAATTGACTTCTATTTTTGTATTTCTGATTTGGGACACTTCCGAAAATCCTCATTGTTAGTCGGGGTGAAACTAGTGTCTACTTCCTTTACGATAGGAGCTTCCGCGTGTTTATACGGTTGCTCGTATCCATAGTTGGGATATTGTTCGTAAGAATAATACTCCTGATTATAGTTATAGTCAGGATAGTCATATTCATAGTACGCGTCGGTGCTGTAGTCGTAGTCAAAATCAGTTTCGTTAAAGTTTACCTCCCGTGTCTTAAAGTAATTGCTTGGCGGTGGGTTGCCAAATCGTCTCCAGTCATGTCCAGTCGGTGGTAAGGGTTTTGAAACAAATGGAGTGACACCGCTCATAGGAGAAGGGCGCATGTTATTATTTAAGTTGAAGCCCTGTGGTTCTTGAGGTCTGTTAGGAAGCTTAAATACATTGCTCTGGGGGTTATAATTTGGTGGAGGAGCACGCATCATCTGTTGCGTACAAGTGGGACCGCGTGGTTGATGCATCTGGGGTGGTAGATTGGGTCTCCAACCCTGTGCAGCATGCGGTTGCATAGGTGGCTGTCTAAACGAGTTCAGCATATTATTACTCTGTGGTCTAGGTAGCGACGGCATGTTAAACGTGGTAGGTTTTGGAAGGAAATTATTTAATGGTAGGCTATGTGAAGGTTGAGTCCATTCCTTCTTGTTCTGACTGCCTTCATTTCGTTGTTGGAGGTAAAGGTTTGTTAATTCAAATGTTTAATTCCTCCTGTACGAATTCAAGTGCTTTCTCCATACTTTCGGGACGCATACATCTTATTCTAGACCCTAGGGGGTCTTTTAATCCACGTAAATAAGCTTGCAAGGTCAGTTTTTTATAGAGTACGCGCTTAGCTTCAATTGTCGTACTAATAGTTTCATGTAAAGTGACATAGGTCATTATTGTACTAAATAAACTTTGAACTCGCTCGTAAAATTCTTGCCGGGTACTAGACCCTTGGGTTTGCAATGATAAATCGCTGTATAATGCAGTTTCGTCGCGATGGTCGGCGAAGTTATTTATAAGAGCGCTTTTGATGCCGGCCCAGGTTTCGGGTATTCCATTTGAATTTATTAGCCTAGCCGCGGGCCCAGTTATTTTATTTAAAATCCCGTTAATGAGAGAAAGATTGGCTAGTTCGTATCCGGGCTCATTTCTTACGTGAGCTAACACAAGTTGATCGCACAGGTTAATAAAGCGCGTAAGGATGTACGGGTTACCGTCAAATTCGGGCAAAACTCTAAGTGACTTATAAACTAGGTCTATTTCATTTGATTGTGCCATACTATCGGTTTCCAAACCTCTGTTCTCGTCTATAATACTAAGCTTAGAAGTCCTACTACTATCTAACCTAACGTTCCGTGTTCTCCTTGGATGGAAAATTTTGGAAGCTTTATCCTAACACAGTTATATGTAAAACACAGTAAAATACAATAGGATAAAAATGTATATAAAATTAGGATAGAGTAAAAAAATTAATTACGGAACTAGGAAGGGTAAGGATTGAAAGATTCAAGCACTTACAGCATTACTTCTTTTTGCGGAATCGATGCCAGGATTCGCCTCTGGATTGGTGCTCCCGTAGATTCTGTATCTTCTTGGTCACTCTTGAATAACTGACTCTACTTTAGAAGATCCTGCCGACTCCGCCAATTATGTGGGTTCCAGCCAGAGATTGCAAAAAAAAAGCAATCTTTATTTAAAATATATTTAATTTAAAGTAATAATTACAATTAATTCTTATAACTAAGTGAGGTGACCCTAATTCGATGTTTGAATCTAGAACGATTTCACACGGTAAAATATTAGAACCAGGTAATGTAAGACACTAGACACGTTATGCTGACACGGCGCCTCGTGATTGTCATAAGCCGATGCAACGCAGCAGATTGCCTGGATTAGGGCTGCGTAACACGTATACAAAGGGTATAAATATAATCTATAATAACTTCGGTGGCTTATAGCACGGTGACTTGGTATTTTTACGGCAATGGGGGGTCAGCAGAAAATCTTAGTGTGTGGGTAACGTGTTAAAAAACGACTTGGGAGTGTGACCAACCACTTTAATAAAATGCGGTGCATTTTGCTACACTACTGAAAAGGCTTTGGCGCTAACTAAAGGCCGTTGTAGTTAAGTGACAAGCTACATACATCGCACTGCTTTTTTGCGACTTTCTTTTTCATGAGCGTTGTAGTGTAGGCTATATTGTGACCTTCACATATCAACGAAACATTTTTGTTTCGCACACATGCAGGTTTCCTCACCATGTTTTCCCTTTACTGCCAAGCATATGGCATATCAATGTGTAAAATTGATTCTGACAGCTTGAACTTGTGTTGCTCACGTACTAAAAGATTCTGAGCTACAACGGCTTCTAAATGCGAATAATTCATTCAAATATATTCGCATTACCAGTACGTACTGAGTAGTGGCGGTGTTAGCATATTCACTACTCCATAACTCCATATCATACAGTGGTTGTCGTAAGAGGCGACAGAGGGAAACAAATCAGATCGGCAGCAGTGTCCAAATAACGACTAAACCCTGTGATATTGTATTATTTTATGGAAATATAAGATGTGATTATGTGGAATATTAGGTCTTTCTTTTACGAATCCCCGAATTTGAGCTGACGACAACATTTGTAATGTCAAAATAACAGTTTTTTACTAAATGCATATGAAAGTCCATACGGTACTTATAACAACAACACAATTTTTAAAACCTTTGTCTATCTTTCTTTCTGTCTGTCTGTCTGTCTGTTTGTTTCGGCTAATCTCCGAATCGGATGAACCGATTTTGACGAGACTTTCAATGGCAGATAACTGATATTATATGGAGGAACTTAGGCTAATTTTAATTTAGAAAAAGAATTAGGGTTCCGTGCAAAAAAAAATTAAAACCCATGAAATCCAATCGTAATAAATTACACGTGGGCGAAGTCGCGGGGAACTGCTAGTTAATAGATAGGAAATGATATTTTTAATTTATAGGAGTCACGCCAACTAAACGCGCACGGCTGCGGCTTCATCGATCGAGAAATAAAATCCGTTCCGTATATATGTATATAAATAACGTTTCCTATATATTAACACTTCAAAAGATATTTTTATTCATGATAAGGTCAGTATTAAGACACTTTTAAGAAATGGATCAGATATTATGATAATTTTACTCATTATGGTAAATTTTATTTATTTAATAAATGTGTTATTTATTTTTATCTGTTTATTAAATTACCTATCTGTAGAGCGGGCGACACCTCACTAATACTAACTTGCACTCCGGTTACGGTGAACCCAAAAAAATCCGTGGGCATGGGCACATTCTGAAGGTCTTATGATGACCAGATAATGCTTATCGGTTTTCAGTAACGGAAATAGTTAGGATGGCCTAGTTTTCTGTGTTTATCTAATTGAGCTTTCGACGTGTTACATACTAAAATAAAGTTGAGGCACCCAAACGTCAGGAATTAAAATAAGTTATACAAAATAAAATCCGTAAAGTTGGTTTTATTAAATGTGTAGTATTCGTGTAATAAATCAGTCAAAAATCATTGAATTCTAAATACTGCGTACAGGTAACTTGGTCATTTACAAGAATTGGTGTTAATGGTGCTTGTAGGTTTTCTTGAAGCACGCAGATATTTTGGTCTTCTGGTTGTAGTTGGTTATGCTTTTTCCGTTCTGCCTTTTTTATTGCCTGTAAAATATATGGTCGATTTCTAATTTTGTACCTACTTAGGAGTTTTGCTGCTTTTTAATTGTCTGAAAACATTATAAAGTGAGTAATAATATTGTTTGTACTATTTATTATATTAATATTATTTGTGAAGGTACTTCTTGAGCCCTTCCAAATGAGCCCGAACACGATGGTGTTTCGTAGTGGCATAACTGAGATCTTTTACACCACCTTCTTTGTTCACCGTCATGAAGGTAATATAATCACATTAAACTAGGTCTTTATAAACCATTTCAAATGAGTTCAAACACGATCGTTCTACCTAGTGCCACCACTGAGGTCCCTATACCCACCTTCGCATTGCACCATCAGAAAGGTGAGGTCATAAGTCACCTAGGTCTTTATGAGCCCTTTCAAATGAGTTCAAATACGATCCTTCTATCTAGTGCCGTTACTGAGATGCTATACCCACCTTCGGATTGCACCATCAGAAAGGTAAGATCATAACAGTCACCTAAGTCTTTATGAGCCCTTTCGAATGAATTCAAATACGATCCTTCTATCTAGTGCCGTTACTGAGATCCTATACCCACCTTCTGATTGCACCATCAGAAAGGTGAGATCATAACAGTCACCTAGGTCTTTATGAGCCCATTCAAATGAGTTCAAATACGATCCTTCTATCTAGTGCCGACACTGAGATCCTATATTCACCTTCGGATTACACCATCAGAAAGGTGAGGTCATAACAGTCACCTAGGTCTTTATGAGCCCTTTCAAATGAGTTTAAACACGATCGTTCTATCTAGTGCCGCCACTGAGATCCTATATCCACCTTCGGATTGCACCATCAGAAAGGTGAGGTCACAGCAGTCACCTAGGTCTTTATGAGTCCTTTCAAATGAGCTCAAACACGATCGTTCTATCTAGTGCCGACACTGAGATTCTTTATCCACCTTCGTATTGCACCATCAGAAAGGTGAGATCATAACAGTCACCTAAGTCTTTATGAGCCCTTTCAAATGAGTTCAAACACGACCGTTCTATCTAGTGCCGACACTGAGATCCTATATCCACCTTCGGATTACACCATCAGAAAGGTGAGGTCATAACAGTCACCTAGGTCTTTATGAGCCCTTTCAAATGAGTTTAAACACGACCGTTCTATCTAGTGCCGCCACTGAGATCCTATATCCACCTTCGGATTGCACCATCAGAAAGGTGAGGTCACAGCAGTCACCTAGCTCTTTATGAGTCCTTTCAAATGAGCTCAAACACGATCGTTCTATCTAGTGCCGACACTGAGATTCTTTATCCACCTTTGGATTACACCATCAGAAAAGTGAGGTCATAACAGTCATCTAGGTCTTTATGAGCCCTTTCAAATGAGTTCAAACACGACCGTTCTATCTAGTGCCGCCACTGAGATCCTATATCCACCTTCGGATTGCATCGTCAGAAAGGTGTGATCATAACAGTCACCTAGGTCTTTATGAGCCCTTTCAAATGAGTTCAAACACAACCGTTCTATCTAGTGCCGCCACTGAGATCCTATATCCACTTTCGGATTGCACCATCAGAAAGGTGAGGTTACAGCAGTCACCTAGGTCTTTATGAGCCCTTTCAAATGAGCTCAGACACGATCGTTCTATCTAGTGCCGCCACTGAGATCCTATATCCACCTTCGGATTACACCATCAGAAAGGTGAGGTCATAACAGTCATCTAGGTCTTTATGAGCCCTTTCAGATGAGTTCAAACACGACCTTTCTATCTACCGTGCCGTCGCTGAGATCCTATACCCACCTTTGGATTGCACCAACATGAAGGTGATATCATCACAGTCATCTAGGTCTCCATTTACCTTTTTGAAAATGAGTCCAAACACGATGGTTCTACGTAGTAGCATCACTGAGATCCTTTACCCACCTTCTGAGTCCACCATAAGGAAGGTGACATCATTACCATCACCTTGGTCTCCATCCTCTGTCAAACCAACTTCTTTAAATATATATGACGGCTCCGTGGCGCAGTGGCTTAGCAATGAATTGCGGCGCGGATTCGAATACCCGCACGGAACAAGTATTTGTATCGCCTACAAATGATTGTTCCGGGTCTGGATGTTTGTCCTTGTGCAATTTGTGTTTGTAAACTGTCTCCACGATACAGGAGAAAATCCTAGTGTGGGGGAACGTTTTTTTTTTAAATAAAATAATATATAAAATAATATAAAATCTTAAAAAATTTTATAAAAAAAATATAAAATATATATAAAGCTACTAAGAAAGTATGTACTTACCAATAATGGAAAGGAACTGAAGCCAGCTGATTACGGTGCGCCCGGAAAAATACGTGGGTTGCCGTCAGTTAAAAATTTCAACTTAAGATTTCACATTCACGGAATTCACGAAAATAAAATATAATAAACTGATCATACTAAAATCCAATAATAAAAGGCTACTTCTTTTTCACCGGTAAATAATTCCCAACAAAAAAGGTGAAGCTAGCATACAAGCCACTAAAAAGAACAAAATGTTGAAAACATATTCTTCTGCGCAAAGACCGAATAGTCATTCAGAAGGAGTCCTGAAACCTAGCATGTTAAGTTTTTTAGTTAATAAAAATGCCAGCAACGCAACACCAAAGCAGGATGTTGAAAACAGAGACAACAACATATAATATCAAGGTCCCCCCTCCCGCACGGATTATATAAACGAACCAATCAAACTCTACATCTGGAACAACAAATAGACTCTCTATTCTAGCATATAACGTCAAAACCTTGTCTTTTTATGGACACTTACTGGAACTGACAGAAGCACTAAAAACATAAACTTTGATATAATTGGACTACCAGAAACGCGACGCTTAGGCACAAAAATAAAAGAATATGAAAATTATATAGATATGGAATCGGTTTTTTTAAAAAACTTATATTAAAAGAAAAATACATAGAAAGATTTATCGGCATCTCTGGTAAAGTCGCACTACTAAACTTAAATATACAGGGCAACAAAATGTCTTTTATACAAGTGAATACACCCACAGAAGCAACCAGTGAGGAAGAGATAGAAAGTTTTTATGCAAATTTGTATAAAGCCGTGGACCTTGCACATAGTACAAGGCCAACCTAGAGCAGATGAATACTTGATAATGAAATTAAACGGATATGGCGAAAAAAATGACAGAGGACAAATACTTATTGACTTCGCATTCGAAAACAAAATAGCAATTTTAAATACGTATTTCAAAAGAAAAACAAACCGTAGATAGTTTGTGGCGTTCGCCTAATGGAGAATAAGAAGAAAATTGATTATATTTTGTCAAACAGACCGGGTATGATACAAAACATTGATATATTAAATCTTAATTTTTCTTCAGATCATAGACCAGTTAGAGCAACAATAACAATATCAAAAATAAAAAGGAAACGAACTGGATTTAAAAATAACCCAAATTCTACATTGAAGATCGAGGAAAAAATACGCAGATACAGAGAGTGCATTACAGCCCACCTACCAAACCTACTAGAACCTCAAGAAAATATTTCAGTCCAAACTTATTACCATAAAATACTAAAAGCAATCACCCAAAGCCTCCATACCTCGAAGCTCGAATACCTGATAAAAATACAAAAAAAAGACATAAAATCTTATCAGAGAGTACTCTAGCGCTTATTAAGAGGAGATAGTTACTTCCAAATACCAAAAACAAAACTACGTAAATGAGAAATGAACTGTTAGCGTTATACAAGCTAATAAGCAAGCGTATAAATTGCGACTATACAAGGTACAAATCGGACACTGTTGAAAAACATCTAGTACAGTCAGGCAGTTTGAAAAAGCTTTCAAGGAATTAAGAACAAACAAGACATGGATAGGCATATTAAATAGCGAAGGGAAAACCCTGAATCGTAATAAAGTTATAGGACTTGCAACAGATTGTTACAAAAAACTTTATAGCACTCATAACTATGAAAATATACAAAATAATTCGTATCGGACAGACGTAAACTCTACGAGATGTCCACCATTCGTCGAAACAGAAGTTATACAAGCAATAAATAGATTAAAAACCAATAAAAGCCCTGTTTCAGATAACATCACCAACTAAGCTATAAAATTGGTTCATTCATCACTGGCTCTACCGTTAACTCATTTATTCAACTGCATTTTGAAAAAATTCAGAACACCGATACAATGGCCACAGTCAGGTAGAATACTAATTTATAAAAAGAGCAACCCATGTGATGTTTGCAAATTACAGGCCAATAAGCTTATTGCCTTGTATATATAAATTATTCTCCTCTCTCATAAACCAAAGAATAAGTATTCCACTGGAAGCGGAACAATCCATAGAACAAGCAGGATTTGGGAAGAGTTTCTCGACTATAGACCATATCCACACTCTGGAAATACTGATTGAATAATATCAAGAAAAACGAAGAGACGTCGCCTATATTGACTACAAAACGCCTTCGATACCGTATCACATTCAAGTATCTGGAAAGCGCCAATAGAGCAAGGCGTAGAAAAATAGCAAGGTAATAAAAAGTACATATTCTTAATAACAACACGCGCAGAGTAAAATTGGAAAGAGTCGGCCCACGCTTTACCATTGTAAGAGGAGTGAGACAAGGCGACCCGACATCCCCGAAGCTATTCATTGCCATCCTAGGGTCGATAATAAGAAAGTAGGATTGGAAAACTAGCTGCCTAAACATAGACGGAAAATACATGAGCCACCTCCGATTTGCTGACGACTTGATGCTTTTATCGGAATCAAGCTTGCAATTACAAGTCATGATCCAATCACTTAATGTAGCTAGTAAGCAGGTAGGGTTAGAGATGAACCTCGCAAAAACTATGCAAATGACAAACAGCATGGAAAAGACAATATCTGTCGATAGTGAAATATTGAAATATACGAACAAATATATATACTTAGGCAAACAAATTGGCTTCTTTAAGGAGAGTAATTATTCAAAAATCGAGAGGCGTATTCAACTTACTTGGAATTTTTAAAAGTTATATGCCAGTAAAAATTAAATCTAACGCCATGTCAAGCTGCATTTTACCGTGCCTAACTTATGCTTGTCAGACTTGGAAATACACAGAAAAAAATTACCACAAACACAAACATGCTAAAAATTAGAAAAATCCAAACAATAAAACACTAAAATCAGAAGCATATCTAAAGCTACTGATGCTCTAGACTATACCAAAAAAAAAAAACTGAAATGGAAGTGGGCGGGGCATGTGGCGAGATTGTCAGACGAGCGGTAGACCATAAGGGTGACACGGTGGAGAGGTCCAAGCGGAAAACGCTCCAGGCGGGGACCGCTTACGAGTTGGACGGATGATATAAGCAAAACGGTTGGCCCAAGTTGGATGCGAAAAGCCCAAGATAGAGAAAATTGGGACTTTTTGGAGGAGGCCTTCACCTGCGGAAGGGTTCTTGTAGATTAATTATTTATCTTAATCCTAAGCTTAATTTATTTATTTTGTTATTTTTGCAAGAAATAAAAGGATTTTTTTATTTTATTTTATTTATTAATGCTGCTTTGTTTCATATTGTGATGTAAAAAACCGGAGAATCTTTTTACTGATATCGAGTCATACCATCTTTGTCCTCAGGGGTGACAACGAATGTGCATTTTTCATTATTAATCTAGGATAGATGTAGATGTCTATGGGCCACAGCTAGACGTGGTTATTATATTCTCTTTGGGCCCCAACATTCATTCACTTACCATCAAGTGGACTGTGCGCTCGTTTGGTCTCCCTTATTCTATACTAGCTGTTCCCCGAGACTTCGCCCGCGTGGAATTATTTTGCGCGGTACCAGGTAACAGGTTTTTGCCGACGCACTTAACATTTATCGTTATATTCTGATGTATGAGCTATATTATTGTAAAGTTTCATTAAAATCCATTCACTAGTTTTTGCGTGCGTGCTTTCACGTTTACATATAATATTAGTAGGAAGTAGGATAGTGGGAAAATAACTAGTTTGTTAACTTTTGTAACTGGTCATTGTATTTATAATTTTTATTTCGTTTTTCGAGTCAGCGTTATGAAGTTCAGACGCGTTATACGAAAATCAATATCTTTTAATAATAATGTAGAAGAACTTAAGCTTTTCAACGTTCTTGCTCCTGTAGTAGTCAAGGCCATTACGTAAACCTATGTGCTTCAATAAGCCAAGACGCACCTAGCCGCGGTGGAAATGACACTAGTGGCAGCTGCGTTAGTACCTAAGCAACGTCGCATGGACATGTGTGTGTGTGTGTTGTTCACGCACTTACAGGAATTTTGCTTTAGTCTGGTGAGTCAATTGCTTTCTATTATTATTATTATCATCATTATCATCATTATTATAGCCTATCAAAAGTTTGCTGCTGAAAATAGGCCTCCCCATAGATTACCTCATAGCAAATATCTCCCATATTCTCGTTACGCTTTGCGGGCAGTTTCGGCAACCGCAGTGTTTGAAGTGAAAACTTGTTTAGAATGGTTGTGATTTGAAACTCGATGAAACGAAAAATGACACTAAAAAGAGACAAACATATACATCTATAGGATTTAGCATCCGAGAGAATGAGATAGAATACTGTATACAGTACATCTATAATATATAATGCATAATATAATTTTTAAACTTAGTAACAATATCATAATAAATAGCCCTACAATTGTCAAACTCTTGACACTGCATTCGTTATATTCTCTTGAACTTTAGTTTTCTAAAGTTTCCAAATCTACCGCGTGTGAATTACACACGTTTTTACGGTTCCGTACCTCAAAAGGAAAAAACGGAGCCCGTATAGGATCACTTTGTTGTCCGTCTGTCTGTCAAGACCCTTTTTCTTAGAAACGCGTGGAGGTATCAAGCTGAAATTCATATCAAATACTCACGTCTACTGTCCCTTGGAGCTGTGAAAAACTCAAACTTCTAAGCCAACGCAATCAAAAGGTACAGCCGTTTATGTCGCAAATTTTCGACGTTTGCAAGGGAATCAAAACCTACAAGGTACTTCCCGTGAACTCAGGATCTTGAAATTTGGTACGAAGCAACGTTTCATAGCACAGATAAAGGAAAAATTGCAAAAAGCATAAATTTTTACTTACATCATATAATAAAAATATTTTTAATAATTTTAAACTTATATACCTACAGATTTGTTCGGAACCCTCGGTGCGTGAGTCCGACTCGCACTTGACCGTTTTTTTAATTATTTTTAGTTGTTATTAGGAAGGATGCCTTTGCCCATCTCCTGTTTCTTTTCCCTCGGTTGCTTCTTATGTCATTCTCATGATATGATATGGGGTAGTGGATATTCTTACACCGCCACTACACGCCTTTCTATTATGACAGGTGCAAATCAAGCGTGAGCGACTTGACGATTAACTTCAGCATGAAATTTTATAATATAATGACGTGGTTCATACTTTAGAAACTAATTTTTAATAACATACCTATTGTGACGAGCGTCACTACCTCGAATGTAATGTTGACTGTGGGGTCGATTATAGTCGAGTATATATGTATATAAATAACGTTTCCTATATATTAACACTTCAAAAGATATTTTTATTCATGATAAGGTCAGTATTAAGACACTTTTAAGAAATGGATCAGATATTATGATAATTTTACTCATTATGGTAAATTTTATTTATTTAATAAATGTGTTATTTATTTTTATCTGTTTATTAAATTACCTATCTGTAGAGCGGGCGACACCTCACTAATACTAACTTGCACTCCGGTTACGGTGAACCCAAAAAAATCCGTGGGCATGGGCACATTCTGAAGGTCTTATGATGACCAGATAATGCTTATCGGTTTTCAGTAACGGAAATAGTTAGGATGGCCTAGTTTTCTGTGTTTATCTAATTGAGCTTTCGACGTGTTACATACTAAAATAAAGTTGAGGCACCCAAACGTCAGGAATTAAAATAAGTTATACAAAATAAAATCCGTAAAGTTGGTTTTATTAAATGTGTAGTATTCGTGTAATAAATCAGTCAAAAATCATTGAATTCTAAATACTGCGTACAGGTAACTTGGTCATTTACAAGAATTGGTGTTAATGGTGCTTGTAGGTTTTCTTGAAGCACGCAGATATTTTGGTCTTCTGGTTGTAGTTGGTTATGCTTTTTCCGTTCTGCCTTTTTTATTGCCTGTAAAATATATGGTCGATTTCTAATTTTGTACCTACTTAGGAGTTTTGCTGCTTTTTAATTGTCTGAAAACATTATAAAGTGAGTAATAATATTGTTTGTACTATTTATTATATTAATATTATTTGTGAAGGTACTTCTTGAGCCCTTCCAAATGAGCCCGAACACGATGGTGTTTCGTAGTGGCATAACTGAGATCTTTTACACCACCTTCTTTGTTCACCGTCATGAAGGTAATATAATCACATTAAACTAGGTCTTTATAAACCATTTCAAATGAGTTCAAACACGATCGTTCTACCTAGTGCCACCACTGAGGTCCCTATACCCACCTTCGCATTGCACCATCAGAAAGGTGAGGTCATAAGTCACCTAGGTCTTTATGAGCCCTTTCAAATGAGTTCAAATACGATCCTTCTATCTAGTGCCGTTACTGAGATGCTATACCCACCTTCGGATTGCACCATCAGAAAGGTAAGATCATAACAGTCACCTAAGTCTTTATGAGCCCTTTCGAATGAATTCAAATACGATCCTTCTATCTAGTGCCGTTACTGAGATCCTATACCCACCTTCTGATTGCACCATCAGAAAGGTGAGATCATAACAGTCACCTAGGTCTTTATGAGCCCATTCAAATGAGTTCAAATACGATCCTTCTATCTAGTGCCGACACTGAGATCCTATATTCACCTTCGGATTACACCATCAGAAAGGTGAGGTCATAACAGTCACCTAGGTCTTTATGAGCCCTTTCAAATGAGTTTAAACACGATCGTTCTATCTAGTGCCGCCACTGAGATCCTATATCCACCTTCGGATTGCACCATCAGAAAGGTGAGGTCACAGCAGTCACCTAGGTCTTTATGAGTCCTTTCAAATGAGCTCAAACACGATCGTTCTATCTAGTGCCGACACTGAGATTCTTTATCCACCTTCGTATTGCACCATCAGAAAGGTGAGATCATAACAGTCACCTAAGTCTTTATGAGCCCTTTCAAATGAGTTCAAACACGACCGTTCTATCTAGTGCCGACACTGAGATCCTATATCCACCTTCGGATTACACCATCAGAAAGGTGAGGTCATAACAGTCACCTAGGTCTTTATGAGCCCTTTCAAATGAGTTTAAACACGACCGTTCTATCTAGTGCCGCCACTGAGATCCTATATCCACCTTCGGATTGCACCATCAGAAAGGTGAGGTCACAGCAGTCACCTAGCTCTTTATGAGTCCTTTCAAATGAGCTCAAACACGATCGTTCTATCTAGTGCCGACACTGAGATTCTTTATCCACCTTTGGATTACACCATCAGAAAAGTGAGGTCATAACAGTCATCTAGGTCTTTATGAGCCCTTTCAAATGAGTTCAAACACGACCGTTCTATCTAGTGCCGCCACTGAGATCCTATATCCACCTTCGGATTGCATCGTCAGAAAGGTGTGATCATAACAGTCACCTAGGTCTTTATGAGCCCTTTCAAATGAGTTCAAACACAACCGTTCTATCTAGTGCCGCCACTGAGATCCTATATCCACTTTCGGATTGCACCATCAGAAAGGTGAGGTTACAGCAGTCACCTAGGTCTTTATGAGCCCTTTCAAATGAGCTCAGACACGATCGTTCTATCTAGTGCCGCCACTGAGATCCTATATCCACCTTCGGATTACACCATCAGAAAGGTGAGGTCATAACAGTCATCTAGGTCTTTATGAGCCCTTTCAGATGAGTTCAAACACGACCTTTCTATCTACCGTGCCGTCGCTGAGATCCTATACCCACCTTTGGATTGCACCAACATGAAGGTGATATCATCACAGTCATCTAGGTCTCCATTTACCTTTTTGAAAATGAGTCCAAACACGATGGTTCTACGTAGTAGCATCACTGAGATCCTTTACCCACCTTCTGAGTCCACCATAAGGAAGGTGACATCATTACCATCACCTTGGTCTCCATCCTCTGTCAAACCAACTTCTTTAAATATATATGACGGCTCCGTGGCGCAGTGGCTTAGCAATGAATTGCGGCGCGGATTCGAATACCCGCACGGAACAAGTATTTGTATCGCCTACAAATGATTGTTCCGGGTCTGGATGTTTGTCCTTGTGCAATTTGTGTTTGTAAACTGTCTCCACGATACAGGAGAAAATCCTAGTGTGGGGGAACGTTTTTTTTTTAAATAAAATAATATATAAAATAATATAAAATCTTAAAAAATTTTATAAAAAAAATATAAAATATATATAAAGCTACTAAGAAAGTATGTACTTACCAATAATGGAAAGGAACTGAAGCCAGCTGATTACGGTGCGCCCGGAAAAATACGTGGGTTGCCGTCAGTTAAAAATTTCAACTTAAGATTTCACATTCACGGAATTCACGAAAATAAAATATAATAAACTGATCATACTAAAATCCAATAATAAAAGGCTACTTCTTTTTCACCGGTAAATAATTCCCAACAAAAAAGGTGAAGCTAGCATACAAGCCACTAAAAAGAACAAAATGTTGAAAACATATTCTTCTGCGCAAAGACCGAATAGTCATTCAGAAGGAGTCCTGAAACCTAGCATGTTAAGTTTTTTAGTTAATAAAAATGCCAGCAACGCAACACCAAAGCAGGATGTTGAAAACAGAGACAACAACATATAATATCAAGGTCCCCCCTCCCGCACGGATTATATAAACGAACCAATCAAACTCTACATCTGGAACAACAAATAGACTCTCTATTCTAGCATATAACGTCAAAACCTTGTCTTTTTATGGACACTTACTGGAACTGACAGAAGCACTAAAAACATAAACTTTGATATAATTGGACTACCAGAAACGCGACGCTTAGGCACAAAAATAAAAGAATATGAAAATTATATAGATATGGAATCGGTTTTTTTAAAAAACTTATATTAAAAGAAAAATACATAGAAAGATTTATCGGCATCTCTGGTAAAGTCGCACTACTAAACTTAAATATACAGGGCAACAAAATGTCTTTTATACAAGTGAATACACCCACAGAAGCAACCAGTGAGGAAGAGATAGAAAGTTTTTATGCAAATTTGTATAAAGCCGTGGACCTTGCACATAGTACAAGGCCAACCTAGAGCAGATGAATACTTGATAATGAAATTAAACGGATATGGCGAAAAAAATGACAGAGGACAAATACTTATTGACTTCGCATTCGAAAACAAAATAGCAATTTTAAATACGTATTTCAAAAGAAAAACAAACCGTAGATAGTTTGTGGCGTTCGCCTAATGGAGAATAAGAAGAAAATTGATTATATTTTGTCAAACAGACCGGGTATGATACAAAACATTGATATATTAAATCTTAATTTTTCTTCAGATCATAGACCAGTTAGAGCAACAATAACAATATCAAAAATAAAAAGGAAACGAACTGGATTTAAAAATAACCCAAATTCTACATTGAAGATCCAGGAAAAAATACGCAGATACAGAGAGTGCATTACAGCCCACCTACCAAACCTACTAGAACCTCAAGAAAATATTTCAGTCCAAACTTATTACCATAAAATACTAAAAGCAATCACCCAAAGCCTCCATACCTCGAAGCTCGAATACCTGATAAAAATACAAAAAAAAAGACATAAAATCTTATCAGAGAGTACTCTAGCGCTTATTAAGAGGAGATAGTTACTTCCAAATACCAAAAACAAAACTACGTAAATGAGAAATGAACTGTTAGCGTTATACAAGCTAATAAGCAAGCGTATAAATTGCGACTATACAAGGTACAAATCGGACACTGTTGAAAAACATCTAGTACAGTCAGGCAGTTTGAAAAAGCTTTCAAGGAATTAAGAACAAACAAGACATGGATAGGCATATTAAATAGCGAAGGGAAAACCCTGAATCGTAATAAAGTTATAGGACTTGCAACAGATTGTTACAAAAAACTTTATAGCACTCATAACTATGAAAATATACAAAATAATTCGTATCGGACAGACGTAAACTCTACGAGATGTCCACCATTCGTCGAAACAGAAGTTATACAAGCAATAAATAGATTAAAAACCAATAAAAGCCCTGTTTCAGATAACATCACCAACTAAGCTATAAAATTGGTTCATTCATCACTGGCTCTACCGTTAACTCATTTATTCAACTGCATTTTGAAAAAATTCAGAACACCGATACAATGGCCACAGTCAGGTAGAATACTAATTTATAAAAAGAGCAACCCATGTGATGTTTGCAAATTACAGGCCAATAAGCTTATTGCCTTGTATATATAAATTATTCTCCTCTCTCATAAACCAAAGAATAAGTATTCCACTGGAAGCGGAACAATCCATAGAACAAGCAGGATTTGGGAAGAGTTTCTCGACTATAGACCATATCCACACTCTGGAAATACTGATTGAATAATATCAAGAAAAACGAAGAGACGTCGCCTATATTGACTACAAAACGCCTTCGATACCGTATCACATTCAAGTATCTGGAAAGCGCCAATAGAGCAAGGCGTAGAAAAATAGCAAGGTAATAAAAAGTACATATTCTTAATAACAACACGCGCAGAGTAAAATTGGAAAGAGTCGGCCCACGCTTTACCATTGTAAGAGGAGTGAGACAAGGCGACCCGACATCCCCGAAGCTATTCATTGCCATCCTAGGGTCGATAATAAGAAAGTAGGATTGGAAAACTAGCTGCCTAAACATAGACGGAAAATACATGAGCCACCTCCGATTTGCTGACGACTTGATGCTTTTATCGGAATCAAGCTTGCAATTACAAGTCATGATCCAATCACTTAATGTAGCTAGTAAGCAGGTAGGGTTAGAGATGAACCTCGCAAAAACTATGCAAATGACAAACAGCATGGAAAAGACAATATCTGTCGATAGTGAAATATTGAAATATACGAACAAATATATATACTTAGGCAAACAAATTGGCTTCTTTAAGGAGAGTAATTATTCAAAAATCGAGAGGCGTATTCAACTTACTTGGAATTTTTAAAAGTTATATGCCAGTAAAAATTAAATCTAACGCCATGTCAAGCTGCATTTTACCGTGCCTAACTTATGCTTGTCAGACTTGGAAATACACAGAAAAAAATTACCACAAACACAAACATGCTAAAAATTAGAAAAATCCAAACAATAAAACACTAAAATCAGAAGCATATCTAAAGCTACTGATGCTCTAGACTATACCAAAAAAAAAAAACTGAAATGGAAGTGGGCGGGGCATGTGGCGAGATTGTCAGACGAGCGGTAGACCATAAGGGTGACACGGTGGAGAGGTCCAAGCGGAAAACGCTCCAGGCGGGGACCGCTTACGAGTTGGACGGATGATATAAGCAAAACGGTTGGCCCAAGTTGGATGCGAAAAGCCCAAGATAGAGAAAATTGGGACTTTTTGGAGGAGGCCTTCACCTGCGGAAGGGTTCTTGTAGATTAATTATTTATCTTAATCCTAAGCTTAATTTATTTATTTTGTTATTTTTGCAAGAAATAAAAGGATTTTTTTATTTTATTTTATTTATTAATGCTGCTTTGTTTCATATTGTGATGTAAAAAACCGGAGAATCTTTTTACTGATATCGAGTCATACCATCTTTGTCCTCAGGGGTGACAACGAATGTGCATTTTTCATTATTAATCTAGGATAGATGTAGATGTCTATGGGCCACAGCTAGACGTGGTTATTATATTCTCTTTGGGCCCCAACATTCATTCACTTACCATCAAGTGGACTGTGCGCTCGTTTGGTCTCCCTTATTCTATACTAGCTGTTCCCCGAGACTTCGCCCGCGTGGAATTATTTTGCGCGGTACCAGGTAACAGGTTTTTGCCGACGCACTTAACATTTATCGTTATATTCTGATGTATGAGCTATATTATTGTAAAGTTTCATTAAAATCCATTCACTAGTTTTTGCGTGCGTGCTTTCACGTTTACATATAATATTAGTAGGAAGTAGGATAGTGGGAAAATAACTAGTTTGTTAACTTTTGTAACTGGTCATTGTATTTATAATTTTTATTTCGTTTTTCGAGTCAGCGTTATGAAGTTCAGACGCGTTATACGAAAATCAATATCTTTTAATAATAATGTAGAAGAACTTAAGCTTTTCAACGTTCTTGCTCCTGTAGTAGTCAAGGCCATTACGTAAACCTATGTGCTTCAATAAGCCAAGACGCACCTAGCCGCGGTGGAAATGACACTAGTGGCAGCTGCGTTAGTACCTAAGCAACGTCGCATGGACATGTGTGTGTGTGTGTTGTTCACGCACTTACAGGAATTTTGCTTTAGTCTGGTGAGTCAATTGCTTTCTATTATTATTATTATCATCATTATCATCATTATTATAGCCTATCAAAAGTTTGCTGCTGAAAATAGGCCTCCCCATAGATTACCTCATAGCAAATATCTCCCATATTCTCGTTACGCTTTGCGGGCAGTTTCGGCAACCGCAGTGTTTGAAGTGAAAACTTGTTTAGAATGGTTGTGATTTGAAACTCGATGAAACGAAAAATGACACTAAAAAGAGACAAACATATACATCTATAGGATTTAGCATCCGAGAGAATGAGATAGAATACTGTATACAGTACATCTATAATATATAATGCATAATATAATTTTTAAACTTAGTAACAATATCATAATAAATAGCCCTACAATTGTCAAACTCTTGACACTGCATTCGTTATATTCTCTTGAACTTTAGTTTTCTAAAGTTTCCAAATCTACCGCGTGTGAATTACACACGTTTTTACGGTTCCGTACCTCAAAAGGAAAAAACGGAGCCCGTATAGGATCACTTTGTTGTCCGTCTGTCTGTCAAGACCCTTTTTCTTAGAAACGCGTGGAGGTATCAAGCTGAAATTCATATCAAATACTCACGTCTACTGTCCCTTGGAGCTGTGAAAAACTCAAACTTCTAAGCCAACGCAATCAAAAGGTACAGCCGTTTATGTCGCAAATTTTCGACGTTTGCAAGGGAATCAAAACCTACAAGGTACTTCCCGTGAACTCAGGATCTTGAAATTTGGTACGAAGCAACGTTTCATAGCACAGATAAAGGAAAAATTGCAAAAAGCATAAATTTTTACTTACATCATATAATAAAAATATTTTTAATAATTTTAAACTTATATACCTACAGATTTGTTCGGAACCCTCGGTGCGTGAGTCCGACTCGCACTTGACCGTTTTTTTAATTATTTTTAGTTGTTATTAGGAAGGATGCCTTTGCCCATCTCCTGTTTCTTTTCCCTCGGTTGCTTCTTATGTCATTCTCATGATATGATATGGGGTAGTGGATATTCTTACACCGCCACTACACGCCTTTCTATTATGACAGGTGCAAATCAAGCGTGAGCGACTTGACGATTAACTTCAGCATGAAATTTTATAATATAATGACGTGGTTCATACTTTAGAAACTAATTTTTAATAACATACCTATTGTGACGAGCGTCACTACCTCGAATGTAATGTTGACTGTGGGGTCGATTATAGGGTCGACTATAGGGTAAATCGTAGAGTAGTCTGTCGATCCGAATATAGAGTCTAATGTAGAGTAGAGTCTAATGTAGAATGGTGAAGACCTCCTCACTGTATGCGTGGAAAATAATCTTTTTGTGGCAAACACTTTCTTTCACCATAAGAGGATTGACATGTATACATGGGAAAGAGGGGATGATAGAAGCTTGATAGATTTCATAATTGTGGATGAAAGAATGAGGAGCGCAGTGGTAGATACAAGGGTTTACCGTGGGTCCAACGTAGAGACAGATCATTACTTGGTCTTTTGCCGAATTAATGGTCTATTCAGGCGTTGGCGGCATCGGACATCTGTGTCTACCACTGCGTTACAGCGTATAAGAATAGAGAGGCTACAAGATGAAGGTGTGAAAGAGAAGTATAAATGCAGACTGAGGGAAAATATAAGTGTGTTGAATAAATTAGGTATCAATGATTTAGACTTGAAGAATGTATGGAATAATGTTAAGAAAGTTTTGGTGGATGCAGCCACCGAAGTATGTGGTGTAAGTAAGAGAACGAATGAAAGGAAAAGTAATACGTCGTGGTAGGATGATGAGGTACGGATGGAAGTTGAAGCAAAGGAGAGAGCATGGCTAGATTTACTAGCAACTAAAGCTGGTAATTCTGGCGGTATGAATGATGAGATTGAAAGAAAAAAGGCAGACTTTAGACGTATAAATAAGAAAGTAAAAGAAGTTGTTGAAAGGAAAAAGCAAGAAAGGATAGATAGGAATGATAGAAGGATATCTGATAACTTCCAGGCAAATATCAAAATGTTCTAGTAGCTCGTAAGAACTGCCAGGGGAAATTCAAAACAGCCTAGAATATATACGAGACGAGAATGGCTGCATGCTGAATGATGAAGTTTCGAATTTAAAGAGATGGAAGGAATACTTTGAAAGCGTGTTTAAGAGTGAAGGGTCGTCTGAATTAAGTGAAATCGAAATTCCGAGAGAAACGGAGAGAGGTAGAGAGATAAGTGTAGATGAAATAATGAAAGCAATGAAAAGCATGAAAGCAGGTAAGGCAGCTTAGATATGATAGAGTATCACTTGAAATGCTAAGGGCTGGAGAGGGTGTGGTTGCAGGCCTGCTGTACACCTTGTTTAATTTATGTTGGGAACTGAAGCGAGTACCGGAAGACTGGTGCAAAGCTGTTATAGTCCGACTATATAAGGGAAAGGGGTCACAGCAGGAGTGTAAAAACTACCGTGGTATCAGCTTGCTTAGCATTGAGGGTAAACTGTATGCTAAGGTGTTAATTGATTGAGTTTTGGAAGAAACTGATGGAACAATTTGGGATGTGCAAGCTGGATTTAAAAAGGGGATGGGGTGTACGGATCAGGTTTTTCCATGCGCATGATTGCGGAGAAATTTTTGGCCAAAAACCAGAAAGTTTTTGTGCGTTCATAGACTTGGAAAAGGCTTATGACAGAGTGGACAAGGACGTGTTATGGCAAACACTGACCTCATTTGGGTTTGATACAGGCATTAAAGTCTCTTTATAGGGACTCTAGTGCTTGTGTCTGGATCAACGGGGTCTACTCGGACTGGTTTGGAATTCAAAAAGGTGTCAGACAGGGTTGTGTGGCTTCCCCGTGGCTATTTAACCTATTTATGGACAGTTGTTTGCAAACTTTGAAAGTTGAACAATGTGGGTTGAGAATGGGTGAGTTGCAAATGATGGTTACTTTAATGAACTGGTCATTAAAAGAAAGGGGTATGAAAATGAACACAAGTAAGATGAAAGTGATGGTCTTGGAAAGAGAAGAAAGTAAAACGTTATGTGAAATAAGAATAGAAGGGGAGTTGATTGAGCAAGTGGATGGGTTTGTATATTTGGGATGTTTATTTAGCAGGGATGGTAGATATGATAAGGATATAGAACGACGAGTGAACGCAGGAAATAGAGTGAATGGGGCTCTACACGCTATTATGAAGAATCAGAATGTGTCAAAGAAGGCACGTATAGCAATTCATAATGCTATGTTAATCCCTATTTTAATATATGGTAGTGAAAGTTGGGCCTGGCAGAAGAAGCATGAGAGTAGAATAAATGCTGTAGAAATGCGGTCCTTAAGGAGTATGCTAGGGCTGAATCTGAATGACAGGGTGAGAAATAGTGTGATAAGAGAAAAGTGTGGTTTGCAAGATGACGTTGTGACCTGGATTAAAAAAGGAATGCTTCAAGTGTTTATGTATGTAGAGTCAAAAGAGGCGAGTACAATTTTACATGTAGAGTTAAATGCAATGAATTTTCCCAAACTTTATAAAGAAGTTCCTTCTGTTCTCAGACGAAAACCACCCAAACTTTTAGTGTTAACTAAAGTTTATTGTTGGAAGACATTCCACTAATAATCTCGAAAACATTGTTTTGTTTAATTCATAACAAGATGTTAGACAATGAATAATAGTCATTGTCTAAATAATTAAGCTCAAAATGCACGTACAAGTATCATCATGATTGAATAAAAAATAACTGACTATCAAGAATTTAAGGTAAATACTGAGATGAATGACTGATGACATGTAAATAACTCCCTCCTCCTCTACTATGGGAGATGCTTTCGTCTTAAAATGGACTGTTATGGTTTAATAAAAGACAACAAAAAGAAGAATAGTGCACCCTAATCAGATAAAAAAGTTCACAAGCTAAGACTCGAATGTATCTTTAGATCCAAGGTTGCCCAGGACCTACTGGCCATTTAATTGTTAATACATATTATGTTCTTTGTAATGACTAGGTCTCGAAATCGGTCATCATTTTGATGACGAAATAAAATTACATTCATGTTTTATTTTAAAGGTAACAAAAAAATTAAAGCAAGGTTACGTACTGACATTTTAGTAAAAAAAAAACACTCTTTTGTAGAAAACATATCGTTAAACTTTTTTGGTAACATACTTAACCACAGATATTTAATACTTTTCTAAAATTAGATTTCCATAAACCGCATCCAAAAAAAAATGTTTACAGGAATAATTTACATTCAAGGCAAACTACAAATAATATTATAACCATGATATAATTATAAAAATAATATAAAATTTAAGATATTCACACATAAACACACAAAAATTATTTACGCTATAAAATATTAACGTGTTTATTTTTCACATTATTTGTGGACCAAGATCATGCATTCCATTATAACCCGAAATTATACGGACCTACATAATAAAATCATATACTTGGAGTATTTACATTATAATATAAACGATTTATAAACCATAGGCAAAAAATATTTCATAAAAAATATATATATTTAAATAAAATGGGTATTTATCACAGTTTCCCCTTGGTCAGTGGCTTGATATATTTGTGAAAGCTTGCTTGGACAGGCCCGTCGTTGAGTGGACTCTTCAGAGCTTCTTCCATTAAGCGCTCGTAGACTCGACCGTCATACGCACCCAAAGTTGATTGTAAGATCTAAACATAAAATAAATATTTTAAGCTTCTTTGAATTTTTTTATTTGATAAAAAATGCTACTCCTATTAAACTCCTATTAAAGTAATATTAAAGTAAAGAAATCTGTCAAAGTTTAAAACATGTTGAATACCGTGTTGATTTTTTAAATTATTTGAGAGAAATACCAGCCAGCTTCGACAAATCCTATATATGACGGAATAATGTGTAAATTGTATTGGCGATTTAAGAATATCCAATGACTCATATCGGCCCGTGGTTGTCGTGAATTGTGGGGACAGAGCGAAACTAAAATAGGCGATGCAGATACAAAGCCAGCAGCATCTTTCTGATAACAATTCAAATTAATAAAAACCATAGAATACTTTTACTCCTAGCGGAGAATAAAAATTGTGGTTACAAACTCGCCAGCCTAGCGTTGCAACTATGGAAAAATCCTTTCTACAAGGCAATCTATGAAGGAGGCCTATGTTCAGCAGTGGACTTCTACAGACTACGAGTATAAATCACTTCAGTATCACAGTTATGAGGCAAACACTCTTTACGTGATTAATGACGCTGTGTTCGTATGGTGAGTGTAGAGAACTCCTGACCTATTTTACAGGAAATGGGTGATTCCATCTTAGTCCTTATGGGGACAACGTATCTGCATTTTGATTCTCAATCGAGGATATATGTAGATGTTTAGGGTCATCCACTTACCATCAGGTGGACTGTGTGCTCGTTTGTCACCCTTATTTTATAAAATAATAAAAATAAAACAACTCCATTAAGGACGCTTTCTCTCATATATAACTTGGGAGCTTTGGTGTTTATTTTTATATGGATAAATCAAGTACATTCACATACCTCATCCCTGAAATCGAATGCATCAACCAAGCCCACCGCGTTCGGCCTTATTAAAGCCAACAACTCTTCATATCTCTCCTGTAGACGGTTGAGATCTTTTTCAGATATTGTGGAGTACTGAAATTATAATAAAATAAGAACAATTAGGTATTTATTGGACGATGATGGGAATGTTTTCGGTAAAAATCCCATAATGTCGTACTTATATTAATCCTTAATATTTTTTTGAAAAACAAAAAAGGAATTTTGACGTTATAAAAAAGAAAACACTGTAAGCAGTTAAAAGTAAATAAATACAAGAAAACGTATTGAATGACTTTGACGGGATAGCCATTAAGAGTAGAATCGCTCCATCCCTAGGTATGTTTTGTATGAGAGGGGGCAAACGAGCATGCTCACCTAATGGTAAGTGACCGCCCATGAACAACTGCAACACCAGGGGAATTACAAATGCGTTGCCGACCCTTTAAAAAAGAGTAGGCTCTTTTCTTGAACGAAACAGGTGCGAGATCTATATTATCCTTATAGTACTTGAACAGCTGGCTTTTGCAGCATTATTAGACTCAAGGCTCAAGGCCTAAAAGTCAGCGAGCTATATAAAAGGGTGACTGATGATGATGATGATCCTAGGAGAAGTCGATAACACAAACTTTTATAGTGGCTGCAAAACAACTCTGTAGTAGGAATTGGGGTGGTAGGGAGTGGCGTAATGTTCGCGCACCTCTACTTTTACAATAAGTTGCTAAAAAAATCTTAACTTACACAACTCACGCACAAAAATATTATCTTAAAACGATATTTTCATCATCATAGATCATCAATATTTTATTTACAAAAATTGTGCAATTTTAAAAATTTTACCCTTAAGAGGTCACCCGACCTCTCCAATGCCCAATATATAAGGTAGAGGGTAGCCAGCTGCTCCATCACTATCTTGACGTTAGTGCTGCACGATGCAGTCAACCGTGTGATCTCATTCCAGTACGTTTGGCATATCACCGATCGACAGTGGGACTGAAATGGCAAATGCATTTAATAAAATAACTGTGAGGATTATGTATTCAATATAATATTTTAATATTTTTGTCTCAGTCTGATATTATTTTTGTCAATCTGAAAAATGTAAGCTATTAAAATTTGCATCAATATTTATGTATTTTTTAAACTATGTACATAAAATAAGTATACGTATCCCTCTTTTCCCGCGCCCTCTTTTTCCAAAAGAGGGTCGCTTTAGATACGGCATAAGAAGCTTTCAACAGCTGGTTGCCAATCCGCAAAGGCAGTTTTTAGGGGGTATCACTTAGGTTCCCCTTTTAGGCAGTGAGTCCCCCATAACCACGATAGACCGGCTATCGTGGTATGCGTAATGCATTTTCTGCCTCCCTCTGTGGTAGCCCATTTCCAATTGCTTCAGGCGCAAAAAAAAGGACAATGGCAAACTCGCGTACAAGTTTCGTTGCATATTGTTTGTAACTACACATAAAATGTTTGTGTTGCATAATTTCTTTGCGACTCTAAATAAAATGTGTTATTAAGTATGTAAATTTATATAGTTTGCATGTCTGCTGCCGTTCTATCGTATTTGTAATATTGTCGTTCGTTTTTTAAACTGGTTATATTCATTCATTACAGGCTAACAAAAGGCCTCTGCTAAACATAAGCCTTTCGCATAGATAGCCGCATACGCGGAATAGTTGCCATAGATGTTACGCTTGGCAGGCGGGTCTGAAACCGCAGTTTTTATTGTTTAAAGCTGTAATCTGGAAACATACTGCTGCATATCTCCTGTTTCATGTCCCGCTGTCGCCTCTTCTCTGTCGACTTTGCCCGCGTGTAATTTGGGGTTTTAATTTTTTTTGGGAGGAACTCTAATTATTTTTCTAAAATAAAAGTAGTCTAAGTTCCTCCTTATGACATCAGCTGTCTGCCAGTGAAAGTCCCGTCAAAATCGGTCCAGCCGTTTCGGAGAACAGCCGGAACAAACAGACAGAGACAAAAATTTAAAAAAGTGTATTTTGTTATAAGTACCGTTTATACTTTCATATGCATTTAGTAAAACGCTGTAATTTTGACATTACAAACAGACACTTCAATTTTATTTATGTGTATAGATATGGGCTGGTGGATTCTCTTAAGCAGTCAAGACGTATTACTGTAAGTTTGAGACAAAGGTGTCAAAGAATAGATACTTTGACGACCTCCGTTTGATCCCGTGGATATCGTAGGAATGAAGTGTTATGTTACAGCTACTATAGTCCGTTCGCGTTAAGAAAATAGTGAGTCATTGTTGTCCGCCGGCTTGGCCACGCCCCGCAGCCAATTAAAATGCAAGAAATTAGAAAGTCGAGTTCACAGTGATAATAAATATAAATATATAAATATAAATGAAAAATTATGTTGGTGCCAAAAACTCCACGTTCAAAATGAGTGACATAAAAAAATTATTAGATGACGCAATAGCATTAATAGACGCTAATCGTTGGAAGAAGTGCTGCGACAACATGATACGCGAAGAAAATACCATGTGGAATTTGGATGACATCATAAAGCTTGCAGAACAAAATTCTTTCATAATTAATGTAACTGGAGAATCTAGCGATACTGATTAGTGATTTAAGTAATTTTAAGAAAATTTGATTCCATTAAACTTAATTAAATGTTGGAAAAAAAAGAATTTTTACTCCACTGTGAATACACCTTTACCCTGTAGTTGCACTGATGACTCACTATTTTCTTTACGCGAACGGACTATATATGTATACTTTATATTTATGTTATAGATCCCATATACTTTATATTTTTTACTTAAAGGCTAAACTCATTAGATGCTATTGTTTAAATGTTAATATTTGTTGTTCCAATGTATGCCTTTCCTAATTGTATCTTAAAATAAGTTAATGATAACACTAACAGGAACATTATTGTTCCCTAATATTTACCCCCACTTCCCTCCCTACACTATTTGAACCAAAGCTTTCGATCCCTCAAGTAGGTTCCATTGCCAACTTATTTGTATTAAGCTATATATCCTAAGTTAGTTTAAAGTATTAAATTTTATTTGTGCCATTTGCTGTAGAGATTGTCGGTCCGTGGGGTCCACGTGCGGTGAAGTTCCTAAAGGAACTCTATCTGCGACTGGTTATCGCTGCTGGTGATAATAGAGTTGGTTCTTTTCTCGCTCAAAGGCTAAGTATAGCCATTCAGGGAGGAAACGCAGCCGGCGTTCTTGTCACGATACCACGGGGAATAGGACTGTATGATAACTTAAGTTATTAGTTAGAGATTTTTTAATTATAGTTTTTTTTTAATTTAAGTTACAGCCTATATACATCTCACTGCTGAGCACAGGCCTCTTCTCATTTCTGAAAGAGTTTTAGGGCAAGGAAATGTTCGCCGCGCTGCCTCAATGCATGTTGGCGAACTTCACATGTCTTCGAAATATTTTTTTATTTCTCAGACATGCAAGTTTCCTCACGATGTTTTCCTTCACCGCCGAGCACGTCATAAATTATGATATTTTGATATGTGATAAAGTAAATAAATAATATAAAGTATATAGGGTGTATAGCATATCACAAGTATGTGATATGCCATAAAAATCTAATTACATCCTATAAATGACGGTATAACCATTCCATTTACGCCAGACCAGTAAAGAACTGGGACCGATGACTGGCAGCAAAGTCTAAGGTACGAGACGTTTGGTACTGCAACCGCTAATCCATCTGCAAAACGTGACGGTCTGAGATCTTAAACCTCCCTACAATGTGATAGTTCCATGTACAACAGTGAACTTTTCGGGAGACAAAGAATATTTAAATTAAGTTTGGTTGTTTTGGATACATTTCGAATTTCGTATTTAATTATTGGTTTTGTATTATTTAAAAAAATACCTCAGCAGCAGATACTAATCTCACTGTCGTTAGTTGCCAAGCATCTTCATAACACATCCCCGTCTTCATGTAACGCTTGATGGTGTCAGCGCACGCCGAAATTTTACTAAAATTTAAACATATATTTATCGTACATATTCAAATATATAAAATATATATTATATTTTAATTTTAAATTGCCATATTGGAACTTACTAATTCATATGCAGTGGGGATCATCATTATACAAAAATATAGTAAAATATTATGTTTAGTTGGTTAAGACATATACGTGGTAAAGCCAAGCTGCAGCTATATTAGTAGTATAGTTGTAGCACGAATGGATCGGCTCGACTGGTTAAGGACCACGCTCTCACAGAATACCAGCGTAAAATCGCAGCTTGACACTGTTGTGTTTCCTATGGTGAGTGTTTAGAAACCTATTTTACTGGAAAAGAGGTATTCCATCTCAATCCTCACGGGTGACGACGCATCTGAATTTTGATTCTTTATTGAGGATTAGTGTAGATGTCTATGGGTCACAGCACCACTTACCATCAGGTGGTCTGTGTGCTCGTTTGTAACCCTACCCTACAAAAAACATATGTATGCATCACTCTAATTACCAGCGTGTTTAAAGATGTCCTTATGGAATACACGGTATTGGCATCTCATTCTGTAGGTGTTCTAAGAGAAGTAAAAAAATAAGTTGTGGCTTTGAAAAGAAGGCAGATCAACCAGCAACAAGACTACCAATGAATTTTATCATAATGACCATCATCATTAGACTCCAGCAGTTTATTTGATCAAGTACTATTACATTTTAAGGCGAGTGCTCATCCCCTGAGCTACCCCGACTTCTCGGTAGAAATCGATATGAATTAAATGATATAAACAGGTCCATTGTGATTTACATAATTATTATTATGTACCTCGTTTAGAGCGGAGGCGGCATCAGCGGTAGCTAAACTAAGTAATTGGCGCAAATCTGAGTTACTGAGAGGTGACTACATATTTGTGCCAGTTGCTGTAGAGACTATCGGTCCGTGGAGTTCACGTTTCTTTTATAGAATATGTGTGACAAACGAGCACACAGTCCACCTGATGGTAAGTGGATACTGTGGCCCATAGATATCTATATTTATTATCAAAAGAATCAAAGCAGAGCTGACAACGCATCTGCATTTTAATTCGCAAATGAGGATAGATGTAGATGTCTATGGGCCACAGCAACCACTTACCATCAAGTGGACTGTGTGCTCGTTTGTCACCCTAATTCTATAAAAAGAAGATGCGCTGTCACACCTGAGGACTAAGATGGAATGCCTTGTTTCTAGTAAAAAGAATCTCCGGTTCTCTACACTCACCATATGAAACACAGCAACATTAAGCTGCTATTTTACACTGGTATTCTGTGAGAGCGTGGTCCCATCCTGGTTGAGCCAACTCATTCGTGCTACAATCATAATATAGCTGCAGCGTGGTTCTACCACGTGCGGTGAAGTTCCCAAAAGAATTGTATCCGCAACTGGTCGTCGCTGCTGCTGCTAAGACGACTTAATTGTTCTTTTCTCGCTCAAAGGCTAAGTATGACCATTTAGCGAAGAAACGCAGCTAGAATTCTTGGCACGATACCACGAGGAGTAGGACTGTATAATAATTAAGTTTTTACTTAGTTTATTTTTTTATAATGATTTTTTAATATGTTAATTTATGTATATTTCAATGCTCAGTAAATAAATAAATGCTCTTAGTTCATAGTTATTCAATTTTAATTTAATATGAGAGTTGTTTAAAAAAAAGTTCTAGTGGCTTGTACATTGTATTTTTATTGAAAGTAGAATTTAAAATAAATATGCTTATAACCTATTTTATTTCAATTCTGCATTTCCGCATTCTGTTGCTGTGGCCCATAGACATCTACATCTATCCTCGTTTGCGAATCAAAATGCAGATGCGTTGTCACCCGTGAGGACTAAGATGGAATACCTCGTTTGAAGTAAAAAGGGTCTCTGGTTCTCTACATTCACCCACACGAAACACAGCAGTGTTAAGCTGCTATTTTACGCTGGTATTCCGTGAGAGCGTAGTCCTTCCCCGGTCGAGCCGACCCATTCGTGCTACAACTATACTACTAATATAGCTGCAGCATGGCTCTACCACGTTTACTCTAAATTATCACATTTCAGAAGATCTGTAATTGCTACGTTCTCAGAACATTGGACAAAGTATCAGCATGTTAAGGCTACGTAGGTATAATTACGTCAAATATGTAAATTTCACGAATATTATTACGATAGAACACAATTACTCTCTACATTAGAATGTGTGCATTTTTTGAAACTGTCATATTATGTAAAAATAGTTTTTCTGTGTAGTTTTTAATACTTACTTACTAGTTATGACAACTAGTTTGTCATTGTATGACAATTTTGTTTTGTGTGCATACTTTATTGGAAAGTTATAGTAATATTTGTAACTGTAACAATTTTACGTATCGTCTGCAATTTGTTTGTGCCTTATAAATAAAAAAGTTTATGCGTACTTATGTACGTATGTGAAGTTATACTGCTTTATCCTAAGAAAATAAAAAAAGAAATCTTGAGAAACAATTACCCACTGAAGTTGTCGCTTTTAAGTGTCAGTGTGCGCGCGCATTGTAACAACTTCATGGTGTCGTTTTTAGGTGTCGGTGTGTGCGCGCATCGTAAAGAATTCACTCTTATAATTTACTCCAAACGCACCAAAAGAAGTGTAACTTCAAAAATAGAAATAAAATTACCGTGCTGCGACAGCTTGGAAGGACCGTATGATTCCCTCGGCGAAATCATTCCATAACACCTTTTCCTTGGTAGCAGCAAGGGTTAAGTAAGACACGGTCGGTGTTACAGATTTTCCAGCCTCCACTTGCTCCCAAGCTTTCACTAAAAACCTGGCAATAATTCATTTTAATTAATATTAAAAAAAAACATTAAATATTGTTATAATGCAAGAGTAAAACAGAACCGAAGCGAATGCTTGGCTAAGGCTTGACCGAAGACCGGGACCGAACCTCAATTGTGAACCGATTTTGATTATTCTTTGTTATTAAACAAGTCGTTTGGTAGGGGTGATCCCATTAAAATTTTGAGAGAAAATTCTTCCCTTACAATAGCAAAAGAGAGAATGAAATTTTTAATGTAAGTATTTAGACGATATTGAGGTTGTGATATTCTTATTTTTGAGTCTACTCAATACGGGAAAAAAATAACTTTTAAATAAACCTAATACTATCATAATTAATAAACAAAGAACTATATACTATAATAATTAATAAAAAATAACTAAATAATGTGATAATTACATATATTAATTACTTATTTTAGATTTCTAGATGGTAGGACTTCTGCCTAGGAGTCCGTCTGGGTGGGTATATAATTTTGTTTAGTCATTATACTCGTAAGCCATTTATTTTTATTTTTTTTAATTGCTTGATCACAATCCACCACATATATAAAAATTACGTGTCAAGTTGTTTGTCCGCGATGAACTCCTAAACTACTGAACTAATTTCAATGAAATTTTGCACACTATGTGCAGTTTGGTCCAACTTGAGAGATAGGATAGTTTTTATCCTGATAAGTGACGCTCAATTTTTTTTATTACGAATTTAAGGTTTTTTTTATATGAAGGGTCGTCGAAAAGGGCAGAACAACGTCTGCCTGGTCAGCTAGTAATAATAATTAATAATTTATTTATTTATTCATAAGAAACATGGTACAAAGATGTTCGTATAAAATAATAAAGTATCACATCTTGCAACAGTTTAGGATATAGATATTTCGTAGTAGGATATATTATATTATATTATTTATATATTATATTTATTTTTTTTAAACGTTACCCTCACACTAGGATTTTTCCTGTATCGTGGAGGCAACACAAATTGCACAAGGACAAACATCCAGACTCGGAACAATTATTTGTAGACCATACAAATAATTGTTCATTGCCTAGCCACTGCGCCACGGAGCCGTCAATTATTCATATTTCCGATTGCGCCGCCAAGCAACAACATTACGTGCATTGCTGTTTTCCGATCTGAATATTGTAGAGCTTGCATAATTACAGGGTGTGAGGCATTCCATCTCTTTCTTTGTTTGAAGTTGGTCTAAATTTTCTTTTATTTAAACTTTATTGAACCTTACATATTAATGTACAGGAATAAAAGGCGGACTTAATGCTAAAAGCATTCTCTGCCAGTTAACCTTAGGGCAGTGATAGAACTACGAAGGTGGTTACAAAGAAATTTGCATACGCACATACGTATATATATATATATATATATATATATATATATATATATATATATATACATACGTATGTAGCGGGTGGAAGGAAAACGGGAGATCCCCCGCCGGGCAAGGTGTTTTGCCGGTGGAGCGGCCAATGCTCCGATTGGTAGTTCGGAGCTATTCTATATACGCTGCTTTATCTTCGGAACTTTGTTAGTGCGATTTAGGCTTCGATGTGTTTCACTTGTGGCGTGACGACAGCGCCGCCACGTCACCCCCCTGCTCAGACTGGAGGTCGATAGTGCAGTCTAGATGTCGACGAATTTGCAGGTGCCAGGGAATTGCCTTGTAAGTCTGCGGTGAGGCGAAAAGAAGACAAGTAATCTGCGAGAGTGCCGTGAAGCAGAGGCGAGCAGTGAGGCTCAGAGCCATGCCGAACACTATAGCGCAGAGAGTAGCTTGAAGGAACAGGAAGCATTATTATTCCAGTGCTGCGATGAACCTTTTATAAAGCTAGATGGCTTGCAGAATGTGAAGACTGCAGACAATATCTGCTTGAAGGTTTGTTGGTTACGTTTTCATATCACGTCGGGGCCACCACTGTGGCGGGTGGAAGGAAAACGGGAGATCCCCCGTCGGGCAAGGTGTTTTGCCCGTGGAGCGGCCAATGCTCCGATTGGTAGTTCAGAGCTATTCTATATATGCTGCTTTATCTTCGGAACTTTGTTAGCGCGATTTAGGCTTCTATGTGTTTCACTTGTGGCGCGACGACAGCGCCGCCACATGTATACAGGGTAATTTTTAATTTACTGAAGACCTTTTGGGAATATATTATTTACATCATAACAACAACATCTGTAAGAAAAAAAAATATATTTCTTCAAATTTTATTTTCATACAAAAATAAAAATATTTTAATTGGACCTTCTAAACGGCAATAGTCCTAAATAGCAAAATAAAGCGCGTGGCGGGGTAGAGGTGGAGGGTTGAGGGGTGTAGGAGGCAGCGCTTGCTCATTTGAACTTGACCTAATTACCTGTGTCAGTCAGTCGTCAGTCGCCTTTGGTGATTTGGTGCGCGCGCGACGTTTCTCCTTCCGTTGTGAGATTAATATCGCGAACGTTACGCGTTGTTACACGATGGCTTACCGATATTCAAATGTTGAGTATACCGAAATGGTGCGAATTTTAGCAATTTGCAATGATAACGTAAGTGAAGCCTGTCGCGAATATTCAAGGCGATTTCCCAACAAGATCAATCGATCGTGGTCGTCCACCGCGGCGCACAGTACGTGAGGAGGAAGACATACTGCAGTTTTTTGAACAAAATCCAGCAGCGAGCACTTATGAGGCAGCCCGACAGTTCAATGTGTCACAGTATTACGCATGGAGTGTCATACACAATGAAGGGAAGTACCCTTTCCACTTGCATCGTGTTCATGAACTCAGCGAAGCTGACAAACCAGCGCGAGTTACATTTTGTAACTGGTTACTAGCTGCTGAACGAGCTAACATTTTATGGACTGATGAAGCAACATTTGGCAGAATAGGACTATTTAATTCGCACAATGAACACTTGTGGTGCTATGAAAATCCACATGAACCAAGACCGCATAGCTTTCAACACCGGTTTAGTGTCAATGTGTGGGCAGGCATTATTAATACAACGTTACTGGGCCCGGTCTTCATAGAAAGATTAAACGGTGAAAGCTATCATAGTTTTCTCACCGACACGCTGCCAGAGTTGTTAGAGGACATACCACTAGCATCTCTACGCAATATGTATTATCAACATGACGGGGCGCCGGCGCACTATGCTCGCCAAGTAAAGGAATATTTAAACAGGGAATACCCTGGTCGCTGGGTTGGTCGAGACGGGCCTTGTGCATGGCCTCCCAGATCGCCAGATATCACACCAATGGATTTTTATTTGTGGGGGCATGTAAAGACATTAGTGTATACTGGTCGCGCATTCGAAACCCGCGACATGTTGAAAGAAAAAATAATTTGGGCATTCGATCAAATCAAAATGAATCATCAAATATTATCTCGTGTTGGTGAACAGTTAAGTTTTAGGTGTCACCTATGCATAGAATGTGGAGGTGATTATTTTGAACGCTATGTGCGCGATACTCACCGCCATCCGCGGACAAGTACCTAGGTAAGTCTAATTTTTAATTTGTATTTTAATATTTTTATTGAACCATTATACTTTAATATCTTTATTCAATTTCTGTTAATTTGTAATTATTTTATCCTGCATCCATTTTATAAATACAACTTATATTAAATTAAAAAAATTGTTAATAATACTCATTTAATTTGCACGTGCTACAAACATCGATCACCAAATCTATGGCTGCAAACCGAAAAGGGCAGGCGGCGCCTTTGATGACGATGACACCTGTGTCGACGTCATAATATACCTTTGGCTTGGCCTTGGGCCGCCGCATGTGCGACGTTGCTACTAGCTGAATGCGACGTTGCCTCTTGGATACAGGCAGCGTTGCTAGCAAACAGTATTCGTAAAAAAACTACCTAAATGTCTATTAATTCTTAAAGAAATTAATAAAAGCATCAAATAGTTCATCAATTGGTTTTATGCAAAATAAAGAAGTATATGAAAAGTTAATGTAAAGTCATTTAAAGTGGCGCCCTGGTGCAATAGGCACAGTGATGAATGGTTTAATAGGCACTCGCAACGCAATCAGCTGATCGCGGGCGTCGACCGGCCCGGCCGGCGGTCATACTTACTTATTATAAATTTTAATATTTGTGATTTTTTTTAATGTCATTTGCTCATTTAATTACGTTTGATGATTTCAACACAGTGTTTGCTACTGATATCAAGTGTTAAATAAATAAGGCATTTTCTTTGACGATTTATTCTGACATTGTTTAGGTACTACAAAATACAGACTTAAAAGGAGTCAGACATGACAAGAAAACCTTAAAAGTAGTTTTTTCGTAAATGTATTATTTTCTGTGAAGAGTGATCTCGCTAAAATTGTTTGTAATGATGTAACCAATATATTCCCAAAAGGTCTTTAGTAAATTAAAAATGACCCTGTATATACATCAATATACACAAATATATAAATTTATATATCATAAGAAAATATAATGTAATACAAGATACACAAAGATACGTAATATACTTACTGATGAAAGTGAAACTAATATACAGACATTACAACTATAATGATGACGGAACTTAGCAGTTGCAAAGCAGTTTTAGAAAATGATCTCGAACATTCTTCTTAAATGTTTGTTTGCAGGTAGGTTGTCTCAATTTTTCAAGCAGGTCATTCTATAGGGGCGCACTCCAATTTTTTTAAGAAAAATGCTACTGGCGAAATAATCCGGTTATACTTTTGGTTCTGCTTTTGGGTCGGAGAATAATCTCATCAAAATTATTTATAATATTTGTGCATTTAGTGAAATGTTTAGTAGGTGGTCAAATTTATTAATATCTAAATGATAATATTTAATCATTTGATTAATTAACCATTAATAAGCATTCATATTTAAGGTGTAACGTAAAAATTTAATTTTGTAATGGATCATTGTTGTCTGTATAAATTAAATTATTATTATTATTATACGAGTACAATTTGGGCGAACGAATTCAATAGTAGTATAGTAAAGTTATAGTCTATATATGTCCCATTGCTGGGCACAGGCCGTCTCTCACTTCTGAGAGGGTTTTAGGGCAAGGGACGTTCCGCCGCGCTGCCCCAATGTATGTCGGCGGACTTCACATGTCTTCGAAATATTTTTTTCTTATTTCCCTGACATGAATCTCGATGTTTTAATTCACCGCGGAGCACGTGATAAATCAGCACTTAAAAGTGTAATTAACAATTTCATTAGCGCCGATGGGGAACGAATCCGAGGCGCTCGCGTACTGTGAAATTTACAGCGAGCGCTGAGACTAGGCTTGCCAACTGTCCCGGATTTTCCGGGACGTCCCGCTTCTGGGTCAATTTTAGACCGTCCCGCCGTAACCCCTTGCGGGACGCATTTTGTCCCGGAAATCAGTGATTATATGATATTAGTATATATCTCGTACGAACTACACCATTGCCGTAGCTTCGATACCACTTTCAAATGCATCAGCAGAAAGAGTGTTTTCTCTCTGTGGAAATGCATGGACAGACAGCAGAAATAAGCTGTTTGCTGACCACGTCAAGGCTGAACAACAAATTAACATTAATTTTGATCAAAAATGTGTTTTTTTTCTAACCAATTTGTATGTGGTGTATTGTGTCCCGCGTAATATAGCCAAGTCCCGGATGTCGAGCTGTGTAATCCCGGAAATGGCTTTTTTGGAGTTGGCAAGCCTAGCTGAGACCCTGAGCTACCACGGCTCAATGGTAAAATCAATAGTAATGATAATAATTTGCTTAATGCCTGTGCCTTTCTAATAACAACTAGAACATAAAAAATTGAGATAAAGAATAAACATCGATATATATATGTACCACGCACTAAATTTCGCATTACGAACATTGACTATGTTCAACCCTTGGTTCAACTGAACTGTACTGCAATCCGTACACTAAACTAAATATTGCGTAAATTGAAGATTTGTGAATTCCATAAGATAGTTATTATTACATTTTATTTAGAAATATGTTTGTTTAGATTAAAATAAGAGTATTTTATATTAAATTCTTATATTTATTTTATATTAATATCTTATTTTATATTAAATTAAAGTCTTCGCGCATACGCGACTCTACTATTTCCCGCGCATGCGCGAAGACATAGAGTAGCGCACAATTTTTGTTTGGAATAGCTTCTCTAGTACGTAGTACATATAAATCAATGAGAATGAATAAATAACTAATTCCTTTGACTGCCTCGTTGGGGTAATAGTCGTAAGCACGACTGCTGAATGTGGTCGCAGATTTTTGAGGATTTGAATTCAGAGCCAGACCGTAAATCAATTATCATTATCTTTTTCCGTTAAGAAATTTTCAGTAGCAGTCCGGAGTCAGAAATTTGGTAGTGTTTCACCCCTTGCTTCAGAAAACACGTAAAGCCGTTGGTCGTGCGCCTGATCTCCCTCCGGTCGTGTCAGATTGCCGTACCATCGGACTATGAGAATGAGGGAATAGCTCTTTGCTCTACACAGATGGCTAGTCTCAACTAAGACTAACAGCCATGACTAAAATTCGGTCTGGTTTGATAATAATTATTACATATTCTTTTTAAATAATTTAAAATTTAGTACATTCGACTTGAATATAAATTATTAAGACTAACTCAAAAACTATTTGTCAGACCTTGATAAACCAAAGGGACCCCATATGAAGCACCAGCTTTCAAATAAAAAAAGAATCATCTAAATCGCTTCACCCAGTAAAAAGATATGAGGTAACACACATAAAAAATTATACAGTCGAATTGAGACCGTCTCCTTTTTAGTCAGAAGAAAATACAAAGAGATGGTTTATGCTTCGTCTCATTTACAATATAGTTTACTTAGTAGTAATTTTTAACAGAGACTTCTTAACTTTTTGAAGGATGCTGAACTCTCTTATATTACGTTTAGGATAGGTCGTACGTGATAGAGCCACGCTGTAGCCATATTATAACTGCACGAGCCACCCTATATTATAGCTACATCACGAATGGGTCGATTCGACAGGGGTAGAATCCTGATCTCACAGAATACCAGCGTGAAACAGTAGAATAATGCTGTGTTGTCCCTTTTTACTGGTAAGGAGGCATTCTATCATAATTCTCAGAGGTGACAACGTATCTGCATTTTGATTCTTAATCGAGGATAGATATTAAAAGATTATGGGCAGTTAGTATCAAGTGAACTAAGTCTTTATTTATTCTTTAAAAAATGTATTTTAAGATGAGCTCGAATTAGTGAGTGTCTCTGTGTAAGCACGTACAGATTTAGCTCTACTTGTATGTTATCTCCTGTACCAGCTTTCTTTGCATTTGTATGATGTATTGACATCTTAAAAAAACATTAAAAAAAGTTATTTGTTTTTGAAACTATTAACTTTATTAATATTCTCGTTAACCACTCCAACTAATGCTTTGTTAAGAGCGATTTCAGACAGTAATTTAGGACAGGGCTCTAACTTACGTCTCTTTAGATTAGCAGACTTTACCTCATTAACCTTACTGTCGTTGGTAATATTTTTTTATATAGTAAGATGACAATCGAGCACATAGTCCACCTGATGGTAAGTTGATGCTGTGGCGCAAAAGCACCTACATCTATCTCTAATTAAGAATCGAATTGCAGATGCGTTGTCGCCCCTGAGGACTAAGACTGAATGTCTTGTTTCCAGTAATAATAGTTTTCGACTCTCTATATTCACCGTACGAAACACAGCAGCATTAAGCTGTTATTTTACGTTGGTATTCTGTGAAAGCGTAGTCCTTCCCGGTTGAGCTCACCCATTCGTGCTCCAATCATAACAACTGCAGCGTGGCTCTACCACATCCATGTGTCTTAGATTTCCAATCCAGTAGATAGTTCACCTGGCCGTCTGCAGCAGTAGCACCGTGTAATCACCCTCGTACGTCCTGGTGGCAGTAACGAAGGAGTAGATCAACGGCAAGTTGGAGGACAACATGTAACCGTGGCCGCCACAAGCGAAGCGGCACTGCTCGATGTAAGCAGCGGAATCCGAAGTGCTGATCGCCTTGAGGCAACTTGATAAAGCATGAAGCTGGAAGCAACAAGGTTAAAACAAATTATTTAATTTTCATCGTTTACTTAGTGGTACCATCACCTCACAGGTATCACCTATTTCTGCCGCCAAGCAGCAGTAGTGCCTGTACAGCTGTGTTCGATAGGTACATCTGCTGGGCATAGAGAGCCAGTGTAATTACAAGTTGAGGAGTATTCCATGTAAGTCCTCAGTAGCCTCCTCTATTTGTAGTTGTTATTGCAGGTGATCATGTGCTGCAGTAACCACTTACCATCAGGCTGTAAGTTCGTTTGACACTTCAGTGTTATAAATAAAAAATATATTATAACTATTTCAGCAACGGACACGCGCTGTATAAATCACGCATAATATGTGTTCTTCGATTTTAATGCGTTCTACTCACGTTGGTTTAGTCTGCCAAAAGTAGACCGCGGGGAGTGGGATTGTGAGTACAGAAGATATCGCAATCCGTAGTCCGAGATCCAGGTACCGAAGAAGGGCTATCTCAGTCTCTCCACAATAATTGAGGTCTATGTGACAGGCGGCCCGATCCATTCGTTTTATATGTATTACCTTAAAATATAGAATATAGAGTACCAGCTCTTCTCTCGCAAATAATATTGGGATAGGGCAGTTAATAAGCTAGTAAGAAGATGAATAAATACGTCATCAAATCAATATTACCTCAGGCAATGAATCCGTGTTGCCCCCTCTCATGTCCGCCAACACAGCTTTGAAAGTACGCCACAGCCAATCTCCAGTGATCTGGAGTGCGTGCGCCGTCGCAATACAGATGAACAGTTTGTGTTGTTGCGTGGGATAGTCAATGATTTGAGGCTCTGGTGCGCTAGACATATAGTTTACTTATTAAGAACTTTCATCATCATCATCATCATTACAGCCCTTCACACGTCCACTGCTGAACATAGGCCTCCCCCAAAGATGGAATTCTTTGGGGGAGGCCAATGTTCCTGCAAAGCACGGTCCTGAGCCACCTGCATCCATCGACTTCCTGCATGTCTTACCAGGTCGTCACGCCATCTCAAACTAAGAACTTTATTAAATGTTAATTACTATATTAAGTCAGATTTGATAGATCACAAATCTCCACGACAGTGCACGGCCACTATTAAAATAAAAAGAAAATGAAGTTTTATTAAAAAATATGACTTGGGATCAGATAACTAATAAAATAAATGCAACTATCACCCGATTTTGCCCCATGTCGTAAGAATGAACACTTCGAAAGATGATGAAGAAGGTTTGTTAACTTACAGGACTAAATATATTTTTGTACGTGGTAGAGCCATGCTGCAGCTACATTAGTAGTATAATAGTAGCACAAATGGGTCGTTTCGACCGGGGAAGGACCACGCTCTCACAGAATACCATCGTAAAATAGCAGCTTAACACTGCTGTGTTTCGTATGGTGAGTGTAGAGAACCGGAGACCCTTTTACTAGAAAAGAGGCATTCCGTATTAGTCCTCACGGGTGACAACGCATCTGCATTTTGATTCGCAAACGAGGATAGATGTAGATGTCTATGGGCCACAGCAACCACTTACCATCAGGTGGACTGGGTGCTCATTTGTCACCCTATCCATTAAAAAAAATTGCATACGTGTGCATTACGTTTATTGACTTTATTAAATAAACATATTACTTTAAGCGATAGTAGCCTAATGGCAGGGTGAAGACCACGAACTCAAAAGGCCGTGGGTTCGATGGGTTCGGGTTGCGGTTGCCAACTTACCTGACAAGCATGACAATAATAGCAAATATCCGCGCTATGTGGTAATCTATGGTGGAGCCTGTGTTCAGTAGTGGACTTCAATAGGCTGTAATGAATGAATGAATTATAAAACACATGTAAACAAATTAAATTAAAACGTATTTTTTAGTATGTGTACACTGTACCTACACTCATATTAGAATCCATATAATCAATACTGATTTTAACACGCTTTTAATAGCTCCACGTCTATCTATGTATCTATCTTCCTATCTATCTATCTATGTAACGGAATTTTCACCAACATGTAGCCGGCCGATTGACTTGAAAATTTGCACTATTTGCAAAATTTGACCGATGATAATACAATAATTTAATAGCTTTATCCTATTATCCTGATCAGGGTCATCAGAATAAAATAAAATGATTATTAGGAGCTCATGATCAACGCGTGTTGTTTAATTAATATATTAAATATGTATAAGTTTAAATATAATTAAGTACATAAATAAAATTGCTAAGTTTAAATTTAATTTTTCTATTTTATATTATGATATTTTTCTTCTATTTTAAGTTGTAAGTCCAAGATTAAGTTATTACTTACAGTAGGTAGGTACATAAAATGTAAATAAGTAAAATAACCGAATGTATTTTTCTATAATATACATTAAAAAAATACCGTATTACAGAAGTTGAAAGAAAGGTTATTTGTTCTTAAGGGGCGTATTACAAAAAATCGCGAAATTACAAGGTTTCCTCGTTGAAATTTTATGTTTATAGTTCATTGCTTGAAATAACAATTACTTGGTAAAAATAGTTCGTTTTCTCTCCTCAAATAAGCTCGGAATGGATTTTAGATAACTTATTTATTTAATCAGTAATAATCATTCTCCCAAAGCATGTTTAGGCAAAAACTCTCGAAGACATGATTTGGGAGCTCTAATTTGTAGATTCTATTGAATATCGACCATCAAAAAAAATATTTTTATCTCCTAAATATCCTACACTTTAATAATAATGGAATATATTTTCGTTATATGCTTTTCACGCTAGGAAAAAAAATCGACATAATTCAAAAAACGACCAAAAAAGCTTCGATACAAGCCCCTATATTTCCGAAGTTCTAGATCATTTAGAAGTAAAATTTATACCAAAATAATCATCAACATTTGCTTACACTATGCTATTATTTTTACTTTTTAAATCGTTACTATTATATTTTAATTAATTAAATAAAAGTACTATATATTTCACTGTGCCGGCCATCTGCGATCATTAACGCGCGAGCGCTTGCCGAGGGTGGACCTGCGTCAGTTTATTTCGGGCGCTGCATCGTTTCGATACTACCGTAGTGTGCGTCGATTGCTATCGTAGTGTGCGTCGATTGCCTGCATACTAGAACATTGTCAACTACGACCGCAATTTTTGATCGATCGGTTTAAAACTATTTTATATAGTTATAATTTAGATTACGTCTCTTCAAAAATGTGGTCTATTCATTGACTTAGATCATTGTTATTTGAGGGCTTCACCTAATGGTTTATACAGCAACGGTCTTATTGAAGTTAAATGTCCTATTTCAGCTTTCGGAATAGATTTTGATACGGCCTTTCGACAAAAGAAAGTTAAAGGTTATAAATTCAGTGATTCAAGTGTAACATTAAATCAAAATAATGACTGGTTTTACCAAACCGAAGTCCAGCTTCATTTAGCAAATAAAAATGTCTGAATACTTGCCATAATATGTATTGGCCCAGATTAAGGATAAAATTTCCAATATGGACCATCGATTTAAATGCCCATATTTTTTTGTAGATAGTACTCACTAAAAGAAAGCGTTTTGCAAAGTTTCAATGTGCGGAAACGCGTACTTTTTGAGAAAAAAATATTGTAAATCAATTATTTTTGCAATATTTATGTCAATTACTACGGTAAATCTGACACTATTTTGTATTGTCTTTGTCATCCTCGGTAGGGATGTCGATTCTTTCCGAAAAAGATCGATTCGAATCGTAAGCTGATGTATCGATTAACAAAAAAATCTATTTCTAAAATATCAATATTTTTTCATGTTTGCATTTATAATGTAAATATAAATACATTTTATGAAAAACCAGAAAGATACCATAGTAAATAATATCTTATTGAAATTTGTTTTATTTTAATTTATTTATTTTTACTAGGGCAGATAACAAATAAAATAGGTTAGGTTCACCTTATGTCAAAGAATCGAATTGATTGACCCCGACTCCACCTGGTACGAGTCTGTCCTACCCCTAGAGTGGTTAAAAAGAGCCGGAGGCGCGTAGGGGGAGCAGCCTCCGCCTGCTGTAACAAATCGTAGGCATCGGACGAGCCGGAGCAGCTGAGGCGAGGAGGGATGCCTGCGATTTGTTACGCTAAGGCGTAGAGGCTGCTCTTCCCGCAGCGCCGGAGACGTAGCAGTCTCAAAATAGATACAGAAATCCTCCTGAATCAGTCCCCCTATATTTTATCATGAAGGGGATTTTTTTTCTCATAAAATGGATATATATTTACATTATAAATGCAAACATGAAAAAAAAATTTTTAGAAATCGATTTTTTGAGAATCGATACATCAGCTTACAATTCGAATCTATTTAAAAAATCGATCTTTTTCGGAAAGAATCGACATCCCTACTGACAATAACAATAAAAATGGCGTCAATTTTATTGTAGGATTAGACATAAACAATGCAAGAATAATTGATTTTCAATAACTTTTTTCTCAAAAATTACGCGCTTCCGCATGTTGTAACTTTGTGTGTGTGCTTATAATAGTGTAACTTTTCTGTAAAAGTACGTATCAACCGCCAACTCGACGGAATTGCAGCAATTGAAAGTCGTACCATTGACATAAATTTGCAAAAATAACTGATTTCAATAATTTTTTTCTCAAAAAGTACGCATTTCCGCACATTGAAACTTTGCAAAACGCTTTCTTTTAGTGAGCACTATCTACAAAAAAAATATGGGCATTTAAATCGATGGTCCATATTGGAAATTTTAACCCAGATTAATGCATTAAAAGTACTAAAAATTTACAAATACGACCAATTTTAGATTTTCAATATGTTACCCAAGTTACAAGCTTTTTATGAAAAGTGTGTACTGCCTGAAATTATCGAATCGAGAAAAGTTCGGTCAATGCCGTCGCAGCAAATATTTTTCTTATAAAAAATATAGTAATTGACTGTAAGTACCGATTAAAAAATATTAGTTACATTTGATTGTTATATTTATTAAAACAGGTTGCAACCGTTTATTCATTTATACCACTATTCTACCGGTAGTAGACATAATCGATTATTAACATTCGATTACAGCGTAACAATTAAAATATTTATGTGTACTTATTTTGACACTAAATTTCATAAATAATGAATAATATATCAAAATGGTATATAATAATAAATAATAAATTATATAATTATATAATAATAAATTAATAAGATAACATTAAAATGACACACCAAAAAATATTCCATCCACTGAAGTCCATCCTAAGAAAACTTTGTATTATGGAAGATCAAGATCGTTTAGTCGCCATACTCACAGTATTATAGTGCGAGCGAGTGAATAGATATGAAAGAAAGTATCGGTCGCGTAACTTGCCGCCCGCTCGATGCGTAAAATACCTAAATTTGCGAAACGCCGAAATGTAAGAGGGCTCTTAACCTAAATTTCATTATACCATGTTAAATTAACTTCAATTAACCTTTTTTTTATAGGAGAGGGGGCAAACAAGCATGCGGATCACCTGATGGTAAGTGACTACCGCCGCCCATGAACAACTGCAACATCGGGGAGGGAATTGCAGATGCGTTGCCAGCCTTTTAAAAAGGAGTACGCTCTTTTGTTGAAGCTTCCTAAGTCGTATCGGTCCGGAAAAATCGCTGATGGTAATCGATTCCACAAGGAAGTCGTGGGAGGAAGAAACATCTTCTAAATCGCACAGTGGTGGACCGCCAATCATCCAGATGGTGTGGATGGTATCGGGAGTTCTGCCGCGATGTGCGTTCGTGAAATTTGGCGGGATTAATCCGAACAATTCCTCAGAGCACTCGCCATGGTAGATGCGAAAGAAAATGCAAAGGGATACACCATCTCTTCGCAGTGCCAAAGAATCGAGCCAATCGGAAAGGACTCGGTCATCGACGATTCGAGCCGCTCTACGCTGGATGCGGTCAAGTGGAAGGAGCTGACACTGGGGAGCCCCTACCCAGAGATGGGAACAGTATTCCATGTGAGGCCGAACCTGCACCTTGTAAAGTTGCAGGCGGTGTGCCGGCATGAAATACTGTCCCGCTCTGCTGAGCACGCCAAGCGTTTTAGAGGCCAATTTGGCCTTCTCTTCCAAGTGACCACGAAACTGCACGTCACTCGATATGTCGACTCCAAGGATTCCGATACTGGCTGAGGCAACCAGGGGAGTGCCTTGAAACTGAGGAGATACGACAAAGGGGTTCTTTTTAGCGGTAAACGCGCAAACTTGTGTCTTCTGAGGATTAAACTGGACTAGATTTAGTCGCCCCCAATCCGAGACTTTGTTCAGCAAAGACTCGACTTCAGACACAAGTTTGTTCCGGTACTCGGCGACGTTTTCCCGAGAAATATTGGCACGGCCGGTGTATAGAGCATCACCAGTGCTGTCATCCGCATAGCAATGAATGTTACCAGTTAGCAACATTTCATTGATATGCAGAAAAAACAGCATCGTTGATAGCACACAGCCTTGTGGAACACCAGCGTTAATAGGCTTGTAGTCGAAGCATTTTACCCTCTACAACGACCTTGATGCTCCGATCTGCAAGGAAGCTGGTGATCCAATTGCACAATTTCTCGGGAATCCCATAGGAAGGGAGCTTTGAAAGAAGCGCTTTATGCTAAACCCGATCGAAGGCCTTCGCAATATCCAAACTAACGGCCAACGCCTCCCCCTTGGACTCTACTGCCTCCGCCTATCTATTGGTCAGGTAGACCAGAAGATCACCAGCTGATCGACCCCGACGAAAACCATATTGGCGGTCACTAATCAGCTGGTGATCCTCAAGGTACCGCATGAGCTGGCAGTTAATAATGGATTCCATTATTTTGGAGAACAAGGAGGTAATCGCGATAGGCCTATAGTTGGACGGGTCTGAGCGGTCACCTTTTTTGGAGATCGGGTGGACAAAATCTGTCTTCCATGAATTCGAGACTACGCCTTGGGAGTAGGAGTACCGGAAAAGACGCGTTAAGACCGGTGCCAACTCCGGAGCACAATTGAGGGGATTCCGTCAGGCCCACTCGACTTCTGGATGTCCAGGGAGAGGAGTGCTTTACGAACCAAGCGCTGTGAGAACAGCACATAATTAACCTACCTTGGATACATTATAAATCAATAACTTTTTTTACTTACTCTGGCTTGGGTTGCGATTGTCTTCTTACGGCCGAATATCGCACGGCGATGGTAGCCGCTTTAGCTAGATTAATGGCTGCCTCCTTCACCAGGGTCACACGCACAAACACCATGGTGCCGTATGTCAGCTTTTCGTGGCGAGCCACTTTTACATACGTGCCATCCTGTAAAATATAATGCGTATATGTTTTCAAATATAAACTTGCAGCAAATTTTCGTTCAGTCTGTTTCTAATTTCTAATTAATACTGAAAGAAAATTTTAGATGTTATTGTTCTAAGCCAGTAATGCGCAGCTTTAAAAGATTTAATTCCTTATTCTCAAATCACATGCGATTTTATACGTGGTAGAGCCATGCTGCAGCTATATTAGTAGTATAGTTGTAGCACGAATGGGTCGGCTCGACCGGGGAATTGGATGGAATGTCCATTTTGATTCGCAAGCGAAGACAGATGTAGATGTCTATGGGCCACAGCATCCACTTGCCATCAGGTGGACTGTGTGCTCGTTTGTCACCCTATCCTATAAAAAAAAATATTTAAATGCATATTATACCTTCAGGACCTTAGCGTTCTTCATCATCATGTTCTCCCTAGGTATCCTATATTGATTAAAGCTAAGGAATCCATTGTCGGCTGTATTGAACCCCATACGAACTCCGACATCACCAACTTTGACTCCAGGAAAGGGCTCATGAGTTTCCATGTCTCGTATGGGAACGATGAACGGATGGATACCGTGACATTGTCCCTTGGTGTATAACTGAGCCACTACGATACAGTGATTGGCTGTATTACCCACTGAAAAGCAAAAATATATTTAAATAGCGGTCCGCGCCCCGGCTTCGCTCGGGGGAACTCGACAACAGCGCCTAAATGTAAATCTAAACCATCTGGAGAGAGAGAGAGAGCGGCTCGAATCGTTGACGACCGAGTTCTTTCCGATCGACTCGATTCACTGGTGCTGCGAAGGGATGTTGCAACCCTTTGCATTTCCTATCGTATTTACCACGGGGAGTGCTCTGTGGAATTGTTTGGATTAATTCCAGCCGACAAACTTCCATCTTTTTCATCATCACTTCTTCTTCATCCACACCATCTGGATGCTTGGCGGTCCACCACTGTGCATTTTACTAGGAGTTTTCTTCCTCGTACGATCTCTCTGTGGAATTGTTTACCAGCGGCGATTTTCCGAACCGATACGACTTAGCGACCTTCAAGAAAGGAGCTTACTCCTTTCTAAAACGCCGAGAACGCATCTGCAATTCACCTGGTGCTGCAGTTATACATGGCCGGCGGTAGTCACTTACCATAAGGTGAGCCACATGCTCGTTTGCCCTCTCTTCTATAAAAAGGGACCCATTTAAATACACACAAAAATTCATCAAAATCCGTTGTGTAATTTAAAACATCTAAGCGTGCAGACGGCGGGAAGCGACTTGTTTTAGTATGTATAGTAATATCTACTTAATATGAAATACATTAGAGGTCTAATTTCATGGGTATCGGAGTGATCGATTAAAAAAAATCTGATTGCGTGAAACAAACGGTGGTATAGCCATGTTGAGTAAAGCAGTACACTTAAACCAAAGATGAGTAACGTCTGAGGTGCGAAGATTTCAGGGTTTACAATCCCTGATTAAACGGTTAAGGTTTGATTCTGGCATGTATTGGTAACTTATAAGAGGTATACGAATACATCCAGCGATGAACTATATTCATCATAATGATATAGGTAAGCCATAGTGAGCGAAAGCAATAATATTTTTTGTAAAAAAATATCACACATAGCCAAATTACTATATTTTAAGTAAGTATTCAAGATAACTATATTTTAAGTAAGCACTTAGCCAAATAACTATATTTTAAGTAAGTATTCAAATAACTTTATTTTAAGTAAGAGTTCAAGCAACCTTGAATTTCACCGTGGTCGTATGCAGAAATGTTAATGCTAACTGCAACAACACAAAACAAAATAAAGCAAAAATGAAGTCGAATTGGTATCCAAATTCATTCGCCAGTTTTTTCACTATAATTTTAAATGTGATGGAAACAGTGTGTGTGAGTATTGTTAGTTCTAAAATAACAACCAATAATCATCTCTAATCATCAATCAAACTCAATGCATGTAAACTTAAAATTGCAAAATGTATTTTTGTTTGCCAAATATGTGGGTTTCCCCATGAGTTTATGACATATTAGGAGGAACCAGCTCTCCTCGTATAGTTTTGCATTGAGTGCCACACAACCCCATTGATGCACAGAAGCAGGCCGCAGAATTATGCAGTGACATGATTACTAAATTTGAAGCAGGCTAGTCTCGGCGCGATTACGACATTATTACAGGTAATCGTGGATTTACCAATACAATTCGGAAACGAAGCGACAGTCCACGGATAGGCTGTCTCAAAATGAACTGACGACGCCTACCAAAATGACGAAAGAAAAGTTTTGCTCCCCAGTTTTTTTTTAACTTTGTTGAGGAACTTTGTCAATTATTTTACGAAATAGAAACACCCGAATGATATACTACCAACCAAACTACTTGCCAGAAATATTTATTGAAATTGTATATTTGTTAGCTGAAAGATACACTATCAGCGTTTGAGCAGGCCGTCGTCGAACAGGTATCAGAGACAGAGTGGAATTTTTTTCGTTAATTTATATAGAACTTTGAACTTTGTATAGATGCTGGTAGATTTCGCAAAGATTTACTAATAAGAACTTTAACTATAGAACTATTTTGAGCTAAGCCAAACTTTCTGAGTGGCTCACGTACAATCACATCATCTTTTCCCGTGAATGTCGTAAAAGGTGACTTAGAAAACTTTTCGTAAACTCTTTTGGCCTCGGAAACATGGAACAATATCTAGACAATATCAAAGGTGTGAAACGCCAATCATCAGACTTGCTGTAGGAAAGACTCGTAAACGACTTACGAGTTGACGAGGTGGATGTAAAAGAAATGGGAAATCTGACAGGGACAGTCCGAATATTTTATTATGATACAGCTACATCTACCAACATTGTAATCGAGAAAATATGATCAATTATCAGATAAATTATAAAACACGCGCGTAAATTTTTGAGTTCAAGTTTTTTTTAGAACCATTCGAAATATTTGTATTAAAAGTGGTAAAATTATTTATTACCTGTCAAAAACTTTAATGACTATCATTTCGTATTTAAGTAATACCTACATCCTCCAGCCCACCATTTGTATGACGTTAACGTAGGGCTGTGAAGAACAAACTCCTCTGTTTCAGGATCATATGTTGCAGTCGTCTCTAATCCTCGGATGAACGTTCCATGACCAAGCTCCGTCTGAGTACAATCATGAACACCACATTTTATAACTTAATCATTTTATCATCTTATTTTGTAAGTAATAAAATTTACTTATCTGAACGTTCATATTCATGCTAATGGCATGGCTGTTGTTTTTTATCAACCACTTTTAATTTACTGCATTATATTTTCAAGAATTCGCATATTTGAATACATATATAACAAACTTGATAGATTTGACCATATCACCATTAATAGTTAGTTGATGGATTGGTGAGGGCAGATCTAATAGCCAGATTCTACAAATTTTTTTTAAAATAAAAGAAGACATGCGATCACACAGTCCGTCTGATAGTAATAGGATGCTGTGGGTCATAATAATCTAAACCTGTTCTTGATTAAGCATCAAAATGAAGACGCGTTGTCACCACTGAGGACTAAGATGTTTTCATTTCTCGTGCCTCAGTCCTCAGTAAAAACGATCTCCGAATTAACCTTTCACACGATCTAACTCACCGCACGAAACACAATTTACTATAAATTTTAAACAGAACTTGTTTTCTCCTGCTCCTGTATTGTAGAGGTGTTTCACATAGATAAAGTGTACATTTACAATTGTTGATGCTTCGACCCATACAACATTGGCGGTATAGACTGGCAAGCTGAGCTGAGAAGGCCTGTGAGTTATTGAATACGACAACACCAGCTGTAGTCCCGCTGCACCCTGACCCCAGCTGTCTAAGAACGGCTTCGACAGCTAGGTCTTCGAAATTCAGATCTACCTGCGCATATGCTCCAATGATCTGCATCTCCAAAGCGCGGGGTAGCCACTTCGCCTGCTGTTCTGCGGTACATTGCCCTATAATGGTAGGCACGAACATACCAAGGTGAAGCATAAACGGAGAAATCTCTTTAAAAAAAACATCTGCCGTACGCCGGAGCACTGGATTTCTGAAATGTAATAGATAAAATAGTTACAATGTATTTAATACAAATAGTTGTCCGCAAGAGTTTTGGAACGAAGTTCCCTAACGGACGGTACGGGTTTGGCGGATGGGAGCTAGGCGACAAAAACTGTAAGATTTTTTCGTCACTTCCCCTTGTGTCATAGTGTAGTCGGCCTCGGCGGCGAAATAAGGAAGTGAGATAGAATAATATCCACCTCCCTCGCACTTTTTCTTATCTTGCCATGAAAGAAATATTATTTTATTTCAAACTAGCGGTTCCCCGCGACTTCCCCGCGTGTAATTTAGGGTTTTAGTTATATTTCTCAGAACCCTAATTATTTTTCTCAAATCTAAGTAGCCTAAGTTACTCTTTATAACATCAGCTATCTGCCAGTGAAAGTCCCGTTGAAATCGGTCCAGCCGTTTCGGAGATTAGCCGGAACAAACAGACAGACCGACAGACAGACAAAAATTTAAAAAATGATGAAAATGTTTTTATTATAAGTACCGTACATACTTTCATATGCATTTAGTAAAAAACTGGTATTTTGACATTACAAACAGACACTTCAGTTTTATTTATTTGTATAGTTAAAGCCAACGAAATTTGTCATCGTCATCATCCCGTTAAGGTCTACTGCTGGACATGGGTTTCTCCCGTAGTAAGGATGATTAATCCTTAACCGTCACGCTTGGCAGTCGGTTTGACCACTGGCAGAGTTAGTACCAGACGTCTTACCCTTGACGCTTCTCGCCGATTTGAGTATTTGACGTCTGGCGGGATAGAGATGGTTAATATTGAAAACCACAAGACCTTTCTGACATATCCCATTGACGGCATATCACATCAGTAACAAACTTAAAAAAAAAATAGCACTACTGAACCATCCAAGCCGCGCGAGTGATTCTCGTCCCACCCGTCCGCGCATTAAAATGCCTTTTTTTTACGACCGCGCGAGACTGTCTCAACAATAACGATTACTACTGAAATACTAAAATACCTACTGCTAACGTATAAATGTATTTAATAATATCCTATTTAAGACACACACAATGTCTAGAACAGGTAAATGAAATTGTATACTTGGGGAGTGCTTTTAGCCGGGATGGAAGATGTGATTTAGATGTGGACAGGCGTGTCGCTGCCGGGAACAAAGTCAATGGTGCCCTGACTGAGTTAGTCAAAAGGCAAGGCGTAGTGAAGAGTGCACGCCTTGCAATACATAACGCAGTGTTGGTACCGACTTTGTTATATGGCAGCGAAACCTGGGTATGCCAGAAGAAGCATAAAAGCAAGTTGAATGCAGTGGAGATGCGATCTCTTCGTAAAATGTGCGGCGTTACCATGGCCGACCGAAAGCGAAACGAAGAGATTCGCAATATGGCAGGTTTGAAAGATGACCTTATCACAAAAATTGATAGGGGCGTGCTTCGATGGTTTGGGCACGTTGAGCGAATGAGTGAAGACCGAATGGTGAAGAAAATATATAGGGCGAAAGTTAATATTAAAAGGTGTCGAGGTAGACCGAGACTAACTTTCGAAGACCATGTGAGCAAACTGCTCGAAGAGGGGAGGGTCAAGAGTACTCGGATACCTAGACGTGCATGTATGTAGAAGCGAAAGATGTATGTAAGGATCGTGACACTTGGCGATCTGTTCTCTCTGGCTACCCCGTCAGGGATTGTGCGTGAAGATAAGTTAAGTTAAGTTAAGTCTATTTAAGACACAATTTAGAACCAGTCACCGGTCACTGGTCAGAATATTTTACATCCAGCCTATACAAGAAGATATACTACCAACTATCAAGGGCTACGAAATCTTTCTAAACTTTCCCAAAGTCAGATTATGACACTCACGGGACGAAAAGGCTGATTAATTCTCTTATACCGCCACCACATGGTACAGATAAATAATTTATTAATAATATTCAGGTCTAGACGTTTATGACTACTTTGGTTGCCGGAACTACATCAAAAGTTAATTACACAGCTAGGAATTTCCTTCTTTGGTAGGTACACGTTTCGATAATTATTGTTTTCTTGTCGTCATAATTCGCTGTTGTCAAAATCGGCCTGTCTTTTAAATTATCACGGGCAACGACAAAAATACAGGCATCGTGAGCCGCTTGACTTACCCCAGTGCTTCCAGTCCAGTGATTTCCAGAATTTCATTCTTAACGATTCTTGAGTAAATGCAAGATTTTCTAACAGCATCGTCATACCTCTCTTTAAGACCAAGACACTCTTCCGGTATCGAGTCTATTGATGCAACACTATTCAATACAATGTCCTCTGAAACACGACACATTGAATTCAGTTCATTACACGTGTAATTGTAATTACACTGTACATTTAGTAAATAGGATACATTTCTGATACCAGTGAATTTATTAACATACACGTGTACATTCTCTTGACTTTTGGACTCCATTAATGCTGGCCTGTCTGACCTGTTTATTTTATTATAGGTTTCAATTGACTACCTGTACATTCCGCTTCCAGTACCTTTTTAGTTACTCAGTAACCCGTTCACATTTTAGATGGTTATTGCTATTTGTCGATTTTCTTAAGTTTTTTTTTTGCATTTCATTTTTTTATAGAATAAGGGTGAAAAACGAACACACAGTCCACCTGATAGTAAACGGATGCCGTGGCCCATAGACATCTATATTTATCCTCAATTAAGAATCAAAATGCAGATACGTCGTCACCCCTGAGGACTGAGATGGAATGCTTCGTTTCCAGTAAGAAGGGTTCTCTACACTCACCATACAAAACACAGCAACAGTAAGCTGTTATTACCCTTTATTCGTTACGCTGGTCACAGAATGTGAGAGCGTGATAGAGCCGACACCCCGGACGAGCCGACCCATTCGTGCTGCAACCACAACATAGCTGCAGCATGGCTCTACCACGTAATACCATTTAGTCGACTACTACACATTTGTGTGAATGAATTAACTACACTTTGTTTCATAAAGTACAAATATTATGTACTTTTTTAGTCAAAAAGGATTTTTAATTCTTTAAAACTCTATGTTGTATCACCGACTTTAAATCCTATTTAGGTATATGAAAATATTTTTTTTTGTATTCTTTAGTCGGTTTTAACATTTTCCAAGTTTAATTTTATAATACTTTTGAGTGGACTAAGCAATATTTCAACTTTAAGGTAGCAACTAGAATGTCATTTAAATAGATTACATCAAAAAATTTTATCCTTTTTTTCCAATGAGACCACCCTTGAGGTATGGCCTATTTAATATAAAATAATAATTAAAACCGGTTCACAATTGGCGAAAATATCGAGTAACAAACACGAAAAAAATAGGAAGAAAAAATACTGTCGAATTGAGAACATCCGCGTTCTTTGAAGTCTGATACAAAATTAAAAAGAAAACACAAAAAAAAAAACAAAAAAAAAATTATCGTGGTGGAACCATGCTGCAGCTATATTAATAGTATACTTGTAGCACGAATGGGTCGGCTCGACCGGGGAACGACCACAATCTCATAGAATACCATCCTAAAATAGCAGCCTAATGCTGCTGTATTTCGTATGGTGAGTGTAGAGAACCGGACACCCTTTTTACTGGAAAATAGGCATTCTATCTTAGTACTAACGGCTGACAACGCATCTGCATTTTAATTTGCAATCGAAGATAGATATAGATCTCTATGGGCCACAGCAACCACTTACCATCAGGTGGACTGTGTGCTCGTTTGTCACCCTTATTCTATAAAAAAAAGAAAAACCAAATTCAAACGATTAAATAATTATTTTTAAATAAGAAATTATTTATGTGCGCAAAAATATTTAATTCTTTTTATTTTTATCTACAATACTAAAAACTATAATAATAATTTAAAAAAAAAGAACTAAAACTAGAAACTTAAATATCATATAGTCCTACTCCCCGCGGTATCGTGCCAAGAACGCTGGCTGCGTTTCCCCGCTGAATGGCTATACTTAGCCTTTGAGCAAGGAAAGCCCTCTTATCACCAGCAGCAACGACCAGCCGCGGATGGAGTTCCTTTAGAAACTTCACCGCACGTGGACCCCACGGACCGATAGTCTCTACAGCAAATGGCACAAATATGTAGTCATCTCTCGTGCCTTATCTAAGTCACTATGGAGATTATGAAACAAATCCTTCTGCACGCCCCGTATCAATGGAATATCCCACTGTTTTTGTTGGTTAACTTCCAGTGGAACATTTTCACCAGGACAGAGCGTTTGCCATGTCTGCCCTGCCTCCGTAGCAAAGCATAGGTCTGCTTTATTATTTAAAATTATATTACATAAGTCACTGACACTATGTACGGAAGCAAGGAAAGCAGGCAATGCAATGCTAGAAAGATTTCTCATACCAATGCCACCAAATTTTATAGGTAAAGTAGATTGAGTCCAGGCTGTCGTATTTAAAGTTAAATTTAGAATTTTTTCTATAGCTATTTTAAGATTATTATCAATATCTTGTAAAATATCCGAACATTTCCAGACTGGACTCGAGCGGAGTAAGTATGTAAATCTAGGTACAAGAAGACATTATTTTAAAATAGTAAAAGCTATGTGGGGGTTTAATTTATACAATTTATCAACGTGGTTTAAAAACTGATCAAATTTTTTTTAAAAACAGGTTTAATACTATCGAAAAACAACGGGGCACCTAGCAGGTATAGTGATTCCGTACTGACAGTTTTTATTCCTGGACAAATATGATTAAAATTTTGAATTAAAGTGTCTCTATGAGAAGTAGATAAATTATTGGAAAAAAATATTTCACATTTATTGCTATTTGGTTCAAGACCAATATTTTTAAAATTTTGAAAAATATGAGTAAGATCACTGAGGACGTCATCTGCTCTACCTCCCAGTGTACCGTCGTCTAGGTACCAGACATTCAGCTTGGATTTCAAATTTGAAATAATTGGTTGAATTCCCAAACTGAAAAGTACTGGACCCAGTGGGTCACCCTGCTGAACACCGACAGCGGAATCGATAACATGGTTTTCGTAAAACAAGTAAGTATTTTGACTATAACATTGCCAAACGTGATGATAAATTTCGGGGGTATTATTAGCCACTTCTTTCAGCAAGGTTACCCTATCGATAGAGTTAAAAGCATTCCTTAGGTCAACCTTCACAAGAACATCTGCATCAGAGTTTGTTATAAATGTACGCACTGAATGTACCGCCGCCTCACAGCCACCTCTAGTGCCAAAACCTAGTTGAGTAGGCTGAAATTTGGTCTTAAGGTTAAAGATTATGTGCCTGCAAGCAATAGGACGGATACCGTTATCCTTTTTTTTTTGAAGGCACATAATCTTGCCCCATATAAGAATGGAATGAAATTTGGATTAACATTACCATTATTTTAAACGATGTAAACGAAATAACCTAACATCAATAGAAATAAATCAGGCTGCACTTGCACTTACAGGTGCCTTATAATCTTGTGATAATCGTTCAATATAGGTTTCTTATATCACTGTTATTGTTTATTTTGTAATTTAAGCGAGTATTATTTACATCGTAATAGATAACTTTCGTTGATTAATTGAATAACATAATATGGGCCTCGTAAACAGACAAAGGAGGTAATAATCAACTTAGTGGCAGCGTACGGGCACCTTTCAACTTTACAATATTACTCTCCACCAAGTATAAAAAATGTAAATGTGTCACAGCCTGTATTAGCTCTCAAGCGCTTTAAGCCAGGCCACAGCCAGCTGCGCTGCTGTTTAATTGTAGTAATAGGTTAAAAGGTAAACAACCCATACGGGTTTCTGTCGGTTTCCTATCATTGGCTTAACTAGAAGGAAAAATTTCACTTACATAGATTTTTCACTAATCTAGATTTACTGTAATGAATCTACACATATATTGCATTTTGAATTAACTTATTTTTTGTTGATGTTATTGCGTTTTCATTAGATACTTATTGTTGCTAAATAAGTTAAAAATAACCTGAATAAACTGCGTGCAGTTTTCACTGTACTATACCTAATCCACTAGTTGAACAATACAAGTACATAATATTATGTTGATATTTTTACCAACAAATTACTACTGTGAACAATAGATATATTTATAAACAGAAATTGCAATTTGCTTTCCAAAAATTTGTTTCGAATTCTGGTATCGTTATTAATAAAGTATTTTTTTTTAAATTGAAACTTACCAATCTTTTTTCGCTGCAAAGTTTGTTCTTTCCCACCATCAAATATGAATGTCACCTCTTGTATATTAAAATTGCATTTTTCCCTCTCTTTCTGAAGATCAACATTGACCTTGACACTCATTTTATCTGTACTCATATTATGTGACCGACGTTTTTTGCGAAAATTTCCCTATAAAGTGTGCGGACCTTACACGTACAGGCGTCTACTAGTACAGAAATTTGGAACGAACTGACTGAATGAAATTAACTCGCCAAGCGAATTAAATTACTGTGAAACAAGAAATAAATAAATCCGATTTATATATGAGAAATCACTGGGTATTTTCTTTTGTTAATACCTACTTTAAAGCGACTAAATATACTTTAGTCTATCTTGTCATCTTTTCAGTAGTTTTACAAAGATCCTATATTGATTTCATGAAATCAATGAAAATGAACTAAACTAGATTATTATTCACTTTCTGTTCTTATTTTCCATACAGTTATGACGATGGCTTATTTTTAAATACATTAGAAAAAGCATAACAATTCAAAAGAGGCTAATTGCTGTGCGATACGTAAACATAAATCTAAAGTGCAGACTATAATAAATATGACCATATAACCAGAAACTCCATATAAAGAAATAAAAACATATCTCAGCAACGTATAAAACATCATGAATGTAGCAAAAAATCTTACCAGCGAACAAAAGGATTTAACGTAACTAGGTATTTTAATTCTACATCGAAAAATTGAAACACATTTATTTACAGACAACCTTATACTTTACATATTAAATGTTTTACTTTTGTAAAAGGCCTTGAGGTAATACTCGTAAATTTCTTTTTAACTTTTGATTCGTCTTTTATGTTTATTCCACAGATTCATTAAAATTAATGAAATAATGCAAAAACAATCCAAAAACAAAACAATCTCCAAAGTATGAATGTATAAATTGCTATAATCATACGGTCTGTGCGTCAGTACATGTCTTGTGCCATTGTATTATGAGGACCGGTCGTCCGGCACTAATAATTAATCAACTTTATAACTATTCTGCATATGCAGATAGGGGGCACTGCACTTTGAAGCTAGCGCTTGAGTTGTGCAATCTATACTATTTAGTTAGATACCTGGCTCTTGTATTAAATATTTCACTCTTGTATATTTTACTGCTTAGTTACTCTAATGATTATAAGAAATCGGGTTCGAGTACCGGGTCAGGGTTAAAGTCAGGTATTGGGTTTCTTTGTCAAGAAATAGCAACACGGAGTTAAGATCAACGGTGAAACAACGCTAACTGCGTTGTTTCACCTCCGCGCCTCGGAAAGCACGTCGTGTCAGACTGCCGTCTCGTCGGACTAAGTGAGTGAGAGGACAGAAAGTACGCTTGTACTTGCGCACACACACTTGTGCACTATAATCCTGTCCTCAGCACTTGGTTAGTCTCTATTGAACTATATTAACTAACTATATTAACTGCCGCAGTGACCTAATATAAATATTTCATGTCATGATAGCAATCACACGACTTCCGGTGCTAAGTCCTTTAAAATTAGGCACTTCAATCAGAAGTGATCATTTACTTAAATACTCATATAACTAATTTAAGTTCACACACAAGTCCAGTGAGTGTCAGAACCTTTGTATCTGTTGGGATGATAAACGAGCACACAGGCCACCTGATGGTAAGTGGTTACTGTGGCCCATAGACATCTACATATACACTCGATTACGAATCAAAATGCAGATGCGTTGTCACCCGTGAGGACTACGATGGAATGCCTCCTTTCCAGTAAAAAGGGTCTCCGGTTCTCTACACTCACCATACGAAACACAGCAGCGTTAAGCTGCAATTTTACGCTGGTATTCTGTGAGAGCGTGTTCCTTCCCCGGTCGAGCCGACCCATTCGTGCTACAACTATACCAGTAATATAGCTGCAGCATGACTCTACCACGTATTTATTTTAATTTATTTTATCTATTTCTCGTTAGTCTAACTAATTAACTCTTTTCAAAATTTAGTAAAAAATAGTTACTTACAATATATTTTTTATATATTTTTTTAAATTTTTTTAAAGTTTTATTTAGAATATTTGGTAGAAGAAAAGATTGCAAAACCATAAAGGAGTTTAATCTTTGTTCTGCCTATTATTTATGCTGTGTTTCTGCGTGGATCAGATTAACTGTAACCCTATCTTATAAAAAAAACATAAGCCGTGTTCCGCCTCTAATTTATTCTTATTTTGTATTTTTTTCGTTACTTCCATAATTAATAATTATTCTTTTGATCGATTTGTTTTCGTATAACACGAAAAATTTAATCTATTTTCTTTTAAATTCAATTAATATTCACTATTACTACATCAACTGAGTAACGATCATCGTGAGTAGCGATCCAAGAGCGAGTCTTATCCGACACTATGCCGAAGATATCCCGGACGTCAGTCTGAGCGAGATTAGAATGGCTCTCTAGCACCTTAAAAACGGCAAGTCCCCGGGCGAGGAAGGAATTACAGCAGAGCTTTTGAAAGTGAGTGGAAAACCGCTACTTGAAGTCCTTCAGAAGCTCTTTAATTCTGACCTCCATAGTGGCACTACTCCGGAGGCGTGGAGTAGAAGTGTGTAAGTCTTGTTCTAAAAGAAAGGCGACAACGGTCTCTTGAAGAACTACAGACCGATTTCCCATCTGAGCCGCGTCTACGTGCTGTTTTCGAGAGTCATAACGAATCGTCTCGCACACAAATTTGACGACTTCCAGCCTCCCGGACAAGCCGGTTTCCGAAAAGGCTTTAGTACCATAAACCACATACATATCCTGAGGCAGATTATACAGAAGACAGAGTAGTATAATCTGCCACTTTGCCTTGCGTATGTGGACTATGAGAAAGCCTTTGATTCCGTCGAAATTTGGGCGGTGCTGCAGTCCCTTCAGCGGTGCCAAGTTGACTGTTGGTATATCGAAGAGCTGAAGTGTTTGTACAGTAGAGCTACGATGGCAATCCGAGTACAGAATCAGAGTACGAAACCTATCCAACTGCAGAGAGGTGTAAGACAGGGTGGCGTTATATCCCCGAAACTCTTCACCGCTGCATTGGAAGACGTTTTCAAGCTACTGGACTGGAATGGATGCGGTATTAACATCAATGGCGAATACATCACTCTCCTTCGATTTGCCGGCGATATAGTCCTTATTGAAGAATCGCTGGAGAACCTAAGCGCTATGCTCAATGACCTCAATAGTGTCTCCCAACGGATAGGTCTTAAGATGAACATGGACAAAACAAAAATCTTGTTTAACGTTCATGTCACACCTATGCCGTTAGTTGTTGGGAGCACTAAGCTCGAAGTTGTTGACGAGTATGTTTACCTGGGACAAATAGTCCGACTAGGAAAATCCAACTTCGACCGAGAGGTCAATCGACGGATTCAACTCGGCTGGGCAGCGTTCGGGAAACTACGACACATCTTCTCGTTAGACATACCTCAAAAGTATGTCTGTTTGTCATCCTTACTTAAAATGATGTTAGTTTTGTATGGTCAGTGACGAGAATTAGAGATCCTTCTTACTTTTAATGAGGTATGGCGTCATAGCCCTCAGAACTGGCTCGTTTGCCAGCCTTACATATAATACTGTTACTTTCGTGTGGAAGTGACGAGAACTAGAGATCCTTCTAACTGTTAACGAGGTATGGCGTCATAGTCCTCAGAACTGACTCATTTGCCAGCCTTACTTACAATGCTGTTACTTTCGTATGGTCAGTGACGAAAACTAGAGATCCTTCTTACTGGTAACGAGGTACGGCGTCAGACCTCAGGGCTGACTCATTTGTCACCCTTACCTATAATGCTGTTACTTTTGTATGGTCAGTGACGGAAACTAGAGATCCTTCTTACTGGGAACGAAGTACGGCGTCCTAACCCTCAGGGCTGGCTCATTTCTCACCCTTACTTATAATGCTGTTACTTTCGTATGGTTAGTGACGAGAACTAGAGAACCTTCTTACTTGTAACGAGGTACGGCGTCAGCCCTCTGGGCTGGCTCATTTGTCACCCTTACTTATATGCAAAAAATATTGTTTCTGTTTTTACCGTAACTTTGAATAGTTCGATTAAGCCACGAAATTAAATTTAAGTTAATTAATATGCTTAAATATAAGAAATCTACATATAAAATACTAGCAATTTAATACTATACTAAACTTTATTATTATATTATATCAAATAATGAGCTTACATTGCCATATAACTAGCAATAATCTTACCATCGTAACCACAGACATCTGAAATAAATAGACGGGTCTCTTGGAATTTATTTTATTGATACCGCATATAGCAGATTTTCTCCCACTACTTTTTATAGTACACTGAACGCAGCATTCTCTTTGGCGGCTACCCATATCAGTTATCCCGCTGCATTCTCCGTGGTGAAAACTACACCGTACTGGAGCCTAGAAATGAAAATCTCATAGGTATCATCGAAGCCATTGGAACAGCGATCGGCTTCGCCATTTCACAGGCAGACATAGATAGTGTCGATATATCGTGTTCCTCACGCACACAGCAAAAATTATAGACCTAAAAATATCATTGCTAAATTCAACACACGTATACAGAGAGACAATATAATTGCTGCATATCGTAAAGCAAAATCACTGAGGTCTGATCAGCTCGGCATTCAGGGCCAATCTTCCACTATATATTTGAATGAACACCTTACATTACAGAAGAAACAGTTGTTTCGTAAATGTCGGGAGGTTGCAAAGGAACTACACTACAAGTATTCCTGGATCAGAAACTCAGCCATTCTTGTTAGAGAGAAAGATGACAGTCCAGCACTGGTCATCCGCGGAGAAGACGACCTCAAAAAACTTCGAATCACTAAAAAGTAGTGACTGTACTAATTTGATAAGTCTAGTCGTAATTATATTTATAACATTTTATTACCTTTTTATGTATTCGATCAATTTCATCATCTATACTGACTGCGATTTTCTCAATACTTGCTTAAAAGAATGAACGAGCGACTTACCTATTTTGAGCAATCAGCAATATTTCTCACTATTTTTCAATTTTAAAATTATAACACAAATCTTATTCTCATCAGTCTAACCATTACAATATGCCTTTCTACTGTACAATAAGGCACAAATGTATGCTAAAAATAGCTTGTGTTCACACTTAACGCTATCTTAGCAAAACGAACATAATACAGTGCTCTTTTTTCTGCCGACTTCCAAAAAGGAGACGGTACTCAATTCGAATGTATGTTTTTTTTATGTGTGTTACCTCATAACTTTGTACTGGGCGAACCGATTTCGATGATTCTTTTTTTATATGAAAGCTGATAGTTCTCATGTGGTCCCATATGAATTTGATCAAGGTCAGACCAACGGTTATTGAGTTATTCTTAAATAACCTATATTGAAGTCGCTTATATTGAAGTCGGCTGTACAAAATTTTTAATTTTAAATTATTCTAAATGAATAACATGACACAAACAAATCACCTTAGTATTTATTATCAAAATTGTAGAGGTATAAGGACCAAATTAAACACACTTTACATGAATATCTTATCTAATAATTACGATGTTATTGTACTTACTGAGACCTGGCTGCTTCCAGACAACGGCAGCGGTGAATTTATAGATCAGAGGTACGTTGTTTACAGAGATGTGACGGAGACCGGTTAGCTACCAACAAACAGGATGGTGGTGGTGTTCTGGTGGCGGTGCTGCGTGGACTGAGACTTGCTATATTTAATACCTCAAACCCGGATAAATCTCTGCACTCTAAGCATCTTGAATGTATGTTGGTCGAAATTCCTACTATCTACAAGCCAAATTAGGAAACATGTAATTAGTACAGCGTATGTTCTGCCTCGCAGCCCCGGAAATATATGAAAAACACTTTGATCTGTTACTTGATTGCCTTAATAATCCCCTTATTGATAGCTTTTACGTGATTGGTGATTATAATATTCCTGATATGACATGGGTTCCATCACCATCCTCTACTTCTGATTATTGCAACCAATCTTTACCGTTGAATGGATCTGGATCCGCCTACACACATTCCTTATTATTGAATTTTATGGCATTTCTAAATGCATCGCAATATAATGGAATCTTTAATTCTAATGATAAACTAATGGACCTTTTCAGCTCTAACACTTCATCTACTATTAGAGCCTCATCGGATCCACTACTTCCTTCTGATTTACATCATCCACCTTTCATTGGGATTATTGACATGCATCAGACGTATAAACCAATGAAAAGGTAACCAAGTATAACCAAGTATAACTTCCATAAAGCAGATTTTCACCTCATTATGTCCAAGCTTGAAAACACAAATTGGACGGAACTACTGCAAACTCTTCCATCTGAAGCCTGCATTGAAACCTTTTATAAGACCATAGATGACATCATAAAACAACATGCACCACGTTCTAGTTCTCGCTCCAGAGGATTTCCTGTCTGGTTTTCACGTCCTCTGATTAAAACATTTACGTTAACAAAAAGCCTGGACTAAATGGAAGATATATAAAAACCCAAGTGACTACGTACAATTTTCCCAATATAAATAAAGAAAATACCTTCAGGATCCAATGCAATCAATGCTATCGTAGGTATATGGACACTGTAGAGGAAAATATAACTAAAAAGATAAAACACTTTTGGACCTATGTATCGAGTTGCAAAACTGAGACTAAAATCCCGACTACTTAGCATTACCATAACCTTAAGGCTGGATTTAGTGCTCTACCGACGGTGAGCGCTGACATCGGTTGAGCGTAGCTATATCAATGAAAACCTATTAACGGCTACATTGCAGCGTTGATGAAGTACTACGCGCGTACGGCTACGTCACGCGTATGAGGACTGTCGGTCGAGCTCGTCGCTCCGACGTACATCGGTTGACTGACGCGCTATGGCGGTACATGCGTGCGTTCAGTGCGAAGCTGACAGAACGAACGACTGTACGCGCGTATGCATTATCGCAAACAAAAATGAACATTGATACATGAATATTATTCTCGCAATTTCGAATACGATGAATAAAATTGTCCTTCAATTAAACGGTCTACAATTATTGGGTGCAAATGATATCTTCTCCGTCCTTTATGCCGTAATCGCTTGCGTAAATAGTACGCACATACTATAGAGTTAAACGGATGCGTTTTTTTGTCGTAAATGTACACGTCTAACACAGCTTGCCGTGAGTTAAGTACTAAACGCTTGGCCTCGTACCGTACGCGCTGACAGTACGTCCTGACTAGTCGAGCACTAAATTCAGCCTAAATCTAGCGACCCCGACACGGTCTGTAACATGTTTTCTGACTTCTTTCAAACAGTATTTGAGCCCTTTCCCCCTTTTCTTTCGCATTGACAGCCTCACGATATTTTAATTTCTAATCTTTACTTCACTGAAACTGAAATTCTTAATGAACTCAAAAATTTAGACACTTCCAAGGGTCCTGGTCCAGATGGATTTCCTCCTCTCTTTTTCAAACAAACTGCTGAAAATATGTATAAGCCTTTGCATATTATCTATAATAAGTGTTTCTCAGAGGGTGTTTTTCCTAAGAGGTGGAAACACGCAAATATCACTCCAGTTCATAAAAATGGGTCAAAACATGAAGTTGAACAGTATAACCCAACTCTATTCTCTCCGTCTTGTCGAAGGTCCGCGAAAAATTACCCGATTCTACATAAGGCTATTATTAAGGAACAACATGGTTTCATTAAACATAGATCTACTACTAGTAATTTACTTACCTTTACGAATAATTTATTTGCAAGTATTGGTGAAGGCTTTCAAGAAAGCTTTCCACAAGGTGGATCATGAGATTCTTCTTAACAAGATTACATTCAACGGTATTCGTGGTAAGTTGCTGCGCTGGTTTGCATCCTATATTCAAAACCGTTCCCAAAAAGTTGTAGTAAATGGATATGAGTCAAAGGACGTTTTGTTTACATCTGGCGTTCCTCAAGGATCCATTCTTGGACCATTGTTATTATTATTTTTATCAATGATATATACAAATGTTTCCTTAACTCTAGTTTTCTATTTAAAAAACTAACTATAAAAAATATAGAACACTGTATATCTATCCAAAGCAACCTTGACAGATTGACAACATACTGCAACATTAATAAATTACAATTAAGTATTCCGAAATGTCAATATATTATCAACTTTACAAAAAAGAAAACTATTGTCCATTTTAATTACATACTCTGTAAAATGTCCTTAACCAGAGTGACAGACTTAAGAGATTTGAGGATTCAGTTGGACTCTAAGCTACAACTAAGCATCCATATTGATAAAATAGTCAAACAAGCTTTTAAAATGTACGGGTTTGTAATGAGATCTTCTACTCACTTCAAACGTACAACCACATACTTATACCTCTATAAAACTCTTGTTCGTTCCCAGCTTGAATATGGTGTACCTATATGGAACCCCTACTACAAAGTATACAAAGAAGCTATTGAGAAAGTCCAAAATAAGTTTTCGCGTGCCATGTACTATAGATGCCATAAATCTTACTTGTCTCGTATCCCATTGCTGAGAGTGTTTGGTATTTTGTCGCTTGAATGTAGACGTAAATATCTTGAAGCCACAAGCATTGTATAAAATAGTCAACAACAAATTTAGCAGTACTTACTGAGTTAGTTTCCAATTTAAATTTCGCAGTTCCTAGAAGTGCTCATATACGAGCTGTGCGCACTCGTAACTTGTTCGCCGTCAGTGCATATCGTACAAATACAGGCTTGCGCGCCAGTTCGCCGTATGATGCATTCCTTTAACGAGTTTTTCAGTGATGGTAATATAGACTTGTTTACACCTAATGTTCTTGCTTTTAAAAGATCTATATTTGAAAAACTAAAAATGTAACAAAAAATGTAAAAATAATATTATTTTGGCTCCTTGTTTTTTAGTTTTTAGATTAAGTTTTTATTCAGCGTCCTCGACAATTTAATATAACATTGTAATTAATATGTGGATAGCATTGTGGCCTACATCATTGTGATTACATCATGCTATTGTATTTTAGATATTACTGTATTTTGTAGCTGTTTGCTGTCCCTTAATAAATAAGATTAAAAATTAAAAATTTACTTACCCCAGAACAAAAACGGGCTCGAGTTGATTGGTGTAAACAAAATTTTGCCAATGTATGGTTTATAATATCTAATATTTTTAATAATGTATGGTTAATACTATCACGGTCATTAAAATTCTGTGTATGATATTATGACAGGAGATGAAGCATGGGTACATTGTTATATTCCGGAAAGAAAGCAACAGTCTTCTGTATAGGTATTCGGAGTCGACCGTACACCAACAAAATTTAGGCAGGCAAGAAGGGTGGGAAAAGAAATTATTGCGTTTTTTCTCCTTGACGAGTCTTGTCTGCACGATCCCATTTCATGAGCAAAAAACAGTTAATGCGAAATGGTACACCACCATTTATTTGCCTTGTGTCATTGAGAAAGTTAGGGAAAAGGGACAAGAAGTCGTATCCTATTGCACAATGTCAATGCTTTGGCCCACACCGTGAACAACACAACGTCGTTTTTGGCTTCTGAAAAAGTGGAGCTCGTGGCCTATCCCGCACACAGTCCAGAACTTCATGCGATTTCTTTATTTTCCCCAAAATCAAATATTTGATGAAAGGTTTGACATTTATGAAGCCAAAAGTGGCCGTGATAGCTTTTAATCAGCACGTGAAAAACATGCCCTACCTAGACCAATGGTCCTTATGTTTTAAAAATGGTTTCAACGAATGAAGTGTTTAAAATGTAATGGTAAACTTTGAAAAGCAGTAAATATAATAGTTTATATATTGTTTTATTTAAGAGTTACGCAAAACTTTTATTGTACCCCACGTATTTATAATTTCCAAATTTTTCCATATAAAACTCCATCAATCTGTTTTCTTCATTATTTTTAATGTTCCGTATCAAAATTAAGAAAACAGTGTGACAAATTCGGGTGACAAATTGATATATGAGAATTTTTTCCAAGGTCATAGTAGTGTCAACTGATCTTACTGAAAAGCTTATCAAGAAAATTAATTATTGGCTGTGATTGTTAGTTTTAATTTCAAATGCTGATTGACCACGTGCTCGGCGGTGAATAAATGGGTCACGAGTCCAGCTGATATCTGAGTAATTAGTAATATTTCCAAGTTTTAGTACAATGTTTCCTATTTAAAATTCTTCTCAAAAGTTAGAAAAGAACAATATGCATTGCAATGGAAGTATCTAAGCTATTATTCAACTTTCTTTTACTACATCGACATTTAAATCGATTCTCAAAGAACAAATAAAGAACATAAAAATTAAATGTCTCAACGTCAGTTACTGGGTCACCGGTACTCGTCACTACTACGTAATGCATTTCCTATTTTAGCATCGGTGTTACGAGCAAAGTGCGTAATGTAGCCTATACGGCTAATGCAATAGCGCTATATGTAATAGCGATCCATTTTTGCATATTATGTTGTTTTCTGTTACGACAATATTTACACTTTCGAATTCCGAGTAACTATTATTTATTCTGTGGTAACAGGCAGATATATGTGGGTGCCATCGCGTGCCATAGATGAAATAGCCGTAGCCAACATTTGTACAAAACCACAAATTCTTTCGGGGTTGTTTATTTGAATTCTTTTACGTTATTAACTTTGCATTATTATGACAAGTGCATTTGTGTTAGCGCATACACTTATCTTCCATCTATATTATGTATAAAAATCTATGTTTATTTGTTTGTATTTTATACGCTGCCATATGTTTATCAGATTGCGATAAAACTTTGTCAACTTATTGGTTGCACTTACGCGACGATTATAGACATAGTAGAAATAGTAGATTACAGATTATAGTACTTACAGTAATAGGTGTCCCGCGTATCGTACCGACAAATTCATAGGTTCATTGTATCGGCGTATCTACCGCCGCTTAAACAACTATTATAATCAAATCTCAGATTTACTAAATCTAGGCTCCAGTGTCATAATAGCTGGAGACCTAAACAGCGAGCATTATTATTCCTGGAACTCGCTTGCAAATAACACGAATGATAAGACATTGTTCGATCTTACTGCAGGTGCTGCCAAATGCCACCTGGCAGCGTTGGACTCAGTGGAGAGACGTGCTAAGAGGCTCATTGGTGACCTTGATTTGGTTGAAACCAATCTTGTCAGCCTCGAGCACAGGCGCAGAGTAGCTAATCTCTTGGTATTCTATAGGCTGCATTTCGGTGAGTGTGCGTAGGAATTACACCCTTTAATTCCTCCCTCTCCTTTCCACCATTGGGCAACCAGGCTGTCGGCGGGTCTTCATCCCTTTGTTATCGATATTCTACGCATTAGAACAGTTTGCTTCGTCTTTTGTACTGCGTACAGCAAAGAAGTGGAATAATTTGCCGGCGTCTATCTTTCCGTCCGATTACAATCTGGGCGTCTTCAAGGCAAGAGTGAATAGGCTTTTGTTACGCTAAGACAGTGCGATTTACCATCTAAGGCTGCATCATCACTTACCACCAGGTGGGATTGTGGTCAAGCACTGGATTATAATAAGTAAAAAAATAATCTATAAAAACCCGCGTAAAAGAATATATGCACTGGCTGAATTGAAGCACCGACGTTCTGGGAAGCACGTACTGGATTGCCCCCGTCACTATATTAGATTTCATATACCACAAATCCTCGCTAAAGAAAACCGATTCCTTTCAAGAATGATTTTTTTTATTTATTTTATTTATTTACTTTATTGGAGACCAAACAGAAACAAAAGATATGAAAGAAAAACATACAAGTAAAATAAGACAATGGTAATTACAATTGTTTCCTACAAACTGTCTCACTAAGAACATACATATCTATATTATAAAGCAGGTCGTAATTGGTATCGTCTGCACAACAAGCAGGGTAACAAGTCTGTACTTAAATAAAAAGAAAACAATCATCTAAAATGTACAATACTAAATATCCTTATATATCTAATTCATAATTTTTACTAAAGTACTTTATAATTTAGTTTTAAAAGCTGAACGGGAGATAGAGAACATATCGATGTCGTTAAGCATTTTATTGTGGAGGACACACATTCTGTGTGCTGATGCTCTTTTACCAATATTGATCCTGGTTTTTGGTATATGAAATAAATTTTTTGATCGTGTGTTTTTGGGTGGTATTCGAAACCTTACCTCGGATAATAACTGTGAACACTTAATCTCACCAACACAGATATTCCTAAAAGTGTTGGCGTCAATTAAAGTGCATTTACAAGGCTACTGAAATCAAAAAAACATCGTAATTTCAATAGAGAAGATGGCTGGGTTTTCCATCTGCTTGGGATCCTATAACTTATAAAATTAAATCCCAACCCAAGCATACAACTGCAAGACGTCAAGATAAAATAAGTTCATACTCCGTAGATCGGAAAAAATTAATAATTTTAATCTGGAGGTAGCCGTGATTAACTATGATATTGGGACGTCAAACAGCACAGTCCCTCGAGACCATGGGTGCTGCCAAGTGCTCGAAACGTCGGGAATATAAAATAACTTAATATACGCGATAAAATGTATAAAACCTAGTTTTTATTTAAATATTATATCAGATCAAGTCTTAACCCCAGGAACAATTTCACTGTCCAATAATCAATGTAGATGATGATAACTCAGGCATATTATGATGCTTAACACTTTCACTGTCCGGTTTTCAGACACAATAGTAAGACAATAGCAATGACCTATATGTAGTGCACGGGACAGCGAAAGGGTTAATTATTGTACAGTCAAATTTAGCAATAATTTAACAGACTGGTATTTTGAATTAGTTACATTATTGATTCAAATAATAAGGTACAATTATTATTTTAATTTTACATTATTCCAGCCGACTAAAGTAAATATCTGTATGTGTCTGTATCCAAATGGTGCGCAAACCAACAAACTAACTTCTTTCTTTTGTGTTCTTTTAAATAAAACATTATTGATACGGCTCCGTGGCCCTGTGGATTACTAATTGAGTGGCATCGCTAAGGTTCGCGGGTTGGAATCCCGCACGAAACAAGTATTTGTATGGACTACAAATAATTGTTCCTGGTCTGGATGTTTGTCCTTGTGCAATTTATGTTTGTAAACTGCCCCCACGATACAGGAGAAAATCCTAGTGTGTATCTCAAAATCATTATCGAACTCCAAATAGTTCAAAACCTTTTCTGTCGTTGAGCTACGAACACACCCTGGTACGTCCGTAACGCCAACCTCCATCGAGACTTAAAGCTCCCCACAAACCAACAATTTCTAAAAACACTCTCTAAGATCTTCTTAAAATCCTCAGAGTCTCACTCCAATCATTTCATTCGTGAGGCAGCTACTTTTGCAGCCCCACTCTCCTCTCGCTATCGAGTCCGCAGGCCGAGAAACTCTCTCTCGGACCAGCCAAACAAGCTTTCGACCGACCTGAACTGCCTCATGGCAGCTCAGGCCGACTCTTCTTAACTTTGCCTTAGTTAGGCTCCCCCTCAGCGGCTCCCTTTTCCCTAAAGAGGGTCGCTTCCGATTCGGCAGAAAGGCCTCATAAGCCAATGCCAGTCTCACAGGTGGTGTTTAGTGGGTAGGCACTTAGATTAGGTTAGGTTAGTCCCCCTCCCCCCCGAACGGGTTCCCGCCTTGTCGTGGCGGGGGGGCTTAGTAGCCGTGGCTTGGTCAGCCGCGGTGAACAAAGAGAAGCCCCTTGGCTGGCCCGAGGTGTAGGGCCGGCCCGAGGTGGCCACTCCGAGTGGGCTTGACGAGCCCACTACGGATGCGTGTTGATGGCTGCGGTGGAGAGGGGTGTCCGCTCCCTCTACCGCAGCAGCCGAGGTGGAGTCGCGGAGGAAGAGGAGTGCTGGTATGGCGATGCGCCACTCGCCCTATCCTCCGCGACTCAGACGGGGCCGCACCATTGATGCGGTGGTGGTGGGGCCGCGGGTAGAGAGGAGTGTCGGTATTGCGAGGCGCCGCTCTCCCTACCCTCCGCGGCCGAAACTTGGTAGGCGGCGGAACCCGAGACCAGATCTGCCGCTGGGGTCGGGATAGCGGGCGCTATTAAGCGCTCGATTTTCCTGGCCCCATGGCCTCCACGTATCGGACTCGGGGGGGTCCGATACGCAGGTGGAGTTGGAGGCTGTGGAGGGGAGTAGCTGAACACCTCGCTACCCCGTGCAGGAGACGAGGCCCGACCGGGCCAACACTAGTGTGGGGCTGCGGAAGAATTCGGATTCCCGCGACCCCGCGCGCACATGCGAGGAGGCACCGTAGGGTTTTAGTCGGTAGGAGTCCGGCATGACTTTCCGGTTGCCCCCGCAGCCGGAAGTATCCATGAGAATTTCCCCACATAAAAAAAAGGTTGGGTTAGTCGCAATGAGTCTCACATAACCATGACAGCCGGTTGTCGTAGTATGCTTAGAGCATTCACCACCTCCCTCCTCGTTTCCGGGGGTAGCCCTTTTTAATTGTTTCTGGGCGCAAAAAAAAGATACAGGCATTTTAAGAACACAAAGTTGCTTGACCTTGACGTGTCGAGAGTAAAGCACCTAATAACGCTAGGCGTTATGAGGCGTGCAAAAATACAGATTTATGTGCATGTCATTTAAGTAAAAGGTGTCGGTAATGCAACGGAAGTCACAACGCGTTACATAACGCTTTAATTAAACAAATAACTTCAAGGTAGTCTGTCGCACCGCCAAATGAGACAACTCAAGGATGAGGCACCGAAATACTACTTTTACCCACCCCAGATGAAGTTTATCAAATCTACGTGCACTCAAACTGCAAACAAGCGGTTCACGAAATTAAGTTGACCTGCCACTAATGCCAAAACGACGAAAAAGGCACGTTTATGGAAGCATTAACATAAATTGCACGTCTTTAAGTAAAAGTTATAACTTTAATTCGGATATACATAATATGTCCCAATATATATTTATACTATTAATTCATTTTCACAAGAAACCTACATTTCAAATGTGTATTTCAACATGTCATTCAAACGTTTCCATGATACGTAGGATCACATACTATACATATTTTGAGCCCAAAGTTAATCAGAGACTCATAAAGAGTACACCGGTTAATTGTTTATAATTCAAGGCATTTGCTAGGCCCTGTAATACTAATAGAATGCGCCGTAAATCGTCACGTCAAAGGCCACGCTTTGCAATGCGAAGGAAAAAATAAGTTTATTATTTCCTCAACAACGTCATGTTTCCGAACTTCGTCTCTCGACTATAATGGTTAAAGCGTGGATTTCGATTGCAGAAAAATGTGTGCTTTTACCGACTAAGACTTCCGTGTCCTTTATTACCGATGATACGGTTCAAATATTTCGCCTTCTAGTCATTGATTTATATGTTTAACTCAATGCTTCTAGTGGTAACTGAGGTGATAAGGCGCTCATCATAAAATTCCTTACTACGCAAACAGATTGCGGTATCTGCTGGCGGCGTCAATGAAATTGTTAACTCCATGTTTAAATACAGATGTATCAAAGTGTGCTCGGTGGTAAAGAAAACATCTTGTGGAAATAATGTCCTCCAGACCGAATTTCGGCCACGGCGGCCAGTCTCAACGAAGACTATCGGCGCAGGACAGGATTATAGTGCCCAAGTGTATGCGCAAGCACAGGTGCACTCTCTATTCCCTCACTCTCATAGCCCGATGGGACGATAAACCGACAAGACCGGAGAGAGATCAGGCGCAGGACCAACGGCTTTACGTGCTTTCCGAGGCACGGGGGTGAAACACCGCCAACTTCCTGACCCCGGGCAGATACTGAGAATTTCTTGATGGAAAAACTCAATAACTGATTTTTTGGCCCGACCCGGGATTCGAACCCGGGACCTCATGATCACCAGTCGCTCTACTACAACCACTAGACCAACGAGGCATAAATAATTAATAATTTAAATTAATAATTAATTACTATACTAACTAAATAAAACACAGATTATTACTACTCAAGAAAGATTATTGGCTGTTTCTATTCTCTTCACCCATGCGTGAAAGAAAATTGTGATAATGAGCTAATTTTATATATTTATACTTGTGGAAATAGTGCATATCATCATCATCATTACAGCCCTTCACAAGTCCACTGCTGAACATAGGCCTCCCCCAAAGAATGCCACAAAGCACGGTCCTGAGCCACTTGCATCCATCGACTTCCTGCATGTCTTACCAGGTCGTCACTCCATCTTGTGGATATAGGAAGGAGTATTTAAAATATTTCGAAAACATCGAACGAGACAACCAACAAGGACTGTAGTAATGTCGTGGTCTCTTTCCTGCTGCAGAAATAAAAGGTCTATATCCAGTTATGGGTTATGCAAGCAACAGCCTAAAAATTCCACTTCTGAATATGTTCAGAAGTGGAATTCATAAACCTTCCCAATAGATTACCTCATACGGGGGTTTTGCCATAGTTGCCACGCTTGCCAGGCGCATTGGCAACCGCAGTTTTCTTAGATGCTCTGTCGCCTTTTACAATATCCATGGGACGATATGAGATAGTGGATATTCTTACACCGCCACTACACGGTTAGCAAGAACTTCATCAATTATTTTTACTTTCAGATTACTATGATATTTTATATATATTATCACTATTTAATATAAAACAGCACTGTAAAATTAAAATTAATTTATTCCCAATAACTTATTATTACATTGTAAAACCTAATTTCACACGAGATTTATGCCAGCCCTGTAAGAGGAAACAACTGCAATGTCCATATAAATACACACTAAGTACATGGAAATAATTATGTCAATATAAAATAATTTTTATAAAATATTTAATACAGTACTAATGTACAATCAACCATATCTTTAAAAAAAATACAAAAATCGAAGTATATTTAAATACATAAAATAAATTAAAGTTTAGCCAAAAACGGTTTAATATATTTATGGAAGCTTTGATTTACGGGCTCCGAGTTGAGCGGACTTTTCATTGCCTGCTCCATCAAACGCTCGTACACTCGGCCGTCATATGCACCAAGGGTAGAACACAGAATCTAAGGATAACAAAAAAATAAACGTTAAGTCTGCGCACAAAGCAAAGTCAAGCAGTCAAACAAAGTATAGTTGAATTTTTAGCCGACTACAAAAAAGGAGGAAATTTACAATTCATCCGTATGTTTTTTTTGTATATAATATGTTGCGCGATGTTTCCGTCAATTGTGAATCGATTTTGATGAACCTTTTTTTATTATATAGCTCAATAGTGATCCCATATAAAATTGGAGAAAAAGTTTCACACATAAGGATGGCAAAATACAGAATGAAGTTTTTAATGTACTTTTCAGACATCATGAGAGTGTGATATTCTTTAGTCCATTCAAAAGGGTAAACAATACCATTTGATAAAAAGTATAAGCCTAAAAAACTAAAATTAATTTTGAAATCGGCGCACATGGGACAGGTTGTAATTTTGAAATACGTAATACATATATTCTCGATTGAAGAAACTACAAAGTCCCCTCTATTGTTCAGCTATTGTAGTTCTGTTCTCAATCGGGTACGAATTTTGAGGACAAAATTAGATAACAGTATAGTGGCGGTGTTAGAATATCCTCTATGTACCTCGTATGGTCCCGCGAGTGTCGTAAGAGACGACAGACCTATTAATAACAAAAAAATAAAATACTGCGGTTGCCAACCCGCCTACCAAATGCGACAACAATTACAAATGAAAAGGCTTGTGTTTAGCGGTGAATTTTGATAGGCTGTATCGATACCAATCACTAACATATAATTGTTTTCTGTCACAAATAACTTTTTTTAGAATAAAGGGACAAACGAGCACACAGTACACCTGACGGTAAGTGGATGCTGTGGCCTATAGACATCAACATTTGTTACGGCTTGAATGTTTCGCAAAGTGTTTCGTGGGTGGTTTTAGGACCCCGAGAATAACAAAGGGCTGGACAACCCGATGATCCCAACCGGGAAGTAAACGAAAGTAGCTTTAGAACTGGGTAGATAATGATACTCATAAGACTGGTGGTTATGGTGAAGTCTAAATATTTATGCTGAAGTTCTAGTTTACACACAGACACCACACTGCACTACGAGTGTATATGGACACGAGCGATTGCACGATAATCTTACAACCATTGAGTTATATGTATTACGTACTAGAGAAGCTATTCCAAATAAAAATTGTGCGCTACTCAATGTCTTCGCGCATGCGCGGGAGATAGTAGAGTCGCGTATGCGCGAAGACTTTTATTTAATATAAAATAAGATATTAATTTAAAATAAATATAAGAATTTAATATAAAATACTCTTATTTTAATGTAAACAAACATTTTTCAAAAAAAAATTCAATAATAATTATCTTATGGAATTCACAAATCTTCAATTTACGCAATATTTAGTTTAATGTTTGTATTGCAGTACAGTTCAGTTGAATATAGTCAATGTTCGGAATGCGAAATCTAGTGCGTAGTACATATATATCGATGCTTACAACTTTATTTATTGAGTATTTTTAAACAAGCGGTAACGAACACGGTTTATCCGTACGCGGCAATCTTGCTTTTTATTTTTCGTGGCGATAGGTGGCGGACCATTCTTGAGTAAGGCGTATATAGGGGAGGCGAGAGGATAGGAAATACTTAGGAAAAGGATTTTATATCGGGATTGTTCCGAAGCCACAACGACATCTATCCTCGATTAAGAATGAAAATGCAGATGCGTTGTTACCTCTGAGGACTAAGATGGAATGCCTCGTTTCCAGTAAAAAGGGACTCCGGTTCTTACACTCACCATACGAAACACAGCAGCATTGAGCTGCTATTTTACGCTGGTAGTCTGTGAGAGCATGGTCCCTCCCTGGTCGGGCCCAAACCGGCAACGGGGAGCAGTTCTAAAAATGCGAGACGTTTGGATCAGCGATCGCAAATACGCCTGACAAGCAAACGATTAAAGCAAATCCCTACAGTGGGAGACGCCAATGAACAACAGTGGACTTTCACGGGTTAGTGATGAAGAAACAGAAACAAAAACTTTTTATTCAATATAGATTATAAATAATGTTTATTGAAAATCACTCTTTTGTTTAATTAAGAAAAATAATGTATACCTCGTCCCGTATATCGAATCCGTCGACGAGTCCAACAGCGTTCGGGCGAATGAGTGCCAACAGTTCTTCATACCTTTTTTGCAAAGTGGCAACATCTTTTTTCGATATAGTCGAATACTGTTAAAAAGCAGCAGAAAGTTAACCATTTATATTGAAATTATATCATAAATCTGGAAAAATATTTTGATATCACCAGTATCCACCATATCAAAGTATTTTGATAATCTTCCGCTCACCAGATGTCACTAGTTGACAATGAGGGAAAGTTTTTTGTTTCATAATGTCATTTAATTAAGAAGTTAATTTTAAATAAAAGTTTATGAATTTCTAGTGCATTAGGTTCTCTTTAGTTATTTGCACATTTTTTAACTCGTGTATTTTTTTTTTATTTTTTTTTTATAGGATAAGTGTGACAAACGAGCACACAGTCCACCTGATGGTAAGTGGTTGCTGCGGCCCATAGACATCTACATTTATCCTCAATTACAAGTCGAAATGTAGATGCGTTGTCACCCGTGAGGACTAAGATGGAATGCCTCATTTACAGTAAAAAGGGCCTCCGGCCACCTGCACTCACCAAGCGAAACGTAGAGGTAAACCTCTACTTCACGCTGGTTTTCTGTGAGGTCGTGGTACCACCCCGGTTCGAGCCGGCTCATCCGTGACACAGCAAAAGCTGCCGCGTGGCTCTACCACTGTTGAAATGTATGTATGTAATGTATGTATATTTGTGGTTTGATTTATTTATTTTTTAGCTAATTATAACTAATAGTAAAGAAGAAAACATTGACCTTTACATTTTACATTTTCCGAACAAATTTACTTCCCCGCTATGAAATCTGTCAAATATTATACCTCATATTTAAGTGGCGCCGCCCTGGTGGCAAAATAAGTCGTGGATGCCCTCATTATTGGAAAGAGGTATTGCATAATACACAAATGAAATTGACAGTTGATCATACTTTGTGAAATAGTTTTATTTTTTATTTTACCATTAACAGGTCGCCACGTTTCTCCAACGCCCAATATTTGAGATACAACTCGGCCAACTGTTCCAAAACCTTTGCCAAGTTATTAGACACGGTAGAGGACAATCTTTGAGTTTCTTTCCAAAACATCTCACACAATACGGCGCGAGCGTGTGCCTGTAAAATAACAACTAGCATTATTCTTAAAACTTAATAAATATTATGTAATATTTTATTATATACCTACAAACAGACAAGATGGTATATATCTCAATTTTTGCAGGCCTCATAACGCGAAGGGTTGTAGGTGTAATTTACTCTCGACACGTCAAATTCAAGCAATTTTGTGTTCTTAAAATGCCTCTATCACAACCATATATCAAGCCGGAACCATTTATACGATAATATGAGTAGCCGTATATCAAGAAAACACTCTAATTAATCCATCTTATATTTTCTAAAAAATCATTTTATATTGGTAATTTGAAAAAAAAACTATTTGATTTTTTTTACATGGACAACCGGATGTTGATTTTGTATGTAGTCACGATAGCTTCCGAAAAAATTGTCGTATCGAGCCCTGGTTTTTGTATTACCTTCAGAATTACATCAATTGGTTCCCTATTTCATATCAATAGCCTAGTACGCGTAGTTTGTTAATAAAATGATTTACAACTTTTATAAATTTTATTGCTATTAAAAATTTAAAGGTGCTGTCATATTTCTTTTAGCATTTGATAACCAAAGGACAAATGTACCATACCGTAGATGACACTACCTGTTAAATAATAGAGCGCTAAATTTAATACACTTAAACAATATATTTTAAAAGTCAGGAATACAATTTTTATGCATCAAAATTAAATGGACGCTCATGAGGCGTACACTTTTGGATTTTCCAAACTATTTTAAACATTATATTTAAAAAGTTGAGATATAATAATATAAGTTTTCAAAACCAACAGTACTTCTACATACTTTCTGGGTGCAAGTAAAAGAAAATAAATAAATATATATATGAGGGCAAGTTCACATTAAAAAATTCCAGAGTTGACTGCTAAAGAATGCATTATCAATTTGTAACACTTAGCTAAAGTTGTTCGCAATAAAAAATAAATAAATAAATAGCGTAGTTTATCAATCGAAAGATGACTTCGTAGCGCTTCCCTTTATTTATTTAAAGTATTTGTATAATATTAAAAGAGATTGATATGCCAATAATAATTTCAAGGCAATCTTACCTCACTGGCATTAACGAGCTGCACCGATGCTAGATTCCATGCATCTTCATAAGCTTTCCCTGAATTTATATGTTGGAAGAGTGATTCACATGCTTCCTTTGTTTTCCTAAATAGCAATTACACGAATAAGATTTCACTTTCTATTATAATAACCAACAAAAATAAATAATTCAATTTCAATAATATACCCTAAACCCTAACCGATAACAAACATCCAAAAATATATATATCACTAGCTGGTTCGGGAGGTATTGTTCTGCCCTTCCCGTTAGGTGACGTACTTCACTCCGGACTTTTCACAGTTTAAATATGTTTAAAATATATTATAAATCGACCATAACACCACCTATTGCGTTCTAGCATAACTATGAACCTTTGACTCGACAAAACATATTATAATATATTGTATGTATATGACCTTAATCGGTCAAGTGATTCAAAAGTAACACGATCACTAACAGAGACATCAAAGATTACATCTTTATATATATAGGTATAATTCTTCTGTACGTGTGTTTGTCACTTAACTTCTGGCTGGACCAATTTTGATGACATTTTTTTCAGTGGACCCGGTAGATGGCGCTAATATTCAAACCCGTGCGAAGCCGGGGCGGATCGCTAGGATATTATAAATATACTTTGTTACACATAAAAGAGATGTCAACAGACCGAACATACCAGAGTTGAAAGCTGACTACTCCTGGTATGAGTTGACTGACAAATAGATATCTTGCGCTAGCAAGGATGAGCTTACCATAAAGCTCATACCATGCAACGTGCATGGGTAATGTATTTGGATTAAAACGGAGAGTTAGGGATAAAACATATACCTATATCAACTTTTTGTAATACACCAGTGAACTGGTTTCAAACATGTGGTTATCAGAAATTTCTTACCCTGCAGCGACAGCTTGAAAACCTTCAATAACTCCCCTCGGTGTATTCTCCCACGTGATGTTATTGTTCTTCAAGAACTTGGCTAAATATGATACGGTCGGAGTCAATGGCTTTCCTTCAGTGGTTTGTTTGTAAGCTTTCACGAGGTATCTGAAACACGAAATAAGGTCAAACAAATAAAGATCATCCATAAGTCAGAAGTCGCAGGACTTTACACGATTTCCTTTAGTTAACATCGAAATGGGGTATATAGAATAAAATAACTCCTTTGTTGCCACCACGCCCCAAAATACCTTTAAAATTGTGACCATTAACATTAGTAACTTATCAATAGTCCACTGCTAAACATAGACCTCCCCCATAGATTGCCTCATGGCAACTACAGCAAATATATTTGCTTTAACCATAAGGTCACAAAAATTTTGACATCGTAAAGTTTGAGTTTGAACTAATACTGGTCAGATTATCAAGAGAGTTGAGTAGCCTAAGTGCTTAGGTCACTCAATAAGTTTTGAGATGCTCGAAATTTAAAAATGGAACGCACCCGTGTTATATGTTTCTAAAAAGCAAATTTATTTAAAAACTGGCTAATGGAGTTTTGTTTTTAAATAAAGTTGCTTTTTAGAAACATATAATGAGGGTGCGTTCCATTATTAAATTTTGAGCATCTCAAAACTTATTGAGTGACCTACGTAAAAGAATGCAATAGCAATGCTATCTATCGGAGGCCATTACGAATTTTAAGTTTATATACTGGCAAAAGATTAAACTTACCTGGCCGTCTGCAACAGCATGACAGTGTACTCTCCCTCGTAAGTTACAGTAGCTGTAACTATACCATATATAATCGGTAGGTTGGAAGACACCATGTAACCGTGACCCCCACAGGCGTAACGACATTGCTCTACGCAAGCTGTCGCCTCTCTGCTGCACACAGCCTTCAAACAGCATGCTAGAGCGTGCAGCTACAATGTGGAGACAACAAATAAAATAACTACAAGATAGCGACATTATGAAAATATATTGTTGAAGTATATGTCTTGTACATGGCAACACTAGTTACCACCAGCGTCCTCTAGTGTCGAGTAGCAGAACTAGGATAGTCAAGATCCTTCTAAAATTTTCGGGACCGATATGTACTCGAACATTCTAGATGTAGCTACAGTAGAAAGTTCTGGAAACTGTCTGAGGCCCTATATAAGGCCGGTATAGACCACGACTGAGGCAGTATTGAATTGGCAATATAAGCGAATACTTCGAAGCGATACAACTGCGAGTTAAAGTGATCTGTAGGACAATTGTTTTGTTATTATTGTAGTTATAAGTTGTAATTAGAGTTCTGTAATTAAAGTGTCAATTTTGGTAATTCACTCGGCAGTTTTTAATTGTCTCCAACCCCAAGCTCGTAACAATATTATTAGGTAATAGAGTTTTTATCTATAGATCATTTTTAATTTATAATTAAATTAATTACGGATGCTTACAGTTGCGGTCTATCAAAAGTCCACCGCTGAATATAGACATTCCCCGTCGTGTGTTTTGCAGGTGGATTGGTAACCCCTGGTTTGTTTCCCTCTGTCGCCTCTTACGACTTGACTTGATGGGCAGCAGCTTTCCTAATAACAACTAAAAATAAAAAACAGCGGCTGCCAACCCGCCTCTGAGCGCTATCGCTCATTGATATGGGGCAATCAATGGGCAAGGCCTATGATCAGCAGTAGAAGTTTAATAAGCTGTAACGGTATCGTTTAGAAATAATTAATATTAACGAATCGGTCGCCGGTCGAAAATCGATGAATGCAAACGGCTCAGGACCATGCTTTGTGGCGTTATTGGGAGAGCCCTATGTTCAGCAATGTGAAAAGCTATAATAATCGGAATGATGATGCATCGGTCGCTGACTCCTCAAAAGCTAACAGCGAAATTCACAAGCATTTTTCTTTACAAATTTAAACATATCGTTGTATTTCGTAATTAGCTCAAGTGACTCCTGCTTCGCCTTTGCAAGTATTTTTGATTTGAACCACGTTATAATCAATAAGTAAAGAAAAAACAGTATGGCTACCTCTGGCAACTGGTCCATGTTCCCTCTCCCCATGTCGGCGACAACTTGATTGTAAGTATTCCACAACCATCGGCCAACAGTTCTGAACGCGAGGCTAGTTGCAATCGAAATAAACAGCTTATGCTGCTGTGTGACGTAGTCCAAAATCTGTGGTTCAGGTTCCCTGATAATAATAGAAATAATATTACAAAAATTATAAGTACCAATATTATTCAACATGTTTCAATATTTCCAAGAAACTCAACCTAATTATACCATTGTTACCAATGGTCAATAACTATTAATATTGTTACTAGCTTGGGGTTTAAGACAATTAAAAACTGCCGAGTGAATTACCAAAATTGACACTTTAATTACACAACACTAATTACAATCTAAAACCACACTAATAATAAAACACAATCACTTTAGCTCGCAGTTATTTCGCTTCGAAGTATTCTCTTGTATCGCTAATTCAATACTCCTGGGTCGTGGTCTATACTGGCCTTATATAGGCCTCAGATAGTTTCCAGAACCTTCTACTGTAGCGACATCTAGAATGTTCGAGTACATATCGGTCCCGAAATTTCTGGAAGGATCTTGACTCTCCTAGTTTTGCTACTCGACACTAGAGGGCGCCAGTGTAACTAGTGTTGCCATCTACAAGACATTAATAGTGGCGCGCAACACTGCCTCCTCCTAAGACATGCTCGTCCCGAGCATTATTGGCCCCATAATAACGCGCCAGTCGATCCACATGGACGATCTTAGGAGCACCTCTGGCACCTTTCTGTATGCGGTAGGTTACGTCATTGATCCTTGTCACAATCCGGTACGGTCCGTCCCATTTAGTTTGAAGCTTAGGAGATTTCCCTTTGCTGCGAGCTGGATTATGTAACCACACTAGTGAACCTTCGTCAAACCCTTTGTTGTTCATTTTGCGGTCATACCGTGTTTTCATCTTCTCAGACGTTTGCAGGCCCGACTGTCTAACGTGCTCATAAATGTCATTCATTTTGTTTCGCAAGTCATTTGCATAATCGGTTATACTGCGTGGGGCATCAGGTGGTATTCCGGTGATCAGGTCTGCAGGCAGCCGTAATTCTCTCCCAAAGTTTACGAAAGCTAGCGTCACTGATGTACTTTCGTGAACAGCGCTTCGATATGACAACAAAAACGGTTGTATGTGTGTGTCTGTCCCAGTCTCGTTGCCGTTTTTCCACAACTTTTGCCAGGTACCTTTCCAATGTCTGATTAAATCGTTCTACCATTCCATCAGATTGTGGGTGGTAAGAAGTTGTTCGTGTTTTGTGAGTACCCATAACTCTGCAAGTTTCCTGGAATATTTGAGACTAGAAATTCCTACCTTGGTCGCTGTGAATCTCTAAGGGTACTCCAAAACGACAGAAGACTTCATGAACTAGTTTATCTGCAACTGTTGAAGCTTCTTGATTTGGAATGGTGAAGACTTCTGGCCACTTAGTGAAGTAATCCATCACAACCATGAAATACTTGTTACCACTTTCACTTTCAGGAAACGGCCCGGCAACGTCACTGGCTATCCTCTCCCATGGTGCACCAACATTGTACAATTTCAATGCGCCTCTACTACGAATTTAAGGTCCCTTTACAGCCGCACAACTTGTACATTTGCGGCACCAGTCCTCGACATCGTCACGACAGTGGACCCAGTAAAACCGTTCTCGGATCTTCAGTAGAATCCGTTTAACTCCCAGGTGGCCTCCTGAACAACCACTATGGTACAGCTGTAGAACATCCGGTATTTTAGCCTTAGGGACAACCATTTGCAAGTGAAAACTGTCTCCCCGACCATCTTCCCATTTACGGCACAGGACTCCATCCTGAATCATCAAGCTGTCCCATTGGGCACAATAGCTTTTCGTGGTCAAACTCATCGCTGAGACGTCGCTCCACTTGGGCTTAGGAGCACTGGCCTTCATCCATTCCAGAATCGGCTTAATGTCCGAATCTTCTTGCTGTGCATGTTGTAGACTGTCCTGCCACTCATTGCTGAGCTGGTCTGTCCTAAGTATCCTCACAAATACCACTTCCTTACCCTCTTGCCTAGTACAATGCTTGCAATCTTCAGGGCAAGGTCTTCTTGACAATGCATCTGCATTGTCATGAGATTTCTCGCTGCGATGTTCGATTACAAAGTAGTGTTCCTGCAGTAGTTCAATCCATCTCGCAACTTGTCCTTCCGGATTTTTGAACTGCAATAGCCATTTCAGTGCAGCATGGTCAGTTCGTAAGTGGAATTTCCGCCCCAGAAGATATTTGCTAAAATGCTGCAAGGACTTTACCACAGCAAGCAATTCCCGTCTTGTGACACAATAGTTCCTTTCCGGCTTTGACAACGACTTGCTGAAGTACGCTATCACAAGCTCTTGATCACCATTCCGTTGAGATAACACACCGCCAAGTCCTATATCACTTGCGTCTGTGTCAACTATGAATTCCTTGCTCGCATCAGGGTACCCCAAAATAGGTGTTTTGCACAGACGTTTCTTGAGCTCCTGGAATGCAATATCGTAACTTTCATCCCAGGAGAAATGTCGCTTCTCATCGCTTGTGCTGCTTGTGCTTGTGCAGAGGTTTGGCTATATCTGCAAAGTTCTTCACAAATTGCTGATAATAAGAGCACAAACCCAAAAATGCTCTAACCTGTGTCTTGTCTTTTGGAACGGGTCACTCCTTGACAGCGGCAATTTTCTCTGGATCCGTGCGGATACCTTCTTCCGACACTACATACCCCAAAAAGCTAACTTGCCGTTTGAATAGTGAGCACTTCACTTCACTTGAATAGTGAACACTTCTTCGGGCTCAAGTTGAGCCCGAAAGTGCCCGATTATTAGGCTGTTCCCATCATGGGTTTGTGAGATCGAAATCCTCGGGGCTCTTTTAACATCAGCCAGCACCCGCCCCACAGTCCTGGGTTTTACTCGTTTCCCTGCTGCTGCTGGGCGGTGCTATAAGCCGCACTACCCTCTCGAGATCGATCACCTTCCCTTTCTACAGTTCGCTTAGGGCAGCTGGATCGAAGATGGCCCCTTTCCCCACAGCCGTAGCACCTAGGGCCATAGCCGTTATTGCGGTCCCGAATCGTAGCTGCTGCAACCTCCCTGATGCGGTGGGGACGATGATCATGCCACACGGCTTCCACCTCCAGTGATGACCCATGCACTGGATGAAATATAGGTTAATGCTATAAAGTATAAACATATTACAAATATTATATCTGTAATGTGTAAGTACATATGTATCTATATTAATAATTTCGTCAAGCAGTACAGTAGACTCGATCGAAACCTAATCTTAATAATAAAATTTTATTAATTAATAAATGAAAATTAATTAAACCTAACCTAACCTGAATAATACTACTACGCCGCGTCGGCTGTCTACTCTCCGTCCGTCTTACGAATTTTCGATCAGGACACGTGACCTGACGCGAGTTTAACATTTTTTACCCATTACAAAAAAGTGCACAACGCCGCTAAAGAAGTTTTCACTTCAAAAAATTCCCACATAAATAAACAGCTTCCGTGAGAAGAGAAGAGAGCCGTGGTAGCTCAGATGGTTAGCGCTCGCAGTAAGCTTCACAGTACTCGAGCAACCCGGGTTCGATCCCCGCCGGCACCAATAAAATTGTTAATTGCAATTTTAAGTGCTGATTTACCACGTGCTCGGCGGTGAAGGAAAACATCGTGAGGAAACCTGCATGTCTGAGAAATAAGAATAAAAAATATTTCGAAGACATGTGAAGTTCGCCAACACGCATTAGGGCAGCGCGGTGAACAATTCCTTGCCCTAAAACCCTTTCAGAAATGAAATGAGGCATGTGCCCAGCAGTGGGACGTAAATAGGCTGCAACTTTACTTTAACTTTAAACAGCTTCCAAAGTCGGTGCTTAGACACAGTATATCGAAGAATTGAAGCCAACCTTTTCAACTTTTTAAGAAAGTTAATTATTTAACTAGTGTTAAGTGGACTAAGCAATATCACAAGCTTAAGGTGACAAGCAGGATGTCGACTAAATAGCACCCACCCTTTGGTGTTGAATTTTCTTCAAATTTAAACATCGTACTAAAAATACAGTCGAATTGTAAACCTCCTAATTTTTGAAGTCGCCCAAAAATAGACAATATAGAAAGAAAAAAAGATAAATCGCAGCTCTTTACGTTAATATTTGCCACCAGTGAAGAAGTTGTTCTTAAAACCAACCCAGACAGACCTAGGTAGAGAAGAAACCCTACATCAAGTGAATTTGACCACTATCTAGAAAATCTTTCCCCTCCGTCCCTTTTATTTATTTATTTACACTTTTATGCACAAAAGAAAAAACGTACATATGGCTAACTTAATGCCTTAAGGCCTTTGGCCTAGTGGCCTTTTCGATCTATGTTAATAACTTACCCAGGTTTAAGCTGAGATTGATGTCTGACAGCAGAGTATCTCACAGCTATAGTGACGGCTTTTGATAATTCATAAGCGACGTCCGTCAATATGGTCACTCGAATATACACCATAGTTCCATATGTCAGTTTGTTGTTTTTGGCCTTTACATACGTCCCGTCCTATAAATTGTAATTGTATATTTATATTAAAATGCAAAGATAACATCAGAAAGTCAACCGTGCGTAGTATATATGAATTGGACAGCTCGACTAGGAATGAATCACACTCTAACAGAACTCCAAAGTAATGCTGTTGTTTCACGCTGACTTAACAAATAAAGAGTATTACGCTGACAAAGATACTGTATTTTGATTCTCATTCGGGGATTGATGTATGTGCCTGTGGGCCCCAATATCTGCTTACCATCAGACTTGTGCTTGTTTGTCGCCCTTATGAAACCATCGAAACCATCGTGATAGCAATCGAAGTCGATTCAAAATTATTCTATTCATTTCTATTCTATTCAATTCTATCCTATCCTATTCTATTCTATTCTATTCTTTTCTATTTTATTGCTACAATTCATATTTTTTAAAGTTACAGTACCTATAATAATGTTTTACATCGTAGTTAAACTTTATAAAAGCAACTACACAAAAATTTGCTTCAGTATATATAAAAAGGATACTGTTTGAGAAGCACGTTGAAAATTCAGTTATCATCATCACCATTCATCATTACAGTCCTTCACAAGTCCACTGCTCAACATAAGCCTCCCCCAACGAATGCCATAAAGCACGGTCCTGAGCCACCCGTATCCGTCGACTTCCTGCATGTCTTACCAGGTCGTCACTCCATCTAGTGGGGGGCCGCCCTACACTTCGCCTACCGGTACAAAGCTTCCACTCGAGAATCTTTCACTGTCATGGGTTGTAGGTTCTTCAAGCTATATGGCCGACCCTTTGCTGCTTCAGCTTACTAACCCATTGTGCTACGTCGATTACACTGGTTCTATTGCGGATACCCTCATTTCTAATTTTATCATGCAGTGTTTGCGCCACTTTGTAACTACCGCTTAGCGCCTATGAAATTTGTTACTTATTATTCAATAAGAATACCGCAATGCCCGTTTCCGGGCTTCCTATCTACCGCTTTTTATGCCTAGCATGGTCACTCTTGTGTTAACAGGGTTCTCACAAGCTCGCAAGACACGAAAACGCCTCTATCTCGTCTAATCGCTCCGACCTTTGTGTGGTTTAGATATTGCATTATACAAGAACATACATAAAGAAGACATTTGCTATAACGCTATATTTCACGATAATCTGTGTAGTTTATATGTGTGAAGACAGCCGGCATCCAGCCAACGTGGCCGCAGTCCTTGGGCACAAGGCAGATTAGTAGACGTCCAGGTGACTGCACATGCATTCCTTCACATCCTTTCCTGTAGCCCGAATTTTGGGGCCATTGCAGTATCGTGAACTAGTAAATTCGCACCGCCTATATACCTACCTACCTACATACAGTCCGTTAATTTACGAAAATAGTCCTTTTAATAACTCTGAACCAGCAGTTGGTCATTTAAACCAACGCCATTTTTGGCCCTTCGCCAGGAATAGAACGTCACCGAGCACCGAAACAAACTTGTATCTGAAGTCGAGTCTTTGCTGAACAAAGTCTTGGATTGTGGGCGACTAAATCTAGTCCAGTTCAAATTTATAGTAATGTATGTAAGTAATATGCCAATACCAAGTACCTATGCGCGTTTACCGCTAAAAAGAACCCCTTTGTCGTATCTCCTCAGTTTCAAGGCCTCAGCTAGTATCGGAATCCTCGGCGTCGACGTATCGAGTGACGTGCAATTTCGTGGTCACTTAGAAAAGAAGGCCAAATTGGCGTCTAAAAAGCTTGACATGCTCAGCAGAGCGGGACAATATATCATACCGGCACACCGCCTGTAAATTTACATGGCGCAGTTTCGGCCTCACATGGAATACTGTTCCCATCTCTGGGCAGGTGCTTGCCAGTGCCAGCTCCTTCCACTTAACCGCACCCAGCGCAGAGCGGTTTGAATCTTCGACGACCGCGTGCTTACCGATCGGCTCGATTCACTGGCCACGCCAAATTTCATAAACGCACATCGCGTCAAAATTCACGACACCATCCTCACCATCTGGATGCTTGGCGGTCCACCAATGTGCGTTTTACTACGTGTTTTCTTCCTCTTTTATCTTCTCTGTGGATTTTTTTACCACCGGCGATTTTTCCGGACCGATATGACTTAGGGACCTTTAAAAAAAGAGCTTACCCCCTTCTAAAAGACAGGCAACGCACCTGCCATTCCCCTGGTGTTGCGGTTGTTCATGGGCGGTGGTAGTAACTTAACATCAGGTGAGCCGTATGCTAATTTGCCGCTCTTCTATAAAAATAATAAATAGAATGGACGTTACGGGTAGGTCTGGGTATAGAATTTTTATCGATATATTTTATCACACTGTCTTATCTCTATTATTAGTTCCGTGGACGTTCACTTCTGCTATCAGCGCCAAAATGGCGAAAATCAAATCGCCTCATTATGTCACGGTGTATAGCCAGTCCATAAATAGAGGTCAGTGCCAGTAGTAAATTAAAATAAGCTAGGTAATAGAACAGGTCATTCATACATTTTTAATCAATCACATTTTTGCACAAAATGATATAACAAACGTTTTAAGAAGTATAAATCACAAACCAAACAGACAATGCTAACCACATAAAGTTGAAATTCCTAAATTTTTAATTAAACTTAATAAATTACGCATTGGATTAATCACATTACAAATTAATAATAAGAAACTAAACCTTAAGTATATATTTTTTAATATTTTTGTTTTGTAATTATGTAAATCAAGTATAATTACAAAGCACTTATTGAAATTTGAAAATCCACATCATTGCTTCAACAAGTTCCTACTGCAGGAGACCTTGTGAGAAAAAGCAGCAAGAAAACCACTAGTCGGCTATTCTCCCCAAACAGTTACAATTTAGCCTTATCCTTTTTTACTTATATACATATAAGTGAGAAAAGTTAAGGAAGTCAATTAAATCAAATACTAACTTTTAAATAATCATCGAATTTATACTATCCTTTCTTCATAAGAATACTTTTTACATACGCTATAAAGTTACTCAAAGTTATACATTTACCCAAATATAAACCACTAATGTAATGGAGTCTGTACTTTGGAACACCAAGTTTAGATTTATAGTGCGAGTTAAAAAAAATTAAAGGTACGAAATTTTTATTACTATTTAAATACTAAATACAATATTAAAAACTATAATAATATAAAAAAACTAAAACTAGAAACTTAATTATCATATAGTCCTACTCCCCGAGCTATCGTGCCAAGAACGCTGGCTGCGTTTCCCTGCTGAATGGCTATACTTAGCCTTTGATTATGAACATCACTCAATTTGTCAAAGATCAACTGTTACCAACATACATCGTATTTTCGAAAGTCATAGGACTCTGTACAAACCTTTAACACTTGAGAATTCTTCATAAGCATATTCGTCCTGGGTATCCGATAATTATCAAATCCTAGGAACCCGTTGTTGGCCGTCTGGAAACCGAGTTTTGGTCCAATTTCTCCTACTTTTATACCTGGCATTGGCATGTGTGTTTCCATGTCACGTATTTGCACCAAGAAGGGATGTATGCCGTAATTTTTCCCTTTAATATGAAGCTGAGCCATAATTATACAGTGGTTTGCAGTTTGTGCCACTGAAAAGAAGATAGTCAACTGCTTATACAAAGTGACAAGCTTGTTTTAAAGACCATTGTTGTTATAATTGTATATTTATATTCTTATAAACTAATACTCAAAAACTGCTCAATTTTAAAATACCGCTGAGTCTCGTGGTGTCTCTATCACTTTAAGTCAAACTGACTGTGACACGACGAGACTTAACGAAATCTTACAATTGTGTGTTTGGCCATTAGTATCTTAATTCAGCCGGTAGGCATAGATTTTTCAAAAATATGGCACAGCCTTTATAACGTATCTAAATTGTTGCTAATAAAGAAAATATTTTTGCAAGGGAATGTTAAACACATGTAAATATATAAAATTAGCTCATTATCACAATTTTCTTTCACGCACGGGTTAAGAGAATAGAAACAGCTAATAATTTTTCTTGACTAGTAATAATCTGTGTTTTATTTAGTTAGTATAGTCATTAATTATTAAACAAATTACGTGTTATCTACGTATATTGCTTTTTTTTAATTCTCATACATTTATTTTCATTAGTACCGAACGTTCCAATGACAATATTAGTTGGATTAATAGTATTATAAAGATTTTTTAGGAAACTTACATCCCCCAGGCCACCATTTGTAAGATGTAAGCGTAGGACTGTGGATAACGAATTCTTCCGTATCAGGATCATATGTAGCCGTGGTCTCTAAACCTCTCAGAAACGTTCCATGTCCGAGCTCAGTCTACAAATAAGAAATTATTTGATAAAGTCAGATTTTTATACACTAGTCTTTCAATAACCAGATATCCTTACAATATTATTGAGAATTTTACTGCATATAGAAATTCGTATCCGTATGCATATAGTAATAAATAATGATGATGTTTTCCTGGTCGGTTTTGACTGCAGCGACATTTCGAATTTGGCGTGTGATGTGTGTGAAGGAATCCATCACCCTCTTCCGTCCCCAAGGGTGTCGTAAGAGGCAACTATTGAAAATACCAGAACGATCCTACGGCTTCCGAAAAACGGCGGTATAACCATCTTGTTCGTCGCAATAACAACCGGCGAAGAGGAGTGATGACGAGGAGCGTTGACGAGGAGTGGTAACGAGGAGCGGTGAAGAAGCGTGGTGACGAAGAATGGTGACGAGTTGTGGTGACAAGTAGTGGTGACGAGGGTTGTTGACGTGGAGCGGTGACGAGGAGTGGTGACGAGTAGCGGTGACGAGGAATGGAGACGAGGAGTGGTATAGAAGACTGGTGGCGGAGAGTGCTAACGGGGACTGGTGACGAACAGCGGTGACGAGGAGCGGTGAAGAAGCGTGGTGACGAGGTGTGGTGACGAGGTGTAGTGATGAATAGTGGTGACAAGGAGTGTTGACGTGGAGCGGTGACGAGGAGTGGTGACGAGTAGCGGTGACGGGGAGTGGAGACGTGGAGCGGTAAAGAAACGTGGTGACGAAAAGTGGTGACGACGTGTGGTGATGAGTAGTGGTGAAGAGAAGTGGTAACGAGGAGTAGTGACCAAGAGTGGTGACGAGTAACGGTGACGAGGAGTGTTCATGAGGAGTGGTGACGAGGAGCGGTGACGGGGAGCGGTGAAGAAGAGCAGTAACGCGTAGCAGTGAAGAGGAGTGGTGAGAAAGAGTGGTGACGATTATCGGTAACGAGGAGTGGTAACGAGTAGCGGGGCCTAAGAGTGGTGACGAGTAATAGTGACGAGGAGTGGTGACGAAGAGCGGTGAAGAAGCGTGGTGACGAGGTGTGGTGATGAGTAATGGTGACGAGGAGTGTTGACGTAGAACGGTGACGAGGAGTGGTGACGAGTATCGGTGACGAGGAGTGTTGACGTGGAACGGTGACGAGGAGTGGTGACGAGTATCGGTGACGAGGAGTGAAGACGAGGAGTGTTGTCCAGTAGCAGTGACAAGGAGTGGTGACGAAGAGCGGTGATGGGGAGCGCTGAAGAGGAGCAGTGACGAGTAGTAGTGAAGAGGAGTGGTGTTGAAGAGCGGTGAATAGGAGTGGCGATGAAGAGCGGTGTCGAGTAGCGCCGTCGTGGAGCTGTGGAGAGGAGCAGTGACGAGTAGCAGTGAAGAGGTATAGTGACGAAGAGTGGTGACGAGTAGCGGTAACAAGGAGTAGTATGGAGTAGCGGGGACTAAGAGTGGTGACGAGTAGCAGTGACAAGGAGTGGTGACAAAGAACGTCGAAGAGGAGTGGTGACAAAGAGTGGTGACGAGTAACGGTGACGAGGAGTGTTGATGAGGAGTGGTGACGAAGAGTGTTGATGGGTAGCAGTGACAAGGAGTGGTGACGAAGAGCGGTGACGAGTATCGGTAACGAGGAGTGGTAACGAGTAGCGGGGTCTAAGAGTGGTGACGAGTAATAGTGACAAGGAGTGGTGACGAAGAGCGGTGACGAGGAGAGTTAATGAGGAGTGGTGACCAGGAGCAGTGACATAGAGCGGTGACGGGGTGCGGTGAAGAGGAGCAGTAACGAGTAGCAGTGAAGAGTGAAGAGGAGTGGTGACGAGTAGTGGTGACGTAGAGCGGTGATGAGGAGTGCTAAAGAGGAGCGGTGACGAGTAACGGTGAAGAGTAGTGGTGACGAATAACGGCGTTAATGGCGCGATACGTCGGGTACTGTAATCGCTAATCAGCATACTATGATGATTTAAACAAATCCTCCCTACAACACAGGGGAGGACAATGTTCATCAGTGGACTTTCACGAGCTAATGACGATGATGATATATTAAATGTTTAAAGGTAGCAATAACAATATACCTGAGCATAAGTTCCAATCATCTGCGTACTTTTCTGAAGCCATTCAAGCTGCTGTTCAGGGGAGGCTTGTGACAATATTGTTGGCAAAAACATTCCGAAATGAAGCAAAAACGGTGAAATGTCCTTTATCACGGCCGTAGTGACTTTGTAGTTGTTGGAAATTCTAAAAATAAATTTAAAAATAATTTAAGCTAGAAACAGTTTGGTAGCAGCCGCCTTCAAACAAAAACTCCCCCTAAACTTGGTGACAGCATTTCTATGGCCTTCTTAGTTTGTAGTCGGTTGCTGTTTTCTGTACCTTGCAATAGACATTTAGCTGCTATTTTGCGCTGCTATTCCGTGATAAGGTCCTTTCCCGGTCGAGCCTACTCATTTGTGCTGCAGCTATATAACTACACCACGGCTCTACCACGTGTAGATACTTATTATATACCCAATAAATATAAAAAAGAGAAATATTAAGTTGCTAGTCGCTACTATACATGTTTGTGTTTTGACAGTTTAATGTAAAAAGTCTACTTACCTGGAATCTGGGGAGGGACTTCGATCTATTGACCGTCGTAACAAAAGCGAGTACAGGATGCATGCTTTGCGCACTGCGTTCTCGTAACGTTCCTTATGACTTAAATACTCCTCTGGCACCTCATCTCTGAGCTCTTCATTGCTTAATATATATTCCTCTAAAAGGATTTTTAAAAGTAAATTCTTTGTTAATATAAAAATACGAATTGAATGTATGCCGTAATGTATGAATGTATACTCGTGTTTCAATTATCTTATTTTTTTCTTCTTTACTATCCATACTAATCTATACTAATTTAATAAAGTGGAAAAGGGTTTTTGTTTTTTGTTTCTTTAAGCACGCTAATCTCTGGAACTACCCATCCTATTTAAAAAATCACTTTTGTATATGATAGCCAGATTCATGAGGAATAGTATAGGCTATCCGTCTATACTATTCTTATATCTATCTATATATAATACACGAGGAATACCTCATGTATTATATTACTTTTATTACGGCTATACCTCTCATCTATCCTTAAATGTTAATGTTAAGCAACACGGCAGAAAAAGCGCTCTCAAACTGCTATACCGGCGTGCGCTGGCGTAAAGGATAGTGATACGTAAATACAATGTTCTACAAAAATATTGATCTTTACTCCATCTGAAAAAAAGTCACAGATACCATATGCCTATTTCTTATACATAAGCCACAATTAGGTATTTTGTGACAGAGAATATTGAAATTTAAAAATAGATTTATGAGCGTTATTATAGGCGTGGCGTTTTTATCCTTACATACAAAAGTTACTTCATCATCAAGACATCTTTTATGGAGATAAACTTTGCTATTTATAGCATGTGATTTGGACGCATAGTTTAAGAGAAAATGAAAAATTTAAATATTTATTGAAAAATTAAAATAATTTTCCATTATCATTATATTTTAGTTATTAATGTAAACCATTGCAGTGATATCCCACAGATTATCACTGAAGCGGGAGTCTTTTTGACATCGTACATCTGTGAATTTGGCTAATTACCTAGCTCTTCCCCGCGAATTCGTCTGCGTATAATTTAGATTTTCAATTTTTTTGCGCGGAACCCTATATCTTATTTTTTAAATAAAAGTAGTCTAAGTTACTTCTTATAACAACTGTCTGCCAGTGAAAGTCCCATCAAAATCGGTCCTGCTCTTTCGGAGATTAGCCGGAACAAACACACAGACAAAAATTAGAAAAATTGTGTTTTTGTTATAAATACCGTATATACTTTCATATGCATTTAGTGAAAAGCTGTTATTTTGACATTACAAACAGACACCTTCTTCTTCTTCTTTTTTTGTTTTTTGTTGTTTCGCTTTTCTGTGTCTTAATGTTACGAGTATTGTTTATAAAATAAATAAAAATCATTCTTATCGCTTCCCACCACCTACTTTCAGGGATTTTTTCAAAGTTAACTACAATCCATTACACGTGAAATTCCATACATTTTCGAAAAAAAGCGGAATGTCCGTAGCATGCTAAAATTCAAAATCTTTATTACACAATAAAAGCGTAAAGTAATATGATTGCCATAGTAAATTGAGCCGATGGATGAAGTATAATTCTTTAGTTATGTTATGACTTCCAGTAAAGGACTGCATTTCTGAATAACAACTGACAATTTCTTCTTAATCAACCTGTACAACTCCACTGTTGGACATGGATCTCTCCCATAGAAGAGAGGATTCATCTTAATCGTCCACACTTCGGAGGTGGACTTACGATCGCAGTTCAAGAAGTGTCGCATCTACGTCACTGTTCCTGTCGCCGATCCGAGTATTTATTGTAAACGTACGTACGTTTATTGTAAACGGGATAGATATACCACCATAGCGCCAGACTTTTTCCTGTTCTGAAACCCTCTCGGAAAGGAGAGGTATTTAACATTAGGACGTATGTAGGCTGTTACCTTATTTAAGTGGTACTAGTAGTAGAATAGATGTAGGCATCAAATTCGTACTAACCAGTGCAGGGTGCGCAGATCGTTACTTCATCTAGTCAGGGGGTACCTATTCTTAATTCGACCTTTGCCTAGGCGCGCTCTGCACTCCACAATACAGGCTTCCGACTTAGGCGTTTTCCCCTTAAATTTAGGGGGTAAATAAGTGGGATGGGGTTTTTAGGGCCTTTATAAATATTTTTAGGAGTATTTTAGGAACTTTTGTATTTTTTCCACTTTAGTCGATTTAGTTTAGAAGTATTTACAATGATTGCGGCGCAGCTGGCTGTAAACCTTTTTAAAATATCTCAAAATTCGGGCCGTATGTTTTGCATTAGTTATCGCTGTTGCAATTAATTGTTATATTTTGAAATACTACTAAGTGTGATAATGATTTGATTCACATTGCAACGAAATAGCCATCATTTATAACATTTCATCCATTATCTAAAATTTACGTCTATTAATATCCAAATGTAATATGGCGGTACCATCAGAAGACAAAACGAAATAATATTTGAAATGTTAAATAATTTATATATAAAGAACATTTCAAAGTATTGTAATTATTTTTCCAAGTAAATAAGGTGATTTTAGGGGTTTTTAACTTACCTTTTTTTATAGGATAGCATGACAAACGAGCAAACAGTCCACCTGATGGTAAGTGGTTGCAGTGACCTATAGACATTTACATCTATCCTCAATAAAGAATCAAAATGCAGATGCGTTGTCACCCGTGAGGACTGCCTCTTTTCCAGTAAAAAGGGTCACCGGTTCTCTACATTCACCATACGAAATACAGCAGTGTTAAGCTGCTATTTTACGCTGGTATTCTGTGAGAGCGTGGTCCTTCCCCGGTCGAGCCGACCCATTTGTGCTACAACTATACAATTAATATAGCTGCAGCATGGCTCTACCACGTGTATACAACATTTATGGGTAAATATTTTTTAGAGTTGGTAACACTGCCACGATATCTCCTCTTCTACAGCTAATCTATACATCTATACAAATAAATAAAATTGAAGTGTCTGTTTGTAATTTCAAAATACCAGCTTTTTACTTAATCCATATGAAAGTATATACGGTACTTATGACAAAAACACAATTTTTAAAATTTTAGTCTGTCTGTCGGTCTGTCTGTCTGTCGGTCTGTCTGTCTGTCTGTCTGTTTGTTCCGGCTAATCTCTGAAACGGCCGGACCGATTTCAACGGAACTTTCACTGGCAGATAGCTGATGTTATAACAAGTAACTTAGGCTACTTATATCTTAGAAAAATAATTAGGGTTCCGCGCTACATAGTTAAAACCCTAAATTACACGCGGGCGAAGTCGCGGAGAACAGCTAGTATATACAATAATCTACGTTCTCCAGTCTCACTTCAACGACTTACGTGCCCATTTCAAGTCATTGCCATTTCAGTTTACAAACACGTAAGGCCATATCACGATTTCTCCGATGGATTTCTTCATTACAAATGTTATCCATCAGTAAAACTTTCCTTGGGTACCACATACAAAAATATTAATAAAAATTCTATCAGTTATTATTAACTGTTATATGTATATTATTATTATTATATATTATATTAACTGTATAAAGGTGCGTGTGCATATACGTACAGTTATTATATTCTCTTTGGTTGAATATTACTCTAGCATATATCAGTAGTAGAGCCACGCGGCAGCTTTTGCTGTCGCACGGATGGGCCGGCTCGAACCGGGGTGGTACCACGACCTCACAGAATACCAGCGTGAAGTAGAGGTTTACCTCTTTGTTTCGCTTGGTGAGTGTAAGTAGCCGGAGGCCCTTTTTACTGGAAATGAGGCATTCCATCTTGGTCCTCACGGGTGACAACGCATCTGCATTTTGATTCGCAAATGAGGATAGATGTAGATGTCTATGGGCCGCAGCAACCACTTACCATCAGGTGGACTGTGTGCTCGTTTGTCACCCTTATCCTATAAAAAAAAAATAGAGAGTTTTCAGTTAACATAATATGAATTTTTTCTATGAATTTTATAAAGAAAAAAAGACTTGGAAATAATTAATATTATAATATATCTTTATATTTGTTTGCGTATATAATTCATTCACATGCCCACTTATGCTATCTATTTTTAAACTTACCAATTTCTTTTCTTTCTAAAGTATTTTGTTCTCCGCCATCTATTAAATGAGTTAGCTCTTCAACATTAAAACTGCACTTTTTTCTTTCTCTAATCAAATCTTGGTTCACTTTGATGTCCTTCATGCTCGTACCTAAAAAAATAATCTTGTTTTGATTTCTTGTTCAAACAACGACGGAGATCTTATTATATATTTTTCTTATTGTACATTGATTACTGAATGAACATATCTACAGGCTTTAATCAGCGTTAACTTCTGACATACTATATTCTGCTCTTATTTGGGAGACAACGGATTGTTTAAAGAGCTATTTACGGAAACTAGATTTGTGTCCAGCATGAGCACGTTCTGTGTTCGCTGTGAAACTGCTTGGTAGCCATCACCGCCTCTAGAATATACATTTATTTATGGGTTGATAATAACTAAAAAGAAGACCTATTTTAATATTTGTACGCGCATATCAATTACTAGCTAATATCCGCTCGCTTCACTGGACGCACAATAATGCTTTATTGCGGAACCTATTTTTTTTTTGATGGGACTATTGAAAAATCCGTTCTTAGTGAGCGTCTACATCGCGAAATGAGTAACTATACTCACTAAATTTCAAATCAATCGGGTGTATAGTTTTAGAGATCTCGTGATAAGTCAGGCATTCAGTGGTATTTCGCGGTATATATGTCGTAGGATAATTTGATAAACCGAATTTTCGGCAAAAATCTAGGGATATCGCGAAAAAGTCATAGCCATTGTCTAATTAGCCGTGTTTTCGCGATATCCCTAGATTTCTGCCGAAAAGTCGGTGTATAAAATTATCCTACAACATATATGTATATATATTTGTTTTATGAAGTGTCACTTAACGCCTAACAACTTCTCATACACGGGTTTACCTTTACATAATAACCGCAATCGTAATCTTACCACCACCTGAAGCATACTTTTGCGTTATCATGCCTTATCTTTTATGATTACCTTATTTGAACACATCAAAGTAAATACGATATAAACATATTTCTAGCCAGATCGAATATTATTATAACACATATCACATAATATTCATAGCAATTGCTGAGTAACCTTAGGTATCAATATTTATGAGTTTTAATTAGCAAATTGCCTCAAAGTCGTATAAACAATGTGTTTTATTATTGATTTAATTAATGTCCGATTTCATGGTCTTTTTTATCTTGACTAGAAATATTAAATACATATTATTGACTCTTTCGATATGAAACGTTTTATCAAATCAATAGTGTTTAAAGTGAGAATATAAAGCAGAAAAGGCATTTTAAAATTACGTATTAAAAATATTCCTATTTATTTTACAAAATTATAATGATTTCTTATATTTACGCGAACACTACATAATTAAATAAAACTAGCTTCTACGGATTTTATCGCATATATTATTTTATATTCCCGACGTTTCGAGCACGACGTTTGCAAAGATCGGAACTAAATATAATATTTTTTTATGTGTATGTTTTTATTATGACATTGGTAAGTTAAACACTTCAGTCCCCCCCCCCCCCCCCATGACCGTGGGTACTGTAAAGTGCTCGAAACGTCGGGAACATAAAATAAGTTAATATATGCGATAAAATCTGTAAAAAGTAGTTTTATTTAAATTAAAAATAATACTTCGAGTTTTCCTTTATGACCGATTTCGCAAAGCGAAAAGTGTACCAATATATCAACTAAGTACTGGTTTGAAACTGAAAAAAAGTTCTCAAACGTTTATTTTTTAATAAAGTACATTTACATTGTTAACATATAACATTTATATGGCTGTTCTGAATGCCAATGTTTCGGGTTTTAAAAGATGAAAGTAATACTTTAAAAGCGTGTTTAAATGTGAGTATATTTATTTCATTCTCACTAGCATTATCCTGAATAAAATGAACTTGAAATTCCGAAAGAAGAGGAAAAGTATAAAAGCATGTAAGGCAAGGTAATTGAGATAGAGTATTACTATAAATTCTGGGCTCTGGAGAGGGGGTGGTGCAGTCTTTCTTTAAATGATGCTGGGAACATAAACGAATACCGGGAGACTGGTGCAAAAAGGTTATAGTTGTTCTATATTAAATTTTCACAGCAGGACTGTGAAAACTAACGTGAAATCGGCCTACTTAATGTGTGATGCTGATGACTGTAAGAATTATGAAAGGGCGGACGGAAAATTTTGGGATGCGTAAGCTGGATTTAAAAAGGGGATGGGATCAGATCATTTTTATGCACATGAACATAGAGAAGTTCTTAGCTAAAAACCAGAAGAGAAGACCCAGGAATTTTCTGTAAACTAATGGATAGCAACATAATGGACAGGGTTGATTTAATGACAAATACTAAACTCGTTTGGGTTTCGTTGAGCACTGTGTTAGTACTCTAGTACATAATAAATAATAGTACTTCGTAACTCTGGTGCTTGATTCAGGATAATACTCGAACTAGTTTTACATTCTTAAAGGTGTACGACAGGGTTGTGTGGCTTTCCAGTGACTATTCAGTCTATTTATGGACAGTTGTTTGAAAATTTTGATATTGAAGAATGTGGGTTAAGAATGTAGTTGAGAATAATTTACAACAAAATATCCGAAACAATACTGGTATACTTACTGTACACATAAAACTGTAAAAATAACCCAATAAGAATAACCGACTGTAAAAACTGTTTTTTTATCAACTATTTTCGAACCAGTCTTAGGCACAAATATTTTGTTTTAAGCTATAGTTTTTGGAGTCGTGGTAGCTCAGGTGGTTAGCGCTACAGCACAGAATGTGAAATTTACAGCACCAATGACATTGTTAATTGCAATTTTAAATGCTGATTTCATCGTGAGGAAACCTGAATGTCTGAGAAATAAGAAAAAAAATATTTCGAAGACATGTGAAGTTTGCCAACACGCATTGGAGCAGCGCGGCGGGACACTTCCTTGCCCTAAAATCCTCTCAAAAATGAAGGGAGGCCTGTGCCCAGCAATGGGACGTATATAAGCTGTAACTTTCTTTTTTTCTTCTATCTTAAAAAGTAAAAATACGGTCGTCCGCAAATTTACTATACTCTACCTGACGCGTTTGCCGTATTAGAAAAACTAGCGCCATCTATTAGAACTTTGTGAACACAATGAGCTAGAGTTTAGTAAAATTTTACAGTAGGTATCACTATACAGCATATGTTTACCCAGTGTGGTGTACTTTATTTCTTTATAACTAATTTGAACTACGTTGTGTCATTAACGTGATCGGTGTGAGATACCAAGACGCCTATCGCTTTGTCTTTTTGGCGCAAATCGCGCAACCCTTCAAGACACAACTTCCTTTTTTTGCTAGTAAAATTTATGAAGTTGCTGATATAGCCGATATAGCGATATAATTAATTCGTTATAAAGAAAACTATTTAAGTCTTTACGCAGTAATAATAAGTAATTAGTTTTAAGGAATGTTCATGCATTTTATGTTTATGCACTGTAGCATAAAATGGAGCGTAAGGTAAATCTTATTAGTTTAGTTTATATTCATATTAGTACTAAACGTAGTACAAGTTTAAGTTCACAAAGTACTTTCACAAATCACACAACACATTAAGTCACATAAGGTACTCTGTGTTACAAGCACACTCTCTATGTAGAGTTCGGTAGAGAGCATTAGGCTGGCTTTTCACTATGGGATATAATATAATATATTATATCCCGAAATATAAATTATATCCCGCAATTGGCGTTCACACTGTGAGATATATCTTTTAACCAGTGTGCGTTCGTCATTGGTCATTGGATTACCCCCCTTTACCCCGTACACCGTTCTGCGGGGGCGCGGAACGGTGTGCGGGGTACAGGGGGCAAAATATAATATGAAAATATTGCTCGGTCGATCGAAAAAATATTTATAGCTAGAGATGTAATATATATTATAGCTAAGTGTAAACGGTTCCATATGAAATGTATGGTGAGCGATATTAATTTATATCTCGAGATGTAATATATATTATATTATATCCCGTAGTGAAAAGGGGGCTTTATTATAAAACTTACTAATCAGAGGTAGGACTGTACGTTTTTCTGTGAGTATACCTTACCGTGCGTACCGCAAGATTTACGTAATATGCTTATATACATTTTGTAAAATTTACTTTAAGGAAGTATAGGACTATTGGATAAACTATAAAAGTATACGACTGCTATATGTAATGAGGGCTATATAATATAATAATTTCCCCTCTGCAGATGTCGCTAGTTAGAACTAAGGTATGGTTATTTTTTACACAGTGTCACCTTATGTAAAAAGTTGCATTTCAAATATAAGTTTTGCAGTTTACAATCTACTACTTATAATCTATAGTTTGTAAACATAAGTATTTCTAAGCAAATTAGAAGGTTAGGAGGAACAGAGAAGGTTCAGAATAAGTAATATAAGGAAATGGTGAAGAAAATTATTTTAAAAAATCTCAAACATTCTGTTCTTTTTATCTTTTAAATTAAAAATGCGTGGTAATGCATTATTTAAATTTAAATTTTATTGTCATTCATAAATATCTAACGCCCACTATTTTACTACTCGCGCATTCGTAAGAGTCCATCCGACGGCAAAAACCTAAATTGAATCGCACACAGAGGAGCGCGCGTACGCGTAGTTGTTACCCATAAATTACATTCAATTTGGGATAATTTCAAGTAAAAGCAGAAGCCTCATTTACACGTATTTTCAAAAACTGCAATAACGATATATCATTATTTATATATTTGAACTTAGGTTAATATTTGGCTACTCTGAAAACTAACCCTATATAAATATATATCATTATTTATTTATTAATGAATTTAATTTTTGCCAAATATTTACTTCCTTTTTAATTACTGGTTTTTGAATATAATTAATATTTCGGAAGGAAACAACCATTATTATTTTCCTAATAATCCTCCATAAAATCTGTCAAATATTTCACCTCATTCCAAAGTGGCGCCGCGTTGTTGACAGTAAAAGTTTTGGACGGCCTATGGAGTGTAGAGTACAAGGAGAACCATCTTATAAGGGGCGAAAGTTGAAAAAGTGTCCTACTATTTACAGAAAATAGAGGTTCCAAAACCTACCACAACAGCGCTGGCGTCTGAAAAACTACGATATGAAGATAGCTGTTGTGAACGGAATGAAGTCAGCTGAATTCAAATACTTAAAAAATTTCATGATTGGAGTAATTAGTAAAATGTCAGTATACAAAATCTCAACTATTTACGTAATACAAAACCAAGCGGATTGGTCGGTCCTTGTTTATTTCTCCATCTTATTAATTACTTTTGGCGCTTTTTTTTAATTTATCCTATGCTAATACAGCGCCACCCTTATGGGACACGTTTTTGGGGACACTTTTCATATATAGAGATGGTCCTCCTTCTCTCTACACTCCATAAGACGGCCTCATTATACTTAATATCTGTAGTCTAAACATAATATTATATCGACAATAACCTTATTATTTTTCCCTTGTTCTGTATCTGGTACCTATATTATGTAGCTCTTTTCAAACCACAGATTAAAACGTAGTACCAGTGTAGTTATACAGTTAGTTGTAGTAGTTATACAATCTTTGCTAGAGATGGCTATATCTTCGCGTATCACTCTCAGCTATGGCTAAGTCTAATTCCGTTATTTTCTTTGAACGTTACACAAGAGTCCGTAGAGCCTTCATTATTACATGTTTTTGACTTTTATTACTTCTATAAATATCAGCTTTGAACCTATTATCATGAGTTGTGATTAGAACTTATCTTATTTTAGAAGAACGCACCTACGTATTTTAATGGATTAAATAGACCGATAACATTAAGTACATATTTTTATAAGTAATTAATAATTATCCATCAACGCTTACATGTATTAAAATCCGATCCTATGGATATATTTATGTTAAGTATACAAAATATTTTGTTATTTAGTCTATGGTAAGAAATAGTGTTTATCTGTAGTATTCCTGAGAAAAAAGTATTTTCTAAGTCTACGAGTAAAGCGTAGTGGCATAGTGATCATATCTTGAGATTATATACTCTTTGTTCCTGACATTCTTAAACCTCCATCTAGCGATGAAAGCTAAAGTCGAAACGAAAGTTATGTTGTGTAGCTTACATGGACAAAGTGTAGTTTACTACGTGTCTATTAACTAGTATATACTATATATACAGTAATCTATGTATTAATCTGTGGATAAGTGTAAAATTCTAAAATTCACAAGTACTCTTCATAATCTATGGTTTGAAACATAGTGATTAAATTAAATATGTAAATATTTTAAATAGTACATACTCTGTGATAGGCATATATTATCTTTGGAAAAGTGATTATATCATAATTCGTAGCTTTTGATAGGCATATATTATCTTTGGATAAGTGATTATGTTATAATTAGTAGTCACTAGTCAGTAGTCACACATTCACACAAACCACTGACCTTACAGGTCAGTGACTCAAACGCAAAGTTCCAACCTGTGGTACCAACTCACAAATATATATAATAATCTACGGTACCAACAAACCAACAACGGTTTTCAATGACGAAGCAACATGTAATTGTTTTCCCTTCAGTTTCGTTTATTCATAAATTATCTACATACCTTTATTGTCAGCGCTGAATCTGAATAATAGGTTACACTTTTTTCGGTCAAAGTACTTTTGTCATTTAACACTAAAATACCTAATAAAGCCACTTGATCACTGCATAATACTGTTTAGTAGCCCCGGTCAACGTTCGACCTTTATCACTGATGTAATCGGACTAAATATATTGTGTAGAATTTTTAAGTAGTACCTAACTGTTAAACTATGGTAGGTATTGAAAAAAGTGATAATATTATATAATAGTAGCCTTTGATTATGTACAAATCAAAGAGTAGTATAGTACCTATGTCAATGAGGGCTAATAATATTCCACGCACTAGATGTCGCTAATAGCGACTGAGGTAAAGTTTTTTGTTACACAGTGTCAGTAAATTGAGAAATTAGTTTTAAATAAATAGTTTATCATTATCTAGAATATTATATTAATACACAACACAATGCGTCAGTGGTTTGATTTTTAATTTTTTGCACTTTATAGCTCTTTTTAAAAAAATCGGTTTTTAGTTATATTTTATAGTTTGGTTTATTCATTTCTAATGTAATTAATATAAAATATAACTAATAATACAGAAACATACTTTAAACATTACATTTTCTTAAGAAATTATCATCCCAGCTATGAAATCTGTCAAATATTTTACCTCACTCTAAAGTGGCGCCGCCCTGGTGGCAGAAAAAGTCGTGGATGCCCTCATTAATGTGTTAGTTTAACCATAAAAAAAATAAGTGTACTAACATATTATGTAACAATTTGCAACACTTGCAAAAGGTTTTGTAACGAATATTATATGTAGTCTACTTTCAGAGTTTGTTTTCTTAAATTGATTTAGGTACCTACTTAGTTTCGTTACGATTTTTAGATAAAACATATTAAACTACATAAACCGGGAGCTGCTGCGACCTCCGACAATATTAGGTCTATACCTATGAAATTGCCGTTCTTTATGAAATAAGTAAACGTATTTTTCTTTCCAAAATAAATAATTAGGTACATGTATTTTAAAATAAAATTTATTTGAAATTAGAAGTCTTAGCCTAACAATATTTGATTTGAAATATTCAGTACTACAGAACGGCAATTTTATAGGTAAAGACCTATTATTAAGTGGCGAAGCTTGCGAAGACACTTATTGATTTCACGATGTCTGTCCGTCTGTCCCACGCTTATCTCGAGAACGGTTTCGAATTCTCAAATTCTGTTTTCAGCAATCGATTACTGATCACCCAGGCATCTGAACCTCCTATTTTGAAAGTGATTGCGCAACGGCAACCGTTAGAAACCGCTACAAAGCCGATTGCTTCGCCACTTTGCTATACTATTAGCTTGCTAGGTTTATTTTAGAATTAGACCCTCAGACCTATTATTTTAGAAATATAGGCATGGACAGCGATGGATTTACAATAAAGCATACTAGACACTGGCCTACGACATCACTGCAGAGAGGGCATCGGTTATTAAACTTCTGATAAAAAATTATATGTTTAACTTTAGAAAAATGCATGTTGCTAGTCAATCAAAATATAAATAAATCTATCGCACTAAATACATTTAGATTATTTATTAGATTTGATTATTCTGGAACAATTAAAAATTTTGAACGACATGAATGAAGAAAACACATTAGTACGAGATACACGGATGGAACCTGGTGATCTAGCAAATATAGTATATAGATTCCGCTTCAATGCTAATAGTTTGGAATATTTTAAAAAGTTTTCAGAAAATTAACAGTTTTACAAGCTGAAGTACATTTTCAGCTTGTAAAACTTACACTATTTACATGCGCAAATTTATTTAAACCATTATCCGATCAGCTGAAAAATTTGCGAATAAATTTCTGAAATACTGAAACGCAATCTAAACAAACTTCTATCTGATGTCAACTCATACAGTCTGTCACAGAATACCAGCGTAAAATAGCAGCATAATGCTGCTGTGTTGCGTATGCTGAGTGTAGAGAACCGGAGAAGCTTTTTGCCGGAAACTAGGCATTCCATTTTAGTCCACGTGGGTGACAACGACTCTGCATTGTGATTCTAAATCGAGGATAAATGTAGATAACTATGAGCCACAGCATCCACTTACCATCAGATGGACTGTGTGCTCGCTTGTCACCCTTATTCTATAAATAAAAGCTATATAATTACTCGAAGATGTATAAGAAAGAAATGACCTACAAACGCATCCGAAGTTCAACTAAGAACAATAGAGAATTTTCCTAATTAACACTTTTTACGTTATACTTAGATCAATCACAATTACAAATTGACTTAAAAGAGCAAGATTTAGGGTGGAATTTCTGAACAATTTGATTTTCTCTGCATTACAAAAAAAAACTATATTTATAAGCCAGGTTTGATTTCAAAGTATCCAGATCTTAATTGCGAACTTGCTGAAGAAACTCAGCCATTTCACCGCTATTTTTGGCATAAAAATGGAAATAATTATAAATTCCATAAGTAAGCTAATTTATACAACATGTAACAAAAACCCTGTGGTTCCCGTTAAGTGCGTTATCAGAGGCAATATTCAAACTTAAAGAAATAACTTTTTTTCAAAAAACTTGAATATTAAAAGAATTTAAATAAATTACTTGGGAATTGTATGTGGTTTTATTACCTCTCCATTATCCGGAGGATAAGAGGATTGTGAAAGACCCCCCTCCACCGATGCTCGTGTCAGTTAGAGGTAATAAAACCACAAACAATTTGAATTTTTTTTTTATTAAAATAAAAAAAAGAATGTTCAAGTTTTTTGAAAATAAAGTTATTTCTTTACGTTTGAATACTGACTCTGATAACGCACTTAAAGGGAACCACAGGATTTTTGTTACATGTTGTATAAAATAATGTGGGAAGATAAATTACCATCAGCTTTCCAAACGTACTTAAATATTGCATTACGTATATTCTTGAATTTGATGGTTACAAATTGATTGGCAGAAAGATCATTTTCACGGCTAAAGAGATTAAAAAATTCTTGTCACACTATGATGAAGCAGGAAATATTGGATGCATTTTCACTACTTTGCATTAAAAGTGATTTAAAACAGCATTTCCGCCAATAAAATGTACCTTAAAAATTGAAACTATTTTTCTTCAAATAAAAAAAAACAATATAAAATGAAAAACTAGGGCAGGGCACCTTTCGCTATTAAAACTTAGGGCATCGTTAAATCCGGCGCTCGACATGAACTATGTATTATATAATTTTTAGTGAAACGAAAATACGCAAACAAGTTTTTGATCCGTTTCTTTCATGCATGAAAAATTCAAGCGTGCGTGAAAAATTCAACTTCAAGAATATTAATAGACGGTTATTTTCACTAAAACTGTTGAAGCTTAAATGGATCTAATAACTAAAACACAGGCCAATTTTTTTGCTATCATGCATTGTTCACCCATTTGAAACGAGCATGCGGCTCACCTGATGATAAGTGACTACCGCCGCCCATGAACAACTGCAATACCAGGGGAACCAGGGGAATTGCAGATGCGTTGCCGGCCTTTTAAAAAGAATACGCTCTTTTCTTGAAGGTCCCTAAGTCGTATCGGTCCGGAATAATCGCTGATAGTAATTGATTCCACAAGGAAGTCGTGCGAGGAAGAAAACATCTTCTAAATCGCACAGTGGTGGGTCGCCAATCATCCAGATGGTGTAGATGGTATCGAGAGTTCTGCCGCGATGTGCGTTCGTGAAATATGGCGGCTGGGATTAATCCGAACAATTCCTCAGAGCACTCCCCGTGGTAGATGCGAAAGAAAATGCAAAGGGATGCAACATCTCTTCGCAGTGCCAATGAATCGAGCCGATCGGAAAGGACTCGGCGTTTTCCCGAGAAATATTGGCACGGCCGGTATATAAAGCATCACCAGTGCTGTCATCCGCATAGCAATGGATGTTACCAGTTAGCAACATATTATTGATATGCAGAAGAAACAGCGTTGGTGATAGCACACTACCTTGTGGAACACCAGCGTTAATAGGCTTGTAGACGTAGCATGCACCGTCTACAACGACCTTGATGCTCCGATCTGCAAGGAAGCTGGTGATCCAATTGCACAATTTCTCGGGAAGCCCATAGGAAGGTAGCTTCGAAGGAAGCGCTTTGTGCCAAACCCGATCGAAGGCCTTCACAATGTCCAAACTAACGGCCAACCCCTCCCTTCCCCTTGGACTCTACTGCCTCCGCCCATCCATGGGTCAGGTAGACCAGAAGATCACCAGCTGATCGACCCCGACGAAAACCGTATTGGGAAAGGCGTATTGGTACCGCATGAGCTGGCAGTTAATAATGGATTCCATTATTTTGGAGAACAAGGAGGTGATGGCGATAGGCCTGTAGTTGGACGGGTCTGAGCGGTCGTCTTTTTTAGGGATCTGGTGGACAAAAGCTGTCTTCCATGTATTCGGGACTACGCCTTGGGAGTAGTAGTACCGAAAAAGACGCGTTAGGACCGGTGCCAACTCCGGAGCACACGTCCTCAGCACAATTGGGGGGATTCCGTCAGGCCCACTCGACTTCTGGATATTCAGGGAGAGGAGTCCTTTGCGAACCGAGCGCTGTGAGAACAGCACATCCGGCATGGAGCACTCACACCGCAGGATGGTTGCCGGTGTTTTCCCCCCGTCATCAAGAGTCGAGTTGGACGCAAAAAGGAAGCCTAAAAAGTCGGCTTTGTCTTTTGCGGCTTGGGCCAGTGAGTCGTCCTCCCTGTGCAGAGATGGCAGAGATGGCTTATAGAAATTCTCTTGGACAGCCTTGGCGAGAGACCAGAATGCACGGGTTCCCGAAGGAATCGAACTAGTATCTCGCCTATTCTGCCTATGTGCTCTGACTTTGCCTTGGCAATAACTCTTTTAAAGGACCTGGAGGCGAAGTTATACCTCTTTTAGAATGTGCTGGTGTTTACATCCTGAGTCGCCGAAGCCGCAGCCAAGGCTTGATAACACTCCTGCTTACTGCGTAATGCAGTCTTACAGGAGCGACCAAACCAAGGCTGAGATCTGCCTCCGATGGGTACCACAGATGATGGAATAAATAGTTCCAGAGGCAACCTGCAGAACGCAACCGCGAGGGGAGCGTGAGTGGCATCACACTCCGGATCAGACAATGGTCCGATGAGCCGAGAGGAGCATCGACGGAAACCTAATATCCGTCCGGATGAGAGGTCAGCAGAAGGTTCAACAGGGAAGGTGTATGATCCTCCACATCTGGAATCCGCGTAGGCAAAGTAACCAGTTGTGCCAGACCATATGCCAAGGCAAAGTCATAAACAGATCTCCTCGCATGATCGGTTAAACGTGAATTGAGCCATTTGGCGTGATGGGCGTTAAAGTCTGCGGATGGGACCTGTTGTAGCAAGGAATCTGTAGCCATTTGGACGCGGTTGATAAGTCGGTCTGTTTCGGCATTACCACTATGGGACCTATAGAGGCACCCGTAGACGCGCGGATGGTCGTCACTGTCTACGCGTAGCCAAAGGATGGACAGGTCCGAACCTTCAAGACTGCCGAGGCATCGAGAACAGATGTCCTCTCTGACATACACGCAAACTCCAGCCCGAGGCACAAAGGAGTGCTCCAATTTGTACCCCGGGTAGGAGAGATACGAAGTATCAGCCGGAAAGAACACCTGCGTCTCGGTCAGAAAGAGCAAGGCCGGCTTCGCCGTCTCGAGATGGTAGTGGATGGCGTTTAGGTTCGAGTGAAGTCCCCTGATGTTGCAAAAATTCACGGATAGCGTGGCAGGGGTCGCCTTGGTATTGTTGCTCGGTTTGCACCGAGCAGTTATGTTTTTGAGTGGAATTTGCCCCCCCCCCCCCCCAGAATATGCAGGGCAGTCTTAGCACCCACGCTCAGGAGTGGAATAACATGGTCGTGGATGCTCAGCGAGGGATTCTCCAGGGGTGCTGGTACCCTCCTGGGGTAGTCTATGATTTAATTCCGCTACCATGTTGATGGGGGGGGGGGGGGAATTGGGCCTCCGGCCACCTGCACTCACTAGACGAAAGGCAGAAGCAGAGCTTCTACTTCACGCCGGTATTCTGTGAGGTCGTGGTACCAACCGGGCTCGAGCCGGCCCATATGTGCAACAGCAAAAACTGCCGCGTGGCTCTACCACCGTTAATTCTGTTAATTCTGATGGTACAGCAGCTCTAACTTTCAACAGTTAGAAAAGAATAATAGAATCAAATCTCTCTGAGACAATTGAAAATGTTAGAGTAATCTAATCTGCACCCGTGTTCTGACACGCATTTGGATAGTTTATAATATACTATATAAGCTGAATAAAAATAAAAAGGCGTTGTTAAATAAAAAACGAGTTCAATTTTTTATAATCATCAACATAAATCAAAATAACGTTACTTGGAATTAAAAATAAAATTTAAATGGTACATACATAACGGAAATTTAAGCAAATACAAAATGTTAACGGAGGCATTTAATTAACACTTTTATTACTTATACAAATATAATATCACAGTTTTCCTTGCATGAAAGGTTTTAGGTACTTATGGAAGGTTTCGTTAACTGGTTCCGCATTAAGAGGACTCTTCATAGCTTCTTCCATTAAACGTTCGTAAACTCGGCCGTCATATGAACCTAGAGTCGACTGCAGCATCTAAAAATAAAATAATTAGTGATTTTAAGGTTGTTTCCGATCGCACAATCGGACAAATAAAAAGTTAACTACAAAAAAGAATTGACAATAATTTATAAAAAGAATCACATAAAATTACTTTTTCAAAAAACGCAACATACGAGTACATGCTTTATTCAAAACATTACTTATTTTTGTGCTTATTGTAAAGTGTAAATAGTGTTAATGACTGTTTAAAACAAATGTAAAATGTAAATTGTATAAATAATTAAATGTCTGTTTATTTTATTCAACAAATGTTTAAACTTTCAACGAACTCTGGAATCCCTGCTACTTAGATATGTCGCAGGTTTATGATAAAATCAGGTTTTTTACCGAAACAAGAGAAAGTTAATACTTTATGTTCTCATGAACATCAGAAAATCCAGTTTTTTTTTATCAATAACCTGATTTTATCATAAACCTGCGACATATATAAATTGCTTTGAATAAGACCACGAGAGAAAGAAATCATTTAAAGTTCAAAACATTTAAAGTTCCATTAATTATTGTATCGTTCTATGTTCTGGGCGATGATAACTGCCCAGAGACACGGGTGTACATTGTGTACGCGGTGTGGAGTTGTGTGCGGCGCGCCCGTTTGTTGACTCACTGCGTCCCATCCGTTGTCCTAATCCTAACGGTGTTTGTGATAACAAGGTGAGTGTAGTGTTGGTGTGTGACGGGTCAGCGACATTTGGTTCGACGTAATCTAGCGGAGTCTAAGATGGAATGCTTCCCAGGCTGTAATTAAACTACCTATCTTAAATCCTTAGTTCAGAACATAGCAATGCAAGCACTGCTATTTAGCGGCAAATATATGTAAGAGGGCGGTAACTACTCAGAAGGATTCCTAGACAGAACGGAAGTCCTACTATCTAGACAAATAATCCTGCAAATTCACCTGACGTCAGTATTCGGATAACTGCATTAAATATTACGAGGTAGAGCTATGCTGCAGCTATATTAGTAGTATAGTTGTAGCGCGAATGGGTCGGCTCGATCGGGGAAGGACCACGCTCTCACAGAACACCAGCGTAAAATAGCAGCTTAACGCTGCTGTGTTTGTAATGGTGAGTGTAGAGAACCGGAGAGCCTTTTTACTGGAAACGAGGCATTCCATCTTAGTCCACAGGAGTGACAACGAATCTGCATTGTGATTCTAAATCGAAGATAAATGTAGATACCTATGAGCCACAGCAACCACTTACTATCGGTTGGACTGTGTACTTGTTTGTCACCCTATCCTATAAAAAAAATAACAAGTCTTTCAATTTTCAATGTCAAAATACTCTGCGAAAAACTTTCGTGTTACCAAGATTGTTTTAAGATACTAGCGTATTTTCGTCAAAAATCTCCAAAAATAATTACGAAAAAAGTGTTCCGTTATACAAGTTTGGACAGGAAACACTATAAAAAAAATTTGCCGTGTTCGAGAAAAAAAAATTAATGAATTTTATAAATTGCAAATCTACATACGCATTTGCATTTACATCTAATAAACGCCGTTTGTGAAATAAAATATAAAATTAGATAAATTTATATTCATTTGTACGTTGGCGAGTGAATATTTTGAAAAGATGTTTATTGTCGACCTATGTGACAACTTCCGAATAACCGGCACCCAACAGATGTAGGTATGTAATTATTACTTCATAATCATATCTCTTCACTTCATCTTCACCACCGGCCGGCAACGCACATGCAAATCCCTTGGTGTTGCAGTTGGTCATGGGCGGTCGATACTTACCATCAGGTGAGCAGGACGCTCGTTTGACTCCCCCCCCCCCCTTGCTTAAAAAAATCGCCATATATATTCACTCCTGGACATGGGCCTCTCACTTACAAGGAAGGATTTGGCTTAATCGTGGCGCATGGCAGGCGGATTGAAGATCGCAGTACCACATCTTTCACACTTTTGAGGACGCTGTTCTCTATCGCCGGACTAGATAGTTTACGCCCGTTGTACGCGGTTGTACCACCATTACTCGAAAGCCATAACAATGGAAAATGTCACCCATTGTCGCCTTTTAAGACACCAAGAAATAGGGTAATGATTTTATTAAGCCACCACCGCCACCACAGGGTAAAATTAATCTACTAATACACTTACTTAGCTTATATTTCTCTAAATTAACGATTTATATAAAACCAGCAAGTGTACAGATTATATTACATTTTCAAGGTACTTAAAGCAAGAAAGATATACTCATACACGTAGGTACATTTTTTTATAATAAAACTTCACACATTTTTGACATACATAAATTGCACATAGAATAACAATTATTTATAGGCCATACAAAGTCAGGCTGCGTGCGGGACTTGAATATGCGGCTCCATAGCACCAGAGCCGAAGTCTTAGCTAGTGCGCTACCGAAATGTCTAATTTTTCTTTATTTTTGTAATCAAAAATTATGTCGACATCTTTGTGTTGAACAATTCACTAGTTTGAGTGCTCTGGTGCGAGTTACGACGCGTAAGGCGAAACATTAGTGCAAATGATTGTAGATTCACCATCAGTTCACCGATTGTCCATCATAATATTCCAATTATAGGCAGAAATACAGAAGTAGTAAACATATCGATTTACCCAAAGCACAATAACATTACATTTTTGGAACTGGATCGGAGATAAGTTAAATTGCAGTTCAAAGACAGGGCAGTGACATCTACTCTACAATCCAAACAAAAAACGAACAGTTGGTGTCATCAGTTGGAACAAATGTTGGACAAATTTAATTTGAATACTTACTTCATCTCGTATATCAAAAGCATCAACAAGCCCTACTGCATTAGGTCTTATTTTAGTCAGAGTTTCTTCATACCAAAGACGCATTTGCGCCACGTCCTTGTGAGTAATTGGGGTATACTGTGAACAGTAAGGTCAAGTTTGTAAGACTTACAACAATTTCAACTAACATAAGATCGAGTAAACAAATTGAACATATTTTTACCACGTTTTTATTAACACACGTATTCGCGTTCAAATTTAGTAAATGATTTTAAACTAACTTCCCGAGGAACTAAACACTTGTTAAAATTTAGAACAGCTTAGAATCAGTAAAAAATTAAAAAAAAATTATACCTTTTAGTCCGTTTTAAAAACGTGATAGGAATATTAACTTTTTTTATACATAAACTTGGTTATTATTATTATTTATTTACCAGAAGTAAATCACTGAGTTTCTCCAAAGCCCAATAAACCGAATACAAATCTACAAGCTGATAGAGAATTTCCTTCAACTGGGCTGATGATGTATTGGCCAGTTCTCGTATTTCTTCAAAAAATGTTGATATAACTATAACTCGACAATGTGCCTGTAACCAATATAACGTAAATATACCCTCTAATACTATCAGAGATATTAATACTTCGCGAAAAAGCATTGCTACAAAAGAAAACAGTGGTAGAGCCACGCGGCAGCTTTTGCTGTCGCACGGATGGGCCGGCTCGAACCGGGGTGGTACCACGACCTCACAGAAAACCAGCGTGAAGTAGAGGTTTACCTCTGCGTTTCGCTTGGTGAGTGCAGGTGGCCGGAGGCCCTTTTTACTGGAAATGAGGCATTCCATCTTAGTCCTCACGGGTGACAACGCATCTGCATTTTGATTTGTAATAGAGGATAGATGTAGATGTCTATGGGCCGCAACAACCACTTACCATCAGGTGGACTGTGTGCTCGTTTGTCACCCTTATCCTATAAAAAAAAAAGAAACGAAAAATCGTATAGCAAAATTATGAAATGGTAAGATGTTAGATTTTTCCTAGAGCTGAGCTGTTTTATAGTTTTATCGCGTTTAATTTTAACCTTTTTATAATTCCCGTCGTCTCAAATCTCCAGTATTACTTATATATTAGTCTATGGTTTCAAATACTTTGGTCATAAGGGACGTGGTGTACAACGTCCTGCAGAGTTAGCAAAGATGACTTTCTGAGATAGTTAACGCTATAGATAACAATAAAAATTTAAGAAATCAACGTTAAGACACCTGATAACCCCGCTGATGTGATAATAAGCCTGAGCTACCTTTAGATTTTAATTATTAACTAGATGTTGCCCGTATGTGCAATGTCTCTTTTTATCAAAAACTTTTGCGCACAACTGACCAAAGTTTCATCGTAAAATGTGAATGGTGTAGGGACGCATACGGGATAAACAATAAAAAAAACATTAACTTGTATTATTATAGATTTTAATCCGATCTACGCAGATACCTTGAGGTAAAGGTGAAGACCTCCATCCGTTAAAATATCGAATGGGAAATCTGCAGTATGCTAACAGTTTCCAGCTCACCCCCGTTATTCTAACAGATTTCATATCCACAAATTATCGCAAAAGAAAACCGATTCTTATTACTTACATTAAAACTAGCTGTTTAGCGCGACTTCGCCCGTTTGTTATTTGGGGTTTCAATTTTATAGCGCGGAACCCTAATTATTTTACTAAAATAAAAGTAGCCTAAGTTAGATACTCCTTATGACATCAGCTATCTGCCAGCGAAAATCCCGTCAGAACCGGTCCAGCCGTTTCGGAGATTAGCCGGAACAAACAGACAGTCAGATGGACAGACAGACAGACAAACAAAAACTTTAAAAATTGTATTTTTGTTGTTAGTACCGAGAATACTTTAAGTTTATTCGTAGGTCGCACCAAAAAATAATAATCACCCCCAGACCACATTTCGGTCACGGCCTACGACGGCCTTACATGCTTTTGGGCGTTAAACACCGCCAACTTCCTAACTCCAAACTGCTACTTAGAACTTCATGACAGAAACACCCAATTACTGATTTTGGCGCGCACCGGGATTCAAACTGAGGGTCGAGGGTCCTTAATCTATCGATCACTAGACCAGACCGACGAGGCTGTCAACCAAAATATAATAATTATTAAAAGCTATAGGTAGCCCGGGCTGGACGATGAACACCTCAGTTCTCGTGTGACCATGGGTTTAAAGCGCTATATGTATTAGGTAGAAACGTCGGAAATTTTATATGTGGTTAGAGTCATGCTGCAGCTATATTAATAGTATAGTAGTAGCACGAATGGGTCGGCTCGACCGGGGAAGGACCACGCTCTCATAAAATACCTACGTAAAATAGCGGACTAACACTGCTGTGTTTCGTACGGTAAGTTTAGAGAACCGAAGACCCTTTTTACTGGAAAAGAGGCATTCTATCTTAGTTCTCACGGCTGACAACGCATCTGCATTTTATTTCGTAACGAAGATAGATGTCTATGGGCCACAGCAACCACTTACCATCAAGTGGACTGTGTGCTAGTTAGTCACCCTTATTCTATAAAAAAATAGGTTACAAAATTAAACATGATAAAATCCATAGACAGATTTATCAGAGCACAACAATCTTAATAAAACATTGTAGCTAATAAATATATCATCAAGTTAGTTCTCTCCTTTTTAACCGACTTCAAAAAGGAGGAGGTACTCAATTCGACAGTATGTTCCTTTTTTACTATGCGAACCGATTTCGATGATTCTTTTTTTATTTGAAAGCTGGCGCTTCTCATGTGGTCCCATATAAATTTGATCAAGGTCTGACCAGTGGTTTTTGAGTTATCCTTAATAGTTTATATTGAAGTCGGTTGTACAATATTTTTAATTATACTACTTGTGTTTTAATAGGTAAATTATTTATAAAAAGTGTTGAGTTTGTCTCATACTTCTGCAGCTGCTACTAATTGTACAGATGTAATGTTCCAGGCATCTTCAAATGACATTCCGCTGTTGACACGCTTTGACATGCATTCGACGCAATGGGAAATCTTCCTAGAAATAATAAGGAAATAAATAATATAAAAAAATTATAATGTAATGTGTTTTTTTACGTTTCAGTAGGGTTCTTCGGCGTAAACTTGGAATTTTCGTGTCATACTATTAATAATATCACCACACAGTTTATTTCTTCATATTTATTATAATTTCACAACTCTTTATTCACTGATTAAAAGTTACTATTAATAATTGTTAGGTACCTATCATTCTCCTTAAAGCTACGAGCAAAGAGTCGTCGCGTTCTAGTCTCGTAAACGCGCGAGAAGGACAACTCGACTCGACGACGGCGCCTTTTTCCGTCGTTCTCATTGGCTAACGGGTCAAGCGCAGGCAGAGAGAAAGGAGTAAAATGTTGCCGCGTTACAATAATCATTTATTAACAAACTATTTAGAGGATAATTAATGCAATAGCGCGTTTTTGTCCTTTTTACCTGACTTCAATGAGGGAAAGTTCTTAATTTGATTGTGTTTATTATTATTTTTTATTAAATAGGCCTCTAGGGTACAAAACAGGAATAAAGTAATATGGAATGAAATTTTAATTTAACTGATGTAACTATTTAGACGACATTCCATTAGTTGTTGAGGTTGTGATATTACTCAGTCCACTCAGAAGGGTCAAAAAAGTTTAAAAAGTGAAAATCAAGGAGTTATACGTGCAACGCGACAGGGTATTCAGTGTGCATGACAAACACACGCTCTTGTAGGTTTGGTTGATGAGGTTCACCGAAATGTGTGCCAAATACCCCAAAAATCACCAACCAACTGCAGTTAGGCCTTAGGCAAACATGAACGTTGAGCAAAGGCTAAAAAAAGTAATTTATTACCTCAAAGCGACAAGCTGAAAACCATTTATAACTCCCTGAACCGTGTTCAACCAAATATCACAGAAGCCCTTAGCTGCGGCCGTTTTCAGGTACGCTACTGTTGGCGTAAGCGTTTTTGTGTTCATCTGTTGATATGTTTTTACCAAAAACCTGAAATGACAAAATCGTATAAAATATCTTAAATTTTATCAATAATGTTATACGAGGTTAAGGAAGTTTCATTTAACAATACATTACGTCACGTGAACCAAATCAAAGGTTATTATATTATATACTGGTTCATGCATTGCGTACGATAAAGGTGACAATTTTAATTATTTAATCATGTCAAAGAATATCTACACTATGATGTAGCTACGTATCGTAGCTATGAATATTCTTTCTCAGTGTTGTGCTGTAGCTTTATTTGTTTGAAGTTGGTAGCAGGCGTTCGTGAGCTATAATAGCTATTTATATTATACTAGCTGGCCAGGCAGACGTTGTTCTGCCCTTTCCGACGACCCTTCCTATGAAAAAATCCTTAAATTCGCAATAAAAAAATGTTGAAGGTCACCTACATATACTATACATATATAATATATATATATATATATATATATATATATGTATATGTATATTTTTAATTATATTACCACTTGATGAACAAGTTTGTTTATTATTTTAATCATATTCATGTCAGAGCCATAGAGTCGAAAATAAAAAGAAATAAAAATAAGTGAAAGTAGAACTCGAAACTAAATGTGTGGGACATTACAGTACCTATAAAGTTTCGAGGCGACGAGGCGGGAGATTTTGTACATTATGTCATTCAATCTGTTACTTTGGTTAACGTGATTCTGTCCATTGTGATTAATCCGTTTGAAGAAGTAAAGGAGAGTAATCTGCGGTGAAGGCGACTAATTTGACATCGTCATAAGCATTGTTACTGTTGATTTGCAAATATATCTTAATCTATTTTGATATAAAAAAGATGGCCCACAATCCCCGGCAGCTCCACTATTCCTGGCTACTGTAGCAACCATGCTAACGGTGGAGTAGACAGAAGCTAAGAATCTCCAATGGAGGTTCGGTTATCAACTAAGACAACTGGCAACATATAACGCACGCACCCTGAGAACTGACGAGAAGGTCCTTGAGCTAGAAGAAGAGATAGACAAGTTGCAATGGGATATTATAGGATTATCTGAGGTCTGAAGAGAGGGCGAGGACACGGTAATCCTCGAATCCAGCAACTTGTTCTATCACCGGGAGGGCAACCCTTTGTCCCAAGGAAATGTCGGATTTATCATCCAGAAATTTATCATTAACAATGTTGTAAAGATTGGGAGTGTGGCGACGAGCGCTACGTACGTACTTTACCAAACGCACGGTTTATGCACCAACCTCGGTTAAGGAGTTGGAGGAAATGTATGAGGATATCTCTAGAGTCTTGCATTCCTCCAAACCCCATTATATGGAGTTCATGGGAGACTTCGACACTAGGCACAAGAGCTGAAGGTAGGTAAATTCGTAATAGGGAAACGGAACCCAAGGGGCCAGCAGTTGGACGACTTCATGGAGAACGATTAACTTTTTATAATGAACTCTTTCTTTGATGAAAGTTGACCTAATCGAGCCCTGACGGTTATGAGGAATGATGACTAGATGGCAACTGTTCAGTGATATCTCAGTGATCGTGAGGGTGAAAACTGGCAATGATCACCGTATGGTGAGAGGCACACTGAATCTAAATGTTAAGTTGGAGAGGTCACATCTAATGAAGTCAGCGCTCCTTCCCTCGTCCTCGTGCTCTAATCGAAAGCCCCGAAAAATTTCTGCCCGAGTTACAAATTTAAAGTTATCAGGACGTCGTCAGTAGAGTGGAAAAGCGGTACTTAAAGTACTCCAAAGGCGTGGAGCAGAAGTGCGGTGGTATTGTTCTTCAAGAAAGCGCCAACGATCTCTTGAGGTAATACAGACCGATTTCCCTTTTGAGCCGCGTCTACGTGCTGTTTTCGAGAGTGATTACGAATTGTCTCGCAGACAGACTCGACGACTTCCAGCCTCCCGAATAAGTCGGTTTCCGAAATGACTAACACCATATACCACATGTATAACAGTAAATTTTACAGTAAATTGTACAGAAGACCAAAAAGACTACAATCTGCCACTTTGTCTCGTATGTTGACTATGATAAAGCCTTAGATTCCGTCGAAATTTGGGCGGTGTTGCAGACCCTTCAGCGGTGCCAAGTTAACAGTCGATAAATCGAAGTGTTAAAGTGTTTGTACAGTAGGACTACGATGGCTATACTAGTACAGAACCAGAGTACGAAACCTATCCAATTGCAGAGAGGTATAAGACAGGGTGGAGGTATATCCCCGAAACTCTTCACCACTGTATTGGAAGACGTTTTCAAGCTACTTGTCTGCAAATGATACGGTATTACCATCAATAGCGAGTACATCACTCGCCTTCGAATTGCCGACGATATAACTCTTACGGCAGAATCGCACCATGCGCAATGACTTCAATAATACCTCCCAAGGGATAGGTCTTAAATCGAAATTGGACAAAACAGAGATCATGTGTAACGTCCATGTCACACCTATGCCGGTAGTTGTTGGGAGCATTAAGCTCGAAGTTGTTGACGAGTATGTTTACCTGGGGACAAATAGCCCGACTAGGTGAGTTCAACTTCGACCGAGAGGTCAATAGACAGATTCAACATGGCTGAGCAGCATTCGGGAGATTACGACACATCTTGTCGTCAGATATACCTCAAAATTTGAAAACGAGATTGTACAACCAGTGCGTGTGACCTTTGATTACTTATGGATCTGAGATGTGCTCTTTCACTGCTGGCCGTATGAGGAAGCTCAAGGTCGCTTAACAAGTTATGGAAATGGCTATGCTCGGGATTTCTCTGCGTGATAAACTTAAAAATGAGGATATCCGCAGTAGAACCAGAGTAACCCACATAGGTCAACGGATTAGTAAGCTGAAGTGGCAATGGGTCGGTCGTATAGCTCGAAGAACCGACGAACAATGGAGAAGCAAGGTTCTTGAGTGACTTATGAATGGCTATAATGATGATGATGATGTAATTACGTACATCACGTCATACCGTGATGTATTACGGTATCATCACATCGTGACATATTATTATAATATGCAGTGTGATGGTTCATAAAGTGTCTGCTGAGCGAAAACAAGAAAGGACAGATCTCAAGCCAGGGCCGGAGGGTCACAGGGTTGGTGCTCCTAATCACGTGTCACGACCTTCGTGTTGATCGCCTACCCAAACGAGGCTTTAGGTTCGTAAGACTTTGTTGTTTACTAAGCATCGATATAAATTCTATTATAATCCTTACAAATGCATTCCATTACCATGCTAACAAAAAAATAACTACTCACCTAGCAGTTTGCAACAGCAATACTGTATTCTCGCCTTCGTAAATACAAGCGGCAGTTACTAGCCCGTACGTTAGCGGCAAGTTAGAGGACATCATGTATCCGTGGCCGCCGCACGCCAACCTGCAGCGCTCTACATACGCTGCTGTGTCCGCCGTTGTCACGGCTTTTAGACAGCATGCAAGTGCGTGCAACTGAAATTGAAAAACACTTTTGAATTTTTATTATTAAAAGTTGAAGTTTGAACTATGACATAGACAAAACTTTAAATTCCGTCGTTTTGATGGCTTACTAAACGGGGGCAGTCGCTTTTTCGTTCATCTGAATTTCAAAATAATCTATACATATAAATAAAATTGAAGTGTCTGTCTATAATACCGAAATAGTTGTTGCTATAAAGACATGAATATACGGTACAAATAGGTTAGAACAAGTGAATGTTTTACTATTTTTATTTTTACCTGGTAGAGCCAAGCTGCAGCTTTATTATGGTTGTAGCACGAATGGGCCGGCTCTACTGGGGTAGGACCACGCTCTCACAGAATACCAGCGCAAAATAACAGCTTAATGCTGCTGTGTTTCGTATGATGAGTGTACACTCACTGTAGAGAATCGAAGACCCTTTTAACTGGATTAGAGGCATTCCACCTTAGTCCTCAGAGGTGACAACGCATTTCCTTTTTTATTCTTAATCGAGAATAAATGTATATCTCTATGGGCCTCAACATCCACTCATCATCAGACGGACTGTGTGCTCGATTGTCATTCTTATACTAAATTAAAAAATTATTAAGGCGATATTATAGCTGAGCAAATGAACTCCCAATAACATTCAAAAGATGTCCTTGTGGTCATTATTGACCAGTACATCATAATCACGCACATAATTTGCAGTGAAGTAATACAAACTACACTAATAATCGTTCGACTTAAAAGGTACTCACTTCAGGGAGTCGTTCTAAGTTCCCGCCGACTAGCTCCTCATTGATGTCGTGGAACGTATTCCACAGCTTGTCGGCAGTGATCCTCAGCGCATGGCAGGCCGCTATGCCGATAAACAGTTTGTGCTGTTGAGTCACATAATCCAATATCTGACACTCCGGCTGCCTGTATTGTTATTTTTTAATGTTCATTTCTCCACCACCTTTATTAGGTTAACTTCATTTATAGCGCACGTGGTAAATTAACCCCGTGTACCCTAAATTATCCCGTGGTTATCGTAAGAGGCGTCAGAGGGAAACTGAAGAAAAGATGGGCAGATGCTGCTTTCTGACAACTGCTCAATAGAGAATAATTGCGGTTGCCTACCCACTGACCAAGCGTGGCGACTATGGCAAATATGGTTCCAATCAATGGGGTGGCCTTTGATCAGCTGTGGACTTTTAATAGACAGTAATTCATGAATGATGAATGAAAATGTATTTCGTACTTTTCTTTTCTAATTAGCTACACTTACTAATATTCTGTATTGTTAAAATTTTATATTCATACAATGATAAAATCAAAGAAAATATATTGAAAGGTATTATATTTTAAAAGGGAAATTATAATTATACTTAATATGTATAAATTAATATATAATAATTCAACAAACAATATAGATAATCAGATAGACGGTGTCGTGATATGGTGTTAAATGTTTTTAGTATTTTTTGCGTGCTAACATCAAAGGTAATTTGTAAAAACTTCATATAAAAACCTAAGATTTTGTATTTTTACTAGCCTGATAAATTTTGACGTTTGTTGACGCGTGTTTAGTATAATGATTTCGTGATATCTGTACCAAACAGCGTTTTTAAGAAAATTGTCTACATTAATAGTTAGATTTCATAATTTTTCGTAAATCTTACGTAAGTAGGTATATAAGATTTTCAGAAATATTTATGAAATTTTTTAAAATCTTTTGACAAAGCTTGTTGCGGATAAAATGATAAATAAGTTTTGAATTGAAATTGTAATGATATTATATGAAATATTAAATAATATAACATAAAAATACATATTTAAAAATGTAGAGTGATAATTGTATCTACGTAACTTTCGACTCTAGCCCTACGTAGTTTTAGAAATTAATATAGCAACACTGACAGACAAACTCATTTTTTTATTTAAAAATACTGGGAAAATAATGTAAACTAGTATTCATTAATTCATTCATTACAACCTCAAAACAAATTCCACAACTAAACGTCGCTAATTGGCAACCACAATATTTTTGTGGTAATAGTTTTTTAATATTCTAAGTTGTTCTCAGGAAGATGCTACTGCCCATGTCCAGTTTCACTTTCCACTGTCTTCCGCTTCTTAGACACCTAAGGGGTAGTATGGACTACTCAGTGGATTCTCTTACGCCACCACTACAATGGATATACATATGTATATTTTTTGTTATATTATTATAGTTATTATATACTTCACGATGAAGTTTTGACTTTGGTTGTTGTTAGCCGTGCACAAACACATTGTGTTAGTGTGTGTAGGCTGCGGGCACTCTAATCTATGCTCGGGAGTAACGCTCCCGAGGCCTACGCACACTAACACAATGTATATGTGCACAATGAATTTTTGAATTTGGTTGTTGTTAGCCGTGCATATACACATTGTGTTAGTGTGTGTAGGCTGCGGGAACTCGGGAGTAACGCTCCCGAGGCCTACGCACACTAACACAATGTATATGTGCACAATGAATTTTTGAATTTGGTTGTTGTTAGCCGTGCACATACACATTATGTTAGTGTGCGTAGGCCTCGGGAGCGTTACTCCCGAGTTCCCGCAGCCTACACACACTAACACAATGTGTATATGCACGGCTAACAACAACCAAAGTCAAAACTCCATCGTGAAATAGAATAGCTACACTATGAAACATATTGAGAAGAAAAAAGATAATCAGCAACGTCTTTTTGAAAAGATTTGTCAAAGTAAAGCTTTTAGTCCAAAATAGGAAACTTAATTATCACAACATTTAACTACTAATAATAATTGTTTGTCACATACCCTGCTTTGAGTTGCGACTGCCTACGCACTGCCGAAAACCTGGTGGCAATTGTAACAGCTTTGGATAAATAGTTGACCATATCATATACTATGACAACTCTTACGAAAACCATGGCTCCGTAATTTAACTTACTGTTTCGGGATTTTACATAAGTGCCATTCTAGAACACAAAAAATGTAATTTTAATAATTATCGTAAATTATCAAACACTATAGATGGTGTGACGACGTGATAAGAAATGCAGTAAGTCCATGAATATAGATGTCTCCCGTGTTTTGTGACGTTCTTGGGGGAGGTCTATGAACAGGGCTTGTGATGGTCTGATGATAATGATAAAGATAATGATGAACCAGCAATGCGCTAGCTAAAATCCAATTCTTAAAAAAAATTACGCATACCCCATGCCAACCACTCTGGGCAAATTATTTCACTAGGGAGCAAATTCGAAAAATGGTATTCACGCTCTTACAAAAAATATATATTTTGAATTGATTTTGAAACACAACATTTCACTCATTGTTACAATATACAGATCAGTCTAGTGACTGATTCGAGTCTATATCCAATTTTATTAAATAAATAGTAGGATTAGTTTACATTGTACATTTTAATTCCAGCGGATCCTTGATTGAGTATAGAAAATTTTCAAATACACAACTCCCAATACTTCCATCAAACCGTAGTGATTTTTTTAGTCTACTGGCTGCTTAGTTATCCTGAGCTTGCTTCAAAAACTGTCATCATCGATCATAACTGCCTAATAAAAAATACAAGAAAGCGCTTGGTATAGGTATAAAAAAACATTACATACTTATTACTTACTTCCAAAACTTGGGCATGTTTCATCAACATGTGACTCCTTGGAATTCTTACGTTGTCAAATCCTAAGAAGCCATTATTTACAGCATTGAGGCCTAATTTCGCGCCAATTTCACCAACTTTCATTCCAGGTAAAGGCATATGAGTTTCCTCGTCACGAACTTGTACGATGAAAGAATGGATTCCATGGCACACACCTTTGGTATATAGCTGGGCCACCACGATGCAATAATTTGCTGAATGACCCACTGCAAGAACAAAATACCTATGTACGTAAAAATATGTAATTTCGGTGCCAAAATGAACAAAAGGGAACACTTATGAGAATCAGCAATTAAATTAATTTCTACATCTTGTTCAGAGACATTTTGCACTGAGAATTTTTCACGCAGATAATTGAAATTGCACATAATATATTATATATTCATATAATCTCGTGTAGTGTAGTGGCAGGTAGTATAATAAGTCTATGAGAGGCAGCGTAAATATATCCTTACCCCATATCATCTCGCGGACGTCGGAAGAGGCGACAGGGAGAAACTGTCACATAATATGGGCATCTATATGGACGCTGTAAGACAATCTAACACTACATTGTGTCTGGTAGGTAGGTCTATAAGCGTTTATAGGAAATGCCAAAAATATTATAAAGTACGTCTGATACTGCAATCGTCAATCGACCAGCCTATTTAATTTCTGTTACTTAAATTACCTAATACTGTTTGTGATTCTAATTCCAAATTCAAATTGTTGACATATTAAAGCTACGTCGCTTTAAAAAAACTTTCAAAACATCTTTCTTCATAAGAAATCTTAAAATAATTTCAAAAAAATACCTACTGCGGTTGTCAACCTGCCTGTCAAGCGTGTCATGAATGAAAAGTAAAAAATTAAATTACAGGCTCAATCATCTCACAGCTGGTCATTGACCTCCTTTCATTTCTTATGCTGGGGCCACAGTAACGAGAAACGTCAATGCCCATAAACTTAGTTAATTATTGCCTTACTTTTAACGTTATAAAGTGAGTGGCCACACTTGGAACGGTCAACGTCATTTCAATTTTAATGCCGTTGAACGGTGTTAAAGTTGGCGTTAATGTTCCTTGAATTTCAAGCAAGATGGATGGACGATGACGCTGATTTTACTGTGCTGATACTCTATATTTGACTTTATTATATGAATATATTTTATCATTGCCTAATTGCCATGGCTGTTTGTAGAATCTCAAGAAACGTAATAACTTTTTCATTATTCAACTCCATCATAGCCATACGTGCCACCCCGTTACGCTCACCGTGCACAATGAGACAAACGTAGTGTGGCCGCTTCAACGTGTTAATTCGTGCGTTAATCTCTTTGACGTACCTCCACTCGAGTTATCGCCCAACGGCAAACGGCATTGTTAATGCCGTTGTAAAATTATCGCGTTAAGTGGTGGCCACACCTACATTAAACGCCCATCAACGCGATAATTAAGGCATTTCTCGTTAGTGTGGCCGGGGCATTGGAGCTTTATGGAGAAATTAGTTTGCCGCGCTACTCTAATGCGTAGGTGTTGGCGAACTTCACAACATGCCCTAGAAAGATTTTTTCTTGGACATGCAGGTTTCCTCACGATATTTTCCTTCACCACATGTGGTAAATCAACACTTAAAATTGCAATTAACCACTTCATTGGCAAGGCAAGGATCGAACGAATTTATAGCGAGTATTTAGTCTTAGGTACCACGACTCCATAGCACGGGATAGTTCATAAAGAGTCTCTAGTAGTAGTATTCTTGTCCTTATGAACTATCTGGTGATGTCTATGTAAGAGGGAGCAGATGTCAAGAAGCACTAATTTGTAGGTATTTGTGCCGGGTTAACACTTGCCAGTTATCATAAATCTCTCTATTTTAAAATTCGATATTATAAAATTTGAATAATACGGGATTTACTGATAGTCATTTATAGAATAAGGATGATAAACAGGCACACAGTCCACCTGATGGCAAATGAATGCTGTGTGACCTATATACATCTACATTTATTCTCGATTAAGAATCAAATATAGGTGCGTTGTCACCCCTGAGCACTAAGATGGAATGCGTAGTTACCACAAAAAAGGCTTCCAGTTTTCTACACCATACGAAACACATCAGCATTAAGCTAGAATGTTTAATGGTTCAGATTCAGTTGTGACTTTAAGTTGGATTCACTCTTCGCCGCACCGTTGGCACACTTATGTTGCTAATCGGATCGCAAGCATTCATGAAACCTTAGCAGCTGAACATTTCTTTCACATTGGGAGCTCCAAAAACCCTGCTGATTGTTTATCAAGGGGCTTGACTCCTAAACAGTTAGAGTACACCATTCGCTATGGCTACAGAGACATTGGCAACAGTTACCACGTAGTGATTGGCCTGTCACACCTTTTGTCTCTCGGGATCCAAAGGAACTTCCTGAATCTAAACCACTCACTTTTCTTACCACTCTTAACGATAATGAAGGCCACTCAAATGAATCCGCACAAGGCAGTACTACTGCTACCTATAATTTTATTTATAGTTTAACCACTTTTCCTTTTAGCAACGGTCAGTTGTAAAGCTGTGTCCGGTACCTGCGCAATAGCCTTAATTAGTAGTAAGATTTATTAGTGTTTTTTCTCTCTCGCACGTAATATTTTTTTGTTAATACTTAGCATACGCTGGGTTATTTAAGTATTTATATAGTACAAGCCGCATTTATATACTAACCGCACACTTAATATTACCGCAATTGTACTCTAAAGTTTTAAACAGCAACAACGCAACGCACCACTTAAAGACTTTATCAAGTTTTCTTTGTATTTTTTTTTGGACGCATCTCGTCCACTCGCAATAAGTTTTTGTTTGTAAAATATTACTTTACTTATTATAGTCGACAGGAATATTTATCCACATAGAGATTCTCCTCCCGCACTATACTTCATTTACCGCTTGGGGTCTATTGATAACAGTGCAGAATAATAAAAAGCTGCGGTTGCCAACCTACTTGCCAAGCGTGGATACTTCTGCAAATATCCAGCCTATTTAATAAACAAAGGGAGAAGCCTATGATCAGCAGTGGATCTGCCTATTAAAAGTAAAAAAGTAACAGCCTACATACATCTCCCTTCTGGGGACAGGCCGCAACGAGTTTTAGAATAAAAAAGAGTTGATTGAGTTGACACCAACGCAAGTTGACCGACTTCATATAAGTATAATACCTTAAATTTATTTTAAAACTACTTAGACATCAAGGTTTCGCCGCCATGTTATTCTTTACCACTTTACTGGACACGTGGAAAATAAGCAAATGGCTATCGTATTTGCTTAAATAAAACTCATAAAAACTGAAAAGAAGCTTTTGCACTATTGTGGACCCCATCTACTTTGTAATTAGTCATTCAAACTATTACATCATTTAGAGATAAAAATCTTACAGTCCACTTAATATTCAATTACTAACATCGGACTCGATACAAAAAGAAGTTGGTGAAATATTGCTATGCTGATAGACACCCAACATATTCAACTAAAGACATTATGTCTTAATCACAGTTCTGTTAGTCATTTTGCTAAAAGTGACAATAACTATACTCGTAAATCATTCCGACACCGGTTTGTATATTTTAAGTCTGACAATTTTTGATACTGGAAGAGTAAGTATTCAATAGAATTCCTTCAAGTTCATTAGTTACTTATTATTAGTTTATTTAGCAGTAAGTAGATGGCACTATTATGAGATTAAAAACATTCAAATAAAAACTATACCTTCTAATACTTAGCGACAATAAGTTGAGGTTGAGGAGCGACTAGAGTGGCCCAATCACACAACAAAGCCGCCAACATTTATATAATAAACTAGCTGTGCCCCGCGGTTTCACCCGCGTCATCACGTGTCCAAGGTGCGCGACATGACCTAGTTCAAGCATTTTATAACGGCTAGGGTTTAAGCGTCGTTCGCGCGACCAGCCAAGTATTGAATTATATTAATTTTACATTATCTCTTAAACTATGCGTCCAAATAACATGGTATAAAGAACAAAGTTTATCTTCATAAAATTGTCTTGATGATGAAGTAACTTTCATTCGTAAGGATAAATAGGCCATGCCTAATAATAACGCTCATAAATCACTTTTAAATTTTCAATATTTTTTTGTCACAAAATACCAAATTATGGCTTATGTATAAGAAATAGACAGATGGTATCGCGGATTTTTTTTTAGACGGAGTAAAGGTCTATATTTTTCTAGAACATTGTATTTACGTATCCCTAACGATAACACCAGCGTACGCGGATAAATCATTTCGGGAGCGCTTTTTCTTCTGACTTGCTTAACAAATATTCATATATAAGGCTAGCTGAGTAATATAGCTTAATGCTAGATAGCCTATACTATTCCACATGAATCTGGTTATAATATACAAAAAGAATTTTTCAAATCAGACTGGTAGTTCCAGAGATTAGCGCGTTTAAACAAACAAAAAAACAAAAAAAACTCTTCCGCTTTATTATATTATATAGTATAGATAGATTAGTATAGATAAAATCGGCATAAAGTTATGTAGATTTTATTAAATTTCTGCTTCTGTCAAAAATATGCTATCAGCGCTTCTAGCAGTGTATAATGAAATTATTTTACGTATAACAATATGAAGCAATAGCAATGTTGTGTTTAGTTGTTAATATCGTCAAACGATTTTTTTTATTGATTTGGTCAAGCTATATCATAATATAGTAAAAAAACAATTTTAAATTTAATTATGTGCCACTATTTCGTGCCATAATCGACTACTTTATAATATTATTAATACTAAGATCTGACCAATACATATGACAAAATCTCTTTATTTAAACTATATGGATAGTGAGAGTTTTGCAATAATTACAGTTGTTATCAGTTTATTTATAGATAAACAAAACTTTACTTTTATAGGATAGGGTGACAAACGAGCACACAGTCCACTTGATGGTAAGTGGTCGTTGTGGCCCATAGACATCTACATCCATCCTCGTTTGTGAACTTTGTGAACTGAGGTTACATTACCACTTACCATCAAGTTGGGTTAAAGTTAAGCGCTGGCTTAGAATAATAAAAAAACCACTACCCCACATCGTCCCGTGGGTTTCGTAAGAGGCGGCAAAGGGCAAAAAAAAACAAAAGACAGGCGGCAGCGCCTTCCTTACATAACAAGAATAAGAACAACTGTTTTTTTTTGTTTTTTTTTATAAAATAATGGTGACAAACGAGCACACAGTCCACCTGATGGTAAGTGGTTGCTGTGGCCCATAGAAATCTACATCTATCTGCGATTAAGAATCAAAATGCAGATGCGTTGTCACCCGTGAGGACTAAGATGGAATGCCCCGTTTCCAGTAAAAAGGGTCTCCGGTTCTCTACACTCACCATATGACAACACAGCAGTTTTAAGCTGCTACTTTACGCTGATATTCTGTGAGAGCGTGGTCCTTCCCCGGTCAAGCCGACCCATTCGTGCTACAACTATACTACTAATGCAGCTGCAGTTCCATAATAGGATAAAAAATAGCCTGTAAGTGGCCCCGGATTCCTAACTACATACACACAAAATTTCATGGAAATCTTTCCCGTAGTTATTGCGTGAATCGGCAATACACAGACAGGCAGACAGACAGACGAAAATTCTTAAAACCACTAATTTGGCTTCAGTGCCTTTTATTTAGTCCCTTGGAATTGTTTTTTTTTTCAGAAAATATTAGAATTACAGACACGACATTTCTTCTGATTTATTATATGTATAGATTAAATTGACAAAGCAAACAACAGCCCACCTAATGTTAAATAGCTAATGCAGACCACGGACACCTGCAATCAACTTAAAACAAAGAAGGCGACCGCTGCATTTTCAGTTGTCACCCCTAGGATAAGAAGTAACATTCTCTCAGTATCACATCGAGACAACAAAGAAAGTCAGTATCACCTGGAGACACCTTAACAACCAATCTTTCGAGGTTAACTTGGCCGAAACCAATTTCCCCTAAGGTAATATAATATAAAGTGCATATACTCACATCCGCCGGGCCACCACTTGTATGAAGTGAGCGTGGGGCTGTGCAGCACGAACTCCTTGGTAGAGGCGTCGTACGTGGCAGTCGTCTCCAAACCGCGGATGAACGTGCCGTGACCCAGTTCAGTCTAAAAATGAAAATCCTCAATTTCACACCATCTCCTTAGCGACTCCATAACTACTTAGTACTCGTTTTCCGCCTACAAGTTCATCCACGTCCGTGGGTCAAAAAATCGATATAGGAACCTAAGCGGCAGTTTCTAATTTTTATTTATTTTATTTTACTTGTCATTAAAATAAAATTTAAAAATTAAAGTGTTTGTCATTTTCCTACAATGTAAATAAAAATTAGTATCCTACTTGTTTCAAAGATTATAGAAAGTAACTTGTATTTATAAAGCCAACATACTATGACGTGATTTATAAAAATAAAATCCCAACAACTTAACTGATTCATACAATATTTCACAAAAATATAACATTTAACCACAAATTATGTTAATAAGTTATAACTCAAGATGCTCGAAATTACTTTTACTATGATTATTATTTCAATTTATTTAAAAAAAAGAGTACTTACACAAGTAACTGTTAATAATAAATAATTGTTTCTCATTAATATACATTATACCACGTGCTCGGTGGTTAAGAAAAACATCATGAGGAAACCTACATGCTAAGGAATTAAAAAAATATATTTCGAAGACACGTGAAGTCCGTCAACACGCTTTGGGGCAGCGCGGTAAACACTTCCTTTCTCTAAAAACTCTCTCAGAAATGTGAGGAGGCCTTTATCCAGAAGTGGGACGTAAGTTTATAGGCTGCATCTTTTTAGTTAAATATAAATTATTCATATTGAAGGTCGGATCTATTTATACTAACTTGAGCGTAACTGCCAATGATGCTGCAATTCCACGCACGTGGAAGCCATTTTGCTTGTTGTTCCTCATTTCCTTGGTTCAAAATAGCGGGCATAAACATAATATAATGCAATCCTAAAGGGGAACCATCCCTTAAAACGGACGAACCAAGCAGACTTCCGACCACGTCCCTAAAAATTTATAATTTTAAAAAATCGTATACTTCTAGTTCTAAGTGTTATTTTACTTATTTCAATCGAATTTACAGATATAAGTACCAAAGTATCGAACTTCGAAAGTATGGATGAGCTGTTAACCGCTTAAACACGAATAGTAAAGACACTATAAAGTTATCTGCAGAGTTAATAACTGCTTGTACAATTGAAAGAATTCACCGTAGTTGAAACCAGTCAGGAAGATTAATTTGGTAATTTGGTAGACAGTATGGCGTAAATTAAGTTATACTGGCATCTATGAAAGGCCAGGAGACCTTTCTAATATTTCCCAAAGTCGTATTTTACGACGTATTGGGATGATGAGTTCTATAATGCGTAGATAGTTAGTCTCCATTTAGACTGGCCACTAGACGATAATTCGGTCTCAAGTACTGAAGGATACTAATGTAAATGCACGTGCAAGGATTTAATAAGTATCATCATCATCATCATCATCATTACAGCCCTTCACAAGTCCACTGCTGAACATAGGCCTCCCCCAAAGAATGCCACAAAGCACGGTCCTGAGCCACCTGCATCCATCGACTTCCTGCATATCTTACCAGGTCGTCACTCCATCTAGTGGCGGGACGCCCTACACTTCGCCTGCCGGTACGAGGCTGCCACTCGAGAACCTTTCTTCCCCATCGGTTATCGGTTCTTCGAGCTATATGGCGGGCCCATTGCCACTTCAGCTTACTAATCCGTTGGGCTATGTCGGTCTCTCTGGTTCTACTGTGAATATCCTCATTTCTGAGTTTATCACGCAGAGAAACTCCGAGCATAGCCCTCTCCATATCTCGCTGAGCGACCTTGAGCTTCCTCATCCGGCCAGCAGTGAAGGACCACGTCTCAGTTCCGTATGTCATCACTGGCAACACGCACTGGGTATACAGTCTCGTTTTCAAGTTTTGAGGTATACCTGACGAGAAGATGTGCCGTAATTTCCCGAACGCTGTCCAACTGAGTTGAATCCGTCGATTGACCTCTCGGTCAAAGTTGGACTTACCTAGTCGGACAGAAACAGAAACAGAAACAGAAACTTTTTTATTCAATATAGATTATAAATAATACTTATTGAAAGTCACTCTTTTGTATAATTACCACTGGTTCGAAAAAAACCTCTGTCCTGGGAAGAACCAGCAAGAAACCCAGCGGGACTTTTTTTTTTAAATAACAGCTTACAATCATGTATGTTACACAAATTAACAACACAACAAATTAGAAATAGCTTGGGAGCGATCTATTTGTCCCAGGTAAACATACTCGTCAACAACTTCGAGCTTAGTGTTCCCAACAACTACCGGCATAGGTGTGACATGGACATTAAACGTGATCTTTGTTTTGTCCATGTTCATCTTAAGACCTATCCGTTGGGAAACACTATTGAGGTCATTGAGCATAGTGCTTAGGTCCTCCAGCGATTCTGCCATAAGGACTATATCGTCAGCAAATCGAAGGTGAGTGACGTACTCGCCATTGATGTTGATACCGTATCCTTTCCAGTCCAGAAGCTTGAAAACGTCTTCCAATGCTGAAGAGTTTCGGGGATATGACGTCACAGTTTTTAACAGTGGTAGAGCCACGCGGCAGCTTTTGCTGTCGCACGGATGGGCCGGCTCGAACCGGGGTGGTACCACGACTTCACAGAATACCAGCGTGAAGTAGAGGTTTACCTCTGCGTTTCGCTTGGTGAGTGCAGGTGGCCGGAGGCCCTTTTTACTGGAAATGAGGCATTCCATCTTAGTCCTCACGGGTGACAACGCATCTGCATTTTGATTCGCAAACGAGGATAGTTGTTGATGTCTATGGGCCGCAGCAACCACTTATCATCAAGTGGACTGTGTGCTCGTTTGTCACCCTTATCCTATAAAAAAAAAATTATTTGTTTAAAACTTCTTTAAAATAATACTATATTGATACGTCACATTGCAAAGTTTTTGGGAGATTTTGACGGCAGGCATTAGGACGGCAGGAACCAGGAGACAGTGAATGACGATAGGATCTTAAGCAGAAACAATAATTTGATGTTAACGTCACTATCGGAGTACTAGTTTTATTGTTTATACTAATAGTTCACACGCGCAGACATTCAATACAAAAAATCCACTTCGAACCATTATTTAAACAATAATATTTACCGGAGTAGCAATCCGCCGGCGCGGCGGTCTAGCCTGCGGTCAAGCAGAGGTCAAAATACAATTATTTAAAAGTAAAAATATGCATATTCCAATTTAATATTTCCATTCAAATTTTTTACGAGGATAAATTGAAATTTGGTGTTTCTACGAAAAATAAATCTGCGTTAATCCCGCTTTGTATTTTTCGATTTCAAATGTCACCTAATTCAAATGCATTAATGGACAAACGCCCTTCTAAGACTTGGTATTTTTTATAGAATGAGAGTGACAAACTAGCACGTAGCGACTGGTACACACAATGGTAAGTGAATGCTGTGGCCCGTAGACATTTACATCTATTCTCAATGAAGAATCAAAATGTAGAACCCTAAGAGCTTGGAATGCCTTTTTTAAGCTTTTGGGTAACCCTTCTTATTACTGGGTAGGCCTAGTTAGGTTAGTATTGTTTTGTAAAAAATAAGCTTGGCACCGTGTGACTTCTTTTACTGCTAAAATTAAAATAATCAACCATAAGGCTTTGGTGAAAGTCTGGAAGAAGTGTACGAGGCGGGCTGGAAAAATTTTATCGAAGTACAGACGACTAAAACTATACAAATGCTCGTGGGGAATTCTTTCAAAAGATTATATAATAAAAACTTTTAACATCTCAGTCTATTATATAAAATATTTATTGTTTACCTGTAGTTAGTTATACTTGTCTTGCCTTCTTCCTGCATTTTGCGCACCAATCCGAACATAATAACAGATTTTCTGATAGCGTTTTCATATATTTCCTTATGACTAAGATATTCTTCTGGTACGCCATCAAATACGTCATCTTTTTTACTCAACAATACACGTTCTATAACAAATTTATACAGCATTTTGATTGTCATCTATTTACCAAGTTATTTTTTATTATGATTTGTATAATTAATTGTGCAACATAATACATAACTGTGGACGGTTCCGGAATCCTTGTCAAACCCAGTCATACCTTGCCTAATTATGTATTTATTCAAACTATTTTAGATTAAAACACTTGAACGTCTGACAAACATTATACACCTAATAAGATAAGGTTATTCTATGTCTAAGTTATACACGGTAAGTGTTGGTTGCTCTCAGAGTAATTACCTCAGAGCTCTCGATAGAGATAGAGAATAATAGTGTTCTGTGCCTCAGAGTACAAATAATAAGCAAAACAAGACTAATGATTAAATACTTCAGGAGCTATGATGCCATACACAGACACACAGATACACAATACAAACTTAAAACACCCCTCTGTTTTCGTCGGGGTTAATAAAATTGGGATTAAACGATGTCGATCTTAGTTAAAACTGCGCAAAAAGTAGTATATTTTTCGAAAAAAAGTATGTCAAGAAGGAATACCTAATAAGGGACAGAAATTATATAGGTTGTACCAGAAGTCGACGTCAAGCCGGAATCGGGTGATAGGTAACAGAAAAATATAATAAAAGTCCTTGCTATGTAAAGGCATTTATATAAAAATCGAGAAAATCTTCACCCTGTTCCGGGCTTTTAACTCCTGTTGCTACGAATTTTAACTTTTTTTCAATTTTCTTTTAATTATGTCCAGTGTTGCCAACATAGGCGATTTTTCGCCAATTAGGCTGCTCGGGATGGAAATCGGCTACCAAAAACTCTGAAAGGCGACTGGTCGCCAAATAGGCTACTTGAGAGACGAACGATCGACCGTCAATTAGACTTAATCACAACAGAAGTTTATATAAGCGTAAAAAATACCTCCTACGCAAAATGTACAAATCAAAATAAAAAAACTGGCAACACTGTTAATTTCGGGGAGTACCCCAAAACTAAGGCTCACCTCACTCATATGTAGACGTGCGCGTGAGAGACAGCTAGATCCGAATACACGGACAAAGCGTTAGGGAGTAGGGCTTCTAACTTAGCCTGTTGCACATATTAAGTAACCTGGGAGAAAAATGTACGTTTCCAGTTCCAGCGAAGCTTGCGCCAGCACCAACACAGCAGATGCTACAGAAAATGTTGACGGTGAAAGTCTTGCTGATGCTTTGTTGCTGCAGGCAGCAGATGGTCGTTGCTGATTTTCTTTTTAAATTTGATACTCTATGTACATCTTATGAATAAACAAATTTTTAAAATTTACGTTTTTATTTATTCATAGCGAAGTTTTAACGTTTGAGCTACTTTAGGTTACCTCTGCCCAAATTCGGCTATATTAGGCTACTAAATCAGTGAAAAATGGCGATATCAGGTTTCAAGTTGTTGGCAACACTGATTATGTCACCTTCACCTTCACTTCGTGCTTCCGTAGATATAAGACGTGTCAGTGGATAAGAAAAATAATCATTTTTAAATAGTTAATTGTTCGAAAATATAAGGAGCGCATAACGTATCACACTCAGATCTATAATACTTTATTATGCTTGTATAGTATAAATAAAAGTGAGCAGTCAATACACGTTCGTGGATTGCGTTCGTGAGAGTGAAATAGATACACATCTGTGAATGATCTGTACTAAGTGCAAATTATACGTATTCGTTATTCTGTCGCCCTGGTACTATTAGACAACTAGCTCACAGTGAAGTAATAATGTATCCCTACACCGCCTCGCTCTGACTCGGAGCCTGAGCTATCTAGCGTTAAAAGAAATATTACGTGCAGGATAAAGCGCAAGCGCGATGACAAGCAAACCAATTATTTTATTTTTTTATAGGATAAGGGTGACAAACGAGCACACAGTCCACCTGATGGTAAGTGGATGCTGTGGCCTATAGACATCTACATCTATCTTCGATTACAAATCAAAATTCAGATGCGTTGTCACCCGTGAGGACTAAGATGGAATGCCGTGTTTTCAGTAAAAAGGGTCTCCGGTTCTCCACACTCACCATACGAAACACAGCAGCGTAAAGCTGCTATTTGACGCTGGTATTCTGTCAGAGCGTGGTCCTTCCCCGGTGGAGCCGACCCATTCGTGCTACAACCATAATATAGCTGCAGCATGGCTCTACCACGTAGAAATACATCGTACAATAATACGTAGAATTATATTAATATGGAGGACTATATGGACGAAATCAAAGACATGTTGTCATCAAATATACTGCAACAAGAAGCAAAATTTAATTCAATTGATAAGTTCATTAAAGATATAATTTTAAGTAACCAATTAAAAGAAAATAAACTATCTTCGTTGGAAAATACTTTAAAAGAAATAAAAGATCAAAATGCTGACATTTTTAAGTCACTTGAAATTATGTCGAGTAAGTATGAGGAAATGCGAGAAAAAGTAGAGATCTTAGAAGCTGACCGCAAGGCTAGCTTGAACTGCATCAAAGCACTAGAAGACAGGATTGACAGCTTGGAGCGCAAAGTTCGATCGTGCAGTATTGAAATGAGAAATGTTAAACCAGCCGGAACTGAAGCAGGATCTCCAGAATATCGTAAGAAAGGTTTGCACGGAGCTCAATGTCCCAATTGAAGATAGAGAGATACGGGATATTTTTAGGCTTAAATCTAAGTCTAAATCATCTACACCTCATCCTGTAATAGTTAAATTGGCCAACGTCAACAAAAAGGAGGAACTTCTTACCTCGATGAAAAAGTACAGGAAGAATAAAAATCACTTACAACCGAGAATCTACAGTTAACAGATCCCCCGGCGATTATTTACATTTCGGAGAATCTAACACCGAGAATTAAGTTATTATTTTACATTGCTCGGAATTTCGGTCATGACAATAATTATAAATTCATATGAACGAGTCACGGTAACGTCTACATACTAGGGATGCCGGATCTGAATCGATTTTCTGGAAGATAGATTCACGGCCATACGATCTGCCCTTAGAGTAGTATTAAACTAACAGGAGATGCCATGCGCATAAAGTTCCAAACAAAAAAGTCTGTCACTTCTAGCGGGAGGCGAGGTAACGCACACTAAGCAAATCGTAAACATTGGGCCACGTCTTTACGCACGCACACAGCATAATATGAGCACACGATTAAGCAAAACGCACACAACCTTGAAAATCTCTCATAAATGTCTCATCGTTACAGTGCATAAGCCACAAACAACTAGTGCGAGGGCCTTGTCGATATGGATATGTCGATGAAATTTTATGCAAGTTACATTAGCAAATTAAATAAAATAAAAATTAACAAATGTTTAATGTGTAATATTACATTCAAAGTAAGTTTAAAAAAATACATAAGGTACAAAATAATAATACAAAATTACCAAAATTAAAACAAATTGAAAAAGTAGGTAGTAGGTTTTTAAAGTGAATAAGTTTGGTGTATATGTGACGAATACACTTTTTGGGATCACTCTTTTTTTGCGAGGTAGCTAATTCTAGTGCTTGCATATTTTCCATCACCAAGTTTGCCAGTTCAATGTTATATGGAACGTAATCATTGTCGAAATAATGTTCCTGTATGCTTAAAAATATATAATATGCCTAGTCTATGAAATATTTTTACCATTTTTTAATGTCATGATCAACCGGAAAGGTTATCTGTATAGGGGTTTTAAACGGTCTAATTTTACAGATTTTACCCAACCTATAGAGTTAAACCGTTTTAAGGCTTAGGGTTGAACTACATCTGGCAGCACGGAATCGCACTTTCCTGTGCTTCTATCCTTTTTAGTCACTCAGAAACGTTATTTACTAGAGCAAGAAAGAGAGCGGGAGTGTATAGTTTCACCCTCAAAAAGCCGATTGTAAACCGGTTTCAAAAGTTTATCTATCATTCTTGACAATCCATACTAATATAATATTACAAATGTGAAAGTGTGACTTTTTGTTTATTTGTTTTTGTCCTTCCTTTACGCAGCAACGGAATGCAGCAATTAAAAAAAATTAAACATTTGCTATCTCTTGGCTGAAGTTTACGCTTAACCATACTTTTTTTCGTCATTTTACTTAGGATTGAAAATAATTAATGTCGTCGTAAAAAGCGGTAATATTTTGTGTTCTACAGTACAACAGTGTAGTACTCTGTATATATTTAATAATAATAGATTATAAATATGACACTGAGATTATTTGTTTATCCTTATTTATTTATTTAAGCGCTAATAATTCGTGTCTCATCTGAAAACAACAATTTGGTTGACACCATCTAAGACGATATACTTATAAATAACATTTTAAAATGAATAAATATCATTCACTAAGTCTTCCATTTCGATTTGTTACATGTTTTAAATTTTATCCTTCATAATGTTAAATAAACCTGTAGCAAAATAATAATTTCAAAGTCGGTACAGCAGTTTCATTTAGTTTCCTTTTATTATTTGATTAGATTACGAAAACCGATTGGTCAAAATGCTCGGAACAAATAGTGCTTGTTCGTTTAGGTATCCAGGTTATATGATTGCCACATGCTTTTATCCAAACTTGGCGCCTGTAAGGATCTTTTGGAAAACTGTAAAACCAAAGATCTTTTTTAAACATTGTACAAAAAAGAATTTTAAATAACACCGTATTATATATCAAGGTATTAATTATAGTCAAATAAAAACATCGACACTAAACATTACAGTGAACATCACTATTATTGTCTTGATGATACCATTTTATATACTCGAAATTACCCTTCTTTTCCTTTCATAATGTAACATAATGAAATGAAAATATCTATTTAAAATGTTTTATATACAATAAAACAATTTAAATTGATGTTTTCATTTCGTTAAAAACAATTAAAGATTATTAATGTTGTTTGAAATAATATAGTTTTGCAAATATATCACAATAATATTAATGAATTTAAGACTATTCAATAACACGATTTTGTCTTGTGTAATAAGAACAAAGAGAAACGACATTTGTCTACAATTAAGCAAAATTTAATTATGTCCTAGTGGTGCAAAAGTCCCTACTATAGTGTTAATACTTTAAGTTGGCAACACAACCTGCTCAGCTATATTAATCAGAATTTTCGTGATTTAATGCTTATATTAATTATTTAAATCAAAATAAATACTTAAAGATGAAAGGTAACGTCGTCTTTTTGTAAATTTGAGGTCTGTGATCTTTTTTTACAAGAAAACACACTGCAACTCGGCATTTTTCTGGAGGTCAACTCACGCTTACGACTACATGTTAACTGACGCCGTACGCGGCGCTACTAGTTTTATATAACGGGAATGATCCGCGCTCTCGTACTTTTGACAGAGGGGAACGCTCTTCAATGTCGTCTCCTGTTAGTTTAATACTCGATCTGCCGATTTTAGAATCGATTTAAGGGAATGCGATCTTCACCCAGATCGATTCGTATGGCTATAAGATCGTATGATAAAAACAGTAACGTCCTAACGTATGAACTGATCTTTGCATACCTATCGTTTTACCGGGGAGGGGACAGAATAACTAAAACAAAGTTCTTACTTTGTTTTAGTTACTGTCTTACTTAGTACCTATACATTAAATGAAAGTAGATTTGAGTTACATCAAAAACGGTAGTGTATGGAATATGAAGGCAGGCATGATAATATTTTGTTTATTTTATTATCGGGTACCTATGTTAGTTTTATAAGATCTTTCATTCTTTGTATCATTGCGATACTAAAAGTTCAACTGTTCTGTGAGCGTAAACTATTACTATAAAATACTTTTTAATATGGCCACGCCAACCAAATCAAATGCTTGGGTTTTCTTTTAATTAAATGTGACATGGGTGGACAATGTAAATTGTGTAAACAGATGGTTAAAAATAGTATAAATACTACCAAATTAAAAAATCTAAATTAAATCAAGTTCGTCTGTCTGTCTGTCTGTTTGTTTGTTCCGGTTAATCTCAGAAACGGATGGGATGATTTTGACGGGAATTTCACTGGCAGATAACCGATGTTACAGGAAATACTTTACGCTGCTTTTATTAAAAAAAAAAAATGTAGAAAGCTCGAATTCATAAAGTAAAACCTGTTTTATACTTTTCAAAAATAATTATTTGGAAAAACTCACTGGATACCGCAATAGGCATTATTAAAGTAAATAATTATGCATGCATACCGTGCTTTTCTTTATTTTTATAAAATTACGACACGATTTTCCGAGATCGAGTAAGATCGATTCAATACAATACGATTAAATCGTGAATCGATTCACGAGGTTACTATCCATTACGATCCAGAAGATCGATTCAAAACAAAAAATCGGGCATCCCTACTACATACGCAAAGCAAAATCCAGCCCGGCCATACGAATCAACAGTGAGGTGGACCTTAACAAACTCAAAACTAAAAACTGACTATGCAATGTTACAATACCGTTATCTTGGCGAGTACTTATTACATTTTTTCAACTTTATATAGTATGTTACAATGTTATTCGTGTGTTTCTCTTATTAATATCTGTAAATTGCGTACTTTGCTTATACACATCTATCATTACACAACAATATAAACTACTCGCACATAAATATGACTCGTTAATATATTATTGTTTTAATTATTACATATTACTACAGTACATTTATCATGCTTTAAGCAGCTTGAATGTTACAATTCTATAATAAAATTCACACATAGCATAAATGTACCTACTAACAACAATAATGCCTATTTATATTTAGGTTAATCATAACATTATTGCTACTTATAGTTGTTTTGGATCTGTTTTTTATTATGTTACAGGTTTTCAATGAATCAAGTTTTTATCACTTTGCGTACATATGGACGAATATTTACGAAATAATTTTAAAATTATTAATGGTAGCACAGATATCAGTCTTAATGTATCAACAATTGTTTTATCATCCAAATTTACAACTACCCACCTTGTTCCTAAGAATCATGCATTGGAAATTTTAAAAATTAAACGTTAATTCAATAAATACTATCGTTATGGACGATATTGAAGGATCGGGCCATATTTCGTGTAACAGAGTGGCTGTTCCAACTGACTTAGACTTATTATCAGTCGGAAAGAATTCCATTACAATTCTTACTGTTAATGTACGTAGCATTAATGTTTTAATTTAATTAACTTCGATAGTTTTTTTTATATTTTTGTCCAAATTAAACTTTACAATTGATGTGCTCGTATTAACTGAATGTTGGACAAATAAATATTATACAGGGTATTTTTGGAACGCTCCCGAAAACTAAGACAGGCGATAGCACCAAGTATACCTTTGATCATGGGTCACAAATAAATCCGATCCTGATGAAAAAAAACATCTTTTTACAACGTTTTATAAATTTTATTCACGCGCCATCATGTTAGTACAGCTAAATGAAACGATAATTTCATAAAAAAAATCATGAAAATACTGAAACATAAAACCAGCAGTGGAATAACTCAATTCATATCAGCTGATTAAAGGTCAATGTACGCGCGAACGCAAATTCGCGCGGTCCGCAACTAGCGGGCCATACCACAATACCTAATAATTTACAACACTTGTCTAAATACCTAACTTATCTACTTAACCTACTATTTTGCCACTGTACTTGTCTCCACGTAGCCATTTTAATCCGAATTTACAGGTTAAATAACCCAAATAACTGGTTCGATTTCCCGCTAATGAAAAAACATTTAAATGAAATGTAACCAAGGTTAGAGTCATGCGTTTTTATTCATCGTGTAGGTATGTTTATTATTCTCATGTATTCAGTTATGTATGTATTCAGATTTATTCAGTACTAAGTTATTTAAAAAAAAATTGTTATGAAACAGCTTACCGCTCTAAATCCTCCGTGGTCTTGTGAGATGCGGCTCAAATTGTGCTTTTCATTTCAAGGCAGACTCATGGAGGCGGGGCATCATCGTGTGGTATTCGACACAGTTCGTACGTAGTTTGTCGAAAACATCCACGATCCTTTTGTAGTTTCGTCAGCACTATCACACTCACGATTAAAAACCCTTTCTTTCACATACCCCACAGAAAGAAGGAAGTCTAACGGGGTCAGATCTGGTGAGCGAGGTGGCCAAGCATTCGGTTACGCTTCAACACTTTGTGCACTGCACAGTATGACACACTTGTTCCATCCCGACGTCTTAACAATTTATTTAGCGATACTTCGTGTACCTAGGTTCGGATACATAACATGTTGTCGTATTCACAATCACTATAAACGTACGCGTTAAGCATTATTAAAACAAAAAACGTAACAATAATAATACCAACACGTTATAACAATTTAATAAACAAAACGCTCGTGCACGCGTGTACAAAATCAACACGGAACTGTTTCAAAAACTTCAATTAATTAACACGACAAAACGGAAACCTACTGCGTCACAGCGTGAGGCGATACGAGCCGGCTGGGTTACATTCTCATGCGTCATAATAAAGAAGGACGCAACTAACAAAAACGTAAAATGGAAATAAAAAGTAAATTGATGAATTTTTCTTTCAGACCCTGTGTCTATAGTATATTAAAAGGTTTCTATATGAAAATTGAAATATATACGTAGAGACATGAAGATTTTAAGGACGAACTTATTTTTTTGATAATTTGTTTATTTATTTAAATAAAAAGAATTTTCCTTTTCATCTTAGCTTAAAAAATACATCTAGCAACACAAAAACATCGAAGGAAAGACGCATATAACTATTTGCGTCTTTCCAACCTAATAATCCAAAGTCCCGAAACCTTTCAGCTCGAGTTACAAAACCGTTTTCAGTGCCTAGTAGACTGCAATGAAGTGGACGATATAATAATAATAATAATAATAATAATAAATCTTTATTGATGGGACCGGGCCATCATCACAGACAGGACTATTCTTGCGAATAAACCTGATATTGTGCTGATGGACCGGGCACAGTCAAGGATATTTTTGGTCGACATTACCATTCCTTATGACGAGAACCTCGTGAAAGCCGAAACAGATAAACTGACTAAATATCTGGACCTGGCTCACGAGGTGACCGACATGTGGGGTGGATTGCCGGCCGAAATTATACCTGTAGTCGTCTCTGCGAACGGGTTAATCCCAGTCAGCCTCTCGGGTCATCTGAGGCGACTGGGACTCCGTGACGGACCGCTCCAAGCTCAAATGCAGAAGGCGGTGCTCCTCGATACCGCCCGCATCGTCCGCCGGTTTCTTTCCCTCTCCCCCTAACCCTCGGCCGTTTGGTCTCCCCTGCCGAGGGCTTCCATCTGGTTGGGTTTTTATTTATTTATGTATTTTTTATGTATTATTTTATTTTGTTGATATTTATGTATGTTTATCATTTTCATTTACAATTATATATTTATACAGCCCAACCAGATGAGAAAACTATATAGATACCCCAAAATAATCTTTATTGACATTTTTATAGTTTACATACTTTTACAAATATATGCAATACATCAAGAGGACTAATTTGAAAATGGGTAGAATCCTGAGTCTCCTAGCTAGGTTACTTAGTAACCTGTATTTAGGATATGAATGACAAGCTCGTGGAAACTGTCCATGCGGTCGGAGCTAAGTTCTGCAAGACCCGCCGCAGAAGAACACAAAAACTCTCCGATCACACTCTTAATCTCATGGCTGTTAGACGGGAGATGAGGCTACATTCTTCAACAGATTTGACAGCATACAGGCAACTGAACAGACAGATCTCTAAATGCATGCGGCGAGACTTACGCAACTTCAATACAGCTCGTATTGAAGAAGCGATCGAGCGGAACCAAGGCTCCAAAGTCTTTGCCAGAGATCTGTCTGCCAGAAAGAGCCAACTGTCAAAGCTGAAGACCGAATGTGGCAGCATCGTTTCCGGGGCACCTGAGATTTTGAGTGAGATTGAGAGGTTCTATGGGCAGCTGTACACGTCATCGTTGGAGCCACACGCAAGTGTGAGTAACGATCCAAGAGCGAGTCTTATTCGACACTATTCCGAAGATATCCCGGACGTCAGTCTGAGTGAGATTAGAATGGCTCTCCAGGACCTTAAAAACGACCCCAGGCCAGGCCCCAGGCGAGGATGGAATTACAGCGGAGCTTCTGAAAGCGGATGGAAGACCGCTACTTGAAGTCCTTCAGAGGCTCTTTAATTCCATCCTCCATGGTGGCATTACACCGGAGGCGTGGAGCAGAAGTGCGGTGGTCTTGTTCTTCAAGAAAGGTGACAACGCTCTCTTGAAGAACTACAGACCGATTTCCCTTCTGAGCCGCGTCTACGTGCTGTTTTCGAGAGTCATTACGAATCGTCTCGCGCGCAGACTTGACGACTTCCAGCCTCCCGAACAAGCCGGTTTCCGAAAGGGCTTTAGCACCATAGACCACATACATACCCTACGGCAAATTGTACAGAAGTCCAAAGAGTACAATTTGCCACTATGTCTGGCGTATGTGGACTATGAGAAAGCCTTTGATTCCGTCGAAATTTGGGCGGTGCTGCAGTCCCTTCAGCGGTGCCAAGTTGACTGTGGGTATATCGAAGTGCTGAAGTGTTTGTACAGTAGAGCTACGATGGCTATCCGAGTACAGAACCAGAGTACGAAACCTATCCAATTGCAGAGAGGTGTAAGACAGGGTGACGTTATATCCCCGAAACTCTTCACCGCTGCATTGGAAGACGTTTTCAAGCTTCTGGACTGGAAAGGATACGGAATTAACATCAATGGCGAGTACATCACTCACCTTCGATTTGCCGACGATATAGTCCTCATGGCAGAATCGCTGGAGGAACTAAGCACTATGCTCAATGACCTCAATAGTGTCTCCCAACGGATAGGTCTTAAGATGAACATGGACAAAACAAAGATTATGTTTAATGTCCATGTCACACCTATGCCGGTAGTTGTTGGGAGCACTAAGCTCGAAGTTGTTGACGAGTATGTTTACCTGGGACAAATAGTCCGACTAGGTAAGTCCAACTTCGACCGAGAGGTCAATCGACGGATTCAACTCGGCTGGGCAGCGTTCGGGAAGCTACGACACATCTTCTCGTCAGAAATACCTCAAAACCTTAAAACAAAATTGTACAACCAGTGCGTGTTGCCAGTGATGACTTACGGAACTGAGACGTGGTCCTTCACTGCTGGCCGTATGAGGAAGCTCAAGGTCGCTCAGCGAGCTATGGAGAGGGCTATGCTCGGAGTTTCACTGCGTGATAAACTTAGGAATGAGGATATCCGCAGTAGAACCAGAGTAACCGACATAGCCCAACGGATTAGTAAGCTGAAGTGGCAGTGGGCCGGCCATATAGCTCGAAGAACCGACAACCGATGGGGAAGAAAGGTTCTCGAGTGGCAGCCTCGTACCGGTAGGCGAAGTGTAGGGCGTCCCCCCACAAGATGGAGTGACGACCTGGTAAGACATGCAGGAAGTCGATGGATGCAGGTGACTCAGGACCGTGCTTTGTGGCATTCTTTGGGGGAGGCCTATGTTCAGCAGTGGACTTGTGAAGGGCTGTAATGATGATGATGATGAACCTAATAAATAAAAAAAACTGCCATTCATTTAACATTTTTACATATTTTGGAAAGGTCATTTGAATTTGAAAGGACGCTAATAGTAATTTATTACTTTTTTCTTAGTAAATATTAGAGAACCATTGGTAGTGAGACACAAAAAATAACAACCCTCAACTCTTGAGTAATGATTTTAAAGGGGATATCATACGAGACTTACTACGATAATAATTAAAAATTAAAAATTTTGTACAACCGACTTTAATATAAATAATTAAGGATAACTCAAAAACTATTGGTCTGACCTCGATCAAATTTATATGGGACCACATGTGAAACACCAGCTCTTAATAATAAGATATAGAATAATAAGACAAGAATAATTGAAATTTAAGTAATCGATGCAAATATTGTTAAAGATGACGTAGCAACTGGTTAAATAAGTCTTTTCTACTAAAAAACGTCATCTGTGATCAACAGTTACGTCTAAAATTCTTACGATAATTTCTAAAATATTGATATTTGTGAATATTAAAAAAAATAGTAGATGCGCCTTCTTATCATGAGACGAATGGTATATTTAACTCATTTATTCAAAAATTGTCAGATGCGCCCTTTTTTCTTATGACCGTAACATTGACCGAGCTAGATATAGGTCGGTAGCGAAGGGAGTGTGGGTACAGTCGCGTTCTAAAGTACTACATGGTATTGGGCTATTGTTTTATAATATTATAGTATTTAATTGTTTTATTGTAGAATCATACTAGGCGTTTTACTAGCTACTTAGAACTTTGGAAGAGGTTGGAATTAAAAATGCATAATGTTTACTTGAGCATTATTTGTTATTTCTATCGTAAAATATTTTTAAGTTTGTAAGAAGAAAACTTAAGCTAAGTGTGACACGCCGTCCATTATGTCGTCTTGGGTTACATGGAAGCCAGATGTTGATGGTGTGTTGGTGTTACTGGATGCTACTTCATCATCACTTTCATCTTCGCTTGAGCATCCGTCCTCAGGTCGATCACATGGTAATTTTTTCGGTATTCTTCCTCAACACTTTTAAATTTACTGCACAATTTTCCCCATTCACCTTCTCCTATCATATTTACCTTTTCGTTCACTAGTTTAGTCATAAAACAATAGATATAAATAATTTTTCTTTCCTTCCTTTTTAAAACATCGCGCGAGTCGCAAAGTAAGCTGTGTATGCGACTGTATTTTTGGAGCGAACAAAGCGCGGGAACCAATAGCATGCAGGCACAGTTATACTGGCGGATTATCCCCCGTCGCGCCCCCTTCGTACCAGTATGTGATAAATCGCTCAGTGGCCAAGTTCAAGGCCAGCGTTCTTTTTTCACCGTTCGCGCGTACATTAACCTCCATTAGTCAGGTGATATCAATTCAGTTTTCACTGCTGGTTTTATGTTTCAGTATTTTCATGATTTTTTTTATGAAATTATCGTTTCATTTAGCTGTACTAACATGATGGCGCGTGAATAAAATTTATAAAACGTTGTAAAAAGATGTTTTTTTTTCATCAGGATCGGATTTATTTGTGACCCATGATCAAAGGTATACTTGGTGCTGTCGCCTGTCTTAGTTTTCGGGAGCGTTCCAAAAATACCCTGTATACCACCTGACATTCACGACTACAAAATGTTTCAAACTCTTGTTAATCTTAATAAAAACGATTGCGTGGTTGTCTATGTTCGGAATGAACTTGAGTCAACAGCCTATGAGCCGTGTCTTGTCAATTGTAATTGTATAGTAATTGATCCAAAAGATACTCTCTCTGTCATTTGCACATAATATCGTCCTCCATGTTATAAAAATCCTACGAATTATATCAACTCACTGGATGATATTTTAAATAATTGTCGTAGTAAACTTGATATTGTTTTAACTGGAGATATTAATTTTGATATTAAGCTCTCTCAATAAATATTCAACTGCTCATTTAAATCTTATGGCTACGTTCGGACTTAAACAGTCCAACACGACAAAAAACTTGTTTGGATCATTTATGGTTGTCTTGTACTAAATGTCAAACCTGTTTTTGACGAATAACATTCTCCTATTTTTTACATATGAATTTTACCAAAATATGTAGAAAAACACAAATGCTTAATAAAGTAAAAGACGATCTTGCTAGCGAACAAAAAATATTGGCAACTGAGTCTTGGGATGACTTATACTCAACTAATGATGTAAATCTAGCAGAAGAAGAAAAGCTATTAAGGACAATTACTAGTAAAATATCTAAACGCAAAACACCTCTAAAGCCTTGGATTACTGTGGGAATTGTAAATTCAATTCGAAAGAGAGACAAAAAGCATAAAAAAATTAAAAAAAGATTTAAATAATGAGCAATTGGGACACATATACCGAAACTATCGAAAGACATTAAATAGATTAATAAAACAATTAAAAATAAATTATTGTTACGGACGGCGAGGGGAGCCGCCGCCCCGTCGCCCCTTCATACCCCGTTGCGCCCCGCGCACCCCACACACCGGCCGAATATCACGTGATGCCGTCGACGAATCAGCGCGCGGCATCACCTCACGACGCTACTCACATACTGAGACACTCTCTTGCGAGATATAAGAAGGGTATTTTGGTCTGTGAGCTATTCATTTCGGAAGCGGCACTCGAAGACAACAGCAAGAAAAGAAACCTCAAGAGAAATCAAGAGAGAAGAATTAATACTCCATTGAAGATTGAAGACTCCCCTCTGTGTATATAGTTAATTAGTGAAAGCCGCTGTACATAGTCTGAATATATAATCGTATACAGTACCATCTTTTCTTTGAACAGTCCCTAGTATAGTCTACCTCAAACAACATCGGTCAGTTAGTTAGTCGATCAGTCAACCAGTTTTATACAGAAAATTCATACAGTCCACTGCAGTCCCGAATATTCTTCGTCCATCGTCGCCGGATAGAAGCCAGAAGAAAGAAGATAATTATAGAAGAAAGAAGATAATTATAGAAGAAAAAAGATCATTACAGAAGATCTTCAAGGAAAAGAGAAGTTCGTCGACGAATAGAGAAGATCGTCGATGTCCTATTTCTTCCCCGTTTCTTGTTACGACTACGTCTACACATACGTCTATTGTCTGTTTCCAGACAATTTCTTGTTTCTTAACCGCGTTTACGCAGCCAGGTGATTGCTCCCTAACGGTGCCAAACTGCGGTCATCTGATAACGCCCTTGCGGCGGGAACGGCAACCAATACGTGCGTCTTTTTGAAGACGATCGGAAGCCGCAACGTGGGACATCATGAGGAAGACAAGAAGCCAGAAGACACGGAACGACGACGAAACGCTGGTAGGAATGCGAATTTTCGAGGAAGCACCCACGTCCCCGTCCGATTATCTCGCATTGGCACGAGCGCCCGCCGCCGCGCCCCAGCCCCCGCTCGCGCCCGAATCTATGCCCGCGCCCGCGCCCCCGTGCCCCGCTATGTCCGTGTCTACAACCGATCGCTTGGGAGAGGTTAGCACATCCACGCCGCATACAGATACACTTGCCGTCATTATAGAAGATCTTCCGGTTACAGAAACTAGTTCGATAGTGCGTACCGTCGCACCTGTAGCAGACGTTGTACATAGGCCCGCGCCCCGCGCCCCGTCGGTCCGTTCAGTTCGTTCAGCCCGGTCGACAGCTAGCGCGATAGCAAAGTTAAAACAAATCGAGTATAATACCGCGGAGGAACTAGCTGCAATTAGAGGGAAGCAATTGCAAATCGAAGAAGATCTCATCAAGCAGAAATACGCTAGGGACGTCGCTCAACTGCAAGAAGAAACGGATAGGGATAGTTTGAACGAAGACGATTTAGCGGAAAATAGGGTATGCCCTAGGGCCCTCCGCCGGCCCTCCGCCCGTCTCAGCCCGCGCCCCGCATCGAGATAAAACAGGCCCCGCCAAATAGGGGAACCGGTTACGTGTACGCTGAAGATGCCCAGGGGAGGTCGGCCGCGAATAACGATCAACCACGTCACGTAGATACGATACAGAGGGACAATGGAGTCGCCGTAGAAATGAATCAGGTGGGTCGCCGTGTACGGGTTACGTCGCCGTCGCGCGTCCCGCACTCTATCGCCTATACATAGATCGCCATTGCCACGCGGATCGTAGATTACCATCGCCGTGTTACAACGATGTAGGTGTACATAGATCGCCATCGCCACATCGCCACGCGGACCGTAGATTACCGTCGCCGTGTTACAAGGATGTAGGTGTACATAGGTCGCCAGCGCCACAGCGTAGGTTAGAGGGAAATAGGGATAGAGATAGGTCGCTCACCCCGCGAGGGAAAGATAGGGGTATAGAACGATTAGCGGAAGCCTTAGAAGGCATGATAAGACTTAGACCAGCCGCCGCGAAGCAGACACAGGAGTTGCCTATTTTCAACGGCTCGGCCGCGGAATGGCTATCGTTTAAAACCGCGATGAGGGAGTCCACGCATCTGTATGGATTCACCAATAGGGAAAATATGGCAAGGTTAAGAAACTGTTTACGTGGTGAGGCTAGGGAGGTAGTATCGGCGCTGCTGTTTACCGCGAAGGATCCAGCAGCCATTATGCGGACACTGGAGCAGTGTTTCGGCCGCCCGGAAGTGATTATTGATCGTGCGTTGGATGATTTGAAACGCCTTCCGAGCCCGGGTCAAACCGCCCAGGAGTTAAATTCGTTCGCTATTAAGTTGCAAAATATAGTATGTATTATGCAGAACGTCGACGGCAAAGGATATTTACAAAATCCGATGCTAACTAGGGAGGTCACTAGCAAACTTAGCCCTCACTTACGGTCGCGTTGGTGCGATTATGCGGAGCACTACGGAAGTGCGGACGAACCGGACATTGTCACGCTATCCCGGTTCATGATGAGAGAGGCTGACCGTGCGTTAAGTCATGCCTATACGTCCGTAGCGCCGACTAAGGAATCGCCCGTAAGACGAGAGGCGCCGCCGTCGAAAAGAGTAGTATTGACACGCCGCGTAGAGGATAGGGCCCGCGACGTAAAGACGTTCACCGCCCAGGAGGACACCGGTAGTGCCTCGTGTATATGTTGTGGGGGTGAACACCCAATCGCCAAATGCTCTACCATATCGTTAATCGATGACGACTTAGCTCGCGAGTTAGGAGCGGAAGGACCGATAAAGCCGCTCAATATTAGAGGCGTGAATAATAGTCAACGCGAGGCCAATATATAATAAACCTAGCACGCTAACAGCATAGCAAAGTGGCGAAGCAATCAGCTTTGTAACGGTTTCTAACGGTTGCCGTTGAGCAATCAGTTTCAAAATAGGAGGTTCAGATGCCTGGGTGATCAGTAATCGATTGCTGAAAACAGAATTTGAAAATTCGAAACCGTTCTCGAGATAATCGTGGGACAGACGGACAGACATCGTGAAATCAATAAGTGTCTTCGCAAGCTTCGCCACTTAATAACAGTAGGTTAGTAAATATAGGAATACGTGGCAAGACGCGCAGTGAAATTTATAATGTAAGCGCGCGAACAATAGCGGATTTAAAGATAGGCTCGCAGTCTGTGAGTAGGAAGTGCTTACGGTTGAATCACTTACGCGACTTACCAAGTTCGGTATGTTACGACAACGCGAAGCCGAGAATATTATTAGGCGCCGACAACTGGCACTAATTAATCACCCGGAATTTGAGAATAGGACGCCGAAGGCAGCCCATAACTGCACGTACGTTACTAGGGTGGGTAATTCAGGGAACCATGCCGCGGTTAACGTGTAGGGAAGACGGCGAGACCGTATTACACGTAGCAAGCACTAGCGGACGGCCAGATAGGGACATCCGAACGTTTGCCAGTCAGGTCGAGGAGCTAACGGAACTCCTCAAACGGCAGTATGAGATAGATTCTATAGGTATCTCGCTGAAGAGTAGGCCGCGACCGGAAGAGGAGCGCGCTGTCGACATATTCCAGCGCACCGTCAAGAAGGTCGGCGAGCAATACCAAGTTGGACTGCCATGGAAGGACGACAACGTGCGGATGCCACCCAGCTATGAAATGGCAGCTCGAAGACTACGGACGATTGAAAGGAAGATGGACCAGTCGCCGGAGTTTCGGGACGCCTACACAGCCCAGATAGACAACCTCCTGGCGAAAGGATACGCAAGGGAAGCCGAGGGGACGGAGAGAGATAACCCCAAGAGCTGGTACCTGCCACACTTCGCAGTACGGAACCCGAACAAGCCGGGGAAGACAAGAGTAGTGTTCGACGCGGCAGCGCGCGCATGCGGTAGATGTCTTAATGATTATTTACTCGACGGCCCCGACTTATTACGGAACTTACCGGGCATACTGTTTAGGTTTAGAGAGAATGAGATAGCCGTATCCGCAGACATTAGGGAAATGTTCTTGCGTGTGAAAATCGACCGCCGCGACCAACCCGCGCGATTATTTCTCTGACGAGGAAACAAGCGACACAGCCCACCGCGGGAGTACGTTATGACGTCAATGATTTTCGGCGCGAGAAGCTCGCCATTTCTCGCACATAGTGTTAGAGATTATAACGCGCGCGCACACGCAGAGACACACCTGTTGGCGCTTAACGCTATCGTACGTAGTCATTATATGGACGACTATTTAGACAGTTATGCAACGGTAGAGGAAGCGGTGAACACGGCGAGGCAGGTTACGGAAGTGCACCAGAAGGCCGGTTTCACCTTGGCAGGCTGAAATTCTAATCACGCAGCCCTATTGGAAGACAAGCCGTAGGAACTACTGACGCGCAAGCCTAAGAAGTAGGCTTAAGGCAAGACAGCCCAAACAGAACCCTAGGGTTGTTATGGATGGCCGACGAAGACGCCCTAACCTTCAACACATCGATGAATAGGGTGCCGCAGGAAGTAAAGGCACTACAGCGACCACCGACCAAGAGGGAAGCATTAAGCGCAGTCATGTCGGTGTTTGACCCGCTCGGACATCTCAGCTACCTCACCATCACCGCCAAGATCCTGCTACAAGACCTATGGCGTATGAAGAAGGTCGGATGGGATGACGAACTACCCAAGGAGGCAGCGGATGAGTTCCAGAGGTGGCTGCGAGTCGTCGAGTGTAAAGTCGTCGGAAGTGTCACGACTGCGACTGCAAAGGTGCTATGCTCCTACGGTGGGAGTGGTAGAGCGTCAACTTCACGTATTTAACGACGCAAGCGAACGTGCGTACTCATCCGCGGCATATTGGCGTATACGATATAGCGACGGAACGGTTAGGGTACGATTAGTGACGGCCAAGGCGAAAGTCGCTCCGATTAAGGCGCAGTGTATACCGCGACTAGAGTTGCAGGTGAATTTGATAGGCGCGCGACTCGCGAAATTCTCACAGGGTGAACACAGAGTGGTAGCGAATAAGGTCGTATATTGGACATACTCTACTACGGCGCTCCACTGGATACAAAATGATACGGCGCGTTACACTCCATACATGGCTCATCGGTTAGGGGAGATAGCTGAAAAGACATCACCCGAGCAATGGAGGTGGATACCGACTGCGGAGAACATAGCAGATCAGGCAACACGCATGACCAAAGAAGAAAGCGACCAATGGTTCACAGGACCGTCATTGTTTTACGAGTACGAAGACAGATGGCCTCACCGGAAGGAAGAGAAGGCAGGGAATGATGAAGAGTTGGAGGAAATCGTGGCGCACCAGAGCGACACCAAGGACGCTCCACACCTGCCAGACATAGAACGATTCTCTTCGTACGAGAGATTGATCAGGGCCACAGCACGAGTACTGCAGTTCGTCGATGCCATACGAGGAAGGGCACAAGGACTGGCATTGCAGCACATCCAGAGGGCAGAGCGGATGTGGATAGGACGCAGTCAACTCGATAGCTTCGCTGAAGACATCAGCCGCCTTCAGCAGGGGAAGAATCTGGCCACCGACAGCGCACTTAAGAAGCTCGACCCCATACTGGAAGACGGAATACTACGAGCTAGGGGAAGAATCGACGCAGCCGACGTGGACGGCCACATGAAGAGACCCATCATACTGAATGGACGCCACCAATTCGTGAAGCTGCTTGTAGAGAAGGCGCATCAGGAAGCAAGCCAAGTCAACAGAGATAGGGTGGTCAACGACCTATGCAACAGATTTCATATCCTCCGACTACGACCGACCGTACGAGAAGCGGAGCGGAGATATCTGCGATGCAGGGTACGCAAGGCACCACGGCCTGCGGTTACGGGAGACCTACCACCCGAACGGTTAGGGGTGTTTGCGCGACCGTTTACTTACACCGAAGTCAGCTATTTCGGGCCCCTGATAGTTACGATAGGACGACGACACGAAAAGCGGTGGGTAGCACTATTCACGTGCTTAAGGACGCGCGCGGTTCATTTAGAGCTAGTTTACTCCCTAACAACGGACTCGGCGATATCGGCATTGCGGCGCGTGGCGGCTAAGCGTGGGTGGCCACGGGTCATATACTCCGACAACGACACAAATTTTCATGGAGCAAATACAGAACTACAACGGGCGATGGAAGAGTGGGCACCGCAGCTGAAGGACTAAGCGCTGACTCGGCGAACAGAATGTAAATTCATCGCACCGGGCGCGCCTAATCAGGGAGGTGCATGGGAGCGTCTCGTGCGCTCAGTGAAGACCGCACTCAAAGCCACTCTACATCAGAAGAGCCAACGGGAGGAAACGCTAGCGACGCTCCCGACAAAAGCAGAAAATACAGTCAACTCTCGAGCGTTGACGCACGAACCGGTCGACATCAAAACGAAGAGGCGTTGACACCCAACCACTTCATCCTGTTGGGACCATCGAGCCTACCAGTCACCGCACCGTGCACACCCATCGATCGTCGGGCGTGGAGAGCGGCGCAGGGGCTCGCCGACGAGTACTAGAGGCGCTGGGTGAAAGAGTACCTGCCGACGCTGGTTGCGCACGGGGACTCCCGAGACGCCCAGCAGTGACAAATATAAGAAGAGAACCTCGTCGTGGTTGCGGACGGCAACCTACCACGGAACGTGTGACCGCGGGGGGTCGTCACAAAGATTTCCTGGACCGGACGGCGTGGTGCGCAACGTCGAGGTCAGGACCAGGGGCGGAGTGCTTCGGCGACCAGTAAGGAAGATAGCCGTCCTCTCGAGGGAAGCTTAGGCTCGCAGGCTACGCCGGGGGGAGGATGTTATGGACGGTGAAAGGAGCCGCCGCCCCATCGCCCCTTCATACCCCGTTGCGCCCCGCGCACCCCACACACCGGCCGAATATCACGTGATACCGTCGACGAATCAGCGCGCGGTATCACCTCACGACGCTACTCACTTACTGAGACACTCTCTTGCGAGATATAAGAAAGGTGTTTTGTCTGTGAGCTGTTCATTTCGGAAGCGGCACTCGAAGACAACAGCAAGAGAAGAAACCTCAAGAGAAATCAAGAGAGAAGAATTAATACTCCATTGAAGATTGAAGACTCCCCTCTGTGTATATAGTTATATAGTTAATTAGTGAAAGCCGCTGTACATAGTCTGAATATATAATCGTCTACAGTACCATCTTTTCTTTGAACAGTCCCTAGTATAGTCTACCTCAAACAACATCGGTCAGTTAGTTAGTCGATCAGTCAACCAGTTTTATACAGTAAAATTCATACAGTCCACTGCAGTCCCTAATAATTATTATAAAGTGTTATTAGAAAAAAAAAGGAAATATGAAAGAAACTTGGAATACAATAAAGGAAATATGTAATATGGTAAAAAAGAAAGAATCTTCCACAGATTTACTCAAACATTGTTTAAATACTACTCACTCTCTTGACAATGTTAATAGGTTTTTCGCAACGGTCGGTTATAGTCTTGCAAATGATATCTTATCCAAACTTAACACTACTGACAGTTCTCTTTCCCTATTGGCAAAATGCAAAGATGCACCAAACGGTTCAATGTCCGTCTACTTAACCGATTCAGTGGATGTTTCAAGCGTCATCTGCAGTATTAAATCAAGTAACTCATCGGGATATGATTGTATTACGTCTAAAATATATCAAATCCTAAAAAAAATATCGTAAAGCTAATATAAAACACATTTTGGAACATCTTGCATATTTAATTAATTTGACATTTGAATATGGTGTTTTCCCCATAATCTATAAAAATGCAATTGTCTGTCCCATATATAAATCTGAGGATAAATCTTCACTGACCAACTATCGCCCAATCTCACTATTAAGCACAATGTCTAAGGTTCTCGAAAAAATATTCAACAAGCGACTAATGAATTATTTAGAAAAGAATGAGCTTTTGGATAAAAACCAATTTGATTTTCGTGCTAACAGGTCCACAGATGACGCTGTCCTTCAATTTACTACAAATATTACACGTTATCTTGATAAAAATGAAAAAGTAATAGGAATATTCCTGGCCCTTCAGAAGGCATTCGATACCGTATCTGTTCCAATATTATTAACACGTTTGGAAAATATGGGAATCAGGCGAAATGCACTTACGTGGTTCCAGGACTACCTTTCGGATAGGAAGCAACGTGTTAGGGTTGATGGCTTATTAATTCAGCTCCATTTACGGTGTGCCACAAGGCAGTACACTTGGGCCAAGACTTTTTCTAATTTAGATAAACGATTTGTGTAAAACTAATCTCAATGGTGCTGAGATTCAAATGTTTGCTGATGATACAGTCATACTGTTTCATGGCGAGTCTTGCTGCTTGCTAACACTCAACACAAGTAAAACAAAATATATGTGCTTCAGTAAAACTAATATTAATTCACCCAAATTTTCTAGTTTACAAATCCATTCCTATTTTTGCAATCGACAAGCCAATACCAAGAATAAAGCATGTTTAGTTAGCTAATGTTTAATTAGCTCATTAATCGAAAGAGTAAAAGTTATAAAATATCTAGGAATAAGTATTGATGATAAGCTCAACTGGAAACAGCACATAACATCTGTTGCTAATAGACTCAGGAAATTAGTTTATGTGTTTAGAGAATTACGGACTGTTTCAGAACTTCCACTCTTAATACAAACTTATAAAGCACTTGCGGAATGTGTAATTACATACTGTATATTATGTTCGTGGGGAGCAGCAGCTAAAACACATTTAATAGAACTTGAACGAGCACAAATATATCTCCTCAAAGTAATATTATACCTTTCATTTAGGCATCCAACTACTGCATTATTCAAACCGGCAAACGTACTTTCTATACGCCTACTATATATCTATAACTGTATAAAAAAATACCATAAATTTACGGTACCATACTTTCCCTCCACTGGAAAAAGACGAGAACGATTCACAGTTGAGCGAGTGAGATGTAAGTTTGCTCGACAGCATTATCAAATTTCAGGCACCAAGACTTTACAATTACTTTAGTGTATTTACACTAAAGTAATTGTAAAGTCAAAAATTATAAAGTGAGAAACCTATCTATGTACCAACAAAAATCCAAAGTTTTATTATAGTTACGTAAGTTGACATACAACGAGACTGAAAATCTATTAAAAATAACTCATTAGTACGAGTCATTTCTTATCGAGTAAAATAATAATTTAAAATTAAAAATTTTGTACAGCCGACTTCAATATAAGTTATTAATAATAACTCAAAAACTATTTGTCTGACCTTGATCAATTTCCTTGAACAAATTCATATGGGACCACACGAGAGAAGTACCAGCTTTCAAATAAAAAAAGAATCATCGAAATCGGTTCACCCAGTAAAAAGTTTTGAGGTAACACACATAAAAAAAACAAACGGTCGAAGTGAGTACCGTCTCCTTTTTGGAAGTCGGCAGAAAACACACACACACACACACACATATATATATATATATATATATATATATATATATATACAATACACAAACACACGAAAAACATGTACACATCTTAGATGCAACAACAATATAAAATATGAAACAATATAAATATACATGCGTAACGTACGCATGCATATTTTTATTTTTTTTATTTTTCTTTAATTTGAAAATTTTTATTTATTTTGTTACCTTGTTACATAAGCACAACATGTACGCATCATAGATGCAACACATACGCTTGCATATTTTTATTTTTAATTTTTCTTTAATTTGTAAAATTTTTATTTATTTTGTTACCTTGTTACATAAGCACAACATGTACGCATCATAGATGCAACACATACGCATGCATATTTTAATTTTTTATTTTTCTTTAATTTGTAAAATCTTTATGTATTTTGTTACCTTGTTCTGATTTGTGATAAGCTGATAAGCCATTTTGTAATTGTAACTTTGTGGATATGGGAAGTAACTGAATCCCGACACACAGCTATTGCTAGTTCGGAAGTCAGGGATTCAACTTTGTAGTGTCAATATGGTTTTATACAATAAATAAAAATTATTATTGCTTATTATGTAATCCTGAATAATGCTTCTGTAAACTATTGCCTAAAATTTTTGCCAACAGAATGTCATTATTTTTCCAACAGTAAAGAATCTTCAATCTGATTCACAATCTGCAAAGATATCACGAAACATACATACAAAAAAACATACACTCGAATTCAGAATCTCATCCTTTTTGATGTCGGTTAAAAACATGAAACAGGAGGGAGGTCTGTGTTCAGCAATGGATTTTGATAGGTTGTTAATTGTTATGACTTATGAATGAATGAACATTGTCTTTTATGCTGACTAGTGTATGGAAGACGTTTAAAATTAATCGTGAAGCAATTATCGATAACCGTCATAGTAAATAAATAAATACCTCTCCCTTATTTTTTGGAAAGTATCTTATGTACTAGTAACACAATCGTCTACTATAGGTACTGGTGTAACACTTATGTTTGATATGATATCTAATAAACAGTGAACCGTTAAACTTATCAGAGTTTTTTGTTGCCATTAACTTTCCTAACCACCAGCAACAACCAGTTAATATCACAATTGTTTTCTTGCGTCAACATTATTATCTAATATTTATGCTCAAGCTTACACTCAATTTCGATCGTCGGGCGTGGAGAGCGGCGCAGGGGCTCGCCGACGAGTACTAGAGGCGCTGGGTGAAAGAGTACCTGCCGACGCTGGTTGCGCACGGGGACTCCCGAGACGCCCAGCAGTGACAAATATAAGAAGAGAACCTCGTCGTGGTTGCGGACGGCAACCTACCACGGAACGTGTGACCGCGGGGGGTCGTCACAAAGATGTTTCCTGGACCGGACGGCGTGGTGCGCAACGTCGAGGTCAGGACCAGGGGCGGAGTGCTTCGGCGACCAGTAAGGAAGATAGCCGTCCTCTCGAGGGAAGCTTAGGCTCGCAGGCTACGCCGGGGGGAGGATGTTATGGACGGTGAAAGGAGCCGCCGCCCCATCGCCCCTTCATACCCCGTTGCGCCCCGCGCACCCCACACACCGGCCGAATATCACGTGATACCGTCGACGAATCAGCGCGCGGTATCACCTCACGACGCTACTCACTTACTGAGACACTCTCTTGCGAGATATAAGAAAGGTGTTTTGTCTGTGAGCTGTTCATTTCGGAAGCGGCACTCGAAGACAACAGCAAGAGAAGAAACCTCAAGAGAAATCAAGAGAGAAGAATTAATACTCCATTGAAGATTGAAGACTCCCCTCTGTGTATATAGTTATATAGTTAATTAGTGAAAGCCGCTGTACATAGTCTGAATATATAATCGTCTACAGTACCATCTTTTCTTTGAACAGTCCCTAGTATAGTCTACCTCAAACAACATCGGTCAGTTAGTTAGTCGATCAGTCAACCAGTTTTATACAGTAAAATTCATACAGTCCACTGCAGTCCCTAATAATTATTATAAAGTGTTATTAGAAAAAAAAAGGAAATATGAAAGAAACTTGGAATACAATAAAGGAAATATGTAATATGGTAAAAAAGAAAGAATCTTCCACAGATTTACTCAAACATTGTTTAAATACTACTCACTCTCTTGACAATGTTAATAGGTTTTTCGCAACGGTCGGTTATAGTCTTGCAAATGATATCTTATCCAAACTTAACACTACTGACAGTTCTCTTTCCCTATTGGCAAAATGCAAAGATGCACCAAACGGTTCAATGTCCGTCTACTTAACCGATTCAGTGGATGTTTCAAGCGTCATCTGCAGTATTAAATCAAGTAACTCATCGGGATATGATTGTATTACGTCTAAAATATATCAAATCCTAAAAAAAATATCGTAAAGATAATATAAAACACATTTTGGAACATCTTGCATATTTAATTAATTTGACATTTGAATATGGTGTTTTCCCCATAATCTATAAAAATGCAATTGTCTGTCCCATATATAAATCTGAGGATAAATCTTCACTGACCAACTATCGCCCAATCTCACTATTAAGCACAATGTCTAAGGTTCTCGAAAAAATATTCAACAAGCGACTAATGAATTATTTAGAAAAGAATGAGCTTTTGGATAAAAACCAATTTGATTTTCGTGCTAACAGGTCCACAGATGACGCTGTCCTTCAATTTACTACAAATATTACACGTTATCTTGATAAAAATGAAAAAGTAATAGGAATATTCCTGGCCCTTCAGAAGGCATTCGATACCGTATCTGTTCCAATATTATTAACACGTTTGGAAAATATGGGAATCAGGCGAAATGCACTTACGTGGTTCCAGGACTACCTTTCGGATAGGAAGCAACGTGTTAGGGTTGATGGCTTATTAATTCAGCTCCATTTACGGTGTGCCACAAGGCAGTACACTTGGGCCAAGACTTTTTCTAATTTAGATAAACGATTTGTGTAAAACTAATCTCAATGGTGCTGAGATTCAAATGTTTGCTGATGATACAGTCATACTGTTTCATGGCGAGTCTTGCTGCTTGCTAACACTCAACACAAGTAAAACAAAATATATGTGCTTCAGTAAAACTAATATTAATTCACCCAAATTTTCTAGTTTACAAATCCATTCCTATTTTTGCAATCGACAAGCCAATACCAAGAATAAAGCATGTTTAGTTAGCTAATGTTTAATTAGCTCATTAATCGAAAGAGTAAAAGTTATAAAATATCTAGGAATAAGTATTGATGATAAGCTCAACTGGAAACAGCACATAACATCTGTTGCTAATAGACTCAGGAAATTAGTTTATGTGTTTAGAGAATTACGGACTGTTTCAGAACTTCCACTCTTAATACAAACTTATAAAGCACTTGCGGAATGTGTAATTACATACTGTATATTATGTTCGTGGGGAGCAGCAGCTAAAACACATTTAATAGAACTTGAACGAGCACAAATATATCTCCTCAAAGTAATATTATACCTTTCATTTAGGCATCCAACTACTGCATTATTCAAACCGGCAAACGTACTTTCTATACGCCTACTATATATCTATAACTGTATAAAAAAATACCATAAATTTACGGTACCATACTTTCCCTCCACTGGAAAAAGACGAGAACGATTCACAGTTGAGCGAGTGAGATGTAAGTTTGCTCGACAGCATTATCAAATTTCAGGCACCAAGACTTTACAATTACTTTAGTGTATTTACACTAAAGTAATTGTAAAGTCAAAAATTATAAAGTGAGAAACCTATCTATGTACCAACAAAAATCCAAAGTTTTATTATAGTTACGTAAGTTGACATACAACGAGACTGAAAATCTATTAAAAATAACTCATTAGTACGAGTCATTTCTTATCGAGTAAAATAATAATTTAAAATTAAAAATTTTGTACAGCCGACTTCAATATAAGTTATTAATAATAACTCAAAAACTATTTGTCTGACCTTGATCAATTTCCTTGAACAAATTCATATGGGACCACACGAGAGAAGTACCAGCTTTCAAATAAAAAAAGAATCATCGAAATCGGTTCACCCAGTAAAAAGTTTTGAGGTAACACACATAAAAAAAACAAACGGTCGAAGTGAGTACCGTCTCCTTTTTGGAAGTCGGCAGAAAACACACACACACACACACACACATATATATATATATATATATATATATATATATACAATACACAAACACACGAAAAACATGTACACATCTTAGATGCAACAACAATATAAAATATGAAACAATATAAATATACATGCGTAACGTACGCATGCATATTTTTATTTTTTTTATTTTTCTTTAATTTGAAAATTTTTATTTATTTTGTTACCTTGTTACATAAGCACAACATGTACGCATCATAGATGCAACACATACGCTTGCATATTTTTATTTTTAATTTTTCTTTAATTTGTAAAATTTTTATTTATTTTGTTACCTTGTTACATAAGCACAACATGTACGCATCATAGATGCAACACATACGCATGCATATTTTAATTTTTTATTTTTCTTTAATTTGTAAAATCTTTATGTATTTTGTTACCTTGTTCTGATTTGTGATAAGCTGATAAGCCATTTTGTAATTGTAACTTTGTGGATATGGGAAGGAACTGAATCCCGACACACAGCTATTGCTAGTTCGGAAGTCAGGGATTCAACTTTGTAGTGTCAATATGGTTTTATACAATAAATAAAAATTATTATTGCTTATTATGTAATCCTGAATAATGCTTCTGTAAACTATTGCCTAAAATTTTTGCCAACAGAATGTCATTATTTTTCCAACAGTAAAGAATCTTCAATCTGATTCACAATCTGCAAAGATATCACGAAACATACATACAAAAAAACATACACTCGAATTCAGAATCTCATCCTTTTTGATGTCGGTTAAAAACATGAAACAGGAGGGAGGTCTGTGTTCAGCAATGGATTTTGATAGGTTGTTAATTGTTATGACTTATGAATGAATGAACATTGTCTTTTATGCTGACTAGTGTATGGAAGACGTTTAAAATTAATCGTGAAGCAATTATCGATAACCGTCATAGTAAATAAATAAATACCTCTCCCTTATTTTTTGGAAAGTATCTTATGTACTAGTAACACAATCGTCTACTATAGGTACTGGTGTAACACTTATGTTTGATATGATATCTAATAAACAGTGAACCGTTAAACTTATCAGAGTTTTTTGTTGCCATTAACTTTCCTAACCACCAGCAACAACCAGTTAATATCACAATTGTTTTCTTGCGTCAACATTATTATCTAATATTTATGCTCAAGCTTACACTCAATTTCTGCTTACTAAAACTTAATCAGTTTTTATCGAATTAGGGAATACCTCTATCTTTTCGCTCCTTTGTTTTCTCTGGTCCTCCATCAATCAAAGTCGTTAGTTCTTGTATATTGAAAGAGCAGTTATTTCTTTCCCTTTGCAAGTCCTGATTGATTTTATTCATTTCTACTGTAGCTCTGCCTGTAGCACTTTAAACAACTTCGAGCCGGACGAGTGTCGCGGAGTGACTGTGCTACAGAACATTAATACGACTATACTGGACTGAGAATCAACACACAGTGAAACGGGTATAGTTTGACCTATTGACATATTAACGTCATGACATGGTTGAAGGTTCAGCTTCAATAAGTAGTGAATTTTTAGGTCTTGGAACTTTTAAGACCTTATGTTGATTTAACTTTCTAGATAAAGATGTTATATATTTAATATTTGTAGTAAGACTAAGAATAAAGCGAAACAATCGCATTTTTATTCAAAATACTAAAATTTAATAAATTTGCATAATATGCAAATTAGTAAATCAAAGTTATTCTGAAGGACTTCCAATGAAAGTAATGTACTAGCTATATTTTATAAAGTTATTTTCTGCCGTCTTCAAAAGGAGACGGTACTCAATTCGACTGTATGTTTTTCTATGTGTGCTACCTCATAACTTTTTACTGTGTAAACCGATGTCGATGATTCTTTTTTATTTGAAAGCTGGTACTTCACATGTGGTCCCATATGAATTTGATCAAGCTCAGACCAATAGTGCTTGAGTTATTCTTAATAATTTATATTGAAGTCGGCTGTACAAAATTTTTAATTTTAAATTATAAAGTAATTGCATCTAATAAAGGCCGGGTTTTTGGAAATCCTTATAAATCAATTTTGGGAAGTCTTTTAATTTGTAAAACATCATGATCAAATAAACTGTTTATATTTGAAGAGAAAATATTATACATAAAACAAGGTACCAAGGTTGAGGTACTTACAAAATAAGTTTTTTTTAAAAGCTTGTCTATGGTCCCTAGTCCTAGTTCCATTTTTGTCTTTACTGGAAACAATATACTTATATTATGTATGAACAATACTTATGTCAAAAGCTACTGTTGCGTAAATAAAATCTTATACAACTACGTAAAAACGAATGGGTAAATGTGTTGCTAAGTATAAAACTCGAAAGCGTCTGGATTATTTTTTTCAATATTAGTTGAAGTGCAAGGAAGGAAAGGTGTCTAGACATGTGGTATTTTTGTACGATAGCTATGGCCTAGCGTGGTTATCTGTCGTTATCACCGCACAAAAGTGCCACTTGCCAGGCCAACTGCTTGTTTTTTTTTATAGGATTAGGGTGACGATCGAGCACACAGTTCACCTGATGGTAAGTGGTTGTTGCAGCCCATAGACATCTACATCTATCCTCGTTTGCGAATCAAAATGCAGATGCGTTGTCACCCGTGAGGACTAAGATGGAATGCCTCATTTCCAGTAAAAAAGGCCTCCGGCCACCTGCACTCACCAAGCGAAACGCAGAGGTATACCTCTACCTCACGCTGGTATTCTGTGAGGTCGTGGTACCACCCCGGTTCGAGCCGGCCCATCCGTGCGACAACAATTCTGCCGCGTGGCTCTACCACTGTTAAGAACTTATTATTTACACTTATATAATTCATTTAAGTAACTGATCACGCCTATTTTAAAGCTTCTTGCCCCTAACCTTCCGGCTCTTATTTTGAGACAAAAAGTGGACCTTGTTAAGCACTTAGATATGTCCTGAGAAAATCTAACAAAATTTTGATAAAAAAGCAATAATTTTGGTAACTTACCTCGTCAATCCACCTTCTGAAAGTATTTTAACATTACTATTGCAGAATTATTACATAACGACCGCGTTTTATTACTAAAACAACGAAAAATTGAATCAGAATATCTTATAGATTGAGTTACGTAGACCGCCCCTGAAGTTATACCCAGAGCCACTGAAAAAATGGCCACCGCGAAAGCAATGAACGCCGGTGCACTTTTGTAATTGATTACTGGGGAGTTGCAGCGCGATATCCATTTTGGTGTAAGTATTAATTCCGATAAGTTTGAAGAGATGGACCTTATTTGTAACCGGCCCTTTTTAGGCGGACCCACCTTATTTTATTTTGATGACCGCATAGCGCAGTGATCAGAAACTGGCCAGTTAGTTACAGGATTGGAATTCCAGTCATCATTTGTTGCCAAAACATTTTCATTTACGAATACTATGTTAGGCAGCGTGGCAACTATGGTAAATTTCCCCTCTTCGAGGCAATCTATAGTAGAGGCCTATGTAAAGCAGTGGACTTTTATTGAACTGTAATGAAAGATGATAATAATAAATAATAAATAATTTATTTCATCAAACATTATGATGATGATGCTGTTGATGTTAGTCAGTAATAAACAAAAGTTATAAACGTTTTAAGCAATCGTGTTGTTTATAAAAATCTCGGGAGCTCGCAGCTGTTCTGTGCCATAAACAAAACACGGTACTATGTTCACGAAAATCCGCATGCACGCAACTTGCATGCTCTATTTAATTAATTTAAAATTAAAAATTTTGTACAGCCGACTTCAATATAAGCGACTTCAATTTAGGTTATTTAAGAATAACTCAATAACCATTGGTCTGACCTTGATCAAATTCATATGGGACCACGCGAGAACTAGCAACTTTCATATAAAAAAAGAATCATCGAAATCGGTTCGCCCAGTACAAAGTTATGAGGTAACAAAACACATAAAAAAAAACATACACTCGAATTGAGTACCGTCTCCTTTTTGGAAGTCGGCAGAAAAGAACGGCATAAATTCTAAGAAAGAATGTGCCAAATCTAAGTTTATACATTGATTTTACTATCGCAATTTGCAAAGAAAAATTGCCAACCGTCGAAACATTTCTTAGACATGTTTTATCATAATTTAAAATTAAAAATTTTGTACAGCCGACTTCAATATAAGGGACTTCAATATAGGTTATTTAAGAATAACTCAATAACCATTGGTCTGACCTTGATCAAATTCATATGGGACCATACGAGAACTATCAGCTTTCATATAAAAAAAGAATCATCGAAATCGGTTCGCCCAGTACAAAGTTATGAGGTAACACACATAAAAAAAAAACATACACTCGAATTGAGTACCGTCTCCTTTTTGGAAGTCGGCAGAAAATCGATTCAGCCGTTTCAAAGTCATCAACTGCTTCTTTCGGGGGTTTTTAAAATTATGAATTCAAGTTATAGGTAATAGTAATAGCATATCTGTGTCGATAGAGCTAACAACTGTTGATTGATTGTTGTTCAACAGTTTCTAGAGTAGAGTAGAGACTCTACTACACTATTTTTCCTGTTCTCTATCCGTTCCTAACCATAATAAATCCGTAACAGTGATTTATACTTGATTATTACTTGTGTTCTTGTGCACGTAATTTACAATTTAAACAGAAAACAAATAAAACGTTACTATTCACGTGCCGTGAGCGTGTAATACGCAACCGGGCAGTGCAGTGACCGGACCGTTCACACGAGACTTTATAATTTATATTGCAGCGTCATGGTTAATTTGAAAATACTCAGTAATATGTGTTGTATTTTTATTTAATTCGCACATATAAATGTTTCTAATCTGTCATCATCATCATCATCATTACAGCCCTTCGCAAGTCCACTGCTAAACATAGGCCTCCCCCAAGGAATGCCACAAAGCGGTCCCGAACCACCTGCATCCATTGACTTCTTGCATGTCTTACCAGATCGTCACTCCATCTAGAGGGGGAACGCCCTACTCTTCGCCATCTAATCTATACATATAAATAAAACTGAAGTGTATGTCTGTAGTATTGAAATTGTATATATTAAGCTCAGTGGATTATCTGCATGCTTTTAAGGCACAAACCACCATTTTTTTAAATTTTGCCTGTCTGTGTATCTGTCCGAGCTCTGAGCTAATCGTCGGAATGGCGGAACCATTTAGATGATGGTAATATTGTAATAAAACTTGGGGGAATCTAGGCTATATTTTATCCGAAAAACTTAGATTATTTTATATACTTTTAAAAAATAACAAATAATTATTGATATAATAACACACTACACATTACGTACTATTACTATACTACATCAATAGAACAACAATAGATTTCTTACGTGGTAGAACCATGCTGGAGCTATATTAGTAGTATAGTTGTAGCACGAATGGGAAGGGAATGGACCTGGGAAAGACCACGCTCTCACAGAATACCATCGTAAAATAGCAGCATAACGCTGCTGTGTTTGTGAGATGCCTTTTACTGGAAACGAGGCATTCCATTTTAGTCCTCACGGGTGACAACGCGTCTTCATTTTCAGAAAACATACAAGCACCATTTTCAGAAAACCTACAAGCACCATTAACACCAATTCCTATAAATGACCATGTTACCTGTACGCAGTATTTAGAATTCAATGATTTTTGACTGATTTATTACACTAATACTACACATTTAATAAAACAAACTTTACGGATTTTATTTTGTATAACTTATTTTAATTCATGACGTTTGGGTGCTTCAACTTTATTTTAGTATGTAACACGTCGAGAGCTCAATTAGATAAACACAGAAAGCTAGGCCATCCTAACTATTTCCGTTACTGAAAACCGATAAGCATTATCTGGTCATCATAAGACCTTCAGAATGTGCCCATGCCCACGGATTTTTTTGGGTTCACCGTAACCGGAGTGCAAGTTAGTATCAGTGGGGTGTCGCCCGCTCTACAGATAGGTAATTTAATAAACAGATAAAAATAAATAACACATTTATTAAATAAATAAAATTTACCATAATGAGTAAAATTATCATAATATCGGACCCATTTCTTAAAAGTGTCTTAATACTGACCTTATCATGAATAAAAATATCTTTTGAAGTGTTAATATATAGGAAACGTTATTTATATACATATATAGCTATATACGGAACGGATTTCATTTCTCGATCGATGGAGCCGCAGCCGTGCGCGTTTAGTTGGCGTGACTCCTATAAATTAAAAATATCATTTCCTATCTATTAACTAGCTGTTCCCCGCGACTTCGCCCGCGTGTAATTTATTACGATTGGATTTCATGGGTTTTAATTTTTTGCACGGAACTCTAATTCTTTTTCTAAATTAAAATTAGCCTAAGTTCCTCCATATAATATCAGTTATCTGCCACTGAAAGTCTCGATAAAATCGGTTCAGCCGATTCGGAGATTAGCCGGAACAAACAGACAGACAGACAGAAAGAAAGATAGGCAAAGATTTTAAAAATTGTGTTTTTGTTATAAGTACCGTATGTATTTTCATATGCATTTAGTAAAAAACTGTTATTTTGACATTACAAATAGACACTTCAATTTTATTTATTTGTATAGATATATATTAATACACAGGAAATGCTATTAAATAAGATTTAGGTATTATTTAATATCATTTAATTTATCTATATATATGATATTTTATAGGAGTCACGCAAACCAAACGCCCACGGCCACGCCCCACGTTTGAATTAGGACTGTTGCTAAAATATCGATATATCGAAAAATCTATTTTATTATTTAGAAATACCGATATTTATTTTTAATATTTTTGACGCCATATATTGAAATATAAGTTTGATATTGAAATATAGATAGATATACGACAGTCGATATATTTTTTAAAATAATTTAATTTTTTATTTTTTCACGTAAATCATTTAATCTACAACACCATAGTAAACTTAAATCCTAATTCTTGATGGACCCAATCTACTATACTTTATTTACACTCAGGGGCGGATCTACTTAAAGGCTTTTTGGGCTGCAGTCCAGGGCCCCGCGAATACAGAGGGCCCTCAACCGAACTGAAACCAATTGACGATATTGTCAATAAAAAATTATCTTATTATAAATTATATATATTTAAAATATCTTATTTTACAGTATGTCTGCTAGAAAATATAAAAGTGGATCTGAAAAAAGAAAATTACAGTTTTGTCGAGAAAAAGAAATAAATAAATACGCAAAAATTTAAACTTTTTTCAAAATCAGAACATATAAACGTGAATGAAATAGCTATAAATCTATTGAAAAACGTAAAGGAAGGTATTTTATGCGAAGAGAATCTAACCGAAGGAAGCAAAAAATCGCAAAACCAGAAAAAAAATACCAACGATGAAAATGTGCAATATCTTGACTTCCAGCAACTCTCTGGTTCCTCTGAAAACGAAATTGGTGTTCAGCAAAAGGAAGGTAATACCGATACCGAGGTGGAAAGAAATTTGGAAAATATTAAGTTTGAGTTTGAGAAATATGTTGACGTGGGCTTGTGGCCAGATTTGCTAAATAATGATTTTATTAATTTCGTCGTCTCACATGAAATGACTGACTTTCAAAATAAAGATCCGAAGAATATATATTCAGCTTAAATGAAGAAATATAAAGAACAAACAGATCTTTTTCAAATAGGTATTTAACTAGAAAAATGAAATATAGCCAATTATTTTTTTATAGGATAAGGGTGACAAACGAGCACACAGTGCACCTGATGGTAAGTGGTCTGCGGTCCATAGACATCTACATCTATCCTCTATTACAAATCAAAATGCAGATGCGTTGTCACCCGTGAGGACTAAGATGGAATGCCTCATTACCAGTAAAAAGGGCCTCCGGCCACCTGCATTCACCAAGCGAAACGCAGAGGTAAACCTCTACTTCCCGCTGGTTTTCTGTGAGGTCGTGGTACCACCCCGGTTCGAGCCGGCCCATCCGTGCGACAGCAAAAGCTACCGCGTGGCTGTACCACTGTTATAAACAATTACTGGAAAGATCTTGTTTATGTTATTCAAAAAGGGTTGGTACTGTTTTTGTTTGACTTGCAAACTTTTTTCTAAAACTCCTTCTCAATACACAACCAGATTTTCTGATTGGAAATCATAGGATTTTGTTTATAAAAACACGAAAATTCTAATGAAAATAAGAATTCAATGTTAGTGTGGTTGACACGAAAAGAAAATAAGTCTGTTTTAGACGGGCAGCTTTAGGAGCAATTAAATAAAGAAACAGAATATTATCACAATGTCCTAAAACGGGTTATTGCAGTGCTAACATTTTTGAGTATAAGAGGCTTAGCACTTAGAGGTTCCGAGGAAGTATTTGGTTCTCCACATAATGGTAATTTTATGGGTGCTCTAGTCTAGAGCTATTGGCAGAATTCGACCCATTCATACGTGAACATATTGAACAACGAGAGCTGCGACCAAACCCTGTAATATCATATTTATCAAAAACAGTATATGAGGAAATAATTGAGATTATGGGTATACAGATAATTAAACTAATTATAACTGAAATAAATAACGACGACACAAAGTATTATTCAATTATGATGGATTCAACCCCAGATCTGTCTCACAATGACCAACTTGCTATTGTATTACGATACTTTTTTCGGGGAAATGGGTATGAAAGATGTGGATTAACTACTGGATAATTGCAGGGGACAGTCATATGACAACGCTGCTAATATGGCCGGAATTTACAATGGTGTACAAGCACTACTAAAAGAAAACAATAAATCTGCGGATTATGTGCCATGTGCTGCGCGTTCCCTTAACCTAGTTGGTCAAGAATGCGTGAAGTTTGCAACCGAAATTGTAAATTTTTTTGGAATAGTGCAAAACATATACGTTTTCTTCTCTGCTTCGACCCATAGGTGGGTACTATTAAATCGTGAAACAAAACAAAAATTTACGTTAAAAAGTTTAAGCCAGACCAGATGGTCTTGTCACTTTGATGCTGTTAGAGCTTTGATAAGTAATTATGATGGCATTATGAAAATTCTCAATAGTTTCGGCAAAAATGACGATGAAAAGGTTGATTTCTGAAAAGAGGCACAAAATTTATTTAATAAACTGGCGAAACTAGAAACTGCAATTTTGATTGTTTTTGGGAAGAAATTTTGGAGAGATTTAATGTAGTTAATAAAAAAGTACAGAGCCCTGGTTTAGACATTGGTGAAGGCAATAAGTTAATTGTGTCATTAAAAGAGTTCGTGAAAAACATAAGGCAACAATCAGATCAGAAGCTAAAGGAATACGAAGAGAAAGCTAAAAAATTAAGTACTAGTGTGGGAACAGACTACAGTGACATAAATAAGAGACGCATTACCTCAAAATTTTCAAATAAATCTACAGATAAAGTCTCAGTAAACGGCGCAGAAAAATTTAAAAGAGACACGCTTAACGTTGCGTTGGATAAGATGATTATGGATTTAAATAATAGAAGCCAAGCCTATAATAGAACTGACCGTGTGTGTCGAAATTTTTTTGGATTAAATCCGTTTGAAATGATCAGTTGAACTGATGTCAGTTTAACTGACCGTGAGTGGGGACCATAAGATTTATCTTCTCGTCAGGTATATTTCAAAACTAATATTACAGGAGTCGCAGGAATGGCAATAATACGTTTGATTACTTGTTTGCTTTACTAGTTCACAACACAACAGTCAATAATTATTGCAATCATTTTTATAATATCGCAGAATAGTGGTAGCCTATCCCTACTACCTATCAAAACTGAACTTAGGAACAGATCGAATTTGTAAGAATTATAAAATCCAAATACTTTTATAATATGAAAATAAGTAAAACACTGTTATAAATATTACTGACGAGTGAATTAATTACAAATGTTTAGAACATGAAATTACTTGTTTAAAATTCTTTGCAAATATCTCAAATTCTAAATTAGAAATAAACTAAGAAATTTGTCTATGATAATTATTTTGACATTACAATGACTTAATTTTATATTTGATAATTTAAAAAATAATAATATAAAACAAAAACGGCAATTATGCAATTATTACTTATAATGATTTATAGTAGCAATGATGTAACAATCACTCATAACACTAAACGAGAGAAGAGTACCAAAGAGAATATAATAATTAAAGAGTACCAGTACGTGTTGCCAGTGATGACATGTGGATCTGACGTGGTTCTCCACTGATGGCCGTAAGAGTAAACTCAAGGTCGCTCAGCGAGCTATGAAAAGGACTATGCTCGGAGATTATCCGAGACTTAGAAAAGATACTAAAAATTACAAAACGAATCAGTAAACGGAAGTGGCAATGACCCTGCTAAATAACTCGAAGACGACGACGATGAGGAAGAAAGATTTTTGAGTGGCAACCTCATACCGGTAAGCGAAGTGTAGGGCGGTCCCCCACCACACTTGATGGAGTGATGACCTTGTGAATTCCTTTGAGGTCTATGTTTAGCAGTGGACCTGTGATAAGCTATAATGCTTACGAGTATTTATAAGTAAGTTATGCTTATAAATACTCGAAGCTGAAATGATGATGACCAAATGAAACTAATTTTTACGGATTTTTTCGCGTTTAATTTAACTTTTAACTTCCTGACGTTTCGGGTGCTTTCCAACACCCGTGGTCCCATTAACTTTTTACTTCCCGACGTTTCGGGTGGAAAGGAAGTAAAAAGTTAAATTAAACGCGAAAAAATTAGTTTCATTTAATGTGTAGACTTATAGAAATAGACTTATAGAAGTAGACTTATAGAAATATAAGAAATCGTTATGATGATGATCATTAGGTTTTAAGTAAAGCTAAAATTCATATTTTAATGTTGCAAACCACTGTACATACCATGACCGCTCTCTCATGTATGCATCAGCTAACGTTCAGAATCAGAACCCTCAAAGTCTTTATTATTTACTAGTTGTGCCCCGCGGTTTCACCCGCGTATATCACGCGTCTGCGCCTTGCGACATGCGAACTTCGAGAGAGATCACGACTGACGGTTGCTGAATTAACAAAGATTTAAAAAGTGAAATATGTTACTAAAATTACATGGTTAACGTAATTGGTATGATACAGGTACAACACATCATTCGTATTAGTACATGATACAGGTACTGATACGAATGATGTGGCCTATTTTGTTCCGGCGTTTCTATTTCACATTTTAACATGAAAAAGTAGTTATTGTGACATAACTGTAATAGTTACACATATGGTATCGCAGACTTTTTTTGTAGATATTGATATCCTCTATAAAACTGAAGTACATTACTTTGCTCTATTATCAATAGTTTCCGCAGCGTACGCGATATAAGGATTATTTTTGGTATTTTTTTCACACCTTGGGTTACATTAACGAAGTTTTCATACGGATCCCTAACTTTTTTTAAATATTATATAGCTTATGTACATCAGATATAATGTAGAATGCTAATGAAAGAATTTTTCAAATCGGTCCAGTAGTTTTGGAGCCTATTCAATTCAAACAAATCTTTCCTCTTTATAATAGTAGTGTAGATAACATTAATCACGATGACGCGCAGTGGTCAAATATCATGAAATGAATATCATATGTACATAATGCAAATTGTTGAATATCACAATGAGTTTTTTTCAATCAATGGTAATTTTGATTCTCAAAGCTAATCACATTTATAATATGATTAGCTATAAGAATAAAAAAAAATTGGTTTCTTTTGATCCTAATGCAGTTGCTAATCAGGTCCCGAGCTCGAATCCCTGGTCGAGTCAAAATTAGTTATTGGGTTTTTGTCAAGAAACTCTTATTAGCAGCCCGGAGTCAGGAAGATGGCGGTTTTTCACCTCCGTGCCTCGGAAAACACTTAAAGTCGTTGGTCCTGCGCCTAATCTCTCTCCGGTGGTGTCGGTTTGCCATCCCTTCGGATTATAAGTGAGCTAATAGTGCTCTTGTGTTTGCGCATACACTTGTGAACTGTAATCTTGGCCTGCGCATATGCTTAGTCTCCGTTGAGATTAGCCGCCGAGACCGACATTCGGTCTGGACGACATTATTTTGCCATTCAACCGATTACGATAAAACTTGGTGTATTGCACGCGAACACGGTTTCTGACAAATAGCAAGCGTTTCCACACGGAACGCTTGCTGCGCTAATTAAGAAATTAAAATCATGCTACAATCGAGCAATAAATTATTACATTATAAATCGTGGCAATTAAATTTTTCAGCCCATCGTTAAAGACAAATACAATAATAGGAAAATAGATTTTGCATTTGCAACTGCCTCCACGATACATGAGAAAACCTGTGGGGGGTAATGTTTTAAATATACCGACCAAGTGCGAGTCGGACTCGCGCACCGAGGGTTCCGAACAAATCCGTAGGTATATAAGATTAAAATTATTAAAAATATTTTTATTATATGATGTAAAAATGTTACGGAGATTCGATTCCGATTCCGAAAGTTCGGAACTTCCGATTGATTTTGCACTTTCGATTCCGATTTCGGTTCTGTTAAATTTTAATCGAAAGTTATATATCGGAGGTCGCTGCACAGTGGTGGCGGCTGTCGCGATCAGCGTGTACAAACAATTTAATACTTGTCGCCCTGGGAACCTCCTTTCCCCGTGCCTTCTGTAGATTACTTATTAACTTGATGTTTTGTTTCGCATTTGGCAATTGGCATGTTGTGCGTACGCGCTTCATTTATACTTATCCGTTTTTGATTAGTTTTAGTAGTGTTTTTTTTGACGTGTAACAAATTTATTTCAATTGGACAATGAAGCCAAAATCAGGTGCCATTTGTAATTAAATTATTTCAATGAAGTTTCTGAGAATACGGCAAAGTGTAAACAATGTTAGAAAATATATTCACGAAAGGGAGGTACAACTACTTCGTTAAAAAGTCGTTTAAAGTCTGTGCATACCACTGAATTCGTAGTATTCAAAAAATTTGAAACTTAAAAGAAACATACAGTGCAATAAATAGACCTGCCCTTAACACATCTCTTCTGCCTCCACCTTAGATTCCAGTTCCGGTTCCGACAAACAAAATTTAAAAACTCCGCTTCCGAATTCGGTTCAGACATAACCACTTCCGTAACATCCCTAATATGATATAACTAAAAATGTATGCTTTTCGCAATTTTGCCTTTATCTGTGCTATAATACGTTGCTTCGTACCAAATTTTAAGATTCTGAGTTCACGGGAAGTACTCTGTAGGTTTTGATTCCCTTGCGAATGTCAAAAATTTACAGCATAAACGGCTGTATCTTTTGATTGTGTTGGCTTAGAAGTTTGTTTTTTTCACAGCTCCAAGGGACAGTATGCTTGAGTATTTGAAATGAATTTCAGCTTGATACCTGCACGCGTTCCAAAAAGGGTCTTGACAGACAGACAGACGGACAACAAAGTGATCCTATAAGGGTTCCGTTTTTTCATATTCAGGTACGGAACCCTAAAAAAAGCAACTTTACAATAACAATATGATAATGAAAGTAGGTAGAGATGTTGTACTAAAAGGCATATTTGATTCAAAGTATTTATTGAATCTTTTTTTTTACATTATGATACTAGGTTTTTCACTTCTTCGCGGTAACCGCGGCTTCATCTTCCCGCGCGAAGGTCTGTAAAAGCTCTTCTTTTTTAGCAGCAATACGCTCCTCACGTCGTTTACGCGCTTCCTTCACCTTGTTACGCCGGGCTTCAGCCTGGTCACTGAAAAGGTATGAAAATCTATTAGTATAATGAAAAAATTTTGCCTTGACGTTAGGTCTTTCTCAGCTGGTACAGGAAGCGATTATGGTACCCTATGTAGACGGTCACACAGCCAATTGCTTGGACCTACCGCTGACTATCGAATGAGACAGGTATGAAGTACAGGTTACCTCCCCTTTGGATAAATCTGACCACATTCAGTCATATTCTCTACCGGATTAAGAGTCCCAAGGTGTTCGACGAATATGGTGGTATAAGCTGATTTTTTTTTATAGAATTAGGGGGTCAATGAGCACACAATTCACCTGATGGTAAGTGGTTGCTGTGGCCCATAGACATCTACAATCTTCGTTCGCGAATCAAAATGCAGATGCGTTGTCAGCCGTGAAGACTAAGATGCCTCTTTTCCAGTAAAATAGGTCTCCGATTCTCTACACTCACCATACGAAACACAGCAGCATTAAGTTGCTATTTTATGCTGGTATTCTGTGAGAGAGTGTGGTCCTTCCCCGGTCGAGCTGACCCATTCGTGCTACAACTATACTATTAATATAGCTGCAACATGGCTATACCACATATAAAATGCGATTTGTCTCGAATGCAAATTTAATCGATTGGGATGAGATGCGACACTTTTTTGCATCCTATCCTTGGCGGGAGGCCCGTTTCTCTTCTGTGAATCCGTCGAGCTGCGCCAATACGATAACCGATGTGTTGCGGAAAGCAATGGGAGTATTTTATGCCCTTCTCTGACGCTCCCAACATTAGTAAAGCTCACCCATGGTTTAACGCTGAATGCGCCCAAGCTGAAAAGCGCAAGCATTTAGCGGACCTATCCTGCCATACTTCACGCCGAGAATGCTACATACTTTATATAAAGTGCAAGTCCGGTCGTGCAACATCAACATTACCTCAACATCTTGGTCCTAGCTTTTTCAGCCTTCTTCCTGTGGATGTACTCCATCAGGACACGCTTGTTCTTGAAAACATTACCCTTCGCCTTCATGTACAGAGCGTGGTACAGGTGCCTGTCAATCTTTTTTGCTGTCCTGTATTTAAGAAGCAGCTTACGTAGAACCCGTTGCCTTTGAACCCATAGTTCCTGAAAAATTGAGTGTAATGTTTGTCTACAAACCAAAACATTGGAAATCAACAATTGGAAAAAAAATCAAATACAAAGCGACCATAGCCTAATTATTATGAGTATAGACTAGGTAATTAAACGGTTGGGGGGTTTGTATCCACTATTCAATGACTGTTGTAAACCACCACTAAAAAAAGCATTTTATGCTCAACTAGAGTGGTTAAAGGAAATTAAGTAGTGGTGATTGCACAGATATATTTAAAAAAATATATAGGACATGCTGTGGCAAAAACATATAACTTTTAATGGAGGTTTGTAACATTTAGTACCAGCTCCATAGCTACTGGTATTTGATATTATTATTTTTAATATTATCACTTTGTTTTACTATCAATATGATTTGCTGTGTTGAGTATTGTCATCAATATTTAAGTCACAGTTTATATTTAGTAGTACTTAGTAGCAAGGCTAAATGTGATAATACTTTTTTAAGTATTTTTAAGGATATGGATGATTGCTGTAGGAATAAAAGTAGGATACATAGAAAAAATTCAAGCATTTTCGACCTGATATTTTTTTTAGGATTTATGTATGTAACTATAAAATAACCCTTATTACCTATATAGACCTTGTATATTAGTTTAGAAGGACTTTCCAATTAAAAAAACAAAATGTAAAACTAATGCAAACTTAGGCGTAATTCTTATTGACATATATTACTAACATAACATACATAACTACATTAAAAGAACTCTAGTTAAGTTTCGGGAGCAGTGCTGAAGCTTTTTACAAACTACAAATATGTCTCGATGACATTTATTACTATTGCATTACAATAATGTATTAAAACAAATTCAGTGCAATACTGACTTCCTTAACTAAGTGATTACATGACTACGATGAGTTCTATATAGTGAATCTTATTTTAAATGCAAGGGCTTTTATAGGATGGTCAAAACAAGTCTGTCGACTGAAAGTATGACGCCTTGGTTTGACCAGCAATAACAATTATACAATGGATTCAGCGTCTTCTGTAACATTAAACTTCATAACATGTTTTCAGTAATCAAACATGTTATTGTAAAATTATGGCTAATTCCAATTATCATGTTTAGGGGTAGGTAATCTAATATCAAAAGCTTAGTCAGGACAATTTAGTATCAACAGGATAAGGCTATTCTGTTTGTCATTAGCTTTTATGTTTAGTTGCATAATAATAAATAATATTAATTTATTAATAAATAATATGAGCCCTAGTCAACCACTTAGCCATTTGTAATGTTACCTAGCAAAATATATGTATTTACCTAAATTCCGGATTGGATTTAACACAAATACTAACACAATCACTCCAAATACATTTATGATAAAATACAGTAGTAATATTTAACCTTACTCTTACTACTAATACTTAATTTCGTCTAGAAATAAATACAAGATCAGGATTTATGTAATTATTGCTTATTACAACAAAAGGAAAACAGGTTCTCGAGTGGCAGGCTCATACCAGTGGATGAAGTGTAGGGTGTCCCCCCACTAGATGGAGTGACAACCTTGTAAGACATAAAGGAAGTCGATGGATGCAGGTGGCTCAGCACCGTGCTTTGTGGCATTCCTTGGGGAGGCCTATATGCTCAGCAGTGAACTTGTGAAGGGCTGTAATGATGAATGATGATGATGGATATTACAACAATCAATATTTTGCCCTTTTAAAGCATACATAACTTTTTTTACAAATCAATTATTTAATTAACTGTATTATTATCCAATAATACCAGTACTACCATTTCAATAATGGTAAAATATCCTAAAAACTTAATTAAACCATAAAATTAATATATCATACAGAATTGGCATACAAACTTACTTTTTGTGGCATACGCGCATTTGCTGTACCTCTTCTTTTACCAAAACCACAATGACGACCTTTTCTGCGAGCCTCTGTGTTCTTACGTACACGGGCACGCGAGTGCACTGCTACAGGTTTCTTAATGACGAGACCATCCTTGATCATTTTACGGATGTTCTGTCCTGGAAAAAAATGAAGAAAAAAAATTGTATGAATGGTTTTGATAAGCAAATAAGCAGTCACGATGTCCATTTAGGATCATTGACCACAATAATTAATAGACTCAGAATATTGGTTATAAAAAGCACTTGCAGTGAATGTCATGAGCAACCCAGGTTCAACATCCGCTGGCAAGGAAATGTTTTGTTTTGTTCAAATCTTCTGGTAAAAAAGGGCTTGTGAAATCTGCCAACATCATCAAATTTAAAACATCTGAACACCTAGCACAACAAAGATATGATTTTTAAGTTTCAGGATCTGATGCAGCAACTGAATACAAGCCAAAACAAGAGTTCTATTGCTGTTATTGTCTATTATTTATCTAGCAAATATGGCACTCAAACAAATCATCTGAAACTGAGAGTGAACTATGTCACAGTAATAATATTTACTAAGAGTCGGTCAATTATGTACTTTTGTGGGGCGTTGAAAGTATATACGGGAAAGCAAGTCGCAGTCAACAAGTGCAATATCAGTTAGTCATAGATGTTACATGTGACATTTGAATATGTGTATTGTTGTTATTTTAAATTATTTTTAACAGAAATAATATTCCATTAGTTTTTCAATTTTTTGAAAAACAAAATCATTTCAAATCCTGACCCTGCAATTGTTTTCCAATAAATAAATAACTAACTCAAGTTTCATCTTACAATGAAAATAATTTTGAATGACAATGAGAATTACATTGTGAAATTCAATAACAGAATGTCAAAAATAATGTGGTATAAAATTTGTTAATATTATATATTTGGTCACTCTTTTCTAATTAAACTGAAATTTGTTAATTTACATTATTTCACTCTTATTAAGGTAATTATGTAAAAAAAATATTTAACTAATTTCATTTAATTTTTTTGACAACCCTGCCTCAAGTGTATTTCCTGTGCTGATACCTATGTAGTGGCAGTATATTAATATTGAAATGTAAGACTGTTTACATGATGATAAGACTTGGAAGCAAATTTATGTCTATAATATTTACAATTTGTACCCATTTAAATATAGTAAATTTAAAACATACTTTTCATATGGCTTAAAATATGCCAGTGATATACAACTATGATACAATGATAAAATTATTCCGCATTTTTTTTAATTATTTGCGAAATTTTAGAATGTTTCGAATTTGTCAGAGATACATCTGTTTAAGTATTGAAGCCCTATCTTGGAAGATCGTTCTATAGCAGTATAGGCTATAGACAAAATTCTCAATTTCAGTAGAGATTTTACACACTACAACAAACAGCAGTTCATGACTTCTTACTAGAACGCATTACCATTGAAATATAGTAATAAATACCAAGAAATGAGAATTTATCAACAGCACACAACCTGACAGGAGATACTTACGGGAGTTGGTGTTTGCAATTTCATTGATCTCATTTGGATCCAGCCACACCTTCTTTTTACCACATCGCATAACAGAGGCTGCCAGCCTCTTCTGTAGCTTTAGGGAACTGAAAAATTGAACAATTTGTTGAAGACCACATGGCTTGTGTTGACATCAATAAATAAGCCCAGGTACTGTATTCTAGGCATTAAATTATTGTCAAAAAGAACGAAGTAGACTATATATAACCGTTTTATACATTTTTATTCCGATTTATAACTTTAAAAGTTTTTTAATAATTAAACTAACCTCATCTTGAAACGTTGAGGTCCACAACGCACACAGGAAAGAAATATGGCGGCTGCTAGTGCTGTTTAAATTAAACATCGTTAGTATATCGATACTTGTTGAGTGTCGACCCAATTTAGTATCGAGTAGTGATGATTCAACTCGATTTTCTAGTTCAAATTAACTCGAGTGGCGTTCAACTCGAAATAATTCGATTTCGAGTTTATACGTAGCAGAGCCATGCTGCAGCTATATAAGTAGTATAATTATAGCACAAATGGGTCGTATGGTTCTTCGATAAACTTTCGCCTAGGGAGTCCCTTCCCGACTCTGCCTATATAATAGCGTAAACTAGCACCTTAACACTGCTGTGTTTTATATGGTCAGTGTAGAAAACCGGAGACCCTCTTGACTGGAAAAGAGACATTCCATCTTAGTCCTCACAGGTGACAACGCATCTGCATTTTGATTCTTTATTGAGGATAGATGTAGATGTCCATGATCCATGGGTCACAGCAACCACTTACGATCAGGTGGACTATATATATATATATATATATGCTCGTTTGTCACCGTATCCTATAAAAAAAGAACTAATTCGTGTTTAGGCTGGCTGTGATAAGACGAAATATCCGGGCAAGCAAGAGCACAATTCGTTCATCGTGCATATATACCTACTATTTAATACTAATAAATTATCTAAGAATAATTTAATACAAACGGCATAAAGTTACAATTATATTATTTTGTGAAGATTGTCTATACAATTAGTGTTGTTATATAGTAAGTACGTATTTTTAATACGTACTTACTATATATATAACACAAACCCAAAATATATTTTTTTATAGGCGAGGGGGCAAACGAGAATGCGACTCACCTGATAGTAAGTGACTACCGCCGCCCATGAACAACCGCAACACCAGGGGAATTGCAGATGCGTTGCCGACCTTTTAAAAAGGAGTAGGCTCTTTTCTTGAAGGTCCCTGTCATATCGGTCAGGAAAAATCGCTGGTGGTAATCTATTCCACAAGGAAGTTAAGCGAGGAAGAAAACATCTTCTAAATCGCACAGTGGTAGACCGCCAATCATCCAGGTGGTATGGATGGTATCACAAGTTATCTCGCGATGTGCGATGGCGAAATTGAGCGGCTGGAATTAGTCCGAACAATTCCTCAGAACACTCCCCGTGGTAAATGCGATAAAACACGCAAAGAGTTGTATCTCTTTGCGTGTTCTACGCAGTGTCAGTGTATTGAGCCGATCAGAAAGAACTCGGTCGTCGACGATTCGAACCGCTCTGCGCTGGATGCAGTCAAGTGGAACGAGCTGGCACTGGGGTGCCCCGGCCAAGAAATGAGAACAGTATTCCATGTGAGGCCGGATTTGCGCTTTGTAAAGTTGCAAGCGATGTGCCGCCATGAAATACTGTCTCGCTCTGATATATCATTGATATGCAGGAGAAACAGCGTTGGTGATAGCACGCAACCTTGTGGAACACCAGCGTTGATTGGCCTGAAATAAGAGTATGCACCGTCTACTACAACCTTGATGCTCTAATCAGCAAGGAAACTGGTGATCCATTTGCACAATATCTCAGGAAGCCCATAGGAAGGAAGCTTTGAAAGAAGCGCTTTGTGCCAGACCCGATCGAAGGCCTTCGCTATGTCCAAACTAACGGCCTCTCCCTTGGACTCTACTGCCTCCGCCCATCTATGAGTCAGGTAGACCAAAAGATCACCAGCTGATTGACTCCGACGAAAACCGTACTGGCGATCACTAATCAGCTGGTGATCCTCAAGGTACCTCATGAGCTGGCAGTTTATAATGGATTCCATTATTTTGGAGAACAAGGAGGTTATGGCGATAGGCCTGTAGTTGGACGGCTCTGCGCGGTCGCCTTTTTTAGAGATCGGGTGTACCAAAGCTGTCTTCCATGAATTCGGGACTACACCTTGGGAGTAGGAGTACCGGAAAAGACGCGTTAAACCGGTGCCAACTCCGGAGCACACGTCTTCAGCACAATGGAATATATATAGTACTATAAATACGTTTTTTATTTCACTCCTACCGACTAAGTTTAGTAATAATAATATTTGTCCCAACACATGCGATAGCATCGTAGTCTGTGCCCAATATGGAATTGGACACGGAATATTAAAAACAAGTTTGGATGTAAGAACGAATTTATAAATAATTTGTGACAAATTGACTCAGCTTCGTTATGCCAATTCGAGCTCAATTCGTTTTACTTGAATTTCAAAAGTTACATTTTAAATTTAAAAAAATCGGTTTATACTATATATACTACCTGTACGGTTAAGGTGAAAGCGCCAGGGTAGACCGCGAAATTCAAATCTTCTTACGTTTTTACAATTTGCAGGTCAGTGTCAGGTTGTATGTTTCACCAATACAACTCTCTAAGTTCATATAATCTCTTTGAATGAGTTTTTCTGGAAATAGCCCCACTATGGGATTATACGAACTTAGAGACTTGTATTGATGATTATAATGATAATAATTCTGTAAATAAATACTCGTTACGGTCGTGAATCATATTTTATTAATGATACTACCTAAACCTGACCTGGAAATTTCAAAAAACTTAAGAAATTTTGAATTTTATTTGAATTGTATTCAATTTTGGGGGTTCAAGGGCTTCCTTAAAAATATGTGTTATGGAAGCATCAGTACCTCCTGTATCGTTGTTTACGAACCTTTCTCCAAACATAAAGCCAATTGCAATAAAGTCAAGGCGTTATACAAAAATTGATGACCAATTTATTAGAGGAGAAGTTTCTAAATTGTTGAAAGATGGAGTGATTGAACCAAGTAACTCTCCTTGGCGAACGTAAGTACTAGTAACAGGAGGCACTACACATTGAAAACGTCTTGTCAATGATTATTCCTTAACAATTACTAGATTCACCGAACATTGAATGCGTATCCACTACCCAACATTGAATCTATGGTTTCCAACGTTGCGAAATACAACTATTTCAGTCTTAGAGAATTCAACTAACAGGAGACGCCATGCGCATAAAGTTCCGAAGAAAAACGTCTGTCACTTCTAGCGGGAGGCGAGGTAACGCACACTAAGCAAATCGTAAACATTGGGCCACGTCGTTACGCACGCACACAGCATAATATGAGCACACGATTAAGCAAAACGCACACAACCTTGAAAATCTCTTATAAATGTCTCATCGTTACAGTGCATAAGCCATAAACAACTAGTGCGAGGGCCTTGTCGATATGGATATGTCGATGAAATTTTATGCAAGTTACATTAGCAAATTAAATAAAATAAAAATGAACAAATGTTTAATGATTAATACTACATTCAAAGTAAATTAAAAAAAATATATAAGGTACAATATAATAATACAAAATTACGAAAATTAAAACAAATTGAAAAAGTATTATATTATATTTTAACTGGTTTTTAAAGTGAATAAGTTTGGTATATATGACGAATACACTTTTTGGGATCACTCTTTTTTTGCGAGGTAGCTAATTCTGGTGCTTGCATATTTTTCCATCACCAAGTTTGCCAGTTCAATGTTATGTGAAAACGTAATCATTATCGAAATAATGTCCATGTATGCTTAAAAATATATAATATGCCTAGTCTATGAAATTATTTTACCATTTTTTAATTATTTGATTTTACAGATTTTACCCAACCTATAGAGTTAAACCGTTTTAAGGCTTAGGGTTGAACTACATCTGGCAGCACGGAATCGCACTTTCCTGTGCTTCTATCCTTTTTGTTCACTCAGAAACGTTATTTACTAGAGCGGGAAAGAGAGCGGGAGAGAAACTGCTCGAAGAGGGGAGGGTCAAGAGTACTCGGAGACCTAGACGTCCATGTATGAAGATGATAATGAATCTGAAAGAAGCGAAAGAGGTATGTAAGGATCGTGACACTTGGCGATCTGTTCTCTCTGGCTACCCCGTCAGGGATTGTGCGTGATGATAAGTAAGTAAGTAAGTAAGAGAAAGAGAGCGGGAGTGTATAGTTTTACCCTCGAAAAGCCGATTGTAAACCGGTTTCAAAAGTTTATATATCATTCTTGACAGTCGATACTAATATAATATTATAAATGTGAAAGTGTGATTTTTTGTTTATTTGTTTTTGTCCTTCCTTTACGCAGCAACGGAATGGAGCAATTAAATAAAATTAAACATTTGCTATCTCTTGGTCGAAGTTTACGCTTAACCAAACATACTTTTTTTCGTCATTTTACTTAGGATTGAAAAATAATTAATGTCTTCGTAAAAAGCGGTAATATTTTGTGTTCTACAGTACAAAAGTGTAGTACTCTGTATATGTTTAAAAATAATAGGTTATAAATATGACACTGAAATTATTTGTTTGTCCTAATTTTTTTATTTAAGCGCTAATAATTCGTGTCTCATCTGAAAACAACAATTTGGTTGACACCATCTAAGAAGATAAACTTGTGAATAACATTTTAAAATGAATAAATATCGTTCACTAAACCTTCCATTTCGATTTGTTACATGTTTTGAATTTTATCCTTCATAATGTAAAATAAACCTGTAGCAAAATAATAAACTTACTCGTACTTCCAATAATTTCAAAGTCGGTACAGCAGTTTCATTTAGTTTCCTTTTATTATTTGATTGGATTACGAAAACCGATTAGTCAAAATGCTCGGAACAAATAGTGCTTGTTCGTTTAGGTACCCAGGTTATATGATCACCACATGCTTTTATCCAAACTTGGCGCCTGTAAGAATCTTTTGGAAAACTGTAAAACCAAAGATCTTTTTTAAACATTGTACAAAAAATAATTTTAAATAACACCTTGGTATTATATATCAAAGTATTGCTTATAGTCAAATAAAAATATCGACACTAAAGATTACAGTGAACATCACTATTATAGTCTTGATGATACCATTTTATATACCCGAAATTCCCCTTCTTTTCGTTTCATAACGTAACATAATGAAATGAACATATCTATTTAAAATGTTTTAAATGTCTAATGTATACAGTAAAACAATTTAAATTGATGTTTTCATTTCGTTAAAAACAATTAAACATTATTAATGTTGTTTGAAATAATATAGTTTTGCAAATAGGTCACAATAATATTGATGAATTTAAGACTATTCAATAACACGATTTTGTCTTGTGTAATTAGAACAAAGAGAAACGACATTTGTCTACAATTAAGCAAAATTTAATTATGTCCTAGTAATGCAAAAGTCCTTACTATAGTATTAATACTTTAAGTTGGCAACACTACCTGCTCAGCTATATTAATCAGAATTTTCGTGATTTAATGCTTATATTAATTATTGAAATCAAAACAAAAACTTAAAGATGAAAGGTAACGCCGTCTTTTTGTAAATTTGAGGTCTGTGATCTTTTTTTACAAGAAAACACACTTTTTTTTTTATAGGATATGGGTGACAAACGAGCACACAGTCCACCTGATGGTAAGTGGTTGCTGCGACCCATAGACATCTACATCTATCCTCTATTACAATTCAAAATGTAGATGCGTTGTCACCCGTGAGGACTAAGATGGAATGCCTCATTTCCAGTAAAAAGGGCCTCCGGTCACCTGCACTCACCAAGCGAAACGCAGAGGTAAACCTCTACTTCACGCTGGTTTTCTGTGAGGTCGTGGTACCACCCCGGTTCGAGCCGGCCCATCCGTGCGACAGCAAAAGCTGCCGCGTGGCTCTACCACTGTAGAACACTGCAACTCGGCATTTTTCTGGAGGTCAACTCACGCTTACGACTACTTGGTAACTGACGCCGTACGCGGCGCAGCTAGTTTTATATAACGGGAATGATCCGCGCTCTCGTACTTTTGACAGCGGGGAACGCTCTTCAATGTCGTCTCCTGTTAGTTTAATACTCTAAGATTTCAGTCAAATAAATTAAAAAATTCCTGTATTATTGTTTAAATAATGATTTGATGTGTGGTGTAGTAGCGGTGTAAGATTATCCACTACCCCATGTTATCCCAAGGGTGTCGTAAGAGGCAACAGAAGGAAGTCCAACCCAGAGATGGGCGACAGCATCTTCCTTATAAAATATGAATAAAAATCAATAACTGGGGTTGCCAACTTGCTAGCCAAACGTGGTAACTGTGAAAAATATTAATGTATGAGGCAATGTAAGTGGGAAACCCATAGACTTAGGATAGTAATAGGCGGACGTAGAGTGCAAGTAAGAAGAAAATTCCTTATGGCAATATAGTAAAATAGAAAAAGATAGCAAATCTCATGACTTTGTTAACACCACAGTCATTCACAGAACAAGTAACCATTTTGGAAAATAATTACTTATTAAAAAGAAAAGTATAACATTCTGAAAAATTACAAAACATCTAGATCAAAATCGGTCAACCGATTTTGAATGACAGATCGACACAAGTTGGCACGCAAGAAATAAGCTCCTAGATGTTTTGTAATTTTTTTTGAATATTATACTATTCTTTTTAATAAGTAATAATTTTACAAAATGGTTACTTGTTCTATGGATAACTGTGGTGTTAATAAAAGAAATAATTCAGATAATTGCACATTTCACAGGTAAATTCTCAAGACGTCATCAATAATAAGACGCGTCTAGTTTTGATTAAAATATATGTCATATACTGTTTAAAATATAGAATATTTTCAATTATTTTGGTAATTTTGATATTTAGCAAAGAAAAAAGTTACGTTGTTGATAATTTGCATGAATTTGGTAAATACATTTTTATAAAAAAATATGTACGCTAGGGATTGACTTAACTATATGAAAATTAATGGCAATATTTATCTTGAATGTTTATAATGAATCAATCTTGAATCAAGCCTTGCCCACACAACTAGAAGAGGAATAAATATAAATGCTCGGTTTGCGTTATAAAAATGTAATTTTATTTTGGCGTTTGTTAAACAGATTCCCTCTGGATTCCATAATAATAAAAAAAATTAAATAATAGGTGGGCTGGTTGTTTGAAATCCAAAGAAAAACTCAACAATTTGCAGCAAACATTTTCTTGAGAAGTATAAAAGGAAAAGTAGAACAAAAACAGTTTTATTACAAGGAGCCATTTGTACATTATTTGTACTAGTAGTATAATATTGTTGTAAAAAGACTTCTAAAACTTTAGATAAAAATAGAGATATATTTTTAAATATTACAAAACTGTAGTACATTCAAGAAAAACTCTTGAGATTATTCTATTTAAGTCATTATGAACCCAACTAAGTATCTATTTATCAACCGGAAAAATGTATAACCTAACTTAACCAACCATAACTCACGGTCACACTAGTACAATACTCATAGCAATCACACTATTTTCCCCAAGGAGTGGGGCTTCGGATTATATTCCAATGATAAAACTAAGCGTAGTTAAGTATAGATATTTAGTAATGCTCCTGAAGCGCTGCTAGGCGCCCGCACATGAGACGCGTGGTTCAATGTGCCAGGATAGTAAAAATTCCATAGTATTTGATACTGATAACGCTCGATGCCCGTATAGTCGTACCTAGGTTAAATAATAGCTGCGCAGATCAATTGATCTGCGAGATTAAGCTGCACTTGCTGCCGTTAGTCCATGGATGGGTGACCGTTTTCATAAAATACCGAGATGGAGAGAATAGAGGGTGCATATTATGTATCCTCAGATACTTGGTGCACCTTAATATCTCCTGCGTATTTAGCTAGTCTCTATTAAGATAATTATGTTTTTAAATTTATGCAGCTAAAATGATAAGAAGTTTTTTATTACTTTATATTTTACAGGGACAGATGAAAGACAGAGTAGCCTCATAAACATATTGGCCTTTAAACAGAGCAATCTTATTTAAATGATGATTTCTACAAGTTTCCTTACTTAAATTATAGAGTTTACGTTTATATGTAAATCGAAAGTTAAAATAAACTAATGTATTTAATTATTAATTAATAAATGTTAGCAATTATTAAGAGTAATAACTAAAATATGAAAAATAAAGCAGCCATTATGTACTCCGTGTCCCCGTTCTTTTATTCCACCAGCAAATTATTTTATAAAATATAAATAGGTATTTACTTAATTAAGTATCTATCTATTTATATTTCATTAACATTATGTTAAACAGAAATTCCGAGCCTGAAAATACAATTTTCCTATCTGATTCTTGCAAAATATTGTTTAAGTTTATTCGGTAGATTCACCTCTTCATAGATTATTCTTATTTTGTACATTTTGATTTAAAATCCAACAAAACGCAGGTAGGTGCTACTTGTAGGCCTTGAAATATTATTGTCATAAATTGTTCGCTGGGTTATATTGTCGTCAAAACTCACAATGTAATCCAACAGCATGTTGTTGTCTTGTTAACAATACAAATCAGACTAGGCTGTATGGTCTAAACCTTTTGCCTACCTTAAATAGCGAATCGTAATAACAAATCGACGTATCTGTTAGAGATGTGCCAACTCGGAAGGAACTCGTCTCGAGTTGAAAATCAAGTAACTCGAATCGAACTCGAGTTAAGCAACTCGAATTGACAGAACGAAGTTGAGTCAATTTGTTACAAATTAGTTGTTAATTTGTTCTTACATCCAGCTCTGGGTTGGACACAGACTATGATAGTATTGCATGTGTTGTGACAATTATTATTACTCAACTTAGTAGATAGGAGTGAAATAAAAAACGTACATTTAGATCTATATGTATTTTAGGTTTACGTCTTAGATATAGTAAGTATTATGTATATTTAATATCAAAACTAGTTGTATAGACAATCTTCACAAAATAATATTACTGTAACGTTATCACGTACTAGGTCCTTAATATATAATTAATAATTTAACTGCACAAATTATTCTCAAACAATTTATTGGTATTATATATTTTTTTTTATTTATTCTTAAAAAGAGTGTTACATTATTTATATTTTAAATTTTGCCAAACTGTAAGCCAGTTTGTCGGCAACGCAACAGTTAATCGTTTGACACTCTTTAATAACAATATTAAATACTTATAAATACTTAAATTAACACATACATAATTAAAGAAACATTCACTACTAAGGACACAACGACAGGTAATGTTTCCTCAAGATTGTTTTGAGCTGCGACTTAGTTACGCTTTCGTCATAAATACCCGCCACCTCATTACACAAGGTCGGAGTTATCCATTGCCTTGTACGTCGTCCAAAGTAATTTTCAACCCTAGGTATGAGATATTTCCTTCTTTGCGCAACTTGGCGCATCGGCATTATATATGTCTTAGGTTTCTTAAATGTTACCATACCATGCTGTTCTAATATGATGATGGATTTTACTTTCTTACCTATAGGAAGAATTTTGCAAATTTTAAATAACGTTTCATAATTTTTATCAATAGCATTTTTGGTTTTATAATATATTATATGCACGATGAACGAAATGTGTTCATATTATAATATAACTGTTCGCATTTTTCGTTCACTTACCACTAGCCCGACCTCGAGTTAGTGGTTATAATAAATAAATAAAAATGTTTTATTTTCTGGCATCGTAGGCCCATAGCGTGTAAGTAATAGAAATAAAACTTAAGAACTAATGTTAGTAAATAAAACAAGACAGAAATATACGAAAAGTTGGGGGTTTTATCAAACTCCATTTAGTAAATGTAGCTTGACAAACCTACCCAGTGTCGGGCCATCTAGCCGTTCCGCAAAGACTCTCAAGACACTATTCGAGCTTTTCCTCACTCTGTGCATCAAGGATCCCACTTTTTTACGCATGATCGCAAGGTAATCGGCATTATGCGCATCGGAGAACATGTCTGATACACTACAATAAGGTGGAAGCCCCAACAGCAACCTGAAGGCATTGTTATATTGGATACGCAGGGTATTTCCTGCTTTTTGGGTATGATTGGCCCAAAGGCCCAAAGGTAAAATGATTGGCAGAAGGCCTTGAACAGTGTAATTTTAACTGGTACAGAGCAAGCAGCAAACCTTCTAGCCACCATATTATCTCTTACAACTAGCGCCCTGCGTTCACCCCTTTCGATATCTAGGTCATCCTTTAAGTCTTCTGTCACAATATGATCCAGATATTTAAAATGGATTATCCTCTGTAAAAGTGAATCGTTAAGTTTTACTGGGGGCACTCCCGGCTTCCGAAGCTTTGTCCACAGAATATTGTAGGAAACCAGATCAATCCGACTCAAGTTGTTTCGAGTTGAAGGCAACTTGAGTTAACTCGAACTAGTAAATCGAGTTGATCCATCAATTAACAGTTGACATTAACAATTTACATTGACAGAGAGTTTTGGCGGGAACTTGATCGGCGGCGGTTTGCTGCTCCTGTATTATAGTTTAAATAATAGTTTGAAGTGGATTTTGATATGTAAAAGTGGTGCGATTTTGTGTATTAACTGTCTACGCATGTGAACTATTAGTGGAAACGGTGAAACAAGTGCTCTGATGGTGATGGATTGTCAAGATAAGCTCTTTGCATAGGCGCCTTTAGATACCATCGCCAACTGTCAGCTGCCTACTGGCTCAAGTTGCCGTCAAAATCTCCCAAGGGCTGCACAATGTGACGCATCAAAATATTGTGAAGCAGTGAACTATGAAGGATAATAATATATAAAGACAAAGCTTGGGGAAATTATAATAAACCGAATAATAATACTCAAGACTTGGCTTAAAGGTCTAGATACCAGGCCATAAACTCAAAAAAAATTGACATTGACACTTGAGCTTGACATTGACAGTCATATCTTATACGCAAATCACAATTGTCAATAATTATTATTGAATTATTTTGTAACATCACACTCACAGTTTATTGCGAAGATCCAGTAGTATAGTACTTATTACGCAGGAATTACAAATACATTGTGATTATACTCATTGTCACGAAGTCTCGTTATCTCGTCCATCCCTCGTCAGAGAGTACAGAATAATATTGTGATTATTTACAGTTAATCTACGATATATCTTACTTTCTACGTTTACACTTTCTTTTCATTGTTTGTATTCATAGTAATAGTTGAATTTGAAACACGGTAGTTAGCAGCAATACTATTTTCTAGTTATCATAAAATTGTCACATATCACTCTTTTTATTTTATTGTGATCTTTAAAATCTGTGCAGAGCGCTTAAAATGTCCAACCCTGTGAAAGTGAACCCTGACTTACAAAAAGAAAGAGAGAAGTGCACATTTAATGTAATTGAACTGACCAATGTTATAGATGGAGGTCCTCAGAAAACTGAGGAAAGAAAAAAACGAGGTAATTATAATTTGGTTTTGTGTCATTCTATTTTCAGAGAATGAAAAGGAGACCAAACCCTGGAGTGATTGTCCTTTATCATTTTCGAAGTAGGTAATTATAGAAAGCTATTTCTGTAACTATATAAACTCAATATCCTTAATGCTTAAACTTATAAACTATATAATATATAAAGTATTTTATGTCTCTATAAATTTAACAATGAGATATAGGATCTGCTGTGAGATTCATTGGTGGTTACATGTGTTTTTGTATTGAAATAAGTTTTTAATTCTTTTCTGATTCAAATTGGCGTAAACCTTCTTAATTTTCTTTGTGTTGTCTGTGTGTGTCCTGTTTGTTAGTTGGTGAGTGGTATTATTTGTTTAGATAGTTAATGTAGATTTTTGTGATGAAGATGGATCTTGAGGGGGGAGATGCTGAACCACCAGATTTATGTGGTGATTCCAGCTGTATCAAACGTAATCTTACAGATCCTTTACCCAGCTTCTCAAAGAAATCATAGGGCACGAAGATCACCCTTCAGCTTCCTATCAAAATACATTCATTCACCCTGACTTCCAAGAAAAAAAAATGTAGATAGCAATAAAGGCCCTTTCGTTATTCACATAAGCCGTTCAGAACCTGATCCATCAGCAGGTTATACTATTAGACCTGTGAAAATTGGCCATATCCTCTCACAAAATAAAGTAGCCAATATTGAAAAACAGGGCATCAAAATCTTAGGGCGTAACAGAGTTTCAGTTGCTTTTAAAACAGCTACTGATGTTAATAATTTGATTGACTCACTTTCTTTCGCAATATGAATTTTCAACTGTCATTCCAACTTTTAATGTTACTCATGTGGGTGTGATTAAGGGTATCCCGACTAGCATCTCAATGGAGGAATTAGTTTGTGAATCTGAGCTCCCTCCTGGCAGGGGGGAAATCATTAAAGTCAGAAGACTTAATAGAAAGGTCAAGAAGGGCGATGAAGTAGAATGGTTTCCTACTCAAACTGTTGTCCTCACATTCTCAAGACAAGTTTTATGCTTCAATACCTGTAGAAACTTACCTTCTCCTACCATCCCAGGAAAGGGCAGCATTTTAGATGTTGGATCTAAAATGCTGCCGTTTCCGTCATGTCAAAGCTCAATGTCGATCTAAACCATGTTGCCATAAATGCAGCAAAGAGTATACTGGAGAAATGTCCCACAGATTCTCCAACCTGTCTTGTCTGCTCTGCAAATTATTTGGCCATTGAAAAAAGTTGTTCAGAGCACTCAAGGCAAAAGCTATCAAAATAGTAATGTTGCAAGAGAATGTGTCATACCTTTAGGCTTCTGCTTGCTGACGAAGACCTTATTCTGATGTTACATCTTCACAAGTTCCTGCAAGCCATCTCCCCTCTACTCAGGCACCATAAACCTTCCTACTTTTCCATATCCTTCCCAATCCTATAGGAAAACTATCTATAAAGTCAAATCCATCAGGAATGGAAAAAATCATGATTTTTTAATTTTAATCAAATCATGCTGATTTTTTAAAAAAAGTTATGATTTTTTTGAATTTTTTTGCTTTTTTTTTGTATATTAGGAAATACACGAGTTGGTAACACTTTTTGACATAGTAGGATTAAAAGTTTATGAATACATTAGCTGTTCCTCGTGTCTTCGCCCGCATGTTATTTGGGGTTTTAGTTTTTTTGTGTGGAACCTTAATTCTTTTTCTAAAATAAAAGTAGCCTAAGTTACTCCTTATGACATCAGCTATCTGAATGTCCCGTCAAAATTGGTTCAGCCGTTTCAGAGATTAGCCGGAACAAACAGACAGACAGAGAGACAAAAATTTTAAAAAAATGTGTTTTTGTTATACGTATCGTATATACTTTCATATGCATTTAGTAAAAAGCTGTAATTTTGACATTACAAACACACATTTCAATTTTATTTATTTGTATCGATATGTATGAGACTGATTAAGAGTAAAATAATTAATATTGTATTAATTACAGTTCATATATTAAGGGTGAATTTCTAAAAAAAAATTGATTTTATGAAGTTTATGAGACTGACAGACCTTATCGCTACGTCTTTGTTGATTTTCCAAAGTATGAGACTATTGTAGTAGAATAATAAGAATAACATAAAACAACAAAAGATTTTACCTTACTTTAAGCCAGTTTTATTTTTTTTTCTGCCTATTACATTAATTTATACATGTTGATTTAAATTAATGATTTTTTTAATCAAAATCAAGCGATTTAAATAGTGATTTTAATCATGATTTAAATTGGTCTGTCCCAGTCTATCTATCCCAGGTCTATCCCAGTGTAATCTTCAGTAGGTTATGATAAAGTCGCACATTTTAATATTACAAGTACTCCTTCCTCCTCTCTCTCTCCAATGGACATGCTTTACAAAACAATATAATTATAATATCCTCTAATCTTCTAGAAAATCTTGTATCCTCCCTTACAGATATTCTTGGCAAAATCGATGATTCCCATTTACCATTCAACTTAAAAAACAAACTAGATGTCCTCTTCTCCAGAATATATAAAGTTTGAGTCCCTAACCCTCCTCCAGTGTAATTGTCGGAGCATCAGGAATAAGAAACCTGATATAATCCACATAATCAATAATAATCCTTCAATACTTGCAATATCGGAGACCGGGCTTAAGCCAGGGTCCACATTTTGAATCTCAGGCTTCTCCAGCTATCGTAGTGAGAGGAGTGACGGCTATGGCGGTGCTCTGATTCTACTAAACAGGACCATTCCTTTATCACCCATCCCACTCCCTCCTATACTAGGCAATATAAATGCAGTAGCTGGTAAGGCTTTGGACATCACAATTCTATCCATTTACATTCCAACTCCCACTCCTTCTTGTATTCCAGAACTCAATTTAATTCTATCAAGCATCTCCCCACCTTACATTGTTCTAGGATACTTAAAGAGCCATCATGTTATGTGGGGTTCCCATAAATCTGACTCTTTTTCTTATTTCCTACTTGAGGTTTTCAATTAATTTAATCTTTGTCTTTGTCTTCTAAATGATGGTTCTCCCACCAGAATGTCCTACCCTTTGCAGAATACTAGATCCGAAGTAAACTTGTCATTGTGCTCTCCAATCTTGGCTGCTGGCACATCATGGAAATTTCTTCCTTCTTCTTTGGTAGTGATCACTTTCCCATCCTCTCAAACCTAAGTAATAGATGTATTCCTACTCTAAGTATATCCCCCCTTTTCAAATACAACCTGGCTGAGTATCTCTAGATACTCAGCCAGGTTGTATTTTTGAAAAGAAAAGAAGGATGGCTTTCATTCTGTAAGAGCCTATTTCCCCGATCTCCTTCTTCTATTGTTGGAAAAAGTATCAGGCACTTCCATAGTGCTTTAAATTATAGTAATCCCCCTTATTCAGACCCATCCCTTTGGCTAGACGGCTTCGGTAACCGACTGGCTCCCCCCTGGGTTCCATTTATTTATTTATAAAGGGCTGGTTCCAGCCTTCTGTCTTCACGGCAAAGTAACTGGCATCAGTCTAAAAGTTTAAAATGTAAACACAATTCCAAAGTCCAAATTAATATCCCATCAAAACCTTGCAATATCGCCACTAGTAAAACAATCACCTCTACTTTTTGTCGCCTTCGTTTTGGACATGCTTGTACTCCGGTACACTTGGCTAAACTAAGGATTAGGGATAGGTCAATCTGTGAATGTGGGCTAGATGAAGGATCCGTAAATCATCTGTTTTTTGAGTGTCCTAATCCTTCTCACTCTCTCTATGATATCCTGCCCAATTACATCCCGCATCCCGTAAGTTTCCAGTATTTGTTTTCCTTAGTGTATACTCCTTTTGTAAATATTTTGTGTGATTTTATTCATACTAATAATATTAAACTGTAAAATTACTAATCAATTTTTTTGATGGTATTTAAAAATGTGATGCCTTTTTTTGTAGATTGTGAACCCACTCGTAAAATTGAGAACTCTTAATGTAATAAATATTTACTTGTCACTCCCATGGCTGACTTGACATTGAATTCTATCAAGAGAAACCATAATTTAAAAGAAGAACAATGAGATACAAAATATCTTTCTTCACAAGGTTTACAGTTCATTGTATTATTATCTGTAAGACCTAAATAAAACTTGTTTGTATGAAATAAATAATAACATTGATATAAAACTAAGTATACTTTGTAGCCTTAATTTTTTTGGTAGATCAGTTTGATACGTAGGGGCATATCTAATACTAACTAACATAACCACTACTGCAAAAATAAAACAAAGAGTTTTTGTATATTTATTTTTAAAGGTTACAATTAAAAATAAATGTATCATTCATAAATTTTGGTGATATTAAAATTATTTTGATTTTACCTATTACTAAAATTGGAATGTATCTTTCATTATTAATATAATAGATATGATAATGGATGATGAATCAGACATAATCAAATTCTTCACAAATTAATGCATGTATGTAACAAGTTTCTAGCCAATCATGAAAGTATCAAGTTATGAACTGATTTGAAAGTGATTAGGGCCCATCTTTAAAAACGACAACTATGAATATTGGGTTCATATTTTAATGATACAAGAAGTTAATAAAAATGTATCTTATACCAAATATCAAAGCAAGAAAATCCGTAGTTTTTAATTAGTGTATTAAAATACAAAAAATTTTTTTTGGAAAATCACAAAAATGTTATAAAAATGTTCTAAAAAAATTTAAAATATCAAAAGACAAAATGATGGGGGAATATACTTCCACTAATCAAATATTTTTTAATAGTACCAAATTGTCACCATCACGTTACGATTGTCTGCCCCCTGACATTCCTTCTACTAAAGACTAACTCCCTTCTTATCTACAAAAACACCTCATTTGTACATAATTTTATTATATGGTTTTATTAACTCTAACAACATTTAACTGTCAATGCAACTGATATTACTATGTACTATGTATATATATATATATATATATATATATATATATATATTTTTTTTTTTTTTATTCTAACTTTTATGTGTATCTTTAATTTCCTTTTTCTATGCAGAGTTTTCATCCAATCAAAACCAACTGCTCACACTTAACATAATATCATAGATGATTGAATTGTGATCGCTATAAAAGCATAGTTTGGAAAACTCAAAAGTACACGCCTCATGAGCATTTCAATTAATTTTGATGAAAAAAATAAAAATAGTGATGATAATTTTAACAAGAAAAATAACAGAATCCGATCGACTTTCATTAATAACTTTAAACGGTTTTGAGTTCAATAACAAAAATCAATAGGGATCCTCCTTAGAATGTATGGAATCTTATTTAATACTATATAATATTATCGCAATCTATTGCTTGCATTTCTATTAAGCGAGAAGACTCACCGACGCACTGACCAACGGACGGCAGTCCATATATTTTTTCAATTACATTTTTTGTTATGTAATCTAAAGTGAATAAATTAGATGATAAACTAACCTTATAATTCAATATCTGTAGTTATTGTAACGTTAATAATAATACGGATTTGATGTCTAGCTAAAAGTATAAGAACAATTTTATGTAGCGAAATTGAGGTATGGCCACATATCGTGACTAGAGCACTCATGCTGTGAGGCGTGCAAAAATGAAACACAAGGGGAGATTTGACAAGTTCTCAGCCCGACTAAGAAACCAAAAATCATAAAATTCAAATGTTTATTTTTCTACATATTCTCCCCTTGTCTCAACATACTTTTTCAATCTTTGTTCCAGCGCTTCAATGCTACTTTTATAGGCGGATTCCTCCAATACTTCAAAAAACCGCTCCGCCTCAGCTATCACCTCTTTGTTTGTGGAAAACTTTATTCCAGCTAGGTGTTTTTTCAATTTAGGGATTAGTAAAAAGTTCGATGTTGCTAAATCAGGCGAATATGGGGGATGTTTTAATACTTCGAAACTGCGTTCACAGAGCTTAGCCATTGCAACAACTTATTTGTGCACCAGTGAAAATAATGATGAAAAAGGATTTTCTTTTTTGCCAATCCCAACCACTTCACAAATTTTGTCGGCTAATTTATCAGGTTAGTCTAGTATTGGCCTGTTATAGACTGGCCTTTAGGAAGGTAGTCAATAAAAATAATTTCCTTGTAATTCCAAAACACTGATGCCATCACTTTTCCCGCCGACTTTTGCGACTTGGCTTTCTTCGGTGGCGGAGACGCCCTATGTTTCCAGTTCCCACTATTTCGACTGTTGTTTTGTCTCAGGAATATAGTAGGGAATCAAGTTTTATCAGTAGTTATAAATCTTCTTAAAAAGTCGCAATTATTTGATTGAAAGAACGCCAGATTCTCCCTTGAGAAACCAGGTTGAATTTTTGTTCGGCGGTCAACAAACATGGCACACATCTTGCTGACACCTTTTTCATTCCTAGTTCGCCGGTTAAAAATGAAACACCCGCCCACACTTTCAATCTTCGGTCTTCTAAAACAATTTTGTGGATTTTGTCGATGATTTCTGACGCACCTAGGCTCATCTTCGACGCTTTCTCTGCTTCGTTTGATCAAAGCTGCCCACTTTTTAGGGTTCCGTACCCCAAAGGAAAAAACGGAACCCTTATAGGATCACTTTGTTGTCCGTCTGTCAGTCTGTCTGTCAAGACCCTTTTTCTCAGGAACGCGTGGAGGTATCAAGCTGAAATTATAATACTCAAGTCTACTGTCCCTTGGAGCTGTAAAAAAATTAAACTTCTAAACCAACGCGTTCAAAAGATACAGCCGTATATGCCGCATATTTTCGATATTTGCAAGGGAATCAAAACCTACAGGGTACTTCCCGTGAACTCAGAATCTTGAAATTTGGTACGAAGCAACGTTTTATAGCACAGATAAAGAAAAAATTGCGAAAAGCATTAACTTTTTGTTACATCATATAATAAAAATATTTTTAATAATTTTAAACTTGTATATCTACAGATTTGTTCGGAACCCTCGGTGCGCGAGTCCGACTCGCACTTGGCCGGTTTTTTACTGTGGAATACGAAGGCTCAGATTCATCTAATGTGTTATCCACGTCTTCCTTGATTTAGCTTGGCGTAATTTTTTTTGACGAAATATCTAATCACTGTTCTTATTTCACTTTTGTCCATTTTCCGAGAGAAAAACAGACTCGCTCGAACAAAAAATCGTAGAACAATAATTACGCAACCTATCAGAATTTCACTTGACATAGGTTAAATAATGAATCAAACTATCGAATGCGTATACTCAAATAAATATGTATACATACATATTTCTTTATATAAGAGTTAAGATAAGTTAATTTAGAGCATTTTTTTAAATGTATGGTTTTTGTTAAATAAGTAATTAACAAAATAGTAAAATGGAACCCATTTGTTATAACGTTCGTGTCCTGTTAAATATAATTTATATATAAGAATGTCAATTTATTAAAATATACAATACTAAAAACTATAATTAAAAAAAAAACACTAAAACTAGAAACTTAAATATCATATAGTCCTACTACCCGCGGTATCGTGCCAAGAACACTGGCTGCGTTTCCCCGCTGAATGGCTATACTTAGCCTTTGAGCAAGGAAAGAACCAGCTCTCTTATCACCAGCAGCAACGACCAGCCGCGGATGGAGTTCCTTTAGGAACTTCACCGCACATGGACCCCACGGACCGATAGTCTCTACAGCAAATTTCACAAATATGTAGTCATCTCTCAGAGACTCATATTTGCGCCACTTACTCAGTTCAGCTGCCTCTGATGCCGCCCCGGCTCTAAACGAGGTACCCCTGAGATGAGAGACCGCCAGAGTGTCTACGCAAGTAGCATCCCACACTAGGGCTTTACCTCTCTCCCAAGGGACCAATGTCATACCGTCGGGTCTCCTGCCATCGTCTCTAAATATTCCACAAGGCTCTAAAACCGAGGGAACATTTATAGAGACAAGAGCCCTTCGGATGACATCGTTCAAAGAACTGTGTCGTGAAAATCTACCAGCGCTTTTTTTACATGAAAGTCCGTGGAGCCCAAACTTGTCGACGCTGCTACCACAGGGACACTGATGGGGTTGACAAATCGCCGCTCCTAGTCGGATTCCTACGGCAATGCGTAAGCTTTCCGCATCAAGTAATATGCCGAGATTACTTGATGGTAAAGCGTGTAACCAGTGACTAGATTCCTTAGTCGAAACAGCGAGAAGGCGTGCCTTATCTAGGTCACTATGGAGATTATGAAACAAATCCTTCTGCACGCCCTGTACCAATGGAATATCCCACTGTTTTTGTTGGGTAACTTCCAGTGGAACATTTTCACCAGGACAGAGCGTTTGCCATGTCTGCCCTGCCTCCGTAGCAAAGCATAGGTCTGCTTTATTATTTAAAATTTTATTACATAAGTCACTGACACTATGTACGGAAGCAAGGAAAGCAGGCAATGCAATGCTAGAAAGATTTCTCACACCAATGCCACCAAATTTTATAGGTAAAGTAGCTTGAGTCCAGGCTGTAGTATTTAAAGTTAAATTTAGAATTTTTTCAATAGCTATTTTAAGATTATTATCAATATCTTGTAAAATATCCGAACATGTCCAGACTGGACTCGAGCGGAGTAAGTATGTAAATCTAGGTACAAGAAGACAATATTTTAAAATAGTAAGAGCTATGTGGGGGTTTAATTTATACAATTTATCAACGTGGTTTAAAAACTGATCAAATTTTGTTTTTAAAACAGGTTTAATACTATCGAAAAACAACGGGGCACCTAGCAGGTATAGTGATTCCGTACTGACAGTTTTTATTCCTGGACAAATATGATTAAAATTTTGAATTAAAGTGTCTCTATGAGAAGTAGATAAATTATTGGAAAAAAATATTTCACATTTATTGCTATTTGGTTCAAGACCAATATTTTTAAAATTTTGAAAAATATGAGTAAGATCACTGAGGACGTCATCTGCTCTACCTCCCAGTGTACCGTCGTCTAGGTACCAGACATTCAGCTTGGATTTCAAATTTGAAATAATTGGTTGAATTCCCAAACTGAAAAGTGCTGGACCCAGTGGGTCACCCTGCTGAACACCGACAGCGGAATCGATAACATGGTTTTCGTAAAACAAGTTAGTATTTTGACTGTAACATTGCCAAACGTAATGATAAATTTCGGGGGTATTATTAGCCACTTCTTTCAGCAAGGTTACCCTATCGATAGAGTTAAAAGCATTCCTTAGGTCAACCTTCACAAGAACATCTGCATCAGAGTTTGTTAAAAATGTACGCACTGAATGTACCGCCGCCTCGCAGCCACCTCTAGTGCCAAAACCTAGTTGAGTAGGCTGAAATTTGGTCTTAAGGTTAGAGATTATGTGCCTGCAAGCTAATTTTGAAGTTAAACGTCGAAATGTGGAACCAACGGCAATAGGACGGATACCGTTATCCTTTTTTTTGAAGGCACATAATCTTGCCCCATATAAGAATGGAATGAAATTTGGATTAACATTACCAGAAAGCATAAAGTTACATAATTTTGTAATGTCTTTAAGAAGTACTCCGCCGGCGTCACCGGCAGAAGCGCTTACAAGATCTTTAAGATGTTGAGGCGTAATTCCGTCAATGCCGCCAGCAGAGCCATTCGAAAATGACATAATTGCTTCTAAAGTGTCTTTTTCCGAAATTTGTAAAGGTTGCATAGAAGTCCTGGGAGGCAGCGGTAAACTCTGAGGATGTTTGACCGAAGGATGCTTTTGACGAAGGCTTTCAAGTGTTTCGACATTACGAGGAGCCAGGATGTCGTCTGAGAATAAAATACGGGATGCATTTTTTAAGTCGCCATCCATTACTTTCGACTCAACTACTTTTTTTAAATCAAATTTAGGACGTGGTCGAGATAAATGAGTATTAATTGGGTAATCTAAATTTTGAAAAGATGTCTCTTTTAGTTGAGACGTAACTGATTTATTTATTGTTTTATCAAAATGAAAATGGGAATACGCGAAAGTAAATAATTTTTGCCAACTATTTTCACTATTAGTGAAACAATTTTGAATAGTGCATGACAATGCTTTAGCAAGCTGCATCCTCGCACCTCTAGGAATTCTTTTAACCACTGGTACATTACGATAATATTTGTAAATTTGCTCCGAAAACAGGGAAAAATTTGTGTCATTAGAGGAATTGCTAATAGAGTTATGAATTTCTACGGCAGGCTGTGAAGCCGAAATACTTTTACTATGGCATCGTTTAATATGTATATTTAATCCCCTTTTACCTTTAAACAGCCTACCGTCAGCACAATTTTGACACTGTAGGAAATCCGGCTGTGACTGTAGCGGAGCAGAGACATTCATGAAAAAAACCAATATATATATATATTTAAATATATAAATATATCAGCGATAGTAGATTAAGGTGTCCAATGGCCACCCCTACCTCATCACTTTATAAATGATTCAAAACTAATTCTAATGCAATTTCATACCAAATTTCCTCCAATTTGACTATTGCCCACGTATAACTGCTCAATCAATTTGGCTCATTATCATTTATTTATATAATAACTCATTTGAACATTAGTTACTCCATTTTTTATATTTTTTAAATTCGCATTTTCTACCGCCCAAATTCTTAATGAACATGTATTTTCAACCTACTTCAAAAAGGAAGAGAGGTTTTCAATTCGTCGGATTTTTTTTAAATGTATTGTTACGAGCTTGGGGTTCGAGACAATTAAAAACTGCCGATTGAATTACCAAAATTGACACTTTAATTACAGGAACACTAATTACAATTTAAAACCACACTAATAACAGAATACAATTGTACTACTGATCACTTTAATTCGCATTTATTTCGCTTCGAAGTATTCGCTTATATCGCCAATTCAATACTGCCTCGGTCGTGGTCTATACCAGCCTTATATAGGGCCTCAGATAGTTTCCAGAACATTCTACTGTAGCGACATCTAGAATGTTTGAGTACACATCGGTCCTGAAATTTCTGGAAGGATCTCGACTCTCCTAGTTCTGCTACTCGACACTAGAGGGCGCTAGTGTAACTAGTGTTGCCATGTACAAGACATTAATAGTGGCGCGCAACAGTACTCGAAGACGCCTGAACCGATTTGGATTTTTTTTTTTGTTTTAAAGGGTACACTTCCCAGGTGGTCCCATTTAAATGTTATCGAAATCGTTCGAATAGTTTATAAAAAAATCGGTAATAAATTATATTTATATTGAAGTCAGTTGTACAAAATTTTTAATTTTACCACTTGTGTATTTTCTTACTGACCAATAATACAATATACAACCGGTGCTTTAAGAGGACAACAAGAGCCAAGTGACCTTGAATGATGCACGCACACATTTACACAATCCATGTGAGCGCCATCTAGCGAGAGTGAGGTTTAACACTAACGAATTAGCGAAGTTACGCCGGAGTGTTATAATCATGAAGCAAATACAAAGTCTTTGTATTTGCGTCATGGTTATAATCATGAAGCTAATACAAAGGGGAGACGGCATAATCAACTGTGCACTGTGATTCTAAGTAGGTCCTGACGTCATCATAGTGGGCGTGGCTTTAGTTAGTATACTGTCAGCATTCATCCTGTGCGCTTATGTGTTGAAAAAATCGCAAATCGGTGTATTTTCGTAGTATTAAGAAGAAAAGGATGAAGTGTTGTTTTATTGTGTAAAAACTACTCAGATAGACGCTCTGATGTTATGGATGGCATCACATTTCATTTGTAAATAATTTTACACCTAATTTATTAAAATAGTTCTAGAAAAATCGCTTTGCTTCGGCTTTCAAATATAGTTAAATATATTTCACACTAGATGGCGACACTTTGTGTCCTGTGAACTAAAAATATAAAGGTACGTAGAGCTCAGTAATGATAAAATAATCATACGAAGGTGATGAAATTTGTTTTGCATTCAGACATAAAGAAATTTTAATCGCCAAATGATTATTTTTATAGTTTATAACATTTTGTGGACATGCCGCCATCTGCCGTCAAGGTAGCTAAGCTACATAGCAACATCGATATGGAAAGATTCGAATAGTTTTACTATTTATCGGTAGATGTAGATAATGTAAAGGGGGCGGGGTTTTGCATCCCCTCACCCCGCAAATTGTCACGCGTTGTTACATAGTAAAATTTAATTACAACGTCTCCTCTTTGTATTTGCTTCATGGTTATAATAGACGAAACGCAGGTCAGATAAAGATCTAACAAAGAAATAGATGGGACAACGAAATTATTTTTAATTTTAATTTAATGTTACTTGAAAATTTAAGGATGTGGGTGATTTTGAAATAAAACTGATTCGATGAAACTTTAATTATTTTTATTTATAGTAAATAAAATACTAAAGTAAATAATAATAGTAATAAACTTTATTTATATAAAAGTGATTGTAGTACATGGGTAGGACATTACATCGTTTGTACTAACTATAAAATATTATATTCAAAGTTAGGTTACGGAATAACCTGTGTTAAGGAGTAACAGTCTCAATCCCCGTAATAGTAGGTATATAATAAGTACATACTTACAGTTGTAAGTGCTACAATGATAACAAAATCTAGTTCTCGAATTATTTGATATAAAATTGAGAAATATATGCACATGTATGTGTGTCTGTGCGTGAGTGTGTGTGCATGTGTGTGCGTTTATGGTTAGGCATATTACATTACAACGTGCGTCTGATGTTATGAATATTATTACCTGTATACTATAGGCGTCTTCCAGTACACGCTTCGATGGATAATATTTACTTATATCAATAACTTCACAATGATGATTTTCCTGTGGTACTGTTTCCAATCTATGCAAAAAACTTATATTTCAAATTATGTAGATATGTCATTTCTAAATATTATGGTTCTATGGTGTTAATTTATCAATAAGCCGCGGTCTTTTAACAAAGGTCTTTTTTTTATTGTTATTATAGCTTAGGATAGTTTAAGGTACCTACTTACACATTGGAAATACTAACTTTCGTGTTAATATTTTCAACTTTCTTTCTCCTGTAAAAATAATTACATTTCAAAAGCTTTTTTGGTTATTATTTATAAAAGTAATTAATAAATTTATCTACATATGTAATACTTAAAATAAAAAATAAAAAGAAAATATGGCTACATATTCCTGGAATCGAACCCGGGCACTCTCGAGTGCAAACTGCAAATATAGGTTTCATCATCATCATCATCATTACAGCCATTCACAAGTCCACTGCTGAACATAGGCCTCCCCCAAAGAATGCCACAAAGCACGGTCCTGAGCCACCTGCATCCATCGACTTCCTGCATGTCTTACCAGGTCGTCACTTCATCTCGTGGGGGGACGTCCTACATTTCGCCTACCGGTACGAGGCTGCCACTCGAGAACCTTTCTTCCCCATCGGTTGTCGGTTCTTCGAGCTATATGGCCGGCCCACTGCCACTTCAGCTTACTAATCCGTTGGGCTATGTCGGTTACTCTGGTTCTACTGCGGATATCCTTATTCCTAAGTTTATCACGCAGAGAAACTCCGAGCATAGCCCTCTCCATAGCTCGCTGAGCGACCTTGAGCTTCCTCATACGGCCAGAAGTGAAGGACCACGTCTCAGTTTCGTAAGTCATCACTGGCAACATGCACTGGTTGTACAATTTCGTTTTAAGGTTTTGAGGTATGTCTGACGAGAAGATGTGTCGTAGCTTCCCGAACGCTGCCCAGCCGAGTTGAATCAGTCGATTGACCTCTCGGTCGAAGTTGGACTAACCTAGTCGGACTATTTGTCCCAGGTAAACATACTCGTCAACAACTTCGAGCTTAGTGCTCCCAACAACTACCGGCATAGGTGTGACATGGACATTAAACATGATCTTTGTTTTGTCCATGTTCATCTTAAGACCTATCCGTTGGGAGACACTATTGAGGTCATTGAGTATAGTGCTTAGGTCCTCCAGCGATTCTGCCATAAGGACTATATCGTCGGCAAATCGAAGGTGAGTGATGTACTGGCCATTGTTGTTAATACCGCATCCTTTCCAGTCCAGAAGCTTGAAAACGTCTTCCAATGCAGCGGTGAAGAGTTTCGGGGATATAACATCACCCTGTCTTACACCTCTCTGCAATTGGATAGGTTTCGTACTCTGGTTCTGTACTCGGATAGCCATCGTAGCTCTACTGTATATATAGGTTTATTGTTATAAAAATAAATATTTTTTTAGTTATTATTTGTAAAAGTATTTAATAAATTTGTCTAAATATATAATACTTTAAATAAAAGAAAAAAGAAAATTTAACTTCATTTTGCTGGAATCGAACCCAGGTACTCTCGAGTGCAAACTGCAAATCCATAATAATACAAAATGCACTACTGTAATTACACTACGTTTCCTAAATTCAAAGGTTTATTGTTATGAAAATAAATATATTTTTTTTTAGTTATTATTTATAAAAATCTACACTACTATTATAAAGAGGAAAGATTTGTTTGTTTGTTTGTATGTTTGTTTGTTTGAATTGAATAGGCTCCGAAACTACTGGACCAATTTGAAAAATTCTTTAACCATTAGAATCCTACATTATCCCTGATGAACATAGGCTATATAATATTTTCAAAAAAGTTAGGGATCCGTATGAAAACTTCGTTAATGTAACTCAAGGTGTGAAAAAAATACCAAAAAGAATCCGTATATCGCGTACGTTGTGGAAACTATTGATAATAGAGCAAAGTGATGTACAACAGTTTTATAGAGGATATCAATATCTACAAAAAAGTCTGCGATAGCATATTATGTTTAACTATTACAGTTATGTCACAATAACTACTTTTTCATGTTAAAATGTGAAATAGTTACGCCGGTACCAACTAGGCCACATTATTCGTATCAGTAATTTTAGTAACATATTTCACTTTTTAAATCTTTGTTAATTCAGCAACCGTCCGTCGTGATGTTACTCTCGAAGTTCGCATGTCGCAAGGTGCAGACGCGTGATCTACGCGGGTGAAACGCGGGGCACAGCTAGTATTTAATAAATTTATCTAAATACATAATATTTAAATAAAAAATAAAATATGACTTCATATTCCTGGAATCGAACCCGGCCACTCTCGAGTGCAAACTGCAAATATAGGTTTATTGTTATAAAAATAAATAGGTTTTTTTAGTTATAATTTATAAAAGTATTTAATAAATTTGTCTAAATATGTAATACTTTAAATAAAAAAGAAAAAAGTAATTTAACTTCATATTCCTGGAATCGAACCCAGGTGCTCAGGTATACAATACGTTTCCAAATCATAAGTTAAATATTTAAATAATAATTTTATTAATTTTAATTTAAATAAACATTTGGTAATAATAAAATGTTCTTACCTTTTTTACGTTCATATGTTGGTCGGGTAACGAGTTTCGCTTTTATTTCCCATATTTACCAATTATAATTATTAACTTAATTTAAATTAATCTAAACTTAAAATATTTTATATTTACACGAAAGAGGAATATTTATGGAAAGAAAATATTTATGAAAAGAAGAATATTTATGAACATGAAACAATGAATTTAAAAATAAAATTATACACAAACATTAAAAAATCTTTACGTAAATAATACGGCAAAGAGAGCGACACGTCTATATAGCATCGGGCCTCGGCCAGCAGTGTCGGTACATAGGCGTTTACGCACACATCCATACATATTATTTCTGAAATAAGAAAATGCGATTTAAAGAAAATCTATTAATTTTATTAAAAAATTAAAACACTATTACGTTAATATGTTGCTTGTAGAATAATATGACAAAAAATTAAAAAGATTGCATGTATATTAGTATGGTTTTTACTCGTTAAAAATTTTTTTTAGAGGTATCTCTGTGATTTTTTCTATCGTATAAAATTAGTAGTATCATGTTTTCATCACACTATCTAACTAGCATATATACTAAAAAATATAATAAATTTTTTCTGGTTTAGTTTACTACATTGGATGACATACTTTAAGGCAATATAAAACTTGCTTTTAGCTCCTGTAGTCCCCTTAAACCACTGCCTTTTTAAAATCTCAAAATTTAAGCTTTGTTTTCCCTGTGGTGGGAAATTTCCTCCTTCTTCCATTGTTGTCTACTTCCCACCATTCTTCTGCTATAATTTAAAAGATGTTTGCAGAGATTTTTTTCTCTAAATTTATGCATATTATCTCTTGATTCTCCTGGCAATTGAATAATAGTATTTCAAAACTTGCTAGTTACCATATAGTATATAGTAAAGTTTGGTCATCAATGACCTGAACACAGAACTGAATTTAATTGCTATTAGATATGCAGAAGACCTAGCAATATTTATCATTTATCTGCGATATATATAGTCTGCGATCTCACAAGCTCTATGAATAGTAGAAACATGGTACTTTGAATAAAATTTAAAGGTAAATCCAAACAAAACCAGTAACAGCGTATTTTCACAGCACAAAAGTATGTAGGTATAAAGTAGCAATTTCTTTCGTAAATGCATAGAGCATTAAGTTTACTTAATAATGATTTTGCAGTAAGTCTTTTTTCATTTTTATATAATAAGGGTGACAAAAGAGCACACAGTCGACCTGATGGTAAGTGAATGTTGCGGCCCATAGACATCTACAACTATCCTCGATTCAGAATCAAAATCCAGATGCGTTTTCACCCCCTGAGAACTAAGATGGAATGCCTCGCTTCTCTACGCTCACCGGATGAAATACAGAAGCATTAAGTTGCTGGTATGAAGTGAGAGTGTAGTCCTTTCACGGTTGAGCCGATCCATTCATGCTACTACCATAATATATGTAGTTGCAGCTCTACTACGTAAAATAGGCTTACAAAATGATGCAAATTTTCTATTTGATTATGGCTGAAAGCTGATGCTGATATTCAAAAAACTCATTTGTTTTGTTGACAGTGTTTGACAAATTAGTTTTATATTAGTATATATACTAATATATTCTATTATATATTATAGTATGTATTTTTCGTGGAGTAAGGTGGTTTGGATTATGTTGAACCAACCAGAAGCAGGATCACACCTGAAAGATTTCACAAGTCTGGCAAGATTTCCTTTTCTGAAGTCAATTCTGTCTACAGCATCATTAATCAAATCTATATCATCAACTTCTAGATACGTTGATTGTAACACTCGTTGACAACCTTGCTGTACATAACTCGTACGTTGTCGTAGCGCGCGCCTTCTGCAAATGTGGTCACATAAGGTGTACCATGTGTAGGTTATACGCTATACGTGCATTAACGCCATATGTATTTTTCTTATTTGTATATACAAGTATTGAGTACATTCAGTTGGTGTAGTGGTTGTAGTAGTGCGGCTACTGATCATGAGGTACCGGATTCGAAATCCGAGTCGGACAAAAAAAAATCAGTAATTGAAATTTTCTATCAAGACATTCTCTGTAGCTGCACGGAGTTAGGAATTTGGCGGTGTCTCGCCCCCGTGCCTCGGAAAGCACGTAAAGATGTTGGTCCTGCGCCTGATCTCTCTTCGGTCGTGTCGGTTTACCGTCTCGTCGGACTATGAGAGTGAAGAAATAGTGAGTGCACCTGTGCTTGCGCATATACTTGGGCACTATAACCCTGTCCTGCGCCGATGGCTAGTTTCCGTTGAGGCTGGCCGCCGTGACCGAAATTCAGTCTGGAGGACATTATACATTCAGTAATTTTAAGAAAATAGCATTATGGCCTCCCTGTCTACACGCACATACACATACTCGTTAATCGACTCAGTCAGAGAAATTAACTTTCACTTTTACCAATCCGGTTTGTCCAAAGACACGAAATTACAACTAAACTTTTTACTATTTAGAGATCAACAAAAAGCGAATGGTGCCGAGTAAACCCGAACGTACCGATACGATGAAAATCATTTAATATTCGAGAAGGTGAGGCGAAAAACCTCAAATGACCCTGGGTGGGTTATGCCCTTTAGGCGTGACGAACGAAAGATAATGTATTATGTAATAAGTTAACTGAGTTATATGAACTGCTGTAACTATTATCTAATCTGTGGCTGCGGGTTCAATATCCCAAATGAAAGAAGTATAATTATTGTTTAAAAATAATTGTACTGTATTGATTTTTAATATTAGTCTATGGGCGAATTATTTAAATAAAAATAAATTATGTAATATCAAAGGCCCCAACGATAAGACAAATGCCTAATGTGGTACCAATTTTTTAAAATGATAAAATTACAAATACGCTACTTTAATAGAGCTTTGTAAAACTTTTAGTTTCAATTATTACGAGTATTATAATTATTCTCCTAATAATAATCATAATGTCCTCCAGACCGAATTTCGGTCACGGCGGCAAGTCTCAACGGAGACTAGCCATCGGCGCAGGACAGGATTATAGTGCCCAAGTGTATGCGCAAGCACACGTGCACTCTCTATTCCCTCACTCTCATAGTCCGATGGGACGGTAAACCGACAGGACCGGAGAGGGATCAGGCGCAGGACCAACGGCTTTACGTGCTTTCCGAGGCACGGGGGTGAGACACCGCCAACTTGCTGACTTCGGGCAGCTCCTGAGAATTTATTTCTTGAAGAATAGTTCAATAACTGATTTACTTTTTTTGCGCTCATGATCAGCAGTCGCACTACTACAACCCCTGGACCAGGGTTTCCGAACCTTTTTTGGACCAAGGACCACTTTGATTATTTTTGTAGCTACCAGGGACCACAAGGTGAAAGAAAAAACTGTTTATCTAACACCATAAATTATTATCACAACTTTTAACATTATTAATATAATAAACTGAAAATAAACATTTAGTGTTAGTTGTGTATTTATTGTAAAAGCTAATGAATATTCAAATCTTTATCATATTTAAGCTCTTACCAATCGAACACCAATAGTTAGGAATCATTGCACTAGACCAGGGGTCGGACCAGGGAACCTTTTGAGACGGAAGAATCAAAAATTACAATTTACAAAATTTCAAAGTTTTTAAAGGACCACAATTTTTTTTCTTGCTAACCATAAATAGTGCCTGCGTAAATAAATTTTTTGATAAAAGTAATCTATTTATTCATAAGAAAAATATATATTTATTCATATATAAATAGTATTTTTCACAATTAATTAGAATCTGATTTCTATTATTATCTAATTGTTAGAATATATATATGGTATTATTAGATAATCACTTATTATTTAAGTAAAAAATTAAAACAAACATTTATTTACATTGTAAGTCTTACAACACTAACTTGTACTTCAATAACAAACAATTGAGCAAACAAATTCAGTAGTGTCCAAGGCCTGCCTCCCGCATTGGTCGTTTATTTGGACATAGCGAAGGCCTTCGATCGGGTCTGGTATAAAGCGCTTCTTTCAAAGCTTCCTTCCTATGGGCTTCCCGAGAAATTGTGCAAATAGATCACCAGTTTCCTTGCTGATCGGAGCATCAAGGTCGTAGTAGACGGTGCATGCTCTGATTTCAAGCCTATGAACGCTGGTGTTCCACAAGGCTGCGTGCTATCACCAACGCTGTTTCTCCTGCATATCAATGATATGTTGCAAACTTGTAACATTCATTGCTATGCAGACGACAGCACTGGTGATACCTTATATACCGGCCGTGCCAATAGTTCTCGGGAAAACGTCGCCGAGTACCGGGATAAACTTGTGTCTGAATTCGAGTCATTGCTGAACAAAGTCTCGGATTGGGGGCGACTAAATCTAGTCCAGTTCAATCCCTAGAAGACACAAGTTTGCGCCTTTGTCGTATCTCCTCAGTTTCAAGGCACTCCCCTTGCTGCCTCAGCTAGCATCGGAATCCTTGGTATCGACATATCGAATAGTGTGCAGTTTCGTAGTCACTTGGAAGAGAAGTCCAAATTGGCCTTTAAAAAGCTTGGCGTGCTCAGCAGAGCGAGACAGTATTTCATGCCGGCATATCGCTTGCAACTTTACAAAGCACAAGTTCGGCCTCACATGGAATACTGTTCTCATCTCTGGGCCGGGGCACCGCAGTGCCAGCTCCTTCCACTTGACCGCATCCAGCGCAGAGCGGTTCGAATCATCGACAACCGAGTTCTTTCTGATCGGCTCGATACACTGGCACTGCGTAGAGATGTTGCATCTCTTTGCGTATTTTATCGCATCTATCACGGGGAGTGCTCTGAGGAATTGTTCAGATTAATCCTAGCCGCCAAATTTCACGAACGCACATCGCGGCAGAACTTCCGATACCATCCACACCATCTGGATGATTGGCAGTGCACCACTGTGCGATTTAGAAGATGTTTTCTTCCCCGCACAACTTCCTTGTGGAATCGATTACCACCAGCGTTTTTTCCGGACCGATGCGACTTAGGAACCTTCAAGAAAAGAGCTTACACCTTTCTAAAAGGCCGGCAACGCATCTGCAATTATTCCCCTGGTGTTGCGGTTGTTCATGGGCGGCGGTAGTCACTTACCATCAGGTGAGCCGCATGCTCGTTCGCCCCCTCTTCTATAAAAAAAATGGGAGCTTTGGCTTTGTTGGTTATTCAAGTAGAAAATTTAAACTTTAATAAACTATGTAACTTGTACTTAAAAACAAAAAAACAATAACATACATTTAAGCAAACAAATTCAAGGGAACGTTGGCTTTGCATGGTTTTAGAAAGTTTGGATAAATTTGGCTCATAACTTGTTGTTTTAAGTTTCAAACACGGCTCTGAATTTTCATTAATTTGTTAGTTGGCTTCTTACTTTACTTTTAATTATATTCATGCAAGAGAACGCTTGCTCGCACGGATATGTCGAGCTGAAGATAGTCAGCACTCCAACTTTTTCACCTCACTGTAGCAATCTGGAAGACTATTCTATGCGTCGAATATAAGTGTCTCAACTCGCGACATTTCTTTTAAAGCTGTCCATTTTTATTGCGTTACGTACATACATTTCTGGACCTCCAACTCTTTCAATTTGCTTTTCAACTCTAAATTTTCAACTCCACAAAGCTTTACTTTTTAAATCGATTAATTGCATTTCTCAGATCCAGTATCAACTCAAAATGGCTCAGTGTGGATCGATTTTTAAATGTTTTTTTTTTAATAAAAGAAATAATATTTGCGTATGAAACTAAAGAGCCGCAGCTTCACATCCAAAGAGCCGCATGTGGCTCGCGAGCCGCAGGTTGCCGACGCCTGCACTAGACGAACGAGGTAGTCAAATTCTCCAACTTAGTTGGTCGATGGTAAATTAAGATTTTTCTGGTTGTCGAAAGATTAGCTGATTTATAATTGGGAATCCTATAAATTGCCTAAACTGCGCTTAAGGCCGAAGTGTTAGTAATAGTGCTTCCTTATGTAAAGACTTTCATTCAACGTTAATATTATCATTGTTTCGCAGAGGAAATGGTGTTCAAGGAGGGTATTCACATTGACGAGGTGCCGTCGGACTACCTTAGCCATAAGGAAAAGTATGAGCTGGCGATTAAGAAGGCCTGTTTGTTATTCAAGATGATGCGAAGGCTGCAAGAAGAAGAGAATGCCGGAATGGAGAACTATATGTAAGTATAACAAATTTTTGACGTGGTAGAGCCACGTTGCGGCAGGGTGCAGCACGCATGGGTTTTTTTTTCCTCACAAAGTTCAGCGCCTTTCTAGGAGTGGGCAATGTTGTTATATTGCTATTCTGCTATTTGAGACAAGTACGCATGGGTTTGCTTTTGTTTTGCAAGACCGGGGAAGGAGGCTGCACAGAGCATCAGCGTAAATTGCAGCATAATACTGCTGTATTTTGTATAGTGATTTTTGTATGGAGATTTTGTGAGTTATTGTATACAGATAAACGGAGACCCTTTTTACTAATAACAAACATTCCGTCTTACGGCCTGGCCACGGGGATCGGCGGCACGAACGGCGAAGCGGCAGGCGGGGCGACAATTCGCGCGGCGTGGTTTGAGGGCCACGGGCAGTCAGGTTCGCCGCCACGACCAGATAGGTGAAGAGCGAAATGTCTTTATCAAAGTTATCTCGATATTGCTTAGAAAGTAATCGTTTTTTGGTTCAAGACATAATATTTGGAAGAGATTGTGGAGTACATGATTTGAATAGGAATCGGGTGATAGATAGAAAACTCCACAAGAAGTACGAGAAGTACAGAATGTATCCAGATTTTTTTTTCTAATATACCAGAATGAGTCTCGAAACCTTCGATTATATTCTTGTTAATAATAACTACTATTTCCAAAGCTGCTAGCAGGCCTAGCATACTTGCCGAGATACTTCTCGGCAATAAAAGTTACACTATTCATTTTTCGCCGCGAAAACAACTAAAATATTTTGTTTCCTATACTATTCGCCGCGTCTGCCGCTCGTTTCCGTGGCTTGCGTCGTGCTAATTCATGCCTTTGTTTCAGTCGCCCGCCGCGCCGCCAGTCGCCCGTGCGATTCGCTCGGTAAATTTCGCCGGTCGCTTCGCCACTCGCCGCTGCGCGTGGCTTGATCCGTACATTTCTATACATTTATTTTAGTCGCTAGACGCCTCGCCGTTCGCACCGCGCGAATTTTCGCTATGGCGAATGTCCCGTGGCCAGGCTGTTAGCCCTTAAGGGCGACAACGCATCTGCATTTAGATCCTTAATGAATAATGGAAGTATGTGCTGTGGCCCATAAACACCTACTACATCCATTATTATACCACCATACACCATTCACTAACGATCCAGGTGGACTATGTAGCCCATTTTGATACCCATATTTTTGTAAAAAAGTTTTATAATTTTTCTAGCAACACAAGCAAAATATTCCCCGATATAGTGCCTGACATCGGAAGGGTGTAAACATTTAATTTCATGGGGTCAAGGTTGATCATCATATGAAGCAATCAATGGAGGATGCCCCATTGATTGCTTCATAGGAAGGATATATATGCCATAGTTGATACGTATGGCAGGCGGGATGGCAACCGCAGTTATTTTACTAGCGATCCGCCCCGGCTTCGCACGGGTGATTTCTGGATCTCGACAAGAGCTTCACCTACCGGGTACAATTGTAAATCTAAACCATCCAGGGACCAATTCATACAAACACAAAAAAATATGTGTAGAGATGCCACGAATATTCGGTTTCTATTCGGTATTCGGTCTATTCGGTCACTTTGTGTATTCGGCCGAATACCGAATACCACATCATAAAATAAAAGTCACACATATTACTCAGAAATGAATATGTTATCAACAAAACATTACGATTAATACTTAATATTTATTAGAGGTAAGTTGTGATGAATGAAAACTATTTTTTTAGCATTTTTGTTGATAGCAATCGATTGCGATTTTCCTCATACGAGTAAACTATACCCGATTATGAAAATAGCTTCTCAGTGTAATATGTCTAGGTAATGTAATAAAAACTATTGAAATAATTGAATTGGGCCACACTAAAGCCGCGAACAATATAATGATATAATCCTTAACCATACCATAATTAAAATTAAAAAATAAGCGCCGAAGATTAAGGTAGAGCCAGGCGGCAGCTCTTGCTGTCGCACGGATGGGCCGGCTCGAACCGGGGTGGTACCACGACCTCACAGAATACCAGCGTGAAGTAGAGCTTTACCTCTGCGTTTCGCTTGGTGAGTGCAGGTGGCCGGAGGCCCTTTTTACTGGAAATGAGGCATTCCATCCTTAGTCCTCACGGGTGAAAACGCATCTGCATTTTGATTTGTAATAGAGGATAGATGTAGATGTCTATGGGCCGGAGCAACCACTTACCATCAAGTGGACTGTGTGCTCGTTTTTCCCCCTTATTCTATAAAAAAAAAAAAAGCCGAATATTCGGCGCTTCGGCCAAAAGCATAGCCGGATATTCGATATTAGGCAAAATTACTATACGTGGCATCTCTAGTTATAATAATAATAATAACAATAAGCCTGATATTGTGTTGATGGACCGGGCACAGTCAAGGATATTTTAGGTCGACATTACCATTCCGTATGACGAGAACCTCGTGAAAGCCGAAACAGATAAGCGAACAAAATATCTGGACCTGGCTCACGAGGTGACCGACATGTGGGGTGGACTGCCGGCCGAAATTATACCTGTAGTCGTTTCTGCGAACGGATTAATCCCAGTCATCCTCTCGGGTCATCTGAGGCGGCTGGGACTCCGTGACGGACCGCTCCAAGCTCAAATGCAGAAGGCGGTGCTCCTCGATACCGCCCGCATCGTCCGCCGGTTTCTTTCCCTTTCCCCCTAACCCTCGGCCGTTTGGTCTCCCCTGCCGAGGGCTTCCATCTGGTTGGGTTTTTATTTATTTATGTATTTTTATGTATTTATTTTATTTTGTTGATATTTATGTATGTTTATCATTTTCATTTATAATTATATATTTATACAGCCCAACCAGATGAGTAAACTATATAGATGCCCCAGATAATAATTATTTATTTGATACAGACAACACTGATTCATTAAAAAATTAAATTTTTACATTATACCTTAAATTTTAATTCTAATTATTGCTTAATTAATGATCTTATTAAATATTATTATTTAGATATTAATAAATTTGACCACCTACTAAAAATTTCACTACATGCATAAATATTACAAATAATTTTGATGAGATTATTCTGCGACCCTAAAAACAAAACTTCTAAATCGCGCGATACGGTGACGGATCAGCGCATCCAAACCGCAAGCGACATGGGCCTCTGCGAACATCTGGGACGCGCTACAGTATCGTGACTGACGGAACAATACGCGGAACGAATCATTATACTGCACCTTCAGCCTGCGATATTCCTCTTTAGTGTAATTCGTCCACAGCTGAGGAGTGTAAAGTGGCTGACAGTAAGCTGAAAACAACGCCAGTTTTGAGGAATAAGAACACTTTTGAAAGCGTCGAGCTATCATGTTGGCACGCACTCACAAGGAACGTCGCTCGCGGTCCATATTGGGACCATCACACAGATCCTGAGTAACAATATGACCCAAGTATTTAAACGTCGTTACCCACTCCAGTGGTGAATTACACAAATACACTGGGGGGATATGAGGTTGAACCCGACCACTCTTAAAAAGCAAACAAACATACTTATTGCTGTTGTACAATAGGTTATGATCCATCACATATTTCTCACATATCTGGAGTAGTGCACGCAGCGCACCAATCGAGGGAATCAGCAGCACCATATTATCAGCATAACTCAAGTTATTAAAGCATTCAGAACCAATGTGGCAACCCAGTCTGGTGCTTCTAAGCTCCTCGATCAGCTGATCAGCATACAGATTAAAAAGCAGAGGCTATGTTAGCCCTCCCTGCCTCACGCCGCATTGTAAGAGAAATTCCTCAGAGTACGTATCACGACACTTTACTACATTAATTTGCCTACTATATCATGCGATCAATATGTTAATACATAATGACGGCACTCCCGCATCAAGTAACTTCCTCCAAAGTATATAATAACATCGCTTCAATCATAAACTTCGTACAAAAAATTACTCTATAATTAGAAATAGAAATAAAAACAGAAGCTATTAAATCACTCTATTAAATTTATCAGATGATATAAATTACGGGAATAGTAATATTATTTTCTACCGACTTCAAAAAGGAGACGGTACTCAATTCGACTGTATGTTTATTTTTATTTTTTTATGTGTGTTACCTCATAACTTTTTTCTGGGTGAACCGATTTCGATGATTCTTTTTTTATTTAAAAACTGGTGCTTCTCACGTGGTCCCATATAAATTTGATCAAGGACTGACCAATAGTCTTTGAGTTATTCTTAACAAATTATATTGAAGTCGGTTATACATAATATTTAATTTTAAATTATAATTTAAATGATTATAAAGAAGCTAAGTATTATATTAAGATATAAAGTAACATTTTTATTACGAAAATAAAAACAATCTAAATTATCTTTTGATATGAGTAAGTATTAAAGAGGATTAGGTATGAACTTTGATTAACATTCAATATAAATCACCAGCTTATTACGATTGTAAGTCAGAGTATACATATAATATAAAGTTTATATATAATATTTTTTAGGCTAATTATAAAATGTATCATGTAGCCATGTAATGGAATCCACAACCTAATCTCATCCCCGGAATGTCATATCTGGCGACTGAGCCAAATCTTGTGGCCTATAATAAATAACCATCTCGTGTATATGTCAAATGTAAAATACCACCAGACGCCTAGAAGCTGTGTCACAGATGCGAGACATTTTGGTATTGCGTCCATTTGCTTGTATAGTGTATCCGCTTACATACGGCCGCGTTTGTGTCGCAGCACCTTGGCACGTGTCAAAGCATCTTGTCAAATACGCCGCCGCGACATCAAAGATCGTCGCGTGCGGCGTACACCCGCAGGAGAATTTGGCATTTTAAAACGAAGCGCCATAGTGAAAGGTTCTTTGCTACCTAACTTGCATTTATTATTTATATTCGTTAACTATTTTATTCTTAATAGAAAAACATCTATTTAACATACAGTAAAAAATTATAAAAATAAAGCAACATAATAAGTGCGCCTCGCCTGCGATCTATAGCCAGCATTGGTATTTTATTACAAGTTACGATGGCCCCATTCCTAGTTAATCACACGCAATTCGTAATATGTATATAGATTAGCGCTTATATTACATTAATCTTAAATTGAGTTAACACTTTTAATATGCTATCAACTGCAATATTATTAAATTGGAACCGTTACCAGCACCGTTAACTGCCAACTGCGTTAACTAACAACACCGTTAGCTGTCAACCGTTACAGCATATTAAAGTCTGCTGCTGAATATAGGCCTGCGCCATAGATTGCTTCTTAGGGGGAATATTTGCCATAGTTGCCACGCTTGGCAAGCGGGTTGGCAACCGCAGTCTTTTTTGTATTTTTTCGTTACTAGCAGCCCGCCCTAACTGAATCAATTTACCGACTTGGTATTACATGGATCTCAAAACTTTTTACGGTAGTAGAACTGAGTTGCGAGACTTGGCTTTTTTTACAAGTTATGTTTTTGATGGCATCTCATTTCTTTATGTAGATAGTTATATCGAGGTAGCTATTTACACCTATTATTCCATTATACATAATATATAGGTACACTGATTCATTCACTGCAAATATAACTTTGTAATACTATATGTTTATATGGGATTACAAAGTTATTTATGCAGTTGGTGTATCTCGAAAACTGGACCGAAATTGTAAAATATTTTAATTTTTCCTTGATTTATATACTAAACAATAACTGTATTCCAAATTTGAAGTTTCTATGTCTGCTAGAAGTGCCTCAGAGTTTTGATGATCGGTCAGTCATAGAGTTTATACAATGCCTACTTGGTTAGTAAAAATTCAGGCGTCTAGTTTTATCCATAACGAAGTTATAGGGTTTCAGAAATGGCCTGAACTGCTTCGAGAAAAGGATGGTACGGCCGTGCCGCTTTTTTGCTCGACTTGGCGGGGGCACTGCCGTGCCCCCAGATAACTTATTTTAAAACTTCTTCATATAACATATTTTTGTTCCATTTTTCTGCGGCTTTATATAAATTGATTCTCCGAATTTCTTGACGTAGAGAGACCAATATATAATTGTCATTGAGTAAAACAATCTTCCCTTAAGTCAAGTCCAATATATTTGTATATTTGGCATTCAGATTTGTTGATGGTGAAGGCGAAAAAACATTATATTGGAAACTACTCGCTTAAATTGGAAAGCTAGATCTGTAGGGATCATGGGAATGCGGGGAATATGAGCCAACTGACCTGCCGCTGGTCCTTTAAGAGTGATACTCTCAATCACATTATTACGTAGCTATTTTACTTGAAGTATAGTTCCTTTGCACAGATTGGGCGTATTCAGGTTTCGCAATAGAGTTATTGGAATAACGACTTTAATTTTTAGAGCATGAGGGGTAAGTCCTGAAAGATTAAGGGAGTTAAGGAATTACTGTGAGTAATGCATAGCGTCCTCTGTATCTAATACGGTATCAACGGATTTATATATTTTTTGATTACCTGGTATTCTTTATAATATTTCAAAACTATTAATATTTGGTCAACAGAAGAATTTCTTGGCGAAACTATTGCCCTCTCGCATATCCATATGTAATCTTTTTGAGAAATATTCTCAAAGACTTTTCTAACTCATCTTTTTTAATAAGGCCATCTTCTTCAGGTATTTTCCCATCACCTACTCATAATAAAATAACTCGCGAAATGCGTATTACCTTTTCCTAAATGGGCTCTCATGTTTTTTCTTAAGGTGATTGATTGTACAGAGCTCCATAAAGGAGACGCCTCTAAGCAGGCTTTAAAATCTGCACGTATTCCGCCACGTATTTAGAATTTGACGAAAGTCACCGGCAGACACGAAGGTAACGTCTCCCGTAATTTTATCTGAACTTCTTAGGTCTTTTAGAGTTCTGTATATAGCTTCTATATGTGAGCGGTGACTCATCGTACATTCGTCCCACATTATAACACAGACATATTGAAGAAGTAGGCCCAGTGTTCCATATTTTCATACGTATTCTTTCTGGATGGAGACACTCAATGACAGTTTACATTTAAATAAATGGGTTAGTAAGAGAAGTCGTGAATATACCGGATTAAACCACCGCAAGAGCCAGTTTGCCTATAAAAACCCCAAATTTGGATACTTTTGACTTGAAAATATACATATATAATGATTTTTTATATTTACGCGAACACTACACATTGAATAAAACTACTTTTACGGATTTTATCGCGTTTAATTAACTTATTTTTTTTATTGATTCCCGAAGTTTCGGGTACTTTACAGCACCCATGGTTACCGGGGACTGAGGTGATTGATGTCCCGATGTCAGAGTTAACTCGGAGGGTTAACTCTGACATCGGGTACCTTCAGGTTTTATAATTATTAATTTTGGTCCGATCTACGCAGAATGAACTCACTGTTTCCTGAAGTCTTGCAGTGGAATGCTTGGGTTTAGTTTTAATTTTATTAATTACAGGATCCCAAGCAGGTGGTAGTACTCAGCCTCCTTCTCTATTGAAATTAAAATGTGTTTTAATTTCAATAGCTTCACGTATCATCCTTGGCAGGAATCGATGTTCTTTCCAGAGAATTTGTGGTTTATCAAATCTAATGTAATGGTGGGGGCCGTCTAAGATATGACCACAAACTGCAGACTTCCCGGGAGGTTGGTGTATCACGTCAGCCATGTGATGTTTTACGCGGGTTTTGATAGATCGCTTTATGATCGAAGAATAAGATCAAAAAGATTTCGAAATTAAATGACTTTCAATTTGTAGTATTCTTGTAATCTATATTGAAATAAAATATTCTATTCTATTCTAATCTTTTTTCAAAATTATTCTTATAAAATAATTGATTTTTATCGGATCGATATTGATAGTCATAATCGTGATATACAAAATGTACCCAGTTATAACATAACGGTTTTACTTAGAGTAATTCATCATAATAATATTCATCCAGAAATTGTCCAAAATAGATCTCTGTTTCTAGGCGCTGTTTGCCACTAAAGATCTTTATTCTTACATAATTTGTTGAAGACTGCCTTATGAGTTGATGACTTACATATTTTATAAATTATCATGTGATACGCTAATTACGAAAATTATCGATAATTACTTCTTGATCCGTATTAATAGAAGATACAAGTACACATATCTATCTCTATAATATGATAAACAAGGAGTGGCAGACTTTATCAGCGTAGAAAAAAGAAAAAGTATTGTATAGTAAATTTATTTACATCTTTTTATTTTGTAATTTTAATATTTCAATGATGACAGTGACAATAATCTAAACATAGACCTCCCCAATAGATTGCCATAATACATGGATCTTGGATGTTGTTGATATTATATTATAATACAGGATTTTGCCAGTTGCGACCATTGAAGTAATATGTACTTACGTACTAGAACAGCTATTTAAAACAAAAAATGTGTGTCTTCGCGCATGCGCAGGAAAGAGTAGTGCGGCGCATGCGCGGTTGTTTTTTTTATCATAGATTATACGTAGGCAGAATGATTAGTATGTAATAATAGATTGTATTGCTAAATATGCAAATTATATCGAGTACAATTTTTAAAATTTGTCATTTATTTTGCATATAGAATTTGCTAATTTAATATGATATTACACAATATTATATCAGAATTACATTTAAATGATATATTTATTTTAATATTTTAAAAGGTAACTATGTAAGATATAAAAAAACGTACTAAATGTATTTGTAACAAAACTTATTGATCATTGAAACAAAACTTATTGATCATTGATCATCATTATCATCATCATTACAGCTCTTCACAAGTCCACTGCTGAACATAGGCCTTCCCCAAAGAATGCCACAAAGCACGGTCCTGAGCCACCTGCATCTATCGACTTCCTGCATATCTTACCAGGTCGTCACTCCATCTAGTGGGGGGACGCCCTACACTTAGTCCGCCGGTACGAGGCCGCCACTCGAGAACCTTTTTCCCCAACTTTTGTCGGTTCTTCGAGCTATATGGCCGGCCCACTGCCACTTCAGCTTACTAATCCGTTGGGCTATGTCGGTCACTCTAGATCTACTGCGGATATCCTCATTCCTAAGTTAAAATGATGTAATATTTAATTTACAAATATATTTATTTAGATTAGAATAAGAGTTGTTCATAAATGCTGGGTACCCGAGAGGTAAAATATGGATGAATTTATTCCCTTTTTCCCTATTTTCATGCCTTAGACGTGGAAACCTAAAAATAAAATAAAAGAATAATCAGCAAATATAAACGTAAGAAATTTTAGCCAAATTATAAATAGGTTCTATTTATTTCTACAAAAAAAAAAACATACTATATTATCTGAACAAATTAATTTCATAATCTATATTCCACGACCCGACATGGCGTCTTTTGAATAATTTGTTTAATTATTAATCTATAATACTTTTTTATTAAGTATTTTATTCACCGATGAAAAGTTATTTCTTGGTATTTACTAACATTTCTTGAATTATTTGTGCATTGTCTAAAACACACCATGGCATATTTTATCAAGATTTTTTAAATATAATCTACACAGCATGTGTCAACTCACTAGCGCCTAGCGAGCGACTGAGTAAAGTGCAGCAATATCACCGCAGTTGAATGGAACAGCGTAACTTAATGCAGTGTCGCCTCTAGTACGTAGTACATAATAGCTCAGTGGTTGCGACGCTTGGCAGGCGGGTTGGCACCTGTAGTTTTTTATAATTTTGGGTTGTCATCTGAAAGATGATGTTACCTATCTCCTGTTTTAGTTTCCGTCTGTCGACTCTTACGACACCCACAGAATGATATGGGGTAGTGAATATTCTTACATCGCCTACACGTTTAAACTCCATTTATTTATTTATTTTTAAATGTTTTGCTGGCACGATGAAACATGCTGTAACCTGTAAGACAGGTTATTTATGTCGTTTACTGTCGCCTTGAGCCTTTTTCTGAGTCTCTAACAACATTTTTTTTAAGTTTTAATTTATTTAAAAAGTTTGGCTATAAAAGTTTAAAAATAAAAAGTTTAGCATCAGATCCGAAATTAAAATTTTGATCTGTTGAATTTATTCGAGTACCTAGTCTCGAAAACCTTTAGAACCTTTAATGTTTAATGTTTATTGTGTAGATTCTAATATAATACTGTGTTGCAATATTGAATTCAAAACTATATGTAATGGATTTAAAATTAAAAAAAAAATAAAGTTAGTGTCTATTTCCGAGTGCCGTGATTTGAATTAATCGTCACGCTTGCACACAATAGCCATTAATTCAAATCCGCTCCGCAATGAAAAAGGCATGTCTAGCCGTAGACTTTTACAGACTAATGATGAAGGAGAAGTGTCGGTTAACCCAAAATTATGGCTCACCATTTCAGATTTGTAACAGAGCTATTTTGCAAAGATTTATTAACATCAATCAAAACATGTGACAGTTAATAAAAATTACATAAGATCCGTGTGAAAAGGTGTGTAATCAGGTCTGAGTCGCTACTCGACATAGCGAAGCCTTCGATTAGCTTTGGCACAAAGCGCTTCTTTAAAAGCTTCTTTACTATGGGCTTCCCTAAAAATTGTGCAATTGGATCATCAGTTTTCTTGCAGATCGGAACATCAAGGTCGTAGTAGACGGCGCATAATCCGACTACGAGCCTATTAATGCTAGTGTTTCACGTGGCTGCGTGCTATCACCTACGCTGTTTCTTCTGTATAATATATCAATTAAATATGTTGTTGTAACACTGGTAATGTTTTTAACACCGTCTGTGCTAATATTTCTCAGGAACATGTCATCGAGTATCAAAACAAACTTGTGTTCGAAATCGAGTACTTAAATAAACAGAATCTCGGGTTAGGGACGACTCTAGTCCAGTTTAAATTTCAGAAGACACAGGTTTGCGCGTTACCGCTAAAAAACTCTTTTGTCGTAAATCCTCCATTTTAGAGTACTCAATATCTCGCCTCAGCAAGCATTGGAATCCTCGGAATCGACGTATCGAGTGACATACAGTTCCGCGGTCACTGGGAAGGGATGGCTAAATTGATCTCTAAAAAGCTTGGCGTGCTCAGCAGAGTGGGACAGTATTTCAAGCAAACACACCGTTTGAAACTTTACAAGGCGCAAGTTTGTCCCCACATGGAGAAATGTTTTCATCTTTGGTCCGGGGAACCCCAGTGCCAGGTCCTTCCACTTGACCGTTTCCAGCGAACAGGCCCGAATCGTCGACGACCGCAATCTTTCTGATCGGCTCAATTCCCTGGCGCTTTCGAAGAGATGTTGCCTCCCATTGCGTTTCTATCGCATTTTCCACGGCGAGTACTTAGACAAATTGTTTGGATTAATTCCAGCCGCCAAATTTCACCAACGCATATCGGGACAAAACTTACGGTACCATTTATACACCATTTGGATGCTTGGCGGTCCACCATGTCTGTGCGATTTACTAGGAGTTTTCTTCCTCACCAATTTCTTTGTGGAATCATCTACAAGCGGTGATTTTTCCAAACCTTCAAGAAACAAGCTTACCCCTTTTAGAAAGGCAGGCAAAACACACCTGCAATTTCCCTGGTGTTGTAGTTTTTCATGGGAGATGGTTAACACTTGCTATTAGGAAAATATGATTTAATGTAAGCGAAACAACTGGGTGGAAAGCTAGTAAAATATGAAAATCTCGAATATATTTCAATATATTCGTGGGCTAGGCAGAATAGTCCGGTGGGGGGGGGGGGGGGGCAAATTCATAATTAGCCTAGGGCTGTCGGAACTCTAAATCAGCTACTGTGTGTAATTTATCTCTATACTCGTTGTTGTGTTTCTTGGTTGGTTCTAGTTTAGTTCATATTATTCCTAACTCTACTCACTGTCCTGTCCCATTACTTTTTTAGTTCGGTTTAGTTTTACCTTTGATAGTTCGGAAGTTGTGGTGCACAAATAAAATTCAATTGTTCATACATAAGAATGTATTGTCATTTCCACAACAATTTCCTTAGTTAAAGTAAATTAGAGAGCCGTGGTAGCTCAGATGGTTAGCGCTCGCTGTAAATTTCACAGTACGCGAGCAACCCGGGTTCAATACCCGCCGGCACCAATGAAATTGTTAATTGCAACTTTAAATGTTGATTTACCACGTGCTCGGTGGTGAAGGAAAACATTGTGAGGAAACAAGAAAAAATTTTTTCGAAGTCATGTGAAGTTCGCCAACACGCATTGGGACAGCGCGGCAGACATTTCCTTGCCCTAAAAACCTCTCAGAAATGAGAGGAGGTCTGTGCCCAGCAGTGGGAACGTATAGAGGCTGTAACTTTAAGTTTAAACTAAATTACTAAAGCTACGTAAACTACCGAGCTACCTAGGTACCGAGGTACCGAAGAGAGCGCGTGACGGGGGCGACTGACTCGCCTAACGGCGGCTAGCTAAAAATGCTGATTCCGGACTGTAAAAATAATGTACAGTCGCCACCACACTCACAACTACTGTTCGTTAGTCTCGCTAAAACTCTAAAATGGCTGGACTGAGTTTGATGAAATTTTGTGTGTGTTGGAGTGAAGCCCTGGATGTTTTAGATTCACAATTGTATCTGGCGGTGTTGTCGAGATCCAGAAATTACCCGTGTGAAGCCGGGGCGAATAGCTAGTATAAATATAATTATAAGTCGATTTTTGTTTTTTATTAAAGTTATTATTTTAAACTTTTGTGTGTACTAAGGAATATTACAACCTCAATGTCGTTTAAAGAGTTACATTAACAAACTTCGTCCCCCATTTTATCACCCTTAGGGCTGAAATTTTTTTCTTCAGATTTAAACGGAACTTCCCCTGAAATATAACTATTTAATTTAAAAAAATCACCAAATTCGGTTGACAATGGATAAAGATATCGCGTGACATACATATAAAAAAAGAACATACACTGGAATTGTAAATCTTTTTCTGCCGACTTCCAAAAAGGAGACGGTACTCAATTCGGGTGTATGTTTTTTTTTATGTGTGTTACCTCATAACTTTGTACTGGGCGAACCGATTTCGATGATTCTTTTTTTATATGAAAGCTGATAGTTCTCGTGTGGTCCCATATAAATTTGATCAAGGTCAGACCAATGGTTATTGAGTTATTCTTAAATAACCTACATTGAAGTCGCTTATATTGAAGTCGGCTGTACAAAATTTTTAATTTTAAATTATTCTTTTTTTAAGTTGGCTAAAAATGGTACGAAATTATAGTCGTACATTAATTGAATAAGAATTATTTCACCTTGTTTATGTATCGTAAAAGTCGACTTTACGAGCTAGTAGGAATCCTGCGATAGTTGTTCAAGCCGAGTTTCGTACCTCCTTCTAAATTATTCCTCCTTTCCCTTGAATCGCATCGAGACCCCCTAGCTCGAGGAGCCTCACTCCGAAAGCAGGGGTCGGGGTGCCTCGGGACTGCAGTCGGCGAAGCGGCGTTTCGTGCCGCCTCGCCGCCGGCAGAATCGTTGCACTCAATAGTTCATAGGTCCACACTTACGTACCTAATTAGATGAAGCTGTCAAGACCGCAGGGCCAACAGTGTACACTTTCAGAAAAAAAGTAGGAATGCTTTTTAACCTCCGACGAAAACAGAGGGGTGTTATAAGTTTGTAATGTGTATCTCTGTATCTATGTATCTGCCTGTGGCATAGACATAGAGATAGCCATATGTTTTAATAGTATCATTACACACACACACACACACACACACACACACACACACACACACACACACACACACACACACACACACACACAAAATATACATTTAAAAGTAAATAAAACATAAAAACATACAAGGTAGGAAAACACAAATAAAAATAAATCGCAGCAAGAGTGAGTGATACGATGCCAAAAAGGATTCCGTCTCAGCATATGCTACCACAGGTACTGCAGCAGCGCTGATTTTCAGCGGAGCCCTGATAAATATTGATTCCGTATTGCGCCCGCGACGATATCGACATCACAGAGCTCCTGAACGGATGAACCGATTGTGATTACGATTTTTTCGTTTGAAAGGTGTCTTAATCGAGTGTTCTTAGCTATATCCCAAGAAAATGTTCTGCTGTTTGTAGTCCATCAGGTCCATTTGTTCCGGGGGTTTTTAAAATGTTTAAATTAAGTAATATCTCTTTTCCATTCATCTGGGTTGATAACATTTACGACTTCCCCAAAAATAGATACGATTTTATAAACAGTTTTTTTAACAGTGGTAGAGCCAGGCAGCAGCTTTTGCTGTCGCACGGATGGGCCGGCTCGAACCGGGGTGGTACCACGACCTCACAAAAAACCAGCGTGAAGTAGAGGTTTACCTCTGCGTTTCGCTTGGTGAGTGCAGGTGGCCGGAGGCCCTTTTTACTGGAAATGAGGCATTCCATCTTAGTCCTCACGGGTGACAACGCATCTACATTTTGATTTCTAATAGAGGATAGATGTAGATGTCTGTGGGCCGCAGCAAGCACTTACCATCAGGTGGACTGTGTGCTCGTTTGTCACCCTTATCCTATAAAAAGAAAAAAAACAACGGGATATAATGATAAATAAACCTGCCTGCTTAATTTTCCAAATTATTTAGATAAATTCGCCTGTAGTTGTTAACAATAAACTAGTAACAATGACATTCTTCCCAGGGCGCTCTTAGGTGGCACCCTAGGCTCAGCAATTCTGGGTGACGGCTCTCCACTCACGTTGCACTATGTGATGTTCATACCGACGCTAATGGGCCAGGGCACGGTCGAGCAACAGGCTTACTGGATCGGCAGGGCATTCAATCTCAACATCATTGGCACGTACGCACAGGTTTGATTATAGTTATTTTTCTAACAATAAATACAAATGACGCACTTCTGACAGTCTACCCATGGGCACCAGCAACGTACTTCAATTTTAAAACGATTACAGCTGCGTTGACACCTCTGAAACTATGACCCGTATTAATAAACGTTACTCAACGACAGACTCAAGTGCGTAATCATTTGATACGCCCTCATTACGATATCAGCATCTCAAGATCTTTGCTAATTAATAAACACATAAAAACAGTATCTCTAAACGCTATACTTAGGAATACTGTTCTGTGACTTGCACTCAAGTATACACACTTGGGAGTCGAGTTTAGTTTATTAGTCGGTGTGGCACTCGGCTGATATCGTAAACCTAAACCGAATCTTGAGATATGTTTATTAATAAGATCATAACCTCAATATTGTACTCAAGTGCGTGTACTTGAGCTGAGTAACGTTTATTAATACGGGCCTAAGATGAAATGCTAATACAGTGAGTAACTATACTACTGATTCCATCGAAAAATATAAATACTTACATAGTATAAGTACTTACAGTTTGGTGGCAAAATTTTCTAGAAATACATGCCTTCTGGTGCTTAAAAATAGCTATGAATACTTCTGTCAGAATAGTATCCATCCATACATTACATAATCAAATCACCATCGTATCAAAGTCCACTGCTAAATATATAGATCACATAGGTCGCCTCATAAGGGGAATATTTGCCATAGTTGCTACGCTTGTCAGGTGGGTTGGCAACCACAGTTTTTTTAAAATTTTCTAGTTATTATTAGCGAGACACTGCTGACTATCTACTGGTTTGTTTCCCTCTGTCGCCATCCAAGTGACGATGTGGGTAGGTGGATATTCTTACACCGCCGCTATACATGCGGTAACTTGTTATAGTTATTCCATCTATAGGAAGCATTTCGGTGAGTGTGCGCAGGAATTACACGCTTTAATCCCTCCCTCTCCTTTCCACCATCGGACAACGGGTCAGTCGGCGGGTCTTCGCCCCTTTGTTGTCGATATTCCACGCGTTAGAACCAAACGGTTTGCTTCGTCTTTTGTAATGCGCAAAGGAGTGGAATAATTTGCCGGCTTCCATCTTTCCGTCTGAATACAATCTGGGCGTCTTCAAGGCAAGAGTGAATAGGCTTTTGTTACGCTAAGACAGTGCGATTTACCATCTAGGGCTGCATCACCACTTACCACCAGGTGAGATTGTGGTCAAGCACTGGCTTATAATAAGTAAAAAGAAAATTTCACGATGAAGTTTTGACTTTGGTTGTGTTAGTGTGCGTAGGCAGCGGGCGCTCGGGAGTAGCGCTCCCGAGGCCTACGCACACTTTCATCGTGTAATAGAATAACTATATGAATGATTTAAAATTAAAATGTAAATATTAGATGCGTTGTGAAATCTATGAACTAGGATTGAAACAACTTTCAATACCAGTAATTTGGTAATATCGCAAAAACCATAGCATTATAATAAAACCGGTTTTATTCACAGACTGAGCTCGGTCACGGCACGTTTATCCGCGGTTTGGAGACGACTGCTACTTACGACGCCTCCACTAAAGAGTTCGTGCTGCACAGCCCAACTCTCACCGCATACAAATGGTGGCCCGGCGGCTGTGAGTAGTATTTGTTTTTACAATAATTGTATGTAAACAGTGACATCGGCAAAGGTGATCTCGAGTGACCTTGTGCGGTTGTAAACAAGTTCTGAAGTTATATAATGTCTAGATGGAGCGTCGCCCTACAATCAAAACAAAGAAAAACGAACCAACAATTTCAAGCATGTTTTTTTTTATAGGAGTGGGTAAACGAGCATGCGGCTCACCTCATGGTAAGTGACTACCGCCGCCCATGAACAACTGCAACACCAGGGGAATTGCAGATGCGTTGCCGGCCTTTTAAAAAGGAGTAGGCTCTTTTCTTGAAGGTCCCTAAGTCGTATCGGTACGGAAAAATCGCTGATGGTAATAGATTCCACAAGGAAGTTGTGCGAGGAAGAAAACTTCTTCTAAATCGCACAGTGGTGGACCGCCAATCATCCAGATGGTGTGGATGGTATCGGGAGTTCTGCCGCGATGTGCATTCGTGAAATTTGGCGGCTGAGATTAATACGAACAATTCCTCAGAGCACTCCCCGTGGTAAACGCGAAAGAAAATGCAAAGGGACGCAACATCTCTTCGCAGTGCCAATGAATCTAGCCGATCGGAAAAAACTCGGTCGTCGACGATTCAAGCCGCTCTGCGCTGGTTGCGGTCAAGTGAAAGGAGCTGGTACTGGGGAGCCCCTGCCCAGAGATGGGAACAGTATTCCATGTGAGGCCGAACCTGCGTGCGACAGCGTGTGGCCGGTGTTTTACACTGTGCGTCTATGTCTCTGTGTGTGTGAATAATAAGAACTTATAAGCCAACAGTTGACTGATATTTTTTGACACGTTTGAGCGCATTTTATGCTCTATCTAGACATTATATAATCAAAGGTTTACCTATAACTTTATGGAAGGTCACCTATTATCGGTGGTATTTTATTATACACTAGCGACTCGCTAAGGCTTCGCTTGGGTAGGGTTAATAAATGTGGCGGTATTTATTAGATTTAAAATTATCATCAAAAATACCATTTATTTTATAAATTTTTCGGCCAAAACAATTCCAAGCTTTTTGGATAAAGTATTACACTCTTGGCATTGCTCTCTATCTGTTTCATCACAATTGATTCAGTCGTTCCAAAGACTAGCCTGGGTAGACAGACAGATTGACTGACAAAACTTTTGAATAATGGTTGCTTGTGTCTAAATAGCATGCAAATAACCCCCTGAGTTTAATAGAAACCAGTTTTTTGTCGGTATTACGTACAGACACTTCAATTTTATTTATATATGTATAGATGTAAGGATGATAAATGAATTCGAGAACACAGTTTAATATTTGACGGTAATTCGATGCTGTGGTAAATTTCTATACACATATAATATCTTCAATTAAAAATCAGAATGTAAATGCGTCGTACCGCTGAAAACTAGAATGCAGTGACGCGCTACCAGCAAAAAGTGTCACCGGTTCTGTACACTCACCATACTGTGAAAGCGTGGTCCTTCCCCGGTCGAGCAGACGCCTGGCTGTAGCACACCATAATATCGCTGCAGCGTAGCCACATTATGTATATTAAGGCGTAGTGTAAGGCGTAAGTGCTTTTAAAATTAATAAAACTCCCCAACTAAGCGTAAAATGCTTGTGCTCTAGGAGTGGCTCACTCGAATAGCGGAAACGGACCCACGGTTTTTGAGTTTCGTAGCCTACTGACGATTATTTTAAATTCATGATTATTAAACTAAGCAATTGCGACTTACTGCGTGTTTAAATAAAACCTTACAAATAGAATGGGAAATTGCAAGCGCTAAGAAGTTTCTTCTAGCCGATATTTTTTTTAACTTGTCTCTCTTATGCTTAAAAATGATTGCATTCCACTAATTACACCATGTATAAAATTGACTTTAGGAACACAGTTACTGGTTCATGTGGGGAGCAGCAACATTAAATTCTTAATTAAGTATTTAAACAGATTTTTAACATATAATATACTTGATTCATAGCGACGTGACGTGATGTTCGTTGTTTCATCATCATCATCATTACAGCCCTTCACAAGTCCACTGCTGAACATAGGCCTCCCCCAAGGAATGCCACAAAGCACGGTCACGAGGTTTGTGGCATTCTTTGGGAAAGTGAATATGAACGTAAACAATGTCAAATTGAATGCATTTATAACACACATTATATGTAAATGGCTTACGTGGCAGAACCACGCTGCAGCTATATTATGTTTGTAGCACGAAAGGGTCGGCTCGCTTCGGTCGCAACATAAAATAGCAGTTTAATGCTGCTGTGTTTCGTATGGTGACTGTAGACAACCGGAGACGGAGACACTTTTTACTGGAAACAAGGCATTCAATCTTAGTCTTCAGGGGTGACAACACATCTGACTTTTGATTTTTAATCGAAGATAAATGTAGATTGCTATGGCTAAGGACCACACCATCCACTTACCATCAGGTGGACTGTGTGCTCGTTTGTCACCCCAATTCTATAAAAAAAAGTTTTCCCTTCACGTATTAATATGTAGATTGGCGGTTGTTTTGTGTGTATAAATACTTTCTTCAGTTATTTTTCATGAACAACAGTGGTAGAGCCACGCGGCAGCTTTTGCTGTCTCACGGATGGGCCGGCTCGAATCGGGGTGGTACCACGACCTCACAGAAAACCAGCGTGAAGTAGAGGTTTACCTCTGCGTTTCGCTTGGTGAGTGCAGGTGGCCGGAGGCCCTTTTTACTGTAAATGAGGCATTCCATCTTAGTCCTCACGGGTGACAACGCATCTACATTTCGACTTGTAATTGAGGATAGATGTAGATGTCTATGGGCCGCAGCAACCACTTCCCATCAGGTGGACTGTGTGCTCGTTTGTCACCCTTATCCTATAAAAAAAAAATATTCTTAGAACGTTATTTTAGAATTTAATTGTTTGTTATTAAGGTGACTTTCATATAAAATTGCCACTTCGAAATAGTAAAGCAATCACAGTCTTGTAAAAGTTCATTGGACGTTGACCTCTCCCAAGTTGAGAGATACCGTAATCGCCACGCTTGGCAATTTCAGATTTTAAAATGAATTTAGGCACACAGCCGTGTGTAAGTCAAGTACAGAAAAGGAAATGTCGGCGCACCGTGCATTGTGTAATTATATTTACACGCATCATTTCAAGCTACTTTCGAACTTGCTTAACTTAAAATCTATAAGACAGTATTTTAATTATTGCATGTGTAATAAGGTCGCCTTGAATACCTAGAATCTCAAATATCATCCATGAACCTGTTTTTGAATAATTGAGCTGTAATGAGCGTCATTTTTATCACTTAGACTCACTCATCAAAAACTTCTACTAGATGACTAAACTTGAAATTTGGCATCAAATTATCGATATTTGGTATGCGGTTTATCGATCTGCGGTTAGCTTTAATTTGAAAGTTACCTCACTAATATCTTAATCGACATTTAATTTATATAGTTATAATTATAAAAAGTTAAACCGTAAACGCAAGATAAAACGCTGAAGGTCATGTTTTTATTTAGATCAATAAAAGGATACAAATTTCAAGAATGAATGATATTATCCCACCAAAAACATAAATTTAAAGGGGGCCCAAGTTCGATGCATACGACTTTAAGGGGTTGTCGATAAAAGAGTTCAGAACCGAACGAGTGACAAGCTCTATAACAGTTCCTCACACCATAATTAAAGGAATGTACAACGTTCTTATTGTACATTAAAATTAAATCTTATTTGTTTTCCTTTCACATTAAGTATCTCTTTATTTATTTAGTTTATGGCTTACAGATATACACTACCGTATAGCTCCAAGGCCAATACGCCCTTTACTTCTTCGTATTAATGTTTTCTGGTGACGTGTGTGTTTTGGAATTACCACAATTTTTTTTTGTTTATTTATAAAATCCACAGAAACATTTATACAGTCGTACACATACACTACTAATTCTATACTTAATATATGGAGATATCTTACAATACTAAAGTCAAGTCATAGTTATAATATCAATAGTAAAGTATGCTGTGCAAGAAAATTCATCAGCCTGCCAGAAATATCGTATGAATTCTATGAAAATATCATTTAAAAATTGTATAAACAAAATTATTGTTAAGTGAAATTATGTTTAAAAAAAAAGTCCCGCTGGGTTTCTTGCTGGTTCTTCCCAGGACTGAGGTATTTTCCGAACCAGTGGTAAATAAAAAATTACTTTCAATAAGTATTATGTAATAATCAATATTGAATAAAAAAATATTCTATTCTATTCTATGACCTTCAATAGATGCCGGTGACATGGTTATATATCTCGTTTGCACTAGAGCTAGACGTACGTAAAATACCCAGACCAATGAAGTCAAAATGCAAGACGTCTGGTACCACGACCACCAATCCCCCTGTCACACGTGACGATTAAGCAAAATTCTTCCTGCAACTGAAGAGGGCCACGTTCAGTTAGTTAGTCTACTGCTTTTCAGCACCTTAAGGTGATGAAGACAGGGATATTGATGAAAAAGTCGATGTTTTTTTTAAACATTACTCCCACTATCATTTCCCTGCATCGTAGTGTTTTATATGCATAAATTGCACATGGATAAATATCCAGATCGGTTTGTAGTCCATTGAAAAAGTTGTTCGTTATTGTTGCGAGATTTGAACCCTCAGATAAAGCGCTACTGCCAAACACATAGCCAATTAGCTACCAAGCTGTTAGATATTAACAACTCTGTCCGTGGCAGTGTATCGACTCCGTTTTGTGATACGAGATTTCGACTCCAATTTCGCGTTGCAATGCATCATCAAATCATTCAGTTAGTTTTTATATTCTGAGTTGTAGCATGATCTCATATTTACTTTACTGAGAAAATATTTACTTTACTGAGAAAAATAAATATTCACGACATCTGATATTTCCTCCTATTTGTATATCTATCTATATGCCATTAAACTGCGGACGTGATGACCACAAATGTGAGCAGAAGTACGAATTTTCAGAATTTTATAAAACATGGCGTAGACCCTGAACCATTCGGGATAGAATTTTTTTTTAGAGAATGGAGGCCACCTTCCCTCTGCCCGAACACGTACGTACCAGATTATCCACCATTACTGGGACACCCTGTATGTACCTTAACACCAATAACTGGTACTATTTATTAGCTTGCATCTCTTCCTACTATTTACAGAGGAAATATCACTTATTTTTATAGACTAAATTAGGAGAAGACAGAATCGCAACGTAACTGCAAGCACCTACGAGTATATAAACAGGATTATTTTTCAAAGAGTAGTCAAATTTTAAACTTAAGTTTAAATATATAACTAATGATATACCGTTACTGTGGTTTTTGAAAATAAGCGTCTGCTACTGCGACTGTTAGTCCATCGAATATTTATTATAGTTTTTTTTTTAATTTTTACTTTATAAAACTGAAGTGACAAACTAATCTACTGTCCATCTGACGGTAAGTGTCTGTCCATGGACACCTGCAGCCAGTTTCAAATAAAGAATGCATCTTTGCGTTGTTACTCTGAGCAACGTAAAGATGCATTCTTTGTTTAAAACTGGTTACGTTATTACTCTGAGAACTAAGTTGGAATACCTCACAGCCAGTAACTGCACTGACTCTCCCCTTCAGACCGGAACTCAGAAGTGCAAGCATTGCTATTTGACATTAATAATATAAATTAAAATTTTTGTACAACCGACTTCAATATAAATTATTAAAAAGAACTAAAAAACTATTGGTCAGACCTTGGTCAAATTTATACGAGACCACACGAGAAGCACCAGCTTTCATATAAAAATCATCGAAATCTGTTCAACCAGAAAAAAGTTATGAGGTAACACACATAAGAAAACATACACTCGAATTGAGTACAGTCTTCTTCTTGAAGTCGGTAGAATATAGGTTTGGTAGGTAGGTATCACCAGACGTACCCCCACACAGAAAAATTCCTCCCACCTAGCTAATGTAGTGAAATGAAAAAAGGTGATATATGAAGGTATATTTATATGTAATATTGTTTTATCGCTGCAGTGGCTCACACGGCAAACTACTGCGTGGTTATGGCCCAGCTCTACACACAAGGGAAGTGCCATGGCATACACCCATTCGTCGTACAGTTACGAGACGAGGAGACGCATATGCCGTTACCCGGCATCAAGGTTGGCGAGATTGGAGCAAAGTTGGGCATGAACGGCACGAATAACGGCTTCCTCGGCTTCGACCACGTGAGGATACCAAGGGAGCATATGCTAATGAAGAACTCTAAGGTTTTAGAGGTGAGTTACTAACGTGTCGTCACATGTAAAAGATTGATTGTTTTAAATATTTAGGTATGAATTTGACGGCTTGATGGCTCCGTGGCGCAGTGGCTTACCAATGATATACGACGTGGAAGGCCGCGGGTTTGAATCCCCCACGGAACAAGTATTAGTATGGCCAGGCCTGTCTCACTCCACGCTTTAGGCATGAAAATATACCTACGCTGCGTGGTCCCCTACAAGCGGCTAATTCAGTGAAGTTATCACGCGCGCGCTCGATCTGACGCGCGCCTCAAGTTAACAAAAAAGCATTTTTCTCTTATAAGTATAGAATATAGTAGATAGGTATTAAGCTGAAGTGGCAATGGGCCGGCCATATAGCTCGAAGAACCGACAACCAATGGGGAAAAAAGTTCTCAAGTGGCAGCCTCGTACCGGTAGGCGAATTGTGGGGCGACCCCCCACTAGATGGAGTGACGACCTGGTAAAACATGCAGAAAGTCGATAGATGCAGGTGGCTCAGGACCGTGCTTTGTGGCATTCGTTGGGGGAGGCCTATGTTTAGCAGTGGACTTGTGAAAACCTGTTATGATGATGGTGATGATGATGGCCAAGAAGTAGTTGTTCGGGGCTGGATGTTTGTCCTTATGCAATTTTGTATGTAAACTGCCTCCACGATACAGGAGAAAATCCTATTGTGGGGGTAACGTTTTTTGAAAGAGAAAAATATATTTTGGAATGGGGACGTTTTGCGAAAACTTCGAACATATTTTTTTTAAAGAAAAGTAATTTTGAACTGAAATCATTAGTGTTTTGTTTTTATCTTTTTACACAACGTTTTTTAGCACATGATGAAGAATATGTAAATTTCTAATCTCAACATCCAAAAATTAGGCGCTGGGCGGCGATTGTTACAATTTAAAATAAAGAGAACATTTTAAAAGAAAACTAATATTAAGTACTTAACTTTTATTTTTATGAATAGTTATAAACTAACATATCCCGTATATTAATTTTTTATTTAACACAAAAACATCATTTAAATCGGTTAATTATTATCAAAAATATTGTATTACATATATTCTTTACCATACAGTTAAACTATGTACCTCAAATTCTAATATAATGAGTTAAAAATCCTTGAGAATCTTAACTTGTTGATGTTGGTACTTGGACTTTAACCTCGAGTTCATCTTGTGTATTCATTTGTATTCTACTTTGTGAAACTTTCGTTATGTTGTAAATACCTATATTAATTAAAAACAAAAATCTTAAACAATCATCATCATGTCAAGGTGAGTGCAAAGAACCGGAGACCCTTTTATTGGAAACGTAGCATATCATCTTAATTCTCAGAAGAGGATATATATAGATATCTATGAGCCAGAGCATCTGTTCACTATCAGGTGGAGTGTTTGTGACTCTTATTCCCTTATTTACGTCATAGTGAAGGCAGCGATCAGACGACAGAATAGTCACAATGGTGAATCATTACATTCCGCCATCATCATACGTCCACTGCTGAATATAGACCTCCCTAAACGCCTTACAAACGAACATAGGCATCCTAAAAAGACCTGCCACCTAGAATATTCTATCATAGGTAATAAACCGTATGGACGACTCTAAAATCTCCGTGTTCTAATCAATATTCATTGAACACATAATTTGTTTTAATGTCTGATGTCGAACTTTACTGCGACAATAAAGTACTCGTACCATACCTTTCAAAATTAAAAAAAAAATAAAAAAAATTTATTTGTAAAACATAGGTAAAAAAGGTTACAAACTTGGTGGAAAATATAATATGATAAGTATTACTATGTTTCTCCTTAGAAGTCATACAAATATTTGGTTAACATGATCATTACTTGCATTACTAATATCAATATATAATAACATTACAAATATCAATAATAATTAGTATGTTTAGGAAAAATTGCATAAATTATTGCTTTTACTTCCATTACATAATTCTTAATAACATAGTGATAAAAATATAATAAATAAATCGGACATTAATGGGGTCTGACAAACGTTTTTTACTTTACATGCCAAATAAATCTAAAAAATAATACGAGAAAAACTGTGGTTTTACTTTTTTCATATCTTAAAAATTGGCTGAGATATTAACGATCGAAGTGCGTGTTACCCAGCAAAGATTTTTAAAAACGCGGGCGGGCGCTCATTATCCGATGACGTCACATTCCCGCTCATACAACAATCGCGCTCTCGTATGCACGCCGCTGCGCAGTAAAAATCTGAATTTTAAAGTTCTCTGTGGTAAAAATGGAAAACAAATACTTTATTGTGCCTCAGTGCTTCAATTCAACAGTTAAAACACCTGATAAACGCTTTTTTTATGTGCCTGAGGACCCAAAAATAAGGGAGTCTATACAATAGGCCCTAAAACTAAAGCGCACTGCTGTGAAGACCATTTTGATATAAGTATTTTTTGTAAGTAATAAGCTGATTCTTCTTCACTACCTATCCTTGCTCTACTAAACATACCTACTTGTCTACTTTGATTGTTTAGATAGATAGGTATCTTGCCAAAGTTGCCAACTACCTTGCACCTAGTAGCAGCGCAGTGCAGCGCTCCTCAACCGATTGTATTGGCGGGCCACAAAATACACATATGGCAAAATATACAAAATATACATAAATATAATATATTTTATTCCTACTACAATATCAAACTCGCGGCCCGATGTCAGAAGTATCAAAATCGCAGCCCGCATTTATCCTTAGTTTTCGTTGTATTTTTTTAACGATAGCAACGTACATACATTAAACACTGTTTATATTTAGGTTTTCGAAACGTACGTTTTTAATGTACTATTAGAACGGTTTAACCGATTTAGATAAAACATGTCTATGAACCACTGTTAAAAACAGCAATAAATACAAAATAGAAAAAACAACATGGTTCACTCATTTATGAGCTATAGTACTACAAACATACCGACACACAGACAGACATATAGACACACAGACACATATAGCGGTCAAACTTATAACACCCCTCTTTGCGTCGGGCATTAATAAATAACCAATAAAAATGGTAAGTAAAAATTTGCGACCCAGAAGTTAATCAGCACTGATTTTTTAAATGTTTTAATTTAAAAAACTGTAAATGAATAAACTAAAGCTAGCACTGAATAAAATTAATCAAAAATAGGTCAGTATCTGTTTTAGTATAAAAATAGGTACCTATTTTCCTAGTTAGAAAACTGATAACTACGTAAATACCAAGGTAGTAAGGACTTACCCACATCTATTATATGGTATATGGGTAAATATTGACATTTTCTGTAAGTTTAAACTAATAAAACACACAAAATAATCATCGACAAACTAAATCATTAAAATTTTAAAGTAAACATATATCTGTCTCACTTACACAAATCGCGGAAAACAATATTGTCCCTAAGATTAGATAAAGATAGACACAAAAACATGCAGTGACGTGTTGGTGTTGCATACTTTATGAAATTTTACCCAAAATGAGCAATATAAAAGAGTTTTTTTTAAAGTTGCCGTAAATTGTTTTTATTTTAAATTTGTATATTTTCTTATTAGATGAAAAAAAGTAAGCATAACTAATGAAATAAAAGATGTTCTTATATATTATTTTTATTGTACTAATAAATCAAACAAAAAATAAAGCAAATAAAAAAACAATTTAAGGTTTCTTAAGCGAGATCTGTGTTGAATATGTATAAGTTGTGAAATCATCAGCAAGTTTTGGTCTCTTTAATTTAGTCTCATGACATTAGCTACAAAAATTTTGGTTATCATTAAATTTCGTTGATTTTCTTGTTTATAGAATTTCAATACTACTTAAAAACTTCAAAAAGTCATCATCATTCAGGTGTGACTCTGCGGAAGTATATTTGTAAGATAATACAAATTAAATGGTTTAATCTGTAATACTAATCCGCTTAAATATTCATAATAGTCCATGCTCTCAAACTCCGCTATGAAGCAGCAGTTTGTTATATAATTGCCTTTTGGATTCTTTTTTGTGTGTTTGAGTGTATAATTTACTTTCGTGGTACAATTTTTTTTAAATATTTATAAATAATGGGATTAATCAATAAAAGGGAATGATTAACTTGTATTGAAGATAAATGATCTCCCGGGTGTATTGCAAATTCTTTTAATAGTTTATTTCCTTGAAGCTCTTTTAATGTTTTTGTAGCTATTTTTTTTTTATAGAATAGGGGGCAAACGAGCATGCGGCTCACCTGATGGTAAGTGACTACCGCCGCCCATGAACAACCGCAACACCAGGGGAATTGCAGATGCGTTGCCGACCTTTTAGAAAGGTGTAAGCTCTTTTCTTGAAGGTTCCTAAGTCGTATCGGTCCGGAAAATTCGCTGGTGGTAATTGATTCCACAAGGAAGTCGTGCGAGGTAGAAAACTTCTTCTAAATCGCACAGTCGTGGACCGCCAATCATCCAGATGGTATGGATGGTAACGCGAGTTTTGTCGCGATGTGCGATGGTGAAATTGAGCGGCTGGAATTAGTCCGAACAATTCCTCAGAGCACTCCCCGTGATAAATGCGATAAAATACGCAAAGAGATGCAACATCTCTACACAGTGCCAGTGTATCGAGCCGATCAGAAATAACTCGGTCGTCGACGATTCGAACCGCTCTGCGCTGGATGCGGTCAAGTGGAAGGAGCTGGCACTGGGGTGCCCCGGCCCAGAGATGAGAACAGTATTCCATGTGGGGCCGAACTTGCGCTTTGTAAAGTTGCAAGCGATGTGCCGGCATGAAATACTGTCTCGCTCTGCTGAGCACGCCAAGCTTTTTAGAGGCCAATTTGGCCTTCCCTTCCAAGTGACCACGAAACTGCACACTATTCGATATGTCGACGCCAAGGATTCCGATACTGGCTGAGGCAGTAAGGGGAGTGCCTTGAAACTGAGGAGATACGACAAAGGGGTTCTTTTTAGCGGTAAACGCGCAAACTTGTGTCTTCTGGGGATTGAACTGGACTAGATTTAGTCGCCCCCAATCCGAGACTTTGTTAAGCAAAGACTCGACTTCAGACACAAGTTTGTCCCGGTACTCGGCGACGTTTTCCCGAGAAATATTGGCACGGCCGGTATATAAGGCATCACCAGTGCTGTCGTCCGCATAGCAATGAATGCTGCCAGTTATCAACATATCATTGATATGCAGGAGAAACAGCGTTGGTGATAGCACGCAGCCTTGTGGAACACCAGCGTTGATAGGCTTGAAATCAGAGCATTCACCGTCTACTACGACCTTGATGCTCCGATCAGCAAGGAAACTGGTGATCCATTTGCACAATTTCTCGGGAAGCCCGTAGGAAGGAAGCTTCAAAAGAAGCGCTTTGTGCCAGACCCGATCAAAGGCCTTCGCTACGTCCAAACTAACGGCTAATGCCTCCCCCTTGGACTCTACTGCCTCCGCCCATCTATGAGTTAAGTAGACTAGAAGATCACCAGCTGATCGACCCCGACGAAAACCGTACTGGCGGTCACTAATCAGCTGGTGATCCTCAAGGTACCTCATGAGCTGGCAGTTTATAATGGCTTCCATTATTTTGGAGAACAAGGAGGTGATGGCGATAGGCCTGTAGTTGGACGGGTCTGAGCGGTCGCCTTTTTTAGGGATCGGGTGCACCAAAGCTGTCTTCCATGAGTTCGGGACTACGCCTTGGGAGTAGGAGTACCGGAAAAGACGCGTTAAAACCGGTGCCAACTCCGGAGCACACGTCTTCAGCACAATGGGAGGGACTCCATCGGGCCCACTCGACTTGTTGACGTCCAGGGAGAAGAGTGCTTTGCGGACCGAGCGCTGTGTAAATCGCACATCCGGCATGGAGCACTCACATCGCGGGATGGTCGGCGGTGTGTTCCCCCCGTCATCTAGAGTCGAGTTGGACGCAAAAAGAGAGCTCAATAGATCGGCTTTCTCCTTTGCGGCATGGGCCAGTGAGTCGTCCTCTCTGTGCAGAGATGGAAGAGATGGCTGACAGAAGTTCCCTTGGACAGCCTTGGCGAGAGACCAAAATGCACGGGTTCCCGAAGGAAGGCGAACTAGCTTCTCGCCAATTCTGCCGATGTGCTCAGACCTTGCCTTGGCAATGACGCTTTTGAAGGACCTGGAGGCGGAATTATACTTCTTTTTTAATGCGCTGGTGTTTACATCCCGAGACGTTGATGCGTCAGCCCAGGCCTGGTAGCACTCCTGCTTATAGCGTGATGCTATTTTACAGGAGCGACCAAACCATGGCTGGGATCTGCCTCCAATGGGCACCACAGAGGATGGAATAAAAAGTTCCATACCCTGAAGTACCACATCAGCAACAGAATCGGCAACAACGCTGGGATCTTCCGGCGAGAAGCAAACCCGCCCCCAAGGGTAGGATGCAAAAAAAGACCGCATCCCGTCCCAATCAGCTGACCTATAGTGCCAAACACGGCGGCAAGCTGTAGATCGCAACTGCGATTGGAGCGTGAGTGGCACCGTACTCCGGATCAGACAATGGTCCGAAGAGCCCAGAGGGGCATCGACGGAGACCTGATATCCGTCCGGATGAGAGGTCAGCAGAAGGTCCAACAGGGAAGGTACATGGTCTTCCACATCTGGGATCCGCGTAGGCGAAGTAACCAGTTGTGTTAGACCATATGCCAAAGCAATGTCATAGACAGATCTACCCGCATGATCGGTTAAACGAGAACCAAGCCATTCAGCGTGGTGGGCGTTGAAATCACCGAGTATCACGATCTCTGCGGATGGGACCTGTTGTAGCACGGAGTCTGCAGCCATTTCGACGTGGTCTATGAGTCGGTCTGTGTCGGCATTACCGCTATGGGACCTATAGAGGCACCCGTAGACGTGGGGATGGTCGTCGCTGTCTACGCGCAGCCATAGGATGGACAGGTCCGTACCTTCAAGGCTGCCGAGGCGTCGAAAACAGATGTCCTCTCTGATATACACGCAAACTCCAGCCCGGGGCACAAACGAGTGTTCTAATTTGTACCCCGGGTAGGAGAGATACGAAGTATCAGCCGGAGAGGACACCTGTGTCTCGGTAAGAAAGAGCAAGGCCGGCTTAGCTATCTCCAGATGGTAGTGGACGGCGTTAAGGTTTGAATGAAGTCCCCTGATATTCCAGAAATCCACGGTAAGCGTGGCAGGGGTTGCCTTTGTCTTCTTGCTCCGCTTGCCCCGAGCAGGTTTCGTCTTGAGCGAAATTTCGCCCCCCCCCCCCCCCCCCCAGAATACGCGGGGCAGCCTGAGCACCCACGCCCAGGAGTGGAGTAGTTTGGTCGTGGATGCTCAGCGAGGGATTCTCCAGGTGTGCTGGTACCCTCCTGGAGAATTCCTTTTCTTTTATTTAATTCCACTACCATGTTGATGGGGGGGGGGGGAATTGGGCCTCCGGCCACCTGCACTCACCAAGCGCAACGCAGAGGTAAACCTCTACTTCACGCTGGTATTCTGTGAGGTCGTGGTACCACCCCGGTTCGAGCTGGCCCATCCGAGCGACAGCAAAGCCACCGCTTAGCTCTACCACTGTTAATTAATAGCTAATGTCATAAGACCAAATTTAGTAGACAAAGACTTAGTTTCGGAAAGTTTGCAATCCAAATTTATTAATATAAAATAAAATAATAAAATATAATTAATAGACCATTCATGATTAAACTAAAATAAGAATAATTAATTATTTTGTATAAAGGTTGAAACATAGTTTTTATTTTTAAACAAACAATTTTACTTGTTTATTTTAAAACAAAATTAACTTAATCCATGAATTATATAGTATCCCATTAATGTGGAAAAATCACAAAGGCGGAAAAGTGGCAACATTGAAGCTAAATTGCAATATTCGATATTTTATTTATTTTTTTAGTGTTTTAAACGTTAATATGAATATATAAATTAAAACTTACGTGTGGAAAGTGATTACGCTTGATTTATTATGTTTTTGTGACCTTGAATCGCATTCTTTCACTACGCATTTACCCATTTTTTGTCGTGAATCGTTCGGCTTAACTCGGACGGCGTCACATTGAACACTGAACCGACGTTCGCTGGGCATATGGCTGTGGCCATATGTGAAGTGGCAACGCTTTGGCGCGGCAATTACTTATCTAGTGTAACATATAAATCAATGGTAGGTACCTGGTATTTTTCATCGCCACCCATATTAGGTAAGTATTAAATGAAACACACCAGCTTTCGGTTAGGTTTAAGTTTGTACAAATACACCTAATGCTAACCAAGGAAAGTAGGTACCTATTGTTTACTTAGAACATAGGTACGTACTTTTTCATTTTTATTTCACGAATTTCAGTAGCCGTTAAATCCTGATTCTCCATGAAATATTGTGCCACCGTCAAACTATCCACTCTTGGCAGGTTGTCCGACTGTCCTTTTATAAAACCATCCATTCTAGCACTACACGTTTCACTTTAGTGTAATCGGATTTAGAGGATAATATTATTTCTTTGATATACGAGTACAAGCACAAATACTATAAGTAGTAGGAATACAAAGACGATCGAAAGAAAATGAAACGAGATCCGCTTAGTTTGGTCAAGCGCCGCGTTTGTGTCGCGGTCGCGGTCTGCGGGAGTGTGACGTCATAGTGGGATCGCGCGTAATCTCTGAAATTCAAAAAGGGCTTAAACTTCTCGTCGTTATAACTTCGGAAATACTGCATGTATTGAAGTGAAATAAAAAGTAATGTAATGTACATGATCTTTGCTACGATTTTAATAGTATTTGGTAGTAATATTTTGACCCTTTTGTGTCCGTGTGCCTCCATTGTAGGTACCTACTAAAAACTATTCATTTTGTTATCAAAATATTCGTTAATAGTGTAGTATGCTTTTTCTATTAAAAACCCGAAAGTAATTTCTTAAATTTGTCTATGTTATCTGTCTCTTTGATGTTTTTTAGGAGTTTATTAAAAATTTTAGGAGCCATACCCAGGAAACTTTTTGAATATAGCGCTTTTTTGTGCGATTTAATACGCAGTGTTTCTGTGACGTTTCCTGTTAGTGGTTTTAAATATGCTAAAATATTTCCTAACAAACGTGGCTACTTCGAATATATATAAAGATGGCAGGGTTAAGATCAATGAAATGCGGTTTGCAACTATCGGTAGCCTGCAACCGGCACATTGCTCGTAAGTATTTCTTTTGCGCTTTAAAGACTAATTCGCGTCCTGTCGAGTTTCCCCAAAATATTATACTATATCTCAATGTTGAAGAGACGTATGCATGGTAGGTGGTTGACTGTTTCACGATTTGTAATTTTTAAAAGGTTATGTAGTGCATAGTATTGATTTATCTTTTTTATCATGTGTTCAATATGTTTTCTCCATGTCATTTTTTCGTCCAGCCAAAGTCCCAGAAATTTCGTATGTTCTTTTTCATTTATAATTTTAGTTTTATAGTGAATATTAAGTTTTTGTTGTTGCGACCTTTGTTTGAATGACATAATATGCATTTTATCTAGATTAATTTTAAGATTATTGTCATTTATATAGACTAGGAATAGTAAAGGACCGAGTACGCTTCCTTGCCGCACACCGTAGGTTTTTTGCTTTTGTTGCGAAAGGTAGTTCAATATTAGAACGCGGATAGATCTTTTTTTATTTTAGTAATTTGTTTTCTATCATTCAGGTATGACGTAATAAGTTTTAACACATTACCTCGGACTCCATATTTTTCCAGTTTAAGCGCTAGAATATTTAAATCAACGTAATCAAACGCCTTAGTCATATCCATGAATAAAGCGGTTGTCGGTTTATGATTATCTATACCAGTGATCACTTTATCCATAAAATCATACATGGCCATATTTATGTTTTTACATTTCCTAAAACCATATTGTTCCTTTGCTAAGATATTATTACTTTCTAAGTAAGAATATAAGTTGTTATATATTACTTTTTCTATTATTTTGGAGAATATTGGAAGCAAAGCGACAGGCCTGTAGTTTTTAGGGTTATGTCTGTCCTCCTTTTTATACAAAGGACTTATAACGGATATTTTTTAACTACTAGGAAAAGTACCATTTTCTATACATAGATTAACCACGTAACTTAGAACTGGAGAAATTTCAACGGCCACATACTTAACTACTTTTGTGATTATATCATCATTACCGGTACTGTTAGTATTTTTTAACTTATTAATTATTTTATATAAATCGTGAGGAATAGATGCAGGCATAAACATTGACTTCATTCTACTATTTATTGGTGAATAATTATAGTGGTCGTTACTAAACTAGTTTATAGGCTGGACTTCGTTGATAAAATAATTATTAAATTCTTCAGCAATTTTTTCCGGATCATATATATATATATATATATATATATATATATATATATATATATATATATTTATTATTAAAATTAAGTTTTGTAATATTATCTCTAGGGTAATTGTATTTATTCTTATTTATCATTTTCCATGTGGCTTTTGTTTTATTCTTCGCATTGTTGATATAATAACTATTGCGCGATTTTTGCGTTAAATTATCTAATTATTCTTTTTAATCGTTTAGAGTACATTTTAAACTTTCTCTTATTTCCTTAGTAGGGAAGTCTAGAATGCTATAGCATTTCTCGCTTTCGTCTACAGCACAATTTACCATACCATTACCATTTGTAGCCCAAATAAGTTTTTGTTCAAAGGAATTTTAATTTTAAGTGTCGGAAAGCAGAGATTAAAAAATAGTTTAAATAATTCATTGAATTCATTAAACACTTAATTAGGATCAAGGCATTCATAAACACTATTAAAACTGAGACTTCTAATAGCATTTTTAAATTTATTTAAGTTTTCTACGCTGTTATCCCGTTTTGACACAAGACAATGAGAGATAGTGTAAGATTTGTTAAGGCGCAGGTTGAGCAAAATGTCGCGCTAGTCGTTATTTGTGCGGTTTTTAGGAGCTATCTACTTTTTATTTAAAAGATATATCAACAAATAAAAAACACATTATATTTCTACATAATCTTGATTTCATAAGAGCTATATCCAATTTTACTTTAAAGGAATAAATATTAATATAATCTCCTTATAACGAAACCACATAAATGTGAAATTATTATTGATAACATGCATCTCCTCGTAAAGTAAGTATTATTTTATTTTGCGATTTACACCAATGGATAGGCAATTTATTAATGAACATTTCTATTGTAAAATTTTTTTCAAAAGACCAAAATTTGATTTTATTAAGAAATTATTTTAAAATCTGGGCGTATTCACTGCCCACGGGCTTGCTTAAGTCTGTGAGCCCTGAGCTCTTCGACGTGAAGCCCGTGTCGTCTGCCAGCGCACACGCTCACGTCATGTCAGTCGATAATATTATTACTTATTAGGTTATTTATAGGTAGTATTATTTGTTTGTTTTGGGTATAATTTTTCGTATTAGTTATACATATATTTGTTGTGTTTTTACTGCGCGATGAAGCTTTTTGCGTGTATTTTCTTTGAAGTAAATGCAAATAAAAAATGAAGCACCATTAGCATGTAAGGTTCTAATCCATAATTAACATTTCGACAAATATTATAATTTACACTATAAAAGGCTAATTCAATATTATCAGTATAGTATACAGTTAAAATTATTCTAATACCCAACCGCAATATCTTATCAGGTATAGTACTGCCACGTTGGTCTAGTGGTTGTAGTATTGCGACTGCTGATCATGAGGTACCCGGGTTCGAATCCTGGGTCGGGCCAAAAAGTCAGTTAAGCTGATGAGTTTTTCATTTATGTTCTAAGTTATAAGTAGTATTACTAAGTTATAGTTATTTTGCTAAAATATAGTATATTATTTATTGCTTGTTTTTTCTTCTTTTTCAAAAAATAATTGAGTACATAAGGTGTTCTATACTTATAATTCGGTAAAAAGTATCTAAGTAGGTACTAATATACCTACTTTTTACTATAAAGTAAAAAAAATTAAAACTAAATTTAACTAAAAAGACTAAACTGACCATTTATTTTTTAACTCAAAACAGGACATGGGTTTATTTATACTCTAAAAACTATAACTTTATACATTTAGTGTTCACTACAAAATTATATTCGGTATAGACGGTAATTATTAAATGCAACATATTTTTTTTTAATTATTAATTACATTTGTCAGTGGATTAAATTTGCTTTAATAAAGTTGGTGATGATTTTAAATAAGAATAAAATTCTGCTCAAGTTTTTTTATTGATATCTTTGTTAACAACATCGCCTTTAGAACTGGAACCGTAAGTGTTTCTTTCAGACGTCCACAATTTATTCAAAATAAAAAAATACTCTTTCTACCGGAGCATTTGTACCAGGTAGACATAAAATATATTCGATTAAAAAAATTATGTTGGAGATTGTTGGCTTTGAATACTTCCATCCAACGAGTTACGGGACAATTTTGTGTCCCGGAGCTTTATTTGGGGACAATGGGACAGGTGACCGAGAAAAGGGACAGTCCCGTTCAAAACGGGACGTATGGTCACTTTACCTATAACCCGGCGACGGCTCCGTGGCGCAGTAGCTTAGCAATCAGTTGTTGCGCTGGGGGCCGCGGGTTCGAATCCCTCACGGAACAAATATTTGTAAGGCCTACAAATAATTGTTCTGGGTCTGGATGTTTGTCCTTGTGCAATTTATGTTTGTAAACTGCCTCTACGACTCTCACTCTGCGAAACATCCTATTTATTTGTTTATTCTTTATTGCACCAAATATTTGTACAAAAGGCGACCTATCTATCTATTTACCTATAGTGAGTAGGTATCTTTTAAACCCACAATTTTCAATGCTTCATTTTTAATATATAATTAATTATAAAATTTCATAATTTCATAATTAGATAATATATGAGAATACATAATTCTGTCAACTAATATACCGAATAAAAAAATTTAAATACATTTATCGTTGTACGCTGTGTGTATTTCCATAAAATAGTTTATTGATGTTGAAAAAATACTACGTCCGTACAGTAGGTGGCGTCTTACATATTATTATTTCTTACGCGATCCTATATTGTAGCGAGTCGACGCGGCACGGCACACAAATGCTCAAGGTCGTTCGCATGGAGTAGCCCCTTAACAGGACATTTTAGGACTTTATGTCATTTATAGTCACGTCGGATAACGACGTATTGAATTGAAGAACGTTGTTTATTTTAGCACTGAGTTCAAAATAACAGGTAACTTTAAATGAAGGACCTAAAAGTCTTTGCAAGATTTGACAAACATACCGTCCTTGTGATCAGCAAATATAACAACATTACGTATCTTCCTCTGTTTGTCCGGATTGGAACTAATGTCTGGAGATGTGTTTACCGTATTTTGATTTTGGCTTGTGTTTATACTGCCATTTTGATCAAAACATTTATCGCTGTCATATGGTAAAGGCGTTTCGCTATTTAGTGTTTTATTTTCTAGATCTTGACAGGTAAATCAAGTTTTTGCTGTCAGGAGAAGATGTGATAGGCGAAGACAGTTGTTGGCCACTATTTGGAGGGTTATCTGTATTACATATATTCTAGTCTTCAATTTTCGTACAGAAGAAGGTCTACTTTCGGTGTATGCTAATTTTTTATACATGTTTATTACGTCGTAGCATTTTTGTAGATCATCTTTTAACTGTTTCATTTCACCGTGCAAGTTATCAATTTCATTATTGGCCGATAATAGTTTGGTAGTCAGTTCTCCTATTTGTTCACGCATTTCTTCGCAGCAACTGTTAGTGCCACCTAGCGACGTATTGACCAAACTAAACGTCGTTGTGTCAAGTACAGATGTCTTGGATATATCTTGCATCGACGTAGATCGTCTATTTTTGCGAATTGTTATGTTATCCATATCCGTAATGTGTATACCAATTTTAACAATTCACAAAAATATAACGTATTAACACAGATTGGAAGACTCTACTCACTGACTGCGTACAACAAGTAGCGTACACCACTAGATCACGGAGTATTTAACTGAGCCACAGTATAAATATGAACAGTATGGAAACTAAGCCTAGTTGAGGATATAATTACCTACGCTCCATTGAAGCAATAGGGTTGTAACTTTTAATGTTTTGATATTGCTTTTTTTATATTTTTGTTCTGTAGTGATCAGTCAATCGAATGTAAATAACTAGCTTACAATTTAAATAGGTAATCTCAGCAAAAAACGATAGTTTAAACACGGAAAACAATTTAATATTAACACACAACAACTTGTAGAACTATAGATCTTTAACTTTGTCATTACGGCGTAACCTTATGAAAGTTTCGGCGGGAACGTACGGGACGAAAACGTACCTTTATTCTTCACTAGTTGCTCCCTGCGACTTCGCTCCCGTGTTAGGGTTTTTATTTTTTAGCGCGGAACCCTAATTCTTTTTCTAAAATAAAAGTAGCCTAAGTTACTCCTTATGACATCAGCTACCTGCCAGTGAAAGTGCCGTCAAAACCGGTCCAGCCGTTTCGGAGATTAGCCGGAACAAACAGACGGACATACAAAAATTTTAAAAATTGTTATTTAGTTATAAGTACCGTATTTACTTTCATATGCATTTAGTATAAAAGCTGTTATTTTGACATTACAAACAGACACTTCAATTTTATTTATTTGTATAGATTATTACAAAAAAATATTTTCGTTTGCTACGACAAGTTCGGAATTCTTTATTATTGAATTTAACTGTGTAAAAAAATATCATTCTAATGAACAGGATTTTTTTAAATAAACTGTTGGGAAACAAGGACAGGGTACTATGAAACCGATTTTGTTTATTTTTTTGTAAATTAGATCAGCTACTTTGCAGTTCGTGTTCATTTTAAAGCAACAACGAAAAATTGGTTTCAACACCCTCAAAAACCATGAAAATGACACCCATGCCGAAAAAATTAATACCTGTTGCAGCCGTCATCTTGGATTTACATTTCAACAGCACGATCGGCTTCAACATACTCTAAAACTATGAAAATGACACCCATGACCAAAAAATTGATACCTATTGCAGCCGCCATCTTGGATTTACATTTCAACAGCAATATCGGCTTCAACATACTCAAAAACTTTGAAAATGACACCCATGAAGAAAAAATTGATACCTATTGCAGCCGCCATCTTGGATTTATATTTCGACAGCACTATCGGCTTCAACACCCTCGGAAACCATGAAAATGACACCCATGTTTTTTATTAGTGATCGATGCACCCATGACGAAAAAATTGATACCTATTGCAGCCGAAATCTTGGATTTACATTTCAACAGCACTATCGGCTTCAACATACTCAAAATTTATGAAAATGACACCCATGACGAAAAAATTGATACCTATTGCAGCCGCCATCTTGGATTTATATTTCGACAGCACTATCGGCTTCAACACCCTCGAAAACCATGAAAATCATACCCATGACGAAAAAATTGATACCTATTGCAGCCGCCATCTTGGATTTATATTTCGACAGCACTATCGGCTTCAACATACTCAAAAACTATGAAAATGACACCCATGACGAAAAAATTGATACCTATTGCAGCCGCCATCTTGGATTTATATTTCGGCAGCACTATCGGCTTCAACACCCTCGAAAACCATGAAAATGACACCCATGTTTTTTATTAGTGATCGATGTACCCATGACAAAAAAATTTATACCTATTGCAGCCGACTTCTTGGATTTACATTTCAACCAGCACTACCGGCTTCAACATACTCAAAATTTATGAAAATGACACCCATGACGAAAAAATTGATACCTATTGCCGCCGCCATCTTGGATTTATATTTCGACAGCACTATCGGCTTCAACACCCTCGAAACCCATGAAAATGGCACCCATGACGAAAAAAATGATACCTATTGCAGCCGCCATCTTGGATTTATATTTCGACAGCACTATCGGCTTCAACATACTCAAAAACTATGAAAATGACACCCATGACGAAAAAATTGATACCTATTGCAGCCGCCATCTTGGATTTATACTTCGACAGCATTATCGGCTTCAACACCCTCGAAAACCATGAAAATGACACCCATGTTTTTTATTAGTGATCGATGTACCCATGAAAAAATTGATACCTATTGCAGCCGACATCTTGGATTTACATTTCAACCAGCACTATCGGCTTCAACACACTCAAAAATTATGAAAATAACACCCATGACGAAAAAATTGATACCTATTGCAGCCGCCATCTTGGATTTATATTTCGACAGCACTATCGGCTTCAACACCCTCGAAACCCATGAAAATGGCACCCATGACGAAAAAATTGATACCTATTGCAGCCGCCATCTTGGATTTATATTTCGACAGCACTATCGGCTTCAACACCCTCGAAAACCATGAAAATCATACCCATGACGAAAAAATTGATACCTATTGCAGCCGCCATCTTGGATTTATATTTCGACAGCACTATCGGCTTCAACACCCTCGAAAACCATGAAAATGACACCCATGTTTTTTATTAGTGATCGATGTACCCATGACGAAAAAATTGATACCTATTGCAGCCGACATCTTGGATTTACATTTCAACCAGCACTATCGGCTTCAAAACACTCAAAAATTATGAAAATAACACCCATGACGAAAAAATTGATACCTATTGCAGCCGCCATCTTGGATTTATATTTCGACAGCACTATCGGCTGCAACACCCTCGAAACCCATGAAAATGGCACCCATGACGAAAAAAATGATACCTATTGCAGCCGCCATCTTGGATTTACTTTTTGTTACCACTATTGCACTATCAGCTTTAAATAGCCTCAAAACCGCCGCATTCTGAATATACAAATAAGTTCACGAATTCATTATGATCAATCACACAGACTTATAATTCGATAACGATTATAACAATGACAATAAAAATCATTCTTACCTTTCAAAATCAGCAGGAAGCTTAAAATAAGATAGCTCCGGTTTTGATGAAGCCGAGTTCAAACAGCCGTATACTACGCAATACGTACGTTTTTAAAGTCTTGAGACGACACTCGCTACTGAGAGCACCGCGACGAGCGCTTAGAAGTCTCGTCGTTGCGCATGTTTGTGTGAGTGTGCCGTTTCGAGCGTTTGTAGGAAGTTTCCATCCTGTTCCTACTATATATTTACTGTGACTGAGCGTTTGAAATTATGAAGTACTTCTTAAGCTAGGGTCCCACGGCCTGTTTTGTCACAGGTCAGACCGCGCCAGGCCGGACAACAGGCCGTGGGAACCATCGCATCCGATGAGGCCTGTGGTGGCCTGTTGGCGCCCGTCCGATCCATCGGGAGTCGGTAAGATCAAAGGCGCGGCGCGGCGCGGCGCGACGGCGCCTGTCGCGGCCTGTACGGGCGCGTTTGCGTCGGTTGCAATAGTTCATTTCAACTGCGGTGGCGCTTGCGTGTACATGCTCATGATGGAATGGACGAACGAGCTTATATTCGAGTTTTTAACTTTTTATGAAAATGAACCAGCGCTTTGGAATATTTCGTCGCCCCAATATAAAAACAAGAACGGCTTTTGTTGAATGACGACACCCACCAGAGTCGTTTCCTCTGCTTTCTTTTTGCTTGGTTTATCAAACGTTCACCACTGAATAAAACCACAGCGGCTGCACACGCAGCCATGTGCTCCGTATCACTTAACATGTTGGAATGTCAGTCGACAGGCCGCACCAGGCCGACACACGCCGTGGGAACGCTCAGTACGGGCCGCGACAGGCCCATACAGGCGGGACATCGCCTGGCGCGGCCTGTCGCCTGGCAGGCCGTGGGACCCTAGCTTTAAGATTTATACTATGTTTAGGTGTTTGTGAGTATGGCTTAATTTGAATTCAACATTTTTCTCAACCGATTTTGTTGTTGTTATATTACACTTTAAAAAAAAATAAAAATATTTCTACACTTTTATACGTTTTATGTGATTAACACTGTGTTCATATTTGTTCACATTCGGTTTTTTTTTTGTTGTTTATTATCACTTTTTTGAATTTCTCTAGATTATTTCACTCACTTTGAACAATGGTATACCTATTTTATTGTTTATTTATCAATAATTTTATATATTTATCGTTTAAAACGTGTCTAGTCGTTTATTGATGTATTATCACTGTTTTTATGACACTGTGATGGTATATTGCACGTTTAAACTATTTTTAAAGTTAAAAGAATTACTGAGCTATGTTGACAGTACACGACAATTCCGTTTAATCAATAATGCCTTAAATATAGATAGATAATTTACATGTAAAAGAGTTGTAAAGCTCTGAATACAATATTTTCAAATTGAAACAAATGATTTAACTGAACATTCAAACAAACAACGGTGCATATATTATTAATAACGGTAAATAGCTCGAACAATGCAACCGCAATATAGATTTCACACCTACTACATGTAAATTTTTCAAGAACAAACACATAATTTTTTTATAGAATAAGGGTGACAAACGAGCACACAGTCCACCTGATGGTTAGTGGTTGCTGTGGCCCATAAACATCTACATCTATCCTCGTTTGCGAATCAAAATGCAGATGCGTTGTCACCCGGGAGGACTAAGATGGAACGCCTCTTTTCCAGTAAAAAGGGTCTCTGATTCTCTACACTCACCATATGAAACACAGCAGCATTAAGCTGCTATTTTACGCTAGTATTCTGTGAGAGCGTGGTCCTTCCCCAGTCGAGCCGACCCATTCGTGCTACAACTATACTACTAATATAGCTGCAGCATGGCTCTACCACGTATAAATATAATAAGTTCTGTATTTAACTCTATTATAGTCCATTTCATTCATTCGTAACAACCTATTAAGACCCCAGCTGAACATAGGCCTCGCCCATATATTGCTTCATACGAGGACCACACTGAAAGTTTTTAGAACTGGCCACTTGTGAAAAGAGTGACTTATCAGCAGTTTCAGACAAGCTTAGGCATCGGTATGAGTCAAGTGCACAAAATCCTCCATGAACACTTAGCGGTCAGGAAGCATTCTGCCCCGTGGATACCTCATAATTTGACAAAGGCCCAAAAACCTGTGATTGGTGTCGTGAAATGGTTCAAAGATTTAACGGAGGTGACTCAAATGCTGTGTTCGACATACTTACGGGTGATGAAAGCTTAGGACTCATTGTTATGATCCTGAAACTAAGAGACAGTCTGCTGTCTGGGTGTTTCCATCCGAGGAGTTGCCAACTAAAGTGAAGAGAGGTCGAAGCGTGGGAAAGAAGATGGTGGCCGCGTTCTTCGGAAAGACAGGTTATTACGCAATAATTGTTTTGGATGATTGAAAACAAGTTATTGCAGAGTGGTACACTAACAATTGTTTGCCACTTGTCTTGGAAAAACTTCGGGAGAAACGACCTCGCAGTAGGATCCTCCTTCACCATGACAACGCCTCGTCGCACACCGCCAAGCAATCAATCAATTACTTGGCGACGTCAGACGTGGAATTACTGGGTCACCCGCCCTATGGCCCCGACCTTTTGATTTTTATTTATTTCCGAAAATAAAAGAAAAACTTCGAGAAAATAAAAGGAACTTGGATGCCGAGGAAGCAGTGGCTGCGTTTCAAAATGCTGTCGAAGAGACCCCTAAGGACGAGTGGGCAAAGTGCTTTTCTCAGTGGTTCCATCGGATGCAGCGATGTATTGATGTAAATGGACACTATTTTGAAAAGATATAATAAAACATAATAACTTACTATTTTGTTCAGCTTTTTATTTTCTAAGAACTTTCAGTGTCACCCTCATATTATGTGCACTTGCACGACTTTCGACCTGACCGCGAAGCGAGAGAAGTCGGGCTTTACTTTATCTACCAACTTCCAAAAAGGAGACGGTACTCAATTCGAGTGTATGTTTTTTTTTATGTGTGTTACCTCATAACTTTGTACTGGGCGAACCGATTTCGATGATTCTTTTTTTATATGAAAGCTGATAGTTCTCGTGTGGTCCCAATGTCCCAAGGTCAGACCAATGGTTATTGAGTTACTCTTAAATAACTTATATTGAAGTCGCTTATATTGAAGTCGGCTGTACAAAATTTTTAATTTTTAATTATTCATGTGGCTTTACTGTAGACGTGACAACAATGCAAATAAAATAAATACGCTCTCAGTAAATTCGTCGAAAAATATAAATATTTATAACTACTATAATATTATACTAAAAGACCATTTTAAATTGAAATTTAAATGTTTAGTCGTTTACATTAACTTATAAAAAAACTTATGCCTTGTGGCGTTGGTATAAGATCATCCATCACAATCACACCAATCCGACACACGGATGTCGTGTCGTAATAGGTGACTATCGATAATGAGTAATGACAGTAAGATCTCATAGCTTCCTATAGATTTTCCTCGTGGTAGAGCCATCATGCTGCAGTTCTATTGTGGTTGTAACACGATTGGGTCGACTCGACAGAATACCAGCCTAAAATGGTAGCACAATGCTGCTGCGTTTCATATGGTGAATGTAGAGGACCGGATACTCTTTTTTACTGGTAATGAGACATTAAATCTTAGTCTTCTGGGGTGACACCGCATCATGTAGATGTCTATGAGCCTAATATATAGCAATATATGAGAGTCAAAGTTGCGATACGCCTAGTGTGACAATTGCCAGGCGTGGTTATTAAAGCCCCCATGTCTATCAGTTCAATTTGATAAAATTGCAAACTTATCCTTCTTTCCTAGGACGGAACATATGTGAACGTAACTAGTTCGAAGCTGACATACGGCACCATGATGTTCGTGCGCGTGATGTTGGTGCACGACGTGTGCAACTACATGGCCAAGGCAGTCACCATCGCCACGAGGTACTCCGCGGTAAGAAGACAATCACAACTGAGGCCCGAGTGAGTTATTATGTTAAATGATTTATTATAGTTCTCATTGAGTCAATCCATTAGGTACTAAAAAAACTGTACAATTTTGTAATTGTTGTTAATGACATTAACGCCGACGTCGTTGTATTTTTTTACCCGACTGCCCAGAAAGAGGGTAATATTTTTATAGGGAAGGACCACGCTCTCACAGAATACCAGCGTAAAATAGAAGCTTAATGCTGCTGTGCTTCGTATGGTGAGTGTAGAGAACCGGAGACCCTTTTTACTGGAAAAGAGGCTACCCATCTTAGTCCTCACGGCTGACAACGCATCTAGATTTTAATTTGCAACCGAAGATAGATGTAGATGTCTATGGGCCGCAGCAACCACTTACCATCAAGTGGACTATGTGCTCGTTTGTCATCCTTATTCTATAAAAAAAACACATATATATTTTGAGAAAATTTTGTTTATAAACTATTTCCTTTCTAGCGAGCCAGAGCCTCAAATCCTGGACTACGTAACTCAGCAACACAAACTGCTGATCGGTACGGCATCTGTGCACGCGTTTCGGCTGTGCGCCGGCTGGCTGTGGGACATGTACAACAACGTCACCGCCGAGCTGGAGAGCGGAGACCTCGAAAGACTACCAGAGGTATGTTTTACCTTTGGCAAAGGCCAAAAGTGGCCGCAAATATAAGGGTTTTAAACGTTATTTTTGTCTGTACTTATTTAAATGTCTATGCTTGTGAAGATGTTTGGATATTGTTGATCGTAGCCACACTACGTCGCTGGCTCCTTTCCTCGTTACTTCCCTTGCCATTCGACGAGTGTGTGGCAAGGGGGTTGGTATCGAATAAAATCAAATGCAAACTAATTACAGACTTCATACTCAAGTAAAATACATAATTTAATACATACATTTGCATTGTTTGTCTACCTATATTTTCTGAGGATATATGTACATACTGCGATTAATTAAAAATATAAATTTTGTATTTCATTTCATTTTAGTTCTTTTTGCAATGACATATGTTCATTACATGCACATTAATTATGTTATCAAGACCATATTACGTATTTATTATACAATTAACATATACAATTGTAAATAATCTGGTCGCTGAGATAGTCGTCCGGTTAGTACGACGTCATATCCTCCCCAATACAATAGGTGTTTGTGTTGTGTGTGGGTGCAGCTGCACGCGCTGTCGTGCTGCCTGAAGGCGATCGCGACGAGCGACGCGGCGGCGTGCGTGGAGCGCTGCCGGCTGGCGTGCGGCGGCCACGGCTACATGCTGGCCTCCAACCTGCCGCTCATGTACGGGCTCGTCACCGCCGCCTGCACCTACGAGGGCGAGAACACCGTCATGCTGCTGCAGACCGCCAGGTACCCACGCCACGCTCACACTTATGTCGCCTTAGTACATAAGCACTAGGTTACTTATTTTTTTATAGAATGTAGGTGAAAACGAATTTATTCCCTATTACTTATGGTATCTGCATTCACAATATTATGGCCATAAACTTGTTAACAAGTGGCCGGAAACCATTTCGTCATTCAACCAATTCATCGGGAGTATTTTTTTGTTTATCGAAAAAAGGTGACAAGCAAGCACACAACCCACCTGCTGGTACGTGGATTCTGTAGCCCATAGACAACATTTATCCTCAATCAAGATTCAAAATCCAATTGCGTGTCACCCTTAACATCGGAAGACGGAATGCCTCGTTTCTAGTAAAAAAAGTCTGCAGTTCTCTACACTCATCAACGAAACACACAAGCAGTAAGCTCGGTAATATGTTGTATGCAACAAAATCAAGTGGGGTATAATTAGAATAGTTTTTTTTATTTCTTATATTTTTAGTTCGTTTTGAAATGTTTTCGAAATATTAAGCTTAAAAGTAGCCTTACAATTATTTATAAAAAAGCTTGAAAAAAATATTTTTCTACAGAATATGTTATTCCTCTTAAGTTCCGTGCTCACTTTCGGTGTTACTCGATAGTTTTATTCTATAACGAGTAAAAAATCAATGTGTGGACCGCATAACAACTCGAAGGCTCGCATCGAGCCTGCTCGATGTAATTAAATAAATGTAATTTTCTTCGCAAGACTCTTTGAGCTTGACTCGGGTGTAAGTACGATGTACGTTTCCGAACGAGTCGAGTCGTGCATCAGTCCGCCAATGTTGAGACATGTGTTTATTCAGAAATGGATTTAATAGTTTATTCCAAATGCGTTATCGAATAAGTTATAAATATATATATAGCCTTTGTTTATGGATCATGAAGTCAAAAGATTTCGTTCAAGGAGACGAGGGCATCCACGACTTTTTATGTCATTAGGGCGGCGCCACTTAAAATTAAGGTTGTCAACTAGTGACATCTGGTGAAGGGAATATTATTAATCCTTATTGCGAGACTTGCTAAATGCAGCCACTGTCTCCTTTATTGAACAGACATATTTTAGCTCGAGCGGTTCGGTTAATACTGAACTGAAAGTCGCACGTCGCTCGAAAGATAAATGTTGAATGTGTTGACGAAAGCCCGTACCGTGATTTTTACTCGACGTGTTTGCTCGATTGAGTAAAACGGTATAAGAGTACAGAGTATTATACAAAAATATATTATATTATGAGAAAACTTTCGATTAAAATTGGACCGTGTTGTGCAGCAATGCTTCAACCCACAAACAGGCCGAAATTTTCAAGTATGAAAGTCTTCTTAAAAATAACAAGCAATTTTCTTTAAAATGATACATAACGAAATATAATAGGACTTCTGCCACAAGCCCATACACTTATCTTTCAAATCTGAATTATATTTGAAGGCTGAATCATTTCTGCTCAATACAGTACAATTATAACGACGAGTCTACGAGTCGAACAAGTCACAAGCTCTATGGTTTGGTAAAATGTGTTACAGGTACCTGGTGAAGGCGTGGCACCAGTCAGGTGCTGCACTGCCCCCCACCGTGGCCTACCTGGCGCGGGCACGCGACACTCGCCTCACGCATTCACAGCCGTGGCGCAACGAGCTCGATGCCATAGTCGACGGATTCCAACGCATCGCTGCCGGGTAACTGACCTTTTATTACTTATTCGCTCCTGGTACATTCGGGTATGCTCACCTATTACTAACTGCTCATTCAACCAATCAAACCATAACTTCTACTGTTCCTGGTGCATTCTAGTGTGTTCGATGCCATCGTTGAGGGCTTCCATCCACTGCATCGTTGCCGGGTAACCGACCTGAGCTTCTATTACTTATTCTCTACTTGTACATTTGGGTATGCTCACCTACTACTCCTCATTCAACTAGCAAAGAGCTAATATGAGTGCACCAACACTTTACTGTTCATTCGCTCCTGGTGCATTCGGGTGTGCGTAGTGCCGTTGCCGGCAGGTATTGCGCCGGGCAACTTCCGAAGGTAGACCCAACTGACTTCCGGCTTACGATAAATAACTGACCTCTTACTGCTTATTCTCTCCTGGTACATTCGGGTTCGGAAGTCAGTACGACTAGGGTCAATTTTGATGTGGCGAATTTTGCGTTTTATTCGTTTTATCATCTTCGACAATTATTAATTGAATGGCGTCGGCCTCTTCAACATTTTACAGTCTGGACTCGTCGTCAATTTTTGTAACGTTATTATGTTGTAAAGTTTTCATTCATTCACATTACAAGTCTATCAAAATGATTTCTTATATTTACGTGAACACTACACATTTAAATAAAACTAATTTTACGGATTTTATCGCGTATATTAACTTATTTTATATTCCCGACGTTTCGAGCACTTTACAGCACCCACGGTCACGGAGTGCTGTAAAGTCAGGCATCCGCACCTTTTTTATTATTTTAATTTGTAAACAAAGAGAGGTTGCACCCATCTCCTGTTTTATTTCCCTCTGTCGCGTCTTAATACACCTACGGAATGGTATGGGGTAGTGGATACCCAGGCAGAAAAGGATTCCCACCGCTTAGTAAAAGACAACGCAGCATTTAAGAGGCCGGTCCTTAAAAATTACAGGCAGTTACGGTTTTAAAAATATTAAAGAACTGACTTCATTGAATGACACCACTAAAAAATCTCAATTAGTTAGTAGATGGGTCTACACTTTCACCGTGTGATATTTATAAAAAACATCTTGATTTTCGAGAAAAAAAATCTTCAAAAATGGTAAAAACACTTAAAACGGCCTTTTCTATTTTAAATCTCTAGGCCTTTTCGTTATTATTTTAGAAAATATTTTTGGTTAAAACGTGAGATAAAAATATAGACAACTCATTCACCATTCATTATTTTTACTAATTGAAACCAAAAAGCAACAATCTAAGCCTAAATATCATTCATTTTTTAACAGAAATCGTCCATACATTTTAGTATGAAACGGTTCGGTTTCCGTAATTCGCTTTATGTTAGAGAACACGCGTGAAAAAAATTCAGTGCCGCCTCAATTTTCGAGGTGAGTCCATGTCCGTTTGTAGCCCGATTTGACAAGTCGAGTCGATACATCTATTGTTTGATATAGCATAAGAGTGGGTCGCGATTGTCGGATAACATTATTTTTATTATTTGTATTCTTCGAGTAAGTAGACTAACTAGGTATATGAGTGTTATTATGTAGTTTTTTGTAATTATCAGAAATTAATGTACTTAATAAAATAGTAATTTACTTTAATATCTATTTCAGGTAGATAATATGGGAAAACGCAAAGAAAGTTATTAGAATAAAAAAATCTAATTAATAATGTAAGCATATGAAGTGAACCACTCGGAAACTTGCTAAGCAATCAGTCTTTTTTAGGACTTGACTCAATCACCGGTGCAGTGGGGATCCATGATCTGGACCTTGAGTGAATTGTTGATCAGTGGGTTACCCTCTGTGGAGTCCACGCAATGTGATATCATTTCAGACTTTTTTCACAGACTTTTCTCAGACTTTTTTTTCTTGTTAAGTGACATCGTAAAATGATTTTTGTAAGATAATTTATAATATAAAATAAATATGAACGTATTAAATATTATTAGGTATTCAAGAAGAGATATGAAATTTTCATAAACTACCAGCACTTTATTAAAATATTTTCATTATTATTTCTATTATATTTAAATTAAAAATTTCTGAGAATAACTGTATCTAGAAAAAATACTGAAAATAACTTCGCTTTTAGCACTAATGTTATAATAATAACATTATACCCATTTAGTTAAAGAAAACACGAATTAAGTAAATTATTTATTCTTAGCAGTAAAAAATTGCCGCAATGGTTGCAACAAATAAGATATGACCCGCCATCTTGAAAGATACTTCTGAGGGGATCATTCACACACAAACCTTGGGGGTGCACGCGTTGCGCAGCGGCTCGCTTTAAAAAAATGATGTATCGGCCATGTCAGAGACCTCACAGTGGCCGTAGGTATGTCGGCACTTGTCGTTTAGTTCAGATGCAAATAAGATTTTTAGAAATATTAAATTTAGTTAGTTATTTGATTAGAAACGCTAAAATCCCATTAATAGTACACCTATACGTCCCTGAAACGACCAACGGATTGTTTGTTAAATACTGTATAAATATTTTAAACCACTGTGAATGTTCAAATCTGTATTAACCTTTATTTTTAAATAAAAATCATTCCCATCATGAAACCCACATTTCCCATATTACACAAAACATTGATAATATTTTAAATTTGTTCATAAATAAAAAATAATAGTTAAAATAATACCTAGAAAGCATACACTCTGGTCCCACCCTTTGCCGTCAGCTATTATTTACGGGCTCGCGGACTTCACAACGTGACAAACAAATGACATAAAAGAAATTGCAAATGGCTACATACAATGCGTGTTTTTTGAGACATTCATGAACATCCTAACGAAGACGAACGCGTGATTAATATGTAACTTGTGCAAAACATCAAAAGTAATTTATTCATGTCCAGGGTGCGTATACTAACACTGCGAGATGCGTCTGTGTGGCTAAAAAATATCAATGTAGGTGTTTTATTAGAAGTTCCCACGCTCAAGGACTACAGTCATGTTAACGTTATGTTAGACATTCAACATTCCGCTAGAACATGAAACTATGGTGGCAAAATTTAAAAAAGCGTTCTCTGTCTACCATTTGAACAATTTTTTGTGTGTGAAATTTCAAATATAGAATTCACTTTTTATTATATCGTATCATAAAGAACTAAGTTTGTCACAGTGTATTAAAATCAAATTTAATTCTTCCGGCAGGAAAATTGCACTATGCGTGGCTCAAATCGAAAAACGACAGAAGAGTGGTATGTCATACGAGGACGCCTGGAATATGACCTCCGTGCAGCTAACATCAGCGTCTGAGGTAAAATAAAATTAAAAAATATATTTTGTAATGAAATACAAATGTCTCTGTAATTTTTTTAATTTTTGCATAAATAATACAGGTATCAAGCAAATAATAACGAATTATACGTTCTTTGCAGCATCCATGAATTGACCTCCTTACGTCATTATTAACTGCCGTTTTAACGTTAATAAACGTGTTTTTTTTAAATAATAATTTTTGAATATATGCAGTCCTTTGTGTTGAAAAGTGTGGTTGCTGCAAAGAACTGGAAACGTCTTGAATAAAAAATAAGTTTAATAACCTCATTCAAAATCATGTTTCACTATCACAATCACTACAGCCTATCAAAGTCCACTGCTGAACATAGGCCTTCCTATAGACTGCCTCATAAGGAGGATGTTTGCCATAGTTGCCACGCTTGGCAGGTTGGTTAGCAATGAAAATCGTGTTTAAAATTTGTTTATCTCAAGCATAACTTTATATTTAAGTGTAGTAATTTCTAATTACATAATATTATTTATATAAAATTGACAATTTTGAATTCAACAGATTCAATACTTTAGGTTTCAACAAAGTTCCCTTAGGTAACCTCAGAACAATGAATGTAATTTCAATTCCTCTCCAGGCACATTGCCGCGCTTTCATTCTCTCCAGTTTCCAAAAGGAAACTGAGAAATTGGTGAAAACGGTGTCTGCTCCACTTCGCATAGTTCTTCTGCAGCTCGTAGAATTGTACGCGGTGTATTGGGCACTGCAATGTGTTGGAGATTTACTAAGGGTAAGCGATTACATTATTCATTTGCAGTTATATTTTTGCATACACGTTTTACTGATATTTTTTTTTCATTTTCTACTTTTTTTTACCAGTTCTCATCAATATCGGAACGCGACATCGAAGGTCTTCAAAACTGGTATGAAGAGTTATTGGTCAAGCTCCGACCGAACGCAGTGGGCTTGGTAGACGCCTTCGATATTCGAGATGAGGTTTGTTGATAGCTTGTCTATTGAAATTCATTTTAAGTTGTTTCAAATCACATTACCTAATATGCGTGCGGAGTAAGAAAAGGAAGATTTTCTGACAACTTCACTTACGCGTCACTTAAATGTCAAATTTCATAACGATCGCCATTTTAAGATTTTTAATTTATGTACTAATTTTAAGGAATATATTATACTAGCGATCCTCTCCGGCTTCGCACGGGCGATTTCAAGATTAGGATAGAGCGCCACCTAACGGATCCAAATGTAAATCTCAACCATCTAGAGACCCATTCAAACAAACAAAAATTTTCATCAAATCCGTTGCATAGTTTAAAAAACCTAATCGTACAGACGGCGGGAAGCGACTTTGGTTTATACTGTGTAGAGATAATTAACGAAATGCCGTCACAATACAGGGTATTTTTGGAACGCTCCCGAAAACTAAGACAGGCGACAGCACCAAGTATACCTTTGATCATGGGTCACAAATACATTTGATCCTGATGAAAAAAAAATCATATTTTTACAACGTTTTATTAGATTTATTCACGCGCCATCATGTTAGTACAGCTAAATGAAACGATAATTTCATAAAAAAAATCATGAAAATACTGAAACCTAAAACCAGCAGTGGAATAACTGAATTCATATCAGCTGATTAAAGGTCAATGTACGCGCGAACGCAAATTCGCGCGGTCCGCAACTAGCGGGCTATACCACAATACCTAACAATTTACAACACTTGTCTAAATACCTAACTTATCTACTTAACATACTATTTTGCCACTGTACTTGTCTCCACGTAGCCATTTTAATCCGAATTTACAGGTTAAATAACCCAAATAACTGGTTCGATTTCCCGCTAATAACAAAATACATAAATGAAATGTAACCAAGGTTAAAGTCATGCGTTTTTATTAATCGTGTAGGTATGTTTATTTTTCTCATGTATTCAGTTATGTATGTATTCAGATTAGTTCAGTACTAAGTTATTTAAAAGAATTAGTTATGAAACAGCTTACCGCTCTAAATCCTCCGTGGTCTTATGAGATGCGGCTCAAATTGTGCTCCATTCATTTCAAGGCAGATTTGGGCTCGGTGTTGCGTCTCCTCATGGAGGCGGGGCATCATCGTGTGATCTTCGACACAGTCCGTACGTAGTTTGTCGAAAACATCCACGATCCTTTTGTAGTTTCGTCAGCACTATCACACTCACGATTAAAAACCCTTTCTTTCACATACCCCACAGAAAGAAGTCTAACGGGGTCAGATCTGGTGCGCGAGGTGGCCAAGCGTGTGGTCCTAGTCCGCCAAATCCAGCGATCATCAAATAGCTCATTGAGGCGCTCACCATTATACTGGAACCATGTGCGGCGATATTCAGCCAACGATAGGTCGTCTAAAATGTCTGTCAACTGTTCTTTTATAAAGTTTAGGTATCGCTGTCCGTTCAGTCGCTGTGGCAGAAACACTGGTCCCAGTATGCGATCCTTAAATAAACCTGCCCATACGTTAACCGACCATCGGGTTTGGTGCCCGGTTTGTCGAACAGCGTGCGGGTTAACCTCTGAATACACGTGTGTATTTCTTCGGTTCCACAGGCCGTTTCTGGTAAATGTCGACTCATCCGTTCAGATAATGTGCTCAATAGAACCAGCCACACGTTGTTGCTGGTATAATAACCAACGGCAGAAAACTCGTCGGCGGTCGTGATCGCCGGGAACTAAAGCTTGCACTTTGTGCAATTTGTATGGGCGCATTCGGTTACGCTTCAACACTTTGTGCACTGCACAGTATGACACACTTGTTCCATCCCGACGTCTTAACAATTTATTTAGCGATACTTCGTGTACCTAGGTTCGGATACATAACATGTTGTCGTATTCACAATCACTATAAACGTACGCGTTAAGCATTATTAAAACAAAAAACGTAACAACAAGTAACAAAATCAACACGGAACTGTTTCAAAAACTACAATTAAACTGAAACCTACTGCGTCACAGCGTGATGCGATGCGGTCGAGTGGAGGGAGGTTACAGTCGCGTTCTAAAGTACTACATGGTATTGGGATATTGTTTTATAATATTATAGTAAGTAATTAATTGTTTTATTGTAGAATCATAATAGGTGCCTTACTTGGAATTAAAAATTGATAATGTTTACTTGAGCATTATTTGTTATTTCTATCGTAAAATATAAAGTAGTTTGTAACAAGAAAACTTAAGGTAAGGGTGGCACGCCGTCCATTATGTCGTCTTGGGTCACATGGAAGCCAGATGTTGAAGGTGTGTTGGTGTTACTGGATGCTACTTCATCATCACTTTCATCTTCGCTTGAGCTTCCGTCATCAGATCGATCACATGGTAATTTTTTCGGTATTCTTCCTCAACACTTTTAAATTTACTGCACAATTTTCCCCATTCACCTTCTCCTATCATATTTACCTTTTCGTTCACTAGTTTAGTCATAAAACAATAGATATAAATAATTTTTCTTTCCTTCCTTTTTAAAACATCGTCGCGAGTCGCAAAGTAAGCTGTGTATGCGACTGTATTTTTGGAGTGTACAAAGCGCGGGAACCAATAGCATGCAGGCACAGTAATACTGGCGGATTGTTCCCCCGTCGCGCCCCCTTCGTACCGATATGTGATAAATCGCTGTGCCCAAGTTCAAGGCCAGCGTTCTTTTTTCACCGTTCGCGCGTACATTAACCTCCATTAGTCAGGTGATATCAATTCAGTTTTCACTGCTGGTTTTATGTTTCAGTATTTTCATGATTTTTTTTTATGAAATTATCGTTTCATTTAGCTGTACTAACATGATGGCGCGTGAATAACGCTAATAAAACGTTGTAAAAATATGATATTTTTTTTCATCAGGATCAAATTTATTTGTGACCCATGATCAAAGGTATACTTGGTGCTGTCGCCTGTCTTAGTTTTCGGGAGCGTTCCAAAAATACCCTGTATAAAATTATTAACATTAGTTTTGTAAAGACAATGATTTACAGCTAGAAGCCGATAGATGTCGCTGTAGACATGTTCTATAAGAGGATCGTGAAGCTGTAAATTTTCATACAAAAAGCGATAACGTTCCCCCCCCCCCCCCCCGTAAATATAGTCCAATTTTAATAATTTTTGGAAATATTGTAGATATGACAAAAACTAGGCCCGTACGTTTTTATTTTAAAGAAATATTGTATATAATATAAGTTATTAGCATCTAAATATCTATATTTTTGGCTTAAAAACTTCCTCGAGCGTTTTTATTTTTTTTTAATTTAACTAAACTGATTACTAAAAAAGTAAAACGTACAGGCCTGGGATTAAAGTGTACTGAATCGAATAAGACCAAAATTGTTTTAGTTTGTAAAGTTTTAGGGGGGTAAAAACGTAATCGCCGGAAACAATATTTCAAAAAGAAAATGTAGGCAATTGCCTTCAAGACTTGCAACTCTCTCTATCGTACGATACGGGTCGAGGGGCAGGGGTATATTGTAATGATGTTGGGGGTGGTGGGGTGTGAATACCAGTATTTTACGATTATGTTGTAAAAATAAAAGTTATATTTGTAAAATGAGCCGTGGTAGCTCAGATGGTTAGCGCTCGCTATAAGTTTCACAGTAGGTACGCAAGAAACCCAGGTTCGATTCCCGCCGGCACCAATGAGATTGTTAATTGCAATTTTAAGTGCTGATTTACCACGTGCTCGGCGGTGAAGGAAAACATAGAGAGGAAATCTGCATGTCTGACAAATAAAAAAAAATATATTTCGAAGACATGTGAAGTTCGCCAAGACGCATTGGGGCAGCGCGGCGGACACTTTCCTTGCCCTAAAACCCTCTCAGAAATGAGAGGACGCCTGTGCCCAGCTGTGGGACATGTACCTAGTCAGGTCATAAATTCTGTCACATGTTTAATATATATAATAATTGAAACAAGTTTATTTATTATGTAACCATTTATATACCAAAATGAACTTAACAAAACATAGATTCTTATGACATTAAAGTTTATTCAAAATGACCTCCGTGATTTTGAATACAGGCCTTCAATCTGCGCGGCCAGTCGTCTATCGCAGCACGAACGTCCATGGTCCATGTCAATATCGGCGGCTGCCTTAATCAAGGATGTCTTGAGTGACTCCAAATTGGGATGATGCTTTGAGCACGCCTTTTCCTCCAAGTGTTGCCATATCTTGTTATCTAACGGATTCAAATCTGGACTGAAGGAGGGCCAGTCTTCGTGCCGGATGAAGTCGATTTCATGCGCCGCCAGCCAGTCTTGTGTGCTCTTCGCTCTATGAGCTGGCGCCGACTCTTGTTGGAATACCCAGTGCCTGTTATTGAACATGGTATGAGAAACAGGTTCCACAAGGTTCGTCAGGACTATATTTTGATACATAACTGCATTCGTTTTTACACCTTTCTCACAAAAATGTACCTCTGTTAAGCCCCAATAAGAAACTCCCAATCATACCATGAGCGAGGATGGAAAATGACCTCGTTGGACACGCAGAATACGGTTGCTCGCTTCTTCACTACTATGTGCATACACCTTGTCATTTTGTTTGTTGTAAATCTCTTCTACGGTAAAATTTTTTTCATCCGAAAAAAGAATTTCCCGATATTTTTTTACCGCGTACCGCTTCAACAAAGCGCGGCATCTCTTCAGTCTCAGGTCCACTAGACGAGCATTCAAACGATGTCCTGTTTTTCTTCGATATGCCCGAAGCCCTAAGTCTTCATTTAACACCCTTTTAACCGTGGTTCTGCTTAACCCCATCTGAAGGGCCAACAGTTTTTGCTTACGTTTGGGATTTCTTTGAATTCGCGCCTTCACAGTTTTTATCACCGCTGGAGTCCTAACAGACCGAGGGCGACCACTTCTTGACCTGTCATCTACACTAGAGTCTTCATTGTATCGTTTGATGGTACAATAAACGAATCTTTTGGTTATATTAAAATTTTTCAGTATGTCAAACATTTGAATTGGCGCGTAACCGCAACAATGCAACGCAATAACTGAAACACGGTCTTCTTTAAGCGTCCACTCCATATTTAAAAATGAGTAAAATTCTAAAAAGTATACAGTTTTATTTTAATGAACAATTCTAAATTCGAATTCAATAAACTTTTTTGTGGCCAGCATTCTAAAAGAAAAGTTTTTACTGTGTGACAATACTTATGACCTAACTAGGTATATAGGCTGTAACTTTTAGAGGTGTTATCGATATTATTATCGCCTAGGGAGGAGAAAATAATATCGATAACCTAGAAAGATAATACCTCTCCTGAAAAAGTTAATGTCTGTGATTATTCAGTGTTTATCGATTATTTAGTTATTAATTTAGTCTTTATTGAATAAGGCCATTAAATTAAAAATATTTCGAGTTTACAATAAAGTGGGTAGGCAAATAAATAAAAAGTAACAACTTGAAGAAATTATTATTGTTTATTATTACATATTACTTAATTACACTCTTTCTCGAACTGCCATTTCTCTAGGAACTCGAGGGTCAATCATTTCTGGTAATAAACATTAAAAATGAAATGAGTAAAGTCTTGACTGCATTTTTGTTGCCCAAAAGTGATCATGGTTTATTAAATTAAGTATGAAAACATGAAAAAGTTGTGTCCATACTACGAAAAAACAAAATTGCCTACCAGTGATATGTAATTATTCCTGGACCTGATAATAGTAATCATGGTTTCTTTTTTCTTTTTGTCCTTCTCGTATCAAACGAAATTTGGTCTGTTTTTAGTTATGGCCTCCAAATGTAGCATATTAGAATCAGAAATAAGACATTTTCATTTAGAGAATCATGTCCAATAAACCCATTGGGAGTTGTCCCTAAATAATAATCTTCGGAATCAATAATCACTCCCAAACTTTTAGATTATGTTTCCTAATCTTGATTCCTTGCAGAATGTTAAATTAATGAAATTGCAATCGAAATATTTTTTTTTTTTGCTAAATGATTTATTTCTACAATTCTTCGCCCATACAACTTATCTGACTCAATTTTGACTAACTCTGGTTCAATAATTAGCTCGTCTGTCGAAGACGTGTGATGTATTATATATATATATATATATATATATATATATATATATATATATATTTACATGACTTATAATTATTGTATTCTTTTTGATTCTCTTTGTCAGATTCGGTTCCTTCGCCAACTGAAGTACATCGTCCTTGCACATTACTGTCTGGTAATTATTTGTCTATCTCGGAGTCACTGAAAAATAAATAGAAGCATAATAGTTTAAATTATATTTTACGGCTAACTAACGCGGGCGAAGTCGTGGGTGAAAAGCTAGTTTACCTTTATAATTCGGTTCATCGTTTAAATTTCTGTGAGAGCGTAGTCGTTCCCCGGTCGGGCCGACCCACTCGTTCTACAACTATACTACTAATATAGCTGCAGCATGGCTATACCACGTATAGAAATTTTACTAATCAAATCTTTGTATCTCGAAAATTTTAGCATTTTCCTTGGAATCGTCGGAATTCCACAGTAACAGTGATACGAACAACTTCTTCTAACGGACTAATATTATTACTGGACAAGTGGTAAAATTAAAAATTTTGTACAACCGATTTCAATAAAACTCAATTACAACAGAATATATGTAATGGTTGAAATGATTTCCATAAAGTTTGTATGAGACCAACTGTGAACAAGAAAAGAATAGGTAAGTATTCAAAATCGGTCCGGAGAAATCGGTGAACATATAACAACATATAAAAATAAAACAAATATACATACAGCCGAATATAGAACCCCCTCCGTTTTTGTAGTCCAATTAACATCAGCTATCCCATACTTTTATATTTTGTGGAATAAATTTCGGTCTATTTCTACCAGTCAACCAATGTACATACAATTATGTAAGGTGGTAAGGTACGCGATCAAAGTAAGTATAATTTATTATAAGTAAGTAAGTACGCCTACTTACCTGTTGCCCGTCCTTTCGATTTATAAATCAAATTGCATATTTTAGTTTTGTCTCTAATCTTTCTCTTCTATTCTAAAATGTATAAAATTATTTTAGTTGATTGAATGTAATACACATCTCATAATCACTCACATAGTATATAGGTAGATACTTACATAAAAAAATGACAGCCCACTTCTATAAGTTATATGTAGTAAGTCCCCACGTCTACATAGACTATGCAATATAATAAAATTGCAAAGTAACACAAACAAATTCATTATGTAACTTGTCGTAAATATACGCAAATATAGGCTATGAATGAATGAACGCTCCTGCTGCTGGTATCGTAGTGTGCGTAAGGATTAGTGTAATATATTGTATTTGTGTTGTTCACGCCCGGAGCCCGGCGGGAGGCAGAGCGTGCGTTATGAAACAGATAGCATTTTTGAAAATACCTACTCGCGTCGCGTATCGGCACTTCACAATCCTCTTAACTGTGGACCAAAATTATTCAAATCTATTCAATCGCATATATATCTATAGTAGATGGGTTCAATTCTCAGCCCATTTCAATTTCTAGTCTGTATTTAATGACATCTTCCCTTGGATGGTTCTTTCCAGAAAAGAGGTTTTTCCCAAACCAGTGTTAATAAAAACTAATAATAAATTGCTGTCCGTTATACTCCGGCCGCTGAGTTATTACCGATTTGACACATGACGAATTGCCAATACTAGTGAAGTGACTGAACCAGTAACCCTAATATCATTTGGGAACAGTTTGTTTTTAAATATTCTAGTATAGTGTGTAATTAAATAAAATCAAAACAATAATAGTTAAAGACACAGGTTCTTTATTAGGTGGAGTATCCTTGATGGGCGTAGATAATTGGTCGAGGACATATCAAAATAAAACAAATTTGTAAACACTGTTACACATTTTAATGAATAGAGTAGGTACAAGATGTTTTAATAAATGACTACCTATCATTTATTAAAACAATTATTCAGACTCTGAACCAGATTCGCCAGAGCTGTCATCGCTATCAGTCACTTGTATGACAATTTCATTGTCTATAATGGTGTCCACTCTTATATCGCGTTCATAATCTTCTGTTATTAGTTTTCGAGTCTTTTCGACGACCTTGACCCAATCTTCTTTCGTTATTTTGCTGCAAGCATCTTTTAATAGACCCATCATTTTATTAGTACTGAATGGCGGAGTCGTATTATTACGAGCTGCGTAACCTGTAATGTAAACATTAAATAACGTTAATTTATTACATTAAATAAACGAAATGTTACACAATTACCTACATGTAAGGGACATGAGATATTTATTTCTTAGTTATGTATCTTTTTACTTATATGCTGAATATTGGATGTTATAATAGTACAAATTATTCATATTCATAACTTATGCGATAAAAAACAATACCTTTGATTTGTGCCCATATTAGCTCAATGGCATTGTACTGGCAGTGATAAGGCGGAATTCGAAGTACCCGATGTCCATGTGCTAGAGCTATCTCATCTACTTCATAACGGACTCTTGATGTTTTATTTTCGCGTACCAACTTTACTAAGTCAGACTTTAGCATTTCGGCAGTAGTTTCAATTCCATTTTGGTGTAGCCATGCTACGAGATCAGCTTTCTTGTCGGCCTGAGTAGGCGCTTTATTCACTTGTTTCGAGTGATATGAAGCGTTGTCCATTATTATGATAGAAGGCTCTGGCAGGCTGGGTAATAATTGATTTTCGAACCAATTCGTAAAAGTGTCTGTATCCATCTCCTCGTGGTAATCGGAAGTACTTTTTGATGCGAAAGCCAGCAGTCCCTTTTCAAAGAAACCACTTCCAGCAGAACCGGCGTGACAAATTATCAGTCGCGATCCTTTTCCAATTGGAACCTTTGAGGTTGATGCTTTTGTTTCGTCAGTCCAAGAGCGTGACACAGTGTGGTTCGCATTTAACCATGTTTCGTCAACAAAAACGACGTTGTCCCAAGATTCGATTTTTCTGGCTTCTCTTAAAAACTCGCTCCTTTTAATTATTAAATCAAATCTTTCCATTAATATTTTCCTTTTATTCGTTTTCTTATATTCAAACCCAATTTCGTGCAATAGTTTTGACAACGCCGTTTTACCGCCTTTAAACAAGCCAGCTTCTTTTAAAGAGACCAAAAGCAAACGTCTAGTTGAAAACTCGTTCCTAGTATAATAACCATATATGTGGTTTCTTATTGCATCTGCATCAAAAACATCAACACCTGTCACGGGCTTTTGTCTTCGTTTTTTCTTAGAAGTGCGTAAAACATTATCTTCACTTCCAGAAGCACCAAATTTTTCTTTATTTATATTATATAGTGTTTTTGCACCAATTCCAAGAGCTTGTGAAACCCGATCTTTCACTTGAGTGACATGAATCAAAGGGCCGCCATTTTGTAACTCACGCTCAAAGTAATCCTGTAGCTTTAGTACAAGCTCACGACATTGACTATTCAATGTTTTTCCTCGTTTCGGCATTTTCAACAAAATTACCAAACACAAACAAAATTAGTCCAATAAAGCGCAACGATAAACAGGAGAAAGCCGAGTCAAAAAACAACGGTTACACAAGAGAACGTAGTTATATCGCCTCAATCCGTCCCTGGCTCAATATTCCAAACAGCCACATCAGCATATGCGTGAGAACTCGAGTGATAATTCTAAAAGTAATGTAAGACGATATGATAACTGTACTAGACTTATTTTATTAACATTAATATTAATTCATTCTGTAACTAACCACCTTCGAAAGAACATTAAATCATTTTATACTTTAAATTGAGTTTTTAAAAAGACTGTCGAGGTTCGTCGCAATTTAAGTGGCGCAGCCGGTAGGATATCCGTATATATTCTGCTGTCGTGCTAACGCCTTTCGGACCCCAAAATCGGTTTAAGCGTCAGTATAGCAGTCAGGTTCGGATATCCTCGAACCAAACAAATAACTCCCGCGACGCGCGCGCTATCGTTTCCAAATCAATCGATTACGCGCATTAGATCATCGGCAGCACATATCGAAGTGGTCAGAATCAACTGGAAAACATGGGATTGAACATACTGTGAGTAAACCTTTTCACTTCCTGTTTTCATTTATCCCATTCTTTTCCGCATTTTCCGAACTAAAATCGTCGGGCCAAATTATTTACAATTATCTGATTTTGTTGGCACAAAATAGGCTGATAATATTCTTGTTAATTGTTTAAGTTAGATTAAGTAAGATAGTTTAAATAAAAATGTCAGTAAATGTTTTTCCAGCACATATTTTAGATTTAATTCCTAGATACGATGGAGATGAAAAATTACTCAATTTATTCATCTCAAAATGTGAATATGTTTTGTTAAATTCAGGAGGCGACAATACTCCGATTCAAAATTTGTATAGATTCCACGCTATAAGTAGTAAGCTTAGTGGTAGAGCTGCGACTCTACTTAGTGATAACCCTAGTTTAAGTACGTGGGAGGATTTGAAAGAAATTTTGACCCAGCATTTCGGCGACCCCCGTTCAGAGGAATGTATTGCTATCGAACTAAAATCTCTAAAAATCAAACAAGGAGAGTCGTTTATTCAGTTTTGTACTAGAATACAAAATGTATAAAGTTCTTTATTTGCTAAAGTCCAAAGACATTGTGATGAAGGAATAAAGGCAGCCAAAATGATCATATATAATAATACCGCTTTGAACGTATTTTTGTACAATTTACCCGAAGACCTTATTAGAATTGTCCGACTCAAAGGCTGTTCTACTTTGGAGATCGCTTTAAGTATAGTTACAGAGGAAATTAACTTCTTAGCTCAGTATAACGCCAAAAACCATAAAGCCAAACCAGTTCAGCAATTAGCTCTGCAAAGTTTCGTAAGACCAACTGCATTTCTAAATTCGAATTTGACACCAAACAATAATAATAACACTAGTAATTTCAAGTTTGGTGTACCCAATAACCAGATAGGATATAGGCCTAATTTGATGCATACGAATAAATTCACAGCACCTCAACAAAGCTACCATTTTGCATCACCACAAAATTCAATGCCACGTAATTTCAATAATCAATTTACCCAACAACCACGAGCACCATTTCAAGTTGGTGGATTTAAATTTGGCATTCCCCAAAATCAAGCTCAAAGATACGGTATACAGAATCAACAACAGCCTAATCAATTTAAATACGGCTTTCAACAACAGCCTAATCAATTTAAATACGGCTTTCAACAACAGCCTAATCAATTTAAATACGGCTTTCAACAACAGCCTAATCAATTTAAATACGGCATACAACAGCAACCCAATCAATTCAAATTCGGCATACAAAATCAACCGCCTAAAAACGTTTACGACACTGACGTATCTATGCGTACCGCACCAATTAGGCAAAACATGACGACGAATGACTTGTTCTTTAGCGAGGAACCTTCAACGTCATGTCAAGAGTTCTCTCACGATAACACTGACGGTTACTACTACGACCACTATGATGGTTTTGTAGATGACCCTCCATTTGAAGGTCAGTATGTAGAAAATTCTAATGAATTTAATAATGAAGATAATACAGTACCTGAAAATTTTCCGATAGTAGCCTTCGAAAGCCCTCCGAAATGATCCATCTGAATTATTGCGATAGCATTTTAAAATTACCTCATATAGTAATTCCCGAAATAAATTCGAAATTTCTAATAGACACCGGAAGCAGTAGATCCTTTATTAGTCCTGCCAAGGCTAACCAATATTTTGGTGAATTTAAATACAACGAACCTTTCACAGTTGTAAGTACCCATGCGCAAAGCATGCACGATGAAATAATTTTTATACCGCTTTTAAAAACGTTCAAAAGTACTCTTCCACATAAATTTTACATATACGATGTGGACGGTAGATACGACGGCCTTATTGGGTCAGACTTATTAAAAAAATTGGCAGCTAATATCGATATGAACCACCAAATTCTACGAACACCTAATACTGAAATTCAAATAATTTATAATCCACCTTACGAACTTAATTTAGAACCAAGATCGGAAACACGAGTAAAAATACCTACCAACTTACAAAACGGCGACGCAATCATTGATTTTACACAATTTAGTGAGGGAGTGCGTATGCCATGTGCCCTTATCAAGTGTGATAATTTCTTTGCCGAAACCATTATTCAAAATGTGTCGAACGAAAAAGCTAATATTAAATTTATAGAACCGTTTAATGTAACTTTATTTGAAAATAATGAGTGTGCCATAAATGTGATAAATTCCGATTGCGAGATAGATGAGATTTTAAAAGAAAATTTAATTAAACTACGATTAGATCATACAAATGAAGAAGAACGGAAAGCTATAACTAAATTATGCTATGAATACCGCGACATATTTTATAATGAGAAAATTCCCCTTTCTTTTACAAATCAGGTAAAACATAATATTAGAACAGTTAACGAAGATCCTATATATATCAGACCGTATCGCCACCCACCTTCCCAAAATGAGGAAGTACAAAGACAAGTAGACAAACTTCTTCAAGATAACGTAATCCAAAATTCTCACTCACCTTGGAGCGCACCGGTTCACTTAGTCCCCAAAAAACCAGATGCATCCGGGCAGCCTACATTTAGAATGGTTATAGATTATCGACGATTAAATGAGAATACAATAGACGATAAATACCCGTTACCTAATATAACCGACCTTTTTGATAAGTTAGGCAAATCTGTATATTTTAGTACCCTTGACCTGGCAAGTGGCTACCACCAACTAGAAGTTAATGAAGCTGATAGGCCAAAGACAGCTTTTACAACTCAATCCGGTCACTATGAATTCAAACGCATGCCGTTTGGATTAAAGACAGCTCCTGCAACTTTCCAGCGAGCAATGGATAATATCTTAAGAGGCCTCCAAGGTCTCCATTGCTTAGTGTACCTCGATGACATAATTGTGTATTCGGCAAGTCTTCAGGAACATATTGAAAAATTAAGGAAAATTTTTGATCGTCTCAGAGAAACCAATTTAAAAGTTACCTTAGATAAGTGTGAATTCTTGAGAAAAGAAGTTCTATATCTAGGTCACACCATTACAAAAGAGGGTTTGAAAGCAAATGACGAAAAAATTAAAGCAGTACTAAAATATCCATTACCGCGTACAGCCACGGAAATAAAAAGTTTTCTCGGATTAATAGGATATTATAGAAAATTTATTAAAGACTTCGCTAAAGTTACACAACCGCTTACCTCTTGCCTGAAAAAGAAAAACAAAATTGAAATTACAAAAGAATATATAGACGCATTTGAAAGATGTAAAGAACTTTTAACAAACGCCCCACTTTTACAATACCCTGACTTCTCTCGACCGTTCGTTCTCACCACAGATGCGTCGAACTTTGCTCTCGGTGCAGTTCTATCGCAGGGACCCATCGGTAGTGATAAGCCTATAGCCTTTGCAAGTCGTACGTTGAACGATGCTGAAACAAAATACAGCACCATAGAAAAAGAACTTTTGGCAATCGTTTGGGCAGTCAAACATTTCCGCCCTTACTTATATGGAAAAAAATTTACAATTTACACCGATCATCGCCCTTTAGCCTGGTTAAATTCCATAAATGAACCGAATAGCAAACTAACTACATGGAAATTACGCCTATCAGAATTTGATTACGAAATAGTGTATAAGAACGGGAAACAAAATTGTAACGCTGATGCTTTATCTAGAATTAAGATTAACGCCTTAACTGATAACGATGATGTTTCTATGCAAGTGAATATAGACAAAAACGAAAAAAAACTTCAACGCCATTTGAGCAATGTAGTCTCTAAAATTGTACAGCTAGGTAATTCGAATCAGGCGGAGGACGTAGTAACAGTATCATCTGATTCGGAAACGTTGAGTATTCCTTCTTTACAGGGTAATCAATCTCCATATCCGATACCGTCTCCAAATAGTAGCACCGCCACAGCTTCTGAAGGACACAGTAGTAACAATACAGTACATTCAGCTAAAGACATAGACACAGCAGGAATTTTAATTCTTCAGGAAGCGATTGATGCGAAACCAAATCAAATACTAGTTCATACCTGGAACAGAAATGAATGTTCAGTTAAAAACTTGTCTAGGGATAAACAAAACATATTGGAAGTTCACTTACCGTTAAATAATTTGGATTTAATTAAAAAATTCTTGAAAGAGTATATTAGACCTAAAATTAAATATTTTTTTTATTTCGAAGATGCCATACACCGAAAGGAGTTTTCGGAAGTCACAACGCAATTATTCAAAAAGGATAGTGTCAAATTTTATGAATGTACAAAGAGGATAGTCTATGTAGAAGACGAAAATGAGCAACGCGAAGTAGTTCTTAAATATCATTTAGGCAAAAATTGCCATAGAGGCATTAGGGAAACATTAGTACATTTGAGACGAACGTTTTATTGGAATAATATGGAACAAACGGTAGCGAGCATCATAAACTCATGTGAGGTCTGCAAGAAAATGAAGTACGACCGTAAACCTCTAAAACCTCAACTTCAATTGACTCAAACCCAGTCTAAACCATTCCAAGAAATTTTCATTGATACCTTTTCGATAGAAGGTAAGTATTTTCTAACCTTGATAGACGCGTTCAGCAAATTGGGTCAAGCAATTGAAATTAATAGTAGATCTACCCCGGAAGTAATAAGAGCTTTAATAAAGTATTTTTCATTTTACGGAATTCCATCCAAAATCAGTTCAGATCCCGGTATGGAATTTAATAATGTACTCTTAAAGGAAATGCTTACATTCTACAAAATCAATTTACACATTGGTACTGCGAACAACCCCAACTCTATGGGACTTATCGAAAGGTTCCATTCAACTATTACCGAAATTTACCGAATCGCGAAATACGAACATAAAATTACAGACGCAGCGTCAGTGATGACATATGCTATTATGTCATACAATCATTCAATTCATTCTTCGACAGATCTCACGCCTTTTGAAGTAGTATTCGGACACACCGAATCCAATAGTACATTTGCCATTAATTACGATAAGCAATTCACGCAGCAGTTAGTAAAGGATCACGCTAAAAGGACCAAATATTTATATGAATATCTTACGGATAAAATAATTGACAAAAAGTTAACCGTGAGAGAAAAACATGCAGGCGAATCACAGTTCGATTTAGATGTAGGCGATACTGTGTTCATAAAAGGTGTCAATACTAGACGGGGCAAAGATAAACCACGTTACCAAAAGGCTCATGTCACCGGTGCTATAAAAAGAAATGTAGTTCCCGTTGAAACTAATAAACGTATTACTAATGTTCCTATTAAAGACATAAAACGTCCTTCGCAGATTATTTCTACTGGTGATCCGAATGATGGGAACCCAGGCCCTTCATCAGCTTCGCATTGACAAGAATCCGGGATTGTTACCTGTTGACGAAGGTCAAGCATTCGTTAATTATGATAATTGGATAGTTATTAAGATATTAGATTTAAATTTAATTTATGACGAATTAGAATCAAGTATGCATAGATATGGGTTACTTAAAAAGCATGTTCAAAGTTGTTTCGATAGTAAATCATTTGATTCAGATTTTACTACCGTCCAATATCAAACCGATTATACTATGAATATTACCATCGACAAATTTAAACAATTAATTCCTCCATTACGAACCAAAAGAGGTCTCCTCGATCCGGTAGGCTCTTTGATAAAAGCCATCACAGGTAACTTAGATAATAACGACGCTCTTAGATATGAAAGATTAATAAATAAGCTACATACGGAACAAAACGTGATTAAAAATAAAATGACAATAGTTTCCGAAATGGTGGGTTCCTTTACAGCCATGGCAAATTCTACTAAAAGCAATTTTATACGAGTAGAAGATAATATTCAAAACATTATCCAAGCTTTAAACAACTCCGATTTTCGACAAACGATTACCAAACTCATTCACGTTTATAATATCTTCCTTGATAATTTTCATAATCTATATTTCCATTTGAATGAAATCGAAACAGCCATTGCTTTTAGTAAAATTAATGTACTACACCAGTCAATAATTGATACAGAAGAACTTATAATATTGTTAAAGGAAATAGAACAAACTGACAAATTAGTGTTTCCTGTCACTTATGAAAATATTGTAAAATTAGAAAGATGTATCGAGATAAAAGCCTATATTAAACAGAATCAGATAAAGTTTATTATGAGTATTCCACTTATTAGAAATGAAATTTTTAACTATTATAAATTAATTCCCTTACCTGTATTACATAATGGCCAGACGACCCTCATCCTACCTAAAAATCCGTACCTACTTGTGAAAGGGTTGAAAGCAACACCGCTCTCTCAGTCATGTCGCGGGGTCGACGAACGACGATTCTTGTGTCATGAGAACGACATACAACTCTTCACCAATGACAACTGTGTCGTAGAAATCATGCAGTTTCACACAAATATCTCAAGTTGTCACCCGATCCCTGTCACCCTTGAAAATGTGAAGATCTACCTCATACAACCAAATCGCTGGATAGTTTACTCAAATACTGAAACAGCTATGACTAAATTCTGCGACAATGAAGTAAGCCAAGAGATTCTACTAGGAACCTACCTCTTAACTATGGATGATAACTGCAAGGTGAAAATCAAAGGATACGAACTGAAAAGACATCAGACTCAAGGTAAAGAAATAACCTACCTAAGACAGCCATTAATAAACTTACCAAAGATAATATTCAACCCGTCAAGCACTCTGAAGAAGCCTATGAATCTCGATGGAATTAATATAGCAGACGTACAGTTCCTGAATCTATTACTGCAGAAAAGTATGGGAGAAATTAGTGACAGTGAGTTAAGTGAAAATGGAAAAAGTGAAATTACTAATAAAAGTGTTAGTTTAGTCAACGTTATTATTTTAGTTATTATATTAATTATTTTAAGTATTATTTTTAAACATAAATTAATTGAGATCTGTAAAATCTGTAAAATTCGAGATAATCCCGAGGATAATCCCGAACTTGTGGAGGGAGGAGTTATATCGCCTCAATCCGTCCCTGGCTCAATATTCCAAACAGCCACATCAGCATATGCGTGAGAACTCGAGTGATAATTCTAAAAGTAATGTAAGACGATATGATAACTGTACTAGACTTATTTTATTAACATTAATATTAATTCATTCTGTAACTAACCACCTTCGAAAGAACATTAAATCATTTTATACTTTAAATTGAGTTTTTAAAAAGACTGTCGAGGTTCGTCGCAATTTAAGTACGTAGTCTGTGCGCACGAGAGTACGGAAGACGACTAAACAGATTAAAATAGCGGTGGTAAGGGTGTTTCCAGAATAGTATCGCCAATTACTTAAAAAAATACACCTATAACATTGCTTAATTGAGGGAGAAAATAATATTTATTAAATGTTGTTTTATATATTATGAATGTTAAAAATTATACATAATCATTTTAATTGTATTTATTTTTAAATCATAGAAAACAGTATTTCTGTCTTTGGATCACACATAAATCTTAAAAATCATAGAGATACTGGCAACACAGTGCAATTAGGAGACGCAAAAAAATGGTAGCATTATAGTCTAGTTGCTCGAAGGAATAAGTAAAATAAAAATATCCAAATAAAATAAATATCACATCTATTCCAATGAATTCGGACCGAATACTATCAAGCACATCACTATGAAAACTAGACGCACGATGTAACTTTGTACAAGCGCGCCAAAGAACAAAAAATAAATGTTTTCATATTATTTACAAACTATTTTAAGTTTTGAAACAGAGTTTATTGGAAAATGAGGGCATCCACGACTTTTTCTGCCACCAGGGCGGCGCCACTTTAGAGTGAGGTAAAATATTTGACAGATTTCATAGCGGGGACGATAATTTCTTAGGAAAATGTAATCTTTAAGGTTTCTCTCTGTATTATTAGTTATATTTTATTTTAATTACATTGGAAATGAATAAACCACACTGTAAATATAACTAAAAGACTACTTTTTAAAAAAAAGAGATAATGTGCAAAAAATTAAAAATCAAACCACTGACGCATTGTGTTATATATTAATATAATACTCTAGATAATGATAAACTATTATTTAAAACTAATTTCTCAATTAACTGACACTGTGTAACAAAAAACTATACCTCAGTCGCTACTAGCGACATCTAGTGAGTGGAAGATTATTAGCCCTCATTACTTGATTCTGACATTTTGACATAAAGTTTTATATTAAAGAGGTATTCTAAATCATTGTGCAAATGTGTCGCTCGTGCAAGGTTATATCGATTAATTTAAGAATAATCTGTCAAATCGGTAATAACTCAGCGGCCGTACTATAGTGTCTCGATTTTGATTTTGATGTTTATTTCTGCTCACAAAAACAGACAATACATAATAAAACTTATATCTATTTAAATACAGGTATGTTAATACTCATAGTCTAGAATATGTGAGGAGCTGGTGTGTGAGTTAGGCTATAAAATGCCTGTATTACAAATCACCAGGTCCCCACCCCACGGGATAAACAAGAGCATTACTCGTGATTGAGTGTTATAGGTATCAAATAACTTATAATATAAACGTATAATGATAATATAATGAATTATTATGACATATGTAATTTAAATAACCAGAAATAGAATAAAAAAGAAATTTGATAATTTTTTTGTGTTTGGTGGTTGGATGGTTTAGATTCGTAATTGTGTCGCTTAACTTCAAACAAAGGTAAATCAATTGAAAGTTATTCTGAGTTATTTCAGAAAAATATATTCTGTCCAAAATACATAGTTTCATAATGAAAGTAATGTTCTATCATAGATGATGGTCAGTAAATAGTCAAATTAAATATTAAATATAATAATAATACGTCGTATAAAATATTAAAATGCGTTTTTAGTTTGGATTTATCTACGTTTGATGTAACATGACTGGATTTAGCCGTTATTGAACTAATAAGGTATGGATTTACTTATATATGATAAAATTTAACTGGACTTACCAAGATTTGATAAAAGCTACTCCTCGATACGTACATACAAGGGTTGTCACTAAAGCAATTAATGATTTTATAAATACTGGTCTGCTGAAATAAATTAAACAAACAGTACAAATCAAACAGTTTATTTAACCTTCCCTAACAAATTTAATTAATAAAATTAAATTTTTCTAGTTCCTGTAATAGCGGCCATTTTCCCCCAAAATGTGTTTCGAGTAATTTACGGACATCAACCAACTTGGCCTCTTGAACTGGAACACCAATTGGGACTGTATCTGGGTTGAATGTTACAAAGCTTTGACCACGTTTCCTAATTGACTTGTTCACTCCTGTATCAGAGTAATAAGAGATTTCACTCCTGATTTTTCTTGGTTTCTTCCAGTAGTGATAATAAACCTTTTGCATTTGGCAATCTGAAAATGCAAACTTTGAGTCGACTTCAATATATTTCTACACTGAGTTCTATAAACGAGAATGGGTACTTCTGTCCCTAGACGATAGACAGTTGCATGTTCTTCTACGATATCAATGTACTCTTGAGGCTTAAGAATTGTTTTCTTCTTCCTTATTTGCTTTTCTGTTAGGACAAATACCCTGTCTGATGGAAAAATATTTCATCCACATCTCTGTAACCATTTTCATATAAATATTAATAATCACAGTGATTACGTACAACCCTAGGGTCGTGGCAGTCTTGTCATAACCTGTCAAAGAAAATAAAATTACTTACATTTTTTTTACTTAGCTGCTTTTTAATCGTTTTCGGGCTTTACTTGGGGATACAATTTTCACCGAATTATCCATTTTTATTGACTTTTACCCTATTAAATGAATAAAATATCGTAGAACCGACGACCAACTTTTGATGATGTAGCGACCACTTTCAGCCATATAGAATGAATACACTGCGCTGACTAGATAAAAACGGCTAGTCGGATTTGTCTTTGTTTGTTAAAAATGTATGATTTGTTTATCATTTCTTTTCAAATGTGATTGGATTTGTCATTGCTTGTTAAAATGGATGTAAAGTATTTTATTTGACCTTTCATTTCATACCAAAATGTCAAATATTGCACATGATGGAGTTACCTTCGTTTGAAGTTAAGCGACTGAATTGGACTTGATAGGTGGCGCTGTTGACGAGATCCAGAAATCACCCGTGTGAAGCAAAGGCGGACCGCTAGTAAGATATAAAAAATGGTCGGACAAAACTTTTTAGTATGAAATTTTACATATTATTATCAAATATAGTCACAAGATCTGAAACCGACAAGTGACGCGTCATCGAGTTAATAATAATTTTACATTAACACTAAAAATTCGAAATGATATCGGAGTGAAAATTGCGTCACCCGGAAAAGGCAGAATAACGTCTGTCGAGCCAGATTAAAATTTTATGTATATTTATAACGTATATATTTTTGTATTAAAAACAATATCATCATCATCATCATTACAGCCCTTCACACGTCCACTGCTGAACATAGGCATCCACCAAGGAATGCCACAAAGCACGGTCCTGAGCCACCTGCATCCATCGATTTCCTGCATGTCTCACCAGGTCGTCACTCCATCTAGTGGGGGGTCGCCCTACACTTCGCCTACAAATACTAGGCTGCCACTCGAGAACCTTTCTTCCCCATCGGTTGTCGGTTGTTCGAGCTATATGACCGGCCCACTGCCACTTCAGCTTACTAATCCGTTGGGCTATGTCGGTTACTCTGGTTCTACTGCGGATATCCTCATTTCTAAGTTTATCACGCAGAGAAACCCCGAGCATATCCCTCTCCATAGCTCGCTGAGCGACCTTGAGCTTCCTCATACGGCCAGCAGTGAAGGACCACGTCTCAGATCCATAAGTCATCACTGGCAACACGCACTGGTTGTACAATTTCGTTTTCAGGTTTTGAGGTATGTCTAACGAGAAAATGTGTCGTAGTTTCCCGAACGCTGCCCAGCCGAATTGAATCCGTCGATTGACCTGTCGGTCGAAGTTTGACTTACCTAGTCGGACTATTTGTCGACGGAATCAAAGGCTTTCTCATAGTCTACATACGCAAGGCAAAGTGGCAGATTATACTCCTCTGTCTTCTGTACAATCTGGCGCAGGGTATGTATGTGGTCTATGGTACTAAAGCCTTTTCGGAAACCGGCTTGTTCGGGAGGCTCGAAGTCGTCAAGTCTGCGTGCGAGACGATTTGTAATGACTCTCGAAAACAGCACGTAGACGCGGCTCAGAAGGGAAATCGGTCTGTAGTTCTTCAAGAGAGCGTTGTCGCCTTTCTTGAAGAACAAGACCACCGCACTTCTGCTCCACGCCTCCGGAGTAGTGCCACCACGGAGGACGGAATTAAAGAGCCTCTGAAGAACTTCTAGTACCGGTTTTCCACCCGCTTTCAGAAGCTCCGCTGTAATTCCATCCTCGCCCGGGGACTTGCCGTTTTTAAGGTGCTGGAGAGCCATTCTAATTACGCTGAGATTGACGTCCGGGATATCTTCGGAATAGTGTCGGATAAGACTCCCTCTTGGATCGTTACTCACACTTGCGTGTGGCTCCAACGATGACGTGTACAACTGCCCTAGAACCTCTCAATCTCACTCAAAATCTCAGGTGTCCTGGAAACGATGCTGCCACACTCGGGTCTTCAACTTTGACAGTTGGCTCTTTCTGGCGGACAGATCTCTGGCAAAGACTTTGGAGCCTTGGTTGCACTCGATCGCTTCTTCAATACAAGCTGTATTGAAGTTGCGCAAGTCCCGCCGCATGCATTTGGAGATCTGTCTGTTCAGATGCCTGTATGCTGTCAAATCTGTTGAAGAATGTAGCTTCATCTCCCGTCTAACAGCCATGAGATGAAGTGTGTGATCGGAGAGTTTTGTGTTCTTCTGCGGCGGTTAAGAACAATAATTATTTATTTATTTATTAATTAGGGGGATGAGTCGCTCGCGTCCGTAGGCTTTGACCACCTAATCCTAGGCCCACCCTACACGTGTCCCCCGGGTGGTGCTAAATAAGCGACAAAGCCGAAAGAACTGACTCGGCTCCTCGCCGTGTGGTAGCGGCGTAAAAAATACCACACCCTACTTTCGCACCATGAGGCACAAAATTAAAGAAATGGCCCCGAGTTCCCGGCGCCCCTTGAATGGGGCAGGGGTGCGAAGAATCTCCGGGAGGAAAACCGGCGACGAGGTTCGCCACCCGTCACGTTCTGTTCCCCGGAGGGGCGAAAAGTGGATTGCGGAAGTCCGTCTGGCTAGATTTAATGTATGTGGAGGAATGAATGATAAGATGGATGAAGTATGCGATATGATGCATGATAGAGGAATAGACGTGTTATGTGTAAATGAGACGAAACGGAAGGGAAAGGATGCCACTACACATGGCATGTATACCGTGTACTGGTCTGGTGTAGACGAGACCGAGCGGGCATGCCAGGGAGTCGGTATCATCCTTTCAGAAAGAATGGGTCATTGTGTGAAAGAGTAAGAGTGAAGAGTTTGAGTTTAAGGAAGTGGAAGGAATACTTTGAAAGCGTGTTTATGAGTGATGAGACGTTTGAATTAAATGAAATAGAATTTCCGGAAGAAGAGGAAATAGATAGAGATATAAGTATAGATGAAATAATGAAAGCAATGAAAAGTATGAAAGCAGGTAAGGCAGCCGGTTATGATAGAGTATCTCTCGAAATGCTAAGGGCTGGAGAAGGAGTGGTGGCAGACCTGCTGTACACCTTGTTTAACTTATGTTGGGAACTTAAGCGTGTACCGGGAGACTGGTGCAAAGCCGTGATAGTCCCAATATATAAAGGAAAAGGATCACAGCAGGACTGTAAAAACTACCGTGGTATCAGCCTTCTTAGCATTGTGGGAAAACTGTATGCTAAGGTACTAATTGAAAGAGTTATGAAAGAAACTGATGGAAACATTTGGGATGTGCAAGCGGGATTTAGAAAGGGAATGGGATGTACGGATCAGGTCTTTTCCATGCGCATGATCGCGGAGAAGTTTTTGGCCAAAAACCAAAGAGTTTTTTGTGCGTTCATGGACTTGGAGAAAGCTTATGACAGAGTGGACAGGGATGTGTTATGGCAAACACTGAACTCATTTGGGTTGAGCGCTGGCTTGATAAAGGCATTGAAGTCTCTATATAGGGACTCTAGTGCTTGTGTCAGGATCAACGGAGCCTACTCGGACTGGTTTGGCATCCATAAAGGTGTCAAACAGGGCTGTGTGGCTTCCCCGTGGCTGTTCAACCTATTTATGGACAGTTGTATGGAAAATTTGAAAGTAGAAGAATGCGGGTTAAGAATGGGTGAGTTAACCGTCAAATGCCTTTTGTACGCCGATGATCAAGTCATACTTGCGTCGTCGGCGGCCGAGTAGCAAATGATGGTTACATTAATGAACAGGACATTAAAAGAAAAGGGAATGAAAGTGAACGCAAGTAAGACGAAAGTTATGGTTTTTGAAAGAGAAGAAAGTAAAACGATATGTGAATTAAGGATAGAAGGGGAGTTGGTAGAGCAAGTAAATGAGTTTGTGTATTTGGGATGTGTGTTTAGCAGGGATGGTAGATATGATAAGGATATAGAACGACGAGTGAATGCAGGAAATAGATTGAATTGTGCTCTACACTCTATTGTGAAAAGTCAGAATGTGTCCAAAAAGGCACGTTTGGCAATTCACAATGCTGTGTTGGTGCCTACTTTAATATATGGTAGTGAAAGTTGGGTGTGGCAGAAGAAGCACGAGAGTAGAATAAATGCTGTAGAAATGCGGTCATTACGTAGTATGCTAGGGCTGAATCTGAATGACAGGGTGAGGAATAGTGTGATAAGAGAAATGTGTGGTTTGCAAGATGATGTTGTGACTAGGATTAAGAAAGGAATGCTTCGGTGGTTTAGTCATGTAGAAAGAATGAATGAGGAAAGAGTGACAAAGCAAATTTATGTTGCAGAGGTGAATGGCAGAGTCGGGAAGGGTCGCCCTAGGCGAAAGTTTATCAACCAAATTGGCGATATATTGAAAATGGGCAAAATGAAGAGTACCTTTAACCGACGAGCGTGTATGCGTAGGTATATGGATGTGGAGGAAGCGAGAGAGGTGTGTCAGTATCGTGCCAAATGGAATTCCATAGTCTCTGCCTACCCCTCTGGGTGACAGGCGTGAGTGTTTATGTTTATGTGTATGTTATTTATTTATTTCATGCGTGTCTTTACAGATTTTGCGTTCAGCTCTCGGCGCATACGACGGTCGTGCATACGAGAGGCTCATGGAAGAGGCTATGAAGAGTCCACTCAACGCGGAACCCGTCAACCAAAGCTTCCAAAAATATCTAAAGCCCTTCATGCAAGGAAAACTATAGACACGTACACGTGTAATCTTTACATTTTCTGTAAGGTTTACCTAATCTATATTCTATACAACTTATTTTTATGGTGCTACTTATTCTATACTACTTACGAATAGTATTTCAAGTGAGAAAGATAAGGACTGGAAATAATCTTATTGAAATCGTTTAAAACCATCGCTTCTCAAACTGGTAAGGATTATACTATATGTCGACCTGTTGAAATGTGTTGAAAATAAATCACGTACGAATATATGAAAACAACATTATTATAAATGATAAATATCGTTTTGACGAGTGTAGATATAGATATAGTCTATGAGCAATAATAATTATTAAATATATTTGATATTGCAGCAATTAATGTCATGGACAATTTGGTTATTTCCTTTTTAGTATACATCACGACTATAAAGAGTAGTTGTTTATTTTATTTTGTAGTTTTAATTGTAATACCAAGTTTAAACAGGGGGGTAGATGAAAATCAATTGAATTAATGTTAAGTTTTTGAAATAATAAGGAACTGATATTATTTGCGTTAAAAAATATATTTTATGTATAGATAAGGTAAATCAAGTTATGCAAATATGGTTATTAATTATTATTGACTAGGAAAATTTATTTTAGATTGAATTTTTTTATTTTTATAGCGGTGTTGGTTGAAAACATTCCACTACCCATTTAAAAAAACAATGTGGTATGCTACTTTTTTAATAACATAGAAATTATATGAGATTTTATACAATTGATATTATGAATAAAGTTTTTATATTTGTTTTTTTGTTCGACTTCTATTCATTTTACATCTCTTCAACAAATATTACCTAATATTCTGTTATGCCATCAAAAACATAACTTGTAAAAAAATGCCAAGTCTCGCAACTCAGTTCTTTTACCTTAAAAAGTTGTGAGATCCATGTAATACCAAGTCGGTTAATTTATTCAGTCCATAGATTGATACATAGATTGACTTGGCAATCGCATGAAAACACAATATATCTCACAAGTAATACATATTATATTAAATTAGATTGTTTAGTGCGATTGCCAAGTCAATCTATGTATCAATTTATGGACTGAATAAATTAACCGACTTGGTATTACATGGATCTCACAAGTTTTTACGCTAGAAGAACTGAGTTGCGAGACTTGGCTTTTTTTACAAGTTATGTTTTTGATGGCATCTCATTTCTTTTTGTAGATAGTTATCTAGGTAGCTATTATTCCTTTATACATATATAGGTACACTGATTCATTCACTGCAAATGTAACTTTGTAATACTATATGTTTATATGGGATTACAAAGTTATTTATGCAGTTGGTGTATCTCGAAAACTGGACCGAAATTGTAAAATATTTTAATTTTTCCTTGATTTTTTTTTTATAGGATAAGGGTGACAAACGAGCACACAGTCCACCTGATGGTAAGTGGTTCCTGCGGCCCATAGACATCTACATCTATCCTCTATTACAATTCAAAATGTAGATGCGTTGTCACCCGTGAGGACTAAGATGGAATGCCTCATTTCCAGTAAAAAGGGCCTCCGGCCACCTGCACTCACCAAGCGAAACGCAGAGGTAAATCTCTACTTCACGTTGGTTTTCTGTGAGGTCGTGGTACCACCCCGGCTCGAGCCGGCCCATCCATGCGACAGCAAAGCTGCCGCGTGGCTCTACCACTGTTAAAATATATGATTTATATACTAAACGATAATTGTATTCCAAATTTGAAGTTTCTATGTCTGCTAAAAGTGCCTCAGAGTTTTGATGATCGGTCAGTCAGTGAGTGACAAAATTAAGAAATTTTAACTAGTTATAATTCTTAAACTACTGGTTCAAATTTAATGAAATTTGAAATATACCGAGTCTATACAATGCCTACTTGGTTAATAAAAATTCAGGATTCTAGTTTTATCCATAACGAAGGTATAGCGTTTCAGAAATGGCCTGAACTGCTTCGAGAAAAGGATGGTACGGCCGTGCCGCTTTTTTGCTCGACTTGGCGGGGGCACTGCCGTGCCCGCAGATACTTTGAAAATTAATTTTATTTGTGTTGCATTTTAACACATTTGTATGACCCACTTTCTTGTCTGGTCTCCCTAAAAACTTTAATTTATTTTTTTGTTAAACTAACTTATATGTTTTTTGTTTTGTTCTGCATTATGGGGTTGTAAATTTGTATGTGGTTAAGAGAAAATTCGTTTTTAATGAAATAAATTTTAATTTTTAAATACTGGCATTTCACGTGGATGGAGGTATGTAGTAAATAACATGATTGAAATTTATAATAAATTAAATAATCCAAAGCCAAGCAACATCAACAAACGTCTAACCATTTAGATAAATTAACTATTGGGTTAGTAATTAATCAAGTAATCAAAAACAGATAGAGGTGGATTACGTAACATTTTTACTAAAAATTATATTTTTGCACAACTAACGTGATTAAGCAATATATATATATATATATATATATATATATATATATATATATATATATATATATATATATATATATATATATATACATAAACACTCACGCCTGTCACCCAGAGGGGTAGGCAGAGACTATGGACTTCCATTTGGCACGATCCTGACACACCTCTCTCGCTTCCTCCACATCCATATATCTACGCATACACGCTCGTCGGTTAAAGGTACTCTTCATTTTGCCCATTTTCAATATATCGCCAATTTGGTCGATAAACTTTCGCTTAGGGCGGACCCTTCCCGACTCTGCCATTCACCTCTGCAACATAAATTTGCTTTGTCACTCTTTCTTCATTCATTCTTTCTACATGACCAAACCACCGAAGCATTCCTTTCTTAATCTTAGTCAGAACATCATCTTGCAAACCACACATTTCTCTTATCACACTATTTCTCACCCTGTCATTCAGATTCAGCCCTAGCATACTACGTAATGACCGCATTTCTACAGCATTTATTCTACTCTCGTGCTTCTTCTGCCACACCCAACTTTCACTACCATACATTAAAGTAGGCACCAACACAGCATTGTGAATTGCCATACGTGCCTTTTTGGATACATTCTGACTTTTCACAATAGAGTGTAGAGCCCCATTCAATCTATTTCCTGCATTCACTCGTCGTTCTATATCCTTATCATATCTACCATCCCTGCTAAACACACATCCCAAATACACAAACTCATCTACTTGCTCTACCAACTCCCCTTCTATTCTTATTTCACATATCGTTTTACTTTCTTCTCTTTCAAAAACCATAACTTTCGTCTTACTTGCGTTCACTCTCATTCCCTTTTCTTTTAATGTCCTGTTCATTAATGTAACCATCATTTGCAACTCGGCTGCCGACGACGCAAGTATGACTTGATCATCGGCGTACAAAAGGCATTTGACGGTTAACTCACCCATTCTTAACCCGCATTCTTCTGCTTTCAAATTTTCCAAACAACTGTCCATAAATAGGTTGAACAGCCACGGGGAAGCCACACAGCCCTGTCTGACACCTTTATGGATGCCAAACCAGTCCGAGTAGGCCCCGTTGATCCTGACACAAGCACTAGAGTCCCTATATAGAGACTTCAATGCCCGTATCAAGCCAGCGCTCAACCCAAATAAGTTCAGTGTTTGCCATAACACATCCCTGTCCACTCTGTCATAAGTCTTCTCCAAGTCTATGAACGCACAAAAAACTCTTTGGTTTTTGGCCAAAAACTTCCCATTCCCTTTCTAAATCCCGCTTGCACATCCCAAATTTTTCCATCAGTTTCTTTCATAACTCTTTCAATTAGTACCTTAGCATACAGTTTTCCCACAATGCTAAGAAGGCTGATACCACGGTAGTTTTTACAGTCCTGCTGTGATCCTTTTCCTTTATATATTGGGACTATCACGGCTTTGCACCAGTCTCCCGGTACCCGCTTAAGTTCCCAACATAAATTAAACAAGGTGTACAGCAGGTCTGCCACCACTCCTTCTCCAGCCCTTAGCATTTCGAGAGATACTCTATCATAACCGGCTGCCTTACCTGCTTTCATACTTTTCATTGCTTTCATTATTTCATCTATACTTATATCTCTATCTATTTCCTCTTCTTCCGGAATTTCTATTTCATTTAATTCAAACGTCTCATCACTCATAAACACGCTTTCAAAGTATTCCTTCCATCTCCTTAAACTCAAAACTTCGTCATTCAGAATACAGCCATTCTGGTCTCGTATAGCATTCATTCTAGGCTGTTTTGAATGTCCCCTGGTAGATCTTACGAATTTCCAGAACATTTTAATGTTTGCCTGGAAGTTATCCGATATTCTTCTATCATTCTTATCCGTTCTTTCTTGCTTTTTCCTTTCAACTACTTCTTTTACTCTCTTATTTATGTGTCTAAAGACTGCCTTTTTCCTTTCAATATCATCATTCATACTGCTAGAATTACTAGCCTTGGTTGCTAGTAAATCTAGCCATGCTTTCTTCTTTGCTTCAACTTCCATCCGTACCTCATCATCCCACCATAACGTGTTATTTTTCCTTTCATTCGTTCTCTTACTTACACCACATAATTCGGTAGCTGCATCCACTAAACCTTTCTTGACATTATACCACACAGTCTCCAAGTCTAAATCATTCATACACAATTCAGCCATACCACTTATATTTTCTCTCAATCTATATTTGAACTTCTCTCTCACACCTTCATCTTGTAACCTCTCTGTTCTTATACGCTGTAACGCAGTGGTAGACACAGATGTCCGATGCCTCCAACGTCTGAAAAGACCATTAATTCGGCATAAGACCAGGTAATGATCCGTCCCTACGTTAGAGCCCCGGTAAACCCTTGTATCTACCACCGCGCTCCTCATTCTTTCATCAACAATTATGAAATCTATCATACTTCTATCATCACCTCTTTCCCATGTATACATGTGAATCTTCTTATGACGAAAGAAAGTGTTCGTCACAAAAAGATTCTTTTCCACGCATACGGCGAGAAGGCTTTCACCATTCTCATTTATACTTTCATCACCAAACGTTCCCAATATCCTTTCATAACCAAGCCTCCTCACCCCAACCCTTCCATTAAAATCGCCTAATATCACAATATTTTCATTAACCTTGCATTTCATTAGCACCATCCTTACCAACTCCCAAAACTGCTCTCGGATATAAGTGGGCTTAGACATGTCTGGGACGTAGACCCCTAAAACAAACAACTTCTTTAAGCCCACTTTCATTCGTATCCATAGCAGTCTCGGGCTTACACATTCGTACTCTTTCACACAATGACCCATTCTTTCTGAAAGGATGATACCGACTCCCTGGCATGCCCGCTCGATCTCGTCTACACCCGACCAGTACGCGGTATACATGCCATGTGTAGTGGCATCCTTTCCCTTCCGTTTCGTCTCATTTACACATAACACGTCTATTCCTCTATCATGCATCATATCGCATACTTCATCCATCTTATCATTCATTCCTCCACATACATTCAATGTAGCCAGACGGGCTTCCGCAATCCACTTTTCGCCCCTTCGGGGGACAGAACGTGACGGGTGGCGAACCTCGTCGCCGGTTTTCCTCCCGGAGATTCTTCGCACCCCTGCCCCATTCAAGGGGCGCCGGGAACTCGGGGCCATGTCTTTAATTTTTTGCCTCATGGTGCGAAAGTAGGGTGTGGTATTTTTTACGCCGCTACCACACGGCTAGGAGCCGAGTCAGTTCTTTCGGCTTTGTCGCTTGTTTAGCACCACCCGGGGGACACGTGTAGGGTGGGCCTAGGATTAGGTGGTCAAAGCCTACGGACGCGAGCGACTCATCCCCCATATATCATATACAATATATGTAACAATATATATATTGTTGTTTTTTTGACTAACAGTTTTTTGTTTATGTAGTACATAAATCGTAAGCTACTTAAATTTAATATACATGAATATGACGGTATTTTCCACACATACTAAACCCTCTCAGAAATGAGAGGAGGTCTGTGCCCAGCAGTGGGACGTAAATAGGCTGCAACTTTACTTTTACTTTTTACTAAAATAAAATGGACATACTTATATAAATTATTTTTTGCACATCATACAAAACATACAGAATAGAATTATGCAATGGGCGGTCTTATTGCTGACAGTAATTTCTCCCAGAACCAATGAATGGACAGGATTGAACGAAGATGACAGGAGTAGGACAAATTGTCTGATAAAAAAAAATGGTAGAAAATAATACACATATATGTTTATTTAAACGATTAACGTTTAAATCGTTTGTCGTTGGAGTATTCTTAGATTTCTCAACACTCTATGATCTAAGGAGTTTCCAGACCTTTGCTGTTTGGTGACATTTTCGCCTGACTTATGAATATGAAGGCGTTGAGCATTCCTACATACCTTATTACAGTGATTTGGAATGTTAGTATACTTTTCCCTATTAAACGCATTCGGCTTACGTTTATAATTAACCTTAGCTATCGCTTTTTTAATCATTAAATGGTTTTATATCCTTAGTAACCTAAAGTGATGGATAAATTTTATGTATCTGAGCGTGACGGTTACGAGAGTTGTGTTTTTCATCTCAAAAATAAATAAATAAATAGGGAAAGTGGTAAAATTAGAAAAATAAATTAAATAATTTTATAGTATTCCTCCATTTCGTGCCTTTGTGTCTCGAAACGAAAGCGATTGAAACTCCCCCCTCCCCCCCCCCCTCCGCTTGACTCGCCTAAACAGTTTGTTCGTTTTGGCATTTTAAATAAAGAAACTCAAAAATGACAAAAATTAACCTAACTAAACACAACAATAAACTCAATAATCGAAAGTAAAAGCAATAAAAATTTAACTGGAAATTACAAAACGGCCGTTAGATAGATACTTCATACAAAGTGCTACGTGTTAGCATAGATTATACTCATCAGTGTCGCCAGGTCTTCCAATTTGCGCGGGACGTCCCGATTTTCAGAGATCTGTTGACAAGTTCTTATTCACTCTTGATCGGGTCGCCAAATGTCCTCACTTTTAGGGTTCCGTAACCGAAGGGTAACCAACGGAACCCTATTAATCAGCCTCCGCTGTCCATCCGTCCGTCTGTCTGTCAGTATCTCATGATCTGTAATTGGTAGACAGTTCAAATTTACACGGAATGGGAAAATATAAAAATAAATTAAAAATTTGACAAGTCCCAAAGCAACAAACCTTACGAAGATGGTCTATATACATGCCACCAAAGTTACGAAACAGTAGAATTTTTGGTTTAAATTTGTTTTATACAATAGTAAGATATATAGGTTATGAAATGAAAATACATTGGCTACAAAATTGGCCGTGATTTGTGACAAAGTTACAAGCGAAAAAAATAATAAGTTCAAGGAGAATGGGAGTCGAGTTTGGAAATAGCGCATGGCATTTAATGGTAAAATATGAGATAGGCACGCAATATCAATGACGTTTACGGAGCGAATACTGCAAACGAACGCACCGCCTGTTATTGGTTTGTGCGCTTCCCTTCTGGAAATATCGATCATTCTAATTTTTCGAAATTTCGACTCAATCCATGGTTGAATTAGCATCAAAACAATATTGGCCTATTTGTATCAAATTAGCTAGGTAAAAAAGCTTAAAAAATGAGTGCCCCACGAACTCAATGATCCCTAGTGCGAAGTACATGTCGACGTGCCTTGCACTGCTCAACAGGCACATAAGCGTCGTTTAAATAATGGTTTGAAGTGGATTTTGATATGTAAAAGTGGTGCGATTTTGTGTATTAAGTGTTTGAGTATGTGAACTATTAGTGGAAACTTTGAAACAAGTGCTCTGACGGTGATGTGATTCTCAATACAAGATAAGGTGTCTGGTTGCTTAGGCAATTTGAAATACCATCGCCAACTATCGGCTGTCTGCTGGCTCAAGTTGCCGTCAAAATCTTCTAAGGGCTACACAATGTGACGCATACATATATTGTGAAGCAGTATACTATGAAGGATAATTATAAATTGTAACTTCAGGCTCAGAAGGGCTAGAACTCAGAGCCGTAAAGCCAATTATAAAAAAAACTACATATTTATTTACCCCAGAACCCAGAGCCGTAAAGTCAGATAAAAAACTACACATTTACCATTCGCCAGTATATTTTCTTTGCCAATATTTACATTTTACATACAATTACATATTTATTTATCAATGAAATTACGCGTTTGTGGTGAAATTGAAAGCACCAAAGCAGTAAATTCTTGCTTTGTTTTGCTTGATGCCTAGATTATTTTTAGTTTACGTACCATGTACTAAGACGTAGTGGTTATTTACTTTTTACTGAGTACTGTTTATATAACTGGAAGTGCTAGAAGAAATCCATTCCATTGCAGCTGTAAAAGCTACCTAAAAAATAATAAAAGTACTGGCTAACAGCGGCAGCATCACTACAAACCAAACATTTCAGAAAATAAGCTGTATCTGTAATCTTGCCTTACACGGTACAATGAGCAAGAAATCATCCATATATTTGAGATTTAACTGATTCGGTTTAGCACGATAGTAAACATAAAGAAGACAACTGGAAAAAATTGAAATGACGCACTTTAACAAAATATGCCGTGCTTGTTTAACTGCGAAAGAATCATTCAAGTATTTTCTATTCGACAATGTTTCACCAAACATGTACTCGTATTGCACATCAGTAGAAGTAAGTATATACTTAAATATTTTTTGCAATATTAAATTTTAATGTTTATAGAATTCATTTAATTTTAATTGTGTATAAATTAACAGATCCAACAGAATGAAGACTTGCCTAAAACTGTATGTGAAAGTTGTTATGAACTTCTTTTAAAACTTTTTGATTTCAAACAAACTTGTATTAAATCCCAAAATACATTATTAGAATGTAAAAAATCAATAAAAACAGAAAATAATGTTTTGATAACTATAGAAGTAGATTCACACATTGTAGCTAGTGAAGATGAGTGTGGCAATGAATTTGAAATGAGCAATGTGAAAGCTGAACAGGCTGAAGTTGGACCATGTAACAACTGTAAGTATTATACTGTTTTCCTTGAAATTCATAATTTTGTAAACAAGATAATTTAAGCAATATAATATTATAATTATAATTTAAGTAATAGAAAGCAGAAGGTTATTATCAATGGTAAAAGTTCTTCCGGGTCACCTGTATTAATGGGTGTTCCTCAGGGCTCGATTCTCGGCCCATTCCTGTTTCTGGTGTATATTAATGACTTACCTCACCTTGTAGGGGATAGTCATGATATAGTATTATTTGCTGATGATACTTCATTGATTTTTAAACTTAAACGTCAATCATTTAAATGTGACGAAGTGAATAATGCTATATCAAAATTAGAGCATTGGTTTAACGTTAATAATCTGCATTTGAACGGAAATAAAACTAATTGTGTTAAATTTACAACAACAAATGTTAAAAATCTGATTACCAATGTGTTTTTAAATGGGGAGGAATTGAGCCCTGTTGTATCAACTGTTTTTCTTGGCATCACTCTTGATGCAAAGCTTCAGTGGGGCCCCCATATATCCAAATTAGCAAGCAAACTAAGTTCTGCAGCCTATGCTGTAAAAAAGATTAGAGGTCTCACTAGTGTCGAGACAGCTAGATTAGTTTATTTTAGTTATTTCCATAGCATAATGTCTTATGGGATTTTGCTATGGGGAAATGCGGCTGATTCAGAAACTATTTTTATTTTACAGAAGAGGGCCATTAGAGCTATTTACAATCTAAAACTAAGAGAGTCTTAGAGATAAATTTAAAGAAATTAATATATTAACTTTGGCCTCTCAGTATATTTACGAAAATTTAATGTATGTTCACAAAAACAAATATAGTTTTAGTAAAAAAAGTGATATACATTCTGTAAACACTAGGAACAAACACAAGCTAGTGATGCCAGTTTCTCGACTCCACAGAGTCAGTAATTCATTCTTAGGGCAATGTATACGCTATTACAACAAGGTCCCGAAAAGTGTACAGGTTCTCTCTATTACCAAGTTTAAATGTTTTATTAAGCTGAAACTGTATAAAAAAGGTTATTATAGTATAAATGAATACATGGTTGATAATAGACCCCTGGGAATGACGTGGTCGCTTCCAAGCATTTTGTAAATAGTTCGTAATCATTTATATTGTAAAATTTAAAAATTTAAAAAAAAAGTCCTGCTGGGTTTCTTGCTGGTTCTTCCCAGGACAGAGGGTTTTTTTTCAAACCAGTGGTAAAGAAAAAAATAACTTTCAATAATAATTACACATGTAATATATATTGAATAAAAATTATTCTATTCTATGCTATTCTATTCTAATATACTTACATAATTATTTTCTAGCCATTACCCATGCAGCTATAAATTATTGGGTTGGCTATAGACATCCCTGTACTTGATTTTAATTACGTTTTCAGTTTAGAAGGTTTGTCAGGGTTAAGCTTGAACGTTTTACACTGTTTTTAGATGCCGAAAATGCATTTCGACTTAACTACGAAGTTAAAGATTTTTAATTTCATTAAAATTTGCATATAGTAAAATGTAAATATGTCAACTTGGTCTAGTATTATAAAGTAGACGTTCGGTACTTAATTTTAATTATGTTTTCCGTTTAGGAGGATTGTCAGGGTTAATCTCTTGAGCGCCCTGCGACCGTTTTACGGTGGACTGTTTTAACCCTGATAAGTGCCCATCAACCGTTATACTGTGGTCATGTAGTTGTCCCAAATAATATTTAAATGAAACGCCAAAACAATGTTTGTCTCTTTCTAATGTATACTATATTGAAGCTATTGAAAAGTTTAACAGATCTAATAGACAAACACATATAGTTACGACAAATGTTAAAACAAACAGTTAGCTAAGCTTATCAGTAGGTGATGTCATATCTGCGTATTTGAATATCAGCGTAAAATAGAAGCATAATGTTGCTGTTTCGTATGGTGAGTATAGAGAACCGGATACCCTTATTACTGGAAACAAACGATTCCATCTTAGTCCTCAGGGGTGACAACATATCTGCATTTTGATTTGTAATCAAGGATAGATGTAGATGTCTATGTGCCACAGCAACCACTTACGATCAGGTGGCCTGATTGCTCATTTGTCACCCTTATCCTGTAAAAAAAATATCCCTTTGAATGTTTAATCAACTTTGAGGCATGAATTTATTGTGTTGTGATTTGAGTATATCGAAAAGAAAATTTTTGGTAAGTAGCTAATGTAATTCATAATAATATTATTTTCATTATAGTTTTGCTACTATGAACCAGTTTTACAATATTTAGATTAGTCCATGTGCCTAGCCATACAAAACCATTACAAAAACTGTTCTACATTTAAAAATATTAGATATCTGCTAAAATTTTTCTTTTACTGGGAGAAGCTATCATGAACTATTGTTATATGATAAAAACAAAACCATTACAAAAATCTTTCTAGATTTAAAAAAAAAAATTCTGCTAAAATTTTTCTTTTACTGGGAGAAGCTATCATAAACTATTGTTATATGATAAAAGAAAATATAGACAGTGCTTTAAATAAATCTAAATAACAAAATTATATGACAATGTTTAGTTTAACCGTGATACGGTGGCGGGACGCCCCGAATTCTGTTTTCATCATGGCGGCGAAATATACATTTACAAATGAACATAGAAATCAGGCAGACGCTTAAAAATATTTTTAGTTTAATAAGTTGATATTTAAATTACAAAAAAATATATATTGCAACTGAATTTCAATTCAGTTGCAATATATATTTTTCAATTCATAAAGCTAATTGTGTGGTTATTAATTTAGGTATGGTTACAAATTAGTTGTAATAGGCATTATTTGCGAGTACATACCTACTGTAAGGATACCTATTTTATGTACCTATATTATTTTATTTTTACTTAACGATTAACTGCTTAATATTTATATTATTTTCAGATTTAACTAAAAAGCAGGATAAGACATATAGTGTGACAGTATTTCAATATGTCGTAAGTGGATAAACTTTCCAATATGGACCATCGATTTAAATGGCCATATCTATTTTTTGTAGATAGTACTCACAAAAAGAAAGCGTTTTGCAAAGTTTCAATATGCGGAAACGCGTACTTTTTGAGAAAAAAATCATTGAAAATCAATTATTTTTGCAAATTTATGTCAATTCCTACGGTAAAACCACAAACTATATAGAATTTTGTATTGTCATTGTCATCGTCGGTAGGGATGTCGATTCTTTCCAAAAAAGATCGATTTTTAATTCGATTCGAATCGTAAGCTGATTTATCGATTCATAAAAAAAAATCTATTTCTAAAATATTTTTTATGAAAAACCAGAAAGATACCATAGTACCAATAATCTATTATTGAAATTTGTTTTATTTTAATTTATTTATTTTTATTAGGGCAGATAACAAATAAAAGAGGTTAGGTTCAACTTATGTCAAAGAATCGAATTGATTGACCCCGCCACCTGGTACGAGTCTGTTCTACCCCTAGAGTGGTTATATAGAGCCGGAGGCGCGTAGGGGCAGCAGCCTCCGCCTGCTGTAACAAATCCTAGGCATCGGACGAGCCGGAGCGGCTGAGGCTGGTCGCCGAAGGCGACCAACAAGCCCAACCTGCGGAGGCGAGGAGGGATGCCTGCGATTTGTTACGCAAAGGCGTAGAGGCTGCTCTTCCCGCAGCGCCGGAGACGTTGCAGTCTCAAAATAGATACAGAAACCCCTTTTAATCAGTCCCCCTATTTTATGTCTGATGAAGGAGATTTTGTTCTCATAAAATGGATTTATATTTCCATTATAAATGCAAACATGAAAAAATATCGAAATTTTAGAAATCGGTTTTTTGTGAATCGATACATCAGTTTACGATTCGAATCGATTTACAAAATCGATCTTTTTCGGAAAGAATCGACATCTCTACTGACGATGACAATAACAATACAAACTAGCTTCAGTTTTACCGTAGGAATTGACATAAATTTGCAAAAATAATTGATTTTCAATAATTTTTTTCTCAAAAAGTACGCATTTCCACATATTGAAACTTTGCAAAACGCTTTCTTTTAGTGAGTATAAAGTATTATCTACAAAAAAAATATGGGCATTTAAATCGATGGTCATTTGACAATGATGGACATATTGGAAATTTTAACCCATAGAAGTGTAGAAAAATTAAATATTTAATTAAAACCCTTAAAATAAAAAAGTGGAATTTTCGGCTTAGCTTTCCATTGACGTCAGTGGAGTTTGGTGTTGATACGTATTTTTACAGAAAGATTACACTATTATAAGCACACACACAATGTCTCAATATACGGAAACGCGTAATTTTTGAGAAAAGAATAATTGAAAATCAATTATTCTTGCAATGTTTACGTCTAATTTGCTAATAAACTGGCGCCATTTTGTAATGTCATTGTCGACGTCAATAGGGATGTCGATTCTTTCCGAAAAAGGTCGATTTTTAAATCGATTCAAATCGTAAGCTGATGTATCGGTTCACAAAAAATCGATTTCTAAAATGTCTATATTTTTTTAATGTTTCTATTTATAATGTAAATATAAACCCAGTTTATGAAAAACAAGAAAGATACCATGATAAATGATCTCTTATTGAAATTTGTTTTATTTAACAGTACCTATTAGGGCAGATAAATAAAATAGGTTAGGTTCAACTTATGTCAAAGAACCGAATTGATTGACCCCGACTCCACCTGGTACGAGTCTGTCCTACCCCTAGAGTGGTTTTATAGAGCCGGAGGCGCGTAGGGGGAGCAGCCTCCGCCTGCCGTAACAAATCGTAGGCATCGGACGAGCCGGAGCGGCTGAGGCTGGTCGCCGAAGGCGACCAACAAGCCGAAGCTGCGGAGGCGAGGAGGGATGCCTGCGATTTGTTACGCTAAGGCGTAGAGGCTGCTCTTCCCGCAGCGCCGGAGAGGTAGCAGTCTCAAAATAGATACAGAAATCCTTCTGAATCAGTCCCCCTATATTTTATGATGAAGGGGATTTTTTTCTCATAAAATGGATATATATTTACATTATAAATGCAAACATGAAAAAAATATAGATATTTTAGAAATCGATTTTTTAGGAATCGATACATCAGCTTACGATTTGAATCGATTTAAAAAACGACCTTTTTCGGAAAGAATCGACATCCCTATTGACGTCGACAATGACATTACAAAATGGCGCCAGTTTATTAGCAGATTAGACATAAACATTGCAAGAATAATTGATTTTCAATTATTCTTTTCTCAAAAATTACGCGTTTCCGTATATTGAGACTTTGTGTGTGTGCTTATAATAGTGTAATCTTTCTGTAAAAATACGTATCAACACCAAACTCCACTGACGTCAATGGAAAGTCGTACCAAATTTTCAAACAAAATAAATATTAAAATAAATTCAGTAAAAATATACACTCTGTTTAGACAACGTACCTTGACCCCTGAGAAGAGTGACAACGTTGCACGCGGGTGGCATGGCGGATGGCGGCAGGCAGCGTTATTGTCACATTGTCAGCACGGCCTATGGTACGTTGGACAATGTGCGACGAAATAAAAACTTACTCACTAAACTGTTTAGGTATTTTACCGCCACTTTTTTATTTCGCGAAAATGGAACTGAACGAAATAAATATTATTGCATATTAGTAGCAAAATTTAATGGAACCCTAAGTTTTAAAACTTTCAAAATGTCCGCCACGTTCTTGAATATAGCCGCATATAGTTGTCCTGAAGCCTGCTCAACAAATTTCGTTCAGGATCCAGAGCCAGGGCTTTTAATTTGTTAAAGACGGCAACAATATGATTGCGCAGTTCATCTTCGGTTTCGGAGATCTTTGAGTACACTTCATTATATATATATATATATATATATATATAAAGCCCCATAAAAAAAGTCTAGAGGAGTGAATTTTGACGGCATTTGCCATACAATAAAACCATGTCTGTAATCTGTATACTCTGCCGCACTGTAAAAATGCTGTTTTGGCATTTTCCTCCGCCAAAACGTATACACAAAAGTCAAGTAGTGTCAATATCACAGTGAAAAAATAATAAAAATAAACGTACTTAAAAACACTATTTACACACAATTAACTAATAAGTGTCTATTTCACCGTAAAATAATTGTTTGACTAATTGTATTTATCTTACGATTAATAATTACGATGCGCGTTAGCAGCGAAACGCTCCTGTATTCTGGAAGAATTGCGCGTGAACTGAAAACCAAACTTCCAAATTCCAAAATGGCGAAAATAATAAAAGTAATAAATAGGGCGGCCACAAGGTGCAATTATCGTCTATCGATACATTTCTTTTTACACTTACTTACCTACTACATTTGAATACAAGTAATTTTGATTTGATAACAATCGACAAGTTATTGATTGTTAAAAAAAAAAGTTTATTTTTGTACAATTGAACTTACGAAACTACCGATTTATGACTTCCTGGGAAACGGGTAAGTGTGTATGACTTTTTTAATTGGTTGTTTTTATGGGTTTTTTATCATGTTAAAATAATTTATAATCTCTAAATCTACAAGAACACCTCCTATAAAAAAAAAAACACTCAAACAAATTACAGGGATCTATGTAAATATAATATTTGGTACCTATATTATTATTTTTGTTATAGCCGGCATATACAGGGTATTTTTGGAACGCTCCCGAAAACTAAGACAGGCGACAGCACCAAGTATACCTTTGATCATGGGTCACAAATAAATTTGATCCTGATGAAAAAAAAATCATATTTTTACAACGTTTTATTAGATTTATTCACGCGCCATCATGTTAGTACAGCTAAATGAAACGATAATTTCATAAAAAAATCATGAAAATACTGAAACCTGAAACCAGCAGTGGAATAACTGAATTCATATCAGCTGATTAAAGGTCAATGTACGCGCGAACGCAAATTCGCGCGGTCCGCAACTAGCGGGCTATACCACAATACCTAATAATTTACAACACTTGTCTAAATACCTAACTTATCTACTTAACATACTATTTTGCCACTGTACTTGTCTCCACGTAGCCATTTTAATCCGAATTTACAGGTTAAATAACCCAAATAACTGGTTCGATTTCCCGCTAATAACAAAATACATAAATGAAATGTAACCAAAGTTAAAGTCATGCGTTTTTATTCATCGTGTAGGTATGTTTATTATTCTCATGTATTCAGTTATGTATGTATTCAGATTAGTTCAGTACTAAGTTATTTAAAAGAATTAGTTATGAAACAGCTTACCGCTCTAAATCCTCCGTGGTCTTATGAGATGCGGCTCAAATTGTGCTCCATTCATTTCAAGGCAGATTTGGGCTCGGTGTTGCGTCTCCTCATGGAGGCGGGGCATCATCGTGTGATCTTCGACACAGTCCGTACGTAGTTTGTCGAAAACATCCACGATCCTTTTGTAGTTTCGTCAGCACTATCACACTCACGATTAAAAACCCTTTCTTTCACATACCCCACAGAAAGAAGTCTAACGGGGTCAGATCTGGTGCGCGAGGTGGCCAAGCGTGTGGCCCTAGTCCGCCAAATCCAGCGATCATCAAATAGATCATTGAGGCGCTCACCATTATACTGGAACCATGTGCGGCGATATTCATCCAACGATAGGTCGTCTAAAATGTCTGTCAACTGTTCTTTTATAAAGTTTAGGTATCGCTGTCCGTTCAGTCGCTGTGGCAGAAACACTGGTCCTAGTATGCGATCCTTAAATAAACCTGCCCATACGTTAACCGACCATCGGGTTTGGTGCCCGGTTTGTCGAACAGCGTGCGGGTTAACCTCTGAATACACGTGTGTATTTCTTCGGTTCCACAGGCCGTTTCTGGTAAATGTCGACTCATCCGTTCAGATAATGTGCTCAATGGAACCAGCCACACGTTGTTGCTGGTATAATAACCAACGGCAGAAAACTCGTCGGCGGTCGTGATCGCCGGGAACTAAAGCTTGCACTTTGTGCAATTTGTATGGGCGCATTCGGTTACGCTTCAACACTTTGTGCACTGCACAGTATGACACACTTGTTCCATCCCGACGTCTTAACAATTTATTTAGCGATACTTCGTGTACCTAGGTTCGGATACATAACATGTTGTCGTATTCACAATCACTATAAACGTACGCGTTAAGCATTATTAAAACAAAAAACGTAACAACAAGTAACAAAATCAACACGGAACTGTTTCAAAAACTACAATTAAACTGAAACCTACTGCGTCACAGCGTGATGCGATGCGGTCGAGTGGAGGGAGGTTACAGTCGCGTTCTAAAGTACTACATGGTATTGGGATATTGTTTTATAATATTATAGTAAGTAATTAATTGTTTTATTGTAGAATCATAATAGGTGCCTTACTTGGAATTAAAAATGGATAATGTTTACTTGAGCATTATTTGTTATTTCTATCGTAAAATATAAAGTAGTTTGTAACAAGAAAACTTAAGGTAAGGGTGGCACGCCGTCCATTATGTCGTTTTGGGTCACATGGAAGCCAGATGTTGAAGGTGTGTTGGTGTTACTGGATGCTACTTCATCATCACTTTCATCTTCGCTTGAGCTTCCGTCATCAGGTCGATCACATGGTAATTATTTCGGTATTCTTCCTCAACACTTTTAAATTTACTGCACAATTTTCCCCATTCACCTTCTCCTATCATATTTACCTTTTCGTTCACTAGTTTAGTCATAAAACAATAGATATAAATAATTTTTCTTTCCTTCCTTTTTAAAACATCGTCGCGAGTCGCAAAGTAAGCTGTGTATGCGACTGTATTTTTGGAGCTAACAAAGCGCGGAAACCAATAGCATGCAGGCACAGTAATACTGGCGGATTGTTTCCCCGTCGCGCCCCCTTCGTACCGATATGTGATAAATCGCTGTGCCCAAGTTCAAGGCCAGCGTTCTTTTTTCACCGTTCGCGCGTACATTAACCTCCATTAGTCAGGTGATATCAATTCAGTTTTCACTGCTGGTTTTATGTTTCAGTATTTTCATGATTTTTTTTTATGAAATTATCGTTTCATTTAGCTGTACTAACATGATGGCGCGTGAATAACGCTAATAAAACGTTGTAAAAATATGATATTCTTTTTCATCAGGATCAAATTTATTTGTGACCCATGATCAAAGGTATACTTGGTGCTGTCGCCTGTCTTAGTTTTCGGGAGCGTTCCAAAAATACCCTGTATAATTGGCACCAGCTGCTGATATCGAAGTTGGTAAGTGTACAATTTCCTATAATTATTATTTTCAATGAGTAATGGGTATGAATACACTTATTTTGTTATAGAGCATGTTCAGATACTATTAGACGAAGATGAGGATATTTTTAACATAGGTACGCCAGATGCTGCCAGTGCTGACACAGTTCCTAATTCGCCTTCTTCGTTAGACAGCAGCCCAAGCCGTTTGTCAACAGCCTTAAATTTAGAATTAATGTCACAGACTCCGAAAAAGATAGGAAACTTGTCCCTTGATCACACTAACATTATCTCAGATGAGTTGCTTTAATATTGTTTCGATTTCTAACCGTTTTCTTATTCTCAATTATTATAAAATTACAGTGCTGCTAAGCATGTAAACAGTGTTTTATTTTTATCATAGTGCCATTCATCACGAGAGGCGGGCAACATACCGGCCGTGTACGTACGAGGGGTGGGCGAAATACTGGGCGCGTACTTACGGGGTTGGGCAAGCACGAGGCGGATATTTTTTCGTTACTCCTCGTAACCTAAAACAGTTAAAGCAAATGTCGATTGATTGTTTTCCTTTCTTGTATTTATTTCCTATATAGGTCACCAAGTACAAGATTCAATTACGAGATGGTGGTACCTTCACCTGCGCAGTATCTCTACTGCAGCATGTGATAATGAACATATAATCCCGTTCTACTATTTAACCTACATCTATTTTCTTTTTAGATTCATTGAATGTGGTGGAAGCAGATCCAGCACGCCCTGCACAAGACCAAATTTTGGAATGGCGGTGCCTTCACCAGCGCAGTAATTATCTCTACTGCAGCATGTGATCATGAACACATATTCCTGTTTTACCATTTAACATACTTACATGTTTTTTCTTTTAGATTCATAGAATGTGGTGGACGCAGATCCAGCACGCCTTGCACTATTCAATTAGAGACCATTCCACCAAAAAGCGGCGAATTTTAGCAGATATTGAAATTGAAGATATTCTGAAGTTTGGTAACTTTTTTTTTTAAATATTGACGATGTTGAAATAAACTGATTTATCTTTACAGGTAGCGAAGAAGAAAGCGAGTGTGAAGACGAAGCATTCCCCATTTTCGTGCCAAGGACCGAGCCTATGTTTTTTATGAATGACGACGCTGAGGACGAAGCAGTGATATCTTCTGAAATGCCGACAGGAAATGACGACAGCACGCCGACCGGGCCCGAGCGATTTTTCTTTGATTGGAAGGCTTTTCCAGAAACACCGATCCCTCCACGGGACAGGCGTGAAATTTTTAGGGAAGCAGAAGGTCCTGTTCTTATCTTGCCAGGACAATCCGTACAGAGTCCAGAAGCCATATTTTTGTCCATATGTGACAGCGCAATCATGGGTCATATTGTTACAGAAACAGATAGGTATACAGAAGAAGAGATTTCTAAAAGAAAATATATTCTTGAACCCCAATCGCGACTGCACTGCTGGACTCTTACAAACGTTGACGAACTATATGTTTATTTTGGGATACTTTTGGCTATGGGACTCTGTTTAAAGTCCAATATTAAGGAGTACTGGCATTGCGACGGGTCCATCTGTAATACACCGAATTTCGCAAAATATATATCTTCCAACAGATTTATTCTGTTGAATAAATTTATACAATTTGCGAAAAATGGTGATAATATCTTGGCTTTGAGACCTTCGGAGGCTAAAATTTATAAAACAAAGCCTATAGCTGACCACCTCAACCAGAAGTTTCAGTTATTATACAAATTGAAACAAAATATTTGTATAGATGAATCACTGACGCAATGGAAGGGGTGGTTAGCAATTAATAAATTTATAAAAAACAAAGCTGCGTCTATTGGTGTCAAAACTTATGAGGTTTGCGACGCTAAGTCTGGATATCTTTGGCGTTTTGAAATCCACTCAGGCAACAAAGAGAGTACCACTGAGTCACCTACTCCCATATCTGGGATCATTCCCAGTTTGGTCCTCCATCTGTTGCAAAGTCTCGAGAATATAGAACTTTGTGTGTGGATGGATAATTATTATAACAGCCCCATCCTCGCACGTACGTTAAAAATCGACAGTTCGTATCCCCACAGCTGGCATCTTTAAAAAAAGGTAACATAGCTATTGGAGAGGTAAAGAGATGCACCAGTGGGGACGTGGATATTTTAGTCTGGCTAAACTGTTCAAGCGCCTACTTAATGTAAGTGTCTTGAACAGTTTCATCTTCCACTCTTGAGTCGCCAGTGCCAGAACACCCAGTTCCAAGATTCACCACACACATAGGTTTTAGATTGGAACTCATTAAGAATTTGTTAAAAAAGATCTATTCGACTTGTATGTTTTTTGTATTTTGTTTTATACTTATTTCTAATTTTTGTTTTTATTATTATTATACAATTAATCCAATTTTGCAATTGTTTAATTTTCTACAAGTACCCACAAAACCATTTAAAAAAAATTAAAAATATTTTTTCCCATTAACAAAATAAACTAAACATAAAAATGTAAAAAATAAAAACACCGATTTTAGTATAATATATACCTTTAGAAATAAATATAAAATGTTCGACGAAATACGACTCTACACATTTTTTGTCCTTAATTCTCTGTTTGGGTCGAAATTTTGTCAATGTTTTCAATTGATCTTAATAACCAGCAAATCATTAGAATACGTGTTTATGTTTATTCGTTCCATATTCAGTATAGTTTTTGACAAAACAACTTATTAATAAAATTATCAAACAGTTTATTTTTACAGCCTTATCTTTAGGAGTGGTATTTTTTGTGGATTTTTTTTGTTTCGTAAGATTGTAGAAGATCTGACGTCTTGAAACACACGATGTAAAAGAAACTCGTTAACAAGTTAAACATAATACGGGACCACAAAAAATATTTTAAGTGGATAATTAAGGCCTAAAAGGGCTTTGAACTCACATTTGTTGCAAAGATATTATTTTGCTTTCACAACTTCGCTTTCAAATCTATTTCTTTAACAAATTTTATGAGGAGAGGATGACTTTAACTACTTATATTAATAAAATAACTAATAAATAATATTATAAGTCCTTTTATCATGCTATTAATGATTCATATTGATTTTTAAAATGCATTTTTCTACGTGTATACGTTTACACATTTGTGTGATCAGACCGTTTGAAATATTTTCACTTGCTATCAGAATTAGTTTGATTTTAGTGTTTATTAATTGATTAGTGTTCATAAATGAATTTACGTCAAAATCAGCATTTAAACGCTGACCATCAACTTACGTTCATATGCGAAATTTGGCCTTGACGCCTGTCGATTTTATGACGTTTGATATTTGGGCGCACGAGCCTTTAGCACTGTTTTTGAATGTCGAAAATGCGTTTTGAATTAACTAGAGAAATTTTACTAAAAATTGCGTATAATGTAACGTGAATATGTCAATTTGGTTTAGTATTGTTTTTTTTTATAGAATAGGGGGCAAACGAGCTCGTTCGTAGAGACTACCGCCGCCCATGAACAACCGCAACACCAGGGGAATTGCAGATGCGTTGCCGGCCTTTTAGAAAGGTGTAAGCTCTTTTCTTGAAGGTTCCTAAGTCGTATCGGTCCGGAAAATTCGCTGGTGGTAATTGATTCCACAAGGAAGTTGTGCGAGGGAAAAAACTTCTTCTAAATCGCACAGTGGTGGACCGCCAATCATCCAGATGGTATGGATGGTAACGCGAGTTTTGTCGCGATGTGCGATGGTGAAATTGAGCGGTTGGAATTAGTCCGAACAATTCCTCAAAGCACTCCCCGTGATAGATGCGATAAAATACGCAAAGAGATGCAACATCTCTACGCAGTGCCAGTGTATCGAGCCGATCAGAAAGAACTCGGTCGTCGACGATTCGAACTGCTCTGCGCTGGATGCGGTCAAGTGAAAGGAGCTGGCACTGGGGTGCCCCGGCCCAGAGATGAGAACAGTATTCCATGTGGGGCCGAACTTGCGCATAGTAAAGTTGCAAGCGATGTGCCGGCATGAAATACTGTCTCGCTCTGCTGAGCACGCCAAGCTTTTTAGAGGCCAATTTGGCCTTCCCTTTCAAGTGACCACGAAACTGCACACTATTCGATATGTCGACGCCAAGGACTCCGATACTGGCTGAGGCAGCAAGGGGAGTGCCTTGAAACTGAGGAGATACGACAAAAGGATTCTTTTTAGCGGTAAACGCGCAAACTTGTGTCTTCTGGTGATTGAACTGGACTAGATTTAGTCGTCCCCAATCCGAGACTTTGTTAAGCAAAGACTTGACTTCAGACACAAGTTTGTCCCGGTACTCGGCGACGTTTACCCGAGAAATATTGGCACGGCCGGTATATAAGGTATCACCAGTGCTGTCGTCTGCATAGCAGTGAATACTACCAGTTAGCAACATATCATTGATATGCAGGAGAAACAGCGTGGGTGATAGCACGCAGCCTTGTGGAACACCAGCGTTGATAGGCTTGAAATCAGAGCATGCACCGTCTACTACGAACTTGATGCTCCGATCAGCAAGGAAACTGGTGATCCATTTGCACAATTTCTCGGGAAGCCCATAGGAAGGAAGCTTCGAAAGAAGCGCTTTGTGCCAGACCCGATCGAAGGCCTTCGCTATGTCCAAACTAACGGCCAATGCCTCCCCCTTGGACTCTATTGCCTCCGCCCATCTATGAGTTAAGTAGACTAGAAGATCACCAGCTGATCGACCCCGACGAAAACCGTACTGGCGGTCACTAATCAGCTGGTGATCCTCAAGGTACCTCATGAGCTGGCAGTTTATAATGGCTTCCATTATTTTGGAGAACAAGGAGGTGATGGCGATAGGCCTGTAGTTGGACGGGTCTGAGCGGTCGCCTTTTTTAGGGATCGGGTGGACCAAAGCTGTCTTCCATGAATTCGGGACTACGCCTTGGGAGTAGGAGTACCGGAAAAGACGCGTTAAAACCGATGCCAACTCCGGAACACACGTCTTCAGCACAATGGGAGGGACTCCATGGGGCCCACTCGACTTGCTGACGTCCAGGGAGAAGAGTGCTTTGCGAACCGAGCGCTATGTAAATCGCACATACGGAATGGAGAACTCACATCGCGGGATGGTCGGCGGTGTGTTCCCCCCGTCATCTAGAGTCGAGTTGGACGCAAAAAGAGAGCTCAACAGATAGGCTTTCTCCTTTGCGGCATGGGCCAGTGAGTCGTCCTCTTTGTGCAGAGATGGAAGATATGGCTGACAGAAGTTCCCTTGGACAGCCTTGGCGAGAGACCAGAATTCCCCCCTTCCCTTCCCTGCCTTCCCGAAGGAAGGCGAACTAGCTTCTCGCCAATTCTGCCGATGTGCTCAGACCTTGCCTTGGCAATGTGCTTTTGAAGGACCTGGAGGCGGAATTATACTTCTTTTTAAGTGCGCTGGTGTTTACATACCGAGACGTTGATGCGTCAGCCCAGGCCCGGTAGCACTCCTGCTTATAGCGTAATGCTATTTTACAGGAGCGACCAAACCATGGCTGGGATCTGCCTCCGATGGGCACCACAGTGGATGGAATAAAAAGTTCCATACCCTGAAGTACCACATCAGCAACTGAATCGGCAACAACGCTGGGATCTTCCGGCGAGAAGCAAACCCGCCCCCAAGGGTAGGATGAAAAAAAGACCGCATCCCGTCCCAATCAGCTGACCTATAGTGCCAAACACAGCGGTAAGCTGCAGATCGCAACTGCGATTGGAGCGTGAGTGGCACCGTACTCCGGATCAGACAATGGTCCGAAGAGCCCAGAGGGGCATCGACGGAGACCTGATATCCGTCCGGATGAGAGGTCAGCACAAGGTCCATCAGGGAAGGTACATGGTCTTCCACATCTGGGATCCGCGTAGGCGAAGTAACTAGTTGTGTTAGACCATATGCCAAAGCAAAGTCATAGACAGATCTACCCGCATGATCGGTTAAACGAGAACCAAGCCATTCAGCGTGGTGGGCGTTGAAATCACCGAGTATCACGATCTCTGCGGATGGGACCTGTTGTAGCACGGAGTCTGCAGCCATTTGGACGTGGTTGATGAGTCGGTCTGTGTCGGTATTACCGCTATGGGACCTATAGAGGCACCCGTAGACGCGGGGATGGTCGTCGCTGTCTACGCGCAGCCATAGGATGGACAGGTCCGTACCTTCAAAACTGCCGAGGCGTCGAAAACAGATGTCCTCTCTGACGTATACGCAAACTCCAGCCCGGGGCACAAAGGAGTGTTCCAATTTGTACCCCGGGTAGGAGAGATATGAAGTATCAGCCGGAGAGGACACCTAAGTCTCGGTTAAAAAGAGCAAGGCCGGCTTCGCCGTCTCTAGATGGTAATGGACAGCGTTAAGGTTGGAATGAAGTCCCCTGATGTTGACAGGGGTCGCCTTGGTTGTATTGCTCCGCTTGCCCCGAGCAGCATTAGTCGCGAGTGGAATTTTGCCCCCCCAGAATACGCGGGGCAGCCTGAGCACCCACGCTCAGGAGTGAAGTAGTTTGGTCGTGGATGCTCAGCGAGGGATTCCCCAAGGGTGCTGGTACCCTCCCTTAGAATCCCTTTTCTTTTATTTAATTCCACTACCATGTTGATAGGGGGGGGGGGGGGGGAATTGGGCCCCCGGGCACCTGCACTCACCAAGCGCAACGCAGAGGTAAACCTCTACTTCACGCTGGTATTCTGTGAGGTCGTGGTACCACCCCGGTTTGAGCTGGCCCATCCGTGCGACAGCAAAAGCTACCGCTTGGCTCTACCACTGTTAAATTTATTGTAAGGTAGACGACCGGTACCTATTTAATTTTAATTATGTTTTCATTTTATTAGGTGTGTCAAGATTAAGCTCGAACCTTTTACACTGTTTTTGAATTTCGTAAATGCATTTTGACTTTTGAATTAATTATGATAAAAATAAACTTCACTAAAAATTGCATATAATGAAATGCAAATATATCAATTAGTTTTTTTAACATGGGTCACTCATAAAAACGTTAATTATTAGTACCCAGACAATCCATTTGTGGCTGAAGATGGGACTCATCTAAACAAATAAATAAATTTTAAGTGTCTGTAAAGTCAAACTAACAGCTTTTTACTATATGCATATGAAAGTTTATAGGGAACTTATAACAAAAATACAGTTTTTAAATTTTTTGTCTGTCTATCTGTCTGCCTGTTTTTTTTTTGTTTGTCTGCCTGTGTTAGACGCCGGCGAACTTGCGGGGAATAGCTAGTACACAATAAATTGAGTTGCAGTGGAGAGTAGTCAAGAGGTTTTTCATAATGCAAAATTATATTACATTGCTTCATTTGCCACTATCATAGCAGAGTTTAGGGCTATCTGACTTTATAGATAGGTCAAAGATAAGCCGAATCTATCCTAAAACCGAATCAGCACGCCCCAACTCCACGTAGTCTTGTCTGCACTACCCCTAGAGTGTTTTTGTAAAGCTGTAGGCGTCGAGGTAGAGCAGCCCCCGCTTTGCTACGCAAGGGTGAAGGTACTGCACTTCCCACAGCGCCGAAGTTGTTGCAGAAATAATTTTGGGTCAATATTCCTGTATAAAAAAGTGAGGTTATGATATTACAAAAAAAATTACTCATAAACTATACTTTTCTGCAAGGGGGGAAGGGTAGGGAGAAAGAGGCTGCCTCTGAACCTTTGAAGCCGTCTATCTAAATGAAGACATGTATGACCATGTAGTAAAAGAGGAAAGATTTGTAATAGAGGATAGATGTAGATGTCAATGGGCCGCCGCACCCACTTACCATCAGGTGGACTGTGTGCTCGTTTGTCACCCCTATCCTATAAAAAAAATTACCATACTGCGGCACTGTTGAAAATCTTAGTCTACCTATATGGTTTACACTATATCCAGGGGACTACATATTATGGTAATAAGCCAAGGAGTCACTGCCAACTTGCATTCCTTATCTATAATCTAATATATAAAAATTAATATTTGTTTGTTCGTATTTTATGTGCTGCCATACCATTCATCAGATTGCGGTAAAAAATTGTCAAATTATTGCTTGCATTTGTGCAAAGGTACATACCATTGACTTACAGATGGTGGAGCGCATATCGTACACGCAAATTTGTTTGAAAGTTATAATATCATTCAATTTCAATGAATGTATTATCATTCCTAATTAAACAACATAACTCTTCCAAATTTTAAACAATATTTCCATAATTATTTCTTCTGCAGCAGTAACACATCGGGTACGAGTTAGTGAAGTAATAAACACTTTTTACCATACAAAACCAAACGAATACTGGTCACTTATTCTACCCATTGTTGATTATGCGGATGCGTGCTATACAGATCAGATCTATTGCAACGTCTATAAATTTATGGCATTTTCTCAATAATCACATAAGGTCCATATTTGGTTTACATAGGTATGACCATAGTTACTTATATCATGGGTGCAAATGTGAATCTAAACCACCTAAAGACCTATTCAAACACACACAAAAAATTTCATCAAAATCGGTCGAGCTGTTCTTGAGTTTTAACAGACAGTAATTGATTTTTATATATTTAAGTATATGTTTATTTAAAACTTATTTTATATATATATATATATATATATATATATATATATACTAGCTGGCCAGGCAGACGTTCTGCCCATACCGACCACCATTTCCTATTAAAAAATCCTTAAATTCGTAATAAAAAATATTGAGGGACACTTATCGGGATAAAAACTATCCTATCTCTCAAGTTCAACCCCAAAATCAACCTGTAGACATAATAAACTGTCAACTGACGATATGTTGATATTATTATGATAATAGTTTTCTTGTTACAGATGAATTTGCCAGTGATAAAAAGGAAATCGATAATACTGGTAAATTACAAATAAAAGATGAATTATCTTGTGATAACTCTACAAAGAAAAAAATATCCAAAAGGTTAGTATAACATAAATGTTAATCGATTTTATTTTATATTAGCGACCCGCCCTGGCTTCTCCTGGATAAGATCTATTAATGTGGCGTTATTTAGATTTAAAACATTCAAAGACCATTTATTTAGTTAATAGGCGATAGAGCCATGCTGCAGCTATATTAGTAGTATAGTTGTAGAACGAATGGGTCGGCTCGACCGGAGAAGGACCACGCTCTCACAGAATACCAGCGTAAAATAACAGCTTAAAACTGCTGTATTTCGTATGGTGCATGTAGAGAACCGGAGACCCTTTTAACTGCAAACGAAGCTTTCCATCTTAGCCCTCACGGGTGACAACGCATCTGCATTTTGATTCGCAAACGAGGATGGATGTAGATGTCTATAGGCCACAGCAACCAGTTACCATCAGGTGGACTGTGTGATCGTTTATCACCCTATCCTATAAAAAAAATTAATCAATTTTGCGTTTTTTTAACATTTTTCCTTTAGCCTCAATCATTCCAGGCATCTCTCTTTATTTGCGCTGTAAGCCATTTCGAAGATTAGCTCGGACAGACAGAAAAAATTTAAGAATGGTTATTCATCGTCAAGCAAGTAACCCTTAAACCTAATTTGTTTCGATATTACTGACAGGCACTTCAATTTTATTTAGGTATCTCACTTATATATACTTCTTGATCTCTCCAATCCAAAATAAGATATACATAAATAAGACTGCAGTCACTTACAATTCTACAGAGTATTTTATTTTACCCATTTTGGCTGGCAATACTGTATACCGAGTAATTCTTGATAATCTCATCTCATGATCATGTATTAATTCAACTTAAATAATACTAATGTCAATCATCACCACAACATATTTTGAGGGAGTATCTATGATTTTTATAATACAAAAAAGTCTGCTCGCTAAGATAGTGTCGGTACACCAAGAGGCGCACTTATTGTTTTGCTTTTATTTTATTATTTTTTACTGTTTGTTAAATAAATGTTTTTTTTATTATAAAAATAAAATATAATACATACTATTTATTCTTATGGTTATTGTAATCAAATGCAATAACCATAAAAACAACTTAGGTAGCAAAGAATATTTCACTACGGCGCTTCGTTTTTGGGTCAATCAACTATTCGACCCACATTTTGAAGAGGTCAGGCAAAATATTTTTTTGAGAAATAAATATTTAATATGTACATTCCGACATGAAAAGTGTGTTAGAAATATCAACTACTTTATATATTTCAAAGGGCCACGACGTTTATTTATTATTTTGGCCACAATTTGCGAAAATGTATGAGCACCCTCTAAAAACTGTCTACTGCGTAACCTATATATAGTGATCGATATAGTCTGAATAAAATAAATATATAAATGATTCGTAGCCTTTATTTACTTTTTTACGCAAAATAAATTGCTGTAATAAAGTCAGTCTTAAAAATTGTTTAATTTTTATCTTAAAAGTAATCAATAAATTGTATCTTGCGTTACCAACATCCAAAAAAAAAACACGCAACTTTTCATTAAATCTAAATGGGTAATAATATAAACGTAAAAAATCTTTCCTACAGATGCCCTTTTATCAACAGTATAATATTAAGATATAAAAATGTAGATTCTGATGTAGGCAGGAAGATCGCTACGTTTAAAAACAAAAATTTAAATTAAGGGACACAAAGTAACTTCAGAGACAAACTTCGTAACGCCTAAGACATAAAATCAAAAAACTTAAAAAATTTAATTACTTTTAAACATAATGACTTTGAAGTAAGTAATAATCATAAGTAAGGAACAAAATAATATCACATTTAGGATAAATATTCTACTATTAATAATCATATATAAATATAGATTATATGAATAGCTTGAGATCAAATCTCGACGGTAATTACTTTTCAAATATATCAATGGAAACAGGAAATTGGTACATATCTTCGTCCAGAAGACTTGGTACTGGCAAGATACTAATAACATCTTCATAATTTACGTAGCTGATATCCCACTTGTCTTGTCTGAACTTCGCATCATTACCAACTACCCGTAAAAACATAACTTTAATTTCACCTTCGTCTTCTGTAGAGGACAAAGCCTTGCAAGCGTAAGAATAAATATTCTTTTTTTTTATTACTGCCATAAACATAAACATGTAAAAAATCACCAATCGATACCTGTCGAGGAGCTTTGTCGTAACTAGTGGAAGCTACTTGGTCCCTTTGAAAACGAAATTTATCATCTATAGCCATCGATTTACGATTTTCCTTATCAGTTTGTGACTCGTCTTCATCACTATCGGATGAAGATCCATAGACAGCTCGGTAAATACTTCGTTGGGATGGTATATTTTGGATTTGTTTGAGCACGGCAAGAGGAACGTCTTCATCAGACGGATCTTGAAGATCGTGTCTTTCTGGTTCAAGGATTTGCTTAGCAGAGTTAACATTTGCAGTATTATAATTCACTTGGTACGTTTTGGGGTTCAGGCAGTTGCAAAAACCTCTCTTTATAAATTTACAAAAGCAGGAAAGCTCTCTATATTTTAAGGTATTTCTTTTATCTGTAAATACTTGATGAACCTGCAATGTTCCAATCAGACGTGGGATATTTTTTGGCAGGTCATCTTGTAATTTCTTGATAGCCTCCTCTTTTATCAAAAACATCTTGATTTTACTGGTGTTTTCAAGTTGCTTGAAAAACGCATATGCATTCGGAATATCTGCGCCTGTAGCCACCAACTTATCAGCTTTACGCTTTAAAAACCCTCCAATTCCATCTGCAGGGCCTTTACCGTGGCTGGCTTCATAGAAAGACCAAGTAGCTGCAGTAAACCCATAATCAAAATATTTTGTGCAAAGCAGATAGAAGTTTTGCTTTTGGCGATATTGAGTCGATGGTTCGTCTGAGAAGAAATGAATAGTATCAACAGCTTCATGTTAATTTCTTATCCATTCTAAAATCGGCTGTAAGTGGCTCCAGATGGCGGCAGGCTGATGACAATTTGAGGCAGAAACAGAGCAGAAGGAATTAGCTGCATGTTGTGTTTCGTGGTTGTGAGTGTAAACCATTACAGTATGTAGTGTTATTTGGTTTCTAGACCCTCCGAAATGATGAGATTGCACCTCTTCGTGATATTTACAATTATAATTTTCACTAAAGTCGACTACGATAGCGCACTCATTTGGTTGCAGATTACTCAAACACTCGCGAAAGTTGTGAAATTGGATTTTGATATTGTATATATGCTTTTTGAAAGAAATAATATCCTTCTCAAATTTTTGCCTTAGATGTGCAACTACTTCAATTTTTTCCTCTTTTACATTCTTGATAGCTTTTATTATTTTTTCGTTTTTCTCGAATTTGACTTCTTTCCTCACCCATTCACTGTATTTTACAGTGCCATTAATTTTTTTTTGATCGTAGTCTATCTTCTGGTTCTTGCATTTTTCACACTTATTGTACATACAATCCTTTAACCGATCGCTGCATACTGTCTTTCGTATAATGATATTCAAATCACTTGTTTTCAGTAGACCTTGTTTTGTCAACGCCTGAGCCATGTACGACATGTTTGCGTGCGTTTTACACATACATGTTTCCCTAGCATCAATGGAAGGAGCAATGACATAAAATGGTCGATGCTTCGTGAAATAATAATATGAGCACGGTGTGTTTGGATTTTCTTTCTGAAATTCTATGTGAAGTTTTTTCATTGTATCTAGTAAGTATCTTCTCTGCATTTTATTTCCGTTTCTTGTCACTGTTTCTTTTTTTCCAGCTGTAGCTCACACATCGTCGCGCACGAAAAATTGGCGAATTTTTTTCCGTAGCAGTAGTATGCTACGATTGGTCTTTGCCTTTTTATGATACTCAATGTGTATTCCGAGTGTTTCTTTAAGTAATTCTGCTTTCTTTTTAGATGTTTCAATAAGGCCAGTCTTGAAAATGCTTTTAAGCAGTCTTTTCTCGCTGAGACTCCTTATCGTCTTGTACCGATCTTTTATAGACTTCGTCAAAAGATTATAACTTTGGTTGTCTCCTGGTTTCTCGTTAGTGTTTAATTCTTTTTGTTTCATTCGCATTCGTTTTTTCTTATACTTTTCACACAATCTCTTTAATTTTTTATTTTCCTCCTCCAATTTTTTGTTTGCTCTATATACTTTGGATTTATATTTCTTCACTTTTTTCGTCCTCGCTCCCTAGATGCATTTGAAACCGGTGATGCAGGTGGTGTTTGATGGACTTCTTGAATATCTTGTACTCTAGGTAATGGAGAACTTGGCGGTGTGACATCTATAATATTTTGTAAATTCTTTCTTCTTTTCCTGTATTCCCTTTGTCTTAATTTCCAAATAAAATTGGCTTGTTTCCTTTCTTTCGGCAACAAATCTTTTGCTAATCTTTTTATTTTGTGGTAGTGCTCTCTATGTTTTCTTTTGCTTTCTTCATATTTTTCAGGGTTTTGTTTTAGCCTTTCTCGATATCGCTTCTATTTTTCTGCTGCTGTTAAACGTGCCATTGCATATCTAAGGAAGGTAGAAATACAGTTTTTAAGTTTCGGTTTATAAGAAATTATTCAATGCAATATAAGAAATAAAAGATGCAAATTAATAAGAACTAGCTTCTGCTTTCGATTTTTTACCGAGATAAAAGTATCTTATATCCTTATCTAGGTCACAGTATGCTGTGAGTCGAATTTCATCCAAATCCATCAATAGTTTTTGTGTTAATAGGTTGTTACTAACAAACACTCACTTTCGCATTTATTCTTAACATTTAAGTAAGATAATTGTCATTGAAAACAATGTGCTAATGAAATAGGAGAAGTATATATTGAAAATGAAATAATAATACACGAATCATTTATAAAAAAATGTATTGATTTTAGTTTGACGCCACAACGTGTTTGGCAGCACGCGAATGTCTCTGAAGTTACCAACAATGTCTATGGAATTACCTTCAAAGTAACTCAGTATTCCGGTAACTGAGGAGACAATTCAAGTACTTTGATCAAAAATACATATTATTATAACTAAAAAAAGAATAAGTAACATATGATTTGGTCGATAACCACAGTTAGTACTATGTAATATTATTATTAAAAAGTTACTACATACATTTTACGAGAAAATCTGGTAACTCAGTTGACGGCGCAAAAAGGTACGGACACTCCCTGCGAGCGTTCGAGGCAGACTGACTGACTTGTCGGCACTCATCAAAGTTTTGCCCGCCGTTGTTACACGATACGACTTTAATGAAGTTAGCAACGGCAAGACATACCATATAGGCGTTCTTTTAACGCAATTTTTTTAGGTAACTCAGCATACACGTGCAAAAGGAATTTATTGAGGGACAGTCTTAAATGTTTTTTTTTCATACATTTTATGTTTATTTAACATCAGTGGTTAATTATGGTAAAGTTTATTGTTTTCTCTCTTTGTAAAATTAATTTCAAGATAGGGTTTTATAGAAAAAAATAATTTCATCTGGAATTCACATGAGAGACTATGGTCTCGGGACAAGGATTTTTTGTATGGGAGCTCTTTTTGATATACTGAGTTACCCTAAAAATCAAAACAAATTGTTAATTTTCAGCACCTTTAGCATTTTTCTGATGATGCCTGATTATTTGTTATGTGTTTAGAATACCATTTACCTATAAAAACTTTTGAATAAGACATTAAGTAAAAATGACTGCTAGGGACACCTAAGTGTGGGTAAAAAAGTTGATCCGCCCTTTTAACATGCCAAATTCTCCTGCAGTTGTACGCCGCACGCGGTGACGTTTAATGTCGCGGCGGCGCCTTAGACGCCTATAACATACGTAAACGAACCATTAAATGGGCTCTTTATAGGTGCAGTTTAGTGATAATAGAAATATATGTGCAAATAAAAATCATTTAATGTGTAGAAGTGCAAAATATACTGTAACGTACACAAATTAGCCTAGTTTATTTGTTTTGTACGAAACAATATATTGTTTGTTTTTATCATTAAAATTTTGTGTATACTGAAACTTGACTCGTTTGAAATTAAACCAATAAAAGACAGATGAAGGAAAAAAAATGTCAAGAAATGCCCAATACATGCATTGTTAAATAATTTTATTACTGTTCCTGAGAAGATTGTTTTTCAATAAGTATTATCTAATAATCAATATTGAATAAAAATCATTCTATTCTATTCTAAGTCTGATGAATAAAAAAAATTTGTTACTGTTGTTTAATTTACTATTAATATATTTACTATATATATATATATATATATATATATATATATATATATATATATATATATATATATATATATATATACATATATATATATATATATATATATATATATATATATATATATTATAATATTTACTATCTTAATTATTTCAAAAAAATTTGAAATATGATAGACAAAATCTTAGCGCAAGTAAGAGTGATGTCGGTAATATTTGAGAAAAACTGTTTTTTTTTATGTTTACTCAAAATCTCATGCTAAAGTGAACAGGCTATGATACATGTTTAACCTGAAGTCTGTACAATTTGATTTGTCAGCATCCAAGCTTTCTAAAAGCATATTATGCAATTTATAATGTTGTGCAGGGTAATCATTATAGGTCAATTCTAAAATCAACAAGTCCAATGCTAAAAAAATCACCATTCTAGGTCACCTGTATCTACTACCTCTGTAAATGCGTCATCAGTTCGACGTTGGCTCAGTTGAGGAGTTAACATTTAAAAAAATCACTTTAACGTTTTTCAGATTAAAAAAGTTAGCCTCGTCCAACCTACTGGTTGTTAAATCAGTGTCAAAAATAAATTTATCCACATCGAAGAAGCCAAAAATATTTTCATGTCAGTTGTGCAAGAAAAATTTTAGCTACCGCGAAAGGTTCGAAGCACACAAATTGGAGCATGAGGGTAAGGAAGTAAGTTACTGGAGTTAATTTTATTAATTTAGCTCATTTATACATATAAAAAGGTTGCATGTTATTAAAATACGAATAACCATTTTAAAAGTTTATGTCTGTCTGTTTGCCAAGGCTAATTTTCGGTATGGTTGAACCGATTGTGATGAAATTTTACAAAGAGGTAAGGTAAAGAGAGCAATGCCAAGAGTCGATATAGGCTATATGCCAAAAACATGTAAGATTTTTTGTGATATGGAACAAAACTTGTGTGTGGTAAAGGATAAGGTGATGATATACTATTTACGTAAAATTTATAGATCTGCAACTTATATATATTTTTAAATCCTATTGCTCATAATTTTTCGAGATAGGACAAAAGATGAGTTTAAAGCATCGATATATATGTGCTACGTACTAGATTGCGCATTCCGAACATACACTATGTTCAACTGAACTGTACTGCAATTCGTACAGTGTCATTTAGTTTAGTTTCAATCTAGTAGTTAGTCTGTAGTTTCAATATTCATGCAGTGTGGAGCGGCGCAAATCAAGATTTCAAATTAAAGTTTAAACCTGGACGTAAATAACAATTCAGTAGTCAAGTAAGTAAAATTATTTGTTGTTCAAGTGAATAAATAGGTAATACGAGGGCGGCATTGAAAATTTCGGGAATCAAGGAAGTGACACAACATTACTATTTAAAAATGTATTTATTGCTTTTCGAAGTATTCTCCGCGAAATTTGACACATTTTTCCATACGATGGAACCAGTCATTGAAGCAACCATTCCATTCGGAAGTTGGGGTCTCCAAAATGACCGTTTTGTAGGCGTCCACAGCTTCTTCAGGTGATGAAAATCTCTGTCCACGCAATTTATTCCAGCAATTCATTCCATTTAGCATACCATTCTGCATTAACCGTTCTTTGTCCCTCCAGAGCAATAGTCGTAACAAGGCCGGTTTTGGAGACAAACGTGGCCACCATTTTTTTTGCAACATTCCGTGAACGAACATTTTTTATTGGCTTTAACTCATTTTCGAACACCCAAACTCATGACTGGTTTTTTGTTTCGGATTCGTACGCGTATATCCAGGATTCGTCACCTGATACGATGTTGTATACAGCATTTGAGGATCCTGCGTGGAATCTTTCGAGAGTTCTGACGCACCAAGTAACGCGAGCCGCTTTTTGCTCTTCACAGAGCGAATGCGGTATCCATCGGGAAAACAACTTTTTTACACCTAATTGTTCATGCAAGATTATTTGTATTTCACTCATGCCAATGTCTAAAGTTGCCTGAATTTCGCGGTATGTCACATGTCGATCTTCCTCAATCAGCTTACGCACAGCATCAACGTTTTCTTGGGTGACTGCAGTTTTTGGACGACCTTGACGGGGATCATCACTGAGCTTGACACGTCCACGTTGAAATTCAGCAAACCAGCGATAAATTGTGGTTTTGGATGGGGCTTCATCACCAAATGCAGAAATCATCCGGTCAACACACTGTTTTTGTGTTAAACCACTTCGAAAGTCATAATAAATCATCGCTCTTGAATTTTCTCGAGTCAATTCCATTTTCTCAACGACTAAACAAGTTTGACAAAACCTTGTGACAAGAACGAGAATCTTTTTTTAAATAAATAAATGGTATTCGATTTTTAAAACCAAGTTTTCAATTAAAAAGATTTTAATATGACAGGAAGAGTGGAAATATTCCATTCCCGATACTTTTAGTGCATCCTATGTAATATCGTAATATTACAAAAGAAAACATCATGAAAAAATATATTCCTTTGTATAAACTGACCGCGCAGGCACAACGCGCTTAAATCAACTGTGCGTATTTTGACTTTAGACTTTACTATATTTTGTTTAGAAAGGCTTCTCTAGTACGTAGTACATATAACTCAATGGTTTAAAGTGATTTTTCGGTATTAGCCCAAAGACCACAATAATAGTTCTGGAAGGTTTTTTTTGGTTAAGTTCTACATAGACTAAGTCGCAGGTAAAAGCTAGTTTTTATAAAAAGGACAAATGTTCACACAGTTAACAAGGGGGATTCCAGCTTTGAATTTTATAGTGCTCAAACAACTCGGGGTACGAATAACGTAATGCAGTGCATAATTTGCGCTCAGTCGTGTCATAACGAAAACCATCCAACAAGAATGTACTTTGTAATTTATATGAAATGGATTTCTTTTACACTGACCAGTACATTTGACAGTTATAAATTAAAAATCCACAATTTCAGGCACCAATTTCTTGTGCACCATGCGATAAGACCTTCATGACATGGAGTGGTCTGTGGCGGCATAACGAGAGCGAACATACTCGCGTCAGCCTCGGCAGCCTCAAGTGCCGCATTTGTGGCAAGACGTCCAAAAACAAGCACACTCTGCGCATGCACGAGAAATCGCACGCGAAACGTAGTCCATGTGTATGCGACATTTGTGGGAAAACGTTTGTCTCCACCACTGTACTAAAGGTATGCACTTATTACTGAGTTTACAATAGCAGTAATGGTCTTCATACCGAATTTCGATCACTGGGAGGATTATAGTACACGAGCGTGCATAAGCATTGTTTTACTCTCTATTAAAATGGGCAGGATATCAAGTGGGACTATGAGAACGATACTCAATATCTCTCCCTAAGAGGCAATCCATGTCATAGGACTTTTTTCAGCAGTGAACTTTTAATAGGCAAAAAAATTAATACAAGATATGATTATGAACCGAATTTGCATTAGTACCCCCGGATAACAACATAAGATAGCAATTTTGAGTTGATTCTATACAATTACTATCAACGTAAAATAGCAGCTTAATGTTGCTGTTTCGTATGGTCAGGGTAGAGAACCGGACTTTTTTTTACTGGAAACGATGCATTCCATCTTAGTCCTCAGCTGTGACAACGAATCTACATTTTGATTCTTAATCGAGGATAAATATAGATGTCTATGGACCACAACATCAACTTACCATCAGGTGGACTGTGAGCTCGTTTGTCACCCTTATTCTATAAAAAAAAATGTTAAAATATCTTATTGTTGTATTTCTTTACTGTGCTATGTTTCCAGGCTCATTTGGAAACCCACGAGGAAAACAGGGAGCGAAGGTACGAGTGCGATCAGTGTGACAAGAAATTCTTTTCAAACACAGTCTTACTGTCTCATATATCAAAATGTCATAGAGGTAGAAGGTTCATATGCCAAATATGCACGTTTTCTTTCTCAGAGAAGAGTAACTTAGTAAGACATTTGCGATTACATGAAGGAAAGAAGCTGTTTAAATGCGATCTGTGTGAAAAATCCTACGTGGCTAGTTCGTCACTAGTCGAACATAAAAGAATGCATTCTGGAGAACGACCTTTCTCTTGTATTTATTGTCCTAAAACTTTCTCCGCTAAAAAGAGACTCAACGATCATCATAGAATCCATACAGGTGAAAAACCGCATAGATGCGGCGTGTGCAGTCAGAGTTTTACTCAGCGAGGAACTCTAAATAGGCATATGAAAGTACACGAGAAATTCTCTTTGGCTCTCAATTAGATTGAAATTCAGTATTACAATTAGATCGAATTTAATATTTATATATGAGCTGGGCACAGACCTGCTTTCACATATAATATATATGTGGGTAGGTCTGTGCCGAGCTGTGGGACCTAAATAGGATATAAGCTGTAACTAACTGACTGCTAGTTTTAAGAGAAGTGTCCTGCTTATTCAAAATAAAAAAAGCTATGTACAACTCAATATGATTATTTTTAATTTAATTAATAATTATCCAAGACTGACCGTGTACTGACGGTGTAAGAATATCCACTAACCCATATTCAACAGGGAATAAACCTAAAAAAATCGCAGTTGCCAAGTGTGACAACTATGGCAAATATCCCCATTCCCTTTATGTAACCAATCCAAGATTGCCACCCACCTGTTGATAGTTTTCTATCTAGTATTGAAATGTTAGCTTCTTTACATTTTTACAGGTACTTTGCTCGAGTTCAGTCTGAAAATGTTCAATTATTTCAAAAGAAATAACCAAATTATTGTTCTGTGAATGGATATTTGTCCATGTGCATTTATATGTGTATAAAACGATAAAAGAGAATAAATCTTAGTATCATATAATAACAATATAATATTAGTATCCTAGTAATTCCCCTACAGTACATATTTATATTATAAATAACTCATTTAAATGTTAAAATGTATGTAAATGGTCACAAGCACAGCAGTAATGTATTTACTACACGACTTTTTTTCTTATAATTGAGGCCACTTCGTGTCCAATAACAGTTATTTTTTAAGTTCTTAATAGACGAGCACATAGTCCACCTGATTGTAAGGGGATGCTGTGGCCTATAGACATCTACATTTATCCTTGATTTGGAATCAAAATGCAGATGCGCTGTCAACCTTTAGGACTAAGATGGAACGCCTCGTTTCCAGTAAAAAGGGTCTCCGGTTCTCTACACTCACCATAGGAAACACAGAAGTACAAAGCTGCCATTTTACGTCTTTTACTGGTATTCTGTGTCGCCCCACCTCTGTCGAGCCGACCCATTCGTGCTACAGCTATAATATTGCTACTGCGTGCCTCTACCACCTATAAAATATAATAATTGCTAAGTACTTAATTTCCGTGATGAGTGTTACGTTTGCACATTAGCACAATCAGTTAGGATATGCAGAGGGATTTCTTGCGTTAAGGATCACCAGTTTCCTTGCTGATCGGAGCATCAAGGTCGTAGTAGCCGGTGCATGCTCTGATTTCAAGCCTATCAACGCTGGTGTTCCACAAGGCTACGTGCTATCACCAACGCTGTTTCTCCTGCATATCAATGATATGTTGCAAACTGGTAACATTCATTGCTATGCAGACGACAGCACTGGTGATGCCTTATATACCGGCCGGGAAAATGTCGCCGAGTACCGGGACAAACTTGTATCTGTAGTCGAGTCTTGGCTAAGCAAAGTCTCGGTTTAGGGCGACTAAATCTAGTCCAGTTCAATCCCCAGAAGACACAAATTAGCGCGTTTACCGCTAAAAATAACCCCTTTGTCGTATTCCTCAGTTTCAAGGCACTGCTCTTGCTGACTCAGCTAGCATCGGAATCCTCGGCGTCGACATATCGAGTAGTGTGCAGTTTCGTGGTCATTTGGAAGAGAAGGCCAACTTGGCTTCTAAAAAGTTTGGCGTGCTCAGCAGAGCGAGACAGTATTTCATGCCGGCACATCGCTTGCAACTTTAAAAAGCGCAAATTCGGCATCACGTGGAATACTGTTCTCATCTCTGGACCGGGGCACCTCAGTGACAGCTCCTTCCACTTGACCACATCCAGCGCAGAGCGGTTCAAATCGTCGACGAACGAGTTCTGATCGGCTCGATACACTGGCACTGCGTAGGGATGTTGCATCCCTTTGCATTTTCTATCGAATTTACCACGGGTAGAGCTCTGAGGAATTTTTCGGATTACGTGGTAGAGCCATGCTGCAGCTATATTAGTAGTATAGTTGTAGCACGAATGAGTCGGCTCGACCGGGGAAGGACCACGCTCTCACAGAATACCAGCATCAAATAGCAGCTTAACACTGCTGTGTTACGTATGGTGAGTGTAGAGAACCGGAGACCCTTTTTACTAGAAACGAGGCATTCTATCTTAGTCCTCACGGGTGGCAACGCATCTGAATTTTGATTCGCAAACGAGGATAAATATAGATGTCTATGGGCCACAGCAGCCACTTACCATCAGGTGGACTGTGTGCTCGTTTGTCACCCTATACTATATAAAAAAAAAATTCCAGCCGCCAAATTTCACGAACGCACATCGCGTCAAAATTCACGATACCATCCTCACCATCTGAATGCTTGGCGGTCCACGACTGTGCGTTTTCCTAGGAGTTTTCTTCCTCGTACAACTTCTCTGTGGAATTGTTTATCACCGGCGAATTTTCCGGACCGATACGACTTAGGGACCTTCAAGAAAAGAACTTACACCTTTCTAAAAGGCCGGCAACGCATCTGCAATTCCGCTGGTGTTGCGGTTGTTCATGGGCTGTGGTAGTCACATGCCATCAGGTGAGCCACATGCTCGTTTGCCCTCTCTCCTATATAAAAAAATCAGAATCGGCACGTCCTAGAATTGCTTAGTCCCAAGATGGACATGTTTTTTTAAACAGCAATGTTAGGCTCTTGCAGAATAGTCTGTTTTTACTTAATTTCAGGGCTTCTGAAACGAATTTACGACCATATTCCCGGAAAAATGTTAAGGAATGCCTTAAACATGGTGTACCAGACCATATTTTAAGTGATTTTGTTGTGGTAAAGAGTTACAAGGGTCTATCGACCCAGGCTTTTTGAGATTCCACAAAATTACTCTGGCTCCAATTGTGTAATATTTGAATCCTCCCGTGGTCCTGATTATATTCGCTTTACTATGCTCCCGTGCCAGCTTGTCGGTTTGTTTCATAGATTTAGTATAAACTGACGTTTGATGTTCATTGCCCACAATACCCGCATGACCCAGAACCCATCTCTAAACGATTCTGTTGTTACACCTCGGGGCGTTTACACAGTTCACGCAGTCTCCAACTAGATTTGAGGTCATTACTGAGTTTGATCTCAGAGCTAGCAGTGCTGCTTGAGTGTCGGAATTTATATTCACTATATGAGAAAAAATTCTTAAGAATAAAAGGTGGGATAAATAAAATATCAAATATGTATATTATTGTAAAATTTATTTGTTTTATTAGGTAATAAAACTTAAAGCTTAATATCGTAAAGTATTGTATCACGGTCGTTGAAATTGACGTTTTGCGTTTGACGCATTCCATATTTATTTATTTATTTTTAAATAATTTGGTGCACGTTCTCATGATATAAAAGAATTCAGATATTTACAAAAATAAAATCTTGTGTTTTGTGAAATTTCTTGTGTATGATAAACTGGTAGATTTGAATATTTTCTTTTAACATCATCCATTAAAATTAAATAATTTGACATATCCCAAGCAGAGGTGTAGCGAGAGGAGCATAAGTTGTCATAGTAGTGCAAGATGTTTTTATAAAGAATAAAAATGTTTTCATGATCCCTTTTTCTAAATTCCGCCAATCCCATTTCCCTCTTCATTATTATTTATTTATTTATTAATACTAGAATTATTTATACATCATATCAAGCTTCCCCATGCCAATGTGTGTAAGACAGTCCTAAAGGCGTGGTGTTTTCCATCGGTTGCATTTGCGGCCTGACCATTATATTCTGCGTGTCGTCCGCCGTTTTTCCATGGCCCTTCATATGTCTGTTTAAAGCACATTTCTGTATAAACGCTTGATTGCAGAGTTGACATTTATGAGGTTTCTCCCCAGTGTGTATCATTCTATGGTTTCTAAGGTCTTTTCGCGCCATAAATTTCTTTGGGCAAAGATCACAGGCATAAGGACGTTCACCTGCAAAAAAACTTAATTTTATAATTAACATTTCAAGTTTGCCATAGTTGCTCGCTCGGCAGACGGATTGACCACCGCAGTTTTTATTTTTTTTGAGTTGTCACTTGCTGTTTCAGTTTCCATCTGTCGCCTCTTGCGACACCCACGGAACACTACACTATGGCAATTATCATATTTGAAATATGGAGGATATCACTATGAGGGAATATATAGGGGATGTCTGTGTTTAGTATTGGACATTCAATAAGCTGCAATCAATCAATTAATGCATTTGAAATTTATTTAATCGATAAACGTTTCTCGTTTTTTTACATCATTATTTTTCGATCTGGTTACCTACAATTTACTAAGCTAAGACCCGTGGTAGCTCAGATGGTTAGCGCTCGCTGTAAGTTCCACACTACGCGAGCAACCAGGGTTCGATCCCCGCCGGCACCAATGAAATTGTTAATTGCAATTTTAAGTTCTGATTTACCACGTGCTCAGCGGTGAAGGAAAACATCGTGATGAAACCTGCATGTCTGATAAATAAGAAAAAATATATATTTGGAAGACATGTGAAGTTCGCCAACATGCATTGGGGCAGCGCGGCGGACATTTCCTTGCCTGTGCCCAGCAGTGGGACGTATATAGACTGGAATTTTAACTTTTACTAAGCTAATCCCTGAATGTAAATCATTCTTAATGTCCATTCACAACACATTATCTCTGTCGCAGTTGATTTTTTATACGTGGTAGAGCCATGTTGCAGCTATATTAGTAGTATAGTTGTAGCACGAATGGGTCGACTCGATCGGGGCAGGACCACGCTCTCACAGAATACCAGCGTAAAATAGCAGCTTAATACTGCTGTTTCGTATGTTTTTTTATAGGATAGGGTGACAAACGAGCACACAGTCCACCTGATGGTAAGTGGTTGCTGCGGCCCAGACATCTACATTTATCCTCGTTTGCGAATCAAAATGCAGATGCGTTGTCACCCGTGAGGACTAAGATGGAATGCCTCTTTTCCAGTAAAAAGGGTCTCCGGTTCTCTACACTCACCATACGAAACACAGCAGCGTTAAGCCGCTATTTGACGCTGGTATTCTGTGAGAGCGTGGTCCTTCCCCGGTCGAGCCGACCCATTCGTGCTACAACTATACTACTAACATAGCTGCAACATGGCTCTACCACATATAAAATGATGAGTAGAGAGAGAGAGAGAACCAGAGACCCTTTTTACTGGAAACGATGCATTCCATCTTCGTCCTTACGGGTGACAATGCATCTGCATTTTGATTCGTAATTAAGGATAGATTTAGATGTCTATGAGCCGTAGCAACCACTTACCATCAGGTTGGCTGTGTGCTCGATTTTCACCCTAATCCTATAAAAAAAAATCATTGAGGTTTCTTCCATTGTTTTTTAGTATACGATGAATGAGCAAGATGGACCTTCGATCTAACTTTAAATTATGCACTGCCTGATACCCAAATTATTTTTTCCTTGGTTCGTTAATCTTTCTGCAGCGAAAGACATAATATAAAATAAGTGTACTCTCTTCTACATGTCAACCTTTTGACGCAAAAAATGTGGCGTCTGTGTTAGCTACTCTAATAGTAAGCTATGTTTTCTACGACGTTGCCGTGGGTCAAAGGTTGACACCACATTTAATTCTTAAAACTAATAATTAGACTTTGGTCTTATCCAATGTTCATTAGGAGATTGAAGTTTAAAACTATTTCTATTCTTCCAATCCATTATAATGTTCCGTTCCATGATCGTAACCCCTGCAGCACATGCAAAATATAATAGTATTTGTATAAATTAATATGCAACATTGCCCACAAGATCATTTCATCACTAAACAGCATCGTAGCGTGTCATGAATGGACTAACAACGTTATACGAGATTATTTGGCACATTTCTGACCCAAAAACCATCAAAATGTTCAGCTACAAAAAAGACAGTATAACTCTTTTTTGCCTGGTACAAGCCACCGTAGTGGCAGAGAAGTTTAGATGATTTTTATAGAATTTATAAATCAGTTTATTAATTTAAAATGTCTTACCAGTATGGGTGCGCATGTGTATAGCTTGAAAACTCCTGCTCTTGAATGTTTTATCACACACTTGACACGAGAATGGTTTGTCTGATGAGTGCGATCTCATGTGCTTCACGAGATCTGCCTGTAATTGTTTTAATATTTATAATATTTGGTTTATTATTTTTACATACAGTATTTATTTGTTTTTTCAGTATAACAACTAGATGCCTGACCCTGACATTAAGATCACGATAAGATGCGTTTCTTTGGAGAGGCTTCTTGACCTAGGTTTTTCCAAAGAACCTAACACCCTCCATTATATGAGAAGTTTTTGTTTTGTTATAAATAGCGTTAAGAACTTATCGAACTAAGAACCAAGGATGCCTATTATGCTATGTCCCCGTGATATTATTGGGGGTAATTGCAATTTTAAGTGCTCGTTTCCAACGAACTCGGCGGTAAAGGAAAAATGAATATTTCTATGACAAGTGAAAGTCAACAAGTCAGTCACAAAAAAACAAGAGTCAGCTCGTTAGACTAACTACATTATTACCCTCAGACATGAGGTCTGTGCTCAGTGGTACGTACATTAAATGAAACTATTTTTACGGATTCTATCGCGTTTAATTTAACTTTTTAATTCCCGACGTTTCGGGTGCTTTACAACACCCATGGTCACAGGGGACTGAGGTGATTGAGGTCCCAATGTCAGCTAACCCGGAATACCTTCAGCTTTTTTAATTAGTTTTTTATTAGTTTCGGAGAGACCACATTCACAATCCAGCTTGTACACTCTTGCATCTTGTAGAGGGATATGACACTTGACGGATGGTAAAAATTGACTGACTTGCATTATAATTAATTATGGACGGATTCTCCGCCACCACACAGCATTAGTGGCATCTATCCGTTGTAGAATCAAATAATTTCGCCTCGTGGGTGTGGTAAGAGGCAAGTGTGAGAAATGCAAACCGCAGGTAAAATATACCCAGACCGGCAACTGGCAGGAGTGTCTAATGTCAATATGCTCCACTCCAATCCAATTACAATCAGGTGAACTGTGTGCTCGCTTGTCACCATTATCCTATATAAAAAAAGCGTGACGATTAAGACAAATACGCTTACAAAGGTAGAGGTCCAAGTCCAACAGTAGACTTTTGGACTGAAAAAGAAGGAAAATAAGATAATTTCTATAAGATTTGTTAGAACAGACAAGAACACCTTAATGTAAAACCGCATATCACACATTGTGCAGGCGAAGTTCTTGATTCCAGTATGTCGAATGAGATGGATTTTAAGGTTGCCAGGCTGCGCAAACTTCTTGCCACATTGAGAGCACCCATAGTTTTTCTCATTGTTGTGAGTCTCTATATGCATCTGAAATAAAGTAAAATTACACAATATTAAAAAAAAAATTACTATCTTGTTACTTTTTTTTTCATTCAGGCAGGAAAATAGGCCTGATTAAAAGTACACTTAACCGCCGAGCATGTATGCGTAGGTATATGGATGTAAAGGAGATGAGAGAAGTGTGTCAGGATCGTGCCAAATGGAAGTCCGTAGTCTCTGCCTACATTTCTGGGTGACAGGTGTGAGTCTATGATAATCTGCAGCTACGGTAGCTTAGAATATAGTTTAATTTCCGATGGACTGTTTTCCGCAACCCCACGTTCAAGCGCGTATTTTGCGTGTGTGCAGGAATAATGTAATTATTCAAGACATTAGATCTCCCCAAAGAAGTTAAACAGTCCTTTTATGTTGCGAGCAACTTCGGGGAGTGATCCCGGCGTGCCGAGATGTTTAGCAATGTATGTAGCGACCTCCGGACATATCAGAAATACATGGGCCGCCGTTTCTTCCTCCCCCATACATGCCCTGCACAGGGGACTATCTGTAACACCTATGGTAAATAAATGTTTGTTAAAGATGCCGTATCCTGTGATAGAACTTGTAACTATCCTGATCTGCGGCTTATTCAGTCTTATTAGAACCTTGGTTAAGCGACTGTTATAGCTCAGAGCATAAGGGTTCGCCGAAAACTTCATGATGTGCGAGTAACTTGGTAGTCAATTCCCTTGCTACCGCAAGAAAATTGTTAATTGCAATTTTAAGTTTTCAATCGCAATTGAATATCTCGAACGATAATGTTTTAAACTAAACCTAACTCATCAATTCATCTCATTTCTGCATCATTCTCAAAGTAATCATCATCATCATTACTGCTGCTTTCCTCTATAAAATATAGCACGGATTTAAGTAGTATCTAAAATATTCTCACCGACTGTTATTCAAAGAAAACCCTTTTAAATTTTATCAGAAAACATGGTTTATAAATAGTCTCTGGTTTAAACTATGGTTTTAGAAAAGCTCTTCTAGCTAAGTATTTTAGCTGCGGTGCCAAAATTTTACATTTTGCTGTCGAACTCCGTACATCATTCTAGTTTCCATATATATTAAGGCCGTGTAATTATAATAAAACTATAGTTACATCACATCTCCCTTTGCCAATATTCATTCTCAATTAATTTGAAATGGTTTAGTTCTTTCTGCCAATCGGTGGTTAGTGTAAATCATTTGCAATTAATAGATTTATTAATGCTAAAACTTCATTAAATAATGTTCAATAGATAATGCCGTGTATAGCTCGGCCGTTCAGAGAATGCGTTCCTGATACCTATCAGTTAGTCACGACTAGTGATGGGCACAACATAACACTGAGTTCGTTACCGTTCCTCCAAAATGAACCGCCGCGTTATTTTTAAGATTATTTTCGTTTTAAATTAGCGGAATCATTTAAAATTTATATTTTAGTAATTTAAGTGGAAACCAAAAAAAGAAATATATATATATATATATATATATATATATATATATATATATATATATATATATATATATATATATAAAATTGTTTTATTTATTCTTTGTTACGAAGTTATAATCTGTATTTCTATGCAATAAAGTACATTGAATTGAATGTGCGTACAGAATATTAATCAGACTCCGATTCGCTTGAGGAGGTGGTGTCTTCATCATCATCTTCGCATACATGTATAATTATATTATTATCAATAACAGAATCAATCCTGATATCTCGGTCAAAATGTTCCACAATCAGGTTTTTAGTCTTCTCAACAACCTTTGCCCAGTCATCTCTTGTGACTTCCCCGCAGGCTTCTTTTAATAGGGTCATCTTCTTTTTCGTGCTGAATGGCGGGGAAGTATTGTGGCGGGCGGCGTAACCTTTTATTTGAACCCAGATTAGCTCAATCGCGTTATATTGGCAATGATACGGTGGAATTCTTAGAACGCGATGACCATACTGCAGAGCCAGTTCATCGATTTCGTATCGCACATTTGCCGCTTTATTTTCTTTAACTAATTTAATTAGCTCTGGTTTTAGCATCTGCATATTTGCGTCAATGCCTTTTGCTTGTAACCAAGCCACCATTTCTTCTTTTTTATTAGCTTGGGTAGGTGGTTTCTGTATTTGAACCGAGTGATAGGAGGCATTATCCATGAATATTACAGAAGGCTCTGGTAGGCTGGGCAAAAGCACGTTCTGGAACCACTCTTTAAATGTAGTGGCATTCATTTCCTCGTGGTAGTCATTTGTGGTGGTGAGTTACTTCCTTCTCCTCAACCCAATTCCATCGGATTTATTGAACCGGATACAAATGAAATTGAATCAATTATCACAAACTTTAAATCTGATTCTGCCCCTGGCTGGGACAATATACCCACAAAATTTATTAAACTTGCCAAAACAGAACTTAGCCCTATTATTAATCATCTCTGCGTGCTATGTTTTAATAAAGGCGTGTTTCCTCAGTCATTAAAAAGGGCAATTATTCATCCTATATATAAGAGTGGGGCTAGAGACGACGTTAATAACTACAGACCTATTTCTGTTCTAACAGTGATTTCCAAAATTATAGAAAAAAATATTAATAAACGGCTTTTAAATTTTTTGAACAAATATAACATTTTATCGGACGCTCAGTTTGGCTTTAGAGGAAAAAGGAGCACAGAAGATGCTATTTTAGCATTGACTGGCAATATTGATAATATACTTGATAGAAGTGAGAAAGCTTTGTGTATATTTCTAGACTTAAAAAAGGCGTTTGACACCGTTTCCATCCCCATTCTTATCAAGAAACTTGACAGAATTGGTGTTCTTGGTCAATTTCTTCTTCTCATATCCGACTATCTTTTAAGGAGAACTCAACAAGTCAAAATAGACGATAACTCATATAGTTCTAATGAGCTCTGCACACAATATGGCGTTCCACAGGGTAGTGTTCTTGGACCTACCCTGTTCCTAATATATATCAATGACCTTACTGAAACTAAATTACCAAACGGTAAAATCTTTTCTTATGCCGACGATACAGCGCTTCTTTTTTATGGTAAAAACTGGGATGAAGTCCACGAGTCAGCCTCCAAGGGCCTACACACTGTTATCAAATGGTTACATAGCAATCTCCTTACCTTAAATATTAGTAAAACAAACTATATAACATTTGCAATCAAAAATTCCGCGCAACCCAATAATAATCTTCATCTTATCGCCCATTCCTGTGAAAACCCTTACAGAGCGCCTAAATGTAACTGCCAGACCCTGCAAAAGGTTAGTTTCACAAAATACTTAGGGATATATCTCGACCAGCAACTAAATTGGCATAAACAAATTGACACTTGCACCCACAGAGTCAGAAAGCTATTGTGGTTGTTCAAATACATAAGACATGTCGCCGACAAACAACTCATTACTTACATTTATACTGCTCTGGTACAATCCATCATACTATATTGCTTGCCAATATGGGGTGGTACCCACAAAACCAAAATGATTAAAATTGAGAGGGCTCAACGCTCACTCCTTAAAGTTATGACATTCAGGAAAATTACATCGGGGACTTCTGAACTATATCGGGACTGCAATGTTTTAACTGTTATGCAACTTTACATATTAAAATGTATTCTTAAAATTCACAAAACTATTACCCTAGATACAAAAATTTTAAGTAAGCGTAATCCCTATTCTGTCGTTTCCTACCCCACTGTTAAAACAAAATTTGATGCAACTTTACATATTAAAATGTATTCTTAAAATTCACAAAACTATTACCCTAGATACAAAAATTTTAAGTAAGCGTAATCCCTATTCTGTCGTTTCCTACCCCACTGTTAAAACAAAATTTGCTCGTACAAATTTCAATTCTCAATCTCACTTATTGTATAATAAATTAAATGGCAAACTCAAGTTTTACAGCAAACATTATTTTGAGTGTAAAAAGTTGATTACTTCTTGGTTGAAACAGCTTGACTATGACAGTACTGAATCTTTACTTTCACACAACACGTAACATACGTTTGTTCGTATGAATCTTCTTATATTACATTTATTATTTTGTTTTATGTATAAATTGAAAAACACACACACACACTCACTCACTCACTCACTCACACAGACACACACAAACACACGCACTCACAGCTATTATAATTATTGTTACTTTTGTCTGTTGATTTATCTTTATGTAATACAAGTCATATCTATCATGACTTACTGATTAAAGGAAGAGCGGACTCATCCTACTACAGGTTTTTCAAACTTAAAAGGGTGAGATCCATATCTAACACTGTAAATGAGACTTGTGTTATGAATAAATATTTTTGTATTTTTGTACTTTTTGTATTGTGGTTTTTGATTGAAACGCCAGTAACGCGTTCGCCACAAAGCCGTATTTTGCAGAACCTGCGTGGCATATTATCAGACGGGCCCCCTTACCCATTGGTACTTTCGACGTCGACGCTTGTGTATCATCCGTCCAAGAACGGGAAACCGTGTGATTGGCGTTTAGCCATGTCTCGTCAATGAACACGACATTATCCCAGTTATCAATATATTTTGCTTCTCTCAAAAAACTTATCCGTTTTAAAATTATGTCGTATCGTTCTAATAAAATTTTTCTTTTGTCTGTTTTTTTATACGAAAAACCAATATCTTTTAAGATTTTGGTTAAAGCAGTTTTACCCCCGCTAAACAGTCCAGCTTCTCTTAAAGATGCCAAAAGCTTCTTCCTGTTGAGATATTCATTTCTGGAATAGTAATCATATATATGATTTCTGATTGCATCGGCGTCAAAGGTGTCAATATCTGTCACGGGTTTAGTTCTACGTTTCTTCTTCGGAGTACGTAAAATATTATCTTCCGTGCCAGTAGAGCCGAACTTTTCTTTATTAATATTTGTTATCGTTCGTTTGCTAACTCCAAGCGCCTGAGAGACGCGTTCTTGTACTTGTTCGACAGGTAATAGGGGTCCGCCATTTTGCCGCTCCCGCTCAAAGTAATCTTGCAGCTTGATGATTAACTCACGGGCTCCACTTTTCAATGTTTGTCCACGTTTAGGCATTATTATGCACCAAAAGTAAAAAGAACGCAATACAAAACACAATCGAAGTCAGATTTAGCGCCGATGTCAGTTTGAAAAGCAGAAACAGTCCATTAAACGAAAGCCGGGTAATCAAATAAAAACAGATCGAAAACACTTGAAGAACGTGGTCTATGCGCACGAAACGACAACAGACGACTGTTTTAGCGTCACAAAATGGCGGCCCATAACGCCATTTGGGGTTACCATTTTCAACCTAAATATAAAAATGCTACTTTCTTTCGCGCGTTCGGTTTGGTCGTAGTTTTATTTTTATATTTAATAAAAGTTATCTTATAGTCCATTATTTTCAAATTCTTAAAAAGAAAAACCAAAACGTATTATTTTATAAAGTATAACTGTATAAGAACAGATTACGATACTGTTATTGCCTGTTATTGTTAACACAGCACTACAAATATAAAGCGCTGACAGAACCTTGTAATAGCGCAGTATAGATTTAGAAAAATATTGTTTTCCAAGTTATTTGACACTCAGTTTGGCACAAAATTATAACATTCATTGATTATTGATTTAATAATGTTGTTTTAATGCTCATCAATTGTTAAAACGGTAAACAACCAGCAAAAATATTTTTATCGTAACTGCAACGCCATTACAAAGTTACGTCGTCAGTTCAATCGCGACGTGTCAGGAACGCATTCTCTGAACGGCCGAACTATAGTGGCGGTTAAGAATATCCACTACCCCATATCTTCCCGTGGGTGTCGTAAAAGGCGACAAAGGGAAACAGGCAGGAGATGGGCAGCAGCATCTTCCTGATAACAGCAAAATACAATAAAAAACTGCGGTTGCTAACCCGTTCGCCAAGCGTGGCAATTATGCAAAATACCCCCCAATGATGAGAGTAACAAAGAGACGTCCCCCAGTCTCCGGCGGCCCCGCTATTCCTGGCTACGGTGGCGACCATGGTAACGGCGGGGCAAGGGGTGCTAAGAATCTCCGGTGGAGGTTCAGTTGCCACCTAAGACGACTCGACCTGGCAACATACAACGCACGCAACCTGAGGACTGACGAGAAGATCGTGGAACTGGAAGAAGAGATAGACAAGTTACGCTGGCATATTATAGGCTTATCCGAGGTCCAAAGAGAGGGGGAGGACACGGTAATCCTCCAATCCGGCAACTTGCTCTATCACCGGGAGGGCGACCATCTGTCGCAAGGAGGTATCGGATTTATCGTCCACAAGTCTCTCGTTAACAACGTTGTAAAGATTGAGAGTGTGTCGACGAGGGTTGCGTACCTTATACTCAGAATCACCAAACGGTATTCGCTGAAGGTCATACAAGTTTATGCACCAACCTCGGTACATCCCGATGAGGAGGTGGAGGAAATGTATGAGGATATCTCTAGAGCCATGCATTCCTCCAAAACCCACTATACGGTGTTAATGGTAAAGGTGAAGGGAGACTTCAATGCAAAAGTAGGCACAAAAGAGAACGGTGAGCTAAAAAAAGTAGGGAAATTCGGAATATAGAAACGGAACCCAAGGAGCCAGCAGCTGACCGACTTCATGGAGAAAGAGGGACTCTTTATGATGAACTCTTTCTTCCAGAAACAGCCCCACAGGAAGTGGATCTGATCGAGCCCCGACGGTTCGACAAAGAATGAGATTGACTTCATTATGACGACCAGACGACAACTGTTCAGTGATGTCTCCGTGATCGCGAAGATGAAAACTGGTAGCGATCACCGAATGGTTAGAGGCGCTTTTTGCTGGAAATGAGGCATTCTATCTTAGTCCTCACGGGTGACAACGCATCTACATTTTGATTTGTAATAGAGGATAGATGTAGATGTCTATGGGCCGCAGCAACCACTTACCATCAGGTGGACTGTGTGCTCGTTTGTCACCCTTATCCTATAAAAAAAAACCTAAACGTTAAGTTGGAGAGGTCTCATCTAATGAAGTCAACGCTCCGTCCCCCTCGTGCTCTAATCCAAAGTGCCGACACCTTTCAGCTCGAGTTGCAAAACCGTTTTCAGTGCCTAGAAGACTGCAATGAAGTGGACGATATGAATGACAAGCTCGTGGAAACTGTCCATGCGATCGGAGCTACGTTTTGCAAGACCCGCCGCATAAGAACACAAAACTCTCCGATCACACTCTTAATCTCATGGCTGTTAGACGGGAGATGAAGCTACATTCTTCAACAGATTTGACAGCATACAGGCAACTGAACAGACAGAATTCCAAATGTATGCGGCGGGACTTACACAACTTCAATACAGCTTGTATTGAAGAAGCGATCGAGCGGAACCAAGGCTCCAAAGTCTGCCAGAGATCTGTCCGCCAGAAAGAGCCAACTGTCAAAGCTGAAGACCGAGTGAGGCAGCATCGTTTCCAGGATACCTAAGATTTTGAGTGAGATTGAGAGGTTCTATGGGCAGCTGTACGTGTCATCGTTGGAGCCACACGCAAGTGTGAGTAACGATCCAAGAACGAGTCTTATCCGACACTATTCTGAAGATATCCCGGACGTAAGCCAGAACGAGATTAGAGTGGCTCTCCAGCATCTTAATAACGACAGGGCAGGTGAGGGTGGAATTACAGCGGAGCTTTTGAAAGCGGGTGGAACACCGGCACTTTAAGTCCTTCAGAAGCTCTTTAATTCCGTCCTCCATGGTGGCACTACTCCGGAGGCGTGGAGCAGAAGTGCGGTGGTCTTGTCCTTCAAGAAAGGCGACAACGCTCTCTTGAAGATTTACAGACCAATTTTCTTTCTGAGTCGCGTCTACGTGCTGTTTTCGAGATTCATTACGAATCGTCTCGCACGCAGACTTGACGACTTCCAGCCTCCCGAACAAGCCGGTTTCCGAAAAGGCTTTAGTACCATAGACCACATACACACTTCGGCAAATTGTACAGAAGACAGAAGAGTATAATCTGCCACTGTGTTGCCAGTGATGACTTACGGATCTGAGACGTGGTCCTTTACTGCTGGCCGTATGAGGAAGCTCAAGGTCGCTCAGCGAGCAATGGAGAGGGCTATGCTCGGGGTTTCTCTGCGTGATAAACTTAGAAATGAGGATATCCGCAGTAGAACCAGAGTAACCGACATAGCCCAACGGATTAGTAAGCTGAAGTGGCAGTGGGCCGGCCATATACCAAAATAAAGGAAGAAAGATTCTCGAGTGGCAGCCTCGTACCGGTAGGCGAAGTGTAAGGCAACTCCCCACTAGATATGGAGTGACGACCTGGTAAGACATGCAGGAAGTCGGTGGATGCAGGTGGCTCAGAACCGTGCTTTGTGGCATTCGTTGGGGTAGGCCTATGTTCAGCAGTGGACTTATGAAAGGCTGTAATGATGATGATGATGATGAGATAATAGAAAACCGTCACGTATGCGAAATAGTTTTCTTTGCAAACCATACTTTTCAAGTGACAGTTGATAGTTCGAGATCATTGAAACTCCTATCCTATATCCTATATATTATGGCACTGTATGCACTGTTGATACCTTGGATAAAGCTAAGCAGCATTACATCGCCAAATGATAGGTTTATACCTTGAGATTGTAGGCCTGCACAAACTTTGCATCGCAGAGGTGGCACATGTGCCTCTTGAGGCCGGCGTGGATCATCTCGTGGTTCTTGAGCACGTTGAGGTAGGCGAAGCTCTTGCTGCAGGTGCGGCACTGGTACTTGCGCACGGCCGTGTGCACGCGCACGTGGCTGTTCAGGTTGCGGAGGGTCAGGAATGTCTTGTCGCAGTACTTGCACTTTATGTCGGGCTGTAAATTACATACATGATACATTCCCTTTTATATATTACTTATTGATAGCATAATAAAACCATACAGCCCATTTCAACCCATGTGTTTAGGTCGAGTCGAACTTAGAAATGTCTCTGATAGTTTAAACACATCTCGTATTAAGTATATATAAATTAATCACAGGGAGCGGCTACTGTGATCCTCCCTTGTATAAGAGAGGTTCATCTAAATTGATTTCGGGCTAAGTACTACATTATTATACAGGGATATTTTTCAAAGAGTAGACAAATTTTATTCTTAAGTTCAAATATGTAAATAAAGCTTCTACTTTTTTTTAATTATCTCAAATTGAATTTATGGCTAACAACTACGCATACGCGCGCTCAGTGAGCGATTAATTGACATTTTTGCCGACCGATCGACCGTTATGAATGTGTGCGTGCGTAGTAAAATATCAGGCGTTAGATATTTATGAATGATAAGATGGATGAAGTATGCGAAATGATGAATGATAGAGGAATAGATGTGTTATGTGTAAACGAGACAAAACGAAAGGGAAGGGATGTCACTGCACATGGCATGTATACCGCTTACTGGTCTGGAGTAGACGAGACCGAGCGGGCATGCCAGGGAGTCGGTGTCATCCTTTCAGAAAGAATGGGTCAATGTGTGAAAGAGTATGAATGTGTAAGCCCAAGGCTGCTGTGGATACGAATGAAAGTGGGCTTAAAGAAGTTGTTTGTGATAGGGGTGTACGCCCCAGATATGTCTAGGCCCACTTATATCCGAGAGCAGTTTTGGGACATGGTAAGGTTGATGTTAATGAAATGCAAGGAAAATGAAAATATTATTATGTTAGGAGATTTTAATGGAAGGGTTGGGGTGAGGAGGTCTGGTTATGAAAGGATATTAGGAACGTTTGGTGATGAAAGTATAAATGAGAATGGTGAAGACCTCCTCACCGTATGTGTGGAAAAGAATATTTTTGTGACGAACACTTTCTTTCGTCATAAGAGGATTCACATGTATACATGGGGAAGAGGGGATGATAGAAGCATGATAGATTTCATAATTGTGGATGAAAGAATGAGGAGCGCAGTGTTAGATACAAGGGTTTACCGGGGGTCCAACGTAGGAACGGATCATTACTTGGTCGTATGCCGAATTAATGGTCTATTCAGGCGTTGGCGGCATCGGACATCTGTGTCTACCACTGCGTTAGAGCGTATAAGAATAGAGAGGCTACAAGATGAAGGTGTGAAAGAGAAGTATAAATGTAGACTGAGGGAAAATATAAAGTGATGTGAATGAATTATGTATGAGTGATTTAGACTTGAAGACTGTATGGAATAATGTTAAGAAAGTTTTGGTGGATGCAGCCATCGAGGTATGTGGTGTAAGTAAGAGAAAGAATGAAAGGAAAAGTAATACGTTGTGGTGAGATGATGAGGTACGGATGGAAGTTGAAGCAAAGAAGAGAGCATGGCTAGATTTACTAGCAACCAAAGCTGGTAATTCTAGCGGTATGAATGATGAGATTGAAAGAAAAAAGGCAGATTTTAAACGTATAAATAAAAGAGTAAAAGAAGTTGTTGAAAGGAAAAAGCAAGAAAGGATGGATAAGAATGATAGAAGGATATCTGATAATTTCCAGGCAAATATTAAAATGTTCTGGAAACTCGTAAGAACTGCCAGGGGAAATTCAAAACAGCCTAGAATGAATAATATACGAGACGAGAATGGCTGCATGCTGAATGATGAAGTTTCGAATCTAAAGAGATGGAAAGAATACTTTGAAAGCATGTTTAAGAGTGAAGAGTCGTCTGAAGTAAGTGCAATAGAAATTCCGGAAGAAGTGAAGAGAGGTAGGGGGATAATTGTAGATGAAATAATGAAAGCAATGAAAAGCATGAAAGCAGGTAAGGCAGCCGGATATGATAGAATATCACTCGAGATGCTAAGGGCTGGAGAGGGTGTGGTTACAGGCCTGCTGTGCACCTTGTTTAATTTATGTTGGGAACTGAAGCGAGTACCGGAAGACTGGTGTAAAGCCGTTATAGTCCCAATATATAAGGGAAGGGGCTCACAGCAGGATTGTAAAAACTACCGTGGTATCAGCTTGCTTAGCATTGTGGGTAAACTGTATGCTAAGGTGTTAATTGAAAGAGTTATGGAAGAAACAAGCTGGATTTAGAAAGGGGATGGGGTGTACGGACCAAGTCTTTTCCATGCGCATGATTTTTGTTTTTGGCCAAAAACCAGAAAGTTTTTTGTGCGTTCATGGACTTGGAAAAGGCTTATGACAGAGTGGACAGGAATGTGTTATGGCAAACACTGAACTCATTTGGGTTGAGCGCTGGTTTGATACAGGCATTGAGGTCCCTTTATAGGGACTCTAGTGCTTGTATCAGGATCAACGGGGTATACTCGGACTGGTTTGGCATACATAAAGGTGTCAGACAGGGATGTGTAGCTTCCCCGTGGCTGTTTAACCTATATATGGACAGTTGTTTGCAAACTTTGAAAGTTGAAGAATGTGGGTTGAGAATGGGTGAGTTAACCGTCAAATGCCTTTTGTACGCCGATGATCAAGTCATATTTGCATCGTCGGCGGTCGAATTGCAAATGATGGTTACTCTAATGAACTTGTCATTGAAAGAAAGGGGTATGAAAGTGAACGCAAGTAAGACGAAAGTGATGGTTTTTGAAAGAGAAGAGAGTAAAACGTTATGCGAAATAAGAATAGAAGGGGAGTTGATTGAGCAAGTGGATGAGTTTGTATATTTGGGATGTTTATTTAGCAGGGATGGTAGATATGATAAGGATATAGAACGACGAGTGAATGCAGGAAATAGAGTGAATGGGGCTCTACACGGTATTATGAGGAGTCAGAATGTGTCAAATAAGGCACGTATGGCAATTCATAGTGCTGTGTTAGTCCCTACTCTAATGTATGGTAGTGAAAGTTGGGTCTGGCAGAAGAAGCATGAGAGTAGAATAAATGCTGTAGAAATGCGGTCCTTAAGGAGTATGCTAGGGCTGAATCTAGATGACAGGGTGAGAAATAGTGTGATAAGAGAAAAGTGTGGTTTGCAAGATGACATTGTGACCAGGATTAAAAAAGGAATGCTTCGGTGGTTTGGTCATGTAGAAAGAATGAAAGAGGAAAGAGTTACAAAGCAAATTTATGTTGCAGAAGTGAACGGCATGGTCGGAAAGGGACGCCTTAGACGAAAGTTTATCGACCAAATCGGCGATACATTAAAAATGGGCCAGATTAGGAGTACCCTTAACCGACGAGCGTGTATGCGTAGGTATATGGATGTGGAGGAAGCGAGAGAGGTGTGTCAGGATCGTGCCAAATGGAAGTCCGTAGTCTCTGCCTACCCCTCTGGGTGACAGGCGTGAGTGTTTATGTATATGTATATTTATGAATGACAATCAGATTCTGATTTTAAAAGATAAAGAGGACAGAATGTTTGAGATTTTTTTTATTAATTTTCCTTCACCATTCACCTATATGTCGTTTGTCGTTTCCTTCACCATTCACCGGTATTCACCTATATGGGCTTCTCCCCATTAGATGGAGTGACGACCTTGTAAGATATGCAGGAAGTCGATGGATACAAGTGGCTCAGGAACGTGCTTTGTGGCATTCCTTGGGAGAGGCCTATGTTCAGCAGTGGACTTGTGAAGGGCTGTAATGATGATTCACCTACATTACTTATTCTGAACCTTCTATGGAAATTTGTTTTTTATTTAAGCATATATGCGACGTGATGTCAGTTACTGAGAATGCTAATGCGAAGCTATATGAGTGGACTTACAAGAAAGGATTCATTTTCGTAAAGAGTTCATCTTTGAAGCTTGACATCTGCCGATAATTATAATTAAATTATAGTTATAGAAGAGTAGCCAACAATGAATTGGTGACTTCTTGCAAAGTGGAAGGAACTACAAGGTGGGCAGTGAATTAGTTTACATTAAAATTTGATTTCCCGCGCAAACGCAAGAGGCGCGGACCGCAAGACCAGATCTAGCGGCTAGCACTGTTCTCGGAAATTTTGTCGCAAGCCGCAGCACGCCTTTTGCGTAGAGTAATTTTATTTGTACAATTTTTCGCTTATTATTAATGACGAGCTTGTTTCGCTTTGAGTACGATTTACACGATTTGAAACAGTGGAGAAGTTCTAAGAGACCAAATGTGAAGCAAACTACCGACCCACGGACTTCACGGAGTGAAGAGAACGTGCGGAGAATTTATCTTTTGAGTGATCAGGATCCTGATTCATCAACACGTAAAAGTTAGACTGAAATAGGAATATCACGCACAACCTTACGCCGTATTTTGAAATTAGATTTAAAATTACACCTATATAATATTAATTTAGTGAAGGAATTAAAGCCCGACGATTTAAATTTACACAAATTGTATGCCGAGATAATGTTGGACCGCTTACGTAACTTAGACAACATTTTCTTTTTCAGAAGAAGCCCAATTTCTCCTCAATGGTCACGTTAATAAACAGAACGGCAGGTACTGGAGCAATGTAAATACTAAAGCAGGCTTCATTAGCCTAAGGTAAACCTTACGGGCAGCAATTTCAGCTATAGGAATCATTGGGCCCTGTTTCTTCGAGGATTTTCACAGTCATTTTGTAACTCTACTGAATATGTGAGAATGTTAAGCGAGTTTCTGTCACCACCACAGGAATTTGCTGGTTACAACCGGAATACCTGGTTCCAGCAAGCTACTAGAAATACTTTGTTAACTCATTAGGGACTCATCCCTGCCGGTAGTTAAAGAGATGTTCCCCGGAAAATCTGATTTCTCGGAGAGGCGACACTCTGTGGCCACCCAGGAGTCCTGACTTGACGCCAGCAGACTCCTTTTTATGGGAATATCTGTAAGATCAGGTATACACCCATATGCTGAAAACATTGCATGAATTTAAGGAAAGGATAAAAGAAGAGCAAGAGTTTTCAAAAATGTCCGTGCTCGTTTATAGGAACGCCGAAGTCACGAGAGTGGTCATTTAAATGATATTATTTTTAAAAAGTGAACTCTAATATGTTGGCTTATGTTTTTAGAAGTACGAGCTTACTACTTAAACATGGTAGAGCCATGCTACATCTGTATTAATTGAATAGTTGTAGCACGAATGGGTCGACTCGACTGGGGAAGGACCACGCACGCACAAAATACCAGCAAAAAAACTTGGAGCTTAATGCTACTGTGTTTCGTATGGTCAGTGTAGAGAATCGGAGACCCTTTTTACTCACGGCTGACTAGATGTGGATGTCTATGGGCCACAGCAGCCACTTGCCATCGGGTAGACTGTGTGCTCGCTTGTCACACTAATCCTATTAAGAATAACTAAGAAATATTTTTTTTAATAACAACTTATTGCTTTTCTTATATTATATAATTTTTAATATTAAGAAATTCATGGCCCACGCTGTATGTTTGCCACAATTGCCTTAATAAGCATATCTACCCAGAATCAGACATCACAGAAGGCCTATACAATTGGCTATATGGAATTTATGTACTTACACTAGAATGAAGAAAAATCAAGTTTTCACATTCAAATAACAGTTTATTTACTTTTGTTTTTAAATTCAATCCTGGATACTACTTCTACGTTTGTTATCTAGTGCATAAGCCAGATATATAACTTAACTTACCTTCTTGCCAAAATGACTACGCATATGAGCTTCAAAATTTTCATACTTCTGAAAATTTTTCCCACATTTCATGCATTTCATTCGTTCCCTCTTCTTTATAGGCTGTTCTGTACATTGTGCTTGTGCTCTTCTTCTTCTCCTATTAATAGAAAATAATGTGTCTAATAAAATGACAGTAATTACAGCCTCATCCTTAAAATTATGAATGAATGATGATGTGAATTAATTTTTTCATCACACATCAACACAAATTTCTTTATTTCACATCAGATTTTTTATATAGAAACATTATATGTTGTTGTTTAAATTCCTTGTGATCCATTTTGAAGAAAAATTCAAAGATAACGGAGCAATTTTATATATTTTGCTTACTCAGCAAGAAACTTTATACCAGATGTTTAGTTGGGTCATATTTACCTTTTTACATGCATGTTAATTTTTAAACAGCATACCATTTCAATGTAAAAAAATTAATAGAAAGTTCAAACTGCCCCGGCAATATCGACCCAACCATATGTATGCTGGGTTGAAATAGAAAATGATAAAGAAAGTATAAGAGGCACACACAAAGAGAAATGCATCAGGTTTTTCTTTATAGAATAAGCAAGACAAACTAGCACACGAGCCCATAGCCATCTACATTTATCCTTAATAAAGAATCAGATGCTTTGTCACCCCTGAGGACTGAGATGGAATGCCTTATACCCAGTAAAAAGATGTCTCTGGCTCTATAGACCGGCCACATACATACGGAATTAGGTTTCGGAATTCCGAACGGGTCGGCTACACACATACGGAATCCCGTTTTGCCCACAAAATTTTGAACTGAAAACTACCATATGTGTGTGGCGGGTCATAGATTTTATATGAACTTGCTGCATTCGGAATCCCTAAACGGAATTTCTTATATATGTGGCCGGCCTTACACTCGCTATATGAAACTAAGATAACCTATTTTTGTTATAATCATAATATAGTTGCAGAATGGCTCAACCACATATAAACATTTATAATTAGATTGACAATATTACCATAGCAGGGATCTTTTTCTTCCTATGAAAGTCCATCTGGGTAAACATCATTTAGTAATTTTTTCTAAACAATTTCATTCACCTGTTTTATGGAAAAAATTCAATAATGTCATAAACACTATAAAGAACTTGAAAAGTACAACAGATGGGTGAATTAATCATTTGTTGGGATCTTAGACTATAAATAGTAAGTACACAGTTAGCGTAACCAACAATGATGTTGTATTCTGGTTTAAAAAGTGAGAAAGCTAATTAAGTAAGTAAATATAACTACAGGCTATGAGCCATTCTTTATCTATCCTCAATAGGGAACTAGGGCATTATACTCAAACCTTTTTTTCCTTAGTGTTGGCCACCTGCCGAATGTGGTCAGTGGTGCTCAAATAACCATTATCATAAATATACAGGGTATTTTTGGAACGCTCCCGAAAACTAAGACAGGCGACAGCACCAAGTATACCTTTGATCATGGGTCACAAATAAATTTGATACTGATGAAAAAAAATCATATTTTTACAACGTTTTATTAGCGTTATTCACGCGCCATCATGTTAGTACAACTAAATGAAACGATAATTTCATAAAAAAAATCATGAAAATACTGAAACATAAAACCAGCAGTGAAAACTGAATTGATATCACCTGACTAATGGAGGTTAATGTACGCGCGAACGGTGAAAAAAGAACGCTGGCCTTGAACTTGGGCACAGCGATTTATCACATATTGGTACGAAGGGGGCGCGACGGGGGAACAATCCGCCAGTATTACTGTGCCTGCATGCTATTGGTTCCCGCGCTTTGTTCGCTCCAAAAATACAGTCGCATACACAGCTTACTTTGCGACTCGCGACGATGTTTTGAAAAGGAAGGAAAGAAAAATTATTTATATCTATTGTTTTATGACTAAACTAGTGAACGAAAAGGTAAATATGATAGGAGAAGGTGAATGGGGAAAATTGTGCAGTAAATTTAAAAGTGTTGAGGAAGAATACCGAAAAAATTACCATGTGATCGACCTGATGACGGAAGCTCAAGCGAAGATGAAAGTGATGATGAAGTAGCATCCAGTAACACCAACACACCTTCAACATCTGGCTTCCATGTGACCCAAGACGACATAATGGACGGCGTGCCACCCTTACCTTAAGTTTTCTTGTTACAAACTACTTTATATTTTACGATATAAATAACAAATAATGCTCAAGTAAACATTATCCATTTTTAATTCCAAGTAAGGCACCTATTATGATTCTACAATAAAACAATTAATTACTTACTATAATATTATAAAACAATATCCCAATACCATGTAGTACTTTAGAACGCGACTGTAACCTCCCTCCACTCGACCTGCTAGCTCGGTGCGAAATAATGTAACCCGCCCGACTCGTGTCGCATCACGCTGTGACGCAGTAGGTTTCAGTTTAATTGTAGTTTTTGAAACAGTTCCGTGTTGATTTTGTTACTTGTTGTTACGTTTTTTGTTTTAATAATGCTTAACGCGTATGTTTATAGTGATTGTGAATACGACAACATGTTATGTATCCGAACCTAGGTACACGAAGTATCGCTAATTAAATTGTTAAGACGTCGGGATGGAACAAGTGTGTCATACTGTGCAGTGCACAAAGTGTTGAAGCGTAACCGAATGCGCCCATACAAATTGCACAAAGTGCAAGCTTTAGTTCCCGGCGATCACGACCGCCGACGAGTTTTCTGCCGTTGGTTATTATACCACGTGTGGCTGGTTCCATTGAGCACATTATCTGAACGGATGAGTCGACATTTACCAGAAACGGCCTGTGGAACCGAAGAAATACACACGTGTATTCAGAGGTTATCCCGCACGCTGTTCGACAAACCGGGCACCAAACCCGATGGTCGGTTAACGTATGGGCAGGTTTATTTAAGGATCGCATACTGGGACCAGTGTTTCTGCCACAGCGACTGAACGGACAGCGATACCTAAACTTTATAAATGAACAGTTGACAGACATTTTAGACGACCTATCGTTGGCTGAATATCGCCGCACATGGTTCCAGTATAATGGTGCCCCTCCACATGTGAGGTTCGTCCGTGAGCGCCTCAATGAGCTATTTGATGATTGCTGGATTTGGCGGACTAGGACCACACGCTTGGCCACCTCGCGCACCAGATCTGACCCCGTTAGACTTCTTTCTGTGGGGTATGTGAAAGAAAGGGTTTTTAATCGTGAGTGTGATAGTGCTGACGAAACTACAAAAGGGTCGTGGATGTTTTCGACAAACTACGTACGGACTGTGTCGAAGATCACACGATGATGCCCCGCCTCCATGAGGAGACGCAACACCGAGCCCAAATCTGCCTTGAAATGAATGGAGCACAATTTGAGCCGCATCTCATAAGACCACGGAGGATTTAGAGCGGTAAGCTGTTTCATAACTAATTTTTTTTAAATAACTTAGTACTGAACTAATCTGAATACATACATAACTGAATACATGAGAATAATAAACATACCTACACGATGAATAAAAACGCATGACTCTAACCTTGGTTACATTTCATTTATGTATTTTGTTATTAGCGGGAAATCGAACCAGTTATTTGGGTTATTTAACCTGTAAATTCGGATTAAAATGGCTACGTGGAGACAAGTACAGTGGCAAAATAGTATGTTAAGTAGATAAGTTAGGTATTTAGACAACTGTTGTAAATTATTAGGTATTGTGGTATAGCCCGCTAGTTGCGGACCGCGCGAATTTGCGTTCGCGCGTACATTGACCTTTAATCAACTGATATGAATTCAGTTATTAACTGCTGGTTTTAGGTTTCAGTATTTTCATGATTTTTTTTATGAAATTATCGTTTCATTTAGCTGTACTAACATGATGGCGCGTGAATAAATCTAATAAAACGTTGTAAAAATATGATTTTTTTTCATCAGGATCAAATGTATTTGTGACCCATGATCAAAGGTATACTTGGTGCTGTCGCCTGTCTAAGTTTTCGGGAGCGTTCCAAAAATACCCTGTATAGCTCATTTGTCATACACAAATAAAATAACAAAAATAGACAATTATATTTAGTCTTAATATTTTATCATACCTAACTTTTGGCTGCTCTTCTTGTCTGATATTACTGTTGCCATGTATTTGAGCATCAGTGAGGTTGTTCAGGTTAACTTGTACAATATTGTGTTCGGCATTATGCTGTTCCAGTTTCATCTCCTGTAAATTTTTATTATTATGTTTTAGCTTATTTGATAAATATATTCTATAATATTTTAAGGTTTAAGTATTAATTGCAGTGAGAAAATGACTGTATTATAAATAAATTAAAAGGCTATACTATACATAATTCTAACAGACAATATTTTATAGATTTTTTATTTATATTTTTCACATTAAGATGATATTGGAGCTACAAGAAATTTGAAGAATAGGTTTTGACAAACTATTGCTGTTCTATTGTCCCCGAACAACCCAGCTAGACAACCAAGAGAGACAACTGAAGCTTGGATGTTCTATCACACATATTCTCATGTTTCCTCCTCCAAAACAAGACAAATTAAAAAAAAATTGAGCAATAGAACAATATAGAAGGATTGTATATGTTTTTTTCATATCTACGTCTTGTTTGCTTAACATCTAATAATGGTGATATAGCTGGGCAGTTTTAGGTGCCTAGTTTATACAATAATAAAATTTAAGGGAAAAAACATAACAATGTGACAGTAGTAGATAGTAGATATAGAATGTATATATTATATTAAATATAGGTAAATATATATTTATTATCCAGGAATGAAACAGAAGAATATGTTTGTATGAATTAAACACTGTTCAGACATTCTTTCAAGTTCCCTACACATATCTTACCTTATCAATATGCATGGAGCATTGTTGCTTCAATATAATATTAGAGCGCACAACTACTTGCTTGAAATAGTACAATTTATTCAGCAAATCAAGGCATGTTTGGCAGATTAATTTGGGAAGTGCATCACTTTCTGAAATCTTACAATATAATAAACAATAATAAAAAAATAGTCTTTATTATTCTGTAAAATATGTTATACCTCTTAATTATTACTAATTTCTACAGTAAGACATTAATGAGTCACCTCTGTGGTTATTGGGCATAACAAGTAGTACTAAGTAATCTAATAATCAAATATATGAAAAATAAAAATTGCTAAATCACTCTTTTTTTTTTAAATTGGTCAATATAGTAACAACCTAAGTTAGTAAAATCATGAGTATATACAGTAAAAAAATAAAGTAATAGTAATATTTTTCTGGCCAACTTTTTAGCAATATCTTTCCAATAATCAGAAACTATTAAGTACACAAAAGATTTCATAGTGTCACAAGTGTATGCACAAAAAGGCTTATCCCAACTTACCCATACCTTTACAATATAACTAGATATGATAATCAACATTTGTGTTTCTCACAAATATTTGTTTATAGAATTAATATAGAATAAAGGTGATAAACAAGCACATAGGCCACCCAATTGTAAATGGATGCTGTGAGTAAGCCATAGACACCTACTTCTCTATTAGGAATCAAAATGTTAACACCTGAAGACTAAGATAGAATGCCTCATTAACACTAAATAGGGCCTCCAGTTCTATACACTCACCATACAAAACAGCAGCAATAAGCAGCTATTTCACAATGGTATTCTGTGAGAGTGGGGTCCTATTGTGGTCAAGTAGGGCTATTTGTGATGCAGTCTTAAAATAGTTGCAGTGTGGCTCTACCACAAGTAAATATTGAGCTGCGCTGATATTCCCACCCAAGATACATGGTATAATTGCATAGTACTTTAACCACAACCAGGCACTTAATACCACTAACACACGTCCTTGTTTTAGTGCAGGTACAAATTTTATACGGAAATAATACACAACAAACATGTCTACGTTTGTTTTGAAACGTATCTTTGTTCTCACCTCTACGGAAGTGCAATACTTGAATACTTCAACTGAACATACAGTAAATATTTCTTTAAGTGGTCCAGCATCAGATAAACATGCACGACAAATTTTATTAAAATCTAAATTTGTGGCCATTATTTTAAAGATTAAAAAAATAAACAATAAACATTGTAACCATCAAAATGAAAACTTGACAGATGACAGTGTACTCTGTGGATGACAGTTAAAAGCACGAGTGTGACCAGTGCCAGTACAAAGAGACTATTCCTCAAAGTAATTACCATATACTGCCGTACAGTATATTCTAAGTCTACGGTAATTACATACATAATTATCATGCATGCAGCGAATCTACAACTCTATATAAAGGAAATCAATATACTTGACCTCCTTTATTAAATTTCAAATAAGATTTAGATTTCAAATAACACAAAAAGAGACAAATTTATTGAAATGAGCAGTTTGAAATAGTTCACTCCAGTGCACTTCTATCTACAGATTTACTAAAAGTAATTTTTATGTATAAGTACTGTGTGTAAGCCAACTGTCAAAGCTGAAGACCGAGTGTGGTAGCATCGTTTCCGGGGCACCTTAGATTTTGAGTAGGATTGAGAGGTTCTATGGGCAGCTGTACACGTCATCGTTGGAGCCACACGCAAGTGTGAATAACGATCCAAGAGCGAGTCTTATCCGACACTATTCCGAAGATATCCCGGACGTCAGTCTGAGCGAGATTAGAATGGCTCTCCAGCACCTTAAAAACGGCAAGGCCCCAGGCGAGGATGAAATTACAACGGAGCTTCTGAAAGCGGGTGGAAAACCGGTACTGGAAGTCCTTTAGAGGCTCTTTAATTCCGTCCTCCATGGTGGCATTACACCGGAGGCGTGGAGCAGAAGTGCGGTGGTCTTGTTCTTCAAGAAAGGTGACAATGCTCTCTTGAAGAACTAGAGACTGATTTCCCTTCTGAGCCGCGTCTACGTGCTGTTTTCGAGAGTCATTACGAATTGTCTCGCACGCAGACTTGACGACTTCCAGCCTCCCGAACAACCCGTTTTCCGAAACGGCTTTAGCACCATAGACCACATACATACCCTTCGGCAAGTCCGAGGAGAACAATTTGCCACTATGCCTGGCGTATGTGGACTATGAGAGAAAGCCTTTGATTCCGTCGAAATTTGGGCGGTACTGCAGCCCCTTCAGCGGTGCCAAGTTGATTGTCGGTATATTGAAGTGCTGAAGTGCTTGTACAGTAGGGCTACGATGGTTATCCGAGTACAGAACCAGAGTACGAAACCTATCCAATTGCAGAGAGGTGTAAGACAGGGTGACGTTATATCCCCGAAACTCTTCACCGCTGCATTGGAAGACGTTTTCAAGCTTCTGGACTGGAAAGGATACGGTATTAACATCAATGGCGAGTACATCACTCACCTTCGATTTGCCGACGATATAGTCCTTATGGCAGAATCGCTGGAGGACCTAAGCACTATGCTCAATGACCTCAATAGTGTTTCCTAACGGATAGGTCTTAACATGAACATGGACAAAATAAAGATTATGTTTAATGTCCATGTCACACCTATGCCGGTAGTTGTTGGGAGCATTAAGCTCGAAGTTGTTGACGAGTATGTTTACCTGGGACAAATAGTCCGACTAGGTTAGTCCAACTTCGACCGAGAGGTCAATCGACGGATTCAACTCGGCTGTGCAGCGTTCGGGAAGCTACGACACATCTTCTCGTCAGACATACCTCAAAACCTTAAAACAAAATTGTACAACCAGTGCGTGTTGCCAGTGATGACTTACGGAACTGAGACGTGGTCCTTCACAGCTGGCCGTATGAGGAAGCTCAAGGTCACTCAGCGAGCTATGGAGAGGGCTATGCTCGGAGTTTCTCTTCATGATAAACTTAGGAATGAGGATATCCACAGTAGAACCAGAGTAACCGACATAGCCCAACGGATTAGTAAGCTGAAGTGGCAGTGGGCCGGCCATATAGCTCGAAGAAACGACAACCGATGGGGAAGAAAGGTTCTCGAGTGGCAGCCTCGTACCGGTAGGCGAAGTGTAGGGCGACCCCTTACGAGATGGAGTGAAGACCTGGTAAGACATGCAGGAAGTCGATGGATGCAGGTGGCTCAGGACCGTACTTTGTGGCATTCCATTGGGGGAGGCCAATGTTCAGCAGTGGACGTATGAAAGGCTGTGATGATAATGATGATGACTGTGTGTAATGTTATTTTACAGTACGTCTTTAATTTATAGTTCGTTCTCAATATTATCAATAATCGACATTGATAGACTAATTTTTATTTACTTGTTATTCGAAATTTGCTTAGGTAGTGCTACAGTCCCTTCAGCGGTGCCAAGTTGACTGGCGGTATAAGTATATTGACGTGCTGAAGTGTTTGTATAGTAGGGCTACGTTGGCTATCCGAGTACAGAACTAGAGTACGAAACATGGGTTTAAGCACTATGCTCAATGACCTCAATAGTGTCTCTCTCTCCACGGACAAATAGTTCGATTAGGAAGTCCAACTTCGAACTAGAAGTCAGTCGACGGATTCAACTCGACTGAACAGCGTTCGGGAGATTGCGACACATCTTCTCGTCAGGCATACCCACAAATTAATAAGAAGTACTAGCGCAAGCATACCTCAAAACAAGATTGGACAACCACTGCGTGTTGCCAGTGATTACTTATGGATCTAGAGATAACTGTAATGATGACGGAGCTAAGCAGTTTTAAACTATTTTTTTTAAATGGCTCTGAACATTTGTCCAAAATGTTTGTTTGCTGGTAGGTATTATATCAATGTAATACTTACTTATATCAATGAACGTTAATCGATGCTTTATTTGACTTTATACAAAAAAGTTGTTGAATACGGAATTTCGCACTATCGTGGTAAGTTAAAATATATAGTTGAAAGAGTCTCTATGAAATCTACTTAAACTGAACCGATATACTGCCTAATTATCCCTAGCAGTATTAACTGTAAACATGTATTCAAGATATTATCCAACTTTCTTACATTCATTATAGCCACTGCTGGACATAGGTCTCAAAGGGGAGATATTTGCTATTGTTTCCTCTCTTGACAGGTGGGTTGGCAACCGCATATATTTATTATTTTGATTTGTGATAAGCACAGACTAATGAGATGCTTACGCATGTTATCAATTGATAACATGCTTAAGCATCTCATTAGTCTGTGCTTATCACAAATCAAAATAATAAATATATTGATAACATGCGTAAGCATCTCATTAGTCTGTGCTTATCACAAATCAAAATAATAAATATATACGGTATTGTAAAAGGAGTATTGTAAAAGGCGATATAGGAAAATAAAACAGGAAATAGCAGTATCTCTTGATACTGCTATCTCCTGTTTTATTTTCCTATATCGCCTTTTACAATACTCACGGGATGATATGGAGTCTTAGAGCTTCTAAGTATGTGGTAGTGGATTCACTTACGTCGCCGCTACACAGAATTATCAAGAGAGCCTGCACATCATGATTTCGAAATATTTTCATTCAAGTAGATATAACTATCTCGATGGTATTCTTTTCCACCACGAAAATGATAAATTAGCATATAAAATGGGATTACGAATGGAATCTAATTTATGTGGCTACCTTGTGATCCTAGATTATTAAGACGTGTGACTATGTTGTTTAGAAAAATATATGATACTAGCTGGTACCCGACGCGTGGCTGCCGCAGAAGAAATAATTGTGGTAATATCGTTTTACATTTGGGAGAGTTATGATAATGATATATATGGAATGAAATAATAATAAACAACTTTCAAATAAATTTTATGGTACTATATGCACGCCACCCACTGTAACTTAATTGTATGCCTAAAACCTTCGCGAAAGTGCAAGCAATAAGTTGACAAAATTTTACCGTAATCTGATGAACGGTATGGCAGCGCATAAAATACGAACAAAAGTAAAATGACAGATGAAGAGTTTTAAAAATATATTGAGTTGAACAATTGATATTTTCAAAAGTTATCGTGTTTACAAGCCTTGCGTTCTTGACAAATCCACACCATAAGCCACTAAAACACCTTTTTTATTTAAAAATACCTCTCCTCTATAGGCCTCCTCACACTTCTGAGAGGGTTTTAGGGCAAGGAAGTGTGTGCGTTGGCGGATTTCACATATCTTCGAAGTATATATAGGTATATATAGAATAGAATAGAATAGAATAGAATAATTTTTATTCAATATACATTACATGTGTAATTCTTATTGAAAGTAATTTTTACTTTACCACTGGTTCGAAAAAAAACCCTCTGTCCTGGGAAGAACCAGCAAGAAACCCAGCGGGACATTTTTTTTAAAATAAATTTTACAATATAAATGATTACGAACTATTTACAAAATTTATTTTAGAAACTGCTTGGAAGCGACCACCTCATTCCCAGGGGTTATTATCAACCATGTATTCATTTATATTATAATAACCCTTTTTATACAGTTTCAGCTTAATAAAACATTTAAACTTGGTAATAGAGAGAACCTGTACACTTTCCTTACTTTCCGGGACCTTGTTGTAATAGCGTATACATTGCCCCAAGAATGAATTACTGACTCTGTGGAGTCGAGAAACTGGCATCACTAGCTTGTGTTTGTTCCTAGTGTTTACAGAATGTATATCACTTTTTTTACTAAAACTATCTTTGTTTTTGTGAACATACATTAAATTTTCGTAAATATACTGAGAGGCCAAAGTTAATATATTAATTTCTTTAAATTTATCTCTAAGAGACTCTCTCGGTTTTAGATTGTAAATAGCTCTAATGGCCCTCTTCTGTAAAACAAAAATAGTTTCTGAATCAGCCGCATTTCCCCATAGCAAAATCCCATAAGACATTATGCTATGGAAATAACTAAAATAAACTAATCTAGCTGTCTCGACACTAGTGAGACCTCTAATCTTTTTTACAGCATAGGCTGCAGAACTTAGTCTGCTTGCTAATTTGGATATATGGGGGCCCCACTGAAGCTTTGCGTCAAGAGTGATGCCAAGAAAAACAGTAGATGCAACAGGGCTCAATTCCTCCCCATTTAAAAACACATTGGTATTCAGATTTTTAACATTCGTTGTTGTAAATTTAACACAATTAGTTTTATTTCCGTTCAAATGCAGATTATTAACGTTAAACCAATGCACTAATTTTGATATAGCATTATTCACTTCGTCACATTTAAATGATTGACGTTTAAGTTTAAAAATCAAGGAAGTATCATCAGCAAATAATACTATATCATGACTATCCCCTACAAGGTGAGGTAAGTCATTAATATACACCAGAAACAGGAATGGGCCGAGAATCGAGCCCTGAGGAACACCCATTAGTACAGGTGACCCGGAAGAACTTTTACCATTGATAATAACCTTCTGCTTTCTATTACTTAAATATGAAACAATAAGTTTAAGCGCTGTGTTCTTGACACCGTAGTACTGTAGCTTCCTGATTAATGTCTCATGGTGAACACAGTCGAAGGCCTTGGAAAGGTCACAAAATATACCCAAAGCATCCTCTGAATTCTCCCATGCACAAAAAATATGTTTAATAAGCTCAACTCCAGCGTCAGTTGTCGAGCGACCCCTTGTAAAACCGAATTGATTTTTATGTAGCAATTTATTAATATTAAAAAAACTTAACATCTGTTCTAAAATAATTTTTTCAAAAATTTTACTTAATGTTGGTAGTACAGAAATTGGTCTAAAATTGGCGGGGTCTATTGTACTACCAGATTTAAATATAGGTATGACTTTACTATGTTTCATTAAATCAGGAAACACACCAGATTCGACGCTTATATTAAATATAGTGGCTAGATAAGGTGCTAATATATCTATTATAGATAAAATAACTTTAACGGAAATCCCCCATAAATCTGCCGTTTTCTTAACATCAATAGCTTTAAAATATTTAATTACTCTAAGTTTAACGATATCTTTTGGCAGTACTCTATGGAATTTAAAAGTATTAGAACAAGCCTTTACATTTTGTTTGAGCAATGATTATATATTTTAATTTTCGGACATCTATCTTAAGAAGTCAGCTGAATTCAAATATTTAGAAAATTTCATGACTAGAGTAGTTAGTAAAATGCTAGTATACAAAACCTCAACTATTTACTTTACATTTAATGCAATCATTTCAGAGCCTGAATAAAGTATGAAGGGAAGTTAATTTATTGATTTAACTGTATAGCTACAAACACTTAGATAGTGATGGAATTTATTGTCGTTTCGTGTGTAACTGTATAGTTCGTGGTGGTATTTATGCAAACAATCACAGTAGCCGAATAAAAATAGCCAGTTACAAAAATCACTAGTTTTGAAACAGGTGACGCCGACCAAGTCACTGGTTTCGTTACGTTTCTTGAAAAAGACGTAACGACCCACGTCTAGCCCGGAGTGACGGATAGGCTTAAGCAAAAAATATCGATATATCGAATTATCGATATTTTTTAATAAATATATCGTCGATATTTTAAATCCCGATATATCGATATTTTTTTAGAGTATCGAATTCGTATCAATTTCGATATATTTTAAAATGTTGTATCTTTTTTTCGTCGTACAACCATCAGTAAATACAATTTTGGACTTTATCTTTACATCATGCAAATGATGATGATATATCGATATATCGATATTTATCACGCGATATATATCGATACTGTTTAAAAATATAGATTCGATATACTATCGATATATTTTTTCCCTTCGCATCCCTACTGACGGAGTGAGGCAAAGTGTATTTAGCTATTTAGTAAAATAAATTATTACAAAGCTGCCCAAAACACCGAAACTTTCGGGATTTCTCAGCAGGAAAAAGTTAATTATAACTAAACAAAACAAAATTAAACTGCCATTTACATTCCATGGCTTCCCACATGATAGATGAAGAGATTAAAAATAGATTGAGTTGACAATTCGATATTTACAAAAGTTGTCGTGTTAACCCTCCATGCGGACTTGATAAATCCACACCATAAGCCACTAAAACCACTTGTTTATGTAAAAATAGCAATTAATCGATTTGAAAAAAAATTTATAAGTTCAACAATAATTTATCTTTCTGACAATGTACCTTAGAGTATTAAGTTGAATACTCTAAGCAATGTACTTTTTATATCATTTATACGTACATTGTGATTTTTATATAAAAATTTCATGCGACAAATGTTGGAATCTTAATTTTTGGCGCTGGTATAACATACCTACGCGCTTCTGATATTGAACTTCTGAGTGATATTGAGGCTATATTTGTTTTGAAAAAGAGAGCCGTACGGGCGATTTATAACCTAAATTGTAAAGAGTCCCTCAGGGAAAATTTTAAAGAAATAAACATATTAACGTTGGTATCGCAATACATTTATGAAAATGTAATGTATGTACATAAAAACATAAATAGCTTTAATAAGAATTAGGGATGTTTATACCTTAAACACTATAACATAGGAACAAACATAAGCTTGTAATTCCAGTTACTAGACTCCCAGAATTAGTAATTCATTTATGGGGTAATGTTTACGCTTTTACAACAAAATCCCAAAACATGTTCAAAGTTTGTCAATAAACAAGTTTAAAAGTTTTATTAAAGAAAATCTGTACAAAAAGGGTTATTATTAATATCAAGCAATACATGAATGAAAATAACCCTTGGGAATAAGGTAATCGCCACCATGCTGGTCCTATGGAAATTCATTTAAAATTGTATTAACACAATTATTGTTAAGTGAAATTATGTTTAAAAAAAAGTACCACTGGGTTTCTTGCTGGTTCTTCCCAGGACAGAGGTATTTTCCGAACTAGTGGTAAATAAAAAATGACTTTTAATAAGTATTATGTAACAATTAATATTGAATAAAAATCATTCTATTCTATTCTTCGCGCTTAAAGCATGCAATACTACTAATGAGATTATTCTCCTACTTTATTTAAATAATGTTGACGAACTTTCCTCTTGAATGCATAACGATTGTTAGCTGTTCTAATTTCAACAGAGAGTGTGTTCCAGAGGAGAACAGACTGTACAGTTAAGGAAGAATGCAGGAAGCCAGATTTGTGAGGGGGACACTTTAATAAAAGATTATTCGAAGAACGTAGGTTTATGTCATGGCTAGAGAAAAGAGAAAGTGAGAAATTATTTAAGAGGGGGAATAGAAGACATGAGGATGGAGTATAGGGTTGTAAGTGCGCGCATACTTCGTCGCTGACGAATGGCTAGCCACTTAAGTTGGGAATGATAAGTAGATACATGGGCATACTTACGAAGATTGAAAATAAATCGAATAAAGTTATGAATGCCTGACACTTGGATGGATTAATAGTTAAACCAAACCTGTCAGACCAGCTCTTAATATTCTGTAGGTCTCTGTTGATCATGTTCATCGTGACGGACACACAATCAACATTCGTCTATGTGTACTACTGTAGGTCATCGGAATATAAATGATACACCCACTAAAGGTTGTGGGAAGTGGCCAAGCTAGGGCTTCAAACTAGGGATTTTTATAAAAATTCACCTTTTCTCTTTTTCGATTTTACCTTTTCCCCGCCGATTTGCAGTTTAACACATTTCAATTCATCACAAGAAACACTATTATCCTCCATTTTCACTAAAAATCTATAAAGAAGTATAAATTTCCAACTCAATATTGCGAGTTTCATTCGCTCAACAAGTACACAGAGTAAACACTGGAATGTGAAGTTGTGAAGTGAACATTGCAAACGCACGCCCCCACGCTCGACAACTTCACACCGAAAGCCTGGATCCTGATCTTCATACTGATTGCTATATAAATAATCGTAGTTTTATTTCATTATAGAACATTTTGGCATAGGTTAGAAAGGGAGCGATCGTCTTCTCGAAAGCCCGGTAAAAAGCCCACGCGTGCGAGTGAGACGACTAATCGCTCAACTGCGTATTCGCTTTGAGTCAGAGAGAACACGAACGAATTAGTGTATTTCAAATTGAAAGCAATCTGCCAAGTGCTGACGTTACATAAATAAAGCTACGAGGTCACGCCTTGTGTGGAACAGAGGAGAGCTTTGAAACAGTTTACGAGTTATTTTATTAGTTGATATTATTAATAAGGCAAGCCGGGCTTCTCGGCTTGTATGGAAGCTTCGTTACCGGTTGTGGGTGATAAGATTAATAGATACTGAAAACAACAAAGGAGACAGAATGCCACATTGAGGGACACTAGCATTTATATCACACCAGCTTGATGCAGACTCATCAATGCGGACCGACTGCTGACGTCCCCGAGGATAAGTTGAGAACTAATCCAGTATTTCGGGAGAAATCATGGAATAGGAAAGGATAGAAAGTAGGATATCGTGACTGATGGTATTGAAGAATGATTCACATTGATGCAAGACATAAAGCGAGTTCCCTCTTAACGTCTGTACAAAAATTTCAATTTATTTGCTGAATTGTTATTTGGCATGACGTTTTATTTCACATAAATATTGTCAGCAAACAAATGCAAGGTGCTACAATTAATATTAAAGTATGCCAAACCTACATAAAAAATTTAGTTGATCACTTCCAGCAATATAGATCTGACCAATCGTTTGAAGAAAGTCTTGTACAAGCGAAGGAAGTAGCACTCTCTCGAAATTGAAGAAGACTTTTCACCGTAGTCAGGAGGAAATTTAAACCAAAACTGTTTGACTATGAACACCAAGATGAGACCCCCCATGATCCAAAAACTGCCTTTAAAATTAGTTTTTTCTTAAAAATTATAGATCAAACATTACGTTATTACTAACCTAGTTTTTAAGATCTCTTTTTATGCTACTAACAATATTATGGACAACAGTCTGAAATAAATCAATTTTATTTTATTTATTTATTATTTATTAAGCTCTCTAAAAACCGATTGGACTTATTATATGAGTATGATAATATTTTCGGATTATTTAGCGACATATTCAAATTAAGTGACAGCGATATTTTAAAACATTGTGCTGTTCTTGAAGAACGGCGGACAGTTCAGGATAATAAGGATATAGACGCCAATGATTTGTTTAATGAAATTAAAGCGTTAAAGTTGTATTCATTACCTGATGATACTGACCCCTTAAGTATTTTACAATATATATTTGAAAACAATTTAAACTCCACCTTTCCAAACGTAAGCATTTGTAGCTTATAGCGAGCGATCTTATTCAAAGTTAAAAATCATTAAAAATTATTTAAGATCGACAATGCTTCAAGAAATATTGTCTGGGCTAGCGATATTAGCAATAATTGCTAAATTAAAAAAAATAATTGCAAGCAATTTTTCAATTATTGAACAAGAAATTTTTGATGATATAAATTTTAGCGATGTAATTAATAAATTTGCAGCAGCTAAGTCTCGGAAAATATCGCTGCTACAATAGCTATTTTGTATTTTTCTATTGTTTCTAGCTATCATTTTTGATTTTATAACGAAGTTACCTAGGTATTTTTTATCAGAAGTATTTGCATAGCATATTGCATATTTTTTAAAATATCTAAGTATTAGTAGAAAGTAGTAATATTTCTGTTATTTGTTCCTAAAAAAGATGTAATTTTTAGTTTTGGGTTATTTTCTAGTATTTATAAACGTGTCTGTACCCCATTAGTTAAATAAATGCTTTAAGTTGGGTGTGAACAAGAATTTATTTTAATTTATTTTGTTATGATTTTATTCTGTTTGTTTCATTTTGATATTTTAGTCTACAAATAAATATGACTTCTAAAATTCAGTTTTTTGCTTTATTTCAAGCACTTACCTACCTACCTACCTTCAAAAAAAATAATAAAAAAAACATGGTCCAAAATGCCTTAAGGGGCGCCAAAATCCTTTTTTGCACACAGGCGCCATTAGCCCTTACGGTGGCCCTGCTAACCATTCGGTGATCGCTACCAGTTTCACCCTCGCGATTATGGAGACATCACTGAACAGTTGTCGTCTGGTCGTCATAATGAAGTCAATTTAATTTTCTGTCGAACCGTCAGGGCTCGACCAGGTCCACTTCCTGTGGGGCCGCTTCTAGAAGAAAGAGTTCATCATAAAGAATCCCTCTTTCTCCATGTAGTCGGCCAGCTGCTGGCCCCTAGGGTTCCGTTGCCCTATTCCAAATTTCCCTACTTTCAGCTCACCGTTCTCTCTTGTGCCTAGTTTTGCGTTGAAGTCTCCCATTAACACCGTATAGTGGGTTTGGAGTAATGCATGGCTCTAGAGATATCCTCATACATTTCTTCCACCTCCACATCGGGATGTGCCGAGGTTGGTGCGTAAACCTGTATGACCTTCAGCGAATACCGTTTGGTGATTCTGAGTATAAGGTACGCAACCCTCGTCGACACGCTCAATCTTTACAACGTTGTTAACGAGAGACTTGTGGACGATAAATCCGACACCTCCTTGGGACAGATGGTCGCCCTCCCGGTGATAGAGCAAGTTGCCCGATTTGAGGATTACTTTGTCCTCCCCCTCTCTTCGGACCTCGGATAATCCTATAATATGCCAGCGTAACTTGTCTATCTCTTCTTCCAGCTCTACGATCTTCTCGTCAGTCCTCAAGGTGCGTGCGTTGTACTCGTATGTTGCCAGGTCGAGTCGTCTTAGATGGCAACCGAACCTCTACCGGAGAATCTTAGCACCCCCTGCCTCGCCGTTACCATGGTCACCACCGTAGCCAGGAATAGCGGGCCGCAGGGGACTGGGGGCCGTCTCTTTGTTACTCTCATCATGAGGGGGTAATTGCCATAGTTGCCATGCTTGGGGAGCGGATTGGTAACCGCAGTTTTTTATTGTAATTTTGCTGTTATCAGGAAGATGCTGCTGTCAATCTTCTGCCTGTTTCCCACTGTCGCCTCTTACGACACCCACGGGAAGATATGGGGTAGTGGATATTCTTAACCGCCACTACGCGGCTAATAATCTAAGGCCATCGATTTAGAAACCTAAAGCACTAAAGTCCATCTCCAGCTGCATTACCACTTACCGTCAGGTGGGATAATAGTTAAGCTTAGAATAGAAAAAAAAGTCTTAAGTTAAAAGTTTTCTTCTTGTGCGCGGCAATGCAGAGCACAGATGTTATTTATTTGCATTTGTTTAATTTTAAGTATTTTTTTTTAATTATTATAAGCCAGTGCTTGACCATAATCCCACCTGGTGATAAGTGGTGATGCAACCTTAGATGATAAATCGCACTGTCTTAGCGTAACAAAAGCCTATTCACTCTTGCCTTGAAGACGCACAGATAGTATTCGGACGGAAAGATAGACGCCGTTAAATTATTCCACTCCTTTGTTGTACGCATTACAAAAAGTGAAGCAAACCAAGTCAGTACATAATGGTAGAGAGATGCTAGTTTACGTAAATAAATTATAGTATGTGCCATATCGATTGAGAAAAACGGACAATGACCTCAGATATGAGCCGAGTGTCAAAAGGCGTAACTTACAAAATCTCAATTTAGATGTGATAACAATATTTAAATATTGATATTATTCCCACTTCTAGGTCAGCACATATGTTTTGTTTTTTTGTTTCTTAAATAATATTGTCTGTGGTTCCTATAAACATAGTAAAATCTTACGGTACATCGCGAAAAATGTGTTATATTTTATATTTCAATTTATGGTAAGTAACGCAGCAATTCATTTAATAACAGTTTCATATTAAAAAAATATTTGAAGCAATATAATCACCATATTGAGCTTTTGCAAATTCATCCCTTTAAAATAAACAAAACGCGCGTTACGTCAGTTCGTTCTAAAAGAAACGTGACAATGGCAGCCAGAGATGCGTCACCTTTTTTGGGCCGGTCCGCCATTTTGTTTTCATTCGTGTTCGGATAGCGCTTGCGTGTGTACGTCTCGGGTAATTCATAGCATTCATTGCATTGTTTTAGTTGATTTTTTACTGTTAAATTTGTTATATCGTTAAGTTTTTGTTTTTTGAATCTGTTATATTAGTTTTACTGTGACGGTCGTTACTAAATCGACATGAGTTCAGGAGAATTTGGTGAAGGACCCGGTCCTTCAACATCAAGTGGAAAAAGACGTCGCCGACCCATAATAAACGTAGCAGGTACGTACAAATAGGTACAAATGCGACGACGTAGCCTTTCTATTTCTTAAAGCGCTCTTTTTATGTGACCATGTGGTATTTATTTTCTAAAACAATATGTATTTATGTGATGTAGTACTATGGTAGTATATTTTTGTCATTTATTTACAGGCCCATCTTCTGGAGCACCTTTAACGTCACCAGTAAAAAAGAGAAAACCTACCACTTTGTCGGTCGGGGAACAAGAGATTATCATTAATGTATACAAATATGTCAAAAACACCTGGCCCGAAGACGTGTATCCTTCAAACGTTAATATGGTAGAAAAGGTTTCGGAGATCTCAGGAGTCAGCAAGAGCACTATATATCGCGTATTAAGCGTGTATAGAGATTCCCATAAAATACCAGAAAAGGGAATAATTAATAAAAGAAAAAAGTCTGTAATTGACAAGTTGGACGATTTTGATAAATCGGCTATAAGAGCGAAAGTGCATCAGTTCTTTCTTGCAGGAGAATTACCGACTTTAGACAAAATTTTGCTCAGTATAAATCAAGATGACCAGTTGCCAAACTTGAGCAAAACTTCCCTGCGACGTGTGTTGCGCCATTTAAAATTCAAATATATAAAGAGAAACAGAAAAAGTGGTCTAATAGATCGCCCAGAGATAGTTCTGTGGCGTACCAGATATTTGAGAGAAATACAAATATTAAGAAACGAGGGACGTAACATTTTTTACCTTGACGAAACATGGATTAACGCAGGTCATACTATGGGAAAGGTATGGGAAGACACCACAATTGAATCTTCTCGTCAATCACGGTTAGAAGGCTACTCTACTGGCGCGAAAGCCCCTTCGGGTAAAGGAAAGCGATTAATAGTTGTACACGTTGGCAATGAAAATGGCTTTTTGGAGGGATGTGATTGGGTATTTGAATCATCATCTACTGGTGACTACCATGAGAGTATGGACGCTCTCCATTTCGAGGACTGGTTTAGAAAAGTAATAGAAAAACTGCAAAGCGGCGATGTCATAGTTATGGATAACGCTAGTTACCACTCCAGACGTTTAGAAAAAACCCCAACAATGTCTTGGCGGAAACAAAATATGCAGGAATGGCTAGAATCTAAACAGATCGCATACGTGCCCTCGGACACAAAGACCCACTTAATGGAAAAAATAAAGGCAGTTAAAGATAACTATCGAAGTTACGTCACCGACGAGATGGCAAAAGAAAAAAGCATCACAGTGGTAAGGTTACCTCCTTATCACTGTGAGCTTAACCCCATTGAACTTGTGTGGGCAGATGTGAAAGGGTACGTTGCACGAAAAAATACAACTTTCAAGTTAAAAGATGTTAAAAATTTACTTAAAGATGGTTTAACTCAAATCACGCCAGATAAATGGAAAAACTGTGTTCAGCATGTCCTTAAGGTTGAACAAAAAATGCGTGGCATGGATGATAGAATTGACCAAACTGCAGATCGCTTTATAATTAATGTTACAGATAGTTCATCAAGTGAAGATACGAGTGATGATTGCACCGAATAAAAATAAAGTTCTTATATAATATTAAAAATAAAGTTTTATCTTTTGCATAAGTACGTACTTATTCGGTGTCGTTATCACTCGAATCTTTATATGTGTTATAAATTAATGTTTTTTGTTGTTAAATGAATAAAGTACTTTATAACAATAGATGATTTTTCTTCTACAGCGATCTTTCACATAACTTTTTAATAATAGTTAATAAATATATATTATATCAATCATTATAAAAAAATCATTATAAATAAAGAAAGTACTACATATAAAATGTGCCTATATATTGAAGGTTTGTAACCCCTGGTTAAACGACCGAAAGGTCATTGTCCGTTTTTCTCAATCGATTTGGCACATACTATAGACAATTACATTATGTTTCTTTGACTCTAATTACAGATATGACGATTTTGGAGGGAATCCTACCTTTTATCATTTAAAATCTGAGGATAAACTTGTACTTTCTTGTTAAAATATCTATCAAACAGGATTAAACTACTAGTAGTCATACAGTGGCGTAGCGTGCCTTAGATGGGCCCTGTATCAAAATTTGTTGGGGGGCCCCAATGAAGACTAGGGGGATGAAGTTGTTCACGTCCGCAGGAATTGCCACCCGTACCCTGCACGTGTCCCCTGAGTGGCGCTAAACGAACAACAAACTACTGGTTGCTGTACTGTTACGCTATAATCTTGCAACCTCACAGCACTATCACAGTGGTTCAAAGAATATTGTATCATTTAATTACCCACTTGAAATGCCTCAATGCGATCAGCTCTCCTCGCAGAGCCACCGGACTAGAGATATTGAACCTGCCAACCTGAATCTGCCAACTTAATATAGAAAGTATTAGTCAAGCTAAATGCGAAGTAGTAAGTAAGATTCTATTAAAAAATGACATAGACGCACTCCTTTTACGAGAAACTCACGCTAGAAATGAAGAGGATCTATATAAACGTGGTGCTATCCCGGTATACTACCTTGCACATGCAATTAACCACGCGCAAAATGGCATCGCCACTTATGTTAAAAACGGTATTAAACATGTCGCTGCGGAGACGCCTTGGGGTCCGGATGTATTTGCCTCTGCAATAAAGATCAACAACCTTACCATTGTAAACGTATACAAACCACCGAACTCTTCGTGAACTACCAACCTCCCCGCTTTCCCACACCCATGCCTATATGCCGGCGACTTCAATAGTCATCACATGACCTGGCGATATAACAAAAATTATGCAAATGGTAAACACCTCGTGCAATGGGCAGACAACAACAACCTACACCTGGTATTTAATGCCAAGGATAGAGGATCGTTCAGGCCAGCAAGATGGAAATGGGATTACAATCCAGACTTAACGTTTACTACATGTGACATCAATCGAACTCCATTACAAACCACACGAAGAATTCTCTCAGACTTCCCGAACAGCCAGCACCGACCGGTGCTTGTGGAGGTTGGTATTAAGATCCCCTTAACAAACTCTGTGCCTTTGCCTCGATGGAATTTCCACAAAGCATTCTGGTCCAAATTCAGCACTGACATGGATGCTGCTATCGGATGGATACCTCCCTGTGCCGAAAACTACAAAAGATTCACTAAACTTATCATAGCAACAGCAAAAAACAGCATTCTCCGAGGCTACCGCAAGGCGTACATCCCTTGCTGAAAACTATTTGATGAGTACACGCGCACGGGTAACTATGAAATAGGTGATGACCTTCTGAAATCTCTCGACGAAGGGCGTTGAAATAGGTAGCTCGATACCGTAGAGTCAATGGATTTTAAGGCAGGAAAGCTTGGGTTGGCAGGCAAGACTGAAACAAACTCCAGTGGCGGATCTGCTCCACTAGCCAACGCGATTGCAAACAGAATAGTTGAGGTGTCCCGAGTTAAAGGCAGGAAAGATGATACCCGGGTAACATGACAGTGCACTAAACAGATCAAGGCGTCGCTACCAATTGACTACCAGCTGTCACGAGAATTCTCCCAAGATGAAACCGATCGCGCCTTGAAACTATTGCCCCCTAATAAAGCTGCTGGTTTCGATGGAGTCTACAATGAGTTTCTAAAGCACTTGGGCCCGAAATGCAGGAAATGGCTAAAAGAGTTCTTCTCAGATATCCTGTTACGTAACAAATTGCCTCGCGACTTCAATAGATGGAAGATTATTGCTATGCTGAAACCCCAAAAACCTGCAGACGATCCTAAGACCTACCGTCCTATCGATCTGTGCTGTGTCTACAAACTTCTGGAGAGATTAATCTACAACCGCATTATGCCTCTTATTGATAAGGTGGTTCCAGTAGAACAAGTTGGCTTCCGTTGTGGCCGCAACTGTACCGACCAGGTGTTGTCCCTCACAACCCACATTGAAGCAGGGTTTCAAAAGAAACTAAAGACGGTTGCTGTTTTAATAGACCTGTCAGCGGCATACGACACAGTTTGGCAGCAAGGATTGGTCTATAAGCTCATGAAAGCGGTACCATGCAGAAAAATGGTGGGACTGTTAAATAGCATGCTTAATAACCGTGAGTTCATGGTTTTCTTTGGCGACAGTGAAAGTCGTACCAAAAAGCTGAACAATTGATTACAACATGGTTCAGTTTTGGCTCCGCTGCTCTTCAATCTTTACTGACATGATATACCTGAAACGCAGAGTCGTAAATTTATGTATGTTGATGAGATAGCACTAGCTTCCCAACACGAAACCTTCAAACCATCCGAAGGTATCCTTAACGAGGACTTAAGCATACTAGACAAATACTTTAGGAAATGGAGACTAGTACCAAACACTGCCAAAACCGAAGTAACTGCGTTTCACTTGGCTAACCAAATGGCAAAATACGAGCCCACTTTTAAGTTTTCTGGAGGCATGTTGCACTACAACCCCACTCCGAGATACCTGGGCGTGACTCTCGATCGGAGTCTCACGTACGCTCCGCACATGGATAAATTATCCAAAAAGCTCCAGACCAGAAACAACATCTTGCACAGGCTGGCGGGCACCACTTGGGGGCCAGCGCCGATGTGCTGCGTACAACCGGTTTCAGTTTGGTGTACTCAATAGCAGAGTACTGTGCACCAGTATGGTCAAAGAGTGCACGTGTGCTGCATGTGGACACCCAGCTGAAACAGATCATGAGATGCATATCTGGAACCTTAAAATGTACCCCCCTCCAGTGGTCCCCGTGCTAAGCTATATAAGCCCACCCCATTTGAGAAGACAACAAATACTACTACGGGAGTCCCAGAAGATCTACGGAAATCCCAACCTGCCAGCTCACGCGGAGTTTTTTTTTTTTTTATAGGATAAGGGTGACAAACGAGCACACAGTCCACCTGATGGTAAGTGGTTGCTGCGGCCCATAGACATCTACATCTATCCTCGTTTGCGAATCAAAATGCAGATGCGTTGTCAACCGTGAGGACTAAGTTGGAATGCCTCATTTCCAGTAAAAAGGGCCTCCGGCCACCTGCACTCACCAAGCGAAACGCAGAGGTAAACCTCTACTTCACGCTGGTATTCTGTGAGGTCGTGGTACCACCCCGGTTCGAGCCGGCCCATCCGTGCGACAGCAAAAGCTACCGCGTGGCTCTACCACTGTTAACTGATCCGCCACCCCACCGTCTGAAGTCACGTTACCCACCATTCCAGGCCGCATGTGAACTCGTATCCGGCGGGTTTTAACACATCTGCTGAGTGTTTACAGGAATGATACGCAAAACCCCCTGATAGCATGGGAGTTACCATCAACCCTACACTCAAACCTGCTGGTTTTGCGCTCCCAAGAAGGGAATGGTGCCAACTGAATAGGGTACGAACCGTATGCGGGCGAAGCAATGCCTTCATGTCCATGTGCGGGTGGAGGAAATCACCGGGGTGTGAGTGTGGAGCTGCTGTCCAGGATGTTGAGCATATAGCTAGAGACTGCCCTCTCACAAGGTACCACGGCTGCCCAACAGACCTGTTCTCTCTCGAAAACGACGCTATCCCATGGAGTCAGCAATCAAAAGATAGAATAACTTTATAATTTTGATTTTAATTTATTGTGAACGATTGTAAGAATGCCATACGAATAAATGAAGAGTAAAGATTTCATAAAAGGAACAAAAACACTTGAATTGACTTAAAATTATTATATATTGATTATAAGTTATTACTTACAATTAATACTTCTAGGAACTAACCTAGCCAAACAATACTAACATAGCTGAAGATGCTTCGGCGGCATTCACAGCTGAAGACGTTTCAGTTTTTTTTAATTCTTTGCTTCTATAGATAATAGTGATAGACTTTCCTGTCCCGTAGAAGTCCTTGGAATTTTTGGTTACACACGTTCGGGGCCCCTGTAGCCCGGGGGCCCCGTATCATTGATACGGCTGATACGGCGGTAGCTACGCCCCTGTAGTCATACCAAGTTATGATTTTGCGTACGTTGTCCAGGTCTCAGGTTCATAGAAAAGTAGATATGCTTTAGAATTTAAAGTGGAAGTCTGAAAGACTAACATTTTGGTCGATCTGGGATTGTATATAAATACACACAAATTATGATTAATTGCGAAGGCTAGAGACACAAAAAAAATTAAAAGAAAAGAAATGTGAAATAAAATCTAATTTAACATAATTTTATGAATTGCAAAAACGTGAACCGAAGCTATTGTGACGTAGAAGTTTTTATAAAATCTAACCAAGTCGTGTAACGAACCAAATCATTTTTATTTCATGGAAAATTTCCTCGTAGCATGCATTTAAGTATAATGTACTTACGTAACATTACTTCAATGGCAGATGGTAATGGTAAAATATTTCATCCTAGTTTTGTACCAAAAATGCGCTCTTTGTTGGAGTTAATCTTAGATTATTGATAACGCGCGCTCCGCGTGATGACTTATTAATAATCTAAGGAGTTAATGCAATCATTTAAAATTTAAAATTTTGTACAGCTTCAATTCATCTTCAATATAAGTTATTAAAAATAACTCAAACACTATTCATCAGACCTTGATAAAATTTATTTGGGACCACACGAGACTTTCAAATAAAAAAAAGAATCTTCGAAATCGGTTCACCCAGTAAAAAGTTATCAGGTAACACACTTAAAAAAGGCAGTCGAATTGAGTACCGTCTCCTTTTTGGAAGTCGGCAGAAAAAAAAGTGTGGATAAAGTTTTCGAGTAGAATAGAATAGAATAGAATAGAATAATTTTTTATTCAATATTGATTATTACATAATACTTATTGAAAGTCATTTTTTATTTACCACTGGTTTGGAAAATACCTCAGTCCTGGGAAGAACCAGCAAGAAACCCAGCGGGACTTTTTTTTTAAACATAATTTCACTTAACAATAATTTTGTTTATACAATTTTTAAATGATATTTTCATAGAACCAGCATGGTGGCGATCACCCTATTCCCAGGGGTTATTTTCATTCATGTATTCCTTGATATTATAGTAACCCTTCTTGTACAGTTTTTCTTTAATAAAACTTTTAAATTTGTTTATTGACAAACTTTGAATATGTTCTGGGATTTTGTTGTAAAAGCGTATACATTGCCCCATAAATGAATTACTGATTCTGTGGAGTCTAGTAACTGGCATTACAAGCTTATGTTTGTTCCTAGTATTTAAAGTATGCACATCCTTATTCTTATTAAAGCTATTTATGTTTTTATGCACATACATTACATTCTCATAAATATATTGCGATGCAAATGTTAATATGTTTATTTCTTTAAATTTTTCTCTGAGGGACTCTTTACAATTTAGGTTATAAATCGCCCGTACGGCTCTCTTTTGCAAAACAAATATAGCTTCAATATCAGTCGCATTACCCCATAGCAAAATTCCATAAGACATTACGCTATGAAAGTAACTAAAATACACTAATCTAGCTGTCTCTACATCTGTGAGACTTCTAATCTTTCTTACAGCATATGCTGCAGAACTAAGTCTGCTTGCTAATTTAGATATATGGGGGCCCCATTGAAGTTTCGCGTCAATAGTAATACCAAGAAAAACAGTGGTATCCACAAGACTCAACTCCTCCCCATTTAACAGCACATTGGTATTCGAATGTTTTACATTAGGTATTGTAAATTGAATACACTTTGTCTTATTGCCATTTAAGAGCATATTGTTGGCGTTAAACCAATGTACCAATTTCGATAGAGCATTATTTACATCGTCAATTAACTGTCGTTTGAGTTTGAAAATCAAAGAGGTATCGTCAGCAAATAATACTATATCGTGATTGTCCCCTACAAGATAAGGTAAGTCATTAATATAGATTAAAAACAGGAATGGGCCAAGAATCGAGCCCTGAGGAACGCCCATTGATACTACCGATCCGGAGGAACCTCTACCATTAATCACTACTTTTTGAATTCTGTTACTTAAATATGAAGTAATAAGTCTAAGCGCTAAATTTTTTACACCGTAATGTTGTAGTTTCTTGATTAATGTCTCATGATGAACACAATCGAAAGCCTTGGAAAGATCACAGAAAATACCTAAGGCATCTTGTGAATTCTCCCAGGCATTAAAAATATATTTCATAAGCTCAACACCGGCGTCCGACGTCGAGCGACCCCTTGTAAAACCAAATTGGTTTTTATGAAGTAATTTATTTGTATTAAAAAAAGTTGGGGGTCACTGTAGAAGCGTGCTCGTCGCGACCCCTGCCAGCCCTTTTCAGGGCTGCAATTCTACTTAGCTGCGCACCCATGTCAACGAGGGTTAGGGCGTCCCCCCAAGGCGACGCACACCAGCTCGTCCCCGTTGGTGTGGAATGCAGCGCGCAAAGCGGCGATGGGGACCGCCACCCGTCACGCACAGCCCGACACGGCGGAAGGTGGAGGACAGAGTGCAGAGTTGGCACGTGGAATGTTAGAGGAGGCATGAGAGATAAGACGAATGAGTTGATCGAAATAATGAAAGAAAGAGAATTAGATGTCGTGTGTATGTCGGAGACCAAACGGAAGGGCAGTGGTACTGAAGAGCTCCCTGGCGGGGCGTTAGCTCTATGGTCCGGAGTCCCGGAGAGCGAGAGCGCCCGCCAGGGAGTGGGGGTGCTGCTGTCGTCTCGGTTGGTCGATGTTATGACTGAATATAAGGTTGTGAACTCAAGACTTCTCTGGGTTCGCTTTAAATTGGGACTGACGAAGTTATTCCTTTTGGCTGTTTATGCGCCGGTAGCTTCGTCGTCCAGGGCTGAGCTGGAGGAGTTTTGGGAGAATGTAAGAGAAGTTCTAGATTTGGCTAGGGGAAACGAAAGAATTGTTGTATGTGGTGATTTGAATGAATGGGTTGGTACCGCTCGACCAGGGTTCGAGTCGGTGCTTGGAAAGTTTGGCGATAAAAGGGTTAATGATGCTGGCAAGCTTATACTGGCGGTATGCAAGGAAAAGGGTCTTCTTGTGACAAACACTATGTTTAATCACAAGAAGATCCATATGTATACTAGAGAAAGTAAGAATGAGAGAAGTATGATCGATTTGTTCCTGGTGGATGATCGACTGCGAAAACAGGTGATGGATACGCGAGTGTTCAGGGGTGCTGACCTGGGAACGGATCACTATCTAGTGATTACTAGATTTAGGGGTCTGTTCGCGGGTTGGCGCTACCGAACGGCAGTAACAGAACCACAGTCGGTCTGTCGCATCCGAAGCTGGAAGCTTCAGGAAGCGGATACTAGGGACAAATATCATGCGAGGGTAGCCGAAAAGCTTGACAACATCGATGGCAGAAAAGAATGTGTTGAAAGAACATGGCAGAACCTTAGGGATGGAATGGTAAGTGCAGCGGAAGAAGTGTGTGGAACGATTAAAAGAGGCAGTAGTAAAAGAAGAGATGCATGGTGGAATGATGAAGTGAAAGAAGCTGTAAAGAAGAAGAAGAAAGCATGGTTAGACTACTTGGCCTCTAGTAATGATAAGGATATGAGAGAGAAGATGAACGAAAGATATAAGCTGCAGAAAGTTCACACGAAAGCATTGATTGAGGAAGTGCGTGAAAGGTGTAGAATGGAAGCGGACGAAAGGTTGTCGCACAACTTTAAGGAGAACTCCAAACTCTTCTGGAAAGAGGTTGGAAGGATCCGAAGTGGTGCGACGGCCTTAAGAATGAACAAAGTGCTTTCGAGAACTAATGACGTCCTCTCAGATAAATCGGACGTCATGCAGCGATGGAGCGAATTTTATAGAGAAATGTATGCGTGTGATGATCTTAGTGAGGGATCCGGGGATGACGTCGAGACTGGTACGCCAGACCCGGACCTCGATGACACTGAGGTCATCAGTATGAAAGAGATTGAACGTGCGATTCGAAGTTTGAAATGTGGTAAGGCTGGGGGACTAGACAGAGTTACTGCTGAAATGGTCAAGTATGGTGGGCCTCGCGTCTGGGACAGCTTTCATCTGCTGTGCAATTTGTGCTGGCGGACGGGGGATGTCCCGGATGATTGGCGATCCGCAGTCATTGTGCCTTTATATAAAGGTAAAGGTTCACATTTTGACTGCGGGTGTTATCGGGCGATCAGCTTGACCAGTTTAGCAAGTAAAGTTTACTCGAAGGTTTTGACACGTAGGATGCAAGAGAAATCGGAAAGATTTCTATGGGAGGCACAATGCGGATTTAGACCTGGAAGAGGATGCACGGATCAAATGTTTTCTCTACGCATGATCGCGGAGAAGCTTCTGGCTGCTAACCAGAAGATTTTCTGTGCTTTTGTGGATCTTGAAAAAGCATTTGATAAGGTTGTAAGGAAGAAAATGTGGGAACTGTTGCCGGGGTATGGTGTGGATGGTCGATTGCTAAGGGCTGTGCAGTCACTTTACTGTGACTGTAAAGCCTGTGTGCGGGTAGGGCATGACCTGTCACCCATGTTTAGCGTCCAAACGGGCGTAAAACAGGGTTGTGTCATGTCTTCCTGGCTGTTCATACTGTATCTCGACAGCTGTTTACAGAAGCTGAAAGATAGCTGTTTGGGTGTGAAATTGGGTGACATTAAAGTAAATTGTCTGCTGTATGCTGATGATGCAGTGCTTATTGCACCATCAGAGGCAGAACTGCAGGCATTAGTCACGTGTATGAAAGAGGAATGTGAAATTAAAGGTCTCCGCTTGAATGCTAATAAAACTAAGGTTCTGGTATTTGAAAGGGACGAAGAGAGAACGAAGTGTGAAATATGGGTAAATCAGGAATGTCTAGAACAGGTAAATGAAATTGTATACTTGGGGAGTGCATTTAGCCGGGATGGAAGATGTGATTTAGATGTGGACAGGCGTGTCGCTGCCGGGAACAAAATCAATGGTGCCCTGACTGCGTTAGTCAAAAGGCAAGGCGTAATGAAGAGTGCACGCCTTGCAATACATAACGCAGTGTTGGTACCGACTTTGTTATATGGCAGCGAAACCTGGGTATGCCAGAAGAAGCATAAAAGCAAGTTGAATGCAGTGGAGATGCGATCTCTTCGTAAAATGTGCGGCGTCACCATGGCTGACCGAAAGCGAAACGAAGAGATTCGCAGTATGGCAGGTTTGAAAGATGACCTTATCACAAAAATTGATAAGGGCGTGCTTCGATGGTTTGGGCACGTTGAGAGAATGAGTGAAGACCGAATGGTGAAGAAAATATATAGCGCGAAAGTTAATATTAAAAGGTGTCGAGGTAGACCGAGACTAACTTTCGAAGACCATATGAGCAAATTGCTCGAAGAGGGGAGGGTCAAGAGTACTCGGATACCTAGACGTGCATGTATGAAGAAGATAATGAATCTGAAAGAAGCGAAAGAGGTATGTAAGGATCGTGACACTTGGCGATCTGTTCTCTCTGGCTACCCCGTCAGGGATTGTGCGTGACGATAAGTAAGTAAGTAAGTAAAAAAAGTTAACAATTGATCCAAAATTATTTTTTCAAAAATTTTACTGAGAGTTGGTAGTACAGAAATAGGTCTAAAATTAGCGGGGTCCAATGAATTAAATAATACCTAATAATAATAAATAATACCAGATTTAAATAAAGGTATTACTTTACTATACTTCATTAAATCAGGAAACACACCAGAATCGATACAAGTATTAAAAATAATAGCAAGATGAGGTGCAATTAAATCTATTATGGACGCAATAACTGTAACGGAAATCCCCCACAAATCTGCGGTCTTCTTTAGATCAATGGTTTTGAAGTATTTTACAACATCTTGCGATAATACTTTTTCAAATCTAAATTCTTTTAAACAGGTGTTAACATTCTGTTTGAGTAATGACTCGGCGACAGTTGGAGAAGTATTTAATGACTCGGTTGTCAAGATAGGAATATCAGTGAAATATTTCTCAAACACCGCTGCGACTTCTTGATTTGATTTAGTCAATTCAGAGTGTATGTGTACCTATTATATGTATATTTTTGGCACGCTCCGCAGCCGAAACGACTTAAGGTGGAAGCTCCAGGGTGGCCCGCTCTTATTTTTTGGAAAAACTCATTCAAAGGGCTAATATGAACTTACAGGGTTGTATTGGTGATTTTAATGATACTAATTCTGTAAACACATAATCGCTACGGTCGCGAATCATATTTTGTTAAATATACAACCTAACCCTGACCTGCAAATTCCAAAAAACGCAAAAAAAATTGAATTTCGCGGGCCACCCTGAAGCTTCCACCATAATGGATTTTAAGTTTTTAACATAACATGGAGTATCGATAGATTCGTGAGTTGTGAAAGTGACAATTTATACTCGTAATATAGGAGATAATTTTGAATTTTTCACTTGTTTCACAATTTTTACTGAGCCGAGATTTTTTTCAATTACTGTTTTAACTATTCCGCTTGTTTGTATATTATGTAACGCAATATCTTCGTCAATTATTGTGAACCATTTCATTCAATAAAAAGTAATTATTTTTTTTAAATTATGAACCTCAAGAATAATGCCATTAATTATTTAAAAAAATCCTTCCCTAATGGTAGATATTGGGGGTAAACTTGTTATATAATAGTAACTATTTGGACGACATTCAAGGAAAATTAAAATTAAAAAACGACATCGAAAACTAAAAATAATAACATTAAGCTCCATAGCTTTTAGAGTCGTGGCTTTAAATTTTTCAATACGATATGTCTTAGCGCAGACTTCAATATCGAATACTTAAGTGGAAATTAACTTTTAACTTTTATTTATTAAAAGTAAGATTTTTGATTGGGACTAATGACTAAAAATGTACAAGTGTACATTCAGATTTTAGAAAATATTTAGGTAAGTATTTCTGTACCATCTGGTATATTGTTATGATAGTAAAAACAAAACTTACGGAAATATTATAAAACTAGCTTTTTACCCGCGGCTTCGCTCGCGTGCGCTTGAATTTAGGAACATCATTAAATGCTGTTCCGTGCCAAATTTAGAAAAATTTGATCACTTTTAGTCACCTCGGTGTCTATGTCTCTATGTCTGTCAAAGATTTTTTTCATTCTAAAATACTATTAGACGTAGAGCATTGGTAACATGCTACAGAAACACGTGAATATACATATGTCTAGAAACACCTACTATTTTTTATATCGGGCGTCTTCCGGTTCTTGAAATCAAAATGTATTATTATTATTTACATTTTACTCTTTACAAATTATTCATAGTTAAAGTTAATTTAGTTTTAACAAAGTAATATAATGTTTATTTGGTACATTTTATTCATATCATTGGTCCTATTTAATATTAATTGGCACCATAAAATAGATGTAGATATTTTTTTAGTTGGAGTAGACTTGAAAATTTCATAAATACAGTTCTATAATAATGAATACTACACATGGATTAAAACTAATGTTACGGGTTTTTTTTACGCATCTTGGATGAAAGTTCCGAGTAAAATAACATACTATCGTTGATGTGAAGCACCGAAGCTCCAGGAAGTCTAAAATATGTGAACATATTTAATATCGTCCTAACCACTATATCGGATCTGATAGACAACAAATCCTCGCAATAGAACACTGAATCCTACCAATGATGCTTCGCGAGGCTATTATATTATATTATATATAATAGGGAAGATGGCTGAGTGCTACCATCTGTTAAGGACCCCATAATAAATTAAATTAAATTCAAACTACTACTGCATTTATTCTATTCTATTTTAACGATGACATGATCTCAGTTCTCCAGCCCCTCCCGTGACCCGGGTGCTGTAAAGTGCCCAAAACATCGGGAATTTAAAAAGTTAAAATTAAACGCGATAAAATCCTTAAAATTAGTTTTATTCCTTATAAATTTTATTCACAGTGAACGCGAGGAGCACTACACCCATGAACGGGAGTACAAACATTTTCTTGTACTTAAAAAGAAGTATAATTCCGCCTCCAGGTCCTTCAAAAGTGTCATTGCCAAGGCAAGGTCTGAGCACATCGGCAGAATTGGCGAGAAGCTAGTTCGCCTTCCTTCGGGAACCCGTGCATTCTGGTCTCTCGCCAAGGCTGTCCAAGGGAACTTCTGTCAGCCATCTCTTCCATCTCTGCACAGAGAGGACGACTCACTGGCCCATGCCGCAAAGGCCAATCTGTTGAAACCCGATCTGTTGAGCTCTCTTTTTGCGTCCAACTCGACTCTAGATGACGGGTGGAACACACAGCCGACCATCCCGCGATGTGAGTTCTCCATGCCGGATGTGCGATTTACACAGCGCTCGGTTCGCAAAGCACTCTTCTCCCTGGACGTCAGCAAGTCGAGTGGGCCCAATGGAGTCCCTCCCATTGTGCTGAAGACGTGTGTTCCGGAGTTGGCATCGGTTTTAACGCGTCTTTTCCGGTACTCCTACTCCCAAGGCGTAGTACCGAATTCATGGAAGACAGCTTTGGTCCACCCGATCCCTAAAAAAGGCGACCGCTCAGACCCATCCAACTACAGGCCTATCGCCATCACCTCCTTGTTCTCCAAAATAATGGAATCCATTATAAACTGCCAGCTCATGAGGTACCTTAAGGATCACCAGCTGATTAGTGACCGCCAGGTTTTCGTTGGGCTCAATCAGCTGGTGATCTTCTAGTCTACTTAACTCATAGATGGGCGGAGGCAGTAGAGTCTAAGGGGGAGGCATTGGCCGTTAGTTTGGACATAGCGAAGGCCTTCGATCGGGTCTGGCACAAAGCGCTTCTTTCGAAGCTTCCTTCCTATGGGCTTCCCGAGAAATTGTGCAAATGGATCACCAGTTTCCTTGCTGATCGGAGCATCAAGGTCGTAGTAGACGGTGCATGCTCTGATTTCAAGCCTATCAACGCTGGTGTTCCACAAGGCTGCGTGCTATCACCAACGCTGTTTCTTCTGCATATCAATGATATGTTGCTAACTGGTAGCATTCATTGCTATGCGGACGACAGCACTGGTGATGCCTTATATACCGGCCGTGCCAATATTTCTCGGGAAAATGTCGCCGAGTACCGGGACAAACTTGTGTCTGAAGCTTAACAAAGTCTCGGATTGGGGCCGACTAAATCTAGTCCAGTTCAATCCCCAGAAGACACAAGTTTGCGCGTTTACCGCTAAAAAGAACCCCTTTGTCGTATCTCCTCAGTTTCACTGGCTGCCTCAGCCACTATCGGAATCCTTGGCGTCGACATATCGAATAGTGTGCAGTTTCGTGGTCACTTGGAAGGGAAAGCCAAATTGGCCTCTAAAAAGCTTGGCATGCTCAGCAGAGCGAGACAGTATTTCATGCCGGCACATCGCTTGCAACTTTACAAAGCGCAAGTTCGGCCCCACATAGAATACTGTTCTCATCTCTGGGCCGGGGCACCCCAGTGCCAGCTCCTTCCACTTGACCGCATCCAGCGCAGAGCGGTTCGAATCGTCGACGACCGAGATCTTTCTGATCGGCTCGATACACTGGCACTGCGTAGAAATGTTGCATCTCTTTGCGTATTTTTTTTTTATAGGATAAGGGTGAAAAACGAGCACACAGTCCACCTGATGGTAAGTGGTTGCTGCGGCCCATAGACGTCTACATCTATCCTCTGTTACAGATCAAAATTCAGATGCGTTTTCACCCGTGAGGACTAGGATGGAATGCCTCATTTCCAGTAAAAAGGGCCTCCGGCCACCTGCACTCACCAAGCGAAACGCAGAGGTAAACCTCTACTTCACGCTGGTATTCTGTGAGGTCGTGGTACCACCCCGGTTCGAGCCGGCCCATCCATGCGACAGCAAAAGCTGCCGCCTGGCTCTACCACTGTTATTTTATCGCATCTATCACGGGGAGTGCTCTGAGGAATTGTTCGGACTAATTCCAGCCGCTCAATTTCACCATCGCACATCGCGACAAAACTCGCGTTACCATCCATACCATCTGGATGATTGGCGGTCCACCACTGTGCGATTTAGAAGAAGTTTTCTCCCTCGCACAACTTCCTTGTGGAATCAATTACCACCAGCGAATTTTCCGGACCGATACGACTTAGGAACCTTCAAGAAAAGAGCTTACACCTTTCTAAAAGGCCGGCAACGCATCTGCAATTCCCCTGGTGTTGCGGTTGTTCATGGGCGGCGGTAGTCACTTACCATCAGGTGAGCCGCATGCTCGTTTGCTTCCTATTCTATTTAAAAAAAAGTAAAAAGTACAAACCGATTTCAAAACTAAAACAAAAATTGTACATAAAAAAACCTTCTGAAGACGGCATTTTAATTCTTCGATTCACACTGTCTTAGCACCGACTTCAAAAGCTACTGTCTTACTTCTTAAAAAAAGTAATTATTTTTAATATTTTTTAAATAGGTTTATACTTTTAATCAAATATTTAATTATTCAAGAAAACTAAATTGTTAATTAATTATCCTTTACTGTCACTGCTGTGCGTTTGTGGGACTCTTTGCCTCTCCACATCCATCGTGCATCTCTTCGTTGTTTCAAGTCTTGTTAAATCGTATTACTTAGAGCGCTATTAAATAAATTACTTTTCCTTTTTCATATGTAATCTTTTTATTTAATTATTTTATTATATTATATATCATTTAGATTTATCTCTATTTATATATATTTCCATCATTTTTCTGTGCAACCGCCTCTATTTCAATTATTGTTTGCGTCAGTCCACTACGCAAAAATTGTCTGAAAGAAATCACTTTCAGAGTTTATAAGATCGTCTGTTGTACATATTATATTTTAGATTGTACTCCTCTTGTTTTTCTGTATTTTGGTGTACAGTAAAGAATAAATAAATAAATAAATTGGCCTGTGTAAGTCACATATTGCTAATCACAGGTCTCCTTTCATTTCTGAAGCAGATAATATCGCGATGTTTTCTTTCACCAATTCACAATCGAGCACAAAGTAAATAAACACTAACTTACAATGTATTAATTATGGTCGTGTCTGCGGAGATTGAACTTGGATTTCTGGCGTACCTGCTATAAAATTTTAGGCGTTAATACAATCCCTGAGCTATCATGACACTTATTATTTATCTCTTTATATAAAAATTGGTGTCGATTAGTCTCGCTAAATCTCAAAAACGGCTCGACCGATTTTGATGAAATTTTTTGTGCTTTTGAATGGGTCTCTAGATGGTTTAAATTTACATTCGAAACCAGTAGGTGGCGCTGTTGTCGAGTATCCAGAAATATATTAATAATATACAAACCTAGAGCTGATTTCAACCGGAATATCGCGGAGAAAGTTGCAACTAATATTTGAACATTAATTTCTTTGACACAAATAAAACAAGATTTTATGATTATATTTTAGCAATATCAATAAATTTCGTATGCGCATAAATTACTCGTTCCTTGATCTTTCATATTTGCATAATGTACACACTTATACGAATATGTTATAATATACATGTTACAAAAACCCTGTGGTTCCCGTTATGTACGTTATCAGGATCACTATTGAAACCTATAGAAATAACTTTTTTTAAAACTCTAACATATATTTTATTTTATTTTATTAAAAAAATATTTATTTAATTTTATGTGGTTTTATTGCCTCTTACTGACACTAGCCGATACTAAAGCTAAATAAAGCGGGTTCTTTGACAATCCTCTTACTCCCCAGACAATGCAGAGGTAATAAAACCACATACAATTTGCATACAATTATTTTTTTGAAATATAATAAAAAAATATTGTTCGAGTTTTAAATAAAAATTTATTTCTATAGGTTTCAATAGTGATCCTGATAACGTACTTAACGGGAACCACAGGGTTTTTGTTACATATTGTATATATGATTGTATTATTTTCACCAAAGGTCCTTATCTAAAGGACCTAATCTACAATCGTCTATACTAGGTCAAAAATGTATGAACATTCTTAATGTGTTATTTATCTATAATATTTTAATTCAATTAGGTAGGTAAGTGCTCCTTTATCGTAATTCCATTGCGTTTATTTATGATGGTCCATAATGTAATTTAATCTTAAGTATTTTGTAACACTTGTCCATGAAATAAGTACATTGTTCATTCATTTACTGACAAGTTACCTTTAATTTTATTTATAGTTGAAAGCTGTGTCTAATAATTTAAGTCAATAATAGTCGATTTTTTTTTCTGATATAACTGTGCGGTATTTTAAACTTGTTACCCGCTCCCTAACTGTAGTTTGACATACGTATGATACGCTTAAACATTATATTTCCATCACAAAAAGTATTAAGCGTTAACGTTTAATGAATCAAGATGCTTCGTTGGAATTAAGGTTATATTTACATTGTTCGATCTCCGAGGTACTTATATTATTTTTATAACCTTTTCAAGTTGATAGGTTCTCGCTTTATTTTAAATGATTAAAGTGAAACGTAATACATGTGTAGTAAAAAATTTAAAGCAACATTGTGATATCAAACACCAGTGTGAAATAAAATAACATGTCATCCGTATTCACTCTAATAATGTTACACGTCGTCTAAACCGTCGCAAGGCGTCGCGTTATTGAGCGGAGCGAATGATACTGTACATTGAATTCCAGTGCTGATAACGATTTATTCAGTAACAAGTTTGTATTGGTGCAGTGCAGTGTGCTTAAATTGTTTACAAAAGAGCCATAACAATGAGCGGCTACGATAACGATGACGTACCAATCTTAAACATTCCATGCAATGAAAGAATAATAAAATTAAGTGAACTATTTTACAATGCTTTCGGTTGTAAGCCATCTTATTTTGTTCGTGTACCCGGCCGTGTTAATATAATTGGAGAACATATTGATTACTGTGGCTATCCGGTGTTGCCTATGGCTTTGGAACAGGATATACTAATGGCGGTTAATGTTATAGAAGAATCAAAACTTTATCTGCGTAATGCAGATACAAAATATAAAGGTGTTGACATGAGTATAAATGCTTATGAAGAATTTAATATCACTCCAGATTCGAGCGGTAAACCCTATTGGTACAATTACATTCTTTGTGGAATCAAGGGCGCAATGGAACATTTAAATAACAGTTCATGTAAGGGACTCCAGTTGTACGTTGATGGTAATATTCCACCAGCTTCGGGCTTATCCAGTTCCTCCGCACTTGTAAGTGCAGCCTGTCTATCCTATCTCTACGCTCATAAAGGCACATTAAACAAGACAGCAATTGCTTCCTTATGCGCCAAAAGTGAACGATACATCGGAACACAAGGCGGAGGAATGGATCAAGCTATAGCATTCCTTGCTAAAAAGTACAGTGCTCAATATATAACGTTTCAACCATTAAATGCTACACCCGTCGCTTTACCTGAAGCCGCCACGTTTGTTGTAGCACATAGTTTAGCTGAAGCCAATAAAGCTGCTACCAATGACTTTAATAAAAGAGTTATAGAATGCAGGCTGGCAGCTAAGATTTTAGCTACTTTGTCAGGTGTTATCACCGAGAAAAAAGTCATCACTCTAAGTCAACTTCAGAAAATACTTAATAACAGTTTAAACGAAATGAGAGAATTAGTTCTTAAATACATACCAAAAGATATTTATACTAAAGCTGAAATCTGCAAAATTTTAAAAATTAACGAAACGGATTTAGACGAATCGTTTTTAACTAATAATACGAAACACTTGACTGAATTCAAACTAAAACAAAGAGCTCTGCATGTATATGAAGAAGCTCAGAGGGTCGAAGATTTTCGAAAGATATGTACGTATTCTAAATTAGAATCTGCAACGACGAATGGTGCAATAAACGGCGGAACAACTGGTCTCGCTAATAACGACAGTGGTGAAATACTGACTACTCTTGGGAATTTAATGTCGAAAAGTCATGAGAGCTTAAGAACTCTTTATGAGTGTTCTCATGCAAACTTAGATAAACTCGTCAATATTTCTCGCACAATGAATATTCATTCTCGGTTGACAGGAGCAGGTTGGGGAGGATGTATTGTTGCTTTATGCCCAAAAGAAATGGTAGAGAAATATATAGAAACATTAAAAGAAGAATTTTATGTCAAATATTGTAAATTAGAAAAAAGGAATGCAGACTCCTACATTTTTGCAACAACACCTAACTACGGTGCTTTAATATATAAAAATTTGCTCATTTAATTTTCGTTATCTTTATAGTTTACCAGTATTTTAACATTATTAATTAACTGTACTTTCTTTTAAAAAATTGCATAACTTATAAATTATTAAAATTTGTTATAAATTCATAATTGTAGTAGTTATTTTAATTCGTATTTTTATTTTAATGCGCAATATAGAAATAATGTAATAAGTTTGATATGCAAATCAAAAATGAAGATTTGTATATGCAAATCAAAAATCAACAATGTAATTTGTTAAAATAAATTTTTACATTTTACGTTATCTGTGTTTTTATTTATAGATTTTTTTTGTTTAACTAAAATATCGGTACGACTTTCCATTGACTCCCGTCGAGTTGGGGGTTGATACGTATTTTTACAGAAAAGTTATTATAAGCACACACACAAAGTTACAACATGCGGAAGCGCGTAATTTTTGAGAAAAAAGTTATTGAAAATCAATCATTCTTGCATTATTTATGTCTAATCCTACAATAAAACTGACGGCATTTTTTATTGTTATTGTCAGTAGGGATGGCGATTCTTTCCGAAAAAGATCGATTTTTTTTAAATAGATTCGAAATGTAAGCTGATGTATCGATTCCCAAAAAATCGATTTCTAAAATATCTATATTTTTTCATGTTTGCATTTATAATGTAAATATAAATCCATTTTATGAGAAAAAAATCCCCTTCATCATAAAATATAGGGGGACCAGAAGGATTTCTGTATCTATTTTAAGACTGCTACGTCTCCGGCGCTGTGGGAAGAGCAGCCTCTATGCCTTAGCGTAACAAATCGCAGGCATCCCTCCTCGCCTCCGCAGCTTCGGCTTCTTGGTCGCCTTCGGCGACCAGCCTCAGCCGCTCCGGCTCGTCCGATGCCTACGCGTAGGAAGAGCACGCGGAGGCTTCTCTTCCTACGCGCCTCCGGCTCTTTGAAACCACTCTAGGGGTAGGACAGACTCGTACCAGGTGGAGTCGGGGTCAATCAATTCGGTTCTTTGACATAAGTTGAACCTAACCTATTTTATTTGTTATCTGCCCTAATTGCTACTGTTAAAATAAAACAAATTTCAATAAGAGATCATTTATTATGGAATCTTTCTTGTTTTTCATAAAATGGAATTATATTTACATTATAAATGCAAACATAAACAAATATAGATATTTTAGAAATAAATTTTTTGTGAATCGATACATCAGCTTACGATTTGAATCGATTTAAAAATCGACATTTTTCGGATAGAATCGACATCCCTACTGACGACAATGACATTACAAAATGGCGTCAGTTTTATGATAGGATTAGATATAAACAATGCAAGAATAATTGATTTTCAATAACCTTTTTCTCAAAAATTACGCGTTTCCGCATGTTATAACTTTGTGTGTGTGCTTATAATAGCGTAACTTTTCTGTAAAAATACGTATTAACCCCCAACTCGACGGGAGTCAATGGAAAGCTAAGCCAAAATATCTATCTAGTGTTTCTTGTACTATCATTTATAAAACCAACATAGTAAATGTTTCGCATCGTAATATCCGCTATAAACTTTTAAAATCTCCTGCTAGAGGCAACGATAGTAATTTGATCTGTGAAACAAAATATTAACGTACATATAGTCCGTTCGCGTTAAGAAAATAGTGAGTCATCGTTGTCCGCAGGCGTGGCCACGCCCCGCAGCCAATTAAAATGCAAGATATTAGAAAGTCGAGTTCACAGTGACCAGTTGAAGTCAGGCCTTCGAACAAAACTGTTGTGTATTTTGCGTATTACTCGTTCAACATTAAATTTTGAAAATGAATACCTCACCTATTCGAAAGAATAAAAGTGGATCAATAATCCATAGCGGAGAGAGACGCGTAATTTACAATGTTTATAAGTACTTTAAACTGTGTGATTTAAATGCGACTGTGGAGAGCACAGTAATAAAAACAGCAAGTGCATGTGGTGTGTCCGAAAATACTGTTTATAAAATTATTAAAGAACAAAAGGATACTAACACATTGAAATCACCCGTGAAAAAAAGAGCTAAACTCGAAGAGCATTAATAGACGCCAATCGTTGGAAGAAGTGCTGCGACCACGTGATACGCGAAGAAAATACCATGTGGAATTTGGACGACATCATGGAAAAAAATAATACCTAGGCCTTAGACGCAAGCTTTGTACTTTACATAAAACAACAATCGACGCTGCGTTGATCTATCAACGTTTTTATTCATAATTACAGAAAGGATTTTGTTCTGGGTTTCAAATGAGAAAATGCCTACGCATACCTGCATTGCGAAGGCAAGAAAGGATTATGCCGGATTTGCACCTACTCAAACCCCAAGATGTTCTACCTTTACCACACATAGACAGGGCCACGCAAACGCTTTCAAGCACATCCGCGGCCCTACCAGCGAGAACCCCTTCTTAGTTGAGAACTTCCCTCCCCAACTTTCCGAGCCCGATATGTGGAGGCCATGGAGCCAAGAAAAAACGAGCACTCGGAAGCAACAAGTGGTACAGTCCCGCCAAAGTCGCGGAGGATAGACAAGTGGCGCATCACCATACCAAAAATCCTCTTCCCTTGCAACACCACCTTAGCTCCAGTCATATAGAGAGAGCACTGTCCTCTAGCCGCTGCTCACTAACATACATCCAAGTGCTCGACAAGCCCACTCAGAGTAGCCACCTTGGGCCAGCCATGTGAGCCGCCCTACGTTTACCATGGGTTACCAAGCCAAGGCTTCTAACCCACACCCCCTGCCACGACAAGACGGGAATCCATTCAGGAGGAGTTATTTCTCACCTAAACTCACGCAAACTCACTAAGGACATTAATAATTTTGCAGTTCCAATATAAATTGATTCCCTTGATACAACAAATTGGTCATAATAATTATACAGATTTAACAAACCTACGTCTTGTAAACACAAAGTTATCATCAGGCGACCTTTCTACACTTGGCTATGGCCAATGAGTCTGGGGGAAAATAAGGAGAAGAAATAAAAAACATTCGAAATAATAATCTAATACCTTTTATACTTACTGGTACCAGAAAATATTGTGGGTATACTGCACTTTTTCAAAGTAGTGCGTTTCTCATGTCTAATAAAACGGTCGTTTAGAACAAAGATAATCTTTTGGTTTCGGACGGCAATTCACAATTTTTGTGGTTTTTAGCCATAATTTTAATCTAGGTTCTAGTTCTAGGTAGGTTGATTAAGAACAGATATGAGTAGAAAAAACATCGATAAGTATTATAGACAAGTAACTGAACAACCCTATTGAATTTTATTGTTTATCTAAACTCAGTAATATAAAGACAGACATGTTGGTAATTACGATATTAAGATTAAAAACAAATTTTAAGTAGCTATATTATTAAATAGTTTTAATTTGCTTAATATTAACTACAAATTCATTTACTTGTGGAATGTTATCCCATTTTCCTATAGATAACAAGTTTTACATATTACGTACACTCTTACTACTAATAATACTTATTATGTAACTAAAATCAAACATAATCAAACCACATAAAATACTTTCATTTTTCAATTCAAAATACAGAGATATGATTTAAATAATACAACAGACTAGAGATGAACCGTATATACTAGAACAGATCTAGGCACTAGGTATTAAACGAGACTAGGCCACCTTGTCTCGTTTAATACCTAGTACCTAGACTAAGACTAGGTGGCACCTGTTCCAGCTTTTAAAATACTTGATCCACCTAGTCTCACTGTGCCTACGCGTCGCACGGCACAACGCGGCGGCCCGCTCGAATAGAAGAAGTAGAAGTACCGGCGCGGCAAAGCGAGTTAGAGCATTTTGTTGCCATAGTTACTAGTCTGCTTTGCCGCTCACTCGTGTTTGCCTAAATCATTCGTGTGTCAGTCATTTGAATTTAAACTATATTTTTAATGTGTATAAGAGTAACACGACGCACACTTGTGTTATGTAAGAATATATTCTGTCCTTTTTTAACTACACTATACCGCAGTCTTTCTATCTTTGTCTGTCAACACTCGAGACTAGTCGGAACTAGTTCCGGGGACTTCAACCAAATACTAGGCAGATTTTATAGACTAGGTACTAGTAAATACTCGATACGAATAGAGACCATATGATGCAGTCGAGTCGAGTCTCTAGTACGGACTCATGCGAATGTGATCTCTGCACCGTATTGAATGATACCTCCTCGACTTATTTAGTAATAGGTTTTCGTAACGAAGTTTTGTTATGTGGTTAAAGAACTTTCTTATTATATACATAAACTTCTTATAACATAAATTTCTTATTATACGTTATTGTTTAAAAAAATTGCAGCAGTGTCGCTTGGGATCATTTTACGGACAAATGCCAACAAATGTCTTAGTGTAACATTTGTAAAATATAATTTAGTTTTAAAAACTCTTAAAACTGATTTTTCGCGCGTATGTAAAAACAATAATTGTAGATAAGTAATTAAAAAAACGAAACAAAAATAATAAAAAAATAAACGAAAAAAAGACAAAAATCGGATTACTCTTAAATAAAAAATAAATTGAAATCTTTTAAATATGCCAACAATCTAGAACGTAGATAAATCTTAACGTTGACCAGTTCATAAGCCTGTGTAAAGTAAGAATGGACGGTTGATTGAAGACTATTCAATATTCATTACCTTCACGTATTGGGATCGGCTGTACGTAAAGACTAAGCGTACAAACTACAATCTATGCGTACTTCATGGACTTGGTGAAACAGGTATTTGGATCGAGTATTTGTACGGAATTCGACTAAGTGCAACTAGTACATAATTTACCTAGTACGACTCACCTCTACAACAGACTTTGGCATATTATGTCAATTTTAGTTCCCGGTACGGACAATGATGGCGCTTCAAATCGGCATAAGCATTTTGTGGAGAGGGCATATTCCACTATAGAAATAATAGTTATACAAATATCTATAATATCGACACACACTTGTCAAAACAGTTTTGTCTCTTTTAAACAAAGCAGTAGCTGCAATAGAAAAGAGAGACATCTACAGTTTGTAAAGTGCTTATTTTGGTAATACTTTCGTGTAGTTTTTTGGTAATACTTTCACTAGTTCATCCATGCGTGACTGCGCCGCCATGTTAAGTGTCAAAAGAAGTATAACTTCAAAACTTGAGTAAGCACTTAGTACACTCAGAACATTGTTTAAAACAAGTTGCAAGTTAGCTGCCTGCATACTTAACTCATTGTTTGACTGTGTACCTAACATAAAAAATCTGTAGTAGTGTGCATTGCATAAGTGTACATATGTGGTGAAGCCTCGTGCAGCAGCTTAAGCAAAATTTAAAGGATAGCAATCCAAAACTAATTTAACAACCCAACAATATCCATTGCTTCATGTGATTGAAAAATTCGTTTGCTCGACAACAAAAACCACGCAATGGATGTTGTTAAACTGTCAAATTGATATAGTTTGCCATTTTAGGTGTGTTACGCAATTAGGATATGGATTTAATTTCTATAATTATATGAAATAAGAACAAAATCATATTACTGAAAATACCGTTACCAGCTGCCCATATTGCTGAGTTACAACCCTATAAAAGGCGGCCATTTTATGCGCCTGATTTGTTTAGGTACTCACGTTAATTCTGTAGGTATGCCCAGTCCATATACTTCTAAATCAGTGCATTTTGTTGACGCCCATTATACACAGTAGATTTTGCTGTCAGTTTTAAAATAATCGCGGTTGAGATTGACGAATAACCTACCGTGTAATGAGGTGATTGACGGTTGCATGAAATTGATTGACAAATATCTGGATATTTTGATTTTTAAGTCAATCAACTATCAGTCACAATTTTTTTTTGACCGTGCAATGGCATTTCGTCAATCACGCATCGTTGATCCTAGTTTTTCTTCGGGAGTTATAGCTTTTCGCATACATGCAGGTATCTTGTTTTTTTATTTATGGTGTTACCAAGACCAGTAATTTATCAAAATAAGCCTCTTTCATGTGAAAATAATTTACATAGTATTTATCCGCTTTTGAAAACCGTATGTCAATAAGTTAATATGGGTATAAAAATCCCTTTTCAAAAACCAGTATTTTACCCAGCACTTTCTTTTTATACGTTTTTTACACAAAATTGCAATCAAAATTATAGCACAGGCCTTGTTTATGAATATCCATCCTTTCCGTATGAAATTTGGGTTTAACTGACGATCAATCAGAATGAGCGCGTAATGTCGAAATTATTCTATCATTCAAACATCAACCATTGATCGAACTGATTGACGCTTGTCTAAGCGTGTAATCAGTGTTGCCAAGTCTAGAACGTTTCGAGTCGCCAAAAATTAAAAAAGTAGCCTAAATTCGCCTAATTTTTTTTTCTGTAATGTAGCCTAAGATCGTCTTCTGAATTGTCAGTTAGCCTAAGACTATTTTTAACGTAGTTCCCTTATTTATAATTTTAAGTACTTTATCGTAAACGTGAAAGAAAAGATCAACATAAAGTACTTATATGTATTTTATCTGTTTATCATTATTAATATTTGTGAAATTGAAACGAAATATTTCATTTACAACTAAAGAGATTAACGAAGTATAATATATACAGTCCCTGGCCAAATTATTAGAGGCACTGTAGTTTTTTAATAATAATAATTGACAATGACAGCTGAATAGCTGAGATGCGACTTTTGGACTTTGGACTTTTTGCTTATTATTGTATATCAATCTAAAGGTCTTTGACCAGTGATTTTAAAGATAACATGATAACATGTCCTGAGTGGGCTTAGCCCACGTAACTAGCCTTTTACTTGTTTTTTAATAATTACATGTTGTGCACGAGTTTATATGCAATACTTTTATATTTAAATATACATGTAATGTGTTTTTATTCAGGAGATGTTTTTATATATTATTTTCTATTTGTATTTATTTTAAATGTATTGCTTTAAAATGATAACCAAATGACACACGAACGTAAATAAGTACAGATCCGTTTCAGTCGCATTCTCGCGTGCTTTAGTTGTGAACGTGTTTCTGTGGCTTTATGCGCTGTGTTTATTTGTTTCGCAGTTTTATACTACGCAGTTATTTGTTCATTTAGTGTACAGTGTTCAAATAATCAATTGGAACATTTTAGTCATGGGTAAAAAAGGCGATCTTTCACCACGTAAAAAAGCTGAAGTAAAGGCCCTCGTAAATGCTAAACTATTTTCTAAACGTGAATTATCACGGAGATTGAAGGTTTCTAAAGCTAGCGTGCGTAGCTTTAGAAACCTTCAAACATACATATAACACATACATGTTTTATACATTTTAGGATGAGGGTGACACACGAGCACACCGTCCACCTGATTGTAACTGGATGCTGTGACAAGAGCTAACTGTCGAAGCTGAAGACGAATGTGGCAACATCGTTTCCGGCCTACCTAAGATTTTGAGTGAAATTGAGAGGTTCTGTGAGTATAACTATGGTACATGTCATCGTTGGAGCCACACGCAAGTATGAGTAACGATCCTAGAGCAACTCTGATCCGACACTATTCCGATGATATGCCGTCACGCCTCTTTCCCGTAGGGGTAGGCAGAGACCACTTCTTTCCACTTGCTACGATCCTTACATACTTGTTCCGCTTCGTCCAATTTCATTTTTCCCTTCATACATGCTCTTCGGTTTAGGGTACTCTTGACGTGGCCTTTTTTCAAGACGTCCCTAATTTGATCTAGAAACGTCCGCCTAGGTCTACCCCTTCCAACACTTTCATTCACACTCGCCTTATACACCTTTTTCGTCAAACGTTCTTCATTCATTCTCCCGACATAACTAAACCACCTCAGCATACCTTTCTCAATTTTTGTCACTACATCTTCTTCCAGAACACAACGTTTCCTTATCTCACTATTTCTTATCCTGTCACTCAGTTTAACTTCTATCAAACTTCTTAACGCTCTCATCTCAACTGCATTTATTCTGCTTTCATGTTTCTTCTGCCATACCCAACTTTCACTTCCGTACATGAGTGTCGGAACCAACACCTCCTTATGCACAGCTAAACGAGCCTTGTTAAACACCTTCCGACTGCTCATAAAGGAGTGCAAAGCTCCATTCATCATGTTTCCTGCTTTCACTCTTCTTTCGATATCACTCCCACACTTTCCATCTCTCGTAAACTTTGAACCCAGATACACAAACTCCTTCACCTGTTCAACTTGTTCATCTCCAATCACGAAATTGCAGTCTGTCACTGCCTCATCTCTTTCATACACCATCACTTTCGTCTTCTTTACATTCATATTCATTCCCTTTCTAACAAAAGCTCCACTCATAGCAGTTACCATCTCCTCGGCCGAAGACGCAAGTAGTACTTGGTCATCAGCATAAAGAAAAAATTTGACGAGTAACTCATTCATTCTCAACCCACTTTCATTCTCTCTTTTAAATCTATCAAGCAATTATCGATGAACAGATTAAACAGCCACGGTGACGCTACACATCCCTGTCTAACACCTTTTTCGATATTAAACCATTCAGTGTATGCCCCGTTTATCCTTACACAAGCAATAGAATCCTTATAAAGAGATTGCAATGCTCGTATGAGGATACTGCTCACACCGTTCACGGACAGTGCTGACCACAATTCATTCCTCACCACTCTATCATAGGCCTTTTCTAGATCCACAAACGCGCTATAGACCTTCTTGTTTTTAGCCAAACACTTTTCGGCTATACACCGCAAGGAAAAGACCTGATCTGTACATCTTATTATTCCCTTATCTGTACATCTTATTATTCCCTTTCTAAATCCTGCTTGTGCATCCCAAACTTTTTCGTCTGGGGTTGTTATAAATTAATTTGCTTAATTCCGCGTAAAGAAAGCAAATGATGTGTCCTGCCCAGCTTTAAGGGGGGCCTCCTACCCTCCCTCAATCGCGCGCACTATACCCGTCGCCGTCAATCCCAGCACTACCATCCTCAGCACCACCACACTAGGCAGGACACACCACTCTCGAAAATACGACACGTGTTTCGCCTCTACACGAGCCATCCTCAGGTGAAGTAGACTCTGCGGAAGCTGGCCGCTAAGTGAGCGGCGAGCCGAAACTACTGCTATTTATACTACTTGCTGACGCAACCGCGCTCCAATTACGTAGCGAGCGATTACGTTATGCGATAAATCACCGCCTGACGTACGCCGATATTTGCTGTGAAATTAACAACAAACTACTGCGAAACGTCCGCCTACCCTACAACCACGTAACCAAATGCTGACCACCGCACCGTGAGGGTGACAAACGACCATGTTGTCCAACTTTCAAAATACTCTTTTCATCTCTTTAACACACTTTCTTCTCCTTTTATAATGCTCCCATCTTGACTCCTGATTGTACTCAGCTCCGAGGTAGAAGTTTTTCTTCTGGCTGTTTTGATGGATTTCCAGAAAAACTTAATGTTTGACTGGAAATCTTCAGTGAGCCTCCTATCGAAATCATCCTTTCGTTCGTCCTTCTTTCTAGACACAACTTCTTTTGCTGCTGATTTCAATCTTTTATACTTCGTTCTTGCTTCTTTTATCCCGTCATCCGTTGCCTTTTGAACTTTTTGGTTAGCTATTGTTGTTAACCAATCCAACCACGCTTCCTTCTTTTCTTGCACAACCCTTTGTACATCTTTATCAATCCACACGTTATAGTTCTTTCTTCTTTTCCTTCTTTTAGCTACCCCGCATACCTCAATAGCAACATTCCCGACCCCTTTCTTAAATGTCTCCCACAAATCTTCAATCACACCTATCTCTTTTATGCCTTTAAAACTTTCTTTCAGTTTCTCTACATACTCGTCTTTCTTTTCTTTTTCTTGTAGATTTTCCACTTTTACTCTGTCCAAAACACTCAAACAAAACAAACAAAAGGCTCGGCCCTTCGGTGTCGCCACCGTTTAAAGAGGTCACGCATTTGGGCTATGACCAGGAAGTGGTCTGTGTCGAGGCCTACACCGCGGTATGCCCGAGTATCTAGCACTTTCTTCCTCAGTCTTTCATCCACAATTACAAAATCAATCATATTTCTAGACTCACCCTCATCTCTTGTTGTATACAAGAGATGAGGGTGAGTCTAGAATGGATCTTTTTGTGGTAAAACATTGTGTTGGCCACGCACAGATTCCATTCCAAGCATACTTCAAGCAGGCTTCTCCCATTGTCATTCACTCTCTAGTCCCCAAACGTACCCAGAACTCCTACATACCCATCACGCTTTACTCCAACTCACTCATTGAAGTCCCCTAACATCACGATCCGTTCATTTTCTCCGCATTTATTCAAAACCTCTCTCATGCTATCCCAAAATTGCTCTCTCTCTTGTTGGGCTTTTAATGACCCACCTCCGTGCAGATCCGTCGGTGCATAGCCCCAAGGATAAACAAGCGAGTGAGTCCGACTTTTAACCTAATCCAGAGGAGTCTTGGGCTTACACATTCATGCTCCATCACACATTCAACTATTCGAGATGAAAGAATCACACCAACTCCCTGACAGCCTCGGCTGGTTTGGGGGACTCCCGAGCAGTATGCCGTGTAGGGGCCACGAACCGGGGTGTCACATCCTTTCCGTTTGGTTTCGTTCACGCACAGAATGTCTATGCATAGTTCATCCATTATCAGACAACCTTACCATCTATTCCTCCTCTTACATTCAACGTAGCGAAGCGGCTCTCCGTGGGTCGCTTTTCGCTCCCGCGAGAAACGATGATGTTTTATTTGTGTTAAAAATAGATAATAAGGTGGATAATAAAAAAATATACATTGTATCTAGTAAAAACAATGCCATCAAAAACATAGCTTGTAAAAAAGCCAAGTCTCGCAACTCAGTTCTTCTACCGTAAAAAGTTGTGATATCTATGTAATACCAAGTCGGTTAATTTATATAGTCCATAGATTGATACATAGATTGACTTGGCAATCGCATGAAAACACAGTGTATCTCACAAGTAATACATATTATATTAAATTAGATTGTTTAGTGCGATTGCCAAGTCAATCTATGTATCAATCTATGGACTGAATAAATTAACCGACTTGGTATTACATAGATATCACAACTTTTTACGGTAGAAGAACTGAGTTGCGAGACTTGGCTTTTTTTACAAGTTATGTTTTTGATGGCATCTCATTTCTTTTTGTAGATAGTTATATCTAGGTAGCTATTTACACCTTTTATTCCATTATACACCTATATAGGTGCACTGATTCATTCACTGCAAATGTAACTTTGTAATACTATATGTTTATATGGGATTACAAAGTTATTTATGCAGTTGGTGTATCTCGAAAACTGGACCGAAATTTTAAAATATTTTAATTTTCCCTTGATTTATATATTAAACAATAATTGCATTCCAAATTTGAAGTTTCTATGTCTGCTAAAAGTGCCTCAGAGTTTTGATGATCGGTCAGTCAGTGAGTGACAAAATTAAGAAACTTTGACTAGTTATAATGCTTAAACTACTTGTTCAAATTTTATGAAATTTGAAACATACTGAGTTTATATAATGCCTACTTGGTTAGTAAAAATTCAGGCCTCTAGTTTTATCCATAACGAAGTTATAGGGTTTCGGAAATGGCCTGAACTGCTTCGAGAAAAGGATGGTACGGCCGTGCCGCTTTTTTGCTCGACTTGGCGGGGGCACTGCCGTGCCCCCAGATAAAGCCGTATAGTGTCACCTGATAGTTAAGATTTTACATAGAATCTTATAGTGCGTCTAATCATTTGGCCAGGGACTGTATATATATAATATCTCTAAGAAAGACCTCTTTTTCTTAGGTCATTGATACCTTCAAATCTAGTCATCTTTGATATTTCTGTGTCAAAAACATATGTTTCATTACACGCATTATTAAATATCTTAAGAGACTAACTTAATAAAAGAGAGAATTGTATAGCCGAAAAGTGCTCTTGTTTTTTTCCGAAGTAGCCTAAATTGCGACCAGTCGCCAATCGCTATTTTTGGTCGCTCCGACACCCTTCGAGATAGAGATTTAGAAATTATAATATTGTTGCGCACCACTATTAATGTCTTGTACATGGCAACACTAGTTACCATCAGTGCCCTCTAGTGTCGAGTAGCAGAAATAGGAGAGTCAAGATCCTTCTAGAAATTTCGGGACCGATATGTACTCGAATATTCTAGATGTCGCTACAGTAGAAGGTTCTGGAAACTATCTGAGGCCCTATATAAGGCCGGTATAGACCACGACCGAGACAGTATTGAATTGGCGATACAAGAGAATACTTCGAAGCGAAACAACTGTGAACTTAAGTGATCAGTAGTACAATTGTGTTTTATTATTAGTGTGGTTTTGGATTATAATTAGTGTTGTGTAATAATAAAATGTCAATTTTGGTAATTTAATCGGCAGTTTTTAATTGTCTCGAACCCCAAGCTCGTAACAATATGTATTAATAGTAATAGGTAACTATATTATCATTGATTCCATGTTTTATGAAAATACATCGATACATCGCGTATATCAATAAGTTTCTAAAACATCGGATCGATTAGATGCATCGTATTGTTAACATCGAGTGAATTCGATGCAGCGATGTATATCGAATATCTCTGACTTTGTTGACTTCCTGCATTAGAATAGAGTATAGGGATGATCGATGTTATAGAAACATCGATGATGACATCGATGTTCGATGTTTATCCTACTCAAAACATCGATGTTGGCCATTATCGATGTTTTTTGCACATATATTTAATAGGTTAGAATTAGTTGAATAAAAAATTGTCATGTTGTTTATGGTTTATAATTAATTAAATAAAAGAAATTACTAAACAATGCCGTGTAAAACGGTAATTAAAAAAATTTGGAAGAAGTTCTGCTTTTTTTCCTGTAGTTGACGCAATGAGAAAATCGCCTCACAGGTACCACGGTCAGGTTGGAAGCCGAACTGGGATCCCGGCAAAATCCTTTCAGAAAGTTTCCTGAGGTGGTTTAATAGAAGTCTGGCGAGGACTTTTCCAGGCACTGAAAGTCACATGCCACGGTAAGAATTGCAGTTCGACCGGTCACCCTTGCCTTTATATAGGGCTCGAATGAGGGATACCTTAAAAGTATTAGGGACTTGTTCTTTTTCCCACATAACGACAAAAATTTCCCATAACGCCGAATACAAATCCCCACCATACTTCAATAATTCACCCGGCATAAAATCAACACCAACCACCCGTTTACTTTGCTGTTGTTTAGTGGCAAGAGCAACCTCGTCAGGCGAGACTGGCTCATCGAGCTCGAGGGCGAAAGGTTGTTGAGGTAGGCAGCGAACGTGGTCTAGGTCAACAAAATGATCCACGTTAATTAGGGTGTTGAAATGTTCCGCCCATCGCCCGAGTATTTCCTCCCTGCTTTTAAAAAGCGCTCCACCACTAGTTGAATTCAGTGGAACTTTCGCCATAGAGGACGTACCGAGTAGATGTCGCACCTCAGCATAAAACTTACCGAGCTGGTTGATTTCAGCGAGCCACTGCATCTGCCGAGCCATCTCCTGCCACCACTTATCTTTCGCTTGTCGTGCGAGTCTACGCAGCTCCAGATCACTATGACGCAACTCCATAGCACCTCCACTCTGACGAATTCTACTGTGCTGCTTTAGGAGCCTACGGTGCTTATCAATACCGTCTGTAAGTATCCCATCATTCTCATAAAACCAGTCCGCATGTTTTCGAACTCTCAAACCCAAAGTAGATTTAGCAGTATCGAGAACATGAGAAGATAGAGACTCCCAGACAACATTGATTATTTTAGATCAAGGGGCTGCAGAGCAGTGTTCAAGGTTTCGGCATATTTAGCCCTCGTGTTAGTATCTTGAAGTCGTTCGAGGTTCAGACGTATCTGTTTAGATCTTTCCGATCTACAAGGACGTGGAACACGAAGATTTAATTTAATGATAACAAGCCGGTGATCAGTCCAACAATGATCACCACGCATGACACGGGTGACTTGGACTTGAGAGATGTCTTTTTGACGCACGATGGCGTAATCGATAAGGTGCCAATGCTTCGATCTGGGATGCATCCACGTTACCTTGTACTTGGCAGGGAATCTGAACATAGTATTTGTAATCGCAAGATCTAATTGTGCACAAAGACTAAGCAACAGTTGGCCGCTGCTGTTTATTTTACCAACACCATGTCTGCCAAGAACTTTAGGCCAGGCGTCATAGTCTCGTCCTACTCGGGCGTTAAAGTCGCCCATCGAAAGGATTTGCTCTCTTGGACGGATACGATCTACGCACCGCGTCAATTGATAGTAGAATTTACCCTTAATCTCATCAGACTTCTCTAGCGTAGGGGCATAGACACTGATGATATTAAGATAGTTTTCACGTTCCATGTGAAGGCAAAAGGTAGTACTGCGGTCCGAGATGTGTACAGGATACTTTTGTAGTTGAGCAGCAAGGTAGTTCTTGACAGCAAAACCTACACCAGACCTTCGCGGCTCTGACAAAGCGAGTCCTTCCCAAAAGAAAGTATACCCGCCGCCGTATTCTACCAGCTCTCCTTCATCGGGGAGGTGTGTTTCACTGAGTGCAGCCACATCAATATTATAGCGACTTAGTTCCCGAGCTACAATGGCAGTTTTTCGCGTTATTCGCTCAGGGCAGGCATTTGCTTTGCGGTCAAGAAGTGTGCGCACATTCCATGCGCCCAAATGTCATTGATTTTGATAAATTAAATTTTCCATTATTTTTTCTGTGGCGTCGACCGCGAATTTGTGATGCGGAGGCAGCCGCGGTTGCTACCATGCTAAAGGGGTTGGAGTGAGCATTTGTTTAGGGTACCTTTTCTAGCCCCTCCCTGGCTGAGCGAGCCAAGCAGTGCCTCCCTGAATAGGGCTACTTTGTCACCTTGGGTGCTGCCGAGTCCCCTCTGTCACCCCGTTGCAGAGCAGAAGCGACCATGATCTACACTACACCCCCAAGACCGCCTACGTGCAGGAGTCAGACAAAACTCAACGAGCATCACGTTAAGCCTCTCTACCTCCTCCCATCGCCGTAGGACATTGGTTATAGATCGGAGTCCTATTTGGAAGCAGGTCAATTGCGCAGATATTAACGTGCACAGGTGTACGCGCGGACACAGGTGCACATACTCGTCTTTGTCCCCCTGGACCCAGTGGAACGGAGACTGTTACGACCGGAGAGGGACTCGGACAGATGGAATATTAGGTATATCAGTGAAAAGGGTACAAGGGTTCAGTCCTTTTCCGCACTCCCTTAGACGCCTTCTACGACACCCACAGGTAGATATGGGGTGGTCCTATTCTACTCCGCCGTACACCTAACGGCATAGCTGTTAGACGGGATATGAAGCTGCAGTCTTCAGTAGATTTGACAGCATAGAGGCACCTGAACAGAGAGATCTCCAAATGCATGCGGCGGGACTTACGCAACTTTAATACTGCTCGTATTGAAGAAGCGATCGAGAGGAACCAGGGCTCCAAAGCCTTTGCTAGATATCCGTCTGCCAGAAAGAGCCAACTGTCGAAGCTGGAGACCGAGTGTGGCAGCGTCGTTTCCTGAACACCTGAGATTTCGAGTGAGATTGAGAGGTTCTATGGGCAGCTGTACACATCATCGTTGGAGCCACACGTTAGTATGAGTAACGATCCAAGAGCAAGTCTTATCCGACACTTTTCCGATGATATCCCGGACGTCAGTCTGAGCGAGATTAGAATGGCTGTCCAGCACCTTAAAAACGGCAAGGCTCCAGGCGAGGATGGAATTACAGCAAAGCTTCTGAAAGTGGGTGGAAAACCGGTACTTGAAGTCCTTAAGAGTCTCTTTAATTCCGTCCTCCATGATGGCATTACACCGGAGGCGTGGAGCAGAAGTGTGGTGGTCTTGTTCTTCAAAAAAGGGACAACGCTCTTTTGAAGAACTACAGACCGATTTCCCTTCTGAGCCGCGTCTACGTGCTGTTTTTGAGAGTCATTGCGAATCGTCTCGCGCGCTGACTTGACGATTTCCAGCCTCCCGAAAAAGCCGGTTTCCGAAAAGGCTTTAGCACCATAGACCACATACATACCCTTCGGCAAACTGGAAAGGATACGGTATTAACATCAATGGCGAGTACATCAATCACCTTTGATTTGCCGACGATATAGTCCTTATGGCAGAATCGCTGGAGGACCTAAGCACTATGCTCAATGACCTCAATAGTGTTTCCCAACGGATAGGTCTTAAGATGAACATGGACAAAACAAAGATCATGTTTAATGTCCATGTCACACTTATGCCGATAGTTGTTTGGAGCACTAAGCTCGAAGTTGTTGACGAGTATGTTTACCTGGGACAAATAGTCCGACTAGGTAAGTCCAACTTCGACCAAAAGGTCAATCGACGAATTCAACTCAGTTCGGCAGCGTTTGGAAAATTAGAGCACATCTTCTCGTTAGGTATGCCTCAAAACTTAAAAACGAGACTGTACAACCAGTGCGTGTTGCCAGTGATGACCTATGGAATTGAGACGTGGTCCTTCACTGCTGGCCGGATGAGGAAGCTCAAAGTCGCTCAGCGAGCTGTAGAGGGCTATGCTCAGATATGTTGCGTGATAAACTTGAAAATGAGAATATCCGCAGTAGAACCAGAATGACCGACATAGCCCAACGGATTAGTAAGCTGAAGTGGGGATGAGCTGGCCATATAGCTCGAAGAACCGACAACCGATGGGGAAAAAAGGTTCTCAAGTGGCGGCCTCGTACCAGCGGACGAAATGTAAGGCGTCCCCCCACTAGTTGGAGTGACGACCTGGTAAGATATACAGGAAGTCGATGGATGCAGGTGGCTCAGGATCGTGCTTTGTGGCATTTCTTGGGGGAGGCCTATGTTCGGTAGTGGGCTTGTGAAGGGCTGTAATGATGATGATGATTTATTATTCGATGGCGTAATTGCTTCACTTTCTCCGCGTACACATCGTCTTTGATACACCCCTAAAAAAAGAAATATCGAGTGCCGTGAGGTGTGGCGATCTCGCTGGTCACCTAACGCGGTCCAAATCTACCAATGCATTGTGCAGCAAACGTGTCAGCCACTTCACACATTCGATGATATCGATGGACGTTTTGGTTGTTTTGTGTATTCTGATACCGTATCATTTAGTAGATTAAGAAACCTTTCTCCGTTCAAAGCCCCATCAATGAATGTTGTCACTGTGAATAGCTGCCCAAACATTTAGCGAAAATCTGTACTGATGGGCTGACTCCCGCCAAACGCGTGTTTTTTGATTTTTGGGTGCCCAATGGTGCAGATTGTGCTGGTTCCACATGCCGTTTCCGATGAACGTGCTTTGGTCAATCCAACAAATTTGGAATAGAAAGTCACTGTCTTCTTCAATTTTACCCAGTAACAACTGACAATATTTCACTCTTATTAATTTATCACGCGATAGCAGAGTATGCACGTTTTTAAACTAGAATGGCTGCCATATTTTCGCGTTTTAATATCCTATGGACGGTTCTGTGATGGACTTAAAAATGCCTAACGCTCTGGCGGAAACTATTTTTGGGTTGGTCTTTGAAATATTGTATCACAATTTCAGTTAACTTAATTGGGTTTTGTCGTGCAGGCGGTCGATCAGGGTGACCTAGGATCCAGTGCCGGCCGGAGCCAAGTTTTAGGATGGAGCGAGACCCAATTATGGCGCCCGCCTTGCTTGCCCCTAATATATACCAGTTGTACGTGAACATGCAAGCATGAAACTGGGAAGATCTCGACAACAATCTTAAGTCTACATATGTCTCATTTGTCGATTGAAAACAACCATGCTCGTGGTATTTTAGGCACTGCACTCCTTACGGTATCTATAGGAATCGTTGATGTAGAATGATGAAAACAAAATTTGGTCAACATTCATTAATCAGATCAATACGCATAATCAACTTTAGAACTGGTACTTATACGTTATGTTATATGTTTACTAATTAATGTAACAGTGCTTATTAAAAACAAACTCTACAGGTTTAGCCTACTGGCTCCTAATAATAATATAATTAACCCATTGAATGTCGAAAAAATTAAAACAATAGCATAACAATATCAATTACGACACCTATATGTGCTTAAAACACTCTTACTTACTTATCGTCACGCACAATCCCTGACGGGGTAGCCAGAGAGAACAGATCGCCAAGTGTCACGATCCTTACATACCTCTTTCGCTTCTTTCAGATTCATTGTCTTCTTCATACATGCACGTCTAGGTATCCGAGTACTCTTGACCCTCCCCTCTTCGAGCAATTTGCTCACATGGTCTTCGAAAGTTAGTCTCGGTCTACCTCGACACCTTTTAATATTAACTTTCGCGCTATATATTTTCTTCACCATTCGGTCTTCACTCATTCTCTCAACGTGCCCAAACCATCGAAGCACGCCCTTATCAATTTTTGTGATAAGGTCATCTTTCAAACCTGCCATATTGCTAATCTCTTCGTTTCGCTTTCGGTCGGCCATGGTGACGCCGCACATTTTACGAAGAGATCGCATCTCCACTGCATTCAACTTGCTTTTATGCTTCTTCTGGCATACCCAGGTTTCGCTGCCATATAACAAAGACGGTACCAACACTGCGTTATGTATTGCAAGGCGTGCACTCTTCACTACGCCTTGCCTTTTGACTAACGCAGTCAGGGCACCATTGACTTTGTTCCCGGCAGCGACACGCCTGTCCACATCTAAATCACATCTTCCATCCCGGCTAAAAGCACTCCCCAAGTATACAATTTCATTTACCTGTTCTAGACATTCCTGATTTACCCATATTTCACACTTCGTTCTCTCTTCGTCCCTTTCAAATACCAGAACCTTAGTTTTATTAACATTCAAGCGGAGACCTTTAATTTCACATTCCTCTTTCATACACGTGACTAATGCCTGCAGTTCTGCCTCTGATGGTGCAATAAGCACTGCATCATCAGCATACAGCAGACAATTTACTTTAATGTCACCCAATTTCACACCCAAACAGCTATCTTTCAGCTTCTGTAAACAGCTGTCGAGATACAATATGAACAGCCAGGAAGACATGACACAACCCTGTTTTACGCCCGTTTGGACGCTAAACATGGGTGACAGGTCATGCCCTACCCGCACACAGGCTTTACAGTCACAGTAAAGTGACTGCACAGCCCTTAGCAATCGACCATCCACACCATACCCCGGCAACAGTTCCCACATTTTCTTCCTTACAACCTTATCAAATGCTTTCTCAAGATCTACAAAAACACAGAAAATCTTCTGGTTAGCAGCCAGAAGCTTTTCCGTGATCATGCGGAGAGAAAACATTTGATCCGTGCATCCTCTTCCAGGTCTAAATCCGCATTGTGCCTCCCATAGAAATCTTTCCGATTTCTCTAAAACACTCAATGGGTAAATAACAAACTACTCGTATTTAAATGGAGAACAAATTTTAATCAAATCGGTACGTAACGATAATGTATGAGCTATATCATTTGACACAATTGACAGCAAGGCTAGATCAAAAAGCTTATCTTCTGCGAGAGTCGACCTCAGCTATTTTTTACTTAGCTTAAGCTTGCTGAAGCTGCGTTCATCTTTGGCCACGGTAATCTGAATAGTTACGAAAATCTGGAGAGCTGTCCAAATAATAGGTCTTTAACTATAAAATTGCCGTCTATGAGCTGTTCATTGAGTCCAGAGCCAAAGCAGCCGCAAGGAAACTTGATGTCCTTGCAAGGGTGCGGCGGTACTTCACGCCGGGGCAGCTTCTTATATAAAGCGCAAGTCCGGTCATGCATGGAGTACTGCTGTACTCTATGAAATCTCAGTACTGTTCAGTACTGGCCATTTTAAATCAAAATAATTTTTGTTTGGCTAAGAATTACTTTTATTTTAAAGGCATGGAATGGTTTTTTCAAAATTAGTCTTTTATTTATTGATAACCGTTATGTTTTTATCTTTTTCGTCATCATGAATACGTTAAAAATTCGAGTAATTATGGAAAATGAGTACCGTCGTGGCAGCAACGCGTCACAAACGACATGCATTATCAACGACACTTACGGAGCAAATACTACAAACTAACGCGCCGCCTGTTATTGGTTTGCCCGCTTCCGTTCTGGAAATTTCGGCCTGAAAAATTAACTCCGTGATCGTCCGAAAACTTTGATCGAATTAAAGGACAATGACGAATTAAAGGCGATTCTGGAAGTTGATGATACTCAATGTACGGTTGAATTAGCAGCTTTCCACGTTAGCATCAAAACGATATTGGTCCATTTGCGTCAAATTGGCAAGGTAAAAAAGCTTAACATATGGGCGCTCCACAAACTTAATGATCGCCAGCGCGAAGTACGCATTGAGACGTGCTTTACACTGCTTAACAGGCCACAAACGGAAGAATTTTGAACCGCATTGTTAATTGCAACGAAAAATGGATTCTGTTTGACAACCAAGTTGGTTGGATTCAGCACCTAAATAATGCCCTAAGCGAAAACTTACTTCCCCTAGAAAAGTGATGGTCACTGTTTGTTGGTCTAGCGCCGGTTTAATTCATCACAGCTTCTTACCAAACAGGATGAGCATTACTGCAGATGTGTACTGGTGAATGACTGAGCACAATGATGGAGAGGCTCACACGTCTCCAACCAGCTTTGGTCAATCGCTCGTCTCCGCTGTTCCTGTACGGCAACGCGCGACTTCATACTGCACAACAGATGGTCTCCAAGTTACAAGAGCTGGGTTGAAAGCTCGCGTCATCCGCCGTACTCACCAGACATTGCACCTACAGACTTCTACTTTTCCAGAATTAAATAACTTTTTGGGCGGGAATAAAATTCAATACCCGAGAGGCAGTACAAAATAGCTTTGAAGAATTTGTTGCCCCCCCCCCTCCCCGTCCAGCTGATTTTTTCAAGAAGATGCATCGATTGCATAGGTGATTAATTTGATTAATAGAAATAAAAAACTTAAAAAATACTTACGTTAACTTATTTCATAAGAAACAGCAATTAAATAGGTGAAGACCTAATATTAAGTAACGTATCTCGCCAATTACGAGAATTTAATACTAAGAGCTTTCAGGTGACCTTTATCGATATGTAAAAACTTTTTCAAACACATCATTTTTCTTAAAAGCTTTCAATCCCGAAATATCGCGATTAAGATCATGCGTTCATTTTTCCTCCAACTTTGAGCATACTTTCTGAAAAGTTTCATCAGTCTTATTCAAATCATAGAGGAAACTCTCTGTTCTATTCTATTCTATAAACGCCAAGTCTCATTCCATCCCAATTGTAAAAAGTCGTGTAAAGCGTGTCTCTATTTAAGTTTATGGCGGTGTCTAATATTGGATAGAAAACATTTGTTGTGAATAACATTTCTGGATCCGGAATATATTTATAATTTAGGTATATTCCTTTTTGTGCATCAGTTTTGTAGCATCTGATAAATCTATGCGCTCTGCTTGCATGCATGTGCTGACAAGATTAACGTGGAATAAAACGTCGCACCAAATGACTAAAGACAGCAAAAACTCGAACTTCTTAAAATTGGCTGCAAGTGATTTAGCTTCCAAACTTGCCACGGGATCAGTTGTATCGATACTCTTCTTCCAAGGCACTTTTTACTACGGCGTACTGATACCGCACCGCTTGCAAGCTGTTGACTCTACTTTCGCATCTTGTTTGACACATCTTTTTGACAAGCTCTTCACAGGTTTTGAAATAACTCCCATCTTTTTGTTGAGTTTGTTAAAAATACAAATAAGCACTGAAGAATGCCGCGCTCGTCCCAACAAATAAGACCATACGCAGATATACCAACTAGCCACATGTTCGAAACCAATATATTGAAAAGCGAGGAAATTTCCATCAATAAACTCAGGCACATGAGAAAAGAAACGGAACAGAGACTAAGCGTTTTTTATAGAATAAAGTGACAAACGAGCACACAAGTGGTGAATGATGGTAAATGGTTGCTGTGACCAATAGACATCTACATTTCTCCTCAATAAAAAATCAAAATGCAGATGCGTCGTCCCCCGTGAGGACTAAGATGGATTGCCTCTTTTCCAGTAAAATGGGTCTCCGGTTCTCTACACTCACCATACGAAACACAGCAGGGTCAAGCTGCCATTTTATGCTGGTTTTCTGTGAGGGCGTGGTCCTTGCTCGGTCGAGCCGATCCATTCGTGCTACTATACTACTAATATAGCTCCAGCATGGCTCTATCACGTAAGCTTCTAAAGAGCGAGCAAAATTGTTACCTAAATAAGCTAAAAGATTGTATTTTTCTATTATGTAGGTTAGGTAGCTATGCTAATATAAAAAAATTGACTAAGGCGCCTCCTGGGACTTGGCGCCTGGAGCGGCTGCTCCGTTCGCCCTATGGTAGGGTCGGCCCTGCTAGGATCCAATGGCCGGTTTTCGCGGATGCCCTGAAGAGCTCCTACAATAGTGCGAAGATTAGTCGGGCATTGTCTTGAATGACCATATCTCTCGCAATATGTAAAGGTCTCGCAAGGGCGGCATTTTGACGACATTCTTCGTAAATTAGGATCATGTCCCCATATTTAGCTGCTGTGTAGTTCGGATGTGTATTTGCTATTACAATCACAAATTTACACAAGCACTGCTAACACAAATAAAAACGTCCGTATCGCAAGAGATGTAAACGTATCTACTAGATTAGAAAACAATTAACAAAACAAATTACTATTACTTACTTATTCATTTTAATTTCAATGATGCGATGTTATGATAGTGACCCCGGCAATGACCGCTGCGCTACAGTTGTCTAAGTACAGGTTGCTCTAAGATGCAACTTTCTAAAATTTTAAATAAATTCGTAAATAATAACGTTTAATGGAAATATAATTTCTTGATGAAACGAAAATGTGAAAACGTATATGTGTGTTAAATTAAAGACACCATTATAGTGCAACGTTGTATAGTCCAATATTTTTGTTGATTGATTGAAGAAATAGTAATTTTGACAAAGAAGTACCTTTCAATTTGTTTGTCTGTTGATAAAGAGTTGAGCCAGCTATTGAAAATAATTTAAAAATAAAAATTATGTACAAAAACTTATATGGGTCAAATTTATATGGGACATCGTGACGAAGCATTAGCTTTCAAATAAATAAGAATCCTCGAAATCGGTTCACCGAGAAAAAAGTTATGAGGTAACACACATAAAAAAAGAACATACAGTCGAATTTAGTACCTCCTCCTTTTTGAAGTCGGTAGATTACCGCCGCTTTGATGTAGCAATTGTGGTCAAATATCTCACCACAAGTTTTTTTTTTTAATTTTAGATAGGTAGAACCAATAACATTGTTCTAAACGTGGATTGGATCGTGTTTAAGATCAACCATCATAGAAAAAGACAACCAAGAATAACACCAATAACAAAACGAAATCGGTTACAACTGCGACATTACAGTTGATACTTAACAGTTAAATTTGATACACCATAATGATACATTTTTAGGTTATCAATGCGTTCAAGCATTCTGAATCATTCAAAATTTAAAATATTTTAGAGCAGCTGCAAGATTTAGTTGATATTGATTTCGCGGGTTCTTTGTTCGCTAGTACCCAATAATCGATTATCGGTTTATTGATATCAATGTTTCGATGTTTGACATGTGCTAACATCGATGTTTCGATGTTTGACATATGCTAACATCGATGTATTCTTTTTGACGTCGAACTTCGATGATCATCTACATCCCTAGTAGAGTATATTTGGTAGGGATGTGCAAGGGAAAATATATATAGATATATATCGAATCTATATTTTTAAACAGAATCGATATATATCGCGTGATAAATATCGATCTATCGTCATCATTTGCATGGTGTAAAGATGAGGCCCAAAATTTTATTTACTGACAGTTGGATGACGAAAAAACGATACATTTTAAAATATATCGAAATTGATACGAATTCGATACTCTAAAATAAATATCGATATATCTCGTTTTAAATATCGACGATATATATCGATATTTTTTGCCCAAGCCTAATATTTGGTAATATTGACGTTCTGTGAGATTGCCAATTTTCATATTTTAATTTTATTTTACTATTTCTACAAAATCAGAGACTTACTAAACATAACTAGGTTTTGCAATTTACTTAGTACATTTCAAAATACTCGAAGTACCTTCAATCTTGAAGAATATAATTTAAAATATATATAGGTAAGTTGTCAATTCTGTTGCAATTAATTATTTTTATTAATTATGTAAATGTATTAATTTATCATTTCTCTTTTTAAAATGGTTTAGCTTACTGAGGATAAGCAGCTATGGTTTTGTTTAAGGTATTTCTAGAATGTTATGATATTAATGTCACAAAATTTATGATTGAGGTTATAGATTATGTGACGTCACTTTATATAAATTTGGTTAAAATATGGACCATCGATTTAAATGCCCATATTTTTTTGTAGATAGAACTCACTATAAGAAAGCGTTTTGCAAAGTTTCAATATGCGGAAACACGTACTTTTTGAGAAAAAAATTATTGAAAATCAATTATTTTTGCAAATTTATGTCAATTCCTACGGTAACACTGACGTTATTTTGTATTGTCATTGCCATTGTTAGTAGGGATCCCGATTCTTTCCGAAAAGATCAATTTTATAAATCGATTCGAATCGTAAGCTGAGTTATCGATTCACAAAAAAATCGATAATTCCGATATTTTTTCATGTTTGCATTTATAATGGAAATATAAATCCATTTTATGAGAACAAAATCCACTTCATCAGACATAAAATAGGGGGACTGATTAAAAGGGGTTTCTGTATCTATTTTGAGACTGCAACCTCTCCGGCGCTGCGGGAAGAGCAGCCTCTACGCCTTTGCGTAGCAAATCGTAGGCATCGGACGAGCCGGAGCGGCTGAGGCTGGTCGCCGAAGGTGACCAACAAGCCGAAGCTGCGGGGGCGATGCCTACGATTTGTCACAGCAGGCGGAGGCTGCTCCCCTTACCCACCTCCGGCTCTATATAACCACTCTAGGGGTAGGACAGACTCGTACCAGGTGGAGTTGGGGTCAATCAATTCGATTCTTTGACATAAGTTGAACCTAACCTATTTTATTTGTTATCTGCCCTAATAAAAATAAATAAATAAAAATAAAACAAACTTCAATAAGAGATTATTTACTATGGTATCTTTCTGGTTTTTCATAAAATGGATTTATATTTACATTGTAATAAATGCAAACATGAAAAAATATAGATATTTTAGAAATAGATTTTTTTGTGAATCGATACATCAGCTTACGATTTGAATAGGTTTAGAAATCGATCTTTTTCGGAAAGAATCGACATCCCTACCGACGATGACAATGACAATACAAAATAGTGTCAGTTTTTCCATAGGAATCGACATAAATATTGCAAAAATAATTGGTTTTCAATAATTTTTTTCTCAAAAAGTATGCGTTTCCGCATATTGAAAATTTGCAAAACGCTTTCTTTTAGTGAGTACTATCTACAAAAAAATATGGGCATTTAAATATATATATAGGTTACCTAGTTTTGTAATTTAACTATCCAGTAAAATTTAATAAACTACACAAGAAAGTATCTGTACACTTATGCATACTCACATATTTATAATTAGAATTTATCTGTTATAGGACTTAGATTTAAAAGAAGAAAAGGAGCAAAATTCTAATTTGAGCTCCTCAAAGAAGAGAAGATTAAGGCGAAAAAAGCTTTGGGCTGCAAGGAATGCACATATAATAAGAAGTAAGACCATAAGTAATACAAAAATAGTTCAGTCATCAGCTTTGAATGCACCAACTTCTATACCTCTGAGAAGTGTAAGAGAGGAATTTTATAGTGCAGCTGTGAATGGAGTAAGTAATGTTAGCAAAAATATAGCTTATGTTTCACATGTAGATAGTTTTATTAGCAATTTAGAAAAAGAAATGTCATCTAAAGATTTTTCAAAATCAAGAGAGGATGTACTGGCTGCTAGAGAAGCGAAGAAATTAAGTAAACAAAAAGCAAAAAAAACGAGTAAAACCCCACAAGAGGAGAAAATAGTTTTACATGATTCACAAATACAAAGTGTACAAAATGAAGATTTACGAAATAAAAGCAATGTACATGAATCTGAGCAAAGTACTGAAAAACTAAATACAAATACTTCATTAAAAACAAAATCTGATAATGAGGATAATAAACATGAGCAAAAACTAACAAATTCTCCACTCAAAGGAAAAGATGAGGTAGATAGGGCTATTGAAGAAGAAAATAAAATAGAAACAGAAAAAGTCATGAAAGAATATAAAAAAGAGGATGTAAGTGTATTACAAATAGATTCCAAAAATGAGGACAACACAGAGAGTGCATCTACATTAGAAAATGTTGCCAAATCCAAAGAACAAATTAAAGCTGAAAGAAATGCAAGAAAGGCTGCCAAACAAGCAAAAAAGAAAACAGGTGATTGTGAGGGACCTATTGAGAATAATAAAAAATCTACTGATATTAACGTTACGCCTGTAAAAATTGAAAGTAGTAATGTTGAAGAATCTAAAGTAAGTGACAATAAAAATAAAGTTATTGATACCCCTATAGAACAAGAACTAACAGTCAGAGATGTAGTAGAAACATTAAAAGATATTGTCAATGTAGCGAAAGAAGTTCAAGCAGTTACAGATAAAGTTAAAGCAATTGATTTTGGAGGAAAGAAGGTAATAATTGAATTTAGTACATATATATGTTGTGTTTAATAAAGTTTAAGAATCGACAGTAGGTAGTTTTTAGTCATAATTAGATTAAATAGTTGTCTAATGATTGACAATTATATGGCCCAGCGGCTAACCTGTTTTATAGTGTTAATCTGTACTTTTAGTTGAAATATTTGAATTAGGATAAACACCTTTTGTATTAAGATGTGTGTTAGGGTTGTGCTAAGTAGATGTGCAGGGTTATTCCATGTATCCACCATAAAACAGCCACTATTGGGTGGATACTCGGAAATGTGTGTTCATCTATCCACCCTGGGGATTCGTACATTATTTTTAATAGGAATTTATACATTATTTTTATTCCGATTTTCTCTCTCTGCTGAGTACAATCATTTATAGAAACATTATAAAAACTGGCCCAAGGTACTAGAAGATACATATTAAAATATATATATATTTCTTGTTTGCAAGATCAACTCTGAAATAAAAAGTATACAGATTCATTGGAATCTTGGCATAAAACAATCTAAAATGAAGTTAAAGACATATGAATGCTTTTAAAAAAATGCCCAGTTTGTCACTAACAGATCTGATGTAGCAACGACATTTAGAAAACAATTGCAAATGTATATTAAAAGTGACAAATTTATCCAGAATATCAAATTATATGTACTCAATAATGAAATTAGTGTTAATTCCTGGGCATATTGCAGAATTTATAAATTACATTAAAAATATTCTTTACAACAAGGAAGTTTAATTTGATTTAAATGCAATATGTAATGCATGGACTATACGGCAATGGTAATATGTAATATGATTTTTGTTTAAGTTTGTGGTTTTTAAAAGTAGTTAAAAATTAAAGTGTATAAGTATATTTATTGTTGAACTGTACTTGGGGTAAAAAGTCGGAAGAACAAATAAAAGTGAATTCTGATTATCCACCTCGTCTGGGGTAGATAGATGAACATGTGTTACCGAGTAGCTACCCTAAGGTGGATAAACGGAATAACCCCATATGCATAGAGCTTAAAAACCAAGTTTAAAAAAGTTCAAGGAAGGACAGTTGTTAATTTTTAATCATAATTACCCAGAGGCTAACATGTTAATCTGTATTTATAAGTTTAATCTAATAGTTGCTGAGCATACAAATTACTGGTTTTGAATTTTAGATATTGCATATCATTGCATTATACCTTTCCTCCAATATTATATTGCAAAAACATAAAACTAGATGTGATGTCAAATAATTGCATCTAAATTAATGTATTTACTGCGTCTCAATCTTAACTAACACTAAAATTATGATTAATTTTCTAACATAAGTCTATAATGCGGGCATCATCTTTTCCTATGTCAAAATTTAATATTTCATTTAAGTTAAGAGGCTGTGTTATGAAATCGACAAATTATATCATACAGAATTTCTTTTTACATTACTAATAATCACTAAAATAGGATTTACTTTTAAGTCTGAAGAAACCACCAAAAGCAAGGCTGAACTGAGAGCAGAAAGGCGAGCAAAGCAAGAAGCTCAAAGAGCAGCCAAACAAGCACAACAGAAACCAAGTGCTACTAAAGATAAAGATGAAAAAGAACCTAAAGAGAAACAGGTTTGTTTATCTATTTTTGTAACAAATTTTAGAAAATATCTTTTTTTATATGATAAGGGTGACAAGCGAGCTCACAGTCCACCTGATCGTATGTGGATGCTGTGGGCCATAGACATCTACATCTGTTGGCATTTGCAAATGAAAATGCAGATCCGTTGTCAGCCATGAGGACTAATATGGAATTCCTCCTTTCCAGTGAAAAGGGTCTCCAGTTCTCTACACTCACCATACAAAACAGAGCAGCATTAAGCTGCTATTTTACGCTGGTATCCTGTGGGAGCATGGTCCTTCCCTGGTCAAGCCGACCCATTCTTGCTCAACTATACAATTAATATAACTGCAGCATGGCTCTACCATGTTTAAAAATCTATATCTGTAATTATAAACAAAAAGTCTGCTAAACTAAAGAAAGATAAATAGTAATGCTTACACTGTTGGAATTCCAGACTGAAGGGTATAGACCCAGTGTAGGTGCGGGCTAGGAGGTATTTCATCCTAGCCTATAGAAAAGCACAATGCATTGTTAGCTTTCTTTGTTTAAAACTGGCTGTAAGTCCATAGACTCATTTGCCCTCAGGTAGACTGTAATTTCACCTGCCACTACAGTTTTATTAAAAAATATAAAGTTGAAAATGAACCCAAAGAGAAACAGATGTTTTTTTTTTATATAGGATAAAGTTGACAAACAAGCACACAGTCCATTCAATGGTAAGAGGTTGCTGTGGCTGTGTCTACATCTATCTTCGATTACGAATCAAAATGCGGATGCGGTGTCACCCGTGAGGACTAAGATGGAATGCCTCATTTCCAGTAAAAAGGTTCTCCGGCTCTCTACACTTACCATACGAAATACATCAGCGTTAAGCTGCTATTTTACGCTGGTATTCTGTGAGAGCGTGGTCCTTCCCCGGTTGAGCCGACCCATTTGTGCTACAACAATAATATAGCTGCAGCATGGCTCTACCTCGTAAAAAATGATGTGAGAATTTTATAGAATATCTGGAAATATCTATTCAGATACAAAATTTTCCTTATAATCAGTCCACCACTGTATTTCATGTGGTCCCCAGTCTGAATCCTGGGTTGAGCCAAATGTGTTTCACTCCTGTGCTTTAAAAAGCATGTAAGGCCATTAGTCGTGTCCATAATCTTTCTTTTGTTGTGTTAAATCACCATCACATTGGGCTAAAAAAGTCAGGGATTAGTGGGTGTACTTCTTGCGCACACATTTCTGCGCTATAATCCTATCCTGGTCAGATGGCAAGTTGCTCTTGAAACTGGCTACTGTGACTGAAATTTGGTCTAGAGGACATTATATTAAATATTTGGAAAACCCAAAAGTGCACGCCTTATAAGTGTTTTATTTAATTTTGATGAAAAAAATAAAAAGTGACAATAGTTTTTACAAGAAAAAAAACAGGGTATCTGATTGACATTGTGAGGTGTGCAATAGAGGAAATTTAGTTTAGAGCGCATTTTGCTAACAATTGTGGAGTGTTGCTAACAATACATTAAAACCAGCTTAAGACGATTTTGAAGGGACCCAGCCAAAATCGCGACTTATGCGGGAAAGCATATTATGCGGGATAGGGAAAATAATACATAATTTACAAATATTGTGTAGATATTTAATTATAGGTATACGTATTAGAAAGGTATAATGTTGTACATATGTATATGTATTTAAATACGTTACATCATAGTTAATTATTATTTATTATGACATTACTTAAAATAATCACTTATTTTGGTTTGACAAAAAGATTTTGATGCATTATTAATGACAAGGTTTTCAATATAATTTAACTTTTGTAGTGCGTCTTCACTTTTCCCGAAAGAAGATACATAGTGCCTTAAATCGTTTACTGCTGATAATGCATCTGCGTTTGACAAAATCAGAACTGACTCTCCTTCATCTTCATCGTCATCACTTGGGCCTCTTTTTGGGTGCTATTCACATGTTGAATAAGATCTTTGATCAAACAGGTTTTGTAGGATGCAACATTGTCATCAATGGAATAATGTAACTTTTCCGACCCAGATAGCGTATTAGACGGGATGACGAATCGTATTAAGCATATTAAAAATGTATGATAACATGCCTCAAGTTGCAGGGACTGACATAAAATGGCGTATTAAACGAGAAATTGTATTAAACGTGATCGTATTAAGCGAGTTTTACTGTATTACAATATACATTAGCAAAAACTTGGTTTAACTAAGAGACTGAAGGACTGATGTTAATTTAATTTTATGAATTTATTCACAGAAACAATCTTCAAAACCAAAATCAGTGGAAAAACCTAAGCCAAAAACTCAAACTATGCACAGAGTTAACTGGTTCCAGCATTTGTATACAGAGCATGACAAAGAGGCGCTGAAGAAGATTGCGCTAAATTCCAAGTACGTGTTATTTTAATTTTTTCAATATTGGGAATTAAATATTAGATATAACACATTAATATTATTTCAGTTTGCATCCTGCAGTTATCAAACTAGGTGTACAGTTGGCATCTCAAGTAGTGACTGGATCAAATGCTAGGTGTATTGCACTTTTAGATGCTCTGAAGAAGGTATTTATCAACATATTTTATTTAAATTTCTTTACGAATTTAGCTTTTCTCTTGCTGTTCATGTATTTATATATATTAAAATTTATATATCTAAAACAATATCCAGGAGCAGCCATACTATTTGTATTTGGTGTTGTGTTGACAACTATCTCAAGAAATGTGCACGAAATATATATAATTAAATACATTAATCGGTGATGAATATCGATAAACATTTGTTGTCTTATGTTAAATCCACTGCTGGAGACGGCCTTTCAATTATTACGCTGGTATATATAATATTATAGGTGGTATTATTTTGAGGATTTGCCCATACATATCTCATTCTCAGGTAGGTTGGTAATTGCAAAACTGATACCCTTCTAAATCGCAAATCGTCAGTTTATGAAATTTGGATTCCTTTTTGTTTATTTTTTATTTTAGGAAAATTTGGGTATGATGCAGGCCACGTGGTGGTGGCATAAGAGAGTCCACTAACCTGTATGATTATTCCATACAGTAACAGTTCAAAACTTACTTACGTGGCAACTATGGTAAATATCCCGCCTATAATATGATGTCCAGCCCAAGTTCAGTAGTGAACTTTTAATGAAGGAATGATGTAGTTAAATCTTGCATTAAAAAAAAAATCTTAATGAAAGTAATGAATAAAGATTAAGTTAATTAAGTTATTATTGTTCAACAGATGGTAAGAGACTACAGCCTGCCAGCCAAGACAGAATTCGCCCGAGGCTTGGAATCTCATCTGGCGGCTAGTTTAGAATTCCTATGGGCGATGAGGCAGCCATCTGCTTCGCAAACTAATGCAGTGAAACACTTCCGGCGTCAATTAACGCAACTGCCCAATAATGTTGATGAATTTGATGTGAGTGTTGCTAGATTTATTTTGCTTTTATGATCTCATGTAATCAGGCACACCTAAAAGATGTGTATAGGTCTTGTAGAAAAGGTTTCGGACTGGAAGCATATCTTAAATTTTATTTCTAACTATTTTTCTTCTGACCGTGGTCAAAAAAAAGCACCTTCATAGAATCCTTTGGCCGAATGTTTCTCGAAAGCGCTAAAATTGAACGAACTGTTACGAATTAGCGAGAGCACAATGGACGTGGCGACGCAATTTTTATTATCTCTAGGTCAACTTTTAACTATAATTAAAATAACCTTTTTATATTATACAGTCAATATAAATTTAAAAGTTAAAAAATCATTTGTATTATTATTAAATTGTATACTGAGTTGAAAAAATTGTTCGTCTTATCAAGCGAGTTGTGCTACCTGGCAACACCTGAAATGGTAGTTTCTCTGATTAACAATCATAGACACATCCAAAAAAACTTTTGATCACAAAGGCTGATATATTTTTAGAATTTAACTTTATCAAGAAAGTGTTTACATTATATATTTTTATTAAATGAAAATACGCTGAGCTTAATAATAAAGATTGAGTTAATAAATCCTAATGTAATTGTAACAAAAATTTGATGGAAAGAAAAAGATTGTTTACCAAACTTGTACTGCAATTTATTAATAGAAGGTTTTTATTTAATACAATTTAACTCCTCCCCTGGCTCGAACACATGCATAGATCCTCTTGGGCATGTTGAGGATCAAGTTATGCAGCATTTCTTGCGGTTACCTGACCCATTCTTGAATAGCGGCTTCCCTGATCTCTGACACTGTCTGGGGAGATGGCTGCCGGTTCCAACAGATCACTTAAGAGCATCCCACGCGTGCTGTTATTGGATTTAAGTCAGGCAAGCCGGCGGGCCAGTCTAACCTTGTCATGTCGTATTCTCGGAGCAGCATTGACTCATTGAGCTCGATGTGCGGGCGCATAATCATCGACCAGTACGAATTGCGCCCATTGTTTACTCGGAATGATCTGACAATTCCATCAATAGCGACTGTTGTGTACCTATCTGCCGTCATGGATCCTCTATATGGTATCAAAGGCGTTCTAGCTCCAATCATAATTCCACCCCAAAAGGACATTGATTTCCCACCTTGGTGAACGATTCCAGTGGCAGTTATTTGCCTTTCAGAGTCGCCAGATCTTCTCTAGACACGGACACGTCGGTTATCTGGATGAGTACTGATTCGCGATTCGTCAACAAAGAGACAGTTTTGCCAAATGTCTTGCTCCACATCTTCTTCATTTTGCCGGAGCTTAGCCCACTGCAATCCCCGTCGCTGACGTTTCCGTGAATTCAGAGGTGCTCGCCAAGACCTCCAAATCCGAATGGTCTGAGTTCTAACTTAAGTCCAGAGACGGCCCGCACTTATGCTTTTATTGTAGTGGCGTTAATTGTTGGGTCACGCGCTGCCAGCAATCTGATAAAGCGCTTTTGAGCAGCGGTCAGAACAGTTGGGCGGTCACTACGAGGTCAGTCAGATAAATAATCCATGCTGTGGCACCTCTGTATAAGTAACCAATGTGGCCACGACATGGGATTGGGGCAACTCTGCGTTCCATCTCTCTCGTGGAATATCCGTCTTTCTTCTAAATTACAATTCTTGCTCGTAAAACTTCTGATAATCCTCTTGGCATTTTTTCAATCGTAACTTTCCTCGAAAAATTGTTTTAAATCCGTTAAAATTACGAATTATTAATTAATTAATTTTAATTAATTAAAAAAGTCTGATTTGATGATGAGCGATCGAGCGAATTTCTGAATTTGTTTTATTGTTTTATATTCTAATTCTATATTTTTAAGTAAAGAATCTAAAAAGAAGAAGAAATTATAATATAGTCTGCCGTAACAAAAAATATTTCGATTTTGCAAACTGATTGCAAGCTTTTTTATGTGTTTACTCTTATAACCATCGGCAGTGTGCATTGCTGTTCCAATTTGATTGAAGCATTTCATCATAGTTCTCAAGGGTTACATCACATCTGTGCGAACTTGGTTGCAGGTGTCCATGAGCTATAGTAAACAGTTCTAATATTTAAAAATGATTGCTCCATGTAAATATTTTTAGTTTTTTCTTGTGGAAGACAATTTTACACACATGATGCCTTGCTATATGTAACCAGTATATTAAAAATAAAAAAATTCTACAGTCCAGTTTTCATTTATTACTACATATTTAATAGGCTAAGAAGACCCTTCAAGAAGAGATTGATAGGTACATCAGAGAACAAATAGATATGGCGGGTGAAGCGATCAGTATAGCAGTGCGATACAAAATATCTAACGGAGACAATATTTTAACGTATGGATGGTATGTATAAATTAATAGTATTATGTATTGTACTGTGAAACTAAAGTATTTTCAGACTTTAAAAAAAAGGAAGAGGTTCTCAATTCAATTGTATGTACTTCTTACTTACGTACTTACTTGTCTTTTGTTGTAATGTATGTAACGTGATATCTTCGTCAATAATGAATTTATTTTAAGGTTGTTTTAATATTAAATAGATTAAATATAATAATAATCTAATAACAGATTAAATAGGATATACTACACTACAGTGGTGACCGAAATTCGGTCTGATAGACATTATTATGATTAAATCTGGAGAAAAATTTCACCCGCAGGGTTGAGAAAATAGGAAATGAAGTTTTTGATGTAACTTTTAGAGTTTAGACGACGTTCTAGTTGTTACCGTGGGCTTGTAATAAAACTTTAAAGCCAACATCAAAGAACTGATAAAAATAATAAAACAATAAAAACATTTTTTTTAATTTAAAGTTTTTTTCTTCTGAGAGATGGTTTTCCTTTAAGGTGTAACAAAGGTGTGTTGTCACCTCTGAGGATTAAGATGGAGGTCTGACCGGAAAACACGAATTCGAAAGACGAATAGTTTTGTAATTATTAAGGCACATATTCCTTCGTAATTACAGCATATACCGACTTCTATGTATAGTAGTAGACGGGCTCTGTGGCCTTTTTTTTTCTTTTTTACTATGTACGAGCAGCTATGCAGGTCTAGAGAGACCAGTATCACTGCGACACAAAAGATCTATTGTGATCGCTGCTATGTCTGCAGTTCACTGTTAACCCCTACGTCCTCAATGAATAGAAGGAGTTGCTTAGCTGTGAGTAATTTCACTTCTTCTGGGCGTAGTACATAGTTTCCCAGATGAGTGCTGCGTTTGGGCATTAAGGGTCCGCAATTTGTCAAGATGTGTAATTGGATTGCAAGATTGGCGTTTCCTCATCTAGGGAGCAAAACCTGTACATCCTTGAATTGCTTAGTCCAAGGATGGACAACAGTGATTTTTAAGACAACAGTGTCCAGTCAGGACTCTTACCAGAATGCGCAATTTATTTTTACCTAATCCCAGGGCTTCCGAAGCGAATTTACAATGGAAAGCCCGGATTAAAGTTTCAGAATGTTTTTAAGCCTGGTGTATCTGACCAGATCTTAAGTGATTTATTGTGGTAAAGAATTTCCAGGGTCAAACGGGCGAGGCTTTTTGAAATTCCACTAAGTTTGAATTTGGGGCGTTCCCCATAAATTCCAAACCCTAAGTCGAGGCCCATTTTTGACCCATCGGTATACCATATAAGGCTACCGACCTCACAGACGACCTGTCCATTGAGCCAGTCTTCTCTGGAGGGTAGTTCCACTATATATTTTTTGGTGAAAGTATATAATAGACGCATGATATCTAAGATCATGCATAAGACTGGTGTTTTCTTAAATGAGTGAGCATGGATCTCAATTTATAGGAAAGCAATCTCAAACCACCCTGAGCGTTAATCCTATATAAACTAGCGCTCGCCTCCTTGTCTAAGTAAAGATCAAGGGGCGTTAGGCCTTTTTTTATCGTGGGGAAATCCTCATGGATACCTTCTGCTGCGGGGGCAACAGAAAGGTTATGCCGGACTCCTACCGGCCAAAACCCCACGGTGGTCTCCATCAGCGTATATGAGGGGTCCCGGGATCTCCGTCCGGAACGCAAACAGGGTCCCTCTCTCGCTTTGCTCTATTAAAGCACGTCCCGGGGGCAGTCATGACTACCCCCAGCACCCTTGCAATGCTACCACGGTGCTCGAGATCACTTTCGAGTCACCGTCCTCCTCAGGTGTTACATCACTAGACGCTCGGGGCCTCCGCCCCGAACGCCCGTAACACCCGAGGCCCCGTTTATGGTAGGAGGACACCATTATCAAGGGGCGTGACGAACGCCTTAGTGGCGTCGTCTCCGAGCGGGATCTGTCCTCTCCCGACACCGCTCAGCAGCCTCCTTCTGGACCATAACGGATTCACAGAAGGTGGCTGCGGTCCTCCACGCGGAGTCCCCGCTCAGCATCGCCGACACGACTGCTGGCAGGGAGAGGTTCTGACCGATCTGGCTTATCAGGATCGTCCGCTCGCGTTCCCACGTTGGGCATGTTGCCGCCAGCGTATGGGATGCGGAGTCCTGTTCCTACCCACCGCAGTGGAAACAGTTCGCCGTCGCTTCGCGTCCAATCTTACACAAATAAACACCGAAGCAGTCCCCCTAGACTGGGCAGAGCAGTCTATGCATGGCACCCGCTACCCTTTCAATTCGGGGGACAAGGCGCTCGAAGTGTTCTTCGAAGCCCCATCGACTGTCCAAGTGGAAGTCTAGGTAACACATGTACCGCCCCTCTCGGGCTTCAGACCCACCTACGCGGATGCATGAGTCGGGTGGTTCCCTGCCGCGTCGTAGTTTGTGGAACCATAGGGCCTCGGTCTTGTGAGGCGCTATTTCTAATCCCAACTCGTGGATTTTGGCGACGACGACTTCCGCCCCAAGCTCGGCGAGCTCTTTGGCCCTCTCGAAAATGACCCTGCTGGCAACCACCAACCTGTCGTCGGCATAGCAGACGATATCTACGTCAGCGGGAAGTTCAACTCGCAAAACCGCATAATAGACGAGGTTTCACAGTAGCGGCCCCAGCACCGAGCCTTGTGGAACCCCACGACTGATCTCCCTCTGGATCTTTCTACCATTTTGCCCCATGTACAGAATGTACCTATCGCGCAAGTAGTCCCCGATAACACCTTGCAGGTAGGGGGGCACCTGATGGTGTGCCAGTGCGCTCCTGATTGCGCCCCAGGGTAGAGAATTAAAGGCGTTAACAATATCGAGACTTATCGCCAACGCCACACCACCGTGGGATACTGCTTGTTCCGACAGGGAGCGGACGTGCATGATGGCATCTACTGTAGAACGCTCCCGTCGGAATCCAAACTGGCTATCAGCCAAATCGGGACCAACGCGCGACAGTTGCCCGTTGAGCCGAGTGGCAACTATTCTTTCGAACAATTTGCCAATCTCGTCCAAGAGGCATATGGGACGGTACGCAGAGGGAGAATCGGCGGCCTTGCCTTCCTTCTTCACGAGGAGTAACCTTGCCTCTTTCCATACGGTGGGGAACTTGGCACTTTGCAGACAGTCAGTAAAAAGCTGCCTAAGCCTATCCCCCAGGGTAGCCAGACTCAGCACTAGGGCTCGGCCCGGGATACCGTCGGGTCCCGGTGCAGTGTTCCGGGCTCTTAAGCGGCTAACGGCTCGGTCCAGCTCCTTCACAGTCACCGCCATCTCATCTTGCCACTCCCATGATGATGGCGAGTAGCTTGAGGAACATGACCGGTCTTCTGGGAAGAGCGTGCTGATCCCTCCAGGAGCTCATTCCAGGACCGAGACCTGGCATTGGCAATGGCGAATTACAACGCCTTTGTAGCCGCGCGGTATTGCCCGTAGAGTCTGGCTATCTCCTCAGGCGAAGCTCGCCTTCTCCTCCTTCGGGCTCTGGTGTACTGGCGCCGAGTCCGCAGACAGATCGCACGGAGCTGTGCGATTTCTGCCGACCACCAGTACACCACCCTTAGCTTGGGGTGACTGGTTCTGGGCATCGACAAGTCGCATATTTGCGTCATCGTACCTCGAAACCAGTTTGCTTCCCCTTCCGGATCGGACTGAACCTCTTCAGCTTTTTCTGGCCATGCCGCGACGATGGCGGCGGCTTCGAGCTTGTCTCGGTTTAGCCGCTTGAAAGACCAACGCCGCGGTGGGCTGCCTTTCCGGCGGCTGGAAATACTGGCAGGCTGGCGAAATGTGACATCGAATACGATGTGTCGGTGGTCGGACAATGTGACCGCCTCCTCCGCCACTCGCCACCCTGACAGAATTCGCATTGCAAAAGGAGTTGCCCATGTTAGATCCACAATGGACTCTCCCTACCACCGCACACAAGTGCTTACGGACCCCTCATTCGCTAATCGGAGGTTCAGTCCAGCCGCCCGCTCCATAACGGTCTCTCCCTTCGGATCGTCTCTGGTGTTACCCCAGGCCCTAGAATGGGCGTTGAAATCTCCTAGGATGATCAACGGACAGACGGTGAAGGCGTAGGTAAGAATCGGCCTCACTATACTGCTGTACAGCCATAGGATCATACTGTGACGCAAGCCCCAGTTGTTCCCAACCATGCGACTGCACGTACCTAAAGCAGTTTAAGCCTTATGACATACATTCCTAAGGTGAGAGTTCACGTTAGTTTTTGGTCGATTGTTACGCCCAAGTACTTAACTTTAGTGGAGAATGGTACTTCTTTACCATTGAGTTTTGGTGTGACTAATTTGTCCAACCGTCTCTTTTTGGTAAAGGGTATATTATAACAGTTTTTGCATAAATACTTATCAGAGAAAAATAATTTTTATGGTAATGCGTCAGCTTGAGCGCGCGCGAGAAATCTCACGGAGTTAGCCTCATGTAGACGGCCGCGCTGCGTAGGTATATTTTCATGCCTAAGACGCGGAGTGAGACAGGCTTGCCAAAAGTCCATTTCTGAACATAGGCCTCGTCCATAAATTGCCTCACACTGGGGATAATTGTCACAGTTGCACGTTAGACAGGCGGGTTGGCAACCGCAGTTTTTTTTTAAATTTGTTATTAAGAAGTTGCTGCTCTAAGACTAGTAGTTATGTAATTAGAAAGACAATACGATATTTTTTTATAGGATAGGGTGACAAACGAGCACACAGTATAGAATAGAATAGAATAGAATAATTTTTTATTCAATATTGATTAATACATAATACTTATTGAAAGTCATTTTTTATTTACCACTGGTTCGGAAAATACCTCAGTTCTGGGAAGAACCAGCAAGAAACCCAGCGGGAAGTACCCAGCAGTAAACCTGATGGTAAGTGGTTGCTGTGACCCATAGACATTCACCTCTATCCTCAATAAAGAATCAAAATGCATATGCGTTGTCACCAGTAAGGACTAAGATGGAATGCCCCTTTTCCAGTAAAAAGGGTCTCCAGTTCTTTACACTCACCATACGACACAGCAGTGTTAAGCTGCTATTTTACGCTGGTATTCTGTGAGAGCGTGGTTCCTACCCCGGTCCGGCCGACCCATTCGTGCTACAACTATACTACTAATATAGCTGTAGCATGGCTCTACCACGTAAAAGATATAGACCTTTTTGTCAAAGTTAACTTTTCTGAACAGGTAACCGTATGTTTCTGTGTGATTTTTATGATGTTTCACGTCAATATTCGACACACTATCATTCCAGTAATTAGTACTAGAGATACTAGAGGAGGAGACGCAGAAACTTGATTGTTTGAACACGCGTTAGAGTTCGCGGGCTCAAACTTACGTATTATATGCTATAAAAAGGTAATCTGTGCCTCGCCCATGTAGCGACACACGTTTTCTTTGTATCGTCTGTTCTAGTACTTAGTATAGGTATATTACTTCAATGCACACTATCACGTCGGTACCGTGTAGCGGTGTAAGAATATCCACTACCCCATATCACCACGTGGGTGTCGTAAGCGACGACAGAGGGAAACAAATCAGGAGATGGGCAGCAGTATCTTCCTAATAACAACTAAGAATAAAAATCTGCGGTTGTCAACCCCCTTGCCGAACGTGGCAACTATGGCAAATATGTGGCAGTCTATGGGGGGAGGCCTATGTTCAGCAGTGGAGTTGAATAGGCTGTAACGTTAACGGTATCGCTATGGTGGGCAGTTCGTCGCTGATCGAGCGCATCCTGTGCGAGGCGTGGGCGAGCGGCGTGCAGTTCCGCGCGGTGGTGGTGGGCGGGCGCGTGCGGCGCGGCGCGCGCGAGCTGATGCGCCGCCTCGCCGCGCGCGCGCTGCCCGTCACCTACGCCGACATCACCGCCGTCAGCTTCCTCATGCCGCACGTCAGTACCGCACCTTATTCTTTACTCGTTAACTGGTACGTTCGCTAGTGCTATTTACACAGACATCACCGCCGTCAGCTTTCTCGTGTTTCGCGTGAGTACCGCACTTTATATTATTGCATACAATTTACAACATTAACATAATCAGGACGCTAGTATGCGTTTTCTGGCCAATAAGTCGACTATAATAATAAATAAGTGACCGTTCCAACTGAAAATCGGCAAACACAAATGGACGGTTTTCGAATCGTCCGAGTGTTATCTTATCGCATCACTACGCTACTGACGGGTTACAAGTGAGTGCTCTGTGCTACTACGTATACTTGTGGTTGCGGCTCTATTATAAAGTTTTAATTGATGTATTGCAGTTGCAATGCAGTGAACGATATAAATGACAAACTCGTGGAAACTGTCCATGCGGTCGGAGCTAAGTTTTGCAAGACCCGCCGCAGAAGAACACAAAAACTCTCCGATCACACTCTTAATCTCATGGCTGTTAGACGGGAAATGAAGCTGCAGTCTTCAGTAGATTTGATAGCATACAAGCAACTGAACAGACAGATCTCCAAATGCATGCGGCGGGACTTACGCAACTTTAATACTGCTCGTATTGAAGAAGCGATCGAGCGGAACCAGGCTCCAAAGTCTTATTGCCAGATTTGCCAGAGATCTGTCTGCCAGAAAGTGCCAACTGTCGAAGCTGAAGACCGAATGTGGCAGTATCGTTTACGAGACACCTGAGATTTTGAATGAGATTGAGAGGTTCTATGGGCAGTTGTACGCGTCATCGTTGCAGCCAGTAAGTGTGAGTAACGATCCAAGAGCAAGTGTTATCCGACACTATTCCGATGATATCCCGGAACTCAGTCTGGGCGAGATTAGAAAGGCTCTCCAGTACCTTAAAAACGGTAAGTCCGCGGGCGAGGATCGAATTACAGGGAAGCTTCTAAAAGCGGGTGGAAAACAGGTACTTAAAGTCCTTCAGAAGCTCTTTAATTCCGTCCTTCATGGAGGCACTACTCCGGAGGCGTGGAGCAGAAGTGCGGTGGTCTTATTCTTCAAGAAGGGTGATAACGCTCTCTTGAAGAACTACAGACCGATTTCCATTCTGAGCCGCGTCTACGTGCTGTTTTCGAGTTTATTTATTACGAATCGTCTCTCATGGACGACTTCCGACCGGACAAACCGGTTTCCAAAAAGGATTTAGTATTAGCACCATAGACCACATAACATACCCTTCGGCAAATTGTACAGAAGACCGAAGAGTACATTCTGCCACTTTGTCTTGCGTATGTGGATTATGAGAAAACCTTTGATTCCGTCGAAATTTGGGCGGTGCTGCAGTCCCTCCAGCGGTGCCAAGTTGACTGTCGGTATATCGAAGTGCTGAAGTGTTTATTCAGTAGGGCTACGATGGCTAGCCGAGTACCGAACCAGAGTACAAAACCTATCCAACTGCAGAGAGGTGTAAGACAAGGTGACCTAATATCCCCGAAACTCTTTACCGCTGCATTAGAAGACGTCAAGCTACTGGACTGGAAAGGATACGGTATTAACGACAATGGCGAGTACATCACTCACCTTCGATTTGCCGACGATATAGTCCTTATGGCAGAATCGCTGGAGGACCTAAGCACTATGCTCAATGATCTCAATAGTGTCCCAACGGATAGATCTTAAGATAAACATGCACAAAATAAACATCATGTTTAACGTTCATGTCACACCTATGCCGGTAGTTGTTGGGAGCACTAAGTTCGAAGTTGTTGACGAATATGTTTACCTTGGACAAATAGTCCGACTAGGTAAGTCCAACTTAGACCGAGAGGTCAATCACACATCATCATCAACAAAACACATCTCGTTAGACATTCCTCAAAACTAGATTGTTCAACCAGTGCGTGTTGCCAGTGATCAACTATGGATCTGAGACGTGGTCCTTCACTGCTGGCCATATGAGGAAGCTCAAAGTAGCTCAGCGAGCTATGGAGAAGGCTATGCTCGGCGTTTCTTTGCGTAATAGACTTAAAAACGAGGATACCCGCCGTAGAACCAGAGTAAGCGACATAGCTCAAAGAATTAGTATGCTGAAGTGGCAATGGGTCAGCCATATAGCTTGAAGAACCGTCAACCGATGGGGAAAAAAGATTCTCGAGTGACAGTCTCGTACCGGTAGGCGTAGTGTAGGGCTTCCCCCCGTTAGATAGAGTGACGACCTGGTAAGACATGCAGGTGGCTCGGGACCGTGCTTTGTGGCATTCCTTGGGGGAGGCCTGTGTTTAGCAGTGGACTTGTGAAGTGCTGTAATGATGATGATGAATTGATGATTGATTTGATCGTTATATTTATTTATTTATTAAATATTAAATAAATATAACGCTAATGATAGCTTCCGATTATATTACTAATATTCGGAAATCACTGATTGATTCAAACTTAAATTAGGTGATGTTATCCACCAAGATAAACTAGTGGGATGGCCGGGTCACTGATGGAGCGGTGCTTGACAAAACTTAGTCATAATCTGCGAATTAGAAGCAAATTTGGTTTTCTTCTTAATGAGCAGAAGAGAAGTAATAATGTGATCCTTGGAACCGGATCGATGCTGGAAAATTGAACGATACTGTAAAACACTATTAATAAACTTTATGGGATCTGTAATACGTAGATAAACAAAGAGATCCTTGGTGGGTAGTTAATTGTCAAGGTGCTTCTGGTCGGTCCTAGCACGAGTTGGTGCTGGAACTGATACGGTATCCGTTGGTATGTTGTAACGCGCAGATGAACAAGGTGATCCTGGGCGCCGGGTCGCTGCTGGTGAACGGGTCGGTGCTGGGCGCGGTGGGCAGCGCGCAGGTGGCGCTGGTGGCGCGCAGCTGCAACGTGCCCGTGCTCGTGGCCTGCGAGACGCACAAGTTCTGCGAGCGCGTGCAGACCGACGCCTTCGTCTACAACGAGCTCGGTACGTGCGTACACCTACACACCGATACTCCTGCACGTACGCACGCACACACACACATACACACGCACACACGCACGCACGCACGCGCGGATAGACGGAATGGTTAATTTTATACACCAGACTACGGCCTAAAAATCACTCACTCCTTATTGAAAAATTAATAAAACAATTTTATGTTTTATATATTTATATCAGTAATAAAACATTTTTAACATTTTTATTGATTTTAAGCCGGAGAACTGACTTTCCCGAAATTCCACACCTCAAATCTGACGCCTCTGCTCTATCTCATTTATGACAAGGTTTTTATGGTAAGAAAAAATCCAATATTGGTGGACTTCACATCATGCCCTACAAATATTTATAATTTCTCAGATACGTAGATTTCCTTACGATGTTTTCCTACACGGTAAATCAACACTTAAAATTAATTTTTTGATGCAGGTGTTGATCGAACTCAATTCGTTCGTGTATTATGAAATTTATAGGCTAACGTATATTCCCTACGCTACCACCGCTTAATTACTATTTAGTGATATTATAATTTTAATAATGCTATATTTGCAACTGGTATATAAATGTGACGTGGTGGATGATAAAATAAAAATATTCACTTTTCAATATCTTATTGTATTTTAACTTATATCACTCGCCGGTCCTTCTTTTCACACCACGTAAGTCATCCATTCATCATCATCTTATTCTTCATCTTGCCCTTATTCCTTCGTCTTTCTATTACGCATATATCCATCTCACTCCCATCCTTCCATCTCTTCTCTCTCTCTCTGTCTTTCGTTCTCTTATCTGCCATGATGATGATGAATGATGTTGTAATTTATTATCAAAATCCAATTATAATTGACATTCTGAAGAAATAAAGAACTATGTGATATGACTTCTTTTCTGTCTGGGTTTGTACCACATTTGTCTGTTTAACCGTAGTATAGCCACCCTACAGCTACATTATGGTTGCAGCACGAATGGGTCGACTCGACCAGGGTAGGACCACGTTCTCACAGAACACCAGCATAAAATAGTATCTTAATGCTGATGTGTTCATACGGTGAGTGTAGAGAACCGGAGACCCTTTTAACTGGAAATTTAGACCTCAGTAGTGACAACGCATCTGTATTTTGATTATTAACTGGGGAGAAATGTAGATGTCTATGGGCTATATAGTATATTTCTAGGCCAGGTGGAAAAACGTACATTGATCTAAAGTATTATGTTAGCACCGAAACAAAACGACAGGTATTGCTTCCATACATTTTATTACCGATTACGTATCGTTATGCGCTAAGCGTGTTTCATGGTACGGGTGGGGTGAAAGAGGCGGTCATTCAGAGATAACAAACCTACACCGAAACAATACCACTTTTAAAATGGCAGACGTCAAAAAACTATTTGAAGAAGGGATATACAATATTGATCATATAAAGTGGAAAAACTGCATTAACCACGTCATAAAAGAAGAAAACAAATTAAATTAATTGGATAAAACTGTATAAGGTCTATAGTCAATGGTCGAATGGTTAACACGTACTTGTGAGTGCTTTTCGGTATTTGGTTAATTTTCCTTAATTCCTTTATTTTGTGGTGGTGGATTCCTCTGGTGTAAGTAGATTACGTTTATAAGATATAGTTATTTCGAACAATTCACCCAATTATGGGTGACGAAACGGGGTCTCCCCGTGAGAAACCCCCTGACCCTCCCAATGAAGACATGTGCTTTGGATTAAGTGACAATAATGATTGTGATCGTGGTAAAAAAAGACATGCTGAGACTCGAACATTTGAACCTGTATTATATAAAAAGAATTCTGTAGTTGATTTAACAGCTTCAATAAATACTATATATAAACATCCCTGCCTAGAACAAAATCTTAGAATGTATGGGCCAAATGATCAAGGCCCGTTCATTGTCCACATATCTCGGTCTTCGTCAGACCCTAGAATAGGGCTATCTCTTCGACCAATTAAAATAGGTTTATGCTTGTCTAAAAATAATATAGGAAACATTAAAAGAGGAAGAGTCAAAAGCGTTGGTAGAAATCGCATCTCTATTGAATTCTGCTCAGCAGATGAGGCTAACAAATTCCTTAATAATCCAATGCACGCAAAAGAAAATTGATTGCAACTGTTCCATCTTATAATGTTTCTCGAATGGGTGTCATCCGCGGTGTCCCTGTGGATTGGTCAATGGAAGAACTTGCAGAAGCTATTGAGCTTCCCTCTGTTTGTGGTAAAATCCTAAGAGCTCGCCGTCTTCAGAGAAAGACTTTTTACTGAAGGGTCATCATCCCCAATATGGGTTCCTACTCAATCTATTGTTTTGACATTTGAAGGCCAGATACTCCCCAAATATGTATATACATTCTTCACATCCCTTGCTGTTGAAACTTATCAACTCCCCACCATCCAGTGCAAACAGTGTTGTCGATTTGGCCACGTAGCAGATCAATGCCGCTCTAAACCACGCTGCTTCCGTTGTGCCCAAGAGCATACTGGAGCAAGTTGTTCTGTTCCTGAAAGCAAAGCCACTTGTCTGTTATGCTCCAAAAATCATTTTGCTAATAAAAAAAATTGTCCAGAACACCATAGACAGAAATCTATCAAAGCTATGATGTCAGAACAAAATGTATCCTATATAGAAGCGTCAGCCAAAATCCCATCTATTCGTTTGAACAATCTTCAAAAATCATATTCTGAAGTGGCCTCTACTCAGCTTTCACCTACTTCTACTACCTCCTTCAACCTCCCCACCATGTCACAGGCATATAGAAAAACCATTTTCAAATCTCCCCGCCCCATCGCTAGAATTCCCATGGGATATGACCAACAAGCCCATCAAAGAATAGTTGCAGACTGTCCATCCTCTACTCAAAATGGATGCGCATTATCCAATACACACAATCAAATATCTCCAAATGAAAATCTTGTTGAATGCCTAATCTCTCTCCTCAATAATTTAATTTTGAAAATGTTAGACTCACTACCGAACAACGTTGCAGAAAATTTTTTTTTAATCTCGCTAGTTTAATAGATAATATAAATGACTGAAAAAAGACCTCCATCTTCTACAGTGGAACTGAAGAAGCTTGCACCCTAAAAAATCAGAACTCATCTTCCTAATAAATAAACATTCAATTTCGGTTGCTTCTATTTCAGAAACATGGTTATGGTGGTTGTTGCTTACTCATAAAAAAATCGCTACCTTTTTCTCAAATTACACTCCCTCCTCATAGCCAAAACATTAATGCCGTAGCTGCAAAAATTGCAGGAATCAACATTATTTCAATATATATCCCTCATCCAAATACTCACTTAATTCAAGAACTATCCTCTCTCTTTTCTTTATTACCTCCCCCTTTTTATTATTACCGGTGATTTTAATTCACATCATGTATCTTGGGGGTCACATTTTTGTGATGTATACTATTCAGAACTTATTCAAATTTTTGAAGATATTAACGCTTGCATCATCAACAATGGTTCTCCTACTCATAGAGTATATCCAGGACTAGACCCTAGATCTGCTGTCGACCTAACAGCTTGTTCTTCTAGTCTAGCTTTCTTGGAAAACTCTCAATCAAACATATGGAAGTGATCACTTTCCCATTCTTATTACCAAACCCTATTAGGTTATTCCTTTACCCTCCACTACGCCCCTCCTTAAATATAAGCTCCAAGAGGCAGATTGGATTAATTTCACTAAATTTTTAGATACTAAATTTGCCCAAATGCAGGTTGACTCCTCAACCAACCCAATAACTTCTTACTCTTTATTGGTACAATATACCTAGTCAGGTCATAAATTCTGTCACATGTTTAATATAAAATAATTGAAACAAGTTTATTCATTATGTAACCATTTATATACCAAAATGAACTTAACAAAACATAGATTCTTATGACACAAAATTTTATTCAAAATGACCTCCGTGATTTTGAATACAAGCCTTCAGTCTGCGCGGCCAGTCGTCTATCGCAGCACGAACGAGGTCCATGTCAATATCGGCGGCTGTCTTAATCAAGGATGTCTTGAGTGACTCCAAATTGGGATGAGGCTTTGAGCACGCCTTTTCCTCCAAGTGTTGCCATATCTTGTAATCTAACGGATTCAAATCTGGACTGGAGGAGGGCCAGTCTTCTTGCCGGATGAAGTCGATTTCACGCGCCGCCAGCCAGTCTTGTGTGCTCTTCGCTCTATCAGCTGGTGCCGAATCTTGTTGGAATACCCAGTGCCTGTTATTGAACATGGTATGAGAAACAGGTTCCACAAGGTTCGTCAGGACTGTATTTTGATACAAAACTGCATTCGTTTTTATACCTTTCTCACAAAAATGTACCTCTGTTAAGCCCCAATAAGAAACTCCCAACCATACCATGAGCGAGGATGGAAAATGACCTCGTTGGACACGCGGAATACGGTTGCTCGCTTCTTCACTACTGTGTGCGTACACCTTATCATTTTGTTTGTTGTAGCTCTCTTCTACGGTAAAAATTTTTTCATCCGAAAAAAGAATTTCCGTACCGCTTCAACAAAGCGCGGCATCTCTTCAGTCTCAGGTCATTAGACGAGCATTCAAACGATGTACTGTTTTTCTTCGATATGCCCGAAGCCCTAAGTCTTCATTTAACACCCTTTTCACCGTGGTTCTGCTTAACCCCATCTGAAAGGCCAACAGTTTCTGCTTACATTTGGAATTTCTTTGAATTCGCGCCTTCACAGCTTTTATCACTGCTGGAGTCCTAACAGACCGAGGGCGACCACTTCTTGACCTGTCATCTACACTAGAGTCGTCATTGTATCGTTTAATAGTACGATAAACGTATCTTTTGGTTATATTCAAATTTTTCAGTATGTCAAAAATTTGAATTGGCGCGTAACCGCAACGATGCAACGCAATAACTGCAACACGGTCTTCTTTAAGCGTCCACTCCATATTTAAAAATTAGTAAAATTCTAAAAAGTATACAGTTTTATTTTCATGAACAATTCGAAATTCGAATTCAATAAACTTTTTTGTGGCCAGCATTCTAAAAGAAAAGCTTTTACTGTGTGACAATACTTATGACCTGACTGTGTATAACTGAAGCAGCTGACTTATTTATCCCAATCAAATAAACCCTACAGCAAGAACCTATCCTCCCCTCCATGGTGGGATGCTGAATGCACCACTATGATTAAAAAGAGAAAAGCTGCAGAAAAACTTTACAATCGCTGTATGACAACCTATAATTTTATACTATTTCAAAAAACCTCTGCTCAAACAAGGAGACTTCTTTCCAAAAAGAAAAAAAGTGGATGGAAAAAATTTTGTGAATCCATGTCCCCTAATACACCAGTAACAATAGTTTGGAAAAATATAAAAAAAAATCGTGGATCTCTTCTTTCTGATAGCCACATTTCTGATAACTCTCTATCATGGTTAGAAGTCTTCTCTGATATGCTCTCCTTTTGTTCCTAATGAATATGCAATATGCCCACCGATTCCAGTCCCGTCTAACATCAACAATAATGAGATAATCTTCTTATTGTCCGAACTACAGTCTGTGTTATCTGGCTTAAAATTCTCTTCTCCAGGAGAAGATGGCATTCCCTATGCATGTTTATGTAAATTAAGTCCTAAGGGAAAATGAATTCTTCTCCAAATTCTGAACAATATCTACATATCTTCTAATATTCCTCTTCCTCCCCTTAGACAAACCAAATTGTTATACCTATCCTTAAACCCGGAAAAGATCCCAAAGAAACCAATATATATAAATTAATAATAAATTAATACCGCCCAATTGTTCTTTCATCTACTTTTTGTAAAATTTTAGAACATCTGATTAAAAATAGACTTGAATGGTTTTTGGAACATAATAACATCCTTGCAAAAAGTCAATTTGGTTTTCGAAAAGGGAAAGCACATTAGATAGTTTGAGTATCCTAACTACAGATATCAGGTTGGCTTTCTCTAAAAATGAATACTTGGTGTGTTGTTTCCTTGACATATCATCTGCCTATGACAATGTTCTTCTTCCGGTGCTCAGGCAGAAAATGCTTCATCTGAACATCCCTGCGAAGACTGTTCACTTCATTTACAATCTATTCATGGGACGATCTATCAAAATTCGGAATAAAAGAATATTAAGCTCGCCCAGAACAATTTGGAAGGGTCTACCACAGGGCTCGGTTTTAAGCCCTATTCTTTATAATATTTACACATATGACCTGGAACATTCAATTTCGTCTTTCTGTGACATATTACAATATGCAGATGATCTTGCTATCTATGTAATGGCTCCTGATATCCTAACTGCCTCCCATCATCTTAACAGAGGCTTATATTATCTTAATCAATGGCTTACTGACCATGGCCTCTCTCTTTCACCTTCTAAAAGCAAAATAATAACCTTTAGTAGAAAACGTATTATCCCTACTATTGATATCTCATATAATGGTGAATCTATTCCAGTTGTTAACAAAGTAAAGTTTTTAGGTATTTACTTAGACTGTCATATGACCAGTACTGCTCACTTTAATTACATCAGTGACAAATGTGAAAAAGGTGTTAACATTCTTAGATCTCTCTCTGGCGTATGGTGGGGTTCTCATCCCATGTGTCAAAAAATCCTATACAATGCCATCATCCGTAGTCACTTCGACTATAGTTCTTTCCTCTTGGAGCCCTGCAACAAATTGGCCCTTAGTAGGCTTGAAGTTATCCAAACAAGATGTTTACGTGTTATCACAGGCGCAATGAAATCAACTCCTAAAAATGCTTTACAAGTAGAATGTGTTGATCCCCCTCTCTGTTTACGAAGACAGTTTCTAGCTGATAGATTAGTCTCAAAAACCCTACAACTAACATCTCACCCCTTACATCATAAACTAGAATCCTTGCTACTATTAGTTGTAAACCACTCCTATTGATCTAATAAAAGCTGGCCCCCTATTCTTAAATCTTTAAATAGATTAAAAAATATTGATTATCCTTGTATTATATCCCCAATTCTACCCTATTTTGAAACCAGCTATGAAGCTATATTACTAAATCCTAAAATCACTCTGAATTTAAACATTAATAAAAATTCACCAACTGCAAACAGAACTTTCTATAACCTTGTGACAAAAAATGGCCTGATTGGCTATATATTTTTACTGATGCTTCCAAATTGTCTTCATTCAAATGTGTCGGTTCTGCAGTCTGGATTCCCAAATATAAAATTGTCCTTAATTATAGAAGTCCTCCTCAGGCTTCTGATTTTACAGGGGAAGCTGTAGCCATATATGAGGCTATATCCTATATTTTTTCCCATAAAATTCCTAAGTCAGTTATATTTACTGATTCAAAAAGCTGCCTAATGTCGTTACAGAGCAATATATTTAAAATGAAATCAATCTGCCCATTGATACTGAAAATTAAAGAACTCATACTAAATTGTAATAAGAGTGGGCTTGAGGTAGAGATTGTGTGGATTCCTAGTCATTGTGGCATAGAAGGAAATGAACAGGCTGACTCCTGGGCCAAAGGAGCTGTAGATACTGACTGTCCTTCTCATTTAATGAATTACTCTCATGATTTAATGTCATTAGCTCAAATTGTATTAAAGAATTCTTGGGACAGAGAATGGAGCATATCCAGACATAATAAAGGTTGCTACTTTGGTAAAATCCAACACCAAATTCCTCCAAAACCTTGGTTTTTTAAATTTAGCTCTCTGAACAAACAAATCACATCTACAATCTGCCGTTTAAGGCTCGGGCATGTCTGCACTCCTGTATTTCTAGCTAAAATTAGAATCAAAGATCATTCCCTCTGTGAATGTGGTCTAGATGAAGGTACCCCAGACCACATTTTCTTCAGTTGTCTAAATCACCCTATTTCTTTATATGACATCCTTCCCAAAACAATCCCTCGACCAGTGAATATCAATTCCCTCTTAACTATCCCCGATTCCATATATGTCAATACGATCTCAAAATATATTCGAATGTATAATATTAAACTATAATTATTGTGTACTAAATTTAGCTTAACCTAATTCTATATTCCCTGCCCAGGCTAATACCCTCCTATAACTAGACGTTTGCTCTATATTGTGTGGTCCACAATTCATGTATTTAGTTGCTTTGTTTTTATCCACATTTTCACCTAATAACCACTAACTCCTTTTCCAGCGGAAAGCCTCAAGACAAGGTATGACAGACCTACCCCGGTCGAAACGGTGAGTGGAACCGGCGAGAGATGTCGTGCGGTGTCCCACAGGGTTCGGTTCTGGGGCCGCCCCTGTGGAACATCGGTTACGACTGGGTGCTGCGCGCCGACCTCCCTACCGGCGTCAGCGTAGTTTGCTACGCTGACGACACGCTGGTACTGGCACAAGGGGGGTCGTACGAGGCGGCGGCGGAAACTATGACACGCGGGGTTGCGATAGTCGTTGAGAGGATCCGGCAACTGGGTCTCGAGGTGGCTCTGCACAAGTCCGAGGCCATGCACTTCCATGGTCCTCGGAACAGGCCACCACCGGGGTCCTCAGTGATGGTAGGAGGGGTATCCATCGGCGTCGAGTCGACGCTGAAGCACCTAGGACTCGTCCTCGACGGCCGATGGAACTTCGTTGAGCACTTCCGACGTTTGGCTCCCAAACTGGAACGGACCGGGGCTGCCTTCAGGCGGCTCCTGCCGAACCTGGGGGGGCCAAACGCCTCCTGCCGGAGGCTCTACGCGGGGATCGTGAGGTCCATGGCCCTTTACGGGGCCCCGGTGTGGGCGCGTGGTTTGGCGCGGCTTGCCGTCCACCACCTAAACGCGCCCCAAAGGGTGGTTGCCGTAAAGATGGTTCGCGGCTACCGCACGATCTCCCGCGAGGCGGCGAGCCTCCTTGCCGGATTGCCGCCATGGGATCTGGAGGCGATAGTCCTCGCGCGCCTGCACGAATGGCGTGCGGAGGCACTATGCCGGGGGGAAACACCGCTGCCACGGCAAGTTGTCGCGCAGCGGACAGACTTCCGGCATGATCTCATGGCGACATGGAGAGAGCGACTGTCGCAACCCCGTGCTGGGCACGCCACTATAGCGGCGATAAGACCCCTCTTTGAGGAGTGGCTTGAGAGACGCCACGGCGTCCTCACCTTCCGCCTGACGCAGGTCCGCACCGGACACGGTGTGTTCGGGAGGTTCCTGCACCGAATCGGGCGGGAGGAAACGCCCGGGTGCTCCCACTGCGAGGATCGACCGGAGGACACGGTGGAGCACACCGTGGAGGTGTGCCCTGCTTGGGCGGAGCACCGCCGTGTCCTCGTAGCGGCGATAGGCGGCGGCGACCTCTCGCGTCCGGCCCTGGTCAAAGCCATGGTCCGGAGCGAGACGGAATGGGATGCCGTCACCACCTTCTGCGAAGCAGTGATGCTAGCGAAGGAGGTGGCGGAGCGGGAGAAGGAGAGAGCAGCAGCTTTCCTTCCCGGCCGCCGCGGGAGACGCCCCGGGCGTCGGGGGCTACGTCGTGGCCCCCGGCCACCGTAGGCGCGGGCCTGTGGATGGCGAGCAATGGGTAGCTCGCCGTCCGTCCGTCTAACGACGACAGGCCGTGTCGACGGCGCGTTTTGTTCCACGCGCGCCTCAAAGAGCTGTCAGCATCGTGAAGGGGCCCGCAAGGGCCGACGCCTGCCGGGGCTGCGGGCTGTTTGAAAGAGATACCGCGGCTCCGGAACGTAAGGGCACTGAAGGAACACGGATGGTTTTTAGTCAGTAAAAGTCTGACACTCCCTTCCGCTCCACCCAGAGCGAAAGGCGTCATTTGATGATTTTCCATCCGCAAAAAAAAAAAAAAAAGGTATGACAGACCAAATACATTGACAGGATATTGGCAGAATTATTGTGACATAACCACAATACCAAGGGCCATATAGATATAAAAAAAACTATATAAAACTGTAGATTGTTTTATAATCAATGTGGCGATATTTTGCCACGTCTTTATCATTCTGTAATATAAAATTAATTAATATAAATCATTCTGTAATATAAAATAATTAACTATAAATTTCTGAAGTAGTTACAAAAGCATAGTCTGTCAAGTGAGACACTTGACAGACTATGCTTTTGTAATTATTGACAATCTATTATGAGAAGTTTTATGCATGCTTCAAGGTTGACCGCTAAAGAATACATTAAAGGTTCGCCATTTTACCCGACTGCCAAAAAGTGGTTATGTTTTGTACAACTACCTACCTACCTACTTATTACACTACTTACCTACTGTTAACGTAATAATTAACGTATTAACTTTTATGATTTATAAATAATAAATTTAAATTAATGTTAATTTGCTTTTTAATTCATTTAGGTACAGAATAATCTTCTTTTTTTTTCATAATAAAATAATAAACACAGGACCTGCGAATAACTTCGCACTCGGCACTCTTATCTTTCACTCTGATGATGTATGTAATGATGCAAGGATTAAAAGATAAAACCTAAGAAAAAGGTTGGCTACCCCGATGATATCGTCAAAGGTCAATGTACGTTTTTCGTCTGCTCTAGAAACATACTATAGTCACCCTTATTCTATTTTAAAAAAAAAACCCCTCCTTCCTAGATCAACCGCCAAGCAGTATTAAACTCACTGCGGTGTTCCTCTTTGAAGCAGAAGAAAGCCAGTATAATTACAGGGTGTGAGACATTCCATCTTAGTCCTCACTGGTGACTACGATATATTTTTCACTACAATAACACCAGTAAATTTAGAGTCGACTATATAGTGATTAGGAAGTCAATATTACGCTTTTCTAAATTCTAACGTTAATATATCATGTAGCAATTCTTTTAGGTGATCCCGATGACTTGATCGACAAAACTGACGAGAATTCGCCCTTGAAGGACTGGAGATCGAACCCTAACCTGACGTTGTTAAACCTGACTTACGACGTTACGCCGCCGAGCCTCGTGACCGCCGTGGTCACAGAGCTAGCCATTTTGCCTTGCACAAGTGCCCCTGTCGTTTTAAGATTTAAGCTTTCAGAATATGGCATGTAAAATAATATTAAACTATTATATTAGAATAAGTATGTTCTTTTTTTCTAACTGTCCTTTGCAAAAATACGTGATTGAGTTGAGTTTTATAATATTAATATATTAAGATGTAATTTAAAATGACTGATGTAAAAAAATGTATAAAAATATTATTTCAGTTAGTCCACATAGGTAATATCACGTAACAGAGGCATTAGTTAATAATGTTCAATGGGCAACATTTTCTTTACAGCAATCAAATAAATTTCAAATTTTACAGTTTTCCAACTACTTACATATTATGTGTTTAAGTTACTAGAGTCACTTTTCCTCTCGTCTTACTTTATGGTAACAATTTTTACAAAAAATTCTTCACAGAGCATTTTTCAAAAGATCTACTTTGGGACTGGCTGGTTCACTGCCAGTGATACTTGTAAACAATGTTGAAAACTGATAATATTTTAAAAAAAATCTTTCAAATTTTGTGTAATATTTTTTATTTTCAAGCTTATTGATGTTATTGCGATGATTATAATGTATTCATTCATAGATTTGTACAGTACATTATTTATTAACTTTAAATACACGTCAACATGATTGCAATGCATAAAATGTTTGAAGATTACTATAATTATTTGCTATTTTCCTTATACGTGTTACGAGCTTGGGGTTCGAGACAATTACAAACTGCCGATTGCATTACCAAAATTGACTATTTAATTACACAACACTAATTACAACTTAAAATCACACTAATAATAAAACACAGTTCGCCGATATTTCGCTTCGAAGTATTCTCTTGTATCGCCAATTTAATACTGCCCCGGTCGTGGTCTATACCGGCCTTATATAGGGCCTCAGATAGTTTCCAGAACATTCTACTGTAGCGACATCTAGAATGTTCGAGTACATATCGGTCCCGAAATTTCTGGAAGGATCTTGACTCTCCTAGTTCTGCTAATCGACACTAGAGGGCGCTAGTGTAACTAGTGTTACCATGTAGAAGACATTAATAGTGGCGCGCAACATACGTAATAGAAAACTCATATCTTTTGAAGGTCCTACAGTTATGCATAGCCTTACCATCAGAAAAAAATAAGAAAAAAGGATTAAATTATAAATGCTAGTTAATAAAACTAGTAATCCTTAATATCAAATCTGCTGTATCAAAAAAAACTAAATAGGTGAAAACATAAAATATCTCTTTGTATCAAACTAACTTATATGTTCATGTATACTGAAAAAATATTGCCTATCTTTTTTGTAAATTTAGTTTAAAATTTTTACGTGTTATTTGTTATTAAAACTTTTGTATGAAGCCAAGTTCAACAAACACTCCTTTCTTTAAATATAGATATTAAATTTATTATTTCAGTACTCATAATTTGTTTTCCTTGTTGTTTTGTGTTGCCAATTCTTAATTCCAATGCTGCCAATGTGTAAATGTTATGTAATAAATCTGTTTTGAATAAATAGTGATATTTTTACAATATCGTCGTTTTAATAAGCGCGTAATTTAAATACCGCGTGGTTTCGTGGTCAGTGACTGGTTTCAAGGACGCGAATCTTAAATTTGAATCCCAGTCAGGGCCTACATACCCAGACCCAATAACCAAACGCAAATTGTTGGTTATCGGGTCTGGGTGTGGTGATTGTTTCAGTGTCTCAGATAATGCCTCCAAGCCTTTTTTTATAGAATTAGGGTGACAAACGAGCACACAGTCCACCTGATGGTAAGTGATTGCTGTCGCCCATAGACATCTACATATATCCTCGATTACGTACCATTTCTTTTGATTACGACCCATTCGTTCTACAACTATACTACTATTATAGCTGCAGCATGGCTCTACCACGTACATATAGTATATTCTTGTTTGCACGTTCAATTGTAGCATTATAATAATAATTAATAATTCTTGCGCTGTTGGTTCGAAGTGCCAAAACAATATAGAGTGGTACACTTAAGACCAGTTGTGATAATATGTTTGTATAAAGTTACAGTCTATATAGGTCCCACAGATAGCACAGCCCTCTTTTCACTTCTGAGAGGGTTTTAGGGCAAGAATGTGTACGCCGCGCTGCCCTATGCGTGTTGGCGGACTTAAGATTGTATAGTTTTGGATAAATGATGGTATAAATGATACATATTTATCTTTATATATATAAATTACTAGTCACATTGTCCGCGATGAACTCCTAAGCTACTGAACTTATTTCAATGGAATGTTTCACAATGTGTATAGTTTGGTCCAACTTGAGAGATAAGTCTTTATCCCGATAAGTGACCTTCAATTTTTTTATTGCGAATTTAAGGATTCTTTCATAGGAAGGGTCGTCGGAAAGGGCAGAACAACGTCTGCCTGGCCAGCTAGTATTACTATATAATATTTTTAAGTTCTCATAGTTTAGTTTTTTTTTTGTGAAATTTAGCGGCTGGAATTAGTCTGAACAATTCCTCAGGGCACTCCTTATGGTAGATCTCTTCTCAGCGGCAGTGAATAAACGTCTATTAACGAGTGGAAAAAAAATATAAATAAAATGAGAACATGAATGTAGTCAAAGTTAATTAAATGTGCATTATTAAGGATAGCTCAAAAGCTACTGGCTAGAACTTGATCAAATTTATATGGGACCACATGAGACACATCGGCTTTCAAATAAAAAAAGAATCATCAAAATCAGTTCACCTCAAAAATAAAATACAGTCGTATTGACAACCTCCTCCGTTTTTTGAAGTCAGTTGAAAAATAACTGTTGTCGACGATTCAAGCCGCTCTGCGCTGGATGTGTTCAAGTGGAAAGAGCTGGCTGTAAAGCTGCCACTGGGGCGCCCCACTGCCAGCTTTACATAGAATAATGTTCTCATCTCTGATGTACAGCAAGCGGAACCCATTACTTTACTTTCGGTTTAAAATTTGCAATTGGTTCCCGCCTGCTACTAAGTTTAATTTGGGTATTTAACTTAGACTTTCAGCTCATAGTATAGTTTGTTAAACCGAAGTAGAGTTTACTTTGTTAATACCATAGAATATAATTCTATGGTTAATACTTTATTTCAATTATGTATTCTACTTTCAATCTTGTTTCGGTCGTTTTAGTGCATTACTTCTAAATTGTCTTTTTTGCAGTCGGGTTTTTGATCTTTTTTAATTAGGTATTTATTTTATTTTAGTCTTTTTAGTGTCCCGACACACTCTTATGAACTACATTTCATATTATGATAGCACGATGTCCGACACAAACATGGCCCATTTTACGTTTTTACCATTTTTTCAAAAACTTTAAACCAATTGATTATTCCTAATTAAATTTAAACATATAACTTATATATATATTTGCAATCGCCTTTTAATTTCCTTTATTTTGATATGTACCCTACTCGATAGATTTGGTTATTTTTTTTTAATAACGTATTACTATTTTGCTCCAAAAATCCGCCATTTTGTTAATTTTTTTTTTCAAAAGCTATCTAAGAACACTTATCTCTAAGACGAATAAAACGATACCTTAATTGTCGAAATCCATCCAGCTGTTTGGAAGATACGAGGTAATAAAGAAATTTACAAATATACAAGATACGCGCGAAAAACATAACCCTTCCTTGGCAATCGGGTAATAAAGACGTATTTAAAAAAAAAATCATTGTCGGCGGACAGTCCTGCTGGGACATTTAAGTTTTGTATGGATCAAAAAAAAAAGATTGAAAGTTTTATAAACTAAAATATTGCGTAAATTGAAGATTTGTGAATTCCATTTGCACCTATCTGTTTTTATATAATATTACCACCGTTACCGTTACCGTTAAGAAATAAAATTCTATGAAAAAACTTAAAAAAAAATACTAAAATTTAGGGATAACAGATGGCCGCGATTTTTTTCAAGTTACATTTTTTTGAGCCCCACCCAGCTACAGTAAGTAATTTGTTTTATAAAATTTATGTAGCAAACAAGTTACAGTTCACCTGAGGCAAGATATAAAATTTTTGTCATAATCATACCTTTTCCGTCCGAAATCGGTGGTCTTTTCTGCCTAGGTGTCTGTCTGGGTACTGATCATCATCATCATTACAGCCTTTCATAAGTCCACTGCTGAACATAGGCCTCCCCCAAGGAATGCCACAAAGCACGGTCCTGAGCCACCAGCATCCATCCACTTCCTGCATGTCTTACCAGGTCGTCACTCCATCTCGTGGGGGGGTCGCCCTACACTTCGCCTACCGGTCCGAGGCTGCCACTTGAGAACCTTTCTTCCCCATCGGTTGTCGGTTCTTCGAGCTATATGGCCGGCCCACTGCCACTTCAGCTTATTAATCCGTTGGGCTATGTCGGTTACTCTGGTTCTACTGCGGATATCCTCATTTCTAAGTTTATCACGCAGAGAAACTCCGAGCATAACCCTCTCCATAGCCATACTGGTACCACCCTCTTACTTATTTCCGCCACAAAATAGCAGAGCCTGCAGTTGTTCCGGTCTGGAGGGTATAGAGTGCCAATATGATTACAGGCCGTGAAGCATTTCATCTTGGTCCTCAAAGTTGACAACACGTTTGTAGCCTTCTTTGTTTGAAGTCGGCTCCAGATGTCAACTGACTTCAGTATTGTTTTGACTGACTGCAGTAGTTACCTAAGTACTTACAGTCAGGTGGATTGTAACTTTGTTTTACTTCAGTTTTATAAAAAATAACTACAAATTGAGATCAATATTATCATTTTTTATTACCACGTGCTCGGCGGTGAAGGAAAACATCGTGAGGAAACCTGCATGTCTCAGAAATAATAAATAAAAATTTTTCAAAGACGTGAAGTTCGCCAACGCGCAAAGCGGCGGCGGCGGCGGGACAGTTCCTTAGGGCAAGGCAAACCCTCTCAGAAATGACCTGGCCTGGCCTGACCAGGCCTGTGCCCAGCAGTGGGACGTGTATAGACTGTAATTTTATATTATCCCATATCATCCCCTGGGTGCCTGCTAAGGAAACTGAATCAGGAGATGGGCAGCCGCATCTTCCTGATAACTGATTAATAAAAAAAACTGCAGTTGCCAACTCTCCATTGTGACTCTTGCCAGCTAACCAAATTAAAAGAAAACACATGTATTAAAAAACAAATTGGTATTAGTATTGTAAGTGTGTAGTTGTTTTACAAAAGTGAATAAAATGCGATTTGTGAACATGCGTGGATGGTTGTATTCACTAGTTATGCTGTTCGGCGTAACCTCATTTGGCAGTAAGATCCTAAAAAATACCTGTCAATTGAAGACAGTGGCTCAATCAAGTGATTTTTATAGTGATTTATAGTAATAAACACAATTCTATTGTTGATAACAGGGCCAGTGATGACCCATGAAACCAAGACATGGTTGCTTATGATCAAATAAGACAGATTTAATTCACAGCATCTCAGTGAGAAATGCTTTGCTTCTCTTTTGTGAATACTCACAACAAAATTGAATTACTCAGTTTATAAACAAATACTATGTAATGGCAGTGTAAGAATGTCGACTACTCCATATTGTCTCAGGAATGTCGTAAGAAGTGATAGAAGCAGGAGATGGGCAAAAGCATCTTCTTAATAAGAAAAGAAATGTGGTTGCCGGCTAAGCCAGGCAACTATGGCAACTATCCCTCTTATGAGGGGCAATCTATGGGGAAGGCCTATGTTAAGCAGTGAACTTTTGATAGGTTGTAGTGATGATGGTAATGATATATAAACTGAATTCTTAATGGGCTGGCAATTCAGCTTAAAAACTGTCTACAAATGAGGAAAAGGTTAGAGTTTTAGCCTTATAAAAATGAACCAAAAAATCTATGGAGTGTAGAGTAGAAGGAGGACCATCTCTATATATGAAAAGTGTCCCTAAAAACGCATCCAATAAGGGTGGCGATGCAGTAGCATAGGATAAATTTTAAAAAAAAGCGTCAAAATTAATTAGAATAAGATGGAGAAATAAACAAGGCCCGACCGATCGCTTGGTTTTGTAATACGTAAATAGTTGAGGTTTTCTATACTGGCATTTACTAACTACTCTAGTCATGAATTTTTTTAAATATTTGAATTCAGCTGACTTCACTCCATCTACAACAGCTATATTCATATCGTAGTTTTTCAGACGCCAGCGCTATTGTGGTAGGTTTTGGAACCTCTATTTTCAGTATATTGTCGGACACTTTTTCAACTTTCGCACCTTATAAGATGGTTCTCCTTCTACACTACACTCCATAAAAAAATCGAACCAAAAATTAATATTAAAAAACTGAAGGTAACCGGGCTAACTATGACAGCAGGACGTCAAACACCTCAGTCCCCCGTGACCACGGGTGCTGAAAAGCACCCGAGACGTCCGGAAGATAAAAATAAGTTAATATACACGATAAAATCTGTAAAATTAGTTTTATTTAAATTATAAAAATGAGTGCAATGTGGTGCAAATCCTCACATCTAGTAGGAGATTGCATTGACAAGAATGACAATTTAATGAGGCATGTAAAGGCAATATACATACAGAATAGTAACTTTAGTTTGTTGATGGACTTTTGATATGCTGTAAAGATGGCAATGAATGTGATAAGTAAACAACAGTAATAGTAGTAAAAAAACACTTATATTTCACAAAATAAACATTTGACTGTAAAATTTGCCTGAATGGAAATGGTTTACATTATTAAATGGTACATAAATTAAATTCTTATGTATTTCACCTATGCTTAATCTTTATGAGGATGTTCAGCCTTGTGTATGGAAAAATCTAACCTTACATATATAATAACACAAAGGAATAGCACATAAAGGAATCCTACAACTAATAAAGGTTCTTGTAACATAAGAAGACGAGGGAATGTGTAGCGAAGTTGGAAATCTTGAATGTGATTCTCTACAACATTTCTCTTTGTGAATGATACTACAGGGCGACCTTTTGTGTCTAGGTAAGTGTAGTGCAAATTATCAGGCAACCTTGAAACGGAGTAAGGGATGTTGAGTTTAATGTTTGTTGAGCCCTCAGGTAAAATTATTTTTGTAATTAACTCATCAACTTGCATGTCATCAAAAATGTGATCTATAACTCTCATTTTCAGCAGATATTCATTGCCAGAATGGTATAAATATTCATAGCTCGGCACATTGTAGCCAAGAGTATAATGAGTTCTCCAACCTCCAAATAGTGGGTATCTTGGCCTGAGGTCCAATTCCACAGAATCCTTTTTAACTTTCATGTTTGAAGTCGAAATGTTTCCATTTGTGTCCCTGTAATACACATCTGCTGCTGATGCTGGAAGAAGGGTCTTATAAGAGCGAACACTAGCCGGGCCGCTGTGATGGTCTTGTTGGTAATCATACCGGGAGAAGGGTCCCTTAAGTTTTGCACCAGTATGCTCAATTTCAATAGTCTCCTCGACTGCAATGTTTCCCCAGTGTGAAACTTCAATTAGTCTTTCAATACGGGTTACAGTTAAAAAGGGTGAATTATTTTTATAATGAATACTAAGTTCTTTTTCTGTAAATGGCCCTATATTAGAATAAGGTCCATATGAAATAGTGCCATCTTGTTGAGAGAATGGTTTTACCTTAGTGAAAGACTCCACACTTTTCGTGTTAACGATCACAGTTGTCTTCTGTGATGCAACATAGTATGGAGAGAAGAAATAAAGGTTGCCATTATATTTTACAAGTTGGTCTTCTTGCTGAGTGATAGCATTTGGATACGGTAACAGCGCTTTAGTCAAAACTGCTTCAGCCATCACCACGGCCGTAGAAGCAGCATTAACAGCTTCTTTCAATTCAACTCGCCAAAATTTCACGTCATCGTAACCTTTAACAGAAGTTTCGACTAAGCGCAAATCTTTATTGTTATTGTCTTTAAAACCCACAAAAGCCAAATTGTCCTTTGTTACGCTTTCTGCAGCATACAAGAAATATTTTACCGGCGCTCGTCCTGTGTTCTCCAAGGTTATTTTCGATGTAATTTTCACTAATTGTGATGATATATCAATGTTACGATCGACATTTTTTAGTTTTAGGTCACTGGATATTATATCAACGTTAACGCCATTACATTTTATTATGATATAGAGGAAGAATATAAAACTATATTGTATTTTAGCCATTGCCGGCATCATTTTTCTTTTGACATTTGACAACGCACTTCAACAAGGAATTGAACGGAAGTACACGCCAGCATAGGAAAGGAAATACGTTTCAACGATGTGTCGCCACTTGAAAAATTCTCTAGTCTATGATACATAAAGTAAAAAATTAATAATCCAAATGGTAAAAGTTAACCGAAATAAAAATACAAACGTAATTTCGTATGGTTAAAGCAAAGAACCGGAGACCCATTTTACTGGAAATGAGGCAATCCATCTTAGTCCTACTGCATTTTGATCCTAAGCTGAGGAGGAAGATTATAGTAACTGTCCTATATAGGAAAAGAGAGCCCACGTGCGAAATCATGGTAATTCATTACTATGTATTAGCGAATAGCGATGAGCGTTGAATCAAGCGTTGATCTCTCGTCAACGTATTAACGTTAACCGTTTATGAATCAACTAGTTGAATTCGTCAACGACGATTATGAATTTAACTCGTACGTCTCGTTAATGCAACGAACTGAGTAAATTAAAAACACTTTGAAAATAACGTCATAGATTGCGAGCGATGGTCATGACGTACAATTTGAACAATAAGGAACCTACAAAAAAGTTTATTTTCGAAATATTTATTTTAAGAATAGTACTTATGGCGATATTGGTGGAATGGCGCGCCCCGCTCGTGCCGTCCGAGAGAAATAGGTTAATTCTAGTTTGTTTGTTTACGTTTACGAACGATATAAAGTTTGCTTTCTTTAATTATTGATTGACAGTTTGTGACAAGTTGCGCGTAAATGTTTAGAGTTTAGATTTTTTAGTTAATGTTTATAGTAACAGTGTGTTTGTGTTAATATAATTGTGTATAATTTAATAAAATAGAACTACTCAAGGTACGAGATTGAAAATGTCGGGACGTACTGACGTAACAGTGAACTGTGACTGCATTTCGAAAAAATAAAATAAAGCCAATAAATATTTAAAAAAAAAAAACATAACTATAAAAAACATTGTAAATAATTTATTTGCGCACATAGAATCAGATGATCTTTTAAATACGTCTGAGTAAAATATGGTTTATAGCTAATTGTATTCAATCAGTCCTAAGCCTAAAGAAAAAGTATAAAGGGAAAGTCATCTAAGGAGAACCATTAATCAAAAGTTTCCAATACATACATTGAATCAAATTGTTTTTAAAATTGAACGTCGTAGCGTTGAATTAAAACTATCCAACGAATTAACGGTTTACGTTGCAAGTTGACATTAGTAGTACGTTAACTCGTTGACGAATTCAACTGGTTCATTAATTAGTTGACAAACGTAAATCAACTTTAACGTTCCGTTAACGGAAAAACCGTCAACGACCCATCGCTGCTATGTATGTACGTAAAAATAGGATTAATTATCAACTACAACTATGGAGTGTAGAGTAGAAGGAGAACCATCTTATAAAGAGCGAAAGTTGAATAAGTGTCCCACAACATACTGAAAATAGAGGTTCCAAAACCTACCAAAATAGCGATGGCGTCTGAAAAACTACGATATGAAGATAGCTGTTGTGAACGGAATGAAGTCAGCCGAATTCAGATATTCAAAAAATTTCATGCCTAGAGTAGTTAGTAAAATGGAAGTATACAAAATCTCAACCATTTACGTAGTACAAAACCAAGCGGATTGGTCGGTCCTTGTTTATTTCTCCATCTTATTCTAATTAATTTTGGCGCTTTTTTTTAATTTATCCTATACTACTGCAGCGCCACCCTTATTGGACGCGTTTTTAGAGACACTTTTCATATAAGGAGATGGTCCTCCTTGTACTCTATACGTACCCTGTAAGTTCATATTAGCCCCTTTGAATGAGATTTTCTAGAAAAACTCATTCAAAGGACTAATATGAACTTACAGGGTTGTATTGGTGATTTTAATGATAATAATTCTGTAAACACATAATCGTTACGGTTGCGAATCATATTTTGTTAAATATACAACCTAACCCTGACCTGCAAATTCCAAAAAACGCAAGAAAATTTGAATTTCGCGGGCCACCCTGGAGCTTCTACCTTAAAGAGAATAATATGGTAGGAGTGGATAATATCGTAATTTCTGAATATCGTATAGAATAGAATAGAATAGAATAATGTTTATTCAATATACATTACATGTGTAATTCTTATTGAAAGTATTTTTTTACTTTACCACTGGTTCGAAAAAAACCCTCTGTCCTGGGAAGAACCAGCAAGAAACCCAGCGGGACTTTTTTTTAAATAAATTTTACAATATAAATTATTACGAACTATTTACAAAATTTATTTTAGAAACTGCTTGGAAGCGACCACCTCATTCCCAGGGGTTATTATCAACCATGTATTCATTTATACTATAATAACCCTTTTTATACATTTTCAGCTTAATAAAACATTTAAACTTAGTAATAGAGAGAACCTGTACACTTTCCGGGACCTTGTTGTAATAGCGTACACATTGGCACAAGAATGAATTACTGACTCTGTGGAGTCGAGAAACTGGCATCACTAGCATCACTAGCTTGTGTGCCATTTGTGTTTGTTCCTAGTGTTTACGGAATGTATATCTCTTTTTTTACTAAAACTATCTTTGTTTTTGTGAACATACATTAAATTTTCGTAAATATACTGAGAGGTCAAAGTTAATATATTAATTTTTTTAAATTTATCTCTAAGAGACTCTCTCGGTTTTAGATTGTAAATAGCTCTAATGGCCTTTTTCTGTAAAACAAAAACAGTTCCTTCCCATTTAAAATCACATTGGTATTCAGATTTTTAACATTCGTTGTTGTAAATTTAACACAATTAGTTTTATTTCCGTTCAAATGCAGATTATTAACGTTAAACCAATGCACTAATTTTGATATAGCATTATTCACTTCATCACATTTAAATGATTGACACTTAAGTTTAAAAATCAAGGAAGTATCATCAGCAAATAATACTATATCATGACTACCCCTACAAGGTGAGGTAAGTCATTAATATACACCAGAAACAGGAATGGGCCGAGAATCGAGCCCTGAGGAACACCCATTAGTACAGATAACTCGGAATAACTTTTACCATTGATAATAACCTTCTACTTTCTATTACTTAAATATGAAATAATAAGTTTAAGCGCTGTGTTCTTGAAGTCAGTCAGTCGAAGGCCTTGGAAAGGTCACAAAATATATAAATATCGGAACTATATATTGATATCTGATATCGGATTTCGAAACACTATATTTTTTGAAACTATATATTGACGATATTATGCCGTATATGCAGATATCGGTATCGCGACGATTTTTGACAAAGTGGATACTGATTCGATACTCAGCTACGTACGTACAGTATATAGTGTATCCCTATATGATACTTAGAGTGACTAGGTACTATTATGAAAACTAGAGTATGCCCTATGTATTTTATACAATATATAACTTAACTAATACTCACCATTAATGGACTGTCCTTCATACTTTTACCAGGCTTAGAACTGGCTGCAATATTTTCGGTTTTGAAAAAACCGAATGTTATTTTTTAAATGATTAATTAGTATTATATGTAGATATGTATGTGTATAAATATATATACCGTGTCACTATAATAATGCGGGCGTATTTATCAGTTCAATTGCTGATCTGTATATTTTACACTACTTACAATCGAATTTATACGAGACATTTTAAAGTTTAAAATGTACTTAGTGCACTATAATACAAAATAGGTACTTATGCACAAATTATTATTTACACTTATAATGTGAGTCACATAATTAAATTGTTTTATACCGAAATAACACAAATAAACTTTAAAAAAAAATCAAATTATTTATTTCAAAATGTTCAAAACTAAGTAGGAACAACAAATAAATGCGCTCAGCCGATTGTTTTACCTACATCAAACTAAAAATAGAATTTTTCAAATATTCGCACCTAATTTTTTGCTCTTTAGTTCAAGGCCAAATTTTAACAAGTGCTACAACATACAGGTGCATTGCGATCACTAGTGCCCTTAGATTAAGCTCAAAAGTTATTTTTTTTTATAGGATAAGGGTGACAAACGGGCACACAGTCCACCTGTTGGTAAGTGGTTGCTGCGGCCCATAGACATCTACATCTATCCTCGTTTGCGAATCAAAATGCAGATGCGTTGTCACCCGTCAGGACTAAGATGGAATGCCTCTTTTCCAGTAAAAAGGGTCTCCGGTTCTCTACAGTCACCACATGAAACACAGCAGTGTTCAGCCATCGTCCATCCCAGCCAGGCCCATCCGTGCAACAACAAAAGCTGACGCGTGGCTCTACCACTGTTAAAATTTATAAAACAATCGCGCCAAAATACTAAGAGAAACCTTCAAACAGACATTGTACAATATTAAAGTTAAGGTTTACAATCGTATGTATTGTGTAGCTATTTCAGTTTCATCAATCGCGCACCAAAGTAGAGACTTTGGTATAATATCTAACGTGGAGCTTCAGCGGCGATCGAGTCTGCTCGGTATTCATTCTTCTTACGGTATAATATACGGTTTGACTTCGGATTTCGATACCACTGCGATACAATATCGTCGCAAATCGCGATCGGCTGTCAGGCACAAGCAATATAGTGTTTTGTCCGATATATAGTTTTTGTTTAGGCCGATATCGGGTATACGATATTGAATCAATATATAGTTTCAATAACTATATACGTTTTGTATCGTCCACTCCTACTATATCGCTCGCGCTCCGTCACACACGGCGAATCTAGCCACCGACCGATGCGGAGCGATATAGGCATCGCGGCGGTACGCAAATATCAGATTTTGTAATACATAGTTTTGAAACGAACCAGTAAGCGGTTTTTAGATATTGTACCAATATATAGATTTCGTATCAGTATACGGTTTGTATCGCCCACCTCTAGTGCCAATGGCATGTGACAGTTTATCTTTATTTGTACCCATAAAATAAAAATATAAATCTTACAGCAGTTGTGAAAAGAATCTGATAATGAACCATCGATATCATAGAAACAAGGAATATACTAATCTCTAACGAGAGCTTAGGAAGTAAAATTATTGAAACTTTACAGCAGTTGTGAAAATAATTGCTAATTAACGACCAATAACATACGAACAAGGATTAAACAATTACTACTAAAGAGAGCATAGGAAGTTTTTATTTCATTTACAAAAATGATTAGAACTTTTATTCGTTTGAGCCTTGCTATTCTTGGTAAGTAGAATATTTATTATATGAACGTTTCATTTTATAAACTTAAGTATTTAATTCTTTGTCTTGCATTTATTTTATAGTATTAAATTTAATATTGCCGTGCGACGGATTAAGAGGGTACGGTAATAGGGGATACCACGGCGAAAGGTATGGCAGTAAAGGCTACAATGATCCCCCGCCTAAAACCTACGCTGGAGCTTCAACTGGTATACCTGGTCAAAATTCCACAAGAAGAGGCTTAGGATTATCAGCTTGGGGTATAGTCACATTAGTAGTCTCTTTTATTTTAGCAGTTGTTGGATTATATTATTTTTCCATTTGTTATCCTGTGATATGTCAGAAGAACAGGAAGTATGATATGATTGGGTTAACTAATGTAGTGTAATATGTTCATTCTCGAATATTTCTTACATATCTGTAATATTTGTATATTGTATTAGTTGGTGATCCAAAAATATTTGGAAAAATATTGATTTATTAAATCTTACATAGGGTGAGATACAAATTTTAGTTTAAGCTTGGTTCTAAGGCAAGTAAAATGATATGTTTTTATATCATAATTGCACACACTTGTTTTACTATAATTTTATCATGTCTTATTCTTAGCAATATCTACATAAATTATGATAATTTTACTATTAATTAAGTGAAACTAAATTACATTAAAAGTGTCCAAATGTATTATATTTTAATATTAAATGTAAGTCTATATTGTCAATTATATTTTGACTTTTAATTATTAAAATTATGAGATATGGATTGTTAAATCTATCAATATACAAAAAGTGTAATGTTTGTTTGACTATACAATAATGCATAAATTAGTGTTGCAAGTATTTCAGATGTTTTGGATTATTTAATAATTATATTGTTAGACAATAATACATAATGCAGTAAATTATATTTTGACATACTGTTTCTTAAATTTGTAATAATAATATATATTGAAGGCTGTATATTTTACCTATAAGTTACATTTTATAAGCATTAAAGTAAAATTTGTAACTTAAATTTCCCTCTAAAATTTTAAAAGCAAATTTAAAAATGATAAATGTTGCTATAGACTTGTAAACAGAATGATAATGAACAAATGATTAATGTAGTAGGCAGTAAGTTTGTACAACACATAGACTGATTATAATAATAACTCCCTTTTATAATTCTGCTGTCAGAGAACATAATGAACTTAATAATTTTGTTATTTCCGCCTGTCATAAGCTATTACACCATCGTAACTTATAGTTTTTACTAATTAAAGATACCTTTACATTTTTAATGTAAGAAAATACTTTATATATTATTTTATATACTTTACTATGTAAAAATTATATTAAGGTGAAATATTATCAAATAGGTCTTTTAAAATAACCACTTTTAGTAATAAAGTTTAGTTTAAAAAACATAGTGTTATACACACACCCCAACTATATAATTACTTAAAATGATGCAAGAAAAACCTGTAAAAAAATATGAAGAAAAAAAAATCTTACTTTTTTAAAGTATCCTATATATGTACTAAATAGGTGATCTAATTTTAAATGATAAATAAGACTGTTTTGGAACAATAACAGTGATAGTTGACATAAAGTTCATTGTATTTTAATATTTACAGAAGTTTCAAAAACAGTAAAAAGGAGAAATAGTTTCAAAGGCCAAAAAACCAATTGATTATATAATGTTTAATGATTTCCAATGTTTTCATTTAAACATATTATTACAGTTCCAATTCCACTATTATTAAAGTTAATATGGCAGTTTCATAATGATTTTATAATAACTTCAACCATTTGTCTGAATTTGTTCTTCTTTTATGTTTTATCAGTATTCATTTAATTGCTAATAAATAATTTATTTTAGTTGACAGATTTTATGAAAATTGTATTTAATAGGTTCTTTTGACAGTGAGTTTCTGAAGTTTTACACCTATTATGTGTAAAATAAGAAAATGATGCTCAAATATATCAGATGTAATTTTTTTTGTATTATTAACAATTTTTTTCCTCTACCTGCTAGATATTTGTTTCTAATCCACTCCAACACAATCCACAATAATCCTGTAAGAAATCTGAATAATAGTTATTTAGATTTCTGGACCTATAAAAATATATTGTTAGACATGGACTCTGTCTAATTGAGAGAATTATAATAAAATCATCACCAGACTCCTTCTTTTCTCTATCACTGGGTCTGGATATTCTAGAGCTAACGGTTGATGATCTCCTAGTTGATTCTTTATTACGGTATTAACATCGAAATAATCAGAAAAGATTAATATCTTTAAGTGCCATAATGGAACATGTAAACAGAGATACTCATGACCATGCCCGATGTAACACAATGAGATCGGAGGGGAGGCTAAGATGTAGTGTTAAAGACACTAAGATAAACAGATTATAGCATAACTAATTGGTATTAGTAAAATATATAACCTTAGTGGCCTTGTAAGAGAATAGCATCACACATGTCTAATATTGTGGTTCTGTGCACATATAAGAGAAATAAGCGAAATGCTAGAGAGCTCTTGTAGCTTCTGACAGATGGCGGTGTAACCGTCTTGTTTACAGTAGATGTAAGATAATGTCTTGACTGGCGACGAAGCAGCATCGTTGGTACTAGCACTAGCACAGAAAATAATATAACAGTAGTGTAATAAGACGTCTGGTACTGCGAGTGTCAATCAAGTGCAGCAAGGCAAAGCCTTTTAACAGGAGGAGGCTATCTTACAATTATTAGTAAGTTCATTATTTTTAACCCCCGACGAAAACTGTATGTGTATCTGTTTATGTGTCTGTCTGTGACATCATAGCTCCTGGAGCCATTTTGATTACCTTTTTTTTGTTTAGTGTGCCTTAATCGAGTGTTCTTACCTGTTTCAAGAAAATCTGTTCAGCCGTTTGAAGATCATCAGCTCTCTTTGTATCGGGGATTTTAAAATTTTAGTTATTGTAAGATACACAACAAAATAGTTGGTTATATGCTGCCATGCACCACACATCTTTCCACAAATATGCTGATATCTGCGTACCCATAAATACTGGGCATAAGCAAGTCATTGATATGCAGCAGGAAGAGTACCGTAGAGAACGGATCTCTGAAGAACTGCAGCATTAGTTGTACTAAACTCGGAAGAGCCACCTTCGACGACTCTGAGAAACCCTTCACCCGAAAAGACGTAAAGAAGGACAAGCAGTACACTGAAAGCTTGCTTAAAAGTGCCACACCCAGTCAAAGGCTTTCGGTACATCAAAGTAAACAGCAAATGCTTCCCTATTATTCTTTACAACCTCGCACCATGTCGACCTTCTAGCGTGTGACACACGCTAGAAGATCGCCTGTGTCGAGTGAAAAAATTATCAACAATTAAAATATCGAATTGTTTGTATGAAGGTCAAGTGAGCGCTAGAGAAACTTCTATGTTGGTTAACGAAGAGGCGTCGATCGGTACGCAGTGCAAGGTCCTTTTGTAGTAGACCAAATTGCCTCTAGGGTTGGTCAACCTATCATTTCTAACTATGGTGTAATTTGCGATCTTAGGGTCGCGATGGCTAGGCTTCAAGGTCTCTTGCATCAGCATGACGTCTACATCTTGTTTCCGCAGGAAGAGCGCGATTTCGTCTTTTTGATCTCTAAGGCCGTTCGCGTTAAAGAATTCTACCTAGTCTAAAAAACTACAAAACGTTGTCGATAAATAAAATGTTTTGAGAAATTATCAATTACTGTTCAGTAGCCGTGTATAAATATCCATATCATCCCGTGAGTGTCTTAAGAGGCGACTAGACTTGGGGAAGTGTTATTTTTAAAATAACCATAACCATCGTTCCGGTTATAAAAAAGTTACAGTGAAAAATCAACGTGTAACTTTAGTCATGTTTTATAATGTTGGATGCCAACTTGGAACATTAGAACGACTTATAACGTGACTTTATTATATTATACATTTTAGATTTAGTATTAGGTTTTATTTCAGTAGAAGATTTTTTATTACCTTCCTTCCCTAAGCCACGTGGCTATGTTATAAGTACCATTCTAATTATTATTTTTGAAATATACGAATTTCACCTAAGACCGACCAGTCGGCGTACGAGTAAGAATACCGTTCCAGAACACTGTACACTTACCTAGTTACACAATAACAAGCCTCATGCAAGCCTGATAATATTCATTTTGTCATCTTCCGGTTCTTGATCAAAAGCCAAGGTTTTTGAACAAAAACCTGATTTTACCATAAACCTGCGACTTATAAAAAAATCAGAATACAAGCTAATTTAAATAGTATATTATTATTATTTTTTTATATTTTAGTTTCATATTTTACTTCTTTTTTTTATAGAATTAGGGTGACAAACGAGCACACAGTCCACCTGATGGTAAGTGGTTGCTGTGGCCCAGACATTTAACCTCAATTACGAATCAAAATGCAGATGCATTGTCACCCGTGAGGACTAAGATGGAATGCCTCATTTCCAATAAAAAAGGGTCTCCGGTTCTCTACACTCACCATACGAAACACAGCAGTTATGCTGCTATTTTACGCTGGTATTCTGTGAGAGCGTGGTTCCTTCCCCGGTTGAGCCGACCCATTCGTGCTACAACTATACCAGTAATATAGCTGCAGCATGGTTTTACCACGTAACACGTTGACATAGACATTGACATTTTGACGATTAGACATGAAATTTTAAAGAAGATAAAATGAATATTTGTTTTATTTGCGAACTTCAAGGGTATTAAACGTGTCTCTATTAAAAATAAAAAAGACAATGATTATTAAAAATTTATTAGCCACTTTTAAGGTATCAAAATATGGCGAAAATTAATTTAATTATATCAAAATTTTCATTACACACTGGAAGAAGAGCAGTCAAACGCTATTATACCTAATTTAAATTACAAAATATATAATTGAAGTATTTTATAAGTGATAATATCCAGTTTATTTTATTCAAAATTCTCTCTCTACCACATACACACGTTATTTCATAGTTAAAAGTAACGAAATTATCACCATATTTTTATATAGAAAATAAATCTTTTAAGAAATCACCTTGAGATTAAGCCCATACTAGATACATTTTGGATATGTTAATATATTTGTACAATTACAAATTTAATATCTATTGTCTTTAATGGAAACTTCCAAATACATTAAAATATGTTGCGTTATGTTATAATGCCTTAAATAGAATTTTAGCTAAATGCAATTGTAAGCCTTTCAAGCTACTTAAATAAAATTTATAAGATTTCCAAACGAAAGACTATTTAGTAAGTTAGTTTTAAAATGTAAAAATTATGGAAAGTTTCAAAATAAACTGCTGATTCAAGCCAAATCTCTATATATAAACATCAATTGCTGTCCGTTCAACTCAAAAACGGTTTTACCGATTTTGATAAAATTTTTAGTGTGTTTGAATGGGTCCCTAGGTGGTTTGGATTCACATTTGGACCCGGTAGGTAGCACTGTTGTCGAGATCCAGAAATCACCCGTGCGAAGCGGGAACATAAAATTAATTGAAAGCATTGGTCTATTTGTAACTTATAACTACAGTGATGTTTGACATTTATTATCTGACAAATTATGTTATTATCATCATGTTCAAATAAAACATGTTGGAACTGTGTTTAGCGACACACAACACTCTCCAGCAGCAGTCTTAGATTAAGTACACGCACTCTTCTATACTTATAATTCATCTTTCTCCAGATCGACATCGGACAGGTCGATATCTTCTTCAGGTGGTAGTTCACCGTCCTTGCCATCCCAAGGTTCAGTGGTGACGATCTTTGGCATTTCTGCACCTTTAACTGGTGCTGTTTGACCACGACCGAAAGAAAGGTCCCTGTAATAAAGACCATCTTTGTAACCTATTCTGTATTGGTAGTAATAAAGATTTTATCATTCTAAGCAAATAGTTGGATAAAGAACGGTAGTTACTAGTTAGCCACACCATCATAAAACTATACTATGGAAGAAAAATATGTAAGTGCATAAATGAAGCAAAAAAATATTAAAAAAAAATGTTTTTATAGCAACTTGATTTCTTTTTACCCACTGCGAAGGAAGGGTTATGTTTTTCGCGCGTATCTTGTATGTTTGTAAATTTCTTTATTACCTCGTATCTTTCAAACGGCTGGATGGATTTCGACAATTAAGGTATCGTTTTATTCGTCTTAGAAACCCAAATGATCTTAGATAGCTTTTGAAAAAAATAAACAAAATGGCGGATTTATAGCGCAAAATAGTAATACGTTAATTAAAAAAAATTAACCAAATCTATCGAGTAGAGTACCAAAATAAAGGAAATTAAAAGGCAATTGCAAAAATATATATAAGTTATATGTTTAAATTTAATTACGAATAATCAATTGATTTAGTTTTTGAAAAAATGGTAAAAACGTAAAATGGGCCATGTTTGTGACGGATATCGTGCTATCATGTGAAATTTTGTTCATAAGAGTGTGTCGGGACACTACACTAAAACGACCGAAACAAGATTGAGAATAGAAAACAAAATTCAAATAAAGTATTAACAAAGTAACAGACTACACTATAAGCTGAAAGCCTAAGTTAAATGATATCCAAATTAAGCTTAGTAGCAGGCGGGACCCATTAATTTTCTTGCCTAATACTTTATAACCAAAAAAAACGTCTGGATTTTTTTAAATTATATAAAAAATAAATTAAAAGATAAAAAAGAAATCAAGTTGCCATAAAAACATTTTTTTGAATATTTTTTTTCAAATGTTATATTATGCTGCGCAGTAACGAAATGACCGCAAATGCTCTGCCAGATTCGCGGGGCCGGGAATTATATTTTTTCACAATTTCAACTTGTCACAAGGACCTTCCCGAGATTCGTCGCCAGCTCTCAGACTAATAGGTATATATTTCAGTTAAGTTTAAAATAAAGAGTAGTATAATTAAAGACAGCAAGAATGAGACATCTCTTCTCATTGATACCTTTCCTACGTTACACAATGGTAAATAAAACAATTACTTTCAATATGTAAGTATTATGTAATAATCTATACAAATAAATAAAATTGAAGTGTCTGATTGTAATGTCAATATAACAGCTTTTTACTAAATGCATATGAAAGTATATACGGTACTTTTAACAAAAACACAATTTATAAAATGTTTGTCTGTTTGTTCCGGCTAATCTCTGAAATGGCTGGACCGATTTTGACGGGACTGTCATTGGCCGACAGCTGATGTTATAACGAGTAACTAAGGCTACTTTAATTTTAGAAAAAGAATTAGCGTCCCACGCAAAAAAAAATTATAACCTTAAATTACACGCGGGCGAAGTCGTGGGAAACAGCTAGTCCAACAGCTGATGTTATAACGAGTAACTTAGGCTATTTTAATTTCAGAAAAAGAATTAGCGTTCCGTGCAAAAAAAAAAATAAAACCTGAAATTACACGCGGGCGAAGTAGCGGGGAACAGCTAGTCTATATTGAATAAAAATCATTCTATTCTAATCTATTCATATTATTAATTTCAGCAGGTGTGGGAATGTCAAATATATGAATAATAATAAAATTTTAATTGTCAGTTATTTCAAATAATAATAAATATACAAAGAAATAAATACCTGAGGAATTCATTAATGCCAGATTCTGAGAACGAGCCTCGAAGAGTAGAGAATTTCAGTTTCTTAGCATTCACTACGGCCATTGCAGGGTAACCGAAGCCTCCTAACTCAAGGGCTTCTTCTAATGCGGGCTGCGCACCTGCTTCAGTCCATACCCATCTGAAATTGGATCATTAGCTGTGTTAATGTTTAAATTTTAAATTAATTTTCTAGGACTTTACCAAAAAGGTCCTAGAAAATTTAAATGTACATGCCCCCTTTAAACTTGTGGGCTCCTACTCTGTATAGCAGTGCTACAACAGGATAGGATCTGTGCCCTTTTCAGACCATCCCGCATAAACCTGTTAGCTACACCCATAGAAATATATAAGTGAGTACTACCTTGCTATTCATTAAAAAAACTCATATAACCTATTTATTATTTGGTGTAGTGGTGGTTTATATTTATTGGGTTGAGTAAAAATTTGAGAAATCTTACTACATGACTAACAACATGGATACATTAACAATTGATATATTCGTTTTCTTATTCCGGATAAATTATTTGTAAATATTTAATCAACTTACCCCCACATCTTGTTCTTGTATTTTTCTCCTAGACGAGTCAATATGGAAATGTAATCATTGCGGCAAGCGGCATTGCAGTCCAAAATGTGAGGTAAAATTGATACCACACACAAAGGTTTTTCACTGCAGGCCTTCATTGTTTCTTCATTTACTACCTGTGAAAAACAAATACATTGTCAAATTAAATATATGTATAAATTTAAAGAACAAGGAATAACATACACAAAACTAATTGTCACACACACACACACACACACACACACACACACACACACACACACACACACACACACACACACACACACACACACACACACACACACACACACACACACACACACACACACACACACACACACACACACACACACACACACACACACACACACACACACACACACACACACACACACACACACACACACACACACACACACACACACACACACACACACACACACACACACACACACACACACACACACACACACACACACACACACACACACACACACACACACACACACACACACACACACACACACACACACACACACACACACACACACACACACACACACACACACACACACACACACACACACACACACACACACACACACACACACACACACACACACACACACACACACACACACACACACACACACACACACACACACACACACACACACACACACACACACACACACACACACACACACACACACACACACACACACACACACACACACACACACACACACACACACACACACACACACACACACACACACACACACACACACACACACACACACACACACACACACACACACACACACACACACACACACACACACACACACACACACACACACACACACACACACACACACACACACACACACACACACACACACACACACACACACACACACACACACACACACACACACACACACACACACACACACACACACACACACACACACACACACACACACACACACACACACACACACACACACACACACACACACACACACACACACACACACACACACACACACACACACACACACACACACACACACACACACACACACACACACACACACACACACACACACACACACACACACACACACACACACACACACACACACACACACACACACACACACACACACACACACACACACACACACACACACACACACACACACACACACACACACACACACACACACACACACACACACACACACACACACACACACACACACACACACACACACACACATATATACATACATACACACACACACACACACACGCACACGCACGCACGCACGCACACACGCACACGCACACTAAAATTGAGACAAATATTTAAAGAATATAACCTATTTTTTCCGGTTAGGTCAAAAATTACAAATTATGATGCTGTGTGGTTCTATTTTATTTTTTAATAGAATGCTAAAACTATATTTAAAATTTTGTTGGGTTGAAATTCGAACCAGCTTTATTCTTTATTTACTTGTTATAATTACATGATAAATGTTTACATTTACCATAATTGGAAAAGGGCTTATGGTGAAGATACCTATCACTAAATCCAAGCAAAATAACTTGAAACTCATGCAAATATCACAAGTTTTAGATACGTTTTCTTATCGTTGTCGACTTAAATTGTTTGCAAATATGACCAGTGTCTCAGAAGGACGTAATTGGAACTATATTTTGTCATACAAAGTCAATATGATATATCTTATAGTCAGTGGGGCAGAGTACGGTGATAACACTGACGCACCATAAAAATAACGTTGTTCAATATAAAACTAGGGCGGACGAGGGAAAATTCGAAGCGGGCGGAGAATCACATTCCACGCGGGTCTACAGTTATCGCGTATGAGTAGTAATGAATAATATGCTATACAACCAGTTTGTGTTACAGCCGTTTGGTATTATATGTTACAAATGTAATATTTTTTACGAGCAAATAATCTGCATGGGTAAATCAATTTTTATTTAATTTCACCACATGGTTTTATAGATGGTGAACAGAGTAAAATTGAAATTTTTGATTTGAAAATCATTTCACTTCCTTACTTAATCAAATCAATATAATATTACTGACAATTTTATTAATAATATAAGTATAGATATAAATTTCTATATTTTTTCTAGCTACAAAATTGTGAAATTCTTAAGATAATTATTAAAACTTAAATATTAATATGAGAAGAACAATGTAAAGAGCAAGAAACAAATTTAACCTAATGTGACATATAGTTTATTTTAACAGTAAAAGAGATAGTAGCAGCAATAATTACATAATTTTTAATTTTTTTTTTAAATAAATATATTCTTTATAATATTATAGTAACAAACAAGGTCCAGCTCATTTTAAATGATACAGTACTCATTTAAATGAACATCTGCAATCCTGAGGACTAAAATATAAGGGCTCACAGCCTGTAAGCCTTTATACAGTACTGTACATTGACAAAAAGAGGTAAGAAGGCACTACATATCCTGATAAGACTCCAAGGTAGTAATGGAACTATCCAGTAAATATTTGATTGGGGACAAATAAAGCCAATAATTTAAGTTCCAATGGTATAATTACAATATTTCTTATTTAACATGAGACCATCATCTTTTCGCCAAGAGTAAGCATAGCCTACAAGTAATAGTGTTTACTCTTTAATTTGTTTGGTTTAATCAATAACATTTTAAGCAAAATAGTAAGATTAATACCATTTTTTTTTTGCTTTACCATTTATTGCTTTTTGTTATTTGTAATATGTGTTATTATTAGGTTTCATCAAATACATACTTTACGTGGTAGAGATATGCTGCAGCTATATTACTAGTATAGTTGTTGCATGAAGGGGTCGGCTCGACCAGGGAAGGACCACACTCCACACACACACTTTAACAATGGTAGAGCCACGCGGCAGCTTTTGCTGTCGCACGGATGGGCCGGCTCAAACCGGGGTGGTACCACGACCTCACAGAAAACCAGCGTGAAGTAGAGGTTTACCTCTGCGTTTCGCTTGGTGAGTGCAGGTGGCTGGAGGCCCTTTTTACTGGAAATGAGGCATTCCATCTTAGTCCTCATGGGTGACAACGCATCTACATTTTGATTTGTAATAGAGGATAGATGTAGATGTCTATGGGCCGCAGCAACCACTTACCATTAGGTGGTCTGTGTGCTCGTTTGTCACCCTTATCATATAAAAAAAAAACACTCACAGAATGCCAGCGTAAAATAGCAGCTTAACACAGTTGTTTCGTATGGTGAGTGTAGAGAACTTGAGGCCCCTTTTTCTGGAAACGATGCATTCCTTAGTCCTCACGAGTGTCAACACATTTGCATTTTGATTTGCAACCGACAATAGATGTAGATGTCTATGGGCCACAGCAACCACTTACCATTAGGTGGACTGTGTGCTTGTTTGTCACCCTAATCGTATAAAAAAATATATGGAAAGTAAAGCACACCTTACCTGTACAATTTCTGGTGGGGCAATGTTCTCAGCAAGTTTCTCAAGAGCCCACGCTACAATATCGCTAGCAGTTCTGCCACCATTGTAGTCTTCTACAGAATCACTTGTCTTCTTGCCAGCAGGGAACAGTTTGATAGTGGGATACCCTTGTACTTGGTAGCGGGAGGCCATTGCTTGGTGTACTGTTGCATCTAAAGCTCCTAATTTAACCTGTATGTGAAATTTGATACTGTAAATGTGGTGGGAACAAAGGCAAATAATCTGTAAAAAAATATTAGCATGTGTGTTCAACTTTGGTGTAATATTACTATTTATATATCATGCCGTACAAAGTCCTATGGACATACAACTATTGCACAGAGTAGCCTATATTTGAAAGTTTACACCCTTTTGACTCATATTGTTTTTCGTTTTTGGAAAACTGCCATGCGCTCTAACAATGCCATATATTTCATTTTTGAGCACAAAAATGTACACCTGCTTCAAATCATCACAAGCTTCAGCTTAAGAAATGGAAGTTTTGCTTGAGAAATATATTTCTTTAATCTACCATTCCGGAAACCATATAGCCTCTAAATAAGCTCGTTTATTTATAGACTTGTGGCAATATAATAACTTTCCCATATCATCAACAGAATCCCATATCATTGGAAATGGACAACCACATCTTAATAACAGCTCAAAATAATAAAAAAACTGCACCTGGCAACCCACCAGTCAGGCGTGGCAGCTGTGGCAAATATCCCCACTATGAGGCAATTAGTGGTGAAAGCGTACATTCTGCAGTGGTCTTTGGATAGGTTGTTACAGTATTAAAATAATAATATCAATAGTAACCTAACAAGATATTGAAAATAAAAATATTATGATATATAAAATATATAAGCATAATGAAAATTAATTAGATATTGAATAAAACCATTTTAACGGATTTTATCGGGTTTAATTTACTTATTTTAATTCCCGACGTTTCGCGTGCTTTACAACAACTTATTGGCCACGGGGGGGGGGGGGGGACTGAGATATTTAACGTTCCACTGTCATAGTTAGCCAGACTCTACCTTCAGTATTTGAATATTAATATTTGTTTTTTTGTTATTAATTTTTGGTTCGATTTACGCAAATCTACGTAGATTAAATGCGATAAAATCCGTAAAAATACTTTTATTTAATGTATATAGTGTTTGTGGAAATATAAGAAATCATTATTTAGATATGTTGCTGGTTGTTAAAATTGTGTGTGATTAGTAAAAAAGTAAACAAGTTGGCTATGACATTTAACTACTTTCATTAATATATTTAAACAATTAAATTTACTCTTTCGTACCTCTCAGGCAGTAAATTATCAACCAGATGGAAGCAATCTTTTTAAAAGAAAATGATCCATTAAATTCACATCATGAGTTTACAAACTGCTACATAATTATCACATAGATCAAGTTATACAGGTTTTTTCAACACAAACTAATTTATTTAATAATGATTCACTAATATATTTCCAAAGCTGCAATAAGCAAATTATTACAAGCATAACTGAATAAGTTTTATGCATTTTAACATTAATAACCATATTACAATTGTGTAATTTTTCCTACAGTTTAATGAGATAAATTTCTAATAAAGGTTTATAAAGATTGTGTTTAATTTGAAACCCAATAATTCCTGAGTGGGGTAACACATTTAGTGATAACCTAGTTATCAGTATTTATACACCTAAATACTTTTTTCATATTTTTATTTATACATATACTTAAATACTTTTTTCATACTTACTCTCCGTAACAAATGCTCCTGTCAAAAAAATATTTGCAACAATTCCCTAAATTCTGTTTGAAAAGCAAATGTATTCTTACATCAAAGAAATTTACAATTGCCATGTGTGTGTCAATGACAAAAATGTTATACAGAATAGCCTGCAATAATTTGTGCTTTATAGTAAAACATACCTTGCCCTTAAGTTCTGTAGCAGCCTTGGCCCAGTGTGGCTCAAGATTCTTGCAATGTCCACACCAGGGCGCAAAGAACTCCACTAACCAAAGATCATCACTGTCTAGCACCAGCTCTTTGAAGTTGCTATCCGTAAGTGTAATTACATCAGACTGTAAAAAGAATTAAATTGCTAAATAGGATATAATATATAGAATAGATTAGAATATTTTTTATTCAATATTGGTTATTACATAATACTTATATATCATTTTTTATTTACCACTGGTTCGGAAAATACCTCTGTTCTGGGAAGAACCAGCAAGAAACCCAGCGGGACTTTTTTTTTTCTGTGGAGTCTAGTAACTGGCATTACAAGCTTATAAATAAGTAATATGTTATTGAATATATGTATATATATAAATAAGCATAGACAATACCATGTTATTGAATGGGATAAAGTAATATTTATGTATAGTTTTACATCATAATAGTATAATATTAAAATAGTAAATATGTATGTATTTTAAATAAGTGTAAAATATACTGAAAAATTATATTTATTCTTCTTTTAAATAAAACATATTGGCTTCCATGCAAAACTAAAAATGTTAATAGTTTAAAAAAATTGTCTTTAATTTAACTTATTGAATGAATAAAATATGCTAGTGGGACAACCCCACACATTATGCCATCTTTATGTAGGTATATTTTTATGTAGGTGTGACTACAAGGTTGGTTAGTAAGGTCAAAATTCACAACAGTGTAGGTGTTTTAAGAATATGTTAATGTGAAAGTAAATGTGTAGGCGCATTTAGCTAATCCATAGATTTCTTTAAACATTTATGCCTACCCCTCTGGGTGACAGGCGTGAGTGTTTATGTATTTATGTATGTATGTATGTAATTCCTTTAGCACTGTGCAGGTGATAAATGAGCATTTAAAATTTCAATTATCAATTTCACTGGCACCAGTGGGGATCGAACTTAGGATGCTCATATACTGTGAAATTTACAACCAGTGCTAAGCCTGTGAGCTACCCCAACTCTCATTAAGACAAGTCATAAGATTAATTATATATATTTTATGGTTTGTAAGGCCACACACTTTCAAGAAGTAGAGTTTAGTTAGTTAATGAGCACGTCCAAAGGAAAAGATCACCAAAGTTAAAAGTTTAATAAAAGCAAAATAGTTATAAAGTAAGAGTGGCAAATCTTTCCTTGAGTAGTTGGTGTTTAGAAGGATGGTTGTTGACGTACTGCCGATTGTGAGATTGTAATTAATTAAGTAAATTTAAAGACACGACGCGCGACTAAAAGTAGGTTGCAGCGTTTACTAAATAAAAATGTGTGGTGTAACTATACACATATATATATAGGACAACTGTTGTGAACAACTTTTAACACAAACATTCAAGTTTATTTGAAGATGTTAATAAGTTATTGGTAATGTTAATAGTGTATAATAACTAGTATTTTTATTCTGTTTTAAAGTTTTAGAATTCATTAATCGAACACTATTTTGGTAGACAGATCTCCCTCTTATCCCTAGCTTAAAGGTAGCTGTGTTGATATAAAACACTAACTGATACCTGCTCGGTTCGCTGGGTGCACAATAATATTTAATTACGGAATCTACAATTTTTTTACAAGTCTATCGTAAAACCGTTCTTAGTGAGAGTTATTGAAACATTGGAAATGAGTAACTATACTAAATTTCAAGTCAATTGGGTTTATAGTTTAAGAGATCTCATGATGAGTAATTTTTTTCATTCATGTCAGTCAGTGGTATTTCGCTTATATATGTACAGTATATATGTATTATGTGTATATAGATTATGTAAACATGCACATAATGAAAAAGACAAGATAAAATTTCAATGCTCCTTGAATAATAAGCTTTATCAGCTAATAAATTTATATAAGTTTTTCTTATGCCTAAAATTAATGTATTTTTCTTTAAATTATAATAATGATACTAGTTGTACATATACTTACTTTATAGTGTATAATTGAATAATGTTTGTTTATAACTAACTAGTACCCGGTGCATTGCTGCCACAGAAGTAGTTGTGGAAATATTATTTAAAATTTGGAAGGGTTTTATTGTTTAATTAAGAATGATAATATTATATTCATTAAAATTGAATGATATCTGACTTTCAAATAAAATTATTGATACGATATATGCACCACCTGTAAATTAATTGTACTATGCCTTTACCCCTTGCGCCAGAGCAAGCAATAAGTTGATAAAATTTTAGTGCAATCTGATGAATGGTATGGCAATGCATAAAATACAAACAAACAAATTTTAATTTTTAAATATTAAAAGATAATGCAGAGAAGAGAAATAAAATTAGATTAAGTGTTAATATTATTATATTTAAGTTGAATTATCTTCGGTGGATCGTCGTCAAATACTTTTCGTCTAAACAAATAAGTCTCCAGTTGTTCAAGTTTATTTCTATTATTTTTCAGAGGGGATGTCAATTTAGGTTGATGAATTTGCTTTAAAGGAGACATTCTTTTCACTGACTTCCATGGTATGTTGTGACCATATAAACCGTTTCTTAGTCTCCACTAATAAATTACAATAAAAATGTTATAGCATTTTATTACTTAATGATAATTATCAAGACTTAAATGGTTGAATACTCAAATGTTACTCAATTATAAGATGTTGTTGTCTTGTGGTGTCATAGTCACTTTAACTAGTGATAGAGACGGCACGAGACTTGCGTAAAATTGAGTAGCTATTGAGTATTTCCACAAAAATCAATCAATAAGGATAATACTGGTACCGATATATTACAAAAACCATTTGTTAAATAATAACTTCTTAAAGCATTTAACTTTATTGTGTTCGTTGTGAAGGGAGAAAGGGCATTAAATTTTCTGCCAGCAAAGTGAAGCATCAATTTTTTTAAATATTGAAAGTAATTAGTAAGAATCACTTCATCGTTACAGCCTACCGGAAGTCAATTGAACATAGGTCTCTACCATACCTTGCCTCAAAGTAGTGCCCAAGCCACCTGCATCAATTGACTCCTTGCATATTGATATTTAAATATAAAGCATTCCATATAACACACATACACATAAAAAATGATGTCAATTACCTTATCAGATGATGATCCACTAGATTTCTTTCCAAGGTTATCATAAGCTTTTTCTTTAGCTGCCTTAATACCTGCATCTACAAAAGCCTCTGCAGTTCTTTGTCCTTGGTATGGTGTATGCTTGCTACCCGTAAACACCTTGATAGTTGGGAATCCTGTGACTCCATACTTCTGAGAAAACTCTTTGTATTGATCTGCATCTATTGCTCCAACTTTTATGATGCCCTAAAAATAATATATAAAATGTATTATTTTGTTTATTACATTCTGTAATTAATGATGTAGCACAAAAAGTTTGATTTAGTTGCAAAGTGATTTACAATTTACCTTTAATGCTCGAGCAGCCTTTTTATATTCAGGAACCAGGTTTTTACAGTGCCCACACCATGGAGCGAAAAATTCGACTATCCACACTTCATCAGATTTTGTGACGAGTCTATCGAAATTAGTCGGAGTTAGTTCCACCACATCAGACGATGAATCATACAAAGCATAAGATCCCGCGACGAACAATAAAATACCTGTAAAAACCATAATTTTATAGCAAACGCCGGTTAAATGAACTTAAGTACCGTGAAGCGGAATTTTATGCTATAATTTATGTTATTAAAACATACCAAGAGTGTACGAGTAAAACATGGTCGTTAATTTAACGCTTTTATATATTTACCAAAAGATTAATAACGCTAGTATGGACCACTAATAAATCTGAAAAATGAATGAAATAAAACCTTCCCAATTCACAAACACGTCAATTTTACTGGAAAAAGGTTAAATTCCTGTATATATTACTCTACTCTATGGGTTAAACTACCACCACAAAGTTCTAGAGTTGTCAATGGATTTCGTGTATTCTCATCATTGGTGAATTCATTTTGCGCGACACAGATAACTGTATACTAGTCAAAGATATTGCGCGATATTGATACCTAAAATATACTTAATACATAGTATTGATAACAGTTTCACAGACAACTACACAATTATTTATTACTAGCTGTTCCCCACGACTTCGTCTGCGTGTAATTTAAGGTTTTAATTTTTTTACGCGGAACCCTAATTGTTTTTCACTCACATGCGCGCAAACATTCGTACATTGTACGACTGTTTGCATGCATGTGAAGGGCCGTCAGATATTCATTCGCAAACTTAGCGGATATGCAAATGGTTCACATACTTAATTTGCTAACCCGTTTTCACTCCCTCCTACACTTGTTTACGAATGTCTCAGTCTTGCTTGCGATTTTGTGAATCATGGACCTCTCGTTAGAGAGTAGTATGTTCCTTGATCATGGACAATGAAAATGATTTTATTAATACGGTTGGACTGTTTTACCTATGTTCGTATACTATATATACATGAGATGAATTTTCAATTCTTTCCAAGGCGTCATTAACGGCCTTTCTGTTAATAAGGATTTTTTTTAAGTATCCCATATGGTCGGTTCACTCTGTAGCAGTTCAATGAACTCCATCACCTTGGTGTTGTTCCAATCTATGATAAAATTATTTGACACAGTAGACGTCACTAACTACGAAAATGGTGAAACGTCCGTTACCTTCGCAATCGTGTGCGCAACTGGTGCTGGTCGCACGAATGTGTGGGAGAGTACGCGAAGGATCGAGGTTCGTGCGCTTCGATGTCTGTTAAAAATCGACACAGCTTGGAAAACTGCGAATGCAGCCAAAACTTTGCATAACCATTTGCAAATGTCGTCCCACACTTGTGGGTTTGCGTATTCGTGCGAATGTGAGTGACCGGGGTAAGTTACTGCCTATAACATCAGCTGTCGGCTAGTGAAAGTCCCGTCAAAATCGGTCCAGTCATTTCAGAGACTAGCCGGAACAAACAGACAGACAGACAAACATTTTAAAAATTGTGTTTTGTTATAAGTACCGTATATACTTTCATATGCATTATGCTAAGATGTTTTTAAAGTATAGATACGTCATACTCACTGTAAAATGGCAATACGAAAGTCAGGTAATTGCCCGACTCGCATTCAGTCGGGCACGCTCTCGCGTCGCGGATATACCTTCGCTCCAGTGCGTAAATCTTCTAGCTATTCGTGGTAAAAATACCTTCCAGTGTTTTTAGGTGGTGCACAAATTACACGGCAACTGTTAGAGACAAGAAAAACGTCTCATTAATATTTTGAATATAGATGTTTTGTTCATAATTGCTTTTATTATTTCAACACTAACCGCTAGTGTAAATTTTGACGCTAGCTAGTGTGTTCATTTCCATATCGGTATGTCACGCGCTCGCGCCAATGAGAGCTCAACAGCAATCAATACGCAACTAATGATGTATATTCATCTTTTTCTAACGATAGGTATGCCGTATCATTTGTCTCTTTTTGTTAGCGCAACGTGTCATAATAAATAACTGTACGTAGATATAGTATTACCTGCGCCAGTTTAAAATACAATAATGTTAGTGTGTAACCTGTCTATCTTTTTTAATACGTCTTTGGCATTATGTAATAAGCTGTTATTTTGACATTACAAACAGACACTTCAATTTTATTTAGTTGCATAGATTACATACATTTTTGTTTACCGAACGAATTATGGACTAAAAATGAAAAGTACGTTCTTTTTACGTTCCGTAGGAACGTCATAAATTTCAGATAAATAACATTTTTTTGTAAACAACCGAGAAAAGGAAAAACACTATGTTGTTTAGATTGTAAAAATGAATCCGGATCGGTTTTGCAACGTTTGTGGAAAAATAGTTGAATCAAGGTTATCATACACCAAACTATAACTTATCAAACTCACTGCATAACGTCTATTTATGTTCAGGTTTTCCGGTGTTGGTTTGCAGAAACTAAAGAGTGGTCCTTAACTACAGCTATCCATTCATGTGAAAAAAGATATCTTAAATTTGGGAACCCAATGATCAGCAAAGAACCAATGACGCATGTAACTGACATTAAATTAACATAAAATAGGTAACCGATTGTTATTTTCGCTTAACAAAAACGATTGGTTTCAAATTTCAAATCAAAAATCGAGTTAGTGTTTGGACGTGGAAGGAATAGGGGAGATCTTCCACCAAGCAAGTTTTTCAGTTTGAGCAGCGTCCAGGGCTCCTTGTGGTAATATAAAGCTATTGTATACATATTGGAGTAGTTCGGAAACTTTGATAGCGTGATTTAGGCTTTGGTCGTTTCGATAAAGAGTTCAACTATAGTATCATAGTATAAAGAGAGTCTTTTTATACTATGATAGTATGTTTCTAGGGCAGGCGGAAAAACGTACGTTGACCTAAAGTATTATGTTAGCACCGAAACAAAACGACAGGTATTGCTTCCATACATTTTATTAACGATTACGTATCATTATGCGCTAAGCGTGTTTCATGGTACGGGTGGGGTGAAGGAAGCGGTCATTCAGATATAACAAGCTTAAACCGAAACAATACCACTTTTAAAATGGCAGACGTCAAAAAACTATTTGAAGAAGGGCTAAACAATATTGACCATATAAAGTGGAAAAACTGCATTAACCACATCATAAAAGAAGAAAACAAATTAAATTAATTGGATAAAACTGTAAATTGTTTTATAATCAATGTGGGGATTTTTTAACATGTCTTTATCATTCTGTAATATAAAATTAATTAATATAAATCGTTCTGTAATATAAAATAATTAATTATAAAATTCTGAAATCAAAGAGATTTAAAATATAACTACTTAAATGTCTTTGTCTGAAATAGTTACAAAAGCATAGTCTGTCAAGTGAGACACTTGACAGACTATGCTTTTGTAATTATTGACAATCTATTATGAGAAGTTTTATGCATGCTTCAAGGTTGACCGCTAAAGAATACATTAAAAGTTCGCCATTTTAACCGACTGCCAACAAGTGGTTATGTTTTGTACAACTACCTACCTACCTACTTATTACACTACTTACCTACTGTTAACGTAATAATTAAATATGTATTAACTCTTATGGTTTATAAATAATAAATTTAAATTAATGTTAATTTGCTTTTTAATTCATTTAAGTACAGGATAATCTTCTTTTTTTTCATAATAAAATAATAGACACAGGACCTGCGAATAACTTCGCACTCGGCATTTTTATCTTTCACTCTGATGATGTATGTAATGATGCAAGGATAAAACCTAAGAAAAAGGTTGGCTACCCCGATGATATCGTCAAAGGTCAATATACGTTTTTCCGCCTGCTCTAGAAACATACGATAGAAGAATTTCGTTTTTAGTTTAGGATTCCCTCTGTGCTGGTACTTACAGATTACGCATAAATCAACATGGGCCATCGGCAGATCGGGGAGTCGTCGTACGCAGGCGTTCTCCGACTCATTCTATGCGTACAATAAAACCAGTTGCAGCCGCAATGCTTACTACTTACTGGCCATAATCTAGTTGCGCGACTGAATCGATGTCCTACAAAATTTCAAATTGTTCAGTGTTTTGCTGCAAAAAGAACTCTGTCACGTCAAGTTTATAAAAATATGGCGTTAAAATTACAATAAAAACGATCATTTTGTTTAGGATTTCTTTATCAACACAGGCCGCTTGCCTCAGATTGTTGATCTCATCCAGCGTTTTTTTTTTTGGTAGAACCATTCTGCAATTATATTATAGTTGTAGCACGAATCTGTCGGTAAAATAGCAGCTTAAGTTAATGTTATTATTTATTAGCTTAAGTTAATGTTATTGCCTATTTTTGATAAACCATAAAATTCAATAGGGTTAATGAGTTCCTTATCTATGTTTGTGTATGCCGTAATACTTATCGATGTTTTATTCTACCTTTATATATTTAGAACAATGAAAGTCGCTGACAAACGATAATTATCAAATATATTTTGCAGGTTTTCAATTGACTCTATACTAAAACTGTGAATTGGCGCCTGAAGCAAATTTATTATGACGTAGATGATTTGTGGTATGGTATTCTTTAATGTAATTTAAAGTTTGTAAAATGCTAATTGTACCTATAGATACTGTTAAAATAGGCATAATATTTTGACAGTTCATTGATTTTCTCTAGTACGAGAACTAAATAAGTAACCACTTATTTACAATACATTTTTACAAAATTACATATATTTTTTAATTTTTTTACGCCAGCATATTTTAAGTCTATGATCATAGGTACATACCACGAACTAATATGATGCTTACGGATGTACATACTGGAGAATAATTGTGTTCTGTCAACATACCCAGTGGTGAAAACTGTTCTATAGTTACGAAGAAAAACGTAGATAGACTAACACATCATCGATTTTTGTTCTATCTATACAAATAAATAAAATTCAAGTGTCTACAGTGCTTATAACAAAAACACAATTTTTAAAATTTTTGTCTGTCTGTCTGGCTAATTTCCGAAACGCCTGGTCTGATGTTGACGGGACTTTCACTGGCAGATAGCTAATATTATAAGAAGTAACTTGACTTGACACTGGCAGAATTCTATCAAGAGAAGCCATAATTTAAAAGAAGAAGAAGAAGAAGTAATTTAGGCTACTTTTATTTCAGAAAAGGATTTAGGGTTCCGCGCAAAGAAATTAAAACCAAATTACAGGCGGGTGAAATCGCGGGGTACAGCTAGTATGACATATAAAGCTTGTGACTAAGACATATTTATTAATTGATACATTTATTTATTATATGACAATACTAGCTGCTACTATATTACGATCTGTTACGATATGTTTTAATATTTTTGCGCGAAACCCTGATTATTTTTCTAAAATAAAAGTTACTCCTTATAACATCAGCTATATGCTATCGAAAATAATTTTATAGGGCGCGTCTTGAGACACAACCACTCGCAATATGCTGGGGCCACAGTAACGAAAGTGGAAAACAGTGGAAGAGCCACGCGGCAGCTTTTGCTGTCGCACGGATGGGCCGGCTCGAACCGGGGTGGTACCACGACCTCACAGAATACCAGCGTGAAGTAGAGATTTATCTCTGCGTTTCGCTTGGTGAGTGCAGGTGGCCGGAGGCCCTTTTTACTGGAAATGAGGCATTCCATCTTAGTCCACACGGGTGACAACGCATCTGCATTTTGATTCGCAAAAGAGGATAGATGTAGATGTCTATGGGCCGCAGCAACCGCTTACCATCAGGTGGACTGTGTGCTCGTTTGTCACCCTTATCCTATAAAAAAAAAAATGAGAAACGTCAATGCCCATAAACGCAACAATTATTGCCTTAATTTTAATGCGATAAAGTGAGTGGCCACACTTGAACGGTAAACTTCAATTCAATGAGGGCATCCACGACTTTTTCTGCCACCAGGGCGGCGCCACTTTACAGTGATACTTTAGTATTTGACAGATTTCATAGCGGGGATGATAATTTCTTAGGAAAATGTAATCTTTAAAGTTTGTTTCTGTATTATTAGTTATATTTTATATTAATTACATTAGAAATGAATAAACCAAACTATAAAATATAACTAAAAGCCGATTTTTTAAATAAAGAGTTATAAAGTGCAAAAAATTAAAAATCAAACCACTGTCGCATTGTGTTGTGTATTAATATAATATTCTAGATAATGATAAACTATTTATTTAAAACTAATATCTCAATTAACTGCCACTGTGTAACAAAACACTTTACCTCAGTCGCTACTAGCGACATCTGGTGAGTGGAAGATTATTAGCCCTCATTTCAATGCCGTTGAACGGCGTTAAAGTTGGCGTTAATGTTCCTTGAATATATTTTGTTATATATAAATTATTATTATATGAATATATATTTTTTTTATATTTATTTAAATGGGTTCTATAAGAACCCATTATTAGGCTTTCCTTCTTTTTTATTTCTTCGATAGTTGTTTTAAAAGGTAATAATTGCATTATTCATCGCCAAACATCATTTTGCGATGTACGATCCTTAAAACTTTTGAGTCTCGGATCCCACAAACATAGTTATGTTTGCAGAATCTCAAACGTAAGAATTTTTTCATTACTCCACTCCATAGCCATACGTGCGATCCCGTTGCGCTCACCATGCACAATGAGACAAACGTAGTTTGGCCGCTTCAACGCGTTAATTCGTGCGTTAATCTCTTTGATGTACCGCCACTCGAGTTATCGCCCAACGGCAAACGGCATTGTTCATGCCGTTATAAAATTATCGCGTTAAGTGGTGGCCACACCTATATTCAACGCCCATCAATACGATAATTAACGGCATTTCTCGTTAGTGTAGCCCGGGCATAATAATGTCTTTCGGTGTGGCCATGGTGGCTGCGTTCGCGTGGGGCGCGCGCGGTACTGTACATTATTATATCTAATTATTATACTTAGTATTTACATTGGATTATGTTGAATGTATATTATATATTATTATTATATTTCCCTTTATTGTTCACCTTTAATTGGATTTTGTTCACAATTTCAAGGTTTTTTTCGCGGAACCGTAATTCGTTTTCTATAATGAAAGTAGCCTAAGTTACTTTTTGTAACATCAGCAATCTACGAGTGAAAGTCCCGTCAAAATCGATATAGCCGTTTCGGAGATTAGCCGGAACAAACAGACAGACAGACAGGCAAAAATTTTAAAAATGTCTTTTTTGTTATTACGAGGGGCACACTGAAATGATCGGGAATAAGAAAAACCACATGCACGGTATAGTTAAATTGTATTTTATTGTTTTTCGAAGTATTCTCCGTTCAACTTAATGCACTTTTCCATTAGTGCAAATCAATCATTAAAACAGTAATTCCAGTCTGAAGTTGATGTTGACAAAATGGCTGATTTGTACGCTTCCACAGCTGCTTCGGGATCTTTAAACCGTTGACCGCGTAATAAATCTCTCATTCTAGGGAATGGGAAGAAATAGTTTGGGCTCAGGTCAGGACTGTACGGAGGATGACTCATCAGATCAACGTTTTCCTGCTTCCAAAAATCACTTGTTTTCCGAGCCGTATGGGAGCTCGCATTATCGTGATGTAAGATGATGCGATGTTTCGGTTTATATTTTCAGAGTTCGGCTATCATTTCTGGCAAACAAACAGCGGTAACTGTTCTGCGTTCCTGTAAAGGAATTGTAGTAATATGCCCCTTTTTCGAGACAAACGTAGCGACCATTTTCTTTGACACGCTGCGGGAGCGAAATGCTTTCGTTGGTTTGACCTCGCCTTCGAAGACCCAAACTGCTGACTGATATTTTCTTTCAGGTTCGTATGAGTAAATTCATGATTCGTCACATGAGACGATATTATAAACGGCATTCGACTTCCCTCTGAAGCTAAGCGTTGCAGAGTATTCCGGCACCAATCTATACGAGCCGCCTTTTGCTCTTCGGACAAATTGTGGGGAATCCAGCGGGAAACTAGCTTTCTTACACACAGCTCATTATGTAATATCGACTGGATTGCAGTCATTCCGATACTGATAACAGCCCGAATCTGCTCGTATGTCACATGACGGTCATCTAATATAATAGTTCGCACAGCTGCGATGTTTTCAGGTGCAACCGTTGTTCTTGGTCGACCTGCAGAAGAAACAGTGCTGAGCGACACACGTCCGCGTCGGATCTCGGCATACCAGCGGTATGTTGTCTTTTGACTCGGTGCTTCAACATCATAATTCAAAACAAGTTCGCTGAGACATTTATCTTGAGATAAGTCGCGACGAAAATTGTGATGTATTATGGCACGGAAATGTTCACGCGTGAGCTCCATTTCTTTTAACGACGTGTCAACTTTAAACCAACATAGTTTTTGTTTTTAACATTTTTTTAAATTGTTTGAATGTCATTAAGATTCTAAGAGGCCAGTATTCAAATTCTAAAAAAGATTTCTTTGTAACTCAATCCAAAATATTTTTTCCGAAATATTTATTTGAGTATGCCCCTCATAGTACCGTATATACTTTCCTATGCATTAAGTAAAAATCTGTTATTTTGATATTACAAACAGACACTCCAATTTTATTTGTTTGTATAGATTGTATACATATTAACATGATACATAAATAGAATGGTAGGCATGGGTATAGAATTTTATTAATATATTTTGACACACTGTCTTATTTCTATTATTAGTTCCGTGGACGTTCACTTTTGCTATCAGCTCCAAAATGTCACTAGCCAGTCCAGCGTACTTGTATAATAGAAGTCAGTTGAACCAGCATAACCACAGACTTTTTAAAACTCCGGCAACGCATCTGCAATTCCTTTGGTGTTGCAGTTGTTCATGGGTGGCGGTAGTTACTTACCATCAAGTGAGCCGCATGCTCATTTGCCCCCATCCTACAAAAAAACTCTCTTCACCTAGAGATCGACGATATAATTCAGAATAAAGATTTATCATTTAAACGAGCATCGAAAACTATCTTCATCTGTTCATACCCGGCAATCGACTTCACTCTTCAACATCTTCACCATCACCGGAAGATATGCATCCTGGTCAACTTTTTTCGACTTTTTCAACGAAGCCATTCATAACAATGCTTTCCTCACGAACACACAAAAAGAGAAGATAAACGGTGAAGTGCAGTGACTGATCCGGACACTCCATATTTCAGCGGAAAATTATTAGACGGCATGAGAAATTCTGGTGCACAGGTACAATTATAAGCAGCTTCTTTTTATTAATCAAGTTGAAATCCTTCTGAATCAACCATAGATACGAAAACAATCTGTCTATGAAATTAAGCGGTAACATGAAACTTCAGTAAAATGTATTCACGCTATTCGTAACCCAGGGACTGTCACAAATACCTGAGAAAATTTGCTTGTCCATCTATTAGCAAAAAACTGGATCCAGAAACTTTAAAGTATTATAAAGCAGCACGGAAGGCTCCACGGAATTTACCGGAACTTAGTGAATTTATCAGTTTTCTGGAGGGGAAGTTCACCGCTCTGCAACCAATGCATAAGAAAGAGAGGAAGAATGTTCCATCATCTTTGAAACCAATGACTAATTTTAGATCATGATCATCATCATCACCTTCTGCAACTAATAATAGTTATTGAGATAAATATCAGAATAAAACTTATCATACTCTTAATGTAAAATGTCCAAAAAGTATGCAATTATAATAAACCTAGCAAGCTAACAGCATAGCAAAGTGGCGAAGCAATCAGCTTTGTAGCGGTTTCTAACGGAAAAAAAGAATCAAAATAGGAGGTTCAGATGCCTGGGTGATCAGTAATCGATTGCTGAAAACAGAATTTGAAAATTCGAAACCGTTCTCGAGATAATCGTGGGACAGACGGACAGACGGACGGACAGACGGACAGACGGACAGACGGACAGACGGATAGACGGACAGACGGACAGACATCGTGAAATCAATAAGTGACTTCGCAAGCTTCGCCACTTAATAATCATGATCTCTTGCAGTGTAGGAAATTTACCGCCATGACACCTGAAATCAGTGCCTGATTTAGAGTTCCGACAGCCCTAGGCTAACTATGTATATGAGCCCCACATCGGCATATTCGGTCTGTGCCTACCCAGCTCACGAAAATGCAAAGGAATACAACATCTCTTCGCAGCGCCAGTGAAACGAGCCGATCAGAAAGAACTCTGTTGTCAACGATTCAATCCCCTCTGCGCTAGATGCGGTCAAGTGGAAGCAGCTGGCACTGGAGTGTACCGGTCCAGAGATGAGAACATTACTTCATATGAGGGCGAACTTGCGCCTTGTAAAGTTGCAATCCGTGTCCCGGCATGAAATACTGTCGAACTCTGCTGAGTAAGCTTTTTAGAGGCCAATTTAGTCTTCCCTTCCAAGTGACCGCGGTATTGTACGGTCAGCTGGTGGTCCTCAAGGTAACTTATGAGCTGGCAGTTTATAATTGATTCCATCATTTTGGAGATCAAGAAGACGATGGTGATAAGCCTATAGTTGGACGGGTCTGAGTCCTAAAGTTAAAGATCGGGCGCACTAAAGCTGTCTTCCATAAGTTCAGGATTACGCCTCGGTCAATTAATTATAAATTATACTCGGTAATTAATTAAATTAAGAGCATGTTGTGCATAGAACAAGCAAATTGGCAAGTTTCAACCCATTTATAGACGACCAAAGATTAGTTAGAGTAGGAGGTAGACTTAACAACGCGGAAATTATTCTGGGCTTCTAAACACCTCATAATATTATGAAGTCACAATCAGCTCACCGAACTTATTTACATTAATCAGGCGCACGCTACAACGCGCACGGTGGGACTAGGCTAAGTTTATCATATATTAGTGGAAAATTGGGTTATTAGTGGAATGCGTACCGTGAAGAAACGACTTCGAGGCCGCCAAGTAAAAAATGTGAGAGATTATAATTATTTTAGTGCAACGTTGCGAAAGCAATCGATAATCTTGGGGTGGATGATATTGTGTTCCATTTTGTGATCACATAACATGACATGGTTGAGTTATCTAACCGCCATCCGAACAAGGGTGGCGGGCTCCAGCTTTGACGGCTAACTCGTGTCGTTCGATTTTCAGGTCGGTGAGAACCGCCCAGGGACGCGGGTGTACGGTGTGTATGCGGTGTGCGGCGCGCCCGTTTTGCGGATTCGCCGCGTCCCATTCGTTGTTGTCACAGTAACGGTAACAGTGTTTGTGGCACTAGGTGATTGTGTAGTATTTGTGTGACTGACTGGCGATATTTCGGTCGTCGGAATCTAGCGGAACGGGGGGTTCGATTAGAACGTTACGGGGCCTCCGGAGGGTATCCGTGGCGTTCGAAGTCGGAGCGTAGGCAAGTGTTACCGCTACCTTATGTGGTTAAAAGCTTATGCATGCCGGTGTGTTAGCTGACCCCATTTGCCCATTTGGCAAGAAAGCAAGATTCCACTATTAAACTAAAAAGTAAACAACACAGATTAAAGACAAGGCCGTAATGTAACGTATTTAAAAGTTTTCGAATTGAACGTTTTCGATTGTTTTAACCTGTTTTTGTTTTAAAAAGGAGGTAAATATTAAAGTGTTGTGAGAAAAAAAATTGGGAGGTGTGATTTTTTAATTTATTTTAATATAATGTTGTATTGTTATGCAAATAAAACAAATACCTTTTGATATTGGTTTAATTTAATAATCCTTATCCTTTATGTACAAGGAATCGGCAAAATTACGTCACATAATTTCGAAATGAGTTTGATAATACTATAAAATAGAATTTAATATTTATAAAGTAGAATTAAATAGCTTAATTCATAACGATTCACTGTGTATAAGATTTATATATAGATAGTATACAAAATTAAATGATAAATTAATTATGATATATTAATGAATAAATAGTTTTGGAAACACTTGAATATAAATCATCACCAGCTTACTATTGCTTGTGAGCGATGTCTTCGCGTTTCAGCGCTTAACCTCCGTTCTGATCGAATCGACCCTTTATAATTTCGTTGCGCAACCAGAGGCAGCCTGGGGATGCTGCACACATTGCAGATAGTGACAGTACCAGTGAAGTAGTGGTGAATTTGCATCACGGACAAAGTGCTCCGATATCCGTATATCTACGCGAATCAAATGGTAAGTGTCGATAAGGCTAGGTTAGCTCTGCTATGATTAATTGTTCAATTAAGTTTCAGGTAGCTTGTGAGTGAATGTGTCGTGCACTGTAACACTGGATAATTGTATTATATAACATTATGTTGTAAAATTAAGTATCACATTGTCGCATCTCATTAAACATTAGCACTAGCTGTAACTATTAAATATTTGTTATTATAAAAATGTAAATAATGATTTAATTATAACTTAGTTGTTTTTTATTTTATTATATGGGAGATAGGATTTACGCGCTACTCGAACATTTTATTGATACCTATCAAGAAATAACACATAAACGTTGTACCACACCGCGTTTTGTAAACATGGCAAAATTGTTAATGCTTTACTTTTATAAAATTAGTGTTCACTTAACACACCATGGAATTGGTTATTATCATTTTATTTATAGTTTCTTATCAATATCATCTTAAATTATCATTTTAAGTACCGCGAAACCTGGCAGCTTTGCCATTTTTAAAAGTATCTACTTAAAAGCTTAAGACAAATGTTCTAACATAACATGTATTGTCAGACTGGGCGTCAATGTTAAATATGACTGTTCACGCCTTGAGTTGCCCCGACAAAGGTCAACCACACACAAACAAACACACACACAAAGGAAAAGTCGACGGACAACAGAGGAAGGGGCCCAAATGGCCTATGGATAAATGTTCTAAAACGGCTGACAAATAAGCAAGCACAACTTACCGATCTCCAGGGGTAGGGTTGACCACTTGGTACCAGTCAGGTGATAAGTGAGGTGCATGTAAGTAATGTAAATGTAGTAGTGTGTAGGTGAAACCTGACTTAACCGATATAGTCGGACCGCAGATCCGCAGGCGCCGCGATTCCCCAAATGTGCGATCCTCCAGTGGTAGCTCACTTTATCCGAACTCAAGTCTGACGTCACTTCACAATTTCAGTCTATCAACCCCATTGTACGTTTAATTAACTTCAAACTCAACTAAATCCCCATTAATCGTAATCAAACACGTGACGCACGGCACAACCAATGAACGGTCGATTAAAGATCAACTGCATGTTCACCCAGCAACAAAATTATAACCACACGTACGAACGCGATCTCTTCTCGAGTCATAAAGTTCAGCGTTCCACACGACAAGCAAATTCTTTCGTACGATATTAAAATGCCACGAACAAAATAAATATTGCCAAATGCACTTCAACATGCAATCACTAGACAAATTAACGTAAATTAACACAAGCCACAACTCGTCGGCGCAAATTAATGGCAATCAGTTACTTTAATCACTCAAAACTCAAATTAGGCCTCGTGTCACGCAACGCCCAAAACAGACACTCCATTCGAGGCGGTCTTAAAGAGACGCAAATCTTCGATAGTAAATTAAAAGCGCACCATTATTCAAATTCTAGACCATCAAATCAACACTGGCCGCGCGCAACCGATCCAGCGGTCGCAAACAATACAATGTCCCACGAGTCGAGCTACTGACCGCTCGTCCCTGAGACCCGCCCGAGAGAGGGGGCCAGAGGTGACCTTTACAAAGGCAGCGGAAGGACGCGTGTTGAATGCAAATTTCAAATGCCATATTTGGCCTATATACAATGTTTATAAACAATGACATTATATTATTCATAGATTTCGTATTTATTAGTGATTTAAACAAATAGTAATATGAAATAGACAAAATACTCAAAAATAAAAAATGGCAAAGTTAACCTCACTTTGTGGCAACTTTGCCATCAGGGTTTATAATGAAAATAATAGGCTAGCCACACACACGCAATAATATTAACAATAAAGTACGTATTGTCAATAATATTGTGCGTGTGCGGCCTGTATTGCGATATTGTTCAATAATATTGTTGATATCCAGAAATTCTGATTTTGTCTCGTCAATATCGGGGGGAGGCAGGGGTATTGTCAATAATATTGCCGTTTGCGGGCGCGCGGCAATATTTTAGTTGAGGAAAAGATTTCAAGGAAGGCGGACGTTCGTTTTTTATTCAAAATGGAGGACGAAAACAATGTCGTAAATAGTATTCTCACGCAAAATCAATATTTGTCAATATTTATTAAAACATGGGAAACTTATCCAGAATTATGGAATACATGTTGCGAATCATATCGCGATAAAGTAAGGATAAAATAATGCGCTTGATAAGTTGCTCGATATTTATAAAAAAATGAAACCAAATAGCACGAGAGAAGACGTCAAGAAAAAATTAAATGCCCTACGAACAAATTTTCGGAAAGAGTTAAAGAAGATTCACAAATCGAAATCATCAGGAAAGGGAACCGATGAGGTTTACGTCCCGTCTGCGTGGACGTATTATGAATTGCTGTTTTTAACAAATGATGAACAACCAATAAAAAAAACTATAGAGGTTAGTTTATATTTTTTAATAAGTTTATTAATTACTCTCCGTAGGTTAGTACAAAAAAACTTAGTTTAGGTATTTAAACTACAAAAGTACTGACAATAATTGTCTCTTATTATTTTAGCATTTATAGTTGCATTTCTGTTTTGAGTAGACTGTAGATTAGTTATACTGACTGATGGTGATTCCTTTTCTTAGTTTAAATAAAGGGAAGCGTTTTCTTTAATTAAAAAATTGTGTAAGTAACAACAGGTTAAAGTCATTTTCGTTGCTTTGTCTGATTCTAGATTTATAGCTTTTTGAAAAATACCAAAACGTTTAGCCAAGATACCAAAAGCACACTCAACCGTTGATCGAGCCCTTGATAATTTTTGATTGAATATCAGCTCATTAGAGCTGCAGTTTTTCTGTGAGTATGGCTTCATCAAATTTGGGACCAAAGCGAACGCTTCATCAGCCACAAATACGTAAGGAAATAAGTGTGTCATGTGTGAAAGATTAATTGGGTTAGGCAAGTTAAGTAGACCTTGTTCGTAAGACTGCCAAAATTTTGAATAGAACAGGACTCCACCATCAGATATCCGACCATTGATACCAACATCAACCATCATAAATTCTTTACGAGCATTTACTAAAGCCAATAAAATTATACTATGGAATCCTTTATAATTAAAGTAACATGAGCCTGCATTTTTGGGCATAATAATCCCCACGTGCTTGCCATCTAGCGAGCCTAAGCATGTAGGGAATCCATGAATGCGTCCAAAATCATCGGCCACTTCTCTCCACTCTTGCTGTGTTGAAGGTGTCTAAAACAATAAAAGAAATGAACATTATCATAACTTGTTATTAACATTTTATTTACTTGTCTTTATATATTACAGGAAGACAAAGAAAATGATCAAGACCAATATAGCTATTCGATTAGTTCAATGGATCCACCTCCAACTCCAGTATCGGAAAATAAGAAAAGAAAAAAGGACAATGACCAGCAAAACCTTTTACAGAGGACTTTATCGTTTTTGGAGAAGGATTCTACTGATAATCAAGAAGAATATCATCTTGCCAAAGTCTGGGCCGCTAAATTGACAAAACTGGAGTCTACACAAAAACTTTTTGCGGAAAAGGCAATTAACGATATTTTATTTGAGGCACAACTTGGAAAATTAAACAAAAACTCAGTGAAAGTTAATGAGCATGTACCATATACTTCATCGCCTTTGCTGCCTAGACAGTCACTATATCATCCCAGAGTAAACTATATTCCATCACCTAGTCAATCACCAAGCACACAAGATTCAATTTTGTGATACAATTTAACACCTTCGCCACATTCTATATATAACAATGAACATAATATTGATAATACTATTACTATGAAACCTCCACAGATATTGTCCAAGACTCAAAGTCACCATCAACCAATTGTACCCACCGGTATTCCATCTCAAATAATATTAAGGCATCCACTGACACGTTTGCAACAGTTTGGGTATGGTCCACAAGACACAATATCACAAGAAAATAAACAAAATAATAATATAACTTCTAATGTTATAACATTTGAAGGCGACGTACATGCCAAGTATACTCCAAAAGAAGATATTTCAAATTTTTTTCAGTCCTAATAAGTGTTTTGTGAATATATTAATAAAAACTACAATTTATTACCAAGTACTACTTGTATTAATAAAAGGATTATAATATTTAATTTGTTTTAGTTCAAATCAAAAACAAAGTGTATTTATTGCAAAAAAACAGCAAAATACACATACATAGCATTGATAGTATAATTATTATTATCTAAGTATTTAGTGATTACCAAATACATAGCTTAGATGTTTAAATATTTAATTATTACTTACTTTTAAATAATCTTGCAAGACGTAAATTAACGTCTTACAAGTGTCCAGAACTGCTCCGCTTATAGCCCTTGGGGATAATAAAGTTGAATACTTCAAGTCTTCAAAACTTCTGCCAGTCGCTAAAAAGCATAAAGTAACTGCCAACTTTTCTTCAGGCGTTAGCGATTTTCTCATGTGTGTATCTTTTTTCTTTAAATAAGGTGAAACTAAAGATAATAGTTTTTGAAAGCTGCTATCTCTCATTCTCATATAATTTTTGAAATCATTTTCTTCTGTAAGTCGTAGTTCATTTATTAGATTAAAGTGATTTAACTCGGCTTTTTTTCTCATCCAGTCCTTAATCCATCGTTTCTTTCTTGATTGCCTTTTCTTAGTTAGTAAAATTAATGCAATACTCAATGCAACGCCTTTTTTCTTTCTATCCATTATATTAAACGTGCACACATGAATCTAGCTGCAGAGCGACAAGTCAGATTGTACCATGAAAAATTGCCAATAATATTGCATAGTGTGCGGGACCATATATTGATGAAGATTTTTGACAATCTTGCATTGACAATATTATTGCGTGTGTGCGGCTAGCCATAGCCATAGCCATAGGCATAGATTCATGTGTGCACGTTTAATATAATGGATAGAAAGAAAAAAGGCGTTGCATTGAGTATTGCATTAATTTTACTAAATAAGAAAGGGCAATCAAGAAAGAAACCATGCGTTAATCTTTTTTTTTCATTCAATTTTTTTCTATACGTCTTCTCTCGTGCTATTTGGTTTGATTTTTTTTATAAATATCGAGCAACTTATCAAGCGTATTATTTTTCCTAACTTTATCGCGAGATGCTCCGCAGGGTGTTTTTCATAATTCTGGATAAGTTTCCCATGTTTTAACAAATATTGCTTTTCCGTGAGAGTACTATCATCAATAGTATCAACACTATTTTCACTGTTTTCGTCCTCCATTTTGAACAAAAACGAACGTCCGCCTGCCTTGAAATCTTTTCCTCAACTAAAATATTGCCGAGTGACCGCAAACCACAATATTATTGACTATACCCCTGCCTCCACCCAATATTGATGCGACAAAATCAAAATTTCTGAATATCAACAATAATATTGAGCAATATCGCAATACAGGCCGCACACACACAATATTATTGACAATACGTACTTTATTGTCAATAATATTGTGTGTGTGCGGCTAGCCTAATAGGCTAGCCGCACACACACAATAATATTGTCAATGCAAGATTGTCAAAAATCTTCATCAATATATGGTCCAGCACACTACGCAATATTATTGGCAATTTTTCATGGTACAATCTGACTTAGTCGCTCTGCAGCTAGATTACAGACTAGATAGAGAAACTAAACTTTAAACGTTAGTTTCTCTATCTAGTCTATGGATTCATGTGTGCACGTTTAATATAATGGATAGAAAGAAAAAAGGTGTTGCATTGAGTATTGCAATAATTTTACTAACTAAGAAAGGGCAATCAAGAAAGAAACGATGGATTTTTCTTTCTTTTTTTCATTCAATTTTTCTTGACGTCTTCTCTCGTGCTATTTGGTTTGATTTTTTTATAAATATCGAGCAACATATCAAGCGCATTATTTTTCCTAACTTTATCACGATATGCTTGCTTCGCAGGATGTATTCCATAATTCTGGATAAGTTTCCCATGTTTTAATAAATATTGACAAATATTGATTTTGCGTGAGAATACTATTTTCGACATTGTTTTCGTCCTCCATTTTGAATAAAAAACGAACGTCCGCCTTCCTTGAAATCTTTTCCTCAACTAAAATATTGCCGCGCGCCCGCAAACGGCAATATTATTGACAATACCCCTGCCTCCCCCCGATATTGACGAGACAAAATCAGAATTTCTGGATATCAACAATATTATTATGTTATAATAAATACTGACAAATATTGCTTTTCCGTGAGAGTACCTAACATCAACAGGATCAACACTATTTTCACTGTTTTCGTCCTCCATTATGAACAAAAAATTAACGTCCACCTGCCTTGAAATCTTTTCCTTAACTAAAATCAGTTCCAGTTTATAAAATGTACTCTGTGACTAAAATATTGCCGCGCGCCCGCAAACGACAATATTATGCCAATACCCCTGCCTCCCCCCAATATTGGCGTGACGAAATCAGAATTTCCGAATATCCACAATAATATTGAACAATATCGCAATACAGGCCGTACAAACACAATATTATTGACAATATGTACTTTATTATCAATATTATTGTGTGTGTGCGGCTAGCCACAGGTTATTTCCAGTGTTGCCGATATGGCATTTTTAATGCTAAATTTGGCATATTTTTAAACCTCATGACATGAAAAAATCGGCTTTAGCATATTGCATATTTTAGCATTTTTCGAATTTTACGTACTAGGCCAATGAAATTGAACGTATAGTTGTACAGTGGAGGAATATTCGACATACGGACTTGGAAAATAAATGTTCAACTGTCGAGGAGGTTCATGAATACAAAGACTCAGCGGATAATAATCCATTTTGGGAGTTAGCATTCTTTTTTTGCCACACTCGAATGCTGAGATAGAACGAGTATTTAGCCAAATGAATATTGTAAAAACAAAATAAAAAAATCGGATGTCACTAAATACACTAAACTCGATCCTACACATCAGAAATGGCCTTAAAAGATTAGGAAAATGTTGTCATTCCTATAACGTATATTGTTTTAAAACACATTAGAGGGATTAAAAAGTCGCTTGTGATGCCAATGACTATTGCTTTTGAAGATGGCCCTTCACAAGCTGATATTGATGATCTACAAATATTATTTGATTTATCTTGATGATTAAATTTACTTTAAAATAGCACTGCATTTTTAGTTACACTACTTGCAATTTATTTTCGTTTCTTATTAATTTAAACAAGACTTAGCAGCTGGCATTTTTTTTAGCATATTTAAGTGTGATTTAGCACTTTTTTAGCATTATCACCGCCAAAGTCTAGCATTTTTTTCATTTACAAAACGGCAACACTGGTTATTTCCAGAAAAAGTCATTCAAATTATGACAGGTGTCAAAACAGAGTGTTAGGTGTCGTGTTTTTATTTGTTTTTGCAGCAAATAATGGTCATCATTATGCCGAAAGTGATTAAATTTGCTGGCAGGGATATTATCTTGAAGGTCAAACATGCTTGTGAAGAAGAACGAGACAATAACGGGCCTACAGTACCGTTTTCCAAAGTTAGAGTCCACGTTTCATATTTCACAGGTAATTTTTAGTTTAATTTTCTCGATTTGATCGTTTTTAGTTCCTCGTGTTATTAATATCATGTATTTATAATGCATTGTTTTTATTATGTTTTAGGCGTTTCTGAACTCACCGTCCCCCAAATAACTAGAGAGGGTACATAATGTAGCAGCAGCATCATTTTCTAAAATTGTGACGTCGGGAAAAGCTAGGAACCGGAAGAAAAAAAATGGTTTAGACGATTTTCATATGTGGCGCTATAAGGCATTTAAATCAATCGTGTGACGTCGTGAAGAAAGAGATTCCTGCCATAAATAAACTTTGGTTGGAATTGAAAGCTGATAATATTTTTAAATATGTCAGAACATCGTTGAGAGTTGAAGAGTAAAATATATTCGGCTTAGCTTTCCATTGACGTCAGTGGAGTTTGGTGTTGACACGTATTTTTACAGAAAGATTACACTATTATAAGCACACACACAATGTCTCAATATACGGAAACGCGTAATTTTTGAGAAAAGAATAATTGAAAATCAATTATTCTTGCAATGTTTACGTCTAATTTGCTAATAAACTGGCGCCATTTTGTAATGTCATTGTCGACGTCAATAGGGATGTCGATTCTTTCCGAAAAAGGTCGATTTTTAAATCGATTCAAATCGTAAGCTGATGTATCGGTTCACAAAAAATCGATTTCTAAAATGTCTATATTTTTTTAATGTTTCTATTTATAATGTAAATATAAACCCATTTTATGAAAAACAAGAAAGATACCATGATAAATGATCTCTTATTGAAATTTGTTTTATTTAACAGTACCTATTAGGGCAGATAAATAAAATAGGTTAGGTTCAACTTATGTCAAAGAACCGAATTGATTGACCCCGACTCCACCTGGTACGAGTCTGTCCTACCCCTAGAGTGGTTTTATAGAGCCGGAGGCGCGTAGGGGGAGCAGCCTCCGCCTGCCGTAACAAATCGTAGGCATCGGACGAGCCGGAGCGGCTGAGGCTGGTCGCCGAAGGCGACCAACAAGCCGAAGCTGCGGAGGCGAGAAGGGATGCCTGCGATTTGTTACGCTAAGGCGTAGAGGCTGCTCTTCCCGCAGCGCCGGAGAGGTAGCAGTCTCAAAATAGATACAGAAATCCTTCTGAATCAGTCCCCCTATATTTTATGATGAAGGGGATTTTTTTCTCATAAAATGGATATATATTTACATTATAAATGCAAACATGAAAAAAATATAGATATTTTAGAAATCGATTTTTTAGGAATCGATACATCAGCTTACGATTTGAATCGATTTAAAAAACGACCTTTTTCGGAAAGAATCGACATCCCTATTGACGTCGACAATGACATTACAAAATGGCGCCAGTTTATTAGCAGATTAGACATAAACATTGCAAGAATAATTGATTTTCAATTATTCTTTTCTCAAAAATTACGCGTTTCCGTATATTGAGACTTTGTGTGTGTGCTTATAATAGTGTAATCTTTCTGTAAAAATACTTATCAACACCAAACTCCACTGACGTCAATGGAAAGTCGTACCATATATTCTAAGAAGAATATACTTTCTCTATCCTATTATCTAATATGCATTATCTAAGAATCGTCAGGAATTTGTGCCAAATCTACCAACAAATTGAATTGTAGTGATGGATAATGCTTCATACCACACAAATAAACAAGGCGCCTGCAATTGGCAATACAAAAGCAGAGTTCCAAGAGTGGATTACGAGAAATGGATGATTATTGGACAAAATCACAATTATACGAATTTATCAAAAAACGCAAAGGAGACCCACAGTATCAAAAAGAAAAAAATGAATAAACATAGACATAATTAATATAATTATATAATAACAAAAAATAAATGAACATAGACATGAGGTTCTCTGTTTGCCGGCTTACCTACCGCGATTTAAATCCCATCGAAAAAAATTGGGCAATGGTAAAGAGGCGCATTGCAGAGAAATATCACTCAAGCTCCTAGCAAAATAGCCGCTATTACTAAGGTGGCTTTTAAAAGAGTAACGACAAAAGAATGGCTCAATGTAAGTCTACATGTAGAAAAAATAGGAGATAAATATTTCGAATTAGATAGGCTGATTGATATGGAAATGAATAAATTTATAATTAATGTCACAGGCGACACATCCGAGTCTTCTGATGAAGACTAGTACCTATGGATTCTGATGAAGATGTGCGAATGGAAGGTGTCGACCCACTGCAGGACCATTGTTATACCAAATTTACAAATAGATCTAGGTATTCAATAAAAGATTTACAAGGTTTCTGTGGACTTTTAATTTCGTTCTTTATAATAAATATTCTTAAAATACCTTTTTTTGGAAAATTCATTACATACAAAATATCAGTGTTCATTAATCATAATAATAGTCATTTCTAACACGCATTTAATATCTTCACCTATAATTATGTAAAAAAATTGAAAGTTAAATTTAACCAACTTTCAGGTTTTCGAAGGAACGGAAAAGGAAAAGGAGCTTAGATGAAAATAAGTGACGTCATTCTAAATCCAATATGACGGTCTCCCAAAGTTGGAGAACTAGTTATTTTTTGTGGATTCCCATGATATGTATATCAAATAAAAGGGTTTGCTGATAAGAATACCAAAATAAAAGTGAAAGCATGTTTTTTAGTTTTTTTCTCAAACTCGCTCACATAAATTAAACGTTCTTTTAAGGAATAATTTATATTACCTTAAATCTTACCATAGAAACTTGTGAAGTATAGTGTCAAACTTACGGAAGTTACAATCAAGAAATATATTTATTATGCGAATCTTAAACAATAAATATAGGGTTTAATATTTATTAGGTTTTTGTAAGTTTAAGCTGAACATTACAGTTTTTTTTTAACTGAGCTTTGGTAATCAATTCGGTCATTTACGTAATATGATATGATTGATGAAAATATTAGTTAAGCTGGTAACATTAAGTACGCTCTCAGTCATGCTGGGGCCACAGTAACGAGAAACGTCAATGCCCATAAACGCAACAATTATTGCCTTAATTTTAACGCGATAAACTGAGTGGCCACACTTGGGTCGGTCGACGTCATTTCAATTTCAATGCCGTTCAACGGCGTTAAAGTAAACTGACCATTTATTTATTAACTCGTGTAGGTTAACAATAAAAAAAATATTATGTTATTTATTTAAAAAACTGTATACAATTAGTATTCACTATAATTATAATCACATTAATTATAATTATTTTTATTTTAACAAATTGTGCAAAATAAAAATTAATCACCAGTTCACCAGTTTCATTAAAGCAAAGTTTCCCAGACAGTAATTATTAAATGCAACATATTTTTTAATTATATTTATATTTATATAGCCATAACAGTGGTAGAGCCACGCGGCAGCTTTTGCTGTCGCACGAATGGGCCGGCTCGAACCGGGGTGGTACCACGACCTCACAGAAAACCAGCGTGAAGTAGAGGTTTACCTCTGCGTTTCGCTTGGTGAGTGCAGGTGGCCGGAGGCCCTTTTTACTGGAAATGAGGCATTCCATCTTAGTCCTCACGGGTGACAACGCATCTACATTTTGATTTGTAATAGAGGATAGATGGGCCGCAGCAACCACTTACCATCAGGTGGACTGTGTGCTCGTTTGTCACCCTTATCATAAAAAAAATTCTCAGTGAAACAAATTTGCTTTAATAAAGTTGGTGGTGATTTTAAATAAGGGCAAGTTTTTTTACATTGATTTTTGTTATCAACATCGCCTTTAGAACTGGAACCTGTAAGTGATTTTTTTTCAGACGTCCCTAATTTATTCATAATAGAAAAATACTTTTTCTACTGGAGCATTTGTACCAGGTAGTTTTATTCGATTAAAATGCAGGAGAATTTATGGTGAAGATTGTTAGTGAGAAATGTTTGATTACTTCCACCCAACGAATTTCTGCGAAAACTTTGAAATTATCCCATTCGGTTATTTTTTGGTCGGTCCCGCTCTCGCACAGTTTTAAATTTTCTCGCGGTTTAGGACAACGGGACTATTTTGCATCCCGGATCTTTATTTGGGGACAACGGGACAGGTGACCGAGAAAAGGGACAGTTCCGTTCAAAACGGGACGTATGGTCACTTTACGTTAATATTCCTTGAATTTCAAGCAAGATAAACGTTGACGCTGCTACTCTATGTTTGATGAATGTAATTTTTTATTATATGAATATATTTTATCATTGCCTAAGCATGGCTCTGTTTGCAGAATCTCAGGAAACGTAATAATTTTTTCATTATTCCACTCTATCGTAACCATACGTGCGACTCCGTTGCGCTCACCGTGCACAATGAGACAAACGTAGTGTGGCCGCTTCAACGCGTTAATTCGTGCGTTAATCTCTTTGATGTACCGACACTCGAGTTATCGTTCAACGGGAAACGGCATTGTTCTTGGCGTTGTAGAATTATCGCGTTAAGTGGTGGCCACACCACGCGATAATTAACGGCATTTCCCGTTAGTGTAGCCCGGCATCACGCGCAGAGTTATCATGCGCGCTATAGAAATACTCACGCGTATAAATATGTATAACTAGCTGTTCCCCGTGACTTCGCCTGCGCTTAATTTCTGGGTTTAATATTAAAATTCTTTGCCTAAAATAAAAGAAGCCTAAGTTACTCCTTATAATATTAGCTATATGTTATTGAAAGTCCCGCCAAAATCGTTCCAGCCATTTCAGAAATTAACTGGCAAAAACAGACCGACAGACAGATAACATTTTTAAAAATTGTGTTCTTATTATAAGTACAGTATACACTTTCATATGTATTTAGTAAATTTTGATATTACAAACACTTCAATTTTATTTATTTACTAGCTGTACCCCGCAACTTCGCCCGCGTGTTTTTTGAGTTTTATTTTTTTTGCGCGTAATCCTAATTCTTTTTCTAAAATAAAAGTAGCCTAACTTACTCCTTATGACATCAGCTATCTACTAGTGAAAGACCCATCAAAATCGGTCCAGCCGTTTCGGAGATTAGCCGAAACAAACAGACAGACAGACAGATAGATAAACTGACAAAAATTGTAAAAATTGTATTTTTGCTATAAGTACCGTATATACTTTCATATGCATTTAGTAAAAAGCTGTTATTTTGACATTACAAACAGACACTTCAATTTTATTTATTTGTATGTATAGATATAGGAGATATAGATGTATAGTAGTGTAAATATGTATATAATAAAGCCCGCTTTTAACTATGGGATATAATATAATATATATTACATCTCGAGATATAAATTAATATCGCTCACCATACTTCTAAATGGAACCGTTTACACTGAACTATAATATATATTACATCTCAAACTATAAATATTTTTTTGATCGACCAAGCGATATTTTTATATTATATTTCACCCCCTGCACCCCGCACACCGTTTCGCACCACCGCAGAACCATGTGCGGTGTACAGGGGGTAATCCAATGACGAACGCAAACTGGCTAAAAGATATTATATCTCTCAGGGCGGATTCGACCAAATACCATGTTACTCCAGTGTAACTAACCCTAGAATAATTTTACTCTTTTTTTTATAGGATAAGGGTGACAAACGAGCACACAGTCCACCTGATGGTAAGTGGTATCTGTGGCCCATAGACATCTACATTTATCCTCGTTTGCGAATCAAAATGCAGATGCGTAGTCACCCGTGAGGACTAAGATGGAATGCCTCTTTTCCAGTAAAAAGGGTCTCCGGTTCTCTGCACTCACCATACGAAACACAGCAGTGTTAAGCTGCTATTTGACGCTGGTATTCTGTGAGAGCGTGGTCCTTCCCCGGTCGAGTCGACCCATTCGTGCTACAACTATACTACTAATATAGCTGCAGCATGGCTCTACCACGTAAAAATATAATAATAGGTGTAGGAGTTGTCTATACATTTAGTACAGTCAAGTCTGGCAACTTTACCAATGGATGTTAATTTTGCCATCAGGGGTGTACTGGTACAAAATTACGATTAACACGGAAAATGTAACGTTTTTCGAGATATGCCATTTTTTGAATGAAAATACAACAACTAATTGATTGCATTTCTTTCGACATCGCAACATGAGAGTTAATTTTGGCGTTTTAGTTTAACGCGGAATTGTACCGGCGAATTAACCTCTTTGTTCGGTGCTCCAGAACTTTTGTTGTTTTTTTTAAAAATACTGAATGTAGGTATCTATATATTTGTAAAAACATAATATTGTTGCGCGCCACTATTAATGTCTTGTACATGGCAACACTAGTTACCATCAGCGCCATCTAGTGTCAAGTAGCAGAAATAGGAGAGTCAAGATCCTTCTAGAAATTTCGGGACCGATATGTACTCGAACATTTTAGATGTCGCTACAGTAGAAGGTTCTGGAAACTATCTGAGGCCCTATATAACGCCGGTATAGACCACGACCGAGGAGTATTGAATTGGCGATACAAGAGAATACTGCGAAGCGAAATACCGGCGAACTAAAGTGATCAGTAGTGCAACTGTGTTTTATTATTAGTGTGATTTTAAGTTGTAATTAGTGTTGTGTAATTAAATTGCCAATTTTGGTAATTCAATAGGTAGTTTTTAATTGTCTCGAACCCCAAGCTCGTAACAATATTAATGGTTGTCAAATATAATATATCGTTTATAACATGTTGGTCTTAACATTTATCTATAAAACTAACTTGGCAAAGGTACCATATTAGTGATTCTACGATGTGACGGTTCCTTTGCCATGTTTTGCTACAACCAAGGGTTGTCACTTTCAAACTACATTTTTAACCAATTACGACTATTTAAAGAATGGGTTCTGTACTTGACATTCTATATATGTATTTTTGATTCGATGTTTCACCGTAACAGCCTATTAGACCGATTTTACCAAATGAGTCGTCAATCAATTCATCTTAATGGAAAGTGAAGGAAAAGAAAAGAGAAATCTATATTATTTTTACTGCATTGTTGGACGTTAATAATATTATTACTACTCAGTATTTTTATAATTTCAAGTTAGTGTATTGTTATTTGTATATTAATTTTCACACAAAAAAAAAACCGTGTTGCTTTAATGACTATGAATATTTTGCAATTGTGGGAAAACAATATTTAGATTGATTACAATAATTATTCTTTATTTAACAGAAATAGGTTTGTAATAAAATGATGACGATGACCAATGAAAAACGAATACTTGTTAAAAATTATTGTGACTTGCTTTTTTTATTTATGCTATAATTGATTTAAGCTTATTATTGCACCAACTTGATTTTTAATTTTAGACGAGAGTGGTTTTGTTTGATATACTTTAAATTTTTGCTTAACAAATTATTGTGACAAGATTTAAATTAAAAACTTAATTACGTAATCAAGGATTTTTGACAACCCTAACAGATATTTTCAAGTTAATCTCTGTCACTGATGTGGTGCTACAGGGAATGGAACTATTTATTCCATCATCTGTGGTACCCATCGGAGGCAGATCTCAGCCTTGGTTTGGTCGCTCCTGTAAAACTGCATTACGCAGTAAGCAGGAGTTTATTTATTATTTTTTTTATTTAGTTATTAAGCCTGGGCTGCGGCTTCGGCGACTCGGGATGTAAACACCAGCATACTTAAAAAGAAGTATAACTTCGCCTCCAGGTCCTTCAAAAGAGTTATTGCCAAGGCAAAGTCAGAGCACATAGGCAGAATTGGCGAGAAACTAGTTCGCCTTCCTTCGGGAACCCGTGCATTCTGGTCTCTCGCCAAGGCTGTCCAAGGGAATTTCTGTAAGCCATCACTACCATCTCTGCACAGGGAGGACAACTCACTGGCCCAAGACGCAAAAGACAAAGCCGACCTTTTAGGCTCCCTTTTTGCGTCCAACTCGACTCTTGATGGTGAGTGCTCCATGCCGAATGTGCTGTTCTCACAGCGCTCGGTTCGCAAAGCACTTCTCTCCCTGGACATCCAGAAGTCGAGTGGGCCTGATGGAATCCCCCAATTGTGCTAAGGACGTGTGCTCCGGAGTTGGCACCGGTCCTAACGCGTCTTTTCCGGTACTCCTACTTCCAAGGCGTAGTCCCGAATTCATGGAAGACAGCTTTTGTCCACCCGATCCCTAAAAAAGGCGACCGCTCAGACCCGTCCAACTATAGGCCTATCGCGATCACCTCCTTGTTCTCCAAAATAATGGAATCCATTATTAACTGCCAGCTCATCCGGTACCTTGAGGATCACCAGCTGATTAGTGACCGCCAATACGGTTTTCGTCGGGGTCGATCAGCTGGTGATCTTCTGGTCTACCTGACCCATAGATGGGCGGAGGCAGTAGAGTCCAAGGGGGAGGCGTTGGCCGTTAGTCTGGACATTGCGAAGGCCTTCGATCGGGTTTGGCACAAAGCGCTTCTTTCGAAGCTCCCTTCTTATAGGCTTCCCGAGAAATTGTGCAATTGGATCACCAGCTTCCTTGCAAATCGGAGCATCAAGGTCGTTGTAGACGGTGCATGTTCTGACTACAAGCCTATTCACGCTGGTGTTCCACAAGGCTGTGTGCTATCACCAACGCTGTTTCTTCTGCACATCAATGATATGTTGGTAACTGGTAACATTCATTGCTCTGCGGATGACAGCACTGGTGATGCTCTATACACCGGCCGTGCTAATATTTCTCGGGAAAACGTCTCCGAGTACCGGAACAAACTTGTGTCTGAAGTCGAGTTTTTGCTGGACAAAGTCTCGGACTGGGGGCGACTAAATCTAGTCCAGATTAATCCTCAGAAGACACAAGTTTGCGCGTTTACCGCTAAAAAAAACCCCTTTGTCGTATCTCAGTTTCAAGGCATTCCCCTAGTTGCCTCAGCCAGTATCGGAATCCTCGGCGTCGACATATCGAGTGACGTGCAGTTTCGTGGTCACTTGGAAGAGAGGCCAAATTGGCCTCTAAAAAGCTTGGCGTGCTCAGCAGAGCGAGACAGTATTTCATGCCGGCACACCGCCTGCAACTTTACAAGGCGCAGGTTCGGCCTCACATAGAATACTGTTCCCATCTCTGGGCAGGGGCTCCCCAGTGCCAGCTCCTTCCACTTGACCGCATCCAGCGCAGAGCGGCTCGAATCGTTGACGACCGAGCCTTTTCCGATCCGCTCGATTCATTGGCACTGCGAAGAGATGTTGCATCCCTTTGCATTTTCTTTCGCATCTACCATGGGGAGTGCTCTGAGGAATTGTTCGGATTAATCCCAGCCGCCAAATTTCACGAACGCACATCGCGGCAGAACTCCCGATACCATCCACACCATCTGGATGAGTGGCGGTCCACCACTGTGTGATTTAGAAGATGTTTTCTTCCTCGCACGACTTCCTTGTGGAATCGATTACCATCAGCGATTTTCCCGGACCGATACGACTTAGGGACCTTCAAGAAAAGAGCCTACTCCTTTTTAAAAGGCCGGCAACGCATCTGTTATTCCCTCCCTGGTGTTGCAGTTGTTCATGGGCGGCGGTAGTCACTTACCATCAGGTGAGCCGCATGCTCGTTTGCCCCCTCTCCTATAAAAAAAAAACGTTAGTATGAATTATTGAAAAATGGGAGGGCAACTTTGCCACATGCGTAGACTTTGCTATTTGCAACAATTAAAAGACCAAATCATATCGCTCAGTGTTGTGTAATATATTATGAGGTAAACTTACCTTCAACCTTGATGTCAAATCCTTATGATGACTAGTGTGGCCTGCAATATGTTCCGCGACATATGTCTCGGGATATTCCACGTAGTTGTTGAGCGCCATGTTGCGCAACATGCCGCTCTTTTTGTCCCTAATTATATCCAAGGCTTAAGGATGCACTGTAAACTGGACGTCGCTTCAAGTGTGCTGCAAACTTGACGGTAAACTGGATTGTGTATGGCATCCATTATTGCTACATATTATTTTGTATTTGTGTATGTTCTATGCTACATGTTTATTAAATTATTAATCTGTGCTCTGTAGGCTCTGTTATTTGACATTATAGAAATCGAATGAAATTTTAATTTTATTTATTCCATAAACGTCCATATTTTTAATGAATAAACTTATTGCTGATAGCTGTAAATACAAATAAAATGCGTAATGCTACGTCAGAGATTTCATGGAATATGTTACAAAGGTGTAAATTATTTTTTAAGTAATGACAGGTTATGTTTACCGCTATAAATATTATTTTTAGACTATACAGATTACAGTCACGCTATCCGTTACATTTTGGGCGGGAAATTGGTGAACAGCCTATAGCATTGTGTCTATTTTGTTTTTTGTATTTTCAGTATTTAGACAATTTCACAAAATGAGCGTTTCGAAATCAAAGCCTTTTACTGTATTCGTGGAAGGAAATATTGGAAGTGGTAAAACAACATTTCTGGAGCATTTTCGACAGTTTGAAGATATTACATTGTTGACTGAACCTGTTGAAGAATGGAGAAACCTTCGTGGATGGAATTTATTGGTAAAATATATTTTCTTTAAAGAATGTAAGTATTGTTAATGCATAATTTTGTCAGTTAATCATTATTATACGCTTTTCAGGACTTAATGTACAAAGACCCAGCAAAATGGGCAATGACCTTTCAAGCGTATGTTTCCCTTACCATGTTAGAAATGCATCGCCGATCGACTTCCACTCCTGTAAAATTAATGGAACGCTCAATATACAGTGCTAGGTATTGTTTTGTGGAACACATGATGAAGGCTGGTACCTTACATCCAGCCCAGTTTGCTGTCCTAGATGAGTGGTTCAGGTTTATTCATCAACAGATACCCATTGAAGCTGATTTAATAGGTTAGTATTACTAACTCTGTCATGCATCATACCCTCTTAAAAATCAAAGTAATGGATAAAGTTATCTCCACTTAATTTTGTAGTATTGAGTTTAATTTTTGTAGAATAGCAAATTTTGGATATAGTATTTTATTTTAATAATTATTATTATTACTGTTGTGAAATAAAATATGTATATAATTTTTAATTGTATTGTAGATTTTTTTATTTTATATGACAAGGTTACCTTTTTTTAATTATGATTAAAAATATAATATTAATAATATGACCAATGAAATCCCACCTTGTTTTGTTACATTCTTTGGTTGTCTTTGTTAGAGACTTTAAAAAAAACAGGCTTACAATTTTATTTCATGTTTTTTGTATGATTTTGAAGTTTGATGATTATTTTTTTATTAATTAGCTTATAACTTCAGGGATGGTCACATATATGTTTGAAGAAAATATTCCACCTGTACTGGTGACAAAATAAGGGATGAAGTCTTTAATAACATTAAATAATTTAGACTATATTGAGATTTTAATATTCCTTAGTCTGCTCAAAAGGGTAAAAAAATATTACAGAAAAGTAAAAGCCAAAAGAGACTCAACTTCAACTACAAGAAATATAATAGTGCATTCTGAGTTTGGGTCTTTAATTTTCCTATACACCATGTCTTAGCACCAACTTCAGAATGTGAAATGATTTTATTCTTTTTAGTTTTTTAAAGTTAGTTTTTACTTTTTATTAAAAGTATATTTATTTTCATATTATAAATAGTGGTTTGATCAGGGTTGCATGGGATAATTATCAATGATATTTTTTTTTATACCTGAGTGTGTTATTGTGTGTCAAGTCTTTGGCATCAAGTCGATAGTGTATTTGAACACGAGTAATGTCAAGGGGTAGGAATTCACATTATTCTAAATGATTAGTTTTATTAGTACTTCTTGTATTGGTTTCTGAATAATACAGTCATATACTTAAAACAAAAAGATTTGGGACAGGACGGGGTGGAAGATGTCATAACAAAGATTAGGAAAAGCCAATGGGCATGGGCTGGACATCTATGTAGACTACCAAATAATAGATGGACTAAAACAATTACAAGAGTGGATCCCGATGGACAAAAGAAGGAAAAAAGGGATACCAAAAAGGAGATGGCGGGATGAACTCACGAATTTTGTCAAATACTGGCACGAACAGCCCAGAGTAGAAAAGATTGGGATAAGTTGGAGGAGGCCTTTTGCACTAATAACATATACATATAAATAATAAAAAGATAATGAAGCAACTTAAAAATTTAAAGTAAAAATTTAGTAAAATAAAGGATACTAATACTAATACTTAAAAAAACATGCTACGTTATCTGGATCTATTGTGGTTAAAGTTTGACTGCATAAATACAAAAAAGCGGTTTATGAGCTTGATGCAAGAAATGTATGACAAATGAAAACAGGTAATATGACATGACAAAAAAAGGTTTAAGGGAAACAAAAGAATTAAATCACTTTTTACACATTATATTGCTGGATATTTAACAGATAATTATAAGATAGTTATTGGATAATTATTGAATAATTATCAATGATCATTATTATCATAATAATTTGCAATCCTGTGTTTAATTATATTTGTTTTAAAAAATTGTGTTTGTTTCTACTAACATTGTGTAGTAAGATAATGTATATTGATGTTAATTAAAGCTTTTAGAAAAATTTACTTTGCAAATATCCGCGTTATAAAATAAAATGATGTGTCTTACCTAGTTTGAAGAGCACCTCCCGCCCTCCCTCAATTGCGTGCACTATCTCCGTCACCACTAATCCCAGCACCGCTACTGACGATAATACGACACGTGTCGTATTATCGTCAGTGGTGTGTCTTGCCTAGTGTAGTGGTGTTGGGAGTAGCGGTGCTGGGATTAGTGGTGACGGAGATAGTGCCCGCAATTGAGGGAGGGCGGGAGGTGCCCTTCAAACTAGGTAAGACACATCATTTTATTTTATAACGCGGATATTTGCAAAGTAAATTTTTCTAAAAGCTTTTATATAATGGATTTCCGCAAAGTAACGCCTGATTCTATTAATTATATTGATGTTAATAATAATTATTATTTCAGTTTACCTCAAAACAACACCCAGTGTAGTTTATGAGAGGATAAAGAAAAGAGCACGTTCTGAAGAGCAGTGTGTCCCGTTAACTTATATAGAAGAGTTGCATAAGCTGCATGAAGACTGGTTGATCAATAGGACACATGCAGAATGTCCTGCTCCTGTAAGATTATAAACATATCCTAATATTTATCATCACACACGAGTTTTGTAGCTGATGGTCACATTGTTTGCAGTAGATTTACTTTAGTGTCCAACCGAAACTGGATTTTAAACCTAAAGTGAACCTTCGGTCTGGATGTCAGTTTCGGCCGAAACCGAAACTTATTTAGACATGTTATTTTTTATTATTAACTAAAATCTGGTATATTTTGAATACATACACAGATAGGTAATGCATGTTAATGAAAAATATTAATTGTTATTACAATACTAAAATAAATAAATGTAATATATTTATTTATTTTAAAGTAAAAAATCAACAATGTAACCCACTCATAAAAAGTTACTCGCAAATTTTTTTTGGAGTATGGCCTGGTATCTAGACCTTTAGGCCAAGTCTTGAGTATTATTATTCGGTTTATTATAATTTTCTCAAGCCTTGTCTTTATGTATTATTATCCTTCATAGTTCACTGCTTCACAATATGTTGATGTGTCACATTGTGCAGCCCTTGGGAGATTTTGATGGCAACTTGAGCCAGCAAGCAGCTGACAGTTGGCGATGGTATCTAAAGGCGCCTATGCAAACAGCTTATCTTGAGAATCCATCACCATCAGAGCACTTGTTTCACCGTTTCCACTAATAGTTCACATGCGTAGACAGTTAATACATAAAATAGCACCACTTTTACATATCAAAATCCACTTCAAACTATTATTTAAACTATAATACAGTAGCAGCAAACCGCCGCCGATCAAGTTCCCGCCAAAACTCCATTACTCGCTAATTAAGAAGATATTTTATTCTAGGGATGGGCATGGAAAAAAAATATATCCATATAAATATATCGAATCGATATTTTTAATCAGTATCAATATATATCGCGTGATAAATATCGATATATCGTCATCATTTGCATGATGTAAAGAAGACGTCCAAAACTTTATATTACTGCCGGTTGGGCGACGAAAAGAAAAACGACAACCAACCACACATGAATAATTTCGTACCTCCTTTTGTTGATACATGTTTCGTCATTAATACAACATTTTAAAATATATCGAAATTGATACGAATTCGATACTCTAAAATAAATATACCGAAATATCGCGATATAAAATATCGACGGTTTATATCGCTATTTTTAATAAAAAAATTCGATATATCGATATTTTTTGCCCAAGCCTATTTTATTGTGTTCACAATATTGTTAAACCTAATATATTATTCGGTGAGAGCATTAACGTAATATAATTATGAGTAGTAATACAGGATTCACATTCTTATCTGAACGACGCACGATATTCCACGAACACTTGAGTTTCGACGTCGCCGAAGGTTCGGCAGTTTTTTTGCCGAAACCGAAACTAGATTTTTTTTGCGGAAACCGAATCTTCGGTCCGTCACTAATTTACTTATTTATTAACTTTCATCAATTTGCTGTTGGTTATTCCAACTTTCAATGATTTATCTTATAAAAGTGTTAATATGAATTGTGTCATATGTGTCACACATACAATTCATCATTTATACATCAAAATTAAATTATTTCCATTATTTAAAAAAATTGTATGCCTGTTTGGCTTGTCATTAATATTGAGAGGTGTTTGGTTTCAAAGTAGAAGTATAGACCATTTTGGTTCTACAAACAAGGAAAAAAACAAATGGTAGCAATTACACAATGTTTACTGAGAGTTGTACACTCTCAAACTGAACGGCAGGCATTAAATATGATATTAAAATATATGATAAATGATAATAAGAAAAACTGTGATAAAAATATTCAAGTCTAAGTTCAGTGTTTCATTAAAAGTTCACTTTCACTTCACTTTATGCTCAGTGCATTAGGGACCTCGAATTTTAGTAATCATGGCATAATAAGTGAGGTTGATACACTTTTGTAGCACTCATACTTGCTTGGTCCGTATGGCGCTGCGGTGTTCCTTCGCCAGCTTCCTCAAAGCTCTCCCTTGTCTTCTCCTCCGCCATCAAAAGAATATAAGGACAACTCCAGATGTACCGCCTTTATCGCTAGACGTACAAAATCGGATACATACCATTTTCTTATTTGAACTCCTATATCTTTGGTTGATTTAATGACAACAAATCCGGTGAAGTCCACACCTGTGTTTATGAATGGATATGTCAGAATGACCCTCAGCTGTGGCTGGTCTGGATCTGCTTTTACAGTGTAACTGAATTCCATAATTCAGCTGTGGGATGAAAAAATAACAGGATGTTTCGAGTAATGCTCAAGTATGCATGTTCGAGGCGGCCACCAACCGTTAAAATGCCATATTTGTCTAATATCGTAGAGAAGCTTGATAATTTACTGTTATTTGTAACATTGTGTTTTTTAAATAATTAAAATTATGTTCAAAGTAGTTTAATACAACCTAAACTTGTTTAATAATTAAGAGGTGATAGAGGGAAACAAATGAGGAGATGGGTCCTATATCATCTTCCTAATAACGACTAATAATAAAAAAACTGCAGTTGCCAACCCACTTTCCAAGCATGGCAACTATGTAAAATATGCCCTCTATAAAGCAATTTAACAGGAAGAGACCTATGTTCAGCAGTGAACTTTAATAGGCTGTATAAAGCAGTGGCGACGGATCATGTTGCTTAGTGGCGCGTACGCGTATTATGAAGTTTTAATTACCTTGCTGATAGAGTTATTGTCATTTAATAATTGCATTACGAATGAAGGTGTATTTGATTGTAAAGCTACAATTACATTGGGCTTCTTTTGATTGTTGAATTTAGGTAGGCATTCTGGTCCTTACCACCACAGAGGACGACTAGACAGCTGTATCGTTGTCATACCTCGAAGTAGCCCAATCCGCGGCATTGTTATCGTGGCGCCATGATGTTGATGGTATGATCTCTATTATCTGCTTGGTTAGCCACAAACTGTTTCCACCTTGATAAATCTCCTGGAAGCCACCCCCAGACCAACATGGAATCAGTCCATATGTTGATTTTAATATCTTCGATAGCTGATGAATTAACTGTTTTATTAATTAGCTGTGATAATAATAAAGCACCCGGTGATTCAATTCCGGGCATGATATTTTATACTTGTGTGGTGTCACCTTTGTTTTCGCCGCTATCTATCTACATGTTTATTCGCCTTTGTTGTTTTTCAACATAGCGTAAACAGAACAAGTGTAAGCTTTCTTCGATGCATCACAAAATCCATGTAGTTGAAATTAGTCTTCTGTATCTCCAATATGCGGTTTTCGTATTTTTTGACATGTTTCTTGTCTTGGCTAGGCTTGGATGTGCCGAGATGCTTTTGAAAATCAGGTTACATATGTAGAGTGACTTCGTACCTACCGTTTTCCAAAAAAAAATAAAAGGTATTGTAGGAAGTCAATAAATAGAAAGATCTTACTTGAACGTCGACGATTAGCTGAGCGGTAGCTCCCGGGTTAGCCTATGATACCTCTGGTCTGCTATGTGCTGCTCTTAGCTGAATGTTATAAGTTGAGCTTGATGAAGGAATACACTAGTTCCTCACTTCACATTTATTTTTGGATGATATTATGTACTTGATAGAAGTTAGTTCAGGTGTAGTTTTAATGATATAAAATGATTGTCACTATACCTTTCAGTTTTAGTTTGATAAAAATCGTTTATAAATTCACTAAATTTGATATACGCGGCACAAGGTCCCACTTTGACTTTCCGCGCGCTAGATCAAAGGTACGGAAGGACTGCCGAGAGATTCCGCTTGTTCGTAAGCTCGAAGTACCAATAAATGTGGGATGTAATTCCACTTGTTAATAGATGATACAAGATGAAATAAAGGTTGTTATGATATGATATCGATATGATTGATATATGTATTGATATTCGTATGATAAGAAAACGACTGCTTGATATGAATGCCTGTAATGCACTGATCGCTGAGTATTGGCGCATAAAAGTGCAGTGTTAATAAGATTGAAAAGTTATCAAATTTAAATACATATTTAGGTAATTGGGAAAAATGCATATGTTTCATCGTATGCTGTGGGTGTTATGAGGCTACAGAAGAAAATAAAACAATGGATGGCCAACAGTATGTTCCTGATAACATTCAAAATAAAATTCAATTGCCAACCCGCCAGACAAGTGTAGCAACCATGGCAAATATCTCCCAGAATGAGTCAAATCAATGTGGGAGGCCAATGCTTAGCTGTGCATTTTTATAGACCGTAATTAATGAATGATACAAATAGGTTGTTAATTTTAATTAGTGATATTTTTAGTATAGTAAACAAAGTGTAGGGTGTGGCCCCCCACTAGAAGTAGTGACTCTGACTGTGCTTTGTGGCAGTGCTTTGGGGAGGTGTGTTCAGCTGTGGACTTGTGAAGGGCTGTAATGATGATGATGATGATGAATCAGTCAGATTGTCACTTCAGGAGACTTCAGACTTCAGAATCATTTCATGGTTCATTTTTCATTCATCATTAAGTTTCGAAGGAGAGAAAGAAATTTTTTTTTTTTTTTTTTTTTATAGGATAAGGGTGACAAACGAGCACACAGTCCACCTGATGGTAAGTGGTTGCTGCGGCCCATAGACATCTACATCTATCCTCGTTTGCGAATCAAAATGCAGATGCGTTGTCACCCGTGAGGACTAAGATGGAATGCCTCATTTCCAGTAAAAAGGGCCTCCGGCCACCTGCACTCACCAAGCGAAACGCAGAGGTAAACCTCTACTTCACGCTGGTATTCTGTGAGGTCGTGGTACCACCCCTGTTCGAGCCGGCCCATCCGTGCGACAGCAAAAGCTGCCGCGTGGCTCTACCACTGTTAAAAATTAAATTACACAAATTTCTTTTCCAGGTACTTGTGATAGATGCAGATCTAGATTTATCCCAAATAACCGAAGAATATAGAAAGAGTGAACACCAAATACTGAGAAAAGCTGTGGATGTAGTGATGAATTCACCTAACAAGCTTAGTCCAAAGAAACCTATAAGCAGCTCGCCTATAACTATAATGCCACAAATAAGACTATAATGTTATTGACATTGTAAAATTTGCTTTAATTTATTTTAATTATGTTTTTCTTGTATTTAATGTTAATTAATTTTCTTTATAATAAGGTTTGCAAAGATCCAAGTCAAAGCTATTTCACTAATTGAATTAGTATGAAAATTAATATAGGATTAATTTTTGATTGAAGTATTTATAAAAAAAAGACGATTCTATAAAAAAAAGAAGTAAATATGTTTAACACTTGAATATTTTAGGGTAGACTGTCTTTTCAATGATAAATACGGTCCAAAATTTACGCATTTAACAAACTGTTAGTAGTATTATTTTGTGCTGTTGCATTTGTTCATTCTGTTTTGAGCATTATCAAATAATGACTCAAATTTAAGTATTAAAAATTAATTGGTAGGTAAAAAAGATTAGCATAGAATAACCTCTGTGTTCAACATTTTTAAACTGGTGTAAATAGCAGAGGTAACTACTAATACACAATATATGTATAAATATATTCATGAATATAAAAAATAGCCTTATTTTATGACCATTAGTGAAAACATTTTTGATTACTGCGAATTTCTTGGAATTATCATGTAATAATTTATGTACTATATCATGGACATGATTTCAATGTGTACATAAGAAAAACCTTACTAATGTTGATTGTAATTAGTTTGTAATGAGAAGATACTTTGGATATTTTTGTCATAAAGGAATTGCTATAAAAATTTAATATATGGCGGCATTTTTAAGATATTTACTATTTAATTGTATTTACTTTGCTAGTGAGTTTTTATTTTAAAAATCATTATTGTTTACGCAAAAATATCCGTTACAGGTTCATAGTTTCGTTTATAAATTCCTCAATTTTTTCTTTCTAATTAACTGTAGGTAATAATAATAAAGAAAATTTTATTTTATTTTTGATTTTCTTTTTTTTCTTAGAGTTTCATATAGTGTATTTGGCTGTGTCGTTGGTCTAGAGATCGTAAACGCGATAGTTTGTCATGAGGTCCCGGGTTCGAATTCCGGCTCGGGCCAAAATCAGTTATTGGGTTTTTCTGTCAAGAAATTCTCAGTAGCAACCCAAAAGCTAGGACAGTTGGCGGTGTTTCACCCCCGTGCCTCTGACAGCACGTAAAGCCGTTGGTCCTGCCCCTGATCTCTCCCCGGTCCTATAGAATTATCGTCCCATCGGACTATGAGAGTGAGGGCACTATAATCCTGTCTTGTGCAGATGGCTTGACTCGGTTGAGACTGGCTGGTGAACGAAAATCGTTCTGGAGGACATAATGATTATTATACAATATTATACAAATTTTAATCTTAAGTTCAAATATATAAATAATGATATACCGTTATTGCAGTTTCTGAAAATACGAGTAAATATGAAAGGTTTCTACTTTTATTTGAAATTATCCCAAAGTGAATGTGATTTATGGGCAACAACGTTTTTGTCTACTGATCGACCCTTTCGAATGTGTGCGTGCGCAGTAAAATCAGTTAAAATAATGCATTACCAAGCATTTTGAATTTAAAAGATAAGAAGGACAATTTTTTTAAATTAGGTTTTCTTCACCATTTGCCTATATTACTTATTCTGAACCTTCTCTGCAAATTTGGCCATTTATTGCAAAATAACCCTGTATAATGTGCACGCAATCACAAACTAATAAGTGCTAGGCACACACATAATGTAATGTATTTATCATAATATTTATGAAAAATATTAATGCTTTACCAGTAATAACATTGTCTATACTGTAGTAGCATATTATGAGTTCAACACCAAACTTCGCCCTGATGATCCTTTGAAAGTCTGCTAATAGTAAGATAAATTCTACTATATCTTGTCCCATACTATAAGGAGATTGATTAAGGTTTTACCAGACAGTGATGGAAAGTACCTTAGCACGTATAAGGCAACTGTTTATTGATCCAGTCCACGCGCAAAGTGTGGTGATTATGGGAAATTAAAGCTAATTAATTAAATATTTCTCGGGAAAACGTCTCCGAGTACCGGAACAAACTTGTGTCTGAAGTCGAGTCTTTGCTGGACAAAGTTTCGGACTGGGGGCGACTAAATCTAGTCCAGTTTAATCCTCAGAAGACACAAGTTTGCGCGTTTACCGCTAAAAAGAACCCCTTTTTGAAGAGAAGGCCAAATTGGCCTCTAAAAAGCTTGGCGTGCTCAGCAGAGCGGGACAGTATTTCATGCCGGCACACCGCCTGCAACTTTACAAGGCGCAGGTTCGGCCTGACATGGAATACTGTTCCCATCTCTGGGCAGGGGCTCCCCAGTGCCAGCTCCTTCCACTTGACCGCATCCAGCGCAGAGCGGCTCGAATCGTCGACGGCCGAGTCCTTTCCGATCGGCTCGACGGCTTTGCATTTTCTTTCGCATCTACCATGGGGAGTGTTCTGAGGAATTGTTCGGTATAATCCCAGCCGCCAAATTTCACGAACTCGCACGACTTCCTTGTGGAATCGATTACCATCAGCGATTTTTCCGGACCGATACGACTTAGGGACCTTCAAGAAAAGAGCGTACTCCTTTTTAAAAGGCCGGCAACGCATCTGCAATTCCCTCCCTGGTGTTGCAGTTGTTCATGGGCGGTTGTAGTCACTTACCATCAGGTGAGCCGCATGCTCGTTTGCCCCCTCTCCTATATAAAAAAAAAAAGCTGTAGCAAACCGTATGTATTCAGTACTGAGTAACAGGTGCGCCGTCTAGTACTGAGTAACGAAACGTTACACAGGCATGCATTTCGTTACTCGCATTTTTCGTACACTGTTTCAGTTCACGCAAGTACCGTTGATGCGCGTATTGAAACATTTGTTGATCGTATGTTTTACACATGCGTACGTTTTTCGGCGAATTTAAAAACGTACGTTACAAAGAGCGATATTTATTTATTAAGTAAAGTATAATTTGGTAATACAAATTATGTGAATGCTGCGACGCCGTGACGTCATACTGTACGCGTACGCAATACGACTCGATTCAATGCTGTAACATAACATTAAAGGTACTCTGTGCATAACATGTACTACTCTGTGTAAAAAGTATCGGGAATATGTCAATAAAAAGACCCGCGTAAAAGAGGTCGTTCTAATTTTTTTACTGCATGTTCGTAGCACTGTACTGATTTAGCGCGCAAAGTTTGAGCGGGATCTGTCATTTAATTTCTTTTAAACTACACTTTTTGTTGGTCATAGTTTTGAGTTCTCGGCGATTTTTACAATGGAAAATATTGTTGAACAAAGAGTGTGCCTTAAATTTTGTGTTTCGAATGATATTTCATGTGGTGAATCACTAAAAATGTTGCGAAATATCTACGGCGAATCGTGTATATCGAAAACAAAGGCTTATGAATGGTATAAGGCTTTTAAAGAAGGCCGAGAAGTAGTAGTAGACTTGCCTCGTTCTGGTAGACCTTCAACCGCTACGACCAAAGAAAACATCGACAAAATCAAGAAGCTAGTGCTCGAAAATCGACGTATGAGTCTGAGAGAGTTGGCTAGTGAGGTGAACATATCTTTTAAGTCCGTCCACAACATTCTCATTGACATTTTAGGCATGAAACGCGTCGCCGCTCGACTAGTTCCAAAAGAGCTCAATTTTGTTCAAAGAGCGCAGCGAAAGCATGTCGCTGAAGACATGGTTTCCCGAGCTTCTACGGATCCGATCTTTATGAAACGTATAATAACTGGCGACGAGACATGAGTTTATGAGCACGACATGCAAACAAGCCAACAGTCTTCAGAATGGCGTCTCGAAAACGAGCCGAAACCCAAAAAACCGCGGCAAAGTCGCTCCAAAATCAAGGTGATGCTGACAGTTTTTTTTGACTACCGTGGTGTGGTTCACTCCGAATTCCTTCCAAAGGGAGTAACAGTGAATAAAGAATATTATTTAGGCGTCATGAAGCGTTTGCGTGAGAGTATCCGCCGAAAACGTCCAGATTTGTGACAACACAACTCATGGATGCTGCACCATGATAATGCACCATCACACACAGCCATTATAGTGAAAGAGTTTTTAGCGAAAAATTCAACAAAAGTTCTCGACCAAGCACCGTATTCACCTGATATGGCTCCGTCTGACTTTTTTTTATTTCCCAAGTTAAAATTACCACTTCGAGGAAAACGTTTTGAGTCGATAGAAGCCATAACAAAAAATTCGCTGAATGAGCTAAAGGCCATACCGCAAATAGCCTATGAAAAATGTATGGAAGACTGGGTGAAGCGTTGGAGATGTTGTATTGCAAGCGATGGGGCCTACTTTGAAGGCGATAAAATAAATTTAGATGAATAATTTGTATTTTTTGTTTTATTGACAAATTCCCGATATTTAGTACACAGAAGGTATGTGAATACTCTAAGCAGTGGCGGATTTACCAACAGGCTGAGTAGGCTTGAGCCTAGGGCGGCAGATTTTAGGGGCGGCGATTTTGGGGCTAAAACTTTTTAATTTTTCACTTGGTTGGTAAATTTTCCTACAATTTGCATAGTCGCGTTTGGTTGTGGCGCGGAAACGAGTGACATGACCGTTCGCTAAGTGTGTTTGGTCGAAATGCCTGCCCTATGTATAGTATATTATCTATTGAAATGCTGATGAATAGACTGAACGAGAGAGGCGCGGCCGCCGCGGGAGCCGCAGCAGGATCGTGCTGTTGAAGGCGTACGCTGCGTGTTGGCATTGAGTTCGAAACAAATAGATGTATTTACTTCAGAACCAAAAGAAAAGCTGCCTCGGTTGAATCCTGGTACGATTTTTAATACGTACTAATATTTCTCTGGCACAAGTTTTTGGAAAATTACTTATTGGAAAAACGTTCTGAAGAAGAGGCTTTTTGCCGTAGTATGATAATGCCGCAAGCATGTCTGGTGTGTGTACAAGATCTAAAATTCAAAGCCAAGCACCTTTTGCTTTTTTCGTTCCTTGCTCTGTTCTCTATTAAAATTTAGTGGCAATTGGGGCTGCTGAATGTTGCACAGAAGCTTGCTTCAGTTCTTTGTAGCTGAACGAGAAATTTTTAAGTATTTCCAAGAAAAAGTGATCGAAAAAAATATATGAAGAGATACTTGAAAACGAGAATGACTTCCAGTGATACTTTCAGAGCTAATAGATTTCTCATTCTCATTGATAGACACGTATCTGAATTAGAAAAACGGTAGGTGTTGGTTCAAAAAACTTTTCATTTTTTCACCAAAATTAACAACATCATCAAGATCAACCATTACAAAAAAAGCTCTTTTCTTGGAAGAAATGTATCCTAATGATTTAGAGACTGACTTAGTTCAAGAATTTATACATTTTCAATGCCACCTTTCTTCTGAAAGAATTTTGGTGAAACCAGATTCTGGGTCATTTTGAAGTTTTATCTTCGTTCCTGCGAAACCAAAATTTTCAAAATGTTTATCTAAACTTGGATATAGCAGTTCATATGGATATATATACACCAATGACAAATATTTCCTCTTTTCTCACTTAAAATGGCTGAAAAATTATCTAAAATCTACCTAAAGTCAATATCTCGGCAAGCCAGGATCACTCCCCTAAGTTACTTGCAACATATCAGGACCGTTGAACTTCTTTGGGGTGATTTCATTTCTCGAATAATTACATTATTCCTGTCCACACGTAAAATACGCGCTTAGACGTGAAGTTGCAGAAAACAGCCCGTCGTAAATTAAACTACCGAAAGTTAAGAAAAGCTAAACACCTTAGCTATTTTGTGAATAGAGTCAGAACTCAAAATTAATGAACAAGATTTCATCCGACGATTGATGATTATTTTGCGAATAGAAAATTACGCAAATAGGTATTGTAAAACTTTCATAACTTAATTAATTGAATTGCATCGTCATTATCAGCTGGATTGTTACTAGGTAATTGAATATATTATTTTTAAACTGTAAGTAACCGCAATAAAAAAATATTTAATAACGTTTAAGTAGTATTAAGGCATAAGGAACTAGGCTATCGAATTGTAGAAGATTGGTAGGGGCGGCAAAATTAGAATAGCCTACTGGCGGCAAATGTGTAAATCCGCCACTGACTCTAAGCATGTATGTTATAAGGTATCAGACAAAGTCTATGGTATCAGAAGTAACGTGTAACGTAACGATACGATAGTCACGAGTACTGACTGTTATAGTAACGCTTACGCTTTTTTTCGTTACTCTTACATCTCTATGGGAAATAATCAGCAGAAACAGAAACAGAAACTTTTTTATTCAATATAGAAATAATACTTATTGAAAGTCACTCTTTTGTTTAATTACCACTGGTTCGGAAAAAAACCTCTGTCCTGAGAAGAACCAGCAAGAAACCCAGCGGGACTTTTTTTTAAATAACAGCTTACAATCATGTATGTTACACAGACTAACAACACAACAAATTAGAAATAGCTTGGTAGCGATCACCTCATTTCCAGGGGTTATTATCATCCATAATATTTTTTTTTAAATAAAAATACTAGTAATCTTGTTAAACATTACTAATATTCTCTTTAACCACTTCTGGTAAGCTTAAAATGCTTGTGTTAGAAGTGGTTCACGACAGTAGTCCAATGGCGGATTCGAACCCACGACCTTTCGAGTTCTTGGTCCGCGCCCTGCCATTAGGCTACTGACGCGTTTAATTCCTTAATATTATAATAACCCTTTTTATACAAACTTAGTTTTAATAAAGTTTTTGAACTTTGAATCGGTCAAATTTTGTATATTTTCTGGAATTTTGTTGTAAAAGCGTATACATCGCCCCAATAATGAATTACTGACTCGATGGAGTTTGGAGTCGAGTAACTGGTGCTACTAGCTTGTGTCTGTTCCTAGTATTTACAGAATGAATATCACTTATTTTGGAAAACTACTTTTATTTTTGTGTACGTACATTATATTTTCATAAATGTATTGAGGGGCCAAAGTTAATATATTAATTTCCTTAAATTTTTGTCGTAGCGACTCTTTAGGCTTTAAATCATAAATTGCTCTTATGGCCCTCTTCTGTAAAACAAATATAATTTCAGTGTCAGCTGCGTGCCCCCATAGCAAAATACCATACGACATTGTGCTATGGAAATAGCTAAAGTAAACTAATCTAGGTCTTTCAACACTGGTTAGACTTCTAATCTTTTTTACAGCGTATGCTGCAGAACTAAGTCTGCTTGCTAGTTTTGATATATGGGGGCTCCATTGAAGCTTCGCGTCTAGTGTGATTCCAAGAAAAATGGTGGTATCTACAAGACTCAGTTTCTCCCCATTTAAAATTACATTAGTACCTATATTTAATTGTTTGACATTTGGACTTACGAATTTCATATATTTCGTTTTAGTGCCATTTAAATGCAAATTATTAACATTGAACCAATTTACTAATTTAGATATAGCATTATTTACTTCGTCATATTTAAGTAATTGTCGACGTAATTTGAAAATTAAAGGAGTGTCATCTGCAAATAATACTGTATCATGGTTATCCCCTACTATGTAAGGTAAGTCATTAATGTATACAAGAAATAGAATGGGGCCGAGAATTGAGCCTTGAGACACGTTCTTTTTGCGTTCTCTTACTTAAATATGAAATAATTAATTTAAGAGCATCACTTCTTACACCGTAGTGTTGAAGTTTCCTGATTAATGTTTCATGGTGAACACAATCGAAGGCCTTGGATAGGTCACAAAATATATCCAAAGCATCCTATGAATTCTCCCATGCATTAAAGATATATTTAATCAGCTCAACACCGGCATTAGTTGTCGAGCAACCCCTTGTGAAACCAAATTGATTTTTATGAAGTAAATTATTTATATAAAAGAAATTTAACATTTGATCAAGAATAATTTTTTCAAAAATCTTACTAAGTGTTGGTAGTACAGAAATAGGTCTAAAATTGGCGGGGTCTAATGTACTACCAGATTTAAATAAAGGTATTACTTTACTACGCTTCATTAAATCAGGAAACACACCAGATTCGATACTAGTATTAAAAATAATAGCTAAATGAGGCGCGATTGTATCTATTATAGACGCAATAACTTTAACGGAAATCCCCCACAGACCCGCAGGTTCCTTAACATCAATAGTTTTAAAATATTTTACAATATCTTTTGATAATACTTTATGAAATGTAAAATTCTTTGTACACGCATTTACATTTTGTTTAAGTGATGATTCGGCGACGGCAGGAAAAGAATTCAATGACTTAGTGGTCAATATCGCAATATCAGTAAAATATTTCTCAAAAACCATTGCTACGTCCTGATCTGATACAGTTAATTTGTTGTTAAGACTTAACTGGTAATTTGAATTGCGAGAGTTGATCTTGATCAGCTTGAGAAAGCCACTATATTAGCCTGATGATAATTATAATCAAAATAAGGTGGAAAAGACTTTCTAGTTAACCAGTGTTCACACCTTATGTAGCAGCAGTTGAGGTCAACCCAATTGCAATATTAGAGAGTAAAGGTATGTCTTTTGATACACAATATGAAAACTGACACATATTGTTTGGACAGGGACAATCATGATCATAATTAGGTAATTACCGAACGGTTCAACTCAAGACTTGTATCGTAACCTGAAACCTAACAAGTATATACCTCGGGTTATGTTGCTTATAAAGACAAACCAACTCATGGTCATGGTCACGCTGTCCTTGTATCCAATGTATGCGACTAACTAATGAATAAAATTTTTATAACATGTATTTTTGGAATGTCGAGAACATTCTGGATTACACCTTTTATTTGATACCCAGACACTTAGCACTTCTTATTAGTTTGTGCCCAGACTCTATATATCAATATATATCGTATCGATAATTGCAGTGAGCAGGCAATGAATAGTGCAGCGCTATTTGCTTCCCACACATGTACATTAAAGTCTGTTCGCATAGATAAGGTTGCCTTTGTGTCTCGCCGCTTCGGCACGTTCTGCATCGTGTCAAAGGCACCGCCGCGACATCAAAGGTCGCCTCGTGAGGCGTACACCCGCAAGAGAATTGGCATTTTAAAACAAACGTAGGGAAAGGTTGTTTTGGTTGGCTCTGCTACGTATATAGAAAATGTTTTTTCGTACTTGGGAGGAAAGTGAAGTGTTTCAAGATGAAATTTTGAGTGAACCAATAACAAAAATACTATTTTAGTATGGTTTCAGAACGTGATGACGTTGGATGCCTTATTATAAATACAAGTGTCAATGACTCCGACACTTCAAGTGATGAAGAATCATTGACTTATATATATTACTGAAGAAAAGTGTCTTCATTACCGAAGTGTCTAGTTTTATTGGCGTGCGTCATGCCTACTGATTGTCGTTTTGCGTCGTGCGTTGTGCATGACCTTGGCGGTACATAAAGCAAGATGGACCTTGAATAAAGCGCTTATACTCGCGACAATCTATAGTCTTTGCGTTATAGCATGGTGCGGGTGACAGCTCACGCCCATGAAGTTTCGTATTTATATAGGTAAACTGTCCACTGACTTAGAAGTATATGGACTGGGCATACCTACTGAATTAGCGTGACTACCTAAACAAATCTGGCGCCTAAAATGGCCACCTTTTATAGGGTTGTAACTCAGCAATATGGGCAGCTGATATCGATATTTTTACTAATATGAGTTTGTTCTTATTTCATATAATTAAATCCATATCCCAATTGCGTAACACACCTAAATGGCAAACCATATCAATTTGACAGTTTAACAACATCCATTGCGTGGTTTATGTTGTCGAGCAAACGAATTTTTCAATCACATGAAGCAATGGATATTGTTGGGTTGTTAAGTTAGTTTTGGATTGCTATCCCTTAAATTTCACTTAAGCTGCTTCATGAGGCTTCACCGCATATGTACACTTACGCAATGCACACTCTGCTTCAGATTTTTTCTGTTAGGTACACAGTCAAACATCGATAAGGATTCTTCAGATCTATATCGATCTGGAAAATCGATTATTTTATTATAAACAATCGATTAAATGATTTCAATTTGACATGCCTACTTTATACTGTCATATTTCAATCTGTCAAAATTACATTGGTTGGCGTCGTTTGCTCTTTGTAATTTTTTTTTATAGGATAAGGGTGACAAACGAGCATACAGTCCACCTGATGGTAAGTGGTTGCTGCGGCCCATAGACATCTACATCTATCCTCTATTACATTTCAAAATGTAGATGCGTTGTCACCCGTGAGGACTAGGGTGGAATGCCCCATTTCCAGTAAAAAGGGCCTCCGGCCATCTGCACTTACCAAGCGAAACGCAGAGGTAAACCTCTACTTCACGCTGGTATTCTGTGAGGTCGTGGTACCACCCCGGTTCGAGCCGGCCCATCCGTGCGATAGCAAGAGCTGCAGCCTGGCTCTACCACTGTAAAACTGTTTTGTTTTGGTACTTCTTTAAAGTATAACTTCTTACGTGCGTACATATGTACACAGACACGTTTTGTTTTATATCAATGTGAACAAAGTTAAAAAGTTATAACGCACACAATAAAAATGAATATTGACAGAGTAGTAGGAAAATGAATATTTTTTGCTTGTATACCAAATACCTTTGTTTACTGTACAATAATATTGTACAATAAACAAATGTATGGAGATGGGATGGTGTTTAGGCCCAAAAAAGGTAATTCGAGACGTCATCCAATCACGTTCGACTTCATGAATCGCCCGATGGTACCAGGTGTCACGCGTGTCGCGGGGAGGGAGCACCGGTATGCAGCTTGCGGGCGTTTCGCGCTGGCTGAGGGAAGTAGTACCTCGTTGGCAGTCCCTGCAGTTAATTAGCATACCTCGGTTGCCGCTGCCGAGGTTTCGCGCGACCGATTTTGGGTTTACGGTCTAGATTTTTCGAATTTGTGCGCGTGACTTCACTACGTAATTGTGTTTCGTGAAAACCGCCTCGTTTTAGGTTGTCTAGGGTTTAAGTTCTTGACAAGAGGCTTGTATTGTGTTTGACTGATTAAGTAACTTCTTTGAAAGTAATTGTGCAAATTAGATAGTGGATGCGTGTTGCAGTGCATTTTGTAATAATTAACTTGTTCGGGTGACGTGGAATTTTGCGCGCGCACCGATTAGATATACGGTTAGAATTTGAACAGCGCATTCCCTTTTGAGGTCATTTCCCGGTTGCTCGTTTTGGAAATCATTGTAATTATGTAGTCGCGTTAAGTGCCCTTTTTTGTGTGTTGACTGTTTTGTTAGTTTTACGTGTCAACGAGGCGGATTTTGAATTCTTATCGCGGCGTAGTATTTAGTATCGAACGGAGGAACTTAGTTGTGTTTAACGCCGAACAAGTAACTTTTTTACGAAATGGTTACTTATTCTGTAAGTGACTGTAGTGTTAATAATAGAAATAATCCTGATAATAGCACATTTGACAGGTAAATTCTCAAGACGTCATCAATATTATGACGCGTTTATTTTTGGTTATAATTTATGTAATACTGTTTAAAATATAGAATATTTTCAATTATTTTGTTAATTTTGATATTTTGCAAAGAAAAAAGTCACGTTGTTGATAATTTGCATGAATGTGGTAAATACATTTTTATACTAAATATTTTTATGTACGCTAGGGATTGACTCGACTATATCAAAATTAATGTCGATATTTATCTTGAATGTTTATAATGAATCGATAGACATGCCCACACAACAAGATAATAAATCCGCAGTTTGCGTTCTAAAATGTAATTTTATTTTGCCTTTTGTCAAACAGATTCCCTCCGGATTCTATAATTGGAAAAAATGGTTAAGGTTAAGGTAACGGGTTGGTTGGAATCCAAAGAAGAACTCAACAATAGGGTATTACACCCATTTTTAAAAAGTATTTTAAATGAATCCTAGAGTGATAATGAACTACTATAATTTTTATTTAATTTTTTTAAAACCGAATAGTGTCATAAAAATTACTTTTAATCTATCATTTTCAATTTTCGCGTGAAACCGCTAGCCGCCATACTGTTCAACTCGTGACGTCACTGTCGTAGAATTTTGACAATTTTGCAAAGGAATAATATACTTTTAAATGTTTAATAATGAGTTATCATTTATGTCATTGTTGTGTTATGCCTAATTGCAAAAATACGAGCACAAGAACGCCGGGGAAGTTATGGATTAAAGTGACAACTGATTTAAATATGAGAAATACTTGGTTAAAACTGGCAAGAAGAGACCCGAATGCATTGTCTACAAAATCTAAACTATACTTCTGTGAAGATCACTTTGATTTAATTATGACTTATATTTAGCTATCAATTAAACAAAACAAAACATCATGACATGATAGGTACCTATTGCAAGTCAAATTTTGTAATAGATTAGGTTTATCGCTCGTCTGTCCCGCCCTTTGTGGGCCATTTTGATGGCCCTTGCAAGTGCAGTGCAGTGTTTTGCTTAATTCCTGTTTTCTTCTATTATATGGGAATAAAGACATGGTTTGTACTCAGACCAAATAAAAAAGTGACTTTTTATTTCGTCTGAGAGTTTGTACAAAAAAATTTAACAAAATGTTTTTCTCACCTAAGCTTATATTATAATATCTATAACATTAGTGCTAAAAGCGAAGTAATAAACTCGCTTTTACGAATCCGTCTTCCATGATGCCTTTTGAATAAAATTCAGAATAAAAGTCAACAATCGTAATAATAACTTGAAAAAATTCGAAATTAGCTAGTTAGTACACAGCACATAACTTAGTTCTTTGACCTAGTGACGTCACGACGCTATCTAATATGGCGGACATTGTTTTGCAGATTTGAGGCACAGGTAAAAAATTATTCTTTAAATTGAAATATAAAATTTATAATGCATTTTTATAAATAGAAATCAATATTTCTCGTTTACTTTTTACAAAATCTATCATAAATATTTATTCTTTGACTTTTTTTTACATGGTGTAAAATACCCTATTTTCAGCAAACATTTTCTTGGAAAGTATAAAAGAAAAAGTATGTTAATTTTTTTATTAAAAGGAGTCATTTCTACATTATTTTTATCAGTAAGTATAATATTGTTATAATAAGACTTCGAACATTTAACTTTCAAAATTTTAAATAAAAATAGACATAGATTTTTATACATTACAAAACTGTAGTACCTTAAAAGATAAAAAATCTTGAGATGATCCTCTTTAAGCCATTATAAACCCAACTAAGTATCCATTTATCCAAAATAAATGTATAACCTTACTTAACCAACCGCAGAGCCTCGCGGTCACACTAGTACAATATTAATAGCATTACGCTATTTTCCCCAAGGGGTTGAGCGGAGGTTCACATTATATTCCCAAGTCACAATGATAAACTTTTAGCGTAGTTAAGTATAGATATTTACCCACACATGAGAGGCGATAGTATAAATCCCACAATATTTGATACTCAAGGCGTTCGATGCCCGATTCGTGATTTATAGCCGGCGACATTGTGCCGAGGGCTTAAGTAGCGTGGTTCATCGCCTACAACGTTAGTCGTAGAGAAGAGGAACTCGTGGTTAATTAATAGATGCGCGGATCAATAGATCTCCGAGATTAAGTTGCATTTGCCGCGGTCAGTCCATGAATGAGTTACCATTTTATTAACATACCGAGATTGAGAGAATAGAGAGTGCATCTGTATCCTGAGACACTTGGTACACTTTACTCTGTTAAGATTATGTTTTTAATGTTCATGCAGCTAAAATGATAACAGGTTTATTACTACTTTATACTTTTCAGGGAGAGATGAAAAAATATAAACATGGAGCATGATAAAGTCTCATAAACATGTTGGCTTTTAAACAGAGCAATCTTATTTAACTGAATTCTACAAGTTTCTTTACTTAAATTATTAAGTTTTAATTTATATTTAACTCGAGTGTTAAAATAAACTTCTATAATGTATCTAATTATTAATTATTAAATGTTTGTAACTATCAAAAGTAATACTTATATGAAAAATAAAGCAGCCACTATGTACTCCGTGTCCCCGTTTTTTATTTCCCCATCAAAACATTTTATAAAATATAAATAGGTATATACTTAGTTGACTTTAACTGCAGAAAGGTGTAAGACAGGGTGAAGTTATATCCCCGAAACTCTTCAGCGCTGCATTGGAAGAAGTTTTCAAGCTTCTGGACTATTCTGAAAGCGGGTGGAAAACTGGTACTTGAAGTCCTTTAGAAGCTCTTTAATTCCGTCCTCCATGGTAGCACTACTCTGGAGGCGTGGAGCAGAAGTGCAGTGGTCTTGTTCTTCAAGAAAGGCGATAACACTCTCTTGAAGAACTACCGACCGATATCCCTTCTGAGCCGCGTCTACGTGCTGTTTTCGAGCACGGTAGAAGAATTGAGTTGCGAGACTTGGGTTTTTTTACAAGTTATGTTTTTGATGGCATTAAGTTATTGCTTTCATTGAATAATATTAACAATATTTTGAACACAATAAAATATGTTCCCAATTAGCGAGTAACGTTTTATGGGTGTAATTTGATTGTTGATTTTTTACAAAGTTGACTTAAAAAAGTATTTCTTAATTTTTTGACTTTAAAATAAATAAATATATTGCTACATGACTATTACAATAACTGTTTTTCATTAAAAATGCATTACCTATCTGTATATGTGTTAAAAATATACCCGATTTCTTTATACAATAAAAAATAATTAACATGTCTAAATAAATTTCGGTTTCGGCCGAAACCAAAAAACCCCTCTGGCTGAAACTGACACCCAGACCGAAGGTTCGTTTTCGGTTTCGGTTGAAAATCCTGTTTATAGATATTTGTATAACTATTATTTCTATAGTGGAATATACCCTCTCCATATATATATATATCTCTATGATAAAGATATACCTATGGAGACAGCACATTTCACTATAGAAATAATAGTTATACAAATAATATCGACACACACTTGTTAAAAACAGTTTTGTCTCTTTTTAACAAAGCAGTAGCTGCAATAGAAAAGAGAGAAACTACAGTTTGTAAAGTGCTTATTTTGGTAACACTTTCGTCTGACGTCATAGCTCATCCATGCGTGACTGTGCCAAGTTTTGTGGTAGATCTGCTGTCAAACTGTCAAATAGCATTGACATAGTGTCGTACACTGTTATCTATGGTGTTGTATAGAATTATTTTATTAATTTAATTTTGTTCAGAAATGAATATATAATAATAATAATAGTTTATAAATCCTGGGTATCATATTTCATCCACCGTTTCATGATCATGTCATATTTTCAAATTTTAAGTAAAATAAACAAAATTAATGTATCTGCGAAAAATAATAATATTTTTCATTTAAAATCTGAATAAAACAAATATGATATCCAGCAGGACCGAACATGCTTGTATAACTTACTATTTGTGATCAGTTATGTGCAGAACGTTCCTATATACCAATTAATAATAAATAAGTATTGATTTTTAAAACAGTTTATTTAATTTTTACTCAACTAATCATTATTATTTTATATTAATATACTATATTACTACTATATTACTATATATTTTATATTAAATATGGGATTATAATAGGCTTAGCTTTCCATTGATGTCAGTGGAGTTTGGTGTTGATACGTATTTTTACAGAAAGATTACACTATTATAAGCACACACACAATGTCTCAATATACGGAAACGCGTAATTTTTGAGAAAAGAATAATTGAAAATCAATTATTCTTGCAATGTTTACGTCTAATTTGCTAATAAACTGGCGCCATTTTGTAATGTCATTGTCGACGTCAATAGGGATGTCGATTCTTTCCGAAAAAGGTCGATTTTTAAATCGATTCAAATCGTAAGCTGATGTATCGGTTCACAAAAAATCGATTTCTAAAATGTCTATATTTTTTTAATGTTTCTATTTATAATGTAAATATAAACCCATTTTATGAAAAACAAGAAAGATACCATGATAAATGATCTCTTATTGAAATTTGTTTTATTTAACAGTACCTATTAGGGCAGATAAATAAAATAGGTTAGGTTCAACTTATGTCAAAGAACCGAATTGATTGACCCCGACTCCACCTGGTACGAGTCTGTCCTACCCCTAGAGTGGTTTTATAGAGCCGGAGGCGCGTAGGGGGAGCAGCCTCCGCCTGCCGTAACAAATCGTAGGCATCGGACGAGCCGGAGCGGCTGAGGCTGGTCGCCGAAGGCGACCAACAAGCCGAAGCTGCGGAGGCGAGAAGGGATGCCTGCGATTTGTTACGCTAAGGCGTAGAGGCTGCTCTTCCCGCAGCGCCGGAGAGGTAGCAGTCTCAAAATAGATACAGAAATCCTTCTGAATCAGTCCCCCTATATTTTATGATGAAGGGGATTTTTTTCTCATAAAATGGATATATATTTACATTATAAATGCAAACATGAAAAAAATATAGATATTTTAGAAATCGATTTTTTAGGAATCGATACATCAGCTTACGATTTGAATCGATTTAAAAAACGACCTTTTTCGGAAAGAATCGACATCCCTATTGACGTCGACAATGACATTACAAAATGGCGCCAGTTTATTAGCAGATTAGACATAAACATTGCAAGAATAATTGATTTTCAATTATTCTTTTCTCAAAAATTACGCGTTTCCGTATATTGAGACTTTGTGTGTGTGCTTATAATAGTGTAATCTTTCTGTAAAAATACGTATCAACACCAAACTCCACTGACGTCAATGGAAAGTCGTACCTTATAATATAGGATCAGGGATCTCCATCCCAGCAATATTGTACAGTAAACAAAGGTATTTGGTATACAAGCAAAAATATTAATCTTCCCACTACTCTGTCAACATTCATTTTTATTGTGTGCGTTATAACTTAATAACTTTGTTCACATTTAAATAAATGATATAAAACAAAACGTGCGTGTGTACTTATGTATGCACGTAAGAAGTTATACTTCTTTAGCGTAACAAAACAAAAATAACTAAAATAAAACACGTTTTATACATTCATATATATTTAAATAATTACCTCGATTATAATTATCAGTTCTCACGTAAACTTAACAATTGACAGACAATTACCAACTCAAGTTGTAAAAAATTCACTCTAATCATTTTTCTCAAACGCGCCAAAATGCTTCATGTGAATGATAAATTCGTTTGCTCTACAACAAAAAAATAACACAATGGATATTGTTAAACTGTCAAATTGGTATTGGTATTGGTGGTATTGGTATGGTTTGCCATTTTATGTGTGTTACGCAATTAGGCTACGCATTCAATTTCTATCTACACAAAAGCCATAAAACTGTCAGACACATTATTTATTCCTCAGATAAATTAATTGACCATTGAAAATTCAGCCCTTAACCTATATAAATACCTACGAAATAAAATAAATTAAGCAAAAACTTCAATAATATGAAATAAGAACAAATTCAGCTGCCCATATTGCTGAGTTACAACCCTATAAAAGGAGGCCATTTTATACGCCAATTTTTTTTAGGTAGTCACGCTAATTCTGTAGGTAGTTATGCCCCATAGACTTAGAATATACTGGCGTATAGACGACCTGACAGCCCGAAAACTTGTGGCTAATTTTGATTTGTCATTGTATGCGTTAGCTAGTGATATACATTTTATTTACTAGGACTATCGAAAAATGATTGTTAAGGAAGGGGTAAAAAGATTTAAAAAATTGTTTATTGCACGAAATTGAATAACTTCAAAAATTAACTGAATTTTTACCATGATGGTTCTACAATAATTAAAAGATATTCATATAAAATGTTCCTGGGAATAAGCTGAACCTACCTGGCTTTTATTGAATTTTAATTCAAATGTATAAAATTCCAGGAGACTGTACCGAGAAACTTAAAAAGAAATCTCCCCAAGAATCAGATCAGAATCAGATCGGAAAGTTGTATTTTCGAGTTATATTCTTTGGAGAAAAATATTTACTTTTCCCCGGAATTTCTATTTTTGACATATTCTTAATTTAAATAGGTGGACACTTACCTCTCATCATCATCATTACAAGCCTTTACAATTCCACTGCTAAACATAGGCCAGGGGAATCCATCGACTTCCTGCATGTCTTACCAGTTCGTCACTCCATCTAGTGGAGGGACGTCCTACACTACGTCCACCGGTACGAGGCCGCCACTCAAGAACCTTTTTCCCCATCGGTTATCGGTTCTGCGAGCCATATGACCGACCTATTGCCACTTCAGGTTACTAATCCGTTGGGCTATATCGGTCACCCTGGTTCTACTGCGAATATCCCCATTTCTAAGTTTATCTTTCTGAGAAACTCCGAGCATAGCCTTCTCCATAGCTCGCTGAGCGACCTTGATCTTCCTCATCCGGCCAGCAGTGAAGAACCACGTCTCAGTTCCATAGGTCATTACTGGCAACACGCACTGGTTGTACAGTCTCGTTTTCAAGTTTTGAAATATACCTGACGAGATGATGTGCCGTAATTTCCCGAACGCTATCCAGCCGAGTTTAATCCGTCGATTGACCTCTCGGTCTAAGTTGGACTTAACTAGTCGGACTATTTGCCCCAAGTAAACATATTCAACAACTTCGAGCTTAGTGCTTTCAACAACTACCAGTGTAGGTGTGACATTGACGTTATACATGATCACTTTTTTGTTCATGTTCATCTTAAGACCCATCCGTTGGGAGGCACATGGTACTCTTCTGTCTTCTGTACAATTTGCCATTTTGCCTTGCGTGTGTGGACTATGAGAAAGCCTTTGATTCCGTCAAAATTTGGGCGATGATATAGTCCCTTCAGCAGTGCCAAGTTGACTGTCAGTATGTCGAAGTGCTGAAGTGTTTGTACAGTAGGGCTACGATAGTTATCCGAGTACAGAATCAGAGTATGAAACCTATCCAACTGCAGAGAGGTGTAAGACAGGTTGGTGTTATATCCCCGAAACTTCACCGCTGCATTGAAAGATGTTTTCAAGCTACTGGACTGGAAAGGATACGGTAAAGCATCAACGGTGAGTACATCACCCACCTTCGATTTGCCGTCGATATTGTCCTTATGACAGAATCGCTGGACTGTGGCCACCGATTCGCTAACACACACACGTAGTGGCGGACGGGGCGGGACATGCGGCCGCGGCCAGACGCTTGCAGGCCGCGACATGACCGCACTTGTTTGCAGACTTACTGACATTGCAAGCGAATACAACTGGCCGCCACCGCAAACCGCTTGTGTGTGGGAGACGCTTAAAGGTGGCTACTCACCTGCCTGCCGCAGGGACTATCTAGGGTTTAGGAGTGGGGATGACCCTTAATTGCCTCCTTAATTGTGATGTGTGTAGGCAAGCAGCGACAATTTTTTAAGTCTGCCCTGCGACCTTCGATATTGCTCCGATCGCTGTGCTTCCTAGATTGCCCCTGCGGCAGGCAGGTCAGTAGCCGGCTTAAGTGTTTTAGGTCTATGATTTTTTTTGGAGTTTATGGCCTGGTATCTAGACCTTTAGGCCAAGTCTTGAGTATTTTTATTCGGTTTATTATAATTTCTTCATAGTTCACTGCTTCACAATATGTTGATGCGTCACATTGTGCAGCCCTTGGGAGATTTTGACGGCAACTTGAGCCAGCAGGCAGCTGACAGTTGGCGATGGTATCTAAAGGCGCCTATGCAAACAAACAGCTTATCTTGAGAATCCATCACCATCAGAGCACTTGTTTCACAGTTTCCACTAATAGTTCACATGCGCAGACACTTAATACACAAAATCGCACCACTTTTATATATCAAAGTCCACTTCAAACCATTATTTAAACAATAATACAGGAGCAACAAACCGCCCCAGGTCAAGTTCCCGCCAAAACTCCTCTATGATATATTTTTTTTGGAGTTTATGGCCTGGTATCTAGACCTTTAGGCCAAGTCTTGAGTATTAGTATTACTTACTTACTTACTTATCGTCACGCACAATCCCTGACGGGGTAGCCAGAGAGAACAGATCGCCAAGTGTCACGACCCTTACATACCTCTTTCGCTTCTTTCAGATTCATTATCTTCTTCATACATGCACGTCTAGGTATCCGAGTACTCTTGACCCTCCCCTCTTCGAGCAATTTGATCACATGGTCTTCGAAAGTTAGTCTCGGTCTACCTCGACACTTTTTAATATTAACTTTCGCGCTATATATTTTCTTCACGATTCGGTCTTCACTCATTCTCTCAACGTGCCCAAACCATCGAAGCACGCCCTTATCAATTTTTGTGATAAGGTCATCTTTCAAACCTGCCATATTGCGAATCTCTTCGTTTCGCTTTCGGTCAGCCATGGTGACGCCGCATATTTTACGAAGAGATCGCATCTCCACTGCATTCAACTTGCTTTTATGCTTCTTCTGGCATACCCAGGTTTCGCTGCCATATAACAAACTCGGTACCAACACTGCGTTATGTATTGCAAGGCGTGCACTCTTCACTACGCCTTGCCTTTTGACTAACGCAGTCAGGGCACCATTGACTTTGTTCCCGGCAGCGACACGCCTGTCCACATCAAAATCACATCTTCCATCCCGGCTAAAAACACTCCCCAAGTATACAATTTCATTTACCTGTTCTAGACATTCCTGATTTACCCATATTTCACACTTCGTTCTCTCTTCGTCCCTTTCAAATACCAGAACCTTAGTTTTATTAGCATTCAAGCGGAGACCTTTAATTTCACATTCCTCTTTCATACACGTGACTAATGCCTGCAGTTCTGCCTCTGATGGTGCAATAAGCACTGCATCATCAGCATACAGCAGACAATTTACTTTAATGTCACCCAATTTCACACCCAAACAGCTATCTTTCAGCTTCTGTAAACAGCTGTCGAGATACAGTATGAACAGCCAGGAGGACATGACACAACCCTGTTTTACGCCCGTTTGGACGCTAAACATGGGTGACAGGTCATGCCCTACCCGCACACAGGCTTTACAGTCACAGTAAAGTGACTGCACAGCCCTTAGCAATCGACCATCCACACCATACCCCGGCAACAGTTCCCACATTTTCTTCCTTACAACCTTATCAAATGCTTTCTCAAGATCAACAAAAGCACAGAAAATCCTCTGGTTAGCAGCCAGAAGCTTTTCCGTGATCATGCGGAGAGAAAACATTTGATCCGTGCATCCTCTTCCAGGTCTTAATCCGCATTGTGCCTCCCATAGAAATCTTTCCGATTTCTCTTGCATCCTACGTGTCAAAACCTTCGAGTAAACTTTACTTGCTAGACTGGTCAAGCTGATCGCCCGATAGCACCCGCAGTCAAAATGTGAACCTTTACCTTTATATAAAGGCACAATGACTGCGGATCGCCAATCATCCGGGACATCCCCCGTCCGCCAGCACAAATTGCACAGCAGACAAAAGCTGTCCCAGACGCGAGGCCCACCATACTTGACCATTTCAGCAGTAACTCTGTCTAGTCCCGCAGCCTTACCACATTTCAAACTTCGAATCGCACGTTCAATCTCTTTCATACTGATGACCTCAGTGTCATCGAGGTCCGGGTCTGGCGTACCAGTCTCGGCGTCATCCCCGGATCCCTCACTAAGATCATCACACGCATACATTTCTCTATAAAATTCACTCCATCGCTGCATGACGTCCGATTTTTCTGAGAGGACGTCATTAGTTCCCGAAAGCACTTTGTTCATTCTTAAGGCCGTCGCACCACTTCGGGTCCTTCCAACCTCTTTCCAGAAGAGTTTGGAGTTCTCCTTAAAGTTGTGCGACAACCTTTCGTCCGCTTCCATTCTACACCTTTCACGCATTTCCTCAATCAATGCTTTCGTGCGAACTTTCTGCAGCTTATATCTTTCTGTCATCTTCTTTCTCATATCCTTATCATTACTAGAGGCCAAGTAGTCTAACCATGCTTTCTTCTTCTTCTTTACAGCTTCTTTCACTTCATCATTCCACCATGCATCTCTTCTTTTACTACTGCCTCTTTTAATCGTTCCACACACTTCTTCCGCTGCACTTACCATTCCATCCCTAAGGTTCTGCCATGTTCTTTCAACACATTCTTTTCTGCCATCGATGTTGTCAAGCTTTTCGGCTACCCTCGTATGATATTTGTCCCTAGTATCCGCTTCCTGAAGCTTCCAGCTTCGGATGCGACAGACCGACTGTGGTTCTGTTACTGCCGTCCGGTAGCGCCAACCCGCGAACAGACCCCTAAATCTAGTAATCACTAGATAGTGATCCGTTCCCAGGTCAGCACCCCTGAACACTCGCGTATCCATCACCTGTTTTCGCAGTCGATCATCCACCAGGAACAAATCGATCATACTTCTCTCATTCTTTCTTTCTCTAGTATACATATGGATTTTCTTGTGATAAAACATAGTGTTTGTCACAAGAAGACCCTTTTCCTTGCATACCGTCAGTATAAGCTTGCCAGCATCATTAACCCTTTTATCGCCAAACTTTCCAAGCACCCACTCGTACCCTGGTCGAGCGGTACCAACCCATCCATTCAAATCACCACATACAACAATTCTTTCGTTTCCCCTAGCCAAATCTAGAACTTCTCTTACATTCTCCCAAAACTCCTCTAGCTCAGCCCTGGACGACGAAGCTACCGGCGCATAAACAGCCAAAAGGAATAACTTCGTCAGTCCCAATTTAAAGCGAACCCAGAGAAGTCTTGAGTTCACAACCTTATATTCAGTCATAACATCGACCAACCGAGACGACAGCAGCACCCCCACTCCCTGGCGGGCGCTCTCGCTCTCCGGGACTCCGGACCATAGAGCTAACGCCCCGCCAGGGAGCTCTTCAGTACCACTGCCCTTCCGTTTGGTCTCCGACATACACACGACATCTAATTCTCTTTCTTTCATTATTTCGATCAACTCATTCGTCTTATCTCTCATGCCTCATCTAACATTCCACGTGCCAACTCTGCACTCTGTCCTCCACTTTCGCCGTGTCGGGCTGTGCGTGACGGGTGGCGGTCCCCATCGCCGCTTTGCGCGCTGCATTCCACACCAACGGGGACGAGCTGGTGTGCGTCGCCTTGGGGAGTATTAGTATTCGGTTTATTATAACTTCCCCAAGCCATGTCATTATGTATTATTATCCTTCATAGTTCACTGCTTCACAATATGTTGATGCGTCACATTGTGCAGCCCTTGGGAGATTTTGACGGCAACTCGAGCCAGCAGGCAGCTGACAGTTGGCGATGGTATCTAAAGGCGCCTATGCAAACAGCTTAACTTGAGAATCCATCACCATCAGAGCACTTGTTTCACCGTTTCCACTAATAGTTCACATGCGTAGACAGTTGATACATAAAATCACACCACTTTTACATATCAAAATCCACTTCAAACTATTATTTAAACTATAATACAGGAGCAGCAACCGCCGCCGATCAAGTTCCCGCCAAAACTCCCCCTCTATGATATTATAGATTAGAACAGGGTTGCTAGTAACAGCGGCAATTATTGCCTCCTGTTTCTTTTAATAAAATGGAGTACTCAAAGATATAATTACAAACTAATAAGAAGTACAATATAATATAAGCATATATGTGAGAATAACAAAGTTTTTTTTTTATTAAGGTTGGTTTAAGTTGACAGAATTTTTTTCACAAATTATAAAGTAAAATATAAATCATTACAAGGCAACAATATTTATATTTTTGTATTTAGATAAAATGTCTGTTTTAAACAGAATTTCATTACCGATTTATAAGAACAGGCTTTGAAAATGTTAAATGAGTGTGACTGCGGCGCTGTAGCTCCCAGATTCGATTCCAGTACAGGACAAGCACAGACTAATGTGATGCTTACGCATAGGACAAGTATCGAATCTAACATCTAGTTTTAGCCAGAAATCGTTTCGTGTCGGTAATCCAAACGAGACACACTAATTTCACAAAACTACGGTCAAAACCAATTTTCTAGCAAAAACTGCCGAGCGTGAAACTACCGCAATTACAACTATCTGGTTGAGGGATGATCACTTTGAAGCCGGAATTCAGAGTACCAATAGAATATGGATGGAAAAATTCCGCCTTTGAATTCCAGAAGGGGATCCTGCCGATTCGCACGTTGCCTGATAGGAGATAGTGAGATATCCCCGCATGACTCCGTCGCCCATCGCCCTCCGAGGTCTTCTCAAGGAGGTAAAGTTCCTCTCCGTCAGAGCCTCCGTGCACACAGGGAACAAAAAAAATATAGATGGCACCACACCCAGATAAAGACCGCGGTAACTCGCATCGGGCCCCCAATATTGGGTAACAGCCGCTGTAAGGCAGCTACTGCTCCCATTAGTCGGGAGTTCAGTCGAGCGAAGTGCTAACAGAAGTGACTTTTTTGGAATCCTGTGGCAAGAGTACGGACTGACGCGGATTATTTCGTAGTGTTTGAGAAGAGTTCAATGCTTATTTCTGTTAAGTTCCGTGGTCGCGGGTTCTTTGCCGTCGAACTTGTTATCCGGATCTCCGACACCCATGATTGAATTAAATCTTCACTTAAAGCGTAACGTCGTGAATAAAATCGTCGATAAATTAAATTCAAAATGCTTCATATCAAAATGACTGATCTCCATTTTTGTCTACTTGCGTTCACTTCAAACGAAAGCACGCGATCAAATGTACAAGTAAATGGCGGTTCATGTATTTAAAAGCACGCGGCTAACGTGTGCGTAACGAGCGTTCTTACTAAAATCTGACAGCGTGTGTCTAATGGATGCCATACATGATCCAGTTTACCGTCAAGTTTGCAGTGCGTCCGGTAAACTTGAAAGTGTATCATTGTGCATGACAAGTCTAATTAAAGCAAAAATTTAAATTTAAAACTTTCGCTGAATTGTTGAATTGATTCTGCCGACATCAAGTCGGCAGAATCGAAATTCAGCGAAAGTTCGCAGCGTCATATAAACTTGAATATGTGCATGAGCGGTCAAGTATGCATGACAAGTTTGAGCAATAAGCCAGAGACGCCATGGTTTTACCTGGTGCAGCATCATGCAACTTTGATGGCGAACTTGAACGAGATGGTCTATATGAATGCACTGCAAACTGGATGTTGCTTCAAACGCGCTGCAAACTTGACGGTAAACTGGATCGTGTATGGCATCCATGAAGCGCGAGTTGGGATGTATCGGACTAGATTGTTTTTAAAACGCGCGTTGGCAAAGCGCGCGCTTCAAAACGCCTAATGTGTACTCACTCTAAACCAAATCACAAAACGCCCATGTTTAACAAATATTTGCATCGCATGCAAGTAATTGTCTGGATCTGGGTGTTGTCCCATGCGCAATTAATGTAACTATATAAAAATTCTTGATAATACCCGATAAATTTATTAATATGAGTATAATTATAAGAAACATAATTTCTTTTTAAATATTCTATATGATAAGTGCAGCATTTATTATGTATTTTATAATATATATTTTCCGTGAATTATTACCGTGATATAGGGGGATATAGCAATAGAGTACTCTAATGTTCCTGATTGACCTTAAAATAGGTAAAACTAAGTTTTTTTGTATTGGCAACAAACGACAAATGTCAAAATGTAATAATGAACATTTGTGTCATTCTCAGGTGTTTACATTATAACATTTTATTTAGGTCAAATTTATAATTAATATTTTTATTAGATAATATATTTATATAATTAAACGTATCTAGCAGATTTATATTTATGTTTTAGTATACATTGTGATGAGTTCTTGCTGCGGGAACGAATTGTTATTTAATTCAGTAATAAGCGAAGTAGTGTCCAATAATTTTGAGTTAATTGCAAATTTAGTACATAACGAATACAGTGCGTGTGTTATTATCATTGCTCTTGGTCTGGGTAGTGCTGCATTAGTCGTAATCATCCTACGGATTAGAGGAACGATTCCAATTACGTGCTAAAATCAAAGTTATATTATCTGAAAGTAAAAGTTATGTCGTTTTCCGCATACTACTGAGCTTTTGAGGTACGTAAATTTATTTTTATATATTTTTTAAATAATTCGTTTATAAATATAAATTGGTATAGTTTTTAGTGTATTATAATTTTTTATAAATAATTTATTTTTATAAAGCTAAAGTATGAAATATTGCTGGTCTATCTGGGTGTTCTTATTTCTTATTTATGTTTTAAAATATCAGACATCAAAGTCAAAACACCAATTAATTTTATTCATGCACAAAATATCAAATTTCCTATATTCTTCTTACTTAATAACAAAAAATACTTTAAATTAAATCAGGGTGAGTTTTTTATTTGATGGAATAGATTTTATTTAAAAGAATAAAAATTTTAGTTTACTATTATAATTATATAAATATTTTTCTTTCCTAGTAAGCAGGTGTAGTTTGTGTATTAAACATTCACTAATACATTTATATAAAATTATATACTTATGTGGTAGAGCCAAGTTACAGCTATATTATGGTTGTAGAATGAATGGGTCAGGTTCTTTCGAAGCGCTTTTTTCGAAGCTCCCTTCCTATAGGCTTCCCGAGAAATTGTGCGATTGGATCACCAGCTTCCTTGCAGATCGGAGCATCAAAGTCGTTGTAGACGGCGCATGCTCCTACTACAAGCCTATTAACGCTGGTATTCCACAAGGCTGTGTGTTATCACCAACGCTGTTTCTTCTGCATATCAATGATATGTTGCTAACTGGTAACATTAATTGCTATGCGGATGACAGCACTGGTGATGCTCTATACACCGGCCGTGTCAATATTTCTCGGGAATACGTCGCCGAGTACCGGAACAAACTTGTGTCTGAAGTCGAGTCTTTGCTGAACAAAGTCTCGCATTGGGGGCGACTAAATCTAGTCCAGTTTAATCCTCAGAAAACACAAGTTTGCATGTTTACCGCTAAAAAGAACCCCTTTGTCGTATCTCCTCAGTTTCAAGGCACTCCCCTTCTTGCGTCAGCCAGTATTGAAATCCTCGGAGTCGACATATCGAGTGACATGCAGTTTCATGGTCATTTGGAAGAGAATATCAAATTGGGCTCTAAAAAGCTTGGCGTGCTCAGTGGAGCGGGACAGTATTTCATGCCGGCACACCGCCTGCAACTTTACAAGGCGCAGGTTCGGCCTCACATGGAATACTGTTCCCATCTCTGGGTAGTGGCTCCCCAGTGTCTGCTCCTTCCACTTGACCACATCCAGTGCAGAGCGGCTCGAATTGTCGACGACTGAGTCCTTTCCGATCGGCTTCATTCATTGGCACTGCGAAAAGATGTTGCATCCCTTTGCATTTTTTTCGCATCTACCACGGGGAGTGCTCTGAGGAATTGTTCGGATTAATCCTAGCCGCCAAATTTCACGAACGCACATCGCGGCAGAACTCCCGATACCATCCACACCATCTGGATGATTGGCGGTCCACCACTATGCGATTTAGGAGATGTTTTCTTCCTCGTACGACTTCCTTGTGGAATCGATTACCATCAGCGATTTTTCCGGACCGATACGACTTAGGGACCTTCAAGAAAAGAGCGTACTCCTTTTTAAAAGGCTGGCAACGCATCTGCAATTCCCTCCCTGGTGTTGCAGTTGTTCATGGGCGGCGGTAGTCACTTACCATCAGGTGAGCCGCATGCTCGTTTGCCCCCTCTCCTATAAAAAATAAAAAAGGTCGACTAGGGTAGGACCACACTCTCATAGAAAACAGGGTAAAATAGCAGCTTAATGCTGCTGTGTTCCATATGGTGCGTATAGAGAACCTGAGATTCTTTTTACTGAAAACAAGGCATTCCATCTTAGTCCCCCAAGGTTAACTATGCATCTGCATTTTGATTGTTAATCCAGGATAAATTGTAAATATCTATGGCCCACAGCATCCACTTACCATCAGGTGGATTGTGTGCGATCGTTTGTCATACTTATTCTATAAATAAAGTAGTATAACATTGGTTCGTCAACTCAATGTCGGCCATTTTCAAATACTCCCCTTGCAATTTATTAATGGTCATCAAAAAGCATGAATCGAGAGGGACTGTACTATTTTAATCTTGAGTGGATAATCACATGAAACAAAGGGACTTCTGAGCATAAAAAGTATATCTCCTTAACCACACCGAGTATTTTCTGTGGCTACTACAAGAATTTAATAGAGAGAGAGAGAGAGAGCTTTTACTTAGTTGGACTAAGATTTCTTAACATCAAAGGTGCTCAAACATTAAGAAAAAGTGTATATGGTAAAAGATTAAAAAAGGAAAGAGCTATTTAGAAAAACTAGGGTTTAGTGAACAATGTCATTGGTTTGAACAACAGAATCAAAATATTTGTATTCGACAATTTATTTGTTAATGATATTCAAAAGTAAGTCATTAACTGCAGATCACTCATGCCGGTTTTTGGCCTTGCAAGCAGTAGCAGGGTACCCATACCGCCCCGCATATTTCAACCGGAATTTAAGACCAACAGCTACTATATGAAAAGAAATAGAATTTCCTAATAGAATTTTAGATGTAGTCATTAGTATTAAAACAAATTAACTACAATACAAAACTTTGATATACCTTTATAATAATTACCACTTAAATATATTTATAACAATAATCTGTCTTTTCTGCCGACTTCCAAAAAGGAGACGGTACTCAATCGAGTGTATGTTTTTTTTTTTTTATGTGTGTTACCTCATAACTTTGTACTGGGCGAACCAATTTGGATGATTCTTTTTTTATATGAAAGCTGATAGTTCTCGTGTGGTACCATATGAATTTGATCAAGGTCAGACCAATGATTATTGAGTTATTCTTAAATAACCTATATTGAAGTCGCTTATATTGAAGTTGGAAGTACAAAATTTTTAATTTTAAATTATTTTGTAACTATTATTTGATGCAAGTATGTTCAATCTTTTATGAACTGTTAGAATAATGCAGAAAATTATACATATACTAAGTATTCATAAAATATACATACATAGATACATAAACACTCACATCTGTTATTCAGAGTGGTAGACAGAGAATGTTTTTCCATTTGGCACGGTCCTGACATCTATCTGTCACCCCCTTCAGGTCCATATACCTATGTATACATGCTTGTCAATTAAAGGTACTTTTAATTTAGTTCATCTTGAATATATCGTCAATTTGGTAAATATTCTATATAGGACATCCCTTGCTAACTCTGCCATTTACTTCTGCAACATAAATTTCCTTTCTCATTCTTTCTTCATTCATTCTTTCTGCATAACCAAACCACCGAAGCATTATTTTTAAATCCTGGTTACGACATCATATTGTAAAACACATTTCTTTTATAACACAATTTCTCACTCCGTCATTTAGTGTCACCCCTAATATACTCCTTAATGACTCCATTTCTACTGCATTTATTTTACTCTCGCTGCTACACCCAACTTTCACTACTATACATTTAAGATAGGGACTAAGACAGCATTGTCAATTTCCATACATGCCTTTTTTGACACATTCTTACAATAAAGTTAAAAGCCCCAATTACTCTGCTTCCTGCATTCATTTGTTGTCCTATATCCTTGTCATGTCTACCATCCCTGCTAAACACACCAACTCATTCACTTGCTTCTATTCTTCTTACACATATTGTTTTACTTTGTTCTCCCTTGTGATGGTTTTTGAAACATCACTTTTGTCTTACTTGCATTCACTTTCATTCTCCTTTCTCTTAATGACTTGTTCATTAAAGTAACCATCATTTCCAACTCGGCTGCCGAAAAAGCAAATATTACTTGATTGTCGGAGTACAAAACGTATTTGATGGTTAACTCACTCATTCTTAATGATTTCTTATATTTACGTGAATACTACACATTGAATAAAACTATTTTTACAGATATTTATTGCATTCAATTTACTAATTTTAATTCTGCTGTAAAACACCTCAAACAGCGGGAATTAAAATAAGTAAATTAAATGTGATAAAATCCGTAAATAGTTTATTCACCTATTCTTAATCCACATTATGATTTCTTATATTTACGCGAACACTACACATTGAATAAAACTGTATTCCCGACGTTTCGGTTGCTTTTCAGCAACCGTGGTCACGGGGGACTGAGGTGATTGACGTCACGATGTCAAAGTTAACCCGGAGTACCTTCAGCTTTTTAATTATTAATTTTGGTCCTATCTACGCAGAATGAACTAACTGTGTCTTGAAGTCTGTGTTCTTTTACGCGGGTTTTTATCGATCGTTTTGTCTATATATGTATAACGATCGATAAAAACCCGCGTAAAAGAACATATAGCTGACGTGAAGCACCAACGTTCCGGGAAGTCTGCAGTTTGTGATCATATCCTAGACGGCCCCGCCATTACTTTAGATTTGATAAACCACAAGTTCTCGCGAAAGAACATCGATTCCTACCAAGGATGATACGTGAGGCTATTGAAATTAAAAAACATCCAAATTTCAATAGAGAGGGAGGCTGGGTACTACCACCTGCTTGGGATCCTGTAATTCATAAAATTAAAACTAAACCCAAGCATACCACTGCAAGACCTCAAGGCACAGTTAGTTCATTCTGCGTAGATCGGACCAAAATTAATAATTAAAAAGCTGAAGGTACCTACTCCAGGTTAACTTTGACATCGGGACGTCAATCACCTCAGTCCCTCGTGACCACGTTTGCTGAAAAGCAACTGAAACGTCGGGAATATAAAATAACCTAATTAAACGCGATAAAATCCATAAAAGTGGTTTTATTCAATTAATCCACATTTTTCGACTTTCAGAGTTTCCAAACAACTGCCCACAAATAGATTGAACAGTCATGGGGAAGCTACACAAACTTGTCCGACATCTTTATGGGTGCCAAACCAATTCAAGTAGGCTATATTAGTCCTGATACAAGCACTAGAGTCCCTATAAAGAGATTTTAATGCCTGCACCAATTCAGCAAACCTAAACAAGCCAAGTGTTTCCAATAAAGCATCCCTATCCACTTTGTCATAAGCCCTTTCTAAGTCCATAAATGTACATAAAACTTGTTGATTTTGGCCAAAAAATTCTTTGTGTTTATGCACATAGAAAAATTTTGATCCATGTCAACCGTTCAGCAGTGTTTGGCTTCAATTAGTATGCCAGTTAGGGTTGTGGAATTATGCTACATGCATGTATGTTTTTCCCCCAATTAATAGACATGATGCAGCAAAAATATGTTATTTATCAACAGAGGTATACCTATCACAATTTTAAATTAGCCATCTCTATGCCTGGGTAAGTGGCTGTTAGTGTAAAAATAAAAATAACTTTGGTACAACCACAACTATAGAATCAATAAGATGAATACGGAACACCAACTAAGTTTTTAATTTCATTTATCCTTTAATCCAAAGGCTGTATACGATTTTTTAATGGTTTTAACTTTTAAAAATTTGTGAACATTCATATGAACTTTCATTCTCTATTTTATCCACTTATCAGATTTTTAAAAAATTTTGAAACGTGTTTATAGGACCTTTTTCTCGATAATTTAAAAATATAAATTTTGTACAGCAGCCTTCAATTTAAGTTTTTAAGAATAACTCAATAACTATTGGTCTGACCTTGATCAGATTCATACGGGACCACACGAGAAGTATCAGCTTTCAAATAAAAAGAGAATCATCGAAATCGGTTCACTCAGTAAAAAGTTATGAGGTAACACACACACAAAAAAACATACAATTGAATTGAGTACCGTCTCCTTTTTGAAAGTTGGCAGAAAACCGGTAGAGGTATCAAGTTGAAATTAATATTCAATACCAAGGTCTACAGTCCCTAAGAGGTATAAATAAATCAAGCTTCTTAGACAACGTCATTAAAAGATATGACCATTTATGTCATATATTTTTATACTCGCAAAATCATTTATATACATTTGCATCAATCGTGATGTAGACCGATATAATTTTTTCAAAACAAGCATCCCGAATTGGAGCCAGCTTACTGAGCCGGGCACTATCGTGGTAAAACAAATATCTTCTGCCAGTTTTCCTCGCTGTTTCTTGGGATTTCGTTGCGTATTTTTTTTTATTACTTGTGCCCGTAACATGATCGAAGTGTTTAATCATTACTTCCTTAAAAGATACCTTGAATATCCTAGAAAAGAGAGGCTATATGAAGGAACTTACCGGCGAAAGGACTTTCCCTAAATTTCTTAGGCATTCATATGATTTTCTTTTCCAAGTCATAGACTATAATTTTGTTTCGGGGTCGTAATGTTGAAGCTACGTTTCGTCCAAAAACTATCTGGGTCATATTTATCAGTTTCAAAAAACCTTAGAAATATTAAATATAGTTTACTTCTGCTTGCCGGTATTTTGGGTACCCAACTCTCGACACGACGTCACAACTAGCTGTTAAAATAATTTTTTCGATTTATTTTACCGAGTATGATCGTGAGAGAGTGAGAATCTTTAGTGGATGTTCTTCCACATCAAAATTCGGCGCACCAACGAGCAGCTGTAGAATTTGGAGGAGCATTTACCTCTAATGTAACTCGTAAATTTTGATTTATTTGTTCCGTAGTGAAAATTTTACTTGTTAACAGCGCTTGGTGCAATTTCTTTTCCATTTTCGCAAACTCGCTACAACAAACAAATCGCAAACAAATGACTTCTATGTTTAAAAACAAAAGATTATAATTTTTTTTAGGTATATTACAGATATTTCAGCTCTACTAGTATTATATATGTATTTGTAAAATTTTTGTTACGACCGTATCTATTAAAGATTAGTTTTGTTTGTGATGATAGTCCGGTCACAATAGATGTCTGTAGATGTCAGTCATGTCAGAGATCTGGCGTAGTCATTTTGGAGCACAGCTTCAAAATATACTTATAGCAAGGCAGTTTTCGATCTACGAAACCATGTTTCAGGGCGTAATGATAAAAAAAACCTTTTTTATAGGATAGGGCGACAAACGAGCACACAGTGTACCTGATGGTAAGTGCTTGCTGTGACCTATAGATAGACATCTACATCTATCCTCAATAAAGAATCAAAATGCAGATGCGTTGTCACCCGTGATGACTAAGATGAAGTGCCTCTTTTGTAGTAAAAGGATCTCCGGTTCGCTACACTCACCATACGAAACACAGTAGTGTTAAGCTGCTATTTTACGCTGGTATACTGTGAGAGCGTGGTCCTTCCCCGGTCGAGCCGACCCATTCGTGCTACAACTAATACTAATATAGCTGCAGCGTGGCTCTACCAGCCAACCAGCAGAGGTCCCGCAAGAGCTTAAATATGCTCCGCGAAAGATTTATATATTTTACCTACCTAATCATTATAAATAACACATTTATTATTTTCTCGTCACGCGGACAGTGCAACACCGCGCGTCACGTTAGTAAATACCTACTAGTTTTTACAATATAATTATATATCGATATATATAATTATATCGATATAATTATATATATAATTAATAGTAATCGGTCTGTCGTATCGAAAGTATTCGAATACTGGTTATCTAACCTCGAACGAAAGTGAGCGCGACCGGGTGAACGGCGCTAGTCTATCGATATTACCTCATTCGACTGAGGAATTTCACTTTCCTATGCAGAAAGCGTAAATTGTTATTTATTTACCTATGTACTTCATCTAGAGTTTTAATGTAACCTATTTAAATGGTAGTAAATAATTTAGCGGCTCTGCGGATTTAGCTAAGATTACTTTCTACGATCGTTAGCGCTATAGAAAACTATAAAAATGAGTAGAAACGACATAACTGTACGTTAAGTCACGTGACTTACCGTTGATTTCATTCATATTCATAGTTTTCACGTGGCAGAACCATGCTGCAACTATATTTTTGTTGTAGCACGAATGGGTCGGCTCGACCGGGTAAGGACCACGCTCTCACAGAATACCAGCGTAAAATAGTAGCTTTATGCTGCTGTGTTTCGTATGGTGAGTGTAGATGTAGAGAACCGGGGACTACTTTTCACTAGAAATGAGGCATTCCATCTCAGTCCTTAGGGGTGACAACGCGTCTGCATTTTGATTATTGATTGAAGATACTCGTAGATATATAATTCAATGGCCAGAGCATCTATTTACCATCAAGTAGACTGCGTACTCGTTTATGACCCATACTCTATAAAAAAAAAGGATTAAAAAGGTTAAAATAACGCAATCATTGTTTGTTATTTCAAATATTGAAAATTTAGTGTTGCCCAAATGCAAGAACAAGACGAGACTTAGCAAGTCTTGGTCTTGGTCTTGCGCCAATACACCTGGTCTTGGTCTTGGTATTGCGCTCCCAGTCTTGGTCTTGGTCTTGGTTTTGCAGCAAGAGTCTCGTAAGTCTTGCGATGACCTATTAGCCTATTACTTCCGAGCTGGCGGCTCTGGGTTTACTTAGGTACTCCTTCAACCCGTTAATAACTAAACCTTGAAGACAAGAATCCAGATCCATTTTTACACATTTCAAGTGTTTTAAAAGTGACTACAATATTTATCAAATATTCAAGGACTTTGTGTTTTAAAAACACACACTTCCAAAAGTCGAGATTTGCAGTGAATTTATTGAACATGTTTATCTATTAGGTAATAATAATAGTAAGTAATTATTATAAACCCATATAGTTAATATTATAATAATTATTTACTAGAATAAATTATTATGATATCTATCTATGCTTACATCCCTTACATCATCCTTACATCTAATTACAATATTCCTTGCTAGATCAGCATAATGCATTCGTGTCCATTCTGAGCACCCGGAAACTTATTTTATTCTTTGGAGCATGTACTCTGGCAATCAAACAGTGTCAAATGTAGTGCGTGCTGCGCGGCGGCGACGATTGTATGCGATATCAATAGTAGCCGCCGGCACGTGTATCTTGACCTTGTACTTTCGAATAGCTGCACAATTTCTTTGACAAGTTAGTATCCGACCTTTGATGACGCCGACAACAAGACGCCGCGCACTACCAAAGTGCCGTTGGTCAAAACTAGGGATGCACTCTTTTATCTTTTACTGGATATTTTCATTCGCTATGTATTTTTATGGTATTGTTCGTAATGCGCATAAGTACAATTTTCCATTTTTTTTTCATTTTTCATTTTCCTAACTGCAAGACACAAGTCTCGCAAGCTTAGTGTCTTGTTCTTGCGCAAATCTTGCACGGTCAGTCTTGGTCTTGGTCTTGCAAAAATGCAAGAACAAGACCAAGACTGCAAGACCAAGATTGATTTTAGACAACACTAATTGAAATATGTGTGTTAGTTAAAAAGGTAATTTTAAGATTTTGTTTATAACAAAGTTAGGTTTTTTTCTATATTTGACTGATAAGTTATATAGTTTGGAATAAAGCCGTTAATAACTTTGTAGTTATCAGGCTGTAGGTTAATATTTTCTTTATAGACACGTTACAGTCTGCTGCTGAATGTGGGCTATTCCGTATTTGGTAGGTTTTGGTTGGTTTGGCTGTTAAAATAGGTACGAGGGTGCGTTTTTAAGTTCGCGGAATTGGTAGGTAGGTAATAAGTGGGGAAGTCACTAAACTACGTGCTAATTAAGCAACTCGTTATTAGTATAAATACCGGGTTTTATTGTAATTAGATCATTAGTCTTTGAGTTATCGTCAACCAAACAAGTCAATCGGGAAGAAATTGTGAAATATGGAGAAAATCGAGTTCCGTGCCGTTATAAAGTTCCTTACCAAGCGCGGAAAATCAGTTCAGACTATACTGGAAGAGATGTCATCCGTTTACGGAGACTCTTGTTTAAGTAAAACTATGGTTTACAAGTGGCATACCCTTTTCAAACAAGGCAGAGAGTCACTTGAAAAAGACCCACGTTCAAGAAGGCCGATCGAGATGACCACTTCGGAAAATATTCAAAAACTCGAAAAATTAATATTTGAAGATGCCTAAAGAAAATACAGCTCGCAGAAATGGTTGGAGTATCAGATACAAACATTTTCAAAATTCTTCATGAACATCTTGGCATGACTAAAGTCAGCGCAATATGGGTGCCTAGAATGCTCACGCCGCCTCAAAAGCAACAGCGCGTGGAGTGTTCTCGTGCATTTTTGGACCTCTGTATGGAAGACAAAGATGGAGTGTTGGCTAGAATTGTTACTGGTGACGAAACTTGGGTTCATCATTATGAACGTGAGTCCAACCAGGACTATGCAGTGGCACAAAAAAGGCACACCACCACCCAAGAAATTTAAGGTGGCACAATCGGCTGGGAAAATCATGGCGACAGTTTTGTGGGACTCAGAGGAACCCTATTGATTAATTATAAAGATAAAGGTGTCTCCATAACCGGCAATTACTACGCTTCAATCTTAGAACAATTGAAGGAAGCCATAAAGGTGAAACGAAGGGGAAACTTAACCAAAGGAATTCTTCTTCTGCATGACAACGCACTTGTTCACAAGTGTCAAGTTGCGATGGTTGCCTGCAGAAGGTGGGCTTCGAAATTTTGCCACACCCGCCCTATAGTCCTGATCTGGCCCCCCGTGATTATTATCTATTTCCAAACTTAAAAAAGGTGGCAAAAAGGTTTTAAGTGATGAAGAAGTGAAGGAAGCAGTTTCGGTGTATTTTTTAGACAAAGACAAATCCTTTTTTTGGGGGGTATACATAAGTTAATTGAAAATTCAAAAAATGTATTAGGGTAGCAGGTGATTATATTGAAAAGGAAACATAAATTTTGATTTTTATTTCCACTCCTTACCCCATTCCGCAAACTTAAAACGCACCCTCGTAGGAAGGTGACGTGCCCTTAGTAAAAGTTCTCTGTGGCCGATGAACAACTACTTTTATGTTTTAATGGGTCCAAATTTTTACCAACTCGATATAAAACAATAAATAAGAACGAAAACAATTTATTTTCTACTCTTTCTAACTCCGGTGGAGATTCGTATTAGTCTCGGCGCTTTGTTAGTATTATGCCGGTTCCGCATAAGTTTTTATACGTGGTAGAGCCATGCTGCAGCTATATTAGTAGTATAGTTGTAGCACGAATGGGTCGGCTCGCCCGGGGAAGGACCACGCTCTCACAGAATACCAGCGTCAAATGACAGCTTGACACTACTGTATTTCGTATGGTGCGTGTAGAGAACTGGAGATCCATTTTACTAGAAAAGAGGCATTCCATCTTAGTCCTCACGGGTGACGACGCATCTGCATTTTGATTATTTATTGAGGATAAATGTAGATGTCTATGGGTCACAACAACCACCTCTCTGGTGGACTGTGTGCTCGTTTGTCACCCTATCCTATAAAAAAAAGCTTAACAAATCAAACGTACCTACACACGTTAGACATAATAATTGCTGTACAAGTTAAATTACTTGAATAATAAATACTTAAAAGTCTAAGACGAAGCGGCGCGAACATCAACCAATAATCAATAAATTATCTCGCAAGTCCCCTTCGTGATCAATATGTTCGAGAACTTTGTTAGATGTAATTATTACAATTAACTTTGTGATTACCCTTTCCTAAATCATTACAAGAAAAAAAAAACTCTCATAACAATCAAATCAATAGATGCTTTTACCGAAAGGACGGTGCAATCAATTCGTCATTTACAATTTTATAATGTCAATCTGTTTCAATCACATTTCTCGGACGGGTACAGTCAGCTGCACGAGTTTAGATATTACATGGCTGTATTTTAGTTTCTATTGTAATAAATTCTACAATATTATATTCTATAATCATATAACATTATAATCTATTTATACATCAAAATATACATGTAACATACATTTATATGCGGGTTTACGTAGCAGAGCCATGTTGAAGCGTATTATGACTGACGATAGGCGAGGGACCATGCTCGCACGGAATAGTGATGAGAACCAGAGTTCATTTTTATGGTTCCGTACCCGAAGGGTAACCAATGGGACCCTATTACTAAGACACCGCTGTTCCTCTGTCCGTCCGTCCGTCTGTCTGTGAGCGGGCTGTATCTCATGATCCGTGATAATTGAAATTTTCACAGAATTTATATTTCTGTTGCCGCTATAACAAAAAATAATAAAAATAAAAATAAATTAAAATTGCTAATCCGACTCTCTCTTGCCCGGTTATTACTACAAGCGAGGCATTACATCTTCTCAGAGTCTTAGGGTTTGACAAGGCATCTGCTTTTGATCTTCATCGAGGATAGATGAAGGTTTCCGTATGCCGCAGCACTCATTACCATCACGTGGACTATGTTCTCGATTTAGTTCAGTTTTTACCTTAGTTTAGCTACCCTGCTATTTATACCTTTATATTTGTACCTTTCGTTTAGATAAAACTTATATTTATAAAAAATACAGAAGGTTTTTTTTACATTACATTTACATTACAACAAATTATTGTATATGCAAATAAAGAAATGTTATCAACAGAATTCTAAAATTCCTTTCACTATTGCGGTTAGGTACAATGTTTTATTTAACGAATACATTAGAATCCCGTTGCAGGATAAAGTCCTTGGTGCCAAGGAAAATATATTAAATTTAAATGAATAAATTTAGCTGAGTTGCTTTTAACTATAAGTCTTGTTTTTTTATTAATCCCTTTTGAGAGATATATTTTTAATCTCGTTAAAAGACAGAAAGGAATTTTTAGTTCGCATGTAATGCAGTTTCTAACATCAAAGGGTTTTAATTAATTCTACAAAAAAATAAATAAATATGGCCTTATAATTATTACTTGATATGCACGTGAAACTTGCGTGGTCGGCTTACATCGAGGCGCTATTTAATTGAGACAATTTGAATTACGAAAGAGTCAAATTCATTGATTGTGAATGGTATCGGAATGCACTTGATGACTATCAAGTACAAAAGAAGGACTTATTCATCGGTGATTTATCTATACTAATTATGGTCGAGAATAATTTTTGACTTTTTATCTTAAAAAAAAAACTGCAATGTCCTTCTTTTCTACCGATTGTTCTAATTAATAGTTGCTTGAAAAGTGTTTGTGTCTCAAATAAGTTGCAGATCAGAGGTTTAAATCGAGTTGCAACATCTGCAGAATGTATTTGGTTATCATTATTTATTTACCTGTGCCAAATTTAACAAAATCAAGAAGGACAAAAATACAAAAACAGTTAAAGAAAGTTTCGCTTGACAATTCCAGCTTTCTTTCGATGCATATTTGCATAAATGATTTCATTTATTCAGTCATCATTACAGTGAAGAGCTGTGTCGATGATGTTGACGAGTCCACTGCTAAACATAGATTCATTAGAGTGCAATGTTTAAATTCATTAGAGTGCAATGTTTAAATAGTGGATTGTTACGTGCTCTGACATTTTGTTAAAGTTTTTCAATTACAATAAGTACTGGAGCTTCTATTATTAAATCACCTTTACTTATGCGGCTGCTGATTTACATACTTGTTGCAGTTTCAATAGCGATCACTAACTTCGTGCTTGATTGCAGTTCAGTGTGTGTGAAGTCAGATAACTCAGTAATATTTCTTTTATTTATTCGCTAATTTTATAACAAAACGCATTGCATATACATTTTTTACTGTAAATATATTTTTGGATAATTAATACATTATTGAACGAAAAGTTGTAGAGATTGTGATTGTATTGAATAGCTTTAATGCCTTTGCCTTATCACGGACGCAAAAAAAAAAAACGCAGCGGCAATGACTGAGGGAGACGGGGCCAGCGCAGCGTCGTAAATCGTCTGTCATGCAACGGCGGCTGAACGCGGTCTGAAGTAGAATAACTTTCTGTTATTTTTAATCTGTTTAATTGTGTATAAAGAACGTAAAAAATATGGTGAGCAAGTCTCGCCGCACTTCAGTATGAGAAAGGGTCAAAACCTAGAGTATTTACAGCTTGCTTATTTATACTCTAAGTGTTAAAATGGTTTCATGTAAAAGTGCTTTAATATTATTAAAGTTTATCATTGTTTCTAGCGTAGAAACGCTTTAACAATATTAATAATATAAGGCATTATGCAATTAAAATACTGAAAATACACTTCAGTGCTTTATATAAAGTTGAATTGTGTTTTATATAATAGTAAAATTTTGAAGATGGCCTTTTGACTGCCAACTGACATGCCAAATTTTTTGACTATTATCACTTTTCTCATTAAACAATACAGAGTACATCGATGTATACGTACTTTGTACTTATAACTCAATGACAGAGTACAAGTAAAACTATGAGCTTTTTCACTCAGCTAAGAATCTCGTCTAGAACATTTTGTTATGTGCGTCATGAGAAGCTATTCCTGCTTTTATAGCGACTTTCGATTAGAGCCTAAACAAGGTCATTTCTACCTTTTAATATCGTTTTTTATATCTCAATGCTAGTTTAGTTAATGCCTTACAATATACCAAGATTACATTAAATATATCATATTATGTTTTTGTTCAATGTATTACAGCTTGGCTGTAATATGATTGACTTTCTGAACTTTTTAAAAGGATTGTGAAGCTGTAAATTTTCATTACAAAATCGATAACGCCATCTCTCCCCCACATAAACAGTTTAATTTTCATAATTTTTGGAAATCTTGTAGATATAATGAAAAACTAGGTCCGCACGTTTTCTCGCCGCTTCGATCGCGCCACGTTTCTACACTTCAATATCCTCTAACTCAGAGTTGAAGTAACAACCTAGTTGCGGAAATACTTGAACTATTTTAAAATAATAACAAAGTCAAAAAACATCTTACAGATTTTTCTAGAAAAAGAGTCAAAAGAGCGTACGACTCACATGATGGTAAAGCGATCACCGCTGCAATGAATATATACAGCACTATTATCTACAACTACTGAGTGCCCCAGTTGACTAAACATTTTGATGAGGTACAAACAAAATGTAGTCATCAATGAATCGAATGGAAGAACATCTTTACGAAAAGAATAATTCGATTGCTTTATCGATTTATTTGAAGAAGAAACAGATACTTATATTTACTAAACAAGTTTTTGTCTCGATATAATAATAGTTGTTGAATAGAATGATGAAATACGCGAATGTTTTAGATAAGTTTGTTTATTTAAAATTATGTTTAGATGTGGCAAGGGATGTTGATTAAACGTTTTCAATGGAAACTAAACTGTTTTATATTCTCCATTAATATTAACCGCGGTTTCCCGCGTCACAGGGATATTTGACTCGCAGAATTGTCTGCACGCGGCCTGATATTGACTTTCATAGGCCTTTTAAAATTCATTGTATACTCACAAAAACTTGTTTTGTTTGCTCGTGGGGTACTTGATGCCTAGAAAAAAAGAACCCAATATACATATACTGCGACATTGTGTCTTTATGTTATAACGATCGCGATGAATTTGCCGACCTGTATACATTATTTCTATCAGTTGTAAATGTTTACATTTTTAATTTACATTTTTACATTATTTTTTAAATTATGTTTTATTGTATATTTTTTTTAAATAAACTAGCCGTTCCCTGCGAATTCGTCCGCGTGGAATTCATTACGATTGGATTTCATGGGTTTTAATTAAGGTTGCCATACTGTTAAAAATAGTATCATAGATTATTGTGCTCTTTGATACTGTTAATTTACAAAAAAAAATTGTTTCATCATCGCTGTTATTTGAAGCCATGAAACCTGAAATAGAGCTTCTACTAATTTAATAAAAAATTAGGCTAACAAATATTATAAAAAAGATAATAAATTATTAAATTATGCAAGAAGCTCCAAAAATATGTATTTAAGACTTTAAACAAATACTTTTGTTTTTCTTAAATAATGTTTATTTCAGCTCTCCGACCTTAATATACTTTATTTATCGTACAAAAAGTTGGCAACCCTAGTTTTAATATTTTTCCGCGGAACCCTAATTACTTTTCTAAAATAAAAGTAGCCTAAGTTCCTCCTTATAAAATTAGATATCTGCCAATAAAATCGCGTCAATATAGGTCTAGTAACTTCGGCGATTAGCCGGAACAAACAGACAGACAGACAAAAATTTTAAAAATTATTTTTTTCGTTATAAGTGCCTTTTAATGCATTTGGTAAAAAGCTGTTATTTTGACATCACAAACAGACACTTCAATTTTATTTATTTGTATAGATTAAAACTAATGTCGACTATGATTACTCGTCTGATAGTATATAATAGTGATACAGTTGTTGATGGCTAAAATGTCTATTCACTCCTTGAAGACACCCACATTCCCACCCACCCAAGTAAGCTCAAAATGCTTGTGTTAGAAGTGGTTCACCACAGTAGTCGAATGGCGGATTCAAAAGAAATGAGCTTGCAGTCGGCACACTATCATTGGGCTTGCGTCGCCTTATTGTTTTGTTTAAAGCATTATAAATGTCGATGGAAGAAAACGTTTTGCCCAAATGCTATAAGGTAAAAAAATCTAATAATCTAAGGTAGGTCATCTAAAATCTAAGGTTTAATTCAACGAAAAGATATAAAAATTGATCTGGAATTTTATGAATAGTTAATTTTATCTGTCAGAAGTTTTCCTTAGTCTACTTTTATGGAACCACCTGGACGAACTTAAATATAACTGATACTTAAATTTTTATGTCTTTTTTCTATATTTTCGGTAATTTTTCTTCGTAAAATCATGTAAAAAGTAAAAAAATAACTTTTTTATAAAAACCGACTTCAAATAATAAAAACGAATGAAATAGTTAGCCTTGACTTTAGAGAGATATTATGTGGAGACTTTTTTTAATTTCTTTGTATTCAGTTTTTACTTTTATTAAAGGTTTCATTTTTCACCCTTTCAGTGGAGTTTATTGTCCACTGAAAGGGTGAAAAATGAAACCTTCTGAAATCACAATCTCAATTTAACAAACTAGAATATCCGCGTACTTTTTTATATACTAGTAATGCTATCAAACAATACTAATATTCCCTTTAACCACTTCTGGTAAGCTTAAAATGCTTGTGTTAGAAGTGGTTCACGACAGTAGTCGAATGGCGGATTCGAACCCACGACCGTCGCGGTCGGCGTCCTGCCATTAGGCTACTGACGCTTCTAAAAGCTCTTAAAATCTGGTTGATTTTGTGATGGGAAATATTAGAGTATTCTAATCATCACTAACCTATAAAGAACCTATTTTATGGTTTGGTTACATAAAATCTAGTGCTAAAATGAACCGAGTAGTACGATGGCGGATCTGTTCGATAAATGTGCAGACTACTGCGTTTACTTCCTACAATACGAGAAATCTATGCATAAGTGCTAGACTGTTGCGGGCCCATGAAAATATCGAGTATAATATGGGTGGTAGAGCCATGCTGCAGCTATATTAATAGTATAGTTGTAGCACGAAAGGGTCGACTCGACCGGGGTAGGACCACGCTCTCACAGAATACCAGCGTAAAATATGTAGCAGCTTAATGGTGAGTGTAGAGAACCGGACACCCTTTTTACTGGAAAAGAAGCATTCCATCTTAGTCCTCAAGGCTGACAACGCATCTGCATTTTGATTCGCAAATGAGGATAGATGTAGATGTCTATGGGCCACACCAACCACTTAGCATCAGGTGGACTGTGTGCTCGTTTGTCACCCTATTTCTATAAAAAAAATAATATGTAGAAAATTTAGCTGGTGCGTGCACTATGCAGATGTTAAGAGTGTGAAAGTAAAAAGACTATGTAACACCTATGTATATACGACCCACTGCTGGGCACTGGCCTGCTATCATTTCCGAGAGGATTCCCACGCGCTTCCTTAATGCGTGTTGGTAGACTTCATGTGTCTTCGAATTTTTTTCCCTCTGATATGCAGGTTTCCTCACGATATTTTCCCTAACAAGTGCAGTTAACAATTTCATTGGTGTTAGCGGGACAGCGGCTATCGAACCCGAGTTGCTCGGAACTATCATCTAGTAACTATTAGGTCATCTGTGTCTCAGCTACCACGAATGCCAACTACCACGTGCGGTACTCTGATTGTAGTAAGTTTTATTTTATAGAATAAGGGTGACAAACGAGCATACAGTTCACCTGATGGTAAGTGGATGCTGTGGCCCATAAACATCTACATTTATCCTCAATTGAGTATCAAAATGCAGGTGCGTTTTACCCCTGAAGACTATGATAGATTGTCCAATTTCCAGTAAAAAGGGTCTCTGGTATTTACACACACCATACGAAACACAGCAGTATTAAGCTGCTATTTTACGCTGGTGTTCTGTGAGAGCGTGGTCTTTCCCAGGTCGAGCCAACCCATTCGTGCAATTGTACAATCATAACATGGCTGCAGCACGGCTCTATCACATATAATACCTACGGCAAATTCTAAAATGCGTCGTCTGACGGTTATCAGCAAGTAACATTTTTATGACTTCGAATATACAGAGACCTTAGTCTACCCTTACATCCTATCAAAAGTCCACTGATGAACCTCACCATAGATTTTTTTATAAGAGTGATCTTTAAGATTGCTGCCACGCTTGACGTGTGAGTTAGCAACCGCACGTTTTTATTTAGTAGTAATTAGGAAAACCTTACTGCCCATCTCCTGTTTTGTGTACTTCTGTCGCCTTTTACGACACCCACGGGACGATAGGGGGGGGGGGGGGTGATACGCCACCACAAGGTGCTAGTGGAAGTCAAGAGACAAATAGTCGCTAGGTAAAATAATGTTTGTATGAACAGTTACAAATAAAAGTGTAATAAATAAACCTAGCAAGCTAACAGCATAGCAAAGTGGCGAAGCAATCAGCTTTGTAGCGGTTTCTAACGGAAAAAAAAATTCAAAATAGGAGGTTCAGATGCCTGGGTGATCAGTAATCGATTGCTGAAAACAGAATTTGAAAATTCGAAACCGTTCTCGAGATAATCGTGGGACAGACGGACAGACGGACGGACGGACGGACAGACGGACAGACGGACAGACGGACGGACGGACGGACAGACGGACAGACATCATGAAATCAATAAGTGACTTCGAAAGCTTCGCCACTTAATAATTATGCAATATAGGTAATATTATTTGTATCAAGAAAAACTCAGCCGACGTTGAGATAAAGTTGTGGTTGAGCAACGCGATTTGTAGCTTATGTTTTAATATAAAAAATATATATAGCATGCCATGCAATTTAATAAATAGTTCAAGGTTGTCTAGGTTACATTAACAAGTATCAAGTCAGTAACGAACTGAGGCGTAAACCTATTATATATAAAATGAATATACGTTTTAAAAGTTGTTAAAGATTGGGAAATTTATGATAAAAATATTAGTGACTATATTTCAAACTTCAATTCGTCATACTGATGAAATGTTAATGGAATCGAAATGTTTTTGTCCTAAGTGCATTCGTTTTTCCCGGGCTTCCCTTCTAAGTAGCAGTTTCATGTATATGTATGTAAACTGGAGTCTTTGACCACACTTATCGTGTATGGACAAAAGGCGGAGCAAAAAGTCGTTCAGGGTCTTGTCTAGATAACCTGTCTAATGTTCTGATCGTTGGCAATAACTCACAAACGTTAAAACCATAAGTACCTGTAATACTTTAAAGAGCTAGTTATAGTGATCAATAAAAGAAACATTAAAACCGTAGCTTTGCCTGCATGACGGTATTAATTGTTTTTTTACGCCTTTGTTGATTCCATGAACGTCAAGAAGTTTTCTGATCATTAAATTTAATTGGTTTTCTTACTAATCGATTTTTAAATGCATACAATTCAGTAACTATTATTAGTGTTTTTAAGTCACTTTTAAATATAAAACTATTTCTGTTTGTAAATTAATAATGTATTTATTTCGTTCACTAACAAATGTTTCGATCATACTTGTACTAAGTTCTATACACTAATATACTTGAGAGAGCTACACTGCAGTTACATACGGTTGCATTAAGAATGGGTCGACTCTATTGGGGAAGGACCACGCTCTCACAATACCATCGTAGAATAACAGTTTGATGTTGCTGTGTTTCGTATGGTGAGTGTAGAGAACCGGAGAACCTTTTTAATGCCAACAAGGCTTTCCATATTAGTTCTCAGGGGTAGCAACGCATCTGCATTTTGATTATTTATCGAGGATAGATGTAGATGTCTGTAGGGCACAGCATCCACTTACATTTAGGTGATCTGTGTGCTCGTTTATCACCCAACTCCCAACTCTATAAAAAATTGATTTTGTTCGTAAATATAGTGGACTATACTTTATTGCACTTAATCGTAAACCGTTTGATGCGAGTGATTGTGTGTGTGTGCTAGTTACACATGTCATCAATCTTAATCTATAAAAAAACAATTATGTATAATATGTATAAACTAAATGAACATTTCATATTAGGCAATCATGTCATCCTACTCTATAAATTTCAAATTAAAGTAATTTCAAAGAAAGTCATTTTAGTAAAGATCGTCTTTTTCTGCTACAACTACAACATTTTGTTTCTGATTTTATGAAAGTTATCAATTGTCCGAATTTTTCTATAATCATAAAATTGCCATTTTGTGTATAAAAAAAACTTTTTAATTGGTAAAAATTCAATTTTCAAAGTTTTAGAAAATCAAGTTAGTTATAAACACCACATACATCCAACTCTTACAAAATATCTATCAGAATAGCACAGCACCTATTAAGATCAGTTCTATGACAGGCCCATCTTTTTGAATTAGTAAAGGTGTGAAGCAAGGAGACCCGCTCTCTCCAAAACTATTTACGGCCGTATATAGAAGAGGTATTTAGAACGCTGGCAGCTAGCTCCACCGAGCTAGGGGCATTCAAATTCAAATTGGATATGTGAGATATCCAATCTTCGTTTCGCCGATGCTCTTGTCCTCTTTTCATCTTCAGCCGACGAGTTGACTCAGATGGTAGACGATCTTAGCAAGGCAAGTCTTGAGGTTGAACTTCGAATGAACATGTCAAAGACAAAGTTGATGACAAACAGCACACATCACAAGATTACTGTCCAGGGTGTATAGATTGCATACGTCGATGAGTATCTGTATTTGGGCCAAATAGTCCTTCCAGGCAAGACAAGATAAAGAAGTTGCAACACGCACCGAAAACGCCTGGGACAGCTATTGGTCTATGGAGGATCTTATGAAGGGTGGTCTTTCTTTATTCCTGAAAAAGAAATTCATGGATGTGTGCATATTTCCCATCCTCACCTACGGTGCCCGGACATGGTCTTTGTTAGTCCAGCAGAGGTCCATACTTGAGGTTTGTCAAAGAGCAATGGAACGAAGTATTCTGGGCAATAAACTTGTAAACCAGATTAGGAATAATGAAATCCGTTCCAAATCAAAAATTGCTGATGTCACAGAGACAGCTGCTACACTAAAATGGGACTGGGCTGGACACATTGCCGAATGGCAAATGACCAATGGGCCAAAGTGACAACTCAATGGGTCCCTGTAAAAGGCAAACGTCAGGGTGGCAGACCCAGGCGGAGATGACAGGATAAACTGGACTCCTTCATGAAGGACTAGTCTATGGTGGCTCTGGAGAGAGACAAGTGGAAAAAGATTAGGGAGGCCTTTGCCCTGCAGTGGGAAATTTCAGGCTAGTAATAAATAATAATAATTAGGAAGCTCAAGGTCGCTCAGCGAGCTATGGAGAGGGCTATGCTCGGGGTTTCTCTACGTGATAAACTTAAAAATGAGGATATCCGCAGTAGAACCAGAGTAACCGACATAGCCCAATGGATTAGTAAGCTGAAGTGGCAGTGGGCCGGCCATATAGCTCTAAGAACCGACAACCAATGGGGAAGAAAGGTTCTCGAGTGGCAGCCTTGTACCGGTAGGCGAAGTGTAGGGCGACCCCCCACTAGGGAGTGACGACCTGGTAAGACATGCAGGAAGTCGATGGATGCAGGTGGCTCAGGACCGTGCTTTGTGGCATTTCTTGGGGGAGGCCTATGTTCAGCAGTGGACTTATGAAAGGCTGTAATGATGATGATGATGATGAATAAATAATAATATTATTTATATTATTAATAATAATACCTCTGATCGATGGGCTCGGCAGATGTTCTGCCCTTTCTAGATGAGTTTCATTGTGAATTCACTTCGGACTTTTACAATGCAAATGTATTTTTTTTTAATACCTCGATCATACCCTATCGGATTCGGATTGACTTTGTGATTTTCTTTTTTTGCACTAAAACAACATATTTCAAAATTTGTGAATATGATTCATTTCGGATCATAACGATTTTGTTAATAACTTGACTGCAGCGCCATTATTAATATCTATTATTATTATCTCGTATTGTGTATAACAGAAGCACATACAATTTTTTATTATAAAGTATATATAAGATTACATATTAAAAATATTACCGTGGAGGGGCGGTGTAAGAATATCCACCGCCCCATATCATCTCATGGGTGTCGTAAGAGGCGATAGATGGAAATAAATCAGGAGGTGGGCAGCAGCATCTTCCTAATAACGACCAAAATTAAAAGCTGCGGTTGCCAACCCGCTTTTTTTATAGGATAAGGGTGACAAACGAGCACACAGTCCACCTGATGGTAAGTGGTTGCTGTGGCCCATAGACATCTACATCTATCCTCTATTACAAATCAAAATGTAGATGCGTTGTCACCCGTGAGGACTAAGATAGAATGCCTCATTTCTAGCAAAAAGGGCCTCCGGCCACCTGCACTCACCAAGCGAAACGCAGAGGTAAACCTCTACTTCACGCTGGTTTTCTGTGAGGTCGTGGTACCACCCCGGTTCGAGCCGGCCCATCCGTGCGACAGCAAAAGCTGCCGCGTGGCTCTACCACTGTTAAAACACTTACCTTGCCAAGCGTGGCAACTATAGCTAATATTTTACCTATGAGGCCTATGTTCAGTAGTGAACTTTAATAGGCTATAACGGTGACTAAAAGTTTAGATTAAATACTACAAACTAGATTAGGTAATAGAAGTATCGTAAATATTGTCGCTGTACTATTGCTATTTTAATGTATGTTTCGTAGATGCTTTGGAACAAAGTTAAATCTCACGAAAAATATACACTAGATAAGAGTACGGTGGGTGACTAACAGTTTCAAGTTTAAGCTCCTGTAATTTAGACAGCCTATTGTACTTGGCGTGTACAAGCGTTGTCATGGAGAAATAGTGGATTATAGCACTTGAAAAATCTCAGTCTTTTGATATCTTGTCCATTATCGCTAGCTATCTTTGACAGTATATCTTTTCAGTAATTATAGTGTCTGCTCTGATCTCTGTTAAGTTTAGAAATAGATTTTTTTTATTCAATAGAGTTTATAAATAATACTTATTGAAAGTTACTTTTATGTTTCATCTACCACTGGTTCGGAAAATAACTCCGTCCTGGGAAGAATCAGCAAGAAACTCAGCGGAATTTGAAAAAAAAAAACAGTTTACAGTAATTAAAGTTACACATTTTGTATTTATAATGCCGGTTCATTGAGTCACAAGTATCGTCCTTTGTCTCTTTTATGTTTGGGATATGATTTAAGTGCCTTTCGTAGGACCAATGTGATAAACGTTTCTGATGACCATGCAGGAATGATATGCAGGAATCTTATACTTTACTTATACTACTTTTTATTTAAAAAAAAAACCACATTTGTGATAAATTAAGGCAAGCGTCGACGTGCGTTTTTTTGTCATTTACGTCGTTCATTAAGTTCATACGAGTATACGAGCCACTTTCGATTTTTTTTAATTTCCCAATTTGACACAAATGAAGCAATATTGTTTTATCACTTAAATAAAAGGCGGCTGCTTACTCTTAAATGGTTTAAGATTAATCAGCTTCTTATCAAATTTAATCTCCGGTCGTCGAAGTGGCTCATCATAGTGGTCGAAATATCTAGATCTGAAGCGATGAAACTAAAAACGTACCTGGTTCATACGATATGTCATTCATGCCTCGACAAATCTATAGTAGATAATTTAAAATTAAACATTTTGTACAGCCGACTTCAATATAAGTTATTTAAGAATAACTCAATAACCATTGATCTGACCTTGATCAAATTCATATGGGACCACACGAGAACTATCAGCTTTCATATAAAATAAGAACCATCGAAATCGGTTCACCCGGTACAAAGTTACGAGGAACACACATAAAAAAAACATACAGTCGAATTGAGTACTAGAGTCTAGTAGAGTCTACTAGAGTCTCCTTTTTGGAAGTCGGCAGAAAATATCATAATTTTTTAATTATTTAACTTTTTTTTTCTATGCAGCGATATTAATGGGCGAAGCAAACTAGGGTAAAATAAACAATTTACTAGAATTAGGCATTATTTTGCGAAAATTAATTATATGGCGGAACCTTTACTAAGTATATACATAACTCAAAAGGCTGCCAGTCAGGGCACTGCAACAAAACAGCGGGTGTTTGTCATGAAACACCACGCTACCCGTTCCGCTAAACGCTCTACTGAGAACTTAGGGTAAAAGTAACTTAGCATTTGAACGTTTGTAATCATACTTGAACAACATTTTTTACACCAATCAACTCGAGCAAGTTTTTGTTTCTAGCCTTTAAACGTTGATGTAATTTTTTTTGAATTTGAATTATTTTGGATTTGCCGGTTTTTTTCAATAGGTTGCCATACAGTAGTCACATTTTCCGCAGTGATTTCGCAGTTGAAGATCGACCTTAATGATCTTCGTCATGGAGCAAAACACGGCCACGATACCAATGCCGTTCGGTACTCAAATAAGGTGCTGCCCTCCCAAAAGCATTTTGAAGACCAGCAGAGTAATCTTGCGGAGAGAGTGAACTTTTAAAATATTGTAAAATCATCGCCCTAAAACCTTTTCGCGTTAATTCCATTTTGCTACGAATGGCCAATTTCAACTTGTAATAACAAAAAAAAAACAATGGGCACGTCACTTCCCGCCAATAATAATTATTTTAATAAAATTAGTTTTATATGTTTTAAAATATAACATTCGCAATTCAAACATTTATGGCCGGTCAGGATCGTAGAACCTCCTTGTACCTTATGTAGAAAAACGGAAATTCATAACTATAAGCATCTAATCTAATATAGTGTAAAAAAATAATTTTTGTTTTTTCATATTTTATGCACTGCCACACCGTTCATCATATTGTAATAAAATTTTGTCAACTTATTGCTTGCACTTCCGCGAAGGTTATAAGCATAGTACAATTAACTTACAGTAGGTGGCGCGCGTGTAGTAGTATCGTCAATCATTCCTAATTAAACAATAAGACTCTTCCAAATTCAAATTTCAACAATTATTTATTCTGCGACAGCAACGCGACGGGTACCCGCTAGTTTTATATATTATAAAAAATAATGTTTGTTTGTTCGTATTTTATGCGTTGCCATATCGTTCATCAGATTGTGGTTAAACTTTGTCAACTTATTGCTTGCACTTGCGCGAAGGTTATAAGCATAGTACAATTAACTTACACTAGGTGACGTGCGGATCGTAACGCCAATTTATTAGTAAGTTATAGATCATTCAATTTCAATGATTGTATTATCATTCCTAATTAAAAAAATACTATCTGTACAGTAAAAAAATGGGATTGAAAATGGCGTCGCCTTTATTAACCCCTCGTTCGCACTGTCGCCATCTATACGCCTGTAAAGACTGCAAAAAATATGTTGCGATATGCGTTTTTCGTAAGTTCTATAACTTAAGACCAACTTGTCATTGGAATCAATGATAACAAAATGCCATAAACTACGAAAAAAGATATGTCCGGTTTCGATAATTTGTGAGCTACGAAACGCGTTCTGAGAGTTTTCTTTATAATTATTGTTGATTTTGTTTGTTAATATTTTTGTATAAAATTTTACATGCTATTGAGAAACGAGTAAGTAACCATTTTCAAAATGTTTGTCTGTCAGTATTTCCGCTAATCTTCGGAATGGCTGAACCGATTGTAATAAAACTTCACGTACAAATAGACAGTAATACTAGGAGTGACCTAGACAAAATTTTATCCCAAAAACTTAGAGACTTTATTAAAATAGAAATATTGATAAGATAAAAATAAATGAACTTTAATGATTATCTTAACTCTAAATAACGCTGTATTAATAGATCTTACCCAGGTAGTTATAAATGTTATTTTAAAATTAATGTACATTTTTGCATTTACAATTCTTTTCAAATAATAACCGAATAATATAACGATATACCGCTATTAGTCGATTTCGCTAATAGTACTTTGCATGTTGACAGTACGGGTTCGATAAGCCGCCATTTCTAATCCCATTCTTTATCCGTACGGACTGTATAACTCTACCAAATTTAAAACGATATATCCACAATTATTACTTCTAAAAACTGTATTCTTTATACATTAATACAAATAAACATAATTCTTTAAGTTATATTTAACATGTTAAATTAAATATCTTTTCCTTCACCAGACCATAATGATCAATAATTGTACACCACTAGATATGGGCCTCTCTCAGACAGAAGATACCATCATAATTGTCACGGTTATCAGGCAGCTTGACACCTTGAACTTGACGATCTCAGTCCTAACTGTTATAAGCCTCGAAAACGGTGTTAATAATTTTATTAAGATTTTTAATACTTAAATACTTTTTAAGCATTATCTGTATTTTTTTAACCATAGTATGTGCGTTGTAGTGATTTGTATATCTAAACTTCCGACTTCAATATCGGTCATCTGATTTATAATGTCATAGAAATTTAACCATTTAAAAATTTTATTATACCACCACCAAAACTCTATGACAGTGCCATAGCAGAGGAGCTTAAAATATAAAATAACTTAAATATTAACAAAAATAATATAATTGTGTATAGCGATGACATAGGAAAAAATCTAGGCATAACTTTAAATTACTCTTTAAAGGGACAAAAAATTACAAATTGCTGCATGCCTGGAGCATCTTTTAGTGATATCCTAAATAAAATTATTGTTACTAAATTTTGCCCAAATAGTACAATAATAATTTTTGTTGGTAGAAGAGGCAGTGTAAACAACAAACAGATATTAAGATATATTGAACAACTTAATAACTTAAATGTACTCAAAATTGTCTTGTTCACACTGCCTTATATACAGGGATTGCCACAGGAAAATAATTTAAGACATAATTTAAATATACAAATGCATAATTTAATATGTAATAATAATTTAAATTTGACATATAATTGTAATGATAATAATGACAAATTTCATGTAATTGACATAAATAATTTAATAAAAAAGTTTTGGACAAAAGATAGGTATTACCTATCCAAATATAATTTAAGACTGATAGCAAATGTGCTATCTTATTATTTACTTTTTAACTCAGCCAAGATTTTGGCTACCAAGACTGCTTTTATTGGGCAGGATAATTATTTGACAATTAATTTGGAATCAGTTCCAACTAATTTAAATTAGTAAATGCGACAATAGAGGCAATCTCTAGCAATAATGAGAGTTTAATTAACTTTGAATGTAGCCCACAAATAAGTAATAAAAATTGTTTACACCTGGTGCATCAAAATATACAAGGCATGATGGGCAAAGAATTAGAAGTTGAATTGTTTTTAAATAGTAACAACATACATATCCTCTGTATTACTGAACATTGGCTAAAAGATTATAATTTCATGTTTAATTTCAGAAATCACCAGGTGGTCAGTTCCTTCAATAGAGAAAAAAGTTTACGTGGTGGCTCCTTAATACTAGCAGATAAATCATTATTATATAAAGAACGTAAGGATATAGTGAGCCTCTCTGTTGAGCGAACTGTAGAAATGGCTTGTGTCGAGCTCGAGCACCTCATTGTTGTGAGTGTTTACAGACCCCCATGTGCTACTTATGACTATTTTGAAAGGATTGTGGAAGAAGTTTTGCTCAAACTTAGTAAACAGAACAAGTCTGTTGTAATATGTGGAGACTTTAACATCAATCTCCTTGAAACTTCTTCCATTAGTATTAAGTTTAGCTCATTGTTTAAATCGTATAATCTTGTTAATTTATTCTTAGAACCAACACGTATTGCTGGGCCTAGTGCGACCTGTATAGATAATATTTTTACAGATGTTAAGCCCTTGCATAAATCAATTATTCAAAATTTAAGTTCAGATCACTGTGGACAGTTGGTATCATTACCTTACATACACAAGAAACAGAAAAATAAGAAAGTTGTGTTTGTTCCAATAAATGAACATCGCTTGGAGAGGTTTAGAAGTAATATAATAAAAAGACTTCCATCACTTTCATTTAAAAACAGTGCTAATTATTTGTATGGTACGTTATTTAAAATTATAACTTGTGAATTTAGTAGGATATTTACTTCTAAAACTTTCTCTTTTAACAGTCGCAAATCATTTAATGAATGGGCGACAGTAGGAATTTATAAGAGTAGGCGAAAGTTATACGAGCTTTATAATGAAAGATCATATAATAGTAGTGTTATATTTAGAGATTATGTAAAAACATATTCTAAAATATTTAAAAAAGTGTGCGCCACAGCTAAGGCTTTACATTTAAGTAACAAAATTAAAACTGCATCAAACAAAATTAAAATGACCTGGAGAATAATAAATAGTGAAACGGGCAAGGTCAAACCGCGCAACTCGGATTTTCAATTGAATATTAACAATAATTTAACCCGATCTGATCAAGAAGTTGCTATGGCTTTTGAGAAACATTTTACTGATGTTCCTTTTTTGACAACTAAATCATTAAACTCTTCTCCTACTGTCGCCGAATCATTGCTTAAACAAAATGTAAAGGCTTGTTCAAATACTTTTAAATTCCATAGAGTACTGCCAAAAGATATCGTTAAATATTTTAAAACTATTGATGTTAAGAAAACGGCAGATTTATGGGGGATTTCCGTTAAAGTTATTTTATCTATAATAGATATAATAGCACCTTATCTAGCCACTATATTTAATACAAGCGTCGAATCTGGTGTGTTTCCTGATTTAATGAAACTTAGTAAAGTCATACCTTTATATAAATCTGGTAGTACATTAGACCCCGCCAATTTTAGACCAATTTCTGTACTACCAACATTTAGTAAAATTTTTGAAAAAATAATTTTAGATCAAATGTTAAGTTTCTTTAATATTAATAAATTGCTACATAGAAATCAATTCGGTTTTACAAGGGGTCGCTCAACAACTGACGCTGGAGTTGAGCTTATTAAACATATTTTTTGTGCATGGGAGAATTCAGAGGATGCTTTGGGTATATTTTGTGACCTTTCCAAGGCCTTCGACTGCGTTCACCATGAGACATTAATCAGGAAGCTACAGTACTATGGTGTCAAGAACACAGCGCTTAAACTTATAATCTCATATTTAAGTAATAGAATGCAGAAAGTTATTATTAATGCTAAAAGTTCTTCCGGCTCACCTGTACTAATGGGTGTCCCTCAGGGCTCAATTCTCGGCCCATTCTTGTTTCTAGTGTATATTAATGACTTACCTTCTATTGTAGAGGATAATCATGATATAGTATTATTTGCTGATGATACTTCTTTGATTTTTAAACTTAAACGTAAATCATTTAAATGTGACGAAGTGAATAATGCTATATCAAAATTAGTGCATTGGTTTAACGTTAATAATTTACATTTAAACGGAAATAAAACTAAATGTATTAAATTTACAACAACGAATGATAGAAATCTGAGTACCAATGTGTTTTTAAATGGGGAAGAACTGAGCCCTGTTGAATCCACTGTTTTTCTTGGCATCACTCTCGACGCAAAGCTTCAGTGGGGCCCCCATATATCCAAACTAGCAAGCAGACTAAGTTCTGCAGCCTATGCTGTAAAAAAGATTAGAGGTCTCACTAGTGTCGAGACAGCTAGATTAGTTTATTTCAGTTATTTCCATAGCATAATGTCTTATGGGATTTTGTTATGGGGACATGCGGCTGATTCAGAAACTATTTTTGTTTTACAGAAGAGGGCCATTAGAGCTATTTACAACCTAAAACTGAGAGAGTCTCTTAGAGATAAATTTAAAGAAATAAATATATTAACTTTGGCCTCTCAGTATATTTACGAAAATTTAATGTATGTTCACAAAAACAAAGGTAGTTTTAGTAAAAAAAGTGATGTGCATTCTGTAAACACTAGGAACAAACACAAGCTAGTGATACCAGTTTCTCGACTCCACAGAGTCAGTAATTCATTCTTGGGGCAATGTATACGCTATTACAACAAGGTCCCGGAAAGTGTACAGGCTCTCTCCATTAGCAAGTTTAAATGTTTTGTTAAGTTGAAACTGTATAAAAAGGGTTATTATAGTATAAATGAATACATGGTTGATAATAACCCCTGGGAATGAGGTGATCGCTTCCAAGCTGTTTCTAAAATAAATTTTGTACTTATATAGTTAGTACAACCATTATTGTAAAATTTGCTTTAAAAAAAAAGTCCCGCTGGGTTTCTTGCTGGTTCTTCCCAGGACAGAGGTTTTAATTTTCGAACCAGTGGTAAAGTGGTAAAGTAAAAAATGACTTTCAATAAGTATTACACATGTGATCTATATTGAATAAAAAATTATTCTATTCTATTCTATTCTATTCTAACCTTAATGGTTTTGATGAAATTAGGATGAAAATTGAGAGCAGAGATAGCATTTAAATTTTATCTTATCATTCAGTACAAATACAGGTGGCTCTGAAACGAATGGTATCAGCAAATTCTGAGTTTTATCATCTGTATCTTTTTATTTTTTTTGTATGTCTATAAATAACAAATTTTTAATAGTGTGGACGTTATAGGAACACCCCATATCATCTCGTGGGTGTCGTAAGAGGCCACAGAGGGAAACAAACCAGGAGATTGGTAGCAGCGTTTTCCTCATAACGACTAAAAATAAAAAATAAACTGCGGTTGCCAACCTGCTTGCCACGAGTAGCAACTATGGCAAATATCCCCCTATGGGGTAATCTATAGGGCAGGCCTATGTTCAGCAGTAGACTCTAATAGGCTGTAACGGTAACGGTGACGATGATTAAGGCATGAAAAGAAGGCGATTTTTTGTATATTTCAAGATATACTTATTAAAAAAGTAAGAACGTACTTTTTAAGAGTTTTTTTAATAGTATTTCGGTGACAAATGAGCACACAGTCAACTTATACATTTATCCTCGATTAAATTTTAAAGTGTATTACCGGATAACCTTTTTACTGGAATCGCGTCATTCCATTTTATTCCTCATGGGTGAGAACGCATCTGCATTTTGATTCTTAATCTAGGATAAATGTAGATGTCTATGGGTCACAGTATCCATTTACCATAAGGTGAAAAAAAAACACATCCTTGTATTAAATACAGCGGTATAATACGTGGGGCACACTTAAATGACCGGGAATAAGAAAAACCACATGCACGGTATAGCTAAATTGTATTTTATTGTTTTTCGAAGTATTCTCCGTTCAACTTAATGCACTTTTCCATTCGTGCAAACCAATCATTAAAACAGTAATTCCAGTCTGAAGTTGATGTTGACAAAATGGCTGATTTGTACGCTTCCATAGCTGCCTCGGGGTCTTCAAACCGTTGACCGCGTAATAAGTCTTTCATTCTGGGGAATGTAAAGAATTCGTTTGGACTCAAGTCAGGACTGTACGGAGGACGGCTCATCAGCTCAACGTTTTCCTGCTTAAAAAATCATTTGACTTCCGAGCCGTAGGAGCTCGCATTATCGTGATGTAAGACGATGCGACGTTTCGGGTTATTTTCGAGTTTTTTTTTTCGGCTATTATTTCTGGCAAACAAACCATTATATACCACTCAGCGGTAGCCGTTCTGCGTTCCTGTAAAGGAATTGTAACAACATGCCCCTTTTTCGGGACAAACGCAGCGACCATTTTCTTTGACACGCTGCGCTAGCGAACCACTTTCGTTGGTTTGACCTCGTCTTCGAAGACCCAAACTGCTGACTGATGTTTTCTTTCAGGTTCGTATGAATAAATCCATGATTCGTCACCTGAGACGATATTATAAACGGCATTTGACCTTCCTCCGTTGATGCGTTGCATAGTATTCCGGCGCCAATTTACACGAGCCACCTTTTGCTCTTCGGACAAATTATGGGGAACCCACCGGGAAACTAGCTTTCTTACACACAGCTCATTATGTAATATCGACTGAATTGCAGTCATTCCGATACTAATAACAACCCGAATCTGCTCGTATGTCACATGACGGTAATCTAATATGATAGTTCGCACAGCTGCGATGTTTTCAGACGTGACCGCTGTTCTTGGTCGACCTGCAGAAGAAACAGTGCTGAGCGACACGCGACCAAGTCGAAACTCGGCATACCAGCGGTATATTGTCATTTGACTAGGTGCTTCAACATCATAAATCGAAACAAGTTCGCTGAGACATTTATCTTGAGATAAGCCGCGACGAAAATTGTGATAAATTATGGCACGGAGATGTTCACGCGTGAGCTCCATTTTTGTTAACGATGTGTCAACTTTAAACCAACTAGTTTTTGTTTTTAAACATTTTTTTAATTGTTTGAATGTAATTAAGAGCCCAGTATTCAAAGGTTTTATTGTAACTCAATCCGAAATATTCTATTCCCGATCATTTCAGTGTGCCCCTCCGTATTAAGTATATGATTAGTGGACAGGTTCTGATCCATACACATGGATGGCACGACGAAATATTTATTTATTTATTTATTTATTCTTTATTGCATTCCTTAAAACAAAAGGATACAAAGGGCGGACTTAATGCCTTGAGGCATTCTCTACCAGTCAACCCATGGAGTGGTGAGAATTTGACGTAGGTGCGGCAATATAGAATAAAATAACACTAAACAAAATTATAATTAACTACATAATACATACATTTTACTAATAAATAAACTATACACATATGATGGATACATACATACACATATACATCTACATACATATACACATACACATACACACATATATATATATATATATATATATATATATATACAAATGGGGATATAAATACATGCATATACATAAAAATATACATATTTAAATACACTTAATATATATAATTAGTACATACAAATACCTATGAATATATGCGTGTGTTCAGCAATACACATTAAATGGATGATTCATGTAAAATGCGTTGTCTTCAATAGATGATTACGGATCAATTTTTTAAAAGCGTACTTATTGGGTGCTTTTCTAATGTCATCGGGCAAGGAGTTCCAAAGGCGTGTAGCCTGAACTGTGAAGGAGTTACCATAGAACTCGGTGAAGTGAACAGGAATACAGATTTTGTTGTTAGAAGAAGATCGTAGGACCCTATCATGAGATGAGGAGAGATAGTGAAATTTACTCTTAAGATAAGAAGGCGAAGATGGGTCATTTAAAATGGAAAAAAGAACAAGCAGTATTCTGGAATTACGCCTCTGGCGGATTGTAAGCCAATTTAGCTTAGATCTATATTGCGTAATATGGTCATACTTACGAAGCCCGAAAATAAATCTTATACAGTTATTAAGAAGGCGTTCCAGCTTGTTCAGAAGATCTTGGGACAGATCTGAGTAACACACATCTGCATAATCAATTATGGGTAATATGAGTGATTGGACAAGCATGATCTTAGATTTTGTGGGAAGAATATGTTTTAGACGATACAGAGAACATAAAGTGGCAATGACTTTACGACTCACTTCTGAAACCTGGGTTCTCCAGTTCAACGTGCTATCGATATATAGGCCAAGATTTTTAACAGAATTACTGAACGGAATTATAATACTATCATAATAAATAGGAGGTAAATCTGCCAGATTAATCTTAGCCAGCATTCTTGAGCTACCCACCAGTATAGCTTGGCACTTCAAAGGATTGACCAAAACTCCATAACGAGTAGACCAATCTTTGATAGCTGATAAGTTGTCGTTAAGTTTTATGATCCCATTATGAATATCCCCAATTTCAGCTTGCACATATAACTGAAGGTCATCGGCATACAAATGATACGAGCAGTCGAGGATGGAGGTGATAAAGTTTATAAAAATTGAAAAAATTATAGGAGAGAGAATACCGCCTTGCGGCACACCAGCATCCACATCAGCCCAAGCTGAGGACATTTGTCCAACACAGACTGATTGCTGTCGACCGCGAAGATAAGATGCAAACCATTCCAAAGCAGCAGGACCAAAATTCAGATGAGACAGTATGGAAAGGAGAATTTCGTGATCAACTGTGTTGAAAGCATTTGAGAAATCAACTAGTACCAGTACTGTTATCTTTTTTTCTTCCATACCTTGTCTTAAATTATCAGTAACATTAATTAAAGCAGTAGTGGTACTATGACCAGGGCGGAACCCAGACTGAAATATACTCAGTAGGTTATGTTTCGAAAGAAAAGTAGAGATTTGCTTGTAAACACACTATATAATATACACATATTATATTTCGTCGTGCCTGTCAGATATAGAGTTCCCATTCGATTTCGATCATCGAGCGAATTTAATTTTTTAATATAATTTCTTGTACTATTATTTATACAGTGATATTATGTTATACTCGTTGTGCGTCTGTTAGTGATCGTGTAATTTCTAATCGACTTGACCGATAGAGGTCGATTTAAAAACTTTTAAAACTACTAATTTGTACAGTTTTTCGTTTCATATTATAATTTTAAAATAACGTAGATCTAGAGTAATTAAATTATCAGTACTGAAAGAGAGAGAGAGAGAGAGAGAGAGAGAGAGAGAGAGAGTATTTGATCTTAAACTTGTAAAGTTTAAATGAGATCACTAGGAACTAAAAATACATACATTAAAAAGTGAATTTACTTGTTTTACAGGGCTCAGACAGCCTCCCTTAACTATTATACCTTAAGCGTCTCCGTTGTGTGCCTTCCACGCGTTGCCCGTCGATTACAATTTATAATTGACACACTTTCTAGACGAAGAGTAATTGTTAAAAATAATCTTAAAGATCATTTTTATTTACCCGTTATTTTTTTTCATATATTTTTTGACTCCTATGTAGCAATAAGGATACCTTTTCTTTTTCCCTCAATATTTGTTATTTTTATCTTTTCTTGGTGTACAATAAAGAGTATTGTATTGTATTGTATTTTGGGGTCTCATTTTAATGAAGTATAGTAATAGTCAGCGTGACATGGACTTTCCCTTTATTTTTAGTGACCAATCGTCATACCAGACACACTCACACATTTAAAGCATAAGGGTGACAAACGAGCACACAGTCCACCTGATGGTAAGTGGTTGCTGCGGCCCATAGACATCTAAATCTATCCTCGTTTGCGAATCAAAATGCAGATGCGTTGTCACCCGTGAGGGCTAAGATGGAATGCCTCATTTCCAGTAAAAAGGGCCTCCGGCCACCTGCACTCACCATGCGAAACGCAGAGGTAAACCTCTACTTCACGCTGGTATTCTGTGAGGTCGTGGTACCACCCCGGTTCGAGCTGGCCCATCCGTGCGACAGCAAAAGCTGCCGCGTGGCTCTACCTCTGTTAAAAAGCTGCTCCTCGACATTAGTCTGTGTATTTTATTACGTATTACCAAAAATGATTATGTATTTAAATAAGTTCTTTAAACATAATCTTATTTTTGATAATATATAAAAATTATTAGAATAGCTAAATAAATAACTTTTTTTTATTATGGTAACAACTTCAATTTTCCTTTAAACACTTGATTTAGCTACAAATCGAATTTGTGAAGTTGTTATTAATTAATAATTAATAATAAAAATATTGGGGCGACCACCCACTAGATGGAGTGACGAGCTGGTAAGACATGCACAAAGTCGATGGCTGCAGGTGGCTCAGGACCGTGCTTTGTGGCATTCCTTGGGGTGGTCTATTTTCATCAATGTAAAAATATTATTAGCAGAATAAAAATATTAGAGCAAGTTGATTATTCAAAATTTCTGCAAAAAGGTTAAATTTTAAAGATGCAACAAATGTGACTGTTTCAATATTATTTATTGTATGTATTAAAATGTTTATATTATAATATGAAATGGTTTGTTTATTGAATTTTATAGGTATTTCAACTTGTCTTGCTCTATTTAAAAAAAAAGTGGAGTTTATGTAGTAATAAAAAACAGTACCTTAGTCTGTTCTTGTTTATTTTTCTATTTATTCGTTGTTTTTTGACTGACCCCGTCAATTTTTATTATAACAACAAGCTTGTTTAAGAAACTTTACGTGTTCAGAGTAAAAATAACAGACATTATCTTCATATCATTATCTTTCTTAAAAGTTCTTCTCCTAGTTACACAGTAATTTAGATACAGAAATAGTGAAATATAGAAAATATCAATATGTAGAGTTCTATGTCAAGTAGCGCGGAAGGCGAAATGTGCAAATGGTCAGTTCGTATAGCGCATATCGTTCTCCAGAGGACCATGGAGTGACGTAAGTGAACGGACCGTGCGGCCAGGCTTTTCGGTGAGGCCCCCACCAGCGCGTTTTGTTTACAAGAGCTCACGCAGCCCGCCGGCACTCGGCAGCAGACTTGCACGAGAGACGTGACGCTCCGCGCTAACCGCTGGTACCGATAACAGTCTAATAACGATAAGTGAACAACTAATGTGACGTATCCTTGGAACAAAATCGTCCGCTGTAAAGTTACAAAAACGCGCGGAATAATCAAAAATACGTGAAAAATTGTGTGATCAGGATCTCCATCGCAACAAACACAAAGTAAGTTACTATTTTAGATACGCCACTAAACGAGTTCCTGTATCTAAAATCTATTACGTTATGCGGAACAAATGTAAACGATCACTTTTTTACACACTTTATATTAGCTTCACCTGCATGTATCTAAGTTGGTGTGAATGTAATATTACTTTGTAGTTCAGTTTTCACACATTTCCATACGCCTGAATAATCTGAAATTTTGCAGACCTTTATAGAACCGATGACAGTACAATAATTTCATCACTATGACCTAGTATTCTCACTAGGATCATCACGGCTCGCGATTAGTGCGTGTTGCTTAAGTTTTCTTTAACTCAAATAATATTATTCGTTGGTGCGATTGTTTCGTTTCGTTAATGAAGTCGATCAGAAACGGTTATAAAAACGCTTTATGTATGTTTTTCTTCGGAACGTTAGAGTTTGTAAAGAAACGCGTTTTTGATATGCATTGAAAATTCATTATGATTGATTTTATGTTATATAAGTCCAAAGGTTCTAGTCAAATAAGTTGTTTAATATACTAGTACGTAATGTAATATTGATAATATTAAGATTAAACATTGATACTCTATTTTATTTGTGATGTTGGTAACACAAATAATGGATAAACAAATCGAATATTTGATGAATATGATGAGATTGAATGAATGAATATTTTTTAAAATTCAAGGATCACACGCTGGAGAGCCTCAAAAATCGTATTTGATGGCATTCCGCTTAATCAAACAACACCACCGGCATATATGTACATACGTGAAGGCCGTAATTTTTATGTCAAACGAAACTAAACCGGTTGGGATGTTTTTTAACCTGGTGTAATAAAATCAACACTTTATCATTACTTGAGATCAGTGCACGTGTACCCCCCCAGGTAAAGTCAGTGGAAACTTTGGGTGTTCCTTAATGCCCGTAACTCTACAATGAGTATATTATGAAGATTATAGGTATTTGATCTATTGTCAATATTATTATATTCTATTTGGTTCGTATTTATTAACTTTATAATTTATTGTGAGTGTTACATAGAGTGGTATGTTAGCTATGTTTAGATTTAGTTTCAGTTCTCTGCTTTTTGAGGTACGGTAACAAAGATTATTTGATATTGATCGATGTACCAGCCAAATACGTCATGATTAATTTAGGAGGTGTTGGAGGTGTATTTTTGGGTTTGCTAACGTGCATTCAGTACGTGTTACAGATTATGGAATATTTGTACAAGTTATGCGTGTACTATACAATCAGTGTAATTACTCCAGTCGGTTATTTTTAAATATGTGTCATGTGCGTGTGATAGGTGAATGTGTTGATATGCAGTATAATCCCTAATACCTTGTGTAAATTACGAATCTTGACACGGAATTCGAAATATTATCATAAATTAAGCTACGTGGTAGAGCCAAGCTGCAGCTATATTTATAATATAGTTGTAGCACGAATGGGTCGGCTCGACCGGCGAAGGACCACGCTCTCACAGAATACCAGCGTAAAATAGTAGCTTAATGCTGCTGTGTTTCGTATGGTGAGTGTAGAGAACCGGAGACCCTTTCTACTGGAAAAGAGGTATTCCATCTTAGTCCTCAAGGCTGACAACGCATCTGCATTTTGATTCGCAAGCGAGTATAGATGTAGATGTCTATGTGCCACAGCAACCACTTACCATCAGGTGGAATGTGCGCTCGTTTGTCACCCTATTTCTATAATAAAAAAATAAATAAAATTAAATACGTGAGATTTTCATCGTTATAGATATAGATGAGTGTCTATCGCTTGAATGATAATGGGTTAAGTTACATCATGACGATTATCATCTCCGCATAACAATCCGCTTTTGACCATGAAACTTCAAAATTAAAGTGGATCTGATTTAATGTCGTTTAGCATAAGGATCTGATCTTTGCATCCTGTATGTAATCTGAATATCTTAGATCTTTGTTTTTCCAGCAGTTATTCTGTTATCTTTCGAATATTACAAGATTTTTCTATTATTATTACCCGTCTTTTCTCTGGGGCCTTTTATTAAAAACTGGACAAAATAGTTTTGGGCTTACGCCGTCACAATACGACAGAGTAGAAATTCTTTTCGACAGATTGCGATTCATCACGGCTTCTGATATTTCGATTAAAATTTTCGTTTATAATTTTGCACACCTGATGGTAGGTGAATCCTGTGGCAAAAAGAAATTTACATCTGTATTCAATTATGTATCCGAAGGAGAAAAACTAAGATTGCCCCGTTACTAGTAAATAAGTCACTGGTTCTTGTCACTCATTATACATAACAGCAGCATTATGCTGCTTTTTATGCTCGTATTCTGTGCAAGTGTGCTGCTTTCCTGGTCGAGCTGATCCAGTCGCGCTGCAACCATAACACACTGCAGCGCATAAACGTTTCGTTAGGTTTATAGAAATACCAGAGTAAAATAGCAGCTTAATACTGCTGCGTTTCGTATGGTGAGTGATGAGAATCGAATACCTTTTTTACTGGAAACGAGGCACTCCATCTTAGTACTCAGGGTTACAATGCGTCTGCATTTCGATTCTTAATTGAAGATTCTTGATTGAGAATGTAGATGTCTATGGGCACTCCACTTACCACCAGGTGAACTGTGTGTTCGTTTGTCACCTTTATTCTATAATAAAAAGATAAATGAAATTGATTTTGTTCGTAAATATACTTACTTAACTAAGTACTACTTATTGCATTTAATCGTACACTGTTTGATGCGAGTGATTGTGTGTGTGTGTGTGTGCTAGTTAAATATTTTGTGAGCATGTTGCGGGTTGCGGTGACAGACGTCGGCATGTTACCCAATCAGAAGTCGGTATCGCTATATCAATGTACGTTCGAGATCGATAAGTTTACGTTAGCTAGGTATACGTTGTGTTTGTTTAAATTTGAAGAGCCATTGAATTTTTGTGGAGCTGCGAGTCTATTTATTGTTATCTTTTAAAAGATAATGATATCCTAACTGTTGCGGCAGAGTTCAATTTGGATAATATTATTTATGCGAGAAATTACTATTATCTTTCAGAAATGAGTGATGTTCATACTTTTAACATGCGTAATAAATCTCAACTTGCTGTAGTAAAGTACAGTAAAACTGACGGCTCATTTTTGCGTAAATGTATATTTTTTTTTTAGAATAAGGGTGACAAACGAGCACACAGTCCACCTGATGGTAAGTGGTTGCTTCGGCCCGTAGACATCTACATCTATCCTCTATTACAAATCTAAATGCAGATGCGTTGTCACCCGTGAGGACTAAGATGGAATGTCTCATTTCCAGTAAAAAGGGCCTCCGGCCACCTGCACTCACCAAGCGAAACGCAGAGGTAAACCTCTACTTCACGCTGGTATTCTGTGAGGTCGTGGTACCACCCCGGTTCGAGCCGGCCCATCCGTGCGACAGCAAAAGCTGCCGCGTGGCTCTACCGCTGTTTTTGACACGATTCCCTGTAACATTAAAAATTGCTTTTGCAATAATTCAAGGTACTTGGAAAATACATTCTAATCCAGGTATGATACCATAAATTAGATGTTAGATTCAATGTAAAGTGTTCGCGCAAATATAAGAAATCAATTAAATAATTATATTTTAATAAGAACGTGTGGAAACAATGAGTTTCTTTAGACTTTTTTGGCTGGTGTTAAAGCGATGGGATAGAATTGTTGGCTTTGCTTATCTTTATATATATATGTTGATAACGACCAATTTTCCAGCTTGGAAAATCCATTTTTTTCCGATTATGGGAAATACTTTTATCGGGATCAAACCAGGAATCGAAAATTATTTTGCGGAAATTTTGATATTGAAATAATTAAAAGGTGAGCTAATCCCTTTCCATTTAGCATGGGTACATTGACTTTTGGTATTTGAAGTTTCTAGAGAAGTAGTAATGATAAAATCGAATAAATAAGGTCGATTGAATATCTTATCAAGACAATTTATAATGAAGAATGGAACCATTTTGACGACAGTGATTTTGGCACAAAATAAAACAAAATTATAGTAATAAATGCTCAAACTCACGTAAATTGTTATTTGCGAATACAAATACTCTTTATTGTACACCAAGAAAGCAAATTACATAGTAAAAAACACACTGAGAGAAAACAAAAGGCGATCTTATTGCAATACCGCAATTTCCTTCATACAACCTACAAAAAGGAAACAAAAAATGGAGAACAATAATTTATGGTTAGCGTGAACCATAAATAGTGAATAAAATATGAACTAAAAGACAACCAAGTACCTAGACTGACTAAAGGACAAGAGAACTTAAAAGTAGGAGAAAGAAATTAGAGGGAAAAATAATGCTCCTTAAAATATTATTTGAAGGAATGCTCCTTAATTTGTTTAAGTACGTTTAATAGACAATGGTTAGGAGAGGTCCATAGCTTGACAAAGAAAAGGTTTCCTCTGGATTAAAGAGAAAGGTTATGAGAGGAGCTGGGAAGTGCAGAACGTTTTTTGAGGTAGGTTGGATTTGAAATATTAAATAAGACGCAGTAGAAAGGACAAAGAATATGAGTATTCCGACAAACCTATGATACTATTTATCTACCGACTTCAAAAAAGAGCCGGTACTCAATTCGACTGTATGTTTTTTATGTGTGTTACCTCAACTTTTTACTGGGTGAACCGATTCCGATGCTTCTTTTTTATTTGAAAGCTGGTGCTTCACATGTGGTCCCATATAAATTTGATCAAGTTCTAACCAATAGTTTTCGTGTTATTCTTAATAATTTATATTGAAGTCGGTTGTACAAAATTTTAAATTTTAAATTATTTTAATATCTCTTTCCCAGTCACGGATATTTATTGTATTATTATAATAAGGCTTTACAGACATACATTCTTATTTAAAATTGATCAATGATTATCATTGTTACGACACTACAAAAATCATCCAACGATTTGTACCTTTTATTAATAATTTATTGATTCTAACAATTTGACTGTGTCAGGCTCTAAAACGCCGGGGTGCGAAGTCAGAAGTCCTCCACGTGTGCCTGGCAGTTGCGGGTCCCTCTCGATACGTCTGGAGGGAAGAGCAGCTACTGGGCCGGTGCACCCTGGGCGCGGCAGTAATCTTCCTCGAGAAATGAGAAGAAATTCTTACTCCTTGGGGAATGTTACTGCCGCGGCTAATTATTCTGACATGGGTGGGGTCCATCTCGGACCAACGGTGCGTTCCACTGCGTGACCCTCTGTTCAGCAGAGGGCATAGCAGAGGAGTGAGGGCGGGCTCGGTGTGCACTTACCCTGCCTCCGGGCAGACAGTGAAGGATTCATCCTTTGCTGTCACCGCCGGTCTCGTAATCCCATCGAAGTGTCGTGGATCATGTCTCGCGGCTTTGATAGGGACCGAGGGTCTTGGCTTAACCGCCCGGACCGCGAGGGAGAAAACCTCTATAAAAAGTTACCCCGAATCTCAAGCGGCGACGCACCGCGAGGGGATGGATGGCTGACGGGGTTCTATGAACAAATCAGTCGCTAGTGCGCTCCTCGCCAGGGTACCTGCAGACCCCCTGGCGAGTAATAAATCCTCTAAATCTGCTTACCTTGGTAAGGGGTCACTGCCAAGGTGGACCTTTAATTACTCCCATACTCGTGGGTACAAAAATGGAACAAAATCAAAATCAAAAAAACAAAACCGCCGGCAACGGCAACGTAGAGGAGAGGAGGAACGATGCGGGGACAGAGTCCGACGCCGCATCGAGCAGCGTGGGAGGCTCAGAGAGCTCCCGACACGTGGGACCTGGGACCGCGGAGACCAGCAAGTTCTTCCGCAAGCGGTCCAGGCGGGATGGCGACCAGGGGTCGGCATCCGGTGAAGAGGAGGTTTCGGCCCGGAAAATCCCCACCAACAGGCAGGGCGGGCTGAGAGGCAAGGGGAGGGAGCTCTCTGCCAATCAGAGGGCCGAACGAGCGGCAAAGCTTGCCGAGGAGGGGCGCCACCCGGACGATACGGCTCGGGTCTCAGGCGAAGAGACGGATGCAACTGGCGGCTCCGAGGTGGAGCGTAAGGCCAGATTTGTAAAGGAGGTGGAGGCCGCGATCAAGGTCGTGGCCCACAAGCAAAAGGCCTCCTCGAAGTTAAAGGCCATTCCCGCGGCCTCCGCCTCCATCATGGAGGCTGCGGAGGCCAACTTTGTTGGGTCCGGGCCTAATGCGGACGAGGTGGCGAAGCTGCGGGCGGACGTGGCCCGCCTGACATCCGCCATGGAGATTCTCCAGAAGGAGAATGAGAAGCTCCGCGCAGACCTGGCCAGTCTACGTGAGCCTGCCTCTCGCGCGGCGCCCCAGACGCACTGCCCAAGCCAGCCCGTGCCGGTGGAGAACCAGGTTCTGAACCTGGTCCGGCAGGAGCTGGCTGCCTTCCAGCACCGGTTCTCCGTGCTGGAGGGCATCGTCCTGCGCCCTCCCCTAGGGGCAAACAAGACGGCGGCGAGGCCGGCAACGGTCTCGTACGCGGCGGCCACGGCTGCAGCATCCAGGCCGGGGCCGTCCAGCCAGCCCTCGGACGGGGCTGCAGTTGCCCCTCCCCCTCCTGAAAAGCCGGTTCCGGCAAAATCGATACCGGCTGAACCGGCTCCGGCTAAGCCGGCGACGGGAAAGAGAGGCAAGGCGAAGGCAAAAAAGGGCAAGGCGGCAGCACAGGTGGTGGCTGCGCCAGCCCCAGTGCCTACGGCGAATGGGCCAGCGCCAGCGGCAAGCCAGCTGCCGCCGCCGCCACCGCCCCCCCAGCTCCCTACACCTCCCGCGGCTGAAGCCGGTTGGCAGGTTGTCGGGGACAAAAAAAAGGGGAAGAAGGCAGCCAAAAAGGGCATGGAGCAGGAGCGGCAGCGCCAGTTCAGGGCGCGCAAGATCGCGGCTAGGCTCCGCGCCCCGAAGACCGCAGCTGTAGTGATTACACTACAGCCGGACGCGGAAAAGAAGGGCGTTACCTACCGCGATCTGCTCGCGAAGGCGAAAGAGGCGGTGGATCTCGGGGAGCTCGGGATCACCGGGGGCCTCCGGCTCAAAGTCACCCAGACGGGGGCCCGTATGCTGGAGATTCCTGGGGAATCCAGTGGCGCGACCGCGGACGCTCTGGCTGCGAAGCTCAGAGCGTCCCTGAACGCGGACGAGGCCCGAGTGTCCAGGCCCGTCAGATGCGCAGACCTGCGCATCATGGGTCTGGACGACTCGGTATCGGAGGAGGAGTTGGTGGCCGCCGTCGCCAGGTTTGGGGGGTGCACTACTGACCAGGTCAGGTCAGGCGCTATACGCCCGGACCAACAGGGTATGCATGCCGCCACGGTGTGCTGCCCTGTTACGGCGGCCAAAGCCATAGTGGAGGGCCGAAGGCTTCTGGTGGGCTGGGTCTCAGCGCAGGTTAAGCTGCTGGAGCCCAGACCTCTGAGGTGCTACCGCTGTCTCGTGGAACATCACGTGTCAGTGAAATGCGCCTCGGAGGTTGACCGCAGTGGCCTTTGCTTCCGCTGCTGTCAGCCCGGACATAAATCGGCGACCTGCTGCGCCACGCCGCACTGTGCTGCATGTGCGGCGACCGGCAAGCCAGCCGATCACTGGGCCGGAAGCAGGGCCTGCGTGCCACCCGCCAAGGCCAAGGCCGCGGGTAGGGGAGGGCCCTCCTCCGCCGCCACCGCCTCTATGGCCACCGCCGCAGCCGCAACTGCCGCCGCCGCCGCTGTCACTGTTGCCGCCACCGTCGCCGCGACACCGACGCCCGCAGAGGGGCGCCCCGTGGAGGAAGCTGAAATGGAATGCCTATAACGGCACCATTAAGCTTCCTCCAGGCGAATATCAACCACTGCGCCTGCGCTCAGGATCTGTTGCTCCAGAGCATGACGCAGTGGTCGATTAACATCGCTGTGGTCGCTGAGCCGTATTTTGTCTGGCCTAGGGATGACTGGGTGGCGGACCTTAACGGCTCAGTGGCCATCATTTCTTCGGCCGCCGCCGGTACCCCGACCCTTGAAGGTGTGAGGAGGGGTCAGGGGTGCGTAGCAGCACGGTTCGGGGAGTTCGTCGTTGTGGGGGTGTACTTCTCCCCGAACCGATCTCTCGCCGAGCTCCATAACTCTCTTGCAGAGCTGAGAGCAGTCGTCGTCGGAAGCTATCCCCTCCCCGTACTTGTCCTCGGGGACTTCAATGCCAAGAACTTGGCTTGGGGTTCTCGTCGTACAGATGTGCGGGGTAGGATGGTGGAAGACTGGGCTCTGGAGACAGGCCTGGTCGTCCTAAATCGGGGTTCTGTTCCTACGTGTGTGCGGATGCGGGGCGAGTCGGTGGTGGACATTTCATTCGCTAGCCCCGCTCTGTCGCCGCGTGCCATTGACTGGCGAGTCATGGAGGGGGTGGAGACCTACTCCGACCACCGGTACATCCGGTTTGACGTCTCCACCCAGCCCTCGAGCGCGCCAGTCCAACAGGCCCCGAGTGGTCCGCGTTGGGCGCTGAAGCAGCTGGACCGGGAGCTCCTCCTGGAAGCCTCGATCGTGCAGGCCTGGGTGTCATCACCGGATAGGCCTGCCGACGTCAATGATGAGGCAGGGTGGTTCCAGAAGGCCATGTCCGAGATATGTGACGTGGCAATGCCCCGCGTCCGGCCAGGAAGCGCCCGGCGTCAGGTGTATTGGTGGTCGCGTGAGCTGACGTGTCTGCGCGAGGCTTGTGTCGCCGCGCGGCACCTGTACGCCAGGCATCGCAGGCTCCGCATTCGTCCACCGAATGCGGCAGCCATTGAGGCGGAGCTGTACGAGGGATACAGAGCGGCGAAGACCGCCCTCCGGGAGGCTGTCATGCGGGCCCGGGATCGGGCCCGTGAGGAGATGCTGGAGACTCTCGACAGAGATCCGTGGGGGCGCCCTTACAAGATGGTGCGGGATAAACTCCGCACCTGGGCCCCCCCGCTGACGCAGAGTCTCCGGCCTCAGCTCGTGGAGGACGTGGTGAGCGCTCTGTTCCCTGCGCGAGGGGAACATCCGCCCCCGCCTATGGCTCCGCCACCTGCGGTGCCGGAAGCGGACCACCAGGACGACGACGACGACATCCCGGAAGGGACCGGGGTAGACCTGAGAGTGGCGGTACGTAGGCTCAAGGCCAGGAATACCGCCCCAGGACCCGATGGCTTGCCTGGCAAAGCCTGGGTCCTGGCCTCGGAGGCTCTCGGGCCCCGACTGGAGGGGCTCCTAAGCGCATGCTTGGAGAGAGGCCAATTCCCGCTTCGTTGGAAGACGGGGAAGCTGGTCCTCATTTGGAAGCCGGGGCGCCCTGCGGACTCTCCGTCCGCATACCGGCCCGTGGTGCTGCTCGACGAGGTGGGCAAGCTCTTTGAAAGAGTCATTGCAAACCGCCTCGCCGAGCACCTTGCGGGGACGGGGCCGGATCTTGCGGAACACCAGTTTGGTTTCCGCAAGAGGCGCTCTACGGTGGACGCCATCATGCGCGTGAGAGCCCTCACGACGGGGGATGCAGTGGCCAGGGGGAGGGTTGTTTTGGCGGTGTCTCTCGACATCGCCAACGCCTTCAACTCCATGCCCTGGAGCTGCATTAGGGAGGCACTCCGGTATCACCGGGTGCCGACCTATCTCCGTCGTATAGTCGGGGACTATCTGACGGACAGGGCCGTCATCTACCCCGGTCGCAACGGTGAGTGGAACCGGCGAGAGATGTCGTGCGGTGTCCCACAGGGTTCGGTTCTGGGGCCGCCCCGGTTACGACTGGGTGCTGCGCGCCGACCTCCCTACCGGCGTCAGCGTAGTTTGCTACGCTGACGACACGCTGGTACTGGCACAAGGGGGGTCGTACGAGGCGGCGGCGGAAACTATGACACGCGGGGTTGCGATAGTCGTTGAGAGGATCCGGCAACTGGGTCTCGAGGTGGCTCTGCACAAGTCCGAGGCCATGCACTTCCATGGTCCTCGGAACAGGCCACCACCGGGATCCTCAGTGATGGTAGGAGGGGTATCCATCGGCGTCGAGTCGACGTTGAAGTACCTAGGACTCGTCCTCGACGGCCGATGGAACTTCGTTGAGCACTTCCGACGTTTGGCTCCCAAACTGGAACGGACCGGGGCTGCCTTCAGGCGGCTCCTGCCGAACCTGGGGGGGCCAAACGCCTCCTGCCGGAGGCTCTACGCGGGGATCGTGAGGTCCATGGCCCTTTACGGGGCCCCGGTGTGGGCGCGTGGTTTGGCGCGGCTTGCCGTCCACCACCTAAACGCGCCCCAAAGGGTGGTTGCCGTAAAGATGGTTCGCGGCTACCGCACGATCTCCCGCGAGGCGGCGAGCCTCCTTGCCGGATTGCCGCCATGGGATCTGGAGGCGATAGTCCTCGCGCGCCTGCACGAATGGCGCGCGGAGGCACTATGCCGGGGGGAAACCCCGCTGCCGCGGCAAGTTGTCGCGCAGCGGACAGACTTCCGGCGTGATCTCATGGCGACATGGAGAGAGCGACTGTCGCAACCCCGTGCTGGGCACGCCACTATAGCGGCGATAAGACCCCTCTTTGAGGAGTGGCTTGAGAGACGCCACGGCGTCCTCACCTTCCGCCTGACGCAGGTCCTCACCGGACACGGTGTGTTCGGGAGGTTCCTGCACCGAATCGGGCGGGAGGAAACGCCCGGGTGCTCCCACTGCGAGGATCGACCGGAGGACACGGTGGAGCACACCGTGGAGGTGTGCCCTGCTTGGGCGGAGCACCGCCGTGTCCTCGTAGCGGCGATAGGCGGCGGCGACCTCTCGCGTCCGGCCCTGGTCGAAGCCATGGTCCGGAGCGAGACGGAATGGGATGCCGTCACCACCTTCTGCGAAGCAGTGATGCTAGCGAAGGAGGTGGCGGAGCGGGAGAAGGAAAGAGCAACAGCTTTCCTTCCCGGCCGCCGCGGGAGACGCCCCGGGCGTCGGGGGCTACGTCGTGGCCCCCGGCCACCGTAGGCGCGGGCCTGTGGACGGCGAGCAATGGGTAGCTCGCCGTCCGTCCGTCTAACGACGACAGGCCGTGTCGACGGCGCGTTTTGTTCCACGCGCGCCTCAAAGAGCTGTCAGCAGCGTGAAGGGGCCCGCAAGGGCCGATGCCTGCCGGGGCTGCGGGCTGTTCGAAAGAGATACCGCGGCTCTGGAACGTAAGGGCACTGAAGGAACACGGATGGTTTTTAGTCAGTAAAAGTCTGACACTCCCTTCCGCTCCACCCACAGCGAAAGGCGTCATTTGATGATTTTCCATCCGCAAAAAAAAAAAAAAAAGGCTCTAAAACGCCGCTGTTCCAATTTGTGTACAAAGTAATATGCCTAGTGTAGTATGAATATAATTAATGATGAATATTACGTAAAATTTAAAACAGTTTAAGATGTAACATTCATATAAAACATTTTGCGATAGTTTTTATGTCGATCATAATTTCTGTATTCCCTATATTTTTATATAAAAAGGGTTTTCAGTTCTCTACGTTCACCATACGGAACGCAGCAGTATTATTCTGCTGTTCTTCGCTGGTATTCTCTGAAAGCGTGGTCCTTCCCCGTGTGACCTATGTATTAGCTGGCATAGCTGTAGCGAAGCTGTACCTCGTAAGAAAATCATTCATCATTATTCATCACCATCCTTATTAACATATTATTCATGTTAATTCGATTGACGAAGATAATTTATCGCGTATTTAGGATAGGATTGCGTAGCATTTTACTTATTACTATTAAAATTGTAACTATTAAAATTTAAGTGTTCATAGAGTGACGATTTCAAGAACCATATATACACCAATTTTATGAGCAAAATTACTATTGTTAAATGCAGTTAATGTAGGACAAAAAACTGCTTTATCACAATATAAGATTTTTGTTTTAAATCTGGTCCTGAATTCTATTTTTCTCGACGAAATTTTATCAATTATTGATTTTATTTCCATTGTCGTTCCCGTTCATGTCGTCCCTTTTCCCTTACGACCTCTAGACGTATAACCTTTTGTCTCACTCACATTGCACAGTGATTACCATTGCTAACTACTGCGCAGTTTATACTGCGTCGTCGGTTTTATATGTATTCATTTTACTACTACCACCTCTGGAAATCAAAAAAAAAAAATGGCTTTGTATTTTATATGCACGTTACGACTTTGAGAAACTACTTCATAACGCATACAGGATGCCTTATTATGCCTTAATAAGACCGTGCGTTGGCAGTCTGTGGGCTTGTTTTGTAAAACCTATCGTGACCGTTACCGTTACACGTAACCGTTGTGATGATTATGATGAAGGACATCCCTGTTAGTTAATATCTAATAATAGTTACATATATACACACAAGTCAGCCAAGAATTTTCTGCGCGTCGAAAGATACGTAGGTATACGGTAACGTTTAACCGCGAACTCTTAACAGTTCATTAGCTACGAGATAAGTTGGTCCTTATCGGATATTGACCGACGTTCGCATGTGTACTTTTTAATAGCGTTTCTTGCGAAAGAAGCACAGGCTAATATGAAGCATGTGATAAAGATTTCCAAATCACAGCACTGTTTAATGATTACACTACTGAAAAAGCAGCTTTTTTTATAAATAAAATCTGTGCTTGACTAATATTTCATTTGATGGTAAGTGGTGACGTAGTTATGCAAATGGTACTCTAGTTAGTCTATTATAGTCTCTATACTTTTTATAAATTAACGTCCCTCTGCGTCTGTCTGTATGTATGTTCGCGTTAATCTCACAAATCTATGAGGAAGCTATATCTATATTTTCTGAATCGTTTGTGCAAAATAGCTACTGTTGAAAAAATTGTGCCTCTTGAGGGCTTCCAAAGCGTGCGCTGCATAAATCAATAAATTTATAGGAAAATAATGTATAGTAGAATTGTTCTTCTCAGAGTTCTATAAAAAAATTCGTTCGCGACACTATATGAATACATATTATGATTAACTCGCAATAACTAATAAGCTTTAAATAGCAAAACCTCAATAAACTAATTTTATCTAGATTAAAACAGTCATTTCAATCCTTTTGGACCAAGTATAGTTTTAACAACTGCTTTTTTTCGTTCGCTAAAATGAGACGATATAGTCGTAGTCGACGTACATTGCTGCTGATAGCCGAGCTATGTGTGAGTTAGGGATCCCATCAGGCACACAAGCGAGGACACACGTCGTAAGTTTAAAAAAAAAATAATAAAATTTACTTATATTTAAACTTTACTTAAAGTACGTTAGTTAAAGATAACATTTATAAAGGATTGTCAAAAAAACATCTTTAGTTGAATTTGGGAGCGCTACTCAAAAGGTCGGTAGATAGATTTACCGCTACGTTCACCAGGTCACCACAGTTCACCTCAGGTCATCCGGCCGGAGACGCTTAGTGCGGGTCGCCAATTTTTATAACTTACAAAATGAATTTTTCCTTTGCAAGAATGCGCCAAATGACGTCCATCTTGCAAGACTTTCGTACTAATGGACCCTCCCGCTCTGGCCAGGCGGGGTGGTGAGTGCACAGCCCATGTACTTTGCTATCGCAGTGCTGCGTCCCGTTACCAGTCTTGGGATTAGCTTTCGGCAAATCTCGATGGTATTTCGGTCAAGAGGTTAGTTACGTTATTACGTGAAGTTCAGGTTGCACTTACAGAAGTAGTATATTTTTCTTTATTGATATGCAATCTAGTCGAGTTTTTTTTTATAGGATAAGGGTGACAAACGAGCACACTGTCCACCTGATGGTAAGTGCTTGCTGTGACTCATAGACATCTACATTTATCCTCAATAAAGAGTCAAAATGCAGATGCGTCGTCACCCGTGAGGACTAAGACGGAATGCCTCTTTTCCAGTAAAATGGGTCTCCGGTTCTCTATTTGCCATTTTACGCTGGTATTAAGTATTATAATTCTAAATTTGAAGAATTTCATACTGTGTAACCATGTATAATATATGTTTACTTGGTAGTGGCGGTGTAAGAATACCATCCCGTGGGTGTCGTAAGAGGCGACAAAGGTAAACAAATCAGGAGATGGGCAGCAGCGTCTTTCTAATAACGACTGAAAACAAAAAACTGCGGTTGCCAATTCGCTTGACGTCTGTGGTAACTTTGGCAAATATCCTCTCTATGAGGCAATCTATGGGGAAGGTGTATGATGTGGAATTTAAAAGGCTGTAACGGTAAACTATGTATGTAACATACATAATTGTCATTAAAATAAACATTTTGCTCGTTTTGACTGTCGAAGCATTTTTTTTAATAGTAAGTTACATTATAAATTTTCTTCATTACTCGTACATTATTTGATTACTTTATCAGTGCATGTTTGTAGTTGATCGTAAGACACACGTAGGTCTCCGCTGAGTGCCACGTTATCGTCATGCTTTTCGATATTGGCATGGTTTGCAGTAAACCACACCTGTACCTTGTCAACACGGTGTTCTTTACTCTTATGAGGTTATCGCCCTATTAGGCTGTTGGTTTATCTTAAGTATTTATGTGCTTGATGCGGCGCTGTCGTCGCGCCACAAGCGAAACACTTCCAAACCTAAATCGCACTAACAAAATTACATACATACATACATACATATAATCACCCCTCTTTCCCGTAGGGGTAGGCAGAGACCACTTCTTTCCACTTGCTACGATCCTTACATACTTGTTTCGCTTCGTCCACTTTCATTATTCCCTTCATACATGCTCTACGGTTTAGGGTACTCTTGACCTGGCCTTTTACGAAACGCATCCTTATACAAAATTACGAATAATATATATATATATATATATATATATATATATATATATATATATATATATATATATTTATATAGAATAGCTCCGGAGTACCTATCACTCGGAGCATTGGCCGCTCCCTGGGCTGAACTACTTGACCGGCGGGAGATCTCCCCTTTTCCTTCTACGGCCAAATATTTATTAGGGTTAAAATGATGTGTAAAAATTAATCTTTATCTGCACTTGCAAAGTCTCCTGGCTACTAATATATTGTTAAAATTGACATTTAAAAAATATTATTATGCATCATTGAGATATTATGTACTAACGTACTTAGTACATAATAGTTCAATGTTATGCATGTCACATTTGTTATTTAAATTGTAACAAGGCATTTAGAAAAGGCCCAGAATTTTTTGACGGTTTTTCACTGGGGTCTTGTTTTCCGATTCCGTGTAGATTTTGACGTTACTAAAAGAGGCCTTCATAATCTCTCTACATCTATAATTTTAACTAGATGCAGTTATGCAACCATCGCAAAGAAATAAATCATTTTACTACCAACGCAAAATCCAGTGTCTGGGTCGCAGCGTTCCACATCACGTTTCCGTTGAGATGAAAGTAATTAGAGGGGTTTTCGCTTTCATCTAACCAGTTTTCTTATACATTGTCTCCGTTTACGTCGTTTTCATTATAGCGTGTAGCTGGTTTCATATCCATAAATCCATAATCATGTTAATTTTTTTTATGTGTGCGGCACCGACTGCGTGCGTCTTAATACGCAAAGAAGATCGTACAAAGCCTTTACTCTGTCATTTCTTTATGAATGTGGTAGGTATTTATGCAAGAGATACAATACACAAAAAAAGTTTGTGCCTTAAAAATTACTTCTTAACCTTAGTCATTTTAACTTGTATGCTATAAAAAAGGATATGCTTAGTAGGTATTTTATACATCTATATATGTTTAGGATTGCTCAGATTCTTTTATCACAAAATAATCTAAAAGTTATTTTAATAATTACAATTTTATTACATAATTTTTGATGTATTTTATTCATACTAAACTTAGACTCAACATAATATGATTATAATATAATGATTATATTTTTCCGCATAAGAAAATAAATATAAACAGAAATGCCAGTTTTTTTTTACTGGTACACAATTCGCCGCTGACTAAAAAAATAAAGTAACTAAAAATTGAGGTTCTCCCCTTTGCGGCGTCAACGACGAATTATTACACGCCGCGCCATTGCATTGTGATCTTGACTCTACAATCAGCTTGGGTGTTAATGTTTTTTGTCGTCATAAATATTGGGTACCTACCAATGACTTAAAAAGGTATACACTTCGCTGTTTCAAGTTCCATAAAATACTTTGTTCGTATAACAAGTAACATCGGAGAAATTCTTTAAGACAAATTTATATGAGCGTGGAAAAGTGATCAATTATAAATAATTTCGACGTTACCAAACTGTCGTTATTGCGATTTTATCTTCCGACAACTGGTTGTATATCTGTTGGAATAAATTGTCGGCGTGCTGCATTCAAAGACATTTTTGTTGCAACAATTTTATGGACGAATGTTGTTTGCTCCCATATCCGTTAATTATAACACTTGTTGCAGGCAAAAATGTTTATTTTAATTTTATTATAACAACTATAACGGTTGTTCGTTGTCAAAAACGACAACGTGAACACTGCCTATAGTTAAATTGTGGCTTGTAACTTGTTTGGTGATTTTTTCAATTTGTGAAATATTGACGGCATTCTTAAAAATAGTTACATAGTATAGTATAATAGATATATTATAGATCTTTATTAAACTTATTAAATGTGTATGGTAATGTTTTGTAAAATCTGTGTACACAAATTTCGAGTGTAGTACATATTTGCATTGAATACTACATGCAAATCTTTAATCGGAGAGTAAAAGTCTACTTTCCGTGTCTCAAACGAAAGTAATCCGCGTGGGGGTACTAGCCCCAGCTAGCATTAGTTTCGCTCTCAACTACTTCGTACCATGTTTTTTCTGACTTATGTAAAATCTTCTTTGCATATCGTACAAAATTTTCACAGAAAAATTTACGCGTTATGTTGACTTTTTCTTAAGTTCTTTACATTATTTACTTTATACACCATTTAGAGATAATAATAAAATGTACAATTTTTAGCAAGTATTAAAATAATAATATTTTTGGTTTGTGTTGAACATAAAATATTCTAGAACAAGTGGTAATTTTTTTTTTACAATCGACTTCAATATAAATCATTACTAATAACTCAAAAACTATTGGGCAGACCTTGGTCAAATTTATATGAGAACACATAAGAAGCACCAGCTTTCAAATAAAAAAAGAATCGTCTAAATCGGTTTACCTAGGAAAAAGTTATAAGGTAACACAAAAAAAACATACAGTCGATTTGAGTACCTCCTCCTTTTTGAAGTCGGTAGAAAAATATCTCATTTTTTAATAGGCACTCTAGGCAAAGCCGTGGTAGCTCAGACGGTTAGCGCTCGTTGTAAGTTTCACAGTACGCGAGCAACCCGGGTTCGATTCCTGCCGGCACCAATAAAATTGTTTGTATTTACATTTTTAAGTGCTGATTTACCACGTGCTCGACGGTGAAGGAAAACATCGTGAGGAAACCTGCATGTCTGAAAAATAAAAAAAATATTTCTAAGACTTGAAGTTCGTCAACACGCATTGGGGCCGCGCGGCAGACTTCCTTGCCCTAAAACCCTGTATATATATATATATATATATATATATGTACGACGCACTAGATTTCGCATTCCGAACATTGACTATGTTCAACTGAACTGTACTGCGATCCGTACACGAAACTAAATATTGCGTAAATTGAAGATTTGTGAATTTCATAAGGTAATTATTATTACATTTTATTTAGAAATATGTTTGTTTAGATTAAAATAAGAGTATTTTGAATTAAATTCTTATATTTATTTTATATTAATATCTTATTTTATATTAAATTAGTCTTCGCGCATACGCGACTCTACTATCTGCCGCGCATGCGCGAAGACAGAGTAGCGCACAATTTTTGTTTGGAATAGCTTCTCTAGTACGTAGTACATATAACTCAATGGCTACCGCAGTATTTGCATTTTTGTAGTTGTTATTATGCAGACGCTGCTCCCTATCTCCCTGGATTTTCTCCCTCTGTCGACTCTTATGACACCAAAGAGACGATGTAGATCGTGAATATTTTTACATCGCCACTACATGGTCAGTTATTTATTGTTTATAAAAAAACATTTATTCGATAACAAATTATTATTACATTACTATATTTATATGTGCCACTCTCTCATTAACCCACCCGATATGCGCATAATACAGTACCTTTTAAATTTTATTTTGTGCTATGGTAGTTTAGACATGGTACTAAATGTATAAGAAATCCGCGATCGGAACTTGGTGGTTTTAGTACGCATATACCATAATATTTATGTTCTGCGGTTAGAAACATGTTGAGGCAATCACCATACTTGGAATATAATTTCGAAAATGTGTTTGAAAATGTCATTTTGAAAATTTTATTTTTAAAATATGTTAACTAACATTATTTTTTTACACCCTGAACCCATTATTTAAACGTTTAAAAAATGTAGGTGCTTGTATTTTCATACTTTGTCCTCAACCCGTATGTACGAGTACTATGTGGTAAATAAAAAATGACTTTCAATAAGTATTAAGTAATAATCAATATTGAGTAAAAAAATATTCTATTCTATTCTGTCTCGTACCTCTCTAATTGGACTGTATGTTTTTATGTCTGTTACCTCAGAACTTTTTTCTAAGTGAACCGATTTTGATGATTCTTTTTTTGAAAGCTGGTACTTCTTATGTGGTCCCGTATAAATTTAATCATGATCTGCCCAGTAGTTTTTGAGTTATCCTTAATAATGCCTAGGGAAACTTATCACGCCACCCACCAGTACGGGCAGGACAACGTCTGGCCGAGCTGGCTATAAAATCACATAAAAATATAAAATCACATACTCCTGTTGGTTAGTTATTCTTCACCTGATCTCATATGGCAACAATAATTGTAATACAAACAAGGAAAGTTGTATTGTATTGGTATTTGTGAATAATACTTTTAGGTCGCAGCGAACTTGGAATATTTGTTTGTACGTTGTGCAATAAATTGTGTATCTCTTGCATGCAGCTGTTTTGGCTCTCGTTAAGTGACTTTATCGGTGTTCTGTTGCGTCAGGGATCTTAACTGAGTTTGCTAGGTTAATATATTATGATAGTGTTATATATATAAAATAAATGTTAAAATTTTAAATGGAAACTTACATTTATAATAGTTTTATTATTTTCCGTTATTTTTATGGCTAGCGGACCTGAAAATAGTATTATTTAGCCTGAAAAATCCAACCGCGCAAGTGAGCGCGCGGCAACCTACCTTGTAGTAAACCTAAACGGCAACGCCCATTACCCGACAGTAACCGTGGTCGTCGGCAGAACGGGCGGCATTTTCATTGTCTCGCGTATTTCATATTTTAAATTATCTAGTACCAAGTAACCATACTATAAAAACAAATTTTATCAAAATGACAAAGTTATTCATTTCACTATAGACTGACGTGTATGAAAAATACATCTAGATATCACCGCATCCTTTTTTTACTTTTAACAAAATTCTGCGGCACTACATATCTATATTTTATATTTTATTAATACACAATAGAGGTTGAACATTACATTCACCTATATCAAACCTTTTAGTCAGCTCACGCTGATAAATCAACGCATCAGCCTGTTTTTGTCGGAATTGATTAACAAATATTGTTATTTTCACATTAAAAATATCATTAATCACAATCAAATATAGCCTATGTCACTCAGGAATGGTGTAGCTTTCTATTGGTGAAAGAATTTTTTAAATCGGTTCAGTAGTTCCATAGATTACTTCCTATAAACAAACTCACAAACTTCAAACTTTACCTCTTTATAATATTATAATAATTTATAAGTATAAATATCAAAATAATGTTCTTCTTTCTAATTTCAAATATCATATTAATATTTAGTACATTATGCTGTGCGAAAGTAAGTTATGTGATATACAATAAAACGGTACATTCGAATTCATGAACTCGTTTTTTATTAAAGTCGGTTAAAGTTATAAACAAGTGAAACTTGTGGCTATTAAGAATAAATAAAAACACAAGGAGTGGCTTAAGCCTTTGTGGCACTCCTTTCAAGACTTTCAAACCAATGCGCCAATCCACATTACCCAAAGTGATTGAAAATTGCGCACACGTGGTTTGTAGGTCACCGTGCTTGGATTCGCGAATGAGCGAAATTTAAACAAATGGCATTGCGTACAAGGGAGAAAGTACGCCTTATCGCTCTGCATGGGGTCGATGGATTTAAACGATTATGTTGCTTAATGATGGCTTGCTAAACCTCAAAAAGAGAACTTTCAAAATTGCTTTGTGAATTTACAATGACATACATATCTGGTCATATGCCTCTTTTGAAATGTTCTTCTTGGTTTTTGAATTAGTAAGTATATGACAAAAAGTATTACCCCTTTACGGTTTAAAGGACTTGCTGTCATTAAAGAAATCCTTATAATTTCATTCTATCTCACTGTCCTAATTTGGTACATTATCAAATGGTGAGCTTGAAAATTTTATGTTTTTAACATAAAGTAAAATGTAATAAAGTTACACGCTATATTCGCCCCACTGTTTGGCACAGGCGACCTTTAATCTGCCGACTTCCAAAAAGGAGACTGTACTCAATTCGACTGTATGTTTTTTATTTGTGTTACCTCATAACTTTGTAGTGGGTGAACCGATTTCGATGATTCTTTTTTTATATGAAATGAATTTGTCCCATATGAATTTGATCAAGGTCAGACTATTGGTTATTGAGTTATTGTTAGATAACTTATATTGAAGTCGGCTGTACAAAATTTTTAATTTTAAATTATTTCTGAGATGGTTTTCGAACAAGGAAATGTCTGACGCGCTGCCCCAATGGGTTTTGACGGACTCTACAGGTCTTTGAATTATTTTTTCAATTTCTCAGACATGCCGGTTTTCTTACGATGTTATCCTCAATCGCCAAGCACGCGTTGAATCAGCACTTAAAATTGCAATTAGCAATTTCATTGGTGCTGGGTATCGTACCCCAACTATGGATATTGTAAAATTGACAGCGAGCGCTTAGCCTCTGCGCTACTACGACTATTAGGTCTTTTGAAATAATTAACGATTTACATATTAATCTTAAAAAAAACTATATTATTACAAAACTAAGTATAATTAGCAATTAAGCTTAGTTTTCGGAATATCATGTTTTTTCTAGTTTTTTTTAATATTATATATTAAAGAGTTACAAACGAGTACATAGACACTGACATCAATCATAGATACAAACTATTGCAATACCAAAACTAATATCTGTTCAGGTATTATTGTCAGATGATATTAAAAGTGTGCTAGTGTTAATAGCTTTATTTTATTTAACTAACTCCGGAGATATCGTGTTACACATCTCGATGATAGAGCTGTTTCTCTGCCTAGCAGTCCATCTGGGTAAGTACCACCTATTTCTGTCGCCACATAATATAGTATAGTTATTGGTATTTCACGATAAAGTTTCGACTTTGGTTGTTGTAGCCGTGCACATACACATTGTGTTGTAGCGTGCGTAGGTTGCGAGCGTTCGGGAGTAGCGCTCCCGAGGCCTACGCACACTAACACAATGTGTACGTGCACGGCTAACAACAAAAGTCAAAACTTCATCGTGAATTGGAATAACTATACCTGCACTGTTGTGCTTCGGTCTGAAGAGTATAGAGAGCCAGTATAATTACAGAATGTGAGACCTTCCACATAGTATAAAGAGATGGCCTCTCTTTATACTATGCCTACCATCTCGGTCCTCAGAGGTGACAACGCATCTGTAGTTTTCTTTAATTGAAGTTGACTGAACGTGTCCATGGAGTTCAGTAGCCAATTACCATCAAGTGTGTGAACTGTAAGTTCGTTTGTCACTTCAATTTAATAAAGAAAACATTTATTTAATTGCTTCATTTATTTGAATATATTAATTGGCTTGTTTACTTTAAATTTGAAAGTTTAGTAATTATTATAATAATGCTATAAAGAGTCCTTCAAATGGACGTCGAAGCTATCTCGATGACACTCGACTCGACACACGACAGTATTCAGCGGAGCGTTATTGAAAGAGAAATTGAGGTCATCACCAAATCTGTTCATACAGCAGATCACACTTGAGCCAGGGTTGTCACTTCCATTATATCATGATTTGTTTGCATTTATTTCTAGAATTTTAAATTGTGCAAATGTACTGTTTTTAAAGACATTTAGTAATGTCTACGTTACTGAGTTACGTCATAAATCGGATACTAGTTAAAATGTTTAAGAATTTTTGCATAAAGCCATAAAATATAATTTAATCGATTTGTATATCACGTTTCTAAATTGAATATTAAATGACATACATGTCTAGTCGTCTGCGAAAATGTGTTGTACATAAAAAATACGCGACGCTGCAACAGGTTTTTGAATTGGAACAGTTTTATTACTATGTGGTACTAAAGTTCGACAGCCCTGATTAGCCCAGTGCCAAAGTAAAAGTGTTCCAAAAAAAAATGTAAGTCGCAAAATAATTTTGCGATTTCGCCGCAACGAGGTTAGAGATGTGGGTCAAACAACAGCTATTCGCTAGTTAATAAAACCCATAGTTTTATTTCAGCATCCGGTAGATTTGTGGTTCATGGTCATTGAAAGTTTGATGGCTTTTTCTTCGCTTTGTCATATTGACATGTAGAAATTAAAATATACTACTATATATTACCGGATGTGTCGAACTAAACGATTTTTTTTATGATAAAGGTTATTAAGTTGTGTAAGTGACGGCTCCGTGGCGCAGTGGCTTAGCAATGAGTTGCTGCGCTGGGGGCCGCGGGTTCGAATCCCGCACAGAACAAGTATTTGTATGGCTAAGTTATTAGCTCCGTTAAATAAGTATAAAAATGCAAATGTTAAATGTATATCTAGTGAGGAATTAAGGTTATTTATTGAAGTAAAAATGTATGTTCACAAGCTTAAAGGTTTAAACGGTAATTTAAATAATTCGACTGCGTAAAAAGTTTACTGAAAACAGAAAGATTGTATACCCTTTTACTTCCACTACTAAGAAGAATCAATCGACATCCGATATGTTCTTCCGACATCAAGCCGTTTAGAATACAAAGCGTGTCAAAATAATAGACATACATACATACACTAGGAAAACATTACTCCCCTTCTGACGCAGTCGGGTAAAAATACTGATTAGTCGATCGGTGCAGGACGCTATGAATTGCACTTTTGTGTGGCAGCATTTGACAGGACTATATTCAGGAGTGAGTTTATAAAAGAAAGTAATGCAATGATGAAGATAAACTTAATTAATAAAGTCATTTGTCTGTATATTTTTTTATGTTTTACTTGATAGCTCCTCTTTATCAACTGACTTCAAAAAGGAAGAAGTACTCAATTCGACTGTATGTTTTTTATGTGTGTTACCTCACCAGTTTTTTCTGGGTGAACCGATTATGATGATTCCTCTTTTATTTGAAAGCTGTTGCTTTTCATGTTGTCCCATATAAATTTGATCAAGGTCTGACCAGTAGTTTTTGAATTATCCTTAATAATTTATATTGAAGTCGGCTATAGAAAATTTTTAATTTTACTACTTGTTTATTAATATATTGTACAGGTTACAGAATATAAAATAAATTAGTAGTAGTTGAAGCTTTGAACGATCAAGTGCTTCTTGTAAATAATACATAAATGCGACAATGTTTCTTAATAACCGGTTCCGAATTTGAGACGGTTGTGGAACCTGTTATTATGTTAATCTATAAGAATTTTTCGTGTCGTTTAATTATTTTGTGTCAATATTTAGACGCTTTTTGATAATTTTAAATGCTATATTTACATGATGTTATTTAATAAAATTAATATTGATATTGTTTTTTAGTATTTTATATTATTTATTAGTTTTCGTTTAGTGATTATTTATTTCTTGTTACTTACATGGCATAAAAGTCGTGTTAAAGTCTCAAAAGTTCTGCTGAACACTAATGCATTGTTAGTGACGTTTCGATAATAATGACATCTCACAACTGTGCCCAAACGTTATCGAAAATAATTTTTTTTTATTCTTTTACTCTTATGTATTACGTGGTAGACATACTAGATACATATAGTTACATGCCGCTCGCTCGGTGAAGGAGACCAAATTCAAGGCCCAATTTTAGAAAATAATGATTTGTATTCATTGCATTTTGTTTGAAGTACTGGTATTATCGTGCACGTTGAGTGGTACATTGTCTAACTGATAGTAAGTGGATGGTGTGACCAATAGACATCTACATCTATTTTCAATAATGTTGGGAATGCATATGCGTTTGAAAACTCTGAAGTGCAGTGGTTTAGCATTAGTTGCTATGGTGAGGGGTGCGGGTTCTAATCCCAACAACAAAACAAGTATTTGTATGGCCTACAAATAATTGTTTCGGGTCTGGATGTTTGTCCCTATTCAATTTATTTATATAAACTGCCTCCACTATACAGGAGAAAATCTTAGTGTCTGGGTAACGTTTAAAAAAATCATTATCGCTCTTGATGTTTTTAATTGAATGCCCCGTTATCAGTAGAAAGGGTCTCGAGGGTTATCATAATTCACCGTACAGAACACAGCAAAATCATTTCTTTAAATTAGAATGTAAGCGAACCGTGTAGTGACGGTGTAAGAATATCCACGACCCCATATCATCTGTGGGTGTCGTAAGAGGCGACAGAGGGAAACAAATCAGATGGGCAGCAGCGTTTTCCTAAAACCGACTAAATATGAATCATAAAAATGAATGAATAAAAATTCGCTACTCGCACCTGAGAAAATGCATAATGTACAGTTGATTCTTTATGAATTCCCTAAATTATCATGTTATGGTTTATAGGGACGTAAAGGCCCGACTACACGCTCAATCTTACTTGCACAAATTTTAATTGCATTAACAAGCATGTACGTTGAGTGGGCAAAACGGTATACCGTGCAAATAGCTTGAACAAATGCTTAATTTGCTCAGACTAAAGTTTAGTTAAGTTTAGTTTACGACGGGCTGTTTTCCGAAACTCCACGTCTAAGCTCATATTTTGCATGTAGGCAGGAATAATGTAATTATTCAAGCCTTGCCTTGCAAGCCTGAGATCTTCTCGAAGAAGTTCAACAATCCTTTACGATACGACTGTTTATTTCAGGCAGGGCCTCTCTAGCTTGTCTACAGTCTACTAGATTTTTCCAAAGCTCGGCGTATTGATTAGTGAAGTGTCTACGTACCAGTAAACGAACGCTAGCAAAGGGGATTGGTATGATTGGTTTCGGCCCTATAGTGGCTAGAGCCGATCCTCTTCTGGCCATGCATAGTTGCCTCTGGATCCACTGTGTCCCTTTATCATTTTCAGAGTTACTTTGTTGTGTTTACATACCTCATTTAATCGTTGATGGCATTCATATATTAGTCCTGAGTTCACCACATTGCAACTCAGAGCTTGTAGTACCGCTCTAATGTCGGTCAGTATTCTGATGGAAAAGTCATTAACCTTCCCCATACATTCCGCCTGAAAGAATGTGTTGTAGGTACCCAGCAGTGTGCATATGTGGATATTGAGATCTTCAGAGAAAGTTCAAGATCCTACACCTTCATTTGTTTTAGAATCATTGGTGAAAACTTTAACCTCTTCTGGGCTCAATCCTTCCGGCTGGTTGGTTTCATTTAATTGTATCATGTACTTCTTATCGAATACAAATTGTTTAGGGATCTTATCGTACTTGGCTTGTAATATAGGAATTTTTGATTGCGTTCTATCAATTATGCCTGTATGAGGGGCTCTATTCTTACTCCAAAGATTTAGGGTCTTGAGTCTAATGGCAAATAAAATCGCTTCTTGTTGTATGGGCGCAACTACTCCTCTTCTTTTCCCATCCGGGCTGGGGACCGGCAATGGCAGAGTTTAAGTTGCTCAAACTAAAGTTGCACAAGTAAACATGTACGTTAAGACGGCGTGTGGACGCCACACTAATATGTTCTTTGCGAAAACTTTGTACAGACTGTTTGCGCATGCAAAAGACGCTATCGTGTGGACGTTGTGCAGCGCACCATGTTGTTTGCGCAAATTTTTTGCACAAGTTGTTTGCGCATGCAAGTCGCTACGTGTATCCGAAACATTAGGTCAGTATTCTTCTAATTTATTTTTAAAATTCTTGCTCTAATGCCTTGTCAGTTTTTATCCACGGTGGTTATTTATTCGATTCGTTTTCCTCTTAGTTTTTGTTGCTATAATCCGAGCTATGTTAAGTTTTTGCAAAAAGCCTGATCCATAGAGTATAGTGCCTGCAAGTCAATTGTTGCCAAGTTTGCGGTTTCTAACATGTGTTATTTTTTGGGGTGACAAACAAGCACACAGCCCATCTGGTGGTAAGTGGATGCTGTAACCCATGGGTGACTACATCTATCCTCAATTAGAGATCAAAATGCAGATGCATTGTTACAACTGGGGACTAAGATTTTTCATTACCAGTAAAAAGGGTCTCGGATTCTCGACAATCACCATAAGGAATACAGCAGTGTTATGCCGTATCTTACGCTGGTATTCTGTGAGACGGTGGTCCTTCTTCGGGTCTCTTAGTACTGCGGTCATAATATATTAAATGAAGGGAGTTTAATATAATATTGTATTATTTAATAATACCTGATGAATGACAAATCTAAAAAAAAATATTATAATTCATGTGATGCATTTTATGCAGTCATTACGTCTTCGAACTCTTCTCGAATATTGATATATTTTAACGCACCATTACTTATACGCAATGTAATTGATGAAAACATGAAGTAATGTACAATTATACCATCGACCTTCGCAGTGAAATGACGGCTCGAGTTCGTTGGTTAGCATGATCCGTAGATAACCCCGTAATCGTGAGTGGCGAAGTGGAAAAGTTATGAAATTCTTTCTTAGGGCGATAAATGTGACCTCAACGGTTGAACTTCACCCACTATTAACATCATGCTACTTACACGAGGTCGCAGGTTTTGGTTTCTAATGTAGATGTATTTTATTGTCTTTATAATAGATTTGTTCTTGGAAAAGTTATTTAGGTACATTTCTTCGTGTTGAAATATATTTTTGTTGTTTAAATTATTTAAAAGATGATGAGCTTGAATGAAGAGGCTTGGAATGTTTTGTGCTATGTTTTTTTACTGTTTTGTGATGAATGTTATTGAATTCTTGTTGAACGTCTAAACTAGGTAATACTATTGGGTGTTTCTTGTTATCTTTAAACCAAAGTCTTATCTTTATATATATATATATACTTAATTTTTTGTGACATTTTCTGTCAACCAGCCTGTCAAAAGCTAATTGTATTTAATTTTACTTGCCGTAGTTTGAGATGAATCCGCTACCACTTTTGCCTTCGGTCCAACATTATCTATCGTAAAATTAGTTTTATCCAAGACTGAATAACTGACCAACTGCGAGTCAGACTCGCGCATTTAGGGTTCCGTACTATCGTAAAACACATTTCTAGCAGCGGAGCCCCCGTGATTTTAATTTATTTTTATTATTTTTTAAGGCGGCAACAGAAATACAAATTCTGTGAGAAGATCATGAGATACAGCCCGCTCACAGGCATACGGACGGACACCGGAGACTTAGTAATAGGGTCCTGCTCGTTACCCTTTGGGTACGCAACCCTAAAAAGGAATAACATGCCTTAAATATAAAATTTATTTAAATTTATAATTCCAAGTCAAGCCATAGATTACATACAGTTCAAAGTTGCATGTTCAACGAAACGGCAATTCATAGATAAGTCAGCATAATATATCGCTATAAACCTCTTCAATTAACAGTACACTGTACACATGACATATTTTATTTCCACATTTTATCACCGCGTTTTTTTACAATCTCTCCTCAAGGTGATTCATTTTTGTTACTTCTTGCTGTGCTCCCAATTGGACATCTGCCAATGTTTTCGGAATTACTTATATCTTGTTCCGGTCGACTGATCTTTTGCCAAAACCTGCCTATCATGCGTGACGAATCGTTTGTATTTAGCTCTACATCATTTCTTTTAAGTGCAAAATATTTTAAAATGAGTCAGTTGTAAACCATTTGCACAATTTTCGGATTCACAGATACTCTTCAGTAAAACTTTATCTTATGAAATATTGTCATCTTTTGGCGATTTTGATTTTTCTTTTTCTTCTTCACTTACCTGTAAAAGTCTAATGTCCTTCCTGTTGTATGGAGGATTCCCTTAATTGCCACCATTGGCAGGCGAATTGGCATTCGCAGATCCAGATATCTTGCACTGGTGACGCTGCTTCCCTTAGCTGGTCTGTTTTTTTACTTCTGGCGTAAACAATGTGATCATAACACCATATCCCACATACATACGGGGAAATTTTACATTAACATTATTATATTCTGCATGCAATTTAAAATTATTGTGGTGTGTGTGAGAATTAATAAATTTTCCTTTTGCGACCTTGTTGTAATTAAAATATAGGGTCGTTTTCAATAACCGGCCAAATTTGCAGATAATTCACAATTCAAATTCACTATATACCTAGTATACTATATTTATACACTATAGAATAAGTAATATAGGCAAATGGTGAAGAAAAATTAAATAACCATTCTGTCCTTTTTATCTTTTAAATTCAAAATGAGTGGTAATGCATTATTTTAACTGATTGTCATTCATAAATATCTATTTTACTACGCACGCACACATTCGTAAGGGTCGATCAGTAGGCAAAAACGTTGTGAATTGAATCGCAAAATAGAGGAGCGCGCGTACGCTTAGTTGTTGCCTATAAATCACATTCAATTTGGAATAATTTCAACTAAAAGTAGAAGCCCTATCTACTCGTCTTTTCAAAAATTGCAGAAACGGTATATCACATCATCATCATCATCATCATCACAGCCTTTCACAAGTCCACTGCTGAACATAGGCCTCCCCCAAAGAATGCCACAAAGCACGATCGTGAGCCACCTGCATCCATCGACTTCCTGCATGTCTTACCAGGTCGTCACTCCATCTCGTGGAGGGACGCCCTATACTTCGCCTACCGGTACGAGGCTGCCACTCGAGAACCTTTCTTCCCCATCGGTTGTTGTCGGTTCTTCGAGCTATATGGCCGGCCACTTCAGCTTACTAATCCGTTGGGCTATGTTGGTTACTCTGGTTCTACTGCGGATATTCTTATTCCTAAGTTTATCACGCAGAGAAACTCAGAGCATAGTCCTCTCCATAGCTCGCTGAGCGACCTTGAGCATGAGCTTCCTCATACGGCCAGCAGTGAAGGACCACGTTTCAGTTCCGTAAGTCATCACTGGCAACACGCACTGGTTGTACAATTTCGTTTTAAGGTTTTGAGGTATGTCTGACTATGACATCATAATGTAGATATTTGAACTTACGTTTAAAATTTGGCTTCTCTGAAAAATAACCCTTTATATGAAACTACAATACTACAATTTTAAGTGTGTCGGAGGCGTTAAATAATCCATTATCCAATTTCGTCTAGTGGGTGCCGTAAGAGGCGACTATGAGATCCCCCGAAAGATCTCATCCTTTCAAGGCTTCTCAGGCCTCCGATAGAAGGCAGTGTAACCACCGCGTTTACCCCAGACGCAATATATCTAGACTGGCGACGGGTAACAGCGCCAAAGGTGCGAGACAGATTCCCTTACTAAGTGTAGTGGTTAAGGCAAATCTTTGCAACGGGAGATGTCCATTTGTATGTGAGCATTAGACTATTTGGGTTGATGATGAAGAAGGAGGTTCAAAGTCAAAGAACGTGATATAACCAAGAAAACTATGATAGGAGTCACGTTAGGTACTATCATCTAACTTATTTCTGCCGCAAAGTAGCACGGGACTCTTTAATGTTTCGGTTTGAATGTAAAATTACAAACTAACTTAATTTTTTACGTGGTGTGTCCATGCTGCAGTTATGTTATGGTGTAGCAAGAATGGGTTGGTTCAATCGAGGAAGGAATACGCCCTCACGAAAAACCAGTGTTATAGCAGCTCAATGCAGCTGTATTTCGTACGGTGAACGTAGAGAACTGGAGACCCTTCTAATTGGAAACGAGGCATTACACCTAGTCTTCTGTGACCTCGTTTGTCGCCCTATATAAAAAAGCCAGTGTTTCACGTTGGTCCTTAAAGACTATAGCCGTACACACCTGTAGCTTGCTTGTCAAGTAGGACGGTTGCTTGCTAGAGACAGGACAGTCTCGGTATCCTGTTGCAGTCGTAAATAAACACACAAAACAAACAATGCAGGTAGTCTCACGTACGACCTCTCGCCATCGGTCGGACACCGTAGTAATTTCAAGGTGAACCATGTATATTTTGACATTTAAAGTGCGATTTTTCTATCAATATTTGTATCATCATGGCTGTTCATATACTTAGCTTTGTTTTTATTGTCTCCTAGTATAATTTAGAAGATTAAGGGATGGGTGGAAGATTCAGATACGTTTATGGTTTGTAGGTAATGTTCGAGACACAAATTTTGTGGCAACTTATTGCCTAGCTAGGCATATCTCTAGCGTTTGTTGCGCCGTGTCCTCGTCGCTTCCACAATGGTGATACTCTGTTGTAGTCGCTCTTTTGGTTGTACGGGACAGATTCTTAGCGAACCATCCATGACCCGAAAGCACCAGCACCAACCGTGAGGTGTTGGTTGAAGGTGTGCGACCCATGCCGTCCGTTTACCCAGTCTACGAGGACCTGGATGGTCAGTTAAAATAAGATGTATAAGTAAAAGAGCATACTTATCTATGTTATTTTTACTATATGTAACGTATCCGGCTTAAAAACGTCAGCGAAAAAATATCACCAACACAATTAGCTTTTATTAAAATAAATTTTGTAACTATAATAACAAGAGTACATTTTATTTTTGAAGAATACGATAAGCTGATAAAATAAATGATCTTTGATTATCCTAATTCTAAATAAAACTATATTATATCCAGGTGAAGTTGGGGCGAGTCGCTAGTGTTGAAATAAAATGAGATATTTTTATTCATTTCACTTCATTTTAACGGCTCGAACCGGGGTGGTACCACGACCTCACAGAAAACCAGCGTGAAGTAGAGGTTTACCTCTGCGTTTCGCTTGGTGAGTGCAGGTGGCCGGAGGCCCTTTTTACTGGAAATGAGGCATTCCATCTTAGTCCTCACGGGTAGCAACGCATATCTACATTTTGATTTGTAATAGAGGATAGATGTAGATGTATATGGGCCGCAGCAACCACTTACCATCAGGTGGACTGTGTGCTCGTTTGTCACCCTTATCATATTAAAAAAATCATATAATTTTTTTTAAAAAAAACATCATTGCCTTATTCTCCATCATATTTAACTTGTCGCTTTTCAAATTTTTCAAACTGTATCGCGATGTGGCATTTTTAATTCGTCTAGTTTATAATGCTATTTACTAATTGTCGTAGTGCGGATTTATTTATTAAAATCAATAAATTATAATTTACGAGTTGGGACCGTTCTGTACTAATTTATTAGTGTTCATTGTTCATTAATAAATAAGCTGATTATATTTTATTGATTTGATCAATATGTGGTAGTGTTGCGGCCTTCGTATCTTGTCCTAGATAACTGTGCTGATATTTCTGTTTCCATTTACAATTTACATTTCTGTTACCTTATAAGCTAGCGATATCGGTTCGAAAAAAAAACCGCAGTTTCATTTTAAAATTCTTACCCGCATTTATTATTGTTAATTAGCTGGTACGCGGTACGCTACTGCCACAGAAAAAATAATTGAGGAAATATCTTTTTAAATTTGGAAGAGTTATATTGTTTAATTACGAATGATACTTAATCCATTAATGTTGAATGACATATAACTTTCAAATAAATTTGTCAAGACGATACGCGCGCCACCTACTGTAATTTTATTGTACTATGCCTAATAACCTTCGTGCAAGTGCAAGCAATAAGTTGACAACGTTTTACCGCAATCTGATGAACGGTATGGCAGCGCATAAAATACGAACAAACAAAAATTAATTTTTATATATTAGATTTGTGTCAGTATTTCGTAATAATAGAATTTAAATATTGTATTCATTTCGAATAAATCTGGATTTGAGTGTTTAAATTAATTTCACCTTCAAAACATTACAAACACTTTAATCGTCGTTGACAACTAGTAAATGGTTGCAGGGTATCGCTTCTTCATTTACACGTTCCACTTTGTTCAATAAAGTGGAGGTGAGTGATGTCAAATTGATGGTACTTCTGATTCAAAACGACCTTGTACATCATGCTGAAATCCGGCCATGTAAATTTTCCAGCCCAGTGGCGATTTAAAAACTAAAAGCGATGTTTATTATTCTGGTTTTCACCTAAATTTTTAATCTGGTTTCTCGATACGTTCGAACAAATGTGTGTGGCCTAGTTATGTTTTATTTAAGTTTAGTTTGTAGCTTGCATAAAAAGTTGTTTTGGGTCCGTTTTAAAGTTTCCTTGAATCGTATGGTGTGTAGCACACTTCTTGGCCTACGATATAATATGTCACGACGCTTCTGGCACTGCGTGATTTATGATATCAACAATGTCAAGGCGATGTTATGTCACAGTTACGTAAGATGTCTGACTGGTTTAGAAATAAATGAATCCAGCTAGAAAACGTAGTGGTAATATCACATTTGGCTATAATAACACAGCGTTAATTATTTACAGTGTTGTCTTCATAAAGAAATATCTATACAAATAAATAAAATTGAAGTGTCTGTTTGTAATGTCAAAATAACAGCTTTTTACTAAGTGCATATTATGAAAGTATATGCGGTACTTCTAACAAGAAAACAATTTTTAAAATTTTGTCTGTCTGTTGCGGCTAATCTCCGAAATGGCTGGACCGATTTAGACGGGACTTATAGCTGATGTCATAAAGAGTAACTTTGGCTAAAATTTTATTTCAAACAAAAAAAGTAAGGGTTCAGCGCAATTAAAACCACGAAATCCAATCCTAATAAATTCCACGCGGACGAATTCGCGGGGAACAGCTAGCTAGCTATTATGATATAATATGTGCCTGACGGATAGCAATTCTTTAAAGCTTCTTGCAATTTAATTCTGGGTATGTGCCAAAGAAAATTTGCGTGACGTTCGTGATTTCTTATAACTTTGCACGCAAACATGCCCAGGCCCAGCGAGGTTGTATCTTTCATCAACGGCGCGACTCCACGGGGTGTCTCTTGTCAAAATGTGGTTTACAGCACAAGCCTTCGTGGAAGATTTGTTACGCTGATGTCTTTCGCGAATATTTTAAACTCATTTGTTTTAGGTTGTTGTATTTTTTATTCGGTTTCGATTTCAATTTGTGATTTATTATTTTTAGCCAACTCCAAAAAGAGTTGCTTATTTTGACTGTATTTTGTACGCCAATTGGAAACCGATTTTAATGGTTCTTTTTAGGGTTCCGTACCCAAAGGGTAACCAACGGAACCCTATTACTAAGCCTTCACTGTCCGTCCGACAGTTGAACTTTTCACAGAATGTATATTTTTGTTGCCGCTATAACAACAAATAAAAATATATATATTGAAGGAGCTCCCCTACTAGAAACGTGTGAAGCGGATAACGGGGCCCTTCATGCGCGATTCCGACTCGCACTTGGCCGGTTTTTATTTCAGTAAATAGGCTGGTAGGTGAGGAGCTGGAGAGGTATCTCAAGGATGGAAAAATTCCACAACTAAGGGTGTAGTAGAAATTGGCGATGAAGTTTTTAATGTAGGTAACTATTTAAACTACTTTTCAATTGTTACCACGAGCTTGTGATATCGTTTAGCCCATTCCAGATCAATTCCAGATCAAAGTGATTTCAAAAAAGTAAAAGGAATAAAATTATTTCCACATAATTTAATAGCTTTTTTAATTTTTTAACAGTGGTAGAGCCATTCGGCAACTTTTGCTGTCGCACGGATGGGCCGGCTCGAACCGGGGTGGTACCACGACCTCACAGAAAACCAGCGTGAAGTAGAGCTTTACCTCTGCGTTTCGCTTGGTGAGTGTAGGTGGCCGGAGGCCCTTTTTACTGGAAATGAGGCATTCCATCTTAGTCCTCACGGGTGACAACGCATCTACATTTTGATTCGCAAACGAGGTAGATGTAGATGTCTATGGGCCGCAGCAACCACTTACCATCAGGTGGACTGTGTGCTCGTTTGTCACCCTTATCCTATAAAAAAAAAGAAAAATAGCTTCTGAAGTTGGGGCTTTAGTTTTTGATGTATTACATCTTAGCAATAACATAATTATAATTAATTAATATTGTAACCGTGTAGTGGCGGTGTAAGAATATCCACTACCCCGTATCGTCCCGTGGGTGTTGTAAAGGGCCCCATGCTCATCTCCTGTTTAAACTGAAACAGCATTCTAATTATTCATTAAGTGATTTCGCTTTATTTTTCTTTATAATCTGGTACAAGCAAATGGTTTCTTAAACAGGTGTCGTTTGGTTTATTAGGCAGTGTAAAAAAAATTTGCAGCCGACTTCAAAAAGGAGGAGACACTCAATTCGACTGTATTTTTTTATGTGTGTTACATCATAACGTTATGATTTTGATGATTCTTTTTTTATTTGAAAGTTGGTGCTTCTCATGTGGTCCTATATAAATTTGATCAAGCTTTGACCTATAGTTTTGAGTTGTCTTTAATAATTTATATTGAAGTCGGTTGTAAAAAACCTTTTATTTTACTATCTGTGTGTTATCTCATTTATTTAACATACTATAAATAAAGAAGATGTTAGAGTATTATAAGAAATGCAATATTTTATTTTTGACCCTTGTTTAATAAATTACTTTGAATAAATAATTATAAAAACTGTATCAAGGTAGATTATGTCCTTTTGATATTGTGATAAATTGTTAGAAATGCGAGCGGCTTATCTATATCGAGGAGCATTCAAATCAGCACATTTATAGGTTTCGTTGAGCAATTACTCTTGTATTTATCACTTTAGATAAATCACTAATCGCAACGTTATTCTACTGCCGTTGATAATTTACACACTTATTAAGCGAGATTTGATTTGCCAATTCGCGTTTTATCATGCAGATCCCATAAGCAGAGTGAAGCAAGCATTTGAATAGTTATTGTATCATGTTGTTTTTATCTTATAGGTTTTAGGGTTATGTATCCGAAGGGTAACCAACAGGACCCTGTTACTAAGCTTCTGCTGTCCGTCCGCCCGTCCACCCGTCTGTCTTTCAGTGGGCTGTATCTCATGATCCGTAATAGGGAGACAGTTAAACTTTTCACAGAATGTGTATTTCTGTTGCAGCTATAACAAATAATAACGAAAATTAAAATACATTAAAAATTAAAGGGGGCTCTCGTACTAGAAATGTGTATTTCGATGTTACGGAACCCTTCATGCGCGAGTCTGACTCGCACTTCGCCGTAAATTAATTATAGAGACGATCTCTACATTTTTTTTTACATTGAGTTTTACGTATAGGTACCGTAAATAAAATATATTTTTACGTAATAAGTTATGTTTTGAAGAATATTATATAATTTAAGTAATCAACTAACTTAAGAAGTATGACCTTATATTGCATAGCTGTTTACCTTTACTTTAGATTTAGTAAAGGATATATTTTGGTCTGAGATGTAGTCCTTCACTGCTGGCCGTATGAGGAAGCTCAAGGTCGCTCAGCGAGCTATGGAGAGGACTATACTCGGCGTTTCTCTGCGTGATAAACTTAAATATGAGGATAGAACGAGTAGAACCAGAGTAACTGACATAGCCAGACGGATTAGTAAGCTGAAGTGGCAATGTGCTGGTCATATAGCTCGAAGAAACAACAACCGTTGGGAAAGAAAGGTTCTCGAGTGGTAGCCTCGTACCGCCAGGCGAAGTGTAAGGCGTCCCCTCAATAGATGGAGTGACGACCTGGTAAGACATGCAGGAAGTCAATGGATGTAGGTGGCTCGGGACCGTGCTTTGTGGCATTCCTTGGGGTAAGCCTATGCATCAGTGGACTTGTGGCTGTAATGATGATAATATTTTGTGATTTGTTTTAAAGCCATTCTTTCGCTTATTTCCATTTCTGTTTATAGTTTCGTTACAATGAATCTTACCACATCAGAAAACTTCAGTGATTTTTGTTAGAATGCTTATTGTAAAAATCTAAACTTAATATAATAAAGCGGAAGAGTGTGTTTGTTTTTTTGTTTGTTTAAAAGCGCTAATCTCTGGAACTACCAGTCCGATTAGAAAAATTATTTTGTATATTATAGCCAGATTCATGTGGAATAGTATAGGCTATCTAGCATTAAGGTATATTACTCAGCTAGCCTTAATTATGGATATTTGTTAAGCAAGTCAGAAGAAAAAGCACTCCCGAAATGATTTATCCGCGTACGCTGGTGTTATCGTTAGGGATACGTAAATACAATGTTCTAGAAAAATATAGAACTTTACTCCGTCTAAAAAAAGTCCGGAGATACCATATGTCTATTTCTTATACATAAGCCATAATTTGGTACTTTGTGACAAAAAAATATTGAAAATTTAAAAGTGATTTATGAGCGTTATGGCCTATTTATTCTTACGAACGAAAGTTACTTCATCATCAAGACAATTTTATGAAGATAAACTTTGTTCTTTATACCATGTTATTTGAGTGCATAGTTTAAGAGAATGTAAAATTAAAATAATTCAATACTTGGCTGGGCGCGCGAACGACGCTTAAACCCTAGCCGTTATAAAATGCTTGAACTAGGTCATGTCGCGCACCTCGGACACGTGATGACGCGGGTGAAACCGCGGGGCACAGCTAGTCTATTATAATTTGAATGAATATACATACATACATACATATAATTATGAATATTTTAATGATAAATTATAAATTTAAATTATTTTGATAAAATTTATTATTCCTACTCGTATTTACTTATTTGACATTGTTGATATTTTCATCAAAATTTTAAATCTTATTAACATGAATGATAAGAAGAGATTTGACCAATAGTTGAGATGAAATATTTATTGACATTTCATTTTAAAATAAATGTGTGTATTATTTACTTTGATATTTAATAAATAATAATGTATAGATTATGTACTGTAGATATTGTAATTTAATTTAATTCTATATTAATTAACATTTAAACTCCGTCTTAAACGCCCGTACAGGGTTGTCTCGTGCTTTGTAAATATATTGTAACAACTTTATAATTTGTGACATGCAATAAATGAATTATGGAGTATAAAAAATAAATCATGGTAAGTTGTAATTTAAAAATATTTTGACTTTGTTCTCCTTGTGCAACCTCACAGGAGCTTGTCTTAGTAACAATAAAAAAGTGAATGACCTAAATAATATATTTTTTGCCGCTGCAACTTCTGCATCTTTGTAATGCGACGCCTGAATGCGATTGTGCTTTATTGCATGTATGCCCCATTGAGACAATGACTGATTTAATGATGCCGACATTAAGCGTCTGTTCGCTTAATATTTTCGAATTTTATTCATGTATAGCACCAGTTGTTGTATTAATGATACGTATTTCAGGAATAATTTTTGTTAACATGTTCTTATTTTTCTAGTCGGGGTTTCTTTTTTGCGTAAGCCTCTTTGGGTTGGTAGTCTCTTATTTATTTCTATTGGCACGTGGCTGGAACACAGCAGTGCATCCACAGAAGAGAAAGAAAGTCAGTACCATGAGGCGTTTCATTTTAGTTGGCAGGGGTGACAATGCATTTTGGGCAATCTTTCTTTAAAGTTGGTTGCACATGTCCATGGGCCACAGTAGCCGCTTACCGCCACGTTCACTTTAAGTCCTTTCTGACTCTAATATTATTGGAAATACAAGAAACACTTGGCGATGACTTTTTCTCAAACATTTATTTATCCAATCGAAAGTCCAATTTTTCTATGGTTTGTCAAAATTTTACTTTCAATTTTTAATTCATGGATTTTAAAGTAACTGTACTCTGTTCTCTTGTAAAACCATTAATTAATTCTTGAAGCTGATGACGATGACCATTATAAAGATCTGTTACTTTAACCAAGGCTATTTAATTACGATTCTTTATTGAACATCGAATAGTTCGAAACCATTAGTCATCTTTTTATTAGTTCTTTCATGAAGGAGTGACTTTATATGCATGTAAATCTAAGGATTTCACGTTAATCCGTGACTTCAGAAATAGAGTACAGTAAGGCGCGTATAAATTAGCAATTAATCTCGAGGGCGCTGTATCATCGACATCGGCTTAGTGCTTGCCTACTCACCTTGACCGCGCACGTTGTCCTCTCACTTATAGAATCACAGATGTTGTCTTTAACATCGATGAGCTGGAAACTGGAAATGCTGTTTTACCGCCTTTGCAACACTTGCCAAAATGTTAAAAAAATAATGAAGGAATTTTAGGAGGATATTTTGCCTGGACTTTAAAATCAAATGAAAACATAGATGTTAGTTTCGATAAACTGAAACTATAGTGACAGACGCCACTAGCATTGTGTGATTCTTATTACACAGAGCACGTTGAGAGATGAACCTTTACATTTCGTCACATTTTTTTTTAAATATATATTTTCATATTTTATATACTAGTGACCCGAACCGGCTTCGCATGGGTAAGATCTATTAATTTGGTATTATTTAGATTTAAGATAATCATCACAGATCATTTATTTTTTCACAAGTTTACGATTTCTCAAAGAAGAAACAAGTATTTCGGATAAAATGTACCTTGATCACTCTTGACAAATGGTTATATTCATTCGTCAATTTTTATTGTCGGTAAAAGCCAGTTGTTTCGATGTTACCGACAGATACTTCAATTTTATATATGCAAAGGTTATTAAAGAAAAGAAAAGTTAAAATTGGACATTTCTGTTATTGTCAATTATTGATTAATATGATATTATCGTAACCATAGTTAGAACGGTCACCGAGATTTAATAGCCAGTTTCGAACCTACTGCATAAGTTGTTAAACAAGCTACGGATATTTTACAAACGACAAAACAGTTGTTCGTAGGCGGCGGTAGTCACTTACCATCGGGTGAGCCGCATGGTCGTTTGCCCTCTCTCCCATAAAAAAAACCCCAATGATATTGGCCGATGTAACATGTCACGAGCCTGGTATCATATATATGGTATTAGGAGTTAATAATTTATACCGAGATATTACTGAGTCATTATAGGAGATATCGGTACTAATAGCCTAACAAAAAAATGTTTGGATATTGTTTGGTGGCAATTTAGGAAGTAGTTTCAAAATTATGAGCATGCATTTAACAATGTCATTGGATCAACCAATGCTAAGATTTCGGGAGATAGAGAGATTGGACTCAGAAGACGGTACTCTTACTCCACAGGAGTCACAAGCTGAAAAAAGACGATAAATGTTGTGGCGGAGAAGACAGAAGGCACGTATGACATTCCTAGAACAGAGTTAGAGACAAGTAAATATTTCATCTTTTATTACAATTAAAAAAGTTAAAAATATACTCGCCCTACTACGGAGATATTCTTCTTTGAAGAAACTGTTCAATGTTATCGCCTGCTATAAGAGATGGCCACTGCACTGGAAAGGAATAAGAGAAGCAAGGCAAGATGTTCTTTTAGTTATAACCCATGATGAGCGTGAATGAACCTTGTGTTTTAAAATATGACTAGAAGTGAAATTTCTTGAGGAATTATGTGATTTGAGAAAACGTAGTTATGTCAAAAAGAGAAGCACTTTATAGAAATAGTTTTTTTATGAGTTGGATGGAGACGAAGTATAATATTCTATAATTTCTAAAAATAATGTACTTTGACGATTTGTACTTATCTAGGTCCTTTTGGAAACGGTGCCTAGCGAGAAAAAGATTTTGGCTGATCCATGCGAATAATAGCGTCAAACGTTTCTCAAAACGTTGTATGATCTGTGCGACGCAGATAGCAAGGAGGAAAATACTGCTTATAGACGACTTACCTAAAGTACGAATAAAGACATTAGTATCAGAGAGAGAGAGAGAGAGAGAGAGAGAGAGAGAGAGAGAGAGAGAGAGAGAGAGAGAGAGATAACTAACTGATGTGAGTATACATTCAATGACACGATATCGAAAGATTCAGCAAAGATTGCAATTTTTTTGGAAACGATGGCAGAGTGAATACTTATCGAGAATGCAGCAGAGACCAAAGTGCCAGACTAGAGAAAAAAGTTAAGCCTCGGAGAACTAGTGCTAATGAAAGATCAAAGACTTTCACCTAGTAAGTGACAATTACTAAGACTAAGAAGTATGCAAGCGCTGATAACATAATACGTACGTATGATGTACGGACTGCTTCAGGAGAGTTTACGCGGATGTTATCCAAATTGTGCGCCTTACCCAATTAGAGTTTAAGGACGTTTCGTCCTTGAGGGCTTGGGGAGATTATGTTCGTGGAGTTTATATGTTTTATTATATTTTATTTTTTTGAAATAATTATAAAGAATAGTGAAGACAGATGTCATGAGTATAGAGAAAAAAATTAGATGAGTGAAATTAACCTTGCCTTATTTATAATTTAAGTCGGTGTTTGCCTGACAGGTTTTTGTTTTTTTTAAACAATAAATGTATGGTCGTCGTTTTAGGTCAAACTCCATTGAATAAACAAAACGTAAAAGTTATTTTCGTCGAATTGTTTACAAATTATTTAAATTTGGCACAGATTATCGTATTAAACATGGTACGAAGAATACAAATAATTCTATATTTAAGTTTCTACGAGTACTCTCTGTTTGTTTTTCTTTAATCCCAGTTTTGGGATGTAAAGTTAGTTTCAAAAATGTTTATAAAATAACTTCTATATGAAATAATTTTATGTCTCCCTCGTGCTTCACGCACAATATCGTCACGCACAATCCCTGACGGGGTAGCCAGAGAGAACAGATCGCCAAGTGTCACGATCCTTACATACCTCTTTCGCTTCTTTCAGATTCATTATCTTCGTCATACATGCACGTCTAGGTATCCGAGTACTCTTGACCCTCCCCTCTTCGAGCAGTTTGCTCACATGGTCTTCGAAAGTTAGTCTCGGTCTACCTCGACACCTTTTAATATTAACTTTCGCGCTATATATTTTCTTCACCATTCGGTCTTCACTCATTCTCTCAACGTGCCCAAACCATCGAAGCACGCCCTTATCAATTTTTGTGATAAGGTCATCTTTCAAACCTGCCATATTGCGAATCTCTTCGTTTCGCTTCCGGTCGGCCATGGTAACGTCGCACATTTTACGAAGAGATCGTGCTTCGTGGACCACCAGTCAGAGGATCTAGATATAACGCCGCGGGTCGTATTTGAAATCTCTGTTTGTCCACTGCATCCTGGCTTACCTCCAATTTTATCGAATAAACTTTACATAGGGCGCGGAAAGTCTTTCCGAATAAATGTATTGTATTCCTATATTTTTTTAGAAAACATCGAATTGAATCATCAATATAATTTATCTTTATATATGTATAAAAATTTCTATAAATGTATATTTATCTGGATTCGATCGTTTCTTTTTTTCTCCATGCTCATTAAAATGTTCATTGTTTGTTATTTTTTGCTTGGTTCGGATTAAGCGTTGGCTTAGTATTTTTTAGTTGCTTTGGTTCTCTTGTTTTTTCATTTATCGACTTAATACACCTTTTAATGACGCTTTTGAATATACTTTTTAATAAATTGCCATAACTATAATATCTCTAACATTATCACTTTTAATAATCCTATTTATATTATTCTACTAGTAAGCCCCGGCTTCGCACGGGTGATTTCTTTATCTAGATAACAGTGCCACCTTTCGGGTCCAATAGTGAATCTAAACCATCCAGACACACACACACAAAGTTTCATCAACACCGGTCCAGCCGCTTAGGACGAGTTCAATAACAAACACACGTACAGTAGAGAAGCTGATGATACGTAAACATATAGAATAGTAATATATATTACTATTCTATATGTTTACGTATCATCAGCTTTTTTCTTTTATTCATAATTTTGATGTAGGTTGACGTGAAGATTTTCTTCATTGTCGTTCGTCAGTTCGTCGGACGTTCATTTTGTAATGTCACTGAATTATAAGTGAGGACACGATGTTGGGCAATTTCTCGTTTCCTGCCACGTGCATAATTTGTTATACGATTTTGTCCACATGAGCCTTAAATTTGAATACATCTACTTCTTATGATGTTGTGTTGACACGATAGTTTATTCAATTCATACCAATAGGTCCTTCGTCATTCTAGTCAAATGATTCATTGCGGCTCAATCGCGATGAGAGATTAAATAAATCGTCAGTTATTGTCCTCGAGCCTTATTGTGTGTGGACGTTGCGTGCGGGGTTGACTTTCATACAACATTGTCGCCAATTAGATTTGTCCAGACGCGCCAGACAGGGCCCGCTCCGGTTTGAAAGGGATCGTTTACGTCGTATCTTAACGCCTAAATTGCCACACAATACTGACACACATCGATACAAAGTAAAGAACAATTTTAGTTCCGAACCCAGCAAAACGCCTAGTGACCGATGAAAATCATTTATATTCAATATATATTACCCATGGTTCGGAAAAAAGCTCAGTCCTGCGAAGAACCAGCAAGAAACCCAGCAAGACTTTTTTTTAAATTTATTTTCGCCGTGTTATAATCTGAACATAAGAACAATATTATTTGGTTATGTGAAGAACGTGAAAGTTATTGTTAGTGTAAGTAATAAACTTAAGAATACCGGTTTTAAATTAGATTTAGTTTAGAGCGCAAGCTAGTGTTTTGTTTTTCGTGCCCAACCTTCTTAACGTTTAACCGTAACATATTGTCTAAAATGTAGAAGCAAAATTAAAGTTGTATTCGATTCAATTATTGCTAAAACTAGTGTAGGCAGTTGAGTTGGGCCATTCCACCCGCACATGTGCACATTATTCGGATAAGGGTGAAAAACTTTACTGCAAAGTGCAAATTAACATTATTTGGAACATTAGCCTACGTATAAAACTAAACCCCAGTTTTTTTTATAGAATAATGGTGACAAGTAAGCACACAGTCTACTTCATAGTCAGTGGATTTTTTATAGGATAGGGTGACAAACGAGCACACAGTCCACCTGATGCTAAGTGCTCTCTGCGGCCCATAGACATCTACATCTATCCTCGTTTGCGAATCAAAATGCAGATGCGTTGCCACTCGTGAGGACTAAGATGGAATGCCTCTTTTCCAGTAAAAAGAGTCCTTGATTAAGAATCTAAATACAGATTAGTTGTCATCCCTGAGGTCTAAAATGGAATGCCTCGTTTCCAGTAAAAAGTCTCCGATCGTCTACACACTACTCACAGATTACCCCCTAATAATCTGTGACACTACTACAGTATACGAAACACAGCAGCATTGAGCGTCTGTTCTATGAGAGCGTGGTCCTTCCCCGGTCGGGCTGACCCATTTGTGTTAGAACCATAATATAGCTGCAGCATGGCTCTACCACATATTTGAAGTATTTGACCGGGTAATTTAAGTTTAGATTTTACACTAAGTTAAGGCGTAACATATATTATTATTATCATCCTAAGTAAAAACTATATCAGAGTTTCAAATATATAATATTTTCTGTTAATTTTGTTTAGAGAGAAAGTACCGTTTTAATATTCATAAAAAATTACGACTTTCGTAATGTTTTCGTTTCCATAAATATTTATTATTCTCTTCCGATAGTTTTCCCGCATCAGTTTCATAAAAATACCCTATTTTTCAAAGAACATATGACATATCTATATGGTTTACGTTAAACTAGTGCGACAGCGATAAATAGGACACTCTGTTTAAGGTTGTCCGGACAGTAACCCGCTTCACAAGTGCCCAGACTATTTGCCACGTCCCGTTATCGCCGTCGCGATAGGGACTCGTCGATATCCCGCGCAACTTCATGCGTTTATCTTGGAATGTAGTTACCCATAAGCTTCAATTATTATCAGTAGACGCGAAAAATGAATACCCATCCCCGTTTATTACGCGCGTGTGTGTTTAAGTGCATTTTTACAATTGCTGTTATCAGCGGAATAGTCACAGTTCAAACCGGTAGTCTCAACGCCGTAGTACGACGTCCACCGCCGGTGTCACCGGTGGTCATCGGCCCCCAACTGGTGAGTTTCGCAAGTCCAGTTAACCATACGAGTCGCACTCATTAATATTCCACGGTTGATGTTATTGCGAACCTAGTGTCGGCGTCCTACGTACGGTATTAGTATCAATGCAGGTGCAATTTCATATAATACACTCCGCCCATTGTACACATTGTTTTTATGTTTACGATGATGTCTGCGGCATTATCACGTTCGGTATCATTACCATATTTGAAAAAGCGCCAGAGAGACATCTCACGCGTTCTCCTGCATTTGAATTGCATGTTAAATGTAAATAGAGACGAGCTTAAAAAGCGTCGCCAATGAAACAAAGACATTCCGTAGCTTCGAGGCGAGAGGGAATCTTCCGAGGAGGGCGGTGCGCAGACAGCTTTCGTCGTGTGTAATTGCGTGCAGCACAAAAAACGGATAGGCAGCCAATAAAAACCCCGTCGGGAGAAGTCGAGGGGCGGGCTGCGGGTGCACTGCGCTGCGCCGGTAATTGCACAATGCAGTCTCTCTCCGCCGGGCTGGCTGCGCGCACGCAGCCTCACCAACCCTCACGGTGCCTGTACGCGATTCAATTCCTAGAAGTATGGCGGCCAACCAATAACTCTACCTGTTTTCGCGATCGTTGAGCACAGTCCGCGTCGAGCCCGTTATCAGAAAACGTGGTCGCGGCCGACGGCGCTTCGCGTGCGTTCCCTTTCCGCTCGGTTGAATTATATTCCTTAGGGGCTTTAGCATCTGTTGACTATTTCTATTAACGATGGCGTGAGTTTCTTTAATGTAATAGTATTATTTTATAATATATCTTGAAAATTTACGTTTGCTGTTTTATTTTCGCAGGGCAGCCACCGCTGCAACAGCTACAGCGGACGGGCAAGCAGGGCCCACTGGCCCGGCCGCCGAAGACGGCGCAATGAAAGGCGTGGAGGCAACACCAGAGGAACAGGAACGGTTAGCGACCGGAAATAACAATGGATCCCTCGATTGCAAGTTGCCCCAACAGCAGGAGCCCGAGTCGCGAACGGCCTTCCATTCGACGCGCGTCTTCATGCTGGTATTTCTCTCGGGTTGGGTGCTGCAGGGCATGTTTCTCACTTATTTTGTGAGCGTGACAACGACAATTGAGAAGCTCTTTAAAGTTGAGTCGAAGACGACAGGCACGCTACTAGCGGCGACAGAAATTGGACAGATATGCACGGCGTTGTTCCTAACTTATTTGGCTGGTCGTGGCCACCGGCCGCGATGGATTGCTTGCATGATGCTCGTGCTCGCTGTCGGAGTTATCGGCTGCATGATGCCTCACATGTACTATGGCACTGAGTTGCTAGAGGTGCATTTGGACTCGCACACGGCCGGTGCGGGGCCAGTTTGTGCTGTAGACAAGAACTCATCTCTAATCAAATGTGATGACGCTCAAGTAAAGAGCTCAGAAACCAGGTCATCGATCACCGCGGTCGTTATTCCGTGGCTATTCATCTGCCTGCTCGTGGTTGGTGTGGGACAAACCGGAATCGCCACTTTGGGTATACCTTACGTCGATGACAACGTTGGAAGCAAACAATCGCCACTTTACATGGGTGAGTGAATTTATCAACTTAATTTAACAAAAAATGTGCGTGAGTGTGGTGGAACACTCGGTTGGAACGAAGTTCTTTTCGTAGTATATTATTATTGATAAACGTTAATTTTTTTTATAGGATAAGGGTGATATTCGAGCACACAGTCCACCTTATGGTAAGTGGTTGCTGTGGCCCATAGACATCTATCCTCAATAAAGAATCAAAATGCACATGTGTTGTTCCCCGGGATTATTAAGATGGAATGCCTTGTTTCTAGTAAAAAGGGTGTCCGGCTCTCTACACTCACCATACGAAACACAGCAGTATTAAGCTGCTATTTTATGCTGGTATTCTGTGAGAGCGTGGTTCTTCCCCGTTCGAGCAGACCCATTCGTGCTTCAACTATACGAGTAATATAGATGCAGCATGGCTCTACCACGTGAAAAACGACTATAAAGTTTGTCAAATAGACAAAATAATTTTGGTGTGCTATGGAGTTTGTTAATTTCTGTCCACCGCCCAAGGTACGGTCATAATACGATGTTTGCTGCTAATTAAAACTAAATTGAGTTATCGCAATTTTATATGGTACATACCACACACGAAAGTATAAATTGTAGTTATATTAATGCTGTATATTGTATTTACTTCCGTTATATCTATCGGCAGGCAAATTCTCGAAAGCATTAAATGCGTTCTATTCATAAAATTTGTTTTAAGAGAAAATGCTAGAAGACTGCGAGCGTATCTTCCTAATCAGTCCAATTGCCTATTCCGGCAACTCAATATTACTGCTATTATTACGTTACACAGTCAGTATAGTTAGCATCCTGCTCTGATATGAAGTAGAAAAGTAATTATTCAAAAGTGAAAAAGCAGTATAATTTCAAATTGTAGCTTCCGATTTATTTTTCTGTTTATATATAATATATTGATGTAACTCACTAATGCCGCTAGTGCTTGCAGTAGTTCATGGGTGGCAGTAGCCACTTACTGTCAGGTGAGCCGAATATCGTCTGCACCCTTTTCTATAAAAGAATCACTTGTAACATGAACTTGTAACAATTGCGGGCATAATAATATGCTCTATCTTGCATTAACGCGGAAAAGTCGCGAACACGGCTAGTTACATTGTTTGCTGAGAGTTATTGCATCGCAATTTCTTAAAGTTAGTCCGTAAAATAATTTAACATTCACAAATACACATATATATGTATTTGTAGTTAATTAACAATTTTTTTTTTCAAAACACAAGCCAGTTAAACGGATTCACTTTGTTAGCTTTTGGGAGGTTGCATGACTTTGTTATGTTAAATTATTGTGCAGCAGGGGTCGAATGACTGGTTTTTAGCTAGAACAAAAAACGCATGGCTATGGCGTGTGCAGTTTGTTTTGTCTGGGCGGCGACTATTGCGCTGCCTCGCTGCTTGTAGCGATAATGTCGTCGACCGTGGGCCCCTTTGCGAGCGAGTCGTGTTAACATAATTATTATTTAAAATATGTTGATATATATATCTTGCTTATTTGGTTTTGCAATATTCTTAAAATTTTTTGTTAAAAACTAAAAATATATATACATACTTACATTTAATCATGGTGGGCCTCATGGATCATATGCAACTTGTGCTTTTAATTTATAAGTTTTTACACAGATATTATTTTATAGAACTATGAGATTTACCATCTGTTCTACTTATATACAGTCCGTACAGATAAAGAATGGGATTATAAATGCCGGCTTATCGAGCCCATATCGTCAACATGCACAGTACCACTAGCGAAAACTCGCTAATAACGGTATATCGTTATAACGTTATATTATTCGTTTAATTGATTTTTTTAATTTATGGGAAAATATATCCGTATTAAAATAGACATAGACATCTATATTTATCCTCAATAAAGAATCAAATGTAGATGCAGATGCGTCATCACCCGTGAGGACTAAGATGGAATGCCTCTTTTCCAGTAAAATGGGTCTCCGGTTCTCTGTACTCAGCATACGAAACACAACAGTGTCAAGCTGCCATTTTACGCTGGTATTCTGTGAGAGCGTGGTCCTTCCCCGGTCGAGCCGACCCATTCGTGCTACAACTATACAACTAATATAGCTGCAGCATGGCTCTACCACGTTTCAGTGTTTTATTAAAGTTGTAAAAATGAGTGACTGCTGTAAAAATATACGCGGGTTAATAATTTACAACGAAAACGTTGGATTATTTATGTACCTACCCAACACAGTAAACTAACAGCGATGATAAATGAATGCTCTCTTTTATTAACATTACGTAAATATTTACTGGCCAAAGTGCATCATTAAACTCCGCTGATAGTCACGACCCAAATTAACGGACGAGCAAATTTACGATCTTATGTCGATGCTAAGTTATTGAAGAGGGTAGGGAGTCTATTTTCGTGTAAAGTGTAGGCGAGATAATATTTCTATTTTGAGTTCACGTAGAAGGAACATGTAGAACATGTTTAACAGTGGTAGAGCCACGCGGCAGCTTTTGCTGACGCACGGATGGGCCGGCTCAAACCGGGGTGGTACCACGACCTCACAGAAAACCAGCGTGAAGTAGAGGTCTACCTCTGCGTTTCGCTTGGTGAGTGCAGGTGGCTGGAGGCCCTTTTTACTGGAAATGAGGCATTCCATCTTAGTCCTCATGGGTGACAACGCATCTACATTTTGATTTGTAATAGAGGATAGCACAACCACTTGCCATCAGGTAGACTGTGTGCTCGTTTGTCACCCTTATGCTATAAAAAAGGTACAACTAAAGAAACTGCGTATACTGAAGTGTTGAAGGTCTTGAGAAAAAGTCATAGAAATATTTGTAATGCTATTTGCCATCACCAGCTATGGTTTTAGGTTCGTCATTTTTAGGGTTCCGTACCTCAAAAGAAAAAACGGAACCCTTTTAGGATCACTTTGTTGTTCGTCTGTCTGTCTGTCTTTTTTTTTTTTTTTTATAGGATAAGGGTGACAAACGAGTACACAGTCCACCCGATGGCAAGTGGTTGCTGCGGCCCATAGACATCTACATCTATCCTCGTTTGCGAATCAAAATCTGTCTGTCAAGACACTTTTTCTCAGGAATTCGTGGAGGTATCAATCTTAAATTCATACCAAATACTCAAGTCTACTGTCCCTAGAAGCTGTGAAAAAATCAAACTTCTAAGCCAACGCAATCAAAAGATTTACAGCAGTTTACGCCGCAAATTTTCGACATTCGCAAGGGAATCAAAACCTACAGGGTACTTCCCGTGAACTCAGAATCTTGAAATTTGGTACGAAGCAACGTAGTAGCACAGATAAAGGAAAAATTGCGAAAAAAAAATTATATAATTATTTTATTTTTATTATAATTATATAATATATTATATTATATAATTATAATAAAAATATTTTTAATAATTTTAAACTTATATACCTACGGATTTGTTCGGAACCCTCGGTGCGCGAGTCCGACTCGTACTTGGCCGGTTTTTTTGATGGAAGTTCTAGAGTCCAGTACTTAGCGGCATCGCTAAATACTGGACTCTAGAACTTCCATCAATGCAGGTGAGAATGGCATTTGGAAAAGAAATTGTATCATCCCTTTTGTGAATCTCACACAAATAATGTTATTAATAATAATATGAAAAAGTTTGCCGTGCCTTGTAGAGCCGGTGTAAGAGAATTCACAACAACAGAATAGAATAGAATAGAATAATTTTTATTCAATATACATTACATGTGTAATTCTTATTGAAAGTCATTTTTTACTTTACCACTTTACCACTTAACCTTTACTTACCACACAACATACAGGGTTGTTTTGCAATTACCGGCCTAATTTGCAGAGAAGGTTCAGAATAAGTGATATAGGCAAATGGTGGAGAAAAATTAATAAAAAAACTCAAAAATGCTGTCCTTTTTATCTTTTAAATTCCCAATGAGTGGTAATGTTTTATTTTAACTGATTTGACTGCGCACGCACACACTCTTAAGGGTCGAGCGGTAGGCAAAAATGTTGCCCATAAATCACATTCCATTTGGGATAATTTCAAATAAAACTAGAAGCCTTATTTTCAAACTACTGAATAACAGTATATCGTTATTTATATATTTGAACTTAAGTTTAAAATTTGGCTACTCTTTGAAAAATAACCCTCAACAGAAGGCGGTGCTCCTCAGTTTTCTGCAGTTTCCTTTCTCTTTTTACCTAACCCTCGTCCGTGGTGTCCCTTGCTGAGGGCTCCCATCTGGTTGGGTTTTTATTTATTTATTTCGCTATATTTAATGTAAATTGCACACATGGAACGCAAAGCGGAGATGTAGTGCTCTATTGTCACCAAATTAAAAAAAAATCGCGATCTACTCAACTTAAATCACTTCTACCAGCTTTATATTAACTTTATACAACGTGTCCCAAAATTCAACGATAAGCCAACACCGGAGGATAGACCTGCCTCGGACTAATCGGAGAAAAAAAGAAAAAAATATATATCCCAATTATATTTTAAGTTATATAAAAAAATGAAATTCTTCGGAAATTGAGACCGTTTATGATATTTTTCACTACCATGACCACAATTTTTTAAATATTTTTTCTTTTTTTTTTATAGGCAACCTGAATAGTACTGCTATCTACCACAATTCTTAAAAACTCCAGAATAACTCTTGTTTTATCACGAAAATTAATGAAACTTATTTTATTCCCTAAATTTTTTGAAGACTTTTACTTTTAACCAAATTTAACTTATCGTGGTGTAAAAAAAAAGCATGAACACTAGTATGGCAAGTTTTTTAAAAAATTGACGCAACTAACCAACATTCCAAAATGGTATAACCCTTCGTTGCATGGTGATGGAAATTTCCGTCATACTATTTAAACGATAAAAAAGTATAGAACGACGTTGTTATTTTATTTTGTTTTGTTTCTGGAAACATCATGACAGACTACTGAGTGGAACAAAACACAATTGTGAAGGAAGAAACAACAGATGTCAAAGATATTTGACAACTAAATTGTGCATTAGTCCGGTTTTGGTTATTTCGGTGAACATGCTTTATTTGTGATTTATTTTTGGAGAACTTACTACTATTTTCGTGAAAAAAAAATGTATTTTATAGAGAAAACCAGGTTAGTATTTTGATAGTCAGTTGTTTTCTATGCTCGATTTATTGAAATACTTATTGAATAATGGTCTAAACTGTGTGATGTAAATTTACATCATTATGCAATAACTTCATTCGTAAAGTATGCCGCGCAGAATCCAACTAATTGTCAATATTTCTTATTTTAGATAGGAAAATATGGATTTTAGGGCAGTTGAGGAGTATCTGTCTAAATTAGAAGATCGGTATTTGTCTGATAATGACCTTGATGTCGAGGAATCTGATGATAATGAGCATCACGACGCTCGCGAAATTATGAGATTGTTACAAGAGGAAATTACAGCTGAAAATGATGAAGGTGGTGCTGCTGAAGATGATTCTCCTCTTATTGAAGACATAGAAGAACAGATAACTGCTGAAAGAGATATTTCAAGCAATACCTCTGGCTATTTATTAGAAAAAAGGAGATTGGTGTGGAAAAAGAAGAGTAAAGTATTAGCAGAAGATAAAATTGCTTTCTTGGGTTCGAGTAATGCTGGAATAGAGATTGATCAACCTCCAGTGATAGAACACTTCAATACTAGGTTGTGCTACGAAAGTAGCACACTTTCTAAATCAATATCTACCAAATAAGCCCCACAAACGGGGTTACAAACTCTATGTCCTTTGTTAACTACAAAGGACATAGGAGTTTGTAAGAGGCATATGCCAATAAATTTGAAATTTATTCTGGGAAAGAAAAATCAGAGAATATACTGGATAATGAATCTGACCTAGGTGCCACTGGGAATGTGGTAGTACGGCTACTTTATGGAGTCCGCAGAATGCTAAATCACATTGTTCTACTTCGACAATTTCTACACCTCTGTCCCATTGGTATATTACTTAGCTAAAACTAGACATTTACTCTGTAGGCACAGTACAGCTAAACTATATTCCAAATTACCAGACAAGAAAGAATTTATGAAGAAATCATATCCTAGAGGAAGCTATGAGGAAAGGGTGTCTATAGTTGATGACGTTGAAATGACTTGTGTGGCCTGGAAAGATAATGAGATAGTTACCCTTCTATCTACATATGTTGGAGCATTGTCTGAGACTACTGTGCAAAGATATGACAAGGTAAGGAAAGAGAAAATTTCAATAACTTGCCCACTGATAGCACAGGAATATAATAAGCACATGGGAGGGGTAGATTTGATGGATAGTTTTCTTGGGAGAAATCACATCACTCTAAGGTCTAAACAGTGGTGCCTACGCATTTTTTTTCATTTATTCGATTTAGCAACAATCAATTCATAGATTATCTATAAAGGAAATATAGTAAAAAGAAATGAACCTGAGAACTACTACCTACCTACTAACCCCTACTTAGCCAAGGCCAATTTCGGAACGAAGTAGCGTTTGTTCTATGCAACTACTTCTAAGTTATAAGAAGACGTCCTAGTCTGAATATGTTGGAGCAAAAATTGTAGGCAAAGAGAAGAAAATGAGCTGTAGTTCCTCCACCTCCTAGAGATGTCACAAAAGATACTTGAAACAATGGCCTATAGTGGGTAGTTCACTTAGATGCAAATACCCGGAATGTAACGGGGTATTCTACAATATTGTGCAATAAATATGGAGTCAAACTATACTTAAATAAAAACAATAATTGTTTTTTTGAAATATCACCAAAATAAATAAGATAAATGAACATTAATATGTGTTTTATTGGCTATATGTGATTTAAATAAATTTAGTACTGAGCTCAAGACTAGAGACTGCATGGTGATGGAAATTTACATCATATAGTTTTTTAAGATTTTTCCTCAATTATTTTCAATAAAGATTTTTTTAATTATTTTTCCTATAATTTAGAGCACACTTTATATCACTATGATTTTTTTCATTGAAAAAGAAAAAATCATGCAATTAAGGGTTAATACTCTAGGAAAACAAGTTATAAAAAAATATGGGCCTATTATTTCTTAACAGGGGCCAAATGACGGTCGGGTGTAATAAAAGTATTAGTTCTTGAAAAATGTTTAATATTTCAAAACAAATGGTACAAACAGTTTCACGTGTAATTTATTAAGTTATTAACATTATATCAAATGTTCGAACTGTTTGCCACCACCATTAATACATGCACGATATCGCCTTAAAAATGATCGTTTTATTTGTCTTGCATATCTTCTGCTATTAATGTAATCAGCAGCCTGAGTGATATTTCGACGAAGCTCGCCCAATGTCACAATGGGTTTTGAGTAGACCCTGTTTTTAAGACAACCCCAATAGAAGAAGTCCAGGAGGTTCAAATCGGGTGAACGGGGTGGCCATAAGATAAGACCAAGTCGCCCGATCCAACGCCCTGGATACTCTTGATTTAAATATTCTCGCACAGGACGGGCATAATGTGCTGGGCAACCATCATTTTGGAACCACATGTTTTGAAGATCACTTAAGGGCACGTCGTTTAACAATTCTTGCAAGTCATTTTGTAAAAAGTTTAAATAACTATTGCCATCTAAGTTTCCTTGTAACTCAAAGGGCCCAATTACTTTTCCATTTAATACGCCGGTCCATAGGTTAACCTTGAATTGATATTGGGATTTGTCTTGTCTCATCAAGTGTGGATTTTCATTACTCCAACTATGTAGGTTGTGAAGATTTAAATACCCATCTTTCTTGCACGTTGTCTCATCCGACCATAGAATTTTGTCTAGGAAGTGGGGATCTTCACTGTGCCTTTGCAGCATTACACGGCAAAATGTGACCCGTAGCGGATAGTCCCGCGGTAATAACGTCTGCACACGCCTGTAGTGATATGGGTGAAGCTTGTGACGTTTTAATATTCGATATGCAGAACTTTTCGGGATTTCTGTAGCTTCTTCTATGGCACGTACCGAAGTAGTCGAGTCATTTTCTCATTGAGAACTTCTTCATCACGATCCAATCTAGGTATTCCAGCGTTTCTCCTATTGGATGGCATACGACCCTCCGAAAACGCTTGATACACATTAATAAACACTCGATAATCAGGATATTTTTGAGCATTTGGGTATCTTTCTCGATACAATCTGCTAGCAGCGTTAGCATTACATCGGCATTCTCCATAGATTAAATGCATATTAGCGTATTCCTGTGGTGTGTACGGTTGCGGCATGTTAAACGCCAAACAGTCCAAAATGCGCCAGAACTCTAAATCACAAAACACACAATCGTAGTCCAAGATAATGCCAGGTCAGTTCAGTTTGCAGATCACTTCCAGTCCAAATAATGCCAGGTCAGTTAAGTTTACAGGTCGATTCCACTCCAAAAAGCCAAGCCAAAAGTCGATAGTATGTACGAGGGCCACGTAAGTTGCATTGGGAACGGTGCGCAGTAAACAAAGGAGCAGAGCGTACTGAACCGACTTGCTGAGAATAATAACAGCTTCTCTACCTGCCCTATTGTTGTCTCTTTTTAACGTAAATATCTCTATCTATCTATCTATCTCTCTCTAACATCTAAGGTATTAATGCCCCATTCGAATTCCTAGAAATTGTAACAGGAACCCATTTTGGGCATGTAGTAAAAGTGATTACTGACAATTACAATTTAAGGAATTTGGCCCCTGTTAAGAAATAATAGGCCCATATTTTTTTATAACTTGTTTTCCTAGAGTATTATACCATTTTGGAATGTTGGTTAGTTGCGTCAATTTTTTAAAAAACTTGCCATACTAGTGTTCATACTTTTTTTTTACACCACGATAAGTTAAATTTGGTTAAAAGTAAAAGTCTTCAAAAATTTAGGGAATAAAATAAGTTTCATTAATTTTCGTGATAAAACAAGAGTTATTCTGGAGTTTTTAAGAATTGTGGTAGATAGCAGTACTATTCAGGTTGCCTATAAAAAAAAAAGAAAAAAGTATTTAAAAAAATGTGGTCATGGTAGTGAAAAATATCATAAACGGTCTCAATTTCTGAAGAATTTCTTTTTTTTTATATAACTTAAAATATAACTGGGATATATATTTTTTTCTTTTTTTCTCCGATTAGTCCGGGGCTGGTCTATCCTCCGGTGTTGGCTCGTTGATCGTTGAATTTTGGGACATGTTGTATAATAAAAAAGTACACCAACAAGAGGAGATTTTATTAATACTTCTGACGCAGTTATAAGATTATTTATTTCGATTTTTAGTAAAGAAAGTTAATTCAAAATAATTTAGATAATTCAAAATTCAAAAAAATTAGAACGGTTTCGTTCGTTTATATATATTTTTTATTATTTGAAAATTTTTTGGGTAACAAAATATGAATCACCGGTATCAAGCAGTCAAAAAAAATTTGTGTTAATTAAACGGAAACAATTTTTTGTTGCTTTAAACGAAATACGCATTTCGCTAAGTAATAAAAGTAAATTGATTATTCAAAACATTACATTCAAGGTTTTATATGTTCAAGGTTTTATAGGTTCATGCAGCCCAACCACATGAGAATATTATTTGGATTACACTATGTGGATGCCCAATATGTATAATTATTTTATCGTGCCTTGTAGAGACGGCGTTAGAGAACCTCGTATATCATCTTGTGGGTGTTTTAACGAGGCGATAAAGGGAAATAAAACAGGGGGTGGGAATCAACATCTCCCTCATAACCACTTAAAATAATGAAAACCTGTGGTTGCCAACCCGCCTGCCAATGAGACAATCTATGAAGAATGCCACCTGTCACGTGCAACGTTCGACAGTGGAATTTGATAGGCTTAAATGGTTGAAAAAACAGGAATATTTATTATGATTGTTGAATTGTTATACCAATTTTATGTATGTGTATAAATTACGACAAAATGATATCATACTTTGCAGATATTATACCATAATTTAACATTATTTATTTTCTCATTTTGTGTGATGATCCAAAATGATTTTAAACACACAACTTCCGCCCTATTTTCTTCAGTTCCGTGAAATAATAGCTGCTTTATTTCTTTGAACTTAGTGCATTATATAATGTATTTTTTATTGCCAGCATGATTAGGTCTTAGGTACACCTCACTACTACTACTACTGCGGGATACGAATAACAATCCGAGCCAACGTTTGCGCAAAAAACATAATTTATTATATTTAAGGTCTAAATGTATTTCGTTTGTAACCGTCTCTACCCATGTAAACAACTTTATTTCCAATTTAATTACATAAGCATTACGTCGGATACACCCCATTTGTGGTAATATAATATTTGACACAGTTAGTAACTTCCGATTATATTCAGATTTGTATTGAATTTAAAATCGGTCAAAACAGCATCATTATCTCCGTACGAAACGTTGGCTCCATATTTTAGATCGTTGCAGGGTGCATAATTTTTACTATGTAGTCCTTATGAATGATTTGAGCAATTGTGATAGGTGCTACCTAACCTTATACTTATAACAACCAACTCTAAAATATCCTTATACTAAATAAGCCTTGACGTCTTGAAAAGAAGCCAGGTCAAGAGTACCCTAAACCGTAGAGCATGTATGAAGGGAATAATGAAAGTGGACGAAGCGAAACAAGTATGTAAGGATCGTAGCAAGTGGAAAGAAGTGGTCTCTGCCTACCCCTACGGGAAAGAGGCGTAATTATATGTATGTAAATAAGCAAAGTTTTATTATTATCGATAAAAAATATTAAAGATGATATGATTTTCATAGCGTCGTCAAATATAAATTTCGTAACCTTGTGGATCAGGGTTTGTCCATTTCTCTAAAATTTAGTTAAGGTGCAGCGGCATAAATTAAATTTTTAATTGAACTTTTTACATTTTAAATGAAAGTACTGTGTAACTAAGTAAACATGTTTTATATCGAAGACTTTTTGCTTAGTTCCTTTGGGTAACGGGAATACTGGTTATGTTAGTAACATTTCCCGAACCCTTTTTGTAAATAGCAATTTTAGGCGCTTATTAACCACGCGCTTTTCACGTTTTAGAAATAACATTTATTTTGAGGCCATTTGACATCCACACGTTTGCGGAAAAGCGCGCGTCTTACTATATAGTAAGCGATGAAAAACGTTTCACTGCTGTGTGCCTAGTCGTGGATCCTTAATGGACTGTTACTGCATTATTATTCAGTTTAGTAAATTAAATACGAATATATGATATAGTCTGGAAAAGAACGACCATCGATATGAACAAACAGTATTGGCATAGCAGTACCTTGACTTCACCCTGTCGCAAAACACATCCTTAGATGTATCGAACATCTTACAGCGGCAATACAAAAGCTTCTCATAGGAAACAAAACAAGAATATCAGTTAATAAGGGTCAGTGTTGCGTTGCGAACGCAAGCGCAGGTAGTCTAGCAAGTGCTACCTGACTCGTGACCTGTTACCGCCCGATACGATCTAGGTCTTCTAGGTTTACGTCGTTAATCATTTTAAATGAAGGTTTGTGGATAAATTTTATATATAAAGCTATTGTTTGTTATTGAATTATAAATAAAGTTTTATAGTGATATTCTATTTTGATGAACTGTTTGATATTATTTTTATTTTTGAAATTAGGAAATGTATACTCTGAAATATGAAATATGTAGTAATATAATACTCATAAAAACAATACAGATATTATTAACAAGAAAATACGAAATATAAAAGATACAGATACATATAATATGATGATAAATATTTAATTTCATATTTATATTGCCGTGTATGGTGGTGAAAGAGAATCTACTAATCCAACCCGTGGGTGTCGTAAGGCGAGACAGAGGGAAATGAAACAAGAGCTGGGCAGCAGCATCTTCCTCATAACAATTTTAAATAATAACATTGAATATAAGTAAAAGCCGACTTCAAGGAATTAAAAACCTAATTTCACATTCACATTTTTTTCATATTTTTCATTCACATTTATTACGTGGTAGAGCCCACACTGCAGCTTATGTTGTTGTAGCATGAATGTTTCGCGTCTCGACCGGGGTTGCACCACGCTCTCACAGAATCAACGTAAAATAGCAGCTTAATGCTGCTGTGTTTTTTTTATATAGTAATAGGGTGACAAACGAGCACACAGTTCACCTGGTGGTAAGTGGTTGTTGTGACATCTACATTAATCCTCGATTGCGAATAAAATGCAGATGCGTTGTCACCCGTGAGGACTAAGTTGGAATGCCTCTTTTCCAATAAAAAGGGTCTCCGATTCTCTACACTCACCATACGAAACACAGCAGTGTCAAACTGCTATTTTACGCTGGTATTCTGTGAGAGCGTGGTCCTTCCCCGGTCGAGCCGACCCATTCGTGCTACAACTGTGTGCTCGTATGTCCCTCTTATTCTATAAAAAAACATTGATGAAATCGGAGCTTTCACTCTTCTATGCAAGTGTTAAGATACGACACAGACTGCAGAAACTCCTTTGATGTTATTTCAGTTCATTATTCTATATAAATATACCTTTTTATCCACAGTCGCAACCGCGTAGTGTGATATTCAAAGTACACAAATTGGTTTTATATTTACGTAAGGACGACAAACGAGCATACAGTCGGATTTATATGCGATCATATTTCATAAGCATTATATAAATAAATAAATAAAATTGAAGTGTCGGTTTGTAATGTCAAAAAAACAGCTTTTTACTAAATGCATATGAAAATATATACGGTACTTATAATAAACACACAATTTTTAAAATTTTTGTCTGTCTGTCTGTCTGTTTGTTCCGGCTAATCTCTGAAACTGCTGGATCGATTTCGACGGGACTTTCACTGGCAGATAGCTGATGTTATAAGGAGTAACTTAGGCTACCTTTATTTTAGAAAAAGAATTAGGGTTCCACGCAACATAACTAAAACCCTAAATTATACGCGGGCGAAGTCGCGGGGAACAGCTATTTATTTATAATTATGAAGCCATTATATTACATCTGAGGTGGTAGACGTAGTATAGAATGGCAAAACCTACTACACTAAAGATCATATTTGTAAGAGCAAATTTCAAGTTCTCACATTTTATAATCAGACGATATTTTTAGATCGGACACGGGTAGTTAGCGCGCACTTTTGTATAGTTTTTATATATTCTACATAAATTGATGATAAATTCTCTCGAAAGTTATTTTTAGTAGTTGTAATTAGCTATTAAATCGTATATTAATTTTAATGACATAATTGACAACTGTGGACACAATATAGTACTTGAATAAGCGATTTCAATATTTATTTCGATAGGAACTTCTGTATACCCAATGTAATCTTTGTAGGTCGATTAAATTTGTTGAAGTTATAAGTTTATTTGTTTAACTTGATAACTAAGAACAATTATTGTGATTGTAACCCCTGATAAGTTTAACGACGTAATTCAATTTGTTGACCTTAATTAATAAATACGAAGTTATATTTATTGACCTAAATTAGTCTATCGTACACGACTCTAGCACATTCCGCTGCTGATTTATCATAACTCGTGATATAGGTCGCCCTTGTTCGTGTGATGGTTGGGCAAGGGTATTTAACCTCACTTGGCATGCCAAATTATACAGTAGATTTAACAGTAAAACCGTTGCCCAATTTCTCGCTTAGTTTTGATATGATTTATTTCTTCATTCTAAACTTAGTTGGCAATTTATTTATTTTACCTTTATATATAATACCTAATATCGTTTTCAAAAACTTCATCATCATCATCATCATCATTTATTATTACAGCCTATGAAAATTCCACTACTGAACACAGGACTTCTCAATAGATTGCCTCATGGCATCGCAATATTTATTATAATTTTTTTACTATTTTCAGCTATGGTCATGATGATGCTGCAGTTCATCTCTTGTTTTATTTTCCTCGATCTCTTAGGACACCTACTGGATGATATGTGTTGGTTTTTCTTCCTCGGTTAACTTAAACGTAACGTTACGTTGTGCCGTTAACGTAAACTACACCGACAATAATTTAAATAATTTAGGTTATGTTCAATAACTTACTTAAAATAATTAGGTGACATTCATTTATATATTATACCTATGTGAACTTAATATAGGCGGTACGGACATAATGCGCCTAGGTTATTACGAATTTCACCCGGACTTAGAAAGAGTAGAAAATAAATTGTTTTGTTCTTGTTTATTGTTTTAGATAGATATTCTGAAAACTTGGACCCATGAAGCTGGGTCCACATTTGATCATTTTGACGTGTCTTGTCAGGCGTATCGTATCGAGTACTTGTTCTCCTATTTGAACACCTATTTAGAACATATCGTATCACTATAGCCGTATCATGTCAAAAACCTGTCCACAAATAACCATATCGTATCATGTCGGAGTATCGGCATAACATTCTTCATAATATTATGTTGTCGGGACAAATTTTTCCTTCGATCCTCGTATCATTTTCACGTCTAAATTTTTCAAGAACGTTTAGCGGCATGTGGCATGTACTATCTATCAATCTCTATCAATATCTATCTAACTCTATGTATCAATATCTATCTCTTTCTATCTATCAATATCTATCTATCAATCTCATTTATAGATCGGGACAAAACGGCGTAAATTTTTCGGTATATCGCATCGTCGTATCGTGACACTATCAAAATACGTCCATACTAAAGCTCAAGATACGTGTGTCTGATATGAGGTGTTATGCGGAACGGGGTAGAACCGGAGGTATAGTATCGATAATTTTGTGTCCAAACTGACGATCATGTTACACATTAGTGCCATTCGACGAAGACACAATTCGCCAAGTTGATCAAATGTACACCCGACTTTATGCTACATGGTGAACCTCTTTGCTGGCAAATGTTCTTTAATTACTTGAGGTTGCTATCAAGAAATAGGAAAATGTGAAGCACACAATGATCCATTGATATGATTTAAATAGCGTTTATGAGCAATTACATAATATTAATTTATGATTTTTTTTTATAATATAAGAATAACAAATAAGTTAGGTTTATCACTTTATAACACTAATGATAATAATAATATTGATAAATTATTCTGTTCATCGTCAAAGAAATCTAATTCATTAAATTTCAATATACTTCCAAAATATTATTTAAAAGAAAATATTCATTTGAGGTATAGAAATAAAAACATATAAAGTTGTATGTAAAATAATGTAATCAATTTAAATGATCGAGTTTGACCAAACTTGCTAGTGTTGGATTGTGAAATTAGTACACTTAAAAATGTCCTAGAACTTGGAATGAATATTTGACAAGCTTTTACAGTAGTAGTAATAGACGGTTGGGACCACAGTTGCTTTATTTTAATTTTGCTTACCTTTAAAAAAGAAACGCTAGTCTTCCTTTCACTTTAATGTAGGTATGTAACAGAGATTTACTTGTTTTGATATCTGTTTGATTAATTTAATTTTTATTTGTATCTAAACTACACTAAACTAATCTAACCTCATATTTATTAAGAAAATAATTTGAAAATTGGGCTTAAATTTGATATGATGAGTAATATGAATAAATGCCCTTTACGATGGCGACATCGATTGATAGTTGTTAGGCCGTCATGTTACTAAATGTGTTGGACGTATTGCATATTATACCAAGATGCGGTCGCTATTTCAGTAGTGGGTTTGCGTGCTGCATTTGTGTCAGTAGGGCGGGACGTCTCGTCTGTACCATTTCAGCATGTTCACTATTTTGTTATTAATGACCCAGATCAAAGTATGATTCTGAATTAAAATTATATAAGACTTATTATTACGTAGAAATTAACGATTTATTTTTATTACCTTAAATTTTGATACTACCTCCTTTACGAGTATATATATTTTGAACTGAAATTACAGATTTCTGTTATTATAATATAATTTAAAATATCTTCAGCATTCTCCAAGATGCCGAGGCAACACTCGATATGCCGAGGCAGGTAGGGCCGCTTTATATATTTGCTTTCAAAGGTTGGTGTTAATCCAAAATCTTCTCTTCTGTTATTATAAATTTCCCCTAAAATAATATAAAAATAATATATTTTCCCTTCTTCAGCAAGAGCTGCTATGATAACTAGATCCTAATATAATATTTTAAATACACCTACAAGTAGTCTATAAGCTTGCAACGTTATAATTGTTCTGAAAGGCGCTATACGATGTTGTGACGGCATGCTGCGGAATGCCTAAGGACACTACGGCATACCTAAAGACACCGAGGTATGCCTAAAGATAGCGCGACATACCTAAAACACAGCGCCTTGCCTAAGTATATACTATGGCATTTTGCTGTTAGTTTGCGCTAGCATTTAGGGATGGCGAAGGATCCCTTCCCGTGCCGTTCATCCCTTCAGTGGGCGCCGAGACTTCGTCAATAAGTATAATACATAGTATTTCTTAATTATATGCCGTTAAAGCCTCATTTCTCATTATTTATTTAATTTTACCTGTTTTCTTAGTTACCATAAATTTGCGCTGAGACGCTTTTGTTCTATTTACTAAACAACGGTTGACTAGTGTTTTAGATACATTTTCCTCCTTTGTATGACTCACGAGTTCGTCGGATTTTTGTGTGTGTTCCTATGTTCTACTTTTTTTTTAAGGAAAAAAGTCGCTCGTAGTAGGTAGGAGTGGTTGTTGACAAATGTATACTGACTTATTATATTAAATTAACTGAATATGTTAATATGAATTTTACTATTTTAATGTCCTAATACAGACATAACAGAATATTTGTTAAGTTAAAAAGTTCCGATTTGATATAGTTTAAAAACTATCTAAAAGAAATAACAAAATATAATATCATAAGTTGTGCTTATATATGCAATTCCATGCGTCGCCTGCATGTATGTGGCATTAGCATAAGTACTCTGTCATAGATATTAACTCCGCAAGGTAACATGCACTTATGCAACTTTTTTGCGAGCCTATCGTATTACATTGTAATGAAATAAAAGCGTTTGTTGCGGGCAGTTGACGTAGGTCAGTTTGCCAACGACGTTCCTTTGCGAGATTAGATTACAAATGAGAGATTAGATTATTGAAGCCAATGATATGATATGAAATGGCTTAATAAAATATAAAAGTGTTTTATAGTTATTTGTTTTTGCACGTAAGTATATATAGTTATACTATAATAGGAAAGACCATCTAATAAAACGACAAAAAGATGGGAGAAAGGATTTTTCTCCTTACATTAGTCAGTTTTATTTTTACACTTTCATGTCACTTTACTAAGGACACATGATAGAGTTGCAATTAATGTTTGTCTATTTCATTATTTAAGTCTTTTATGTTTTTTTTCTAATATTTGTGTTTGTTTCGATAAGCTTTGAAGCAACCGTATTTAGGTTGGTTAAATGGTAATTGTTGTTTGGACAGGTGGATTCTCAGAAACGCCAGACTTCGCATCTATTCACAAAATTTGTCGGGGAATTAGTCACATTTCCAGAAACATATTTTACATCTTTAAGATCAACGACCGTGTTATTGCGCCTTCTTATAGATCTGTTTCTATTTAGGTTATATGACGAGGTTATTTTATTTTATGGCTGATCAATTAATGCAATCGATTAAGATATCTTAGAATAATAACACGTGTTATTATTCTAAGATTAATATAATGTGTCGATACCGGCTATTCAAACTTTCATATTCATACTACGTTTTTTATATTTTTAAGCTAGTGTTTTGTTTGTATTATTTTTCTGGTCGAGCCTATCTATGACACACTAAGCATACCTGGATGTCATCAAAACAATACCTCGCAATTCAACTTTTAAAATAAATGATTCGCGTTTTTCACCACAACTGATTTTTACGACCGAAGTGACATTTGCCATGTTACTCGCACTTTTATAATTACTCGAGTTTAATATTTCTTGGTAATTATATAGGGGTTTGTTTGTTCGGTTTTGTTTTTGGTGTTAAATAATTGCAATATATTATATATGTATTTGTGATAGTGATTGTGGCACAGACGACCTTATTTGCAGAGGCGGACGCAGCAAGGTTATCTGTTCTAGCCCTGCTGCCTTTCATATCGATTGTGTTGAATCTTGTGCGTTGCTATAAACTATAATGAATGGTCAAAATTTATAAAAGGTGGCAGTAATAATTAAAATTTATTGGAATTTCAGGCGCTTAAAACAATTAATTGCGTTTTGATAATTTAAAAGAAAAACTAAATATGTAATTTTAATGTGTTTTATTTCGGTAAATTTGATTATATTTATACGCTCGATGTTTAGGATTGATTTCGACATCAGGACATCAAATATTTCAGTCCCGGGTGACCATGATGGTGATAAGTAAGCTACTCTCAACGTAAGGGTTATTTATGTAATCAAATTGAACGAATAATATAGAATCTTTTTTATTTTATTTTATGGGATAGGGTGACAAACGAGCACACAGTCCACCTGATGGTAAGTGGTAGCTGTGGCCCATAGACATCTACATCTATCCTCGTATGCGAATCAAAATGCAGATGCGTTGTCACCCGTGAGGACTAAGGTGGAATGCCTCTTTTCCAGTAAAAAGGGCCTCCGGCCACCTGCACTCGCCGAACGAAACGCAGAGGTAAACCTCTACTTCACGCTGGTATTCTGTGAGGTCGTGGTACCACCCCGGTTCGAGCCGGCCCATCCGTGCAACAGCAAAAGCTGCCGCGTGGCTCTACCACTGTCAAATCTGATCGGAATCGGATAAAGAATTCGTAAAAAATAATTATAATCAATGCGCATTAGAAATTATTGATGATACTTTTAACATGCGTCTTCTTATCATACAGGGAGCCGATGGATGAAGCTATTTATCTATTGGGTTCGTCTTGGTTTCTTGATATTTTAAAAGATATACTCATAATATGCTTAAACAAGTAGTTATTAAGTAGTCAACATATTCAAGAATTTTTTATCAGTATTCAGTGGGTGTTTGACGTTATTTGTAAGTAACCTTATTTTAAGTTTTTTTTATGCTATTCGGAGAACATTATAATCTCATCGGCGAAGCGAAGGTTGTTCAAATATTTGCGATTGAGTTTGACTCCTGTTTAATTCCAGGATAAGTCTTTCATAATGCGTTATACTGATATAAAAAGTATAAGTGATAGAGGATTTCTTTGTTTTAATCCTCTGCATATTTTGTCTCAGGCCTAGTAAGATCAAGTTTTCCTGAGTCTGTGCTTTGTTCATTTTTTTAATAGGATAGGGTGACATAAGTGGTTGCTGTGACCAATAGACATCTACATTTATCCTCAATAAGGAATCAAAATGCAGATACGTCGTCACCCGTGAGGACTAAGATGGAATGCCTCTTTTCCAGTAAAATGGGTCTCCCGTTCTCTACACTCACCATTCGAAACACAGCAGAGTCAAGCTGCTATTTTACGCTGCTATTCTGTGAGAGCGTGGTACTTCCCCGGTCGAGCCGACCCATTCGTTGCTACAACTATACTACTAATGTATCTGCAGCATGGCTCTACCACGTAATATACTATATTCAAAATATTGCTACAAATTCTATTTGTTAGTAAGCAATTCTTGTGTATATTATGTAGTTGGTTTCTTGAAAACTGCTCCAATGTTTATTTTTCCAAGTTTATCTAGACAGGTGTCACCGATCAACAAGAAAAAAGTTCTAACGCTAGGAGAAAGGTACTAGATTTAAATGAAATACAAAACGCTAAAAACATTATATGTACAAGTTTCCAAAATACGTTAGAGAATTAGGTATTCATTTTATAGCATTTAACTGAATGATTGTCTTTAAATTTAGACTTTATATATTTAGACGTTTTATTTTTTTAAATTCATATCAGTCTTTAATGAGGCATGATTTGTAACTGTGAGCTTGACGATATATAAACAAAATGTTTTGTTGAGGTCTAGCAAGTATCTTGATATATAACTTATTTTAATTGTTGTTTACAATTGCTCTCTTGTAATTTAATTACGTAAATTGGCAGTAGTTTAGGTAGTTACTGGTTTAAAATTACGTATTTTGTAGTTCTTCAAAAAATGTGGCAATGAAGTTCTTTACACGTAGAAGTAGATAAAAGCTACTTTAATATGCCAGCATTGATCCCAGCCGTGCGGTTTATTTATAAATCGGATAGAACAAGAAGTTATTTATGGTTGGTGGACGTAAACAGGATTTATACTTGTAAACTTCATGTACTTTATAAACTTGTACGCTGGCAAAATGTTAACGGCTCACTGATCATAATAAATGTGTAATAAATGACAGCTCTTTACTACGGCGTCACTTTCCTCATGAAATTACTTTCTTGGAAAGGTTTGTGTTGGAAATTATGCTGATATAATTTATAATGTACAATTTATTTTTATTATTTGTATTACATATTTAAGAATGAATCACTTTTTAGATAAAAAATATTGTCATTTACTCTTTGAATTACTTGAGATAAAAAGACTTGAAGTCTAACTAAAATGACGTTGAATCTTTTTTCAATACTGATTTGATTTTACTGAAATTACTCTGCTGAATATTGTCCCAGGTCTTCCTCCTCCATTGTATAATTTGCATTAATCGTCACTTTTGACAGGCGAATTCGCGATCACTGTAGATATCAAACGTTTACTGCTCCTCGTCACTGGTCTGGATATTTTACATCTGGTACAATATGGTTATACCTTAATCTATCTGAGTTGGAGGCGATAAACAATTTTTAATCTAGTCCCTTGTTACCATAGTTGCCTCTTACAACATCTTCAGGATACAATGGGATGATGGAGTCTCTTACGTATGAATGTGTGAATATATAGTGAAGCATTTATATTATGCTTCGCCACGTTAAACTATCAATGAGTACCGATTTCACCGCGGATTCAATGACGCAGTTCATCATTTATTGACAATTCATAAGAGTTAATACCGGAGATGCAGTTCTTGAATGCAAGTCATGATGCATCGGAACCGGTAAGGACGGTTTTACCGTCAGCTTTACGTCGGCACACACGCATCTGCTGTACTTTCGATCTTAAGTTGAACAAGTAAAGTTTAAATTACAGTTTACCTTATCAGGTGGTGTTGGCGTGTGCGTTACGATGTGAATAAAAACTTGGATCAGGCATCGACCACAGCTCGCTTTAAAAAACGATCCTGACCAGACCATTATTTATAACAAAAACGTATAACGATAATAGGAACATATATATTTTATATTCCTTTCGTTAAGGAGGACGCGAGACGCACCGAGTTCAGTTTTTTGGCAAGCGTTGCGGTCGATTTCGAGGAAAGATTACATTAGGGACCTAAGTACTTGATTGTTTTTCGGTCAGTCACCCTATACGAAGCGGTCTTTTGTTATTTTTATTAATACAGCTCGATATTATTTTGAAACTGGGACAGTTCTCTGTCGGAGCGTGTCAACGAACTTCCCACTGTCCGGTTTTATAATCTCTACAGCGTCTGTGCATTAACCGGAGCTTGCATTACGTACCAGGAAAAGGTCCATAACTTAAATAATCTTAACATATCGTTAATGATGAGATGTACTTTAATTGAACAGAGTTAAATATTGGAATGATAACAGACACAATTATTCGTAAGATATTATGTCTATTGCGGGTTAACGGCCCTCAATTGAAACCCCGCAAGCCCTATTAAGAGGAGAGTTGCATAATTACTGTCTCTGTTGTCTTGATTATGCATTTCAAAATATATTACAAAAGCTTTTATAATTTTTATTGATTTGTAGTTTCCAAAATATTAAATTTTATTGGCATACTGAAAAGTATCCATGAAGTGAAGATTGCTTTCATTTTGGCGTTATATTTGTACACGCGTTACACGTTACACGAGGACTCTATTATTGATTATCACTTTGTAAGAAAGTTAGCATAATCATTAATCACTTTCCATCTGAGTCCTCGGGGGTCACAACATATTCCTTCCTAAATCAAAGAAGACCAACATCTTTGTTGGAAAAAGGTTCTCGAGTGGCAGGATCGTACCGGTAGGCGAAGTGCAGGGCGACCCCTCACTAGATGAAGTGACGATCTGGTATGACATGCAGGAAGTCGATGGATGCAGGTGGCATGGGGGAGGCTTATGTTCAGCAGTGGACTTGTGGAGGTGTGTGCAATGAAACGAACATCTTTGTTTGAAACAGAGATTGGTTGTGCTCCATGGGCTTAATAAACATCCACCATCAATAAAGTCGCACTCGTTTGTCATTCTAATATAAAAAATGTAAGTTGTGTTTGATAGTTTTTCAATATATTCATAATAGTGTCAATTGTTTTGGGAAATAATGACTTTAAAAATGGTATGTTAACAAAAGTGAGCACATATAAAACGTCTCAGTTCGCATTGGAGCTGCAAGGCGGGCACTCCCCGGCTCCATTCTACACCTCTCTCAAAAATGAAAGGGGGACCTGTATTTCGCAGTGGGAATTTTATTGGCTATAACTTTATAATTAACATAATAAGTGCAAACAAACTATTTACAATCATATTTAATAGCAGCGTAAATTTAATACCAAATTATAATATTGAACAGTTGCTAATTGATTATGCAAGTAAAATTATATTTTTAGTATTCCGTGCAAAACAGAAAAGCGGAACACTTATGAAACTACCTTGATGTCTAACTGCCACTGAGATATATTTTGTATTTAGAAGTGTTTGATGCATGTGATTGTTTTTTTTTTAATAGAATACGGGTGACAAACGAGCCGGCCTGATGGTAAGTGAATGGTGTGGCCCATAGACATCTACATTAATCCTTGATTAAGAATCAAAATGCAGATGATTTGTCACTCCTAAGGACTAAGATGGAATGCCGCGTTTCTAGTAAAAAGGGTTTCCGGTTCTCTATATTCACCATACGAAACGGCAGTATTAAGCTGCTATTTTACTCTGGTATTTTGTGAGAGTGTTTTCCTACCCCGGTCGAGCCGAGTAATACGTGCTACAAGCATAATATAGCTGCAGCATAACTACCACTTAAAAAAAGCGTATGGTTATAAAAAGCGGTTATTAAACAAATACAGACGAAAAATTAAAATGCGAATTTTTGACTTTTAGTGTTGGAGGGTGCGACCCTTTCTAACGAATATTGTTTTAAATCCTAATGTCGTTGTTAGCTGTAACTACTAAATCTTACGTACGTACCTACATATTATGTATAACTTATGTATCACCGTATTATGTGTAACAAACATAATATGACGGCTCCGTGGCGCAGTGGCTTAGCAATCAGTTGTTGCGCTGGGGGCCGCGGGTTGAATCCCGCACGGAACAAGTATTTGTATGGCCTACAAATAACTGTTCCGGGTCTGGATGTTTGTCCTTGTGCAATTTATGTTTGTAAACTGCCTCCACGACATAGGAGAAAATCCTAGTGTGGGGGTAACGTTTTAAAAAAAAAACATTAAATTTCCTCATGCCGAACGGAACTAAGCTAACGCAGCTAAGGTTCTTAGGGGTGACAAAAGGCATTTTGATACTTGATCGAAGATAGACATAGGTTCCTATGGGTCATCCAGTTACCATTAGGTGGACTGTGAGCTTGTTTCTCATTCTTATTTCAAATTGTACGTAAGGGCAACATGGATAAGATGGGACGTGGCTGGATCGGCACGATTTTTAGCCTGCATCGTTCCGCATATCACCCGTCCCGTCATCCCGTCCTTGTTCCCGTTGCGTATGCTTGATCGCATTGCCCTAATGCGAAGCAGTGTTGTCTCTCACGGGTTTCTAAAAATACATATTATGTGCACATTTCCTTGATTATAGTAAGCCTATCATGTTTCAACCAGGTTTTGTGGAGTAGGCTGCTTGTAGTCTACGCCCGGCTAATCAATTAGCAGCAGATCATATTTAAGTAAACATTTAGCCGCAGAACCAGTTGCTTGCGTGTCGTATTAGCGGATATATATTTTTTGGCATTCGTCACAGAAAAAAATACAATTTTAGTTTTTTAGATGTATCTCTCTTGTAGGTTAATAAATAAAGATAAGTGTAAGAATTAAATAATAAATATATATGTATTATATCAATATAGATTATTCTATTCTATTCTTTTCTGTTTTATCGCAAACTTCCTTAGCATGCGACTTTACCTTCCCATTTTTATCTATATGTGAAATCGTTTTATTGGTTGCTTTTTATTTACAAGTGATTGTAGATAACTGTAAGTTTTTATAAAAGCATAATTTATGGAATGGTATAGTAATGATAATGAAACTTAAAATTATTTCAAATGAGGACAGGGGGATTCTCTTTTTCTTTTTTTTTTTATCACGCAAGTTGTAAGTGCATGCTCGGCTTAGTTCAATTTGAAACTATATTAATAAATGGGAATGACATATATGTATATTGTCTAGTTACTTTAAGTCACGTGGCCATTATCATTCATCCACCTTCAACAGGTTGGTCATCTTCTAATGCCGGATTTTGAGGCTGCTAGGCAATGCTAGCCTCGGACCCTTACTCCCTTTTTATTTGCTTAATTAGAACGCATGTCAGTCAGTCGCATTTGTATGCGACTTTAAGGCCACTAGTAGTTGCTTCCTTAAGCCGCGACTCCACCAAAGTTTTGTTATCAACTTTTATGTTGCCAACAAGTGTTGGTAAAAAATGTTTCTGTAATTACCTAGTGTTGGCAACTAAACTTGTAACAATGTCGGGAACCGTGTTTCCATTTTCGGCAGCAACATCAAAGGAATACGCTTGTTGCAAACATTTGTTCCCTCGGTGGAGACGCTAGTTGGAAACATTTGTCGGCAACATCGGAAACAAATATTGGTAACTTTTGTTGAGTTGTAAACAGTTGAAAACATACATGTTGTCAACATTTTTGGTGGATACGCGGCTTTTGCCTTTAGATTTTCTGGTCCTGACTATAAGGCGATCGCAATCATTACTGGTGGAACAAGTAACATACATACATAAATTCTCACGTCTGTTATCCAGAGGTGTAGGCAGAAACTACGGACTTCCATTAAGCACGGTACTGACACACCCCTCTTGCTTGTTTCACATCCATATACCTACGCATAGATGCTCGTCGATTAATTGTTGCCCGTCTTCAATATAGATATATTGAATAATTTACAAAAAAGAAAAAACATAGATTAAACATAAATTAGTATGTGGTTATGTAATATAGCATTGTGTAACAACAGTACGGTTTTTGCTCGTCACCGCCACTGTCACGGCGCGTATATGTTAAGAGTTAGACCATGTTCTTGAAATACGAGGCACGTCACGTTCCCGTCCGATGTTTTATTCCGTTGCTTGAGATATGATCATAGGTTAAAATAAATCGCTGTGAATATCATAATAATTTATTTTTATATTCCATTGTAGTATTCGCATGTTTTTTTTTAATAGAATAGGGTGACAAACGAGCACTCAGTCCACCTGATGGAAAGTGAATGCTGTGGCCCACAGACATCTACATTTATTCTCAATTAAAAATCAAAATCGAGCTGCGTGTGGTCACCCCTGAGGAATAATATGGAAGACCTCGTTTCCAGTAAGAAGGGTCTCCGGTTCTCTACATTCACCATTCGAAATATATCAGCCTTAAGCTGCTATTATCGCTAGTATTCTGTGAGAACAATGTCCTTCCCCGTTTGAGTCGATCCATTCGTGCTAAAACCATAATATAGTTGCTGCGTGGTGCTTCCACCCATAGAACAGGATTATCACATAATGTAATTTTTTCATCTTCATTTATTTAACTTTTAACTAGTCCAGCAGTGGACTTTTAATAGGCTGTGATGGTAATCGAACATTTATACGTTCGCAGCTAGAACAAAATAAAACTGCTGCGGCGATAACCTTTTTCTACCGACTTCAAAAAGGAGCCGGTACTCAAATCGACTGTATGTTTTTTTGTGTGTTACCTTATAACTTCTTACTGGGTGAACCGATTTCGATAATTTTTTTTTATTTGAAAGCTGGTACTTTACATGGGGTCCCATATAAATTTGATCAAGGTCTGACCAATATTTTTTGAGTTATTCTTAATAATTTATATTGAAGTCGGTTGTACAAATTTTTAAATTTTAAATTAAGTATGTGATTTGTATATTCCTCTACGTTTTACGTAATATCTGTATTCTTTTGTCTACAGCGATTACCATCGGTATCAGAGTGATCGGACCGGCGCTAGGCTTCTTGCTGGGAGCGCTCTGCACAAGAGTCTACGTGGATCCTCTGTCTGATCCTGGCTACGATAACACCGATCCACGATGGGTCGGCGCTTGGTGGCTTGGTGAGTACTATCTTTCCTTTATTTTAAAATACTGGTCAACGGTAACAGTCCGATACAGTCAAAAAACTCTTTTAATTTTTTTTTTAAAGATTTTGTCGATGATTCGAGTAAACGGGAATAGGGAAATTAATTTTTCCCAAAAAGATATTAAACAAAACACATCAGTTACATTAGGGACTTAAAATTAGTTTTTAACTTTTAAAATAGACTGATTTTATAAATATCATCATCATTACAGCCCTTCACAAGTCCACTGCTGAACATAGGCCTCCCCCAAGGAATGCCACAAAGCACGGTCCTGAGCCACCTGCATCCATCGACTTCCTGCATGTTTTACCAGGTCGTCACTCTAAATATAATCGATACATAAAAAGTAAAGAGTAAAGTTACAGCCTATATACGTTCCACTGCTGGGCACAAGCCTCCTCTCATTTCTGCGGGTTTTGTAGGGCAAGGAAGTATCCACCGCGCTGCCTCAATGCCTCTTGGCGAAGTTCACATGTCTTCGAAATATTTTTTTTCTTATTTCTCGGGCATGCCGGTTTCTTCATGGTGATCCTTCACCGTCGAGCACGTGGTAAATCAGCACTTGAAATTGCAAATAACAGTTTAATAAATATAATTACAACATTGTAATATCTTCTAAAAAATAGATTTTTGATTATAAAGTAAATTGATATGTATGTACTATAGTTATATTAAACAAATTTTATAATAAGAGATTTTTTAAAAGTTATCTAATACTCTGTTAAAAAGTAATATCAAAGTGTATAAATAAAAACAGTGCGTGTCGATATTGCAGAGTCACTGCTTTGCGTCATTCCTGAAACGAATTTGTAATTTTAAGTTAAATTAGTTTTATTGAAATAGAAATATAAACCTTGAGTCAGGTTTTGCTACCTTTCAAATATTCCACCTGTAACTAATTATATAATGAGTCCCTATCTCTTTATAATTTTGTCTTTACATCGAAGTACTTTCAACGATTGTTAATATGAACATGGACAAAACAAAGAACATGTTTAATGTCCATGTCACACCTATGCCGGTAGTTGTTGGGAGCACTAAGCTCGAAGTTGTTGACGAGTATGTTTACCTGGGACAAATAGTCTGACTAGGTAAGTCCAACTTCGACCGAGAGGTCAATCGACGGATTCAACTCGGTTGGGCAGCGTTCGGGAAATTACAGCATGTCTTCTTGTCAGGTATACCTCAAAACTTAAAAACGAGACAACCACAACACATGTACAACCAGTGCGTGTTGCCAGTGATGACTTATGGAACTGATACGTGGTCCTTCACTGCTGGCCGGATGCGGAAGCTCAAGGTCATTCAACGAGTTATGGAGAGGGCTATGCTCGGAGTTTCCCAGCGTGATAAACTTAGAAATGAGGATATCCGCAGTAGAACCAGAGTGACCCAAATAGCCCAACGGATTAGTAAGCTGAAGTAGCAATGGGGCGGCTATATAGCTCGAAGAACCGACAACCGATGGGGAAGAAAGGTTCTCGAGTGGCGGCCTCGTACCGGCGGACGAAGTGTAGGGCGCCCCCCACTAGATGGAGTGACGACCTGGTAAGACATGCAGAAAGTCGATGGATGCAGGTGGCTCAGGACCGTGCTTTGTGGCACTCATTGGGGGAGGCGTATGTTCAGCAGTGGACTTGTGAAGGGCTGTAATGATGATGATGATGATTGTTAATAATATAATTTATACTTGCGATAGTTGTCGCTCTTGCTGAAACTGCAGCTTCATTTTTGTAATTTCGATGAACAGTTGTACTTGATTCACATTATTCAAAATATTGATAATAATTTGCTACTAGCGCACTATGTATGTTTATTTGGCGTATGCTAGTGTATTAATATTATTACAATAAAATTTCATTAATTAATTGATGGCCTATCAAAACTTGTTGTTGCATTAATGTTCTTGTTAAAACTTCATTAACATCCTTCCTTCTTCATAATGTACTTCATTCCGCTCAAATTTATTGAGATCGTCGCACAGAAATACTGGTACCAAAGCTTCGTTTTTTTGTGAAGTATAATTTAATGAACAAGTAACAAGAAGAAAACAGTATTATACGAAATGTAAACCCGACAAGTTTATAGACACTTAAGTTTATATGGCTTTATGGTTGTATACAATGTAGGTACATACAAAGCAGTGACGTTGTGCTTACACGTAAGTTTGTTTTATTTCAGTATAAATTAAAGTAGATAGACATTTTATTTACAGGTCCCTAACATCCTGTTTTTCCATAATTTCGCTGGTCTATTTAACAATTTATATATAAAAGTTTATATTGCCGTCTGAAATTCTCTTACAAAGATTTCAAAATTACGATCACAAGATCTAAAAGGCCGGCAACCCACATGCAGATTTTCTGGTGTTGAAGATGTGATCACATACCATCAAGTCAGCCGAGTGCTCGTTTGCCCCTCTTCTGTAAAAAAAAACCCATGTTGGTTAAATAATTATGATAGTCGTAACCACGAAGCAAACTGTGGTCGTAACACTATTGAACCTATTGCTGACAAGTAGTAATTTCATTAAACAGAATGTTGTACAATGTTATTGAAAACTTCACAAGGAAAATTTAGCGGCATCGCACCACGTTATTATGTGTGACCGCGGGCACAGGGCTTCAGTTCCACGGCATTCCATCGCGGAACTGCCATCTACCGTTACGGAGCCGTTCGCCCCAATGGATTTGCGCGCGAAATTCGCGAAGAAAGCACGCACGTGAGCTAAGTATCAATCGAATGCGTGTGGCATGTCCACGAAGCGAAATTTGCATCTTAACAATTACAATGAGTTCTCTAATACCTTTTGGCCATGGTCCAAAATCCCATGGTATTGCTATTCAAATGCCTGGAGTAGCTAACTGTCAAGCGTGCTCGGACTGACAATAAAGCATTCGCAAACACATTGAATGGTTTCCGTGTATTTTAACATTGTTAAAGTGTAAGTGCGTACCAAAGAAAATGAATGGAGTACTAAATTTTAATAGGTTCTATAACGGCCCTTCTTTCCTTTGTATTGTAAAATGAGTTCTCAAACTTGAAAATGACTTTTGTAAATAATTAATTGATTGCCCATCCCGGGTTTTTCTTAGTATAACTTTGGGAAAATTTAGCGCTGGGTTCCTTGCTGGTTCTTTCCAGGACGGAGTTTTTATCCGAACCAATGGTACAAATTAAAATAATACTGAAGAATAGTTATTTACAATCTATATTGAATAAAAGATTCTATTCTATTTTATTCTTTTCTGGTCCATTCTGTTTTATTTGAATCTATGCGGTATATTATACCCTGTTTTATAATGATTTCTTCTCAATTAAAGTAGCATTCAGTTCTGTTCAGTGCTTTTGTTTATCTTTTTAGGTATAGTTTTAGGAAATATTCGATTTTATTACTTGCTTCAGAATTTGTTGAGTACGTATAAGAAAGTATTAAATTGTTAGAAGTACATCGTCATATCATAATATATTGAAGATATAATATGCAAACGGGATACTACACGATACGTTCTATTCGTATTAGTCTCACGACCACTCGGCAGATTTTGTAATAGTAAATTGATAGCTAATGTTGAGCAAATAGAACATGCCGCAATACATCCCAAGTGTTTCCAACGTTCACTATACAGAATCCGTAGCATTGTACAGTTTTTACTTGAGAATTATCAAAAAGCTAAAAATTCTCAGCTATAGTAGATTAAAGATATGATACGTTAGTGCAACTACATGGTACCTACAATCTTTTATAGTATTGATAGTATCGATTCGATCGTTTCACAGTTTCTGGGCAGATTGCGCAATAGAAAATTGAATTAGTGTACACAACTATTGAGCAAATAGATCTACTTTCGCAATATGTAAACCAATCGCGGGTATTTCTTGCATTTACTGTCCATCTAGATCGATAACATTGCAATTACCTCTCCACTGGGTAATACTTTGGTAGAACAACGTTGTTCATTAACGATCATTTATCTGCATGCATTGGACGCGTATGTGTTTATTGCAATTATTTCATGTATCTGTATAATCATTATGATATAGGCGACGCGCAATTTTCTCTCGGCTTTCGCTTTTTCCCGCCGCGGCGAACCGTCACGCTGCGCCGGCGCACGAGTCCGTGTTACATAACGAGTCTTACATCACGCCGCGTCACCACAGCTAAAATAAGCGTTCTATCTACCGGTCACGGCCAAGGCTGCGCGCCTTGTTGTAGACAATTATGCCAACGTCGCTCGTAATGAGTATTTAGTGGGTGGACACGCGACCGGCGCCTCACTTACTTTTACTTTCAAACCGGTTCACAACGACCTTTGTCGCTTCAAACTCAACTCTATGTCAGACGGCTGAACTATTTATTATATAATATGACGGACGCTTGGTTGATGGGGTTGAAACATTAGAAGTGTAACCTTCCTGTGGCCAAATACTCAAACGCTACCCAAATTTAGATGTCTCTGTTAAGTTTCGTGGTGCCACACTCACTTTGACTTAAAGTGATAGAGACAGCACGAGAATTAACCGCGTCAAAGAATAAATAATAGTAGGTACACGGCGTCTTAAAATAAAATGTTTCGGCATTGCTTTAGGTACTATAATAATCGGCGTTGTGTGGAAAATAAAACAAAGTCTTCATTTCCATTTTCTAAGCTGTTCCTGCATTTTCTCCTTAGATAAACAGCAATCTATAAGAGAATAGATCCATTATTCGTAATGTTAACACTAAATAATATAATCGCAGAACACGGCATGTTCTACATAGGTGTGGGGATCGCCCTTGACTTTGTGTCGACCGGACGACCTTGTAATGCGCAAATGTTTTCGGTTTAAATCTATCGCAATAAATGTTTTGGCTCGATTCAAGGTTTTCATGGATCGCCTCAGTACCACATCATAATATTTCGTATTTTGCTAGATTTGTTCGCAAATTATGTCTATTTGTATAACCTTATTAGATTTTTATGAGTTAATAAAAATATAATCTTGGTTATACAAATAGACATACTTACGATATATGAATGACCTACACACACACACATTAAAGAATAGCAATGTAATATATATATATATATATATATGTATAATCTATACAAATAAATAAAATAGGAGTGTCTGTTTGTAACGTCAAAATAACAGCTTTTCACTAAATGCATATGAAAGTATATATGGTACTTATAACAAAAACACTTTTTAAATATTTTGCCTGTCTGTCTGTCTGTCTGTTTGTTTGTTCCGGCTAATCTCCGAAACGGCTGAACCGATTTTGATGGGACTTTCACTGGCAGACAGCTGATGATATTAGGAGTAACTTAGACTTAACTTTTGTTTTAGAAAAAGAATTAGGGTTCCGTGGAAAAAAATAAAAACCTAAATTACACGCGGGCGAAGTCGCGGGGAACAGCTATGTTAAAATAAACCTCATTCTTTTTATACATTCAAAATAAACCTCACTCTGTACATACACTATTTCTTATCACACAATCCGTCGTGTCGTGGTGACGTAAGATTGGTATCTAATATCTATCATTATCATATCATATTTCTTTATTTATATGTAAGAAGCGACTTTGGGAAATACCAGAAAAATCTTATTGCCTCCGATAGATGGCGGTGTAACTATCTCTTTTACATCAGACGTGAAATACTCAGATCGGGGACGGGCAGCAGGGTCAAAGGTGCAGGACGTCTGGTACTGCGAACGACAATCCTCCCTAGAACGGGAGAAGCCCATGTTCGGCTGTGGACCTTTACTGGCTAAGTTATGATAAGAAGAAAGATATCGTAGGTACAAACAAAATTGAGTCGTGTGGCTAATTTGGGTAGTTGATGAATAAATATCCACTCTATTGATGAATGAATATTATAAATTATACAGGTTGGCTCAAAATAATTCAATTAAACGTACTTCAAAATTATTAAAATTCATACACTTTTTTTTGTACAAGAATCTATAAATCTTAATTTTTTTAAACACGGTTACATACTACCAAGCTACGTTTACCTAAACGCGGTCTCCATTCTATGACACGCCTACTCCAACGGTTAGCGCTTCCGCGACAAATGTGGCCAGCCTATTTGCCACTTTTTTTATAGAAAAGGGTGCAAACGAGCATGCGGCTCACTTGATGGTAAGTGACTACCGCCGCTCCAACACCAGGGGAACCAGGGGAATTGCAGATGCGATGCCGGCCTTTTAAGAAGGAGTAGGCTCTTTTCTTGAAGGTTCATAAGTCGTATCGGTCCGAAAAAATCACTGGTGGTAATCGATTAGAATAGAATAGAATAGAACAGAATAATTTTTTATTCAATATTGATTTTTACATAATTCTTATTGAAAGTCATTTTTTATTTACCACTGGTTCGGAAAATACTTCTGTCCTGGGAAGAACCAGCAAGAAACCCAGCGGGACTTTTGTTTTCAAACATATTTCACTTAACAATAATTTCGTTTATACAATTTTTAAATGATTTTTCCTTGAATCAGCATGGTGGCGATCACCTTATTTAGTTTAGTTATTTTCATTCATGTATTCCTTGATATTATAATAACCCTTTTTGTACAGTTTTTCTTTAATACAACTTTTAAACTTGTTTATTGACAAACTTTGAATATGTTCTGGGATTTTGTTGTAAAACATTGTTGTTCCACAAGGAAGTGTGTGCGAGGAAGAAAACATCTTCTAAATCGCATAGTGGTGGACCGCCAATCATCCAGATGGTGTGGATGGTATCGGGAGTTCTGCCGCGATGTGCGTTCGTGAAATTTGGAGGCTGGGATCAATCCGAACAATTCCTCAGAGCACTTCCCTTGGTAAATGCGAAAGAAAATGCAAAGGGATGCAACATCTCTTCGCAGCGTCAAAATTTCAGTCTGAAAATATGGGCAACAAAAAAAGCTACGCCGGTGACCTTGGTTCTTGGGCGGATTTCTTTGTTACGAATCTTATCACCAGAGAAACTCCGAGTATAGCTCTTACGGTCGCCTAGTAGTCTTTAATAATGAATCTTTTGTTTTTGAGTAATATTTGTTTTTATAATGTCGGTTATATAAACTCTTTCGTTCTCTTTCATCATAGGCTTTGTCAGTTGCACTTACAACACGCCCCGTTATATAGGGATTTAAATTTGATATTTTGTAAATATAAATTAATGCATTCGTTTATACAAAACAGTAATTAACGTTTTTGCCTCCGTTTGTTTCATTTGTCTTTCTCATTGATTTTATTGTGTCTGCGACTGCGTTATTTTGGAATAGTAAGTCTTGGACCAAATGCTGCACAGATAGCATTCAATACTTTCTTGTTACTTGTTTGAAATAGGTTCTGTAAATAAAGGCACGATGCGTTTGGGATTGACCGAACGGAAAGTTTTGAAAATCTAGACCTCAAGAACGAGCTCCGTGGAGGACCATAAGCTAAAATTTATAATGGTGTATTGTAAACTAGAAATTAATAGTAAATAGTGAAACAGTCATCACAAACACAATCCAGGTCAGAGTTATTTAGTTATTTATATTACTTCAGTGACAAACGAGCTTAATACCCAACTATTTGGTTGACGACAATTTTTAGTGTCTCGAAAAATCATAATTTCATAGGTATTGTCATAATGTTTGCTGATCATGACTTCGTCAATTTGTTTTATTTCACATTCTTCTTCATCAGCCCGTAAAATTTCACTGCGAACATGGGTCTCTCCCGTTGTAGGCGGGGATTGCTTAATGGTCGCGCTTTGCGGGCGGATTGACGATCGCAGTACTTTTGTCTTTGCTGTCCGTCGCGAGTCTCAGCATTTTACGTCTGAGATCAATATCCTGCCACTTATCAGAATCCATAAGATCTACTCACATTTTCTATAGTCGCTCCGGGGCGCCACACACGGGACCAAATGGGGTGAAAGAATCTCTTACGCCGTCAAGTCACTGCAAATTATTATTCAAATTATTACTGGGACTGGGACTTAATCTTCTTTGATTGATTTCGGCAAAAACGAACAAGAGTACTGGGCAAGAGACATCGCTATTTTAGCGTATGTATTATAGAATGATTCTTATAAATTTTTAATATCTTTTTCAAAGCTACAGACGTTTTTAATGGAATATTTTATACGTGGTAGAGCCATGCTGCAGCTATATTAGTAGTATAGTTGTAGCACGAATGGGTCTGCTCGACCGGGGAAGGACCACGCTCTCACAGAATACTAGCGTAAAATAGCAGCTTGACACTTGCTGTGTTTCGTATGGTGAGTGTAGAGAACCGGATACCCATTTTACTGGAAAAGAGGCATAACATCTTAGTCCTCACGGGTGACGACGCACCTGCATTTTGATTCTTTATTGAGGTTAAATGTAGATGTCTATGGGCCGCAGCAACCACTTACCATCAAGTGGACTATGTGCTAGTTTGTCACCCTATCCTATAAAAAAAAAAATTTGTAACAGTTGATTTTACCAAATATTTCAGAGCTCTTTTATGATTTTTTAAATACGTAATTAATAAATATTAAACCTAGTAAAATAGGACCCAAACTGAGCGTTCCAGAGCCGTATCTAGGCGAAGTTAAGCGTACATCTGATCGTATAACATAATATACATATGTGTGCTTGTCAGACAATAGAATACCATCAAAAACATAACTTGTAAAAAAACCAACTCTCGCAACTCAGTTTTCTACCGTAAAAAGTTGTGAGATCCATGTAATACCAAGTCGGTTAATGTATTCAGTCCCTACTTAGGGTCCCTCTGTCTTAAGTTATTACGTAATTAGCTAACCTAACCACATCTTATAGTGACTACATCAATATTAAAAATGTTTTATATTTTAAATAAATAGATTGACTTGGTCATCGCATGAAAACACAATGTATCTCTCAAGTAATACATATTATATTAAATTAGATTGTTTAAAATTCAGGCTTCTAGTGTTATCAACAACGAAGTTATAGGGTTTAGAAAATGGCCTGAACTGCTTCGAGAAAAGAATGGTACGGCCGTGCCGCTTTTTTGCTCGACTTGGCGGGGGCACTGCCGTGCCCCCATTAATCAGTGGCTTGCAAATAGCTAAAGAAATAAGCTTTAGCTTCTGGACTGATAATTGGTATTAATTAGTGTATATTACTGCATTCGGTGTTTTGAATATACAATGGATGACTGGTTTCTATGGTAGCCTCGTATTTTGTTTATTCATTAGCATATTTTTTCGCGTAGCCGATTATACAGATTTCTTTGCACGTAGTCGCTGACGCGGTGTGCTGAATTAATTAGATTCATTCTTGCATAGATAATGGGCTAAAAAATTTGCGAAGTTATAATGTCTTGCACAAATCTGTACGGCTGCTGAATGTCCATTTTTATTATTAGCGGCGATTGGAAAATACAATGTCGTGTGTTGGTGAAAATTGCGTGTTAGCTTACTTTTTTTACGGATTATTTTCGTTACTAATTATTTTGTAATGGGAGGCCAAGTTTTTTTTGATGTAGTTATAAAAGCTAGTTAGTATATTTTGTAAACATTCCGTCACGCTTTAGGATCAACAATTTTAATTATTTTTCTTAATTACTTAAACCATTATGATTTCATTGTTGAAGGTTTATTTTAAGAATAACTTCCAAATTTATGGAAAAAAGTACAGCCAGTAGTGTAAATGTAACATTTTATTAAGTACCACTTCTAGGAAGTGGTGTTTTAAATTACATCTGTAATCTCAAAATATTACACGAAATATGTAGATGTACTCAATACTCAATAACTTTATTGCATTCCATAGGTTACAAAGGCTGTTACATAGTTGTAAGGTATCTCTATGGGCCCTGATGGGCGCAGCAATATTATGAAGGAGGAATATTTATTATTGTTATTTTTAAATAGTTATTTAATATAAAAATTTATTATATTATATAAACATACAAATTTTAAATTTTAAATATGGTTATTACAATTATTATTTATTAATGAATTGATTTTGAGTACCGACATGCAAGTTTCATTTTAAGCTTTATTACAAAAAAATAAATTAATTAGTTGTGCCTTCATCGAGTCAAATTACACGTTTAACCTGAAATATAATGAAGCGCTTGGCTTTCTCCTACTACGGGACTTATATATTTGATAAAAGATTTTTACAAAGGTATGTGGTGTGAGCAATACTACGCCTACTAGTTGTGTTTGTAGTGTTTGAACATCTTGAACTATTCTCCAATGTTTAAGCGAATCACATGATGTATCAACGAATCAAATAAAATAAGATAGATCCCGCACGCATCTCGCTTCATTCACGCAACAATTTAGAAAATGGTTGGAAGTCATCTTCAATTATATTACGTTTGTAGTAAATATACCGATTGTAGTTGTCGCTTACAACACTGCGTGAGAATGTTTAATACGTTTGTAACGTTAACAATTCTTAGTTGTAGACGTCACAAGTTATATCACGGTTTCAGTTTCACTGTTCCTTGTACCCAGTGGCGTAGCGTGCCTTAGATGGGCCCTGTATCAAAATTTGTGGGGGGGCCCCAATGAAGATTAGGGGGATGAAGTTGTTCACGTCCGCAGGAATTGCCGCCCGCACCCTGCACGTGTCCCCTGGGTGGCGCTAAACGAACAACAAACTACTGGCTGCTGTACTGTTGCGCTATAATCTTGCAACCTCACAGCACTATCAGAGTCGTTCAAAGAACATTGATTTAATTACCCACATGAAATGCCTCAATTTCTCTCCTCGGTGAGCCACCGGACTAGAGATATTGGACCTATTACCCGAATCTGCCAACTTAATATAGAAAGTATTAGTCAAGCTAAATGCGAAGTAGTAAGTAAGATTCTATTAGAAAATGACATAGACGTACTCCTTTTACAAGAAACTCACGCTAGAGATGAACAAGATCTACATAAACGTGGTGCTATCCTGGGATACTACCTTGCTCATTCAATCAACCACGCCCAATATGGCATCGCCACTTATGTTAAAGACGGTATTAAACATGTCGCTGCGGAGACTTGCCTTGGGGTCCGGATGTATTTGCCTCTGCAATAAAGATCAACAACCTTACCATCGTAAACGTATACAAACCACCGAACTCTTCATGGAATACCAACCTCCCCGCTTTCCCACACCCATGCCTATATGCCGGCGACTTCAATAGTCATCACACGACCTGGCGATATAACAAAAATGATGCAAATGGGAACAACTCGCGCAATGGGCGGAGAACAACAACCTACACCTGGTATTTAATGCCAAGGATAGAGGATCGTTCAGGTCAGCAAGATGGAAACGGGATTATAATCCAGACTTAGCCTTTTAGTTAGTTTAGTCAGTAGCCTAATGGCAGGGCGCGGACCGCGAACTCTAAAGGTCGTGGATTCGAATCCGCCATTCGACTACTGTCGTGAACCACTTCTAACACAAGCATTTTAAGCTTACCAGAAGTGGTTAAAGGGAATATTAGTAAAGTTTATAGTAACATTATTAGTATTTTTTTAAATATAAAAAAATAAGTTTACTACCTGTGACATCAATTGAACCCCATTACAAACCACAGGATGAATTCTCTCAGACTTCCCGAACAGCCAGCACCGACCGGTGCTTGTTGTTGTTGGTATTAAGATCCCCTTAACCAAACTTTGTGCCTTTGCCTCGATGGAACTTCCACAAAGCAGACTGGTCCAAATTCAGCGCTGACATGGATGCTGCTATCAGATGGATACCTCCCTGTGCCGAAAACTACAAGAGATTGACTAAACTTATCATAGCAACAGCAAAAAAGAGCATACCCCGAGGCTACCGCAAGGCGTACATCCCTTGCTGAAAACTATTTGATGAGTACACGCGCACGGGTAACTATGAAATAGGTGATGACCTTCTGAAATCTCTCGACGAAAGGCGTCGAAATAGGTGACTCGATACCGTGGAGTCAATGGATTTTAAGACTTCCAGCAGGAAAGCTTGGAGGGTGCTCAATCGGTTGGCAGGCAAGACTGGAACAAACTCCGGTGGAGGATCTGCTCCACTAGCCAACGCGATTGCAAACAGACTAGTTGAGGTGTCCCCAGTTAAAGGCAGGAAAGTTGATACCCTGGCGACACGACAGCGCGCTAAACAGCTCAAGGCGTCGCTAACAATTTACTACCAGCTGTCACGAGAATTCTTCCAAGATGAAACTGATCGCGCCTTGAATCTATTGCCCCCCCCCCCCCCCCAATAAAGCTGCTGGTTTCGATGGAGCCTACGATGAGTTTCGAAAGCACCTGGGCCCGAAATGCAGGAAATAGCTGAAAGAGTTCTTCTCAGATATCCTGTTACGTAGCAAAGTGCCTCGCGACTTCAATAGATCGAAGATTATTGCAATACTGAAACCTCAAAAACCTGCAGACAATCCTAAGAGCTACTATCCTATCGCCCTTCTGAGCTGTGTCTACAAACTTCTGGAGAGACTAATCTACAACCGCATTATGCCATTTCATTGATAAGGTGGTTCCAGTGGAACAAGCTCGCTTCCGTTGTGGCCGCAACTGTACCGACCAGGTGTTGTCCTTCACAACCCACATTGAAGCAGGATTTCAAAAGAAATTAAAGACGGTTGCTGTTTTAATAGACCTGTCAGCGGCATACGACACAGTTTGGCGCCAAGGTTTTGTCTATAAGGTCATGAAAACGGTACCATGCAGAAAAATGGTAGGGCTGTTAAATAGCATCCTTAGCAACCGTGAGTTCATGGTTTTCCTTGGCGACAGTGAAAGTCGTACCAAAAAGCTGAACAATGGTAATCCATTGTTCAGCTTTTTGGTACGAGAGCGCTGCTCTTCAATCTTTACTTACATGATATACCTGAAACACAGAGTCGTAAATTTATGTATGCTGATGACATAGCACTAGCTTCCCAACACGAAACCTTCAAATCATCCGAAGGTACCCTTAACAAGGACTTAAGCATACTAGACAAATACTTTAGGAAATGGAGACTAGTACCAAACATTGCCAAAACCGAAGTAACTGCGATTCACTAGGCTAACCAAATGGTAAAATACGAGCCCACTGTTGAGTTTGCTGGAGCCATGTTGCACTACAACCCCACTCCGAGATACCTGGGAGTGACTCTCGATTGGAGTCTCACGTACGCTACGCACTTGGACAAATTATCTAAAAAGCTCCAGACCAGAAACAACATCTTGCACAGGCTAGCGAGCACCACTTGGAGGGCCAGCGCCGATGTGCTGCGTACAACCGTTCTCAGTTTGGTGTACTCAACAGCAGAGTACTGTACACCAGTATGGTCAAATAGTGTACATGTGCTGCATGTGGACACCCAGCTGGCCGAGACCATGAGATGCATATCTGGAACCTTATAATGTACCCCCCTGCAGTGGCTACCCGTGCCAAGCCATATAAGCCCACCCCATTTGAGAAGACAACAAATACTTGTACGAGAATCCCAGAAGATCTACGGAAATCCCAACCTACCAGCTCACGCGGAGTTTACTGATCCGCCACCTCACCGTCTGAAGTCACGTCACCCACCATACCAGACCGCATGTGAACTCGTGTCCGGCGGATTTAACACATCTGCTGAGTAGTTGCAGGAATGGAATGCAAAACCCCCTGATAGCATGGGAGTTACCATCAACCCTACACTTAAACCTGCTGGTTTTGCGCTTCCAAGAAGGGAATGGTGCCAACTGAATAGGGTACGAACCGGATGCGGGCGAAGCAATGCCTTCATGTCCATGTGCGGGTGGAGGAAATCACCGAGTTGTGAGTGTGGAGTTGCTGTCCAGGATGTTGAGCATATATCTAGAGACCGCCCACTCACAAGGTACCACGGCTGCCCAACAGACCTGTTTTCTCTCGAAAATGACGCTTTCCCATGGATTCAGCAAATAAAAGATAGAATAACTTTATAATTGTTTTTAATTTTAATTTATTGTGAACGATTGTAAGAACGCCATACGAATAAATAAATAAATAAATGAAGAGTAAAGATTTCATAAAAGGAATAAAAACACTTGAATTGAAATAAAATTATTATGTATTGATTATAAGTTATTACTTACAATTAATACTTCTAGGAACTAACCTAGCCAAACAATACTAACATAGCTGAAGTAAGACGATTCGGCGGCATTCATAGCTGAAGACGTTTCAGTTTTTTTTAAATTCTTTGCTTCTATAGATAATAGTGATAGCCTTTCCTGTCCCGTAGAAGTCCTTGGAATTTTTGGTTACACACGTTCGGGGCCCCTGTAGCCCGGGGGCCCCGTATCATTGATACGGCTGATACGGCGGTAGCTACGCCCCTGCTTGTACCATGTATGGGTAAATAAGAGTTACCTTTAGTTTTACTATATTTGGCTTTTCCTAGAGTAGTTTGATATAATCGACAGATCCTTGGCATACGAATTCTTACTATAAGTTATTTCAGTAGTTCTCTGGTACTTTAGACATTTTCCGGCCTAGCATTTTTACAGTTCCGTAGCCAAATGGCAAAAAACGGAACCCTTATGGATTCGTCATGTCTGTCTGTCTGTCTGCCCGTCCGTATGTCACAGCCACTTTTTCCGAAACTATAAGAACTATGCTGTTGAAACTTGGTAAGTTCCTCATACTTAGACCTGAAATTCAGAAAAAAATTCTTTCATCAAACCCATACGTGTGGGGTATCTATGGATAGGTCTTCAAAAATGATATTGAGGTTTCTTATATTATCATTTTTTTCTACACTGAATAGTTTGCGTGAGAGACACTTCCAAATTGGTAATATGTGTGTCCTCCTCCCCCCGCCCCCTGTAACTTCTAAAATAGAGAATGATAAAACTAAAAAAAAATATATGATGTACATTAACCATGTAAACTTCCACCGAAAATTGGTTTGGACGAAATCTAGTGAGTTGTTTTTTTTAATACGTCATAAATCGTAAATTGTGTTACTTGCTGTTACGGAACCCTTAATGGGCGAGTCCGACTCGCACTTGGCCGCTTTTTAGATGGTTATTCCCTATAACCACAGAATAAATAATAGCACAAGAATTATAACTGAACCACAAACTTCATGACAGGACCTACACTTCACCTTTGCAAACTGTAGTAATTTCAGGTTACATAGTAGCTAAGACTTTTGGACCAGCCCTAAATGTTAAGTAAAGCATTATGGCAAAGGTTATAAATGGCTTACAACGTAATTAATTGGCTTATTGTGCCATCGGACGACAACTTCATATACACGCGCGGTGGCGGACTTAATGCCTGAAGCGTTCTGTACTAGTTTACCTTGGGAAATAGAATGAAGTACTTATATGTAAGAAAAAAGCTGATAGAATAATACAAAATAAAATACATGTAAATGTTACAAACATATACGAAGAGGACATGCATTATTGGTATGCACTTCTTAAATATAATACACTAGCTGATCCCCGCGACTTCGCCCGCACCTAATTTAGGGTTTTAATTTTTTTTGCGTGGAACCCTGAAAGTCTTTTTTTTTTAAATAAGAGTAACCTAAGTTACTCCTTATAACATCAGCTATCTGCCAGTGAAAGTCCCGTCAAAATCGGTCCAGCCATTTTGGAGGTTAGCCGGAACAGACAGACAAAAATTTAAAAATTGTGTTTTTGTTATAAGTACCGAATATACTTTCATATGCATGTAGTAAAAAGCTGTTGTTTTGACATTACAAACAGACACTTCATTTTTATTTATTTGTATAGATAAGAGCATATTAATATCAAATATCATTGTTAAGTTTTTTTTAAGGATTACATCAATATAGCGTATACATTATGAAAAAACACTGCAAAATTGGAAAATTTGTAATCACTACACTTAAAGATGTTGTTCAGGGTGTCGATTTCAACATTTCAGAATATGTATACCTATGCCTATTATAACTAAGTGACATATGAAGTATTTTTTGTCTTTTTTTTTTGCCAGAACTGGTACAACATGACCTCTGGCATAGTACCCGCTTTACGCTAAGTTTTGGGACAGCCCGTATTATATATTTCTTCTCTTTACTCATAAAAAAATCTGAATATACTTTATAGAACTAATATGTAAGGATTACTTTTACACATGTACTAATTTCATTTGTCACTCATTTAGCACTAATTGATTTGTTTAAATTTTTAAGCAATAATAAAATGCTATCAACGTTTTATTTTCTTATCAAAGGAAGTACTTAATCACAAACTTGTTTGACACAGTTTTGAAAATATGACTTTTGACTGGAGAATTATTTAATTGATTCATTATTTTTTTACTACCCACGACGGATCGGAGATGGTATATGCGATTAGGTTGAGAGGTTGTTTGTTTGTGTAAGCGATGTTCCCATTTATTAGATTTTTTTTATCGATGTTATTGTTCGTAAAGGCGTGCATCAAGTACATGAGAAACTATCTTTTGCAGGTATGGTGTTTATAGCGGGATTTATAGTGATACTTTCGGTGCTGATGTTCTTCTTCCCGCGTCAGATCAAGCAGAGTCCGCAGCCGCTGCCGCCGAAGAAGAGCAAGGAGAAGAATGAACCTTTCTTCAAAGGTACTTTACATACTGTGTTACTATTTTCTTAATTATTTAAAGAAATATATTTGATGTTGACATTCTCTGCTCAATATAAAAATTTCACAAAACAAAACATAAACAAAACCTTCAATATATGCACATCTTTCGTTTGAGTTATATTTGTAGCAAGAATGGATCGGCTCGACCGGGAAAGGACCAAGCTCTCACAAAATACTAGCGTAAAATAGCAGCTTAATGTTGCTGTATTTCGTATAGTGAGTGTAGAGAACCGGAGACCCTTTTTACTGGAAACGATGCATTCCATCTTTGTCCTCACAATGCATCTTCTACATATAATATATGCCAACTGATAGGGAACAGGCTTCGTCGCGTTTCTGAGCGCGTCTAATGCGCGTGGTGATCTTCATATGTTCTAGAAATTTTGTAATTTTTCGATGCCTATTCTTTTTTCTATTCTTGCGAGTAGACATGGAGTTTTTCTCACGAAGTTTTCCTTCACCGCCGAGCACGTGTTAAATCAGCTCTCAAAGTTGCAATTAACAATTTCATTGGTGCCGCCGGATATTGCACCGGATGTTACTCGCGTGCAGTGAAATTTACGGCGAGGTCTTTTAAAAATCATCGCATAGTTTTATTTGAACGGGTTGGGTAGATCCAAAATAATTAAATTTTCAACTGTTTTGTATGCTTTTCTTAATAAAACCATTATGTGTAATTGACCGGTTATTATCAGCTCGTAAAAGTTCACTTTTGGTCTCCCTGTTTAGTAGTATCTACTGTTTAGTAGGATTTGCTTTAATTGCCAGAATTGGCAGGCAAATTGACGATACAGTACCAGACGTCTAAAACCTTTGACGCTTGCTCTAGTGAACATTTAGTTACTACAATGCTATGATTCCTAAGTAAAATGAATATCACGCCAGGGAACATGCTAGTTTTGTCTTGTTAAAAGAAAAGCTACAAAATGGCAATATTACATATTGTATATATATTTGTATATGTATATTTTACTTATATTACATGTTGTTCTATAAGTAATTTTATACGTGGTAGAGCCATGCTGCAGCTATAATTAGTAGTATAGTTGTAGCACGAATGGGTCGGCTCGACCGTGGAAGGACCACGCTCGCACAGAATACCAGCGTAAAATGGGAGCTTGATACTGTTGTGTTTCGTATGGTGAGTGTAGAGAACTGGATACACTATATACAGGAAACGAGGTATTCCATCTTAGTCCTCAAAGATGACAACGCATTTGCATTTTGATTCTTAATCGTTAATAATATAAGATAGTTATGGAGTGATTACTCCCCTGCACTGCTCTAATACGTTGATAGACTTCACTTGTATTTGAAATATTATATTCTCCGCTGAGCACATATAGTTGAGCACTTAAAATTTCAACTAACCCTCCGGGTGACGACGCATCTGCATTTTGATTCTTTATTCACTTCACTTTAGTCACAGCAACCACTTACCATCAGGTGGACTGTGTGCTCGTTTGTCACCCTATGCTATATAAAAAAAGTAAAATATACATATTTTAAAACATTATTATTGAAGCAACAAACAGGCATCCGACTCAGCATTATGTTTTTGTAACTGCCTCGTTGGTCTAGTGGTCGTGAATGATTGCTGATCATGAGGTCTCGAGTACGAATCCCGGGGCGCATGAGTTTTTTTTTTCAAGGAATTCTCAATAACTTTTCTTTGTTGCATCCCCGTGTCGGATTACCGTCCCAGCGGACTATGAGAGTGAGGGAATAGAGAGTGAACCTGTGCTTGCGCATACACTCGCCCATTATAATTCTGTCCTGCAAACTGAAAATTCTGACTACGGTAGGAATGGAAATTCTGTCTGGAGGACTTTATGTTTTATATATATACTAGCTGTCCCTCACGACTTCGCCCGCGTAAAATATACTACGATTTCAAGGTTTTTCATTTTTTTTGCGCGGAACCCTGATTTTTTTCTAAAATAAAAGTAGGCTAAGTTACTCCTTATAACATCAGCTAACTGCCAGTGAAAGTCTCGTCAAAATCGGTCCAGCCGTTTCAGAGATTAGCCGGAACAAACAGACAGACAGACAAAAATATTTAAAAAGTGTGTTTTTGATATAAGTACCGTATATAACTTCATATGTATTTAGTAAAAAGCTGTTATTTGAACATTACAAAGAGACACTTTAATTTTATTTATTTGTATAGACTTTCATAGGATAACCACAAAGTAGGAGAAAAAACTTACTTACTGAGTGTATTATGTTTCAGATTTCTTTGCGACAATAAAAAGGCAAGTCACAAACGACATTCTCATGTGGCGAACGGCGAGCTCCGTTTTGCACCTCATGCCGATCAGCGGGGTGTACAGCTTTCTGCCCAAATACTTAGAGAAGCAGTTCCGGCTGCCGACTCACGACGCCAACCTTGTCTCGGGTGAGGTACTACGCTGAACATTCATATTGGTAAAACTGCAAATTTGTTTATCGGTCAACGAGGGCTAATATTGTGTAATAATAATCTACCGCTCACCAGATGTCGCTAGTTGGGACTGAGGTGACCTTGTTTGTTACACAATATCATTTAATTGAAAAGTTAGGTTTAAATAAAAAAATATAGTTTCTAGAGCATTACAAAACAACGTCTCAGTTGTTTGCTGTTTAATCGTTTGCACTTTAATTTATCTACTTTTAGGAATATCCGTAGTTTGGTTTATTCATGTCTAACCTAATTAATTAAAAATATAACTAATATTACAGAAATAAACAACAAATTAGCTTCCTCGCCAAATCTGTCAAATAGAAACAGTTGTATATAATACTTATTGAAAGTCACTCTTTTAATTTACCACTGGTTCGGAAAAAAAACCTTTGTCCTGGGTAGAACCAGCAAGAAAATCAGTGGGATTTGAAAAAAAAATAACAACTTACAATCATATATGTTACACCATTAACAACACAAAATAAATTAGAAATGGCTTGTTAGCGATCAATTCATTCCCGGGGGTTATTAGCATCAATAATATTCCATCTCATTCCAAAGTGAAGTCGCCCTGATGGCAGAAAAAGTCGTGGATACCCTCATTCTTGTGAATTGTTCTTGTGCAATTTATAAATGTAAACTGCCTCCACGATGCTTGCTATATATAAATTCTTGAATAAATTGTCCTAATAAAAAAAAGAACAATAATTTTATTTCACCAGTTGTGTATAGGTATTTTATAATGAAAGATATTGCATTTTTATAGCGTCGGCTCTTATTTCAGGTCTGGGTGGTATTCTCGTCATGGGATTGGGAATAATAACCTCAGGGGTGGTTATATTGAAATTGGTACCGACAGCAAGACAGGTAGCTGCTTGGACGGCCGCCTCAGCTGCTTTATATAGTGCGGGTAAGGTTCATAAAATAAATAATTTTGACTTTAATATCTTGGTCTTTTTATCCACTTTTTACCGTGGGATTTAACAATTTTTAAAGATACAGTTAAGTAATTGCTAATTTTGAGTTCTAGTGATTTTACTATAATAACTACAAATTATATTGGGATTAACAAAAAGTCTAATAAATGTTGGGTTATGCTTTCCAAGAGAAGACATGTTCATTACACCTTAATATGTGAACACTAGTACGTGGTAGAACTACAGTACAGCAGCTGTATTCTGCCTACGGAACGAATGGGTTGGCGCGACCGGGGAACGTCCATGCTTGCAAGGAAAACCTGTGTAAAAATAGCGGTACGATGCTGCTGTGTTTCGGTTGGTGAGTGACCAGAACTGGATACCCTTATTACTACTCATGAGTCTGTCCTTGTCTTTAAGGGGTAATGCATCTCCATTATGATTTTTAATTGACAATTTATATGAGTCTATGGCTCTATGGAATACAACATACACTTGTCATCATTTTCACACGTGCTAGAGCCATATTAATTGTATAGTAGTAGCACTAATGGGTCGGCTCGACCGGGGAAGGACCATGCTCTCACAGAATATCAGCGTAAAATGGCGGTCTAATGCTGCTGTGTTTCGTATGGTGACTGTAGAGAACGGGAGACCTTTTTTACTGGAAAAGAGGCATTCCATCTTAGTCCTCACGGCTGACAACGCATCTGCATTTTGATTCGTATACGGGGATAGATGTAGATGTCTATGTGCTCGCTTGTCACCCTTATCCTATAAAAAAAAATAACAAAATTTATTTAACTGAAACTGTGATTAACATTTTTCTTTAAAAATTGTTAGAATATATTATTTTATTTTATATTTTTTATTTTTCTGTATAATATATTATTTAATTACAGGTATGGTGCTATTGATGTTTATCAGTTGTCCCGAAGAGAGTTTTAGAATGTTGAGCGAAAACGGTGTCACAAGCAACCTGTCGTGTAGTGCCAACTGTCACTGTGATGGCGCTGCCTACACACCCGTTTGTGGCCAGGTAAATCATTTTAATTAATTTGTATCACACACGTAGGTGTATTAGGGCGCGTTCCGACCACACGCACCCGCTACGTGCACGCCACGCGCGTCAGCACCCGCGTCTAACTCGCTTTGAAATTTGTTGCATATAATTTGAGTCTTATGACAAATCAATAAATCTGAAATTGCATTTATCGACGTTCAACCGCACATGCCTCGCCCACGCGCCGCGCCCGCCCCGCGCCCGCCCCGCGCCCGCCCCGCGCCCGCCTCGCTCCCGCTCCGCGCTGATCCCGCGCTCACCCCGCACATGCGCTTTTTATAAAATTTCAGATTTATTGATTCGTCATAAGATTCTTAAATAATGTCTCATGCATTAATTTCTGATTTACTGCTGGATGCTGCTGATACCTTTTATAACTTCATAAATATAATCTATACTTGCAATGCTGGATAGGTGGGCTTGTGTGGGACCCTCGCTCTGGTCTCCCGTCGCCAGTCAGCCAGCTAGTCGGTCGCCTGACAGAAAATAATAGGACACATTTTAAATCACATAACTTCAAGTCCGCCAAGATTAGGGCAGAAGAATTTTTTTTTATAGGATAAGGGTGACAAACGAACACACAGTTCACCTCATGGTAAGTGGTTGCTGCGGCCCATAGACATCTACATCTATCCTCTATTACAAATCAAAATGTAGATGCGTTGTCACCCGTGAGGACTAAGATGGAATGCCTCATTTCCAGTAAAAAGGGCCTCCGGCCACCTGCACTCACCAAGCGAAACGCAGAGGTAAACCTCTACTTCACGCTGGTTTTCTGTAAGGTCGTGGTACCATCCCGGTTCGAGCCGGCCCATCCGTGCGTCAGCAAAAGCTGCCGCGTGGCTCTACCACTGTTAAAAATTTCTTTCTTACCTAAATATTTATTTTAGTTTAATTTATTAGTATTTTACGTTGTGATACAACACAGGGAGGCCCTTTTTGCTGGAAATGAGGCATTCCATCTTGGTCCTCACGGGTGACGGCGCATCTACATTTTGATTTGTAACAGAGGATAGATGTAGATGTCTATGGGCCGCAACAGCCACTTACCATCGGGTGGACTGTGTGCTCGTTTGTCAGCCTTAACCTATAAAAAAAAAACAAATATTAATACACTAAGCAATAATTTTCATTCATTCATTCAAAGGTCCACCATTGAACATAGGTTTATCCCGTAGCTACGCCTCATCGAGGGATTTAACGACAAGTGCCACGGCAGGCGGGTTGGCAACCGCAGTTATTTGTACATGTCACTGTCAAAACTCATAACCGGTCAAAACCATTCTGACTGCAAAAATCAGGCAAAATGGTTTTAACTGATGCCCTTAGTCAAAAAGAGTTTTGACTGATATTTGTACTCAAAAGCGGTTCTCACCAACGTTCTTAGTCAAAATTAATTTTTCATTTAAAGTTTAGACTATCGGTAAAGACTCGCAGTATCAGTGACAGTTGGTTAAGGTGCGGCTGGGGTGGCCCCGGGGCCACCCTAAAGCCGTGTACATTACAATAATATAAAATATAATATTGAAAGAATAATTAAACTTTTCTAATTTAAAAAATTCAAAAAGTATAAGTCAAAAGTAGTTTTGACTAACATTCTTTGTCAAAACCAGTTTAAACCAATATAATTTCTCTCTATTACCCAATATTTTTGCAGTTAAAAGTGGTTTAGACCAACGACCTTATTCAAAACTAGTTTTGACTGCAAATATCAGTAAAAAGTGATATCTACCAACGTCCCAAGTCAAGACTACTTTTGCCTGAATTTGTAGTCAAAAGTGGTTTTGACCAGTTATGAATTTTGACTATAACACATATGCTATCAATATGGGTTATGCGAAAGATTCGTAAAGAAAAGTGTGTTGTTAACCAAGTGTGTGTTTACGACTATCTACTTGCCAGTGTGTGCTTGTGTACGAAAGTGAGTGCATATGTATGGCATACATCTATACTAATATAATAAAGCGGAAGAGTTTTTTGTTTTTTTGTTTGTTTAAACGCGCTAATCTCTGGAACTACCAGTCCGATTTGAAAAATTATTTTTGTATATTATAGCCAGATTCATGTGGAATAGTATAGGCTATCTAGAAATAAACAATATTACTCAGCTAGCCTTAAATATGGATATTTGTTAAGCAAGTCAGAAGAAAAAGCACTCCCGAAAAGATTTATCCGCGTACGCTGGTGTTATCGTTAGGGATACGTAAATACAATGTTCTAGAAAAATATAGATCTTTACTCCGTCTAAAAATAAGTCCGCGATACCATATGTCTATTTCTTATACATAAGCCATAATTAGGTATTTTGTGACAAAAAAATATTGAAAATTTAAAAGGGATTTATGAGCGTTACTATTAGGCATGGCCTATTTATCCTTACGAACGAAAGTTACTTCATCATGAAGACAATTTTATGAAGATAAACTTTGTTCTTTATACCGTGTTATTTGGACGCATAGTTTAAGAGATAATGTAAAATTAAAATAATTCAATACTTTGCTGGTCGCGCGAAGGACGCGTAAACCCTAGCCGCCCGGTGAGAACTGCGAGAAGCCAGTATAGAAAGCTTCTAAGAGCGAGGTTAGTTCAATCATTATAGCTAAAATAAATTAAAAATTAATTGAGTACTTTTATGATAATGATTAGTTACATCTTTATTTCTGAACTCTTTCATTTCACGCTGCTATGGTATTTTGAAAATTTAATTGATTAATAAGTATAAGAGTTTGATATCTCAAGAATCATTTCAAGCCTACACACTTTTCATGTATCGTGTACGGTTTTCTTTAAAACTGGAAGTAACCGCGCTTCGGGACACTTTCTGGGACGTGGGGTGGGGGGAGGGGGGTGAGCTCAACCGGGAGGGGGAGGGAATGGATAAAACTTAACTTCGCTCTACCTCATCTATACTAATATAATAAAGCGGAAGAGTTTTTTTTGTTTGTTTAAACGCGCTAATCTCTGGAACTACCAGTCCGATTTGAAAAATTCTTTTTGTATATTATAGCCAGATTCATGTGTAATAGTATAGGCTATCTAGCATTAAGCTATATTACTCAGCTAGCCTTAAATATGGATATTTGTTAAGCAAGTCAAGAGAAAAAGCACTCCCGAAATGATTTATCCGCGTACGCTGGTGTTATCGTTAGGGATACGTAAATAGAGTTCTAGAAAAATATAGACGTTTAATCCGTCTAAAAAAAGTCCGCGATACCGTATGTCTATATCTTATACATAAGCCATAATTTGGTATTTTGTGACAAAAAAAAATATTGAAAATTTAAAAGTGATTTATGAGCGTTATGGCCTATATATCCTTACGAACGGAAGTTACTACATCATCAAAACAATTTTATGAAGATAAACTTTGTTCCTTATACCATGTTATTTGGACGCATAGTTTAAGAGATAATGTAAAATTAAAATAATTCAATACTTAGCTGGGCGCGCGAACGGTGCTTAAACCCTAGCCGTTATAAAATGCTTGAAGTAGGTCATGTCGCGCACCTCGGACACGTGATGACGCGGGTGAAACCGCGGGGCACAGCTAGTACATAATATGCCGACAAATAAAAGTACTCCATTAATTATCCCAATTTTTCCATCCATTGCTATCAAATAAAATATTTAATTGCAATTATAAAATGCTTGAACTAGGTCATGTTGCGCACCACCGACATGTGATGACGCGGGCGAAACTGCGGGGCACAGCTAGTCATGTATATAAGCGAGTGCGTATATTTTTACTTTAACTCACAAACGCGCTTATATGTCATTGCGGGTAGGTACATATCTGAGTGTACACAAACGTGCATGTGTGTATCGGCGGCTGCTTGTGTACAAGAGTTTGTGTATTTGAAGCATACACACACAATGTTCGCACGCACACATATGTACACACACGCACTCATAAGTACACCATACGTTTGTGCTCACACAGTACACATAGCATGAGCACAAACGTATGGTGTACTTATGAGTGCGTGTGTGTACATATGTGTGCGTGCGAACATTGTGTGTGTATTGATGCGGTGTGTCGGTGTTCGTTACCGTTTAGTGGCGGTGTAAGAATATCTACTACCCCATATTATCCTGGGGGTGTCGTAAGAGGCAACAGCGGGAAACAAATCAGGAGATGGGAAAATAGCGTCTTCCTAATAACGAATAAAAAAACTGCTGTTGCCAACCAACAATAATATCAAATATCCCCCCTATGAGCCAATCTATGGAGAAGGCTTATGTTCAGCCGTGCACTTTAATAGTTTGTAACGTTGACGTTGACGGTACGGTGGGTGTGCGCAGGACGCGTTCACGTACGTGTCGGCGTGCCAGGCGGGCTGCGCGGGCAGCCGCCAGCTCGACAACAGCACGTGGCTCTACTACAACTGCTCCTGCGTGGACGAGCACGAGCGCGGCGAGAAGGTGCTCAACACGTGAGTACCGATTCTAACTAATTTTAGCTTACCACTACTTTAAATTAGACCGTCGCTGGCACCACTGTAATTGTTAATCGCTATCATCATCATCATTACAGCCCTTTACGTGTCCACTGCCGAACATAGGATTCCCCAAAGGAATGCCACATAGCGCGATCCTCAGCCACCACACTACATCCAACAACTTTCTGCATATATCTTGCAAGGAGCAGTCCTTACTGCCCCCAGCATCTTCGCAATGCTAACATGGTGCTCGAGGCCACTGCCGAGTCACCGTACTCCTCAGGTGTTACATCAATAGACGTTCGGGGCCCCCGGCCCGAGTGCCCGTAACTCCCGACGCCCCGTTTCTGGCACCTTGGCGACGTCGTCTCCGAGCGGGATGTCTCCTCTCCTGACCCTCTCCTTCTTGACCATAACGGATTCACAGAAGGCGGCTACGGCCTTCCGAGCGGAGACACGACTGCTGACAGGGAGAGGTTCTGACCGATCCCGCTTACCAGAACCGTTCGCTCCCGTTCCCACGCTGGGCATGTTGCCAGCGTATGGGATGCGAAATCCTGGTCCTGCCCAACGCAGTGGAAACAGTTCGTCGTTGTTTCGCGTCCGCCCTTACACAAATAATCACCCGTGCCCGGTCATTAGCTGTGTAAGTCTGTAGGTCACTCGTCCCTCCATTTAGTGGGGGGCTTTTACATTACCTAGGCCTAGCCCTACACTTTGTTTACCGGTACGAGCTTACCACTTCCCATCCTTTTTTGATTGTTCGAGCTATATGACCGACGTATTGTTACTTCAGCTTTCTAATACATTATCTAAGTATAATATCCAGGCCAGCGATGGGCCGCCAGTGCGAGACGTCTGGTTTAAAAATATGTGCTCGTCAATTCGCCAGCCAAGCGTGATGATTAGGCACATCGTCCCTACGACGGGGGAGTTCGGGGGCAGTTGTGGACTCCCAACAGGCCAATGTTGAAGCAGAACTAGTATCAATAAACACCGCTGGCGATCTGTTTTTTTATAAAATAAAGATGACAAACTATGGTCCGTAGATACCTACATCTATCCTCGATTAAGAATTAAATGCCGATGCTTTGTCACCCCTAAGGAAGTAGATGGAATGCCTCGTTCCCAGTAAAAAGAGTCTCCGGTTTTCTACACTCACCATACAAAATACAGCAGTATTTAGCTGCTATTTTATGCTGGTATTCTGTGAGGGCGTGGTCGTTTCTCGGTCGAGGCGACCCATTTGTGCTACAACTGTAATATAGCTGTAGCATGGCTCTACCACGTATCAATCGAAACCATCAATGGTATCTATAAATGTAGCGGACCTGGGATCGCAAAAATAGAGAGCCCCATAAAGTATTGTGTATATTAAAATCACTCAAAATGACCAAGGGAAAAGGAATGGAAAGATATAAGCATAGTTTGGAAAATATTTTTCATCAATAAACAAATGTTTTGTTCCCAGCCTCGAACGGTACGAAGTGATGAATTCATCGCAGCTTGATTGGGGTGGGTTGGCGGTGAGCGGCGAGTGCGGCGGCCCGTGCCGGCAGATCTACGCGTTTATTGCCATCTTCGCGGCCTCCATGTTCATACACGCCACTGGCGAGGTTGGCGCCGTACTGCTCATCATACGCTGTACGGACAAACATGGTACGCGAATTGTAACTCTATTTAGTACGCGTCAAGTTCGGTTCAGGTCATCATGTACACTGGCGTGGTCGGCGGTGTGCTACTCGTCATTCTCTGCAGGGACAAGCATGGTGCACGAATTGTAACGCTATACACGTCTAGTTTGGATTATCATGTACATAACCAGTGAGGGCGGTGCAGTGATGCTTATCATGTGCAGCCATGGACAAACATGGTACGAGAATTATAGAATATGGTTCAGTTCAGAATACCGTATATGCCCAGTGGAAAAGCTAGGGCTCCAAACTAGGTTAAGCCCAAGATATGGTTTTGTTGTTTTTAGCAGTTTTATAAAAATACCCCAATCTTGATTCGTCTCCCCTTTTCAGTTTCATATTCAGTGCTGTCGAGGACGTGTTAACAAAGCACACAGAAGGCATACTACTGCTAGATAGTTTGTATGATGTATCAGCAATTGCATACCTTCGGTGGCTCTGAAAAAAGCCGTTTGGGTTTGCTTGAGCGAAAGAAAAAGATACATACAATACATGGACAAAAGAAAAGCATCAACAAAGTACAAACAAACTATGTACAAAATGAAAAAAAAGCAACCAAATTATTTATACTCTAAATCGAATGGAATAAAAAGATTTGATTATGTTCGCGTAAAATGGTGATGAAAACATATGCATATATTTCTCAACAAAGTTTAAAGATTTTACCTTTTCCTCGCCGATTAGTACTTTAACACACTTCAATTCATCACAAGTAACACTATTATCCTCCATTTTCACTAAAAATCTTTAAAAAAGCATACATTTTCAACTCGCAATATTCATTCGATCAAGTAAACACACAGATTAAAAATTGAAATGTGAAGTGAACTTGCAAACCCCGCGCGCCCCTAACTTCACACCAAAAGCTGGGCTTACGGCTGCGCTACGGTTATACTAATTGCTATATAAACAATCGTAGTTATTTTTCATTATAGAACATGTTGCCACAGGTTAGAAAGGGAGCGATCGTCTTCTCGAAAGCCCGGTAAAAAACCCACGCGTGCGAGAGAGACGACTAATCGCTTAACTCAACTCCTTTTTATGACAGCAGTATCGTGCAGTTTTGCCGCGACGATTAATGAGCTGTGTAGAACAGAGGAGCGCGCACGAAATTTGAAATAGTTTGAAACAGTTTACGAGTTATTTTATTAGTTAAAATTATTGATTGAGCAGTTTGATATGGCAAACCCGGCTTTTTGGCTTCTATGGAAGCTTCGCTACCGTATAAGCTACTAGCGAGCTCGGTGTTGTGCTGCTCATCTCATGCTGTGGATACGGATAAGCATGGTGCGCGAATTGTAATTCTATTTATTAAGCTTAGGGTCGAGTTCGGAATACCATATAGCCACCAGCGAAGTTAGCGTTGTCATCATACGATGCATAGACAAGTATGGTGCACGAATAGTAGGAGCTGTAGGTTCACTGGCTGGTAAGGTCGAGTTCTGATTGTTTTCGTGTGTAAGGTGGTAGGTACTTTTAGTGCCTGAAAGTATGTCTGCGACCAGAGCAGCGATGAATATACTGTCGTTGTTCGGTTTGATTGTCATAAAAGAGCTTGAATAATTACACGCTGTAAAGGTATTTCATCTATTCTTAATCGTTCAGAGTCGTTTATCACCATCGAGCTGTGGCTATTTTACAGGTTTCCGTAGGCTGCAGTGGCTACTAACTGTAACTTTTTGCTTATAACATAACGAAGTTAAATTATTTCAATAATGACTATTATTTCAAGTCACAAAAATATTCTGCCGCTCAAAAAAGGAAAATATAAGAATTTTTCTACAAATCTCGACTTCGCCTAATGCAAATCCATTGCTAACTAAGGGACGAGATAGATCGAACAGAGATTCAGTCGCCAAAAGACTCACTGATTGCGGAAAAACTGTTCTGTAATTTGTCATTCATCATCAACATAACACCCTATCAAATTTTACTGCTGAACAAAGGCCTCAATCGTTGGTTTCCTCATAGGAGGAAAGTTTTCATTCGACTAGGGATGGGCAAGGGAAAAATATATCGATATATATCGAAACGATATTTTTAAACAGTGTTTAAACGATATATATGGAATGACAGATATGGATATATCGATAAATCGTCGTCATTTGCATGCTGTAAAGATAAGGTCCAAAATTTTATATTACTGACAGTTTTTTTTATAGGATAGGGTGACAAACGAGCACACAGTCCACCTGATTGTAAGTGGTTGCTGTGGCCCATAGACATCTACATCTATCCTCGTTTGCGAATGAAAATGCAGATGCGTTGTCACTCGTAAGGACTAAGATGGAATGACTCTTTTCCAGTAAAATGGGTCTCTGGTTCTCTACAGTTACCATACGAAACACAGCAGTGTTAAACTGCTATTTTACGCTGGTATTCTGTGAGAGCGTGGTCCTTCCCCGGTCGAGCCGACCCATTCGTACTACAACTATACCCGTAATATAGCTGCAGCATGGCTCTACCACGTAAAACTTTTTGTTGGACGACGAAAAAAAAACGACAACCAACCACACATGAATACTTTTGTACCTCCTGTTGTTGTTACATGTTTTGTCATTAGTACAACATTTTAAAATATAACTAAATTGATACGAATTCGATACTCTAAAATAAATATCGACATATCGCGATTTAAAATATGATATATATATATATATATATATATATATATATATATATATATATATATATATATATATATATATATATATATATATATCGATATTTTTATTAAAATATATTTCGTATTTCGATATTTTTTGCCTAAGCCTAAAAGAAACGGTACCCGCTATTCCTGGATTCGGTGGCGATCATGGTAACGGCGGGGCAGGGGGTGCTAAGAATTTCCGGTGGAGGTTCGGTTGCTACCTAAGATGACTCGACTTGGCAACATAATATAATGCACGCAACCTGAGGACTGCCGAGAAGATCCTAGAACTGGAAGAAGAAATAGATAAGTTACACTGGGATATTATAGGATTATATGAGGTCCCAAGGGGAGGTCACGGTAATTTTAGGATCTGGCAACTTGTTCTATCGCCGGTAGGGCAACCATATGTCCCAAGGAGGTGTCTGATTTATCGTCCTTGTATCTATGAGTATCTTGTAAAGATTGAGAGTGTGCCGATGAGGATTGCGTGTCTTATACTCAGAATTGCCAAACGGTATTCCTAGGAGGTCATACAAGTTTCCGCACAAATCACGGCACATCCCGATGAGGAGGTGGAGGAAATGTATGAGGATATCTCTGGAGCCATGATTTCCCCCTAAACCCACTATACGGCGTTAATGGGAGATTTCAACGCAAAACAAGGCACAAGAGAGAACGGTGAGCTAAAGTTATGCGAAATGCGTGATAGGGCAACGGAACTCAAGGGACAACACGTGGCCTACTTCATGGAGACAGAGGGACGCTTTATGATGAACTCTTTCTTCCAGAAGCGACTTCACAGGAAGTGGACCTTGTTTGAAAGATTGACTTCATTATGACGACTAGACGGAAACTGTTCAGTGATGTCTCAGTAATCGCACATACATGAACCTAGACGTTCAGTTGGAGAGATCACGTCTACTAAAGTCAACACTCTGTCTCCCACGTGCTCTAATTGAAAGCCCCGAAAACTTTCAGCTCGAGTTACAAAATTATTTTCAGTGCCTCTTCCGATCGGTCGTGAGAGTTCTGCAAGACCCGTCGCGGAAGAAAACAAAAACTCTCCGATCACACTGACACGACACACATGAGATTAATCTCATGGCTGTTATACAGAAAATGAAACTGCAGTCTTCATCAGATATGGCAGCATACAGGCATCTGAACAGACTGATCTCCAAATTCATGCGGTTGGACTTATGCAACTTCAATAGAGCTCGTATTGAAGAAGCGATCGAGCGGAACCAGGGCTCCAAAGTCATTGCCAGATATTTGTCTGTCAGAAAGAGCCAACTGTCAAAGCTGAAGGCCGAGTGTGGCAGCATCGTTTTCGGGACACTTAAGACAGCTGTACATGTCATCATTGGAGCTATACGCAAGTGTGAGTGACGATACAAGAGCAAGTCTTATCCGATACTATTTCGATTATATTCCGGACGTCAGTCTGAGCGAGATTCGAATGGCTCTTCAACACCTAAAAACGGCAAGACCCTGGGCAAGGAAGGAATTACAACGGAGCTTCTGAAATCGGGTGGAAAAACGGTCCTCCATGGTGGCACTAATCTGGGGACGTGAAGCAAATGTGCAGTCTTATTCTTCAAGAAATGCGACAACGCTCTCTTGAAAAACTACAGACCGATTTTTTTCAACATTTCCTTCAGCCGCATCTTTCATGACTCTCTAATACAGCACGTGTATTCGAAAGTCATTACGAATCGTCTCGCACGCAGACTCCACAACTTCCAGCTTCCTAAACAAGCCGGTTTCCGAAAAGGCTTTAGCACCATGGGCCACGTACATACCCTCCGGCAAATTGTCTTGCGTATGTGGACTATGAGAAAACCTTTGATTTCGCTGAGATTTGGGCGGTGCTGCAGTTCCTTCAGCGGTGCCAAGTTGACTGTCGATATCTAGAAGTACTGAAATGTTTGTACAGTAGGGCTACGATGGCTATCCGATTACAGAACCAGAGTAAGAAACCTATCAAACTGCAGAGAGGTGTAATACAGGTTGACGTTACATTCCCGAAACCCTTCACCGCTGCATTTCGTTTCACATTTTCAATCTACTGGACTGGAAAGGATACGGTATTAAAGTCAGTGGCAACTACATCACTCACTTTCGATTTTCCTATGATATAGTCCTTATGGCAGAATCGCTAAAACCTAAGTACTATGCTCAATGACCTCAATAGTGCCTCCCAACAAATAGGTCTTAAGATAAACATAGATAATACAAAGATCATGTATAACGTCTATGTTACACCTATGCCGGTAGTTGTTGGGAGTACTAAGCTCGAAGTTGTGGAGAGGTCAATCGATTCAACGCGCCTGGGCAGTGTTCGGAAGATTACGACAAATATTTTCGTCAGGTATACCTTAAAATCTATGATAATGATGATGATGATGATGATGATATGTGATATAAAATTTTAAAAAGGTATTAATTGAAGTATCTTTTGCCTTTTATTCTCTTCTCAATGGTATCTCATTTAGAAATTGTAGTAAATTTTAGTAGATTTAAAAATATGACATTTGACAGAAGACGTCTCTTAACATGGTAGATGCTGCTGCTGTATTATGGTTGTAGTAACAATGGGTCATCTCGACCGGGGAAAGACCATGATCTTATAGAATACTAGTGTAAATAATTATTACTTAAAGTCAATACTGCTGTGTGTTCTTATGGTGAATGCACAGAACCGGAGACCCTTTTTATTAGAAATGAGGCATTCCATCTTAGTCCTCAGTGGTCCAAGAATAGATGTCTATGGGCCACAGTGTTCACTTACCATCAGGTGGATTGTGTGTTTGGTTGTCACCGTTATTCTATTAAAAAAGTTGAAAATTAAATACAAACTTAAAGATTTTATGAATATAATAAAATAATTGAGATTTGATTGCGTCATGCGTGGTGTATCGTTGCAGACAAGGCGATGGCGATGGGCGTGATCCAGTTCGCGATCGGCGTGTTCGGCAATGTGCCGTGCCCGATCGTGTTCGGCGCCGCCGTGGACGCGGCGTGCCGCCTGCGCGACACGGCCTGCGGACTGATTGGCGCCTGCGCCTCCTACGACAACGACAGCCTGCGGCACTTCTACCTAGGTAACACACCAGCGAGCGAGCGAACGAACGAATGAACGAATGGTGGACGCGGCGTGCCGCCTGCGCGACACGGCCTGCGGACTGATTGGCGCCTGCGCCTCCTACGACAACGACAGCCTGCGGCACTTCTACCTAGGTAACACACCAGCGAGCGAGCGAACGAACGAATGAACGAATGGTGGACGCGGCGTGCCGCCTGCGCGACACGGCCTGCGGACTGATTGGCGCCTGCGCCTCCTACGACAACGACAGCCTGCGGCACTTCTACCTAGGTAACACACCAGCGAGCGAGCGAACGAACGAATGAACGAATGGTGGACGCGGCGTGCCGCCTGCGCGACACGGCCTGCGGACTGATTGGCGCCTGCGCCTCCTACGACAACGACAGCCTGCGGCACTTCTACCTAGGTAACACACCAGCGAGCGAGCGAACGAACGAATGAACGAATGGTGGACGCGGCGTGCCGCCTGCGCGACACGGCCTGCGGACTGATTGGCGCCTGCGCCTCCTACGACAACGACAGCCTGCGGCACTTCTACCTAGGTAACACACCAGCGAGCGAGCGAACGAACGAATGAACGAATGGTGGACGCGGCGTGCCGCCTGCGCGACACGGCCTGCGGACTGATTGGCGCCTGCGCCTCCTACGACAACGACAGCCTGCGGCACTTCTACCTAGGTAACACACCAGCGAGCGAGCGAACGAACGAATGAACGAATGGTGGACGCGGCGTGCCGCCTGCGCGACACGGCCTGCGGACTGATTGGCGCCTGCGCCTCCTACGACAACGACAGCCTGCGGCACTTCTACCTAGGTAACACACCAGCGAGCGAGCGAACGAACGAATGAATGAATGGTGGACGCGGCGTGCCGCCTGCGCGACACGGCCTGCGGACTGATTGGCGCCTGCGCCTCCTACGACAACGACAGCCTGCGGCACTTCTACCTAGGTAACACACCAGCGAGCGAGCGAACGAACGAATGAACGAATGGATGGTGGACGCGTCGTGCCGCCTGCGCGATGCGGTCTGCGGCCTACTCAATGACAGCCTGCGGCATTTCTATCTAGATACAAATCGCGGCACGTAAGTCTAGCGCTGAACGAAACGTGGAGGGGACACGCACGAATTAAATTATTTGCACTAATGCGACTGGAGAGCCAATCAGCGCGACTTATTTGTAGTAACGGTCACCCCTATAGATAGAGCATAGTACTTAGGTCGCCGCTAGACTTTTGTGCCGCTACTTATAACACACGAACGAATGAATGAATGGTGGACGCGGCGTGCCACCTTCGGAACGTCGCTTGATACCTGCTAGGCGCCTGCTCCTCCTACGTCAACGACAGCCTAGCCAGCCAGCCAGCCAGGTAATGGATGTTTTTACACCGCCGTTGCACGGTCTCTACAGGCAGCTGAACAGCGTAGAATATTTTACAGTCTGTACAGATAAAGAATGGGTTTAAAAATTGCGGCTCAGTAGGTGCGTAGTCCGTACCGTCAACATGCACAGTATCAATAGCGAAAACCCGCTAATATCGATATATCGTTATAACGACAAACGAAATTTTTAAAAATGGTTACTCGTGTCCAAAGGCGTGTAAATATTTTATACAAAAATATTAACAACAATAATTATGAACAAAACTCTCAGAACACGTCTACTTCATAAATTAGCGAAACTGGACTGAATTGTTTTTGCAGTTTATGACATTTTGTTATCATTGATGCCAATGACAATTTGGACTAAGGTTATAAGACGTACGAAATACGTATATCGCAAAGTATTTTTATAGTAGTCCTTACCGGCGGGTGTGAGTATAGATAGCGATTGAGTGCGAGCGAGAGATGAATAGAGGCGTCACCATTTTTCATTCCTATTGTTTAAATGCACGGGTAGTAGTCCTAAAAATAATTCGTATTAAAACTAAAGTTAGAATCGGTCTCGAGAGATATATACCTTTGTGGACGTCAGGTTTAAATAAACCTAGCAACCTAACAGCATAGCAAAGTGGCGAAGCAATCAGCTTTGTAGCGGTTTCTAACGGTTTCCGTTGAGCAATCAGTTTCAAAATAGGAGGTTCAGATGCCTGGGTGATCAGTAATCGATTGCTGAAAACAGAATTTGAAAATTCGAAACCGTTATCGAGATAATCGTGGGACAGACGGACAGACGGACAGACGGACAGACGGACGGACATCGTGAAATCAATAAGTGACTCCGCAAGCTTCGCCACTTAATAAACAGTGGTAGAGCCACGCGGCAGCTTTTGCTGTCGCACGGATGGGCCGGCTCGAACCGGGGTGGTGCCACGACCTCACATAAAACCAGCGTGAAGTAGAGGTTCACCTCGGCGTTTCGCTTGGTGAGTGCAAGTGGCCGGAGGCCCTTTTTACTGGAAATGAGGCATTCTATGCTAGTCCTCACGGGTGACAACGCATCTACATTTTGATTTGTAATAGAGGATAGATGTAGATGTCTATGGGCCGCAGCAACCACTACCATCAGGTGGACTGTGTGCTCGTTTGTCACCCTTATCCTATAAAAAAAAATCATATTCCACATGTATTGTATCATTCAACATAAATTGATGCTTATTGTTGTTTGTAATCCGAAATAAATGAAATGAAAAAAGAACGGTAGTTAAAAGCACGAGCTGTTTTCGCAGGTCTGTCGGCTGGTCTGATGTTCCTCGCGTTCATAATGGACTTGCTGGTGTGGAGCAAGGCAGGCCGAATCGACATGAATCCGGCTGAGCCGGCGCCGGACGCTGCGCCGCTCGCCGCCCGCTCGCCCACCGACACGCAACTTTGACCCCTCGCCACTTACGAGTCGCACCTGTAAACCGCAGCAGGTACGTACAGCGATAAGGTTCACTTTCATCTGCGCTCGCCGCTGCGGTTACGCCTTTAGGAAGTATGAATTAAACGTTTAAGAATTTTATCGATATTACTAGGGCTACCTCGAAGCGATAGAGTCGATTTTCATTTGCGATCGCTGTAATCTCTTTAACTGTTGTAATGATTGAGAAATGTCTCGACGTTTTAGCGATTTTCTTTTGAAGTCCGCATGAGTCGCTAGAGTTAATCAAATAGTTAATTTAGCAAAATTATGCCTGTAAGGTCGAAATTCATCTGCATTTGTGTCTCGTACATTGTTTCGTTAACGCTCTATAGATAGTACGTTTGTTGAACTTTGAACTCTGATAAATGTTAATATACAGTAAATATCACCAGAAAAGGTTGAATAAAATTGACTTTAGTGTTTTTTTAAATTAATTTTGTGTTTGTATACATAAACAAAATAATTTCGTTTACTTAGAACTAGTAAGTTATTGATAAACATATACGATTGGCATAAATGTTAGACTATTATCGGAATCAATTGCCGTCTTAGTGTTCGTACAGAATTCTGCATTTACAATAATACATCTTGAGCTATTTTCGCCTCTTTGGCCACAAACTGACAGGTAACATCAGCATCGACTTCGCCCGTATAGTTTTATTAAAAAGGTTCGATTTTCCTTAATCAGGATATCTTAGATGTAATTTCATATACTGTAAAGTATTCATACAATATATTGCACATGAATGTAGTGTGAATATGACCATTGCTTTGTTAAAGCCATGTATGCCAAAGTAGACCTTATTAATCACACATAAAATCATCACATAATCATAAAATATTTCTTTCTTGTTAGTAAAGAATTTGTCTTTACAATGAATTTACTATTTAGTTTCTTTTTGAATAATGTGTAATTATTGTAGTTGAGTGATATTTTATGCTCAATGAAACACTGCATAAGTATTTAGTCATAATAAATAACAAATGTATTGTTAAATCTTGCATTTGTGGTCTCGACATTACAATTTTACTTTAATAATTAAATTTAAACAAATAATTGCAAACTTTCTTCAAAAAAGAAAGTTATGAAATAATACTGCATATTGATGTTTGCGCGTTAGTTTTCTTGTGTATAGAATATGGTTCTGATTACGAAAATAATTATTTTAATTTGTTTATATGTTAACATCAACATACATAATATAGTTAAAAATAAGTGTCGTGCCTAAATATTTACATAGTATCACATATACCCAGGACTGAGTTTATTATAAGGCTGGACTCGCATTATATTGTTTTCCATATTTTTGCTTTTTCATGTATTCACAGAATACATTTGCGTTTAGATCCATTTTTATAAATAATTTTTGCTAACAATGCTGAGAATGTATAAGTTTTAGTTGGTTCAGCAGAATGCTAATGAAATTAAAACGAGGCTGAGTACCTCGTTTGTCCAGTGGTCATAAGCGCGAGCGCGACTGTTGATCGTGTGCTCCTAGGTTCAAGTACCGGCCCGGGCCCAAATTAGTGATTGAATTTTTACCTCAAAATCAGGAATGTTTCACTCCCGTCCCTCAAAAATCGCGTATAGCCGTTGGTCCTGCGGGTGATCTTTCTCAGGTCACGCTCATGCATTATCCTGTCTCTATGATGGCTAGTCTCCGTTGAGACTGGTTGCCGTGACTGAAATTTGGCCTAGAAGACCAGATTATTAAACCAGAATTAAATGAAATTAACGTCAAAATATCGTATACAATATAATGCCTGCTCAGTTCAACATTTCGGTTATTGCGAATTACATGGCTAGTGATTAGATGTTTATTTTAGCTTAGAACAAGTTTTTTTTTTACATTTAAATATGTAATTGTAAATATTAAGATTTAAACATACATAAATAATCACATAATAAAATAAACCTTTATAGGCATATTATATAGATAATTTTTTCTGATGTATTTTATATTTAATAATTATACATTTTTACTTCTTCGGATTACTAATTTTCAAGAAATTTTATACACCTGAGCTGTATAAGTCATTTTTACATCACATTATTTGTCTCCGTATTATTTATTGTAATTTCAGTATTTAATTAGAAACATTTATTGCAAATAATAATTGAATCAGGTTAATTTGTTTTCTATTTTGGTTGATATGCTTTAAAATGACTATATGGCTTTCGTGTAACGTTATTTTTGTTTCATATCAAAGGCTGGGTCGTGTGTAAAATAAATTTAGACTTACGATTGCATAACTTAAATAAATAGGTTAGGATTGTCCAATATGATGAAAGTTGATATCACAATGAATTTTATTAGAGATCTGTGATGTTTCTATCACTTTATACATTATCTGTATCAATAAGTTTTATTTTTACTATTTAATTTAAATAATCAGAATTGCATGTTGTTTTGCATTGTGTTAAATGTAATAACGAAAATCGTTTACAAACTTATTTAAATGTTGTTGACCGTATAACAGACTGAATATATCAAGGAAATAGTAATTAATATAACACTGCCATTTCAGACCAACATTAAATACCTAAAAATTAAATGTGCTTTCCAATAATAGCATTTACATTTTGTCAATTATCCCGAAAGAAAAAACATTTACCTAAGCTACAATTAATTCGTTATACCAATATTTCGCTGATGTGCATTAAATTTGTGCAATTTTAGGTAAATATATATAAATATACATATGGATGAATAATAAATATTTTTAAATTGTTTATATATTTTTATTAAGTATTAAATAATTTGTGACTTTTATTAAACGTAATTTGAAAAAATCCCATGCGTAATACGTGTGCGGAAAGATTTACAGTTTTTGTAAACATGTAAGTATTTTAAATTTGAACTTAAATAAATGTTTTGTCGCTAACGAATTAGCTTTAGTGAATTTTAATCTATATTATTGTTCTTATCTGTTGTCTCAATGTTTAGCTAAATTTGTTGATTGTTGCTATATTTTTAGTGATTACATTGAGAATTCGAAAACGTAATTTTTCCTCGTATAGTGAACACAATTTTACTAGTCTGCGACTTAGCTATAATGAATGATAATACCTCTGGACTTTAGATATATGAATGAATTATATATGAATTTATATGGCAATTTAGTAAAGTCACAGCTTGGATATGAAATGCTCTAAGCCTTTGGTTGTAGTTTTTTGTATACAATTTTAATAACATTATTAGATAATTTATGAATTAAATAATTATTGGCAAATTTTTTTATCATTAAATAAAATTTTATTGAATTTTGTTTTGTCATATTATATCCATAAAATTATTTCTAATTTAACTATTATATTTATAATTTCAATAATGTTTTCATATATAAATGTATTGTGTATGCAACCATGTTCAAAAATGTAAAATGCCTGATATTTGCATCGGGAAGAACCAATCCAAAAACAAGTTATTATTAGGAATTAGGAAATAAATAGGGTATTTTTAATAAAGCCAGTTTTATAATGTGGTTCAACGTATAACAAAGTTGATATAATTGTATTTTTTTTGCATATGTCTTACCAAAAATGCTTGCATGTTTATGGTCGTAACTTGACATTGTCATTTCTTAGGAAAGGAAACTTTTATGAATTTTTATTACTGGAAAAATAATATTCTTTAATTTATAGAGAACAATTTTGTTCTGGTTACTATTCCGGTAGTGCTATCTTATACATATATACATAAAGTATGAATTGTGGGTTCCGTGTAGATTTGTTACTGTGACAATGGTCACATTTTTTTTTTTAATTATTTGTAAATAAATCTTTATTGAAAGAAAAACTTGTATTTTTATTTATTACCTCTTTTGTACCTTCTTTATGAGCGACATCGATAATATACAAAACAATTAAATGCCAAAGCTCAAACAGTCTCATGAATTGTTACATCATTATGAACCTGAGAATCAAGATATGCCTACACTTGCAGTTCACAATAATTCTGCCCTTTCTAACAGTAGTGTTGCCCAAATGCAAGAACAAGACGAGACTTAGCCAATCTTGGTCTTGGTCTTGCGCCAATACACCTGGTCTTGGTCTTGGTATTGCGGTCCCAATCTTGGTTTTAGTCTTGGTCTTGCAACAAGAGTATCGCAAGTCTTGCAATTACCTATTAGTCTATTGATATTTATTAAACGTTACTTTAGATCTTAAAACAACTTAACAGAGTAGGTACATTTTGAGCTTGAATTAACATAGCCACAGTAAAGACCAACCAAATTATGAAATGTCTAAATATTTAACGAGAAATTCGAAAAATCAACTGACACCGGGTGGGGTTTGAACCCACGACCTAAGCGATCCGTGTCGATGCTCTAAGCAAATGAGCTATCTACCGTATCCCACGGCGACGGGTGTCAGTCTGTTTCTTAATAAGCGTTTACATTTAATAAGAGCTTACATGTGCTAAAACATGGTTAAAACATATAATAACATATTAATGACATTAACTTGATTGTATTTTAAAGAATATTATCTGTCTAGAAAGAGCTTGATAGACCCTCATCTTATATGAAATGGAATAACAGAGTTATATAATTTACCATTTATTAAAATAATAAATAAAATACAATACAAATTAAATTACATAACAGTATACCTACAATAGCTTTGACATTACTGTTACTTTTTTTTATAGGAGAGGGGGCAAACGAGCATGCGGCTCACCTGATGGTAAAGGACTACCGCCGCCCATGAACAACTGCAACACCAGAGAGGGAATTGCAGATGCGTTGCCGACCTTTTAAAAAGGAGTACGCTCTTTTCTTGAAGGTCTCTAAGTCGTATCGGTCCGGCAAAATCGCTGATGGTAATCGATTCCAGAAGGAAGTCGTGCGAGGAAGAAAACATCTTCTAAATCGCACAGTGGTGGACCGCCAATCATCCAGATGGTGTGGATGGTATCGGGAGTTCTGCCGCGATGTGCGTTCGTGAAATTTGGCGGCTGGGATTAATCCGAACAATTCCTCAGAGCACTGGGGTGTGAACTGGGGAGGATTTTGTTCGACTCTGCACGCCCGCATGTCCCAGCTGAGGCTAACGCGACCAGCTAATGATATCTGCGAGCAGTACTCTGCAATACTTCTACGTACTGCGAGAGAACGATTAGGTACACGTGCGAAAAAGGAGAAAGAAGGGTACGAGTGGTGGTCTCCGGCTCTTGACCGTATGCGTAACGAGGTCTATTGTGCACGTCGTAAGTGGCAGGCCTCACGTCGCATAGGAGGCGACAGGGAGAAGGCTCTTCATGATAATCTCCGACAAACAAGGATACGCTACAAGCTAGCTATGAAGGAAGCTGAACTTGCCTTCTTCCGCTCTGTCGCGGAATCAGGTAACGCCGATCCGTGGGGCCTGGCTTGCCGAACAGCCAGTGGACGATTTCGTCCACCTCTCAACGTGCTAAATGGAGTGAGATTAGCCGACGGCTATACTAGGACGACCGGAGACACCATGCTTGGCCTCGTCAATGCCTTATGCCCAGACGATAATCTAGCCAGGGACACTGTATACCATCGACAAGTGCGGATCGCTGCTGCATGTGCTCCATCTGGAACTGATGCTACACCACCCACCAAAGAACAAGTTGGACTCATCATTCGAGAACTGCCGAACACTGCACCTGGCATTGACGGTATCACGGCTAAGATTGTTAGACAGGCATGGCGGGTAACTGGTGACGAGATCTGGCACATGTTTAGGGCGTGCATAGTCGAGGGCGTTTTTCCAGATCTGTGGAAGATGGGGAAACTCGTTGTTCTGCCAAAGGGTGGCGACAGGCCGCTCAGTGACCCTAAAGCCTACCGCCCGATAACTTTGCTGCCCATATTGGGAAAAATTCTGGAGCGTGTGATAATCGCCTGCGCTCCATGTCTCTACCGCGGAATCTCCGATGCGCAACATGGCTTCACGCGTGGCCGATCCACAGTGACCGCCCTTAGTACCATCAACCGTATTACCAACGGATCAACCGAGAATTACGTGCAACTGATCTTTCTGGACATATCTGGGGCATTCGACAATGCCTGGTGGCCAATGGTCCTACTCAAGGCAAAGCAATGTGGCGTTCCACCTAACATTTACCGTATTTTAACGAGTTACTTTTTAAACCGCCGTGTAGGACTGTTTGCTGGAAACCGGGTAGTGTGGAAGGTCTCCACGATGGGCTGTCCTCAGGGATCGGTGCTGGGACCAACCCTATGGAACCTCCTTCTCGATGACCTCCTGAAGCTGCCAAAACCCGAAGGAGTACACTTCGTTGCTTACGCCGACGATGTGACGATCGTGGTCGAAGCATCGTCTCGTTCCGCAATAGAGCGCAAAGCGGCAGCTACGATCGCTGCCGTGTCCGAGTGGGGTATTCGCAACAGACTAGGGTTTTCTACCGGGAAGTCACAAACGATGACCTATAAGGGCAAGTTTAAACGTGGACCTATTATAAAGATGGACGGTGCAAAGATCACGAGTGTTTCACAGGCAAGAGCCCTAGGGATAATTTTGGACGAGGCTAGGTCCTATGTGCAGCATGCATTACATATCGGCGAGAAAGCCGCTGCTTGCTTCGGGAAGATGTCGCGATTGTCTTCATCGACCTGGGGCATAAGATTTCACGCCCTTAGAGTCCTGTATTCAGGGACCTATGTGGCAACGTTGACTTATGCTGCTGCCGTATGGTACCAACGCTTGTCCCTTTATGTTATCAGAAGTGTACTGATGAGGACGCAAAGACCAGCTTTGGTTCTTCTCACGAAGGCTTACAGGACGGCTAGTAACGCAGCGCTACCGGTGTTGGCGGGCGTATTGCCTGCCGACCTGGAAGTTTTTCGTGCGGGACGAGTCGACGAGGAGGCGACGGGTTTGGTCGACAAGGAGCGCAGGAAGAAAAAGACGGAGATGATGGCGGCTGTCGTTGCCATTTGGCAGGACCGGTGGGATTCAAGCCAAGATGGCAGGGATCTATACAAGTTTTTCCCGGACATCGCAGAGCGTCTAATCTTCAGGTGGGTCGAGCCCGATTATGCAGTATCGCAGATTCTTGTTGGTCACGGGTGTTTCAACGAGCGTCTCCTTAAATTCAACCTGAGGAACTCTGGCTTATGCCCCTGCGGCTCAGCACTGGAGAGTCGTGACCATGCTCTCTGGGATTGCGATCTGTATATTGAAGAGAGGAATGCATTATTGGACAGCCTACAAAGAACAGAAATAGGACCAGTATACTTCCGGGACCTAGTGTGCTGCGAATCCAACTTTAAAGAGTTTAGGAGATTTGCGCATGCATGGCATCACAAAAGGAAACAGTATGAGGACTGAAAATACGACCAGATAGCTGCGAACGCGAAGTGTCGTCGCTGTGGAGTCACGCCCCAGAAGGGGGAGAAGTGAAATGTAGAGAAAAGGGACGGAACAGAGAGATTTGTAGGGAGTCAAGCAAGCGCACGTGGGAAAGAGCCACGAGCAAGTACCGTGTGCGTCTCCCGTGATTCGGTCCGTATGCCGCAAGGCGGGAAGGACCATGGGATGGTGAAAGGAAATTCCTCAGAGCACTCCCCATGGTAGATGCGAAAGAAAACGCAAAGGGATGCAACATCTCTTCGCAGTGCCAATGAATCGAGCCGATCGGAAAGAGCTCGGTCGTCGACGATTCGAGCCGCTCTGCGCTGGATGCGGTCAAGTGGAAGGAGCTGGCACTGGGGAGCCCCTGTCCAGAGATGGGAACAGTATTCCATGTGAGGCCGAACCTGCGTCTTGTAAAGTTGCAGGCGGTGTGCCGGCATGAAATACTATCCCGCTCTGCTGAGCACGCTAAGCTTTTTAGAGGCCAATTTGGCCTTCTCTTCCAAGTGACCACGAAACTGCACGTCACTCGATATGTCGACGCCGAGGATTCCGATACTGACTGAGGCAACTAGGGGAGTGCCTTGAAACTGAGGAGATACGACAAAGGGGTTCTTTTTAGCGGTAAACGCGCAAACTTGTGTCTTCTGAGGATTAAACTGGACTAGATTTAGTCGCCCCCAGTCCGAGACTTTGTCCAGCAAAGACTCGACTTCAGACACAAGTTTGTTCCGGTACTCGGAGACGTTTTCCCGAGAAATATTAGCACGGCCGGTGTATAGAGCATCACCAGTGCTTTCATCCGCATAGCAATGAATGTTACCAGTTAGCAACATATCATTGATATGCAGAAGAAACAGCGTTGGTGATAGCACACAGCCTTGTGGAACACCAGCGTTAATAGGCTTGTAGTCAGAACATGCACCGTCTACAACGACCTTGATGCTCCGATCTGCAAGGAAGCTGGTGATCCAATTGCACAATTTCTCGGGAAGCCCAAAGGAAGTGAGCTTCGAAAGAAGCGCTTTATGCCAAACCCGATCGAAGGCCTTCGCAATGTCCAGACTAACGGCCAACGCCTCCCCCTTGGACTCTACTGCCTCCGCCCATCTATGGGTCAGGTAGACCAGAAGATCACTAGCTGATCGACCCCGACGAAAACCGTATTGGCGGTTACTAATCAGCTGGTGATCCTCAAGGTACCGGATGAGCTGGCAGTTAATAATGGATTCCATTATTTTGGAGAACAAGGAGGTGATCGTGATAGGCCTATAGTTGGACGGGTCTGAGCGGTCGCCTTTTTTAGGGATCGGGTGGACAAAAGCTGTCTTCCATGAATTCGGGACTACGCCTTGGGAGTAGGAGTACCGGAAAAGACGCGTTAGGACCGGTGCCAACTCCGGAGCACACGTCCTCAGCACAATTGGAGGGATTCCGTCAGGCCCACTCGACTTCTGGATGTCCAGGGAGAGAAGTGCTTTGCGAACCGAGGGCTGTGAGAACAGCACATCCGGCATGGAGCACTCACACCGCGTGATGGTCGGCGGTGTTTTCCCCCCGTCATCAAGAGTCGAGTTGGACGCAAAAAGGGAGCCTAAAAGGTCGGCTTTGTCTTTTGCGTCTTGGGCCAGTGAGTCGCCCTCCCTGCGCAGAGATGGTAGTGATGGCTTACAGAAATTCCCTTGGACAGCCTTGGCGAAGGACCAGAATGCACGGGTTCCCGAAGGAAGGCGAACTAGTTTCTCGCCAATTCTGCTTATGTGCTCTGACTTTGCCTTGGCAATAACTCTTTTGAAGGACCTGGAGGCGAAGTTATACTTCTTTTTAAGTATGCTGGTGTTTACATCCCGAGTCGCCGAAGCCGCAGCCCAGGCTTGATAACACTCCTGCTTACTGATTAATGCAGTTTTACAGGAGCGACCAAACCAAGGCTGAGATCTGCCTCCGATGGGTACCACAGATGATGGAATAAATAGTTCCATTCCCTGTAGCACCACATCAGTGACAGAGTCAGCAACAGCGCTGGGATCATCCGGCGAGAAGCAAACCCGCCCCTATGGGCAAAGAAAGACCGCATTCCGTCCCAATCCGCCGACCTGTAATGCCAAACACGGCGGCAACCTGCAGAACGCAACCGCGAAGTGAGCATGAGTGGCACCATAATCCGGATCAGACAGTGGTCCGAAGACCCGAGAGGGGCATCGACGGAAACCTGATATCCGTCCGGATGAGAGGTCAGCAGAAGGTCCAACAGGGAAGGTGCATGATCCTCCACATCTGGAATCCGCGTAGGCGAAGTAACCAGTTGTGTCAGACCATATGCCAAGGCAAAGTCATAAACAGATCTCCCCGCATGATCGGTTAAACGTGAACCGAGCCATTCGGTATGGTGGGCGTTAAAATCGCCAAGGATCACGATCTCTGCGGATGGGACCTGTTGTAGCAAGGAATCTGTAGCCTTTGGACGTGGTCGATGAGTCGGTCTGTTTCGGCATTACCGCTATGGGACCTATAGAGGCACCCGTAGACGCGCGGATGGTCGCGGATGGTAGTGGACGGCGTTTAGGTTAGAGTGAAGTCCCCTGATGTTGCAGAAATTCACGGATAGCGTGGCAGGGGTCGCTTAGGTATTGTTGCTTAGTTTGCCCCGAGCAGTTATGTTTTTGAGCGGAATTTTGCCCCCCCCCCCCCCCCCCCCCCCCGAATACGCGGGGCAGCCTGAGCACCCACGCTCAGGATTGGAATAACATGGTCGTGGGTGCTCAGCGAGGGATTCTCCAGGGGTACTGGTACCCTCCTGGGGTAGTCTATAGTGTAATTCCGCTACCATGTTGATGCGGGGGGGGGGGGGGGAAATTGGGCCTCCGGCCACCTGCACTCACCAGACGAAGCGCAGAAGCAGAGCTTCTACTTCACGCCGGTATTCTGTGAGGTCGTGGTACCAACCCGGCTCGAGCCGGCCCATACGTGCAACAGCAAAAACTGCTGCGTGGCTCTACCACCGTTACTTTATACTAAGTTAATTAAATTTTATACCACGACGAATGGCTCGGTACTCGAACCGATCATGCGGGAAGATCTGCTTACGACTTTGCCTTGACATATGATCTGACACATCTGGTTACTTCGCCCACGTGGATACAAGATGTGGAGGATCATCCGGACGGATATCGGGTCACCGTCGATGCCCCTCTTGGTTTTCGGATCACTTATCCGGAGTACAGCGCCCATCACTTGCTCATTGCAGGCACGATCTGTATGCTGCCGCCTTCTGTGGTTTAGTTCAGCGGATTGGGATTTGATGCGGGATTTTTTTGCATCCTACGCATGAGGACGGATTTGCTTCTAGCTTTATGATCCAATAAAAATCGTTGTTGAGTCTGTCGCCGATGTGGTGCTTGAAGGGATGGATTTTTTCATCCCGTCATCTGTAGTGCCTATCGGTGGCTTGGTTTGGACACTCTTGCAAAATTTGCGTCGCGTAAAAAGCAAAAGCAGAGTGTTACAAGGTCTGGGCTGAAGCATTGGCGTCCCGGGATGCAAAGACAAGTGCACACAAAAAGAAGTACAAATCCGCCTTTAGGTCTTTCAAAAGAGTTATCACGAGGGCAAAGTCGGAGGACATTGTGAGAATTGGCGAGAATTTAGTACGCCTCCCTTCGGGAATTTTTGTAAGCCATCATTATCATCTTTGAGTAGGGAGAATGATTCGCTGTCCCACGCCGCAAAGAAGAAAGCAGATCTTTTAGGTTCTCTTTTTGCGTCCAACTTGACTCTCGTCAACGGGGGGAACATACCAATAATATACGTGTGAGTGCTCCATGCAATGTGCTGTTTACCCAGCTCCCTGGACACTGTCCCTGGATGGCAACAAGTCGAGTAGGCCTGGGAATCCTCCAAATTGTGCTGAAGACGTGTGCTTAAGAGTTGGCACTGATTTTTACACATCTTTTCAGGTTTTCGTACTCTTTAGGCGTTGTTCCAAGCTCATAGAAGACAGCCTTAGTGCACCCGATTCCTAAAAAAGGTGAACGCTCGAACCCGTCCAACTACAAGCCTTGGGCTATATTCTTAAAATAATTCCGTCACCTCCCTATTCTCCAAAATAATGGAATCCATTATTAACTGTCGGAGCAGAGATGCATCTGCATGAGCTGGCAGCATGCAAGATCATTAGCTGATTAGTGATCGGCAATACGGTTTCCATCGTCGTCGTTCAGCTGGTGATCTTCTTGTCTGCCTGACTTACCGATGGGCGGAGGCAGTCGAGATCAAGGGGGAGGCCCAGGCGGTTAGTTTGGACATAGCGAAGGCTTTCGATGGGGTTTGGCACAAAGCGCTTCTTTCGAAGCTTCCCTCTTATGTGCTTCCCGGGAAATTATGCAATTGGGTCACTAGTTTTCTTACAGATCGGACTATAAAAGTAGTCAATGGTGCATGCTCCGACTACAAACCTGTGAATGCTGGTGTTCCACAAGGCTGCATGCAATAGCACGTACGAAGGAACGTAGGCAATAGCCTACGTTCCTTCTGCATATCAATGATAGGTTGCATACTAGTAACATTTATTGTTATGCAGATGACAGCACTGGTGATGATTTATACACCACGGGGTTGCTAATACTCGTATTTCTCGGGAATCTGTCGTCGAGTGCTGGAACAAACTCGTGTCTGAAGTCGAGTTTTTGTTTAACAAAGTCTCTGATTGGGGGCGACTAAATCTATTCCAGTTTAACTCCTAATAGACACAGGTTTGCGCGTTTACCGCAAAAAGAACCCCTTAGTCGTTCTCCTCCATTTCAGGGCACTTTTCTCGTTGCCTCAGCCAGCATCGGAATCCTTGGCGTCGACATTTTGAGAGACGTACAGTTCCGCATTCACTTGGGAGAGAAGGCTAAACTGACATCAAAAAAGCTTGGTGTGTTCAGTAGATCAAGACGGTATTTTAAGCCGCATGCAGCTGCCGCTTGCAGCTTTACCAAGAGCAAGGTCGGCCTCATATGGAGTACTGTTCTCGGCTCTGGGCCGGGACACCCCAGTATCAGCTCCTTCCACTAGACCATATTCAATGGAAAGTGGCTCGAATCGTCGACGATCAAGTTATTTCCGATCGGCTTGATCTACTGATCTTGCGAATAGACGTTGCATCTCTATGCATCTTCTACCGTATATACCACGGGGATTGCTCAGAGGAATTATTAGGATTAATTCCAGCTGCTGAATTCCATCATAGTTCACTGCGACAGAACTCGAAATTCCATCTTCATCATCTCGATGGCTGGCGGTCCACTACTGTACGATTTACGCGGAATTTTCTGCTTTGCACGACCAAACTGTGGAATTTATTGTCGCCAGTATTCCATAAGGGAAAAGAACATACGTTATATTTATCTAAAACAACATGCGAGGAGGTTATCAAATTAATAACATCAAGCAAGCAATGCATGGAATGCATGAAATACACATTCTGTGAAAATTTCAACTGTCTACCTATTACGGATCATGAGATACAGCATGCTGACAGACAGACGGACGGACAGCGGAGGCTTAGTAATAGGGTTGCGTTGGTTACCCTTTGGGTACGGAACTATAAAAAGATTTACAATTAATTCATCATTGACGCCGCAAAGGGGCGAACCTCATTTTTCAAAAAATTACAGGAGAGGTAGAAAACATTTATTATTCCCCGATGACTAGCTTTTTTTCATCAGAAAATTAAATAAATTAGACTTAATGGAAAACTACAAATAAGATTAATTTTCTGATCTTATTATTTTTTGATTGTCCTGGCAATTTATATTAACTTATAAATTGCCAGGACAATCTCATTTTTGACATTTTGTATTTGTCGGAGTCTAACAGGGCCTGTAGTAATCTACTGTACTATGAAACACTAACAAAATTGTTGAAATAGAGATGGCAAATAAACGCATTGATTATTGAATTATTGTTTACCACTTAATATTTAAGAATAGCAGCATAACAGAACAAGGGCCCCGCGATAGAATTTGCTACGGGCCCCGCGCTTGCTTAATCCGGCACTGCACTACCGTAGGATGCTATTACAATTGAGCTGTATGGAGAACGTAATAACTTTTTCAAATATATACTGATCTGTGCGTGGTGAATGTTAATATGACTAGCGAACAAATTAGGCGAAACATTGGTCCGAAAATGCGAAGAATTTTGAAAATAGAATGAGTGCGGGCGGTTGGCTCTGCATTTACAATATAAACGTCCAGCGCAGCTCAAGCATTGCAAGTAAAAGGAAATATTTCATTTTTCAATCATTATAAGCCAGTGTTTGGCTACTAGGTATTCCACCTGATGGTAAGTGGTGATGTAGCCAAAGATGTTAAAGCGATTTAATGTAATTCACTCTCGCATTAAAGTTCACTCTCGCATTAAAGCCACTCATATTGTAATCGAATGGGAAGAGATGATTTTGTTACGTGGTAGAGCCATTACTGGCATAGTTGTAGCACGAATGGGTTGGCAAGACCGGAAAACCACGCTCACACAGATTACCAGCGTAAAATAGCAGCTTAACACTGCTGTGTTTCGTATGGTGAGTGCAGAGAACCGGAGACCCTTTTTATTGGAAAAGAGGCATTCCACCTTAGTCCTCACGGGTGACAACGCATCTGCATTTTGATTCTTTATTGAGGATAGATGTAGATGTATATGGGCCGCAGCAACCACTTACAATCAGGTGGACTGTGTGCTCGTTTGTCAGCCTATCCTATAAAAAAATGCTGGCAAATTATTTCACTCCATTGCTGTCCGCATTACAAACGAAGTTATCTCTTATTCTGCATAGAGTACATTACCCGTATTCGTCCGTTACAGACTGTTAAAGTCCACTGCTGAACATAGGCCGCTCCATAGATTGCCTCATGGGGGGATATTTACTATTGTAGGCACGCTTGACAAGCGTGTAGGCAACCACAGTTTATTTTTATTTTGATTGTTATAAGGAAGCCGCTGCTGCCCATCTCCTGATTTGTTTCCCTCTGTTGGCTCTTACGACACCCACGGAATGATGTGGGGTAGTGGATATTCTTACAACACAACTACACAGTAAGTACATTATAATTTGAACTTGATTAACTTATTCTCGATCCGCCTGCTAAGCGTGACCTTAATACAACTGGAGAAGCCTGTCTCTTAATACAACTGGAGAAGCCTATTGTCGTGAAGCGACAATTAAAAGAAAAAAAAACCTCACCTACGATCAGCAAAACAACCAAATAGACCAAGACAAAAAATATATTTAAGATTCGAAAATATTTACAATTTTATATAACAAAAAAAAAATGGAGTATGAATATGAGGATGGATGATGTGATTTACAAATTATTTTTTAAAAAAAAAGGTAATAAAAAAAAAGAGATTTGTGTCGAAGCTGAGTCCGAAGATCCCAAGTGTGCTCTCAGCGCCTGGTACGAGCACGCACGGCGTAGGTGAGAAGGCGAGGGCGTCTCTAGGCGACGACCTCAGGTGAATGCGGCGATTGCAGTATCGGCGACTTCAGCCCAGACAGGAGCTTGCAGGATCCTCAGCGACTTCAGACAGCGCAGTGGCCTGCAGGATCCGGTGACTGCAGGCGGGACAGAGGTTTGTAGGTTCCGGTGATTTCGGGCGGAACAGAGGTTTGTAGGTTCCGGCGACTCCAGGTAGAGTAGAGACTTGTGGGATCTCGGCGACTTCAGGCAGAGCAACGTTTTGTAGGATCCGGCGACTTCAGGCAGAGCAACGGATCGTAGAGTCCAGTGGCTTCAGGCAGGATAGAGGCTTGCAGGATCCCGGGGCTGAGCGGCCCCAGGATAAGGCCTTTAGAAGATGCTTCCGATACGAGAACTGAAGCAAGACTGAATTTCTTCACCGATTGTTCGGCTTTTATATCTTTCTAGAGAGAACGGAAAAATTATTTAAATTAAACGCAAATTTTTTGTAAATGGTCAAGAGGAAAAAGTATTTATGTGGAATTATCGAAATAGAAACTACAGACCGGTAACAAATTTGAATATAATTTCCATGGAGACCAAATAAACATCAGTAACAGAACATGTCAAATTTTAGTTTTAGGCTTGTTATAAGAAAATGGAAAGATTTAAGTGGAAAAGGAGATATTATTGAAATAGGAAAAAAGGTAGCGCAACTACCCACACAAAGCCCGAAATTGTAGAGTTACGGAAAACTAACTAAAAGATCGAAAAAAGTTAGACTTCATTGACACCAATTTAAAAGTGCTGTTAATGTGGAAATACGAAGTAGAAATGATTTGTGATTGTGTTCTTATGGTTTGAAATCGTTACAGGATCCTATGGAAATAAAGGTGATGTAAAATATCCCGATTTGAAGTGAATGCAGAGAATTGAAACAGAATGGAAAAATGGATTTAAATTAATGTAAAATGATAAGTAGCATAACACTACACTATTCCTTAATACAACTGGAGAAGCCTTTTCCTTAATACAACTGGAGAAGCCTATTCCTTAATACAACTGGAGAAGCCTATTCCTTAATGCAACTGGAGAAGCCTATTCCTTAATACAATTTGAGAAGCCTATTCCTTAATACAACTGGAGAAGCCTATTTCTTAATACAACTGGAGAAGCCTATTTCTTAATACAACAGGAGAAGCCTATTCCTTAATACAACTGGCGAAGCCTATTCTTTAATACAACTGTAGAAGCCTATTCCTTAATACAACTGGAGTAGCCTATTCCTTAATACAACTGGAGAAGCCTATTCCTTAATACAACTGGAGAAGCCTATTCCTTAATACAACTGGAGAAGCCTATTCCTTAATACAACTGGAGAAGCCTATTTCTTAATACAACAGGAGAAGCCTATTCCTTAATACAACTGGCGAAGCCTATTCTTTAATACAACTGTAGAAGCCTATTCCTTAATACAACTGGAGAAGCCTATTCCTTAATACAACTGGAGAAGCCTATTCCTTAATACAACTGGAGAAGCCTATTCCTTAATACAACTGGAGAAGCCTATTCCTTAATACAACTGGAGAAGCCTATTTCTTAATACAACTGGAGAAGCCTATTTCTTAATACAACAGTAGAAGCCTATTCTTTAATACAACTGTAGAAGCCTATTCCTTAATACAACTGGAGAAGCCTATTCCTTAATACAACTGGAGAAGCCTATTCCTTAATACAACTGGAGAAGCCTATTCCTTAATACAACTGGAGAAGCCTATTCCTTAATACAACTGGAGAAGCCTATTTCTTAATACAACTGGAGAAGCCTATTCCTTAATACAACTGGAGAAGCCTATTCCTTAATACAACTGGAGAAGCCTATTTCTTAATACAACTGGAGAAGCCTATTCCTTAATACAACTGGAGAAGCCTATTCCTTAATACAACTGGAGAAGCCTATTCCTTAATACAACTGGAGAAGCCTATTTACAGCGTTCATCGATTCTCATCCACATTGACATTACGCACTTTTCCATTTTCTACCGACTTTAAAAAGAAGACGGTACTCAATTCGACTGTATGTTTTTTTTATTTTTATGTGTGTTACCTCATAACTTTTTATTGGGTGAACTGATTTCGATGATTCTTTTTTTATTTGAAAGCTGGTGCTTCACACGTGGTCCCATATAAATGATTAACCCTTTCGCTGTCACGTGCACTACATATAGGGCACTGCTATTGTCTTACTATTGTGTCTAGAAACCGGACAGTGAAAGTGTTAAGGTCTGACCAATAGTTTTTGAGTTATTCGTAATAATTTGTATTTAAGTCGGTTGTACAAAATTTTTAATTTTAAATTATTATTTTCTAAACTAACTGCTCTCCGCGACTTCGCCCGTGTTCAATTTTGGGTTTTAATTTTATTGCGCGAAACGCTAATTATTTTTCTAAAATAACAGTAGGCTAAGTTACTTCTTACAACATTAGCTATCTGCCAGTGAATGTCCCGTCAAAATCGGTCCAGCCATTTCGGAGATTAGCCGGAACAAACAGACAGATTGACAGACACAAAGACGGACAAAAATTTTAAAAATTGTGGTTTTGTTATAAGTACCGTATACACTTTCATAGGTTATTAGTAAAAGGTTGTCATTTTGATATTACAAACAGACACTTTAATTTGATTTATTTAGGTACCAAAATACTAGTTAAACAATATAAAAACGTAAAAGTAAAGCAGTTAGCGTGGGTGGTGCTGTTGATAATGGAAAGAGTATTATAAGATGTTACATTCTTTTTTTACTCCGTGCTACTGCTTATTTTCGGACAGGTGTATTTCTCATTCGTTAGCTACGTTGATCTTTATCATGAATAAGGAAGTTGTAATATATAAATATCATAATTTACTAGATGGTAGAGCTCTTTTTTGCCGAGGCTCCGATGTAGGGTTCCCAACCCTCCCGGATTGCCTGATAGACTCCGGTAATAATGGTCAATCTCCTGACCTCCCGGGGTGCAATAATTTCTCCGGTTTTTCTAAAAATTATACGCATCCGTCGCTCGCACGTGTCGCTACTCACTCGCGTTGCGGTCACAACCACAGAGTACTTTTTATGGTCACAATGGCCGCTGCTGGGGTAAATCTGTTCGTCTCGCCAGACGGTACTTCGTCTACTTCACAAATATAAGATGCTGCTCGAAAGCAAAGTAAATACATAAACATACATAAACACTCACGCCTGTCACCCAGAGGGGTAGGCAGAGACTATGGAATTCCATTTGGCACGATCCTGACACACCTCTCTCGCTTCCTCCACATCCATATACCTACGCATACACGCTCGTCGGTTAAAGGTACTCTTAATTTGGCCCATTTTCAATATATCGCCTATTTGGTCGATAAACTTTCGCCTAGGGCGACCCTTCCCGACTCTGTAAATAAAAATAAAAATTTAAAAATTAATAAATGATTGAGATTTTCTTTCAATCCCCCCCCCCCCCTCGATTTCATAAAATTCTCCCGTATTCGTCCTTTCAAGAGTTGGTAATCCATTCCGATGGATGGCGGTATACGGCTTTCTCCAGACGAGATACCTACCCAGACCGGCGACAAGAAGCAAGTCAATAACTCCAGTCCGTTTGCCTGTCAAGCGAGGTAATATTTGCAACTCCTTACAACGAGACAGGCCCCGGTAAAATTTGGTACAGCCGACTTCAATATAAGTTATTAAGAATAACTCAATAACTACTGGTCTGACCTTGATCAAATTCATATGGGACCACACGAGAAGTATTAGCTTTCAAATAAAAAAAGAATCATCGAAATCAGTTCACCCAATAAAAAGTTATGAGGTAACACACATTAAAAAAACATACAGTCGAATTGAGTACCGTCTCCTTTTTGGAAGTCGGCAGAAAGACGAGCGTTAGCGTTTGAACAACATTTATCAATTCAATTCAATTAGTCTGTAAAATTATAGGTTTAATTTTTTGTGTTGGTATAAGGAAATGAAACAGCAATTGTAAATACCTACGATATCTATTTTTATTCAGATGAAACATAGTGACGTAAGGTTTCTACGGAACTGTGAGAGGTAAACAATTATTATGTTATTTATTGACCTTGTTATCGGATTCATGTTAACGCTGCCTACCACGTTTATATACCACGGTTATAAACACAAACAAAGCAAAGAACAATTTTGTTCTTTGCTTTGTTTGTGTTTATGTATATTATTACATGTTTGTAGTACCTATTACCTGGTTTACTCTTTCTTCTTCTTTATTACCCGTAAAGCCCACTGGTGGACATTATGGGCTTTTCTCGTTGTAACGAAAAGTTGCAATAATCGCCACGCTCGATAGGAGATTGGCAATCTTAATGGACGGTTATATCGTTCGTTATCAGAGGCCAAGAGATCAAAAGATCGTCGTCTTAAGACACACGGTTCTGCATGCTGCTTACTTTATTTTTATTTTATTTGCTTACTTGATCGCCAGTACTATGTCCTGCTTAATAATAAAGTATTGAGTACAAATTATATTACTAACATAGATGTAAGTTTATCTTTACTAACAAATTCTATGGATCTTGTTGTCCGAAATAAACAATTTTTTTTTACCTACTCCAAATGGCGGCGGAGAAAAATCCATTACCTGCCTTATGGATTTTCTATTAGACTAAAAAATGAACAAACGAAAGGAATTATCCTAAAATTTGATAAAGATAACTCTCGCTGAAAGAGGCCATCCTTCATATACATTCAGGTATTACAAAAGTAAAATAGTTTTATGGGTTATCATCATTTTTACTTTAGATGTCAGGATGGAAATTGGTTAGAATGTCAAGGATGTGACCTTACTATATTAGAAGCTAGACAATGCATTTGTGGTAAATAATCATAAAGTAACGCGTATATTTTTTTATTCTACTAAGCCAGCGCTTATCTACGATTCCACCGCATGGTAAGTAGTGATGTAGCCTAAGATGGTGAAGCGCACTAACTTAACAAAAGCCTATAAACTCTTGCCTTGAAGACACACTGTAATCGGATGGAAAGACAGATGCTGGCAACTTATTCCACTCCTTTACTGTGCGCGTGATGAATGACGTGGTGAACCGTTTGGTTCGATTGCGACTGGCCGAATGTCTGGTTGTCCGATGGTGGAAGGGAGAGGGAAGAATTAAATTATGCAATTCCTGCGCACACTCTCCGAAATGCATCCTGTAGAAAACCGGAAGGCTGGCTACTTTGCGTCTGTGTTCGAGGCTAGTAAGATTGGTTTTAACCGAATTCGGGTCACCAATAAGCCTCTTAGCACGCCTTTCCATTGAGTCCAAAGCTGCTAAGTGGCATTTTGCAGCACCAGCCCGTATATGGCAGCAATACTCCATGCACGACCGGACTTACGCTTTATATAAAGTAAGTAGCTGTCCCGGAGTGAAGTATCGCCGCACCTTTGCAAGGAACTCAATGAACCGCCCGAAGTTCAGATTTGAAGATATCTCAAACCCTAAAAATTGATGGCGGTTCGATATATTCCAGTGATACATTTCGGAAAGAAGGAGCCAAGGTAAGCTGGCTCCTTTTTGCAGTGAAGAGACACGCTTGTGTGTTGGAGGCGTTGAATTTCACAAGACTTTTCACGCCCACTATTTTTTGATTATTCACACGCTCTATCATAGCTTCTCTTTCGGACTGGATTTGATCCCGACTGGCCCGAGGACTTGGCTGGTATCTCTCCACAACTGTGCTATCGTCTGCATACCCATAGATACCGGGCATAAGCAGATCATTAATATGCAGCAAGAAAAGAGTTACGGAGAGAACGGACTCCTGAGGAACACCGGCGTTAGTGGCCATAGGATCGGATAAGCAGCCATCGACGACGACCCGGAGAGACCGTTCACTCTGAAAGTCTTTTACCCATTCAATCAGACCAGGGGATAAGTCGTACGCTGGAAGCTTACCCAAAAGGCTAGTGTGCCAAACTTTGTCAGAGGTCTTCGAGACATCAAGGGAAACCGTAAGTGCTTCCCCACTGTTCTCGAGTGCCTCGCCCCATACGCGTGTGGCATACACTAGAAGGTCCCCAGCTGACCGATTTCGGCGAAACCTATATTGATACCTATTTTATATAAACCTATATTATCACTAAGGAGATCATTCTGTTCTAGGTATGCCATTAAGCGGGCGTTAAATATTCGCAGAGTAAGTAATCTTGCAGAGTATAGAGGTAATTGAGATTGGCCGATAATTGGCAGGGTCGGCACGGCTCCCTTTTTTTGGAATAGGCTGCACGTTGGCCAGCTTCCAGGATTTTGGCACTATTCCAGTCCTAAATGAGAGGCGGAACAAACCTGTCAGCACAGGAGACAACTCAGGTGCAACAAGCCTTTAGAACTATAGCGGGTATACCGTCTGGTCCATTAGCTTTATTCACGTCTAGACACCGCATGGTTTTAAGAACCTTCTTATTTGTTATACGAACCTCCGACATAGAGGTCCCGCAGTGAGGTAAGTTTGGTGGAACGTTGTTGCCACTGTCCAGACGTGAATTGTAGGGAAAGAGAGACGCGTAAGGTCCGCCTTCTCTTTAGTCGTATGCGCCAGTGGGCCATCCGGTTTTACCAGCGGAGGCAGTGTAGGCCTACAGAAGTTTGTCTTGACCGTTTTGGCGAGAGACCAAAAAGCTGGCAGAGTTTTGCGCCAATATTGGCGGTCTGGTTGAAAGTTCTCTTCTTGGAGCTAATATCCGGAGCTTTGCGGTTTCGAGCATCAACCCAGGATAGATACGCCAAATGCTTACTCTTTTCAGCTTGGGCGCATTCAGCGTTAAACCATGGGCGAGCTTTGCTACCGGTGGGAGCGTCAGAGAAGTGGATAAAATACTCCATATCTTGACGAAGCACATCCGTTATCGCAACCTATCTTAAGTAAGTTAATTATGACATTAGCTTAACATTGTCTTGGTATTTTAGTAGTAACTACTGTTTAGGTTTGCTAAACAATAAATAAGTATTGATTAGTTTTTCAATCTTTTTTATTTTATAAAGCAAAAACAGCAAGTACGAGTGAATGCATTTCCTTAATTATTGTAATCACAAAAAAGGCGAAAATAAATTTAATTGATTTAAAACAGTTATTTTTATAAATACGAGTATAACCCGTTTAAACAATTTCAAAGAGAAAAACAAATATTATACAACGTTAAAAACTAAGGTACTCTATACATAATTAACTAGTAAAATATAAGTACACAATGCAATAAAAAATATTAGTACAACAGGTGTATTATCACTAAATCTAATTTAAATTGACATTATTGCGTTCTTGTTTAGGTGTCGATTAAAAGGATATCAATTAAAAATGCTGTCCTTGCGGTCATAATCATACGATTGAGCGGAGGCGGCAGCCGGTGCAGCAGCGAACTTAGCAGAGAAGTGTCTATCCTGATAATTTCCCTTCATGTAATGTCCATCTTTTTCGTAGGATTGCTCACGGTTGTTGCTGTAACTTTAATGTTTTTTTTTATTTGTAGTGTCACCTTTAATTTGTCGAGCAAACCGAAATTAAATTGAACAAATTTTAATAGTTATTCCTTTATAGAGACCAAGACAATCACAGTAATATGGTGGCGGCATATCCTCCCATGGGTGTCGTAAGAGGTGACAAAGGGAAACTGAAGCAGGAGACGGCAGCAGCATTTTCCTGATAATAACTTAGAATAATTAAAAAAAAACTGCGATTGCCAACCCTCCTGTTGAGCGGGGCAACTATGGCCAAAACTTATGAGGGAGGCCTATGGTAAGCAGTGGGCTGTATAGGCTGTACCTAATGTATGAAAAGATTCTTAACTACATTTAGAGAACATATAACTAAGTATAAATTTTCTATAATACTCTATATCTGTTTTTTTTCTTAAAACATTTTGTGATTTGAGTCAGCTACCGGTTAAGGTATGTGACAAGGAAAGCTTATCATATTATGCAGTGTGGAATATAGAAATATTAAAGTCAAGTGAAAGATATTATTCTTTTACTTAAGAAATGTAACGGGTACATTGATAGTAATACTTTATTTAATAGGAGTTTCTAGTTTGTATATGTGGACAGTAAAGTAAAGTAAAGTTGCAGCCTATTTACGTCCCACTGCTGGTCCCAGGCCTCCTCTCATTTCTGAGAGGGTTTTAGGGCAAGGAAATGTTCGCCGCGCTGGCCCAATGCGTGTTGGCGAACTTCACATGTCTTCGAAATATTTATTTTCTTATTTCTCAGACATGCAGGTTTCCTCACGATGTTTTCCTTCACCGCCTAGCACGTGGCAAACCAGCACTTAAAATTGCAATTAACAATTTCATTGGTGCCGGCGGGGATCGAACCCCGGTTGCTCGAGTACTGTGAAGCTTACAGCGAACGCTAACCATCTGAGCTACCACGGCTCATGGACAGTATTTTTAGTTAATTTTTAATGTTAGTAATAATTCAAATACCTACTACTAATAATAATAAATTATAATAGTTTAATTACAAATATATAAACTAATGTCAAATTATGTGAATTTTTTGTTTTATTACTTATATAATTTAAATATTATTTGAGGTATTTATAGTGTTCCCATCTCATTGTGATGTATAAATATATATTAAAAATGATAAAGGAGAAAAAACAAAATATATGTGTAATATATACAATATATTACGTGTAATGTTTAAATATTATTATTGTTATTAAATCTATAAAAAGATGAGCAGTGGCAGCTTAAGGCGATACCCCGACCAAAACCTTGCGATAGTGCGTTTTTCTTCGTTATTCAGAGACTATTATCTCATTAGTTATGAGAAATAAACTACATATAAAAGCACATTATTAATGTTCGATATCCTATCATCACATTTCACGTTCTAATTTGTTTTTAAGTGTTATAAATACATTTAAAATCTACTTTTAAAAAATGACTAAAATTATTGATTACATGCATCTGTTGCTAAAGGCAACGCTCTAATCATTTGAGGATTACACAAATGGATAGATAAATTAAAAAATTATATTATTCACGTTTTATTTAATTTTTAAAGTTAGTTTTTTTAATTAAAATAATTCCAAAAATTGTGTGCATTCTATGATAAATGGGCGTACGCAGAGTACGAGCGGTAGGGTTAGGGTACTGCATGCTCAAGGTTATTTGGTCAGGGAAACGCCTTAAAGGCAAAGTGCTTGAAGGAAAACAAACTGAGGAAACCTGAATATCTGAGAAATTAAAGTTAGATTATTTCGAAGACGTGTAAAGTCTGTCAATACGCCTTGCGGTAGCGCCGGGGATTTGTACAAAAACCGTCTCAGAAATGAGAGGTGTCCTGTACCCAGCTGTGGGGCATACGAGTATATAGCCTGTAACCTTACTTTAATTTATATAAAAAGATAATTAGACTTTTTTTTAAAAAAACTGATCAAAAATATTGAAAAGGGATAAAATATTTTTCACATAATTTTATAGTTTCAGAAGTCGGGGCATCTTCAATAAACTATGTCTCAGCATGATTTCAGAAGCTATTAAATAACGTGGAGATTATTTTATTCGTTTTAGTTTTTTTTAAGTTGTTTTTTTATGAAATTTACTTATATTTTTATTTATTATAACTGTAATGATGTTATAATTATGAAATAAATAAATTAATTAAAAAAAAATATTGTTCGACTTATTTGAGTGGATTAAACATTAACTAAACCTCAACGTGGCAATCAGAAATTTCATCCTCTATATTTACATCATACCATTTAAAAGTGGGACCACGCTCGAAGTTGGGTCTATTCCATAAAAAGTTCAATATTAGCGAAGTTATAACGTAAACCTACGTTCATAAAAAAAGACAGTCGAAATAATAACCCCCTCATTTTTTTTAAATCAGTCAAATTGGTATATTTACAATAGTATAGTATAGTATAGTTTAAGTTTACCAGAAGTGGTTAAAGGGAATATTAGTAATGTTTAATAGCATTACTAGTATTTTCTTTAAATTAAAAGAAAAAGGAAGAAAAATACAGTTACCTGCTGCCATCACTTTCATCGCAGTCATTCTCATTGCTGCTACCTCCGCCTCTGTTATTGTTTTTGCCTTCAAAATCGTTGTAACTTCTGTCATACCCGCTATTTTCGTAGCCCCTTTGTGTCTTTTCTAATGTTATCAAAAATTATTCCTCATTAATGTTATAATTACTTTTAGATTTTATGTAATTAACAGGGGATTTCATGACATCATGGGACTCTGAGCTTCGAAAAAATACCCATGCCGGCTAGTGTATATATGATGACCATATTATGATATATGGTCCACTAAGATATGATATATGGACACATTAACACATATTATGTACATTTACGTATTAGAGTCATGCTGCAGCCACAGTATAAAAATAAAAGCAGTGGAGCAGTAGTCAGACTGTGCTATAGCTACGCGTATAATAGTTGTAGCACGAATGGGTCGGCTCGATCTGAGAAGAATCAAGCTCTCACAAATAGCAGCTTACTGCTGCTGTGTTACGTATGGCGAGTGTAGAGAGCCGGAGACCATTATTACTGGAAATTAATATATTCGACTTTGTCAGAACATGTTTATTTTTCTATATGAAACGTAAATTTGTGCATACATTCATAAAACCTAATGAAATAAACTTTTCTCACTATCTTTCCAATACAACATATAAAATTAATTTTGAAAAAAAAACAACACGTAAAAACCATTTACCACCACCAATTTTATTGCAAATTAGCTGTTCCGCGCGACTTCGCCCGCGTGTTTTGTGGGGTTTTAAATTTTTTGCACGGAACCCTAATTCGTTTTCTTTAATTAAAGAAGCCTAAATTACTCCTGGTGACATCAGCTATATGCCAGTGAAAATCCGGTCAAAACCGGTCCAGCCGGTTCGGAGATTAGCCGGAACAAACAGACAGACAGACAGACGGACAGACAGACAGACAGAATTTTTTTAACAATTGTGTTTTTGTTATAAGTACAGTATATACTTTCATATGCATATAGTAAAAAGCTGTTATTTTGACATTACAAACAGACACTTCAATTTTATTTATTTGTATAGATATATTTTATTCAAACTTAGTCTTTGTATGCTTACCTCGATTAGGAAGGGCGTGGGCTGCCAAAATTGCAACGAGAGCGAAAGTGGTTATGTTTTTCATTTTGGCTAACTATGCTCCGATGCTTCTGGTCTCATCTTTTATAGGGCTACACCAAAGGGACAGGACGGACGTCGTCACGTCAAATTAACATTTCGGATGCGGCACGGTCGCTCATCAGTGTCGCATTTTCGGTTATAAAGCGTGACGGACGAGTTAATTCGCGTTAATTTGGACATTTATAAATAGTTGTAATCCTGTAAATGTTATTGTCGTATCTGCAACCATGTTGATTTTTTTTAAATAGAATACGGTGACCAACGAGCACACAGCCCACGTGATGGTAAGTGGTTGCTGTGGCTCATAGACATCTACACTTATACTCGATTAAGAATCAAAATGCAGATGCGTTGTCACCCCTCAGGACTAAGTTGGAATGCATTGTTTCCAGTAAAAAAGGGTCTCCGATTTTCTACACTCACCATACGAAACACAGCAGCAATAAACCTAGCAAGCTAACAGCATAGCAAAGTGGCGAAGCAATCAGCTTTTTTTTTTGAGCAATCAGTTTCAAAATAGGAGGTTAAGATGCCTGGGTGATCAGTAATCGACTGCTGAAAACAGAATTTGAAAATTCGAAACCGTTCTCGAGATAATCGTGGGACAGACAGACGGACAGACATCGTGAAATCAATAAACCTAGCAAGCTAACAGCATAGCAAAGTGCAAGATGTATGATACTGACCGCAATGCCCCGTCTACCAAACGTGATTTAGAGACACGCATGCAGCAGTAGACTTTTACGAACTGACTAAACGAAGACATGTGTGTGTCACCGACTCCACACTGGAAGTGTTTTAATACAATACTTAAGATTTCTATTTAGTGAGTAAATAAATAGTTTTTGTGTTTGCTTTGTGACTACATTTACAATACTACAATATACTGGAACATAATAGTTTTTGTCATAACCGCCATTTGTGTTCGGTATTAATTTCATTTTTAAGAGGGTTTTGGAGCAGGACTTAGTTTCCCATTCTGACCCAATGTGTTTTGGTGGAATTCACACGTCCTCGAATTATTTACAATTTCGTAGATATGCGGATTTCCTCACGATTTGTTTCATTGACGATCACTCCGTGAATCGGCGCTTAAATCTTTTTGATGCTGGTGCGTTGGGGATTTAAATCGGAAATTTTAAGGCGTAATGCTTATCACCTGAGATATGCTTCCCCTGTCAAAGGTTAGGCCCGCCTTCTGGTTGTTTCGATTAAGAATTCTCTCTTTTTAATTAAAAATAATACTAACAATCATATTAACGTTACTAATATTCCCTTTAACCACTTCTGGTAAGTATTTTAAGCTTGTGTTAGTAATGGCGGATTCGAACCCATGGCCTTTTGAGTTCGTGATCCGCACCCATTGCCATTAAGCTACTGTCACTTTTATATTCTAGTCAATGATCATACCTTTAACCATCAGAAAAGCAGCCGTAGAGCGCGATCTGTCAACTTTATTTGTGCCCAAGTACCTGATAGCGGCGCGACGAGTTTGGGTTGCAGGGACTTTTATGTTAGGAAAGTGCTAATGGATTATTACATCACGGGTCTCTGAACGACGTTATTGGAAGGGCTTTTGTCTCTATAAATGTTCTCTCAGTTTTAGAGCCTTATGGAATATTTTGCGACGATGGCATGAGATCCCAAAGGTATGACGTTGGTGCCTTAGAAGAGAGGCAAAGCAGTGGCGTGGGGTGCTACATACGTAGAAAATTTGTAGGCCTTTCATGTCAGGGATATCCCATTTAGAGCATCAGGGGTGGCAAAACTGAGTCACTGGCACAAATATGTATCTCTGAGTGATGACTACATATATGTGTCATTTGCTACACGGGCTATCGGTTCATGGGGGACTTGTCGTCGCGGCTTGTTACAAGAAAACTGGTTCTTTTTTCGCTAAGTAGATAGCTATTAAGCGAGGAAACGCAGTCAGCGTTCTTGGCACTATACCGCAGAGAGGACTGAATGGTAATTTTAATGTATAGTATTTTTTATTATTGTGATTAATGTTGTATGATATTATTTTATGTAAACAAATGATTTAATAAATTTTTATTTAATATCAAATGTTATACCAGTTACTATTTTTTCTTTCATGCAATCCTGTCTTTGACATAAATTGAATAATTTTTAAATTAAAAAGTATTTTTAATAAAAAAAAATTATAGGTTCGCGTCACCGATGACCTCGACATGCTGTGACGTATTGCGCACAAGCGAGCACACGAGCATGTCTACTACGCATTGCTAGTCTGTACACACATAATATAACGTTGAGTTTTCACTTCTGTCGGCAGTCTGTATGACTGCCTCTTTTTTTTTAAATAAACACTGTTTGATGTCGATGATGAATGTGCATGTATCTCTTGTAGTGGGGTCCCTTTAAGTAGTTTCCCTCTTTCCTTTAATTTTTACCTTCGGTTGCTAGTAGGTATGCCAATTATCGGCGAATGCCAGTTTTAAGGGTAACTAAGAAAGTTAGTACATTTGACAGCTTTTCGTTATAAAGACTAGTAAGTGATTGTTTTTATCACTCAAACACAAAAACAAAATAGTTTTATTAAAATATAGTTATAATAGTCTCGTGCATTCTATAAATAGTTTGGAAAATCCAAAAGTGCACGCCTCATGAGCGTTTCATTTAATTTTGATGAAAAAAATAAATTGTATTACTGACTTTTATAATATATTATTTACGTGTATTAAATTTAGCGTTTTATTGTTTTAACAGGTAATGTTACCTACAGGGGAAAAATAATAATGTTTACCAAAATAAATCGATTATACAAAGTATAAAATCGATATAGGCGGTATGGTACATTAATCCTTTGTCTATCAAATACTAAAAAAATATGACAGCGCCTTTAAATTTTTAATAGCAATAAAACTTATAAAAATTGAAAATCATTTTATTGACAAACTACGCATACGAGCCTATATATGAAATAGGAACACAGTTGATGTAATTCTAAGGCCAATAAAAAAACCCAGTCTCGATACGTCAATTACTTCGGGAGTTATCGTGACCACATTACGAGTCCCAAGGTGTTCGACGAATAGGGCGGTATAAGTCAGTTGATTGGAATGAGATGCGACACTTTTTTGCATCCTGCCCTTGGCAGGAGGTCTGTTTCTTTTTTGCGAATCCGTCGAGCTGCACGGATGTGATAACCGATGTTTATGGAGTAATTTATCCACTTCTCTGACGTTCATACCGGTAGCAAAGCTCGCCCATGGTTTAACACTGAATGCGCCCAAGCTGGAAAGCGCAATCATTTAGCGTACCTATCTTGGGTTGACGTTCGAAACTGCAAATCTACGGATATTAGCTCCAATAAGAAAATTTTCAACCAGGCCGCCAAGTCCCACAAAAAAGCATTACGGAAAGCTAGTCTCGATCGCATTAAACATATTGGCGCAAAACTCTCTGCCAGACCATCCGGTACTAGAGCTTTTTGGTCTCTCGCCGAAGTGGTCGAGACAAACTTCTATCGGCCTATACTACCCCCGCTGTTAAACCGGATAGCTCACTAGCGCATGCAGCTAAAGAGATTACACCTACAATTCAAGTCTGGACAGTGGCAACAACGTTCCACCTAAATTACCTCACTACGGGACCTCTATGTCGGAGGTCCGTATCACAAATAAGGAGGTTCTTAAAACCTTGTGATGTCTAGACGTGAATAAAGCTAGTGGACTAGATGGTATACCAGCTATAGTTCTAAAGGCTTGTGTACCTGAGTTGTCTCCTTTACAGAACTAAATCACTTTACATAGCTAAAATCAATTTTGTTTTTCTTAATCGATTACGTGCCATGTAGTGGCGGTGAAACAGAATCTACTACTCCATATCATCAGAGGGAATTGAAACAGGCAATGGCTGCGGCAACTTTTTAATAACAACTCAAAATAAAAAACTGCTGCTGCCTAATCGCCTGACAAGCAATATCCACCTTAAGGGAATATATGGGGAAGATTTTGTTCAGTTGTGGACTATTGATGATGATGAATGAGTCTGCTACTGAACATAAGTATTTTTGGTACAAAATGCTCCAACTCCGCATAATTGACGACAGCCTGAAAATAATACCGCGGTTGCCAATCCGCCTGCTAGCGTGGCAACTGTGGCAAATATACGTGGTAGAGCCATGTTGCAGCTCGACTGGGCCGGTTCGACCGGGGAAGGACCACGCTCTCACAGAATACCAACGAAAAATAGCAGCTTAACGCTGCTGTGTTTCGTATGGTGAGTGTAGAGAACCGGAGATCCTTTTTACTGGAAACGAGGCATTCCATCTTAGTCCTCACGGGTGACAACACATTTGCATTTTGATTCGTAATCGTAGATAGATTTAGATGTCTATGGGCCACAGTAACTACTTACCATCAGGTGGCCTGTGTGCTCGTTTGTTCACCCTTATCCTATAAAAAAATATACCCTATGTGTCAAATATAAGCTATGGGAACTTCAACAGGCTGTACCGAATCAAAAAATCTAAAACGCCTCCAGAATACTGAAGAAATTCCAAGTGTGGAGGTTTCGCTTTTTTATAGAATAAAGGTGACAAACGAGCAGACAGTCCACCTAATGGTAAGTAGATGCTTTGGCCCACGGACTTTGGCCCTTAGACATATACATCTATCTTTGATTAAGAATCAAAATGTAGATACGTTCTCACCGCTGAGGACTAAGATGGAATGCCTCGTTTTCAGTAAATTAGATCTCCGGTTCTCTACACTCACCATATGGAACATAGCAGAATTAAGGCGTTTCCCTGACCAAATAACCTTGAGCATTCGTTCCCTCTTTAGACGTACGCCGCTTTATCATAGAAATCGCACAATTTTTGGAATTATTTTAATTAGAAAAGAAAAACGAACTTTAAAAATTAAATAAAACGTGAATAATATAGATTTTTGAATTATCTATACATTAGTGTAATCCTCACATGATTAGAGCGTTGCCTTTAGCAACAGATGCATATAATCAATAATTAAAGTAATTTTTTAAAAGTAGATTTTAAATGTATTTATAACACATAAAAATTAAAAACACAAGAACGTGAAATGTGATGATAGGATATCGAACATTAATAATGTGTTTTTAGATATAGTTTATTTCTCATAACTAATGAGATAATAGTCTCTGAAAACCGCACTATCGCAAGGTTTTGGTATGGGTATCGCCTTAAGTTGTTATTTTGCGCTGGTATTCTGTGAGATCGTAGTACTTCCCCGTCTTGCCAACCCATTCGTGCTACAACCGTAATATAGCTGAAGCGTGACTCTATACCACATATAAAAAATTTAGATAACTTCCGTAATGTAAGTTAATGTTTAAGAAATTTGTTTATTCTCACAAGTCATAACAATATTTGAAATGTGTTTGACGTTTAGAAATCAAATACTAATGATCAGATACTCAATAGTTTTTATAACAAGGCACATTAAGTTTTTGCATTTGAATTGTTTATTTTTCTAGTTCGCAAATTACTATGTCTGGTTTCTCAAGGTCATCAATGAATCAAAACATGACGCCGACTATTCAGTATATTATGTAAGTGTAGAATAAAATAATATTAGAGATTAAGAAAACTTAAACAACAGAAAGAAAAACAGAAACTTTTTTTATTCAATATAGATTATAAGTAATACCTACTTATTGATATTCACTCTTTTGTTTAATTACGACTGGTTCTGAAAAAAACCTCTGTCCTGGGAAGAAACAGCAAGAAACCCAGCGGGACTTTTTTTAAAGAAAAAAATAGCAGCTTACAATCATATTATATGTAATAATCATCATTCCCATGGTTTATTATCATTCGTAAATTCCTTACTCCATCTTGGAATTTACGAACTTTCTTGTCGAGTAACTGGTACCTACTACCAAGCTGTGTCTGTTCCTAATATTTACAGAATGAATATCACTTATTTTTGTAAAACTACTTTTATTTTTGCGTACATTACATTCTCATAAATGTATTGAGAGGCGACTCTTTAAGATTTAAATCGTAGATTGCTCTTATGACCCTCTTCTGTAAAACAAATATAATTTCAGTGTCCGTCGCGTGTCCCCTTTGCAAAATACCATAATACGACATTTTGCTATGGAAATAGCTAAAGTAAACTAGTCTAGCTGTTTGAACACTGGTAAGATTTCTAAACTTTTTACAGCAAATGCTGCAGAATTAAGTCTGCTTGCTAGTTTTGATATATGGGGGCCCCACTAAAGCTTCGCGTTTAGTGTCATTTCAAGAAAAATGGTTGTATCGACAAGACTCAGTTCATCCCCATTTAAAATGACATTAGTATTTAAATGTTTGTCATTTGGAGTCATGAATTTCATACATTTCGTTTTAGTGCCACTTAAATGAATTTTTTTTATAGGATAAGGGTGAAATACGAGCACACAATCCACCTGATGGTAAGTGATTGCTGCGGCCCATAGACATCTACATCTATCCTCTGTTACAGATCAAAATGCAGATGCGTTTTCACCCGTGAGGACTAGGATGGAATGCCTCATTTCCAGTAAAAAGGGCCTCCGGCCACCTGCACTCACCAAGCGAAACGCAGAGGTAAACCTCTACTTCACGCTGGTATTCTGTGAGGTCGTGGTACTACCCCGGTTCGAGCCGGCCCATCCATGCGACAGAAAAAGCTGCCGCCTAGCTCTACCACTGTTAAAATAAATTATTAACACTAAACCAATTTACTAATTTACATTTTGCATTTGATGATCAACACACTTTGATGAGGAAGCTGTGATGATCCTTGTGTGAATACTAGGCCTAGTTATGAAATTATTGTATTGTAATTGGTTCTCAATATGGCAGCAACGTTTTAGATTTTTTATAGACTAAGCGTGACTAACGATCACACAGTCCACCTGATGGTAAGTGGATAAGTACTGTGACCCATAGATAAGTCTATCCTTGTTTAAGAATCAATACAAAGATGATTTGCTGTTATTTCTGAGGACTAAGATGAAATGCCTCATTTCCAGTAAAAAGAGTCTCCGGTTGTCTGCACTCATCATATGAAACACAGTAGCATTAAGCTGCTATTTTACGCTGGTATTCTGTGAGAGCGTGGTCTTTCCCCGGTCGAGCCGACCTATTCGTGCTACAACCATAATATAGATGTAGTATGGCTCTACCACGTTTAAATGTAGATGTAAGTTATTCATACTTACATCATATGTTAACTTTGGACTCTCAGTATACTTACGAAAATTTAATATTAGCTTACAAAAACAAAAGTAGTTTTAGTAAAAAAAAGTGATATACACTCTGTAAACACTAGGAACAAACAATAAGCTAGTGATAACAGTTTCTCGACTCCATAGAGCTAGTAATTCATTCTTGGTGTAATGCGTATACATTACAATAACAACAAAGTCCAAGAAAATATACAAGGCTCCACTCCTATATAAATATATATATATATATATATATATATATATATATATATATATATTATATAAATATTCCACTCCTTTGCTGCACGCAAGATGAACGATGTAGCAAATCGTTTGGTTCGAATGCGTGTTAAATCAACAACGATGGGGTGGAGACTGGCTGAACGTCTGGTTGTCCGATGATGGAAGGGAGAGGGAGGAATTAAATTATGCAATTCCTGCGCACACTCTCCGAAATGCATCCTCTAGAAAAAAGAAAGGCTGGCTACTTTGCGCCTGTGTTCGAGGCTGGTAAGATTGCTTTTAACCAAATTCCAAATTATGGTCACCAATAAGGCTCTTAGCACACCTTTCTATTGAGTCCAAAGCTGCTAGGTGGCATTTTGCAGTACTAGCCCATATATGGCAGGAATACTCCATGTACGATCGGACTTGCGCCTTATATAATGTAGTCCAGCTGTCCCGGCGTGAAGTATCGCCGCACCTTTGCAAGGACTCCTAGCCTCCTTGTAGCTGCTTTGGCCTTGGACTCAACGGACCGCCAGAAGTTCAGATTAGAGGATATCTCAACCCCCAACAACTGAAAGCGGTCGGTGTTTTCCAGTGATACATTTCGGAAAGAAGGAGCCAGGATGAGCTGGCTCCTTTTTGCAATGTAGAGAAACGCTTGTGTTTTGGAGGTGTTGAATTTCATAAGAATGGCATCGCCCCATTCGGAGACTGCCTGTAGTGTGAGATTCACACGCTCTACCATTGTTTCTCTGTCGGACTGGATTTGATCCCGACTGGCCCGAGGACTTGGTTGGTCTCTCTCCACAACTGTGCTATCGTCTGCATACCCATAGATACTGGGCATAAGCAGATCATTAATATGCAGCAGGAAAAGAGTTGCGAAGAGAACAGATCCCTGAGGTACACCGGCGTTATTCGCAACAGGATCGGTTTAGAACCGTTTTACGTAGAGTAGTCTCGAACGAGATTATCGAGGTGGGGAGTTTGAGCTCAGTTTCTAGCTGGAGAAGGTCTGTAGAGACCGCAGCTGTCTTATATTGAAACTGGTCAAAGGATATGCCAGAAAAAATAGTGCTTGTCAGCTCGGACGTGCGGCTGAAATTTATGGCTTTTGAAGGGTGCTGCTTATGTGGGACCATTTTGAATTAATTATGTATTCACATTTCACAATTTGGTGTTACATTCTTAACGAGATAGCAAATGACATTATTTTCGAATAAGGTAATGGTAATAGTTTATGTTGAAGAAAAGAAATCATTCCCCTCGTTGAAACTAACACATACAAAACAGCATCAACTTAGTATCTTTATGTTTGAATAAACACATTAACCAATATTTTTAAGCCTTAAAATTAATTATCAGTTAATTTTGTAACTAATAACTTTTAATTCTATTAAATAAATTCAACTATTTCGATATCTTTACACGCGTTTAGATGCGCGATGGATTGTGGACAACATAACGACTTTTTGCTATCATTCGATTTACCTATGTAATTTGTTTACCACGGTATAACCCTAATGTACTAAGTATATTACTGTTAATATTACTACTAATCATTTTCGATAGAAATACAAATACACCTGAACAATAATGCTATTAATATCTTTTAACCAGAACAAGTGATAAAATTAAAAATTTTATACAACCTACTTCAATATAAATAAAATCAGAACATCACCAATGTAGTCGAAGTAAATTAAATACGCATTATTAAAGATAACTTAAAAACTACTGGCCTGATCTTGATCCCACTGTGAACCAATGAACACGCTCAAATAGGAACTTTATATTGGGATATTTGATGTGTTTTTATTATTTCTTCTTACGGTAATAAGATTTATTTTATTTATTTATTATTTATCTATGTGGTCCTAAATATAATTATATATGGGACAAAATGTGAAGCACCAGCTCTCAAATAAAATACGAATCATGAAAATCGGTCCACCTACAAAACCTACCTAACACACAAAGAAATACAGTCCAATTGAGAACCTTCTCCTTTTTTTGAAGTCGGTTGAAAACCCAATTAATTTAATAACTTGCTATCATTTATCATAATTTTATTTATTAAATATTTAGTAGTTTTAAGTATATCAAGTTATTAATATAATATTTAACATTCTAAAACGTTTCAAGGAAAAATAGTTTCGTTATTGTGCTGTCTAGTATTTTCTATAGTCTTTCAATTCTCTATGAGATGGCCGGTACTGCTTACCTATGTACATATGAGCTGCATCTAATATGGATAAATTAGAACTAGTGAAGGCCAAACGTCTAAAGGTTTTTAACATTAAAGTGAAGTTAAAAGAAGCTAACGACGTTTTTGTGAACATGATGTTCACAAATGTTCATGGTCAATCTAAGTAAGTATAATATATAAATAAGTATGTATGTTTCATTTTTTTTTCTATTAAAAATAGCATAACTTTATCAAATTTAAATTTATAAAAAACAAAAAATAATAAAAAGTTCAAGCGATTAAATTTTCGAGTAAGAGTCGAGTTCAAGTTGCCAACGTAGATGAGAGTGGTTCGTTATTCCAGGCCACCTGGTCACCTGCATTTATTTTGCGAAGGATCAAACTTTGTTGGATGGCTGGTTCCAGTTCAACAGTCGATTTCTGATGCTGCATTTACGATAAGGAATCCACTGTTATGTTATAAATACAGGGTTCTTATAATCAATAAAAAATAAATATCAAAATGTGAATATATTAAACATTAGCCCTCTAGTCCATCTAGTAGACCCGTGGTAGCTCAGATGATTAGCGCTCGCAGTAAATTTCACAATACGTGGGCAACCCGGGTTCGAACCCCGCCGGCACCAATGAAATTGTTAATTTCAATTTTAAGTGTTGATTTACCACGTGCTCGGCGGTGCAGGAAAACACGTGAGGAAACCTGCACGTCTAAGAAAATAAAAAGAAATTTCGAAGATGTGAAGTTTGCCAACACGCATTGGGACAGAAAGGCGGACATTTCCTTGCCCTAAAACCCTCTCAGAAATGAGAGGAGGCCTGTGGCCAACATTAGGACGTATGTATAATTTATTCATGGCAGACGAATCAGCAGATAGAGAGGTTCATACACATCCAAATGTAGTTCCTCTGACTGGAGTAGAAATAGCGAAACTTCACAGAGTAGGTTTTTTTTATACGAGAGAGGGCAAATGAGCATGCGGCTCACCTGATGGTAAGTGACTACCGCCACCCATGAACAACTGCAACATGAGGGGAACCAGGGGAATTGCAGATGCGTTGCCGGCCTTTTAAAAAGGAGTAGGCTCTTTTCTTGAAAGTCCCTAAGTCGTATCGATCCAGAAAATTCGCTGATGGTAATCGATTCCACAAGGAAGTCGTGCGAGGAAGAAAACATCTTCTAAATCGCACAGTGGTGGACCGCCAATCATCCAGATGCTGCGGATGGTATCGGCAGTTCTGCCGCGATGTGCGTTCGTGAAATTTGGCGGCTGGGATTAATCCGAACAATTCCTCAGAGCACTCCCCGTGGTAAATGCTAAATCCTCTGTTCTATTTTTTTCGTATAGTAACATATAACTAGGTTAGTTGTAATTCAAATATATATGCCGCACCATATTGTTGCTGAAATTATACTCGACACGACTGCCTTGATTGCCTCGTTTGTGTAGTTATTGTAAACGTGGTTGCTGATCATGAGTTCTGGGTTCGAATCCCGGGTCGGGCCAAAATTAGCTATTGGGATTTTGTGTTAAGAAATTGGTAGTAGCCGGGAGTTAAGAAGTTGGCGTTGCTTAACTTCTCGTGCCTCTGACGTCCAGCACGTAAAGCCGTAGGTCCTGCACCTGATCTTTCTCCGGTAATGTCGGATTGCAGTCTCATCGGACTATGAGAGTGAGGGAATAGAGAGTGCACCTGTGCTTGCGCATACACTTGGGCACTATAATCCTGTCATGCGCCGTTGGCTAGTCTCGGTTGAGACTGGCCGCCGTGACCGAAATTCGGTCTGGAGGACATTATTATTATTATTATACTCGATACGTGCATTCATATTTACAACGATAAAGCTTTAAGAGGTAATTTAACTGTCCCACTCCCGACTCCCTCATCCTCTACTCTATACGAAGGTGTCCATTTATTATTAATTAAAAATCAAATTCACGTTGTCGCGCTTGAGATGGAATGTATTGTTACCTATAAAAAAGGGTATCAAGTCTACTGTTCCACCCCACGAAACAGAGCAGCGTTATGCTGTTATCTTACGGACCAGATTACGAGTACCCTTAACCGACGAGCATGTATGCGTAGGTATATGGATGTAAAGGAAGCGAGAGAGGTGTTAGGATCGTGCCAAATGGAAGTCTGTAGTCTGTGCCAACCCCTCTGGGTGACATGCGTGACTGTTTATGTATTATATAAGTTTTTTTACAAAAAAAAATTTGGAAATTTTGATTAAAAACGAGATTAATTATTTTCAACTATATATTATGTTATACTTTTACATACATATATGTACATAAAGAAGAATTATCTATTATCACATTGAGAAATTTTGAAACATTTATGCTAAGGGCTTTACTTGAGCATCTTCATTCAGTAACTTTGGAGTGAAGCCGAATGTTTAACGCCTGAAAAAAAGAAAAAACAATTAAAGACTAATGCCTTAACTTCACATGTTTCGTGAAGGCCAAATTAGAATAAAAAATATAAATATATACATAAAAAATTAATGCTTACCCGTAACCTCCTTTGTGGCCACCATAACCTGCACCAGCGCTTGCACTGGCCTGAGCGTTTGCACTTGAGCTTCCAAAACCACCGCTTCCGTGTCCACCGTGGCCGTGACCGCCATGACCGCCAGATCCACCGAAACCACCAGATCCGCCTAGACCGCCGCCGTTGCTGCCACCGAAACCACCGCTCGATCCACCACCATGGCCGCCTCCAATTCCACCGCCTAGCCCGCCTCCGTGACCGCCTCCATGGCCGCCGCCTAGACCGCCTCCATGACCACCGCCTAGACCGCCTCCGTTGCCACCTCCAATGCCACCTCCTAGACCGCCTCCGTGGCCGCCTCCTATGCTTCCGCCAAATCCACCACTCCCGCCGTGGCCACCACCTAAACCGCCCCCATGGCCACCACCTAAACCACCCCCTTGGCCTCCGCCGAATCCACCCCCATGGCCTCCACCGAAACCACCGCCGCCGCCGCCGCCGCCGCCGCCACCGCCGCCGAAGCCGACGCCTCCGCTACTACCACCGCCGTAACCTAAAACATGGTTGAAATTGTGTTCTCGTATATGTTGTATTCATGTACATATTTTGTTTAAAATAATTGTGACAAGTGAGCACATGCACCATCTGATGGTAAGTGCATGCTGTGACCCATATATATATATATATATATATATATATATATATATATATATATATATATATATATATATATCCTCGAATAAGAATCAAAATGCAGATGCGTTGTCATTTCTAAAGACTGATCAAATGGCTCTTTACTGGGTAAAAAGGGTCTCCAGTTCTCTACATTTACTTTACGAAACACAACATTATTCAACTGTTTCACGCGGGTATTCAGTGAGAACGTGGTAAAATTAATAGTTTTAAAACATATTACTGTAACCTATTATAATTTTTTTTTAAATTAAATAGTACTATGTAGCTCGGCAGATATTCTATGTTCTCCGTGATGAGCTCCAACTCCGAATACACATTTTGCGATTTTATTTTTTGTCACGAAACTAATTATGTCTATAAATCCGGAATTATTATTAATTTGACAAAATGACCATCTGTCGGATCCTAGCATAGCTAGCTTAATAGCTAGTTCGTCCGCGGTAGGACCACGCTCTCACAGAATACAAGCGTAAAATAGCAGCTGAAGGCTGCTGTGTTTCATATGATGAGTATAGAGAACCAGAGACCCTTTTTTAATGGGAAGAAGGCATTCCGTCTTATTCCTCAGGAGTGACAACGCATCTGCGTTTTGATTCTTAATCGAGGATAGATGTAGATGCCATCAAAAACATAACTTGTAAAAAAAGACAAGTCTCGCAACTCAGTTCTTCTATCGTAAAAAGTTGTAAGAGACATATAATAGCAAGTCAGTTAATTTATTCAGATCATACTTAAGGGTTCTTCTGTCTCAAATTATTACGTAATTGGCTAACCTAACAACATCTTATAGTGACCATATCAATATTAAAATCTTTTATGTTTTAAATAAATAGATTGACTTGCCCATCGCATGAAAACAATATATCTCACAAGTAATACATATTATATTAAATTACATTATTTATACACGAAACACTAATTGTGTTCTAAATTTGAAGCTTCTTTGTCTGCTAGAAGTGCTTTAGACTTTTGATGATCGGTCAGTCAGTGAGTGACAAAATTAAGAAACTTTGACTAGTTATAATTCTTAAACTACTGGTTCAAATTGAAGTAAATATGCCGTGTTTATACAATGCATGCTTGGTTACTGAAAATTCAGGCTTTTAGTTTTATCCATAACGAAGTTATAGGGGGTCGAAAATGGCCTGAACTGCTTCGAGAAAAGGATGGTACGGTCGTGCCGCTTTTTTGCTCGACTTGGCGGGGGCAGTACCGTGCCCGCCAGATGTATATGCCACAGCTTCACTTACCATCAGGTGAACTGTGTGCTTGTTTATCACCCTTATTCTATAAAAAAGCTATGAACGATGGTTGACGAGACGATGGTCTCGACAAAACTAATATATTAATATTGAGTGAATATGACTTCACTCGGTAAAGTCCTTCAAAGTTACACGATCACTGACAGACGCATGAACATTTACGATATCTATAACTCTATAGAAATATTTAGATTATTAAAAAAACAAATATCGCCTCCAAATAATACAGGATCAATGTAAAAATATTCTTTTTCCTTTTCCTCCTACCTCAATTCTGTTGAATTTGATTAAATCCTCGGGTATATTGAAATAAGTATATGTAATTAAAAAAATATATATTAAAAAAATAGTGAAATTGATCTCTATTGAATAGTGAAACTCTATTTTGAAGCCGATTTAAAAAGAAACATCATGGATAAACAATTAATATGCTAACTAACAGATTTGTTGCAAAATATACATATTTATATTTTTCCATCATAATTAAATATTAAATTTCTATTCTATCGTACCTGGAGCTGCGTGGATGCAGACAAATAAGCCAAGGGACAATGCGACCACAACTAGTCGTGCCATTTTGTTAGACTGTACTGATCGCAGTCAGAGCCTCTGCTTATATACAAAGTCGCTTATGTCATGATCGGTCGAGTATTTACAATGCTCCTAACTTTTTGCTCCTACTATTTTTTGTTTTAACTTCTGTTATTAAGGCATCAAGCTGGACGAATATATTAAAGTAAGGTGGATGAACGATAATTGTTAGAGCTTTCCGTTTAGAAGTAGGGATGTCTGGGTGTGAAACCTATTATTTTAGGACATAAATCAGGCTACCAAACAAGTAGGACATGTATTAAAATGTAATATATGCACCTATATAAGATACATTTTAACATAATTTTATAGCAAAAAGACAGATTAAATATTTGTTACAAATTTCTATATATTTTTATTGTTCCGATTGATTAATGTTTTCGAAAACAGTTCGCGGAAATACGAAGATGTATGCATTATTGCTTAGAAGTAATTATTGATAACATCGATATCTCAAATTAATAACTTTATATCGCGACTGCATAAAATAACACAACGTTAAAATCTCGCATAAGTCAACAATTATTATTGGAGTTTCTAACACACTTCACCGCCGTTACACGGTTAATAAAAATTCGGTTGCCAACCATCATTCCAAGCGGGGCATCTATGGCAAAATCCCCCGTATGATGGAGTCCATGAGAGTGGACTATGCAGCATGCATATTCAGCAGCGGACTTTAATAGGCTGTAATGGATAAATGGATGGATAATACACTTCATGCTCTGGATAGCTGCAGCCAGTTCTAAACCTTGAAACTAGAAAGTTTTGGATGTATAATTTAAAATTAAAAATTTTGTACAGCCGACTTCAATATAAGCGACTTCAATATAGGTTATTTAAGAATAACTCAATAACCATTGGTCTGACCTTGATGAAATTCATATGGGACCACACGAGATCTATTAGCTTTCAAATAAAAAAAGAATCATCGAAATCGGTTCGCCCAGTACAAAGTTATGAGGTAACACATAAAAAAAAGAACATACACTCGAATTGAGTATCGTCTCCTTTTTGGAAGTCGGCAGAAAATGTAAAAGTAATGTTTAGCGACTGCTCATAAATATTAGGAAAGGGCATGGGCAGAATATCAGCGCAGTGATTATCCCACTGCATCATAATGCTGAGTTGGATGTCTATTTATTGCTATAATAATATATTTTAAATAAAACTAGTAATAAAAATATACTATTTTGTTGCATCAAATAAAGTTGTTTCTCTCTTATTTTCGATGTAAGAACTGTTGTGTCCTGGTTTAAGGTTTATGAGTCAATTCAGGTATTGAGGCATTATATTATTCTTAGGGGGATACAAAGCTCCCATCCACATTCACGCATCTACTACCTTTTCTGCCACGGACCTACTACGAAGTGTTCCTAAGCGGCGCTACTTAAAAATGAGGTCTAATATTTGACAGATTACATAGGGAGGAAGTTAATTTGTTCGAAAAATGTAAAGTTTAATGTTTCTTTCTGCACTATTTCATATATTTTATATTAATTAGATTAAAATATATATAATAATAATATAAATACTTTATTATTTTTATTAATTAATAATAATTAATAAAAATAATGAAGAGTGCAAGTCCAAGAGTGGATGTAGTGGGTGAATAATGTAATGATGATGAACAAGAAATCATCACGTTTAGCAGTCATCACACTCGTTGAGACATTAGGGTTGTAGCAATTTTTTAAGTTACTACAGTTACACTTAGTTCTTGACACAATGTTTCTCTTAACCGACTTTTGATACCTACGGAACGACGGATTCTTTTATTCGACCACTATACGGCATTTTTTATTTAACCTCAATCTTTACTTTTTTACGGTAAAACCAACATTTAAAAAAATAAAATGGAATTAATAATTATTAAAATAAAGCGATGCATTTTAAACAGATTGTATTAATCAACTCTTGTGGTTTTCAATAATTGTCGGTTATTTTTCTGTTTTCTGATTTATAATTATAATTTTACAAGCAAGTTTTTTAATATAGGTATGTATATTTTATAACAATATAATTGTTATCGTTATTATTTATAAAAACGTTACAAAAATAATAAAACATTATAATTATCAATAAAAATACCGAACAATTTTTTTATTTTATTCTTACTAAAAAGTCTCAAAACAATTGTCAAATAATTAATAAAATAAAAAGTATAGTTAAATTCAAAAGGATTCCGAAGGCTTAAAATTAAAAGTTAATAAAAAATCAAAGTTATAAGTTCAGTTAAACTGTTCAGTTATAAGATCTTGTTCACATCCATACCGACCAACTGACGTTCAAGTGAAATTATTTTCAATTAACTTTTTTTTTAATAATAATCGAAATAAATAATCTTTTAATTACGTTAGAGGTATTCATTGAAATCTCCTCTTAATAGCAAGAGATCTCCTCTTGCTATTAAGAGTGTATTAAGAGTGTGTCTTTCAATGTGTATATACATAATGATGTACTTTTTTATTATATAAGTGCAATATAAAGCTGGTGGAAGTGATTTGAGTGGATCGCGATTTTTTGATTTGGTAACAATAGAGCACTACATCGCCACTTCGCGTTCAATGTCATGCAATATACGACAAAACCAGGGATGGTCCACGTTCATACAAAATGCTTGTCTTAGAAAATATGGTCGTTGATGAATAAAGTAGCAGAGCCAGGTCCGCGTAGAGAAATACCAAGCTCGCACAGAATGCCAGCGTAAACTAGCAGCATATTCATTCATCCATCTATTACAGTCTGTCCACCACTGAATAAATACTAGATAAAGTAAAGTAAAGTATCATATTGACGACTCCGCGGCGCAGTGGCTTAGCAATGAGTTGCTGCGCTGGGGGCTGCGGGTTCGAATCCCGCACGAAACAAGTATTTGTATGGCCTAAAAATAATTGTTCCGGGTCTGGATGTTTGTCCTTGTGCAATTTGTGTTTGTAAACTGCCTCCACAATACAGGAGACAATCCTAATGGGGGGGTAACGTATTTAAAAGAAAAGAAAAAAATTTGCAGCCTATTTACGTTCCACTGCTGGGCACAGGTCTCCTCTCATTTCTGAGAAGATTTTAAGGCAAGAAAATGTCCGCCGTGCTGCCCCAATGCGTGTTGGCGAACTTCACATGTCTTCGAAATATTTTTTACTAGATAATAGAGATAAATAATAATTGGTAGGCGAGTTGCCAACCGCAGATTATTTTGAGATGTTATCAGGAAGATGTTGCTGCCGATTCTCGGCTTCATTTTGTTCTGTCACCTCTTGCGAAATCCACAGGGTGGTATGGTGTAGTGTATTGTATGGTAGGTGAAGAGAAGAGAAGAACCTTTTATTACTAAACGAGGCATCCGTAGTAGAAATTTGATTCATAATCATAGATGAATCACACAAAGTAGAATTTTATACGCCGTAAATATAGCACGAATGGATCGCTTTGACCCGGGTAGAACCATGCTCTCATATAATACCAGCTTTATGTTGCTGTGTTTCGTATGGTGAGTGTAGAGAGCTGGAAACCCCTTTTACTGAAAATGAGGCATTCTATAAAAGCCCTCAGGGATGACGATGCACCTGCATTTTGATTTTTAAGCGAGAATAGATCTACAACTATCCTCGATTAAGGATGCTATGGCTCATAAACATTTACATGTCCTATGGGTCACGTAGATAACAATCAGGTGGACTGTGTGTTCGTTTGGCACCCTTATTCTATAAAATAAAAATGAATTAACATGTTCGAGGTGAACTGTGTTTTAGGCGTGAGCGTGACGGCAACTCCAGCGAGCAAAAAATAGTAACAGTTATATGACTTTTGGGATATGCCTGCCGGTCATAAGATTGTATAAAAAGTTCGCCATTAAAGTATAATGAAGTATAAGTCGCGCCACAGCGGAAGCACTACAGTACTCTCCGAGTATCTATTGTGATGGTACCCATAAGGGGTGGATATAAATCCATGCAAACTACATTACTGATTATTTTCCCGCCGATCTCTACGAATATTATAAATACGAAAGTGTGTTTGCTAGTTCTTTGCAAATAGTGGGCCGGAGAGTAACATAGGTCCTGAAAAATACACAGTTTTTTTTTATAGGACAAGGAGACAAACGAGCACACAGTCCACCTGATGGTAAGTGGTTGCTGTGGCCCATAGACATCTACATCTATCCTCGTTTGAGAATCAAAAAGCAGATGCGTTGTCACCCGTGAGGTGTGAACGAAACACAGCAGTGTTAAGCTGCTATTTTATGCTGGTATTCAGTGAGAGCGTGGTCATTCCCCGGTGGAGCAGACCCATTCGTGCTACAACTATACTACAAATATAGCTGCAGCATGGCTCTACCAAAAGTTGCTATATTATGATAGAACTAGAGCGTAATTATGTAATTACATATTTATGCTGTCTTTGGTCTTGAAATAATAGAATATTGACTGCGAAATACCGTGTAGTGGCGGTGTAAGAATATGCACGACCCCATATCATCTCGTGGTTGTCGTAAGAGGCGACAGAAGGAAACAAATCAGGAGATGGGCAGCAGTGTTTTACTAACTAAAAATACTACTAAAAATAAAAATAAACAGCAGTTGCCAACACGCTTGCCAAGCGTGGCAACTATAGCAAATATCCCTCCCAAGAGGCAATCTATGTGGGAGGCCTATATTCAGCAGTGCAGTAACTTTAATAGGCTCTAACGGTGTACCGGATTGCGAAATGACATTGTTTTCTGACCTCTACGCGTATATTATATAATTGTTTTTTTTTTAATTACAAACGTTACATTATACGTATTTTTCCTGTATCTGGAGGCATTTTACATATATATATTGCATATATACACTTGTACCATGCGAGATCACAGCACCGCAGACAAACGCTTGGCTTCTGTAATTCGTCTCCCATTAGAGTACTGGTTCTCTGGTTTCAAGGACAACTCTATTCAGTTTATTTAGTATCCAATAGTGTGATTGTATGCCCATATCTAACATTGAAATTCAGTCTAGTTTCGATATTTTTTGCATTAGCGTTCCATATAATCGTGTCTGTTAGTGATCGTGTAATTTCTGAACAATTTGACCGATTAGGGCCATATTCACACAAATTATTTGATTTGTACAGACTCGTTCGCAGCTATGTTATTTTGATAATTGCCGCTATGGTCAAGTTAATACAAATTTTATATTTCTGGACCGAAATGACTCATATTTACAATAAATGCTGGTTTAGTACAAAAAAGGAAAAACAAAATCTAGAGACGTTAATCAATTTTATATTCAAATCGAACTCATCGAATCTATCTTTATATGCATAAATATTCTGTCAAAATGTGCATGTGTCTAAATTCCTGCTAAACGGCTGGACCGATTTTGGTGAAGGTTTGTGTGTGTGATTAAGTTGATTCGAGAATGGTTTATATTCACAATTGAACCCGGTAGGTGGAGCTGTTGTCGAGATCAAGAAATCACCCGTGCGAAGTCGGGGCGGATCACTAGTATAATTTATAAATATCCGCTAATATATTTATATATTATGACTTCATTGGCGTATAGATTACTTTTTAAATCAATGTATGACTTCGTTTTGACATTCATTTTAACTAGCATGGTTAACAATCAAGCACACAGTCCACCTGATGTTTAGCAAATGCTGCGGCCCATAGACATAGATACATAGGTGCATCTATTGTCGAATAAGAATTATTCTCTAATAAATTTACTACAAAGTAACTTTATCTTGTGGAGCCGATTTGATGTAATCGATATGCTTGGCGAAACACACTAATAGTATTTTAACATCTTGCACCTTTAAATTTTCTTGCCGTCGGTTCAGCTATTAGGTAAAGTAAAGTAAAGTTAAGGCCTATAAACTTCCCACTACTAGGCTAATTATTGAGCCGGTTTTAGGCCAAGAAAGTGTCCACCGTGCTGCCCCAAAGCTAGTTGACGGACTTTTTTATAGTATAAGGGTGACAAACGAGCTCACAGTCCACCTGATGGTAAGTGGTTGCTGTGGCCCATAGACATTTACATCTATGAATCTTCGTTTGCGAATTAAAATGCAGATGCGTTGTCAGCCGTGAGGACTACGATATAATGCCTCTTTTCCAGTAAAAAGGTTCTCCGATTCTCTACACTCACCATACGAAACACAGCAGCATTTAGCTGCTATTTTACGCTGGAATTCTGTGAGAGCGTGGTCCTTCCCCGGTTAAGCCGACCCATTCGTGCTACAACTATACTAGTAATATAGCTGCAGCATGGCTCTACCACGTTTAAAATCTAACTAAAAACTAAATGTATGACTTCGTTTTGACATTCATTTTAACTAGTATGGTTAACAATCAAGCACACAGTCCACCTGATGTTTAGGAGATGCTGCGGCCCATAGACACATAGGTGCATCTACTATCGAATAAGAATTATTCTCTTATAAATTTTCTCCAAAGTAACTTTTTCTTGTGGATGCGATTTGCTGTAATCGAGATGCTTGACGAAACACACTAATAGTATTTTAACATCTTGCACCTTTAAATTTTCTTGCCGTCGGTTCAGCTATTAGGTAAAGTAAAGTAAAGTTAAGGCCTATAAACTTCCCACTACTAGGCTAATTATTGAGAGGGTTTTAGGCCAAGAAAGTGTCCACCGTGCTGCCCCAATGCGAGTTGACGGACTATTTTTATAGAATAAGGGTGATAAACGAGCACACAGTCCACCTGATGGTAAGTGGTTGCTGTGGGCCATAGACATTTACATCTATGTATCTTCGTTTTTGAATTAAAATGCAGATGCGTTGTCAGCCGTGAGGACTACGATAGAATGCCTCTTTTCCAGCAAAATCGGTATCCGATTCGCTACACTCACCATACGAAACACAGCAGCATTAAGCTGCTATTTTACACTGAAATTCTGTGAGAGCGTGGTCCCTCCCCGGTAGAACTAACCCATTCGTACTACAACTATACTATTAATATAGCTGCAGTATGGCTCTACCACGTATAACATACGACTCTACATATCTTTGAAATATTTTTTTAATTTCTCAGATGCAGGTTGTTTTCATTCACCACCGAGCATGCAAAGCTAAAAACGTTTAAAACAACACCTAAAATTGCAACCATCAATTTCATTCGTACCCACGGGGATCGATACCGGGTAACTGGCATACTGTGAAATTAACTAGGGCTTAGCCCCTAGGCTCCCTCGGCTCCAATGCTATTAAGTATATAGAAATATCGTTTTAATACCTAATACCTAGGTACTATACTACAACGATTAGAACGTTTCCCATAATCGCCTCAAGACACCCACATGACTAAATGACATAGATGCAGTACATTATAAGCCTGCTAAGAATATTGGTCGAAATTAGTTAAGTTAATAATATAATTAGATTTTCGCTCATATTTATGATTTTTTTTATAATTTTAATGAATAATATAAAACAAAATTATGTAATAATATTTGTAATTATAATGAAAACAATGTGGGTTTCTTCAAAAGAATTATTTTTTTCTAAACTAGTGTGATTTATTGTATCATCTAGGACTGCATCAACATTGCATACCCACGAGTACATCTGGTGGAATCGTAGTACGTAATAGCGCCGTAAGAGTTAGCGAATAATTTATAAAAAAGAACACACTAAATATTCCAGCAACTAATACTTTTTTATTAATGATCAGTCGATCAAAGCGCATAAGCGTTTTTCTACTAATGGAATCGATAGAACGAGTAATAAACTTTAAATATAATCATGCGTTATCCATGGCCAGTGTGAAGTACCTTGTATTTTTTGTTAATCGGTTTTTATTTTAACGTTTCTGAGCACTATAAACCGTGAACTCACGGTATCGATTATAATATTTAAATTTTTAATTATTTTTATATAAATTAATATATTTTATTATTTATTTGTGTTCTAATAAAAATCTTCTGGCTCAGGACCTTACTTTGTAGCATACCATGGCGGAGGCCTATGTTTAGCAGTGGACTTGTGAAGGGAAATCTTTTTCGAAAATTAAACACAAAAGTGACAGTATTCTATTCTACTACTTTATAAATAACATGTTGAACAAGGTTGTAACAACATTTTTCAACTTTCGGCCTGACATGGAATACTGTTCCCATCTCTGGGCAGGGGCTCCCCAGTGCTAGCTCCTTCCACTCGACCGTATCCAGCGCAGAGCGGCTCGAATCGTCGACGACCGAGCCCTTTCCGATCGGCTCGATTCATTGGCACTGCGAAGATATGTTGCATCCCTTTGCATTTTCTTTCGCATCTACCATGGGGAGTGCTCTGAGGAATTGTTCGGATTAATCCCAGCCGCCAAATTTCACGAACGCACATCGCGGCAGAACCCCCGATACCATCCACACCATCTGGATGATTGGCGGTCCACCACTGTGCGATTTAGAAGATGTTTTCTTCCTCGCACGACTTCCTTGTGGAATCGATTACCATCAGCGATTTTTCCGGACCGATACGACTTAGGGACCTTCAAGAAAAGAGCGTACTCCTTTTTAAAAGGCCGGCAACGCATCTGCAATTCCCTCCCTGATGTTGCAGTTGTTCATGGGCGGCGGTAGTCACTTACCATCAGGTGAGCCGCATGCACGTTTGCCCCCTCTCCTATAAAAAAAATAATAATATCGTCATTTGAATTAGAATTTATTCAAGATAATCGTCTAAGTTTAAGGGGAAATGTTGTAAAATTGTTAGTTTTAAGTATTAATAATTTTGTGCAAGATCGCATTTTTGATGTGTAACATCTTTCCTCTCCCTTTCCCGCAATATGTGGAAGTGATTCCATGAAAAGGGACGGAAGTGTGTAACAGGAAGCCGGTTAAGTGCGCGCTATTTAATTTGACCAATGAGCGCGCGCGGTGGTAGAAAAGTGTGCTGTTATATAACTACTAATTAAGTTTCTAGTTTTAGTTTTTTTTATTATTATAGTTTTTAATATTGTATATAACTATGTAATAAATAAAGTTTAAATTCATATTTAAGTTGAATGTTAAAAAAATATATTGGTAAATCCAATTGGGCATACCTTAAGCGCATTAAAAAAACTACGTATAACATGATTATACGGAATTTTTAAAGTAGTTTAAATACATTTCGACAGCACTATCGGCTTCAACATCCTCGAAAACCATGAAAATGACACCCGTGATGAAAAAATTGATACCTATTGCAGCCGCCATCTTGGATTTACATTTCGACAGCACTATCGGCTTCAACTCTCTCGAAAACAATGAAAATGACACCCATGATGAAAAAATTGATACCTATTGCAGCCGCCATCTTGGATTTACATTTCGACAGCACTATCGGCTTCAACTCTCTCGAAAACCATGAAAATGACACCCAAGATGAAAAAATTGGTACCTACTTCAGCTGCCATCTTGGATTTACATTTCGACAGCACTATCGGCTTCAACATCCTCGAAACTCATGAAAATGACACCCATAATGAAAAAATTAATACCCATTGCAGCCGCCACCTTAGATTTACATTTCGACAACCCTATCGGAGTCAACTCTCTCGAAAACTATGAAATTGACACCCATGATGAAAAAATTGATACCTATTGCAGCCGCCATCTTGGATTTACATTTCGACAGCACTATCGGCTTCAACTCTCTCGAAAACCATGAAAATGACACCCAAGATGAAAAAATTGGTACCTACTTCAGCCGCCATCTTGGATTTACATTTCGACAGCACTATCGGCTTCAACACTCTCGAAAACCATGAAAATGACACCCAAGATGAAAAAATTGGCACCCACTTCAGCCGCCATCTTGGATTTACATTTCGACAACCCTATCGGAGTCAACTCTCTCGAAAACTATGAAATTGACACCCATGATGAAAAAATTGATACCTATTGCAGCCGCCATCTTGGATTTACATTTCGACAGCACTATCGGCTTCAACTCTCTCGAAAACCATGAAAATGACACCCAAGATGAAAAAATTGGTACCTACTTCAGCCGCCATCTTGGATTTACATTTCGACAGCACTATCGGCTTCAACACTCGAAAACCATGAAAATGACACCCAAGATGAAAAAATTGGTACCTACTTCAGCTGCCATCTTGGATTTACATTTCGACAGCACTATCGGCTTCAACATCCTCGAAACTCATGAAAATGACACCCATAATGAAAAAATTAATACCCATTGCAGCCGCCACCTTAGATTTACATTTCGACAACCCTATCGGCTTCAATTCTCTCGAAAACCATGAAAATGACACCCATGATGAAAAAATTGATACCTATTGCAGCCGCCATCTTGGATTTACATTTAGACAGTACTATCGGCTTCAACTCTATCGAAAACCATGAAAATGACACCCAAGATGAAAAAATTTATATCTATTGCAGCCGCCAACTTGGATTTACATTTCGACAGCACTATCGGCTTCAACACCCTCGAAAACCATGAAAATGACACCCATGATGAAAAAATTGATACCTGTTGCAGCCGCCATCTTGGATTTACATTTCGACAGCACTATCGGCTTCAACACCCTCGAAAACCATGAAAATGACACCCAAGATGAAAAAATTGATATATTTTGCAGCCGCCATCTTGGATTTACATTTCGACAACACTATCGGCTTCAACACCCTCGGAAACCATGAAAATGACACCCATGATGAAAAAATTGGTACCTAATTCAGCCGCCATCTTGTATTTACATTTCGACAGCACTATCAGCTTCAACACCCTCGAAAACCATGAAAATGACACCCATGATGAAAAAATTGGTACCTACTTCGGCCGCCATCTTGGATTTACATTTCGACAGCACTATCGGCTTCAACACTCGAAAACCATGAAAATGTCACCCATGACAAAAAAAATTATACTACTTGCTTTTAGTACGTACTACAATTATTTATTCTGTGCTTTAAAATATTGTAATAAAAAAATGTCTTATTATTATTATAATTAAATATTTAAGAAATTTGGTTATTAGAATATTGTGTATTTGTACAGCGATCTTTTTGAGCCGCTGCAAACAACCGAAACAATGTCCACTCACGAAGGCGACTGAAGCCAAACCACAGAAAAAAAAACAAAAAACCAGCACAAACTATATAGAAACACTACCAAACCAGTGGCATACAGTCCATACTATAATTTTTCTTAGAGGTATTATTATGTCATGACAGTTTGTCCATGTTGCAGTAGATGTCGCTTTTTTAAATTTAGCCATGCTTGGCCAATTAAGAATCAAACAAATTAATGAATAGTTTAAAATACAATCGAACCTTTCTAACTTACTATTTTGTTACAAAACAAATTTGTAATTAAATTTTTAGTATAATTTATTTATTTTACATTATTCCCTATATATAATGTACTCTGTGAGCCAAACTAAACTACTCATTACTACTCTGTGGCTGTAGCTTCCCATTTAGAGAAAGAGTTTTGGCGGGAACTCGACCGGCGGCGGCTTGCTGCTCCTGTATTATTGTTTAAATAATGGTTTGAAGTGGACTTTGATATGTAAAAGTAGTGCGATTTTGTGTATTAAGTGTCTGCGCATGTGAACTATTAATGGAAACTGTGAAACAAGTGCTCTGATGGTGATGGAATCTCAAGATAAGCTGTTTGTTTGCATAGGCGCCTTTAGATACCATCGCCAACTGTCAGCTGCCTGCTGGCTCAAGTTACCGTCAAAATCTCCCAAGGCTGCACAATGTGACGCATCAACATATTGTGAAGCAGTGAAATATGAAGGAAAATTATACATGAAGACAAGGCTGTATGGCATAGTTCCTTTGCCTGCTCTCTCGAGCGAATAATAAAAACAACAACAACAACCATTTAGAGAAATATTTTTGTATTATCTATGTTTTGTATACGAGGCTAACAAATCAACGAAAATTTCGCCATTTTGGAGCCGAAAAAAATTAATTATAGCTAAACAAAACAAAACTACACTGCCATTTACATTCAGTGGCTTCCCACATGATAGATGAAGAGATTAAAAAATAGATTGAGTTAAACAATTAATATTTTCAAAAGTTATTGTGTTTACAAGCCACAGGGACATGATAAATCCACACCATAAGCCACTAAAACCCTTTTTTTTTATTTAAAAATAGCAATTAATCGATTTAAAAAAATATTAATAAGTTCAACAATCATTTATCTTTCTAACAATGTGCTTTTTATATCATTTATATGTATAATATGATTGCTAGATACGATTTTATTCGATAAAATGTTGGAATCTTAATTTTTAGGCGATAGTAGAACACACCTTGCGCTTCCGCTTAAGGTATGCAATAAACTTCTATAATGTATTTAATCATTAATTATTTATACGTGTAATCTATATCAATAAATGTATTTATTTAAATGTTAAAGTACATGTTTGAAAAATGTGCAGATCATTGATAAAAACTGCAACTGAGTAATAATCCAGCGATGCGAGTAATTCGAATAAATATTTCAAACTTTTATAAATTTGAGGTTAATTTCTGTCGCTGCTCAATTCATATTTTTAGTTTTGGTTAATAGAAACCGACAGCTTTTTTCAGGATATATGTGTAATATGGATGGTAATGTTGTTTACTGCCAAGGTAAGATGTGAGATGTTACATACACATATAACATGCAACTAGTGTAACGCTCGCTCATTTTTATCTTTTACGTTTCTGTTTTTGCAATTACTAGCCTTTTACATTGATTGCGCCGTATCTGCTACCGCATGGTAAGAGAATCCGTCTCCCCTTTTTCTACTGACTTCTATAAGGGAGAGGTACTCATTTTGACTGTATGCTTTTTTATGTGTGTTACCTCATAACTTTGTTCTACGTGAATCGATTTCGATGGTTCTTTTTTTAATTGAAAGCTGGTGCTCCTCATGTGGTCTCATATAATTTTAATCAAGGTCAGACCAATAGTTTTTGAGTTATCCTCAATAATATATACTGAAGTCGGTTGTACAAAATTTTTAATGATAAATTATGTCACGGCGACTGTTGGAAATGCCAGAAAAGACTTATAGCTTTCGAGATACGGCGGCACAATCGTTAGTAGCGGTAGATTTAAAGGTTTGAGAGGTCAGCGATCGTCAATCCACCTACCAAGAGTGACGATTGAGGAGTATTTTCCCTACAACGGGAGAGGCTTATTACTTATTATGACGTGACTAAGTGAAATGAGCGGAAAATTTTTTGTCTCTTTAAGGATGGAGGCGACAAGTTGCGTCGAAATGTACGAGACGTCTAGAACTACGATTATTAATTCGACATTTTGATTCTTAATCGCGGTTAGATGTATTTAGGTGTTTGCCCAAATACTCAAACGCTATGCAATTTTAAGATGGCGTTAAGTCTCGTGATGTCTCTATTCATCATCATTACAGCCCTTCACAAGTCCACTGCTGAACATAGGCCTCCCCCAAGGAATGCCACAAAGCACGGTCCTGAGCCACCTGCATCCATCGACTTCCTGCATGTCTTACCAGGTCGTCACTCCATCTAGTGGGGGGGTCGCCCTACACTTCGCCTACCGGTACGAGGCTGCCACTCGAGAACGTTTCTTTCCCATCGGTTGTCGGTTCATCGAGCTATATGGTCAGCCCACTGCCAGTTCAGCTTACTAATCCGTTGGGCTATGTCAGTTACTCTGGTTCTGCTGCGGATATCCTCATTTCTAAGTTTATCACGCAGAGGCACCCCGAGCATAGCCCTCTCCATAGCTCGCTGAGCGACCTTGCGCTTCCTCATACGGCCAGCAGTGAAGGACCACGTCTCAGATCCGTAACCCATCACTGGCAATACGCAATGGTAGTACAATTTCGTTTCCAGGTTTTGAGGTATGTCTAACGAGAAGATGTGTCGTAGTTTCCCGAACGCTGCCCAGCCGAGTTGAATCCGTCGATTGACCTCTCGGTCGAAGTTGGACTTACCTAGTCGGACTATTTGTCCCAGGTAAACAAACTCGTCAACAACTTCGAGCTTAGTGTTCCCAACAACTACCGGCATAGGTGTGACATCGACATTAAACATGATCTTTGTTTTGTCCATGTTCATCTTAAGACCTATCCGTTGGGAAACAATACTGAGGATATTGAGCATAGTGCTTAGGTCCTCCAGCGATTCTGCCATAAGGACTATATCGTGGGCAAATCGAAGGTGAGTGATGTACTCGCCATTGATGTTAATACCGTATCCTTTCCAGTCCAGTAGCTTGAAAACATCTTCCAATGCAGCGGTGAAGAGTTTCGGGGATATAACGTCATCCTGTCTTACACCTCTCTGCAGTTGGATAGGCTTCGTACTCTGATACTGTACTCGGATAGCCATCGTAGCTCTACTGTACAAACACTTCAGCACTTCGATATACCGACAGTCAACTTGGCACCGCTGAAGGGACTGCAGCACTGCCCAAATTTCGACGGAATCAAAGGCTTTCTCATAGTCCACATTCGCAAGGCAAAGTGGGAGATTATACTCCTCTTTCTTCTGTACAATCTGCCGCAGGGTATGCATGTGGTCTATGGTACTAAAGCCTTTTCGGAAACTGGCTTGTTCAGGAGGCTGGAAGTCGTCAAGTCTGCGTGCGAGACGATTCGTAATGACTCTCGAAAACAGCACGTACACGTGGCTCAGAATGGAAATCGGTCTGTAGTTCTTCAAGAGAGCGTTGTCGCCTTTCTTGAAGAACAAGACCACCGCACTTCTGCTCTACGCCTCCGGAGTAATGCCACCATGGAGGATGGAATTAAAGAGCTTCTGAAAGACTTCAAGTACCGGTTTTCAACCCGCTTTCAAAAGCTCCGCTGTAATTCCAATCTCGCTCGGGGACTTGCCGTTTTTAAGGTTCTGGAGAGCCATTCTAATCTCGCTCAGACTGACGTCCGGTATATCTTCGGAATAGTGTCGGATAAGACTCGCTCTTGGATTATTACTCACACTTGCGTGTGACTCCATCGATGACGTGTACAGCCCATAGAACCTCTCAATCTCACTCAAAATCTCAGGTGTCCCGGAAACGAGTCTTCAGCTTTGACAGTTGGCTGTTTCTGGCAGACAGATCTCTGGCAAAGACTTTGGAGCCTTGGTTCCGATCGATCGCTTCTTCAATACAAGCTGTATTGAAGTTGCGTAAGTCCTGCCGCATGCATTTGGAGATCTGTCTATTCAGTTGCCTGTATGCTGTCAAATCTGTTGAAGAGTGTAGCTTCATCTCCCGTCTAACAGCCATGAGATTAAGAGTGTGATCGCAGAGTTTTTGTGTTCTTCTGCGGCGGGTCTTGCAAGACTTAGCTCCAACCGCATCGACAGTTTCCACGAGCTCGTCGTTCATACCGTCCACTTCATTGCAGTCTTCTAGGCACCGAAAACGCCTAGTTTTGCATTGAAGTCTCCCATTAACACCGTATAGTGGTTTTTGGAGGAATGCATGGCTCTAGAGATATCCTCATACATTATCTCCACCTCCTGATCGGGGTGTGACGAGGTTGGTGCGTAAACCTGTATGACCTTCAGCGAATACCGTTTGGTGATTCTGAGTATAAGGTACACAACCCTCGTCGACACACCCTCAATCTTTACAACGTTGTTAACGAGAGACTTGTGGACGATAAATCCGACACCTCCTTGGGACAGATGGTCGTCCTCCCGGTGATAGAACAAGTTGCCGGATTCGAGGATTACCGTGTCCTCCCCCTCTCTTCGGACCTCGGATAATCCTAAAATATGCCAGCGTAACTTGTCTATCTCTTCTTCCAGCTCCACGATCTTCTCGTCAGTCCTCAGGGTCCGTGCGTTGTATGTTGCCAGGTCGAGTCGTTGTAGGTGGCAACCGAACCTCCACCGGTAATTCTTAGCACTTTTTCTTTTACTTCTCTATTACTTTAAGTCAAAGGGACTGTGATACCAAGAGACTTAACGACATCTTAAAATTGATTAGTGTTTGAGTATTTGGTCATATGGGACACAGCATCCACTTAAAATCAAGTGGACTGTATGCTCGTTTGTCACTCGTTTTCTTTAGAAATTGAGACAAAGAAAATATACATTGTAGTAATATAGTTTAGATAATAACCGCTGTTCGTGGCGGTGTAAGAATATCCACTACCTCATATCTTCCCGTAGGTGTCGTAAGAGACGACAGAGGGAAACTGAACCAGGAGATGGGCAGCAGCATTTTTTTTGATAACAGCTGAATAAATAGAAGCTGTGGTTACCAACCCGTTTGCCTAGCATGCCAGCTGTGGATAATATTCCCCCTATGAAGCAATCTATGTAACAGTTATAAATTCATACTCAAACATTTCGATATGTAAAGAAGTAGCCTTGATTTGCACTTAGTGACTACTCAGCTTTATTCCAACAAAGATTTAGATAGATATAAGGAAAAATAGGATACACTAAATTTTTATTTCTACGAATTGAACTCGATGCGCATTTGGCTTTTCCTTAAACGCTTTACGGGTGAACGTTTATTGTCTGAAATAATTATCACTAAGTGCATAAGATGTTCGGTGATATAGCCGGAATCGATCTGAAAAATGTTTAAAAAAGCAAAATAATAGCGTGAGAGCTGGTGCCTGATTATGGTTCGGTATTTTAGGGATTTAAAAATTTTACAGTGGTCTTCCTGATGATAAGTAGATGCCGTGTTCGATGGATACCACCTACATTTAATAGGGGTAGAGCCAAGCGGTAAAGCTTTTGCTGTCGCACGGATGGGCCAGCTCGAACCGGGGTGGTACCACGACCTCACAGAATACCAGCGTGAAGTAGAGGTTCTGCGTTGCGCTTGGTGAGTGCAGGTGGCCGGAGGCCCAATTCCCCCCCCCCCCCCCCCATCAACATGTTAGTGGAATTAAATAAAAGACTACCCCAAGAGGGTACCAGCACCCCTGGAGAATCTCTCGCTGAGCATCCACGACCAAACTTCACCGCGTATTCTGTGGGGGGGGGGGGGGGGGGCAAAATTCCGCTCGCGACTAATGCTGCTCGGGGCAAGCGGAGCAATACAACCAAGGCGACCCCTGTCATCAGGGGACTTCATTCCAAACTTAACGCTATCCATTACCATCTAGAGACGGCGAAGCCGGCCTTGCTCTTTTTAACCGAGACTCAGGTGTCCTCTCCGGCTGATACTTCATATCTCTCCTACCCGGGGTACAAATTGGAACACTCCTTTGTGCCCCGGGCTGGAGTTTGCGTATACGTCAGAGAGGACATCTGTTTTCGACGCCTCGGCAGTCTTGAAGGTACGGACCTGTCCATCCTATGGCTGCGCGTAGACAGCAACGACCATCCCCGCGTCTAGGGGTGCCTCTATAGGTCCCATAGCGGTGATGCCGAGACAGACCGACTCATCGACCACGTCCAAATGGCTGCAGACTCCGTGCTACAACAGGTCACATACGCAGAGATCGTGAGACTCGGTGATTTCAACGCCCACCACGCTGAATGGCTTGGTTCTCGTTTAACCGATCATGCGGGTAGATTTGTCTATGACTTTGCTTTGGCATATGGTCTAACACAACTGGTTACTTCGTCTACGCGGATCCCAGATGTGGAAGACCATGTACCTTCCCTGTTGGACCTTCTGCTGACCTCTTATTCGGACGAGTATCAGGTCTCCGTCGAAGCCCCTCTGGGCTCTTCGGACCATTGCCTGATCCGGAGTACGGTGCCACTCACGCTCCAATCGCAGTTGCGATCTGCAGCTTGCCACCGTGTTTGGCACTAAAGGTCAGCTGATTGGGACGGGATGCGGTCTTTTTTTGCATCCTTCCCTTGGGGCGGGTTTGCTTCTCGCCGGAAGATCCCAGCGTTGTTGCCGATTCTGTTGCTGATGTGGTACTTCAGGGTATGGGACTTTTTATTCCATCCTCTGTGGTGCCCATCGGAGGCAGATCCCAGCCATGGTTTGGTCGCTCCTGTAAAATAGCATCACGCTATAAGCAGGAGTGCTACCGGGCCTGGGCTGACGCATCAACGTCTCGGGATGTAAACACCAGCGCACTTAAAAAGAAGTATAATTCTGCCTCCAGGTTCTTCAAAAGCGTCATTGCCAAGGCAACGTCTGAGCACATCGGCAGAATTGGCGAGAAGCTAGTTCGCCTTCCTTCGGGAACCCGTGCATTTAGGTTTCTCGCCAAAGCTGTCCAAGGAAACTTCTGTCTGCCATCTCTTCCATCTCTGCACAGAGAGGACGACTCACTGGCCCATGCCGCAAAGGAGAAAGCCGATCTGTTGAGCTCTCTTTTTGCGTCCAACTCGACTCTAGATGACGGGGTGAACACACCGCTGACCATACCGCGATGTGAGTGCTCCGTGCCGGATGTACGATTTACACAGCGCTCGGTTCGCAAAGCACTCTTCTCCCTGGACGTCAGCAAGTCGAGTGGGCCCGATGGAGTCCCACCCATTGTGCTGAAGACGTATGCTCCGGAGTTGGCACCGTTTTTAACGCGTCTTTTCCGGTACTCCTACTCCCAAGGCATAGTCCCGAATTCATGGAAGACACCTTTGGTCCACCCGATCCCTAAAAACGGCGACCGCTCAGACCCGTCCAACTACAGGCCTATCGCCATCACCTTCTTGTTCTCCAAAATAATGGAAGCCATTATAAACTGCCAGCTCATGAGGTACCTTGAGGATCACCAGCTGATTAGTGACCGCCAGTACGGTCTTCGTCGGGGTCGGTAATCTTCTAGTCTACTTAACTCATAGATGGGCGGAGGTAGTAGAGTCCAAAAGGGAGGCATTGGCCGTTAGTTTGGACATAGTGAAAGCCTTCGATCGGGTCTGCCACAAAGCTCTTCTTTCAAAGCTTCCTTCCTATGGTCTTCCCGAGAAATTGTGCAAATGGATCACCAGTTTCCTTGCTGATCGGAGTATCAAGGTCGTAGTAGACGGTGTATGCTCTGATTTCAAGCCTATCAACGCTGGTGTTCCAAAACGCTGTTTCTCCTGCATATCAATGATATGTTGCTAACTGGTAGCATTCATTGCTATGCAGACGACAGCACTGGTGATGCCTTATATACCGGCCGTGCCAATATTTCTCGGGAAAACGTCGCCGAGTACCGGGAGAAACTTGTGTCTGAAATCGAGTCTTTGCTTAACAAAGTCTCGGATTGGGGCCGACTATATCTAGTCCAGTTCAATCCCCAGAAGACACAAGTTTGAGCGTTTACCGCTAAAAATAACCCCTTTGTCGTATCTCCTCAGTTTCAAGGCACTCCCCTTTCTGCCTCAGCCAGTATCGGTATCCTTGGCGTCGACATATCGAATAGTGTGCAGTTTCGTGGTCACTTGGAATGGAAGGCCAAATTGGCCTCTAAAAAGCTTGGCGTGCTCAGCAGAGTGAGACAGTATTTCATGCCGGCACATCGCTTGCAACTTTACAAAGCGCAAGTTCGGCCCCACATGGAATACTGTTCTCTGGGCCGGGGCACCCCAGTGCCAGCTCCTTCCACTTGACCGCATCCAGCGCAGAGCGGTTCGAATCGTCAACGACTGAGTTCTTTCTGATCGGCTCGATACACTGGCACTGCGTAGAGGTGTTGCATCTCTTTGCGTATTTTATCGCATCTATCACGGGGAGTGCTCTGAGGAATTGTTCGGACTAATTCCAGCCGCTCAATTTCACCATCGCACATCACGACAAAACTCGCGTTACCATCCATACCATCTGGATGATTGGCGGTATACCACGGTGCGATTTAGAAGAAGTTTTCTCCCTCGCACAACTTCCTTGTGGAATCAATTACCACCAGCGAATTTTCCGAACCGATACGACTTAGGAACATTCAAGAAAAGAGCTTACACCTTTCTAAAAGGCTGGCAACGCATCTGCAATTCCCCTGGTGTTGGGGTTGTTCATGGGTGGCGATAGTCACTTACCATCAGGTGAGCCGCATGCTCGTTCGCCGCCTATTCTATAAAAAAAAATTATGCTCAATGAAAATCTGTTGAAACAGAAGGTGCGGAACGTTAGATACCGCGATCCTATTTTTTTTAATACTAGTAATCCTACTAAACATTCCTAATATTCCCTTAAACCACTTCTGGTAAGCTTAAAATGCTTGTGTTAAAAGTGGTTCACTACAGTAGTCGAATGGCGGATTCGAACCCACGACCTTTCGAGTTCGCGGTCCGCGGCCTGCCATTAGGCTACTGTTGCTTCATTTCACCTTCTACTTCGTCGATCAAGGTTAATCCTCCCTATTACGGTCGATGCCCATATCTACCAGTTCAGCTTTTACGCGAACACTTTCCCTACTATAATAATTTACCTCAGTTCTCTTTTTGACATCATATTTTGAAACATTAGTCAAAAATTTGAAAAGAAACAAGCTTTCAGTGTTTACTGTATGTAGTGACCTCAATCTTGCTATAGCAATAAGCATTGGCCATTCAATATACATGTATATTAAATGGCAGATATAATAAATGAAATAATTACCTTGTTAATAGGTATAACCAGCGAATTTAACATACTATGTTGACCGTGACCGTCTTCTTTTACCTACAATGAGTATTTGTGTCCGATATTCGAACGAATAAATTACTTTTATTTGGCAGATAAATATTTATAGACGACAAATATATTTTTAATTTGATAATTAGTATGATATTCTTATGTACATGTACCTAAATAATTGAAACATTTTTACGTTAAGCTTTTTCTTAAAAAAAAAACGTTAGTAAATATTTAGCTATATCCCTTAATTTACTAAAGTTTTATTGTAAGAACTTATAAAATAAAGGTGTGTACCCTTGGGATACTCAATGCCGCCGACTTAAAACTTCTTAAATCCCACTTTGAAAATTTGAGGGCGTCCAAGTTTTAATTTCTTATAGAACTGTTATATGGCGTCTTCCAAACAACAGAAAATTCTTTAAGTTAACTATAAAAAAAATGTTACATGTAAAATATAACTTTTTCATTTTAAACATTGTTGAATGAATAAGTATTTTAACTTATTAGTTTTCTTAAAAAAATATATCACATATTAAAAATATTGATCCATAAACTACTTCTCCGACTCGCATCCGACTTCCTTACTATTTTTCTCTTCAGTGCCGAGCACATGCCATATCACCAGTTATTATTTTTGTCCGTTACAGCCGAGGTAATTTAACTGGGCGTTCCGCTTAAATTTCACAGTTCTCGAGCAGCCCGAGTTCAATCCCCGCTGGCTTATGCCAGTTTCCTGTTATCTTTTTCAGTTGTCTGAAACTGTTTATCGTAACTATAATTTTGGTTGATCTATTAAATATTTGGCGGAGTATCAAATTATCAAGATGAAACCTGCATATTTTAGAAATTTTAAACATTCAAAAGATCCTGTAGATCACATTTCGCGTGGACTGTTACCATCGCAAATTTTAAATTGCGACCTTTGGTTACATGGGCCTCCGTGGGTTTCCTTACCGTGTAAATAATAGTCTGTACGAAAGTTCGCACCGTTTCATATAAGCTTACCTGAAGAAAAGACTGTGTCGTTTGCAGTTAGTGAGATGGAAGAACACCCATTTATCTCGTTAAGTTAAAAAATTTTTAATTGGCATAAATATCTAAGATCCGTTGTTTATGTCTTACATAGCAAGTAAGAAGGTAAGCGGCTGCTGTGGCCCATAGGCATCTACATCTATCTTCGATTACGAATGAAAACACAGATGCGTTGTCACCCGTGAGGTCTAAGATGGAATGCCTCGTTTCCAGTAAAAAGGGATTCCGGTTCTCTACACTCACCATACGAAACACAGCAGCGTTAAGCTGCTATTTGACGCTGGTATTCTGTGAGAGCGTGGTCCTTCTCCGGTTGAGCCGACCCATTCGTGCTACAACCATAATATAGCTGCAGCATGGTTCTACCACGTTAAAACAGCGCCCTGCATAGAGATTTCTGAAATCACAGTCATTAAAATTGTGCAAAGTATGGCTTTTACCAACGATATAAAAAATATTAAAAAGGGCATGCTCATCAATGTTACGCAGGTTATCGTCATTTATTGCGGACGGTCTGCTTTAAGTGGTCGTTAGATAGTTCGTCTTTATCGAATTCCCAAGAGCTACCAAAAAGGGACATATCGTTGATCTTATAATTGATTATTATCACTATAATAATTTTTACGCCGGTCCACAGTATTTACTTGCTGCATTACGGCAGAAAATTATATAAATAAAACTTAAGTGTCTGTCTATAACATCGAAATAACTGCCTTTTATTGAGCGCATCATCATCACCGTCACCATTACAGTCCTTCACAAGTCCACTGCTGAACATAGGCCTCCCCCAAGGAATGCCTCAAAGCACGGTCCTGAGCCCACTGCATCCATCGACTTCCTGCATGTTTTATCAGGTCGTCACTCCATCCAGTGGGGGGTCGTCCTACTCTTTCCTACCGGTACGAGGCTGACACTCAATAACCTTCTTTCCTACTCTGCTTAACCCATCGGTTGTCGGTTCTTCGAGCTATATAGCCGGCCCATTGCCACTTCAGCTTACTAATCCGTTGGGCTATGTCGGTCTGGTTCTACTGCAGATATCGTCATTCTTAAGTTTATCACGCATAGAAACCCCGAGCATACACAGGCTGCATTAAAAGTATCGGGAATGGAATATTTCCATTGTTCCTGTCATATTAAAATCTTTTTAATTGAAAACTCCTTGGTTTTAAAAAACGAATACCATTTATTTATTTAAAAAAAGATTCTCGGTCTTGTCACAAGGTTTTGTCAAACTTGTTTAGTCGTTGAGAAAATGGAATTGAATCGAGAAAATTCAAGAGCGATGATTTATTATGACTTTCGAAGTGGTTTCACACAAAAACAGTGTGTTGACCGGATGATTTCTGCATTTGGTGATGAAGCCCCATCCAAAACCACAATTTATCGCTGGTTTGCTGAATTTCAACGTGGACGTGTCAAGCTCAGTGATGATCCCCGTCAAGGTCGTCCAAAAACTGCAGTCACCCAAGAAAACGTTGATGCTGTGCGTACGCTGATTGAGGAAGATCAAGATGTGACATACCGCGAAATTCAGGCAACTTTGGACATTGGCACGAGTCAAATACAAATAATCTTGCATGAACAATTAGGTGTAAAAAAGGTGTTTTCCCGATGGATACCGCATTCGCTCTGTGAAGAGCAAAAAGCGGCTCGCGTTACTTGGTGCGTCAGAACTCTCGAAAGATTCCACGCAGGATCCTCAAATGCTGTATACAATATTGTATCAGGTGACGAATCCTGGATATACGCGTATGAACCCGAAACAAAAAACCATTCACGAGTTTGGGTGTTCGAAAATGAGTTAAAGCCAACAAAAATTGTTCTTTCACGGAGTGTTGCAAAAAAAATGGTGGCCACGTTTGTCTCCAAAACCGGCCATGTTACGACTATTCCTCTTGAGGGACAAAGAACGGTTAATGCAGAATGGTATGCTAGCATTTGTTTACCAAAGGTCGTTTCTGAACTCCGTAAAGAGAACTGCAACCGCCGCATCATTCTCCATCACGACAATGCGAGTTCTCACACCGCACACAGAACAAAAGAGTTTTTAGAGCAAGAAAACATAGAATTATTAGACCATCCGCCGTACAGCCCCGACCTAAGCCCTAATGATTTCTATACTTTCCTTAGAATAAAGAATAAATTGCGTAGACAAATATAATATAGAATAAATTTTTAACAGTGGTAGAGCCACGCGGCAGCTTTTGCTGTCGCACGGATGGGCCGGCTCAAACCGGGGTGGTACCACGACCTCAAAAAAAATTAGCTTAAATAATTTCACTTTATCTTTTCTCTACACTTTGATGATACGACAATATCGTAAGTAGGACAGCAAATTTCATTACAGTATTTAACATAAAAACAGATTCATGAATGCGGAATGCATTATAGTCTTCCACAAATGTAATAATCCTTATACTATTCGAAGGTTATATGTGGGCAAAAATGGGGACTTTATTCCACTTCTGATGTAGAAAGGGTAATTGAGTATAGTACAGAGACTAATTTTGTAGTTAGAAATAATAATTAATTCCTTTACACGAATTAATTATCTAACAAGTCGAGGATAAACTAGTAACGAAATACGACAAGCGCACCATTCCACGTCAGAGCCAAGACTGTCTTAACGGCGGCCGCGCCGTCCATTTTATACAAGCAAAACGGGCGCCGCCGCAGGTGCAATGGTGCAGGTGTGCGGAACACGTGTTATTTACAAGAATTCTGTCTAACTGCACCGACGGCTACCGCGCCGCACGTGCAATGGTGCTGGTCCCGTCATATACTCATAATAAATGGTTATTGATGATTATTTTGAAAACTAAATGTAGATCCTACCCAGACCAAGACGGGGCGGTACGCTAGTTTAGAGAAATAAGATGTCATTTATCTAGCAGTAGCATGCATGAAGGCACTTACTTTATTTTATATATTCTCCTGAAAAAAAAAACTGAATAATGTAACATTTAGCGCCATAAATTCACACTGTTTTAATTGAGATTTGTTTAGACTCATCGACTGGGATTTCCTTATTTCTGTAACGTCACATTTAAAATCATATCATAAGTTTAACATTAACATTTATTAAATTCTTTTAATCATGTTAATTACTTCGGAAAATGGAATGAGCAAGTATATATTTTTATTTTTTTATTTTTATTTTGACAGTACAAAGACGAATAATGAAGATAATAAATTAATACCGATAGACTATACAGTTTATTATATATGACATTATTGTATACATTATTTTAACAATAAAGAGATATTTGGGCGGCAAGAAATTTGAAGAATTAGTTTTAATGGTTTATTGCCATCGAACGAAAAACCGAGATCGTCAACTGCCGCTTGAATTGATTAATACCTATGAAAAAATTACGATATTGTCACCTATATTCCGCTGTTTTCTCCTCCAAAAGTGTATCATATTTAATTTATTACACGGTAGATCGACGCTGCATCTATGTTATGGTTGTAGCATCAATGGGCCACCTCGACCAGAGAAGGACCACGCTCTCAATTAACACCAGCATGAAATAGCAGTCTAATGTTGCTGTGTTTTGTATGGAACGTGTAGAGAACCGGAGGCTCCATTTACTAGAAACGAGGCATTCTACTTTAGTTCTCAGGAGTACAAAGTTTCTTCATTTTGATCCTTAATCGAGGATAAAATGTACATGTCGGTGATTTACCACTGTCTGCGGGCGGTCTAAATCTGAAACCTAAAATAATTTAAAAAGATCATGTGAAAAGTCTCTTAAAAAATCTAAATCAATAATATTTTGAGACTTGTTGCTGTTTTCTATAAATAAATAGGTAAAAATGAATTTAAACTTTTTTAAAGCAATTTTACCTAGTTATATTTCCTGTATCCTATTTGACATGATTTATGTACCTACCTAATGATGCTGCAATGCGTGGAAATAAATAAAATCAGTTTATGGTTAAAATAAGTTATTTACTCGTTTCCTGCCCAGTAAATACATGAAATATTAACATAAATGTTAATAGAGCTATTGAAGAATACTTTGTCCAGGTCGTGGATGGAAGTAACTTGTAGTATGGCAATACTACTAGTACTGACAACACGAGTACAGGTCACGAATGGCGGTGAGTATACCGGTCCTATTCTACATGACGATTAATATATCAGACGTGTGCACACGATTGGATGATATAATTATTGCAATTAATTATAACTGTATTGATACAAACTGACCTTATTATTATTTACCCTGTAAGATAATTGCAACGCGCAAGGTTTGTGAGTTTTAACTAAGTTATTACATATTATATGTATCTTGTTATAATGCACATTGATAAGACAGTGTCACACAGTGGTTAATTCCTAATAACTTCTTCTAATTCACCTTGGAGTCACAGATGCTACGTATGAATGCCGTTTAAAAATATCGAATTATAATTACAACCTATTTACGCCCAACTATGTTATGAAATAGTTCAAGCGGACTATTGTTGTGTTCCAATTTTAATTCAATACGTTTTAATTTACGCGGTAGAGCCATGTTGCAGCTAAATTAGTAGTATAGTTGAAGCACGAGTGGGTCGGCTCGACCGGGGTAGGACCACACTCTCACAGAATACCAGCGTAAAATAGCAGACTAACACTGCTGTGTTTTTACTGGAAACGAGGTATTCGATCTTAGTCCTCACGGGTGACAACGCATCTGCATTTTGATACGTAATCGAGGATATATGTAGATGTCTATGGGCCACAGCCACAAACTTCAATAAGTAAGTGCTCTTACGATGTTTACCTCAATTCCGAGCATACTTCTAATATGGCAAATCAGCATTTAAAATTATTTTTATTCTCTTTTACACCGTAGAAGTCCACTGATGGTCTACCGTTGTAGCCATATGCTGTAACCGTCAAGAATTTTTGAAGATTGAACAGATGTCCGACCCCTGCTAGATGAAGTGACAACTTTGAAAGAGGTGCTGGAAGACGGTGGATTTAGGGGGCACAGCGTTGCCGTTAGAGCCTATTAAAGTTCACTGCTTGATATAGGCCTTTCCAATAGATACCTGATAAGGGGGCAAATGGGTTGGCAACCACAGTTTTTTATTTCTAGTCGTTATTAGGAAGATGCTGCTAGCCATCTCCTGATTTGTTTCCCTGCATCGCCTCTTACGATACCCACGGGATGATATGGGGTAGTGGATATTCTACACCGCCATTACACAGTAAGGTGGCTCAGCGTGTTTTACAGACTATTCTTGAGGGGGGGGGGGGGCTAAGTTAAATAGTGGACTTGTTATGGGCTGTAACGATGCAATTTTACTGTACTCACACCAATGCAAATTATCATTTCTGTTTGCATTACAGAACAGTTAAAATTGTAAAAAATAAACATTAAGGAATTTAGTGGCATGTTTAGAACATTTTTATGAATAAATTAAGTGATGATTGTTCTAACTCTGAAATGGGAATTTCCATGAATATGATTTTTTAAAGTAAGCGGGGGGTTTTCCTAAGTACGCATATATTTTAATATCATGAAACAAAAATGATTCATACTCGTATCCACAATGTATATTAACATTACATTTTAAAACTTTTTGTTTACAGTAAACTCTAACGTACAAAGTTGAATATTGCTATATACACGTGTAACAAATACTCTGTGGTTCCCGTTAAGTGCGTTATCAGATTCAGTATTCAAACGTAAAGAAATAATATTTTTTCAAAAAACTTGAACATTGAAAAATTTAATTTTAATAAAAAAAAATTGATTTGCAAATTGTATGTGGTTTTATTATCTCTGACTGACACGAGTATCGGTGAAGGGGTGTCTTTCACAATCCTCTTATACTCCGGATAATGCAGAGGTAATAAAACCACATACAATTCGCAAGTTATTTTTTTTTTAATTAATTTTTTTTAATGTTCAAGTTTTTTGAAAAAAAGTTATTTCTTTAATTTTGAATAATGACTCTGATAATGTACTTAACGGGAACCACAGGGTTTTTGTTACATGTTGTATAAATGGACTGCCTCGTTAGTCTAGTCGTCGGAAACACGGTTACTGATCATGAGTTCTAAAGAAGGTTATTCCAAAATCATTTATTGGCTTTCGGTTTTCTTGTCAAAAAATCTCCGTAGCTGCCCGGAGTCAGGAAGTCGGCGGTGTCACCCGCGTGCCTCGGAAAGCTCGTAAAGCCGTTGGTCCTGCGCCTGATCTCTCTCCGGTCATATCGGTTTACCGTCCCATCGGACTATGAGAGCGCGGGAATAAAGAGTACACCCGTGCTTACGCATACACTCGGGCACTATAATCTTGTCCTGTGCAGACGGCTAGTCTCTATTGAGACTGTCCGTCGCGACGGAAATTCGGTGTGGATTACATTATAAATGGACAGTCTTATAGTATGGTGGTTGCGTTTCTCAACTTCACCTCATTCCGTCTTATGATTGTCATAAGACGCGACGGGGAATGCTAGAAAGATCTTATGACTGGTAACGGATAACGGTAGAACCGTCTTGTTTACGCCAGGCGTAAAATACCCAGACCGGCGACAGGCGGCAGCGTCAAATGTGCGAGACGATTGTTTATTCACCTGCTAACATCGATCACTAATAAAAAACTAGATACACAATCGGTGACAAAAAATATCTTTACCGAATGAGCGCCCACTCTAACATTTGGGTGCACTTTAAATTTGTACGTAGCTTTGTGAATGCAACTTTAGGCAATGCATTTAAGGTTGAATTTACATTAATGTATATTTATTTCAATTAGAATTACGTCAAAACAATTGGCGACAACTTTTAGAGAACTGTTGCATGGGATTGTGTATCTAGTTTTTTATTAGTGATCGATGCCTGCTAAGTATTAAAATTGATGATTCCTTAAGTTTCTAACAAAATATTGTATGTATCTATTATTCATTTTTTTATAGAATAGGGTGACAAACGAGCACACAGTCCACCTAATGGTAAGTGGTTGCTGTGACCCATTGACATCTACATTTATCCTCAATATAGAATGAAAATATAGATGCGTCGTATTCCATCTTAGTCCTCACTGGTGCGTGAGGACTAAGATGGAATGCCTCGTTTCCAGTAAAAGGGTCTCCGGTTCTCTACACTCACCATACGAAACACAGCAGCGTTAAGCTGCTAGTATACGCTGGTAATTTGTGAAAACGTGGTCCTTCCCCGGTCGAGCCGACTCTTTCGTGCTACAACTATACTACTAGTATAGCTGAAGCATGGATCTACCACGTATAAAAATATTACATTACCTATATGTACTAATATTTAATTGGAATTAATTAGTCGTTGTGAAACCGCCATTGCCTTTTAATACAAAGCGTAATTAAGGAGAATCCTTAATTACGATTACCTATGAGAAGAAATGTCCCGGGTGGACTTTCAGCAGGTATAAGACTTAGATGACTGTTACAACTGTAAAATGCTGCCATTGTGTTGAATTTTTTTAAGTTGCAAATGCACTGTAAATATTCTTATGGGGGAAAAGTAATTAAAAACAGATAATATTTTGCACAAATCCTGTTTTCTACCGTCTTCAAAAAGGAGACTGTACTCAATTCGACTTTATGTTTTTTTCTTCTTTTTTTATGTGTGTTACCACATAACTTTTTTCTGGGTGAACCGCTTGTGATGATACTTTTTTTATTTAAAAGTTGGTATATCTCATGTCGTCCTATATAAATTTGATCAAGGTCTGACGAATAGCTTTAAGTTATTCTTAATAATTAATATTGAAGTCGGTTGTACAAAATCTTTAATTTGAAATTATTCAATACTCAAGTATTTATCGCATTCCAATAATCACAAATCTTCAAACATTTTGCATAACTTGCATGAAAACGTGTCGCTTTGAGAACCTGTTACTTTTTACACTAATTTAAGAAAGGGAAGTTCTCAATTTGATTGCATATTTTTGTGTTACATAATACCTTCGTCAAATGTAAACTGATTTTATTAATTCCTTTTGAAATTATATAGCTGATATTGCTTCTTAAGGTATAAATAGGGGATGAAGTTTTTAATTTTTAATGTACCTATGAATGTTTAACGAGATTTCAGTTGTTTGATACCGTGATCTTGTGATATTTCTAGGTTCACTCAAAAGGGTCTTATTATTAAATTTTTATAAAAATAAAAAGTCGAATTCAAAAAAATAACAATTATTAAATTAAAAACAGCTTCTGAAGCCGGGCCTTTAATTCGTTTACACACTATGCATTAGCATCGACTTCAGAAGCTTATAAGTGGGAGTTATTTGATTTAGTTCCTTAAAGTCGGTTTTTATTTTTCTAGGCTTTTCTCTATTATAATTATTAATATTGAAAGTAGTCAGCTAACATTTATCAGCGGCGCAGACAGATCAACATGGCACCGACAGCAACTGGAAGCCGTGTTGCTCTAAGCGCAGACACAACTATATAAATTGATAATTATTTTTGATTGCATTGTTGTAATCGTTTATACCGACGCTAAGGTCTGTATCTTCGTCTGACCTTCTAACCAAGAAGGCCAATTCCACCACCTACAAAACTAAGATTAACATTTAAAAATAAACAATCTTTTAATTTTTTATGATTTGTTAAATTATATTGTTTGTTTAAATAGGTAGGTACTATTTATTTTCTGCCGACTTCCAAAAAGGAGACGGTACTCAATTCGAATGTATGTTTTTTTTTTTGCTTTTTTTTAATGTGTGTTACATCATAACTTTGTACTGGGCGAACCGATTTCGATGATTCTTTTTTTATATGAAAGCTGATAGTTTTCGTGTGGTCCCATATAAATTGATCAAAGTCAGACCAATGGTTATTGAGTTATTCTTAAATAACCTATATTGAAGTTGCTTATATTGAAGTCGGCTGTACAAAATTTTTAATTTTAAATTATATATAAATAAATTGTTACATATTTTACCATAGTTGGACATTCCTTTTTAAGAATGGTTATATAAATAATTAAACATATTTGAGTTGTTGAATCACATGCAAGTTGTTAGATATATTTTTTTAAAGAATGGGGGTGACAAACGAGCATACAGTCCACCAGTTACAGTATATTCATGTTTCATCTCCTGTCACAATGTCATACACAGCATTTGAATTTCCATATCCATACTTTTAAAACATTTTTTTACACTAATCAACTCGAGCCTGTTTCTGTTCTGGGGTAAGTTCATGAGGAGTCCAGTGGCAACAAAGTTTTCTAACTTTTAAATGGATCATACCAAACGTAAATGTCCTCGAATCTCCGCATAGGTAATGCGCTGGTTTTCTTCAATTACTTGCCTGATAGTAGCCACATTTTCCTCGGTAATCGCAGTTCAGAGCCGACTTTCATCATAAACCCATGAACGGTCACGATCACATTCTGCGTGCCTTACGGTACTCAAATGGTACTTTCCTCCATAGATAAATATATATGTAGCTTTCCTCCCAAAAGCATTTTAAAGACGAACTGTACGATCTTGTGGAGAGGGTCAACTTTAAAATAAAAAAAAATATCGCCTTTAAATCTTTTCGCGTTAATTCTATTTTTGCTACGAAGACAAATTTCAACTTGTGAAAAAAAAAACAATTGACATGCGATTCTCATCAAAAATATTTTAAACAATAATAATAATATAAGTTTCTTATATTTAAAAAAATATAAAATTCGAAATTCTAACATTTATAAGCGGCGAGGAGCGCAGAACTTTCATTATGCCCTATGTACTAATTATAGCTCATATATAGCCAAATTGAGCGATTCTGAAATCTTTTTAAACTGTTCACATTTGGACTTCGTAAATATGCCCATGTCTCATAATGCCGCACTAAACTGAAATGGCTTCCAATTTGTCTTCGTCAGAATACACATAGTGTTTCTGCTCTTTACTGCGTCTTAAGGAATATGTCAAGTTGACCCTATTTAAAATAACGTTTTAAATTTTTCAGCTTCTTTCATATTTTTTCCTTACTGTCTAAGGAAAACTTTTCTCTCTAATAACCTATGCACCCTTCTGCCTTTTATGATAAATCTATTTTAATTCTTGGAGTAAAACTTAGTAACTCCTTACCTTTGTCAATTAAGCGTGCTCAAAATTTACGAGTCTAATTAATGTTCAAGAAACAGTTTATGGAACATTTATTCTTTCATTTATGGTGACTGATCTATCGCCTAAAAACTGTTGTGTGTTTAGCACATAAGCCTTTGTTACTATAGTGCGCAATCAATCTTTCTCATATTTTATTTTATTCTTTTTTGGATTACTAGAAAGAGTATTATATTATACTGTATTGTAATTACCTTATATAACGCAAGCTTACGCCGCGATAATCGTAGTTTAATTTATAGTAATCTTTACATAGTGGTGGCATTGGCTTTATGAACAGTACTATGTAGAATCGATTACATCAACCCGTACTTCTAGGGGTCATCGAGTTATTAGTTTTTGAATGGCAAAAAATATAGGTATACCTTTTGTTGTTAATTTATGGTGTTATGTGTAAGCTAACGTACGATACTTCTTCTTCTTCTTCATCAGTTCGTAAAAGTTCACCTTGATCGTCACGCTTGGCAGATGGACATCCGACCGTAGTACCAGCAGGTTTACTTTCGAAATTGACAGCGAAATCGGATCGGTTTTCGATTAGAACTGACGTTGTTTCAAATCCTGCTGTCGGTCTGGGTAATTTACGCCTGAAGTAAACATGGTTATAAGGTCATCTATGGGAAGTCATAACATTTTTCCATATTCGCCTCTAATGATACCCACGGGACGAAGTACTTTCGGTACTACCACATTGCAAATAACATGTCATACGATAACTGTCCCGTTAAATATAAAACTATTAATTAATTAAATATAAAATGTATTGCATGAAATGCAATATAATTTATTTTGTAAAAAATTGTGCGCGTAATTGTGTATACACGTACGAAGTGAAACTTCTTTACGACATATCATTCTTCTTTTACGTTATATTTTACATAAGTAGGTTAAATAATAGTACTCACGTAGTTCCGACGGTGAAACGTTATTAGAAAACGTGAGGATTTTTTTAAATTTACGTACTAAATTTCTCCACTGCGTCGATAAAGAAGTTTAACTTCAATTAACACTCGTATTACTTTGTATTCGTATTTCGGATTTTTACATATTTATTTTTACCTTAAACATTTTTTTAATGGCAATTTATTAATGTTTTATTACAGCTAGCAAAATAATGTATTTTTTTTCCTTTGTGTCATTCCATTGCATAGAAACAATTACGTACTTGTGTTTAATTGTTACAAGGATTATAATTTATTTACAATTGTATGTTTGTGTATAATTAGCACAGCACTTTATATAACTTATTGATATCATTGTCAGTTCGTAAAGACACATAAATAATAGACATCGCAAATAAATAAAAAAACAGAAAAATCCTATTCTATAGTTACTGTTATATAGTATATTATTAGTAATATATTATGTATCTAAATGATTTTAAGCACCAGTGACAGAAAAATAATTCATAAATATTGCATAATTTTTTTAATAATATTATTTTACATTTTATATCTAACATGAACTTCATAATATAGAGAGTAAGTACTTCATCACTCAAAACATACCAAAATGAAATTCATTACCAATCACGTCATCATCATAATTGCAGCCTGTCGCAAGGCCACAGCTGAAAATAAACCTCCCCTAAAGATGGCGCTGTTTGTATGGCTCATTAAATCGGCACTCGCTTCTAATATTGCGTGCCGAGCGCAAAGCGCGTGGGTATGTTCTACTAACGCCTAAAAATCAAAATTCCAACGTTTTGTCGCATGAAATCGTATCCAGCAATCATATTTTTTATAATATAGGTCTGGCATATCATATTATAACATAAAATTATTTTATTATTTATACAAGGCCATTAGAGCATAAGGCCTTCACTATTATTATGTCGTCAGCATGTGGTTAATTTGATGAAATAATAACTCTTTAATATTATATCTTATTAAACAAAATTTCATAACAAGCGAGTAATTCAAGCTTGTTTCCCGGTGTAGACACAAATGTCTGACATAATATATGATTAAATTTAAAAAATAGTATTTTTATTATAGTTATACTCAAATAAACGAATTTAAATATAATAGTTTAAATTCTCATCATCCTTCCATTTCTTTAATTTCTCATCACTGGAAGCATCATGACTGGTTGGATTGTAGTCAAGCACTAGCTTATAATGGGTAAAAAAAACTTGTATAGGCTACACTAATGAGGACTAATAATCTTCCACTCACCAGATGCCGCTAGCTAACTAGCTGCTGTTTTGCGTATGTCCTCAGTTTTAAAACTGAGGATATACGCAAAACATATATTAATTTCATTTATAGGTATACATCATTCCCAAGTGTGAAAAGTTGTGAAAGCCCTCATTACTAGAGACATAGATATTGAATTTGCGGATGTATTTAGTTTTAGTCATATTTGTTATATTAATGGTTTTACTCTTGATTACCTTCGCATTCAGTAATAATGTATATTTTTTATATTCAGTAATACTGGTCACCTAGTAGTTGAAATTCGACCGTAGTTCATAAAATTTTTAGGTTTGCATGTTAAGCAAGCTTTTAACTGCACATTAATAATATATACAACTGAAATATCTAATATACAAAATATAAAATATACAATATTTGCCTTTACGTACTTGATAGCATAGATTTAAAATATATACTCTTGACAGTATGTGGAGTGCTATTGAAAAATGTACATATTATGCAATATTATGAAGTCACACTAAATTCACAGCTTATTTAGTCAATCTGTCAGTACTTATTTTTTGTTGGCAACATTTTAAAATTTTTGGCAATAATCTATAGTAAATATATTATGCGACGACTTTGTATCTTAGTCAATCCTATATTTTTTTTTTTTATAGTAGAGGGGGCAAACGAGCATGCGGCTCACCTGATGGTAAGTGACTACCGCCGCCCATGAACAACTGCAACACCAGGGAGGGAATTGCAGATGCGTTGCCGGCCTTTTAAAAAGGAGTACGCTCTTTTCTTGAAGGTCCCTAAGTCGTATCGGTCCGGAAAAATCGCTGATGGTAATCGATTCCACAAGGAAGTCGTGCGAGGAAGAAAACATCTTCTAAATCGCACAGTGGTGGACCGCCAATCATCCAGATGGTGTGGATGGTATCGGGAGTTCTGCCGCGATGTGCGTTCGTGAAATTTGGCGGCTGGGATTAATCCGAACAATTCCTCAGAGCACTCCCCATGGTAGATGCGAAAGAAAATGCAAAGAGATGCAACATCTCTTCGCAGCGCCAATGAGTCGAGCCGATCGGAAAGAACTCGGTCGTCGACGATTCGAGCCGCTCTGCGCTGGATGCGGTCAAGTGGAAGGAGCTGGCACTGGGGAGCCCCTGCCCAGAGATGGGAACAGTATTCCATGTGAGGCCGAACCTGCGCCATGTAAAGTTGCAGGCGGTGTGCCGGCATGAAATACTGTCCCGCTCTGCTGAGCACGCCAAGCTTTTTAGAGGCCAATTTGGCCTTCTCTTCCAAATGACCACGAAACTGCACGTCACTCGATATGTCGACGCCGAGGATTCCGATACTGGCTGAGGCAACCAGGGGAGTGCCTTGAAACTGAGGAGATACGACAAAGGGTTTCTTTTTAGCGGTAAACGCGCAAACTTGTGTCTTCTGAGGATTAAACTGGACTAGATTTAGTCGCCCCCAGTTCGAGACTTTGTCCAGCAAAGACTCGACTTCAGACACAAGTTTGTTCCGGTACTCGGAGACGTTTTCCCGAGAAATATTAGCACGGCCGGTGTATAGAGCATCACCAGTGCTGTCATCCGCATAGCAATGAATGTTACCAGTTAGCAACATATCATTGATATGCAGAAGAAACAACGTTGGTGATAGCACACAGCCTTGTGGAACACCAGCGTTAATAGGCTTGTAGTCAGAACATGCACCGTCTACAACAACCTTGATGCTCCGATCTGCAAGGAAGCTGGTGATCCAATTGCACAATTTCTCGGGAAGCCCATAGGAAGGGAGCTTCGAGAGAAGCGCTTTGTGCCAAACCCGATCGAAGGCCTTCGCAATGTCCAGACTAACGGCCAACGCCTCCCCCTTGGACTCTACTGCCTCCGCTCATCTATGGGTCAGGTAGACCAGAAGATCACCAGCTGATCGACCCCCACGAAAACCGTATTGGCGGTCACTAATCAGCTGGTGATCCTCAAGGTACCGGATGAGCTGGCAGTTGATAATGGATTCCATTATTTTGGAGAACAAGGAGGTGATCGCGATAGGCCTATAGTTGGACGGGTCTGAGCGGTCGCCTTTTTTAGGGATCGGGTGGACAAAAGCTGTCTTCCATGAATTCGGGACTACGCCTTGGGAGTAGGAGTACCGAAAAAGACGCGTTAGGACCGTTGCCAACTCCGGAGCACACGTCCTCAGCACAATTGGGGGGATTCCGTCAGGCCCACTCGACTTCTGGATGTCCAGGGAGAGAAGTGCTTTGCGAACCGAGCGCTGTGAGAACAGCACATCCGGCATAGAGCACTCACACCGCGGGATGGTCGGCGGTGTTTTCCCCCCGTCATCAAGAGTCGAGTTGGACGCAAAAAGGGAGCCTAAAAGGTCGGCTTTGTCTTTTGCGTCATGGGCCAGTGAGTCGTCCTCCCTGTGCAGAGATGGTAGTGATGGCTTACAGAAATTCCCTTGGACAGCCTTGGCGAGAGACCAGAATGCACGGGTTCCCGAAGGAAGGCGAACTAGTTTCTCGCCAATTCTGCCTATGTGCTCTGACTTTGCCTTGGCAATAACTCTTTTGAAGGACCTGGAGGCGAAGTTATACTTCTTTTTAAGTGTGCTGGTTTACATCCCGAGTCGCCGAAGCCGCAGCCCAGGCTTGATAACACTCCTGCTTACTGCGTAATGCAGTTTTACAGGAGCGACCAAACCAAGGCTGAGATCTGCCTCCGATGGGTACCACAGATGATGGAATAAATAGTTCCATTCCCTGTAGCACCACATCAGTGACAGAGTCAGCAACAGCGCTGGGATCATCCGGCGAGAAGCAAACCCGCCCCCATGGGTAGGATGCAAAGAAAGACCGCATTCCGTCCCAATCCGCCGACCTGTAATGCCAAACACGGCGGCAACCTGCAGAACGCAACCGCGAAGGGAGCGTGAGTGGCACCATACTCCGGATCAAACAGTGGTCCGAAGAGCCGAGAGGGGCATCGACGGAAACCTGATATCCGTCCGGATGAGAGGTCAGCAGAAGGTCCAACAGGGAAGGTGTATGATCCTCCACATCTGGAATCCGCGTAGGCGAAGTAACCAGTTGTGTCAGACCATATGCCAAGGCAAAGTCATAAACAGATCTCCCCGCATGATCGGTTAAACGTGAACCGAGCCATTCGGCATGGTGGGCGTTAAAATCGCCAAGGATCACGATCTCTGCGGATGGGACCTGTTGTAGCAAGGAATCTGTAGCCATTTGGACGTGGTCGATGAGTCGGTCTGTTTCGGCATTACCGCTATGGGACCTATAGAGGCACCCGTAGACACGCGGATGGTCGTCACTGTCTACGCGTAGCCAAAGGATGGACAGGTCCGAACCTTCAAGACTGCCGAGGCGTCGAGAACAGATGTCCTCTCTGACATACACGCAAACTCCAGCCCGAGGCACAAAGGAGTGCTCCAATTTGTACCCAGGGTAGGAGAGATACGAAATATCAGCTGGAAAGGAAACCTGCGTCTCGGTCAGGAAGAGCAAGGCCGGCTTCGCCGTCTCGAGATGGTAGTGGACGGCGTTTAGGTTAGAGTTAAGTCCCCTGATGTTGCAGAAATTCACGGATAGCGTGGCAGGGGTCGCCTTGGTATTGTTGCTCTGTTTACCCCGAGCAGTTATGTTTTTGAGCGGAATTTTGCCCCCCCCCAGAATACGCGGGGCAGCCTGAGCACCCACGCTCAGGATTGGAATAACATGGTCGTGGATGCTCAGCGCCCTCGCTGAGCATCCACGACCATGTTATATAGGGATTCTCCAGGGGTACTGGTACCCTCCTGGGGTAGTCTATTGTGTAATTCCGCTACCATGTTGATGGGGGGGGGGGATTGGGCCTCCGGCCACCTGCACTCACCAGACGAAACGCAGAAGCAGAGCTTCTACTTCACGCCGGTATTCTGTGAGGTCGTGGTACTAACCCGGCTCGAGCCGGCCCATACGTGCAACAGCAAAAACTGCTGCATGGCTCTACCACCGTTAAAATATATCTACGTATGCGACTCCCTCCTCTCGGTATAAACCACAGAACACAATGGTAGCCCTCCTTATTGCGACTGTTTGACTACAGACTATAAAGCGTTTGACATTGGCCTTAGAGTAATAATATCACTGACATAGAAGTATAGGTATATCTCTTATGAATAATATAGTCATGTCATAATCAACAAACGATATAATTTGTCCAAGAGACAATTATGCGTTTGTCATTGGCAGTATGAACGTAAACAATGTATGTTTATATCATTTAATTAATGTACTTGTAACACATATTATATATAAATTATTATTCCTTATACCCCTCCGTGTGCCCAATATACTTAAAAAGGGGTGTAAAATTTTCTCTTCTCGTGAATACATCATGTATAGATGCGCTTACATTCTTTTGTGTTCATTTTATTCAAGTAATATATGTAATAGTTATATATTTTTAGGGTTACGCTGCCATACAAGAAATTATTTTTATTTTACTTAAACCAGCTGTATCACTTATAAAATTTCTTAAAGTTTTTGATGGGATTAGGCACAAAAAAATTTGGAGTAAAATCTATGCTAGCGCCTAGCGTTTTGTATGAAGTACCTATCGGCCGTTTTGTAATTTCCAGTTATTGCTTTTACTTTCGATTATTGAGTTTATTGTTGTGTTTTATGGTTTGCTATTTGTTGAGTGTGTTTATTTAAAATTCCAAAACGAACAAAAACATTTGTTACGGCGAGTCAATCGGGGTTAATCATTTGCCTTCGAGGTTACTTTCAGCGAGGTCCACAAAATGGCGGAATAAATTTAAAATTATTTAATTCCTTTTTCTTAATTATAGAACTTTCTTTATTAATTTGTTTGTTGTAGTAAATGAATCGTAAGTTACTTAAAGACAATGGCAGAAAAATAGTTGACAAAAATGATTGCGTCTAGAAATAACTTATATTTAAAATGAGTTTAATTATTTTTCTATGAGTCATCAAATAAAAATGTATTTTAATTAAAGCCACAGAAAAAACATATATTTTTGGGAATATCAAATGACTTTAATCATTTTACACTATTCAAGTGTTGCCATTTACTATATTCATACTATTTGCGTATATAGTTTGTATGACAACAACACAACACACAAACACAAAATATTTTTTAGAGGAAGTTATTATTAGTAATAACTATACTATCAGTAATAATAAAAATAAAAGTGATATGGTTGAAAATAAGTCTCTTACAAAGAACTTCCTACAATAATACATTATCTCAATCATAGTACTATGTAACAATTCCATTTAATGTTATGGCAACAAAATGTCATTGTTTCTTTATTAACTGGCTTTCCGGCTCTGGGTTCTAGGCCTTCTAAGAATATCACTGTATGACACAAAGGCCCTGGAGCTATGCCAGAAATATACATTTATATTATGCAAATATATAATAGAGATACATCAATCTAAAAACTCTCAATTATGTAGGTAGGTACATTATGTTGAGAATGTATTAAGCTAACATCAAACAACCACAGAACGCATGACTTTTTCCTATGACATAAAACATAACCTAAAAAGATTGAAATCCAAATATCTTTTTTCTGACGCCTTCTCAGGACAAAATTCTTTCACAAAGTTATTCAGAGACTGGCGCTTAACATTTTAAGATATTTTTGATATATAGACGCTACCATTCCTTCTTAACTAATTTTATGTATGAAAGTCTACCATTGTTCTTTAGTGTACATGAAAATGACCGTATTGCACCACACAGAGTGAATAGGCTTTTGTTACGATAAGACAGTGCGATTTACCATCTAAGGCTGCATCACCACTTACCACCACGTGGGATTGTGGTCAAGCACTGGCTTATAATAAGTAAAAAAAAAACACATATAAAATAGAATTATCTTACTTATTTTAGCGATTATATTCGCTTAACTGTTTTTACGTCCGATTATGAAGCACATCTCTAGTAATTTAAAAAAATTACCTTTTGTATGCATAATATTACTGAGCACGCAAGTAAAATAAATGAAACTTTTATAATTTTATTAGTAAAATAAAACTATATTAAATGAGATTTTTTAAGTAAATGTTAATTAATATAATTTAAGTTTAAGTTAAGTCATAACAGATTAGAAAAAAATAATAAAAACATATTCAGTGTTATTTTCTCATAGTTAAAAATGTTGTCGTAATCTTGCAAAAGCACGCAAGTTACATTCTAGTGACCTGTCAACCTGTCACCCGCACCATGCTATAATGCAAAAAAAAAAACCGAACGGTTTGATTTCTGATAAAAATATAATACGAAAATGGTTTTAATTATTTAACTTTTTACTAGCCCGTTATTATAGTGCTCTGGTGTCTGAAAATCAATGTTCCAAATTTAAATTTTTGCCTGACGCTGGTTTTTCGCGAAATTCCCGAAAGTTAATATCGACCGATGAATATACTATCAAGAGAAGGCCTGGTTCTGAAAAAAGCCATGTACCTGAACTACGGGATGACCGTTTTCTGGTGAGTCAAGTATTGAGAAATTGCAAATCTTCCTATGTGTACATCAAGAACAACCTCGAAGAAGTAAGAAATGTGCAAATTAGTCTATGAATGGTAAGGACGTTTTTTACGTGGTAGAGCCACGCTGCAGCTATATTAGTAGTATAGTTGTAGCGCGAATGGGTCGGCTCGACCGGGGAAGGACCACGCTCTCACAAAATACCAGCTTGACGCTGGTAGCAGTTTAACACTGCCGTGTTTCGTATGGTGAGTGTAGAGAACCGGAGATCCTTTTTACTGGAAAAGAGGCATTCCATCTTAGTCGTCACGGGTGACAACGCATCTGTGTTTTGATTCGCAAACGAAGATAAATGTAGATGTCTATGAGCCACAGCAACCACTTACCATCAGGTGGACTGTGTGCTCGTTTGTCACTCGATGCTATAAAAAAAAGGAGGAGGCTTTTCGGTGTCAATATACGCAGTCATCGCCCAGCCAGCGGTACTAAATTCCTCAGTGAGCACCGAGTTGCCAAGATTAGCTTCGCTCGAAATTGTATGTCATGGACTCAAGACGACTATAGCGTATTGTTCTCCGATGAAGCCAGAATATCTCTGTATGGTGGAGACCAACATAGGCAAGTGCTACGAAGACGAGGAGAACGCTTTGCAGAGACATGTTTTGAATAAATCGTACTTTATGGAATGGTCTCTATTTTGTTTTGGGTATTAATAAATTTCTTGGATCGTACGGAGGTGGTTTCATCAAAAACAGCACACTGTCTAGATACCGCTTCATTACGGAAATTCTAATTCCTCATGCAAAACCCGCACCCGCTCTTGGCGAAAACTCAATTTTTATGGACGTCAACAACGGATTGGCGATACTAAAGGTCGGTTCGTCGTCGTTTGAATTGGCCAGTTCGAAGTTGTGTCTTAACGCAATAGAGCATATCTGGGATGTTCTGAAACGATAAGTGAGATCGGTGCAGCCGGCTTCGCAGACCATCCGAGGGCTACAGAATATAATTACCGCGGAGGGGGAACGTATTTCGCAAGAAACCATATGAAATATAGTCGCTAGCATGCCCAGAGAATGCAATGTGTAATTTCAGCGAGAGGGGGGTCATACTTCATACTAAGCTTTTATCTGCCTTTACTTTATTATAGAACAAACAAACATAAAAACGTCTCGTGAAGAACTTACTATAGGGATGATCCTATGGGTTTACGTGGTAGAGCCTCGCTACAATTATATGATTATGATTGTAGCAATGGGTCGGCTCCACCGGGGAAGCACCATGCTCTCACGGAATACCAGCGTGAAATAGTAGCTTAATGTTGCTGTGTTTTGGTTGGTGAGTGTAGAGAACCGGAGACATTTTTACTGGAAACGAGGTATTCCATCTTAGTCCACAGGAGTGACAACGCATCTGCATTGTGATTCTTAATCGAAGATAAATGCCTATGGGCCTCAGCATCCACAGGCATCTAGCCATACCATCAGGTAGACTGTTTGTTCGCTCTTCACCTTTATTCTATAATATATATATATATATATATATATATATATATATATATATATATATATATATATATATATATATATATATATATATATATATATATACGGGTATTTTTGGAACGCTCCCGAAAACTAAGACAGGCGATAGCACCAAGTATACCTTTGATCATGGGTCACAAATAAATCCGATCCTGATGAAAAAAAAACATCTTTTTACAACGTTTTATAAATTTTATTCACGCGCCATCATGTTAGTACAGCTAAATGAAACGATAATTTCATAAAAAAAATCATGAAAATACTGAAACATAAAACCAGCAGTGGAATAACTTAATTCATATCAGCTGATTAAAGGTCAATGTACGCGCGAACGCAAATTCGCGCGGTCCGCAACTAGCGGGCCATACCACAATACCTAATAATTTACAACACTTGTCTAAATACCTAACTTATCTACTTAACCTACTATTTTGCCACTGTACTTGTCTCCACGTAGCCATTTTAATCCGAATTTACAGGTTAAATAACCCAAATAACTGGTTCGATTTCCCGCTAATGAAAAAACATTTAAATGAAATGTAACCAAGGTTAGAGTCATGCGTTTTTATTCATCGTGTAGGTGTGTTTATTATTCTCATGTATTCAGTTATGTATGTATTCAGATTTATTCAGTACTAAGTTATTTAAAAAAAAATGTTATGAAACAGCTTACCGCTCTAAATCCTCCGTGGTCTTATGAGATGCGGCTCAAATTGTGCTTAATTCATTTCAAGGCAGACTCATGGAGGCGGGGCATCATCGTGTGGTCTTCGACACAGTCCGTACGTAGTTTGTCGAAAACATCCACGATCCTTTTGTAGTATCGTCAGCACTATCACACTCACGATTAAAAACCCTTTCTTTCACATACCCCACAGAAAGAAGGAAGTCTAACGGGGTCAGATCTGGTGAGCGAGGTGGCCAAGCATTCGGTTACGCTTCAACACTTTGTGCACTGCACAGTATGACACACTTGTTCCATCCCGACGTCTTAACAATTTATTTAGCGATACTTCGTGTACCTAGGTTCGGATACATAACATGTTGTCGTATTCACAATCACTATAAACGTACGCGTTAAGCATTATTAAAACAAAAAACGTAACAAGAATAATACCAACACGTTATAACAATTTAATAAACAAAACGTTCGTGCACGCGTGTACAAAATCAACACGGAACTGTTTCAAAAACTTCAATTAATTAACACGACAAAACGGAAACCTACTGCGTCACAGCGTGAGGCGATACGAGCCGGCCGGGTTACATTCTCATGCGTCATAATAAAGAAGGACGCAACTAACAAAAACGTAAAATGGAAATAAAAAATAAATTGATGAATTTTTCTTCCAGACCCTGTGTCTATAGTATATTAAAAGGTTTCTATATGAAAATTGAAATATATACGTAGAGACATGAAGATTTTAAGGACGAACTTATTTTTTTGATAATTTGTTTATTTATTTAAATAAAAAGAATTTTCCTTTTCATCTTAGCTTAAAAAATACATCTAGCAACACAAAAACATCGAAGGAAAGACGCATATAACTATTTGCGTCTTTCCAACCTAATAAATAAAAAAAACTGCCATTCATTTAACATTTTTACATATTTTGGAAAGGTCATTTGAATTTGAAAGGACGTTAATAGTAATTTATTACTTTTTTCTTAGTAAATATTAGAGAACCATTGGTAATGAGACACAAAAAATAACAACCCTCAACTCTTGAGTAATGATTTTAAAGGGGATATCATACGAGACTTACTACGATAATAATTAAAAATTTTGTACAACCGACTTTAATATAAATAATTAAGGATAACTCAAAAACTATTGGTCTGACCTCGATCAAATTTATATGGGACCACATGTGAAACACCAGCTCTTAATAATAAGATATAGAATAATAAGACAAGAATAATTGAAATTTAAGTAATCGATGCAAATATTGTTAAAGATGACGTAGCAACTGGTTAAATAAGTCTTTTCTTTTATGTTGAATTTGTATAAGTCTTTTCTACTAAAAAAATGTCATTTGTGATCAACAGTTACGTCTAAAATTCTTACGATAATTTCGAAAATATTGATATTTGTGAATATTAAAAAAAATAGTAGATGCGCCTTCTTATCATGAGACGAATGGTATATTTAACTCATTTATTCAAAAATTGTCAGATGCGCCCTTTTTTCTTATGACCGTAACATTGACCGAGCTAGATATAGGTCGGTAGCGAAGGGAGTGTGGGTACAGTCGCGTTCTAAAGTACTACATGGTATTGGGCTATTGTTTTATAATATTATAGTATTTAATTGTTTTATTGTAGAATCATACTAGGCGTTTTACTAGCTACTTAGAACTTTGGAAGAGGTTGGAATTAAAAATGGATAATGTTTACTTGAGCATTATTTGTTATTTGTATCGTAAAATATTTTTAAGTTTGTAAGAAGAAAACTTAAGCTAAGTGTGACACGCCGTCCATTATGTCGTCTTGGGTTACATGGAAGCCAGATGTTGATGGTGTGTTGGTGTTACTGGATGCTACTTCATCATCACTTTCATCTTCGCTTGAGCTTCCGTCCTCAGGTCGATCACATGGTAATTTTTTCGGTATTCTTCCTCAACACTTTTAAATTTACTGCACAATTTTCCCCATTCACCTTCTCCTATCATATTTACCTTTTCGTTCACTAGTTTAGTCATAAGACAATAGATATAAATAATTTTTCTTTCCTTCCTTTTTAAAACATCGCGCGAGTCGCAAAGTAAGCTGTGTATGCGACTGTATTTTTGGAGCGAACAAAGCGCGGGAACCAATAGCATGCAGGCACAGTTATACTGGCGGATTGTTCCCCCGTCGCGCCCCTTTCATACCAATATGTGATAAATCGCTCAGTGGCCAAGTTCAAGGCCAGCGTTCTTTTTTCACTGTTCGCGCGTACATTAACCTCCATTAGTCAGGTGATATCAATTCAGTTTTCACTGCTGGTTTTATGTTTCAGTATTTTCATGATTTTTTTTATGAAATTATCGTTTCATTTAGCTGTACTAACATGATGGCGCGTGAATAAAACTAATAAAACGTTGTAAAAATATGATTTTTTTTTCATCAGGATCAAATTTATTTGTGACCCATGATCAAAGGTATACTTGGTGCTGTCGCCTGTCTTAGTTTTCGGGAGCGTTCCAAAAATACCCTGTATATATATATATATATATATATATATATATATATATATATATATATATATATATAACCTGTTTAATTTTTACTTAGCGAGCAGGTACACTACAAGAATTTTGTACTTTAACATTGTTTCTCATTAATTTAATCTAAAATTATCAAATAATTTAGTCATCATCATTACAGTCCTTCACAAGTCCACTGCTGAACATAGGCCTCCCCAATGAACGCCACAAAGCACGGTCCTGAGCCACATGCATCCATCGACTTCCTGCATATCTTACCAGGCCATCTAGTGGGGTGTCGCCCTACACTTCGCCTATCTATACGAGGCTGCCACTCGAGAACCTTTTTTCACCATCGGTTGTCGGTTCTTCGAGCTATATGGCCGGCCCACTGCCACTTCAGCTTACTAATCCGTTGAGCTATGTCGGTTACTCTGGTTTTACTCGTTCTATCCTCGTATTTAAGTCTATCACGCAAAGAAATGCCGAGCATAGCCCTTTCCATAACTCGCTGAGCGACCTTGAGCTTCCTCATACGGCCAGCAGTGAAGGACCACGTCTCAGATCCATAGGTCATCCTGGCAACACGCACTTGTTGTACAATCTCGTTTTCAAGTTTTGAGGAGACGAGACGAGAAGATGTGTCGTAATTTCCGGAAAGCTGCCCAGCCGAGTTGAATCCGTCGATTGACCTCCCGCTCGAAGTTAGACTTACCTAGTCGGGCTATTTTTCCCAGGTAAACATACTCATCAACAACTTCGAGCTTAATGCTCTTAACAAGTACCGGCACAGGTGTGACATGGACGTTTTACATGATCTTTGTTTTGTCCATGTTCATCTTAAGACCTATCCGTTGGGAGACACTATTGAGGTCATTGAGCATAGTGTTAGGTCCTATAGCGATTCTGCAATAAGGACTATATCGTCGGCAAATCGAAGGTGAGTAATGTACTCGTTATTGATGTTAATACCGTATCATTTCCAGTCCAGTAGCTTGGAAACGTCTTCCAATGCAGCGGTGAAGAATTTCGGGGATATAACGTCACCCTGTCTTACACTTCTCTGCAGTTAGATAGTTTTCGTACTCTGGTTCTGTACTCGGATAATTATCGTAGCCCTACTGTACAAGTACTTCAGTACTACGATATACCTTTACCTTTTGAATGAGATTGAGAGGTTCTATGAGCAGCTGTACACTTTCATTGTTGGAGCCACATGCAAGTGTGAGTAACGATCCAAGAGCAAGTCTTATCCGAAACTATTCCGATGATATCCCGGACATCGGTCGGAGCGAGATTAGAATGGCTCTCCAGCACCTTAAAAACGCCAAGTCCCTGGGCGAGGCTAGAATTACAGCGGAACTTCTGAAAGCGAATGTAAAACAGGTACTTGAAGTCCTTATGGAGTTCTTTAACTACCATCACTTTATATTTATGAAGTTGCGGTTTTTGTACACAAAACCACAGAATTATTTAACAAAGTTAATAATTTTAGATTGAGAGATCCTCACAGATTGATATATAATGACATTCCAAGGTCGGATAAGTATGCAAAAAGTTGCCTCTGTATGGGTGTCAAAATATATAACAAGATTCCCAGAGATATTAAAATGCTCAATATCAATATGTTTAAGCACAGGTTGTACAAATGGCTAAGTCAGAATAACTTTTATAGCATAGATTCATTTCTCTGTACCAAAAACTTAACATAGATTAATATAGTTATAAATTCTTATTTTATTCAATTTATATTTGTTGACATATTTGGTAATAATTATTATATTAATAGTATGAATTGACATGTAATCTCATTATAATGATTGATTGAATTATAGTGAAATGTGTTCGGCTACATTATACTTATTCACCACCTCCTGTTATCACGTTTCTTACAAATAAAATATTTATTTATTTATTGATACGTTAGATTGCATAATAAATAGTAAGTTTTAAATGCGGTTTTACTCCCTATTCCCAGAACCAGATTAGATATTCTCTTGATGCGTCTTACACGTTAGGTACACATTAAAGCATAATTTCCTACAACGCGCTGGGGTCTTTGTGTATGTATGTCTATGTGTAATGCAATGACATCTGCTGTAAGCATCTCTGTCACATCTTATCCTTATCGGCAGGTCTACCTGTCCTCTGAAGAGCTTTGCTTTTTGGTCTCTCGCTAAAACGGTCGAGACAAATTTCACAGCCGGTCTTTCAATACCTCCGTTGGTAAGCCATATGGGTAACTGGCGCATACGACAGTGGACTTGTTTGCTTCTCTTTTTGCTTGCATTTCGCGACCCAGAGGTACATCAGTGTAATAGAGATGGTACACTATTGCCACTGTCTAAAATGTGCTATATCAGAGGTCCGCATCACCATCAAGGAAGTTCTTAAAACCTTGCGGAGTCTAAAAGTTAACAATGGTAGTAGACCAGATGGTATACCAGCTATAGTTCTAAACTTAAGAATCTAAAGGCTTGTGCGTCGGAGTTTCTCATTTAGGACTGGAATAGTGCCTAAATCTTGGAAGCTAGCCAATGTCCTAAAAAGAGCAGCTTGTCGACCTTGCCAACTATCGGCCAATTTCAATTAATTTCATACTCTGCAAGATTATGAGGCGTATATTGATTGCCTACCTCATGGCATACCTAGAACAGAATGACCAGCGCAGTGACCGCCAGTACAGGTTTTGCCGAAATCAATCAAAGGAATAGTGGTTTCCTTTTAGCACATATGGGCCGAAGTCCTCGAGAAAAGTGTGGAAACACTTGTTGTTTCCCTTGATGTTTCGAAGGTATTTGACAGTGTTTGGCGCGGTATCCTTTTGGGCGAGCTTCCAGCGTACGTCTTATTCCCTGGACTGACTGACTGTGTGAAATACTTTCTGAGTGAACGGTTTCTCCAACCGTCATCGATGCGCTAAAAGGAGCCCGCTCACTCTGGTGACTTGGCCCTACTTACCGGAATGTATTTTTGGAGTATACTGGTCGCTTTAAGTTGTTAGGGGTGAAATTTCTCCGAACCTTAACTGTGGGTGATTCATTGAGTCTAGGACCAAAGCCGCAAAGAAAGTAGGTGTCCTAGTAAGGGTGTAATTCGGCGGTAATTCAAGCCAGGCAGAGTCCGGTCATGCATGGAGTACTGCTGTTACATATGGGCCAGTGCTGCAAATGCCACCTAGCAGCGTTGGACTCAATGGAAAGACATGCTAAGAGGCTTATTCACTTTGGTTCGGGTGAAACCCGTCTTCATAGCCTGGAGCACAGGCGGAGAGTAGACAGCTTTTTGATATGCTCTAGGATGCATTTCGCAGAGTGAATGCCAGAATTACATGTTTTAATTCTTCTCTCCCCTTAACACAATCGGACAACTAGGTAGTCGGCCGGTCTTCGCCCCTTGAGTGTCGATATTCCACGCATTCTAATGTAACGGTTTAGAATAGAATACAAATGAATAATTTTTTATTCAATATTGATTATTACATAATACTTATTGAAAGTCATTTTATATTTACCACTGGTTCGGAAAATACCTCAGTCCTGGGAAGAACCAGCAAGAAACCCAGCAGGACTTTTTTTTTCAAACATATTTCACTTAACAATAATTTCGTTTATACAATTATTAAATGATTTTTCATAGAACTAGCATGGTGGCGATCACCTTATTCCCAGTGGTTATTTTCATTCATGTATTCTTTGATATTATAATAACCCTATTAGTAGAGTTTTTCTTTAATAATACTTTTAAAACTGTTTATTGACAAACTTTGAATATGTTCTGGGATTTTGTTGTAAAAGCGTATACATTGCCCCATAAATTATTTACTGATTCTGTGGAGTCTAGTAACTGGCATTACAAGCTTAAGTTAGTTCCTAGTGTTTAAAGTATGGACATCTTTATTCTTATTATAGCTTATGTTTTTATGCACATACATTACATTTTTATAAATATATTGCGATGCCAAAGTTAAAATGTTTATTTCTTTAAATTCTCTGAGGGACTCTTTACAATTTAGGTTATAAATCGCCCGTACGGCTCTCTTTTGCAAAACAAATGTAGCTTCAATACCAGTCGTATTACCCCATAGCAAAATTCCATAAGACATTACGCTATGAAAGTAACTAAAATACACTAATCTAGCTGTCTCAACATCTGTGAGACTTCTAATCTTTCTTACAGCATATGCTGCAGAACTAAGTCTGCTTGCTAATTTAGATATATGGGGGCCTCATTGAAGTTTCGTGTCAATAGTAATACCAAGAAAAACAGTGGTATCCACAAGACTCAACTCCTCCCCATTTAACAGCACATTGGTATTCGAATGTTTTACATTAGGTATTGTAAATTTAATACACTTTGTCTTATTGCCGTTTAAGAGCATATTGTTGGCGTTAAACCAATGTACCAATCTCGATAGAGCATTATTCATATCGTCATAATTAATTGACTGCCGTTTGAGTTTGAAAATTAAAGAGGTATCGTCAGCAAATAATACTATATCGTGATTGTCCCCTACAAGATAAGGTAAGTCATTAACATAGATTAAAAACAGGAATGAGCCAAGAATCGAGCCCTGAGGAACGCCCATTGATACTACCGATCCGGAGGAACCTTTACTATTGACCACGACTTTTTGAGTTCTTTTGCTTAAATTTGAAGTAATAAGTCTAAGCGCTAAATTTTTTACACCGTAATGTTGCAGTTTCCTGATTAATGTCTCATGATGAACACAATCGAAAGCCTTGGAAAGATTACAGAAAATACCTACGGCATCTTGTGAATTCGCCCAGGAATTAAATATATATTTCATAAGCTCAATACCGGCGTCAGACGTTGAGCGGCCCCTTGTAAAACCAAATTGTTTTTTTATGAAGTTATGCAAAATTTGTATAAAAAAAAATTAACAATTGATCCAAAATTATTATTTCAAAAATTTTACTGAGAGTTGATAGTACAGAAATAGGTCTAAAATTAGCGGGGTTCAATATACTACCAGATTTAAATAAACATATTACTTTACTATACTTCATTAAATCAGGAAACACCAGAATCGATACAAGTATTAAAAATAATAGCAAGATGAGGTGCCATTAAATCTATTTTGGACGCATTAACTGTAACGGAAATCCCCCACAAATCTGCGGTCTTATTTACATCAATGGTTTTGAAGTATTTTACAACATCTTGCGATAGTACTTTTTCAAATCTATATTCTTTTAAACAAGTATTAACATTCTGTTTGAGTAATGACTCGGCGACAGTTGGAGAAGTATTCAATGACTCTGTTGTCAAGATAGGAATATCAGTGAAATATTTCTCAAACACCGCTGTGACTTCTCGATTTGATTTAGTCAATTCATTGATAATTTTAATTGATAGTTTGAGTTACGAGGTTTGTCTTTAACGGTTTCGTTGTTAATTATACTTGTTAATTATAGTTTAATTCACCTTTCGTAATAGGTGTAGCAAAAGTGGGTATGTTCAAGGCAAGAGTGAAAAGATTTTTGTTACGCTAAGACTGTGCGATTTACCATCTAGGGCTTCATCACCACTTACCACCAGGTGAGACTGTAGTCAAGCACTAGCTTATAAGTAAAAAAATCAGCAGTTCCAAAGATTACTTCCTACAAATTAAGTCACATATTATAAACAATTTTAACTCTTTCTAAAATTAGTATAGCCTTTTCCTTTACATTTAAGAGCAGCGCTCATGTCGGCGGTGAAATCGCCAGTCTGTTTTCCTTTCTGCCAAACTCTTCAATTTGTTTGCTTTATGACATAATACTGGTTATTTATTTATAAAATATGGGTGAAAAACGAGCACATAGTCATTAATAGTAGTTAGTACAAAGTAATTATCCTACTGGATACAATGAAAAGGTCGGCGGGTCACAGCTCATTATGAACTCGAATACCTATAAATTCGAACCAAACAAACCAGGAGACGGGCAGTAAAAGTTAAAGTTACAGCCTAAATACGTCCCACTGCTGGGCACAGGCCTCCTCTAATTTCTGAGAGGGTTAGGGCAAGGAAATGTCCGCCGCGCTGCCCCAATGTGTGTTGGCGAACTTCACATGTCTTCGAAATATTTTTTTTCTTATTTCTCAGACATGCACCTGCAAAATATCGTCAGGAAACCTTTCGTCACGATGTTTTCCTTTACCGCCGAGCACGTGGTAAATCAGCACTTAAAATTGCAATTAACAATTTTATTGGTCCCGACGGGGCTCGAACCCGGGTTGCTCGAGTACTGTGAAACTTACCTCGAACGCTAACCATCTGAGCTACCACGGCTCTATACAATAGACGGGCAGTAGCGACTTCATTATTGCAACTTGTATTGCAAAGTAAAACTGCGGTTGCCAACCTGCCTGCCCAGCGTGGCAACTATGCTAAATATCTCCACATATAAGGAAATCTATGGAGAGGCTACAGTTAAGTAGCGGACTTTGATAGGCTCGAACGAAGTGACCATATATATAACGAGATGATATATCACAAGCTATCTGAGGTCATGTGGTCTTTCTGTCTTCAAAGTCGTCGATATGCGATGATGTATTCTCTTACGCCGCCACCATAGGAAATTATATACCATACTGAAGAAAAAGACTTTTATACATAAAAAGACAATATATTCACTATCAACTATAATCACAGACAGAGTACTTCATATAAAAATTAAGTGACAAATGTTTTCATACTTTATCTTAATTCAATTTCTACTTAACTGTACTAATAATATAAGTAAGTATATATAATAAAATAAAAATTTGCCGATTCATTTCTTTTAATATATAAAATGTACTCAATTTTCAAGTTTATCCATAAGTGCTCGCGCTTGCTGACGCAGAAGCGTGTGCGCTGGCTGAAGCCAAGGCATAGCCGCTGTGGGCATGGCTTCCGTAACCACCACAGGACCCAGTACCGCAGCCATGACCTTTAGACCCGTAACCCGCAGAGCCCCCACCACATGAACCTGAGCCACAGCCACCGGCACCGAGTGCACTACCTCCTCCGAAACCATTTCCTCCGCTCACGCCATTTCCGCCACCGAATCCACTACCGAGACCCCCACCGAGGCCCCCACCTAGACCTCCTCCGAAACCTACGCCTAAACCACCTCCTAATCCACCACCCAGGCCTCCGCCTAGACCACCGCTTCCTCCATATCCACCACTTCCATGACCTCCAGATCCTCCTCCTAGGCCACCTGCTCCTCCATGACTTGAGCCTGCGCCAGAGCCGCCACCGAATCCACTACCACCCCCAAAACCACCACCAAGTCCAGCTCCACCACCTAGGCCACCACTTCCTCCACTGCCTTTTCCGATTCCTCCAGATCCACCACTCAAGCCTCCGCCTTGCCCACCACTTCCTCCATATCCACCACTTCCATGACCTCCAGAACCTCCTCCTAGGCCACCGGTTCCTCCATGACTTGAGCCTGCGCCAGAGCCGCCACGGAATCCACTACCACCTCCAAAACCACCACCAAGTCCAGCTCCACCACCTAGGCCGCTACTTCCTCCACTGCCTTTTCCGATTCCTCCAGATCCACTACCCAAGCCTCCGCCTTGCCCACTACTTCCTCCATATCCACCACTTCCATGACTTCCAGATCCTCCTCCTAGGCCACCGGCTCCCCCATGGCTTGTGCCTGTGCCGGAGCCTCCACCAAACCCACTACCACCTCCAAAACCACCACCAAGTCCAACTCCGCCACCTAGGCTGCCACTTCCTCCAGTGCCTTTTCCAAATCCTCCAGATCCACCATGGCCTCCCGATCCAGCTCCGCTGACGAAACCACCGTAGCCCCCGCTTCCACTACCTCCACTACCTCCACCAAGTCCACCACCTCCACTGCCACCGCCATGTCCACTACCACCGCCAAGTCCACTGCCACCGCCATGTCCACTACCTCCTCCATGCCCACTTCCTCCACCAAATCCGCTACTTGCGCCTTGACCTCCACTTCCAAAACCTCCGCCAGCTCCACCAGACGAACCACTGCTTCCAAATCCAGTAGAAGAACCTCCGAGGCTTCCTCCAATGCCACCGCCATTTCCTCCTCCTTTACTGGCACCGCCATATCCACTGCCTCCTCCGCTTACTCCAAAACTGCCAGATCCACCACCAACACCACCATTTCCACTATCATGGCCTCCGTTCCCACTGCCTCCTCCTATACCGCTACCGCCTCCAAATCCAGATCCGCTTCCATAACCACCCGCGCTTCCAGATCCTCCGACATTTCCTCCGAATCCAGAACCTACTCCTACACTGCTTCCACTAGCACCACCGTGACTTCCTCCTGTACCGCCACCAGTGCCTCCGCCGGCACCTCCGCCGAATCCAGCTCCACCGCCACTGCTACTGTATCCTCCACCGCCACCGTATCCACCTTTTCCACCATCCAGAGATCCGGTGAAGGCGAATCCACCTGATTTTCCGTCGTCAGATTTGGTATATATTACTTTTTCATCTTTTCCGGCCAAACCAGAGCCACCTCCAGCGCCGCCTCCTGCACCACCTCCTAAGCCTCCTCCAGCACCACCACCTATACCGGCGCCACCTCCGATGCCACCCCCTAAACCGCCTAAATGTGATACTCCGGAGTGGACTTTCCCAATTATATCGTGCACGCCTTTGTGAATTATATCCAGGCCTCCTCCTAGGCCGCCACCGAGTCCACCGCCGAGTCCACCGCCAAGGCCACCTCCGAGCCCGAGACCGCCGCCTAGGCCACTTCCGAAGCCTCCTCCTCCCCCACCTCCGCCTCCGCCGCCACCGCCGTAGCCGAAGCCCCCGCCTCCGCCGCCTCCATACCCAAATCCGCCGCCACCACCTCCTCCGCCGCCACCACCGTAACCTCCGCTACGGCGTAGTCTCTCTGTAAATAAGTTTAGAAATATTTTAAATGTATGAAAATACAGGCATTTATTTGAAGAATGAAACTAATAGGTAAGTTTTTCTGTGAGGATAATTTCTTAAATATTTTGTTTTCTTCTAATTCTTCTCATGGTAGTATTTAAAAAACACAAAACACATATTTTGTTAGGGATAGAGAAACGAAAACATTAACCCATACATGTAAAATCTTAGGGCTTAGGGTATAAATAAGCTTCTAAATACTCTAAGGATAAAACACACTAGCGCTTAACTGGGGCCAGTCGCTAGTCTACATGCGTTCCTATACTCGTACTATTCATCTGATTCATGGTGAGTTGATTGCGCGGCCGCGAACGTTTCTGATATAAAAAGGAATACTTTGCTCGATAGGAATATGTAATTGGTTTTTATGCGTTTCCACTATACATCCGCTTACGATAAAACTTCAGCGAGTTATTGTGCGCGCGCCTGCGAGTGTTTCTGACAACAAGTGATAAAATTAAAATTTTTGTACAATCGACTTCAATATAAATTATTAAGGATAACTCATAAACTATTGGTCAGACCTTGATCAATATATATATATGTATATATATATATATATATATATATATATATATATATATATATATATATATATATATATATATATATATATATATATATATATATATATATATATATATATATATCGGTTCAGCTAGGAAAAAGTAATGAGGTAACAGACATATAAAAAAACATACAGACGAATTGAGTAAGTCCCCCTTTTTGAAATCGCTTAAAAAGCATTTTTAAAACATATTGTTTTTGTTTTTATTTTGTAGTCTAGGTGAGCTTTTTATATTATATTAGCTAGCCAGGCAGATATTGTTCTGCCTTTTCTGATGACACTTACTTCTGTAAATATCCTTGAATACTGAATAAAAACTAACCTAAAATCTCTCAAATTGAAGCAAACAATACACATTTAGAAAATTTTATTAAAATCGTTTGAGCGGTTTTGGTGATTAGCGCGAATGAAAGTCGTATCACAGGATTTTTATATATATTAAGATAAACTAGTAGAACATACCTATACGATTTGCGATAGGCATGCAATACATAATTAATTATAACATATTCTTTCACCGTATGTTTCAATTTAAGCCTATATTATTATGCACAGACAATATACCATATTTCCGACGACTCTAATATTTTCTAAAGTTTAAAAATTAAACTTTAGAAAATATTACAGATATTTTGATCTTCGTAACACATACTTGACCATTTTTTTATTTCATGACAGCTAAGATCTTTTATGAAATATGCATCATCACTCATCATTATCATGTAGGTGTAATAATAAACACAAAAAAGCAGAGATTATCTCAAGCAGTAAAACTTAATACAAAAAAACCAATTATTTTATAAGTAAAAAGCTAAGGCAACAACCTATTAAGTTTTTGCTAAAATTATAAGTAAATTTGTGTCATTAAAGAAACTATTAACGGAATTGGCTACCTTATTGTTTTTGTTTTTAACGAAGAATACGATATGATCATCCTAGGTCTTTCTTGTTCCTATCTTCCGAACAAATCGATTCGAACATCATCATCATCATCATCATTGTTATCATTACAGTTCATCACAAGTCTATTTCTAAAAAGGGTCACAAAGCACCTTATAGACAAGGACGTCCATCGATTCACGATCGTCACCCTATACTGGATGTTCTTGCAGGGATTAAAAAGGTTCCAGCCATAAGGACCCAAACCTAAATGAAAAGTAATATGCTTGGATTTTACCGGTATACGAAAGAAACAAGCTCAGAATTATTTGAAAGTGTGAAAGGACCCAGCGCTTAAATTATTTTCTGACCTATGTCACCTTAGAAATTGTGCTATGTAACTTAACAGGGTCTCCCTCCTTACACTACCTTAACATGAAACTTTTAAAACTTGTGCTATTGAAATTTTGGAACGGGTGGCTTGAAACCAGTATATTTAACGAAAGCAAAATAGAAACTTAACCGTAAAATGCAATTTTTATTAATTTATTAGAACCTTAATAAGGAACAGTAACGTAATATTGTTTCCTCGTATGATGCTGACACTTCAAATTCTTAATTTCCATCTGTTTTCTGTTCATAATAGCTCTATTGGGCATGACTTAGAAAAAGTAAGGTGACTATGAAAATATATTTGGAAATATTGCATTTGTTTTACGATCACAGCCATCTTGCCTTTTACGCAATTAATTTTAAAACGATATCTTTACTATTATTTAATACTATAAATTAGGTCTGGATGTAACAAACCTATTTATTGTTGAATAATTATCTTATAGGCCAAAGCCTTGAAACGATATGCTGTATAAAGTTCAAGGAAATTGTATTTTTAATTTACAATACTTGACCTTTTACGTTCGTTCAAGGGTTGATTTTTGAATCATTGAACAAATGATATTGGTAGGTTAAAATACGACTTAAAAATTACAGTTGTATGAATAAAATAGTTTTTGTTTCACTTTTATCACTGAATAAGTCAGGTTATTATTATTTGATGGATAACTTTTATCTGCCGATTGAAAAATCAGCCCTATATTTTGTGTTAGAATATAATACAATAGAACTCTTTTTATTCAATATAAATTACATGTGACTAATTGAAAGTTATTTTTTACTTTTGCCACTGGTACGGCAAAAAAAAACTTCTGCCCTGCTAAGAATCAGCAAGAAACCCATCGGGACTTTTTTTTAAATAAAAATAATTTACAAACAAGAAAATTTAGAAATAGAGTAAATGAATGGGCTGTAGTAATAAATATATGTACAACAATATCCACTTGCCTTCAGGTACACTGTAAGTTTACTTGTCATTTGAATTTTATAAAATAAATAAAATAACACTTTTATTTACCTGATGCATCGCCAAAGGCGAGCAGGGTGGCCAATCCAAAATAACACAGTGCCCGTGTCATGACTGCTCGTTCACTTAACTGAGGATGAATTAATACGAATAACCCTTTTATACATCTTAACGGATTATAAACGACGTAATCGTAAGCGTTTGTGGGAATACATTCTCGAGTACTTGGAAACAATTGTTTTTATAACTAGGCTCAGTGCGTGACTATGTCCTCTCCTTACACGCTGTTTTAAAAAACGTGATAGAAATTCTCATTGGAAGATTAATTTTGGCAACTTCTTTAAAATTAATCAACAATATTAATAAATATATAAATATGTCTCTCTTATTTTCAATCTAGTCTCAGTGTTTACTACCAGCCAAATTAAAAAAAAATCTTGTTAAATATAGCTCTTTTAAGGAGTTTTAAGCGAAGTAAATTATACACGAGAAGTAAACTATTGAACAGTAGTATTGAAGTAAGATGTAACTAATATTGAGAGTTCAATCCACAATTCCACAATGCTCATTTCTGTTTTCTTTGGTTTGAACATGTTTAAAAAACATACGACGGAGATTTTCAGAAAGCGCTTTCATAGATTTCATTGTGTTTAACGAATTTAAGGATTGAAAGTGGCTTTGTTTAAATTTTTTTAGTTTGAATAAAAAATGACAAACAAGCATACAGACTTGATGTGAGTGGTCACCATTGTCTTAACCATTGTGGACGTCGATGTCGATAAAGGATCAAAAGGTTGCGTCATCCTTTGAGAGCTAAGATGGAATACCTAATCATTATTAGTAAATATATCATCGCTTCTCGGCCTGTTTGTAAAATGAAATAAAATGTTAAACGTATTTAAATTTTTTTTATTGGAAAATTGTGTGAAATTTTCATTTACTGTTGTTGGAATCCACTATGATTCTAGGTAATGATAACAAATTATTAAATAGCTGATACTTTGATTGTCATAGTTATGGAATAATAATATGTCGTAAATGGTAAGGTTAACACATTTTCTACAATAATTATCCACTTATAATAATTATAAACAATAATTAGAATAACTTGGTATTAATATTATTCAACACTGGTACTGCGAACATTCATATTTGATAACGTTCTTTGGAAATGATACTTGACGATTTTCATTTCATAGAAATACTAGGAGAGTGCTGTTTTCCGCAGATTTTATTTTATTTTAATTAGATTTTATTTTACTTGGAGTACATTAACAACATATTAATTGTTAACAATTAATATGTTGTTAATGTACTCCAAGTAAATATTAATTCATTTTAATTACCATTGAGATATGAGTTGCTAAGTAAGTTTATAAGAAGAGGCTAGTGTCCCCATCATTTTAGGCTGTCAACAAATTTGTCATTTTCTGAAGTTGCGGAAGTTCTTGTAGGCAATTATCAGGTGAGCCGCGTGCTACCTTGTCACTCTTTTGGATTGAGATGAAACTCATAGCTGGTGTTTGAAATGGCTCCATTACTTCATAAAACATGATCATTTTTATATCATTTTATTTTTATAGGAATCTCAAAAAACTTCACAAAAAAAACTAATAAATCGGTACACAAATATAGATAAGACAAAAGTCCCAATAATTTTTTTAAGATCTATATCTTACGTGGTAGAGCCATGCTGCAGCTGTATTAGTAGTATAGTTGTAGCACGAATGGGTCGGCTCGACCGGGCAAAGACCACGTTCTCACAGAATACCAGCGTTAAATAGCAGCTTAACTCTGCTGTTTTTCGTATGGTGAGTGTAGAGAACCGGAGATCCTTTTTAATTAACGAGGCATTACATCTTAGTCCTCACGGGTGACAACGCATACGCATTTTGATTCTTTATCGATGATAGATGTAAATGTCTATGGGCCTCAGCAACCACTTACCATCAGGTGGACTGTGTGCTCGTTTGTCATCCTATCCTATAAAAAAGAAGGATTCTTGGTTAGGGCTCCTGCTGCAACACTACATAGCATAGAGGGAAACTGAAGATGACCACGAAAGAGACAAATAGATCAAGTAAAAGAGATAGCTAGTGTTATGTTGTCAGACAGCGATTTTTAAAACATATTTTAAATTTAAAGAACGAGAAGGGAGACAATCCTGTTTAGATTTATTGGTAAGTGAGTAATGTGGGTATAGTTCTACATCGGCTCTCAATAAATATCAAAAGGCAGAAGCGTTGTCACACCTGAGGACTAAGATTGAACGTCTCGCTACGGTCACCCCGAAATTCAACACACTGTGCTGCTATTTTACGCTGGTTTTCTGTGCGAGCGTTGTTCTTTCCCCATCAAATGTAGTCTGTAGTCATAATTTCTTGCATCACATCCCTACCACATTCCAACTGCCTGTAAACATTGTACTCAGGGTTGTTTTTTTACAGGATAGGGTGACAAACGAGCACACAGTCCACCTGATGGTAAGTGGTTACTGTGACCCATAGACATCTACATCTATCCTCAATAAAGACTCAAGATGCAGATGCGTTGTCACCCGTGAGGACTAAGATGGAATGCCTCTTGGCCAGTAAAAGGGGTCTCCGGTTCTCTACACTCACCATACGAAACACAGCAGCGTTACGCTGCTATTTTACGCTGGTTTTCTGTGAGAGCGTGGTCCTTCCTCGGTCGAGCCGACCCATTCATGCTACAACTATACTACTAATATAACTGGAGCATGGCTCTATTATGGTTGTATTCTGGTTGTGCTCTGGCTTAGTGACAGAAATAGATAGATACGAGAGTCCGTCCCGTCCTACTCCTACGAACTTTTATTTTTAATTTTAGCGTGACAGACAGCTGATTGCAAGTGGCTATTAACGAGACTAGGAAATAATCACACTCTGTAATTACACTGTGTGGCCTACAGAATTAGTATTGTGTATGTATTATAGTATTCTATGGTGTGGCCACACAGTTGATTGCATAGAGCATTGATTTCAATAATATTATTTTGGTATTAGACCACGTTTCAATTTTGTTTTATAACGATAATATTATTCAAATTTATAACAAAATAGCACAGTCATACAGCTGCCATGACAGTTTATGAAGATAGCCCTTATCTTTAGGCAAAGGACGATGTATGTAATATTAACATAAATCAATTATATAAATACGATAATAATCAGGAAAATACGCACGACTTTATCTTTTCTGTTAATTTTATTGAAACAGACACTGACCTCCGTGTATGTGGAGGTCAGTTTTCGTTTCAATAGTATGCTGGACTGGCTATATACCCTACAAAACGTTTGTGCCGATTTGAAGGAACCCGGAACTAAATTTGACATAATATGCAAATGGCCGTTGTTTTTCTCAAAGCATTTAAGAATATTTTAAAGTTTTAAACGAGTTATGTTAAATTATGTTTCATATTAGTAATATAATAAAAAAAGTATTTTTAGTACCAATGATAAAGTAAAATTTGTTACCAGAAGGGAAGTGTGGTGACATTCCTCAAGTAAAGGATTTACATTTTATAATATTAATCACATAAAAAGTAATAGTAGACCAACTTATGAAATGCACTTGGGTTAGTAAAAATTTCGTTACAACTCCATGAAGAAAATGGTAAGCTCTAAGAAATAATTTTTTTTTTTAAGAAAACGACTTATGTATTATTACCATAGCTTTTCGTTGTCCTTTACAGGCATCGATCCACAAGAAACAGATCCTGACATACCACTTTCGCTTATTTTTTAGTTAATAGTTATTGTAGGGCTACAGTTTCATTCGTGGTACTCTTGGTATTAAACTGCAACATAGATCTACCACATATAAAGAGTATAAGTACTTTTCCATGTATAAGTAACTACTACAATTAAGTACATGCATGATGTCATTTGTCAGGTACACCAATATTTCCAACAGGTTGTACTATGAAATGAAGCGGGCGCTTGTCCCCTGAGCTTACGATTCTAATTTGTGGCTCTAGTTTAAAGTGAAAACAATTTATTAAATCTTCTTCTTCATCATCAGCTTGTTAAAGTTCACTGCTGAACATAGGTATCTGTCGTTGTGGGTGGATTTGCCTTAATCGCCTTGCTTGGCAGTGGGATTGCTTATCGCTGTACCAGACGTGACACCACAGATAATAGAAACAACAGTCTATGATCTGTGCGTGACACACACTCCGCACGCACGCACGCGCACATGCACGCACATACACACACACACACACACACACACACAACACATTTGTTTACGCATTAATTTGTTACAGGTTTCTTTTTAACCTACTTAAAAAGGAGGAGGTTCTCAATATGTATGTTACGTGATATCTTCGCAGATTGTAAACGGATTTTAATGATTCTTATTAAAATAAGCTTTACTTCAAGGCTGTTCCCCCTAAATTTTGAAGATAAAATTCCTGCCAGATAGTGGGAAATAGGGAGAAAAGTTTCACATTGGACTATTGTTTAAGGAATTTCATATAATATCTTCACAAATTGAGAACCTATTTTAATGATTCTTTTTTTTATTAAATAACTTATACTTCAAGGTTGGTCCCATATAAATATGGAGAGAAAAAACTCCATCCCTTTTTTGAAATTTGAAGTCGGTTTTTCTTCTTGTTAAAATTATAACTATAATAGAGATATCATTAAAGTAAAGAAACAGGTAGACGAAGAAATGTTTATTATTAGTATTGTTTTTCTTGTCTACAAATGATTATTTATAGTGTGAACTGTACAGTTTTTATAGGTTTATAAGTAAACAGATATTTGAGATCGTCCTATCTAAGCACAGCGGGCGGTATTGACTACAACTTTGCCTTGAACTTAACAACACAATGAATATAGAATAACATTCACACAGGTGTACATTCAAGTGTATATTTTATCCTTAACAGGGTCAGATCATGCTTTTTTTATGGAATAAGAGTACCAAACGAGCACACAGTCCACCCGATGGTAAGTGGATACTGTGCCCAATAGACACAAATTATATAGAAACACTCACGCGTCCCATAGACGTCTACATTTATCCTCGATTAAGAATCAAAATGCAGATGCATTGCCATTCTTAAGGACTACGATGGAATGCCTCGTTTCCAGTAAAAAGGGTCTCCGGTTGTCTACACTCACCATACGAAACACAGCAGCATTAAGCTGCTATCTTACGCTGGTATTCTGAGAGAGCGTGGTCCTACCACGGTCGAGCTGACCTATTCGTGCTACAACCATAATATAGCTGCAGTGTGGCTCTACCAGATATAATATGGGGTAATGGATATGTTTAAACCGCTAATTCAAGTTAGTAAAATACATATAATTTATAGTTTAAAATCTTATATTATATTATTTATATTATACTAAATCCGACCTGAACACATAGATATCGAAAGCGAGTTAACAAAACGTGGTAAAAAGGAGGGCTTATTCTCTCATCTAATAGAACACGTGATAATACTCACTACTGTAACCTATGGAAATTTGCAAAAGACAGTAACAGATATGCTGTCACTTGTGAGAACTAATATGGCATGCCACATACGTTATAAGGTCACCAAATGGCGGACCGCGGTACGTATCTGGACCGCCGAGCTATTTTGTGCGGACCCAGAAGCATCTAAGAATATTTCAATTTTCTTCTGTTTGAAAACGCAAACATTCGGAAGTTCTATGCAAATAATTATGGATAAAATGAGTATGTGGTAATAAATACCCACTTCTGAGTGACGCCGTTTGGTGAGCATATATATTAGAGGCTAGCTTCTAACCACTGAGCCAACAGAGTTCTATAAAATTTGCATTAGGTAATAAGCATATAATATATAAGGACTTCTGGGAATCTTCATAAATCAAGTGTCATTTCTTCATAACATTTTATTGGCAGCAGTTCTTCTGAAATTTAGGAGGAAAATCAACTAATTATAAAATGGACAGGTCTACAGGTCTACAGGTCACGATCTTTTCTACTTGGTACCTATTATTTAGATTACTAGTAGTGATTTCGCGCAATTTTGTATTCCTCTGATATGACCAGAGTTATGAACTTTTCTTAGAATAAAGTATTATTTTATTTTGTTACAAACAATATTCTGTTTACATAGAAATGGTTAGGTAAGTTTGTTTTCATAACAATAATCTGTTATACAAAATAACAGTGGTAGAGCCACGCGGCAGCTTTTGCTGTCGCACGGATTGGCCGGCTCAAACCGGGGTGGTACCACGACCTCACGGAATACCAGCCTGAAGTAGAGGTTTATCTCTGCGTTTCGCTTGGTGAGTGCAGGTGGCCGGAGGCCCTTTTTACTGGAAAAGAAGCATTCCATCCTAGTCCTCACGGATGAAAACGCATCTGCATTTTGATCTGTAATAGAGGATAGATGTAGATGTCTATGGGCCGCAGCAACCACTTATCATCAGGTGGACTGCGTGCTCGTTTTTCACCCTTATCCTATAAAACAAATCTTCCTTGTTATACTTCAAAACTTGAAGGAAAGAATATCTTCTTCCGTTTCATCTGCCTTAAAAACATTTAATTGCCAGATTTGGCAGGCGGATTGATGAGCCGTGTGCTCTCGGTAGAGAGGTTGAGAGTAATTGTGTTCTGTGGCCATGTGATTTTTGTGTTATAAATTCTTCTAAATATTAAAAAAATACATTACACACCCGTTTGACAAATTGCACGAGTGTCACTTTTTTATTTAATTATTTATTAGGTTAAAACGTTTGTTAACATCATTACATTGCAAGGTTCAACGAGTATAACGAGTTCCTAGCTAAATATGACAAGACCATTCATTGTCTGACACATTACACAATAACATGCAACAAAGGAAATCAGTGCTTAATCTTACAACATTTCAGAACGGTTTGCCATATTTTACTTCCTGAGTAATAGTGAATAGCAATTAAATTACACGGTAGAGGATTTTGCACCCCAGACGCCTTTTAAAGAGTAGAGGAGAGAAATGAATAGCCTACAGCGATGTAGAAACTGAGGATATTATTTGTATAAAGTTTCCAGGAGTAAAGTTGTTCTGTGAATTATAAATTGTATAGCCTTATTGTATCTTGTACACTGACACTTCTATAATAATTTTACCGATGTTGTCTGTAGAGAAAATATTATACATTTTATTGTGAAATTAGTGTGTTTGTTTATATAGTGTTCTTACACATAATGAGATAGACATTGTACATATTTAAATTTCTGAAAAATTTTGGCGTATGGAATTATATTCTAGAATATAGAATAGAATAATGTTTATTCAATATTGATTACATGTAATTCTTATTGAAAGTCATTTTAAATTTTACCACTGGTTCGCAAAAAAAAAATCTGTCCTGGGAAGAACCAGCAAGATACCCAGGGGGACTTTTTTTAAAAGCATAACTTATAATATAATATTAATACAATTTTTTTCGACACCTAAAACAAAATAAATATTGTCGCTTTATGTCGCTCTGTAATGATTTGTAATGATAAATACGATCGGTATATCCGTAGATAAAGATATACACCGTGTAACACCGCCATGAATATTGAATCTCGTCACGAAGTAGTGAGTGCATCTTGTTGTATGCAAAAAATTCCGCATCCGGCATTGAGTATGGGTATTGCCTAGGGTATCCATGTTTTTTGAAGATAATAATATTAATATACCGGGTGTCTCGTTCCTTTGACGCTGCTTTTCATTGCCGTTCTAAGCATTCTACACCTGGCGTAAACGAGATATTTATACCGCCGTTAAGACAAGATCTATCATCTTTCTGACATATCACGTAGTCGATTCTTACGTCACCTAGCTATTTTATTAGGCTATTATCACAAGCCGCTACACATCAAAAATCATACCCATCATTATCATTGCAGCCCTTCACAAGTGCACTGTTGAACATAGGCCTCCCCCAAGGAATGCCACAAACCGCGGTTCTGAGCCACCTGCATCCATCGACTTCCTGCATGTCAAAAATAAAAAGTCCATAAATGCAATTATTTTCAATCTTCTCTTATGAACCAAAGGGTAAGAATGAAATTAGATAAAGTTAGAAGATCAATGGCGATAAAAACTGCCTAACCTGAGAAATATTGCCACACGCATAACGTTTTCTTTATTATTAGTCTGATAATATATATACAATATCTCATTAAGAAGTATTTTATTAGCTTTTAACAAATGTGAACTTGAATTGAAATAAAAGTGATAAACGAGCACATAGTCTAAGTGATGGTAAGCGGATGCTGAGGACCATATACTTTTATATCTATCCCGGATTAAGAATTTATATAAAGAGATGTTGTCACATTTGAGGACTATGATGGAATGCCTCGTTTCCAGTAAAAAGGTTTCTCCGGTTCTCTACACTCACGAAACGAGACACAGCGGTATTAACCTGCTATTTTACGCTGGTATTTTGAGAAAGGGTGGTCATTCCCCGGTCAAGCCGACCCATTTGTGCTACAACAATAATATAGCCGTAGCGTGACTCTGCCATGCATTCGTTTATAAATGAATATGTAACATTCTGTAACATTGTTCACATAAACGATATATGAAAAGAAAATCTGAAAGAGAATGTAGTTAAGTTAAAGATGTCCCCGGAAAATGAACATCATAGCAAGCCTAGTATCGATTGGACTTTCCGAGGCATGGTGAAGACAATGTTATTACGTGCGGAGTATGCAAACAGTATGGATTTATCTGGATTATTTTTGGGGCGTTCCGACGCATCATACTTCTTTCGAACACAATGGAAATAGAAAAAATGTAATAAATGCTTATTATCCTTATTAATTATGCGTGGAGTGAAGTATCTGATTTTATTAAGATGTGTCATCGAAAGCCTCGTAATATATGTTTAGTTATAAGTGGAAAATTGTTTGTCCGGTTATTTTAAATAGATTGTAGTTAGCAAAAATTTAAATTTTAACTATTTACAAAATTAAAATTCGCAGGAATTTAATTAACAAATTTTTATTATAAGAAAATACCATTACTATTTATTACGCTATTCCATTACTAAAAAGAGACGATATTTTTTGCAGTGGTGAAGCCTTATACCCCATTTAGACTCTTGCCTCGCGCCTCGCCTCGTACCTCGCCTCGCAGCTCGCGTGTTATTGCGAGGTAACGAGTGCCTGTTTACACTCTCGCGATGCGTTCAGTTTGCGTTGAGCCAGCAACGATGAAAGACGTCGAAATAATAGCGGCTATATATAATGTACTCTGTGAATAGCGGCATCAACTCTGCATGACGTCCTCTCAGACAAATCGGACGTCATGCAGCGATGGAGCGAATTTTATAGAGAAATGTATGCGTGTGATGATCTTAGTGAGGGATCCGGGGATGACGCCGAGACTGGTACGCCAGACCCGGACCTCGATGACACTGAGGTCATCAGTATGAAAGAGATTGAACGTGCGATTCGAAGTTTGAAATGTGGTAAGGCTGCGGGACTAGACAGAGTTACTGCTGAAATGGTCAAGTATGGTGGGCCTCGCGTCTGGGACAGCTTTCATCTGCTATGCAATTTGTGCTGGCGGACGGGGGATGTCCCGGATGATTGGCGATCCGCAGTCATTGTGCCTTTATATAAAGGTAAAGGTTCACATTTTGACTGTGGGTGCTATCGGGCGATCAGCTTGACCAGTTTTGCAAGTAAAGTTTACTCGAAGGTTTTGACACGTAGGATGCAAGAGAAATCGGAAAGATTTCTATGGGAGGCACAATGCGGATTTAGACCTGGAAGAGGATGCACGGATCAAATGTTTTCTCTCCGCATGATCATGGAAAAGCTTCTGGCTGCTAACCAGAGGATTTTCTGTGCTTTTGTGGATCTTGAGAAAGCATTTGATAAGGTTGTAAGGAAGAAAATGTGGGAACTGTTGCCGGGGTATGGTGTGGATGGTCGATTGCTAAGGGCTGTGCAGTCACTTTACTGTGACTGTAAAGCCTGTGTGCGGGTAGGGCATGACCTGTCACCCATGTTTAGCGTCCAAACGGGCGTAAAACAGGGTTGTGTTATGTCTTCCTGGCTGTTCATACTGTATCTCGACAGCTGTTTACAGAAGCTGAAAGATAGCTGTTTGGGTGTGAAATTGGGTGACATTAAAGTAAATTGTCTGCTGTATGCTGATGATGCAGTGCTTATTGCACCATCAGAGGCAGAACTGCAGGCATTAGTCACGTGTATGAAAGAGGAATGTGAAATTAAAGGTCTCCGCTTGAATGCTAATAAAACTAAGGTTCTAGTATTTGAAAGGGACGAAGAGAGAACGAAGTGTGAAATATGGGTAAATCAGGAATGTCTAGAACAGGTAAATGAAATTGTATACTTAGGGAGTGCTTTTAGCCGGGATGGAAGATGTGATTTAGATGTGGACAGGCGTGTCGCTGCCGGGAACAAAGTCAATGGTGCCCTGACTGCGTTAGTCAAAAGGCAAGGCGTATTGAAGAGTGCACGCCTTGCAATACATAACGCAGTGTTGGTACCGATTTTGTTATATGGCAGCGAAACCTGGGTATGCCAGAAGAAGCATAAAAGCAAGTTGAATGCAGTGGAGATGCGATCTCTTCGTAAAATGTGCGGCGTCGCCATGGCCGACCGAAAGCGAAACGAAGAGATTCGCAATATGGCAGGTTATGGCAGGTGTCGAGGTAGACCGAGACTAACTTTCGAAGACCATGTGAGCAAACTGCTCGAAGAGGGGAGGGTCAAGAGTACTCGGATACCTAGACGTGCATGTATGAAGAAGATAATGAATCTGAAAGAAGCGAAAGAGGTATGTAAGGATCGTGACACTTGGCGATCTGTTCTCTCTGGCTACCCCGTCAGGGATTGTGCGTGACGATAAGTAACTCTAATAAGTATTTACCGATGTTGACCATTTTAAAAAGAATGAAATTAATAAAAATACGTCGTTGAGGAAGAATATGACGGATGATATCTATTCATCGAAACAGAACCTTTTCAGTTTCATAATTTTATATAAATTGCTAGTACCTATTGTGCAAGACTAAATAATATTATTTTATTAAAATTGTAATTTTAAAACAAAAGCAATTCGAATGTTATTATGGAAGGGCGCTGTAAACAAACTGAAACGAGACGCGAGTGTAAACAACACGCTCGCTTCCCTCGTGAGGCCCTTTGCCTCGTGTCCAAAAAACCGCCTTCGACGCGAGCGCCGCGAGTGGCGAGGCGAGCCACGAGTTAGCGTTTACACTCGCGCCTCGTGGCTCGCCTCGCGACTCGCTTCGTCGCTCGCGCGAGAGTGTAAATGGGGTATTAGATGGTAGATTGCGCGTAACAAGTCTATTTATTTCTTCATTTCTTTGGCCTTGAAGATACCAATTGTATTTGGACGGAAACACAGACGCTGAAAATTAAACATATATATATATATATATATATACTTATACTGACACTAGCCGATGCTAAAGCTAAATAAAGCGGGGTCTTTGACAATCCTTTTACTCCCCAGACAATGCAGAGGTAATAAAACCACATACAATTTGCATACAATTATTTTTTAAATGAAATAAAAAAAATATTGTTCGAGTTATTTAAAAAAAAGTTATTTTTATACGTTTGAATAATGATCCTGATAATGTACTTAACGGGAACCACAGGGTTACATATTATATATTAGAAAATTTATATTATTATGCTGACTGTCGTCCAATGGTGAATAGGGAAGAGATCAATTAAATCATGGAATTCCTACGCACACTCTTTAGAATGCTTTTCAGAATTATTGTTTAGAAATCGTTAGTCTTAGGTTCAATACCCACTCTAAATAATAACAATTATTTTTCTTTTGGCACTGTATTTAAATATGTAGTATGTTTTGCTCGTTCACGTAAACACGTTCCAACAGATACTAGTAGGTTTAAGGAAGAATGAGTGTCAGAAAATTTGCATTCACGCACTTTGATAAGCCTGCACAGTCGATTACCTTTTATTTATTTTTTTCTAGAAGGTGTTGTGGTGAATTAAAATAAAGAGGAAGTATATTGGCGTAGTAAGTATGTTATTAATTTTTTAATACTATTATAAGCCAGCGCTTGACATGTAGTGACTCGTAGAGGTGACGTAGCCGAAGGTAGCTAAGGCACTGTCATAGCTTAGCAAAAGCCTATTCACTCTTGCCTTGAATCTAGTCACAATGTGATCGGGTAGAATGATAGATGCTTACAAATTATTCCAATCCATTTATTCATTACGAGCGACGCAGCAAACCGTTTGGTTCGAATGCGTGGTATGTCGACAACAAAGAGGTTGACACAGATTGCTATTTACTGGCGGAAAGGGAAAGGGATTCATCATTTTAGCAGACTTTAAAAAAGGAGAGTTTCTCAATAATGTTCTTTTTTCGTATTTAATTTTGTATGTGAATGATAATGGCAGAATCGGCAAGGGATGGCCTAGACGGTAGTTTATCGACCAAATTAGCGATATATTGAAGATGGGTCAATTTAAAATTAACCGACGAGCATGTATGCGTAGGTATATGGATCTGAAGGAGGCGAGAGAGGTGTGTAAGGATCGTGTCAAACGAAGTCTGTAGTCTCTGCCTAACCTTCTGGGTGACAGGCATGTTTATTATATGCATGTATTTCTTTTTTGTATGTTACATGTTATATTCGTTAATTGAAAACCAATTTTAATATTTCTGTTTTTATTATAATATAGGTTATATACCTCAGAGATGGCCCTAAACATAATTGAAGAAACAATTTTCATCAGGATGGAAAAATAGGTCATGAAGTTTTTAATGTAACTATTTTAAGATAAAAATAGTTACATTACATTTATATTTTTATTTGTATATTTTTACATTTTTTAATATAACTATTTTAACTATTTTTAGACGACAATCGAGCTTTTGATATTGCTTAGTCCATTCAAAGGGGTGAAAAAATTTCACTTTTAATAAAAGAACTCAGAAGTTGGCGCAAGACATAGTGTATAGAAGTATTAGAGCCCCCACTTGTTTATTATTGTTTACTTTATATTAAAAGTCAGATTTTACTTTTACAAATATGGATGAGAAATCCGAAAGCTACAATTATGAGGGTTCCGAAGTTATACAACAAGGAACCCTTATAGTTTCGCCATGTCCGTCCGTCCGTCCGTCCGTCCGTCAGTCCTCGGTTTTGCTCAGAGATCCTAAGTGCTTTAAATCTGTAATTTATCATAGTTATAGATATTGATGAATACATATATTTTTATAGAATTCAGACTATTTATATGTAGTCTTATTTACCCTTATAAGCAATGAATTTTATAAAACATTTATTTCAAAAACATTCTCTAGTAACAGTCGCAAGGAATTTAATGAGTGGGCGACAGTAAGAGTTCATAAGAGCAGACGAAGATTATATGAACTTTACCGTGAAAGATCATATAATATTACGATATATATCCGATACTTTTAGAGAATATGTCAAAAAATATTCTAAAATGTTTAAAAGAGTGTGCTCTACAGTCAAATCGTTACATATTAGCAACAAAGTTAAGACCGCTAAAAATAAAATTATAATGACGTGGAGTATAATTAATAGCGAAAACGGGAAAGACAAACCTCGGTAACACAAATTATCAATTGAGAATTAATAATAAATTGACTAGATAAAAGCAAGAAGTTGCAGCAGCGTTTGAGATATATTTCACTGATATACCTATTTTGACAACAAAGTCATTGAATACTTCACCAAATGTCGCCGAATCATTACTCAAACAGAATGTTAATACCTGTTTAAAAGAATTTACATTTGAAAAAGCATTACCACAAGATATTGTAAAATATTTCAAAACCCTTGATGTAAAGAAAACCGCAGATCTATGGGGGATTTCCGTTACAGTTATTGCGTCCATAATAGATTTAATTACACCTCATCTTGCTATTATTTTTATTACTAGTATCGAATCTGCTGTGTTTCCTGATTTAATGAAACATTGTAAATCCTGCTAATTTTAGACCTATTTCTGCTTTACTCTCAGTAAAATTTTCAAAAAGATAATTTTAGATCAATTGCTATATTTTTTTTAATAATAATAAATTACTCCATAAAAATCAATTTTGTTTCACAAGGGGTCGCTCGACGATTGACGCAGGTGTCGAGCTTATGAAATATATTTTTAATGTGCCTTAGGTATTTTTTGTGATCTTTCCAAGGCTTTCGATTGTGTTCATTATGAGATATTGACCAGTAAACTACAACATTAGGGTGTCAAAAATATTGCGCTTAGACTATTATTTCATATTTAAATAACAGAACTCAAAAAGTCGTGATCAGTGGCAAAGGTTCCTCCGGATCAGTATTATAAATGGGCGTTCCTCAGTGCTCGATTCTTGGCCCATTCCTGTTCTTAGTCTATATTAATGACGTATCTTATCTTGGAGGGGACAATCACGATATAGTATTATTTGCTGATGATACCTTTTTAATTTTCAAACTCAAATGACAGTCAATTAATTTTGACAATGTAAATAATACTCTATCGAAATTAGTACATTGGTTTAACGGCAACAATTTGCTTTTAAACGCCAAGAAGACAAAGTGTATTAAATTTACAAAACCTAATGTTAAACATTGAAATACCAATGTGCTCTTAAATTGGAAGGAGTTGAGTCTTGTGGATACCACTGTTTGGTATTACTGTAGACGCGAAGCTTCAATGGAGCCCCCATTTATCTAAATTAGCAATCTGACTTAGTTCTGCAGCATATGCTGTAAGAAAGATTAGAAGTCTCACCAATGTTGAGATAGCTAGATTAGTTTATTTTAGTTACTTTAATAGCGTGTTGTCTTATGGAATTTAAAATATTTAAAATTGTATAAACGAAATTATTGTTAAGTGAAATATCTTTGAAAAAAAAGTCCCGCTAGGTTTCTTGCTGGTTCTTCCCAGGACTGAGGTATTTTCCGAACCAGTGGTAAATAAAAAATTACTTTCAATAAGTATTATGTAATAATCAATATTGAATAAAAATTATTCTATTCTATTCTATTCTTGATGCTCCGATCTGCAAGAAAGCTGGTGATCCAATTGCACAATTTCTCGAGAAGCCCATAGGAAGGGAGTTTCGAAAGAAGCGCTTTATGCCAAACCCGATCGAAGGCCTTCGTAATGTCCACACTAACGGCCAATGCCTCTCCCTTGGACTCTGCTTCTCTTTGTAAACTGTTAAAAATAAACATTCTATGAAGAAAACGACTTATATGCATTACTACTATTAGCTTTACTTTTTCATTTACGGTATTATTATCAAAATCGAAAAGTTTTGCAACCTTTTTTGAATACCACTCCCTAATAAGTCTGATTTGAAAATAAGTCCTACAGTTACGGTCTTCTTATTTGGGCCCATTTTTAGTCGTTATAGCCACATACATACAGTCAAACCGCGAACTCATCTATTATGCCCATTATCAAGGAAGCCTACGTAGTGTGACGGGCAACTACGGGACCCTACTTTTAGATTGTGCGTGTCCCGACACGCACTTGGCCAGATTTTATTTATTATTGTGGATATATACTATATATTATTTTCGTCAAGTTGGGTTGCATAAATACATTACAACAATTTGAAAAATATAAGATAAACATAGATCACAAAGGTACTGTGTATAGAACAAAACAAAAAAATTAAGCCTGGACATTTGCTATAATCGGCACGCTTGGTAGTGGGATTGGCGATGAAAAAAAAAGAAAAATGTAAATTTATACAGCTAAGGTGGTTCAAATTATAATAATCAATATGATATAATAAAATGGAATTATCACACAAACTAAGCTCGAGTGTGTAAACTAGGGCGTTCTGTGGTCCTCACACTAAGCATGCCTGTGTCATGAGGGTATCTCACTACTTTCGTACCTGCTGCTCCCTGTTGCCGATCTGTGTATTGTACATGCTATTTAGGCCCGCCACATACATACGGAATTCCGTTTCGAGATTCCGTTTCGATATTCCGTTTCGAGATTCCGAACGCAGCAAATTCATTTAAAATCTATGACCCGTCACACACGTACGGTATTTTTCCGTTCGAAATTTTGCGGGCAAAACGGGATTCCGTATGTGTGTGGCCGAGCCTTTCGGAATTCCGAAACGGAATCCCGAAACGGAATTCCGTATGTATTTGGCGGGCCCGGAATAATAATAACGCCATCTATTGGCGGTTATGAGATTTTTCTAAAACTTCTTACAGTTGCCTATTACGACACCACATGGCATAATACTAATACCCGAGGAGATGAATTACTGTTATAATAAAGTTTAGTTACAGCCTCTAACGTCACACGGCTGGATGGTCTTAGGTCTCCTTTCATTTTGTTTTATAGGATAGAGTGACAAACGAGCACATAGTCCACCTGATGGTAAGTGGTTGCTGTGGCCCATAGACATCTACATTTATCCTCGTTTGCGATTTAAAATGAAGATGCGTTGTCACCAGTGCGGACTAAGATGGAATGGCTCTTTTCCAGTAAAAAGGATCTCTGGTTCTCTACACTCACCATACGAAACACAGCAGTATTAAGCTGCTATTTTATGCTGGTATTCTGTGAGAGCGTGGTCCTTCCCCGGTCGAGCCGACCCATTGCTATGCCCATTCGTGCTACAACTATACTACTAATATAGCTGCAGCATGACTCTACCACGTATCTCTGACGTATCACGTATTTCTGAGTGGGTTATGGAGCAAATAGTCCGCCGATCTCGCTGATTTCACACGTCTTCAAAATATTTTAATCTCAGATATGCGGTGCCTCCTCACGATGTTTTCCTTCACCGCCGAACACGTGGTAAATCAGCACTCAATATTGCAATTAACAATTTCTTTGGTGTTAGAGAGGATCAAACCCGGGTTGCTCGCGCACTGTGACATTTACAGCGAGCGCTTGGTCTCTAAGTTACCAGGGCTCGCTTAGATATATACTAGTTTACTGATTATACTCAGAACTAATTATTCAAATCATAAAAGATGGCATAACAGATTTAATTACATTATAGACTATAATAAGTATCGTCATTGTTTTGTTTTCACATCCTGTTTCTATTATTTGTAATAGCGGCATATTATTGTATAACAGCATTGGTTATAAGAGATCAGTCCTCTGTTATTAGAACTTCTAGTTCAAATCGATTTAGGTTTTAATATTAACTAAATAGAAACTTACTTTACACTGGTACAAAGTTCGGTTAGTTAATTCGGAACCCCTACAATTCCCATACTTAAATATTTACGTACGATATACTGTAGTGCTACAAGAGTACCTTCGTAGAACGTATATAATAATGCCACGCGAACACTTACAGGTATTTTATGATGGTTAGCAAACGCGATGGTTCATAGACAGATTCAAAATGCAGATGCAACGTCACCCCTGAGGACTAAGATGGAATGTCTCGTACGTGCACAATTAAAAAAGTCTGTTAATTCCGATACGTTTAAAAATTTTATAATTTGAATCTCTAACGATTTTACAACCTTCTTTATTGTCGATATCCATTCGCAAACGCATGTTTTTCTTTCGCGTATTTTTCGCATAACAAAATGTTTCCTTCGTTTAACGTAATGCGTACACTAAAGGAGTGGTATAATTTGCCAGTGTCTTTCTTTCCGTCTGATTACAATTTGGATGCTGTCAAAGAAATAAAAAAGTGAATGGCTATTGTTACAACCAATCAGATGGGATTGTAGTAAAACACTGGCATAAACATAAGGTCTCATTACCCTCATCGTAAATGTACATGATGGTATGGATACAATACCTTATCAACAACAATGTAATTAAATCACTCAACTTTGATTTGCCGACAATATAGCCATTACAACAGATTCGCTAGATGTCTTAGCAGTATACTCAATTACCTCTATAGTGTCAGTGAATATGTATAAGTAGGGGGTTATGTTGTCTAATATCCATGTTACATCTTTAGCAGTTATAAGGAAAATTCAGCTCGAAATTGTTGACGAGTATCATTTTTAACCTTTCTATCATTAAAAAAATACATCACCGAAAAAAGGACAGAAATAATATGTAAAAGAATAGATTCAGACTTGCACTAAAATATGAAATATAGTTTAAAGTTTTGTTTTAACTTAACTTTTTAAGTGAATTGGTTGGTTCGTCTGGAAAACGGTCCTTTTCCACTAAATACCTTTGTGAAATAGCAGTATAATGTATTTCATCTGATGAGTAACAAAAACCAGAGACCCTTTTTATTGGTAATCTATGGACCACAGCGTCCACTCACGATGAGGTGAATTGTGTGCTCGTTTATTATGTATAAAAATCTTTAACATCAATACAATAAACATCGATGACAATTTAAACTTGCATTATCATTAATAAATCTTACAGGGTCATAATTAAATGTCGAGGTTGATTTGGGCACGAAGCGATCTTTTCTTAGAATTTATAGGTAGGTACGATTTGTTTCATTTATATTATATTTTATATATGCATTCATAGGTTATATTTGTATAGTTTATTTATTAGTAAAATGTACACATGTATTACGTAACTAATTACTATTTTTATTTTGTTTTTTATTCTATTTTGCTACACATACGTCAAATTTTCACCACTCCATGGGTTGAAGAGTAGAGAAGGCCTGAAGGCATTAAGTCCGCCCTATGTAATATTTTGTTTCAAGGTATGCAAGGGATGCAATAAATAAAATAAATAAAAAAATCGATCACGGCGACCAGTCTAAATGGAAACTAGCCATTTACGCAGGCCAAGATTATAAGTATCCCTACTATTTATTTTTTATACTAGCTCTGCTATCTTAACCATTCACTATTGCTATCTCTATCTCCATTCCTTCTGTCGTTACTATTTCTACTATCTCGTCTTTGACATGCTGATGAAGAAATTGAAGAAGATTTTAGGATATTTACAAGCTATTCTGAATCTTTCTCCTATTTTGAAATCTTCTAGTGGACTTCATGACAACGAAATACTGATAAAAACATTTAAAAAACATTTGTTTATAAAGTTTAAATATTAAAAAATAATAAGTTAATTTATAAACAATAAGATTTGCTATCTGTCTTAAAATATATTTCGATAGGTAATACCTATCCCCAGTCAAAAAAATCTTTTCATACGTGGTAGAGCCATGCTGCAGCTATATTAGTAGTACAGTTTTAGTTCAAATGGGTCGGCTCGGGAAGGATAACTCTCGCACCGAATACCAGCGTAAAATAGCAGCTTAACAATTCTGTGTTTCGTATGGTGAGTGTAGAGAACCGGAGACCATTTTTACTGGAAACGAGACATTCCATATTAGTTCTCACGGGTGACAACGCATCTACATTTTGATTCTTTATTGAGGATAGATGTAGATGTCTATGGGTCACCACAACCACTTACCACCAGGTGGACTGTGTGCTTGTTTGTCATCCTATCCTATATAAAAAATTGAGTTCGCTGTTTGACAGCTATAACGACCAAAATTGACCCAGTAGGAACTTGGTAAGTGAAGTACTTGTTTTCAAATCAGACTTAGGGAGAGGTCTCTGGTTTTTGATGATGTTTGTGCTGTTAGCCTTTTGGCTTTTACAGCTTCATCGGATTCTAAAAAGGGGCCAATTTTTTTATTCTGCGTCGTTACTTACGTAATGACGACACCTAGGACAGTACATTGCACGTAAATGAGTTATCTAACGGCCGATCGGACAGGGGGTGACGGGCCCCGGCTCTGACAGCTAACTCGTATCGTTTGGTGTTCTGGGCGGTGAGAACCGCCCGAGGATGCGGGTGTACGATGTGTACGTGGTGTGGAGGGGTGTGCGGCGCGCCCGTCTACGGACTCGCTGCGTCCCATCCGTTGTTGTTGTGACTGTGTTTGTCGCGCTAGGTGTGTAGTGTTTGTGTGTGAATGGCCGGTGACATGTCTGTCGTTGGCATCTAGCGGAACGGGGAGTTCGATTAGAACGTTACGGGGCCTCCGGAGGCTTTCCGTGACGTTCGGAGTTGGAGCGTATGTGACTGCGTTTACAACTAGTGGGTACAGATGTGTGAGCCGAGAGGCTCTCTCGAAATAGCGCCGAGACATTTCCTTGAGATACTCAGAGATCGTCAGAAGTTGACAATCTCTGTGTTTTTGAAAGACCTATTTAACGATACCCCACACGATTGAATAGATGGGTAAAAAAATCATCCTCAATTTACCCATAGATACCCATAGCAAAAATATTTTTTAAGATTTTATTTCACAATTTTGTAGGCGCGTTAATATCTATGTTTACATATATATGCCAAATTACAGATTTGTAGCACCTAGGGTCTCTGAGTAAAACCGCGAACGGATGGACATACGAACGGACGGACATGGCGAAACTATAAGTGTTCCTTGTTGTGTATCTACGGAACACCCAAAAAAACCTGTGCTAGGATATAAATAGTACGAGGAATTGTTCGGTTCACTTTCAACAAAAAACAAATGACATTCGTGTTTTACTTTTTGATCTTAATCTATTATAATTCATTTGCGCATTTCCAAGACTTCAAGAAAATAACGTATAATAACACAATATGTGTAATGAATTCGGCAATAAAAACTCCAGTAATATATTTAGTATTTTTTAGAACAGGTTGATGCAACGTAAGTTTTTTTTTTTAAATTTTGTTCAACCGACTTCAATCTAAATTATTAAGGATAACTAAAAAACTACTGGTCTTACCTTGATCAAATTTATATGGATCCACATGAGAAGCACTGGCTTTTTAATTAAAAAAGGATCATCGAGATCGGTTTCACCGAGAAGTTATGAGTCGATTTGCGTAGCTCCTCCTTTTTGAAGTCGGTTGAAAATAGTAAATAGTACGAGTATTTGTGTTAGTTGAAAAATTAAAATTAAAAAATGTTTATTTACAGCTACGGTGGTGCAGATTATAATATACAATATAAGATAATAAATAGGAAGTACGTAGTCTTAATTCTCTAGCTCTAGTATATAATTATAAATTATGATCTTATCACACCAACTAAGCTTTAGTGTTTAAACAAGGGTGTATATTTCAGTGGTCCTCACACTAGGCACGCCTGTATGGTGAGGGCCTGATACGATTTCCTTATCACACGTGGCTTTCATAAATTGACACTGGGTCGACGTACGATCATTACCCTACGTAAGTTTTTTTTAAATAAAATCAAATAAATATTTGTATTAAGTTAATATTTATAAAAATATATTTGAGATAAAATAATAAATAGTATATTAATATTAAAGATAATAGAAAAATAGAATATTATAGTAATAGAAAAGAAAATACTGTTATTCATAAATATTAAAATATAATAATTAATAAAACATATATAAATTAGAAACTCCTATAGATACATATGGATGCAGTGGCTTAGCAATGAATTGCTGCGCTGGGGCCGCGGGTTCGAGTCCCGCACGGAACAAGTATTTGTATGGCTTACAAATAATTGTTCCGGGTCTGGATGTTTGTCCTGTGCAATTTGTGTTTGTAAACTGCCTCCACGATACAGGAGAAAATCCTAGTGTGCGGGTAACGTTTTAAAAAAAACATAAAAAAAAATTATTTTTCTTTTATATCGAATTGCCCAAAACGTTTAGAAAAAGCAGAGTTGATTGCAGGAGTTAGCAAGCCGAATACTCTTTGTTTCAACAATCTTTTATACTCCAGAGTACACTTATGAACAGTTAGGTAGGTGTTCAATATGAAAAGTTGTCTTACATTTAATAGTACACTGTCCTTATATAAATCAAATGTTAAATATCTATACGGCTTTTTTAACATTATTTTTGTAACCGAACGTTGCGCTCTCTCAACTCTGATCAGGTTTTTGCTACACTTCCCCAGCAAGTAATACAGTAAGTTATAAGCGACTGGCATAACGCATAATACACAGATCTTAGAGTATTTAAGCCTTCCATGTCACGTAAATGCTTTACAACACCAATAACCTTCCTGACTCGAGCCGAAAGAGCTATTATGTGATTTTCAAATGTCAGTTTATCATTAACGAGGACACCGAGATATTTGATAACATTGGATCTATTCAAGGTCTCGCAGGCACTCGATTAGCTTGTGCAAGAAGGCTCATGAATATTAACCACTGTTTGTTGCACTGTCTTATGAAAGCATAGGTGCACAGTCTTCTTGGTACCCTTGGACTCTAAGGTCGAGAGATTATTTTGTAGCCAACTAAAGACCTGTCTTAGACCTGTTTCAGCACTGTACAAAGCATCTGTGGCGGCGCTGTCGTTGCGCCACAAACAAAACACATCGAAGCCTAAATCGCACTAACAAAGTTCCGAAGTTAAAGCCGCATATTATATAGAATAGCTCCGAACTACCAGTCGGAGCGTTGGCCGCTCCCCGGGCAGAACACCTTGCCCGGCGGGAGATCTCCCCTTTTCCTTCCACCCGCCACAGTGGTGACCCCGACGTGACATGAACACGCAACCAATAACCTTCGGAAACTACAACTTCAAACCTTGTTCATCATCCTCAAGTACCCCATTCATTCGCTCCTGAGCAGATATTGTCTGCAGTCTTCACATTCTGCAAGCCATCTAGCTTTACAAAGGTTCATCGCAGCACTGGAATAATAATGCTTCCTGTCCCTTCAAGCTACTCTCTGCGCTACAGTGTTCGGCACGGCTCTGAGCCTCACTGCTCGCCTCTGCTTCACGGTACTCTCGCAGATTACTTGCCTTCTTCTCGACTCACCGCAGACTTACAAGGCAATTCCCTGGCACTTGCAAATTCGTCGACATCTAGACTGCACTATCGACCTCCGGTCTGAGCAGGGGTGGTGATGTGTTGGCGCTGTCGTTGCGCACAAGCAAAACACATCGAAGCCTAAATCGCACTGATAAAATTCCGAAGTTAAAGCCGCATATTATATAAAATAGCTCCGAACTACCAATCGGAGCGTTGGCCGCTCCCCGGGCAGAACACCTTGCCCGGCGAGAGATCTCCCCTTTTCCTTCCATCGCCACACATCGTTCTACGTTGAGCCTTGGAATACGATAGCAGTATCATCGACGTAACATATCGTTTCGGCGTTTTCCATGAGTAGGTCATGTATATCATTGATATATACAGTGAATAACGTGGGACTGCACTGCGGTATACCAAAAGGTACATTTTGTGGCAGACTCATAGCTCGACCAATCTTCATACAAGTTTGTAGTATCCGATAAATTGACTTTCATATCTCGGTAACTGTTAGTCGCGGAATTCATATAGGAATCGAGTGATGCCAGAAAATCTATATTTCAACAGGACGGAGAGCGATAGATAGCTAGTATAGAAAGTATGTCTAGAATCTGTACCGTTAAACAACTAGAGTTGTTAATGCATGGTTCTGAAACCATTGCTCGCCATATATCCCTAACGTAAATTACGACGCCACTGTTTTGGTTTGAGTTATTTTCAGATTTGTAGACGTTATATCCTTGCAGTTGGTGAATATTTATCATATTATTTAACCAACACTCTGTTAAGATTATAATATCATAAACAATGCCTGTTCGTCGCATCGCTACAAAAATAATCAAAGTTCTTTTGAATACTTGTTCTTGAGAAAATTTGGCTTTTACACTACTCTAGTTAGTGGTTAGTTACTTGTATATCTTAAAACATAATTTTTGCAGTATCAAATAGACATCCAACTCAGCATTATGCTGCAGTAGATTAACTACGGCGCCGGTATTCAGCCTGCATCTAAAACTTACGAGCATTCGCCAAACAAGTTTTGTCTGTGAATGAGAAACAGAATAAAATAAGTGTTATAAAACTAATAATAAAACTGAAATAAAGTATAATAAGACTTAACATTGTTAAACAACAAAAAAACAATTATTTTTGAAAACAATGTGCGACGACAACGTGCTACAGCGACTACTACTTTTACAACAGCCTCAACCACAGTTGAGGCTGTTGTAAAAGTAGTAGTCGCTGTAGTGGTTTGTTAAAAGTTGAGATAACATATATCAAACATGGAACGTATATTATTATTATGTCTTTCAGACCGAATTTCGGTCACGGTGGCCAGTCTCAATAAAGCAAGCCACCTCTGTAGGACAGGATTATAGTGCACGAGTTGCGCACACGCATGCACAGGTGCACTCTCAATTAACAAACACTTTCATAGTTCGACGGGACGACACCAACGAGGCATTTGTAACATATCAAAATTTTGTGTTATCATACTCGTATCAAAATTGATAATTGTAAGTTAAAAGTTATTTGCGTTATTTGTGTAGCTATATACATTGGACGTTTCGTTGGTCTGGTGGTTCGAATCCTGGTTATGACTAAGATCAGTTTTGCTCGTGGAATGAAAAGGGGAGATCTCCCGCCGGGCAAGGTATTCAGCATGGGGAGCGGTCAATGGTACTTGTGTTATTTCGGAGCTGTTCCATATATAGGGCGTTAACTTCAGAACTTTGACAGCGCGATTTAGGATTCGGTGCGTTTCACTTACGGCGCAATGACCGCGCCTCCACATTACCCCCTGCTCAGACCGGAGGTCGATAGTGCGGGTCGAGATGTCGATGAATGTGCAAGTGCCAGGGAATTGCCTTATAGTTTGCGGTGAATCCAGAAGAAGACAAGTAATCTGCATAAGTGCCGTGAAGCAGAGGCGAGAAGTGAGGCTATGAGCCGTGCCGAACACTGTAGCGCAGAGAATGGCTTGAAGGAACAGGGCAGAGACCATTTTTCCAGTGCTGCGATGAACCTTGTAAAGCTAAATGGCTTGCAGGATGTGAAGACTGCAAACCATGTCTGCTAGGGAGCGGAGGCATCGGGGTACTTGAAGACGATGACGAAAGTTTGAAGTTGAGGTTTCCGGTGGTTGCATTTGCGTGTTCAAAATTCAAATCACGTCGATTGGTCACCAGTTTGGCCGGGAATGAAAAGAGGAGATCTCCCGGCGGGCAAGGTATTCCGCCCGGGGAGCGGCCAATGCTTCATGTGTTATTTCGGAGCTACGCTATATATAAAGCGTTAACTTCAGAACTTTAATAGCGCGATTTAGGATTCGGTGTGGTTTGCTTACGGCGCGATGACAGCGATGCCACACAGTTAGTGTGGTTTTATGCTAAAAATCTCAGTAGCAGCTCGGAGAGAGAAAGTTGGTGGTATATTCACCGACGTTTTTCTGAAAGCACGAAAAGATGTTGGTCTTGCTCTTGATCTCTCTCCGGTTGTGTTAGATTGCCGTTCCATCGGACTATGAAATTGAGAGTGAGTGCACCTGTACCTGCGCACACTATCGTGCACTGTAATCTCGTTGTGCGCAGATATTATCTAGTCTCCGTTGAGACTCGTCGCCTCAAGCGTACTTTGGTCTGGGGGACCTTAGTAAAAGTCAACTCCTTCGCTTTTCTTGCGTACGATATTCAGATCATAGATATTATATAGGTACGTTGCGTTTTTACTAGAGAAAAGATACACATGCAAAACCTAATAAAAAGACCTTTAGCAAATAAGTTAGTTTTATGAGGATAACGATTTCATAAAAACTCGTATGTATTTGGGTAAAGGTAAGGGTCACAAATAGACCAACTAATGGTCAGTGGATGCTGAGGTCCATAGAAATGATTTCACACTTTTTTTCGCTTAAGAATCAAAATGCGGTGCCATGCTTAAGGACTAAGATGGAATGCTTTGTTTCCAGTGAAAATGGTCTTCAGTTCTCTACACTCACCATACGAAACATACAACATTATTCTGCTGTTTCACACTGGCGTTCTGTGAGAGAGTGCTCCTTCCACACACATAGCTGGAGCATGTCTCAACCACGCATAGAAACATGATTAATAAATTTTATTTTTTAATCTGTAGTTGTATTCTTGTTTCGATGTAGATACTTGTTAAAAAATTAATTAAATTGAATATTCATTTACAAGTACATCGTTTAATAACTGATGATAGAGATTCATAGATGTCAATATCGCAAGTATAAAAATTATATATTATCTTATAATATTAATAAAGTAAACTTCTTCTTTTAATTTTAGCATAGAGGAAAGGGTCATCGAATATTTGAAAGAAGAATCTGATGATGGTTTATAACCGTAAATTATTATCTGCCTTGGATCTATTAAATATAGTATAATTGTTCGGACTAATTCCAGCCGCTCAATTTTACCATCACAAATCGCACCATAACTCGCGATACCATCCATTCCATCTGGATGATTGGCAGTCCACCAGTGTGCGATTTACAAAAAAATTTCTTCCTCGCACAACTTCCTTGTGTAACCGACTACCACCAGCGATTTTTTGGACCGATACGACTTAGATACCTTCAAGAAAAGAGTCTACTCCTTTTTAAAAGGCCAGCAATGCACCTGCGATTCCCTTGGTGTTGCAGTTGTTCATGGGCGGCGGTAGTTACTTTCCATCAGGTGAGTCGCACGCTCGTTTGCTCCTAATATATATATATAAAAAATATACTTTAAAAGTTTTACAAGTCATCAAGAGGTTTATTTATAGTAATAAGCTGAGCGCCTGATTAAGTTATATCAGCAATATTCTTTAAATAACTATTTGCTCTCTGGCAAATCGCCAAGCTAAATGTAGCGACTAATGGCCTCAAATTGATAATAGTAGAAACAGTCTTAAAAATGTCGGCGTTTAAAGATTTTATGGAAGAATAGAAATTTATTATAAACTTTGTGACAAGACATCGCATACGCTCGTAAAATAACATAGCTGTTTCTTGGACAAAGTGGCGGATTAACCTAAAGGCAAACTAGGCACGTGCATAGAGACTGGAAGGTTAATAATTTAAAATTAAATTTTTTTACAACCGATTTCAATATAAATTATTAAGAATAACTCAAAAATATTGGTCAGACTTTGATCAAATTTATATGGGACCACATGTGAAGCACCAGCTTTCAAATAAAAAAAGAATAATCGAAATCGGTTCACCCAGTATGAAATTATGAGGTAACACACATAAAAAAACATACATTGGAATTGAGTACGGTCTCCTTTTTGAAGTCGGTATAAAAAAAGAGCGCGCGGAAGTATAGAAAAGATAGAAAAAAAAAAACTCTTTTTAAAACCGGTTAGATCATGAAAAACGAAAAAAATGTTTTATTGTTTTAATTCAAGTGTATCAATTTTGAAACTGAAAAAATATAATATTATTAAAAAAAATTGCACCATACAAATTTGAACACCTTGAAATATCTTAAAATACATTTTTATTTGTTTTATTTACAGAGTACTTTCAGTTAGTATAGAGTCAATCGCATGGTAAAATAAAAAGTTTCATATAAACTGTAACTAAGTGGTTGTCTTACAGTCCTACGTCATTAAAGACAGAAACTGTTCAAATTAAACATTTCTACGTCTAGCTTATTGGGCTGTGCGTCTTAATACATATAAACTTCGTACCCTCGTTTGAAGGAAGGGTAGAACCTGTATATATACATATATATATATATATATATATATATATATATATATATATATATATATATATATATATATATATATATATACATATATCTTAGATCTATTAAAAATGTTATTTTTTATATCAGAGCATACACACCAATTTTAAAATAAAATATAAAAAATTACCCTCTGGCTCTTCCTCCTCGTAAGAGGTTGTTTTAAAAAATCGCTAAATTTGAATTAATTTATTTTATTTACTGAGTAACTTTAGTAGTGTTACTCGCCCCGTAAAAGTACAAAGTTTCATACAAAATGTATTATTCTCTTTCACCTTCCTAAGGGTTAGATTTTCCAAAATCTTTTCTTAATGGATTTTGATGATTCCGTCATTTCTTTTTTATAGGAGAGGGGGCAAACGAGCATGCGGCTCACCTGATGGTAAGTGACTACCGCCGCCCATGAACAACTGCAACACCAGGGAGGGAATTGCAGATGCGTTGCCGGCCTTTCATAGAAAGATTCCTTCATAAATGACGGAATTTTGTAGGTTTATATTAATAAAACAAACATAGAGCAATCTACAAATCACGGCAACGTTGCTATTAACATTGAACAGGCGTTTATACTGCGTTCGGCGTCATTAGCAGCAGGGACGTGACTACTGTCGTATCAGCCGTATCAATGATACGGGGCCCCCGGGTTACAGAGGCCCCGAACGTATGTGTAAGCAAAAATTGGAAGGATTTCTATAGGACAGGATGTTGGTTTAAAATGTTTGGCTAGCTTAGTTCCTAGGAGCATTAATTGTAAGTAATAACTTATAATCTATAATATAAAAATGAATCGCTGAATGTGTTGCTAAGCGCAAATCTCGAGAGCAGCTAAACCGATTTCGCTAATTCTTTTTTTATAATATTACTTGAAGTACGAAGATGGTTCTTACGGAGAGAAAAATTTTAAAAATTGCCTGAAAAAGTTTAAAAACAACACTTTTCTATATTCCCATACAAAATATTTGTAATAATACTTAAAAGTCAATTTGAACTTTAATACCATACAATAAAGTTTAAGTGTTATTGGAGGGGTTCCGGGAAGGCAAAACAATTGAGTGACGTTAGCATCGTGTAAATGTTAATGTCAATATTTGTCAATATTTATAATATGATGGTAACATTACTCAAAAACAAAATTAGGGTTTCGCGCAAAAAAATTGATATGCATGAAATGGTAGTAAATTCCACGCGGGCGATGTCGCGGGGCACAGCTAGTCAATATATAATTACTTAATTATATTATTATATATAATTATTTAATTATTATAATTATTATTATTATCAATATATTTATTTAATGCGAAAGTTTTTGTTCCTTTTGTGAAAAATCATCACTCTTCATTTTTGGGCCCCATCAAATTTTGATACAGGGATACCCCTCTAAGGCACGCTACTCCACTGATTAGCAGACAATAATACCACTGCATTCTTTAGTCGTGGGCCGTCTGCTCGCACGTATGATGTGGTCTTGTTTCGTAGTAGAGCTACGCTGCAGCTGTGTAATAGCTGCAACACGAATTAATTTCGAAACGAACATTTCGGGTAACCCGCCTATTCAGCTCCTTTCCGCTGACGGATCGTATACTGTCGCACCCAGCGTCAGTTCCAATTGCAACCCGGCGATCGCCCCCGGGCAGCGGCCCTAAACGTTTACTTCTTAATCGAGTTTCCATGTTTAATGGGTTACTAGCACAGAGTAAAGAGTAAGGACCAGAGGGGAAGCTTCTTAACAACGTCTAAAATGTATACCTATTCTGATAGGGTGTGACAACCCTATCAGAATAGGTATACCCCCGATTTAGGGGGCTTATTATTATTATTATTATTATTTCTAAATATTATGTAATTGTAGTAGGTAACTTTGATATAGGTATCTTTTATTTTGTTTTTGTTTTTTGTAATTAATTGTATTTGTATGGGCTAGGTGCATAATCTTTATATATAAAAAGTAAGTGTCACGTTGTTTGTCCGCGATGAACTCCTAAAGTACTGAACTGATTTCAATGAAATTTTGCACACTCTGTGTAGTTTGGTCCAACTTGAGAGATAGGATAGTTTTTATCCTGATAAGTGACCCTCAATATTTTTTTGTTACAAATGTAAGAATTTTTTATATGAAGGGTCGTCGAAAAGGGCAGAACAACGTCTGCCTGGCTAGCTATAAATATGAATTAAATTAAATTCCTACTATATATTTATACTGTGATAATATATAGTTTTAAGAGCGTATACTCGCCGACAAAATGATTGCAGTTTAGCGAGAGAATAGTAAAATTAATGTACTTATATTTGCATGAATAAATAAATTAAAAAAAATCATCCTGAGTCCGACCCTCGCTGGCACCAACGACATATTTAATTGAAATTTTATGTGCTAATTTACCACATGCTCGGCGGCGAAGGAAAACATCGTGTGAAAACTTGCATGTCTGAGAAATAAGAAAAAAATATTTCGAAGACATGTGAAGCCAACACGTATTGGAGCCGCGCGGCGGACATTTCCTTGCCCTAAAAACCCTCTCAGAAATGAGAGGAGGCCTGTGCCCAGCAGTGGGACGTATACAGAATGTAACTTTAACTTTACTTTAACTAATGAAATAATAAATGAATACGGAATAAATAATTGACGGCCCCGTGGTGTAGTAGTGACGTATGGATGTGAGAAGTATTCGTTGTTGTGTTAAAGTTGTTGAAGTTGCTCAGCGAGTTATCGAGAGGGCTACGGCCGGAATTTCTACAGTGATATAATCCGTAACGATTATATCCGCAGTAGATTTAGAGTAACCGACGTAGTCCATTAGATCAATAAGCTGAAATGGCAATAAGTGGGCCATATAACTTACAAACTAACTACTAACAAAGACCCGATAACTAATAGAGAAGAAAACCATATATATATATAAGCAGATTCGTACCATTAAGCGAAGTGTAAGACGGGCCCTCACTGGATGGAGTGACGGCCCATGCAGGTAGTGAATGGATGCACATCACTCAGTACAGTTTTGTAGCCTTTTTATATGACACTTAAGTAAGATACCGGCGTCAGAGAAACATCATATCTTTCCTGGGCATCCTAAGAAATTACTATGGGAAAGAATTGTTTCGTGATTTTAAAAGTATATTTTAATTTAACGCACGCAAGTTCGTCCCAGTACGATGACGTCGTCATTATTGGCGATGAAGAATTAATTTGCTCGGAAACATCAGTCGTCTAATGGGTGTTAAAATTAATTAAGGACAATTGAAAAGCAGCGAGTGAGAAGCGTAACACGCTTTTTGTTGTTTTTAACTTGAGATGAACGAATATTTAGTTAACCTCAAGATTAAATGAAACTAATTTTTACGGATTCTATCGCGTTTAATTTAACTTTTTAATTCCCGACGTTTCGGGTGCTTTACAGCACCCGTGGTCACGGGGGGGGGGGGGGGGCTGAGGCGTTTGACGTCCCGATGTCATAGTCAGTCCGGCTACCTTCAGTTTAGTTGTGTATCGCTATAGCAACTCGTATAGCAACGCAATGAATTTATTAGATATACGATAAATATTAATAGCAAGGAATTAAGTGCTAACTAGGTGCTGCAAGTATACGCAATAACAAGTCGCCCCTAATAAAAATAAAGTAGTTATCGTATATCTAATAAATTCATTGCGTATACGTTTTACCAGCAACGCAAATTTCAACAGTTCGTTGCACCTAATTTTTAGACTTGGCACCTAATTAGCACTTAATTTTTAGACACTGATAAAGAACACAAAATACCGTTCATACCTTATGATAAGGTAATGCTGGTCATGGACCCTATAATTCCCAGAATAATATCTTAATCTGTATCGGGTTTCGATAATCGCTTATCACTTAATTCCTTGCTATTAATATTTATCGTATATCTAATAACTTCACTGCGTTGCTAGCGAGACGTTTTCCTAGCAACCCAAACTTCAACAGTTCGTTGCGGTGAAAATTTTAGAGCACCTTATTTTCAAACTTGGCACATAATTAGCAGCTAAAAATCCCCAAATTTGGACTTTTTCCTGAAAGCAATTTTGATTCTATTTTGATTTTCAGGAAATCTGAATTTTGCATCTGCTATGTTCTGAATAACGACTTTATTTTTATTAGGGGCGCCTTGTTATTGCGTATACTTGCAGCACCTAATTAGCACTTAATTCCTTGCTATTAATATTTATCGTATATCTAATAACTTCATTGCGTTGCTAGCGAGACGTTTTGCTAGCAACGCAAATTTCCATAGTTCATTGCGGTGAAAATTTTAGAGAACCTAATTTTTAAACTTGTTACTTAATTAGCACCTAAAAAGCCCCTAATTTTGGATTTTTCCAAACGCAAATTCCCGACTTTGCGTTGCTAGCGAAACACAACTCTTCAGTTTTCGAATATTAATTTTTGGTCCGATCTACGCAGAATGAGCTTACAGTATCTTGAAGTCTTGCAGTGGTATGTTTGGGTTTGGATTTAATTTTATTAATTATAGGATCCCAAGCAGATGGCAGCACCCATCCATCTTCTCTATTGAAATTAGGATGTTTTTTAATTTCAATAGCCTCGCGAATCATCCTTGGTAATAATCGGTATTCTTTTGCGAGGATTTGTGGTTTATCAAATCTAATGTAATGGCGGAGACGATCTAGAACATGTTCACACACTGTAGACTTCCCGGAACGTCGGTGCTTCAAGTCAGCTATATGTTCTTTCACGCGGGTTTTAACAAATATTTTTGTATGTCCTATGTAAGAGAGACCCCATTCACAATCCAGCTTGTACACTCCTGCGTCTTGTAGAGGGATATGACGCATGACGAATAGTAAAAATTGACTGACATGTGTAGTCTTCGCGTAAACATAAGACATCATTAACTTCAAGATAATAGTTATCGAGTGAGTGATCAGAGACAGTGAAGTCCATGAAGTCTATCGTCCTAGTGTCGTAATATTATGTACATTGTCGCAACACCGAGTTCATCAGGACAGATTGATGGTTCTAGCACGGGTATGCAGTATTCAGGAAATTACTTTTTATATATATTTATTTTTTCTCATAATAAATATGCGCTTAATACAGGCCAATTGTAAACTATGCTATCCTCGTAAATTTATTTTTCATATAAGAGGGGACAAACGAGCATACGGCTCACCTGATTCTAAGTATAGAGCCCCGCCCATGAACAACTGCGACACCAGGTGAATTCCATGTGAGTTTTCGGCCTTTAAAAAGGAGTAAGACCGTTTTTGAAGGTTCCTAAGTCGTATCGATCCTGAAAAATCTCCGGTGGTAAACGATTCCACAAAAAATTCGTGCGAGGACGAAAACTCCTAGTTCAACGCATAGTTGTGGAGCGCCAAACATACAGATGGTGTGGATGGTATCGTGAGTCATGCCTCGATGTGCATTCGTGAATTACTCTCACTACCTTTGAGATTTAGTGTAAAGAACCCGGTGTTCAGGGCGCATATTCAACAACTTGTTACACCCACGTAATATTTTTCTATGGCCGACGGTACCATCAACAATTGTGAATGTCGTCGCTGCCTTACGGCAACGTGTCTGCTATTCTCCCGGTGCTGCAGTTTTTGTGGGCGGCGGTTGACACTTTTCATCAGGTGAGCCGAATGCTCGTTTCCCTCTCTATAAAACAAATAAATAAAATATACGTACATCAGGAACGCACAACCCATCCTGCCCCAATATACCTGCACTTTGTTACCTCCCCGTATTATAAATACGTGGGGTACACTGAAAGTTTTGCATAACTCATAAATAAAACTATTGATATGTGTATCACTAATATAATATTCACTGCTTTTTAAATTATTCTCCATTACATCTTAAACATTTCTACCATTCGTCTAAACTATTTTTAATAACATTTAGACCATTGGTCTGAAGGCATGTTTTTCACGTATTGGTTGAAAGCTGGCTATCATGGTCTCTTCTAGCTCCGGTTCAAATCTCAATCATGTCAAATCTCTCATCAAATCTTAGATATTTAGGAAAATAAGAGCATGGTGCGATGTTCGGACTGTGTGCGGAATAGGTAATGATGTGTCTGCTCCTTTTCAGAATCCAAAATGACTTTGGCTTGTGGTCAAAGCTGTGGCCGAAGCATTGTCATGGTGCAATAGGATGCAAATTCTTGATCGTTTTTCACTAACTTTATCAAAGACACTGGGCAAACAAATGGTGGTGTACCACTCAGTATTAACTTCCTTTTGCTCATCTAGCGGGGGCAAGCAGAAAGGTTCCGTCTTTGACGACTGTTATGAAAGGAACCGTGCTAGTAGTTGAAGAGATTGTGCGAATTAAATGTGAAAAGATTCAGCACATATATACAGGGTTATTTTGCAATAACCGGCCAAATTTGCAGAGAAGGTTCAGAATAAGTAATATAGGCAAATAGTGAAGAAGAATAAATCAAACATTTTGTCCTTTTTATCTTTTAAATTCAAAATGTGTGGTAATGCATTATTTTAACTGATTTTACTGCGCACCCACACCTTCGTAAGGGTGGATCGGTTAAAACATTGTTGCCCATAAAGCACATTCAATTCGGGATAATTTCAAATAAAAGTAGAAGCCGTATTTACTCCTCTTTTCAAAAACTGCAATAACGGTATATCATTAAATATTTATATATTTAAATTTAAGTTTAAAATTTCGCTACTCTTTGCAAAATAACTCTGTATAATATTGGATATTGGATCGGGGAGCGACATTTAACTAGAGAATAGTTTTGCGTTGGGTGCTGCTTAACTTCTCCGATGCTCAAAAGCAAGCCCGCGTGGAATGGCGCCGTGACATGATTACTAAATTTGAAACAGGGACGTCTCGGTGTGTTAACGACATTATTATGGGTGATTAATGTTGAATTAATCAATACAATCCGAAAATGAGGCTCCAGTCGGCTTGGCTGTTTCAAAATAAACCAAAGCATACTAAAGTGTAGCGATCGAGAAGCTCAAGGAATTTTAATCGCAATTATTTTTGACTTTGACTGCTGTGAGCAACAAGCGACCGAACACGGAGCTCTACAGGCTACTGCTTCACCATGACAAGGCCGTTGGTTATGGCACAGATTAAATAATGGTACTACGATTCTGGTAAAACTATTGCTTTGACTATTACGGGGATTTCAACTTTCTCGGTAGGAAGACGGTCAGCGATTTCCGTAGGCTCCGTAGCGAATGGCTTTTCTGGTGCTAGTGGGTAAAACACTTCGTTCTGCTGCGGTGGGATATAGGTTTCCGGTGTGGTTTGACGGAGTCTATTGGGAAGACAATACTGGCTTGCCTGTTGCTGAGTTTGTTCTTCGGGCCTAAGCATGAAGGCTTCCATGCCGCCTCCAGCGGCACTGGGTTATATTACTGGTTGTAGAAGCCATCGAGAAGCTCAGGAAAGATTTTGATCGCTAATTTTTTTGACTCTGATGGGGTATCTCGTATAATTTATTTCTTACAATAAAAAATATTTCAAAGTAGCATCAGTGTCGAATAGTGTATTATCAAAAGCTTGCCAGAAGTGTTCACTACTGTGAGCAACAAGAGACCGAACACGGGTCTCCGCGGGCTACTGCATCACCATGACAAGATCTTCGCGCACTCAGCGCTCAAATAAGGAACTTTCCGCACAGCACACCGGTTAATCTTTTGTGTCACCCTTCTTACAGCCCTTCTTTTAGAATCTTTTATGCAATAAAATAGACTGCTGAAAGAGATACAGATTTCATTGTAGCAAGAAATGGCAATAGGTCGGTTATATAGCTCGAAGCACCGACAAAGGATAGGAAAAAAATATTCTCGTGTGACAGCCTCATACTAGTGAGCGTAAGCGGACCTAATCGTATACTATATGTCTTGACAGATCGTCACTTTTGTCCCTTCAAGTCGATGGATGGCAGATGGTTTTGGACCGGGCTATGTTGTAATCCTTGTGGCCTATAAAGTTATGTTGGACTAGTAGGGTTTTAATGATAATGATGATGATGTGTTTGTTTGTTGGTGCTTATATTTTGAGAGAAAAATACATTAGGTGCGTGTTTAAAATTAAAAAAAAAAGGTTAAAATTATAATTACTACAGTTCTAGTTAGTCTTTATATTTTATGTAGTCTTTGCATTGCGAATCTCATATAGCTTAAAGAAACTATCAAAAAATGTTTACTAAATGTTTATTATAATTTTAACAATAATTTAATTCTAGACAATATTGGTAACTTAATCCACATGAAAATATTTTTTTTCAATACTGGGACTATACTACAATTAAATCAACATTATTTATAACCTACTGAGTATACTGAGTATAATAACTGTGACCGTCTTGTTTGTATTTCCTTTACTTAAAACTTCTTGTAACAAATTATTGGGACAATAATATGGTTAATAGTTTCACGTACAACTCACTTAAAAATCACATTACACGTTTTCGTTAAATGGCTATCAGTACGGTTTTTTAATTTCGTGAAAAATGGTTTATTTAATTATTGCTTCTTCTTACGGCGAAGTGTGGCGATTAATGTATTCACATATTAATTCAACAGTTTCGAATCAGGTCGTGGTGGTCCATAAGCAATCGCGTGGCTGGAAGCAGCGCCATTACGCCCTGTACTAAAGGCGTTGGCAATAGCGGTGGCTCCGTAGGGTGCTCCGCCCGAAGACCGGCCACCTCCCCAACCAAAGAACATCGGGAAGTATGCTCCATTTGGCATATTAGGTACGTAGTCGTCGGCCTCTTCGTCTTCTTCAACGGGCCTCTTAACTTGCTTCTTCTTAGTAACCCTCTTCTTAGGAGAAGGTGCAATTTCTTTTGTCTCTATTGGCTCTTCAGCTTCTTCTATTTCGGGTTCCGTTAGTTCTGGCACCGCTGTTGCTTTGTCTGTTGTGGGGATTTCAACTTTCACAGTAGGAAGGGGGTCAGCGATTTCCGTCGGCTCCGTAGCGAATGGCTTTTCCGGTGCTTGTGGGTAATACACTTCGTTCTGCTGCGGTGGGATGTAGGCTTCCGGTGTGGTTTGACGGCGTCTGTCGGGAAGATAATATTGGCTTGCCTGTTGCTGAGTTCGTTCTTCGGGCCTAAACATGAAGGCTGCCATGCCGCCGCCAGCGACACGGGGGTTGTTGTACGGGTTGTAGAAGCGGCTCAACACCATACCACCGTCGTTCGAACCGTACGACACTGAAAAGAAATATATTTTAAAAATTAGGACAAATTATGATTTAAAATTTTTCCTATTTAACAAAAACAACCAATTAAAATTTCCGCCCATTTAATATTTATTTATATGTACATATTCTTTGTATGTTTGTATGATGTGTAATAAAAGATAAATAAATAAAATTTAAAAGGTTATAAAAGTATAATTAAGGCAATATATTAATACTAATTATATGTAATGTTTGTAATGTGTAATTAATCGGTTTCGCCTGTCTCGAAAACGGCTATAACGATTTAGATGAAAGTTTGTATTTTAATAATGTTTTACATTGTGACACCCAGAAAAATATTTTTTATCGCGTCGAGCAAAGTTAATAGAAGTTTAAAAAAACCGGCCAAGTGCGAGTCGGACTCGCGCACCGAGGGTTCCGAACAAATCCGTAGGTTAAAATTATTAAAAATATTTTTATTATATGATGTAACTAAAAATTTATGCATTTCGCAATTTTTCCTTAATTTGTGCTATAATAGGTTGCTTCGTACCAAATTTTAAGATTCTGAGTTCACAGGAAGTACCCTGTAGGTTTTGATTTCCTTGCGGCATAATATTTGCGGCATAAACGGCCGTATCTTTTGATTGCTTTGGCTTAGAAGTTTGATTTTTTCACAGCTCCAAGGGACAGTAGACTTGAGTATTTCATATGAATTTCAGCTTGATACCTCCATGCGTTCCTGAGAAAAAGGGTCTTGACAGACAGACAGACGGACAACAAAGTGATCCTATAAGGGTTCCGTTTTTTCCTTTTGAGGTACGGAACCCTAAAAAAGAAGTTTGGACACCCAAGTAATGTGTCAAAAATGGCATATTTTACAATAACTTCAAATAAATTTATATTATTTCTGCCAACAAGCAGCAGTGTGTACACTGCTGAGTTCCGGTCTGAATCACTGCTGTGCTGGTGTAATTACGGCTTGAAGGTTGTCAGATAAGTTTTATAAAAAAATAGCAATAATTGACTCACAAGTATCCATATTGCTTCCATAGTAGTGATAAGGGAATCCATTCACCCCCCACAAGGCGCAGGCGAGGATGAGAATCGCGGCGTATTTCATTTTATTTACAGATGGGCACTGCTACCCTTTGCTATTAAGGGAGTTGTGCGGTTCGCAGCTATCGAGTTTGTGTTGATCTGACTCAGGCGTGGCGTTATATAGTCCAGACAGCCTGAACTCATTAGGATGCAATGCACGGCGAGTGGTTTGTGCCTACGCAGCTACGATACGAACATCGTGTTGACAATTTTGGTAGTGCACTCCAATCATTATGTGCAATTGGACATCTTAGTAGTCGGCGAATCCCCGACATTCAGTCGTCTGTTTGGTGGGCAGTTGGTCATTTTTTTTAACACAAATACTACTTCTATCGATGAATCATTTGTATCTGAGTGAGATTGAGAAGTGAAAATTTGGGCGGTGATTTTAAATTCGGATTTTTATTCGTTTTGCTAGGAGTAGTGTAGTTGCTGCGTGAGTGAATCCACATCGTAGCATGGGTGTCATAAGAAGCGACATAGGGAAATGAAACTGAAGTTGAGCTGCTGCAACTTTCTGATAAAAACTCAAAAATTATAAAATACTGCCCTTACCAACCCGGCTGCCAAGCGTGGCAACTATGGCAAATGGGCAACATTTTGACAGCGATTTGTTATTGAGCTGTTTTCCAATGCAGCGGCGAAGAGTTACAGAAATATAACGTCACCCTGTCTTACACCTTGCTGCATAGGTTTCGAACTCTGATTCTGTACTCAGCCATAGTAACCCTACTGTACAAACTATTCACCGACAGTCAGCACCGCACAAAATTCTACGGAATCAAATGCTTTGGTCCACATACAAACATTTAGATAACTTCATGTTTATGTACACCAATTCATTATTATTATTTAAATTGGAATAGGTACGGGTGTAATTTTGAACTTCCTGTTTGGAAGCTGGAATAATCGATTTAATAAAAACTTGACCGGGTGTTCATTGTTAATGTAAGCATCGCATAAAATTATTTTGAAGTAGATACGTAGACACATAACACGAACGCTCGCGTTCACTATCACACACACACTCACACACACACATACACACACACACACAGGTGCGCGCGCACACGAACACGGACACGCACACGCACACGCGCACGCGCACGCGCTCGAGCACACGTAGGCACGCACGCACGCACGCAGGCACGCATGCACGCACGCAAGCACGCACGCATGAACGCAAGCGAGGACTCGCGTGCGCACGCACGCACGCACGCACGCATGCACACACGCACGCAGGCAGGCACACATGCACGCACGCACGCACACACGTCAAAAAAATCATCATCGTACCATTTCTGCCCATCAAAAGTCTGATGATCAGGCCTCCCCCATAGATTACTGTGCCCAATTAATCCCTGATTTTCCATATTTGCCACGCTTGGCAGGCAGGTTGGCAAGGGCAGTTTTTTTATTATTTTGTGTTTCTTTTCCTTCTGTCGACACCCATGTTACGATATGGGGTAGTGGGTTCATTTACGCCGCCACTATACAGCCAATAAAATAAAGTGTGAGTCTGACTCGCGCACCAAGGGTTCCGTACGAACTCGTATGTAGTTAGCTCCTCCATTACGTATAATGTGTCATCTAGTTCGCGTGCGAGGACAAGCGGGCGTGCGTGTAAGCCCGCGCGGCTGACCTGTGACCTCAACCGTGAAAGCACTACTCGCCTAAATGCATTTGTGTATTAAATAATCCCAAACGCATAATTACGTTATGCTATTTATAGCTAGTAACTTTTTATAATTTTGTTTGATAATTATTTAAATGATTGGTCCTTCCCCTTATATTGGGTAAGTGTGAGCAAATTGATAATATATAACAACATTATAATAAATATGTTAGTTTGATTTTAAAAATAATATTTGAACACGATTGATACTTAGTATGTAAATTAATTTTATATTACATGTTATTTATTTTATCACGCAATTGTGTGTCTTTTCATAGTACTTAGTAGATATAACTTTATTTATGCCTCCGTTCTGGTAGCATGTACCGTCACACCAAACCTATTGCCTTTAGTCTTCCAGTTGATTCTGGCGGTGGGCGTATATGCTACTTACTTTGGAAGTAAGGTAAATGAAGGGTTTCGACAGTGTGTTCCAGGAAACCGCGCTGTAGCTGTGACATCCTTATAATTGTTATTATTCGTTGAAAAAATAAGATGGAGTAATTTAAAAATAAATGAATAAATTATATAAATAAATTTAAACACACACAAGTGGAATTAGTCGAAAAAGAACACATATCCCCAATGACTCCCACCGGACTCGTCGCCAGTCGTGCCAGGGAAGTACTCGCTTTTGTTCTGATCCTGAAAAGCGTTGAACCCGCGACTTTCTAATTTCAACTTATTTTATTTCTTACTTATATTTTTTTAGAAGTATGTATATTAGTCTAGTTTATTAGTAGTATTATAAATTTTGTTATTTTTTCAACATATAATAATAACGTGACATACGGGAATCGAGTCTCGAATATTCCGAGTATGTTTTAACTTTTACTCCGAAATGTACAATTACACATTAATTTTAATTACATCTCTTTCAAGCGAAAGTGAGTTGGAATTTACATGATCGGTGCGCACCATTTTAGGAATTATTGTACAGTACATCTACTTTCACCTGAAGTTCATAAACTATGAAAGCACCGAACATTACTCGGACGAAAAGATTAGTAAAATTTAAGGACAAACTTTGTAGTTGAAAAAATATTCTCCCAAACATACGTCACATTCAATTCTCTAATTGAGTTTGTAATCGCAAAAAAGACAAATTAACGATTTTCGAACTTTTCCTTTAACTTGTGCTGTGAGACCTTGTTTCTTGCCTATTTTAGGCTAAATTTCAGGATTTTAGATCTACGGGTAATACCCTATAGGCTTTGATTTATTTGCGAGTATCAAAATATGTCGCATAAATGGACGTATTTATTTATTAAGTTCACTTAGAAGCTTGATTATTTTAGAGCTCCAAGATACCGTAGACCTCTACGTATTTGATATTAATTTCAACTTGATACCTCCGCGCGTTACTGACAGACACGCAGACGGACCGACGCACAACGAAGTGATGCTGTAGAGTCCTTTTCTTTGCTTTTGTCTAACTCCTTACACAAAATTTACACGGGCGCATCGGTGACTCATTTGTAACTGAGTGAGATTGAAAAGTGAAAATTTAAGCGCTGATTTTAAACTTTTCATTTGGATTTTTATTTATTTTGTTGGCAGCGTACTGCTGGCGTAAATTAGTCCATTACCCCATATTGTAGCAGGGGTGTCGTAAGAAGCGGTGGAGGAAAAACAAACAAATATGGGCAGCTATATCTGCCTGATAAAAACTCAAAATAATGAAAAATGCCTGTGTCAACCCACCTGGCGAGCGTGGCAACTATGCCATAGTTGCCTATTAGGCAATCTATGACATAAGGACTAACTGGAATTGTATTAATAATAATTTTAACTTCTTTCGGCATATTATGTTCATTTGTGTGTGTGTGTGTGTGTGTGTGTGTGTGTGTGTGTGTGTGTGTGTGTATGTGTGTGTGTGTGCGGGTGTGTGTGTGTGTGTGTCTCTCTCTCTCTCTCTGTGTGTGTGTGTGTGTGTGTGTGTGTGTGTGGGTGTGGGTGTGTGTGCGTACGTGTGCGCGTGCGCGTGTGCGTGTGCGTGTGCGTGTGTGTGTGTGTGTGTGTGTGTGCGCGTGAGTGTGTGTATGTGTATACATCAGTGTAAATGAACTTTGCGCGCATATCTCAAAAACATGTCATGGTATCTACTCCAAACCAATTTTATTCGATGCTTAAATGCACAATGAACACCTGGTCAAGTTTTCATTAAATCAATTCTTCCAGCTTTCAAACGAGAAGCTCCGAATTATACTTGAACTCGAATAGAGTTATTCGGGGTAACTGAGCGCAGTGGGTAAGTGAGCGCAGTGAGTGTATCTCCCAAACGGGAAACGGGAGGGAGGTTTTTGTTAAGGTCGAAAAGTGATGCCAGAGTGCCCTACTAGTCGCGACTTGTCTTTGTGGCGGCGGTTGAGAAATAACTTTTTTTTTCATAAAAAACAGTATATGGTGTTTAAATTCGAATTTTTTTGTTTAATGGAAAACAATGTATCATCGGCGTTATCGATTTCACAACGGTAAGTTGTATTTTCTTTGAATAAAAATATGTTTACGCTACTTTTTATATAAAAAAATCATGTTTTATTTGTTTTCAATTTATTTTATGAGCTTTCAATTGCAATTTGGTGTTCTGGGGAAAGTGTGCGCGGGTAAGTGTGCGCATGCGTACACTTGCCCCTTCGATGTTATTTTCAGTTTCTCATCACCATACCGTGAAATTATATAAGAAAAAGACCTGAAGTTGCATTGGTCACTGAAGAACAAATCTCTAGAGCCAAAGCACTTATTGAGCATGAGCAAAAGAGCTGCTGCAAGTGCCATTGTTATTAGTGAGTATTGTATTCGAAATCGACATCATCGTCTTGAAGAGGAAGAACAGTCTTCTATGGCCTCGACCGCTACAACAGTAGAATACTGTTATCCTCTATGTAAGCAAAAATATACAGAGCCAAATACTAAAGAATGGAGTCAGTGCATGTATGCAAAGACTGGTGACATGAGGATGCCAACTGATGAGGATGCACTGCATATGAGAGAGGTGTTTTTGTTTGTGATAATTGAATTGATGATCCCCAAATTAATATTGCTTCTAATAAATTAGACAGTCCCAAATAAAATATGTTAATCTCTAAATATTATTAATTAAAAATTTCTATAATTTAGTTTAAATAAATGTTAAGTTAATTTATTTTATGAGATAATTGTTATTTTTATGCAAAGACTAATAACTAATAAAAATATTTTCTAAGTGGCATTACAATAAAAAACCTTTATACTTGAATATTGTGTATATTTTGATTAATCCAAGGAATTCGCTACTTATCTCATATGCGTATACTTACCCCGTACGGGTGCGCACAGTTACCCGCATCATGGGTCAAGTGAGCGCATTCCGATTTTATGTAATTAAATGCTTACAGAAAAAAAAACCACCAAGTTATCTATTCTTATTTCTATTTCAATTTAGAGGCTAATATTTGGTTTATCTCAGAGCCGACTTTTATATTCCTAACTTTTTTATTCTATGCGTAGTGAACTAATATTTACCAAAGTGCGCACACTTGACCCGAATGACTCTATATAATGTTTGGTGTAAATAAAGCTAGAGCCTATACACGTCCGACTGCTGGGCACAGTCAATATTTATTATATTAACAAATATTTCCGAGAGGGTTTTAGGACAAGGAAATGTCCGCTGCGCTGCCCCAATGTGTGTTAGCGTTTTTTTCTTATTACTCAAACATGCAAGTTTCCTTACATGTTTCCCTTCACCGCCGAACACGTGCTAAATCAGCACTTAAAATTGCAATTAATATCATTAGTGCCAGATCGAACCAGGATTGCTCACGTAGTGTTAAAATTTACAGCGAGCTCTTAGCCCCTGACCTACCACAGATCACGGCTTTGGTATAGATAAGCATGAAGTTATTTAAATGTTTGTATGCGGCCTAAAGCATTTGATTTCGTCGGATTTTGTAGTGATAGTATCAAGAGAGTCTATTAAACTGTGGCGGTGCTAAGTTGACTGGCACTATATCAAAATGCTGAAGTGTTTGTACAGTAGGACTACTATGGCTATCCCAGTACTGAATCAGAGTACGAAACCTATGCAGCAAAGTGTAAGACAGGGTGACGTTATATTATTCACCACTGCGTTGGAAGCCGTTTTAAGTTACTGAACCGAAAATGATACTATATTAACATTTATTCCTTCCCGATACCATGCACACCATCTGGATGATTGGCGGTCCACCATTGTGCGATTTAGAAGATGTTTTCTTCCTCGCACAACTTCCTTGTGGAATCGATTACCATCAGTGATTTTTCCGGATCGATACGACTTAGGGACATTCAAGAAAAGAGCCTACTCCTTTTTAAAAGGCCGGCAACGCATCTGCAATTCCCCTGGTTCCCCTGGTGTTGTAGTTGCTCATGGGCAGCGGTAGTCACCATCAGGTGAGCCGCATGCTCGTTCGCCCCCTCCTATAAAAAAATCAAGGGTGAATACATCACTCATCTTCGATTCGCCGACGACTTCGCCGAGCTTAGCACTATGCTCAGTGACCTCAATAGTGTCTTCAACGGCTAGGTATTAAGACAGTTACACATGACAAAGTTCATGTGTAACCTCCATGTCACGACAATGCTTGTAGCTGTAGCACTGCTGTTAGAAATTGTTGACGAGTGTATTTAGCCCATATGTATTTATGTATATAACCTTGCCAGATCGTCACTTTCGTCACTCTAAATGGATGGACGCAGATGGCTGTGGACCGTGCTTTTTGGTAATTCTTGTGGACTAATGCAATGTTACGTTTGACTTTTAAGGGACTTTATGATGTTTATATTTGTTTGTTTTATTTCATATTTTGGGAGAAAAAAATATGTCTTTAAAATTATTTTAAAAAGAAGGTAAAATTATGATTATTCTATGTCTTTCGTGGTGTAGGCATTGCGAATATTTTATGACTTAAAGAAACTGTCGAGAAAACTTTGCAATAACAAAAATACGATTATAATTTTAACAATAATATATTTCAAGACAATATTGGCAACTTAATCTATATGAAAATATTTTTAAATACTGAAATAACTGTATTTACACATACATTAACATCAATTTAACACAATACAAACAAGAATTATGTAATGACGATTAAATCTATTACTATTACATTACTATTGAGTATGTCTGTGACCGTTGCATTTGTAATGCTTTAACTTCGTGTATATAGGTATCACAATAAAATGGTTTCGTATAAAGCACACACACACAAAATCACACGTTTTCGTTAGATGGCCCTCAGGTGTAGTTTTTTCTCGTTCGTGAAAATATTTATATAATGATTTAATCATATATTGCTTCTCCTTACGGCGAAGTGTGGCGATTAATGCATTCACATAACTGTTGAATTACAGTTTCGAATCAGGCTGTGGTGGTCCGTAAGCTGTCGCGTGGCTGGTGGCAACACCACCACGCCCAGTGCTAAAGGCGTTGGCAATAGCGGTGGCTCCGTTGGGTGCTCCGCCCGAAGATCGGCCACCACCCCAACCAAAGAACATCGGGAAGTATGCTCCGTTTGGCATCCTAGGTGCGTTGTCATCGGCCTCTTCGTCTTCTTCTACGGGCCTCTTAACTTGCTTCTTCTTATTAACTCTCTTCTTAGGAGTAGGTGCGATTTCTTTTGTCTCTATTGGCTCTTCAACTTCTTCTATTTCGGGTTCCGTTAGTTCTGGCACTGCTGTTGCTTTGACTGTTGTGGGAATTTCAACTTTCGCAGTAGGAAGAGGGTCAGCGATTTCCGTGGGCTCCGAAGCGAATGGCTTTTCTGGTGCTTGTGGGTAATACACTTCGTTTTGCTGGGGTGGGAAGTAAGCTTCTGGTGTTGTTTGACGGCGTCTGTCGGGAAGATAATACTGGCTTGCCTGTTGCTGAGTTTGTTCGGGTCTATACATGAAGCCTGCCATGCCGCCTCCAGCGACACGGGGGTTGTAGTACGGGTTGTAGAAGCGGCTCAGCACCATAGCACCGTGGTTATTGTCGTTCGAACCGTACGACACTGAAAATAAATATATTTTTAAAATGTGGGACACATTAAAGCGTTGCTGCCGCAGACGAATTAATTGTGGAAATATCGTTTTTAAATGGATAGAGTTATATTGTTTAATTAGGAATGATAAAACATTAATTGAAATCGAATGAATTTCAAATAAATTTGTCCGTACGATACGCGCGCCACCTACTGTAAGTTAATTGTACTATGCCTGTAATCTTCGCGCAAGTGCAAGCAATAGGCTGACAAAGTTTTACCGTTATCTGCTGAACGGTATGGCAGCGCATAAAATACGAACATACAGTCATTAATTTTTATATATTATATTAATTATTTAGAAATCCATAGAAAGTTATGTTATTTCTGCCGCTAAGCAGCAGTGTATGTTCCGGTCTGAAATCTATAGAGAACCAGTAAAATTGCTGCTAAGTCACTTTAGTTTTATAAAAAAAATACTCACGAGTATCCATATTGGTCCCATAGTAGTGATAAGGAAATCCCTTCGCCCCCCACCAGGTGCAGGCGAGGATGAGAATCGCGGAGTATTTCATTTTGTATATAAACGGGCACTGCTACCCTATGATAATATGGGAGTTGTGCGGTTCACAGCTATCGAGTTTGTGCTGATCAGGCTCAGACGTCGCGTTATATAGTCCAGACAGCCTGGACTCATTAGGATGCAATGCACGACGAGTGGCTTGTGCCTACGCAGCTACGACACGAACATCGTTTTACACGTTTTGGCATGCTCTCCAACCGTTATGGGAAATTGAACATCCTAGAAGGAGCCGCCAAATGCTCGAAACGTAGTCATCAAAATGGTGAACCGCACATTTTTTTTGTTTTGATACTCTATTCAAATTTTACTTGGGTGCATCGATGACTCATTTGTTTCTGAGTGAGATTAAGAAGTGAAAATTTAAGCGCTGATTTTAAACTTTTCATTTGTATTTTATTTTATTTAGATAGTCCGAATTAAATAAGTCATTGATGCACATGACTAATGCGATGCGGAGTGAGATTAAGAAGTGGAAACTTAAGCGCCGAAAGCGCGAACTTTTCTCGTATATATCAAGAACAAGTCATGATATCAACTCCAAACCAAATTTATTCGATGCTTAATAGCACAATCATTATCATCATCATTAAATTGATTCTTCCAGCTACCAAAATGGGAACTTTCTAATTTTAAATGTGTGCGTGTGGATTAATAGAGAAAGCATTTGTTTCCGTCGGATTTTAGGCAGTGCTATGTGGACTGTCATAGACCTAACTGAGAGACAGGGTAACGTTATATCTCCGAAAACTTTCACTCTTGCGTTGGAAGACATATTAAACTACTAGAAACTGGTACCACTGGACTAAAGAGGATACGGTATCAACGTCAATAGCGAGTATATCACTCCCCTTCAATATTCTGTTACCTCTGCACTAAGCTCAATGACCTCAATAATGTCTCGGATAGGTCTTAAGATGAACATCAACTAGACAAATTTAATGTGTAACGTCTATGTAACACCAATGCCGGTAGGTGTTGTGAGCACTGCACTCGAAATTGTTGATTTATAGGATAAGGGTGACAAACGAGCACACAGTTCACCTGATGGTAAGTGGTTGCTGCGGCCCATAGACATCTACATCTATCCTCGTTTGCGAATCAAAATGCAGATGCGTTGTCACCCGTGAGGACTAAGATGGAATGCCTCATTTCCAGTAAAAATGGCCTCCGGCCACCTGCACTCACCAAGCGAAACGCAGAGGTAAACCTCTACTTCACGCTGGTATTCTGTGAGGTCGTGGTACCACCCCGGTTCGAGCCGGCCCATCCGTGCGACAGCAAAAGCTGCCGCGTGGCTCTACCACTGTTAAAATATCTAGGACGAATTGTCCGACTAGGTAAGTCCAACTTCGACACAGAGGTCTATCAACGGATCCAATGCGGCCAATGGGGGTAGCGTAGGTATGTGTGATTCTTCTTCACATACATCTTTTTATTACATATATACCAAAATTTTAAAACAAGTTTACAACCAATGCGTGTTGCCAGTGATAACATATAGATCTGAGACATGATCCTTCCCTGTTGGCCGTATGAGAAATGGGAGAGTTTAGGGAGGTATGGGGGGGCTACCCTCGAAGTTTCTCTAATATAATGTTTTTCATACAAAAAATGCACCGTAGTTTTAAGACCCTAAGGGTAGATTTTTAAAGAAATTATAACTGTGGATTGTATTATTTTTAATTCTAGTGTTTTTAAATAAATCAAACCATTATTAATTTTTCTCCATACAAAATATGAACAACCTTTGCCCTCCCCCCGCCCCCCCCCCGTATGGGTTTGTTTTGAAAAATGGCTAAAACCGAGTTTATTTATTTCATTAACAGAGTACCTTCAGTAAGTTTCACGTCAATCGCCCCGTAAGATAAAAAGTTTCATACAAACTATAACACCCTATTTCACTAATTTAGGACTTGAATTTTCCAAAATCCTTTTAGTGGATGCCTGCGTAGGTAATAAAAAGCAGCTACTGTCCAAATTTCAGATTTCTAAGGTTTGGTCTAGTGGTTTGGGCTGTGCGTTGATAGATGAGTCAGTCTCACTCAAGACAACCTCCATAAATATAGATGTGTCGAATAGGTGTCAATATGCAGCGATGTTGGAACCCCACGGTATTCCATCTTTGCCGTATATTGACAGGGCTGTGAGAACGCTTCCGCATACATCCGCTGTCCCGCCAGCCCCGCGCCCGACCATGTTTCGAGCGCGGAGGTCAGGAAGAGCTGAGCTACGCAATACTAACACTCGTCTTTCGCCGCGGTTCGCTAACGGTAGCGGAGAGTTATCCTCCTAGTGTTGTATCGCCAGACCAACATCCCTCTTCCCCCACGACTCCACCTCAGCTGCGGTGATGGGGGACAGGGCATCCCTCTTACCCTCTCTCCCTTCCCCTTTATAGCCCACTAACACACATCCGGAGTGGTCTCGGCAAGCCTTCCGGAGTATCCGGAGTATCTGGAGTGGTCGGCCAAGGTTGGTTTGTTCCCCATAGGTGACTAAGCACCTCCGCCAAGAAAAGAGCGTCGTGTACCGCAACAACACAAGTATTTTCAGTTTACCTGTATCTTTTGTATTTGTCATATAAAATATCCCAGACCGGAGATGGCGACCAGTGTGTATTCGCCAGGTTAAAGCGTGATACTTAAAACACAAAATGGAAGTTGTTACGTGATAAGGATACAATCCACACTCTGATCAGAAATTATTTATATGCCGAAATAATCCTCAGGGTTCTTAGTTTCACAGAGATTAAGTAAAAGAGCAGACATTTAGAAGGATTTAAAGGATGCGTTTTGGAGATTGTGCGCAGGAATTGCATAACTTAATTTCTCCCTCTCCTTTCCACCATCGGACAACCAGACGTTCGGCCAGTGTCCACCCTTTCGTTGTTGACTTACCTCGCATTCAAACCTAACGGTTTGCTACATTGTTCAGCATGCGTAAGCAAAGGAGTGGAATAATTTGCCAGCACGTGTCCTTTCCATCCGATTACAGTGTGGGTGTCTTCAAGGCAAGAGTGAATAGGCTTTTGTTAAGTCAGTGCGCTTCACCATCTCGGGCTTCATTACCGCATATCATCAGGTAGGATTGTACTTTAGCGCTGGTTTTAATAGTAAAAAAAGAAAGCAATTATTTATTATCATTGAATACCGAACCAAACTTCAAACGTCACTATCTCAAAAACTGTCTCTTTCGTTGATTTTTGCGTAATTTAGTGAAAATATTTCTTATTCATAATACAATTCATACGTAATATAAATCGTGTATTCTTCGTGTGAAATAAAAATAAAAAAGTAATATAAAATGAAAACTTTTGTTGACTTGCAAAAGGTGACCGCACATTATGCCGGGTGGAATGACAAAACGCTTCATTCATGGCGATTTATAACACTAGCGCCGGGTTTACTCGACTTTTAACGCGTTCTCAGAAGCTATTCGATTGGTGCTGCGTTGCAATTTTATGGCCTTAGGTTAATAATCTGCAATGAAGTTAACCAGTGTTAATTTTGTTCTAGGGTTCAATAACCGTCGAACCATTTATATCATCATCATCATCATCATTACAGCCCTTCACAAGTCCACTGCTGAACATAGGCCTCCCCCAAGGAATGCCACAAAGCACGGTCCCGAGCCACCTGCATCCATCGACTTCCTGCATGTCTTACCTGGTCGTCACTCCATCTTGTGGGGGGACGCCCTACACTTCGCCTACCGGTACGAGGCTGCCACTCGAGAACCTTTCTTCCCCATCGGTTGTCGGTTCTTCGAGCTATATGGCCGGCCCACTGCCACTTCAGCTTACTAATCCGTTGGGCTATGTCGGTTACTCTGGTTCTACTGCGGATATCCTCATTCCTAAGTTTATCACGCAGAGAAACTCCGAGCATAGCCCTCTCCATAGCTCGCTGAGCGACCTTGAGCTTCCTCATACGGCCAGCAGTGAAGGACCACGTCTCAGTTCCGTAAGTCATCACTGGCAACACGCACTGGTTGTACAATTTTGTTTTAAGGTTTTGAGGTATTTCTGACGAGAAGATGTGTCGTAGCTTCCCGAACGCTGCCCAGCCGAGTTGAATCCGTCGATTGACCTCTCGGTCGAAGTTGGACTTACCTAGTCGGACTATTTGTCCCAGGTAAACATACTCGTCAACAACTTCGAGCTTAGTGCTTCCAACAACTACCGGCATAGGTGTAACATGGACATTAAACATAATCTTTATTTTGTCCATGTTCATCTTAAGACCTATCCGTCGGGAGACACTATTGAGGTCATTGAGCAGAGTGCTTAGATCCTCCAGCGATTCTGCCATGAGGACTATATCGTCGGCAAATCGAAGGTGAGTGATGTACTCGCCATTGATGTTAATTCCGTATCCTTTCCAGTCCAGAAGCTTGAAAACGTCTTCCAATGCAGCGGTGAAGAGTTTCGGGGATATAACGTCACCCTGTCTTACACCTCTCTGCAATTGGATAGGTTTCGTACTCTGGTTCTGTACTCGGATAGCCATCGTAGCTCTATTGTACAAACACTTCAGCACTTCGATATACCGACAGTCAACTTGGCACCGCTGAAGGGACTGCAGCGCCGCCCAAATTTCGACGGAATCAAAGGCTTTCTCATAGTCCACATACGCCAGACATAGTGGCAAATTGTACTCTTCGGACTTCTGTACAATTTGCCGTAGGGTATGTATGTGGTCTATGGTGCTAAAGCCCTTTCGGAAACCGGCTTGTTCGGGAGGCTGGAAGTCGTCAAGTCTGCGCGCGAGACGATTCGTAATGACTCTCGAAAACGGCACGTAGACGCGGCTCAGAAGGGAAATCGGTCTGTAGTTCTTCAAGAGAGCGTTGTCACCTTTCTTGAAGAACAAGACCACCGCACTTCTGCTCCACGCCTCCGGTGTAATGCCACCATTGAGGACGGAATTAAAGAGCTTCTGAAGGACTTCAAGTACCGGTCTTCCACCCGCTTTCAGAAGATCCGCTGTAATTCCATCCTCGCCTGGGGCCTTGCCGTTTTTAAGGTGCTGGAGAGCCATTCTAATCTCGCTCAGACTGACGTCCGGGATATCTTCGGAATAGTGTCGAATAAGACTCGCTCTTGGATCGTTACTCACACTTGCGTGTGGCTCCAACGATGACGTGTGCAGCTGCCCATAGAACCTCTCAATCTCACTCAAAATCTCAGGTGCCCCGGAAACGATGCTGCCACATTCGGTCTTCAGCTTTGACAGTTGGCTCTTTCTGGCAGACAGATCTCTGGCAAAGACTTTGGAGCCTTGGTTCCGCTCAATCGCTTCTTCAATACGAGCTGTATTGAAGTTGCGTAAGTCTCACCGCATGCATTTGGAGATCTGTCTGTTCAGTTGCCTGTATGCTGTCAAATCTGTTGAAGAATGTAGCCTCATCTCCCGTCTAACAGCCATGAGATTAAGAGTGTGATCGGAGAGTTTTTGTGTTCTTCTGCGGCGGGTCTTGCAGAACTTAGCTCCGACCGCATGGACAGTTTCCACGAGCTTGTCATTCATATCGTCCACTTCACTGCAGTCTTCTAGGCACTGAAAACGGTTTTGTAACTCGAGCTGAAAGGTTTCGGGACTTTGGATTAGAGCACGAGGGGGACGGAGCGTTGACTTCATCAGACGAGACCTCTCCAACTTAACATTTAGCTTATATATAATTATATATATACATACATACATATATATATATATATATATATATATATATATATATATATATATATATATTAACTTATATTTATATAGTAGGGTTGAAATCCAATTTTATATAAACGATATTCTACTGTAGTAGGGGTCACAGTGAAACACTTCTCTATTTCGATTTTGTAAATGAATTGACACCAGATACTCCGTCAAAGAGAAAAAACAAATGATCAAAATCATACCTGCGTTTCACCATCGCTTCTTTTTACTTTGGTAATCATTGGTTAATTTTGGACCAGCAAGAAACCGTCGCATGGCGCTTCGTTTCTGGATTATATTGACAAATCCAAGATTCATCACCTGTAATAATGTCGTATACACACCGAGACGAGTCTGCTGGAATTTAGTATGCCAACACCATTCCACGTAGGCCTGCTATTAAGCACAGTGAAGTTGTGCAGCACCCAACGCAAAACTATCCTCATCACACGAAATTGTTCGTACTCGTCTCGTCTCATCTCGTGAATATGCTTTCCGATACAATGGTCAATATGTGCTGAATCTCTTCATATTTAAATAAGTTCATTTTTATTGCATGCCTTAAGCGAAAGCGCTAGGTATGTTCTACTATCGCCTAAAAATTAAGATTACAACGTTTTATCGAATAAAATCAATCATATTATACATATAAATGATATAAAAAGCACATGCCGTGTAGTGGCGGTTAAGAATATCCACTACCCCATATCTTCCCGTGGGTGTCGTAAAAGGCGACAAAGGGACACAGGCAGGAGATGGGCAGCAGCATCTTCCTGGTAACGGCAAAATACAATAAAAAACTGCGGTTGCCAACCCGCTCGCCAAGCGTGGCAACTATGGCAATATACCCCCCATAATGAAAGTTACGAAGAGACGGCCCCCAGTCCCCGGCGGCCCCGCTATTCCTGGCTACGGTGGCGACCATGGTAACGGCGGGGCAGGGGGTGCTAAGAATCTCCGGTGGAGGTTCGGTTGCCACCTACAACGACTTGACCTGGCAACATACAACGCACGGACCCTGAGAACTGACGAGAAGATTGTGGAGCTGGAAGAAGAGATAGACAAGTTACGCTGGCATATTATAGGATTATCCGAAGTCCGAAGAGAGGGGGAGGACACGGTAATCCTCGAATCCGGCAACTTGCTCTATTACCGGGAGGGTGACCATCTGTCCCAAAGAGGTGTCGGATTTATCGTCCACAAGTCTCTCGTTAACAACGTTGTAAAGATTGAGAGTGTGTCGAGGAGGGTTGCGTACCTTATACTCAGAATCACCAAACGGTATTCGCTGAAGGTCATACAGGTTTACGCACCAACCTCGGCACACCCCGATGAGGAGGTGGAGGAAATGTATGAGGATATCTCTAGAGCCATGCATTCCTCCAAAACCCAATATACGGTGTTAATGGGAGACTTCAATGCAAAACTAGGCACAAGAGAGAACGGTGAGCTGAAAGTGGGGAAATTTGGAATAGGGCAACGGAACCCAAGGGGCCAGCAGCTGGCCGACTTCATGGAGAAAGAGGGACTCTTTATGATGAACTCTTTCTTCCAGAAGCGGCCCCACAGGAAGTGGACCTGGTCGAGCCCCGACGGTTCGACAAAAAATGAGATTGACTTCATTATGACGACCAAACGACAACTGTTCAGTGATGTCTCAGTGATCGCGAGGGTGAAAACCGGCAGCGATCACCGAATGGTTAGAGGCACACTGAACCTAAACGTTAAGTTGGAGAGGTCTCGTCTAATGAAGTCAACGCTCCGTCCCCCTCGTGCTCTAATCCAAAGTCCCGAAACCTTTCAGCTCGAGTTACAAAACCGTTTTCAGTGCCTAGAAGACTGCAATGAAGTGGACGATTTGAATGACAAGCTCGTGGAAACTGTCCATGCGGTCGGAGCTAAGTTCTGCTAGACCCGCCGCAGAAGAACACAAAAACTCTCCGATCACACTCTTAATCTCATGGCTGTTAGACGGGAGATGAAGCTACATTCTTCAACAGATTTGGCAGCCTACAGGCAACTGAACAGACAGATCTCCAAATGCATGCGGCGGGACTTACGCAACTTCAATACTGCTCGTATTGAAGAAGCGATCAAGCGGAACCAAGGCTCCAAAGTCTTTGCCAGAGATCTGTCTGCCAGAAAGAGCCAACTGTCAAAGCTGAAGACCGAATGTGGCAGCATCGTTTCCGGGGCACCTGAGATTTTGAGTGAGATTGAGAGGTTCTATGGGCAGCTGTACACGTCATCGTTGGAGCCACACGCAAGTGTGAGTAACGATCCAAGAGCGAGTCTTATCCGACATTATTCCGATGATATCCCGGACGTCAGTCTGAGCGAGATTAGAATGGCTCTCCAGCACCTTAAAAACGGCAAGGCCCCAGGCGAGGATGGAATTACAGCGGAGCTTCTGAAAGCGGGTGGAAAACCGGTACTTGAAGTCCTTCAGAAGCTCTTTAATTCCGTCCTCCATGGTGGCATTACACCGGAGGCGTGGAGCAGCAGTGCGGTGGTCTTGTTCTTCAAGAAAGGCGACAACGCTCTCTTGAAGAACTACAGACCGATTTCCCTTCTGAGCCGCGTCTACGTGCTGTTTTCGAGAGTCATTACGAATCGTCTCGCGCGCAGACTTGACGACTTCCAGCCTCCCGAACAAGCCGGTTTCCGAAAAGGCTTTAGCACCATAGACCACATACATACCCTACGGCAAATTGTACAGAAGTCCCAGGAGTACAATTTGCCACTATGTCTGGCGTATGTGGACTATGAGAAAGCCTTTGATTCCGTCGAAATTTGGGCGGTGCTGCAGTCCCTTCAGCGGTGCCAAGTTGACTGTCGGTATATCGAAGTGTTGAAGTGCTTGTACAGTAGGGCTACGATGGCTATCCGAGTACAGAACCAGAGTACGAAACCTATCCAATTGCAGAGAGGTGTAAGACAGGCTGACGTCATATCCCCGAAACTCTTCACCGCTGCATTGGAAGATGTTTTCAAGCTTCTGGACTGGAAAGGATACGGTATCAACATCAATGGCGAGTACATCACTCACCTTCGATTTGCCGACGATATAGTCCTTATGGCAGAATCGCTGGAGGACCTAAGCACTATGCTCAATGACCTCAATAGTGTTTCCCAACGGATAGGTCTTAAGATGAACATGGACAAAACAAAGATCATGTTTAATGTCCATGTCACACCTATGCCGGTAGTTGTTGGAAGCACTAAGCTCGAAGTTGTTGACGAGTATGTTTACCTGGGACAAATAGTCCGACTAGGTAAGTCCAACTTCGACCGAGAGGTCAATCGACGGATTCAACTCGGCTGGGCAGCGTTCGGGAAGCTACGACACATCTTCTCGTCAGACATACCTCAAAACCTTAAAACGAAATTGTACAACCAGTGCGTGTTGCCAGTGATGACTTACGGAACTGAGACGTGGTCCTTCACTGCTGGCCGTATGAGGAAGCTCAAGGTCGCTCAGCGAGCTATGGAGAGGGCTATGCTCGGAGTTTCTCTGCGTGATAAACTCAGAAATGAGGATATCCGCAGTAGAACCAGAGTGACCGACATAGCCCAACGGATTAGTAAGCTGAAGTGGCAATGGGCCGGCCATATAGCTCGAAGAACCGACAACCGATGGGGAAGAAAGGTTCTCGAGTGGCAGCCTCGTACCGGCAAGCGAAGTGTAGGGCGTCCCCCCACTAGATGGAGTGACGACCTGGTAAGATATGCAGGAAGTCGATGGATGCAGGTGGCTCAGGACCGTGTTTTGTGGCATTCTTTGGGGGAGGCCTATGTTCAGCAGTGGACTTGTGAAGGGCTGTAATGATGAATGATGATGATGAAAAAGCACATTGTTAGAAAGATAAATGATTATTGAACTTATTAATATTTTTTTTAAATCGATTAATTGCTATTTTTAAATAAAAAGGGGGTTTTAGTGGTTTAAGGTGTCGATTTATCATGGCCCCAAGGCTTATAAACACGATCTATCATGTGGGAAGCCACTGAATGTAAATGGCAGTGTAATTTTCTTTTGTTTAGCTATAATTAATTTTTTTTGGCTCCAAAATGGCGAAATTTTAGTTGATTTGGTAGCCTTGTATGTAAATTATTTCTGTTAATGGGGAGCTACAGCCACAGAGTAGTTTACTCATTCGCTTAGTTCGCCGTCAGTCGCCATCGTGAGTGCACGTTGTTTCGGCTGTTTGCAGCGGCTCAAAAAGATCGCTGTATAAATACACAAAATTCGAATAACCAAATTTCTTAAATACTTGATTATAATAATAATTAGAGATTTTTTTTATTACATTATTTTAAAAGCACAGAGTAAATAATAGTAGTACGTACTAAAAGTATGTAGTATCAATTTTTTCATCATGGGTGTCATTTTCATGGTTTTCGCGGGTGTTAAAGCCGATAGTGCTGTCGTAATGTAAATCCAAGGTGGCGGTTGTAATGGGTATCAATTTTTTCATCATGGGTGTAATTTTCATGGGTTTCCAGCGTGTTGAAGCCGATAGTGCTGTCGAAATATAAATCCAAGATGGCGGCTGAAGTAGGTACCAATTTTTTCATCATGGGTGTCATTTTCATAGTTTTCGAGGGTGTTGAAGCCGATATTGCTGACGAAATGTAAATCCAAGATGGCGGCTGCAATAGGTATAAAATTTTTCATCATGGGTGTCATTTTCATGGTTTTCGAGGGTGCCGAAGCCGATGTGCTGTCGAAATGTAAAACCAGGATGGCGGCTGAATTAGGTACCAATTTTCTCATCATGGGTGTCATTTTCATGGTTTTCGAGGGTGTTGAAGCCGATAGTGCTTTCTAAATGTAAATCCAAGATGGCGGCTGCAATAGGTATAATTTTTTTCATCATGGGTGTCATTTTCAAGGTTTTCGAGAGAGTTGAAGCCGATGGGGTTGTTGAAATGTAAATCCAAGATGGCAGCTGCAATAGATATGAATTTTTTCATCATGGGTGTCATTTTCATGGGTTTGGAGGGTGTTGAAGCCGATAGTGCTGGCGAAATGTAAATCCAAGATGGCGGCTGAAGTATGTGCCAATTTTTTCATCATGGGTGTCATTTTCATAGTTTTCGAGGGTGTTGAAGCCGATAGTGCTGACGAAATGTAAATCCAAGATGGCGGCTGCAATAGGTATAAAATTTTTCATCATGGGTGTCATTTTCATGGTTTTCGAGGGTGCCGAAGCCGATAGTGCTGTCGAAATGTAAAACCAGGATGGCGGCTGAATTAGGTACCAATTTTATCATCATGGGTGTCATTTTCATGGTTTTCTAGGGTGTTGAAGCCGATAGTGCTGTCGAAATGTAAATCCAAATGGCGGCTGCAATAGATATCAGTTTTTTTATTTGGGTGTCATTTTCATGGTTTTCGAGGGAGTTGAAGCTGATAGTGCTGTCTAAATGTAAATCCAAGATGGCGGCTGCAATAGGTATCATTTTTTCATCATGGGTGTCATTTTCAAGGTTTTCGAGAGAGTTGAAGCCGATAGGGTTGTTGAAATGTAAATCCAAGATGGCAGCTGCAATAGATATCAATTTTTTCATCATGGGTGTCATTTTCATGGGTTTTAAGGGTGTTGAAGCCGATAGTGCTGTCGAAATGTAAATCCAAGATGGCGGCTGCAATAGGTATAAAATTTTTCATCATGGGTGTCATTTTCATGGTTTTCGAGGGTGCCGAAGCCGATAGTGCTGTCGAAATGTAAAACCAGGATGGCGGCTGAATTAGGTACCAATATTCTCATCATGGGTGTCATTTTCATGGTTTTCTAGGGTGTTGAAGCCGATAGTGCTGTCGAAATGTAAATCCAAATGGCGGTTGCAATAGATATCAATTTTTTCATCATGGGTTTCATTTCCATGGGTTTTGAGGGTGTTGAAGCCGATAGTGCTGTCGAAATGTAAATCCAAAATGGCGGCTGAAGTATGTGCCAATTTTTTCATCATGGGTGTAATTTTCATGGTTTTCGAGGGTGTTGAAGCCGATAGTGCCGATTGCGTAATTTTTTAATGCGCTTGAGGCATGCCCAATTGGATTTACCAATTTTTTTTTAAGAAGTGGCATTTGACAGCCGTTACCAAAGGAAACATCCTTTATTAAATTAGTGAAACTATGAAATTAGTGAATCAATAAAAAAACTTAGTGACCTAATACTTTAGGAGATACAGGCCTTTTTTGGGTGGGTTCTAGCCTGAATTCAAGCCAGCAGCCTCCCCGCAAAAACATCATTCATGTCTGCGTCTAAGATGTTATTCCTATTTTAAGGTTTTGTGACTAGTTTATAAAAGTTTATAAAAGATTTTCATAACCGAGTTTGAAACATGCCTCCAACGGAACCGGAGTTATTCATATTTATTAGGAAGATTCTATATCATAGAATAACATAATAAATACGCGTATTAGTCTGAGATTCCAGGGTCACTAGACGTCATTTATTTTCTGACGTACGAAATGTTTGACATATAGTAGTCTTAGTGTGTACTATGATTGTGATATGATGCCTACCTTTTAGCTTGGCCAGATGGTCATTTTCAAGGTGTAACGGAGCAGAATAGAATAGGACGAGACGGGACTGGAAAGAGCCCAGTTGACATGACTAGCAATATATTAAACTTTTGGCTACTGCTTTGAACAAGTGAGTCAACTTGTTCACGAACAAGAGTATTTCATTTGCTTGTTGAATGCGAAAGAGGAAAGAGAAGCTTTAAAGATAAAGTGAAGATAGCAATCAGCCTCCAACCGCAGTCAATCAAGAAAACGTTCGAACTCTCAAAAATTTATTAAAGATAACCGAGGGGAAGCTCTATATATTATGTGAGCTTGAACGAGAACTAGGTATTGGATTAGTAGCGATGTAAACCATCATTTTCGAACAACTTTCTTCTTCGTAAGTGTTCTTTAAGATGGGAGTTTTACCTGATTAAATGAATAAAGAATGCGTTTAGTATCGATCTTTTATAATCATAATTTTTGAGTCATCAGTTATCATTACAGCTCTTCATAAGTTCAATTATGGACATAGGCATCCCCCTAGGGAAGCCACTAAGCACGGTTCTGAGCTCCCTGTATCCATCGACTTCCTGCATCGACGACCTGGGACGAAGTCGCTCCATCTAGTGGGCGGATGCCCTACACCTCACCTGCCGGTACGAGACTGTCACTCGAGAACCTTTCTTCCTCATCGGTTGTCGGTTTTTCGAGCTATATGGCCCGCTCATTGGCACTTCCGCTTACTAAATCTGTTGGGCTATGTCAGTTATTCTGGTTCAACTGTGGATATCCATTCCATTCTCCAGTCCATTTTCTGTGGAGTCGCTTCTGGAAGTAAGAGTTAATCATAAAGTGTCCCTCTTTCTCAAGGAAGTCGACCAGCTGCTGACCCCTTGGGTTTCGTTGCCCTAACTTGCATTTCCCTACCTTCAGCTCACCATTCTCTCATATACCTAGTTTAGCGTTGAAGTATCCCAATAACACCATATAGTGTGTTTTGGAGGGATGCATGTCTCTAGAGATATCGTCATACATTTCCTCCACCTCCTCATCAGGAAATGGCGAGATTGGTGCGTAAACCTGTATGACCTTCAACGAATACCGTTCTACTGATAGTATAAGGTACGCAACTCGCCCTCGTCTTTACACTCCCAATCTTTACAACAATGTTAACGAAAGATTTGTGGACGATAAATCCGACACCTCCTTGGGACAGATGGTCGACCTCTCGGTAATAGAGAAAGTTCGTGGATTCGAGGATGACCTACAAATAATTGTTCCGAGTCTGGATGTTTGTCCTCGTGCAATCTATGTTTGTAAACTGCCTCCACGATACAAGAGAAAATCCTAGTATGGGCGTAACCTTTTTTAAACTTAAAGTTACCGAAATTTATTAGTCGGTAAAATCCATAGCATTTCACTTTAAAAAAATGTAACCTAGAAGCAATTTTAAGAACTGGAAAATAACACACACACACACACACAGGTTTTAAATTTAAACAAGACAAAAGACAAAATAAAATTTCCATGACGTGCTTCAATAAAACCCGAGCATACTTTAACATCGAGAAATCCCATTGTAGATTTTTAATTACCAAAGCACCAAACTCCCTATCTGCAAATGGAATTCGCCCAAAGCAGAGCCATCAGTCATTCGCTTCACACATAGGCGTATGTACTTTTTGAAATTCTTCACACCGCAAAATATTCAAAACACGCGCAGTCACGTGTCCGTGCGCGGCATGTATTTAGCGATCAAAAACCGGTGCAATAAAAATAAGTTTTGAATATGTGAAGATAATGAGCATGTAGTTAATCAAGATGCTCAATAAATCGCGGCCATGACAATAGCCGATTTGTTATGTAAATCGTATAACAATAATTTTCGTATTAGGTGTTTTTGATTATTTCAATCGTGATTATAAATACATTACGCTCTGTTAAAGGACAAAGGTTATATAAGCTTTATAATGAACTAGAATAATTAAACTAACTTATCATCACGATTATGTGAGCTAAGTCATTATTTATAGACGTAAGGGTGACAAGTGATCACACAGTTCACCTGATGGTATGTACTACATCTTGTGATTTAAAATACAGAAGCGTCATCACCCCTGAGGACGAAAGTGCTATTATGCTGCTATTTTACGCTGTTATTCTGAACAGGGTAGGCTGTTTGTGCCGAACGTTTTCGTGCTCCAGCTATAATATAGCCAGAATTGTATGGTTATATTACATTAAAATTATTAAAGTCTTTTATATTTTAGATTCCAAGGAACCTAGTTGAACTTATTAACTGCATTATTTGCTACCAACTTATTTTATGTTGTATTGGATAGTATAATAAAAAATATTACTTACACTCTCATTTAGTTTCTTTTTTATTCAAGAGCAAACTATTTACAAGAAAATTTTCGAGAATGTGATGAGGCTCCTCTTGGCTAAACTATATTTTTTTCGACATTTGCAGACCTCCCATATTCGATTTTGGACTATTACCAGAACTATTTATGCTTATTCTACGAACAATAGTTTATTTTACAACCTTAGTGTATACTACACTCGTAATATTACTTGTGTATTTTTTTTGCAAGATAAAGGTGACAAACGAGCACACAGTCCACCTGATGGTAAGTGGTTGCTGTGTCCCATAGACATCTACATCTATCCTTGATTACAAATCAAAATTCAGATGCGTCATCACCCGTGAGGACTAAGATGGAATGCCTCGTTTCCAGTAAAAAGGGTCTCCGGTTCTCTAAACTCACCATACCAAACAGCAGCGTTAAGCTGCTATTTTACGCTGGTATTCTGTGAGAGCGTGGTCCTTCCCCGGTCGAGCCGACCCATTCGTGCTACAACTATACTACTAATATAGCTACAGCATGGCTCTACCACATATAAAATGTATACTCTAAGTTTACAACTTTGACATATTGTTCTTATATTCTGTACAAAATCCGAGTCGTCAATTTTATACAGTTTGTTATAAATGTAGCAGAACATAAGTAATTATACTCACTATTTCAACTTTTCTTAGTTACATGTCAAAATTTCTTACAGGTTTATATTATAAGACTAGCTGTTCCCCGCGACTTCGCCCGCGTGGAACTTGGATTTCATGGGTTTTAATTTTTTTGCGCGGAACCCTAATTCTTTTTGTAAAACAAAAGTAGCCTAAGTTACTCCTTATGTCATCAGCTATCTGCCAGTGAAAGTCCCGTCAAAATCGGTCTAGCCGTTTCGGAGATTAGCCGGAACAAACAGACAGACAGACAGGCTGACAGACAGACAAAAATTTAAAAAAATGTGTTTTTGTTATTAGTACTTTATATATTTTCACATGCATTTAGTAAAAAGCTGTTATTTTAACATTACAAACAGACACTTCAATTTTATTTATTTGTATAGATAACTGTTAATATTATATAAATAAATTCTACCCAAGCGAAGCCGGAACAGGTCAATAGTCTTCCTTAAAGATGCAAATGTGCTCCCTTAGCTCAATATAAGGTAGTTATTTCAATATTACAGCCCAAACACTTCAATTTTATTTAAATGGTATAGAATCTATATTAGCTGAAAATTAAACGTTATATTTAATTTTTTTTTAAAACGTTACCTCCACACTAGGATTTTCTCCTGTCACGTAGGGGTAGTTTACACACATAGATTTCAAAAGGACACACGTACAGACCCGGAACAATTTTATTATTAATTTAACCGGAACCGGAATAATTTAACTCTCGCAATTCAAACTACCAGTTAAGTGTTAATAACAAACTAACCGAATCAGTTCAGGACGTTGCAATGGTTTTTGAGAAATATTTTACTGATATTCCGATTTTAACCACTAAGTCACTGAATTCTTCTCCTGCGTTAAACAAAATGTAAATGCGTGTACAAAGAATTTTACATTTCATAAAGTATCATCAAAAGATATTGTAAAATATTTTAAAACTATTAATGTTAAGAAAACTGCAGATCTGTGGGGGATTTCCGTTAAAGTTATTGCGTCTATAATAGGTACAATTGCGCCTCATTTAGCTATTATTTTTAATATTAGTATTGAATCTGGAGTGTTTCCTGATTTAATGAAGTATAGTAAAGTAATACCTTTATTTAAATCTGGTAGTACATTAGACCCCACCAATTTTAGACCTATTTCTGTACTACCAACACTTAGTAAGATTTTTGAAAAAATTATTATTGATCAAATGTTAAATTTCTTTAATACAAAAAATTTACTTCATAAAATCAATTTGGTTTCATAAGGGGTCGCTCGACAACTGATGCCGGTGTTCAGCTGATTAAATATATATTTAATGGATGGGAGAATTAACAAGATGCTTTGGGTATATTTTGTGACCTATCCAAGGCCTTCGATTGTGTTTATCATGAAACATTAATCAGGAAACTTCAACACTACGGTGTAAGAAGTGATGCTCTAAAATTAATTATTTCATATTTAAGTAAGAGAAGGCAAAAAGTTGTCATTAACAGTATGAGTTCTTCCGGGTCGATGGTACAGATGGTCGTGCCTCAAGGCTCAATTCTCGGCCCCTTTCTGTTTCTTGTATACATTAATGACTTATTTTACATAGTAGGAGATAACCATGATAGTATTATTCGCAGATGACACTTCTTTAATTTTCAAATTAAGTCGACAATTACTAAAATATGACGAAGTAAATAATGCTATATCTAAATTAGTAGTAAATTGGTTCAATGTTAATAATTTGCATTTAAATGGTACTAAAACGAAATGTATGAAATTTATGACTCCAAATGTCAAACAATTAAATACTAATGTAATTTTAAATAGGGAGAAACTGAGTCTTGTAGATACCACCATTTTTCTTGGAATCACACTAGACGCGAAGCTTCAATGGAGCCCCCATATATCAAAACTAGCAAGCAGACTTAGTTCTGCAGCATGTGCCGTAAAAAAGATTAGAAGTCTAACTAGTGTTGAAACAGCTAGACTAGTTTACTTTAGCTATTTCCATAGCATAATGTCGTATGGTATTTTGCTATGGGGACACGCAGCTGACACTGAAATTATATTTGTTTTACAGAAGAGAGCCATAAGAGCAATTTATGATTTAAAGCCTAAAGAGTCGCTGCGACAAATATTTAAGGAAATTAATGTATTAACTTTGGCCTCTCAAAAAATTTATGAAAATGTAATGTACGTACACAAAAATAAAAGTAGTTTTACAAAAATAAGTGATATTCATTCTGTAAATACTAGGAACAGACACAAGCTAGTAGTACCAGTTACTCGACTCCATCGAGTCAGTAATTCATTCTTGGGGCGATGGCGCTTTTACAACAAAATTCCAGAAAATATACAAAATTTGACCTGCTCAAAGTTCAAAAACTTTATTAAACTAAGTTTGTATAAAAAGGGTTATTATAATATTAAAGAATTTATAGATGATAATAACCCCTGGAAATGAGGTGATCGCTACCAAGCTATTTCTAATTTGTTGTGTTGTTAATTTGTTTAACATACATGATTGTAAGTTGTTATTTAAAAAAAAAAGTCCCGCTGGGTGGTTTGCTGGTTCTTCCCAGGACAGAGGTTTTTTTTCGAACCAGTGGTAATTATACAAAAGAGTGACTTTCAATAAGTATTATTTAAAATCTATATTGAATAAAAAAGTTTCTGTTTCTGTTTCGATTTCAATTATTTATAGGCCATACAGATACGTGTTCCGTGCGGGATTCCAACCCGCGGCCCTTAGCGATGCAACTCATTGCTAAACCACTGCGCCACGGAGTTACGGTTTATTCTTTATTAAACTACTTTAATCTTCACAAACCAAAAATATACAAGAACTTATAATTTCGGATAAAACTAATGTAAAACTAAACATTGATAAATATCCCGGAATATAGTTTGAGTGGCACTCGCAGACACACTGCGATGACATAAAGGTCACTTTATATTGATTATGTTACAATACAGTATCGCAATGTGCGTCTGCAATACGAATAATTATGGAAATATCCTTCGCGTTCGGGCAATGTCTTTAAATTGAACAGCATTGCTCGATATAATAATATGGAGGCAGTTAGAATAGGTTTTGTATTGCAGGCACGAAGTGGACGAGCACCCATGCGATACCATCAGTTTCTCTCTACTGCCCAGATATGATCAGTGCCCACGATATAACTTAAACTAAATGTTCATAACAGTCAAATTTGCTAGCTTACACGTCGGTCGCTTGATTACGTACGTATGTGCCGGAAACATTTCGTACTGGACATTAGTATGGCGGGCAGGGCTGACTGATTCACGCAGCAGCGGCCCGCTGGCTCGTATCCTACCGCCTGGTTTTGGATACATCTCGCAAACCAAGCGTAGACTGTACTTTTATGACAAATAATCACTTTTAGTGTTGTAGTGTTGTAGCAATTGTCTACTGAGTGTTGACTCTTGAATTTTTCTTAATTGACTGCTGTTGAAAATGTTGATTTAATTATTTGAAATAAATGTCATTTTAAGGGTGTTACCACACCGATTGATCGATCGTAGATCGATGACATCCATAGATGGTGGAATCGATTAGTCGACGTCTACCGAGCTCCTAGATTATTCAAAAACCCGCCCACAACTACATCTATTAATTGTTGATCGACGTCGATCGATGATTGAACAATATTTTATCGTTCAGTATCCGTCGATCAGCTAAAGCTACCACACCAATTGCTCGATATCAATCGACGTTGATCAATGTCGACGATCGATCGATTGGTGTAATAACACCCTAAGGGAACTGTCAATATCGCACCAAAGTAAAAATGTTTAAAAATATATATCCGCATCATTTATTGTGAAGCGTAGGCAGGGCGCGGACCGCGAACTAGAAAGGTCGTGGGTTCAAATCCGCCATTCGACTACTGTCGTGAACCACGTAAAGGGAATATTAGTAATGTTTAAAAGCATTTTTAGTATTTAAAAAAATATCATACGCTTCTCTAAAATAAAAATACAAACACAAACAAAACAAAACATTTAGAGATATTCGTGTGAGTTAAAATTATACCTTACTTCTAGGAGACAGTACTAATAAGGAAAAACTTTCAAACGTATTTAAATGTCTAAGTAGAATTTCACGATACAATCTTGTATTCTGATAAAACGTCGATTCGTATTAAAGATACCCACTGAAAAAACAAGTGTGCTCTAAGAAAATGTTTAACACAGTTATTTAAATTTTAACTCATTTAATAAAAAAATATTAAATATTTGCCGTTATTTATTTAGAGATTTTGTTTTTACACACACACACACACACACACACACACACACACACACACACACACACACACACACACACACACACATACACACACACACACACACACACACACACACACACACACACACACATACACACACACACACACACACACACACACACACACACACATATATATATAGTATCTGTGACTTCTTACGTGGTAGAGTCACGCTGCAGCTATATTATGGTTGTAGCACGAATGTAGGTCGACAGGGTATGGACTACGCTCTCAAGGAATACCAGCGCAAAATAGCTGCTGTGTTTCGTATGATGAGTGTAGAGAGAACAGGAGTCCTTTTAACTGGAAACGAGGCATTTCATCGTAGTCCTCAAGGGCGACAACGCATCTGCATTTTGATTCATAATCGAAGATAGATGTAGATGTCTATGGGCCACTGCAACCACATACTATCAAGTGGACTGTGAGCTCTTTTGTCACCCTATTCTATAAAAAAAAATATTTTCGTTACTCAGCAGTTAGTACGAATGTCTTCAGTAAGGCAAGCCTACAGTCAATCTTGTCGTTGTAAACCTTATTTTAGCACCATAGACCACATACATACCCTTCTACAAATAGTGGCAAATTGTACTCCTCAAACTTCTGTACAATGTCTGGCGTATGTGGACTATGAGAAAGCCTTTGATTCCGTCGAAATTTGGGCAGTGCTGCAGTCACGTGCCAACTGGACTATCGGTATATCGAAGTGCTGAAGTGTTTGTTCAGTAGGGCTACGATGGCTATCCGAGTACAGCACCAGAGTACGAAACCTATCCAATTGCAGAGAGGTGTAAGACAGAGTGACGTTATATCCCCGAAACAATTCACCGCTGCATTGGAAGACATTTTCAAGCTTCTGGACTGGAAAGAATACGGTATTAACATCAACGGCGGATACATCACTCACCTTCGATTTGCCGATGATATAGTCCTTATGGCAGAATCGCTGGGGGACCTAAGCACTATGCTCAATGACCTCAATAGTGCCTTCCAACGGTGTTAAGATGAACATGGACAAAACAAAGGTCGTGTATGACGTCCATGTGACACCTATGCCGGTAGTTGTTGGGAGCACTAAGCTCGATGTTGTTGACGGGTATGTTTATCTGGTACAATAGTCCGACTAGGTAAGTCGAACTTCGACCGAGATGTCAATCGACGGATTCAACTCGGCTGGGCAGCGTTCGAGAAATTACGGCACATCTTCTCGTCAGGTATACCTCAAAACCTGAAAACGAGATTGTATAACCAGTGCGTTTTGCCAGTGATGACTTATGGATCTGAGACGAGGTCCTTCACTGCTGGCCAAATGAGAAAACTCAAGGTCGCTCAGCGAGCTATGGAGAGGGTTATGCTCGGAGTTTCTCTGCGTGACAAACTTAGAAATGAGGATATCCGCAGTAGAACCAAAGTAACCGACACAGCCCAACGGATTAGTAAGCTGAAGTGGCAATGGGCCGGCCATATAACTCGAAGAACTGACAACCGATGGGGAAAAAAGGTTCTCGAATGGCGGCCGGATCTCGGAATCTCCTACCGGCGGACGAAGTGTAAGGCGTCCCCCCACTAGATGGAGTGACGACCTGAAGTCGATGGATGCAGGTGACTCAGGACCGTGCTTTGTGGCATTCCTTGGCCTATGTTCAGCAGTGGACTTGCGTAGGGCTGTAATAATGATGATGATGATGAAACCTTATTTCCCTTAAAAATACTTTCAACCAACATAACTTTTCTAACTCATAACCTAGATCGACTTTTTTTGTTATTTTTTTTAAACGTTACCCCCACACTAGGATTTTCTCTTGTACCGTGGAGGCAGTTGACAAACATAAATTGGCGCAAGGAGAAACATCCAGACCCGGAACAATTCGTCGTTGCCGCCGCAAAGGGGCGAAACTCAATTTTTCAAAAAATAACAGGAGAACAAGAAAACATTTATTACTCCCCGATTACTTGCTTTTTCTTCATTATAAAATTAAATATATTAGACTTAATGGAACACTACAAAAGATTAATTTTCTGATGAAAACAGCTAGCAATCGGTGAATAATAAATGTTTTCTTGCTCTCCTATAATTTTTGGAAAAATATAGGTTCGCCCTTTTGCGGCGTCAACGATGAATTATTTATAGGCCATACAAATACTTGTCCTGTGCGGGATTCGAACCCGCGGCTCCCAACGCTTCAACTCATTGCTAAGCCACTGCGCCACAGAGCCATCAACCTTTGTCCATATAGAATACCTGCAAATATATGGACAAAGTAATAAACATAGGACAAAGTATAATATTGGCCTTAGGGCAAGTAGTTCATTTATCAACTTAAAACTCAGTTCTTTTGACATTATCTTGAAACTATGTGCGATATTTTTTTTATAGGAGAGGGGGCAAACTAGCATGCGGCTCACCTGATGGTAAGTGACTACCGCCGCCCATGAACAACTGCAACACCAGGGAACCAGGGGAATTGCAGATGCGTTGCCGGCCTTTATTTTATGCGAAAATGTTTAAAATAGGACTTGAAAATCTATTAATACTTATGATTAAATCCTTTAACATCCACAGTAGTTGTAAAATTATGTTGAAGTAAAAAAAAAATGTATATGGCATCAGAACTTTCGGAGATGTAAGGACCTTTTTTGTGTAAAATTACAAAGCAAGAACGCTTTGTATATTATGTAATATACAGAATTTAAAATAACCTTTTTTACTGGTCTCATAACATAACCTTGACGTTTTATTGCCATTACTTTTATTTATAACTCAATAAAACACAGGACACAGTTACGTCGGTTGATCGCCGCTATAGAGCGTTTAGTGTTTCCTTCGCTTCGGTTTGAAGCAAAGAGGTAGCCGCATACATTTTTGTTGGCAGACATTCCGACTGCGATCTACCTGTCAGATGTGGCGATACGAGTCAGATGGCCTGATAACTTCGAAAAGGAGGCGTTGCGGTGCAAAGACCTCTTAAATTTTAACCGTTACACATGTATTCAAATTGACCATTGTTTTTGATTGCTACCTAGTTTTTTGTTCGTACAGACCTACTTGTATATTGCAACACTGTTTTATTTATTTGTGATTTATTTTACTTTTTCAAATCGTAGAAGGAAAACTAGTTTCTAATTAATTAGCATAATTAGTAGCATAGCTTATTTGATCGAAAGGCTGTATTAATGAGGGATTCCACGACTTCTTCTGCCACCAGGGCGGCGCCACTTTACAGTGAGGTAAAATATTTGACAGATTTCATACCGGGGATGATAATTTCTTAGGAAAATGTAATCTTTAAGGTTTCTTTCTGTATTATTAGTTATATTTCATATTAATTTCATTAGAAGTGAATAAACCAAACTATAAAATATAACTAAAAGCCGATTTTTTTTAAAAAGATTTATAAAATGCAAAAAATAAAAAATCTAAATAATGACGCATTATGTTGTGTATTAATATAATATTCTAGATAATGATAGAATAGAATAGAATAGAATAGAATAATTTTTTATTCAATATAGATCACATGTGTAATACTTATTGAAAGTCATTTTTTACTTTACCACTTGTTCGAAAAAAAAAACCTCTGTCCTGGGAAGAACCAGCAAGAAACCCAGCGGGACTTTTTTTTTAAAGCAAATTTTACAATAATGGTTGTACTAACTATATAAGTACAAAATTTATTTTAGAAAGAGCTTGGAAGCGATCACCTCATTCCCAGGGGTTATTATCAACCATGTATTCATTTATACTATAATAACCCTTTTTATACAGTTTCAACTTAACAAAACATTTAAACTTGCTAATGGAGAGAGCCTGTACACTTTCCGGGACCTTGTTGTAATAGCGTATACATTGCCCCAAGAATGAATTACTGACTCTGTGGAGTCGAGAAACTGGTATCACTAGCTTGTGTTTGTTCCTAGTGTTTACAGAATGCACATCACTTTTTTTACTAAAACTACCTTTGTTTTTGTGAACATACATTAAATTTTCGTAAATATACTGAGAGGCCAAAGTTAATATATTTATTTCTTTAAATTTATCTCTAAGAGACTCTCTCAGTTTTAGGTTGTAAATAGCTCTAATGGCCCTCTTCTGTAAAACAAAAATAGTTTCTGAATCAGCCGCATGTCCCCATAGCAAAATCCCATAAGACATTATGCTATGGAAATAACTGAAATAAACTAATCTAGCTGTCTCGACACTAGTGAGACCTCTAATCTTTTTTACAGCATAGGCTGCAGAACTTAGTCTGCTTGCTAGTTTGGATAAATGGGGGCCCCACTGAAGCTTTGCGTCGAGAGTGATGCCAAGAAAAAAAGTGGATTCAACAGGGCTCAGTTCTTCCCCATTTAAAAACACATTGGTACTCAGATTTCTAACATTCGTTGTTGTAAATTTAATACATTTAGTTTTATTTCCGTTTAAATGTAAATTATTAACGTTAAACCAATGCACTAATTTTGATATAGCATTATTCACTTCGTCACATTTAAATGATTGACGTTTAAGTTTAAAAATCAAAGAAGTATCATCAGCAAATAATACTATATCATGATTATCCTCTACAATAGAAGGTAAGTCATTAATATACACTAGAAACAGGAATGGGCCGAGAATTGAGCCCTGAGGGACACCCATTAGTAGAGGTGAGCCGGAAGAACTTTTACCATTGATAATAACTTTCTGCATTCTATTACATAAATATGAAATTATAAGTTTAAGCGCTGTGTTCTTGACACCATAGTACTGTAGCTTCCTGATTAATGTCTCATGGTGAACGCAGTCGAAGGCCTTGGAAAGATCACAAAATATACCCAAAGCATCCTCTGAATTCTCCCATGCACAAAAAATATGTTTAATAAGCTCAACTCCAGCGTCAGTTGTTGAGCGACCCCTTGTAAAACCGAATTGATTTCTATGTAGCAATTTATTAATATTAAAGAAACTTAACATTTGATCTAATCTTAAAAATGTAAATTATTAACGTTAAACCAATGCACTAATTTTGATATAGCATTATTCACTTCGTCACATTTAAATGATTTACGTTTAAGTTTAAGAATCAAAGAAGTATCATCAGCAAATAATACTATATCATGATTATCCTCTACAATAGAAGGTAAGTCATTAATATACACTAGAAACAGGAATGGGCCGAGAATTGAGCCCTGAGGGACACCCATTAGTACAGGTGAGCCAGAAGAACTTTTACCATTAATAATAACTTTCTGCATTCTATTACTTAAATATGAAATTATAAGTTTAAGCGCTGTGTTCTTGACACCATAGTACTGTAGCTTCCTGATTAATGTCTCATGGTGAACGCAGTCGAAGGCCTTGGAAAGGTCACAAAATATACCCAAAGCATCCTCTGAATTCTCCCATGCACAAAAAATATGTTTAATAAGCTCAACTCCAGCGTCAGTTGTTGAGCGACACCTTGTAAAACCGAATTGATTTCTATGTAGCAATTTATTAATATTAAAGAAACTTAACATTTGATCTAAAATTATTTTTTCAAAAATTTTACTAAATGTTGGTAGTACAGAAATTGGTCTAAAATTGGCGGGGTCTAATGTACTACCAGATTTATATAAAGGTATGACTTTACTAAGTTTCATTAAATCAGGAAACACACCAGATTCGACGCTTGTATCAAATATAGTGGCTAGATAAGGTGCTATTATATCTATTATAGATAAAATAACTTTAACGGAAATCCCCCATAAATCTGCCGTTTTCTTAACATCAATAGTTTTAAAATATTTAACGATATCTTTTGGCAGTACTCTATGGAATTTAAAAGTATTTGAACAAGCCTTTACATTTTGTTTAAGCAATGATTCGGCGACAGTAGGAGAAGAGTTTAATGATTTAGTTGTCAAAAAAGGAACATCAGTAAAATGTTTCTCAAAAGCCATAGCAACTTCTTGATCAGATCGGGTCAAATTATTGTTAATATTCAATTGAAAATCCGAGTTGCGCGGTTTGACCTTGCCCGTTTCACTATTTATTATTCTCCAGGTCATTTTAATTTTGTTTGATACAGTTTTAATTTTGTTACTTAAATGTAAAGCCTTAGCTGTGGCGCACACTTTTTTAAATATTTTAGAATATGTTTTTACATAATCTCTAAATATAACACTACTATTAAATGATCTTTCATTATAAAGCTCGTATAACCTTCGCCTACTCTTATAAATTCCTACTGTCGCCCATTCATTAAATGATTTGCGACTGTTAAAAGAGAAAGTTTTAGAAGTAAATATCCTACTAAATTCACAAGTTATAATTAAATTATAATCAAGATAAACTATTATTTAAAACTAACCTCTCAATTAAGCTAGCGATATCTGGTGAGTGGAAGATTATTAGCCCTCATTGCCAACAGCATTATTTACCAGTCGCCATATTGTAGCTGCTGGGTGGATTTTTCGTTCGAATTCAAGCAAGCTATGTTCTGTACGTGAGCCATATTACAGCGTGTATCTCATTATCTTTTGCATTTTGGTGTAGTATTTTTATATAGGTATTTAATGATCGTGAAAAACGAGCACACAGTCTTGATGGTAAGTGGATGCTGTAGCCTATAGACATCTACATCTATACTCGATTAAGAATCAGAATGCAGACGCGTTGTCACCCCTCAGGACTAAGATGGAGTGCCTCGTTTCCGGTAAAAATGGTCTCCGGTTCTCTTAACTCACCATACGAAACATAGCAGCGTTAAGCTGCTATTTTACGCTGGTATTCTGTGAGAGCGTGGTCCTTTCCCGGTCGAGCCGACCCATTCGTGCTACAACTATATTACTAATATAGCTACAGCATGGCTCTACCACGTAAAAAATGTATGTATACTCTTCCTCCCTTCCTTCCTTCCCTTCGGTTCTATACACTCACCATATGAAATATAGCAGAATATGCTTTTCACGCTGGAATTCTGTGGGAGCGTGCTCCTTCCCCGGTCGAGTCGGCCCATTCTTGCTACGACCATAATATTGCTGCAGCGTGGCTCTGCTACGTATAAGTTGTATAATGTAAGAATATTCATCTAGCATTTCTTCCCGTGGGTGACGCAGAAATTGAATCGGATATACCTAGAGCGGAGACTGGGAACAAGAATAAAGATGTTCACGTCTGGTACTGTGATTGTCAATCCGTCCGTCAAGTGTGGTCAAATCTTCTCTACAACGGAGAAGGCCAAAGTCCGGAATGGAAGTGGACTTTTCTGGACTAATGCAAAGCATAATTTTTTATGGATATTTAGTGTAAACTGCATAACAATAACTGCTTTTTACTAAACGTATATGAAAGTATATACGGTACTTATAACAAAAACAAAACTTTTTGTTTGTCTGTCTGTTTGTTTGTTCTGACTTATCTCCGGAATGGCTGGACCGATTTTGACAGGATTTTCACTGGCAGATAACTTTTATTATAAAGAGTAACTTAGGCTATTTTTATTTTCGATAGAGATTAGAATTTCGCGCAAAAAAAGTTAAAACCCATGAAATCCAATAGTAATATACACGCGGACGAAGTCGCGGGGAACTGCTAGTTAATAATATGAAATATTCACAGAATACCAGCGTAAAATAGCAGCTTAACGCTGCTGTATTTCGTATGGCGAGTGTAGAGAACCGGAGACCCTTTTTACTGGACAAGAAGCATTCCATCTGGGTCCTCACGGGTGACAACGCAACTGCATTTTGATTCTTTATTGAGGATAGATGTAGATGTCTATGGGCTACAGTAACCACTTACCATCAGGTGGACTGTGTGCTCGTTTATCACGCTATCCTATAAAAAAAATTCAAAAGTGTTTCTTTTTTTGTGGATGCCGTGTAGTGGCGGCGTTAGAGAATTCATTACTAAATATTGCTCAAGGCGTGTTGAAAGAGGCGACTGAGGAAAACAGAAAAATTTGATGGGCACTAAAATCTTTCTGATAATAACTCAAAATGATCTGTGGTTGCCATCCCTCCTACGATACGAGGCAACTATGGCAATAATCTCTATTAAGAAATCTATGGAAGAGGCTTATCTTAAGCAGTGGATTATGATGGTGATTGAATGATGATTACGGCGGTAATGAGGGAATCCACAACTCAATCAATTTTCTGGCACCAGGGCGGCGCCACTTAAAAGACATTTGATATTTAACAGATTTCATAGTGGGGAAGTTAATGTGTTCGAAAAATGTAAAGGCTACTGTTTTCTCCTGTACTATTAGCTATATTTTATGTTAATACGATTAAAAATAAATAAACTAAACCAGTGCCGTGTAGTGGCGGTTAAGAATATCCACTACCCCATATCTTCCCGTGGGTGTCGTAAAAGGCGACAAAGGGAAACAGGCAGGAGATGGGCAGCAGCATCTTCCTGATAAAAGCAAAATTACAATAAAAAAACTGCGGTGCCAACCCGATCGCCAAGCGTGGCAACTGTGGCAAATACCCCTTATGAAGGTAACAAAGAGACGGCTCCCAGTCCCCAGCGAACCCGCTAATCCTGGCTACGGTGGCGACCATGGTAACGGCGGGACAGGAGGTGCTAAGAATCTCCGGTGGAGGTTCGGTTGCCACCTAAGACGACTCGACCTGGCAACATACAACGCACGCACCCTGAGGACTGACGAGAAAATCCTGGAGCTGGAAGAAGAGAAGTTACGCTGGCATATTATAGGATTATCCGAGGTTTGAAGGGGGAGGACACGGTAATCCTCAAATCCGGCATATTGCTCTATCACCGGGAGGGCGACCATCTGTCCTAAGGAAGTGTCGGATTTATCGTCCAAAAGTCTCTCGTTAACAACGTTGTAAAGATTGAGAGTGTGTCGACGAGGGTTGCGTACCTTATACTCAGAATCACCAAACGGTATTCGCTGAAGGTCTTACAGGTTTACGCACCAACCTCGGCACATCCCGATGAGGAGGTGGAAGAAATGTATGAGGATATCTCTAAAGCCATGCATTCCTCCAAAACCTACTATACGGTGTTAATGGGAGACTTCAATGCAAAACTAGGCACAAGTGAGAACGGTGAGCTGAAAAAAGGGAAATTTGAAATAGGGCAAAAGAACCCAAGGGGCATGGGCAGGGGCAGCTGGCCGACTTCATGGAGAAAGAGGGACTCTTTATGATGAACACTTCCTACCAGAAGCGGCCCCACAGGAAGAGGACCTGGTCGAGCCTCGACGGTTCGACAAAAATGAGGTTGACTTCATTATGACGACCAGACGACAACTGTTCAGTGATGTCTTCGTGATCGCGAGGGTGAAAACTGGTAGCGATCACCGAATGGTTAGAGGCACACTGAACCTAAACGTTAAGTTGGAGAGGTCTCGTCTAATGAAGTCAACGCTCCGTCGTCCTCGTGCACTCTTAATCTCATGGTTGTTAGATGAGAGATGAAGCTACATTCTTCAACAGATTTGACAGCATAGAGGCATCTGAACAGACAGAACTCCAAATGCATACGGCGGGATTTACGCAACTTCAATACAGCTTGTATTGAAGAAGCGATCGAGCGGAACCAAGGCTCCAAAGTTTTTGCTAGAGATCTATCTGCCAGAAAGAGCCAACTGTCAAGGCTGAAGACCGAGTGTGGCAGCATCGTTTCCGGGACACCTGAGATTTTGAGTGAGATTGAGAGGTTCTATGGGCAGCTGTACACGTCATCGTTGGAGCCACACGCAAGTGTGAGTAATGATCCAAGAGCGAGTCTTATCCGACACTATTCCGAAGAGGAGGAGGTGAGAGAGGTGTGTCAGGATCGCGCCAAATGGGAGTCAGTAGTCTCTGCCTACCCCTCTGGGTGACAGGCGTGAGTGTTTGTGTTGTATTGTTGTTGTTATTTCAAAGATGTCCCGGATGTCAGTCTGAGCGAGATTAGAATGGCTCTCCAGCACCTTAAAAATGGCAAGTTTCCGGGCGAGGATGGAATTACAGCGGAGCTTTTGAAAGCGGGTGGAAAACCGGTACTTGAAGTCCTTCAGAAGCTCTTTAATTCCGTCCTCCATGGTGGCACTACTCCGGAGGCGTGGAGCAGAAGCGCGGAGGTCTTGTTCTTCAAGAAAGGCGACAACGCTCTCTTGAAGAACTACATACTGATTTCCCTTCTGAGCCGCGTCTACGCGCTGTTTTCGAGACTCATTACGAATCGTCTCGCACGCAGAATTGACAACTTCCAACCTCCCGAACAAGCCAGTTTCCGAAAAGGCTTTAGTACCATAGACCACATATATACCCTGCGGCAGATTGTACAGAAGACAGTGAAGTATAATCTGCCACTTTACCTTGCGTATGTGGACTATGAGAAAGCCTTTGATTCCGTCGAAATTTGGGCAGTGCTGCAGTCCCTTCAGTGGTGCCAAGTTGACTGTCGGTATATCGAAGTGCTGAAGTGTTTGTACAGTAGAGCTACGATGGCGATACGAGTACAGAATCAGAGTACGAAACCTATCCAACCGCAGAGGGGTGTAAGACAGGGTGACGTTATATCCCCGAAACTCTTCACCACTGCATTGGAAGACGTTTTCAAGCTGAAAAGGATACGGTATTAACATCAATGGCAAGTACATCACTCACCTTCGATTTGCCGACGATATAGTCCTTATGTCAGAATCGCTGGAAGACCTAAGCACCATGCTCAATGACCTCAATAGTGTCTCCCAACGGATACGTCTTAAGATGAACATGGACAAAACAAAGATCATGTTTAACGTCGATGTCACACCTATGCCGGTAGTTGTTGGGAGCACAAAGCTCGAAGTTGTTGACGAGTATATTTACCTGGGACAAATAGTCCAACTAGGTAAGTCCAACTTCGACCGAGAGGTCAATCCACGGATTCAACTCGGCTGGGCAGCGTTTGGGGAACTACGACACATCTTCTCGTTAGACGTACCTCAAAATCTGAAAACGAAATTGTACAACCAGTGCGTGTTGCCAGTGATGACTTACGGATCTGAGACGTGGTCCTTAACTGCTGGCCGTATGAAGAAGCTCAAGGTCGCTCAGCGAGCTATGGAGAGGGCTATGCTCGGGGTTTCTCTGCGTGATAAACTTAGAAATGAGTATATCCGCAGTAGAATTAGAGTAACCGACATAGCCCAACGGATTAGTAAGCTGAAGTGGTAGTGGGCAGGCCATATAGCTCGAAGAACCGACAACCGATGGGAAAGAAAGGTTCTCGAGTGACAGCCTCGTACCGGTAGGCGAGGTGTAGGGCGACCCCCCACTAGATGGAGTGACGACCTGGTAAGACATGCAGGAAGTCGATGGATGCAGGTGACTCAGGACCGTGCTTTGTGGCATTCCATGGGGGAGGCCTATGTTCAGCAGTGGACTTATGAAAGGCTGTAATGATGATGATGATGATGAAACTAAACCACAGGTATATTCATTAAAGTAGAAAATTTTTAAGTAAAAGCTAAAAATGTGCAAACAATTAAAGAGCAAACCACTAAGGCATTGTTTTGTGTATTAATATAATACTCTTGAAACTGGTAAGCTTTTATTAAAAACCAACTTCTCAATTAAATTACACTGTGTAACAAAAAACTTTACCTCACTGTCAACTAGCGACAACTGGTGAGTAGATAATTCTTAGCCCTCATTACAAAAGCCTTTTTATTTTACTTCTAAATTAACACTTTTAAAGCGGTCTTTATTAATACTCAGTATACACGGTCAGTAAATACCTATTCTATATTAAACAACAATGTATTAATTATAGATATTAAAGTAGAGCATGTAGAATAACGTTGTAGAATCCTAAAATAGAATTTTAGCAGATATATTTCATCTATGAAAAATTTACTGTAGCCGAATCAATTTTTAAAATATAAGGTTCATATAAGCGCATATTGTTTTTTTTGAACAATTATATTGAATAAAAAAATTGTCAACACTTCTGCAAATTTTCAAATTGTGTTTTAGATCTGTTGTTGAATATGTTTAATGTTTATAACCTCTTGTCTCTGCCCCTACATTCTAGCCATAGACAGAATATATCGGCTTAAGAATATTCTAAGTCTATGATTCTAGCTCTAGCTATTCTCAGGCCCCGCTAAAAATACGAGTATAACATTGGTAAGTAGAATAGAATAGAATGGGATCATTTTTTATTCAATATTGATTATTACATAATACTTATTGAAAGTCATTTTTTATTTACCACTGGTTCGGAAAACACCCCAGTCCTGGGAAGAACCAGCAAGAAACCCAGCGGGACTTTTTTTTTCAAACATATTTCACTTAACAATAACTTCGTTTAAACAAATTTTAAATGATTTTTCATAGATCCAGCATGGTGGCGATCACCTTATTCGCAGAGGTTACTTTAATTCATGTATTCCTTGATATTATAATAATCCTTTTTGTACAGTTTTTTTTTAATAAAACTTTTAAACTTGTTTATTGACAAACTTTGAATATGTTCTGGGATTTTGTAGTAAAAGCGTATACATTGCCCCATAAATTAATTACTGATTGTGTGGAGTCTAGTAACTGGCATTACAAGCTTATGTTTGTTCCTAGTGTTTAAAGTATGCATATCCTTATTCTGATTAAAGCTATTTATGTTTTTATGCACATACATTACATTCTCATAAATATACTGCGATGCCAAAGTTAATATGTTTATTTCTTTAAATTTATCTCCGAGGGACTCTTTACAATTTAGGTTATAAATCGCCCATACGGCTCTCTTTTGCAAAACAAATCGCACTACCCCATAGTAAAATTCCATAAGACATTACGCTATGAAAGTAACTAAAATACACTAATCTAGCTGTCTCAACATCTGTGAGATTTCTAATCTTTCTTACAGCATATGCTGCAGAACTAAGTCTGCTTGCTAATTTAGATATATGGGGGCCCCATTGAAGTTTCGCGTCAATAGTAATACCGAGAAAAACAGTGGTATCCACAAGACTCAACTCCTCCCCATTTAACAGCACATTGGTATTCGAATGTTTTACATTAGGTATTGTAAGTTTAATACACTTTGTCTTATTGCCGTTTAAGAGCATATTGTTGGCGTTAAACCAATGTACTAATTTCGATAGAGCATTATTTACATCGTCATAATTAATTAACTGCCGTTTGAGTTTGAAAATTAAAGACGTATCGTCAGCAAATAATACTATATCGTGATTGTCCCCTACAAGATAAGAGAAGTCATTAATATAGATTAAAAACAGGAATGGGCCAACAATCGAGCCCTAAGGAACGCCCATTGATACTACCGATCCGGAGGAACCTTTACCATTGATCACGACTTTTTGAGTTCTGTTACTTAAATATGAAATAATAAGTCTTAGCGCCAATTTTTTTTACAACGTAATGTTGTAGTTTCCTGATTAATGTCTCATGATAAAGACAATCGAAAGCCTTGGAAAGATCATAGAAAATATCTAAGGCATCTTTTGAATTCTCCCAAGCATTAAAAATATATTTCATAAGCTCAACACCGGCTTCAGACTTCGAGCGACCCCTTGTAAAACCAAATTGGTTTTTATGAAGTAATTTATTAGTATTAAAAAAAATTAACAATTGATCCAAAATTATTTTTTCAAAAATTTTACTGAGAGTTAGTAGTACAAAAATAGGTCTAAAATTAGCGGGGTCCTATGTACTACCAGATTCAAATAAAAGTATTACTTTACTATACTTCATTAAATCAGGAAACACACCAGAATCGATACAAGTATTACAAATAATAGCAAGATGAGGTGCAATTAAATCTATTATGGACGCAATAACTGTAACGGAAATACCCCACAAATCTGCGGCCTTCTTAACATCAATAGTTTTGAAGTATTTTCAACATCTTGCGATAATACTTTTTCAAATCTACATTCTTTTAAACAGGTATTAACATTCTGTTTGAGTAATGACTCGGCGACAGTTGGAGAAGTATTCAATGACTCTGTTGTCAAGGTAGAAATATCAGTGAAATATTTCTCAAACACCGCTGCGACTTCTTGATTTGATTTAGTTAATTCATTCTTAATTTTTAATTGATAGTTTGAGTTACGAGGTTTGTCTTTACCGGTTTCGTTGTTAATTATACTGTACGTCATTTTTATTTTATTTATAGCCGTCATAATTTTGTTACTAATATGTAACGATTTGGCTGTGACGCAAACTCTTTTAAATATTTTAGAATAATTTTTGACATATTCTTTAAAAGCATTGGAAAAATTATATGATATTTCATGGTAAAGGTCATATAACCTTCGTCTGATTTTATGAATTCCTACTGTCGCTCACTCATTAAATGCCTTGCGACTGTTTCTGGAAAATGTTTTAGAAGTAAATGTTTTTTAAATTCATTGCTTATAAGGGTAAATTATTGTCCATATAAATAGTCTGCATTGTTCTTATAAGAAACCAAAGGAAGGTTTTTTACCATATTACTTCTAAATCTTTTCAGGCGTTTTGCATTAATAGGAACAAACACACTTTTTTCAATTACCTGTTGTTTGTGCATATAAGGTAATGAAACCAGTTGTCCACAGTGATCTGAACTAAGTTTTTGAATTATTGTTTTGTTGATTGGTACAACACCTGTAAAATATTATCAATACAAGTTGCACTACACCCTGCAATACGTGTAGCTTCAAAGAATAAATTATCAAGATTATAGGATTTGAACAAAGAGCAAAATTTAATACTGACGGAAGGAGTTTCCAGGAGATTGATATTATAGTCTCCACACACTACAAGAGATTTATTCTGTTTATTAAGCTTAACTAAAACTTCTTCCATAACCTTTTCAAAGGTATTATAATTTTAACATGGTGCCCAAGCTCAACGTATGCCATTTCTACAGTTCGCTCAACAGAGAGGCTCACAACGTTCTTTACATGATAAGGACTTATTAGCTAATATTAAGGAACCACCACGTAATTTAGTATCTCTATTGAACGAACTGACCACTATGTGATTACTGAAATTAAATATGCAATTGTAATCTTTCAACCAATGTTCAGTAATACATAAAATATGTATATTGTTACTATTTAAAAATAATTCAATTTCTAATTCTTTGCCTAACATACCTTGTATATTTTGATGCACCAGGTTGATACAGTTTTTATTATTGCTATTTTGTGAAATTGCATAATTATGTATTGGTAGGTTGCATTCCAAGCTATTTAAATTATCATTGCTAGAGATTACCTCTATTGTCTTATTATCTAATTTAAATTACTTGGAACTGGTTCCAAATCAAATGTAAAATTATTGACCTGCTCAAAAGAAGCAGGTGTCAAGGTAGTCAAATCATTGGCTGAGTTAAAATATAAATAATAAGATAGCGTATTTGCTACCAGTCTTAAACTATACTTTGATAGGTAATACCTATCTCTTGTCAAAAACTTCTTAATTAAATTATTTAAATCAATTAATTGAAATTTATAATTATTAAAATTATATGTCAGTTTTACTTTATTATTGCATATTATATTATTCATTTGGATATTTAAGTCATGTCTTAATTTATTTTCTTGTGGCAGACCCCATAAGTAAGGCAATGTATACAAAACAATCTTGTGAACATTTAAATTATTTAGAACATCAATATAATCCAATAATTGTTTTTTTATTCACATTGCCTCTTCTCCCAATAAGAAGTATCAATATACTATTAGGACTATGGCTACGTATTAGAATTTTATTTATAATTTGTCTAAATGTTGCTCCAGGCATACAATAATTAGTAATTTGGTGTTCCTTTAGACAGTTATTTAATACTAAACCTAAGTTTTTACCTATATCATCACTGTACACAACAATATTATTTTTGCTAACATTTAAATTATTCAAATTATTTATTGTTCTGGAACTGTCATGGAGTTTAGTAGTAGGAGAGGGGTTGTTTTTGTCCATATTATTAACACAACATACTGTCCCTGAAGTAACCGGTAATGAGCGCTGTCACACTGAAGTTTTACTAAGGACTCAAAACGATCCTCTATATTTACACAGTGTCACCAGTTTGTTCATGGCCAGTATATGTTCCTTTATTTCATTTTGAGCTAATTTATATTTATTTGTCATAACTTGTAGTGCATTATGAAGTGAAGAAATTTCTGAATTAAGATACTCTATGTCAGTCTCATAACTTTTCCTAATGCTATCCACCTCAATTGAATATATTTTGACCTTATTAATTAATTCTTGTTTTTCTTTAAATTTAATTTTAATAGGTACTTATTTTATTTTTTATGTTTTTTTGCAATTTATTAATGTATTTATTAATTTTAATGTTTCTTTAATTTATTGTTACTGCAAACGATTCTTCCTGCTGTTCCCGATATGAAGGCATCTTCACCTGTCAAATCCACTATTGATGATGTTTGTAACAATTATGAAGATTCTTGAGACGTTGTGCATTCTACAAGTTCATGGAACAGACTCTGAGTTTTGGAGGCTGTTAAGTTGTCTAAGTTTTTGTTTAGTTGTAAGATTTGCTCTTGGGCTTGATTCAATAGTAATGGCAATGCAGCAATGAATTTGAGAGCTTCCTCGTATTCCTTGCTGCACTGATCAAACTCATTGACCGTTCCCTGAAGCTGGTCCCTTTCTTTTAATACATTAAAATAATCTGTGTGTAACATTGCCATGTCACACTTTAATTGTGTATTCTTTTTAATTATTTCAACTATTTCTTTTTCCTTGTCATCCCTTTCTTTTAGTAATATTTCACACTGCTCCTTGCACACCTTTAGTTCCTGAAGCGCGAGCTGGAGCTGGGTCTCAAACTGGCGCGTCTTGGCATTACGAGTATTCATTTTACTATGTATTTATTAGTTAAACGTGTTAAAATTAGAACTTCTACTGAATACAGAAGTAGCAGTGTAAATAAAGACAAGAAGTTATGGTGTTAAGTTTTATTTGTAGATTTTAAATGAAACGCTTAAGAAAAGATTTAAATATGTAAAACCGAACTGAACAATTATGTTGTAAGAAGGGATAACATGAATTACACATGTAATATTCAAACAATATGTACGTTACCTGTCACTTAAAATCCGAAAGTTTAAATATAATATATTTAGGTATGTAACTTACGTTTTACTTAATACACAGTATAATTTGAACACAATTAACAATTGCAACACAAAATTGAGGTGGATATTAATGATTTATAATAATTAAACTTAAACTTATTTGGGAGCTAATATTTTACAAACTTCTTCCTTGGGTTTCCTCTAGAATAGTAGTAGTCTCTAGAATAGAATAGAACAGAATTGATATCTATTTTCTCATCACAAACAGGTATAAAGTTATTGCTGACATTGAACTATAAACTATTAACGTATTGAACCCTAGTTTGTGAGAGACTGGTGCCTAATAAAGGTATTAAACAATAACTGTTCTATAGCTCACCTCTCGGATTGTACACCTTCTAGGGAAGCTATTCCAAACAAAAATTGTGCGCTACTCATGTCTTCGCGCATGCACGGTAGATAGTAGGGTCGCGTATGCGCGAAGACTTTAATTTAATAAAAAGTAAGATATTAATATAAAACAAATATAAGAATTTAATATAAAATACTCTTATTTTAATCTAAACAAACATATTTCTAAATAAAATGTAATAATAATTATCTTATCGATTTCACAAATCTTCAATTTACGCAATATTTAGTTTAGTGTACGGATTGCAGTACGGTTCAGTTGGACATTGTGAATGTTCGGAATGCGAAATCTAGTGCGTAGGCGTAGTACATATATATCGATGTACATATATATCGATGTCTTTAAATTACACGTCTGTATAGTATATTGAAGAGATAATAACTGTCTTTGAATTAGTTATGAAAAAATTAATAAACACAATTAAAAGTGCTCGAAATACGTCTGATCTCCTCAGAGGTCCGGAAGGTATATATAGTTAATTAATGGATATTATTTTGAAAATAAATAAGACAATATTATAATAAACTTTCTTATCCCTACCCTTGGCGAGTATGTGTGGGTGTGTGCATATTATTTTTATTTTTGAAAATTGTTTTTATACAACAGTTTTCGTATACTAAATAAAACAATTCAGTACCAGCTTTTACTGGCACCATTGAAAAAGTTATTGCCTGATTCTTCTTTGCCAAAATGCTGCCCTCTCTAATTTACGGCCCGGGGCAATGGCCTCACTGCCCCCATCCCCACTTGCTACTACACTACGATTTTTTTTCGATGTGCGGGTATGCGTAGCCGCTTCGTGGGAGCAAAGACGAGTTATGTCGGACTTGCACCGATTAAAACCCCATGGTGTTCCACCTTCCCTGCATGTTGGCAGGGTAACGGGAACACTTCCGTACACATCCGCGGCCTAGCGTTGGCCGCTCCAAGGCGACCAGCACTCTTCTTACTGCGCGACTGCACCTCGGTTGCGGTGGTGGGGGGAGGTGACAATCCTCTCGCCGCAGTCCACCAACACACACCTGAAGTCGGCTCGCCAAGCACGCCATAGTAGCCACCACTTAGTTCACCGTGGGAGACCAGGTCATGACAAGGCGGGAACCCGTTTGGGGTGGTACTACGCCACCACTGCTATACTTCTGCTCCAGTACACACCATTCTTAAGTTATGTTACGTTTCGTTAAGATGTGAGCAGGCACCTCTGTGATTGCATGTAAACGTGTGGCACTACAACATACCATAATTAGATATTATATTTTACAACAATATTCGGAAGTTCTGACTATGGTCGCGTACGATCTTAGACCATCATTATACTTAGTAGTAAGATATGCGTATGAATTTATACGCATGATTTTGTCTCACCCTTGGCTTGCAATGCGTACGAATCTATGCCCACATACCAACAAATAAAATGCTCGTGCTAGTATTACCATCTCACTCTTGACATCTTAATTTTGTATAGGAAGAAAAGAGAAAATAATACGTTATTTTATTTGAAGTATAATACTTGTGTTTTCATTTATTCATTCTTCATTTTTAAAACAGTTGATTCAATCGTACTGTGTTAGTGGTGACAAAAATAATTATTTAGTATTAATTTTATTATAAAAAGCATAAAACTACATAAGTAGGATTTTAATTCTAATATATTTAAAATTACAAATAGCATAAAACATTTTTTCCAAGCTCCTTTATATGTTCTAAAAATATTTTTTTTATATCAATACTATCCATCTTTCATTATGTATATTTTTTTGCCAAAAATGTAATGATTTGAGATAATAAAACGCATTCAAATTTAGACCAAATATAACATAGCAATATCATAGAACAGTTTTCTTTTTAAATCACTTAAATTGTTTTCGTAGATTAGAAGTTGCCGTCGTTTTTGTAAGTGTCGCTAAATATTTGCCCACGACGCCATGACACCGCGCGAGCTTACTGGTATAACTATGGAGTGTAGAGTAGAGTACAAGGAGAACCATCTTATAAGGGGCGAAAGTTGAAAAAGTGTCCCTACTATTTACTGAAAATAGAGGTTCCAAAACCTACTATAATAGCGCTGACGTCCGAAAAACTACGATATGAAGATAGCTGTTGTGAACGGAGTGAAGTCAGCTGAATTCAAATATTTAAAAAAATTGATGATTAGAGTAGTTAGTAAAATGCCAGTATACAAAATCTCAACTATTTACGTAGTACAAAACCAAGCGGATTGGTCGGTCCTTGTTTACTTCTCCATCTTATTCTAATTACTTTTGGCGCTTTTTTTTAATTTATCCTATGCTACTGCAGCGCCACCCCTATTGCACACGTTTTTAGGTAAACACTTTTCATATATAGAGATGGTCGTCCTTCTCTCTACACTTCATAGTAACGCAAGACAGCTGTCAACCGAGTAAAAGGGTTAAACAGTTCCAAAGTCCATCTGAGTAGGTACTTACGCTCTTATCTGTTTCTACAGCAGCAGTCCTTGAACAGCCTTGCTCCGCTCTAAAGGGTATAGACAGTCGGTTTAATTACAGGATGTGAGGCATTCCATCTTAATCTTTAAAGGAGACAACGCATCTGTAACCTTTTTGGTTGAAGTTCTCTGCAGGTGTCCATGGAATGCAATAGCCACTTAACATCAGGTGGGCTGAAAATTCGTTCGTCACTTCAGTTATATAAAAAATGAGTCGCCAATTTAAAATATAGATTTGGTAGACACAGGCGCATTGTTTCATGTTCCGCAGGCAAGTTTCCAGGAGTGAAGTTACGTCAACGCACTTTTGTCCGTGAATGGACTTGTAGCGGGCGTATTTTCAATACATATTGTGATTGTTGCTGACGTCATTGCAAGTTAATGTTAACATAATTATATAAATAACCTTAAAGAGGTGTGATAGCTCATGGGATAAACTATCGTCTTAAATTTGACAGTATTCAAGCAACCCACGTTCGATCCCCGCCGGCAGTAATGAAAGTATTAAATGCAATTTCATGTGTTGATTTACCTCGTATTGTTCGGTAAAGGATAACATCGCGAGGAAACTTACATTTTTGAGGAAGAAACAGCCTTACTCATTAAAATCGACGAATCAGCGATTATAACTAAGCCCAAAAATGCTTAGTAGACATGTGAAGTCAACAACGTCAAATTTATTTCTTTATGATTAGTTCAAAAATCTGTACTTAAGAATTATTATTTTTTCGTTGCATTTAAATATTATTTAGATATTCTATACTTATATTTTATCAAAACTACAATTTTATTTAAGCTATAGATCACTATATCATTACAACCTAATGATATCCTATGTTTTCGCGAACAAACTACAAGACCAATAAAAACCAGCGTAAAGAACACTCTGCTGATGTGAAGAATCGACGCTCCGGGAAGTATCCAGTCTGTGAACACGTACAAGATCGCTCCCTTCACTACATCATTGATAGACCACAAATCCTCGCTAAAGAACACCAATTCCCCAAATACTTATCGTTATTATCGTTATATTATTGTTCTTATCTTATTCGTTATCGTTTATCGTGTAGTCATGACAACTGAACCCTAAAATAAACATTAACTTAGCATTTTCGAATACAAATGTTCTACGTCAGTCGCGCTACGCGTAGACAAATTGGACATTTTCCTGTTCTTTGTATTGCTCTGTTGGTGCATTAACATTACTCGATCAATGGATACGTGCCTAAATTAACGATGAATGTTGTTATTTACCAATTCTAGATCACGTTACGAGTCATGTTTGGTATCCTTTTGTTATATGGAGTACACAAAGGATATCCTAAGATATTATACACTCACGTACGTGTTCTGTGCAACCTCATTAACCTATGTCTATCGTCTGTATTGTAAAACGTGTTTGGAAATAATATTTTTTTTTATTGTTTTGTCCCTTTCATAGTCTGATAAAAAATAATAAAATACATTTAATAAAAACAATTTATACGTGGTAGAGCCATGCTGTAGCTATATTAGTAGTATAGTTGTAGCATGAATCGGTCGGCTCGACCGGGGAAGCACCACGTTCTCACAGAATACCAGCGTAAAATGGCAGCTTGACACTGCTGTGTTTCGTTTGGTGAGTGTAGACAACTGGAGACCCATTTTACTGGAAAAGAGGCATTTTATCTAAGTCCTTACGGATGACGAAGCTTCTGCATTTTGATTAATTATTTATTGAGGATAAATGTAGATAGATGTCTATGGGACACAGCAACCACCTTACCATCACTGGACTGTGTGCTCGTTTGTCACCCTATCCTATAAAAAAAACATGTGTTTAAATCATAGCAAGATGCTGTTATCACAGTATAAGCTGCATAACCAGCTTGTAATTATTGTAGACTTGGACTATATATGGTTGGTGTTAAAAAGTGTATAATAAAATTGTGATTCACCGTCATGTAATTCAAGATGAATATTACTTGGACTTGGAACAGTTCGCGGCGTGCGGCAGTTTTCTCACTATCCGTAAAAAGATGAAAACAAAAGTGTACAACATGTTCTAAGGCGTAGTCCTTCATTGCTGGCCGTATGAGGAAGCTCAAGGTCGCTCAGCGAGCTATAGAGAGGGCTATGCTCGGGGTTTCTGTGAGTGATAAACTTAGAAATGAGGATATCCGCAGTAGAACCAGTGACGATGAAGAACGGATTAGTAAGCTGAAGTGGCAATGGGCCGGCCATATAGCTCGAAGAACTGACAAGCAATAGTGAAGAAAGGTTTTCGAGTGGTGTTTTACCAGCAAGCGAAGTGTAGGGCGTCCCTCAACTAGATGGAGTGACGACCTGGTAAGACATGCTCCTGCATGTCTTACCAGGTCGTCACTCCATCTAGTCGAGGGCAACCTTGGGCTTCCTAATACGGCAACTTGATCGTAATGAGTTAATTACATTTTACATGCAAAAAAAACTTGAAGGGCATTGATTGAGACGCAAAAACAACAAACATCATACAACGTAGTAAACTTCATCACAGGATAAATTTAAATGTTTTCAATTATTTGTACGCTTAGTAAATTACATGTAACGTGCTTTACATAACTGAGATATTAAACACCTGCGTATTTTTTTAATCAAATATTTGAATACATAAAAAAATAATGAAATATTCATATAATTGCCCGTTTCTTAGAGCCATTGTCTTTGCACAATTTATAGTTCATACCAACCTACAAGGAGTTCTATATTTTTTTTCTAAACAGAGTTCTGTTACGACCTCGAAAAGGATTTATATTCTGCCATCACATTATTTGCAGTTGTGTTCCACGAATTTATTTTGTCGATGTACAATTAAACTTAAGTGGCACTTCTTGCATTTTAACCAGATTGTGCCTACACATTATAAACCAAGAAAACAAAAGTTAAAACAGAAAACAATTACAAATTAGGCGATGACTTCCGTTTCGGTATTCCCGGCGTCATATATGTATCGGGAGTAAAAACCGGCCTGACTTATCGATTATTAGTAATCGATGACATAATCGATCGCGTTTTGGCCTTCGTTTGCGTCATAAGAGTCATAAAACATTGGCCACAGACATACGATTCAAATTCAATGACACATTCGTTTCTTGATTTTTTTTTCATATATAACATAACAATATACACGCCTGTATAAATGCTACAATACCGTCGGGTGTCCACGATCAATATACGAATAACTTTACTTTGTGATTCTTGCCCTCAATTGCGCTTAGAGATCATTTCTTTCACTCAAATTAAAAATATTGTGTTCCTTACTAAAATGCGGTCTTCTGAATAGACTTCGAAGAAAAATATAAGAATTTTATGAGTAAAAATATTACGGTATTTATAACATTGTATTTTAATTATGATTTTTATTTCAACATTTTTCAGAAAAAGAATTTTTAGAAGAGTTGCTGTCCCACACCTTATTTCTAATTATTTAAAATTTAAAACTAAAAAAATTAAGATTAAAGATAATGTGGTATATTATCTATTCTCTGACATTTATTTATTAAGAGATTTAATAATAGATTTTTACCTATGAAATTGCCGTTCAGCAGTACTGGCCATTTCAAATCAAAATAATTTTTGTTTGTTTTTTTTTTTAATTAATAGTTTGTTGATTGATTAGCGTTATGTTTTTATCGCATTTGAATCTTTTTCTTCATCATCGATACGTTAAAAATTTGAGTAATTATGGAATATGAGTATCGTCGAGGCAGCAACGCGGCACAAGCGGTAGGTACGCAACATGAACGACGTTTACGAAACGAATACTATAAATGAACGCACCACCTGTTATTGGTTTGCCCGCTTCCGTTCTGGAAATTTAGACCTGAAAAATGAACCCTGTGGTCGTCCAAAAACTTTGGTCGAAAATGACGAATTAAAAGCAATTGTGGAAGTAGATGATACTCAATCTACGGTTGAATTAGCAGCAGTTTTCGACGTTAGCATCAAAACAATATCGGTCCATTTGCGTCAAATTGGCAAGGTAAAAAAGCTTGACAAATGGGTGCCCCACGAACTCAATGATCGCCAGCGCGAAATACGTGTCGAGACGTGCCTTGCACTGCTCAACAGACACATAAACAAAGGAATTTTTATTTTTCATTGTTACCTGCACCAAAAAATGGATTCTATTTGACAACCGCAAGCGCTCAGCAAGTTGGTTGGATCCTGGTTCAGCACCTAAACAATACCGTAAACGAAAACTTACCCCTAGAAAAGTGATGTTCACTGTTCGGTGGTCTAGCGCCGGTGTGATTCATCACAACTTCTTACCAAACGGGATGAGCATTACTGCAGATGTATACGGTGAAGAAATGAACACATTGATGGAGAAACCCTCACGTTTCCAACCAACTTCGCTCGTACCCCCCTACCCCCCCCCCCCTCCCCGATGCTCCTGAACGATAATGAGTGACTTCATACTGCACAGCAGACGGTCACCAAAATACAAGAAGCTCTCCGTCATCCGCCGTACTCACCAGACCTAATTTGGATAACTATTTGGGGGGAATTAAATTCAATACCCGAGAGGCAGTACAAAATGCCTTAGAAGAATTTGTTGCTTCCCGTGCAGCTGATTAGTCAGTATCAGTATATATAAAGGTACTCTGTGGCAGATTTCTTCAAGATGGGCATCAATAAACTGCCATTGCGTTGGCAAAAATTTATCGACATGGGTGATTACTTTGATTAATAGAAATAAAAAAAATATTACGTCAACTTATTTTATGAAAAAACAGCAGTTTCATAGGTAAGACCTAATATGAATTGTGCAATATTTTTACTCATTGATAGTTTTTTTGCCGTGTAGTGGCGGCGGAAGAGGCGACAGTGGAAAATACAGGAGATAGGCAACAACTTCTTCCTGATTATAACTCCAAATAGTAAAAAAATATTTAAATATCCAAACGGTTTGCTTCGTCTTTTGTAATGCGTACAGCAAAGGAGTGGAATAATTTGCCGGCGCGTATCTTTCCGTCCGAATACAATCTGGGCGTCTTCAAGGCAAGAGTGAATAGGCTTTTGTTACGCTAAGACAGTGCGATTTACTATCTAGGGCTGCATCACCACTTACCACCAGGTGGGGTTGTGATCAAGCACTGGCTTATAATAAGTAAACAAAAAAATCATGGGTAGGTCTATTTTACGCAGTAAACTTTTAGTAGACTGTAATGAATGAATGATAAACGATAGTTTTTGGCCCCCTTAAGCAAGTTTATTTTAGAGTTGAATGTATGGTATAAAATATATAAGTCTATGAATTAAGAAGATTATGGCCTAGTCTCACCTCTATGCGCAGGACATGATTATAGTGGTGCACCAGTGTGTGCTCAAGCACGCGTGCTCCCTATTCCCTCACTCCCATTGTCCGATAAGACGGAAATCTGACACGACCAGAGAGATCAGGCCTAGGATCAACGGCTTACGTGCTTTCTGAGGCAACAGGGTGAAACATTGCCAACCTACGGGCTGCTACTGATATTTTATTGACAGAAAACTAGAGACCATTCGAGACGAAGTGGCAACGCATCTACAATCGATTCTTAAGGAAGGTTAGATGGAGGTGTCCTTGGTATACAGTATCCTCTTACCATCAGGTGGATTGTGTGCTATTTCGTCACCTTATATTTTTGTTAGCACTCATCCAGCTGATGCCATCACTTAGGAGTGAAATGCTTAGAACCGATAATTATAATGGCTCTTCATACGTTTTCGTAACATAGTAATGAATGCATTGCTGGCTGACGTCAGAAATAGATAAGTGAGTGGTACCTATCCAGATGAACACCTGGGCATAAAAAGCCCATCACAAGTTCACTGCTGAACATAAGCCATAAGGAATGCCACATAGCATGGTCCTGCACCACCTGTACATCGACTTCCTGCATATCATACCAGGTCGTCACTCCATCTGGTACGGGGCCGTCCTACACTTCGCTTACTTGTACGAGTCTGACTCTTGAGAACTTTTCTTCCCCATCGATTTTGGATTCTTTGAGCCATTTGGCCGGCCTACTTCAACAAACAAACTCTGAAATCTCTCTCTATGGAGAGACTCACTGAGTTATCTAAAGCTTTTCCATACAGCCAGCACTAAAGGACCACGTAGTATAGGTACAACACAAGTTTTATAAAACAATTTTTTTCAAGTTTTGACGTTTATGAGAAGTTTGACATTAATCTCCCGAACGATGCAAACTGATTCCTAAATTATAAAATGTAAGTTATCCAAGTACGTATTCATTTATCTTGAATTGTGTGATGGTGAAACAGAGATTTTTTTTAAAACTTTCATATCTGAAGAATAAGATATTTTAAGGACATGTTATTAAGTCCATCAACATGCACTGCCGCAGTGCAACGAACTAAAAGCTCCGTACCTACCTAACACTATCAGAAATAAAAGTAGGCCTGTGCCCAACAGGTACATAAGTTGTCACTTTTATATAATTTATAACTTATGTATTTCACGTGGTACGAGTCGTGGCAGCTCAGGGCTAAAAGTGCCCACGATATAAGAAATTACTCTGTGGTAAACAACACTCTGTGGCGCTCACCTTACATTTTATAATTCGATAACAACGCGACTTCGATCCTCATCAGTTCAAAAGAAGTTCTGAGTTACTAGTTCTAATGTGTTGATTTACCGCCTGCTCGGCACTTAAACGGACATCGTGCATTTTCTTAATAAGATTCTAAACCACGAGGAGCTAATCAAACTACGTATATGCCTACGCATATTCAATTCTAGACAATCTTCTAGATAATTGAGACCTCGTACGAATACGAAATAATAAAGTTATGCAAATTCCGTTTAAATCATACAGTACACCAAACAACGGTCCGAATCGCAGTTAACAAGGTACTTTAGCTTCGACTGCAGACGACTCCACGTTTTTTTGGTAATTTCACGGGAAGTATTTTCAAAAACGTGAGAAAACTTTTGAATGAACACAATATGCTGTAATACAGTGACATAATATAGGTAAAAATATGAATAAAAAAAAGTAATAGTTATAACTACAAGTACATATATTACATTCCATGTCTATGTGTGATTATTTTTTATAGAAATAAGGATAAAAATCGAGCACAAAGTCCACCTCATGACAAGTGGGTACTGTTTCTAAGACACCTACCTACATCTATCGGCGGTTTAGAAACAAAATGCAGATACGTTGTTACCCCTGAGGACTCCTGGTATGTCTCATTTCTAGTAAACAGTCTACTCGTTTCTCTACACTTATCATTTGAAACACGGCAACAGTAATTTGTTATTTTACGCTGCTATTCTGTAAGAGCGTGGTTCTTTCCTGAAATGACCCTTTAGTGTTAAATAGTACAACTGCAGCATAGCTTTACCACGTAATACCTAAATTTGTCTGGATAGGTTCTTTTTTACTACAATTTCTTCTGTCAAGTTACCTTTTTTTTATAGGAAATGGGTGACAAACGAGCACACAGTCCACCTGATGGTAAGTGGTTGCTGCGGCCCATAGACATCTACATCTATCCTCTATTACAAATCAAAATGTAGATGCGTTGTCACCCGTGAGGACTAAGATGTAATGCCTCGTTTCCAGTAAAAAGGGCCTCCGGCCACCTGCACTCACCAAGCGAAACGCAGAGGTAAACCTCTACTTCACGCTGGTATTCTGTGAGGTCATGGTACCACCCCGGTTCGAGCCGGCCCATCCGTGCGACAGCAAAAGCTGCCGCGTGGCTCTACTACTGTTAAAACTATTTACCTTGCAATCTTTTGTTTTAGTTTTCAGTCCATTTCATCCATTACAGCCTATAATAGTCCACTGTTGTACATAAGCCTACCCCATAGATTGCCTCATAGGGATTTAATGGGGAAGGGATTTTGCCATCGTTGTCACGCTTGGCAAGCGAATAACCACCGTCATATTTTTAATTATTTTGAAACAACTTAATTATCAGGAAGATGTTGTCGCCTATAGATAATAATATTCATTGAAATACAATAATTAATTAAACTAATGTAATCAGTAAGCCCCGTGTAGTGGCGGGTAAGAATACCCACTAATCCATATCTTCCCATGGGTTTCGTAAGAAGCGACAGAGGGAAACTGAGACAGAAGATAGGCAGCAGCATCGTTCTGATAACAGCAAATTACAATAAAAACTGCGGTAGTCAACCCGCTCGCCAAGCGTGGCAACTATGCTAATATAACCCCCATGACAAAAGTTACAAAAAGATGGCCCCCCAGTACCCGGCGGCTCCGCTATTCCTGGCTACGGTGGCGACCATGGTAACGGCGGGGCAGGGGGTGCTAAGAATCTCCGGTGGAGGTTCGGTTGCCACCTAAGACGACTCGACCTGGCAACATACAACGAACGCACCCTTTGGACAGTCAAGAAGATCCTGGAACTGGAAGTAGAGATAAACAAGTTGCGCTGGGTTATTATAGGAATATCTGAGGACCGAAGAGAGGGGGACGACACGGTATTGAAACCGGCAACTTTTTCTATCACCGTGAGGGTGACCATCTGTCCCAATGAGGTGTCTGGTTTATCGTCCACAAGGTCATACAGGTTTAATCATCAACCTCGGCACTTCCCGGTGAGGAGGTGGAGGAAATATATGAGTATATCTCTAAAGCCATACAATCCTCCAAAACTCACTATACGGTGTTAATGGGAGACATTAATGCAAAACTAGGCACAAAAGAAAATGGTGAGCTGAGAGTAGAGAAATTTGGAATAGGGCAACGGCACCCAAGGGCAGCAGCTGGCCGACTTCATGGAGAAAGAGGGACTCTTTATGATGAACTCTTTCTTACAGAAGCGGCCCCATGGGAAGTGGACCCAGCGAGCCCCGACGGTTCGACAAGAAATGAGATTGACTTCATTATGACGACTAGTCGACAACTGTTCAGTGATGTCTCAGTGATCGCGAGGGTGAAAACAGGTAGCGATCAACGAATGGTTAGAGGCACACTGAACCTAAATATTAAGTTGAAGAGGTGTTGTCTAATTAAGTCAACGCTCCGTCCCCTTCGTGCTCTAATCCAAAGTCCCAAAACCTTTTAGCTCGAGTTACAAAACCATTTTCAGTGCCTAAAAGATTGCAATGCATGATGAATAAAAGCTCCTGGAAACCGTCCATACGGTCGGAGCTGAGGTTTTGCAAGACCAACCACAGAAGAACACAAAAACTCTCCGATCACACTCTTAATCTCATGGCTCTTAGACGGGAATTGTAGCAGCAGTCTTCAGTAGATTTGACAGCATACAGGCAACTGAACAGACAGATCTCCAAAAGCATGCAGCGGGACTTTATCATTATCATCATCATTACAGCCTTTCATAAGTCCACTGCTGAACATAGGCCTCCCCCAAGGAATGCCACAAAGCACGGTCCTGAGCCACCTGCATCCATCGACTTCCTTGGCAGCGGGACTTACGCCACTTTAATACTGCTCGTATTGAAGAAGCAATCGAGCGGAATCGGGGCTCCATAGGCTTTGCCAGATATCTGTCTGCCAGAAAGAGCCAACAGTCGAAGCTGAAGACCGAATGTGCCAGCATCGTTACCGGGACACCTGAGATTTTGAGTGAAATTGAGAGATTCTATGTTCAGCTGTGTACGTCATCGTTGGAGCCACGTTGAAGCCATACACAAGTTTGAGTAACGATCCAAGAGCAATTCTTATCCGACACTATTCCGATGATATCCTGGACGTCAGTCTGAGCGAGATTAGAATGGCCGAATTTTCGAAAAGGCTTTAGCACCATAGACCACATACATACCCTTGGTCAAATTGTACAGAAAATCGAAGAGTACAATTTGCTACTTTGCCTTGCGTATGTGGACTATGAGAAAGCCTTTGATTCCGTCGAAATTTGGGCGGTGCTGCAGTCTCTTCAGCGGTGTCAAGTTTACTGCCAGTATATCGAAGTGCTGAAGTGTCTGTACAGTAGGGCGGCTACGATGGCTATCCGAGTATAGAACCAGTGTATGAAATCTATCCAACTGCAGAGAGGTGGAAGACAGGGTGACGTTATATCCCCGAAACTCTTCACCGCTGGAAGACGTCTACAAGCTAGTGGACTGGGAAGGATACGATATTAACATCAATGGCAAGTACATCATTCACCTTCGATTTGCCGACAATATAGTGCTTATAGCAGAATCGCCGGAGGACCTAAGCACTATGGTCAATGACCTCAATAGTGCCTCCCAACGGATAGGTCTTAAGATGAACATGGACAAAACAAAGTTCAAGTATAACGTTCATGTCACACCTATGCCAGTAGGTGTTGGGAGCACTATGCTCGAAGTTGTTGACAAGTATGTTTACCTGGGACAAATAGTACGATTAGGTCTAACTTCTACCTAGAGGTCAATCGACGGATGCAAGTGGGCTGGGCAGCGTTCGGGAAATAACCACACATGTTCTCGTCAGGTATACCTCAAAACTTGAAGACTGTACAACCAGTGCCAGTGATGACTTATGGAACTGAGACGTGGCCCTTCACTGCTGGCCGTGTGAAGAAGCTCAAGGTCGCTCAGCGAGCTATGGAGAGGGCTATGCTCGGGGTTTCTTTGCGTCATAAACTTAGAAATGAGGATATCCGTAGTAGAAGAAGTGTGACCGACATAGCCCAACAAAGGATTAGTAAATTAAAGTGGCAATGGGCCGGCCATATAGCTAGAAGAACCGACAGCCAAAGGGGAGATTAGGATCTTGAGTGGCAACCTCGTACAGGTAGGGTGACCCCCCACTAGATGGAGTGACGACCTGATAAGACATGCGGGATGCAGGTGGCTCAGGACCGTCCTTTGTGGCATTCATTGACGGAGGTCTATGTTCAGCAGCGGACTTGTGAAGGGCTGTAATGATGATGATGATGAAGCAGTAAGATAAGCACTTACTTGCACCAAAATAATTAACTTACTATCAGTAAGGTAAGCTCCGAATATTACTCTTACGAAATGTAAGCCGAATTATAGTGTCTACAAAATGTACTTTTTTTGCTTTTATGACTTACTTATTACAGGCTATCAAAGTCCACTGCTATGCAAAGGCCTCCCCATAAATTGCCTAATATGCCTCTGAGGAGATATTTGCCGTAGTTGTCATGCTGGGCAGGCGGGTTAGCCACCGTAATTTTTTTCATTATTTTGAGTTGTTATCAGGAAAATGCTGCTACCTGTCTACTGATTTATATATAAGATAGTGGATATTCTTGTACCGCCACGACACGGTTATATTTTACCTCTTTGTATCACGTCACCAAAAGAAGATAATATGTAACCGTATGTATAAAACATACATAATTAAAAAAAAGTCTAAGGAATTTCATTATATCCACGCATACAAGCTTATCTTTTAAATAATCATCTAACTTAGTTTATATAAAAGGCAAAAGCAGCCAAATATCACCTTTATCTTAAAGAATGGGGATGTAGGGATAACCGGAAAAGCCACAGAGTGATTTTATTTAAAGAAAAAGTCAAGCAATTTTCTCACAAATGTTGCCAGATTTTTTGAACGAATGAATTGAAAATTACTTGTACTGGAGACGTTCAAAGCATGTTTCGCTATTGCTAAATCTGAAAATTGAACATTTTTAGAGCCCTATATAAGTTTTGAAATTGTTTCGGGTTCCGGCGCTTAAATCAGTATATTAATATGTACATCTTTGCCATTTTAAGCCTATGATAAGAGGATAAATCAAATGACAACTTAACGAAAACTTCTTATGCATGAAAAACGTGCGATCTGGCTATTCTAAGAAGCTGTAACCGTATTCTAAGCATACGTATGAAATAAGTAATCGTTGATGGAGCGCTCGCGCGCTAACGGTGGCCCGTGGTGCTGCCCGCCGACTGATTGTATTCAAATATGGTGTTATTCTAGTAATTTATACAGAGTGTTTAAAGCTTTGTTACCATTGACGTCAAGAGGAATGTGTAAATATGAATATGTAAAGCTATAATATAAATTTACTACACTATTATAAATTATCAATTTTAAAAATGTTTGCCCAGTCCAACGCGATGCATTAACTACTATACTACTGCGTTACTAACCAACGGAAGAGAAAGATGATTTTCAAATGACCGAGGCATTTATAAATAGCTATTTAGTAGGCTAGAGGTCCTTTAATGAGGCAGTTTAAGTCCTACATGATGGGTATTATAAAGTAACTGCTTTGCGTTCACCAAACAGTCGCCCTGTTGTTTGGTGCGGTGTGTTCTGTACCACCACTGCATATTTTTTTAAGAAGAGGGAAAAGAAGATACTTTCCATACTTTCTATTCTTTTTTGTACGTGGTAGAGCTCGACCGGGGTAGGACCACGCTCTCACAGAATACCAGCGTAAAATAGCAGCTCAATGCTGCTGTGTTTCGTATGGTGAGGTAGAGAACTGGGGACCCTTTTTACTGGAAACGAGGCACTCCATCTTAGTCCTCAGGGGTGACAACGCATCTGAATTTTGATTCACAAATGATGATAGATGTAGATGTCTATGGGCCACAGCAACCACTTAACGCGTTTTAACGCGGCAGCTTTTGCTGTCGCACGGATGGGCCGGCTCCAACCGGGGTGGTACCACGACCTCACAGAATACCAGCGTGAAGTAGAGGTTTACCTCTGCGTTTCGCTTGGTGAGTGCAGGTGGCCGGAGGCCCTTTTTATTGGAAATGAGGCATTCCATCTTAGTCCTCACGGGTGACAACGCATCTGCATTTTGATTCGCAAACGAGGATAGATGTAGATATCTATGGGCCGCAGCAACCACTTACCATCAGGTGGACTGTGTTCTCGTTTGTCACCCTTAAAAAAACATCCTAAAAAAATATATCAAGTGAACTGTGTGCTCGTTTGTCATCTTTATTCTAAAAAAATACTAATATTATTATTTGAGGATGGTTTTGAAGCCCTTTGTTTGTTTGTTACTTACCGTTACTGGTACAGCCTTTCTAAAGTCCACTGTTATAATACCCCCATAATTTCCACGCTTGGCTATGCCATAGTTTCCACGCTTGACGGGCGGATTGGTAACCACAGTTTTTGATGTGCAACATCTTTCCTCTCGCTTTACTGCAATCTGATGGAGTGACTTCGTGAAAAGGGACAGAAGTGTGTTACAGGAAGCCGAGGAAGCGCGCGCTATTTGATTTAACCAATGATCGTGCGGGGAAACCGGGGAAGCGAATCATTTTTTTAGGATTGTGGCGGCGCTGTCGTCGCGCCACAAGCGAAACATATCGAAGCCTAAATCGCGCTAACAAAGTTTCGTAGTTAAAGCAGTATATATAGAATAGCTCCGAACTACCAATCGGAGCGTTGGCCGCTCCCCGGTCACATCACCTTGCCCGGCATATGATCTCCCCTTTTCCTTCCTACGGCCACAGGATAAAGTATTATTGTTGCTTATTACCAAGGTGAGATGTCAAATATTACTCATCATATGCGATTACTGTAAGGCTCGCTGATTTTTTTTAGTTGTTGTTAAGGAGACGCTGCTGCCCATCTCCTAGTTTGTCTTTGTCTGTCGCCCCGACTGACACCCACGGGCCTATATGGGGTATTGGATATTCTTATAACACCGCTACACGGCTTTGTGGATATTATATCTTTGTAATTATATCACATGTAAAAGTCTAAATACATTTCGATTAAATCCAGCACATAGACTAGGAGAAAATAAAACTAACCAGGAAATTGAACATGTAGCCTTTCTCTTTCAACGCGATCTTAAAGGTATGTGACGGGAGGTACTAATAGATATAACCGTTACCTATTCGCTTGCCATGGGTCGCAATTTTAGTGCTGATTCATCACACTATTGTCGGGAATGAGGGTGAAAAAATAAAATGAAATACGAACAAATGAAGGTATAACGGTAATCTTCCACTTGTTTTAGCAGTATGAAGTATCACGCAGACGTCTGAGTGGTATCAGTCTGTAACTCTACGAATCTCATTGTCCATATTGTACCCGTTCGGGTATTCTACTAGTGTAGGCAAGGAAGGTCGTGTTGCTGAGAGGCTGCCCTGTATTACATTGAGATGGCTAGTGATGCTGTTGATTTGCAAACTTTGTTGTTATCATGTAATTGGGTCCTGATAGTCAGCAGGGTTTGTTACCGAGTAGTGTTATTTCTGAGTGAGTTCTTTTATTTAAATAATTTCTAACATCAGAAGTGGATTTGTTTCTTACATCAGCAGTGGGATTTAAGCCTTTTTCTGTGGCTCTACATTTTATTTTCTTACAATAGTATAATAAATGTCCTTTTGGTATTTTTTTCAGACTTCCGGTACAAAAAAAAACTATAACTGATTACGCTATAAGCCCCAACACGCTATATAACGCATAATGTTACATACGAAGCAAAAGCAGAAAATTTCAAACGTTTAATATTAAACAGAATCACAAAACCATTTAACATGTAAGTTTATCAGCGTTATTATATTTTTAATAAATTATGTATACCGCTACGCAAGTGAAAATTCCCGAAATATTATTAACAGTATCCTTATTAGGACAGTAAATTATGTCCCATGTATAGCAAATAATACTGTTAATTTCAACTGGAGATTGTACAGTATTCTTAAAAAAACATACGTGAGTGTCGTGGAACACTCTGTTAGAATAAAGTTGCTTTTGTAGTATATTATTATTGATAAACGTATTAGCGTCATTTAAAATAATATTTATTTCATGGCAACATAAGAAAATGTGTGAGGGAGATTCATTATACGAAGATTTATTAATTAAGATTTATTAAATATTATTCCATCTCGCTTCCTTGTAGCTATCAAGGTCGTGACGGAAAACTCTTACACTTTTTTTCGCCTAGTCCGTCAAGTCCGTACAGTGCGATAAGGAACTTCGCTCCAAAAACAATTCTTATAATTTTCCGAACTCGAAGTTATCTCTTAATTGATCTTCATTTAAAAACATCCACCTGTACGTTCGCAGCACACAGCGTATAGTATGTATTCGCGACGCGTGCGTATCTCATTGCCGCGTCTGTACGCGTATCAGTCTATGAATGTCATTACTGGATTTAGCACTTTTTTAATCTATGATATACACCGACAAGCGCATTCTTTGCCGGAATACTTTAAGGAATTAATATATCTTCATACGTTAACCACGTTTCACCATTTACCGCTTGCGATTGCGACATACTAATATGTTCTATTATATCTTTGGAATACTAGATATATATGAAGGAAAGATAAACATTATGGACATTTGTTTATAGATTTTTATGTTGTTATCCACGAAAAGTATAAAGAATTCCGCATTAAAATATTTAAACAAAAAGTCCTGCAAAAAGCATTTTTTACAATCTCCACCATTTTCTTTCTGTTTTAATTTAAACACCGTGAAAAAATGTGAAACAGGAAAATGATAGATTATTTGTGAATATATAATCTTTACCATGTAGTGGCGGCGTGAAAGAATCCACTACTATGGTATGTATCTGTTATATAACCCCTGGAAGTCGTAAGAGGTGACCTTTCGTCGTAATGGAAAACTTCGGCTGGCAACCTACTGCAAAACGTGGCAAACTGTGGCAAATATCCCTCCAATTAAGCAATCTGTGGAGCCTAATACCTTCAGCAGTGGACTTTTCGATAGGCTGTTAATTAATGAGGGAATGTATTGTATTGGTTTTTAAGAATATTTTTCACCATTTTTTACCATCCAGTCATTCAACTCTAAAAAAATCAATAAGCCTCTTCCCGTTGTAGGGAGAATTCAACTAGAACGTGCGTGGAAAGTGTGTCGCCCCTAAGCAATTAGATGGAATACCTAACATCCTATAATATTATATCTCTCAATAAGATTTCGACCGAAGCACAGCTGTGCAAGCACTGCTATTTGGTGACAGAAATAAGTAATATGGGGTTAAAGTGGTACCAACCCATACAGTCTCCTAAGCTTAAAAGGAATCCTACCATCTAGGCTCTAGACTAATTGACAAAACTTATGGTTGGTGAGTACTTATAAATTATGGTAATGATACCGCCAGAATATCAGCGCTGTGGTTATCTCTCTGCAATATAATACTGGATCGGGTGTTTAATGTTGAACTAATTTTTTAGTTACCATTTTGTAGCATTTTTTTATAGAATAAGGGTGAAAAAGAGCACACAGTACACTTGATGATAAGTGCATGCTGGAGCCTATATATATTATATCTATTCTCGAATAAGAATCAAAATGCAGATGCGTCGCCACTCCTGGAGACGGAAACGAAATGCCCTGCTTCTTGCAAAAAGGAGACCCGGTTCTCTACACTCACCATACAAAACACAGCAGCATTAAACTGCTATTTAAGCTTTAGACCGTGACAAATATATATATATATATATATATATATATATATATATATATATATTATCATCATTACAGCCTTTCATAAGTCCACTGCTGAACATAGGCCTCCCCCAAGGAATGCCACAAATCACGGCCCTGAGCCACCTGCATCCATCGACTTCCTGCATGCCTTACCAGGTCGTCACTCCATCTTGTGGGGGGTTGCCCTACACTTCACCTACCGGTACGAGGCTGCCACTCGAGAACCTTTCTTCCCCATCGGTTGTCGGTTCTTCGAGCTATATGGCCGGCACACTGCCACTTCAGCTTACTAATCCGTTGGGCTATGTCGGTTACTCTAGTTCTACTGCGGATATCCTCATTTCTAAGTTTATCACGCAGAGAAACTCCGAGCATAGCCCTCTCCATAGCTCACTGAGCGACCTTGAGCTTCCTCATACGGCCAGCAGTGAAGGACCACGTCTCAGTTCCGTAAGTCATCACTGGCAACACGCACTGGTTGTACATTTTCGTTTTAAGGTTTTGAGGTATGTCTGACGAGAAGATGTGTCTTAGCTTCCCGAACGCTGCCCAGCCGAGTTGAATCCGTCCATTGACCTCTCGGTCGAAGTTGGACTTACCTAGTCGGACTATTTGTCCCAGGTAAACATACTCGTCAACAACTTCGAGCTTAGTGCTCCCAACAACTACCGGCATAGGTGTGACATGGACATTAAACATAATCTTTGTTTTGTCCATGTTCATCTTAAGACCTATCCGTTGGGAGACACTATTGAGGTCATTGAGCAAAGTGCTTAGGTCCTCCAGCGATTCTGCCATAAGGACTATATCGTCGGCAAATCGAAGGTGAGTGATGTACTCGCCTTTGATGTTGATACCGTATCCTTTCCAGTCCAGAAGCTTGAAAACGTCTTCCAATGCAGCGGTGAAGAGTTTCGGGGATATGACGTCACCCTGTCTTACACCTCTCTGCAATTGGATAGGTTTCGTACTCTGGTTCTGTACTAGGATAGCCATCGTAGCTCTACTGTACAAACACTTCAGCACTTCGATATACCGACAGTCAACTTGGCACCGCTGAAGGGACTGCAGCACTAACTAGCAGCAATCTAGCGGGGAGCAGTCTACATTAGATATGATATATAACTTTTATAAATCATCATCATCTTCTATCTATCTATCAAAATTCCGATGCTGAACATAGGATTCGCACCCATAGATTTCCCCATAAGGGGGCTATTTTACAACTCTCATTGATTACCTGAAAGTTGCTGCTGCCCATCTCCGCCGATAGCTTAAGAGAATCCAGTACCACATATCATCCCGAGGGTGTTATAATGTGTAGTACCAAAGCTAAGTTGTGCATCCCGGTTTAAATTTTAGATTTAAGGGAATTTGAGCTCGCGGCTCGAAAGGCCGCGAGCTCAAAAAGTGGGTGAAGATCATTTATTTTAGTGCAACGTTACTTTCGTAAAGTTTTTACCTATGTGAACACATCGTGAGTCGTGACACAGATGTGTTATCTAACCACCGTATGAACAAGGGTGGCGGAATCCGACTCTGACGGCTAACTCGCTTCGTTCGATGTGTCTGGGGGTTCTCACCGGGTGTATAGTGTGTGCGCGGTGTGGAGGGGTGCGGCGCGCCAGTCTGCGGACGTGTTGCGTGCTATCCATTATTGTAACGATGTTTGTAACATTAGGTGAGTGTGTAGTGTTATTGTGTGACGGCCCGATGACATTTGGGTCGTCGGGGTCTAACGGAACCGGAGATTCGATTAAAACGTCCGGAGAGTGCCAGTGACATTTGGAGTCACAACGTAACTAGTTGTTTTTACGACTAGCTGATTGGGACGTGTTTCAGCGCTCTCGAAGTAGCGCTGAGACATTTCTTTGAAATACTCAGTGATCGTCAGTAGTTGGCAATCCATGTGTACATAAGAATTGCGCTGGTAACAGTTTGCTTCGGTGGATTTGCGAATGAAGCTGTTTTGGACGACTTGGAGGTCGTATAAACTATTTTTGAGCACGTGGGCGAAGGCTGCGCTGGCGTATGACATGATAGATCTTACGCAAGTTATGTTGAGATGGAGCTTATGTCTTAGGGACAGTTTGCTCTTGCTATTTACTAGCGGATGGAGGCGACTAGTAACGAATTTGGCACGGTTGCGGATATTACGAATATGTTTCGCGGAGGTCATACCGTGGTCGAATGTGACCGCTAAATATTTAACAGTTGATTGCCAGGGTAACAGTTAGCCGAACAGGGGCCGATTGTACGTAACGATTTTTTCGGATATATATTCCGGCGACTTGTGACAGAAGGACAGGTACAGTGCCTTCGAAAGTATATTGCTACACTTTTCTCAGGATTTACTTAGATTCTCCATAAGCAAAACCATTCGCCTAAGCGACTGGCGGTTTTTAGAGCATTGTGGTGAGAAATTTCTTATTATAGTGGGCGACGAAAAGTGCTTTGTCCTCGGCGAAGAGAGCAATATTAACTGTTTCCTTCGCGGATACATGGCAATTGTTACTAGGATTTTCGGGGTGTCACTCGTGAATAGTGTGAAGAGGAGTGGGGAGAAGACGGATCCCTGTGGGACTCCAGCCCTTAAGAGGTGCCTGGAGGAGTGAGTTCCCTCTACTCGATAACGAAAATAGCGGTTTGAATTTTGTATGATTCCAAATGTTTCTTTTCAATAGTGTATAGTGTATATATCATGACTAAACGCGTATGTTTAATATTTTGTAATAATGAGCAGATAAAAGAGAAATACAGCTTACTGCTAAATATGTAATTCATTACGGTCGAATTTCCACTACTAGGCGATCACTAGTAAGGTACGTAAGGATAATATGGTCACCTTAAGCTTTGCCGCCCTATAAAAACAAAAATAGGAGGAGGACAGAGACAAATACACAATGTCGTATACTATAACTAATATAGAAAAAAATAACAAACAAGTCTTGGCAAAAAAATTAGGAACACTTCGAAAAATTTACTTAAAAAAATCTAACTACACTATCCAATACTAAAATCGAATAAAAAATTTACTATAATATTAATTGTAAAAATGGCGTCAATAAAGCGGCGCCCTTTTCACTCTTTATTATTTGAATGACTGATGAAGACGATACGATATTATCACAGAACCATCTATGCAAATAAGGCTGTAGTTTTTGAGTTACATATAAGAATGTGACCATATTACCTTCACGTACTTTATTAATTAATTGTTGTAACTATTTGGAGTTACTGACTAGAATTATTAGCAATGTTAAGAGTAGAAAGATAATGAAAGGTGGATCATCATTGCAGCCTTTAAAGAGTCCTCCATAGATTGCCACATATTTGCCATAGTATGCGTCGATGGGCAGGCGGGGTCGCAGTCGCAGTATTTTATTAATTTGCGTTGTTATCAGGAAGATGCTGCTGCCAGTTTTCTGTCTTATTATCTCAGACGCTTTTTACAACAACCACGGAAAATAAATGGAAAGAAATACCTATATCTATATATTAATATAGTAACAGACCACAATTTTATGCTAAAAAATATATATATCAATTACGTAAGAGTGACGTTTACTTTCTTTTTATATAATAAATCTAATTTCGAATTCGACAATTCATTATAATACATTTACAATTTTGGTATTTAAATTAAATTTGGTGTTATATAAACTGATTAGTCTTATATTTTAAGTACAATTCAATCGATCTTATTTTCGGTAACTCTGGAACCGTCCAACAGGTTCGTCTTGGTATCAGTGCGTGAGTTGCGAGCAACGGAAGGACTTCTTACATGCAGGAGCGACTCCACTACAACCTCTTCGACATATGGTTTTCTTTCTACATCTGTAACAGATAAAACATATAATGTAGATCGCGCGCGCGTTGTATAGTTATAAATGAGATTGATATATCTTTTTTAAACAATAAGGGTGACAAACAAGGACAGTTCACCTGATGGGAAGTGGATGCTATGGCCCATGGAACTCTACATTTATTCCACGATTAAGAATCAAAATGCAGATGCGTTGTCTTTTTTTTTATGGAATATGGGGCAAACGAGCATGCGGCTCACCTGATGGTAAGTGACTACCGCCGCCCATGAACAACCGCAACACCAGGGGAATTTCAGATGCGTTGCCGACCTTTTAGAAAGGTGTAAGCTCTTTTCTTGAAGGTTCCTAAGTCGTATCGGTCCGGAAAATCCGCTGGTGGTAATTGATTCCACAAGGAAGTCGTGCGAGGGAGAAAACTTCTTCTAAATCGCACAGTGGTGGACCGCCAATCATCCAGATGGTATGGATGGTAACGCGAGTTTTGTCGCGATGTGCGATGGTGAAATTGAGCGGCTGGAATTAGTCCGAACAATTCCTCAGAGCACTCCCCGTGATAAATGCGATAAAATACGCAAAGAGATGCAACATCTCTACGCAGTACCAGTGTATCGAGCCGATCAGAAAGAACTCGGTCGTCGACGATTCAAACCGCTCTGCGCTGGATGCGGTCAAGTGGAAGGAGCTGGCACTGGGGTGCCCCGGCCCAGAGATGAGAACAGTATTCCATGTGGGGCTGAACTTGCGCTTTGTAAAGTTGCAAGCGATGTGCCGGCATGAAATACTGTCTCGCTCTGCTGAGCACGCTAAGCTTTTTAGAGGCCAATTTGGCCTTCCCTTCCAAGTGACCACGAAACTGCACACTATTCGATATGTCGACGCCAAGGATTCCGATACTAGCTGAGGCAGCAAGGGGAGTGCCTTGAAACTGAGGAGATACGACAAAGGGGTTATTTTCAGCGGTAAATGCGCAAACTTGTGTCTTCTGGGGATTGAACTGGACTAGATTTAGTCGGCCCCAATCCGAGACTTTGTAAAGCAAAGACTCGACTTCAGACACAAGTTTGTCCCGGTACTCGGCGACGTTTTCCCGAGAAATATTGGCACGGCCGGTATATAGGGCATCACCAGTGCTGTCGTCTGCATAGCAATGAATGCTACCAGTTAGCAACATATCATTGATATGCAGGAGAAACACCAGCCTTGTGGAACACCAGCGTTGATAGGCTAGAGATCAGAGCATGCACCGTCTACTACGACCTTGATGCTCCAATCAGCAAGGAAACTGATGATCCATTTGCACAATTTCTCAGGAAGCCCATACGCAGGAAGCTTCGAAAGAAGCGCTTTGTGCCAGACCCGATCAAAGGCCTTCGCTACGTCTAAACTAACGGCTAATGCCTCCCCCTTGGACTCTACTGCCTCCGCCCATCTATGAGTTAAGTAGACTAGAAGATCACCAGCTGACCGACCCCGACGAAAACCGTACTGGCGATCACTAATCAGCTGGTGATCCTCAAGGTACCTCATGAGCTGGCAGTTTATAACGGCTTCCATTATTTTGGAGAACAAGGAGGTGATGGCGATAGGCCTGTAGTTGGACGGGTCTGAGCGGTCGCCTTTTTTAGGGATCGGGTGCACCAAAGCTATCTTCCATGAGTTCGGGACTACGCCTTGGGAGTAGAAGTACCAGAAAAGACGCGTTAAAACCGGTGCCAACTCCGGAGCACACGTCTTCAGCACAATGGGAGGGACTCCATCGGGCCCACTCGACTTGCTGACGTCAAGGGAGAAGAGTGCTTTGCGGACCGAGCGCTGTGTAAATCGCACATCCGGCATGGAGCACTCACATCGCGGGATGGTCGGCAGTGTGTTCCCCCCGTCATCTAGAGTCGAGTTGGACGCAAAAAGAGAGCTCAACAGATAGGCTTTCTCCTTTGCGGCATGGGCCAGTGAGTCGTCCTCTCTGTGCAGAGACAGAAGTTCCATTGGACAGCCTTGGCGAGAGACCAGAATGCACGGGTTCCCGAAGGAAGGCGAACTAGCTTCTCGCCAATTCTGCCGATGTGCTCAGACCTTGCCTTGGCAATGACGCTTTTGAAGGACCTGGAGACGGAATTATACTTCTTTTTAAGTGCGCTGGTGTTTACATCCCGAGACGTTGATGCGTCAGCCCAGGCCTGGTAGCACTCCTGCTTATAGCGTGATGCTATTTTACAGGAGCGACCAAACCATGGCTGGGATCTGCCTCCGATGGGCACCACAGAGGATGGAATAAAAAGTTCCATACCCTGAAGTACCACATCAGCAACAGAATCGGCAACAACGCTGGAATCTTCCGGCGAGAAGCAAACCCGCCCCCAAGGGTAGGATGCAAAAAAAGACCGCATCCCGTTCCAATCAGGTGACCTATAGTGCCAAACACGGCGGCAAGCTGTAGATCGCAACTGCGATTGGAGCGTGAGTGGCACCGTACTCCGGATCAGACAATGGTCCGAAGAGCCCAGAGGGGCATCGACGGAGACCTGATATCCGTCCGGATGAGAGGTCAGCAGAAGGTCCAACAGGGAAGGTACATGGTCTTCCACATCTGGGATCCGCGTAGGCGAAGTAACCAGTTGTGTTAAACCATATGCCAAAGCAAAGTCATAGACAGATCTACCCGCATGATCGGTTAAACGAGAACCAAGCCATTCAGCGTGGTGGGCATTGAAATCACCGAGTATCACGATCTCTGCAGATGGGACCTGTTGTAGCACGGAGTCTGCAGCCATTTGGACGTGGTCTATGAGTCGGTCTGTGTCGGCAATACCGCTATGGGACCTATAGAGGCACCCGTAGACGCGGGGATGGTCGTCGCTGTCTACGCGCAGCCATAGGATGGAGAGGTCCGTACCTTCAAGACTGCCGAGGCGTCGAAAACAGATGTCCTCTCTGACATACACGCAAACTCCAGCCCGGGGCACAAACGAGTGTTCTAATTTGTACCCCGGGTAGGAGAGATACGAAGTATCAGCCGGAGAGGACACCTGTGTCTCGGTTAGAAAGAGCAAGGCCGGCTTAGCTATCTCCAGATGGTAGTGGACGGCGTTAAGGTTTGAATGAAGTCCCCTGATATTGCAGAAATCCACGGTAAGCGTGGCAGGTGTTGCCTTTGTTTTCTTGCTCCGCTTGCCCCGAGCAGGTTTCGTCTTGAGCGGAATTTCGTCCCCCCCCCCCCCCCAGAATACGCGGGGCAGCCTGAGCACCCACGCCCAGGAGTGGAATAGTTTGGTCGTGGATGCTCAGCAAGGGATTCTCCAGGGGTGCTGGTACCCTCCTGGGGTAGTCTTTTATTTAATTCCACTACCATGTTGATGGGGGGGGGGGGGGAATTGGGCCTCCGGCCACCTGCACTCACCAAGCGCAACGCAGAGGTAAACCTCTACTTCACGCTGGTATTCTGTGAGGTCGTGGTACCACCCCGGTTCGAGCTGGCCCATTCGTGCGACAGCAAAAGCTACCGCTTGGCTCTACCACTGTTAAAACTACTAAAACCACTGTCTCCCCTGAGGACTAAGATGGAAAGCTTCGTTTTCAGTAAAAAGTTTCTTCGATTCTCTACACTCACCATAAGAAGCACAGCAGCATTAAGCTCCTATTTTACGTTGGCATTCTGTGAGAGTGTGGTCCTACCCCGGTCCAGCCGAACTGTTCGTGCTACAACCATAATATAGCCTGCAGCTTGGCTCTGCCACTTAGAAAAACCATAAAGTAGTGTAGTTTTGTAATTAACGCGATCCAAAGTACATAATATACAACTTTGTTATGTACATTGCTATGTAATGTTATGTATCTTGATATATATTGTTTTGATAGAATTTAAAACATTTTAAGAATGATTAAATAAAATATATTATGCTTGCCAAAATATTTAATAATACATACTGCTTAGATTGCGGCCGCGAAACTATAAATCTTTTTTTTAAATAAAGTATGCCATTAGTCGAACGACATAGATCACACGAGCTGATGCTTTTATAGTCTAATACATTTAAGATAGATACATTTGATCAACAACTTTAGGTTTACTCGAATGGAATAAACTATTTTGGCTTGCAAGGTAAAACCAGTTTTTGTCACAATATAAAATACGAGCTATATGTGTGCCTGTTTGGTTGTAGGTGTCCATGGCTTGTAGAAGCAGGCTTACAGCCTTAGCTCGTACACCACTCTAACATTTTATAAAAAAACTCTTTTAAAAAAAATTTTGTACAACCGACTTCAATATACCTAAATAAAATTAGAAAATGATCAGTGTAGTCGTAGTGAATTAAATGCGTATTATTAAGGATAATTCAAAACCTACTGGTCAGATATTGATCAAATTTATATGGGACCACATGAAAAGCACCGTATTTCAAATAAAAAAGAATCATCAAAATCGGTTCACCTAGAAAGAAGTTCTGAGGTAACACACATAAAAATAAAATACAGTCGAATTAAGAACCTCCTCCTTTTTTGAAGTAGATTAAATATCATCCTTTTAAGTAATTAAATTTTTTTTAAATATTCGGAGCATGGAAATAGATTAGTAACTAAATTTAATACATACCAAACAATATATGATACCATACCAATTAGTACCTACTATATTAATTATAGGGTATAGAGTAAGTACCCTATAATGGCTTAGAAGACATGATTTATTAATTATGGAGTATGTAAAAAGTGGGTAGCTCGCTAAACCATTAGAGGGTTCTAATGGTTTAGTAGCTAGGCCATGAATTTCATCATGGATATCATGAATTAAATTTCATTCCTTTTTGTTTTGTTAGAGCTTGATTTGTCCCAGTTTCTAATGTTCCAAACAAAATTTAAAGATTTAAAGAACAACTGACCGCAATATTTACATACATACATACATACATATAATCACGCCTCTTTCCCGTAGGGGTAGGCAGAGACCACTTCTTTCCACTTGCTACGATCCTTACATACTTGTTTCGCTTCGTCCACTTTCATTATTCCCTTCATACATGGTCTACGGTTTAGGGTACTCTTGACCTGGCCTTTTTTCAAGACGTCCCTGATTTGGTCTAGAAATGTCCGCCTAGGTCTACCCCTTCCAACACTTTCATTCACACTCGCCTTATACACTTTTTTCGTCAATCGTTCTTCATTCATTCTATCGACATGGCCAAACCATCTCAGCATACCTTTCTCAATTTTTGTCACTACATCTTCTTTCAGACCACAACGTTTCCTTATCTCACTATTTCTTATCCTGTCACTCAGTTTAACTCCTATCATACTTCTTAATGCTCTCATCTTAACTGCATTTATTCTGCTTTCATGTTTCATCTGCCATACCCAACTTTCACTTCCGTACATGAGTGTCGGAACCAACACCCCCCCATGCACAGCCAAACGAGCCTTGTTAGACACCTTCCGACTGCTCATAAAGGAGTGCAAAGCTCCATTCACTATGTTTCCTGCATTCACTCTTCTTTCGATATCACTCTCACACTTTCCATCTTTTGTAAACTTTGACCCCAGATACACAAACTCTTTCACCTGTTCAATTTGTTCATCTTCAATCACGATATTGCAGTCTGTCACTGCCTCATCTTTTTCAAACACCATCACTTTCGTTTTCCTTACATTCATCTTCATTCCCTTTCTAAAAAAAGCTCCACTCATAGCAGTTACCATCTCCTGCAACTCCTCGGCCAAAGACGCAAGTAATACTTGGTCATCAGCATAGAGAAAACATTTGACGAGTAACTCATTCATTCTCAACCCACTTTCATTCTCTTTTAAATCTGTCAAACAATTGTCCATGAACAGATTAAACAGCCACGGTGACGCTACACATCCCTGTCTAACACCTTTTTCGATATTAAAACATTCAGTGTATGCCCCGTTTATCCTTACACAAGCACTAGAATCCCTATAAAGAGATTGCAATGCTCGTATGAGAATACTGCTCACACCGTTCACGGACAGTCCTGACCACAATTCATTCCTCACCACTCTATCATAGGCCTTTTCTAGATCTACGAACGCGCAGTAGACTTTTTTGTTTTTAGCCAAACACTTTTTAGCTGTGCACCGCAAGGAAAAGACCTGATCCGTACATCCCATTCCCTTTCTAAATCCCGCTTGTGCATCCCATACTTTCTCGTCTGTTTCATTCACAACCCTTTCAATTAACACTTTCGCATACAATTTTCCGACGACGCTGAGAAGGCTTATACCACGGTAATTTATGCAGTCCTGCCGTGACCCTTTTCCCTTATACAATGGCACGATTATGGCTTTGCACCAGTCTCCCGGTACTTGCCCATTTCGCCAGCACAGATTGAAAAGGCGGTACAGCTGACTAGCCACCAGGCCCTGTCCAGCCCTCAGCATCTCGGCGGTAATCCTGTCATACCCTGCAGCCTTACCTAATCTCATACTTTTCAACGCTTTCACTATTTCATCCATGCTTATCTCATTTTCATCAACATTTATATTATTTTCCGTGGAAGGTGGCAGATGCTGTACCTGCACTTCTTCTCTTTCAAACAAACTTTCAAAATACTCTTTCCATCTCTTTAACACACATTCTTCTCCTTTTATAATGTGGAAGCATTATTTAGTCAGTAAAAAGTATTTTTTAAGCTCTACATATGTTAGAATAATAGCATATTGTCTTATTTTTAATAAAAATATTAAAAATTAATTCATAAATATCTAAAAACTTACTTAGTCAATCAAATAAACAAATCGCTCTTAAACATATTTTTTTTGTAGCATAGGGTGACAAACGAGCACACAGCCCACGTGATGGTAAGCGGTTGCTGTGGTCCATAGACATCTACATTTATCCTCGATTGTGAATCAAAATGCAGATGCGTTGCCGCCCGTGAGGACTAAGATGGAATGCCTCGTTCCCAGTGAAAAGGGTCTCCGGTTCTCTACACTCACCATACGAAACACAGCAGTGTGAAGCTGCTATTTGACGCTGGTATTCTGTGAGAGCGTGGTCCTCCCCCGGTCGAGCCGACCCATTCGTGTTACAATTATACGACTAATATAGCTGCAACATGGTTCTACCACGTACAATTAAATTTAAATAAAGCTTCAATTACATTATTGATTATGTATGCGCTACAATTATTTCAGTATTATGTATTGCTTATTATTTACTTATTTTATTTATTTAAAATATTCACCTTATATAAACAAGGCTACCATGAGCAGACTTAATGCCTAACGGCATTTTCTTACTGGTAGAGACAATTGGACTGACGAAATTGAGATATTGTGGTAGCTGCAATTACATATATACATACGCTGCTTGATATACATATAAACATATACACTTTACATATATCAGATATGCACATTAAACAATAGATAAATACATACACTTTAAACAAAATTATAATAAAATATTTACACTAAACTGCAAATCATTACTTAAAATAAATCATCAAAATCCATGTCGTCTAAATCACTGTTTCAAGTAGTAACCATGTACTAATACTTAAAACAGCCCGTAGGAGTTCCAGAGTTGTATTGCCTGCTGAAGAGTAAAGAAATTGTTAGAAATTAAAGGAAATTCTAAAGCTTATGATGAGAAGAGGAGCAAAGAATGATAGGGATCATGAGTTAGAACAGATACTGGAATTTATCCTGTAGATAAGATGGAGTCTCACTCTCTCACTCTTTCCATATCATCACGTGAATGTCTTTAGAGGCAACAGAGGGAAAATAATCATATAGTCGGAAGTTGCATCTTCCTAAAAACAAGTGAAACTAATAAAAAACGCGGTTCTAACCCGCCTGTAATACGTGACAACTATGACAAAACTCTATGAATATCAATATTTATATGAAACAATCTATGGGGGAGGTCTATGTTCTATAAAGAACGAATTTCACATCAAAGTTAATAAAAACCTCATATAGCATAATTTAAAAATAAAAATTTTGTACAGCCGAGTTCAATATAAGTTATTAAGACTAACTCACAAACTATTGGACCTTGACCTTGATAAAAAATATATGGGACCACATGAGAAGCACCAGCTTTCAAATAAAAAAAGAATCATCGCAATCGGTTGACCCAGTAAAAAGTTATGAGGTAACAAACATAAAAAAAGCATACAGTCGAATTGAATACCGTCTCCTTTTTGGAAGTCGGCAGAAAATAAATATATAAAACTATGTAATAACAAAACTATTAATAATGTAGCTCAGGAGCTGTGCACTCGCCGTGAATTTCGCAGTGCGCAAGCAATAAACACTTAAAATTAAAATTTATATTAACATAACAATACATAACAAAAACTAGCAGCGGGACTTTTTCCAAAGTAACTTTATACAATAAAAAATAGGTTGTACAATAACTTGCAAAATTCATTTAAGAAAGAGCTTGGGAGTAATCACCTCATTCGAGGGGGCATAATTTTTTTTAACATGTATCAATTTATATGATATTAATTTAAACTTGACAATAAAGAGATCTTGTTTCATATTTTTGGGGATATTTTTTTTAAAAAACGTTACCCCCACACTAGGATTTTCTCCTATATCGTGGAGGCAGTTTACAAACACAAATTGCACAAGGACAAACATCCAGACCCGGAACAATTATTTGTAGGCCATACAAATACTTGTTCCGTACGGGATTCGAACCCGCGCCCCCCAGCGCAGCAACTCATTGCTAAGCCACTGCACCACGGAGCCGTCAATAAGTAAATATATTGTTGTAAGTGGGGGTGGGTGGGGCTTGGGGGGACTACACAAGCTTAGGTACTTTTATTAAAATATATAAAACACTAGGATTGGGAAATAGATCGAGAATTTAGCCCTAAGGAACACCCATTAATACAGGTAACCCAAAAGTTTTACCATGGATAATAACTTTCTGACTTTATTATTTTAGTATAAAATAATAAGATAAATCACTATATTCTTTAAACCATAGATCAGTAGCTTCATGATATATGTATCTCAGTGAAGACAGTCAAAGGCTTTGAAATGATCACGAAAAATAATCTTCGGAGTTCTTTCATGCACATAAAATATGTTCAATCAGCTTCATATCACTGTCCAGCAATCCCTTGTAAAATCAAATTGATCTTGATGCAATAGTTTATTTATATTAAAATCTTTACATAATATCATCTAAAATGAATCTCTATATATAAATTATTTATTTTTTTTAGGAGAGGGGCAAACGAGCATGCGGCTCACCTGATAGTAAGTGACTACCGCCGCCCATGAACAACTGCAACACCAGGGAGGGAATTGCAGATGCGTTGCCGGCCTTTTAAAAAGGAGTACGCTCTTTTCTTGAAGGTCCCTAAGTCATATCGGTCCGAAAAAATCGCTGATGGTAATCGATTCCACAAGGAAGTCGTGCGAGGAAGAAAACATCTTCTAAATCGCACAGTGGTGGACCGCCAATCATCCAGATGGTGTGGATGGTATCGGGAGTTCTGCCGCGATGTGCGTTCGAGAAATTTGGCGGCTGGGATTAATCCGAACAATTCCTCAGAGCACTCCTCATGGTAGATGCGAAAGAAAATGCAAAGAGATGCAACATCTCTTCGCAGCGCCAATGAGTCGAGCCGATCGGAAAAGACTCGGTCGCCGACGATTCGAGCCGCTCTGCGCTGGATGCGGTCAAGTGGAAGGAGCTGGCACTGGGGAGCCACTGCCCAGAGATGGGAACAGTATTCCATGTGAGGCCGAACCTGCGCCTTGTAAAGTTGCAGGCGGTGTGCCGGCATGAAATACTGTCCCGCTCTGCTGAGCACGCCAAACTTTTTAGAGGCCAATTTGGCCTTCTCTTCCAAGTGACCACGAAACTGCACGTCACTCGATATGTCGACGCCGAGGATTCCGATACTGGCTGAGGCAACCAGGGGAGTGCCTTGAAACTGAGGAGATACGACAAAGGGGTTCTTTTTAGCGGTAAACGCGCAAACTTGTGTCTTCTGAGGATTAAACTGGACTAGATTTATTCGCCTCCAGTTCGAGACTTTGTCCAGCAAAGACTCGACTTCAGACACAAGTTTGTTCCGGTACTCGGAGACGTTTTCCCGAGAAGTATTAGCACGGCTGGTGTATAGAGAATAACCAGTGCTGTCATCCGCATAGCAATGAATGTTACCAGTTAGCAACATATAATTGATATGCAGAAGAAACAGCGTTGGTGATAGCACACAGCTTTGTGGAACACCAGCGTTAATAGGCTTGTAGTCAGAACATGCACCGTCTACAACGACCTTGATGCTCCGATCTGCAAGGAAGCTGGTGATCCAATTGCACAATTACTCGGGAAGCCCATAGGAAGGGAGCTTCGAAAGAAGGGCTTTGTGCCAAACCCGATCGAAGGCCTTCACAATGTCCAGACTAATGGCCAACGCCTCCCCCTTGGACTCTACTTCCTCCGCCCATCTATGGGTCAGGTAGACCAGAAGATCACCAGCTGATCGAACCCGACGAAAACCGTATTGGCGGTCACTAATCAGCTGGTGATCGTCTAGGTACCGGATGAGCTGGCAGTTGATAATGGATTCCATTATTTTGGATAACAAGGAGGTGATCGCGATAGGTCTATAGTTGGACGGGTCTGAGCGGTCGCCTTTTTTAGGGATCGGGTGGACAAAAGCTGTCTTCCATGAATTCGGGACTACGCATTGGGAGTAGGAGTACCGGAAAAGACGCGTTAGGACCGGTGCCAACTCCGGAGCACACGTCTTCAGCACAATTGGGGGGATTCCGTCAGGCCCACTCGACTTCTGGATGTCCAGGGAGAGAAGTGCTTTGCGAACCGGGCGCTGTGAGAACAGCACATCCGGCATGGAGCACTCACACCGCGGGATGGTCGACGGTGTTTTCCCCCCGTCATCAAGAGTCGAGTTGGACGCAAAAAGGGAGCCTATAAGGTCGGCTTTGTCTTTTGCGTCATGGGCCAGTGAGTCGTCCTCCCTGTGCAGAGATGGTAGTGATGGCTTACAGAAATTCCCTTGGACAGCCTTGGCGAGAGACCAGAATGCACGGGTTCCCGAAGGAAGGCGAACTAGTTTAGTGGCGAGAAACTAGTTCGCCTTCCTTCTGACTTTGCCTTGGCAATAACTCTTTTGAAGGACCTGGAGGTGAAGTTATACTTCTTTTTAAGTATGCTGGTGTTTACATCCCGAGTCGCCGAAGCCGCAGCCCAGGCTTGATAACACTCCTGCTTATTGCGTAATGCAGTTTTACAGGAGCGACCAAACCAAGGCTGAGATCTGCCTCCAATGGGTACCACAGATGGTGGAATAAATAGTTCCATTCCCTGTAGCACCACATCAGTGACAGAGTCAGCAGCAGCGCTGGGATCATCCGGCGAGAAGCAAACCCGCCCATGGGTAGGATGCAAAGAAAGACCGCATTCCGTCCCAATCCGCCGACCTGTAATGCCAAACACGGCGGCAACCTGCAGAACGCAACCGCGAAGGGAGCGTGAGTGGCACCATACTCCGGATCACACAGTGGTCCGAAGAGCCGAGAGGGGCATCGACGGAAACCTGATATCCGTCCGGATGAGAGGCCAGCAGAAGGTCCAACAGGGAAGGTGTATGATCCTCCACATCTGGAATCCGCGTAGGCGAAGTAACTAGTTGTGTCAGACCATATGCCAAGGCAAAGTCATAAACAGATCTCCCCGCATGATCGGTTAAACGAGAACCGAGCCATTCGGCATGGTGGGCGTTAAAATCGCCAAGGATCACGATCTCTGCGGATGGGACTTGTTGTAGCAAGGAATCTGTAGCCATTTGGACGTGGTCGATGAGTCGGTCTGTTTCGGCATTACCGCTATGGGACCTATAGTGGCACCCGTAGACGCGCGGATGGTCGTCGCTGTCTACGCGTAGCCAAAGGATGGACAGGTCCGAACCTTCAAGACTGCCGAGGCGTCGAGAACAGATGTCCTTTCTGACATACACGCAAACTCCAGCCCGAGGCACAAAGGAGTGCTCCAATTTGTACCCCGGGCAGGAGAGATACGAAATATCAGCCGGAGAGCAAACCTGCGTCTCGGTCAGGAAGAGCAAGGCCGGCTTCGCCGTCTCGAGATGGTAGTGGACGGCGTTTAGGTTAGAGTGAAGTCCCCTGATGTTGCAGAAATTCACGGATAGCGTGGCAGGGGTCACCTTGGTATTGTTGCTCAGTTTGCCCCGAGCAGTTATGTTTTTGAACGGAATTTTGCCCCCCCCCCCCCAGAATACGCGGGGCAGCCTGAGCACCCACGCTCAGGATTGGAATAACATGGTCGTGGATGCTCAGCGAGGGATTCTCCAGGGGTACTGGTACCCTCCTGGGGTAGTCTAATGTTTAATTCCGCTACCATGTTGATGGGGGGGGGGGGAGGATTGGGCCTCCGGCCACCTGCACTCACCAGACGAAACGCGGAAGCAGGGCTGCTGCGTGGCTGTACCACCGTTTTAATTGCTTTAATCTCGCAAAAACTCCAAAATGACTAGACCGATTTTGATAAAATTTTGTGTGTGTTTGAGTGGGTCCTTGGATGATTCACAATTGGACCCAGTGGGTGGCGCTGTTGTCGAGATCCTTAAATAACTCGTGCAAAGCCAGGGCGGATCGCTAGTTTTCAATATTTTTACTAAATATTTGTAGTATAGAAATTGGTCTAAACTTAGAGGGGTCTAATGTACTACCGGATTTATATAAAGGTATTAAAAATAGTGTTAAGCATCTTGTAGGATATCAACCCAGTACGCAACCGATCGAACGAGTTTAATGTAAAAGCCATAGCGATAAAAAAGATAAATACAAAAAAAAGGCATTAATAATGTTGAACTACCTGCAATACGCTCTTGATAGACTGGCTTCTATCATTAAAAATGATAAAATATCAGTCATACATAAAATCTCTTATCAACGCAACTTGTCTCGGTTTTTGTTGTTTATCGAAGGATCTGTGTGCAATTAACATTTATAATAGCGCAGAAACTGGTTTTACTTTCAATTAAAAATGTAAGTTGTTTTTTAAAGGATAAAGGTGACAAGCGAACACATAGTACACCTGATGGTAAGTGGTTGTTATGGCCCATAGACATCTACATCTATCCTTGTTTGCGAATAAAATGCAGATGCGTTCTCCGCCGTGAGCACTAATATGGAATGCGTTTGTCCAGTAAAAAAGGTCTCCGGTTCTCTAAACTCAGCAAACGAACACAGCAGCATTCATTGAGTTATATGTACTACATAGTACATATATGTCGATGGCAGCATTAAGTTGCTATTTTACGCTGGTGTTCTGTGAGAGCGTGGGCCTTCCGCAGTCGAGCCGACCCATTCCTGCTACAACTACGAGCATACTAAGTATACTATTAATATAGCTGTAGCATGGCTCTACCACGTAAAAGCGAATTTTGTTTGTTTTATTTTTTATCTTCTTCTCTGTGCAAAAATCTTTGGTTTAGAGCCATGCTTCAGCTATCTTAGTTGTATATTTGTAGCATGAATGGGTCGGCTCGACTGGGGAAGGACCACGCTCTCACAGAATACCATCGTAAAAGAGCAGCTTAATGCTGCTGTGTTTCGTATGGTGAGTGTAGAGAACCGGAGACCCTTTTTACTGGAAACGAGGCATTCCATCTTAGTCATCAAGGATGACAACGCATCTGCATCTTGATTCGTAATTGAGGGTAGATATAGATGTCTATGAGCCACAGCAACCACTTACCATCAGGTGGACTGTGTGCTCGCTTGTCACCTTTATTCTATAAAAAATAAGACTATGTATGTATGCTAGCAATAAGTCCCAAATATCACTTTCTGTATTCTTAATATTGGTGACACATATCTGACATAAATATAAGTGTCACTCCTGAGAATTGTTCAATATCCAAAATGCTTTGGGTTTTTGGTACTATAATTATGATTATTTTCCCGAAAACATGACAAATGATCAAACTTTTGTGCCTGCTAGCCAATCAAAACAAATACGGACCTTATAAAAGTTATTAATTATTTGTTATAAGATTTTTGCTATAAGTTTAAAATATGACATTATCTTGTAATACTTAAATATAAATAATAATGATTAAACTAATATAAATTACATAGTTATTAAATTACATTATATATTTTTTTCCGTATACTTATTGAATAACAAAGATTAACAATCTTCTAAAGAATCATAACTAAATCATTTAATAATAATATAAAAATTGGTAATTAAATTTAATAATTATTATTATTAAAGAATAATCCAACTCTGGCAAGGTATTTTATCATTGTTTTCGTTCAAATATTGTGCCGGAAATATGAATTAAACCATGATTCCACTCTCAATTTTTTTTATAATTTTACTAGATTCTGCGGTGTTCATTTGAATGCAATAATTGATATGTAAAGCATAAAAAGCACAAATAGTTATTATACAGATGTAATTATTAATGTTGATTTGTTTTGAGCAATCTCCTGCAAAAACTTTTACTTTTCTACAAGTCCTATTCATACGTATACTAATTTGGTATTCCGGTCGGCCCTAGGAAATGCAAAGAAATAATTATGTAATTAAAAAAAAGCAAAATTAATAATTAAATACAGGTTAACATCCAATTAAAAAAATTGCTTAAAAATGATGTAACGGCCTACATACAGCCCACGGCTGAGCACGGGCCTCCTCTCAGCTGTGTGAGGAGTTTAAGGTAAGGAAGAGTGCAACACGTTGCTCCAGTACATCTTGGCGGAATACACATGTCTCAAATTTTCAGACATGCAGGTTCTGTTTGATGGCATTTCTTCACCACCGACTACGTGGTAAATCACTTAAAATTTCAATTAAGAATTTCCTTTTGGTGTACGCCGGAATCGAACGATTTTCTCGGGCGCTTATACACTAAGCCGCTACTACATAATATTACATTACAGTACTAGAATGCATTTATGTTTTGCGACTATACTAAGGCACTATAATCTTGTCCGGTGCAAATGACTAGTCTCCGTTGAGACTGGCCGCCGTCACCAAAATTCGAACTGGAGGGCATTGTTCTTACTTAAAAAAACGCAATCCAAAAACAATTAAACGTTCTTTATATTTTAGTCTAGTCTAGTAGAGGAAGTTCTCAATGCGACTGTATGTTCTTTTCTTGTATGTACGATTAAAATAAATAAATACAAGACTTTATGCGATATCCTCGCCAATTGTGAACCTATTTTAACAGTTATTCTATTATTAAATAATAAATACAAATACATATAATAATAATTAAAAATAAATACAAATAAAACTTTTAATATTCCGTGGGTTATACGAGTACTTCAGTGGTCTTAATTCTTCTACACTGTCCGTCTTATTACAAAAAGCAGTTAATATTTTAGTAATTAGAGAAAGACTGCTTGAACCATGTTAGAGTATTTTCGGCCGACTTCCAAAAAGGAGCAGGTACTCAATTCGAGTGTATGTTTTTTTTTATGTGTGTTACCTCATAACTTTGTACTGGGCGAACCGATTTCGATGATTCTTTTTTTATATGAAAGCTGATAGTTCTCGTGTAGTCCCATATGAATTTGATCAAGGTCAGACCAATGGTTATTGAGTTATTCTTAAATAACCTATATTGAAGTCGCTTATATTGAAGTCGGCTGTACAAAATTTTTAATTTTAAATTATAGTACTCGTATTAGCACCAACTTCAGAAGCTATTATGTGAAATTTGTTTTTTTCCTTTGCTTTCAGCTTTTATTTTTATTAAGTAATATTAATATTAATTTTTACTGATTTTAACTACTTCTTTAGAATCATTGTGATTTGAAACTCGATGAAAAAAAAGAAACAAACATATACATCTATATGATTTAGCATGCGAGAGAATGAGATAGAATACAGTATACAGTGTTGATTTTAAATTTATTTTTATTTTAATTTCATAAACCATTTAGCATTTGTCTCATTCTCTTGAAGTTTGGTTTTCTGAAGGTTTCGCTTCTACCATGTGTGAACTGAACACATGTTTTATTTTTATTTTTTTAACACATAATATGATACATGATGATAACAGAAAAAATTATAGCAAAATATTTTCTAATTTCCTCTAATAATTTTAATTGATTAACAATATGCGCACGTTTTCACGTAATTTATTATCCTTCCAGAAAAAAATAAAAACAAAAAACAGAACACGCGTTATCAGATCACTCCGAGCTTGGAATTCTGCCATCAATGGACATTAATTCTAAAAAGCGACGTAAAATGCGACCGAGGCAATTAATCTGCGCAGAATTTAATGTTCTTTGTTGCATTTAAGAGTTAATGTTGGTATTACGATAAAATAACAATAAGATACGTTCACAATAACATTGGTAAAGTGGCCTTAAATATCTACGTGATTTTATACCATCTGTTATTCTGCACTCAATATGAACTGGAGGAGTAAAGGTTTTTTTTTTATGTAAACACTCATAACAAACTTACCTGAATTTATTTGTAGCTTAGACTGTGGTGCAGCAACAACCAGACAAATCGAGAGAAAAATGAGCGTTAACAGAAGTAGGGCTCGCATCGTGACGTACTAACAGACACTGCGCTTTGATCGGTCTATCGTAGAGTATCTCTTGGTAGGGTTATTCTCATATTTTATGTTTATTATACATTAATTTCTCGCATTTGTTACTAGAAATTCAATTAAAATTTTTACTTATTTACGATATATACTATAAATATAGTCGTGGCAAAGTAATTAAAATTACTAATTCAAAATTTATTACAAAATTTGACCTGCTCAAAGTTCAAAAACTTTATTAAACTAAGTTTGTATAAAAAGGGTTATTATATTATTAAGGAATTTATGGATAATAATATCGCCTGGGAATTAGGTGATCGCCACCAAGCTATTTCTAATTTGTTGTGTTGTTAATTGTGTATCATACATTATTGCAAGCTGTTATTTAAAAAAGTCCCGTTGGGTTTCTTCTCTTCACAGGACAGAGGATTTTTTTTCGAACCAGAGCTAATTAAACAAAAGAGTGACTTTAAATAAGTATTATTTATAATCTATATTGAATAAAAAAGTTTCTGTTTCTATTATCAAAATCATTATTACTTCCAAACATCAGTCAATAAAATACCAACCTATAAGACCATAAATTAAAAGAAGTTAATGGTGTAGCGTTTGTCAGTATGCCATACGGTGGCTGCGTGACCGATTTCACCACACTATTTTGTCCTATGAGTAAGAGGCGGCTAGGTATACCAACTAGGTATGCGATTAAACGGAAAGCTCCAATGGGTTCCGATAGATGGTCGTATAACTATCTCTTCACACCAGATGTAAAATACCCAGTCTGGCGATTGGGAACAACATCAAAAGTGCGATCGCTTCCCTCCAACGGAAGAGATCCAAGTCCAGCAGAGAATTTTACGGACTAATAATAAAAAAAGAAGAGTAGAACGAGTTTAATCGATGAACACATTAAACGAAATTATTTTCAGGAATATTATTTTACACAACAATTTCTTTTCTAACACGGAAGGCTCTATATAACAGATTTCCTAAAATCTTTCCTAAACGCTAAAGCTGGCGCTTTACTTTACAACTTTAGGCTACACCACCACTTACTATCAACCTTGGCTAGTAATTGTTAAAATATTTATGACCTTCCTGTGTTTATTGACGTATAATGAAAGATTAACAACCGTGTAGTGGCCGTGTAAGAATATCCACTTCCCCATATCGGCCCGTGGATGTCGTAAAAGACGACAGAGGGAAAACGACACGAAAACGACGAAATGTTAGGCAGCAGCATCTTCCTGATTACCTACAAATCAAAATTATTAAAAACTGCGGTTGCCAACTTGTACGCAATTTCTTTTAATAGAATGAGAGAATGAGAGTGACAAACTAGCATACAGTCCACCTGACAGTAAGTGGATGCTATGGCCCGTAGACATCTACATGTATTGCTTAAGAATCAAAATGCAGATGCGTTGTCACCCAAAAAGTCTAAGATGGAATGCCTTGTTACTATAAAAAATTAGTCTCCGGTTCTCTACAATCATCATACGAAACACAACAGCAGTCTTCTGCTGTTTCACGCTAGTATATTATGAGAGCTCCGTGGCGCAGTGGCTTAGCAATGAAGTGTTGCGCTGGGGGCCGCAGGTTCGAATAACGCACGGAACAAGTATTTGTATGGCCTACAAATAATTGTCCGGTTCTGGATGTTTGTCCTAGTGCAATTTATGTTTGTAAACTGCCTCCACGATACAGGAGAAAATCCTAGTGTGTTGGTACCGTTTTTTTTAAAATGAAAAAAGGAGAGTGGTCCTACCCTGGTCGAGCCAACCCGATCGTGCTGCAGCTACGAGTATATATAGCTGCAGCGTGGCTTTACGACGTAAACAATATTTCATACTTGATACAACTTATATCAATCGAATGTACTTTTCCTTGCAAAATTTGATAAAAGCTGATATGAGAATAACTCCATTCAGCAATTGCACAAGCGCCCATTTGCGGGTGAATGTATGTGGGTAGAGCCTTGTTTTGATTTCTAATTGCAAAATCGCAGTCACAACAGCGGCGGTAAAGGCAATATTTATATAAATGTTTCAAATAAAATGTAAAAACAAATAGCGCCTAAATCTTTATTATAGTACAATAGTTACCATATATATATAATAGTTTGACTGCCTCATTGGTCTAGTGGTTGTAGTAGTGCGACTGCTGATCGTGAGGTCCCGGGTTCGAATCCCGGGTCGGGACAAAAAAATCAGTTATTGAGTTTTTCATTAAAGAAATTCTCAGTAGCTGCCCGGAGTCAGGAAGTTGGCGGTGTTTCACCCCCGTGCCTCGGAAAGCACGTAAAGTCGTTGGTCCTGCGTCTGATCTCTCTCCGGTCGTGTCGGTTTTTTTTTAATATGATAAGGATGACAAACGAGCACACATTCCACCTGATGGTAAGTGGTTGCTGCGGCCCATAGACATCTACATCTATCCTCTATTACGAATCAAAATGTAGATGCGTTGTCACCCGTGAGGACTAAGATGGAATGCCTCATTTCTAGTAAAAAGGGCCTCCGGCCACCTACACTCACCAAACGAAACGCAGAGGTAAACCTCTACTTCACGCTGGTTTTCTGTGAGGTCGTGGTACCACCCCGGTTCAAGCCGGCCCATCCGTGCGACAGCAAAAGCTGCCGCGTGGCTCTACCACTGTTTACCGTCCCATCGGGCTATGAGAGTGCGCCTGTGCTTGCGCATACACTTGGGTACTATAATCCTGTCCTGCGCCGATGGCTAGTCTCCGTTGCGACTGGCCGCCGTGGCCGAAATTCGGTCTGAATGACATTATTATTATTATTTTAGGGGAATCTATATAGTTTTCTCATCTGGTTGGGCTGTATAAATATATAATTGTAAATGTAAATGATAAACATACATAAATATCAACAAAATAAAATAAATACATAAAAAATACATAAATAAATAAAAACCCAACCAGATGGAAGCCCTCGGCAGGGGAGACCAAACGGCCGAGGGTTAGGGGGAAAGGGAAAGAAACCGGCGGACTATGCGGGCAGTGTCGAGGAGCACCGCCTTCTGCATTTGAGCTTGGAGCGATCCGTCACGGAGTCCCAGTCGCCTCAGATGACCCGAGAGGCTAACTGGGATTAACCCGTTCGCAGAAACGACCACAGGAATAATTTCGGCCGGCAATCCACCCCACATGTCGGTCACTTCGTGAGCCAGGTCCAGATATTTAGTAAGCTTATCTGTTTCGGCTTTCACGAGGTTCTCGTCATAAGGAACGGTAATGTCGACCAAAAATATCCTTGACTGTGCCCGGTCCATCAGCACAATATCAGGCTTATTCGCAAGAATAGTCCTGTCTGTGATGATGGCCCGGTTCCAGTAGAGCCTGGCGCGGTCATTTTCGAGCACGGCTTCCGGCAAGTACTTATAATATGGCAGTTTCCGATCCACGAGACCGTATTTCAGAGCGAGCTCCTGGTGTAGAATCCTGGCTACTAAGTTGTGCCTGTGCAAATACTCAGAGTTAGAAAGCGCCAAACAACCGGAGATGACATGCCTAAGTGATTCACCAGGATGGCGACAAGCTCGACAGACGTCAACGGTGCCATCCTTTAGGATGTATCTCCGATAATTGTTGGTCTTAATAACCTGATCTTGTATCGCACGGACAAAACCCTCGGTTTCCCCAAAGAGGTCACCGAAACGTAGCCAGTGGAGGGAGGCGACTGTGTCCACGAAAGGCTCATGTAGAGCCTTGTAGAACCTCCCGTGGAGCTCCTTCTCCTTCCATACGGTCTCCCGGTCTTAAATGCTCTGTACTGCCGGGTCTTGCCATTGCTCGTTGGCTAACGATAGAGGGGTAAGTCCTTTATCACAAGAAGTAACGTCCCTATAGTATGGATCATCCGCTCTCGTCAGAAAGTAATTACGGAGGCTGCACACTTCGCGATTATGTATGGTAAGCGCGCTTAAAAAGCCGCGCCCACCATGCTTCCGCGGCAAGTACAGCCTCATTACTGACGATCTCGGATGATGCAAACTGTGGGACGTCATTATAGTGCGGACTTTTCTGTCCAGACCGTTCAGTTCGGTCTGAGTCCACCTGAGCATGCCAAAGGTATACATGAGAACAGGCATGATCCAACCGTTATATGCGTGCGTCTTATTCACACCGGACAAAAGGCTGTTAAGCACTTTGGTCAAGCGTGCATAAAACACATCGCAAACTGACTGTTTCATACCCGCCTCATCTACACCGATGTTCAGTGACATACCCAGGTATCGGTATGTTTCAGCCTCGGAAAGGGTCCTTATGCTGATGGGCATAGACAAGTCCATGCCCTCAGAGTTAGCAACCCTTCCCTTTTCGACATGGAGGACCGCACACTTATCCGTCCCCAGCTCCATTCTAATAGAATTGCTAAAATCACAAGTGATGTTTAGCAATTCCATAAGATGAGAGCGGCTGGAGGCGAATAACTTGAGATCATCCATATATAAAAGGTGGGTCACTTTTGTACCTCCCTTCCGAAGCTGAAATCCCCTCCCGGAACTCTCCAGTAAGGTACTGAGAGGGTTCAGAGAGAGGGAGAACCAGATTGGACTCAAACAATCGCCCTGGAAGATACCCCTTCTTATCCTTATGTGGCTCTCCGCAGCCGTCATCCACTCGCGTAGATGACAAAGGATCGTACTCCACCGCCCCATACACTGCCCGAGGAAGTCTCGAACTGTACAGTCAACCCTGTACAGCTCGAGGACCCTCTTAAGCCATGTATGAGGCACCGAGTCGAATGCCTTTTTATAGTCTATCCAGGCGGCGGAGAGGTTCCGACGGTTGCGTTTAACCACTTTGCCAATGACCGCGTCAATGAGGAGTGGTTCCTTGGTTCCACGACCACCGCCCCGACATCCATTTTGAGCGCGCGACATCACCTGATTTGAGTTCAGGTGACGAGTGATTCTCGCGCTCAAAATGGATGTAAGTGTTTTGTATATGGTTGGTAGACACGTTATGGGGCGGTATTTGCTCGGGTCTGTAGAATCCCGGTCTTTAGGAACCAAATGAGTGATCCCAGTAGTGAAGAGGCTCGGGAGCGACTTTTGGTCGAGAGCCTCTTGAAACTGTCGGGCGAGCACAGCGTGACACACCACGAACCCCTTCAGCCAGTAGTGATGCAGTCCGTCGAGTCCCGGGCTTTTCCAGTTCGGGGCCCTACGGACCGCCTCAGCTACGTCATCCGGCGTTATGATGACGGGGTCCATGGGCGTAACATTCGCACACTGACTCGCCACAACTTCCGTCCAAGGGCCCTCGCTGTGGTTTACGGGCTCTGACCACAGGCCGCGCCAGAATGCGATAATGTCGGCCTGATTCGGTGCTGGGCCCGTTCCACGTACCATTGGTCGCTCCAATGATTCATAGAGCCTCTTCTGATCACTCTGGAAGAGACGATTCTGGTTGAACCGTGTCGACCTCTCGGTATATCGCCGAATCCGCTTCCCCCAAGCAGCGATTCTCTGCTTCAGGTCGTCTATGCGCTCCGTCAGTTTTTGCGTTATATCCGGCTGGGACAAACTGATGTTTGTCCCAGCAAACGCCATCCTGACGGTGCGCACAATTCTCGGCCTATTATTGCCTGACCTGAAGCTTATCAGCCTGCCGTATTATTATTATTATTTTATTATCACATATGTTGTCACAAAATTATAATATTATAAATATAAATACAATCTATATAAATAATATTATTATTTCGGCTATTATCCACCGCGGCGAGGAATCCTAAGCCATCGGTGAAGTTAGGCATCCAAAGATAGGAACTTTCTTACTATACGCGCCGTATTTAATAAGGCCGATTTTTGTATTAATCTCTTCAGCCATTTGCCCAAACCTAACTTGGACAGATAATCGTCTATATTTTTACCAATAAGCCCATTAACTGATACAACTATTGGTACAATAATAGTAGAATCAACGTCCCACATAGCGACAATCTCATGAGCCAAGTCGATATATTTTATTTTTTTATCATTCTCTGCTTTCAAGAGATTCTCGTCATGAGGGACATTGATATCCACTATTATTGCCTTGCGTGTAATTCGGTCTATCACCACAATGTCAGGTTTATATGCCACTATAAACCTATCTGTGATAATTGACCGATCCCAGTACAGCGTGACACTTCTATTTTCAAGGACTGGCTTTGGTTCATACTTATAATATGGAACGTCTTGTTGAGTAAAACCAAATTTAATGGCAAGCTGCTGGTGTATTATTCTAGCTACTTGGTTATGTCTGTGCAAATACTCGCCATTTGATAGTTGTGAACAACCGGAAATAACATGTCTGAGGACATGTCTGAGGGACTCTCCAGGGTGGTGACATGCGCGACATACGTCAGCTGTGCCGTCCCTCAAAATGTACTTCCGGTAGTTGTTCGTTTTAATTACTTCATCTTGTATTGCACAGATAAAACCTTCAGTTTCTGCAAAAAGGTCACCAAATTGTAACCAGTGTACTGATGCAACCATGTCTACATAAGGATTAGTCAATGTTTTAAAAAATCGACCATGCAGTTGTTTGTCATTCCAAACCTTTTTGCGTTCATCTATAGTCATAGTATGAGGCCTCTGCCAGTCCTTTGCCGACATATTAAGCGGGGTTAATGATTTGTCATTAATCACTACGTCACTATGAATGCGTGATGTGTCTTTTTTTTAACAAAATATTCTCTGAGGTTGTATACAAAGAATACCACATTAATTACATTAATTGACTTCCTGCATATCACACCATGTCGTCCAGCGTATATTATGTTACTACTTTTAGCCTGTTAGGGCCTGGTGATAGACTTAAATACACATAATATTTCTTACTACCTATCTATTTTATACGTATAATATTTGGACCTAGCGTAATCGCTACGATTGGTAAACAAATTAACGCTCGCATTACTGCGCCCCGCTACCGCACTCAGGTTATTTGATTTGCTCACGGTAGCTCCGTTATATTATCAAAAGCCATAAAATTTGTTGGCATGTCCTTAAAACGTAATTATTTAACGTCGCCTCTTACGCTTACACCACAATACACCTTCAATGACGTGACTATGAATTAAGTTATAATAAACATTAACCAAAAATAACTCTCTTCGAAAAATCTTCATATTCTGACACTGGCCATTTACAAAAGCGGATTTAGAATGATAGTGTAAAATGTTTTTTTTTTAAATTAGTTGTTTAGAGAAGGTGTATTTAAATGTCTGTCACCATTTTTGTTAGAAACCACAGTCCCCTATTGTGACAAAAGTACATATTGATTCCGTAAGTTTAATACGTATTAAAGGTTCATCATATTTTCGTATATAACTTAAAAGTAATATTTTTTATTTATTTATTGTCTATTGCATTCTTTAAAACAATAGAATATAAAGCGCGGACTTAATGCCTTGAGGCATTCTCTACCAGCCAACCCATGGAGTGGTGAGAATTGGACGTATAGGTGTGGCAATATAGAACACAAAACAAAAATTATAATTAACCGGATAGTATATACATTTTACTAATAAATAAATTATACATATATGAAATATACATACATATATACAAATATATAAATATATGCATATACATACAATTATACATATTTAAATACATATTATATAATTAGTACATACAAATGACTATGAAAAACTGTCTGTTTAGCAAAACAACATTAAATGGATGATTCATATAAAATGCGTTGTCTTTAATAGATCGATAATATTGTGTGTTCTCTATGTATTATCTTTACCATGTGGTTTGACTAGTATAAGATCCATTACTACATGTCGTTCCGTGGATGGCGAAGGAGGCGAGAGCCGGAATTAACCCACGAGATGGGCAGCAGCGTCGTTCTAATAACAATAAACAAATAAAAAAACTTCGGTTGCCAGGCGTGGCAATATTGGCAAATAGTCCCCTTAAGAAGCAATTTTTATTAAGGTCAATGTACAGTAGTCAACATTGATAAGCTTTTATGATGATGATAATGATGACATATTGTCTTCCATGTTTGAATTTAGAATTGAAAATTGAATTGTAAAAGTTATCCAAGTGTTTGTTTTCTATTTCAGCTGCTTTTAAGAGTACCGATGGCAAAGACAATGTTCGTCATGGAATTATGACCATACATAATACAGATGATATAGTCGGAGTATCATCCGTAGCTGGCGTTACCTCCGTTAACGGAAAAGTATCGTCAGTTGGAGGAGTTAAATTCTTCCCCGCACCTGCAAAGGGTGGCGGTAAAAACAGCGATACATTGACATTCGCGTACCCAATAAACGGAAACAAAGGAATAGCGGCAGGATCGATATCGATGAATCCAGGATCAGTAGTGGTATCATCATCTTCTTACAACACGAAAATACCTGAGCTCAATACTTGGCACCAACCCCGTCCAATGTTTGATCCAATGATGCACTGGCCAATGATAAACGACTTTATGTTTCCACAGCACGTCAACTTCGATTCAACACTTATAGATCCTTGGTTTCCTAAAACTATTATAGATCGAAATGTTCCAAAAAAATCGATTTTCAGGATGTACCCGTATTTCAACCCGTTTTTAAATCTATGGCGATAATTATAAAGAAAACACGGCAACGTAACCGCACATTATAGTAACAAGTCAGACTACATTAAAATATCTGCAATGGAATATAAAAATTTACGACTGCGTAGAAGCCATTGAAGTATAATGGAGTATAATGTACATAACAGACTATTAAATCATAGTTTATCGAGATTCTGTTCAAAATTAATTTGATCACAGTTCAATACCCCTGTGTATGCAGTGCGACGGCATCAAAACTGGGTTTTTAAAATAAAGTATTACTTTACAAGTAATTATTTTTTATTAGTCTGATAAAAAAGAGGAATTTATTGACGCTTTTAAATTTTTATATTAAATATTAAAAATCAAATTAAATGACTACTTCATTTTAAAATCCTTTTTAATAAACTTAACGACTTAGGGACCTTCAAAAAAAGAGCCTACTCTTTTTTAAAAGGCCGGCAACGCATCTGCAATTCACCTGGTGTTGCAGTTGTTCGTGGGCGGCGGTAATCACTTACCATCAGGTGAGCCGTATGCTCGTTTGCCCCCTCTTAAATAAAAAAAAAACTTGAAACCACAATTTTTATCATAGACTAGCTTTTGCCTGCGACTTAGTCCGCGTAGAAGAAAATGGTTCTAATAGAATTTTTAATTGGATTTTTACGTTATATATTTTGTTATAACATATAAGTTATTATATTAAAATGTTTGAATACTCATAAAATATACCAATTTTTTTATAGTGTAGGGAATATAAAGGTTAAATAAGTAAGATAATTAAAAATTAAAAATTTTGTACAACTAACATCAATATAAATTATTAAGAATAACTCAAAAACTATTGGTCAGACCTTGACCAAATTTATATGGTACCACATGTGAAGCACCAGCTTTCAAATAGAAAAAGAATCATCGAAATCGGTTCACCCAGGAAAAGTTATGAGGTAACACAGATTAAAAAAACATACATCGAATTGAGTATCGGCTGCTTTTTGAAGTCGGTAGAAAATAAAATAAAATTTTGTTATATTTTATGAACATGTAGCTCGGCCAAAAGTGACACGGGGGTATTATCTTTTTACAACGAAATCTTATAACGAATTATCTTACAACAAATATTTCTTTGTAAACAATTTTTTTCCTTCGGGTGCAAGAATCACCAGGCTACTCTGTGCGCTTACTCTGGAGCATGCCACATACAACTGACCGTGGAAGAAGCAGCTTTCTCTCAGGTCTACTCCCGCTACCTTAAGAGTTTGACCTTCAGCTGTGTTTATGGCGAAGCAGACTTTGATAGGAAACTGCACTCTTTTGAATTCAAAGGGGTAATTTAATGGATTTGGGTAATCCTAGGAATAAATACAGACTCTCCTCGAGAACAACCTGTCAGTATAGTTGCCTCGATTACATTGCAATGCAATGTTTTCACTTGCAATCTGGTGCCATTGCATAATTTTGGTGGATTTACATAATTGGCGCGACAACTCTCAATTTTAATATGTGAGTTGGGAAACCGGGAGGGCTTCCGTGTACTCAGGAACTCGACCGGATAATGAATGGCATCATCGGTGTTTTGACGGTGTTGACGGATTTATATTGATTTTAACAGTGGTAGAGCCAGGCGGCAGCTTTTGCTGTCGCATGGATGTGCCGGCTAGAACCGGGGTGGTACCACGACCTCACAGAATACCAGCGTGAAGTAGAGGTTTACCTCTGCGTTTCGCTTGGTGAGTACAGGTGGCCGGAGGCCCTTTTTACTGGAAATGAGAATAGAATAGAATAATTTTTATTCAATATACATTACATGTGTAATTCTTATTGAAAGTCATTTTTCACTTTACCACTGGTTCGAAAAAATACCCTCTGTTCTGGGAAGAACCAGCAAGAAACCCAGCGGGACATTTTTTTTTAAATAAATTTTACAATATAAATGATTACAAACTATTTACAAAATTTATTTTAGAAACTGCTTGGAAGCGACCACCTCATTCCCAGGGGTTATTATCAACCATGTATTCATTTATACTATAATAACCCTTTTTATACAGTTTCAGCTTAATAAAACATTTAAACTTCGTAATAGAGAGAACCTGTACACTTTCCGGGACCTTGTAATAGCGTATACATTGCCCCAAGAATGAATTACTGACTCTGTGGAGTCGAGAAACTGGCATCACTAGCTTGTGTTTGTTCCTAGTGTTTACAGAATGTATATCACTTTTTTTACTAGAACTATCTTTGTTTTTGTGAACATACATTAAATTTTCGTAAATATACTGAGAGGCCAAAGTTAATATATTAATTTCTTTAAATTTATCTCTAAGAGACTCTCTCGGTTTTAGATTGTAAATAGCTCTAATGGCCCTCTTCTGTAAAACAAAAATAGTTTCTGAATCAGCCGCATTTCCCCATAGCAAAATCCCATAAGACATTATGCTATGGAAATAACTAAAATAAACTAATCTAGCTGTCTCGACACTAGTGAGACCTCTAATCTTTTTTACAGCGTAAGCTGCAGAACTTAGTCTGCTTGCTAATTTGGATATATGGGGGCCCCACTGAAGCTTTGCGTCAAGAGTGATGCCAAGAAAAACAGTGGATACAACAGGGCTCAATTCAAAAGGCATTCCATCCTAGTCCTCACGGGTGAAAACGCATCTGCATTTTGATTCGCAAAGGAGGATAGATGTAGATGTCCATGGGCCGCAGCAATCACTTACCATCAGGTGGACTGTGTGCGCGTTTGTCACCCTTATCCTATAAAAAAAAATTTGACCCCTTCGAATGATCTCAAAAGTATTTCATTTATGACTGAGGCTTGTTCGTTTTTTGGTGTTAAGATGGCACGCATAACCATTCTGCAGGTTTATCGTGAATGTTATTAATGTTTGGGTAAATTTTAGCTATAAACTCGTCTACAGTGGAAACAATTGTAGGTACCTAACTCTGTAGAGAGAATTATATTATTATCCAGTTCCGGGAAATTACCATAGACTTCTAAATGAGTATATCCGCACCAGGACCATAGTATATATATATATATATATATATATATATATATATATATATATATATATATATATATATATATATATATATATATATATATATATAATATAATAACTTATATGTTATAACAAAATAAATAACGTAAAAATCCAATTAAAAATTCTATTAGAACCATTTTCTTCTACGCGGACTAAGTCGCAGGCAAAAGCTAGTCTATGATAAAAATTGTGGTTTCAAGATTTTTTTACTGAAGAGGGGGCAAACGAGGATGCGGCTCACCTGATGTGTAAGTGATTACCGCCGCCCATGAACAACTGCAACACCAGGTGAATTGCAGATGCGTTGCCGGCCTTTTAAAAAGGAGTGGGCTCTTTTCTTCCCTAAGTCGTTAAGTTTATTAAAAAGGATTTTAAAATGAAGTAGTCTTTTAGTTTGATGTTTAATATTTAATATAAAAATTTAAAAGCGACAATAAATTCCTCTTTTTTATCAGACTAATAAAAAATAATTACTTGTAAAGTAATACTTTATTTTAAAAACCCAGTTTTGATGCCGTCGCACTGCATACACAGGGGTATTGAACTGTGATCAAATTAATTTTGAACAGAATCTCGATAAACTATGACTTAATAGTCTGTTATGTACATTATACTCCATTATACTTCAATGGCTTCTACGCAGTCGTAAATTTTTATATTCCACTGCAGATATTTTAATGTAGTCTGACTTGTTACTATGATGTGCGGTTACGTTACCGTGTTTTCTGTATAATTTATCGCCATAGATTTATAAACGGGTTGAAATAAGGGTACATCCTGAAAACCGTTTTTTTTTGGAACATTTCGGTCTATGATAGTTTTAGGAAACCAAGGATCTATAAGTGTTGAATCGAAGTTGACGTGCTGTGGAAAGATAAAGTCGTTTATCATTGGCCAGTGCATCATTGGATCAAACATTGGATGGGGTTGGTGCCAAGTATTGAGATCAGGTATCTTCGTGTTGTAAGAAGATGATGATACCACTACTGATCCTGGATTCATCGATATCGATCCTGCCGCCATTCCTTTGTTTCCGTTTATTGGGTAGGCGAATGTCAATGTATCGCTGTTTTTACCGCCACCCTTTCCACGTGCGGGGAAGAATTTAACTCCTCCAACTGATGATACTTTTCCGTTCACGGAGGTAACGCCAGCTACGGATGATACTCCTACTATATCATCTGTATTATGTATGGTCATAATTCCATGATGAACATTGTCTTTGCCATCGGTACTCTTAAAAGCAGCTGAAATAGAAAACAAACACTTGGATAACTTTTACAATTCAATTTTCAATTCTAAATTCAAACATGGAAGACAATATGTCATCATTATCGTCATCATAAAAGCTTATCAATGTTGACTACTGTACATTGACCTCCATAAAAATTGCTTCTTAAGGGGACTATTTACCAATATTGCTACGCCTGGCAACCGAAGTTTTTTATTTGTTTATTGTTATTAGGACAACGCTGCTGCCCATCTCGTGGGTTAATTCCGTCTGTCGCCTCCTTCGCCATCCACGGAACGACATGTAGTAATGGATCTTATACTAGCCAAACCACATGGTAAAGATAATACATAGAGAACACACAATATTATCATCTATTAAAGACAACGCATTTTATATGACTCATCCATTTAATGTTTGTTTTGATAAACAGACAGTTTTTCATAGTCATTTGTATGTACTAATTATATAATATGTATTTAAATATGTATAATTGTATGTATATACATATATTTATATATTTGTATATATGTATGTATATTTCATATGTGTATAATTTATTTATTAGTAAAATGTATATACTATGCGGTTAATTATCATTTTTGTTTTGTGTTCTATATTGCCACACCTATACGTCCAATTCTCACCACTCCATGGGTTGACTGGTAGAGAATGCCTCAAGGCAATTAAGTCCGCGCTTTATATTCTTTTGTTTTAAAGAATGCAATAGATAATAAATAAATAAAAAATATTACTTTTAAGTTATATGCGAAAATATGATGAACCTATAATACGTATTAAACTTACGGAATCAATATGTACTTTTGTCACAATAGGGGACTGTGGTTTCTAACAAAAATGGTGACAGACATTTAAATACACCTTCTCTAAACAACTAATTAAAAAAAAAAAACATTTTACACTATCATTCTAAATCCGTTTTTTTAAATGGCCAGTGTCAGAATATGAAGATTTTTCGAAGAGATTTATTTTTGGTCCATGTTTATTCTAACTTAATTCATAGTCACGTCATTGAAGGTGCATTGTGGTGTAAGCGGAAGATGCGACGTTAAATAATTACGTTTTAAGGACATGCCAACAAATTTTATGGCTTTTGATAATATAACGGAGCTACCGTGAGCAAATCAAATAACCTGAGTGCGGTAGCGGGGCGCAGTAATGCGAGCGTTAATTTGTTTACCAATCGTAGCGATTACGCTAGGTCCAAATATTATACGTATAAAATAGATAGGTAGTAAGAAATATTATGTGTATTTAAGTCTATCGCCAGGCGCTAACAGGCTAAAAATAGTAACATAATATACGCTGGCATTCTGTTTATTAAACGGAATTAAAATAAATATGGTAAATAACATAAACTTAAATTAAAAATTAAAAATTTTGTACAGCCGACTTCAATATAAGCGACGTCAATATAGGTTATTTAAGAATAACTCAATAACCATTGGTCTGACCTTGATCAAATTCATATGGGACCACACGAGAACTATCAGCTTTCATATAAAAAAGAATCATCCAAATCGGTTCGCTCAGTACAAAGTTATGAGGTAACACACATAAAAAAAACATACAGTCGAATTGAGTACCGTCTCCTTTTTGGAAGTCGGCAGAAAACAAATCGGTGTTTATACAGTTCTTCAAGCTAAGGTTCAAAAATAAATACCGTTGCAGCCTATTAAAGTCTATTGCTGAACATAGGGCTCCCCCATAGATTGCCCCATAGGGGGGATAATTGTTATAGTTGCCACGGTCGGCAAGCGGGTTGGCAACCGCAGTTTTTTTTAATATTAAGTCGTTATTAGAAGACGCTGCTGCCCATCTCCTGATTTGTTTCCCCCTGTCGCCTCTTACGGCACCCACGGGACGATAGTTGATATTCTAACACCGCCACTACACGTACAATAACATACAAAAGTAATTATCCATTGATAAATAAAAAAAATATATACCTGCAAACGATCCTGGGGTAACAATAAGAGATAAATAAATTAGTGGTAAGATAGACATCGCGGCTAGTCTAAATTCAAATGCAATCAGGCAACGGTCCTCTCTTTTTATATCCTACTCTAAAATAACGACTTTTCATTTATAGTCACCGGAACGGTTTTTAAATAATGATGTCGTAGAAACAACTGATCTCTCTATCGCACTTCACTCTGTAATTTGTGTAGGATTAATGTGTTATTAAGACAAGAAAATTGTACAGTGTTTTATTTACGCTGGAACATACATGCCGATAATTGGACATAATTTGCCGATAATTGCCTATAACTCTATTATTTGGAAACTAGTAAAAAAATAAAAGAACCAATCGGTGCACATTTGAAACTATAAATTAGTAAAATTTGCTATTTTCTGCCGACTTCCAAAAAGGAGACGGTACTCAATTCGACTGTATGTTTTTTTTTATGTGTGTTACCTCATAACTTTGTACTGGGTGAACCGATTTCGATGATTCTTTTTTATATGAAAGCTGATAGTTCTCGTGTGGTCCCATATGAATTTGATCAAGGTCAGACCAATGTTATTCTTAAATAACTTATATTGAAGTCGGCTGTACAACATTTTTAATTTTAAATTATAACTTATCGATTGTTTTAAAACTTAAGTAGCTATAGAAAAGAAAATTTGAGATTATGTTACATATTTTTAAGAAATTCAAATTATTAAAGCAAACTGTAATTTAACGCTTGTGATTATCGTTTTTGTTTTATGAAAGTTGCAATGAAAAAGAACATACCTAAAAATAAAACTAATATACACACGAGTATATATTCGGAGGACAGAGTGCAGAGTTGGCACGTGGAATATTAGAGGAGGCATGAAAGATAAGACGAATGAGTTGATTGAAATAATGAAAGAAAGAGAATTAGATGTCGTGTGTATGTCGGAGACCAAACGGAAGGGCAGTGGTACTGAAGAGCTCCCTGGCGGGGCGTTAGCTCTATGGTCCGGAGTCCCGGAGAGCGAGAGCGCCCGCCAGGGAGTGGGGGTGCTGCTGTCGTCTCGGTTGGTCGATGTTATGACTGAATATAAGATTGTGAACTCAAGACTTCTCTGGGTTCGCTTTAAATTGGGACTGACGAAGTTATTCCTTTTGGCTGTTTATGCGCCGGTAGCTTCGTCGTCCAGGGCTGAGCTGGAGGAGTTTTGGGAGAATGTAAGAGAAGTTCTAGATTTGGCTAGGGGAAACGAAAGAATTGTTGTATGTGGTGATTTGAATGGATGGGTTGGTACCGCTCGACCAGGGTACGAGTCGGTGCTTGGAAAGTTTGGCGATAAAAGGGTTAATGATGCTGGCAAGCTTATACTGGCGGTATGCAAGGAAAAGGGTCTTCTTGTGACAAACACTGTGTTTAATCACAAGAAGATCCATATGTATACTAGAGAAAGTAAGAATGAGAGAAGTATGATCGATTTGTTCCTGGTGGATGACCGACTGCGAAAACAGGTGATGGATACGCGAGTGTTCAGGGGTGCTGACCTGGGAACGGATCACTATCTAGTGATTACTAGATTTAGGGGTCTGTTCGCGGGTTGGCGCTACCGGACGGCGGTTACAGAACCACAGTCGGTCTGTCGCATCCGAAGTTGGAAGCTTCAGGAAGCGGAAACTAGGGACAAATATCATGCGAGGGTAGCCGAAAAGCTTGACACCATCGATGGCAGAAATGAATGTGTGGAGAGAACATGGCAGAACCTTAGGGATGGAATGGTAAGTGCAGCGGAAGAAGTGTGTGGAACAATAAAAAGAGGCAGTAGTAAAAGAAGAGATGCATGGTGGAATGATGAAGTGAAAGAAGCTGTAAAGAAGAAGAAGAAAGCATGGTTAGACTACTTGGCCTCTAGTAATGATAAGGATATGAGAGAGAAGATGAAAGAAAGATATAAGCTGCAGAAAGTTCACACGAAAGCATTGATTGAGGAAATGCGTGAAAGGTGTAGAATGGAAGCGGACAAAAGGTTGTCGCACAACTTTAAGGAGAACTCCAAACTCTTCTGGAAAGAGGTTGGAAGGACCCGAAGTGGTGCGACGGCCTTAAGAATGAACAAAGTGCTTTCGAGAACTAATGACGTCCTCACAGAAAAATCGGACGTCATGCAGCGATGGAGCGAATTTTATAGAGAAATGTATGCGTGTGATGATCTTAGTGAGGGATCCGGGGATGACGCCGTGACTGGTACGCCAGACCTGGACCTCGATGACACTGAGGTCATCAGTATGAAAGAGATTGAACGTGCGATTCGAAGTTTGAAATGTGGTAAGGCTGCGGGACTAGACAGAGTTACTGCTGAAATGGTCAAGTATGGTGGGCCTCGCGTCTGGGACAGCTTTCATCTGCTGTGCAATTTGTGCTGGCGGACGGGGGATGTCCCGGATGATTGGCGATCCGCAGTCATTGTGCCTTTATATAAAGGTAAAGGTTCACATTTTGACTGCGGGTGCTATCGGGCGATCAGCTTGACCAGTTTAGCAAGTAAAGTCTACTCGAAGGTTTTGACACGTAGGATGCAAGAGAAATCGGAAAGATTTCTATGGGAGGCTCAATGCGGATTTAGACCTGGAAGAGGATGCACGGATCAAATGTTTTCTCTCCGCATGATCACGGAAAAGCTTCTGGCTGCTAACCAGAGGATTTTCTGTGCTTTTGTGGATCTTGAGAAAGCATTTGATAAGGTTGTAAGGAAGAAAATGTGGGAATTGTTGCCGGGGTACGGTGTGGATGGTCGATTGCTAAGGGCTGTGCAGTCACTTTACTGTGACTGTAAAGCCTGTGTGCGGGTAGGGCATGACCTGTCACCCATGTTTAGCGTCCAAACGGGCGTAAAACAGGGTTGTGTCATGTCTTCCTGGCTGTTCATACTGTATCTCGACAGCTGTTTACAGAAGTTGAAAGATAGCTGTTTGGGTGTGAAATTGGGTGACATAAAAGTAAATTGTCTGCTGTATGCTGATGATGCAGTGCTTATTGCACCATCAGAGGCAGAACTGCAGGCATTAGTCACGTGTATGAAAGAGGAATGTGAAATTAAAGGTCTCCGTTTGAATGCCAATAAAACTAAGGTTCTGGTATTTGAAAGGGACGAAGAGAGAACGAAGTGTGAAATATGGGTAAATCAGGAATGTCTAGAACAGGTAAATGAAATTGTATACTTGGGGAGTGCTTTTAGCCGGGATGGAAGATGTGATTTAGATGTGGACAGGCGTGTCGTTGCTGGGAACAAAGTCAATGGTGCCCTGACTGCGTTAGTCAAAAGGCAAGGCGTAGTGAAGAGTGCACGCCTTGCAATACATAACGCAGTGTTGGTACCGACTTTGTTATATGGCAGCGAAACCTGGGTATGCCAGAAGAAGCATAAAAGCAAGTTGAATGCAGTGGAGATGCGATCTCTTCGTAAAATGTGCGGCGTTACCATGGCCGACCGAAAGCGAAACGAAGAGATTCGCAATATGGCAGGTTTGAAAGATGACCTTATCACAAAAATTGATAAGGGCGTGCTTCGATGGTTTGGGCACGTTGAGCGAATGAGTGAAGACCGAATGGTGAAGAAAATATATAGCGCGAAAGTTAATATTAAAAGGTGTCGAGGTAGACCGAGACTAACTTTCGAAGACCATGTGAGCAAACTGCTCGAAGAGGGGAGGGTCAAGAGTACTCGGATACCTAGACGTGCATGTATGAAGAAGATTATGAATCTGAAAGAAGCGAAAGAGGTATGTAAGGATCGTGACACTTGGCGATCTGTTCTCTCTGGCTACCCCGTCAGGGATTGTGCGTGAAGATAAGTAAGTAAGTAAGGCTGAATCAAAGTTTTAAAATCGAAAATTCTGTAGAAGGTATAGCCATATATTTTAAGCGACACGGTGGCCCTCTTTATTCACGACTTAGTGACTGATGAGATAAAAAATTCTCAACAGGTTTATGAAGCACAACTTATTTACTGACCGGTATACTGAACTTTCACAAAAAATAGTGAACGGGAGTTTATTTTTTTAACTAAATCTATGTATGTACATATAATAAATGTGTAGAATAGTCGTGTCTGTTTTTTAATATTTTCTGGGAAAAAATAAATACTATATATTTAGTTCCCTGGACTTATTATTATAATTGTAATGTAGCCGAATAGTACAGAAGCCGAATTAGTAGTTTTAGAATTTTTATCCGTTTGTCTGTCTGTCTGCTTATTCACGATTCACGCAAAAAGTACTGTAAGGATTTTCATGAGATTTTATAAATAGATAGAAAGATACAAACGCGGGGCAACTTATAGGCTACTTTTTATACGATTACAGAATTAAACTAAGTTAATTATTGTTAATTTTCTATTTTTGTTTGTTTCTGTTGGTAATAAATTAGTCATATTTATAAATAAATATTGAAATTATTTGTAGCCGTTGTGTAATAATTTGAAATTAGCCAATCTACGTTTTACGTTTTCAAAACAGCGCCCACTACTATAAAATGCAAAAGTAGTTTATATCTTCCCTTCAGTTAGTAATGAAATAAATAATATACCTAAATAACTTACATTGATATGTTTACATAATTAGATTTATAAAATGAATTGAAATTTCTAATATCTTTCAATTCTATCATTTTTTAATTTCTTTCCCTTAATTCATTTTAATGTAATTTTTATAGATAATAGTGATATTCTAACAAAAATATGAAACTGATATAGTTTTTAGTTTAATTAATAACTGCTAATCCATAAATAAATTGAAAAACCGGTCTGTCTGCGATTGTTGCAAAACACTCGTTACTATCGTTATAGTTTAATTATGGACAGATCGTAGAACTGATCATATCATAAAGAAGTGGATCATTTCTATGTATGCCACCATATTTCATTCAACAGCTTGTTGACCATGTCATGATATAGCTCGACCAAATCAATGAATAGAGAAATAGACTAAACACAATATTGCTATTTCATGATATGATCATATCGTAAAATAATTTAATTGTTCACTTTATGCCTAATTTATGTCATCGAAGCGATCCAATTGTCAATTTCATAGTAAGTAATTTTTTTTAATTAGTATACGTGATAGAGCCATGCTGAAGCTATATTAGTAGTATAGTTGTAGCAGGAATCGGTCGGCTCGACCGGGGAGGGATCACGCTCTCACAGAATACCAGCGTAAAATAACAGCTTAACACTGCTGTGTTTCGTATGGTGAGTGTAGAGAACCGCAGACCCTTTTTACTGGAAAAGAGGCATTCCATCTTAGTCCTCACGGGTGACAACGCATCTGCATTTTGATATCAAACGAGGATAGATGTAGATGTTTATGGGCCACAGCAACCACTTAACATGAGGTGGACTGTGTGCTCGTTGTCACCCTATCTTATAAAAATAGGTAAGGAGGTCCCGTGGGTGTAGTAGGAGGCGACAAAGGGAAACTGAAACAGGAAATAGGCAGCATCATCTTCCTGGTAACAGATCAAAATAATAAAAGCCGCGGTTGCCAATCCACCTGCCAAGCGTGGCACTACAGCAAATATCCAGCCTATTTGACAATTTACGGGGGATGCCTATGTTCTGTTCAGTGGACTTTTGATATGCTGCAATGATGACGATGATGAGTTCTATTCATTTTTGCATCTTTAGTCTTTAAAGTAGAAAAAACAAAAACGCAACATCTTCGAAAATATGAATCATATAAAAACTGCACAATAGCCCCATTAAAAGTAAAAAGCAAGACCCTACCTACATACATTTCACTGCTTGGCACAGGCTGCATAGAGTTTTGGTGACAAAAAAGATTTCGCTTCACGGACCCAAATGCAGTTTGGCCGACTTCACATAGATATAAAAATATTTTATGAAACATTTTTTTTAACTCGTGATGTTTCCTACACCGCCGAGAACGTGATAAATCCACACTTCAGATTAAAATATAAGTAGTGTAGGTGGGTATCGATTATGGGTATCTTCATCTTCATGGTCATTACAGCCCTTCACAAGTCCACTGCTGAACATAGGCCTCCCCCAAGGAATGCCACAAAGCACGGTCCTGAGCCACCTGCATCCATCGACTTCCTGCATGTCTTACCAGGGCCACACTACATCAAATTTAGTGGTATACAACGAAACGGGACAATGAGGGCTTTGGAATAAGGTGAAATTTTTGATAGATTTCATAGCGGGAAATACTCATGCCTCAAAATTTGCCGTATACAATGAAACGGGACGATGAAGGTTCGGAATAACGTGTAAATTTTGATAGATTTTATACCGTGAAATACTCCTGCCTCAAATTTTGCCGTATATAATGAAACGGGACAATGAAGGTTTTGGAATAACTTTTAATTTTTGATAGATTTCATAGCGGGAAATACTCCTGCCTCAAATTTTGCCGTATACCATGAAACGGGACAATGAAGGTTTTGAAATAACGTTTAATTTTTGATAGATTTCATAGCGGGAAAGCTAAGTTATTAGGGTTAATGTTTCTTTTTGCATGTTAATATAATTAGTTATATTTTGTATTAATTAGTTTAGAAATAAATAAACCAAACTACGGATATATCTAAAAGGATAAAAATTAAAATAGAGTAAAAAATGTGCAAAAAAGTAAAAAGCAAAACACCTAGGTATAGTGTTAGTTACTCTAGAAACTGGTAAACTTTTATTTAAAAGTAACTTCTCCATCAAATGACAGTTTATAACAAAAAACTTCACGTCAGTTTCAACCTACGATGTTTAGTGATCGGGAGACTATTAACCCTCATTGGCATCCGCTATGGCTCTAGAAACGGAGTCCCGGCTCTCGTGACACTTGTGTTACATACATGATTGTAAGCTGTTATTTAAAAAAACTCCGTTCCGCTGGGTTTCTTGCTGGTTCTTTCCAGAACAGATTTTTTTTCGAACCAGTTGTAATTAAACAAAAGAGTGAATTTCATAATATATACTGAATAAAAAATATCTGTTTCTATTTCTATTTCTGTACAGAAAGCGAAATTTATGGTTACAGAGCACCGGGATATCAAATTAATTTACCGTAAGATTTGAGATAAAATAAAATGAGATAATTCGCCCTAAGGATCCTCATGGAGAAGCACAGGGAAAAGAATATGCCTCTGCATTTCTTATTCCTAGACCTGCAGAAGGCCTTTGACTGTGTTCCTAGGGAGATGATCTGGTGGGCGTTGCGGTCGAAGTTGGTACCAGAGACCTACGTGGAAATCGTACGTGACATGTACCGTAACTCCGATTCAATAGTCAGGACCGCTGTTGGTGATAGCGCCCCCTTCCCCATAACCGTAGGCGTGCATCAGGGCTCCGTCTTAAGCCCCTATCTCTTCAGTGTGATATTAGACGAACTGTCAGCCAGCGTACAAAAACTACCGCAGCCTTGGCTGCTTATGTACGCTGATGATATCGCACTGGTAGATGGGGACAAAGGACGGCTTACCAGACGCGTGCACGCATGGAGGGAGGCGCTTGAGAACGGCGGGCTGAAGCTAAACGTGGCGAAGACGGAGTATATGGCCTGCAACAGCACAGATCTGACGTCTCTCCGTATAGGCGACGACACCGTCGAGCGCACGGACAATTTCAAGTACCTCGGATCTGTGCTTGATGCGTCCGGAGACATCGATCGCGACATCAAGGCCCGTATATCAGCGGCTTGGGCGAAATGGCGCGAGGTGACGGGTGTCATTTGTGACCCCAAAATGCCGGTCAAGCTGAAGGGACAGGTCTATAAGACCATCATAAGGCCTGTCCTTACGTACGGCAGTGAGGCGTGGCCGGTGCTGGAGCGACACCGGCAGTTGTTGCATGTCACGGAGATGAACATGCTGCGGTGGATGTGTGGCGTCACGCGGAAAGACCGTGTACGGAATACATACATCCGCGGCAGCCTCCATGTCCGTGACATTGCTGACAAGCTGCAGGAAAGACGCCTCCGCTGGTACGGCCACGTCTTACGACGACCGGCAAGTTACGTGGGCAACAAATGCCTGGATATGACCCTGCCTGGTACCAGGAGTAGAGGACGACCCAAGAAACGCTGGCTTGATGTCGTGCAGGATGACATGCGTGCCAATGGGCTAGTTGTGAGGGACGCCGAAGACCGGGCAAAGTGGAGGAGGAAGTGCAGGAAAGCGGACCCTGGGTTCTCCCGCGCTGGGCGGGATGAACAACCGGGATAAACGCTCGGTAGAAGAAGAAGATTTGAGATAAATTTATGAGTGTCAACGTCTTCGGACGGATCTCTATGACCCACTCAATATTAGCAGTGGGGAGATGATTTTGTAATATATATACCCGAAGTTGTAGTTCACGGTCATCCACAACCCGGTATCGGCGAAAGGTACAGTCCTCCTTGCAATATACACCATGGCAGCTAAGCTTATTGTCCTTGTAGCAGCACTGACTGTTTGCCAGGCTGTACCTGTTTGGATCGGTAAGTTCTAAGAGTAATGCACAGTAGCGTAACTTATTATTATTTTGTATATTACAATAAAACAAATGGCAAAGTGTAACACAAACAAGGCAAAACTTATCAAAGCATTTTGTTTTATAAAAAAATATTGGCTTGTGATAAATTTTTGTGGTCTTATCCAAAAGTGGCTTTTGACGAAACATATCACTAACGTAAGAAAGGCCTTGGAATCTTAGATAGATGTCGGAAAAGACACTGTTAAACGAGATGTTGTAAATAAAACGGGCAGGTTCTTCAGGAGTCTCATTATCTAAGTGCAAGGCACCAGTTTTTGCGACTGCAGATAAATAATACTCCCCGACTTGGAATTGTCTTAAACAATAGCGAAGAATATAAAACTTGTGATTGTTCTAAAAGATTGTACCTACAAATATTTTTTTTTGCTTCACAGAAAATTATCCCCAATTCTACGTGCGTGATGGCCGTTCACCAAGTGTAGCGTTTGGCTTTGGCAGTGGCTTTGCCACTGATATTGGCGGTATTAAACAGACATCTAGTTATGGAACTTCGTTCCAAAGTGGCGGCGGTGAAGCTTACGGTAGCGGGCTCGCATCTGCCGATGGTCGCACATTCGCCAGAGGAACTGGAGTAGCCCACGTACCTCAGGTTACGTACCCTGTCAGCAATCAACATTTCGTTTCGAACAATTTTAACCGCAACAACCATGGCTCAGCCGTCTCCTCTGCTCATAATCACGGCAACTCCGGATCAGCACTATCTGCAGCGCAATCTCAAAATGGATATGGTTCAGCTATTTCCAATGTAAACAACCGGGGTTTCCAAACAGCCTTGTCCTCCGCTCAGAACTACAATGGTTTCGGCTATCAATCAGCGGTAGCGTCTGCCAACTCCAACGGATTGGGTCAAAGATCTGCTATCTCAGCTGCACAAGGGTTCAACGGAAATAACAATTTTGAAACGGCTGTCGCTGCTGCGCAGAATTTCGGAAACTACCAGGCCAGTACCGCCCAAGCCATTCAGCAAAGGGGAGGCCTTCTTCGGGAGAGTGGCGCCACTAGTATCAATGCACCAGGCATCCAAGCAGCCAATGCTCACGCCATCAACACTGGCTACTATTAATAGTGCTTAGAACATATTAAATTAATAATTTATTTTAATTTGTAAGTCTTAAAACAAATTGTCTCAACTTACTAAATTATTAATAAAAGACTGTGACTTCCATCTGAGACTTTAGTTTTTAATTCTTAAAGACACAGCCCATACTGGCTTTCTTCCGAATTAGGGAGGACCGTATCTGATAAAGTATCAGTAGACTAGAATGTGCTGCTTCCCGTAGTCAATTTTTTAGAATTCATTTCATCAACATTTTCGAAATTCATTTTAAAATTTCTCAGTAGTCTACTCAACAGATAAGTAAAGCCTAACTTTGATGAAAATGAAAATATCTACGCACCGACTAACCGTCCGTATTGCGGACAAAAGTGGTTTGAAGTTATATACTATAGCTATACAAATAAATAAAATTTAAATGTCTGTTTGTAATGTAAAAATAACAGCATTTTACTAAATTCATATGAAAGTATAAACGGTACTAATAATAAAAAACTATTTTCAAAATTTTAGTCTGTCTGTCTGTTTGTTTGTTCCGGCTAATCTCCGAAACGGCTAAACCGATTTCGACGGGATTAGATAGCAGATGTTATAAGGAGTAACTTATGATACTTTTATTTTAGAAAAATAATCAGGTTTCGTGTAAAAAAATTAAAACCGTTGAAAGTGTAGTAAATTCCACGCGGACGAATCCGTGAGGGACAGCTAGTATTGTAATAAAAATTATTTTATTAAACGAATCAGTACATTAAGAGAGAAGGGATTTATGATATCATTTACCTTAACACTCAAGTCGTAGTCCCAGTAGCTACCTAAACCAAAAATGTATTATTATTTTATTATAAATTCATGATTTAATTAATAGTTCTTAAAATTTATAAAAATAAATAAAATTGAAGTGTCTGTTTGTAATATCAAAATAACCGGTTTTTACTAAATGCATATGAAATTAAATACGGTACTTAGGACTAAAATACAATTTTTAAAATTTTTGCTTGTCTGTCTGTCTGTTTGATACGGCTAATCTCCGAAACGGCTGGACCGATTTTGACGGGACTTTCACTGGCAGATAGCTAATGTCATAAGGAGTAACTTAGGCTAGTTTTAGAAAAAGAATTAGGGTTCTGCGCAAAAAAATTAAACCTTAACACGCTAGCGAAGTCGCGGGAGCAGCTAGTCTTACATTAAAAATAAACACTACCCTAAAATTGCACAAAATTAAAATATGGAATGCCTTATATGAATGCGTTTAGCACGAATGGGTCGCAAAAGAACCACGCTCTCACAGAATACCAGCGTAAAATAGCAGCTTAACACTACTGTTTCATATGGTGAGTGTAGAGAACCGGGCACGCATTTTACTGGAAACGAGGCATTCCACCTTAGTCCTCACGGGTGCCAACGCATCTGCATTTTAATTCGTAAACGAGGATAGATGTAGATGTCTATGGGCCACAGAAACCCCTTACCATCAGGTGGACTGTGTGTTCGTTTGTCACCCTTATCTTATAAAAAAAAGTATTTAGATCAATTTTTTCTTTCTAATCAATAACTCTAGATAATGAACTTTCTTTAAAATATAAATCCGCCTTTTACTTCACCAGCCCGTAATAGTCAATGCGTCCATGTGTGTATATTTATACAGATAAAACCGATGTAGACAGAGGGAAACAAACCAGGAGAAGGGTAACAACGTCTTCCTAATACATAACTAAAAAAATAAGAATGTGTGGTTGCCGACCCGCTTACCAAGTGTGGCAACTTTGGCAAATATTCCCTCTATGAGTACACGGAGGCCTACGATCAGCAATGGATTTTATGATAGACTGTAGCAGTAAACGGTAACTTGAATGGAATAAATTAAAACATATTAAGATGTGTTTAGCAATCGTCTCGTCCGAATAACCTCAGAGGTCAGATCTGCAAAGAATAACTGCTTTTCAATCAATGTCTCGTTATAGGTCATTGCACTGTAATATTATGGTGCACCCACACAGTGTGAAATAGAGTCATTGGTATCCAATGAAGAATATCTCAAAGTAAATATTTTAAACACAATATGTTATTGGAAATATTTTAAAGTAAATAATTGTTTTTTAATTGTAGTAAATACTTGTTTAATTTGTTCCGAATACATACGACCGCCAATTTACCTTTGCTTTGACCGTTGTCCCTGATCGATAAACTGTGATGGCAAACATGAACATTATATAACATTGTTCAATATCTTGTAACCATTACTTAGAACCAACTCCTCCTGATATATTCTGTTGCATTGCCCAACTCTACTTCCGCTTTCCTTAATCGAAGCATCCATTTAAAACATTTTATTTAAAAACAAAAACAATCTAATGAAAAGTCGAGTTCTTTGATGCTAAGATTCTACCACTATTGATCGACCCGTTGACCCATTCGTGCTCAACTATACCAGCTATATAGCTGCAGCATAGCTCTATAAGTGTAATTTTAAAAAACTTAAAATTAAATCAGTAAAATATTTAAAAATTATGCCGGATTTTATGGGTCGGAGCCAATGAAATTAGCTCTCTTAACACGCTCACTGTCCGGTTTCCAGACACAATAGTAAGACAATAGCAATGACCTATATGTAGTGCACGGGACAGCGAAAGGGTTAAATTATCTTTAACTAAAGTAGGTAACTTTATAAGTATGTATTTATTATCTGATATTGAATAAAAATAAAAATTTAAAACGGAATTGACCAGAGTTTGTTTTTCCAGTAGAGGTGAAGCTTGATAGTTTTTGACTTTCATAGGCGTCAAAATAAGAACTACAAAAAGTATTATTCTAAAATATCTTAAGGTTGTAACTTCGAATTTATTATTTTAGCTATCAGCTAACTTAGAGAATTATCATCTATGAATATTCTACTTGAACACAGTTTAAAGAGAATTTACTGACATATTAAGAGTTTATTTATTTTCAAAATCACTCTCTCATCAATTTTTTATTTCATAAAATATGAATAGGGTATTGATGTTTTAATTTAGTGCAATTTTTAGGGTAGTGTTTATTTTTAATGTAAGATTTTTATAGGTCGTAGCGTCTAATCCTCGACTTCAATGCAATTTCTTAGCAATTATTTGATTCCTATCTTCTACCTGTGCGATTTCTAATTTTAAGAACTATTAATTAAATCATGAATTTATAATAAAATAATAATACATTTTTGGTTTAGGTAGCCACTGGTACTACGACTTCAGTGCTAAACTAAATGATATCATAAATCCCTTCTCCCTTAACATACTGATTCATTTAAATTGTATAATAATTTTTATTACAATATATAACTCCAACCCACTTTTTTTCGCAATACCGACGTTTAGTCGATGCGTAGGCATTTTCATTTTCATCAAAGTTAGGCTTTACTTATCTGTTGAGTAGACTACTAAGAAATTTTAAAATTAATTTCAAAAATGTTGATGAAATGAATTCTAAAAATTGACTACGGGAAGCAGCACATTCTAGTCTACTGATACTTTATTAGATATGGTCCTCCCTAATTCGGAAGAAAGCCAGTATGGGCTGTGTCTTTAAGAATTAAAAACTAAAGTCTTATATGGAAGTCACAGTCTTTTATTAATAATTTAGTAAGTTGAGACAATTTGTTTTAAGTCTTACAAATTAAAATAAATTATTAATTTAATATATTCTATGCACTATTAATAGTAGCCAGTGTTGATGGCATGAGCATTGGCTGCTTGGATGCCTGGTGCATTGATACTAGTAGCACCACTCTCCCGAAGAAGGCCTCCCCTTTGCTGAATGGCTTGAGCGGTACTGGCCTGGTAGTTTCCGAAATTCTGCGCGGCAGCGATAGCCGTTTCAAAATTGTTATTTCCGTTGAACCCTTGTGCAGCTGAGATAGCAGATCCTTGACCCAATCCGTTGGAGTTGGCAGACGCTACCGCTGATTGATAGCCCAAACCATTGTAGTTCTGAGCGGAGGACAAGGCTGTTTGGAAACCCCGGTTGTTTACATTGGAAATAGCTGAACCATAACCATTTTGAGATTGCGCTGCAGATAGTGCTGATCCGGAGTTGCCGTGATTATAAGCAGAGGAGACGGCTGAACCATGGTTGTTGCGGTTAAAATTGTTCGAAACGAAATGTTGGTTGCTGACAGGGTACGTAACCTGAGGTACGTGGGCTACTCCAGTTCCTCTGGCGAATGTGCGACCATCGGCAGATGCGAGCCCGCTACCGTAAGCTTCACCGCCGCCACTTTGGAACGAAGTTCCATAACTAGATGTCTGTTTAATACCGCCAATATCAGTGGCAAAGCCACTGCCAAAGCCAAACGCTACACTTGGTGAACGGCCATCACGCACGTAGAATTGGGGATAATTTTCTGTGAAGCAAAAAAAAATATTTGTAGGTACAATATTTTAGAACAATCACAAGTTTTATATTCTTCACTATTGTTTAAGACACTTCCAAGTCGGGGAGTATTATTTATCTGCAGTCGCAAAAACTGGTGCCTTGCACTTAGATAATGAGACTACGGAAGACCCTGCCCGTTTTATTTAAAATATCTCATTTAACAGTGTTTTTTCCGACATCTATCTAAGATTCCAAGGCCTTTCTTACGGTAGTGATATATTTCGTCAAAAGCCACTTTTGAATAAGACCACAAAAATTTATCACAAGCCAATATTTTTTTATAAAACAAAATGCTTTGATAAATATCGGCCTTGTTTGTTTTACAATTTGCCATTTGTTTTATTGTAATATACAAAATAGTAATAAGTTACGCTACTGTGCGTTACTCTTGTAACTTACCGATCCAAACAGGTACAGCCTGGCAAACAGTCAGTGCTGCTACAAGGACAATAAGCTTAGTTGCCATCGTGTATATTGCAAGGAGGACTGTACCTTTCGCCGCTACCGAGTTGTGGATGACCGTGAACTACAACTCCGAGTATATATACTAGAAAATCATCTCCCCACTGCTAATATTGAGTGGGTCATAGAGATCTATCCGAAGACATTGACATTCATAAATTTATCTCAAGTCTTACGGTAAACTAATTTGATATCCCAGTGCTCTGTAACCATAAATTTCGCTACTAGTTATGTTGAATTGTTAATTAACAAGATCGGCCAGTTTTTGGAATTTCATTTCATAACCTACGAACAAAAGATTAATGGACTTTATATTGAAATAAATGTTCAATATTGAATTTAGATATTGAGGAATCTTTGTAATAAATCATTCGTTTCTCCTTTTTGTTTGATTTGTTTTCACAAAACTATGTTATTTTATTTATCTAGGGGAATCATTATCATCATCATTACAAAAAATCAAAACTTCAATACTGAATATTTGACGACTCCGTGGCGCAGTGGCCTAGCAATGAGTTGCTGCGCTGGGGGGCGCGAGTGCGAATCCCGCACGGAACAAGTATTTGTATGGCCTACAAATAATTGTTCCGAGTCTGGATGTTTGTCCTTGTGCAATTTGTGTTTGTAAACTGCCTCCACGATACAGGAGAAAATCCTAGTGTAGGGGTAACGTTTTAAAAAAAGAATAGTAAAAAAAAAAAGAAAATATAGGCCTCCGCCATAGATTTCCTCATGCATAGTTGCCACGTTTTTCAGGCTGATTGGCGACCGCAACTTTTTATTTTCTATTTGTTATTAGGAAAATGTTGCAGCCCATCTCCTGGTTAATTGACGCCTCCTACGACACCCGCTGTTATTGGATATTAAAAAGATTTTATTATAAATTACCAATCATTTCAACCACGTGCTCGACGGTGAAGCAAAACAACGTGAGGAAAAAAAAATTCGAAACATGTGAAGTTCGCCAACACGCATTGGGGCAGCTCGGCGGATATTTCCTTGCCCTAAAAACCCTCTCAAAAATAAGGGAAGGCCTGTGCCCAGCAGTGCGACGTCTATAGGCTGTAACTTTAACTTTCAATTTTAACCATTTCAACAAAAACGAATTATATTACCATATTTTAAATATTAGCGTAATATACATATTTTAAATATATTTTTTTTATATGATAAGTGTGACAAACGAGCACACGGTCCACCTGATGGTAAGTGGATGCTATGGCCCATATACAGACATCTATCCCCGATTACGAATCAATATGCAGATGCGTTATCACCCGTGAGGCTAAGATGGAACGCCTTGTTTCCAGTAAAAGGGGTCTCCGGTTCTCTAAACTCACCATACGAAACACAGCAGCGTTAAGTTGCTATTTTAGGCTGGTATTCTGTGAGAGCTAAATAATAAATCTGGAATAGAAATCCGACAATTTTTTTTTGTGGTGGTAGTTATGAATCTAAAACCTATGTTTAAGCAGGAAGTTCTTACTCTGGTACAGCGTGCTTTGTTGGGGATGGAAGTTGTAAGTCGATTGTACGTGTATTGAAGTACGTGTGTTGTAAGTGTATTGAAGTAATTGTACACGAATACCTATCAACGCACCGGTTTGAATATTAAGACCTCTTCGAAAAGACATGCAATACAATTGACCTTAAAATTGTTAAGCTTATCCATCGAGTTAAATCCACCGTTACTAATGACATTGCTAATTTTAAGAGCGTATACATTACGGAAACGTTAGGAAACTACAGATTCTAACCGAAGTCAAAACTTGTTTAAAAACTTTTTTACGTGGCCAAGCTGCAGCTATTATGGTTATGTATGGCTGCAGCTATGGCACGAATGGGTCGGCTCAACCGGAGTACTGCCACGCTCTCACATAATACCAACGTAAAATGGCAGCTTAATGCAAATGTGTTTCATATGGACTCACCATAGAGAACCGGAGACCCTTTTTACTTGAAACGAGTCATTCCATCTTAGTCCTCAGGGGTGACAACGCATCTGCATTTCGATTCTTAAGCGAGGATAAATGTACATACACTTACCATCAGGTGGACTGTGTGCTCGTTTGTCATTCTTATTCTATAAGAAAAAAACGTTTAACTGGAATCCTTTTTATCCTAAATCCTTGTCTGAATCAAATAGCTGTACTTACCCTGCTGCTTTCCGGTCTAAAGAGTATAAGAGAACCAGTATAATTAAGCTCGATTCCTAACAGATGAAATTTTTAACAGCAATTTTAAGTTCTAATTTACCAGTATACCATTACTAATTACAAATCTAATTTACCAATATACCAGGTACTATTAAATCTGTTTTATAAACAAAATTTGATCAGTTTTTAAACCACCTTGATAAATTGTATAACTTAAACCCCCATATTGCTCTTACTACTTTAAAATATTGTCTGCTTGTACCTATATTTACATACTTAATCCGCTCGAGTTCAGTTTTGAAATGTTCAGATATTTAAAAAGATACTGATAATAAATAATCTTAACTATAGAAAAATTCTAAATTTGGCTTTATATACAACAGCCTGGACTCAAACTACTTTACTTATAAAATTTGGAGGTATTGGTGTGAGAAATCTTTCTAGCGTTGCATTGCCTGCTCTCCTATTGCTTCCGTGCATAGTGTCAGTGACTTATATAACATAATTTTAAATAACAAAGTGGACTTGAGCTTCGTTACGGAGGCTGGGTAGACATGGTGAACGCTCTGTCCCGGCGAAAATGTTCCACTGGATGTTAACCAACAAAAACAGTGGTATATTCGTTGGTACAGAGTGTGCAGAAAGATTTGTTTCATAATTTTCATAGTGACAAAGATCAGGCACGCCTTCTAGCTGTTTCGACTAACGAACCTAGTCGCTGGTTACACGCTTTACCATCAAGTAATTTCGCCATAGGAATCCGACTAGGAGCGGCTATTTGTCAACCCCATCAGTGCCCCTGTGGTAGCATCGTCAACGAGTTTGGGCTCCACGGACTTTCATGTAAGAAGAGTGCTGGTAAGTTTTCACGGCACGGTTCTTTGAGCGACGTCATCCAAAGTGATCTTGTCTCTATAAATGTTCCCTCGGTTTTAGAGCCTTGTGGAATATTTAGAGATGATGGCAGGAGACCCGACGGTATGACATTGGTCCCTCGGGAGAGAGGTAAAGCCCTGGTGTTGGATGTTATTTGGGTATACACTTTGGCAGCAGCCTTTCATCTCAGGGGTACATTGTTAAGTCCGGGGTGGCATCAGAGATAGCTGAACTGAGTAAGTGGCGCAAATATGAGTCTCTGAGAGATTAATACATATTTGTGTCATTTGCTGTAGAGACTATCGATACGTGGGGTCCAAGTACGACGAAATAACTGAAGAAACATTACCAGCGACTGGTCGTTGCTACTGGTGATAGAAGGGCTGTTTTTTTCTCGCTCAAAGGCTAAGTATAGCCAGCCATTCAGCAAGGAAATGCAGCCAGCGTTCTTAGCACGATACCACGGAGAGTTGGACTGTATGATAATTAAGTTATTAGTTTTAGTTTTTTTTAATTACTTATAGTTTTTTAATATTATAATATAATACTAAAAATGAAAAATAAAAATACCATGTGCCCTATTTTATTACTAAAACAGAAACAGATCATTATATAGCGTACATTAAAAAATATTCAAAGTACCTGTTCGAGACGGCCAAAAAGACTTTAAACGAAAAAGTGATTAAAGAATATTGATTTGTTTAAAAAGTGCAAATACGGAAAATATTGACTAAATAATGTATTAATATAGTTTTACCATGTATTTACAACTCTCAATATGTCTATATAGAAGGTCGGTTTAATGATAGTTAATATAAACAACTTTATTTTGTTTAAGAAAAACCGACCAATCACAGCGCGCCGCGCTATAGAACATTCTGGAAATTTAAATTAACTGCGTAATAGTTTTAAGCAAAAAATTAATGAGAATATTTTATATCTGAAAAGAGTTGTAAATATGATATTTAGTTAGCATATGATGTATAGATCGTTATAATAAAGAAGTATTTCGTATAATTAAGCACGATTCAAAAGTTATAGGATAATTAAAGAATTAATATGCCCATTTAGTGTAAAAGTTTAGGACATTTTACTTAATAACTTTGTTGAATGTAAATATATTAATTATCCTTTATCACGTACTAATGAAGACCAAAAGTGTCTATTTAATGATGTATAGCATGTTAAAATTAAGATTAGTATTATATAGAAAATGTTGCAATTTGTGCCATTTGCATAAAGAAAAATGTTTGAAAATAAAGAGGCAAATGGAAAATGGCAAGCGGCTCACTATAGAGTATAGCCGAAGTCTACCTTATGGGGGCGAAACATTGTAATATGGTAGTAGGAAGAACTACCAGTGCCCAGCAGTAGTATCCGGTAGTAGTTGCAGTGACTAGCAGAAATATATAGTGAAAGTGTTTAGCTAGCCGAAAAAAGTGGCAACTGAAAATTCGGTGTTGCATATAGTAAAAAAGTGTTAGCTAGCGGAAAAAGGTCGTAACTGAAAATTCGGTGCGGCATATAGTGAAAAAGTGTTAGCTAGCGGAAAAAGGTCACAACTGAAAATTCGGTGTGACATATAGTGAAAAGTGTTAGCTAGACGGAAAAAGTGATAACTGATATTCGCAGTTACACAAGTGTTAAATTCAACTAATTTTAGTTGATGAATAGCTGCTAGTCAATAGTGTTAAAGAACCAACTACTCCGGACAGATATTTTTATACTACAGCTCTTTTGAATTAAATATTTTAAAATAAATAGTGAACAACCTATAGTGAATAACCATAGTTGACCAACCGTTTTGAATAATAGTGATAAACAAATAATAGTTGTAAAATCTCGCGACAAATTAATTAGTCGAACCGCTGGCCACTCCCTTGCTATTTTAATTTATAATCGTGCATTTTAATTTTGAACCTCAGTCCACAGTTTATCCGCAGCAACCGCAGAGACGGCAGTGAAAGACGGCAGTTGGAGGAGTCTGGAACCTACAGGTGTAGGACGTGAGCGACTCGCGGGGTATCTCCGACAACATTTACTCCGGAGAGTTACGCCCGTCCGGCACAGTACCTAAATTTTCAATCTTGTAGTAGGTAATCCTGAAATGGTAACAGAAACAGAAACTTTTTTATTCAATATAGATTATAAATAATACTTATTGAAAGTCACTCTTTTGTTTGATTACCACTGGTTCGGAAAAAAACCTCTGTCCTGGGAAGAACCAGCAAGAAACCCAGCGGACCTTTTTTTAAATAACAGCTTACAATCATGTATGCTACACAAATTAACAACACAACAAATTAGAAATAGCTTGGTAGCGATCACCTCATTTCCAGGGGTTATTATCATCCATAAATTTCTCAATATTATAATAACCCTTTTTATACAAACTTAGTTTAATAAAGTTTTTGAACTTTGAGCAGGTCAAATTTTGTATATTTTCAGGAATTTTGTTGTAAAAGTGTATACATCGCCCCAAGAATGAGTTACTGACTCGATGGAGTCGAGTAACTGGTACTTTTAGCTTGTGTTTGTTCCTAGTATTTACAGAATGAATATCACTTATTTTTGTAAAACTACTTTTATTTTTGTGTACGTACATTACATTTTCATAAATTTATTGAGAGGCCAAAGTTAACATATTAATTTCCTTAAATTTTTGTCGCAGCGACTCTTTAGGCTTTAAATCATAAATTGCTCTTATGGCCCTTTTCTATAAAACAAATATAATTTCAGTGTAAGCTGCTTATCCCCATAGCAAAATACCATACGACATTATGCTATGGAAATAGCTAAAGTAAACTAGTCTAGTTGTTTCAACACTAGTTAGACTTCTAATTTTTTTACGGCATATGCTGCAGAACTAAGTCTGCTTGCTAGTTTTGATATATGGGGGCTTCGTTGAAGCTTCGCGTCTAGTGTGATTCCAAGAAAAATGGTGGTATCTACAAGACTCAGTTTCTCCCCATTTAAAATTACATTAGTATTCAATTGTTTGATATTTGGAGTCATGAATTTCATACATTTTGTTTTAGTGCCATTTAAATGCAAATTATTAACATTCAATCAATTTACTAATTTAGATATAGCATTATTTACTTCGTCAAATTTTAGAAATTGTCGACTTAATTTGAAAATTAAAGAAGTGTCATCTGCAAATAATACTATATCATGGTTATCCCCTACTATGTAAGATAAGTCATTAATGTATACAAGAAACAGAAAGGGGCCGAGAATTGAGCCTTGAAGCACGCCCATTTGTACCATTGATCCGGAAGAGCTCATATTGTTAATGACAACTTTTTGCGTTCTCTTACTTAAATATAAAATAATTAATTTAAGAGCATCACTTCTTACATCGTAGTGTTGAAGTTTCCTGATTAATGTCTCATGGTGAACACAATCGAAGGCCTTGGATAGGTCACAAAATATATCCAAAGCATCCTGTGAATTCTTCCAAGCATTAAAGATATATTTAATCAGCTCAACACCGGCATCAGTTGTTGAGCGACCCCTTGTGAAACCAAATTGATTTTTATGAAGTAAACTATTTATATTAAAGAAATTTAACATTTGATAAAGAATATTTTTTTCAAAAATCTTACTAAGTGTTGGTAGTACAGAAATAGGTCTAAAGTTGGCGGGGTCTAATGTACTACCAGATTTAAATAGAGCTATTACTTTACTATGCTTCATTAAATCAGGAAACACACAAAAATAATAGCTAAATGAGGCGCGATTGTATCTATTATAGACGCAATAACTTTAACGGAAATCCCCCACAGATCCGCAGTTTTCTTAACATCAATAGTTTTAAAACATTTTACAATATCTTTTGATGATACTTTATGAAATGTAAAATTCTTTGTACACGCATTTACATTTTGTTTAAGTAATGATTCGGCGACGGTAGGAGAAGAATTCAATGACTTAGTGGTCAATTTCTCAAAAACCATTGCTACATCCTGATCTGATTTAGTTAATTTGTTGTTAACACATGCCATTTCTACAGTTCGCTTAACAGAGAGGCTCACAATATCTTTACGTTCTTTACATGATAATAATTTACTACTGTATCTCTATTGAAAGAACTGACCACCTGGTGATTACTGAAGTTAAACATTAAGTTATAAGCTTTTAACCAATGTTCAGTAATACATAAAATATGAATATTGTTGATATTTAAGATTAACTCAATTTCTAGCTCTTTGGATATCATGCCTTGTATATTTTGATGGACCAGGTGTAAAAAATTTTCATTATCTTTCTGTGGAGTCAATTAAATATTTGTAAGCCACATTCTAAATTATTTAAATTATTATAACTACTAGAGATTACCTCTATTGTCTCATTTTCTAGTTTAAATTACTTGGAACTGATTCCAAATTACATAATAAGTCATTATACTGCTCAAAAGAAGCAGATGTCTGTGTAGCCAAGTCCTTGGCTGAGTTAATATATAAACAATAAGATAGCACATTTGCTGTCTGTCTTAAATTATATTTAGATAGATTATACCTATCTCTAGTCAAAAATTTCTTAATTAAATTATTTGTATCTATTAAATTAATTCTATTATTATAATTGTAACAATTAAATGTCAAGTTTATATTATTATTACATGAAAAGTTATTCATTAATAAATTTAAATAATATCTTATTTTACTTTCCTGCGGTCAACCGCGGTAAACAAGATAGTTTTATGTACATTTAAAGTATTTAGATTATCAATATATTTTAATAATTGATTTTTGTTTACTTTGCCTCTTCTCCCAACAAGAATTATTAATGTGCTATTAGGATAAAATTTACTACCTAAAACTTTATTCATTATATGACTAAAGGATGCTCCAGGTATGCAATAATTACTGATCAGATGTCCTTTTAAACAGTTATTTAACATCATGCCCAAATTTTTGCCTATGTCATCACAATACATAATAACTTTATTTTTTTTAATATTTACATTGTTTTTTAAGTTTATATCCTTTGTCATGGCACTGTCATAAAGTGTGGGTGAAAATAATGAGGCCTAACGGTGTAATGCTCTAGCTCTACTGTAATGAGAATCCAGTAAAAAAAAACAGTGCTTTAATATTTTAACCTCGCGAAGGCAGGCCAATCTCAATAGGTGTTGCTGAAACCAATAGTACCGCAACCGTGCGGTAGCATTTCTGAGTCAGTGATCATTTTAGCTTCACGTCACTCATGCAATCAATCTTAAATCAATTTAATGTCTGTGTTCTCTTACTTTTCTACCGACTTCAAAAAGGAGCCGGTACTCAATTCGACTGTATGTTTTTTTATTTGTGTTACCTCATAACTTTTTACTGGGTCAACCGATTTCGATGATTCTTACTTTATTTGAAAGCTGGTGCTTCACATGTAGTCCCATATAAATGATTGATCAAGGTCTGACCAATAGTTTTCGAGTTATTCTTAATCATTTATATTGAAGTCGGTTGTATAAAATGTTTAATTATAAATTATTTATCTTGGTTTTTTACGTACAGTTTTTATTTTCTGTATTACTACATAACTTAAAGTATTTAGATTTAGGTTAGCTTGCTTATGTATACTCTGCCTGTCTCGTTGTTGTAGTAGTCACAAACGCGGTTGCTGGCCACGAGGTCCCTGGTTTGAATCCCGGATCGGGCCAAAATCAGTTATTGAGTTTTCCTGTCAAGAAATCCTCAACAGCAGGCCGGAGTCAGGAAGTTGGCGTTGTTTCATTCACCGCCGTGGCTGGGAAAGCACATTAAGCCGTTGGATGGTCCTGTCGTGTCAGCTTACAGTCCCATCGGACTATGAGCGGGAGGGAATAGAAAGTGCACCTGTGCTTGTCCTACGCAGATGGCTAGTCTCAATTGAAGACTGGTCTGGATGACATTATTATTATTATTAAGTATGCAACTTATACTGTGAAACAGCTGTAAACTGCTGAATGAAAGTTTGTCCATTTTGTCTATTGCCTTTTGTACACGCTTGCGAACAAAGTTATCGACTGTTTAAATTAAATTGATTTTCTGATTTCACATATTATATGATAGGTGAACGGTAGTGTATAAAACCTTATTTTTTTCTGATGTTTAAATTTTTGTGGGTGTATATATGAGTAAAATATACAGGGTTATTTTTCAAAGAGCAGCCAGATTTTAAACTTAAGTTAAAATAAATAAATAATGATATACCGTTATTGTAGTTTTTGAAAATACGAGTAAATAAGGCTTCAACTTTTATTTGAAATCATTCCTAATTGAATATGATTTGTGGACAACAACTACGCGTACACGTGCTCCTCTGTATGCAATTCAATTTTTTGCCTACCGATCAACCCTTACGAATGTGTACGTGCGCAGTAAAATCAGTTTAAATAATGCATTACCACGCATTTTGAATTTAAAAGATATAAAGGACAGAAAGTTTAAGACTTTTTTTAATTAATTTTTCTTCATCGTTTGCCTATATTACTTATTCTGAATCTTCTCTGCAAAGGACGGTTATTGCGAAATAACCCTCTATGTTTATTCATTAAAAGGTTAATGATTCCGGCAGTTAAGAGCCAACTGAGATATCTTCCCTCGGCTGGTTCCTTAATCCGAAACTCCAGTGACACCCCGTTGGGTTCGGGCGTTCAACGAGGTGTATGTGAACCCCCAAGGAGTATCACAAGAGAGCCTCTGAAAATCCATTCAGAGTTATTTTGCAATGACCGGCCAAATTTGTATATAAATAAGTAATAATATTAAGTATATGATACTAGAATTATATTTTTGACTCGAGTAAAACCTACATTATTTCAATGTCAAATTCAAATTGTTTTCTTTTTTTAAACATTCCTCCCAAACTAGGATTTTTTCCTGTACCGTGGAGACAGTTTACATGTAGGAATTGCTCAAACATAAAAATTCAGACCCAGAACTATTACTTTTAGGCCATACAAATACTTGTTCCCTACGGGTTCAAATCCGCGGCCCTTTCAGCGCCGCAGTTCAATACTAATCTACGCTATGGAGCCATCAATACATTTTAGAAATCAAATAACAATCACTATTCTACTAGACGTGATAGAGACACACTGCAGCATTTGGCACGAATGGGTCGGCTCTACCGGGGAAGGACCACACTTTACAGAATAACAGCGTGAAATAACAGCGTAATGCTGCTGTGTTTTGTATGGTTAGTAGGTAAAGACCGAAGACCCTTTTTATTGGAAACGAGGCATTCCAACTTAGTCCTGGGGGGTGACAATCGCATCTTGACTTTGTTTCTTAATCGAAGAGAAATGTAGATGTCTATGGGCCACAGTGGGCACTTATCATCAGGTGTGTGCTCGTGTGTCACCATTTTCTATAAAAAAATACCTAGACTTCTTACTTTTGAAATTTATTCATTATTTTGTGAATAATTAATTAAACATTTCATCCAGTTTGTATAATTATGGGTAAATTTTAAAAGTTCATAGAACTGTGAGGTACATAAAATTTTATTGAGGATGTGGGCCGCTGATTCTTAATTATTTGCACTATATATTATTTAAATATATCTATTTACTTTGACACAACCGCTGTCGTACTTCATTAAAATGTTTAATGATGTTAAAAATAAATTATATCTATAGTATTTCGTAACTGTAAAACATTGAAAAACTAGTAATAAATAATATTCGCCTATCATTCAAAATATCAACACGTTCATTAATAAAAAAAGTATAAGTTATGATTCACAACATTTTTGTTAAAAAAATCAATAAAAGTCGAAACAAGTTTCTAATAAAAGCTTTTATTATATTTACAAAAACTTATAAACTATGTTTGACTAACGAATCCCTATAAATATCGAGTGAAAGTTGACCACATATAAGATGACAAACGAGGTCACATTTTACCTAGTCTTAAGTCACTACAGGCAATGGATAACTGTAACCAACTTTAAACAAAGGAGGCTTCAGAATGCATTGCACACCTCTGAGAACATAGGTGGAATGCCTTACCTCCTGTCGTTTTTATTTGTGCAATCATCATACCCATCTAACCTCAGTACAATAGCTGAGCCACGTTGGCTTCAAAATAAGTAAGATGGGCCCACGTAGACAAATGCTTAGACAAGTTAAAAACCTTGCCAAGTAGATGGAGAGTGATAAATTAAATGTCTCTCTGTTTACTATACTCTATGTTTGGTATTCTATATATTTTACATGTCAAGTTTTTATTTAAATTAAATTGACAAAAGAACTTACAAAAGTGGCTACTGCATGGACAACTGCAACCAACGTAAAATAAAAAAGGCTACAGATGCGTTGTTACGTTGTTTTGAGGACTAAGATGGAACGCATTACAGCCTTTTTTGTTTTTTTTTATAGGACAACGGGCAAACGAGCATGCGGCTCACCTGATTGTAAGTGACTACCGCCGCCCATGAACAACAGCAACACCAGGGGAATTGCAGATGCGTTGCCGGCCTTTTAAAAAGCTGTAGGCTCTTTTCTTGAAGGTCCCTAAGTCGTATCGGTGCGGAAAAGTCGCTGGTGGTAATCGATTCCACAAGGAAGTTGTGCGAGAAAGAAAACTTCTACTAAATTGTACAGTGGTGGACCGCCAATCATGCAGATGGTATGGCCTTACAGCCTTAATTATACTGGCTCCCTACACGCTTCAGACCGGTACACAGTAGTGTAAGCCCTGCTATTTGGTGGCAGAAATAGGTAAGATTTACAATTATGGTAAGTCCTTTTTAGCACCATGAGAGAGGTCCATGTCCATCACCGAACTTTTTACTAGCTGACAAGTAGGAGAAGAGGCAGTTTCATTTTAGTTTGGAAAATTCATAATTCATCTGTATAAGTATATCTGTAATAAGAGCCGTGGTAGCTCAGATGGTTAGCGCTCGCTGTAAGCTTCACAGTACTCGAGCAACCAGGGTTCGATCCCCGCCGGCACCAATGAAATTGTTAATTGCAATTTTAAGTTCTGATTTACCACGTGCTTGGCGGTGAAGGAAAACATCGTGAGGAAACCTGCATGTTGGAGAAATAAGAAAAAAAATATTTCGAAGACATATGAAGTTCGCCAACACGCATTGGGCCAGCGCGGCGGACATTTCCTTGCCCTAAAATCCTCTCACAAACGAGAGGAGGCCTGTGCCCAGCAGTGGGACGTAAATACGCTGCAACTTTATAATTCATCTGGATCTAAGGGACAATAGCAAATGAAGTAAGGGATTCTCTTACTCAACCACCACTGGTGTCATTTGAATTATCTTTTTTTCCCCGTGGGTGTCGTAAGAGAAGACTCACTACTACTAACTACCCACTAACAAGAGAAGTATCACATAGCATGGCAGTATAACCGTCTAGTTTACGCCAGGCGTACTTCCAGTACTGCAATCGCTGATCTGCATAGCAATCGTGGTGATTAAACCAAATCCTCCATAAAAAGGAAGAGGCCCGTGTCCACCAGTAGAATTTTGTGGCTGATGTTGATGATTATGATGAAAGTAAGATATGGTACTTCAGTGTTGACCGTATGATTCTGCTTAAAGTCCTCAGCGAGCTATGAAAAGTCTTATTCTCGAAGTTTCTCTGCGTGGTAGAAACGGCAACGATGATATCTACAGTAGAATCGGGGTAATCCACGTATACCAAAGGTTCAGTAAGCTGAAGTGGTAACGGGCAGGTCATATAGCTCGAAGTACCGACAAACGTTTTTTTTTAAGTAGTAGAGTCACGCTGTAGCTATATTATGGTTGAAGCGTGAATTGATCGGCTCGCCTGGGAAGGACCACGCTCTCACAGAACACCAGCGTAAAATAGCAGCTTAACGCTGCTGTGTTTCGTATGTGAGTCTAGACAATCGGAGACACTTTCTGCTAGAAACGAGGCATTTTATGTTACTCCTCAGGGGTGGCAACGCATCTGCATTTTGATTCTTAATCGAGGATAGATGAAGTCTGTGGGCCGTAGCATCCACTGACCATCAGATAGACTTTGTGCTCGTTTGTCACCCTTAGTCTATAAAAGAAAAACTGATGAGTAAGAAAGGTTCTTTAGTGGTGGCCTCCCTACTAGATGGAGTGCGACCTGGTTCGACCTGCAGTTAGCTTAGGACCGTGTTTTGTGGTGTTCCTCGGCCCACGTGAAAATTGCACTTGTGAAGCGCTGTAATAATAATAATTAAACAGAAATCAAACTCTTTTGGGATACAATAAAGTAATTTATTATTACGTTTAAAAGTTAAAAACCTAAACATTTTACAAACATATCACAGTTAGGGCACACTTTTAATTATTATTAAACACTATGCTGCGCTTCTACCGGACTTGTAATGATCCACTTGTCTAAAACCATAATCGCCATAATTTGGCCCATTTGCATTATCACCTTCATAAAAACCGCCGTGATAACCACCAAATGGTCCTTGGTAACCCTCGTAGCCTGCATTGGGATAACCATTTCCGGCATTGTAATAATTCCCATTGAACTGGTTATTGTGGGAGCCGTACCCGTTGCTGTAGTATCCAGGTCTTTGTCTATTGCCACCAAAGCCCCCATGACCTTGGTATGGGAAATGTCCATTATATTGATAATTGTTGGGAGAGTAACCACCCCCGAATCCGGGCCCTCCCGCGCTAGAAGAAGACTGCGACTGACTGATGCCGATGCTTATTGGTGGATATGGATAGCCCCCTTGGTACCCACTTTGATAACCACCACCGTAGCCCCCACCATGCTCTCCGCCACAAATACCTAATTTGTAGCACAGTTTATTTCTTAACAAGGTACGTGGTACTCTGTTGTGGGCATCGCCTCCATTTTCTACGAATAAATTATTAATTTAATTAGAAATCTTATAAATACTTATACAGAATAGGTTATCTCGTTTATATTTTTAATAATCAATACAAATAAATAAAATAGAAGTGTCTGTTTGTAATTTCAAAATCTCAGCCATTTACTAAATGCATAATGATAATGTTTATGGTACTTATAACAAAAGAACAATTTTCAAAAAGTTATTCCATCTGTCTGTCTGCCTGTCTGTTTGTTCCGGCTAATCTCCGAAACGGCTGGATCGATTTTGACGAGACTTTCACTGGCAGATAGCTGATGTTAAAAGTAGTGACTTCGGCTACTTTTATTTTACAAAAAGAAAAAGAATTAGGGATCCGCGCAAAAAAAATTAAAACCTATGAAATTCAATCGTAACAAATTCTACACGGGCGAAATCGCGGGAAGCAGCTAGTAAATAGATAAATTCAATCATTATTCAGACGTGCGATGTCTATATTGTGTTGTCATCTTTTCGCCCCACAGCTGGGCAAAGGACTCCTCTCACTTCTAAAAGGGATACAGTACCGAGAAGGCGACACACATACATAAATTGCGCGTTAACACCCACCCAGACCCGGAACAATTATTTGTAAGCCACACAAATACTTGTTCCGTGCGGGATTCGAACCAACGAACGCGGCAGCAACGCAACTATGTGCTTAGACACTGTGTTACTGAGCCATAAAATTCGTAATTATGGTTGGCTGAGTTACAAGTAGATTCTATTATGCCGCTAACACACGGTATAAATACTTTTTTGGAAGAGTTGCCTTATTCACAGTGTAGTGGCGGCTTTAGAGAAAGGCGACCCGGGCGGTAGACACGGGTTACAATCTAAGGCTACATCTCTATTTAACAACAGATGGGATTATAGTCAAGCACTTGTTTACTATTTCAAAGGGAAGGAGACACAAATGTCGACCACAATGTCACAATGTCGGCCTTAGAGACACAAATGTCGGCCGACTCTGCTTACTCACCACGCCGACAGAACGATGTACTGACAAAAGATCCATCCGAAAATGCAACACAAATCTCACAAGTAAAGTAGCATTGGAAGGGCGAGAAGATAGACTGCGCACATAAAACTGCCTATCCGAACTGTAGGCAACACTACCAAAACCAAAAGATATACAAGATTATGTACTTTATTGTAGCACCATACACAATCAAAATACTGTTACGTAATCATTTGAAATTGGGTTTACAATGTAACGGTTTCAATATCCCGCTAAAATCGAATCGGCGCTATTGATAAAGCCATCAATTATATACATAAAAACTTGATTACAACCTTCGGCTAGGGCTCCGCTCAACCCGACGATAGCAATAGCAAAAACTAGCGCGTTCATTTTCGCGAAGCTGTACCGTTTGTTCCGTTATCGAATGTGTTGGTTTTTTGTGAGGTTCACAGCATTTTATAGGTCAATCCGAGGTCTTAACCCACGCTTTTTGACATTGAAATCACAAAATGGTTTCTACAGGAAATACTACGTTTCCAAACTTCGATACAATTCCCTTATTAGTATTTTCGGAAGTAGTAGCATCTATGCGATTTGCAAGGCAGATTAATTATTCATAGTTTAATATGTACATATATTTCGCTATATTTCAAAGAACCGCATATCATGTGGTATTATTTAATTTTAATGATGATAACGTCCTCTAGCATCCTCAGACTTATATAACCTTAACTATGTAGTGCATAAACTAAATAATAACCTGGAAGCCATAAGAGAATGGTCGTATAAATATGGCGTTTCAGTTAATCCAGCCAAATGCAAAGCCATAATCTTCGGAAGTTCACAATTATTGGCTAAGATTGATTATGGAAATCTCTCTCCTGTAATTTATAATGGAACTCTGATTCCATATTGTGATTCCATAAAAAATCTTGGCTTGTACATGGACAAAACTATGACCTGGAAATTGCAGATCTCTGAAGTAAGTCGTAAAGTTGTTGCCACCTTGCGTTCCCTTTATCGTCTTAAAAATGTCCTGCCTTTCAAACCCAAGCTTACACTTGTTCATTCCCTCATTCTACCTATTATAGATTATGCAGATGTATGATGCCCAGATTTGTCACAAAATCTTCTAAACAAGTTGGAGCGCCTTCTTAATAATTCCATAAGGTTTATTTTCGGTTCACGTAAGTATGACCACATATCTTCCTATCGTTCAAAGCTTAAATGGCAAAGGCGATGCTCTAGAATATTACTTGTACTTTATTCAATTTTAAACGATCCAAGGTCGCCTTCTTATCTTAAGGATAACTTTCATTTTCTTCATTCGATTGACGCTCGAATACCACGACAATCAAACCGTCTGAGGATAAGGTTTCCACAGCATAGGTCTAATTTTTTCAGGTCGTCGTTTACGGTACAAGCTATACATCATTGGAACACCCTCCCCGATGATATTAAGAATGCTACAAATAGAAATTCATTTAAATTACTTCTACGACAACATTACCTGAAGGCACTTACTAACTGACATTTTTCTATTTTCAAATATTTATTTATTTATATTTACATTTAAAATCTACTTTTAAAAATGAGTAAAATTATTGATTACGAGTACATGCATATGTTGCTAAAGCCAACGCGCTAATCATTTGTGGATTGCACTAATAGATAGATAATTTAAAAATCTGTATTATTCACGTTTTATTTAATTTTTAAACTTCGCTTTTCTTTTTTAATGAAAATTAATTCCAAAAATAGTGTGAATTCTATGATAAATGGGCGTACGAATAGTGCGGGCGGCAGTGCACTGCATGCTCAAGGTTATTTGGTCAGGGAAACGCCTTAACAAAAAGTAAAAGCCGTCTTCAAAGAAATAAAATATAGTAATTTTACATTCTGAAGTAGGTGTTACGTAATAGTTTACGACTATAGTAGAATTAAAGTTTGACCTCCAGTCTGAAGGACTAGAGAACTAGTATAATTGCCAACGCATCTTCCTTGTTTGAAGCCTTCTTTCTTTGAAGTTAGCTGCGGATAGACACTTCCTATCAGGTGGACTACGTTTGTCACTTCAGTTTTCATTCAGTTTAAAAAGAACACTTCAGAACTCCATCGCTGATTAGCTAAGCCTTTATAAATTATTACGAATCGGGATGCACAGACAAAAGTTTACCTTGTTTCCCACTAGTTTTTTCAATTGCCATACAACATAAAGATTTGTAAACGTTTATTTTATGAGGCCATGTGTTCGCCACTCGTCGCCAGAGACCTAATATGTAATGAGCAAATTATAATTAATCAGTATGTAATTGGTACGCCTGCCGCAACTCAATTTCCTATTAAAAAACCCTATCCTATAAAAAAATTTGCGTTGAGTCATTTTTAGGGTTTCGTACTCAATGGGTAACCAACGGCACCTTATTACTTGGCCTCCGCTGTCTGTCCCTCCGTCCGTCCATCCGTCTGTATGTCATCGGGCTGTATGTCATGCCATGATCCTTAATAATTAGATAATTGAAATTTTCACAAAATGTTGATTTCTGTTGCTGCTATAACAACAAATAATAAAAATAAATATAAATTAAAAATTAAAGGAGCCTTCCCTACTAAAAACGTGTTGTACGATGATACAATCCTTCATGCGCGAGTACGACTCGGCACTTGCTCGGCTTTTTATTGGAACCAGAAATGGTTCCATATTTTATTGCACTCACTGTCCTCTTCTTTCTCTTTCTTACTGCTCCCTTCCCGTACACGATACAACACTTATACGATAAATAACAACATTGCAGGTATCACTTTTTGGAAGCCTTGAAATTAAGACATAACAATCGAACAGAACCTAAATATAAGCGTTAATTGTATGAAAACGGAACCCTAAAAACACTCTATTGTCACAAATAAATCTCGTTTCACCGGTCACTTATCTTAATTGTACAATAATATAAAAGCTAATCCTATAAATTTACTTATTATATTTATTTATTTAGGGGGTCACTGTAGAAGCGTGCTCGTCGTGACCCCTGCCAGCCCTTTTCAGGGCTGCAATTCTACTTAGCTGCGCACCCATGTCAACGAGGGTTAGGGCGTCCCCCCAAGGCGACGCACACCAGCTCGTCCCCGTTGGTGTGGAATGCAGCGCGCAAAGCGGCGATGGGGACCGCCACCCGTCACGCACAGCCCGACACGGCGGAAGGTGGAGGACAGAGTGCAGAGTTGGCACGTGGAATGTTAGAGGAGGCATGAGAGATAAGACGAATGAGTTGATCGAAATAATGAAAGAAAGAGAATTAGATGTCGTGTGTATGTCGGAGACCAAACGGAAGGGCAGTGGTACTGAAGAGCAATTTGTGCTGGCGGACGGGGGATGTCCCGGATGATTGGCGATCCGCAGTCATTGTGCCTTTATATAAAGGTAAAGGTTCACATTTTGACTGCGGGTGCTATCGGGCGATCAGCTTGACCAGTTTAGCAAGTAAAGTTTATTCGAAGGTTTTGACACGTAGGATGCAAGAGAAATCGGAAAAATTTCTATGGGAGGCACAATGCGGATTTAGACCTGGAAGAGGATGCACGGATCAAATGTTTTCTCTCCGCATGATCGCGGAAAAGCTTCTGGCTGCTAACCAGAGGATTTTCTGTGCTTTTGTGGATCTTGAGAAAGCATTTGATAAGGTTGTAAGGAAGAAAATGTGGGAACTGTTGCCGGGGTATGGTGTGGATGGTCGATTGCTAAGGGCTGTGCAGTCACTTTACTGTGACTGTAAAGCCTGTGTGCGGGTAGGGCATGACCTGTCACCCATGTTTAGCGTCCAAACGGGCGTAAAACAGGGTTGTGTCATGTCTTCCTGGCTGTTCATACTGTATCTCGACAGATGTTTACAGAAACTGAAAGATAGCTGTTTGGGTGTGAAATTGGGTGACATTAAAGTAAATTGTCTGCTGTATGCTGATGATGCAGTGCTTATTGCACCATCAGAGGCAGAACTGCAGGCATTAGTCACGTGTATGAAAGAGGAATGTGAAATTAAAGGTCTCCGCTTGAATGCTAATAAAACTAAGGTTCTGGTATTTGAAAGGGACGAAGAGAGAACGAAGTGTGAAATATGGGTAAATCAGGAATGTCTAGAACAGGTAAATGAAATTGTATACTTGGGGAGTGCTTTTAGCCGGGATGGAAGATGTGATTTAGATGTGGACAGGCGTGTCGCTGCCGGGAACAAAGTCAATGGTGCCCTGACTGCGTTAGTCAAAAGGCAAGGCGTAGTGAAGAGTGCACGCTTTGCAATACATAACGCAGTGTTGGTACCGACTTTGTTATATGGCAGCGAAACCTGGGTATGCCAGAAGAAGCATAAAAGCAAGTTGAATGCAGTGGAGATGCGATCTCTTCGTAAAATGTGCGGCGTCACCATGGCTGACCGAAAGCGAAACGAAGAGATTCGCAATATGGCAGGTTTGAAAGATGACCTTATCACAAAAATTGATAAGGGCGTGCTTCGATGGTTTGGGCACGTTGAGCGAATGAGTGAAGACCGAATGGTGAAGAAAATATATAGCGCGAAAGTTAATATTAAAAGGTGTCGAGGTAGACCGAGACTAACTTTCGAAGACCATGTGAGCAAATTTCTCGAAGAGGGGAGGGTCAAGAGTACTCGGATACCTAGACGTGCATGTATGAAGAAGATGATGAATCTGAAAGAAGCGAAAGAGGTATGTAAGGATCGTGACACTTGGCGATCTGTTCTCTCTGGCTACCCCGTCAGGGATTGTGCGTGACGATAAGTAAGTAAGTATAAATTTACTAAATAAACTGGCGATATTAATTTAAATTGAATTAAATAGCGACTAAATTAATTCCGTAAGACGAATGAACAACGGTTCAGTACTAACCACTAACCATTTATTATGTCAGGAGGAAATTGCCAAACATCCTTCTTAATTACTATCTACCGACTAACTTTCTATTAAGAGCAAAGTAGACTTTTTACATGAAAAAATTAGGTATCTTTTTGAACTTATTATCCTAGTCTGGGTTCAGTTGTAATTTTTTTTTGACTAAAAGCGAAAAGATGAAATGTGATCATATTTGCGATCACATTCCCTCTTTTCGTTTTTTGTTAAAATGGTTATCTCTCCACTATCATTGGCAATACTTTGTACGCTGTTCTCTGTCTTACACAAAATTCCTGTGACATCACGAGGGTGTTTTAGCACAGAAAAAATGCATTCGGACACTGTACGGCATGGATTGGTAGGAATCATGTAAACCGACGTTTAAATCTAAGAATCTACTAACTGTTCCCTGCATATGTATACACCTACAAAACAGCTACATTTGTTAAATACCACAATCATCTCTTCACCGCTAACGACAATACATTTAAACTAAAAATTAACCACGTGCCCTTAGTGCTAGAATTGTTTAAAAAAACTGCGCCTATATGGCACCTCTAATATGTAATAAATTTCTTTGCCCAAGGGAATAACTGACCTGCCATATAAAAGATTCTGTTGTACCTTGCGAGAATGGTTAATCCACGAAAGTTTATATACTATTAAAGATTTTTTGAATTAAAGCACTTGCCGATTTGGTGCCCACTAAGATATCAGATCTCCCTTTTATTTCCTGTGACTAAGTCTATTATAACAATTCAATAATTTATGTAATTGTAATCAAGTAATCAAATAATTGAAATTTAAAAGATTGTAATAATTGTAATTCAAATAGTTCTTATAAATTATTATTCAAATAGTTCTAATAATTGTAATTTTATTCAAATAATTGTTGTAAATTTAGTATAATTAGGCATGCCCGTAATGAGGGTGAAATCCTGTGCTATGAATCAATTTAATATCTTGTGTACCAACCATATTTCTTGCAAATAAATGATAAATGATTTATGATCCATTTGGCTAGAATATTTAAAATGTAAATTACAATATCAGGCTGATTCCCACGACCGTTGTTCTTCCTTCTACAGACAACTCTACATTTGTCGTCCCCTTATATTACACCGGCTTCATGTACACCTCACACTACCCTATAAAACGCTTTAACGCAAATATTAAGAGTTATAAACCATATTATATCATCATTCTTACTCGCCCGACCTAGCCTCAAACGATTATAATTTTTTCTTACTTTATAAAGTACAGTTCCCAAAATTCTTTCGCTAAGGTATATAAATGATCTTGACTCGAGAAGACAGAAATGTATATTTTATACTTTAACCACTAATAACAACTTAAACTTGTAGGTGGTAGATTATTCTCAATATGCTTCCAGGCTACGGATTTAAAAATAACTTAAAATATAGCGTAGCTCTTGTCAAATTTTATGAGTCTTTTTTTACATGCGGATATGCCTGCGCATACTTAACTAAAACCCCATGGCGTTCTACCTTTATCTAGGTTGTCCAGGGCAACGGGAAGCAATAGGTATTTAGTGAGAGTATACGAAAATATAATATAACATAAATAGCTCTATCTTTTCATCGTCGTTCATTTTCATTTGACTTAGGAACTTGCATTTTTTACATCTCCAAAGAACCGTAAACTTTAATATTTATATAATTATTTGAACCCATTCGACAGAAAGGTCAATCGACGGATTCAACTCGGCTGAGCAGCGGGAGATTATGCCACATCTTCTCGTATACCTGAAAACTTTAATACAAGATTATACAACCAGTGGATGCCAGTGCCAGTGATGACATAGGGTTCCGAGACTTTGTCCTTCACTGCTGGCCGTATGAAGAAGCACAAAAGTGCTCAGCGAGCTATGGAGTGATATATGCTCAGAGTTTCTTTGCGTGATAGACTTAGAAATAGGGTATCCGCAATAGTACCAGAACAACTAACATAACCCAACGAATTAGTAAGCTGAAGTGGCAATGGGCCGGCCATATCGCTCGAAGAACCAAAACCGATGGTGAACAAAGCTTCTAAAGTAGCAGCCTCATACCGGTCAGTGAGGTGTAGGGCGGACCCCACTAGAGTGACGACCTGGTAAAAGATGCAGGAAGTCGATGGATGCTAGTGTGCTCAGGAACGTGCTTTGTGGTATTACTTGAGATGCCTATGTTCAGCAGTGGACTTGTGAATGACTTTTTTTATAAGATAAGGGTAACAAACGAGCACACAGTCCATCTGGTGGTAAGTAGTTGTTGTGGCCCATAGACATCTACATCTATCCTCGATGTCGAATCAAAATGCAGATGCGTGGTCACCCATGAGGACTAAAATGGAATGTCTCGTTTCCAGAAAAAATGGTATCCGGTTCTTTACACTCACCATGCGGAACACAGCAGCTTCAAGCTATTTTACGCTGGTATTCTGTGAGAGCGTGATCCTTCCCCGGTCGAGCCGACCCATTCGTCCTACAACTATACCAGTAATGTAGCTACAGCATGGCTCTACCACGTAAAAGAATGGTTGTAATGAATCACCTTTACTAATTCAAAAGTCGAACAACAAAGTAATCATATAAGGCTTCTGATTTTTTTTTTGTTTTGAGTTACGGCAAACTAAAAATTAAGCATCAGCCATAAACTCTTCTTTTAATTGGTTCTACTTGCTGAATAATGATTACATCTAGTATATAATAGCTGGAGAGTCTGTCGAATTTCAAGAATTAAACCACAGTCTTCGTATTACCGAGAAATCTTTACTAAGAGAAGCAGTAAATATAAGGAGAATAGATAATAAATATGTCCAAGATAGTTGTTTCTTGAATACAGAAGCAGTGACGGCTTTATTTTATAGTATTTTTTGTGTTACTACTATCAAAGCATACGGCGTGCAGTTCAACGACCTATTTGAATTCGTGTAGATACATACCTGGTGTAATATTATTACAAGTCATTTCTTAGATATAAGCGAATAAATTTTGAATTCCATAAATTCAGTTTTATTTATGTTTTTATTTCTTAAAGATCTGTATCAAAAATGATAATGTGTGGGAGAATGTTCCAAAATTGAAACATCCGTTATTTAGAACTTGTTAATAAGTCTATGGTAATGTATGAATTACTAATTAATTATTCTCTCTGTTTCTCAACATAATAAATCGTTATTAAATGTTTTATGGTTATTATATGCTAAATATTTAAATTTGGATTTTTATGTGAATTCGCGTGTTCACGTGAAAGAGCGTCTACGTAAATAGAAAGGTATTTCGGAGAGGCCTTACTCTTTACCAGCGGAGATAGGCGAGTCGACTTATTTAGCTCGATAACCCGCCACGCTGTAAGGAATCCGTCACCCAATTTCATCTTGTGGCCGTCGTAAGAGGTGAGAAAGCAGAAGGTACTTTTACACATACAAACCAAACGCCATAACTACATCCCTACATTATAGTTATAGTTGCAGCCTATATACGCCCTACTTCTGGGCACAGAGCTTATCTCAGAAATCCTCTCAGGACTTCGCATGCCTTCAATGTATTTTTTTTTAATTTTTGAGACACGAGTGTTTCCTCTTTTCGCAATGTTTATTTCACCGCCGAGCACGTGGTAAGTTAGCACTTAAAATTGCAATGAATATAAAACTACATAGAGCAGAACATATTTTCATAGATTATTGCATATGTGTATATCATAGATTTTCGATAGAGTTGCTGGTATTTAAAAAGTAAATATAATAAAAAATTATGTAAACTGTAATATCGAAATACCTTTTATTGAGCTGAAGGGATTATAGTTAAAGAAACTACTATTTCACGCTGGTATTCTATGAGGGTGTGGTCCTTTCCCATTCGTGTTAAAACCATAATATAGCTGCAGCGTGGCTGTACCACGTTTCTTTAACTGTTAGTCTGATTAACAAAATCAAAACTCAAAGCTTATTAATAATAAGAAAACTTAATAATAGGTATTTATTGCACTCAATAGTGGCCCTAGAGCACAAGGTAGAGTCAAGCAAATTCTATATCACTTAGGAAATTAATTTGAATTCTTAGATTGGTTGCAAATAAATATCTACGCCTGTCTCAGCGGTATTGTTTATCATAACTGGCGATCCGCGGCGGCTTTACACGAGTGATTTCTGGATCTCGACAACAGCGCCATCTACCGTGTCCAATTGTAAATATAAATGATCCAGGGACCCACGAGAAATTTCGTCAAATTCGGTACAGCTGTTTAAGAGGAGGTCCGTGACAAAAACACGTACAGAAGAATTATATAAATAATAAGGTAATGAAGTAAGTATAACAGAGTCTGAACGGTTTATTACTCATTCTTAGTTTCCCGCGGAAGACCACGTGGTAATTCAGTTTCATGCAACTACAACATACATAACCAAAACGTTTTAAATACTTTTATCTTTCAAACAGACAGTAACAAAAATTAGTTGTAATTAACGTTTGGAAAGGAAGCGTTCGAACGAATTGGAAACGACAGTTTGATATTCGTAAAAAGCCATTAATTGTGTGCGGAAGTAAGATTAATAAATTGATAAATTGCTAGTATTTCCAATGATATGCGTATTTTCCGCAAATTTGCCAAAAGTGGAATAAAAAATGTTTTGAGTAGGCGTACAATGTCATATTAATAAGCATGTTTGAACATATGCATAAGCATGTTTGACTGCCTCGTTGGTCTAGTGGTTGTAGTGGTGCGACTGCTGATCATGAGGTCCCGGGTTCGAATCCCGGGTCGGGCCAAAAAATCAGTTATTGAGTTTTTCCATCAAGAAAGTCTCAGTAGCTGCCTGGAGTCAGGAAGTTGGCGGTGTTTCACCCCCGTGCCTCGGAAAGCACGTAAAGCCGTTGGTCCTACGCCTGATCTCTCTCCGGTCGTGTCGGTTTACCGTCCCATCGGGCTATGAGAGTGAAGGAATAGAGAGTGCGCCTGTGCTTGCGCATACACTTGGGCACTATAATCCTGTCTTGCGCCGATGGCTAGTCTCCGGTGAGACTGGCCGCCGTGGCCGAAATTTGGTCTGGATGACATTATTATTAATAAGCATGTTTGAAACAGCTAGCCTTATTATAGTCTTTATCTATACATCTATACAAATAAATAAAATTGAAGTGTCTGTTTGTAATGTCGAAATAACAGCTTTATACTATATGCATATGAAAGTATATACGGTACTTTTAACAAAAACACTATTTTTAATTGTTTATTGTCTTTCTGTCTGTCTGTCTGTCTGTTTGTTCCGGCTAGCCTCCGAAACGACTAGACCGATTTTGACCGGACTTTCACTGGCAGATAGCTTATATTATAAGAAGTAAGTTAGGCTACTTTTATTTTAGAAAAAGAATTAGGATTCCGCGCAAAAAATTAAAACCCATGAAATCCAATCGTAATAAAATTACGCGCGCGCGAAGTCGCGGGATATAGCTAGTATTATATTCCGATGTGCGTGTAGTCGCAATTCTTCTCCTAAACGGCTTCACAGCTTTTGATGAAACCTTTATGGGGTACTTATGGGTCACCTTTATGGTTCTTGCTATTTGGACATGATAGGCGGCGCTATTGTCGATATCCAGAAATCACCGTGGATTACTAGTATAAACATATACTGAGTTGTGAGTACTGTGTAACTGAATCTATAAATACAAATAAAACTTTTAAATACGAATGTTACTTTGATTTAGAAAAAAATATTGTCTTAATTAAATCATAATAAATTAGGAATTGAAGCATTTCTGGCGGAAGGCCTATGTTCAGCAGTGGACTTGTTAAAGGGTTAAATCATATTAATTTTTTTATTAAATACTTATTTCCATTGCAATATATGTCAGAAATGCAAAAAAAATGGGAAGGGTTCTCCATACAAATATCATCAGAAACTAATATTTGTACAAAAACACAAGGTTCAATTTCTAGTTTCAAGGTGTTTTAATAAAGTATCTTACAGCCTATCAAAGTCTACTGCTGGACATGGCATTCCCCAGCGATTGCCTCATAAAGGGGATATTTGCTCTAGTTGTCATGTTTGGCAAGCGCTTTGGCAAACGCAGTTTTTTTATTTTGAATCCACAGTTTTATTATATCGACACCAACGCGATATTATAGGGGTCAATATACCATTCTCTTACGCCGTCACTAAACGTCATGTTTGGGATATTACTTTTAAAAAAAAGTAGTAGGGATCGCTTAGTGGAGATGTAATAATTTCTACTATCCTATATTATCCCGTGGATGTAGTAAGAAGTGACAGATGGAAACAAAACAAGAGACGATGAGAGATAGAGAAAACTTCGAGAAAGTACTGTGGGACTGGGCTGGGCAGCATTCGGTAAGTTTAGTCAAGTCTTCTCGTCGCTTATAGCGCAACGCTTGAAGACGAAAGTCTTCGACTAGTGCGTCCTGCCTGTACTCACATATGGTGTGGAAACGTGGACACTAACGGAAGACTATTTCACAAACTCAGTCACCCAGCGGGCGACTGGGAAGAGCTATGCACGGAGTTTCTCTAATAGATAAGATTCGTAACAAAGATATCCGCCAGAGAACAACGTCACCGACACAGCCTTTTATATCTGCAAGATAAAGTGGCTATGGGCTGGTCACATCTGTCGCAGGAGCGATAACCGTTGGAATAGACGTGACATGGAGTGGAGACCGCGGTTATGTAAACGCATTATAAGAGCAACTGGATGCGTGAAGCCGAACATTTTTTTTAATAGAAATACGGTGACAAACGAGCACACAGTCCACTTGATGGTAAGTAGATGCAGTGGCCCATAGACATCTACATCTATCCTCGATTACGAATCAACATGCAAAAGATGCATGGACAAAGATGGAATGCATCGTTTTCAGTAAAAAGGGTCTCTGGTCTCTACACTCACCATACGAAACACAGCAGTATTAAGCTGCTATTTTACGCAGGTATTCTGTGAGAGCGTGGTCCTTCCCCGGTCGAGCCGACCCATTCGTGCTAAAACCATAATAGCTGCAGCGTGGCTCTACCACGTATAAAGACACATATTTGTAAAATAATGATATTCAAATTCAAATAAGGCAATTTCTTTTATTTTCCATAGATTAACTTATATCACAAGCACTAATCATCATCATAATTACAGTTCTTCACAAGTCCATTGCTGAATATTTCCCCCAAGGAATGCCACAAAGCACGATCCTGGGCCACCTGCATCAATCAACATCCAGCATGTCTTAGCAGGTCGTCACTCCACCAAGTGGGGGGTCGCCCTACACTTCGCCTACCGGTACGAGGCTGCAACTCGAAAACCTATCTTCCCCATCGGTTGTCGGCACTTGTAAAGCACTAATAAACCATTATAATTATTTAAAAAGCTAAAAATTAAGTAATGTAGTAATGCAGATTCATGGCAAAACAAATTAAAATAGCAATCATCTCGTTACCGTTCAACTCTTGTCATTATCGAAATATATCTTATTAATACTTGTTGAGCTTTGACGTTTTACGTAAAGCCTATTTCACACTAGAGCAAAGCGCACTGGCAACAAATGTTTAACTGGCTGGCTCATTGGTTTACTAGATGCAAGTGTGACTGATAATAATGTGATCCCGGGTTGAAATCCTGGGTTATGCCGAATTCAGTTATTTGGTTTTTTGTCAAGAAATTCTCAGCGGCAGCCCGGACTCGTGACGGACGTTGTGTCGTGTGATGGGTTGCCCTCGCATCTAACTTAAAAGGGACTAGACTTTACCTATATACTATATATATATATATATATATATATATATATATATATATATATATATATATATCACAATATTTGTCTTTTGCTGACAATGGCAGGAGGAGAAATGTAATGATTTTTTATATTTATACAGAGAAAAAGGATGTTAATTATCATATTAGTCATTCTGATATATGTTTAATAAAATGTAGATTGTTAATCAATTAAAATAGCATAATTTAAATATTAAATTTAATTATATACAATATTAAAAACTATAATAATAAAAAAAAACTAAAACTAGAAACTTAATTATCATATAGTCCTACTTCCCGTGGTATCGTGCCAAGAACGCTGGCTGCGTTTCCCCGTTGAATGGTTATACTTAGCCTTTGAGCAAGAAAAGAACCAGCCCTCTTATCACCAGCAGCAACGACCAGCCGCGGTTGGAATTCCTTTAGGAACCTCACCGCACGAGGACCCCACGGACCGATAGTCTCTACAGACAAATATGTAGTCATCTCTAAGAGACTCATATTTGCGCCACTTAGTTCAGCTGCCTCTGATGCCGCCCCGGCTCTAAACGAGATAGCCCTGAGATGAGAGGCCGCCAGTGTCTACGCAAGTAGCATCCACTACTAGCATACACACTAGGGCTTTACCTCTCTCCCAAGGGACCAATGTCATACCTATTATCATATTAATGTTGTCATAAAGTTCGATGTTAAAAAGTATTGAACGAAAATATACTCTCAAAAAAAAAGAAATTGATAGATCTATCCTCCTTCAGTTGATTGCAACGTAAGCTTTTTTAAATTCGAGCGTTTACTTGGTTTTAAAACAGTATTGAAGACCCAATATATTGCGAATTCTAAACTACAAATTCTAATACCTACTCGTATGAAGCTGCACTATGTAACATTAGTAATAGCGTACTAACTTCTAAAATAGTAGAAAAATAGTTATTATAATATTACTGTTCATAAATCTCGAAAATTATGATTTCAAATTGTTGCAGAACTTTTCTTATCTTGCGTTCGTGTGTAATAAGCTTAAAAATTAAACGAATACGAACACATAATTTAAATAATCAGTAGCCATTTTCGTGGCTTAATCGCACCATAATTATATATTATTTATAATATATTCCATAACATTATCTACTAAATGGCAGCTAAGCGACGATTTACTGCTATTTTGAATGTAAATTTACCTGTAAATTTCTCTTGGGCGGAATTACAATCCGACAATATTACTCTATTTTGCGTTTTTTATGTTGTCGTTTACATACTTAACAGATATTTACATGTATAAATAGAGATACAGAAGACGCATTGAGTTTTTGCCATCTTACGTACATAATTTTGAAGGTTATTGTCAAGGAGTGTCCGGTCGGTCGTAGATATTGATCTTAACAGTCAGTCCTTCTCAAAATTAAATTTCGTAAAAAATTAAACAGTTTTTGTCACCTTTTCAAGTGTGTACGTTTAATTTAGTAAAGTTTTTATATATTTAATTTACTATGTTGAATATAAAATAACTAGCTGTGCTCCGCGGTTTCACCCGCGTCATCACGAGTCCGAGATGCGCGACATGACCTAGTTCAAGCATTATATAACTACTAGGGTTTAAGCGTCTTTCGCGCGCCCCAGCCAAGTATTGAATTATTTTAATTTTACATTATCTCTTAAACTATGCGTCCAAATAACATGGTATGGAGAACAAAGTTTATCTTCATAAAATTGTCTTGATGATGAAGTAACTTTCGTTCGCAAGGATAAATAGGCCATGCCTAATAATAACGCTCATAAATCACTTTTAAATTTTCAATATTTTTTGTCACAAAATACCAAATTATGGCTTATGTATAAGAAATAGACATATGGTATCGCGGACTTATTTTTAGACGGAGTAAAGATCTATATTTTTCTAGAACATTGTATTTACGTATCCCTAACGATAACACCATCGTACGCGGATAAATCATTTCGGAAGTGCTTTTTCTTCTGACTTGCTTAACAAATATCCATATTTAAGGCTAGCTGAGTAATATAGCTTAATGCTAGATAGCTTATGCTATTCCACATGAATCTGGCTATAATATACAAAAATAATTTTTCAAATCGGACTGGAAGTTCCAGAGATTAGCGCGTTTAAACAAACAAAAACAACAAAAAAAACTCTTCCGCTTTATTATATTAGTATAGATTATAAATTTAAAAAACGTCTGTAAAAAAATTTTTGTTTGCATATAATTTTTATATATAGTTATATATAAAAATTATATTTTTATATATAACTATATTTAAAATTATAAAATTACATTAATTTATATATAGTTAAATTTCTTATTTCTTCTCATTTTTCTTACACAAAACCCCGTACTATATTGGTTAATTTCGAAAACTATTTTATTCCAATAGGTTTGATTCAAACAGTTTTATTCAGTGTGTATATAAGTAATGTAGTGTCAGATCAATTTTAAACTATATACTCGTTTACAGTATTTCCTAAGAAATTCGTAGTTATCCTTCGACAAAACAAACAGGTACACCGATCTCTTTCATAAAGAGATCATTTAGATTAATACTTAATAAGAGGGAAGATAAAAGCTATAATGTTAGAACTCAAAGTTATGTCGAATCCCCTACTTTTTAAATATTTCCTTTTTAAAAACATAAAAGTTAAACGTTAAATTAAGTTACGTTATCAGTTGTATAGTTGTAGCACGAATGGGCCGGCTCGACCGGGGAAGGACCACGCTCTCACAGAATACCAGCGTAAAATAGCAGCTTAATCCTGCTGTGTTTCGTATGGTGAGTGGAGCGAACCGGAGACCCTTTTTACTGGAAAGAGGCATTCCATCTTAGTCCTCACGGGTGACAACGCATCTGTACCTTCATTCGTAATCGAGGATAGATGTAGATGTCTATGGTATACAGCAACCACTTACCGTCAGGTGGACTGTGTGCTCGCTTGTCACCTTTATTGTACTAAAAAAATTGTGTTACAGTTTAAAAGAAATAGAGATTACGGAAATCATAGTCCTTATTGTATGGCATTAGTAGGCATTTTTAGTAGTACAAAGGAGGCTTTAATATGAGTTGATAAGTGTTAAACCTACAAGGACTATTCTTCATCTGTAGACAGTAATGAAATTTGTTGAAATTTCATTGTTAAAACGGTAATGAAACGGTAGAGTCGACCGCGCTTTTCTAATGTGTTTATTTTTTAATATTATTTGCGCGATGTCCTCCAGACCGAGTTTCGGTCATGGCGGCCAGTTTTAACGGAGACAAGCCATCTACGTAGGACAGGATTATAGTGCCCGAATGTAAGCCCAAGAACAGCTGCACTCCCTATTCCTTCACTTTCATAGTCTGATGGGACGGCAGTCCGACACGACCGGAGAGTTACGGCCTTACGTGCTTTTCGAGGCACGGAGACGAAACGCCGCCAACTTCCTGACTTCAGACTGCTACTGAGGAATTCTTGACAGAAAGACCCACTAACTGATTTTGGCCCGACCCGGGATTCGAATTATCATGATCAGCAATCGCGTATTAGACCAAGAGACCAGAGACCAGTTTTTTACGTGGTAGAGCTATGCTGCAGCTATATTAGTAGTATAGTTGTAGCACGAATAGGTCGGCTCGACCGGGGAAGGACCAAGCTCTCGCAGAATACTAGCGTGAAATTGCAGCTTAACGCTGCTGTTCCGTATGGTGAGTGTAGAGAACCGGAGACCCTTTTTACTGGAAATGCGGCATTCCATCTTAGCCCTCACGGGTGACAACGCATCTGCATTTCGATTTGTAATCGAGGATAGATGTAGATGTCTATGGGCCACAACAACCACTTACCATCAGGTAGACTGTGTGCTCGTTTGTCACCCTTATCCTATTAAAAAAGAACAACGAGGCAATGACCGAATGAGGGCTAATAATCTTCCGCTCACCAGATGTCGCTAGTAGCGAATGAGGTAAAGTTATTTACACAGTGTCAGTTAATTGAGAAATTAGTTTTAAATAATAGTTTATCATTATCTAGAATATTATATTAATATACAACACAATGCGTCAGTGGTTTGATTTTTAATTTTTTGCACTATATAACATTTTTTTTAAAATCGGGTTTTAGTTATATTTTATTTGATTTATTCATTTCTAATGTACTTAATTAATATAAAATATAACTAATAATACAGAAAGAAACCTTAAAGATTACATTTTCCTAAGAAACTATCATCCCCGCTATGAAATCTGTCAAATATTTTACCTCACTGTAAAGTGGCGCCGCCCTGGTGGCAGAAAAAGTCGTGGATGCCCTCATTGCAAGCTCGTTTATGATAACATATTAAAGTCTTTTACCGTTTGTATGTCACGGAGTAAACTATTATTAGAAGCAAATTAAAGTTAGTAAATGGAATAGCAAGAGGTGGGCAGCTGCAACTTCCTGAAAACAACTCAATAAGAAGCTACAGCTGTCAACCCGTCTTTCAAACGTAGCAACAATGGCAAGTATGGGACAATGACTATGAGACGTCTAGGGGAGGCCTGTGTTTAGCTGTAGACTTCTGGAAGGCTATAATGAATAAATGAATAGAAATTGAACAATAGACTTCAGAGTTTATATCAAAAATGCAATTTAAGCCTCATTATTCTCTCTTCTTCTCGTTATATTGTAATCAATATGATCTTTTGTATGTTAAGCTTACATGACTTAACTTAGGGCTTCACTGTACTCTAAATAAATTATTTTTACAGTATAATCAGGCGGTAGAGCCATGCTGCAGCTACATTAGTTTCATAATTGTAGCACGAATGGGTCGGCTCAACCGGGGCAAGACCACGCTCTCACAGAATACCACTGCTGTGTTTCGTATGGTGAGTGTAGAGAACCGGAGACCCTTTTTACTGGAAATGAGGCATTCCATCTTAGTCCTCAAGGGTGACAACTCATCTGCATTTTGTTTTTTAATCGAGGATAAAGGTTGATTGTGTGCTGCACTCATATTCTAGAAAAAATCATAAGTCTCTTTGACTATTATTGTTATTTTCTCAGAGAAAATAAATACTCGTAACTTCAAAAATCTTGTTATTGATGCTCAATATTTCATTCCAATATAGTATACTATCAGATACCCGCTTTACTGGGCTCTAAAGTATCAAGAATTTATTTTTTATTGGACTATCGTGAAATTCGTTCGTAGTGAGCGTCTACATTGCGAAATGAGTAAAGCTATACAAAATTTCACGTAAATCGGGTGTATAGTGTTAGAGATCTCTGTAACTATAACGGCACTGTATTAGCATTTCAGATTTAAATTAAAAATAAATAAATTATGAATACTGATATTTTAAAACTTGTATGCAAAGATGAATATTAATTTTTATTACTATCGTGACCATTAACTTAATTTTTATGACTGGAACTGTGTGACTGTATTCTTAATTTAATAATGATAAATATTTGCATATTATTCTCATATCTCTTTTTTAAAATAACTACGTTAGAAATTTGTCCTGAATCTTGAAGACTTTCAGCATACATTTTTACACATGGGCAACGAAATTCACCGTGTTCACAGACACTCACGCATGTTTTTTTTTATAAGTACATTTAAGTACGTAACAGAGCCGCGCTGTAGATGTATTAAGAAGAATAAATAAGGCGACTCGACTTGGATAAGAACACCCTCGCACAAAATATATCTGCCATCATACAGCAGTGCTTGCTCTGCTCTGTTTATTTTATAGTATAGTGTGATAAACGAGCACAGAGCAAGTGGTTGTTGCTGTGACCCATGACATCTACATTTATCTAAACATAATTGACAAGTGAAGCTGGCTGCCTGGACCGCTCGCTAAGACGAGACTAGGCCGAAACGCATATAATATCTTATTAACTTTTAGTATTTGTACTGATTTTAAAGATAACATGTGTGGAATGGGCTAAGCCCACGCTGGCCTTTTTATACTTGTCCTCAATAAAGGATCAAAATGCAGATACGTCGTCACCCGTGAGGACAAAGATGGAATGCCTCTTTTCCAGTAAAATGGGTCTTCGGTTCTCTACACTCGCCATACGAAACACAGCAGTGTTAAGCTGCTGTTTTACGCTGGTATTCTGTGAGAGCGTGGTCCTTCCCCGGTCGAGCAGACCCATTCGTGCTACAACTATACTACTAATATAGCTGCAGCATGGCTCTACCACGTGTTCCGGTCTGAAAGGTATAGGAGCCAGTATAATTACGGGCTAAGAGGCATTCTATCGTTATCCTCGACGGTGGCAGCGCACCTGTAGCCTTCGTTGCTTAAAAGCTAATATCCATTATTTTAATAATATTTTTGTGCCTGTTAGATCAGCGCTGAAGCTGCTTTATGCCTGCAGCACAAATTAATCGGCTCGTATCGGAAAAGACCAACCTTTCACAGAATATTTCTGCTGCTAAGCATTGTGTACACTACCGTGTTCCGGTCTAAAAGGCATAGACAGCCAGTATAATTACATGCTAATGGATATTCCATCTTAGTCTTCTGTGGTGACAACGCATCAGTGCCTTCGTTTTTTGAAGTCGTTTGCAGGTGTTCATGAGCTGCAGTAACCACTAAGCATCACGTGAATGTATCAAAAGTCCACTACTGAACATAGGCGTCCCCCATAGATTTCCTAATAGGCAATTATCTGCTATATGTGAATCGCTTGGCGGACGGGGAAACGACCGCAGTTTTACCGCAGTTTTTATTAACACTGCGGTTTCTTACCACGTGCGTGGTAAAAATAGCCAGCTGTAAACAAAAACTGGCTTCCTGCAAAACGGAAAATGGAATCCTGTTTCGGTATTGCAGTCGCAGCGTACACACCTTACGTGTCCGGCTGGAAACCCTCACACTAGCTCAGTTTGTATGCAAACATTTGATGATTTGAGTATCTTCATCCGTCCGTAAAAATTGTGCGTGTCCTTTTACGTTGTAGGGAGGATCTACCTTATTTGTCACGCTGGCAGGCGGATTGACGAATGTGGTACCAGACGTCTCATGCTCGTGACGCTATTGCCCGTCTCCGGTCTGTGTATTATATGTCTAGCGTGAACGAGATGGTATAATGACATATGTATATCAAGAGCTTTAGGACTTTTCTAGCAGTTGCCATAGTCAAAAGAAGAGTTATTATAATATTAAGAAATTTATGGATGTCAGTAACCCCTGAGAATGTGGTGATCGCTACCAAGCTATTTCTAATTTGTTTTGTGTGGTTAATTGCGATTACATGATTGCAAGCTGTTATTTTAAAATAAAAGGCCCTTCTTGCTGGTTCTTCCCAGGACAGAGGTTTTTTTTCGAACCAGTGGTAATTAAACAAAAGAGTGACTTTCAATAAGTATTATTTATAATATATATTGAATAAAAAAGTTTCTGTTTCTGTTTACATATTTAAGTTGTCAATACGCCAATACTCGGCAAATTATGTCTTATAATTAAAAATAAATATTTCCTCATAACAACTTTTAAAGTCCCTGCTGAGACACTGTATCTAAGAATTATGAGCAAAGATCCCACTTCAGAAGCTATTATGTTGAAAATATTTTATTTTTACGTTTTAATTTTTCAATTGTTTTCTTCTGCTTTATATTTAAAGTTTATTTATTTTACACTTTTGAGTAAGGAATATCATAATTTGTCGTGAAGCGACAATTAAAAGAAAAGGAAAACCTAACCTACGATCAGCAAAACAACCAAATAGACCAAGACAATAAATATTTAAGTTTTTAAAAGAGTATTTACAATTTTATATATCAAAAATGGAGTATGAATGTGAGGATGGATGATGTGATTTACAAATTATTTAAAAAAAAAAAAAAGGTAATAAAAAAAAGATTTATGTCGTAGCTGAGTCCGAAGATCCCAAGCGTGCTCTCAGCGCCTGGAACGAGCACGCACGGCGTAGGTGGGTAGGCGTGGGCGTCTCTAGGGGACGACCTCAGGTGAATGCGGCGATTGCAGGATCGGCGACTTCAGCCCAGACAGGAGCTTGCAGGATCCTCAGCGACTTCAGACAGCGCAGTGGCCTGCAGGATCCGGTGACTGCAGGCGGAACAGAGGTTTGTAGGTTCCGGTGATTTCGGGCGGAACAGAGGTCTGTAGGTTCCGGCGACTCCAGGTAGAGTAGAGACTTGTGGGATCTCGGCGACTTCAGGCAGAGCAACGTTTTGTAGGATCCGGCGACTTCAGGCAGAGCAACGGATCGTAGAGTCCAGTGGCTTCACTTTCACACGCGCCGACATTTAATACACAAAATAGCATTTTTTTTATATAGGATAAGGGTGACAAACGAGCACACAGTCCACCTGATGGTAAGTGGTTGCTGTGGCCCATAGACATCTACATCTATCTTCGATTACGAATCAAAATGCTGATGCGTTGTCACCCATGAGGACTAAGATGGAATGCCTCGTCTCCAGTAAAAAGGGTCTCCGGTTCCCTATAGGTCACCATACGAAACAAAGCAGCGTTAAGTTGTTTTTTTTTACGCTGGTATTCTGTGAGAGCGTGGTCCTTCCTCGTCGAACCGACCCATTCCTGCTACAACTATACTAATAGATAATTTTTTTTATAGGATGAGGATGACAAACGAGCACACAGTCCACCTGATGGTAAGTGGTTGCTGCGGCCCATAGACATCTACATCTATCCTCTATTACAAATCAAAATGTAGATGCGTTGTCACCCGTGAGGACTGAGATGGAATGCTGCATTTCCAGTAAAAAGGGCCTCCGGCCACCTGCACTCACCAAGCGAAACGCAGAGGTAAACCTCTACTTCACGCTGGTTTTCTGTGAGGTTGTGGTACCACCCCGGTTCGAACCGGCCCATCCGTGCGACAGCGAAAGCTGCCGCGTGGCTCTACCACTGTTAAATATAGCTGCAGCATGGTTATACCACGTAAAAAATCTCTTTTAAGTATTACAATCCATTTCAAACCAATAATGAATAACGATGCAAGTGGTAAAATTCAAAATTTTGTACAACTGACTTCAATATAAATAAAACGAGAACATAATCAATGTAGTAGAAGTCAATTAAATATGCATTATTAAGGATAACTCAAAAACTACTGGTCAGATCTTGATCATGTTTATGTAGGACTACATGAAAAACACCAGCATTTATATAAAAAACGAATCATCAAAATCGGTTATACATAGAAAAAGTTCGAGGGAACACACATAAAAAATACAGTCGAATTGAGAACCTCCTCCCTTTTTTGAAGTCGGTTGAAACAGAAGCAACAGAAGCCCGCCAAAATCAAAAGTCTCTCCATTGCTAAAGGAGTAAGATCTAATCGAATGTTTCTTTTCGTAAATCGAACACTTATGGAATACTCGACCATCGACTCTTTTTGTTGTTTTGTTATAAAAATATTGGACTCTGTTTAATTACCCGTTAAAAAGAAACAAGGGTGACAAACAAGCATAGTCCACGTAATGGTAACCGAATGTTGTAGCCCATAGACTCCTACATTTACCATCGATAAAGAATAAATATGCTAATGCGTTGTCACACTTGATTGACTAAGGTGGAATGCCTTATTATCAGTAAAAAGGATTTCCAGATCTTGTAACCCACCCTGCAAAACAACAACTTTATACTGCTATTTCACGCTGATATTCTATGCGAGCGAAAGAGGCGGCTTGATCTTCCCCGGTCGATCAGACCCAATCGTGCCGCAGTGGCTCTACCACGTATGTAGTAAATCAAACAGTAATCACTTATAAAAGCACTGTAAGCATGCATGAAAATTAAAACTTGAACCGAATTAAATGTACACAGCTTAGAATATAGAAGTGATAGCACGACAACATAATTTTTTTTAGTTCATAACATATACTTACTTGGAACACCTCGAGTAGAATTTGCGACGTAAATGAAAACTACAAATAAAACAACTCCCTTCTGCCACATTTTAGTGTGTCATAATGACTACTATATATTGTAGTATATTACAATTTTATACCCGTCGTGTTTAAACACAAAACACACAACATAACGAAAATACTGAGAATCAGATCTTGACCCAACGGTAGGTAATAATTAGTAATGCTCACTGACGAGTAAGGTGCGAAGTCGGTGTCAATCACTGGTAATATACAAAGTTATTCCCTGTGAACAGTTTCCATGTTACGCTCGATTACGCAATGTTGATTTGAAACTATGTGCTAAAAATTTGTATTATTATTGTTAAAGTTTAAAGTTACAGCCTATATACGTCCCACTGCTGGGTACAGCCCTCCTTTCATTTTTGAGAATTGTTCAAGGAAATGTCTGCCGCGCTGCCCCAATGCGTGTTGGTAAACTTCACATATTTTCGAAATATTTTTCTTATCATTTCTCATACATGCAGGTTTCCTCACGATGTTTTCCTTCACCGCCGAGCACTTGGTAAATCAGCACTTAAAATTGCAATTAACAATTTCATTGGTGCCGGCGGCGATCGAACCTGGGTTGCTCGCGTACTGTGAAATTTACAGCGAGCGACAACCATCTGAACTACCACGGCTCTGTATTATTATTGGTTACACGTTTATTTAAAATCTTTCTACATTTTAAGGCGTCAACCATCTAAGTCTGTGGCTTGCCCATTATTATAAAATTTAATTCTGTGCGTTAAGCTAATGCATTTGTATTCCAATAACTTACCGTTACTGTTACAGCCTATTAAAGTCCACTGCTGAACATAGAACCACCCACATATATTGCCTCATAGGAATATTTGCCATAGTTGCCACGCTTGACAAGCGAATTGGCAACCGTAGTTTATTTTTAATCGTTATTAGGAAGACGCTGGTGCCCGTCTCTGTCGCCTCTTACAATACCCACGGGACGATATGGGGTAGTGCATATTCTTACACCGCCACTCTTACTTTTTACTAATTCATACGTTCTACGCTGCAGAGTTGTAGTGGCCTAAGAGAATCTATCACCGTATGAGGCGACTATGGAAATTTCTAGAAATATCTTGTGACTTCCAAAATAAAGCAGTATATCATTTCGTTTACGCCAAAAGTAAAATATACAGACACGCCGCATTAAAGACGCGACATGTCTGGTACTACGATAATTGATAATGCTTTACAATATATTATACTAGCTGGCCAGGCAGACGTTGTTCTGCCCTTTCCGACGACCCTTCCTATAGAAAAATCCTTAAATTCGCAATAAAAAATAATGAAGGTCACTTATCGGGATAAAAACTATCTCTCAAGTTGGACCAAACTGTATGCAAAATTTTATTGAAATCAGTTCAATAGTTTAGGAGTGCATCGCGAACAAACAACGTGACACGTAATTTTTATATATAAAAAGACTATAATAAGGCTAACTGTTTCAAACACGCTTATTAATATGACATTGTACGCCTACGCAAAACATTTTTTATTCCACATTTGGCAAATTTGCGGAAAATACCTATACCATTGAAAATACTAGCAATTTATCAGTTTATTAATCTTATTTCCGCACACAGTTAATGGCTTTTTACGAATATCAAACTGTCGTTATAAAGATTGATATAAATTATTATATTATATTGATATAATTTACAATATATTAATTTATACAATTAGTATGAAAACATTTAGAAACAGCATGGTAGTGATCACCCCATTCCCAGTGGTTCTTATCAATCATGTACTTTTTATTAGTATAACACGTTACTAATACTACTTACACTAAAAAAGAAGAAGGAGACATCTCCATACATTCTTGGGCCCAAGTGTTAACAAGATGAATGTAGGATCATTTCAAAGCGTATATATAAACAATTCATATCTGAAAATCTGGCGAGATTTGTCAATCTAGGAGCTGAGTTATTGTAGAATAAGTAAAGGTGAGATTATCTATTACCTACACTGTAACAGATAATTTTTCACTGGTATTAAACTGGTTTTAAAAGGCCAGCTCAAGAGTACCCTAAACGGAAGAGCATGTATGAAGGGAATAATGAAAGTGGACGAAGCGAAACAAGTATGTAAGGATCGTAGCAAGTGGAAAGAAGTGGTCTCTGCCTACCCCTACGGGAAAGAGGCGTGATTATATGTATGTATGTATTACACTGTAACAGGCTATTTTTAACTATAATTACTTAAAGCAGGATCAGTATAAAATCACCAAAAGAGCTGTGGTTAATAATGAAACGAAATGCGAAAGTTAAAACAACAACAACTAAGTGAAGTGAATATTAGGCATATCGATCTGAAATCGATTACTTGAATTGTTGTGGTAACTGTTACTTGTTGGAATTTTGATATATGGTATTTTTTATTATTATTTTGTAGATATGTACGCATTTTTTAACTCCCTAGTTAACATAGAAAATCGAAAGTAGATATTAAAATGCTCAATTTAATCGAGAATTGATTATATTGCGCTCCTTTCAAATCGAATCGAAAATCTGTTTTTCTTTTAAATAAATTGTTTGAATTGGTTTGAAGTTTGAAATGTCTAGTCAAATTTCAAAATGTCCTCTATTGGAAGATAATGTTCAGAAACGAGAATTTCACTAGTGTATTCTTTATGGTTATCGATGTATTGCAATAAATAATACACTTCAATCGATTTTCTAACTTATTTCTTATTTTATAGGTTTTTCGAAATCTAGATTGTAAAAAGAGCTACTTTTTTGTATTTTACTTAAGAAAAATATGGCCAATTTTAAGGTATAAACCAATTTGTTAACTTCAGGCAAATAATTCCCATTCTCCTTTAAACTTTTTGATAGATAAGGCCTACATATTTTCTGGAACTTTGTTGTAAAAGGGTATAACTTGAAGTCGAGTAACTGGTATAACTGATCAACTAGGGTGGGGGTTCATCTACTCTTAATTCACACTGTGGGGCTCTGCCGGTGGGAACTGAATATTTCCCTATCTAATCGTGGGAATAGATGAAGATAGACATTTTGACAAAATCAACTCTTCTGGGGCTCTGCCGGTGGGAACTGAATATTTCCCTATCTAATCGTGGGAATAGATGAAGATAGACATTTTGACAAAATCAACTCTTCTTTAATGGAAATGTCTGTAGGTCTGGAAGTGGCTCTTTTAGCCTAACCATAGCCGACCCATTCGTGCTACAACCATAATATAGCTGCTACGTGGCTCTACCACGTATAAAAATGGTTGTCGGTTCTTCGAGCTATATGGCTGGCCTGTTGCCACTTCAGCTTACCGATCCGATGGGTTATGTGGGTTACTCTACTCTAATGCAGATATAATCGTTACGAATTCTACCACGCAGAGGAATTCCGAGCATAACCCTTCTCATAGCTCGCTGAGAGATACTAAGAATCGTCATACGGCAGTAGTGAAGGCCCTTTTTACTGGAAATGAGGCATCTTAGTCCTCACGGGTGACAACGCATCTGCATTTTGATTCGCAAACGAGGATAGATGTAGATGTCTATGGGCCGCAGCAACCACTTACCATCAGGTGGACTGTGTGCTCGTTTGTCACCATTATCCTATAAAAAAAAAGTGAAGAACTACGTTTTTTTTTAAATAAGAAAGGGGGCAAACGAGCATGCGGCTCACTTAATGGTAAGTGACAACCGCCCCTCATAAACAACTGCGACACCAGGGGAATTGCCGACTAAAAACGACTACTTTTGTGGCGCAACCCATAATTTTTCGGTTGGTGGCGGAACGGTCTAGTGGGCAATGGTATATATTCATTTTTACAAAGACTATTTTTTGCATGTGCCGAAACGGTTACGTTCATGGTATGGAACGTTGTAGTGGAAAGAACCTTAATACATATTTTATCACTATTTTTATCACCTATTATTAATATCAGGCTTTCGCCTTATCGCTGTTAAATTTCATTTTTATAGCATAAAGGTGACAAACGAGCACACAATCCACCTGATAGTAAGTGGTTGCTGCGGCCCATAGACATCTACATCTATTCTCGATTACGAATCAAAATCCAGATGCGTTGTCACCCGTGAGGACTAAGATTTAATGCCTCGTTTTCAGTAAAAAAAGTCTCCTGTTCTCTACACTTACCATACGAAACACAGCAGCGTTAAGCTGCTATTTTACGCTAGTATTCTGTGAGAGCGTGGTCTTTCCCTCGGTGGAGCCAACCCATTCGTGCTACAACTATACCAACTACTAATATAGATGCAGCATGGCTCTACCACGTCAGAAGTACCATACAAAGAACGATTCTAAAATCTTTTTAAATAAAATTCCTGTGTGCGTGCGTTCGTAATTCTTCTCCTTCTTTTGACCGATTTTGATGAAATTTTTATGTGATCACCTGGCGTTTTTGTCGATCTGACCCGTGCGCAATCGAGGCGAATCGCTAAAAACACTATATTAATTAACGAGAAGAGGGAAAAAGAAAAGAGCAGCTTCATTAGTTTTTGAGTTATTAATTAAAACTGAAGGACAGAACTAAATTATAAGGGTAAATATATGTACTTGTACAATCATTTAAATAATTTTAAAGGTTATCTTAGATATTTTAACCATTTCACTGTCCCGGCAGTGTGAGCCATTTATATGAACATTTCGATTGTGTAACTATTGTCTTTTTCACGGGTTGGGTCTTCCCAATCCTAATCCTTTATAAACACCTTTCATGATTTTAAATTAATTAGTATTTGGCCATGAAGATTCTAAATCAAAGGAAAAGGAACTAATAAAAATAGTATTGCTTGAGAAATTTATTTCATTTAATTAATTTAACAATAAGATGTCTTCTTTGGTCATTGTTACAAATTAACCAGCGACAGAAAGTGCAATAGCCGAGCCACTGTGACTTTTGGCGTTACTGAGAGCGTAACTGCTTTTATCGCAAGTGCTACATCCACCCTGCTGTTGTTGAGCTTGCTGCAAGCCCTCAGAAGCAAGCTTGAGGGCTCCGCTTAAATCGCTCTGTAGTTCTTCTTGTTGTTTAGATCCAGTTCCAGAGCCAGATTTGTAACTGTTTTGGGATCCTATTTGTAATTGTTTTTGTTTGTTTCCAGAAACTCCACTATTACCATATGCACTGTAGCCCGATCCCGAAGTAATATCAGTGTGATGAGCATTTTGGTTTCCATGTTTAGATTCACCACTTTCGAAATGTTCTGCCGGCTTGAATCCACTACCATATTCATAGCCTGTGCCTTCCTGTCCACTTCCAGATCCTGCAACTTGTGATCCCACCTGTAATTGTTGTTCGTTTCCAGAAATTACGGGGCCTTTACCATGTGCATTATAGCTCGAATCCGAGGTAAAATGACCGAGATGACCATTTTGGCTTCCATATTTAGAACCATCGTTTTCGAAATGTCCTCCCCATTCGGACCCACTGTCATGTATATAACCAGGGCCTCCTTGCCCACTTCCAGATCTTTCTAAATGACCATTTTGAGATCCATGCTGTAATTGTTGTGTTTGTTGTTCGTTTCCAGAAATTTCGAAGTCTTTACGTTGTGCACCATAGCCAGATCCAGAATTCAATTTACTATAGTGCGCATTTTGGTCTTTATATCCTGAGTTTTCGTTTTCAAAATGTCTTGCTGACCCAAAATCTACGCCTCGTTCATTATTCCCGTTCGCCGCGAACGAGGAACTCGCAGTAGATGCTCCCGTTCCGAAACCGGCTTGCGTTTGGTCGTTTCGTCCAAAACCACCATGAACATGATGACCAAGGGTGAAGAAGTGATGTTGTCCATAGCCTCCACCAGCTTGAAAACCAAGGCCTTTCTGAGATGCAAATTGCTTATCGCCTTCGTTTAGATATGAGAAATGAGATTCTTTGAAACTGCCTTTGCCTCCACTAAGTTTATCTAAGCCTCCAAATTCACCGGTGTGTCCATTAAAGACGCCATCGCCACCTGATGATTGATCAAAATTATCAGAAAATTTTCCATCTTTTTTATAAGATGTCTGCTCCGGAGTGACCGATTCTGCACCAATAGCGGTTGAGGCCAAAGAAAATGCTTGGCTACTAGACTGAATGCCACCATCTATTCCAGCGGCAGCTCCACTAAATAGTCCTTGATCCAAACCGCTGTGGCTATGTCTTAGTCCTCCCCATTGTTTTGTATGAAATACCGGAAAAGGTGGGATACCTGGTGGGAGCGGTGGCCGACCAGCTTTATCTTCACATTCCCCGGAATGACCCGGAGACCGGCCAATTCTCTTTATAACTTTATCTAAAACAATGATACATATGTCTTTATACCTAATTTATCAAAATTAATATAACAGAGTTTTTATTGAATTTCTATGAGCATGGCTCTATTAGTTTTCTATGAGCATAATTCCTTTATCAATCCAATGCATTTTCCATACAATAAATATTCAGTAGAATCAGAGTAACCTACATAGCCCAACGGATTAGTAAGCTGAAGTGCCCATGGGCCGGTCATATAGCTCGAAGAATCGACAACGGATGAGGAAGAAAGGTTCTCCAGTAGCAACCTCGTATAGGTGGACAAAGTGTTGGACAGCGAAAGTCGTTGGATGCAAGTAGCTCAGGACCGTGTTTTGTGGCATTTCTTGGGGGAGGCGTATGCTTTGCAGTGAACTTGTAAAGGGCTGTAATGATGATAATGATTAAATATTAAGCTATAGTCTGGTGCTACCTTCATTCCAGATTAAGCTGTAAACAGTACACCGTTGAACAAGGATCTCTCCAATGATAGGTGTTGCCATATTCGGCATACTTAACAAGAAGATTAGGGATCGCATTATTAAAGAAAGCAATTTGAATCTAAGAAATGTTACATTACCTTCGGGTTTTAGTACAAGCCCTTGGATCGATAAGACACAAATCCCTAACAGATATATGGTTGCTGTACCCATCTTGTCCGAACACTTAACTAGTTCTGATAGGTGGATACTTATGTCCAGCATTATATAGGCAAATTATTACAGTGTGATAAAATTATATTCCAAGAATGGCGTTCTCAAATGCAAAATCGCAGCAAATCGTTAAAGTAAACAGAACACTTAGCACTATTTTTAAGAAATTTACATGGACTTTTTTACATGTATATGTGCAGATAATTATATGGGTGTTTCATTCAAAGGAGAATGGGATTTTTGGGCCTGAAGTTAACTAATTGGTTTATACTTTAAAAAATATGCCATATTTTTCTTAAGTAAAATACGAAAAAGTAGCTTTTTTTACAATCTAGATTTCGAAAAAACAAGAAAATAAGAAATAAGTTAGCAAATTGATTGAAGTGTATTATTTATGGCATTAAATCGATTACCATAAAGAATACACTAGTAAAATTCTTTTTTCTGAACGTTAACTTCCAATAGAGGACTTCTAATTTTGAAACTTGACTTGACAGTTCAAACTTCAAATTATTTACTTAAAAGAAAAAGACAGATTTTCGATTCGATTTGAAATGAGCGCAATATAATCGATTCTCCATTAAATTGATTATTTTAATATCTATTTTCGATTATTTTTTCTGTATTAACTAGGGAGATAAAAAAAATGCGTACATATCTACAAAATAATAATAAAAAATACCAAAATATAAAAGTTCCAACAAGTAACAGTCACAAGAACAATTCAAGTAATCGATCTCAGATCGATATCCCTAATATTCACTTCACTTAATTGTTGTTGAATAAATTTCGTTAATCGTTTCACCATTTCGTTTCATTTTTAACCACATCTTTTTTGGTGATTTTATACTGATCTTACTTTTATATCTTTAAGTAATTATAGTGAAAAATAGCCTGTTCCAATGTAATAACAGTGTAAAATCACCTGTTACAGTGTAGGTACTAGATAATCTCACTTTTACTTATTCTACAATAACTCAGCTCCTAGATTGACAAATCTTGCCAGATTTTCAGCTATGAATCTCTTATATATAAGCTTACAAATGGCCCTACTTTCATCTTGTTGACACTTGGGCCCAAGAATGTATGGAGACGTCTCTTTCTTTTTTATTTTCTAAAGTTACCCCCTCCAATTTATTTTTTAAATAACTCTTATACTATTTTGGCGGGTGAAAGGAAAAGGGGAAATCTCCCGCCGGGTAAGATGTTCTGCCCGGGGAGCGGCCAACGCTCCGATTGGTAATTCGGGGCTATTCTATATATGCTGTTTTAATTTCGGAACTTTGTTAGTGCGATTTAGGCTTCGCTGTGTTTCGCTTGTGGCGCGACGACAGCGCCGCAACATCACCACCCTGCTCAGACCGGAGGTCAATAGTGCAGTCTAGATGTCGACGAATTTGCAAGTGCCAGGGAATTGCCTTGTAGTCTGCAGTGATTCGAGAAGAAGGCAAGTAATCTGCGAGAGTGCCGTGAAGCAGAGGCGAGCAGTAAGGCTCAGAGCCGTGCCGCTCAGGGCCGTGCCGAACACTGTAGCGCAGAGTAGCTTGAAGGAACAGGAAGCATTATTATTCCAGTGCTGCGATGAACCTTTGTAAAGCTAGATGGCTTGCAGAATATGAAGACTGCAGACAATATCTGCTCGGGAGCGAATGAATAAGGTACTTGAGAACGATGACGAAAGTTTAAGATTGAAGTTGTAGTTTCCGAAGGTTGTTGGTTGCGTATTCATATCAAGTCGGTTGGTCACCACTGTGGCGGTGGAAGGAAAAGGGGAGATCTCCCGCCGGGCAAGGTGATCTGCCCGGGGAGCGGCCAACGCTCTTAGTGGTAGTTCAGAGCTATTCTATATATCATCATCATCATTACAGCCCTTCACAAGTCCACTGCTGAACATAGGCCTCCCCCAAGGAATGCCACAAAGCACGGTCCTGAGCCACCTGCATCCATCGACTTCCTGCATATCTTACCAGGTCTTCACTCCATCTAGTGGGGGGACGCCCTACACTTTGTCCGCTGGTACGAGGCCGCCACTCGAGAACCTTTTTTCCCCAACGGTTGTCGGTTCTTCGAGCTATATGGCCGGCCCATTGCCACTTCAGCTTACTAATCCGTTGGGCTATGTCGGTCACTCTGGTTCTACTGCGGATATCTTCATTTCTAAGTTTATCACGCAGACAAACTCCGAGCATAGCCCTCTCCATAGCTCGCTGAGCGACCTTGAGCTTCCTCATCCGGCCAGCAGTGAAGGACCACGCCTCAGTACCATAGGTCATCACTGGCAACACGCACTGGTTGTACAGTCTTGTTTTCATGTTTTGAGGTATACCTGACGAGAAGATGTGCCGTAATTTTCCGAACGCTGTCCAACCGAGTTGACTCCGCCGATTGACCTCTCGGTCGAAGTTGGACTTACCTAGTCGGACTATTTATCCCAGGTAAACATACTCGTCAACAACTTCGAGCTTAGTGTACCCAACATCTACCGGCATAGGTGTGACATGGACATTAAACATGATCTTTGTTTTGTCCATGTTCATCTTAAGACCTATCCGTTGGGAAACACTATTGAGGTCATTGTGCATAGTGTTTAGGTCCTCCAACGATTCTGCCATAAGGACTATATCTTTCGCAAATCGAAGATGAGTAACCCACTCGCCATTGATGTTAATACTGTGGACCTAGTATCCTTTCCAGTCCAGAAGCTTGAAAACGTCTTCCAATGCAGCGGTGAAGAGTTTCGGGGATATCACGTCACCCTGTCTTACACCTCTCTGCAATTGGATAGGTTTCGTACTCTGGTTCTGTACTCGGATAGCCATCGTAGCTCTACTGTATAAGCACTTCAGCACTTCGATATACCGACAGTCAACTTGGCATCGCTGAAGGGACTGCAGCACCGCCCAAATTTCGACGGAATCAAAGGCTTTCTCATAGTCCACATACGCCAGACATAGTGGCAAATTGTACTCCTCAGATTTCTGTACAATTTGCCGCAGGGTATGTATGTAGTCTACGGTGTAAAAGCCCTTTCGGAAACCGGCTTGTTCGGGAGGCTGGAAGTCGTCAAGTCTGCACGCGAGACGATTCGTAATGACTCTCGAAAACAGCACGTAGACGCGGCTCAGAAGGGAAATCGGTCTGTAGTTCTTTAAGAGAGCGTTGTCACCTCTCTTGAGGAATAAGACCACCGCACTTCTGCTCCACGCCTCCGGTGTAGTGCCACCATGGAGGACGGAATTAAAGAGCTTCTGAAGGACTTCAAGTACCGGTTTTCCACTCGCTTTCAGAAGCTCCGCTGTAATTCCATCCTCGCCTGGGGCCTTGCCGTTTTTAAGGTGCTGGAGAGCCATTCTAATCTCGCTCAGACTGGCGTCCGGGATATCTTCGGAACAGTGTCGGATAAGACTCGCTCTTGGATCGTTACTCACACTTACGTGTGGCTCCAACGATGATGTGTACAGCTGCCCATAGTACCTCTCAATCTCACTCAAAATCTCAGGTGTCCCGGAAACGATGCTGCCATACTCGGTCTTCAGCTTCGACAGTTGGCTCTTTCTGGCAGACAGATCTCTAGCAAAGACTTTGGAGCCCTGGTTCCGCTCGATCGCTTCTTTAATACGAGCAGTATTAAAGTTGCGTAAGTAATTTGGAGATCTGTCTATTCAGTTGCCTGTATGCTGTCAAATCTACTGAAGACTGCAGCTTCATCTCCCGTCTAACAGCCATGAGATTAAGAGTGTGATCGGAGAGTTTTTGTGTTCTTCTGCGGCGGGTCTTGCAAAACTTAGCTCCGACCGCATGGACTGTTTCCACGAGCTTGTCATTCATATCGTCCACTGCATTGCAATCTTCTAGGCACTGAAAACGGTTTTGTAGCTCGAGCTGAAAGGTTTCGGGACTTTGGATTAGAACACGAGGAGGACAGATCGTTGACTTCATTAGACGCGACCTCTCCAACTTAACGTCTAGGTTCAGTGTGCCTCTCACCATTCGGTGATTGCTCCCGTTTTTCACTCTCGCGATCACTGAGACATCTGTGACAGTTGTCTTCTGGTCGTCATAATGAAGTCAATCCCATTTTTAGTCGAACCGTTGGGGTTCGACCACCTCCTGTGGGGCCACTTCTGGAAGAAAGAGTTCGTCATAAAGAGTCCTTCTTTCTCCATCAAGTCAGCCAGCTGCTGGCCCCTTGGGTTCCGTTGCCCTATTCCGAAATTCCCTACTTTCAGCTCACCGTTCTCTCTTGCGCCTAGTTTTGCGTTGAAGTCTCCCATTAACACCGTATAGTGGGTTTTGGAGGAATGCATGGCTCTTGAGATATCCTCATACATTTCCTCCACCTCCTAATCGGGGTGTACCGAGGTTGGTGCGTAAACCTGTATGACCTTTAGCGAATACCATTTGGTGATTCTGAGTATAAGGTACGCAACCCTCGTCGACACACTCCCAATCTTTACAACGTTGTTAACAAGAGACTTGTAGACGATAAATCCGACACCTCCTTGGGTCAGATGGTCGCCCTCCTGGTGATAGAACAAATTGCCGGATTCGAGGATTACCGTGTCCTCCCCCTCTCTTCGGACTTCGGATAATTCTATGACATTCCAGCGCAACTTGTCTATCTCTTCTTCCAGCTCCAGGATCTTCTCGGCAGTCTTCAGGGTGCGTGCGTTATATGTTGCCAGGTTGAGTCGTCGTAGGTGGCAACCGAACCTCCACCGGAGATTCTCAGCACCCCCTGCCCCGCCGTTACCATGGTCGCCACCGTAGCCAGGAATAGCGGGGCCGCCGGGGACTGGGGGCCATCTCTTCGTTACTTTCATGGGGGGTATATTGCCATAGTTGCCACGCTTGGCAAGCGGGTTGGCAACCGCAGTTTTTTTATTGTTGTTTTGCTGTTATCATAAAGATGCTGCTGCCCATCCTCTGCCTCAGTTTCCTTCTGTCGCCTTTTACGACACCCACGGAAAGATATGGGGTAGTGAGTATTCTTACCCGCCACTACACGGGAAAATGAAATTTCCGATATTAAAGCAATATATAAATTCTATATATATATATATATATATATATATATATATATATATATAAATATATATATATATACTAGCTAACCAGGCAGATGGTGTTCTGCCCTTTCCGAACGACCATTTGCTTTCCCAAAAAAACTCCTGAAATTAGCAATAAAAAAATTGAGGGTCACTTATCGGGATAAAAACTATCCTATCTCTCAAGTTGGACCAAACTGCACACAGTCTGCAAAATTTTTTTTGAAATCGGTTCTGTCTGTTGAATACTTACAGCAACACGTGGTGGTTATACTACTAAATTGTAACTTATATTAAACGTTTGTATTTTTAACATAGCGCCATCTATTAAATATTTACTCAATCCAGTCAACAGATATCGTCATCTGACAGAATCGATTGGAGCTAACATATAATTGTGACTGTCAAATAATACACAAATAATTTTCAATAAAATAATATTGTATTGCAACTATAAATTGAGATGTAAGCTATCCTATCTTTTAAGTTGGAGCAAACATTGACACATTTTGTTGCACATTGACCAAAAATTTCATTGAAATCAGTTCAGTAGTTTAGGAGTCCATCGCGGACAAACAACGTGACACGTACTTTTTATATATATATATATATATATATATATATATATATATATATATATATATATATATATATATATATTGCTTTAATTTCGGCACTTTGATAGCGCGATTTAGGTTTCGATGTGTTTCGCTTGTGACGCGATGATAGCGCCAGTTATTTGAGCGGGACACTGGATGGTTTAGATATCACAATTGGACCCGGTAGGTTGAACTGTTGGTGAGATCCAGAAATCACCTGTGCGAAGTCGGGCGGATCGCTGGTCAATAATAGTAACTAAGATCCCACCAGATGTTGTCTTTTAAATTATGGTAAACATGTTAGCCTAAAAAGGAAGGAATTGTGAATATAAGTTTTATATAATTATTATTTAACTATAAATTATGAATTTTAATCATTTGCGGTGTAAGAATTACATTGGGCAGCAGTATACCTAATAACAACTAGAAAATGAAAAAATGCAGTTGTTATTCCGCCTGGCAAACATGGCAAGTGTGGTATAGTCACAGATCATAGAACAACAGTTGTTGTTGATATGATCTGTGGGTATAGTAATCCCTAATGAGGCAATTTATATGAAGGCCTATATTCATCAGTGGACTTAGATAAGCCAATGGATGGAATTTTAAATTATATGTAATTTTTTAAATATATATTTGTTAAAGTCAAGATAGTTTCAATAAACAGGACGCTTTCTTTTAATTTCAAAGTGATCGTTCCACCCAAATCTCATTCCCGGAATGGGCAGGACTTCTTTTTACTTTTTATTAAAAAAAAATTATAACCTTAAATAACTCTTTTTTTTATAGGATAATGGTGACAAACGAGCACACAGTCCACCTGATGGTAAGTGGTTGCTGCGGCCCATAGACATCTACATCTATCCTCGTTTGCGAATCAAAATGCAGATGCGTTGTCACCCGTGAGGACTAAGATGGAATGCCTCATTTCCAGTAAAAAGGGGCCTCCGGCCACCTGCACTCACCAAGCGAAACGCAGAGGTAAACCTCTACTTCACGCTGGTATTCTGTGAGGTCGTGGTACCACCCCAGTTCGAGCTGGCCCATCCGTGCGACAGCAAATGCCGCCACTTGGCTCTACCACTGTTGAATGAAAAACTCTACAACTAAAATGTCTAAAATGACTCTAAATGACTAAAATGTCAGAATAGACTATTAAAATTAAATGTAGCTTATAAATATTTTAGAAAAAAAGTAACAGTGGTGCATTCCGGAGTCATTCAAACATGACGCATTCAAAATAATACATACTTGTATATACATAATCACCAGAATATATTCAAAAAATTCTTGCAGAAAAACTCGTTCTCGGCTCGTATATCACAGGAAGGATTCTCTGTGGTTCAATAAATTTTATATTTTTGACGTGTAATGACAGCGTAAGGGCGATTGTCCACCGCCGCCGTCACCGATCAAGATGACGCGACGGCGATCGTTTGTCCACGTAGATTGAGGATCTATGTTTATCCACCGCGACGATCTCCGTGGTTCAGTCAGGTTGTTGTAGCTGTCATTTCGTGCCATTGAGTTATATGTACTACGTACTAGAGAAGCCATTTCAAACAAAAACTGTGTCTTACTCTATGTTTTCGACTACCACTCCCGCGCATGCGCGAAGACTTTTATATAAAATAAAATATTAATATAAAATAAATATAAGAATTTAATATAAAATATCTCAATTTCATCTAAACAAACATGTTATATTTCTAAATAAAATGTAATAATAATTATTTTATGGAATTCACAAATCTTCAATTTACGCAATATTTAGTTTGTACGGATTGCACTACAGTTCAGTTGAACATAGTCAATGTTCGGAATGGCTTCTCTAGTACGTAGTACATATAACTCAATGTTTCGTGCATTGTACATTGGTTTGATGCGAATAAATTGCATTTTTACATGTGAACAACATCTATACCATGTTTTACGCAAATTAAGATTATTATTATTATTATTAAACGGTAGTAAGACAAAATGTATTAAATTTGAAATACCTAATATTAAACATTAAATACCAATGTGCTCTTAAATGGGGAGGATTAGAATCTTGTGGATACAATTGTTTTTCTTGGTATTACTGTTGACGCGAAGCTTCAATGAGGCCCCCATATATCTAAATTAGCAAGCAGACTTTTTTCACGTGCTAGTCATGCTGCAGCTATATTAATAGTATAGTTGTAGCACGAATGGGTCGGCTCGACCGGGGAAGGACCACGCTCTCACAGAATACCAGCGTAAAATAGCAGCTCAACTCTGCTCTTTCGTATGGTGAGTGTAGAGAACCGAAGACCCTTTTTACTGGAAAAGAGGCATTCCATCTTAGTCCTCACGGGTGACAACGCATCTGCATTTTGATTCGCAAGCGAAGATAAATGTAGATGTCTATGGGCCACAGCAACCACTTACCATCAGGTGGACTGTGTGCTCGTTTGTCACCCTATCCCATAAAAAAAGACTTAGTTCTGTATCATATAAGAATCTAAGAAATCATCTAAGAAAGATTAGAAGTATCACCAATGTTGAGACAGCTAGATTACATCACTAGATACATTATTTTACATCCTTACGGCTCTCTGTTTTAAAGATGTTCGTACTTTAACCTAGTTTTAACAAACATAAGCTTGTAATATCAGTTACTAGACTCCACAAAATTAATAATCTGTTTATGGGATAATGTTTTACAACAAAATCCCAGAAAATGTACAAAATTTGTCAATAAATAAGTTTAAAGGTTTTATTAAAGAAAAACTGTACAAAAATGTTTATTATAATATCAAAAAATACAAAGGTGAAAAAAAACCCTGGGAGTGAGATGGTCGCCACCATGCTGTTTCCATTAAAACTCATTTAAAATTTGTACAAACAAAAAAACAAATTTATTGTAAAGTGCAATATGTTTAAAAAAGTCTCGCTGGGTTTCTTGCTGGTTCTTTCCAGGACAGAGGTATTTTCCGAACCAGTGGTAAATAAAAAAATGATTTTCAATAAGTATTATGTAATAATCTACATTGAATAAAAATTATACTATTCTATTCTATTCTAATTAGGTTTTCTAAGTTTTATTTCTTAGACACTTGGCCCATATCTAAAAAAAATATTGCGATATTTTCATTCAATATAAAGTTATTAACGTTTTAAAAAACAACGACTTTTATAAGCACTATGTACGTGTTCAGTGATGTGTTTTCTTGCCGCGGAGTCTAACATAACGTCTATTTGAATACGATTCACGTAAAAACCCGTGAAACGATTTTACTCTTGAATCGAATAGGAAATGGGAAAAGAATAAAAAGTCGTGTTTAAATCAGGCTGACAACTGAGTACGCATCACCTGATTGATGTTGCCTTGGATGCTATGGCCTATATTCCTCGATTAGAAATCAAAACCTAGATGCGTTGTTACCCCCCAGAACTAAGATGAACTGAGTATAAAAGGATCTTAAGGTTTCCACACAGAACACGTTTTTTAAAAGTTTAACTCCCATCTTTGCTTAGAGTTGGTTAAAGGCACCATTTACCACTAAGCATGCGAAAACCAACTCGTACATTAATGTGGTAAAAATTAAGTAATAATACAAATAAACGGCAAAAATATCTATAAATATAAGTTTTTTATTTCTCTTTCTTATTTATAATTAATTTAATCTATTGTCTCAAATTATTGCAACAGTATCCAAATCAACAAATTGTGTCTAACGTGTAGTGTTTTGGGCAAGACTCTTATAAATAACTCTAAATCTGTAGCTCTCCTAATGACCGTACGAACCGACCGTGCTGTGGCATCACTTTCCAAAAGCACCAGCATTCGCACTTGATGCAGCAGTGCTTCGGCCTCCACCAGTATTTATGCTAATACTCTTGGCTATGCTAATAGATCCTTGTGGTATTTGTCTATATCCGGGTCCACCAAATCCTCCTCCGGGGCCAAACCCACCAGGCCTGCCGAACCCACCGGGACCACCGCTAAATCCACCGGGGCCTCCACCGAAACCTCCCGGGCCACCGCCGAAACCTCCCGGGCCACCGCCGAAACCTCCGGGACCACCGCCAAACCCGGGTCGTCCGCCGAAGCCTCGGTTACCTCCTCCAAACCCAACGCCTCCAAAATTACCAGATTCAGGTCCATGGTGATGATGATGCGGAAAACCACCTCCGAACGATGCTGCTTGTGCTTTTGCTTCACTAAGACCCAATTGAGGCGACCGAATTACTCGGGTTCCTATAAATATATTTTAAAGCAAATTAAACAGGTTATGAAATATATTATACTTGAATTAAAAATATTTATTTTATAATAACTGATATCATTAGGTCATATAGTAGTAGTGTAAAACAAGTCGTAAAAGGCGACAGAGGGAAAGAAACAGGACATGGGCAGAAACTTCCTGAATCTTCCAGAACCCAAAATAATAAAAAATTACGGTTGCCAACCTGCCCTGCCAAGTGTTGCAACTATAGCAAACCTCCCCCTGTAAGACAGCCTAAGGGGTGACCTATGTTCGCCTTTGAAAGGCTGTAATAAATTACAGCCTTTCAAAAGTCCACAATACGAATGGTGTAATTTCTAGTTCCTACCATATTTTTAAATAAACATTATTTCGAATCGGTGATTAGTATTACTATTATAGTAATGCACAAATATAATTTTCACTATCCCTGATACAGAATATTAGAAAACTTAATACAGAATGTACAAAACGAAAAGTATGATGTCGCAGCCACCTTCGTAAGAACAAAAGCTTTAAACGTGGTAGAGGAGCCATGCTGCAGCTATATTGTATAATTGTAGCACGAATGGGTCGGCTCGACCGGGGAACAGCTCAATGTTACTGTGTTACGTATGGTGAATGTAGAGAACCGGAGACCATCCTGTTGTTTTTACATGAAAAGGGCATTCTATCTTAATCCTCACGGCTGACAACGCATCTGCATTTTGATTCGCAAACGAGGATAGATGTAGATGACTATGGGCCACAGCAACCACTTACCACAAGGTGGACTGTGTGCTCGTTTGTCACCAATTAGTCTTTCAATTAACAGCCTAGCCTTTTTACTAAACGGCGCCGTTAAACTAATGACTTCAGTGACAGTAAGGTTTGGCTGGAGTGGCCCTTGGGCCACGATAAGTTACGCTAAGTTACAGTAAAGCTGCGTACGCGGCTATTAATACATGATATTAGAAGATAGATGCAATGTTATATCATTCAGGCCGATAGTTGAACGGTGCCATAATTACACGTATAATGAAATGAAATATTTAAAAACGTACCTCCATTGACGCTTACAACAAAAACGACAAATAAAATTCCTATTAATATTACTTTTCGTATCATTGTGAATCTATAGGAGAACAAATGCTAATACTGACGTTTTGCTGATTTGCTTCTAATTTATACATAATAACAAAACTTCCCACTTTGAAGTTAAGTGAGAATATTAGCACAATTTACGAAGTCTACTCAATACACAGAGACTTCTACATCTATATTATTTATAAACGTTATGGATCTGAGACGTGCTCCTTCACTGCTGGCCGTATGAGGAAGCTTAAGGTCGCTCAGCTAGCTATGGGGAGGACTATGCTTGGGGTTTCTCTGCGTTATTAACTTAGAAATGAGGATATCTGCAGTAGAACCAGAGTGATCGACATGGCCCAACGGATTAGTAAGCTGAAATGCCAATGGGCCGGCCACATAGTTCAACGAACCGACAATCAAGCGGGATAAAAGGTTCTCGAGTGGCAGCCTCAACTAAAACTGTGACGCGGCTCCCACTAGATAGAGTGAGGATCTGGTATGACATGCAGGAAGTCGATGGATGCAGGTGGCTCAGGGCTGTGCTTTGTGGCATTCCGGGGGAAGGCCTATGTTCAGCAGTGGACTTGTGAAGGGCTGTAATGATGGTGATATGTATTTTTATAAACGTTCGATTATTTTATGACCAATGGACAATATTCATCTCATCATCATCATCCTCATTACAGCCTTTCATAAGTCCACTGCTGAACATAGGCCTCCCCCAAGGAACAAAGCACGGTCCTGAGCCACCTGCATCCATCGACTTCCTGCATATCTTACCAGGTCTTCACTCCATCTAGTAGGGGGTCGCCCTACACTTCGCCTACCGGTACGAGGCTGCCACTCGAGAACCTTTTTTCCCCATCGGTTGTCGGTTCTTCAAGCTATATGGCCGGCCCACTGACACTTTAGCTTACTAATCCGTTGGGCTATGTCAGTTACTCTGATTCTACTGCGAATATCCTCATTTCTAAGCTTATCACGCAGAGAAACCCGAAGCATAGCCCTCTCCATAGCTCGCTGAGCGACCTTGAGCTTCCTCATACGGCCAGCAGTGAAGAACCACGTCTCAGATCCGTAAGTCATCACTGGCAACACGCACTGGTTGTACAGTCTCGTTTTTAAGTTTTGAGGTATACCTGACGAGAAGATGTGCCGTAATTTCCCGAACGCTGCCCAGCCGAGTTGAATCCGTCGATTGACCTCTCGGTCGAAGTTGGACTTACCTAGTCGGACTATTTGTCCCAGGTAAACATACTCGTCAACAACTTCGAGCTTAATGATCCCAACAACTACCGGCATAGGTGTGACATGGACGTTAAACATGATCTTTGTTTTGTCCATGTTCATCTTAAGACCTATCGGTTGGGAGACACTATTGAGGTCATTGAGCATAGTGCTTAGGTCCTCCAGCGATTCTGCCATAAGGACTATATCGTCGGCAAATCGAAGGTAAGTGATGTACTCGTCATTGATGTTAATACCGCATCCTTTCCAGTCCAGTAGCTTGAAAACGTCTTCCAATGCAGCGGTGAAGAGTTTCGGGGATATGACGTTACCCTGTCTTACACCTCTCTGCAATTGGATAGGTTTCGTACTCTGATTCTATACTCAGATAGACATCGTAGCTCTACTGTACAAACACTTCGGCACTTCGATATACCGACAGTCAACTTGGCACCGCTGAAGGGACTACAGCACCGCCCAAATTTTGACGGAATCAAAGGTTTTCATAGTCATAGTCCACATACGCAAGGCAAAATGGCAGATTATACTCTTCGATCTTCTGAAAAATTTGCCGAAGGGTGTGTATATGGTTTATGGTGAACCAGCTTGTTCGGGAGGCTGGAAGTCGTCAAGTCTGCGTGCGAGACGATTCGTAATGACTCTCGAAAACAGTACGTAGACGCGGCTCAGAAGGAAAATCGGTCTGTAGTTCTTCAAGAGAGCGTTGGCACCTTTCTTGAAGAACAAGACCACAGCACTTCTGCTCCTCGCCTCCGGAGTAGTGCCACCATGGAGGACGGAATTAAAGAGCTTCTGAAGGACTTCAAGTACTAGACTTCGGTTTTCCATCCGCTTTCAAAAGCTCCGCTGTAATTCCATCCTCACCTGGGGCCCTGCAGTTTTTAACGTGCTGAAGAGCCATTCCAATCTCGCTTAGACTGACGTCCGGGATATCTTCGGAATAGTGTCGGATAAGACTCCCTCTTGGATCGTTACTCACACTAACGTGTGGCTCCAACGATGACGTGTACAGCTGCCCATAGAACCTCTCAATCTCACTCAAAATCTCAGGTGTCCCGGAAGCGATGCTGCCACACTCGGTCTTCAGCTTTGACAGTTGGCTCTTTCTGGCAGAGAGATCTCTGGAAAAAAATTTGGGGCCTTGGTTCCGCTCGATCGCTTCTTCAATACAAGCTGTATTGAAGTTGCGAAGTCCCGCCGCATGCATTTGGAGATCCGTCTGTTCAGTTGCCTGTATGCTGTCAAATCTGTTGAAGAATGTACCTTCATCTGCCGTCTAAGAGCCATGAGATTAAGAGTGTGATCGGAGAGTTTTTGTGTTCTTCTGCGGCGGGTCTTGCCGAACTTAGCTCCGACCGCATGGACAGTTTCCACGAGCTTGTCATTCATATCGTCTACTTTATTGCAGTCTTCTAGGCACTGAAAACGGTTTTGTAGCTCGAGCTGAAAGGTTTCAGGACTTTGGAACAGAACACGAGGGGGACGGAGCGTTGACTTCATTAGACGAGACCTCTCCAACTTAACGTTTAGGTTCAATGTACCTCTAACCATTCGGTGATTGCTACCAGTTTTCACCCTCGCGATCACGGAGACATCACTGAACAGTTGTCGTCTGGTCGTCATAATGAAGTCAATCTCATTTTTTGTTTAACCGCTCGACCAGGTCCACTTCCTGTGGGGCCGCTTCTGGAAGAAAGAGTTCATCATAAAGAGTCCCTCTTTCTCCATGAAGTCGGCCAGCCCCTTGGATTCCGTTGCCCTATTCCAAATTTCCCTAGTTTCAACTCACCGTTCTCTTTTGTGCCTATTTTTGCATTGAAGTCTCCCATTAACACCGTATAGTGGGTTTGGAGGAATGCATGGCTCTAGAAATATCCTCATACATTTCCTCCATCTTCTCATTGGGATGTGCCGAGGTTGGTGCGTAAACCTGTATGACCATCAGCGAATACCGTTTGGTGATTCTGAGTATAAGGTACGCAACTTTCGTCGACACACTCTCAATCTTTACAACGTTGTTAACGAGAGACTTGTGGACGATAAAGCCTACACCTCCTTGGGACAGATGGTCGCCCTCCTGGTGATAGAGCAAGTTGCCGAAATCTAGAATTACCGTTTCCTCCCCCTCTCATCGGAACTCGGATAATCCTATTATGCCAGCGTAACTTGTCTATCTCTTCTTCCAGCTCCACGATCTTCTCGTCAGTCTTCAGGGTGCATGCGTTGTATGTTGCAAGGTCGAGTCGTCTTAGGTGGCAACCGAACCTTCACCGGAGATTTTTAGCACCCCATGCCCCACCGTTACTATGGTCGCCACCGTAGCCAAGAATAGCGGGGCCGCCGGGGACTGGGGGCCGTCTCTTTATTACTCTCATTATTGGGGGGTATTTGCCATAGTTGCCACGCTTGGCGAGCGGGCCGGCAACCGCAGTTTTTTTATTGTAATTTTGTTAATTTGTTATCTGTAAGATGCTGCTGCCCATCTCCTGCCCGCCTCCTTTTGTCGTATTTTACGACACCTACGGAAAGATATGGGGTAGTGGATATTCTCAACCGCCACTACACGGCACATATTCATCATCTCATTGGATCAATATTCAATTTGTAAAAATCAGATATGCATTAGCAAGGAATACAGTAACTTCAAACCGTCACAGGTAAGAAATTGAAGAAATGTTTATTGTTTTAAATATCTCTTAAAGGATTTTCCCATTCATAATATCCTTCGTGGGTAGTGAACGACACAAACTATTGGCACTTAAAAACATCTATCATGTTTTTAACTTTCTCCTCTCTTTCGGAATAAGTAAAGTAAAATGAAATTCCTAAAAAATTATGCTGTATAAATTAAATTTCTATTTTCTGATGGAAGGTCTTAATTTTTCAGGCAGTCCATTCTAGAGGCGCGCGGCTTGGACAGCAAATTGCGAGGAAGAGAAATCAGAATACAGAGAGTCCAAGTCCCCGAGGAACATGCGTGTCACACAGGAACTGACACTTTTCTTTAAATTGTGGTTATTGAATAATGTCTAAATAACTGTGATTATTATCTTGACATATTTTCGTTGACGAATAGGTAGCCATTTCAGCAGAGTGTGAAATGAAGAAACATAGTCGAACTTGCGAAGGAAAAAGATAAAACTGATACATTCAGGTAGTTATTTAAGACACGGTCCAGCTTATCAAAGAGGACCTAACCCATACATTACCATAATCAATATATTATACTAGCTATATATATACTAATAATCAACATATTATACTAGCAATATATATACTAGCGGCTTCGCACGGGTGGTTTCTGGATCTAGACAACAGCGCCACCTACCGGTTAAAAGTGTTAATCTAAACCATCCAGCATTCTAGCCATTTTCATGTTTTAGCTAGACTAACGGACAGCAATTGATTTTTATATATAAAGACTAGAAATATTTTAGATTTTAGAGAAGATTACATTAGAGTTTTTTAACACCACTAAAGCATATTATGATGAACAGACCTCTGCCACGAAATCCCACATACCGTAAAGGTATTTTATCTAAAATATCCAGACTGGAAACGGGAAACAGTGTCAAAGGTGCGAGATGTGTGGTGCTGGGTCACGAATCCGCCTAAGCAGCGATTAACATAAATAGTTCCTACAACGGAAGGGGTTTATATTTTTATCGGACTGGTAAAGAAGAAGAAAGAATACATTCGGGCAATCATACAATCACTAATCCTGTAACCCCGTTAGTATAGTAGAAAGTGGTAGAGGTCATACATGGTAGAGCCACGCTGCAGCTATATAATTGTTATAGCACAAATGGGTCGGCTAGAACAGGGAAGGACCACGCTCTCACAGAATACCAGCGCAACATAGCAAGCAGCTTAATGATGCTGTTTCGTATGATCAGTTTACTGAATTCCGTCTTAGTCCTCAGGGGTGACAACGCTCTGCATTCTGATTTTCAATAGAGGATAAATATATTATGTCTTTGGGTCACAGCATCTACTAACCATCAGGTGGACTGCGTGCTCGTTTCTCACCTTTATTCTGTAAAAAAAAGAAATGAGGTAAATGCATTTCTACTACTACTATATTCTACTATTCCACAACAAAAAGATCAATCTTAATTTAAAACTTATGTCACTAAGCTCAGCTGTAGGCGTAGTAGTAGCTGTTATAATATTCTTTAAAATAACTATTCAAAACCAAAAACTACACTATACGTGTCGTCCCAACAATAGTACTGCGAATTACTAACTCATAACGATTGATAATATTTACTTAGAGCAAAACGGAAAACAAGATGGTTGGATTTCCCGCTTAAACTCGTATTGAATGAATAATTTTAACAAAATACTTCTTTATTTGTGGAATTTTTATTCTTAAAATATTTTTTGAATAGTAGGTGACCAACAAGCACATAATTAACCTGATGGTAAGTGCTGTGACCCATAGACATCTACATCTATCCTCGATTAAGAATCAAATGCAGATACGTATTCGATGGAACTATTACAAAGAGGGAATGCCTAGTTATCAGTATAAAGGATCTCCGGTGCTCTACACTCGCCATACGAAACTCAGATGCCATTTTACGCAAGGAATTTTGTGAGCGCGTGGTCCTCCCCCGGTGGAGCCGACCCATACGTGCTAAATCATAATATAGCTGCATGGTGGCTCTACCACGTAAAAATATATTTATAGAACGGGAATTACTTGTTTAGGAGTTCTTTTAGGTAACTAGTATTTACGTACAACGTACTTTAAGAAGATGTACACATTTCCTATTATGTTACGGTTTGAATAGTAAAAAAACTAGTATAATTTCATGTTACTAGATATTTGTTCTGAGTCCTCAGATTGTTTTTATAATATAACACATATTTAATTATTTTGTGTTTAATATTTTTTCATAATATTCACCTACACTTTTTTTATATAAAAAATTTTATTCCTTTTAACTATACTTGCGAAAACGGGCAGCACAAGCGGCGGTATTTTCGGACGATATGATTATATCCTTTTTGTAGAATGTGAAAAGAAAAAAAACTTTTTGACAATAGGCTTCAATCACATGTCTTTAAAATAACATCATGAACAGTCATTAATTACCGCGTGTCGAATATCACGATGACAGAGGAGCATAGAAAACGAACGTACAGCCGTTTCCGACGGCACGTAAAAATACTTATTTGGAAATCTTATCTTCAAAGACAGTAAGTACGTTACATAAATTCTAAAAACGTTTGATCCTTCGCCTACCCACGTAGTTTTGAATGAAAATGTCCGAGGTCTAGATTTACAGGCGTCACTTAAAATTAATGCGGATACGAAGCGTGGCAGAGAATATAATATCTTCCAGGAAATATAAAAATTATTCCACGTAAAGGCTTATTTAACCATATCTTGTGGCATGCACAATGCAATATAAATATAACACACATTAGAAATACAGTAGCGCTACAAAAGAACATATACGCAGTATAAGTCAATGGAAATCATACACATTGTTGTTGCAAAATTTGCGATAAAAGCGCTAAAATTACTAAATTCAACTTCTCTCGACTTTATGAGAGTTGTAACATTTGTCTTTCACGTCAAATTGTGTTTGGGTGTGGTGGCTTCTCTATCGATATAGGTATACAATATATACAATGATAATGCCCGCCAGATCGAATTTCGGTCGCAGCGGCCAGTATCAAAGGAGACAATACGATTAAAGTACGCGGGTGTATACGCTTACTCTCATAGAATATAGAACAGTTATTCTTCTATCGGACATAGAACAGTTATTCTTCTATCGGACATAGAACAGTTATTCTTCTTCGGACATAGAACAGTTATTCGACACGATCGGAGAGACATAAAGCGCAAGATCAAGATCAAGATGAAAGACACGGGGGTGAAACATAGCCAACTTTCTACTACGGGCTGCCAATTTTGACTCGACCCGGGGTTCGAACCGTTTCAACCGTTGTCAACATTTCTGCTATCGCCAACATTTTTTGAATTGATCGCCATCAAAGAATATTTCAGGTTGCTTTTGTGCAACGCACGGACACAAACTCAAATAAAAAAAAAATTTCAACCCATTCCTTGTCTCTTGTCACGATGTCAGCAACATTTAACATTACTTCATGTTTTTATTTTTTTATATACAACAAAAAATTTAGAATATGGAGCCGAGAAAATCTGACGTTCTGAGTTTTCGGACTATTTATTTTTATTCTGTCTGGCACGCTTAACCGAAACACGGATGAACACTTTCTGAAATAGTATATATTATAAACTTGTATTTTTTTCAGACGAAGATGGCAGATTCTAGTTTTTGAGACTTTATTTGCCGGTCTATGTTTTATACTGGCCGTGTTTATCGCTAAGCCCGTGTTCCTTACACCAATCCGAGCTGAACCGGAGCCGCCTCTAACCGGACGTGATCTTCTAGGATCTCTTCACCACCGAAGCATCGTTGGATACGCACCGAAGAGTTCTCCTTTCGATAAAATCATGAATAGGGCGGCTGATCTCTTAAACATCGGTATGAATTATTACTAGTAATTTTATAAGTATCTATTATTGTATTGACAAATATTTAATACATACATACATATCGCTATCTATCGGAGAATATTAGGGGCTATTACCATTATCCCTGGTCTTAGTCTGTTTTAGCCCTAAATATGGAATATATTTTACTACGATATTGCAGCAAGAAAACCTCTTTCCTTTGGTAACTTAAACTTTAATTTACTAAAACGAAAACGACAATATCAATTTTCAATATGACAGATTCAAATTAATAAGATATAATACAACGCCTAGAACGTGTTCTATATCCATCTATATTATCATTAATGTTTTTCTTCTTTGCTAATTTAAAAAAATATATGTTGTGTATCTGCTTGTCCAATGGGTAGAAAAGACTCTTCAGCTTCCGCCATTGGACGAACGGCATGTGTCCATTTTTGTCATCATATAAATATATATAATACCAGGAATTTGAACCAAACTATTTATTTTGTTAAAGAAATTGAATAATTTGTTGAACTTGGATATATTTTTTTTTACATCCTTTTGCAGAACTCCTAGCTGGCGATTCGGAGGATGATCTCAACAACATTCTGTACAGCCGTTCCAGAGGCATGCTCGTAAACAACTCTGTTATATGGATTGTGTGGAAAGAAAAGGTTTCTAAAATTAAATTTCAACAACTTTTTAAACTGATTTTTATAAATATTTTTACTGTCTATTGCTGTTGGGAACTAAACATCAACAGTCCGTGTTTAGCATTTTATTAAGGATTTTCCGCAATCACCTGGTCGTAAGAGCCTTGTCCCTTCAATCAACAGAGTCATCATATGTAGGTATAACTTGACTCGAGACAAACTGTTTTTCTGACCCAAGAATTAATTAATAATTTCCTCAAGGCCTCATTTTCGCGGCAGCCAGTTGCAACAAAGGCTATTAATCGGCGCAGAACTAGATTTTAGAGCCCGAGTGCACGATTTTAGTGCACTCTCTATTCACTCACTCTTATGGAGAGTAAGTAGTAGGAATATATTCCTTGGTCTGATGGGACGCCAATCCGACACGACCGGAGAGAGACCAGGCGCAGGCACAACGGCTTTACGTGCTTTCCGAGGCACAGGGGTTAAACACCGCCATCATCCTGACTTCGGATGCTACGACAATTTTTTGACACGAAAACTTAATAACTGATTTAGGCCCGACCCGGAATTTTAACCCAGAATCACATGTTCAGTAGTCGCGCTTGTGACCTAGTGGTACCAATAAAGTAGTGATGAATGAATTACTGACGCTACGGAGTCAAATATCTGGTGCTACTAGCATGTTTTTGTTTCTAGTATTATCAGTATTTATACACAATATCAATACACATAAACACAATCGAACTTCCATAAAATTTTGTATGTCGGCAGTAAATGACCGTGTATAACATTCAAGCTATTTTTATCCGCTTACGGAAGAGTAATAAAAGGGTTATGTTTTTCCCTTTTTTTAAGTTTATTGTCACTATGGCTGCTGATGGTTTTATTAGTCCTAAAGAGGATTTAGGTGTACGTATAACAAATATTTTTAGTACGTATAATAACTTTGAGTGAGATTGAGAGGTTCTATGGGCTGCTGTACACATCATCGTTGGAGCCACACACAAGTGTGAATAAAGATCCAAGAGCAAGTCTTACCTGACACTATTCCGATGATATTCCGGACGTCAGTCTGAACGAGATTAGAATGGCTCTCCAGCACCTTAAAAACGGCAAGGCCCCAATGCGAGGATGGAAACTCTTTAATTCCGTCCTTCGTGGTGGCACTACACCCGAGGCGTGGAGCAGAAGTGCGGTGGTCTTGTTCTTCAAGAAAGGCAACAAAGCTTTCTTGAAGAACTACAGATCGATTTCCCTTCTAAGCCGCGTCTACTTGCCTCGCATTCAGACTCGACGACTGCCAGACTCCCGAACAAGCCGGTTTCTGAAAAGATTTTAGCACCATAGATCACATACATACCCTTTGGCAAATTGGTCAAAAAAGTCCGAGGAGTATAATTTGCCACTATGTCTGGCGTATGTGGACTACGAAAAAGCCTTTGATTCCGTCGAAATTTGGGTGGTGCTGCAGTCCCTTCAGCGGTGCCAAGTTGACTGTCGGTATATCGAAGTGCTGAAGTGTTAGTACAGTAGGGCTACGATGGCTATCAGAGTACAGAACCAAAGTATGAATCCTATCCAACTGCAGAAAGGTGTAAGATAGGGTGATGTTATATCCCCAAAACTCTTCATCGTTGCATTGGAAGACGTTTTCAAGTTTTTGGACTAGAAAGGATACGGTATTAACATCAACGACGAGTAAATCACTCACCTTCGCTTTGCCGACGATATTTTCCTAATGGCAGAATCGTTGGAGCACCTAAGCACTATGCCTAATGACCTCAATAGTGCCTCCCAACGGATAGATCTTAAGATGAACATGGACAAAACAAACATCATGTGTAATGTCCATGTCACGCCTATGCCGGTAGTTGTTGGGAGCACTAAGCTCGAAATTGTTGACAAGTATGTTTACCTGGGACAAATAGCTCGACTAGGTAAGTCCAACTTCGACTGAGAGGTCGATCGACGGATTCAACTCGGCTGGGCAATGTTCGGAAAGTTAGGGCACACTTCTCATCAGATATACCTCATAACTTGAAAAGAGACTGTACAATCAGTGCGTGTTGCCAGTGAACTGAGACGTAGTCCTTCACTGCTGGCCGGATGAGGAAGCTCAGGATCGCTCAGCGGGCTATGAAAAAGACTATGCTCGCAGTTTCTCTCTCTGTGTGATAAACTTAGAAATGAGGATATCCGCAGTAGGACCAGAGTGACCGACATAGCCCAACGGATTAGTAAGCTGAAGTGGCAATGGGCCGGCCATATAGCTTGAAGAACCCACAACCGAAGGTAAAAATGTTTCTCCAGTGGCGGCCTCGTAATGGCGGACGAAGTGTAGGGCGTCCCCCCAATAGATAGAGTGACGACCTGGTAAGACATGTAGTTGATGGATGCAGGTGGCTCAGGACCATGCTTTGTGGCATTCCTTGGGTAGGCCTATGTTCAGCAGTGGACTTGTGAAGGGCTGTAATGATGATGATGATGATGATTATAAATCTATAGAAAAATGTGTGCAAAAGAAACTCATCACGCCCCCAACCAGTAAGGACAGAATAACGACCGCCGAGCTAGCTGGTATTACTTATTTCTTTATAAGATGAAGATGGAGAGACGTCTTGGTAAGAGATGCGGGAAGTCATTGGATGCGATTCATCTAATCAGGAGCTCAGGACCGTGCTTTGTGGCATTCCTTGGGGAAGGCATATGATTGATTTGTGATGGACTGTAATAATGATGAATCTTCTTTCTTTATTTTTTAAAAAACATTACCCCCACACTAAGATTATCTCCTGTATCGTGAAAGCAAATTGCACATGGACAAACATCCAGACCCGGAACAATTATTTGTAGTCCATACAAACACTTGCTCCGCGCGGGATTCAAACCCACAGCCCACAGCGCCTCATTGCTAAGCCACTGCGCCACGGAGCCGTCATCCGATGATTATAAAATTACTTTTTTAAAACTACTAATTTTTTATGTACTTACATCACATTTTAGCAAATATATTGTGAGGCCAAAAATTAATTATATTAATTTCTTTATTTTCTTCGTCTCCGAGATATTTAGATTTCAAATCATAGATTGCTCTTATGGCCCTCCTCTGCATGATGTGATATAAATAGGTTTGGCTACCTTTTGGAAAGAGTTATCACCTCTATATTAATAACGTGGAGTTATTCGATTTAAAAATTGTCCGTTACCGTCCTATCAAAAATCCACCGCTGAACATAAGCCTCCTCCATAGGTTGCCTCATAGGGAGGATATTTATTATGGTTGCCATACTCGGCGCGCGAGTTAACAACTGCAGTTTTTTTTTAGATCTTAGAAGGACAAAAAGAAGATGGATATTACACCGCCACTATACGGTCAAAATATTACTGGTTATATGTATTTTAAGCTCTGTTTATTTAGAATCCATAGACCAGATTTTCCGCCAAGACAGAGATACCGCCGCTGAAGTGAGGAAGGCTGGTGTTTCCGAGTGCTCGTTTTTTGGCCCCGTTTTATTTTTTTATATTCACTTTTACACATAGAAATCTTAAATGAAACCGCATAGCCACTAAGATAATAAATTATTATTTTAACAGAAAGCAAATACCTGGCAATTCAGCATAAGAAGTACGGAACGAGCGCGGCTGGCCATCAAGTCTGACGACGGCTCTCCAAGCCCGCACCTTCGCGCCGGCTTCCTTGGTGTGCAAATGGCTGTCAGTCAGGCGATCCTGGAGCATGTTTCCACCACGCCGCCTAATTTTAATGTAATCTTCCACTTTTTCTTCATTAGTCTGTAACTGAAACAGATATCTGCACTAAAAGTGATGATTTTTAATAAAATCAGAGGTAAAACCCAATTGAATATGGTTTGCTTCCCGGATCAAGGGTCTTTTATTATTTTCATTTTTCATTAATAAATATGATTTAGATGACTTAGGTCGTACGTTCCAATTTATCTAGAAAATGTTTAACTTGTGTAGAAGAAAAGAAAATAGTACCTTTTGTACGTGATAGAGCCATGCTGCAGCTATATTAATAGTATAGTTGTAGCACGAATGGGTCAGCTCGACCGGGGAAGAACCACGCTCTCACAGAATACCAGCGTAAAATGGCGGCTTGACACTGCTGTGTTTCGTATGGTGAGTGTAGAGAACCGGAGACCCTTTTTACTGGAAAAGAGGCATTCCATTTTAGTCCTCACGGGTGACGACGCATCTGCATTTTGAGTCTTTATTGAGGATAAATGTATATGTCTATGGGTCACAGCAACCACTTACCGTCAGGTGGACTGTGTGCTGGTTTGTTACACTTATTCTATAAAAAAAAACCTAACCCAAGATGAAAGGAGATATTAGCCAGTTAGTAGTTAGTTTATATTCTTGTATGTATAATATCGTTTTGATTAGATTACTTACGTGTTTTTCATTGTATATATTTTATTAATTATTGTTGTCACGAATAAAAAAAATAACTAAATTACATAATGTTATGCGAATATCATGTACCTATAAATGTTCAAATAATAATACGTACCACACGTAAGAAAAGATTATTTTAAATATCTTATGTTATATCATTATAATACTATGTACTATATGATACCGATTGAGATATAGTTCAATGAAATAAAATATTACTAGAATAAAACATCCACGAGTTTTTCTGCCACCAGGTCGACGCCACTAAAAAGTGAGGTATAATATTTGACAGATTTCATAGCGAGTAAGTTAATTTGTTCGAAAAATGTAAAGGTTATTGTTTTTTTCTGTACTATTAACAATGTTTTATATTAATAAGATTAAAAATAAATAAACCAAAACACAAATACTCATAAAAGTAGAAAAATTAAAAAAAAGGATAAAAATGTGCAAAAAATTAAAGAGCAATACCACTGACGCATTGTTTTGTGTATTAATATTATACTCTAGAAACTGATAAACTTTTATTAAAAACCAACTTCTCAATTAAATTATATTGTGTAACAAAAGTTTTACCTCAGTGTCAACTAGCGACATCTGGTGAGCAGAAAATTAGCCCTCATTGAACGTAATGTCTAGAATATTTTTTTCAATAAAAATTAAAAGCAGTTACAAAATTTGAAAACTTTTTGATATTTAAAATAATACTGACTCGAATACATTAAAATATATTTTATTAACAATAACCAGAAACTAAAATCATATGTAATAAAATAAATTACAATCATCATTATAAATAATATTATCATCATAAAGATACTAGAATATAAGGGTGCATCCATTAAATACGTGAGGCGACTTTGGCAATTTTTCTACGCTCCCCGCCCCCTACTGAGATATGGCTAAACCCCCTTTACACCCCCCCCCCCCCCCCTCCCAAATATCACGGGAGGTTTTTCAAAATGCGTATTTTAGTACAAATACGCCAGTCTGTGCTGTGTTTATTTAAAAAAAAGAAACATAATTTGCTTAAATTTTTTTTAAGAGTTCGCATAACGGCGATAAATATTTTTGTGTACGATTGAGCCATATTTTACTTAATTTAACCCAATTTCCTCATAATTTTACGTGACACGTTTTACAAAAAATACGTGATATTTGCCGAGACCTTCTCCTTCCTCACGTGAGGTCAGGTGAGATTCGGCTTGACCGCTCCCCCCCCCCCCCCCCCCAAACATCTCATGTAATTAATGGACCTAATAAGTCAATATAAAACGGTAAGTATATTACACATATGTTAAGTCTATTAATTACAACGACAGAGAAGTGTTTAGTTGCATGTTATCATATCCACTAAGGAAAATCTTTATTTTATAAAAAAAAATTAAACCACTGAAAGTAAATAATAAAAAAATAAAACATTTAATAAAAGAAACAAAAAGGAGCTGCCGAAACCCGGGATTGAACCGGGGACCTTTAGATCTTCAGTCTAACGCTCTCCCAACTGAGCTATTTCGGCTATAGTTAGAGTGTCCTAATTTTGTATTATACCCTTATTCTTATCCTTATATCTTCTATCTTGGAGTATTTTGTATTATGTATTTAACAAAAGTTAATAATAGTATTTGTATATTATAAGTCTCACTGCTGGGTTCAAGTCACTCTTATTTTTAAGCGAAATTTTCGAAGCCAATTAGTGTCCATCAAACGGCCCCAATAATTGACATATTTTCTTAAACATGCAGGTTTTCTTACAATGTTTTCCTTCACCACCGAACACGTAGTTAGTAAATAAGCAGACAAAATTGTTAAAAAATTTAATATTATTTTAATAATTATTATCTTAATTAAATTTAAAAAACTTAGAAAATATAGAATAGACTTTAAAGAAAATGTGCATGCGGCTCACCTGATGGTAAGTAACTACCGCCACCCGTGGACAACTGCAACACCAGGGGAACCAGGGGAATCGCAGATGCGTGTAGGCTCTAGACTAGACTATAGGTATAATCACAAAGAAAATTGAGTCATAACTCTATTAAATCATTTTACGAGCTGGATCGATCAAATGCCACTTTAGCTCTTTTTATAAAACTGAAGGTGACAGTCCACCTGGTGGTAAGAAACTGCCTCCTCCGACACAATACAATATAATTAGTACAATATATATCTAATATATCTATTTATACAGGTAAAAATCAATTGTTGTCCATTAGTCTCGCGAAAACTCGAAAACGGCTCGAACGATTTTTTGAGTTTTTTTGTGCGCGTTTTAGTGGATCCCTCGATGGTTAGACAATAAGATCCGGTAGGTGGCGCTGTTGTCGAAATCCAGAAATCACCCGTACAAAGTCTGGGCGGATCGTGAGTAATACAATAGTACCTAATAATCTTTATTTAATAATCTTGTTTTTTTTTAGTTAAGCTTAGTGTCGATGCCGGTGTCACCGCTGATGCAACAGAAGACCGTAAAACAATCTCTAGCTGGAATCCTGCTCTGCTTCACGCTAGCTCTCTTACCGCCTGTGCTCGAGATTGAAGCGCTAGTCGTCAATGAATCTGTCACTCTTTTTAAGGTAATATTAGATCAAATGCAAAATAACCAACATTGTTTTGTAAAAGTCTACTTCTGGACATGGGTTGTTGTAGGCAGGATGACCTTGGCAGGCGGGTTGACAATCACACACACACCAGATATCTCGCACCTTTGACAAAACTGCTCATCGCCAGACAGTATTTCACGTCTGATGTAAAGATCTTAAAATTCGCCTAAAATAATGTATTAACAAACACACAGACCCGGAATAATTTTTGGTACGGCATAAATAGAAAACCGGACACTATTTTCACTGGAAATTACATGCATTCCATCTAAGTGTTTTTTTTTTTAATGTAGAATAAGGTGACTAGCAAGTCAGCCTCGTCGATAGATTGGTTGGCAGCTGCAGTTTTTTCTATCACTTTGAACTGGTTTTGGGAAGGTTGTGCTACCCATCTCCTGTTTTAGATTCCCTTTGACGCTTCATATTGGCATATGATATGCCGCGAAACGATATTTATTTTCAAAGTTATAATTTAAAAAATGCAAACGTTTACAGCGCGCCCTGCGTGTCCGCAACGTATCATACACCTCCATCTACGTTGGGTGGATAATGTACGCGTACTTCACGGCGCTGCCCATCTGCCTCCTGGCCGGCATCACTCTCATCCTCATTTTCCGCTGGATTCATCTTCTCTTCGCCCTTATCACCATCCTCGCCTACAAAACCGTTGTGATTATGCTGGCTTTGATCATGGCGATGTATCACAATAAAGGTAGGTAAATCTGGAATACAGAGAATACGTAAGAGGATAAAGGTATTATTAACCATTATTGTTATTTAGGAGAAAACTTTTTTCTTCACACAAAATAATAAAAATTCCATAGCATAAATTGTATCCTAAGCTTATTTATATTTATAGATATTTTTTGTCGAATAAGGGTGACAAACGAATATACAGTCCACTTGATGGTAAGTCGATGTTGTGGCCCATAGACATCCACTCCATCCCTCGATTGAGAATCAAAATGCAGATGCGTTGTCACCCCTGAGGACTGAGATGTAATGCCTCGTTATACCTCAGTTATTTTTTATTTTTTAAATGCTGCATGATTTACTATACATACAAAAGTAATAGGCTAAGATATAGAAACATCATTTAGACAAATAATAAATAGGATATCTAATTGTACTGGATATAGCCCTATTCCTTACGGTATTGCGCCTTAAGCGCTGGCAGCGTTTACTCGCCTAATGACTTTACTTAGTTTTTGTCAGGTCTCGTTAATATTGCAATTAAAAAACTTCAGGCGATAAACGCCAACGTAGTAATCTCAACTCACTGACCCCTTTGGATCAATAGTCTGAACACAACAAATTTTAAATATTAAAACTTTTCAGAGGAATCTCCTTTTTATTGAGTAAGGGTTAGTTAGAGATATTGGTTCACACTTATATTTTGTGAAAGCGTGGTCTTGTCCCAATCGAGCCGAACGATTCGTGCTATAGCCTGGCTTTACAACGTAAATTGCAATTTTAAGTGCTGATTTACCCACCATGCTCGACGGTACAGGGAAACATCGCGAGGATACCTCTGAGACGCCTGAAATAAAAATTTCGAAGTTATGTGAAGTCCACCAGTAGAGGAGCCAATGCAGCGGCATTTGCCCTATGTAGTAGAATGTCGGTAGGCGGTGTTTTTTGTACCTTACCTTATATTAACAGCTGATCAAAAGCACACTGCTGATCATAAGCCTAGATAGATTGCCTCATAGAAAGGATATTTGCCATAGTTGCCACGCTTGGCAAGCAGGTTGGCAACCGTAGTTTTTATATATATATATTGTTTTTATAGGTTCCCTCTGTCGCTTCTTACGACACCCACGGGATGTTACAGGATACCTTTTTGTACAAATTATACAAAACTAATACTGGTGCCCGGCGCGCTTTTTTTTTATAGAATAAGGGTGAGAAACAAGCACACAGTCCACCTGATGGTAAGTGGTTTCTGTGGCCCATAGACATCTACATCTATCTTCGTTTGCGAATTAAAATGCAGATGCGTTGTCAGCCGTGAGGACTAAGATAGAATGCCTCTTTTCCAGTAAAATGGGTCTCCGGTTCTCTACACTCACCATATACAGAAGCGTTAAGCCGCCATTTTACGCTGGTATTCTGTGAGAGCGTGGTCCCTCCCCGGTCGTGCCGACCCATTCGTGCTACAATTATACTATCAACATAGCTGCAGCATGGTTCTACCACGTTGCAGCCGCAGAAGTAATAATTGTGAAAATATCGTTTTAAATTTGGAAGAGTTATATAGTTTAATAAGGAATACGATACACGCGCCATCTACTTTAATTTAATTGTACTATGCCTATAACCTTCGCGCAAGTGCCAGCAATAAGTTGGCAAAGTTTTAACGCAATCCGATGAACGGTATGGAAGCGCATAAAATACGAACAAACAAATATTAATTTTTATAGATTAGATATATACATTACATGTTTTATGTTATGTTCAATTTCAGCGTGGGTTGCTTGCACTTGGACGATGCTGTTCACGCTAATGCAGACGTTTTTGTCGGAGCTAATGGTGCACCATCGGTTCGATATAGAAAATAGAGCACTAACGTTTGCGTTGCAGATTGTTTTGCCTCCCTTGGGGCTCGTGCATGCTTTTAATGAGTTTGCTTTGTTACAAACTGGTCGTAAGTTTCACTATCACTTTTTAAACCCATTATCCATTCAGTGCTAACTTTGTAATAATAAAGTCCTCCAGACCGAATTTTGCAATGGACGGGCAGTCGTAAGGAAAACTGAGCATCTGTGTAAGACAGGTTTATAGTGCACGAGTGTGTGCGCATGCACAGGTGCACTCTCTATTCCCTTAGTCTGACCGAAGAGAGATCAGGCGCAGGACCAAACGGTATTACGTACTTTCCAATGCAGATTTCGGCCCGACCGAGATTCGAACCCGAGCTAAGATCTCACGATCTTCTTACGACTAACAGACCAACGAGACAGTCAATACGTAATAATACGTAGACAGATATACCGGGTGTCGACTACGTGATATTACGTAAGACTTCTGCGTAAATTTAAAGAAAGCTGGTGAGCATTGGACTATAGATTTAAATGTCTATACAAGGGTTGTGACACCTCAAGTGAAAAACGGTGTTTTCAAGTAGTGATTTTAGTTGCGGATGCCAGACTAGATACGTAACATAACGTCTTCTACCGGTCATCTACCGTTTTTATAACGGCACCTAACGACTGTCTAATTGTAAACTTTTACATTCAATGGGTTAACATACAATATTTATAAAGTTAAAGCTAAAGCCTATATACGTCCCACTGCTTGGCACAGGCCTGTTCTCATTTCTGAGAGGGTTTTAGGGCAAGGAAATGTCCGCCGCGCTGCCCCAATGCGTGTTGGCGAACTACATGTCTTCGAATTTTATTTTTACTTCTCAGACATGCAGGTTTCCACTCGATGTTTTCATTCACTGCCGAGCACGTGTAATCAGTACTTATAATTGCAATTAACAATTTCACTGGTGCCGGCGGGAGTCGAACCCGGGTTGCTCGCGTACTGTGAAACTTCCAGCGAGCGCTAATCATCTGGGCTACTACTATATATTATATATATTAATATTTAAGTTCCTGCATAAATTAAAATTGCTTTAAATGCATTTTTCAGAAGCAGCGGACAATAATACCTCCTTAATATATCCCTTATTGTCCTGGTTGTTAATGATTGCTTTTTATTTTGCAATACTTATGCTCTTGCAAAGGACTATCGGAAATGAAAGGGCGATAGGAGGTCAAATGTCGTGGAAGTCTATCCTCTTCAAAAAGGGCGTGGTAAGTATTAGCTACTTTTTGTGATTAATACAACTTAGAATTTTTATGGGTGAAATAGATACTATATAAACATACCCCTTCCCTTACCTCGCCCGTATCCTTTGTTTTCAACAACGAAATCAAACAAATATGTAAATAACAACAACATACAACGCATCTGCGATTCCCTCCCTGGTGTTGCAGTTGTTCATGGGCGGCGGTAGTCACTTACCATCAGGTGAGCCGCATGCTCGTTTGCCCCCTCTCCTATAAAAAAAAATAGCCTTTCTACTGGACTTTGTGGATACTCTCTTGGCGAAGACTTTGGCTTTCAACTGAACTTTGTGGATACTCTTTTAGTGACGACTTTAGCTATCTACTGGACTTTGGCTCTTTGTCATTGGATATTGTTAAACAATGCCGGCACACTACACTCCAGTTCAATATGCCAACATGCATTTTATTTATGGTGAATGTCGTGGTAATGTTCGAGCTGCAGCTAGACGCTACCGTGAGAGGTACCCTGACGAGGAGCGATATCCTGACTATCGTGTATTTATGAATGTGCATCGGAGGCTAGCTGAAGGTTTTTTTACTGGAACGGTAGTACCTGCTCGTGGTAGAGAAGACTTTGACATTGAAGACGAAGTTTTGGAGCAGGTTGAAAATGATACGCGAACTTTTGTTCGTAAAATTGCATTGTTGACAGGAATACCTAAGACAACTGTACATAGGGTGCTCCAACGCAATAGGTACCACCCCTACCACTACCAAAAAGTGCAGGCTCTTTTGCCATGGGATTATGCTCCGAGGGTAGCATTTTGCAGGAGGATGCTAGAAATTCATAGAGAAAACCCGAATTTTCTAAATAATATTTTATGGACGGATGAAAGCATTTTCAAGAAAGATGGATTTATGAACATGCACAACATCCATAGTTGGAGTATGATGAACCCGCATTTAATGCGCGACGAAAGGTCTCAATATCAATTCGAAGTAAATCTGTGAACCGGTATTATTAACGGGCGCATAATCGTACCTTTGGAATTTCCAGAAGCACTAAATGGGCAGGTCTACCTGGAATTATTAAGAAGAGACCTGCCCATTTTATTAGAAGACTTAACACTAGCAACTCTACGAGATATGTGGTTACAGAATGATGGTTGCCCCGCCCATTACGCTTTGCCGGTGAGAAACTTATTAAGAGAGTGAGAAAATGGATAGGTCGCATGGGGCCTATATTATGGCCAGCACGGTTACCGGACATTAACCCATTGGATTTTTTTTTATTGGGAATATCTAAAAGAAAAGGTGTATTCAAAACCAATCCCCAATATTGCAGAGCTTCGACAAAATAATTGAATTTTCTCAACAAGCAAATAACATAAGATTGGCGCGGCCTATAACACGTTCTTTCATAAGAAGATGCCGCGCCTATATTAGAGCAGGAGGTCAACAATTCGAAAATTTACTGTAAAAATTATTAATAAAAATCATAAAGAAATTACTGGTTTTATTATCACTTATTGTTTCCTTTGTTCGTAAGTTTACAAACCAAAGGGGGCGGGTTACCGGGATTACCTACCTGAACTAGTCACTTCCATATCTTCAGTCTCACTTGCACTTACATACTCTTATGCGCCATAGCAACTAAAGCTGAGAAGCATCGTATGTATTGTAATTTTTAATGTATTTTGTTTAATACCAAAATTGGATAAAGAAATTAACTACTTTTTACTTTTCTATGGATATTAGGTCTGAAATTGGCCAAATCAGCGTGAAAACAAATTATTTTTCTTTACATTAATCGAAGGGACGAACCATTTAAAAAAATATCTAATTGAGTTATTTTCACAAACTCTACCCTCTGCGAAAAAAAATTATAATACAAAAAATTGAAATGAAAGTAGGTACCAGGTATTAGATCATTTTGAAATCTACATGAATTGCGCCAACTTTTGAATATAGTTGTTGTTGTTGTATGAATGTAAGTACATTTTTTACAGGGTGAAGGGTCCAACTTGCTCGATAAAACTTTAATGTTACATTTTTACACTTTTACGGATTTTTATGTATTTATTTCCACCAAACCTTAATATGTACTGAAAAATAAAGTAGTAGGTATATTAGGCATATGATTAGGCTGTACAAAACAGAAAAAGAAATTTAAATCGGTTGTCATTTGCAGCTGCAGCCTCAAAAATATTGAGGCAAAGGGTGATTTTCTGGAAAATTTATAAATCAGCCTTTATCTTTTAAACCACGCAACTTGGGTACAGGACTTAATTTTTTTTTGGAACAGTCCTTCCATGGTCTACAACCCCCTATCATTTGATCGTTACGTTCTGGGACAACCTGTATACAATATGTAACAAAAACCCTGTGGTTCCCGTTAAGTACGTTATCAGGATAATAATTCAAACGTATAGAAATAACTTTTTTTTAAGAACTCGAACAATATATTTTTTATATTTTATTTAAAAAAATAATTGTATGCAAATTGTATGTGGTTTTATTACCTCTGCATTGTGTGGGGAGTAAGAGGATTGTCAAAGACGCCTTTACTTAGCTTTAGCATCGGCTAGTGTCAGTAAGGGGTAATAAAACCACAAAAAACTAAAAATAAAATTTAATTAAAAAATATGGTCGAGTTTAAAAAAAAAGGTTATTTCTATAGGTTTGAATACTGATCCTGATAACATACTTAACGGGAACCACAGAGTTTTTGTTACGTGTTGTATATACCAATTATCATCATCATTTATAAGTATATTAGAAAAGTCGGAAGTTAACAGCTTAACATAGACCTCCCGCACAGATTACCCCATAGGAGATATAATATATTCTATATTTGCTACGCTTGACAGACGTGTTGACAAACGCAGTTTTTATTTTGTATTGTAATTTAAATTGTAAAACTCAACGGTTTTTATTAAGAAGATACTGCTGTCCATCTATCGTTATGTTGCCTCTTGCGATACTCACAGGAGGATATTGAACAGTGGATAATCTTACGAAGTCATTACACGGAAAATATGAGTAAAACTCAAGGATAGTACGGATACAAAAAATGGTTCCGGCGACGGACAAATTAACGACAGTAGCTTAATCATTCGAATATGCCGAAATTACGAGAGATTCTATTGAATTCTAATATTACATTTCTATTGAAACTCGATCAAAATTAGGGATCTCAGAAGTTATTTTTTTCACAAAGAGTAATGAACATAGACTTTTAATCATCTTTAAGGACGTTAATAAATTGCATCGTATAGAATCACATACAGCAGCGGACAAAGATAAACTACAAGAAGTAGATGAGCTGGTTGCTAAAGCTGTTAGTTTTAGGAATGTTTCAAAGGTATTATTTTATCCTACTTTTATATTATTATAGGCATACATTCATTATCATCATTACAGCGATTCACAAGTCCGCTACTGAATATAGGGCTGTCTCAAGGGAGTACGGTCCTAAGCCATCTCAATCCAACGCCTTTCGCAACTCTTATCAAGTTGTAACCCTATCTAATGAGAAGTCACCCTACACTCTTTTTTGTTGTCTTGTTGTCTGTTCTTAGAGCTATATGGCCGACATATTGCCACTACAGCTTACCGATCCGTTCTTCTATGTCGGTTACTCTGGTTCTACTAGCATCATTACGAAGTTTATCAGGTAGTGGAAATCGACGCATAGTCCTCTCTATAGCTCACTGAGCGAACTTGAGCTTCTTCATACTGTCAGCAGCAAACGACCCCCTCTCAGATCCACACTGGTCACACAGTGTACAAAAGTGTACAAGTTTTGCAGAAAACTTGACGTATAGATGTCTCATTTTCTCCTGAACGCATCGTAGTTCGTAGCCGAGTCTAAGTTCGATTTGCCTTTTTTTTAATGGGGTATGTCTACCTCGCGGGGGCAAAGACGAGTTATGTCGGATTCGGACTAGAGTGCGTGCGTGCATGCGTGCGTGCGTGGGTGCGAGCGTGTGTGGGTACGTGCGTGCGTTCGTGCATGAGAGCGTGCGTGCGTGTGTGTGTGTGCGTGCGTGCGTGTGTGCGTGCGTGCGTGCGTGCGTACGTGCGTGCGAGTGTGTATTATAATCCTTTATAGGAAGTATATGGTATTCCCATACAATTTCTATAGAAATTGTCGTTTTGACAGGCCTTTAAAATTATGTAAGTATGTATTATAATTGATAACAATGTTAACTACCCTAATTTGAATCCGGTGGTTTACATATCTTTTCTTGGTTTATAAAATAAGTGTATATTTTTAGAGTATCATGGGGACACTTGTTCTAAGCGACGTAACATTTGACATATATCGTGGCGAGTTTACAATGATATTCGCGAACCGGATTCACCGAAAGATGATAATCACCATAGAAGACTTGCTCTCTGGTAATTTTTGTGAATAACAATAGTCACTATCTATAATATTTCTACTAATAAAACCTGGCAGCTAAATCTATCTTTTTATAAATATAAAATTCTTATTTGCATAAAACTTCATTTTAACTTTTAGGCTTAACATTTGCCGACAAAGGCTCGATTAACGTTCTCGGCCAAGTGCTGAAGCCAGGCAACAACTGCATGGACCAGCCATACATGGCCGGCTACTGTCATCGTAGCGAGTTCCTAATTCGAGACCTTTCTGTGGAGGAACACCTTATCTTTTTTCTGGAGGTTAGATCATTTCTTAATATATCGTCTGTATTTGTTCTACCTTAGTTATTATCTTTAGTAATTCCTCTTGTCAAAATACTTTAGTTATCATTCTCAATAAAGAATATTCTCTATTTGTATCTACGTGTTATTTTACTCGTAATTTACCATGCTACGGATTCTAAACGGTGCTTACGGTTCCATTGGTGCTTAAATTTCATAATTTATTAGCAAGCCAAGTTCGATCACGCCGGTACTTATAAAAATAATATTTACATAAGATTTAGATGTGGTATTTGAAACTTTATAACCATCTTTTGATTTCTAATCGACGATAGATGTAGATGTTTATGAACAATAGCATCCACTTACCATCAAATGGACTGTGTACTCGTTTTTCACCCTTATTCTATCAAAGAAAAAAATATGCTATTGGCTCTATGTTCACTATCTCGCCCAGCGTTCTGATTATAGCACAGTCTTCTATTTATAAAATTAAAATGGCAACATCGGCCCTATAACAAACTATATTTAATCTTTCAATCAGATTTGTATATGGAACGAGTCAAGCAGTTACGTTACTGAGTATAGTCAAATACGAATGAAACGTCTTCTGCAAGACTGTGACCTGGAGGCCGTGAAGGACAATTTTGTGGAGAATTTGGACGTTTACTATCAGGCGCAACTGTGTTGGGCGATAGCAATTCTTTTGGAACCAAGGGTTTGAATCCTACTTTTAAATCTACCATTATAAACTCTTGTCAGTTTGTTCATATTTATAATTCTCATGCGTAATCAATAGATTCTTTAATCCTCATTACCATCATCATAGCAGTCTTCTTTCTACATGTCCACTGCTGAACATAAGCCTCTTCCAGGATACAAGGAATGTCACAAAACACGGTCCTGAGCCGCCTGCATTCATCGACTTCCTGCATATTTCAAGTCGTCACTCCATCTAAAGAGTCGCCCTACATTCTTTCTGGGTAGATCGGACTCAAAAATGAATAATTTCAAGCTCTAGGTAGACGTGGTTCAATTGGTACTTTGAACGCGTCAGCCCTCCGTAACCATGGTCGCTGCAAATTACTCGAAACGTCGGTGACATAGAAAGTAAATTAAACGCAATAAAATCCGTAAAAAAAAACTAGCTTGATTTATGTATATAGTGTTCCCGTAAATATTATATATCTAATATCTAATATATAAAATTCTCGTGTCGCGGTGTTTGTTACCAAACTACTCCGAAACGGCTGAACCAATTTGTATGAAATTTTGTGTGCATATCGGGTAGGTCTGAGAATCGGCCAATATCTATTTTTCAACCCCCTAAATGATAAGGGTGACCCATCCCTAATTTTTTTTTTATTTTATGACAAAAAAATTTTTTTTTATTATTTAGCATTGAAAAATACATAAAACTTCAAATTTACACCCTTGTACGATCAAACCCTGTTTTTTAAGCACGACTTTTAAAAGTAAAAAAAATATTTCCTAGAAATAATGTATATGGCAAAACAACGTTTGCCGGGTCAGCTAGTTAAGTATATTATAATAATATACCTATAGTTTACGTGTGCTTACAAAACCAAATAATTTAAAATATATAGGTATGTATATAAGTGGGTTCTGTAGCCCATGGACTAATTAATTTAAAACAAGAAAAACTGCAGATGTATTGATCTCCCTTAGTACCTACTAAGATGCAAAACTCATAGCCACTAATTATACTGGTTATCGTCATACCATAAAACAAACGCTCAAAGAGGGTGTATGCCAGCTATTTTAGAACTAAAATTGCCGTTACAAAATCATAACATACAATTACATAAAGTAAAGCTGGGCCGAGAAAATAAAACAGAACAGCTTTACAAATATACAACAATCTAAATACTGCTTGTATACCTTGAAAATCATAGATTAATAATAGGTCATCGCGCGCTCTGACCGCGAAGACCTATCAATAATCTAAGCTTGAAAATATTGAATATGTTGAAGGATAAGCCTACAAACTGTGCACCCAGCATAGGACATAACAATAGTAAATAGGTACGGCTGAATTAAATTAGCAAACTGTCATGTTTTATTTCAGATTATAATAGTGAACAGTTTAACTTCTACGCCTACTTACGAAGCGGTGATAAAAGATAAGATTATGGTAAATTATCAACATAATGAATCACATACAAATAGATTATAAGTGGTAGAGTCACGCTGCAGCTATATTATTGTTGTAGCACGAATGGGTCGGCTCGGACGGGGTACGACCACGCTCTCACAGAATACCAACGTAAAATAGTAGCTTAACGCTGCTGTGTTTCGTATGGTGAGTGTAGAGAACCGGAGACCCTTTTTACGGGAAACGAAGCATTCCATCTCAGTCCTCAGGGGTAACATCGCATCTGCATTTTGATTCTTATTTGAGAATAACTATAGATATCTATAGGCCACAGTATCCACCTACCATCCATGTGGGCTGTGTGCTCGTTTGTCACCCTAATTCTATTAAAAAAAAAACAATACTTTTTATTAAATTTATGTGTTCAAAATTGTATCAAACATCTTCGTTTGTTGGTAGATCCAAAGTTAAATAAGGTAATATCAAGTGATCCTTTGCATTTTGCCCTTAACAACCACGCGTAGTGGCTATATTTCTGTAACAAAAAAGTATCTAACAATGATGCTTCTTTTTTTACCTCATTAAAATCCACTGCTGGACAAGAGCCACTCTCGTTGTAGAAAGCGTTTGCGTTAACCGTCACGCATGTACATATGGATTGCCGAACGCTTGCTGGTGCACTTTTGACAATGCAGCCCGTCAGCGGACCGGCTATTTTATGTCTGGCGTTGGTCATACCACTATCTATCGGAAGTCATAATTAGCTGCATGTGTGTGTGCGTGTGCGTTTTCGTGTGCCTGTGCGTGTGCGTGTGCGTGTCCGTGTGTGTGCGTGTGCGTGTGCGCTTGCGTGGGTGCGTGCGTGCATACGTGCGTGCTTGCGCACGTGCGTGCCTTCGTACGTGCGTGCGTGCGTGCGTACGTGCGTGCGGGCTGGCGTTCGTGATGCGTGCTTGCGTGCGTGCGTGCGTACATGCGTGCGTGCGTGCGTGTGCAGGTGCATGTGCGTGTGCGTTTGTTTGTGTGTGTGTTTGCGTTTGTGTGTGCGTTTGTGTGTGCGTGTGTGTGTGTTCGCGTTTGTGTGCGTTTGTGTGAGTGCTTGTGTGTGTGTGTGTGTGTGTGTGTGTGTGTGTGTGATTGCGTTTGTGTGTGTGTTTGTGTGTGTGTGTGTGTGTGTGTGTGTGTGTGCTTGCGTGTGTGAGTGTGTGCTCGTGTGTGTGTGCGTGCGTGCGCGCGCGCACTCGTGTGTGTGTGTGTGTGTGTGTGTGTGTGTGTGTGTGTGTGTGTGTGCGTGCGTGTGTGCGGGAACGAGAACGCGCGCGTGTATGTGTGTGTTTCGTGTGCGTTTGCTTGCGTACATGCGTGTATGCGTGCGTGTGTGCGTGCGTGTGTGCGTGCGTGTGTGCGTGCGTGTGTGCGTGCGTGCATGCGTGACTGCTTGCGTATGTGTGTTCAAGTGCGTGTGTATGTGCGGGTACAAGCGCGCGCACGTTTATTGTTGTGGGTTTACGTGTGCGTTTGCGTGCACGCGTGCATGGGTACGGCGTACGTGCGTGCGTGCGTGAGTGCGTGTGTGCGTGATTGCTTGCGTGTGTGTGTGTGTGTGTGTGTGAGTGTGTGTGTGCGTATGTGCGGGAACGAGCGTGCGCGCGTTTGTGTGTGTGTGTTTACGTGTGCGTTTGCGTGCGCGCGTGCGTGGGTACGTGCGTTCGTACGTGATTGCGTGCGTGCGTTCGTGCGTGCGTGCGTGCGTGCGTTCGTGCGTGCGTGCGTGCGTGCGCGCGTGTATTGTTAGATATAGATAGTATTGTACTTGTTAGAATCCTGATCTCTCTCCGCTCGTGTAGGATTACCGTCCCATCGGACTATGAGAGTGAGGTAATAGGGTGTACCTGTGCGCATACACTTACAGAAGGCTAGCCTCCGTCGAGACTGGCCATCGTAACTGGAATTCCATGTGGAAGCCATTATTACTTATTCTAATTAAAATCTTATTTAATTTTATTCACTGTCAATACAGTTTCACTCCTAAGTAAAATCTTTGGTCAATATATTATGTTGTGTTGTATTTCCAGCGCTACAAGAAATATATAACTATAGTGAAGTTTTGCTTCGCCAGCATTAAACTGGAATACGCGGACCGAGTCTTCTTGTTTAATAATAAAGTTCTTGTCTTCGGCGGCACTCCTGCTTATTTGTTCTTCAAATTTGGTACCATCTGCATGATATTTTATAGTTTCAGTTACTACTTAGATTGAATAGACGATATGACAACTGTTCCTACAAATACCAACCTCATCTCTACCCGTCTAACTCGAAAGAAACTCTAGTTACCTGCTTGCCGCTACAGCCTCCTCCTGAATATAGGCCTCCATCATAGATTACCTCATACGAGGAATATTTTCCATAGTTACCACACCTCGCAAGCGGGTTGGCAGTGACCTACAAATTGCGGTATATCCAGTTGATAATACTGAAACAGAATTCCAGTGAGTTGTACAAGGAGCATAGCTACCAATGTGAGGGTAGCAGCCCTGCACATACTTACGTAAGGTGCTGCACAAATCTACGTATATATTATACGTAGCAGAGCCACGCTGCAGTTATATTAGTTGTAGCACGAATGGGTCGGCTCGACGGGGATCAGACCACGCTCTCACAGAATATCAGTGTAAAATAGCGGCTTAATGCTGCTGTATTCCGTATGGTGAATACAAAAAACCGGAAACCCTTTTTACTTGAAACGAGGCACTCCATCTTAGTCCTCAGTGGTGACAACGCATCTGCATTTTGATTCTTAATCGAGGATAGATGTAGATGTCTATGGGCCACAGCATCAACTTATTATTAGGTGGACTGTGTGCTCGTTTGTCACACTTTATCTATAAAAATATAAATTATTGTAAACACAACGAAAATCGTTAAATGATTTAAGGATTCCGTAGTGTCACGTTCATTTAATTGTTATAATATTTTATACATATATTTAATACTACCCCGCATCGTTGGCGTAGTAGCAAGTGGACGAGAAACGAATAGGTAGAAACTGGACCAGCGACCCACTGTCTAGTTTTCCGATGGTGGAAGAAATAGAAAGGAATTAAGTAAAGGCAATTTCTTAAAAAAAAACTAAATTACAGCCGTCATTAAGTACCTCTGTTTAAAAAAAATGTCTACCAAAAACATACACAGTGACTTGGTGGAAACATTGTGCGCCTCTGCTTGTCCATATTCCACAGTTGCACGCAGGGCCCATTGGCCAGCTTAAGCTGGACAGATCATCCACGGAAGATGAACATCGTGAAGGACTCCCATCCACATCCCTCATCTCCCTGAAGATATCGTGAAAAAAGTTGAAGATGTCGTATTAGCAGATCGAAGAGTAACCATCAGGCGTATAGCTGAGGCGGTGTCCCACATTACCTTCGTATAGACTCGATTTTAATTATTAGTATTACATACTTCTACTCTAACGGTTGTCACTTCTAATTTAGGATGGACTTTTCACTTAAAAACTTGCAAATATGAAGGCATATCTCAGTAACTATCTGGTGAATTTCACCATTAAGAATCTCATTTCCGAGAGAAACTTTGACGACAACATCGATATATATGTACTACGCACTAGATTTTGCATTCCGAACATTGACTATGTTCAACTGAACTGTACTGCAATCCGTACACTAAACTAAATATTGCGTAAATTGAAGATTTGTGAATTCCATAAGATAATTATTATTTAGAAATATGTTTGTTTAGATTAAAATAAGAGTCTTCTATATGAAATTCTTAATTATTTTAATATATATTTTATATTAGTATTTTATATTAATATATTTTTTATATTAAATTAAAGTCTTCGCGCATGCGCAACTCTACTATCACCCGCGCATGCGCGAAGACATAGAGTAGCGCACTATTTTTCTTTGGAATAGCTTCTCTAGTACGTAGTACATATAACTCAATGGACGACACTCATCCATAAAACTTACAACGACGTTAAATACTCCAAGCAAAACGTGATGCTCCTTTTGATGTCTAGAGAGGACTCTCTTCTCCGTAGGTCGAGAATATCGCGTACGACTAACATTCCAAAGCGGCAGTCTCGACAATGAGGCAATACCGGAAATCCTACAGAAAGCCCACGCAGCCGGTGCTAAAGTCCGAGCTCATTTAGGCTCCCTGCTCATACTTAGGTTGCCTACAACTCCCACTGCCAAGGTAGCAGCGTTGATCAGAAACTTGGCCGAGAACTCAAACGCATACGGAATTACTTCTATGAATATCAGTATACCAGATTCAGAAGAAGTTTGCCATAGGTAAATATATTTTTTTATAATTGGCACAACCGTGTAGTGGCGCTGTAAGAATATCCACTACCCCATATCTTCTCCTGTGTGCCGTAAGACGCGACAGACATTTAAAAGTATTAAAGCCTAAATATTTTTTACGTGGTAGAGCCACGCCGCAGCTATATTATGGTTGTAACATGAATGGGTCCGCTTAACCAGGGTAAGGACCACGCTCTCACAGAATACCAACGTAAAATAACAGCTTCATGCTGCTGTATTTCGTATGGTGAGTGTAGAGAACCGGAGAACTTTTTACTGGAAACGAGGCATTCCATCTTAGTCTTCAAGGCTGACAACGCATCTGCATTTTGATTCTTAATTGAGTATTAATGTAGATATCTATGGACCACAGCAACCACTTATCATCAGGTGGACTGTGTGCTCGTTTGTTACTCTTATTCTATAAAGAAGTACCGACTTCTAACGCTGTTATGTGGAAATTAAGTTAAAAAAACGTTACAGCCTATATACATCCCACTGCTGGGCACAGGCTACCTCTCATTTCTGTGAGGGTTTATGTGGAAATGATTTTATTCTATTTAGTTCTTTGAAGCCAGATTTTACTTTTTATTAAAGGTTTAATTTTGTGACCCTTTTGAGCGGACTAAGTATTATCACAAGCTCATCGTAACAACTAAAATGCCGTGTTTACTAGTTTTCTTCTATATGGGAATCCTGAAGCATAACCCATATAGTAAAAAAATAATAATTAAAATCGGTTCCAATTGATCAAGATATCACCTAATATACCTCTTTCTAAGAAATCGGCCAATAAATTTGAAATCCGTTTTAGGGCTATACATGAGTCGAATTTGGGAACACCACTTTTCCAATCTTCTGCAGATACACGAGACTTATCAAACAATGCTTTGAAACAGATCGGCGGTAAGGTTTTTATTAATGTGATATTTTGCACTAATTTCTCACTTCTACATTACACAGATTTTTATTAGCGACAGATTTTTATAAAGAAGCTAAAATAACTTTAAAAAAACTAACTTACTAAACCTATACATACAAACAAAAACTTGTAGCTTCTAGTAAATTCAAGGGTTTAAATATTTTACTAGCATATTTGCATGCCAGTAAAATATACTGTTACGGCCTGCAACTACCTATCCCAGGAGTAGGATCTTCCGCGGCCCATTAACGGAAGGACCTACAAGCAGGTACAGGTCGGGCGTCCTAACGCCAAGGGTTAAAGTTTCTAATTACAATAAACAATCAGGGAGGAGCGTAGTTTTCTGATAAGCTTACTTACCTCTCTCCAAGGCGACTGGTCCCTCAGGATTCGGTCAGGTCGCGTGTGGATGTATAGTGCTAGAAAATCAGTGATGTGTATCTGGGTGTGGCTGGTAGTGTTATTGACCTTATTAGACCGTTACTATCTGCAGTAGTTCGGACCTCAGCACCTCTCCACCTCACGTCACTTTCTTCGTTAGTCACGATGAAGGTCCAGTAACTCTGTCGTACGATTAACTACCTTACAGAAGCCACTAACTCTCCTTTGTTATAACGCCTAACTCGCGAAATGAACACAGAACGTACGGATCAAAGGTCACAGTTATTTCTAGAATATCAAATACCGCACTAGTAACTAATACAGTCGAATCCACTTGTACAGATTCTGAATTAGACACAATAAGTTCCGGGTGAAGCTAACAAAACAGGAATGCGCGTTACGTATGGTAAACAGTATATTTCCTAGATGCGCGTGTCGTATTCCGCTTCCGACTTCCCGACAAAAGAACGCGTGCTATCTATCGCATCGCTGAATTTGGACTCTTAATTTTTCTAGGGCGTTCTCGACACCCACCGTTCAACCCGCTCGGACGTTTAACATGCACGAACTTCATCCCGCATCGCGCCGAGCCGAGTGCCATCTAACGTCGATGCTTGACATTAGCGCTTTTGCGCGAACATATTCATTCTTAAAATTTTTGTCTGTATGTCTGAACGGGCTAGCCTTTGGAATTTGAACCTATTCTAATGACACTTCATGAACAGAGACAGAAATATACTAAGAGTGATCTAGAATATATATAAAACATAAGGATTTTCACAAAAAAAAACCTTACACTTCATCTCGCTCTTCTTAAAGTATTGATGTAAAATCAATTTGTTTTTTTTTTACTTCAACATCTTTTTGGAAGAAAAATATATGTAAAATGACATAAGGTGATAAAACCTTTTCTAAGTCAATTAATAGAAATTCAATTTTTATTTTAAATTTCATCATGGCTCTTAAATCCATACGTAGTAGAGTTACACTGTAGCTTATGATACTCGTGGCTATCCTCAGTCTATATAAAAGTTACTCTATGGATAGCTGCAGCACTTTCGGTCGCTTCGATCGGTAAAAGATCATGCCCGCAGAGAACGCCAGCCAAAGATTAAAGTGGAAAGAGTAGGCTTCGGTACTAAATATCGATATATCGATATTTTAGCTGTGTGCTCATTTGTCACCAATACTTCGATAAAAATGTAATTTTAAGTAACTGTTCTTGATTGGACCATCATCATCACTGGTAAACATGGCCTCCCCCAAGGAATGCCACAATGCACGGTCCTGAGCCACCTGCATCCGTTGTCTTCCTGCACACGTTGTCTTCTTGCATGTGCAGGAAAACAATGGATGCACGTGCTGCATTTATAGGTGGTAGAGCCTTGCTGCAGCTATGTTAGTAGTATAGTTGTAGCACAAATGGGTCAGCTCGACCGGGGAAGGACCACGCTCTCACAGAATACGAACGTAAAGTAACAGCTTAACGCTGCTGTGTTTCGTTTGGTGAGTGTAGAGAATCGGAGACCCTTTTTACTGGAAAAGAGGCATTCCATCTTAGTCCTCACGGGTGACAATGCATTTGTACTTTGATTCGTAATCGAGGATAGATGTAGATGTCTATGGGCCACAGCAACCACTTACCATCAGATGGATTGTGTGCTCGTTTGTCACCCTTATCGTATAAAATAAAAAAATAAAATGTCGTCACTCCGTCTAGTGACACTTCATCTTGATTGATTACTGACTTGATTATTTCATTGCGAAACATTAAATTCAATATTTAAAAACAGAGCAACCAATTTGGAAAAAACATACAACGGCATGCAGCGTTGGTGGGCAACTTAAACTCATCGGATGGAAATATTACACATTTTACACTTACCACAAGCTCTTCCTTAGTATGACGGTAATGTATATGTAATTTTTTTTTTAAATGTAACCTCCAAACCAGGATTTTCTCCTGTATCGTGGAGGCAGTTTACAAACACAAATTGCACAAGGACAAACATCTAAACCCGGAACAATTATTTGTAGGCCATACAAATACTTGTTCCGTGCAGCCCTTAGTGCTGCAACTCAATTGCTAAGCCACTGCGTCACGGAGCCGTCAATAATAAAACTGTAATGCAATAAAGAGAATCCACTATCACGTCATCCCGAGAATGGCGTAAAATGTCAGAGAGAATAGAAACAGGAAATGGGCAGCAGCATATCTTTCGTATAACAACTAAAAATTTGGTTGAAAACCCTATTGCCAAACGTGGCGACTACGGCAAATATAATCCCATGATGTAATACATGGAGGAGGCCGACTATGATAGATGAATTTATGCATACATACATACATATAATCACGCCTCTTTCCCGTAGGGGTAGGTAGAGACCACTTCTTTCCACTTGCTACGATCCTTACATACTTGTTTCGCTTCGTTCACTTTCATTATTAAGTGGCGAAGCTTGCGAAGTCACTTATTGATTTCACGATGTCTGTCCGTCTGTGCGTCTGTCCCACGATTATCTCGAGAACGGTTTCGAATTTTCAAATTCTGTTTTCAGCAATCGATTACTGATCACCCAGGCATCTGAACCTTCTATTTTGATTTTTTTTCCGTTAGAAACCGCTACAAAGCTGATTGCTTCGCCACTTTGCTATGCTGTTAGCTTGCTAGGTTTATTCTCTTCATACATGCTCTACGGTTTAGGGTGCTCTTGACCTGGTCTTTTTTCAAGACTTCCCTGATTTGGTCTTGAAATGTCCGCCTAGGTTTACCCCTTCCAACACTTAGATGCCTATGGGCCACAGCATCGACTTACCATCAGGTGGGCTGTGTGCTAGTTGGTCACCCTTATTTTATAAAAGAAAAGAAAGAGTATTGGACCTACGCTCACCATCTCGCCCAGTGTTATGATTATAGCGCATTCTTAAGAAGATCTATCAAACGTGATTAGAATCCATTTGAGTAAATAGCTACTGTAGTCGATGTACATTTGCAACCAAATTCAAGCAAAGAAGGATATTATAAGATGGGTTGCCACAACTGAAGACTATCATAAAACATCTCACAGCATGTAATTATATTGGCTCTCTACACCCTGTAGACCAGAACACAGCAATGCACGCACTCCTGCTTAGCGGCAGATTTTTTTATAGAATACGGGTGACAAACGAGCACACAGATGCTGTGGCCTCTCGATTAAGAATCAAAATGCAGACGCGTTGACACCCCTGAATACTAAGATGGACTGTCCCATTTCCAGTAAAAGGAATCTTCGATTCTCTACACTCACTATACGAAACACATAGATAGTCTGTGAGAGCGCGGTCCTACCTCTGTTGAGCCAACCCATTCGTGCTACAACCATAATATAGTTGCAGCGTGGCTCTACCACGTAAAAATGGTAAATGTGTACAATCACCTAGACTACTCACCCAGCCTATCTTCAACGAAGCTAATGATAATGTTTTATGATAATAGATATTATCCGCGGTGACTGCTGGTGTCACGATAGGAATTTCGCTATCCACGTTACTGACCTATTTGGAGAAGGATCATAGTTCAATGAAAACTCTTCATGGTGAAGTAAGTATCTACAATTTTACATAATTTTACAATTTTATTGTACACTAGCTGTCCCCTGCGACTTCGCCCGCGTATAATTTAGGATTTTAATTTTTTTACGCGCACCCCAATTACTTTTCTAAAATGAAAGTAGCCTAAGTTACTTCTTATATCATTAGCTATCTGCCAGGGAAATTCCCGTCGAAATCGGTCTAGCCATTTAGGAAATTAGCCGTAACAAACAGAGATAGACAGGCAAAAATTTTTTAAATTATTTTATAAGTAACGTATATACCAACTTTCATATGCGTATAGTAAAAAGCTGTTATTTTGACATTACAAACAGACACTTCAATTTTATTTATTGATACATATATATATATATATATATATATATATATATATATATATATATATATAGATAGGTCGATAAGTGTACAGTATCTCTATCTAGTCTAGAGAAAAGTGGCAACAGAAATACACATTCTGTGAAAATTTCAACTGTCTACCTATTACGGATCATGAGATACAAGCCCATGGACAGACAGACGGATGGACAGCGGAGGCTCATTAATAGTATCCCGTTGGTTACCCTTTTGGTACGGAACTCTGAAAAGCAAACCAATAGGTTCGAATTCGTGATATGTCGACAATAATTAAACGTGGTAGAGCCATGCTGCAGCTATATTAGTAGTATAGTTGTAGCACGAATGGGTCGGCTCGACCGGGGAAGGACCACACTCTCACAGAATACCAGCGTAAAATGGCAGCTTGATGCTGCTGTATTTCGTATGGTGAGTGTAGAGAACCTGAGACCCATTTTACTGGAAAAGAAGCATTCCATCTTAATCCTCCGGGGTGACGACGCATCTACATTTTGATTCTTTATTGAGTATAAATGTAGATGTCTATGGGTCACAGCAACCAATTACCATCAGGTGGACTGTGTGCTCGTTTGTCACCCTATCCTATATAAAAAAAACAAAGGAGTGGAGACCAGCTGAACGTTTGGTTGTACGATAATGGAACGAAGAGGGCGGAATTAAGTCACAATTCCTGCGCACGCTTTCCTAAATCCACATGAATAACCATTTTTTAAATATTTGTTTGTGTCTGTCTGTCTAACTGTCCGGGTTACTTTTCGGAAATAAGAAAATCTATTCTCAAAAAAATCTTAATGATTAAATAAATGACATTATTATATACCATCCAGTCGAAGCCGAGGCGGGTCCCTAATATAATAATAAATCTTACCAGCCTCGAACACAGGCACAAAGTAGCCAGTCTTTCGATGCTCAACAGGATAATTCTCTGAGCTCAATCAAAGGCAGGTAATTCGATTATACAGTCGGAAACTTCAATTGCACGCTTCACAACGTGAGGGAGTGCTCTACTCTTGATCTTGATATGTGGCCATACCTCAATTTCGCTACATAAAATCGCTGTTACACTTTTAGTTGGACATCAAATCCATATTATTATTAACGTTACAATAACTACAGATATTGAATTAGCTGTGCCTGCGGCGTAGCTCGCGTATATAGGTTTTACTTAAAGAATTTGACGTTTAGTTAAGAGAATATTAAACGATTTATATCATTACTGTATCAATAAGTGGCAACAAAATAAATCGTTATCCTCAAAGTTCTAAGTCGTTTATGATAGAGCTTCTGTGTAAACGACGTTAGAAGTAGACAGCCGGGGCGTAGGTACACAAATAGGTTATAGGACAATGCGGGAAAAAGCAACATAGAGTTGGCCATGTGCAAAACAGTTAGTACTGAGGTCCACTCCTGGAACGCGTAAAGTTTGAGCTTGCGCTTTATTTACGGTCGTCGCATAACACACGCAGACTGGGAATTGAACACGCTTAAAACTGAAAGGAAAGTTATTTAAAATTAGAGGGATTCTGGGTATAAAAACAATATCACGACATTTAGTTACAATTTTGTTAGTTTTTAATCGAGTTTCGTTGCATAGCTTGGGTGGGCGTGTTTCTTTTCTGGTTTCTGGTGATGTTTGTGCTGTTAGCCTACACGGCTCTTTCAACTTCATCGTACTCATGGGTACAAATTTCTTCAGTGAGTCTCAATTCGATTTAAAAAAAAAAGCGAAAAATCTTAACACCGCAATTCTTTTTTTTTTTTCTTTTGCGCCCAAAGCGAGGCTACCCTCTGGAAGCGGGGGAGGGAGGTGGTGAATGCTCATAGCATACCATGGCAGCCGGCAGCGTGGTTATGTGGGACTCACTTTGAAGAAGTGCCTACCCACTAAACACCACCTGTGGGACTGGCGTTGGCCATTATGGCCTTCCTGCCGAATCGGAAGCGACCCCCTATAGAAAAAAGGGGCGCCACCGCAACTCAGAAAAAGTTGTAGTTTATACAACGCGATCTATTACGTTCTTTGTGAGACAACATCCTTTTTTTAATTTAAGGAAAACATATTTTTTGTTTACTGTGTTTTAAGTATATTATAATAGAACGTTTTTTTTACACACGAATCTTTTTATCACTATTTCTGAGTTTTATGGCGCCTTTAAACAGATTCGAACCTAGATTTCAAAATAATAATCATAACTTTCGATAGAATTAACCAATTTTAATAAAACAAAGATTAAAAATGAACTCGAATATAGGTACGCTTTATGATTTTCTTAACAACTTCTTTGCAAAAAAGATGTTTACTCAAAACGTTATGCGTTCATAATCAAACAGACAGACCGACAGACCGACAGACAGACAATTCTAAAAGATATAAAAATGTACTTATATAATGACTTTCAGTCTCCATAATGATTTTCGTCACAAACATACCTACTATACAATGTACATAAACAGACATGTTATCACCAAGTTTATTATATGTATACATTTAAAGAGAGATGGCGCTGTTAACATCAATTCTAAAAATAAAAGAGATTAATTGACGCAATTGGTACATTATATAAAACATAAAAACACTTATAAGTCAGTGCGTGCATAGTAAGCAAAAAAGAAAGTTTGATCCTAGCCGAAACCAACGAAATTGTTAATAGCTCTTTTAAAATTTTATTTACCAATTAGATTACTCGGCGGTAAAGAATAATTGAGTTTGTCAACACGCAGTAGGGCAACGATTAAAATAAAGTTTAGTAGCAAATATGAAACTCATCTACAGGAAAAAAACAACCTGCCTTTTTGTATCACATTTTTACCACACCGCCATCTATCGATGATATTGGTTAACTATTGTACTTCAGACTTAGATAATGAGATTAATATATTTTACTTATTACGTTCTTTTTCTTTAATACTTTTGTTTAATGTGTTTTAGGTATAATTATATCATTATAGAACATCATTTAACATCATTTAATTATGTGTTATGATTTATAATATTATGATATTAGTTTAAAATGCACTTGATGACTCAATCAACGCTACCATTGAACAAAGTCGTACATATACCTCGTACCCATACTTCAGAATATTTATCATAACTTTTGATGGAATGAACTGATTTTAATGAAATAAAGACTAAATGTAACCCGAAGATACACTTTATAATTTCCTTAACGATTCTCATGATATAAATTAGTACTTTATATGTGATACGTTAACAAACAAATAGACAGACAGACAGACACACAGACAGACAATTCTAAAAACGGTAGAAATGTATTTAATTACTTATTTTTAGTATCTCTCAATCACTTTTATTACAAAAATATAAAATGTACAGACGTCTGCTATTTACATTTTTATTATATGTATAGATTAAATGCAACGCTCATGAAGCGTGCACTTTTGGGGTTTTCAAATATTTTGTTTATATGTAGAGATTTAACAATATATAGGTCAACATTAAGGTTTTCAATCGTCTTTTGCCTAGTCTAAATGTGTTGTGCCTTGATCATAGGAACCAGACAAAAATCACACATGATCGTCACTTCACTTTATGTATATTTGTTTTTGTTAGATACCTACTAAAATTATTCAGCACGGTTTCGAATTTTTCCTTTTTAGTTGTTGACTGTAGAGGCCCTGAAACAAAATACTACCATGGTACTACATCTGGATAACACGAGCTTTGCCACTTCTGTCGCTAAGAGGTAAAATATTTTTTAAAACAATCGTAATATTCGATCTTTACCTAAAAATGGGCGTTTAATATCCGTTCCGTTAAAGCCTATTAAAGTCCACTGATGAACATAGGCCTCCTCTATAGATTGCCTGATAGGCGAATATTTGCTATAGGTACCACCCAGGGTGGCAGCCGCAGTTTATTTTTTATTTTTAGTCGTTCTTAGGAAGACGCTGCTGCCCATCTCCTGATCTATTTCCCTCTGTCGCCTCTTACGACACTTACGGAATGATATGAAGCAGAGGATATTCTTACACCGCCACAACACGAGCTTAAAATGGAAAAATATAAATATTTTTTATACAAAAAGAACTAAGCAAAATATTTGCCAAAACTGTTGACATATTCGTCCCATTTTATGGGCAGTTTGTTGATGTTCTCGCTATAGAAGACTGCTGCGAAGCCTGTTAAAAAGCAATTTTTATTTTATTTTTTTATAGAAGAGGGGGCAAAGGAGCATGCGGCTCACCTGATTGTAAGTGACTACCGCCGCCCATAAACAACCGCAACACTAGGAGAATTGCAGATACGTTGCCGACCTTTTAGAAAGGTGTAAGCTCTTTTCTTGAAGGTCCCTAAGTCGTATCGGACCGGAAAAATCGCCGGTGGTAAACAATTCCACAGAGAAGTTGTACGAGGAAGAAAACTCCTAGTAAAACGTACAGTCGTGGACCACCAAGCATCCAGATGGTGAGGATGGTATCGTGAATTTTGACGCGATGTGCGTTCGTGAAATTTGGCGGCTGGAATTAATCCGAACAATTTCTCAGAGCACACCCCGTGGTAAATTCGATAGAAAATGCAAAGGGATACAACATCCCTACGCAGTGCCAGTGTATCGAGCCGATCAGAAAGAACTCGGTCGTCGACGATTCGAACCGCTCTGCGCTGGAAGTGGTCAAGTGGAAGGAGCTGGCACTGGGGTGCCCCGGCCCAGAGATGAGAACAGTATTCCATGTGGGGCCGGATTTGCGCTTTGTAAGCGATGATTGATGATTTTGCAAGCGATGTGCCGGCATGAAATACTGTCTCGCTCTGCTGAGCACGCCAAGCTTTTTAGAGGCCAATTTGGCCGTAACCACGAAACTGCACACTATTCGATATCTACGCCGAGGATTCCGATGCTAGCTGAGGCAGCAAGGGGAGTGCCTTGAAAATAAGGAGATACGACAACGGTATTCTTTTTAGCGGTAAACGCGCAAACTTTTGTCTTCTAGGGATTGAACTGGACTAGATTTAGTCGCCCCCAATCCGACACTTTATTCAGCAAAGACTCGACTTCAGACACAAGTTTGTCCCGGTACTCGGCGACGTTTTCCCGAAAAATATTGGCACGGCCGGTATATAAGGCATCACCAGTGCTGTCGTCTGCATAGCAATGAATGTTACCAGTTTGCAACATATCATTGATATGCAGGAGAAACAGCGTTGGTGATAGCACGCAGCCTTGTAGAACACTAGCGTTGATAGGCTTGAATCCAGAGCATGCACCGTCTACTACGACCTTGATGCTCCGATCAGCAAGGAAACTGGTGGTCCATTTGCACAATTTCTCGGGAATCCCATAGGAAGGAAGCTTCGAAAGAAGGGCTTTGTGCCAGACCCGATCGAAGGCCTTCGCTATATCCAAACTAACGGCCAATGCCTCGCCCTTGGACTCTACTGCCTCCGCCCATCTATGAGTCAAGATAGACCAAAAGATCACCAGCTGACTGACCCCGACGAAAACCGTACTGGCGGTCACTAATCAGCTGGTGATCCTCAAAATACCTCATGAGCTGGCAGTTTATAATGTATTCAATTATTTTGGAGAACAAGGAGGTGATGGCGATAGGCCGGGTCTGAGCGGTCGCCTCTTTTAGGGATCGGGTGGACCAAAGCTGTCTTCCATGAATTCGGGACTACGCCCTGGGAGTAGGAGTACCGGAAAAGACGCATTAAAACCGTTACCAACTCCGAAGCACACGTCTTCAGCACAATGGGAGGGACTCCATCAGGCCTACTCGGCTTGCTGTCGTCAAGGGAGAAGAGTGCTTTGCGAATCGAGCACTGTGTAAACAGCACATCCGGCATGGAGCACTCACATCGCGAGATGGTCGACGGTGTGTTCCCCCCGTCATCTAGAGCCGAGTTGGATGCAAAGAGAGAGCTCAACAGATCGGCTTTCTCCTTTGCGGCATGGGCCAGTGAGTCTTCCTCTCTGTGCAGAGATGGAAGAGATGGTTGACAGAAATTCCCTTGGACAGCCTTGGTGAGAGACCAGAATGCACGGGTTCCCGAAGGAAGGCAAAATAGCTTCTCGCCAATTCTGCCGATGTGCTCAGACCTTGCCTTGGCAACAGTGATTGAAAACGGTCCCAAAAAACCGGTATAGAACCGGTATTTAGGGGTTTCGGTACCTATACCGGAACAGGAACCAGAACCTAAATTAGAACCTTTAAGAACCTTTATTTTACCAGTTCCTAAGTAAAGCGAAAGCGAGTCCAAACTTGTTTGAGATGCGGTTGGGTGGACGGCGCGATGCGGCGCGCGGCGGAGTGTGAGAAGAGGAGAGTTTGTAAAATATCACATTTATATTGGTGGATCTTATGTTGCATATCAATGCAGTGTTGCCAACTCTACGGATTTTCTACATATATACGGAAATTTGTCATCATCTACGGAACTACGGAATTTGACGTTGCAATCTACGGAATTTTTATAAACTTAACAAGATTTTTTTATCATGAGTATGAACTTGCCGACAATGACATTCTCTCTCTCTTCTTCTAATGTTGTCTGTTAAATTATATTTAATAATTAATTCTATGCTATCTGTATTAAAATAAAACCATTCTTAGTCATAAATATCAAATTTTTGTGACGTTAATCAATTTCAAAAGTTAATAGCTTAGATATTTTGAATTAAATTAGGTATTTTTGATTCTTTTTTCTTCTTGAAAAATAGGCAGTTAATATAACCGCTTATAACCTTTTTATAGATGATTGAATTTTCACTTATGTTTAAAATTTTCTAATCCATACTATCCCATTTGTTTTTACAATTATTAAAAAAATTCTGCCGGATTATTCTTCGCTTTTCCTCGATCTTTCTTTTTCGGATTTCTCAATGTTCTTAGTTGTATAGTTTTTCATCATCATCATGATTACAGCCTTCACAAGTCCACTGCTGAACATAGGCCTCCCCCAAGGAATGCCACAAAGCACGGTTTTGAGCCACCTGCATCCATCGACTTCCTGCATATCTTACCAGGTCGTCACTCCATCTAGTGGGGGGACGCCCCACACTTCGTCCGCCGGTACGAGGCCGCCACTCGAGAATCTTTTTTCCCCATCGGTTGTCGGTTCTTCGAGCTTCATGGCCGGCCCATTGTCACTCACCTCACTAATCAGTTGGGCTATGTCGGTTACTCTGGTTCTACTGCGGATATCCCCATTTCTAAGTTTATCACGCAGAGAAACTCCAAGCATAGCCCTCTCCATAGTTCGCTGAGTGACCTTGAGCTGCCTCATCCGGCCTGCAGTGAACGACCACGTCTCAGTTCCATAAGTAATCACTGGCAACACGCACTGTTTGTACAGTCTCGTTTTTAAGTTTTGAGGTATACCTGGCGAGAAGATGTGCCGTAATTTCCCGAACGCTGCCCAACCGAGTTGAATCCGTCGATTGACCTCTCGGTCTAAGTTAGACTTACCTAGTCGGACTATTTGTCCCAGGTAAACATACTCGTCAACAACTTCGAGCTTAGTGCTCCCAACAACTACCGGCATAGGTGTGACATGGACGTTAAACACGATCTTTGTTTTGCCCATGTTCATCTTAAGACCTATCCGTTGGGAGACACTATTGAGGTCATTGAGCATAGTGCTAAGGTCTTCCAGCGATTCTGCCATAAGGACTATATCGTCGGCAAATCGAAGGTGAGTTATGTACTCGCCATTGATGTTAATACCGTATCCTTTCAAGTCGAGAAGCTTGAAAACGTCTTTCAATGCAGCGGTGAAGAGTTTCGGGGATATAACGTCACCCTGTCTTACACCTCTCTGCAATTGGATAGGTTTTATACTCTGGTTCTGTACTCGGATAGCCATCGTAGCCCTACTGTACAAGCACTTAAGCACTTCGATATACCGACAGTCAACTTGGCACCGTTGAAGGGACTGCAGCACCGCCCAAATTTCGACGGAATCAAAGGTAAATTGTACTCCACGGACTTCTGTACAATTCACCGAAGCTTATGTATGTGGTCTATGGTGCTAAAGCCCTTTCGGAAACCGTCTTGTTCGGGAGGCTGGATGTCGTTAATTCTGCGCGCGAGACGATTCGTAATGACTCTCGAAAACAGCACGTAGACGCGGCTCAAAAGGAAAATCGGCCTGTACTTCTTCAAGAAAGCGTTGTCACCTTTCTTGAAGAATAAGACCACCGCACTTCTGCTCCACGCTTCCGGTGTAATGCCATCATGGAGGACGGAATTAAAGAGCTTCTGAAGGATTTCAAGTAATGATTTTCCACCCGCTTTCAGAAGCTTCGCTGTAATTCCATCATCGCCTGGGGCCTTGCAGTTTTTAAGGTGCTGGAGAGCCATTCTAATCTCGCTCAGACTGACGTACGGGATATCATCGGAATAATGTCGGATAAGACTCGCTCTTGGATCGTTACTCACATGTGTGGCTCCAACGATGATGTGTACAGCTGCCCATAGAACCTCTCAATCTCACTCAAAATCTCAGGTGTCCCAGAAACGACGCTGCCACACTCAGTCTTCAGCTTCGACAGTTGGCTCTTTCCGGCAGACAGATCTCTAGCAAAGACTTTGGAGCCCTGGTTCCGCTCGATCGCTTCTTCAATAAGAGCAATATTAAAGTTGCGTCAGTCCCGCCGCATGCAGTTGGAGATCTGTCCTTTCAGTTGCCTGTATGCTGTCAAATCTGCTGAAGACTGCAGCTTCATATCCCGTCTAACAGCCATGAGATTAAGAATGTGATCGGAGAGTTTTTGTGTTCTTCTGCAGCGGGTCTTGCTAAACTTAGCTCCGACCGCATGGACAGTTTTCACAAGCTAGTCATTCATATCGTCCACTGCATTGCAATCTTCTAGGCACTGAAAACGGTTTCATAGCTCGAGCTGAAAGGTTTCGGGACTTTGGAGTAGAGCACGAGGGAGACGGGGCGTTGACTTCATTAGACATGTCCTCTACAACTTAACGTTTAGGTTCAGTGTACCTGTCACCATTCGGTGATTGCTGCCGGTTTTCACCCTCGCGATCACTGAGACATCACTGAACAGTTATCGTCTGGTCGTCATAATGAAGTCAATCTCATTTTTTGTCCAACCGTCGGGGCTCGACCATGTACCACTTTCTCTGGGGCTGCTTCTGGAAAAAAAAGAGTTCATCATAAGAGTCTATCTTTCTCCATGAACTCTGCCAGCTGCTGGCCCCTTTGGTTCCGTTGCCCTATGCCAAATTTTCCTACTTTCAGCTCACCGTTCTCTCTTGTGGCTAGTTTTGCGTTGAAGTCTCCCATTAACACCGTATAGTGGGTTTTGGAGGAATGCATAGCTCTAGAGATCTTCTCATAATTTCCTCCACCTCCTCATCTGGGTGTGTGGAGGTTGGTGCGTAAACCTGTATGACCTTCAGCGAATACCGTTTGCCGGAGATTCTTAGCACGCCTGCCCCGCCGTTACCATGGTCGCCACCGTAGCCAGGAATAGCGGGGCCGACGGAGACTGGGAGCCGTCTCTTAGTAACTTTATTTATTTTGGGGGGTATATTGCCATAGTTGCCACGCTTGGCGAGCGAGTTGGCAACCGCAGTTTTTTATTGTGATATTGCTGTTATCAGGAAGAAGCTGCTGCCCATCTCCTGACTGTGTCCCACTGTCGCCTCTTACGACACCCACAGATATTCTTAACCGCCACTACACTGCTATAGTTTTTCATTGTGACATAAATCACCCGAGTCTGAAACACCGTAATACGAGTATATCAAATAATAAACTAACAAAAACCAGAAAATAAAATCCATGTTAATAAGTCGTTATAATCAAGTTTGTAATGTATTTTTTAAGTATAACTATCCACAAATGTTAAAGTGTGTATAGTTACTTTATTTGTTGTTTACTAAATATTATTTAATTAAAAAAAACATTTAATTATAATCAATTTTTTATGGTTTATTTTTCTTACATGTGTAGCTTGGTACGATGTTATACTACATTTAAACTTACTAACAACGGAACGGATATTTTGAAATAGCGTCTACGGAATTGTACAGAATTTGTTATACCAATCTACGGATTTGGAGAAATTTGATTATAGGTTCTCGGAACCGGTATTTAGAACCGGTACATCGGAACCCGAACCGGTACTGATACCGGAACTGGAACCGTACCGAAAAGAGGAACCTTTTAAGAACCTAAATGAAGAACCAGAACCGAAATTGGTACCGGTATTCAATCCCTGCTTGGCAATGACGCTTTTGAAGGACCTGGACGCGGAATTATACATCTTTTTAAGAGCGCTGGTGTTTACATTCCGAGACGTTGATGCGTCAGCCCAGGCCCGGTAGCACTCCTGCTGATAGCGTGATGCTGTTTTACAGGAGCGACCAAACCATGGCTGGGATCTACCTCCGATGGGCACCACAGAGGATGGAATTAAAAGTTCCATACCCTGAAGTACAACGCTGGTATCTTCCGGCGAGAAGCAAACCCGCCCTCAAGGGTGGGACGCAAAAAAAGACCGCATCCCGCACAGTCGGCCAACCTATAGTGCCAAACACGGCGGCAAGCTGCGATTGGAGCGTGAGTGGCACCGTACTCCGGATCAGACAATGGTCCGAAGAGCCCAGAGGGGCATCGACGGAGACCTGATATCCGTCCGGATCAGAGGTCAGCAGAAGGTCCAACAGGGAAGGTACATGATCCTCCACATTTGGGATCTGCGTAGGCGAAGTAACCAGTTGTGTTAGACATATATATGTATGTATATATAATGGACAGCGTTAAGGTTGGAATGAAGTCCCCTGATGTTGCAAAATTCACAGATAGCGTGACAGGGGTCGCCTTGGTTTTATTGGTCCGCTTGCCTTGGGCAGAGTCGCGGGAGGAATTTCGTCCCCCCCCCCCCCCCCCCCAGAATACGCGGGGCAGCCTGAGCACACCCGCTCAGGAGTGGAGTAGTTTGATCGTGGATGCTCAGCGTAGGATTCTCCAGGGGTACTGGTACCCTCCTGGGGTATTTTTTTATTTAATTCCGCTACCATGTTGACGGGGGGGGGGGGGATTGGGCCTCCGGCCACCTGCACTCACCAAGTGCAACGCAGAGGTAAACCTCTACTTCAAGATGTATTAATGTGTCCTCAAATACGTAACTATACAGTATAAGTTTAAATTAAACTTCTGTTATAAATATATTTATTCTCTTAGTCATTGTGTCTTTAAAAACTTTGGCCACTCAGTGACCTAACTTCAACTTTATATTGAGCAACACGTTAAACTCTATTAACTTGAACCTTTATCGGCTAGACATTCTTGTTTTGCTAAACTAAATTTATACTCTTTCAGCTACGTACTTTCTGAAACAAATTCAACAACTAGCGATATCGAAAAAATTGTATACACAGCCCTAGCAAAAAGTGAGGTAACTTATCTCTCATACATAAATATATAATTAAAGTATGTGTGGTGTGTCTCTGCGGCCTACTAAAACTTCGCAAGCTAATTTGAAGCCCCACGCGCGCTATAAGGTGTGATAGAGTTAATCTATTTCACGATGGAGTTTTGACTTTGGTTGTTGTTAGCCGTGCACATACACATTGTGTTAGTGTGCGTCGGCCTCAGGAGCGCTACTCCCGAGCGCCCGCAGCACATGAGTAAAGAAACCGACCAGAGGGGAAGCTACATACAAACGGCTCGCGGCGAATGCACCCATACATAGCGCAGCGATGTGTGCGTGAGCTCTCACCGACAGGTTCACCGACGCTCCGTCAGGGTACAAACCGGTTTGCGCCGGCTCAGTCAGAGTATCCATAAAAGGGCTGTTAGTCGTGCGCATTTAAATAAATAGACCAACAATATTTCGAAATTTTATACATCAATTAATTTATTAAGTTTTTTTTTGCCATTATTACATAATTACATTTAAGTATTTTAATTAAAATAATTAAGAATTAGGTTATTACAAATTTATAAAGGTAAATAATGAGTGTTTTGTATAAGCAAAAATGTGTAATAGTTGTACAGTATACATGAATAATTCTAGAGAAAATAACGATATTTCCTTTTTTTATACCCGAGAGATCAAGTGAACTTTTTACGTATTATACACAATAAAACTAGGTAATAACATTGATAGGTAAGTGAGAATGTGTTAGACAGGTACGTCGCCGAGTGATGAAGTCGGTCTCACCTACTTGAAACATTAGTCAGTTTAACCTTGACAGTGCCGCAGATGGCAGGATATCTTACGTAATAAGGCTAAATGTGTGACTTTATCCACTCACTTTAGTATAGAGGTAGGTTGCTTCCTGGGGAAGGATATAAGCTACTTTTTGCGAGTCGCGACCAAAGGGGTAAATACCATTGCATTATGGTAGGAATACAATCGCCAGACATTGGTGGGGGTGGTGGGATTGCTGTTGGTGGAAGTGGTGCTGGTGTTGGTGGATAGTGTAGCTGATGGTGTCAGTAGTGGTGGAGGTGGTAGTATCGTAGGTAGTGGTAGTAGGCAGTGGACCAACAGTGGCTCCATCACCACCACCATTTTTCCTTAAATTTTTCACATGTATTATTTGACAACCCTATCAGAATAGGTATACATTTTCGACGTTGTTAAGAAGCTTCCCCTCTGGTCCTTACTCTTTACTCCGTGCCCGCAGCCTACGCACACTAACAAAATGTGTATATGCACGGTTAACATCAACCAAAGTCAATACTTCATCGTGAAATAGAATAACTACAACATGTTAAGGACGCGTTTGCAAATCGTGCAAAATTATGCTTTTTTTCGGTACATTTTGTGACAAAACTAAACCAAATCAGATATAACTAATGAGTACCACGTATAGATTAGTTCTTCATCTTCAAATGGTGGTAACTTTTTGTTGAAAATAATAGTTTCTTATATTATAAAAACGATCTTTCCTAGCCATTTTCTACAAAATTAACGATACCGGCTCATGTTTAGGTACATTTTTTGTTCTATTATCAACATATATAAGATTTCTAAAAATACTTTAAGTAGGCAGACATATTCAATAAAAAATAATGGTGTTTACTTTTTATCAAAATGTCACAAATAGCCGTAAAAAAAATAAAAACTAATGCTTATTTTTTCACATATTTTGCTAATACGGATGAATCATAAATTATTGCAATAAAGCGCCATTTACATGATGCAAGTTTCTTGCCTGTTGCATACAATAAAATTGAAGCAATAAATTACCTGCATGGTCTAAACAGTACGTAACATTTTGATCTTTTGCGCAAGTTTTGCTTGCCAAAATTTTCTTTGTGTAAACAGCACATACAAAAATTTCTTAGGCGATTCTTGCATTCAATTAGTTTTCTCTTCATTTGCCAACATGAGTGCAGTAAGTGAAGGTGTGTTAATCGTTGCTGCTCTTCTGAGACAAGAAATATTGAGAAATCGTCGTAAAAAGAGGTGTCGGATCAAAAAATGGATAGCAAGAAGAGGAGTTCTTGGAGCGTCTAACAATCTTTGTGTAGAATTACAAATAGAAAATGAAGATGACTTTAAGAACATGTTTCGTGTCAACAGAACCCAGTTTTATTATTTATTAGATAAAATTGGTTCTTCTATACAAAGGCAAAATACAACAATGCGTAATGCTATTCCTGCTCGAACAAAACTAGAAATAGCATTAAAATATTTGGCAACTGGAGATTCGTTTGGTACACTGTCACAATTATTTAGAGTACCTAGGTGTACTATAAGTACATTCTTGGTCGAAGTTCTTGAAGCTATTTACTCTGTATTAGAAGATTTTATAAAGGTGAGTTCGAAATAAAACAGTTTTTATAATAGAATCATATATTTTCAGTAAAATAATTAGAAATTGTTAATTACTATTTATGCTCAGAACGAAAAATAAACAATATTTATTTATTATCAAAATATAAACTACGGAATCAGATATTTAATTAAAATAGAAAAAAAAATACATGTTAACTAACTAACCGTGCTTACACTTGTGTGTGTGACCCGTGTCAATGTAATAGTTCGATTCTATACCTATCAATTTTGCAAACGCGTCCTTAAGGAATCCCCATAATATCTACCCGTCATAATAGGCGACAAAAGAAAACTGAAACAGGAGATGGGCAGCAGTATCTGGGTGCAGTTGCCTTGCCAATTCGCTTGCCAAGCGTGGGAACTATGGCAAAATTACTTCTATGAGACAATCGATGGGGAATATTGGATTTTTTAAGCTGTATGAAGATTTGATGGATGACGAAGACTTCGTAACAGAATTGCAGGGTTTTTTATGAAGATATGGATGTCCAAGGAAGGCTTTTGCTTGCGACAACCTTAGTTTACAGCGAAATATGTATTCGCCATAAAACTATTTTTACTGTTTACCTAATATTGTAATAAATATCTTCACTATGGTACTCCATGACCTCCGTTGTGATATTTTTAAAGGTTTTCAGTTTGATTGCTTAATATCATTTATTTCACATTACAAATTAATTTTATTTTTCAGGGTCTTACAGAATATCTCATAACGCGGGCAATCGACTCCCCTCAGCACTACGTCTGGGAGTTTGCTTATGGCATCGACATCAAAAGTCATAAAAACGGTAGCCATAATGTATGTTTCACTTACTACACTTACATAAATTTTTTTTATATTTATTTAAAAAAACGTTACCTCCACTTTAGGATTTTAACCTGTATCGCATCGTATAGTTTACATACATAAATTGCACAAGCCAAGCATCCAGACCCGAAACAATTTATTGTAGGCCATACAAATACTTTTTCCGTGCGGGATTAGAACCCGCAGTCCCAAGCGCAGCAACTTATTGCTAAGCCACTGCGCCACGGAGCCGTCTCTGAATACTTATAGCGCCTATTTTCGAATATTTATTTTTAAGTAAAAAACAAAACCTTCTTTGCAGTAACAGGAGCAAATTTTTCGTATAACGTTATATAGCTATGCTTGAAATAATATATTTTTAGCTGTTTACATTTTTTGTAACTCCAGCCGCAAAATTAACTTCACAGCCATTGACATAAATATCACTACTTTTCATATGTTTTTTTATATAATGTTCGCAGCATAATATACTGTTTATTTTTAGTGTCAGGATTCACTAGCGCACTTAGTACGTTTGTTTGTTTAAAAAACACATCGACGCTGGAAAGGAAAAATTATCCAAGCGACATTTTTGGCCATATTGAGTTATATACATTGTTGGAATCGCCTGATTTTTCTGCGTCGTTTGGTCTTACTCACGTCCTTCTACGACGACTTTTGATGTCGCTTCGACATTTTGGGTTTCGCGAGAATTCACTTTTTCTTCCTTACTAACCGACAAAATTTTCGTGCATTTTTGAAAATTTGGTGGTTGTAGTAATTGTGAAATACTAAATTTGCCTTTGGTCAAGTTTGACATTTCCGTTCGTACGGTAATTACTCCACTTAGTAATTTTTTTCAGTATCTGGCAATATAGTGTTAGGCGCATAGTATATTTTTTCCTCAGAAAGGATTTGTTCTTTTATCACTTAAGTAATTTTAGCTTATTTGGTTTTTTTTTTCTACATGGCGTTTATTTAAAATTGCCAGTTTTCTTTTTTTAACATTCATCTGGTTCAGCAAATATTACCTGCCTAAAAATACTACTGATTGTCGGTTAGTCAACTTTTACCTGCCGTTTTCAAGTGTTATTTTATTGTTTAGGCAACTTTTACTTGAACGTACACGATTATCCAATGTTGGTTATATCCTATGGTAGTGTCACGCACAGGCGCAAAGTGTATTTTACCTAAAATAATTCACATAAAAAAATGTCGGTTACACCTACGGATAACGCCATGTCAGTCGCTTGAGCATGCAGTGAAGTTAGTTTCAAAGTAACTAAGATACTTCTGTGCACGGCTCGTCGTCGCTTGGGAGACACGCGCGCGCTTCAATTCCGTTGTCAACTGAGGTACCGCTTACGCTTGCTTACCTTTGATTGACGATGGTGCTCCAGAACTCGCTCGCAATATGGACTTACCTTCGAATGATGATCCTGATCCAGAAGTCTCTCGCAGTATGGACTTACCTTTGAATGATGGGTCTAGCTCCAGGAGTCCCTCGCAGTACGGACTTACCTTCGAATGATGATTCTGCTGCAGGAGTCTCTTGCAGTATGGACTTACCTTCGAATGATGGTCTAGCTGTAGGAGTCCCTCGCAGTATGGACTTACCTTCGATTAATGATCCAGCTCCAGGAGTCCCTCGCAGTATGGACTTACCTTCGATTTATGATCCAGCTGCAGGAGTCTCTCGCAATAAGGAGTTACCTACAAAAGATAAGGCCCCTCTAGGTGTAAGTGGTCGTAAGCGAAGAGCCAAAACAAGTATCCGAAATGTTGATTACATGACTTATGAAGATTTTTCCACTTTGTTCTGTCCTGGGTAGGATCTGACACGTCAAGCAGTGATGAATAAAAAGACCAGTCAAGTAAGAAAAAACAGGAAAGCATAAGAAAAAGAAGCGAAAAGAGTCAAGTAAGAATAAAAACAGTGAATTGCTGGAAAATAATACTGAAGAAAATTTGAATACAGAAAACGAGAACGTAGGACAAAGAGGTTTATAAAGAGTGAAGAAAAACACGAGAAAGGAAAGGGCTCTTTCAAAACAAACAGAAAAAGAATACGTAAGAAAAGATGGTCAATTAGTGCCAGAAAAATCAATTCAACTTAATCCATGTAAGGGTAAGAAATATGGGAACAATTGTGAAAACATAATCGAAGAAAAGAGGCAACAAGTATTTAAACATTTTTAGAAGCTTACCCCTAAACGTTGTAGAGACTGGTTGGTTGGCATGACTGACAAAGAAAACGTTAAACGTAAACGTAGTAGTTCAGAATCGCGCAGGTACACATATAAGTATTGCATTACTGATGGTGAAGGAAAAAAATCTGTATGCTTACCGTTTTTGGCAGCAACATTAGATATTTCATAAAAGTGTATATATTACACGGTAAAAAATGCTTTCACGGGAAGTGCTAAAGACGACTGCGAGGAAAATGTGAACCACCCAACAAAACCAAACCTAGTACTAAAGAGTCAATTTCATCAAAAGCCTACCAGCCGTCCCCTCACATTGCCGTCATGATTCTACTCGGGCTTACTTGCCGCAGGAATCCAAAAATATTGCACACGTTTACAGCGTTTATTATAAAGAACGCAACGTGAAAGCTGTCATAGACATAGTTAGTGAAAAGATTTTCCGAAAAATATTTAGCGAAGAATTGAATATATCATTTCATGTCCCTAAAAAGACAAGTGCCTGAAATGTTTACTATTGCAACAAGCAGATCTCAGCGATCCAAAAGAAAAAGAAAGAAAAGGAAGATCATGAAACTAAGAAAGAAGAAAGTTTAAATAAATTTTCTACTCATAAATCTATACACAAAACTTATCCTTTCACATTATGTGCAAGTTTTGTGCAAGTTTGGAGAAGGTGTTGAATACTCCATCCACATGGCGAGTCAATGCTGCTTTATTATTCAAGAAAAATAGCGGTATATAATCTGTTTCTACGAAAACGGAACACGTAGAGTAACTTGGTATTATTGGGATGAAAGCAACGGGAAAAGTGGTGCAAAGGAAATCGCAAGTATTTTCCACAGTTACATAAAATCGGTGGATGAAAGAGAAAATATAAAACACCTTCTTCCATACTGCGACTGTTGCTCTGGGCAGAATAGAAATCGCACTGTACTAGCCATGATACATTCTACTTTAGTTAATAATCTTCAGACGATACAAATTAATTATCTACTAAGAGGGCACAAATATAAGGCTGTTGGCAGTGTACACGCCTTTATAGAGAACAATCTGAAAAAACTATAATTCATGCGCCTTCGCAATGGTACACTGTATTTGTTACGGCAAGAAATGAACTTTTTACGTATGAAGTTGAAGCTATGACTTTTGAAAGTTTTAATAGATGGGATGTCTGTGAAGATAAATACTTCGAAGGAAATTTGACTTGGAAAATTAGCAAAGTTCGTGTCGCGGCTTTCAAGAAAAATAAGCCTTTCATGATTTCTATCAAAGACTCCACAAACGTTAATGCAAAATCTTATAATGTCGAAGTTCAGTCCAAAACCAAAGGTCCACTGATGCCTTGCTACCGATCACGACTACCAATCGCAGAGGCCAAATATAATGTTATCCTGAAACTTTGTAAAGATAAAGTAATACCTGCTCCATTCCATCATGAATACTCCATTATCCCAAAGGCTACTAATGCAAAAGATACCTTGCCTGAATCAGATATTGAAGATGATCGATAATAATTACAACATACAGATTATTTTATGTTGTGTTTCTCCGAAGTTTCTTTTTAGTTCGGTTTATTAAATGAGAGCTTTAAATTGATTCCTATTATTTTAATTGTTACTTCATATTATAATGCAGATGATGACTGAAAATATTACTAGCTGTAAGTTGTTTTCACACAGTACTTATATTCTGTCAATTATAGGATGGTTCCTTTATTGGCTGTTAGATTCATACTATTTTTTTTCGTACTGTTCTTGTCATTTCATTTTTTTTATAGTATAAGGTAACCTCACTTACCATCAGGTGGTCCACCTGATGGTAAGTGGTTGCTGTGGCCCATAGACGTCTACATTTATCCTCGTTTGCGAATCAAAATGCAGATGCGTTGCCACCCGTGGACTAAGATAGAATGCCCCGTTTCCAGTAAAAAGGGTCTACGGTTCTGTACACTCACCATACGAAACTCAGCAAGTGTTAAGCTTCTATTTGGCGCTGGTATTTTGTGAGAACGTGGTCCTTTCCCGGTCGAGCCGACCCATTCATGCTACAACTATACTACTAATATAGCTGCAGCATGGCTCTACCACGTATTAAATTTAGTTTCTTATCTGGTTACCTTCTGCCAGGAGTACCATACTATAATTGATAGAATATAGTTGATATAAGACTACTGTTATTTTTGGAATTTGAATCTAGGTTCGTTTTATAGACGTTTTCTTTTTGTTACGTACAGTTTTATGAATGCCTATGAGGTACATTTTATTTTAATTGTTATTGAGCATCGAATTGTGACTGAGATGTTACTAGTTTTGTAAAAATATTCACATTTTATATTGATTATAATAATTAATAGGACTAAATACTTAAATTTGTGATCTCAATGTTCATAAAACACATACATGTAGTATTATTATTGTGTCATACTAGTAGATTTATAATACCTTAGTTAGGTATTATAAATCTACTAGTGCAATACTTAGGTACACAGTATGCTAATACTGAGTAAATAAGTGCATTTTATTTACATTCTTTAATAAAATATTAATCCATTTTCCTGTAAAAATGTCGTTTATGTCAAAATTACGGAAAAAAAATTATATTAAATTAATATTTAGGTTGTTTTGCCGCAACTTCTACATGTTTTTTATTTTGGTAAGACAACTTTTACTCTGATATAAATTCTAAAAAAAGATATATATTACATTTTTACCGTACCTTCTTTAATCACAGCTTCTCGGTTAGTAAATTTTTCCCGTCTCTACTTTTGGAGAAAATTTTACTAAGCGACACTAACTTTAAAACTAAGCATTATTTTTAATAGTTACGTATATTATAATGTAGATAAAAAAATAAACAAATAAATTTCTAAGAACTAGGCTTTTTGGACCATTACAAGAATTTACACGATTTTTTTTCTGAAAATTCAAACTTTAAACAGCTCTACTGTAAAGTTAGTCTTATGTCGCTTGGATAATTTTTCCTTTCCAGCGTCGACATTAGACTGAGGAACTTTTTTACGTGATTGCAGTTATAAAGGGTGTCTCAGCGCCGATTTTAAACTTTGAATATTTATTTTAAAAAAACAATGGTGTTTATAATATTTTAATTGTAGTAAATTATAGTACATTAGTGCGAATTTTATGTACGGAATATTACACCGTCAAGATGTCTTCAATCACGACGAATGCACTCTTCAAAGCGGACTAACGAATTTGCAGAAACACGCTGCAGAACGTCAATTGATATGGCCCTCACTTCTGTCGTTATTTTAGTCTTCAGCTGCTCTAAATTCGTAAGAGGGGTATCAAAAACTCTTGCTTTAAGATAACCCCATAAAAAAAAATCAGCTGGGGTTAAGTCGGGAGATCTGGGTGGCCACAATATGTCTCCAAAGCGGCTTATGATTTTTCCCGGAAACAACGCTTTTAGTGTGTCCATGGAAACCCTAGCTGTGTGGGCTGTGGCCCCATCTTGCTGAAACCATACACCGGACTCATCAACATCCTCTTCTTGCAGCTGCGGTACAAAAAAGTTATTAATTATGTCGATATACCGCTCGCTCGTCACTGTAACCGTTGCACCTCGATCATTCTCGAAAAAAAATGGCCCGATGATTTCTTCGCCGATATTGCGCACCATACAGTAAGTTTGGGGCTGTGTAATGCCTTCAGATGTTTTTGTTTTGGATTGCTGGGTGACCAGTAACGGCAATTTTGGCAATTGACGTACCCTTCGAGGTGAAAGTGTGACTCATCGCTAAAATAAACATTGGACATCCCATTTTCCCCTGAAAAAATCTCTAACATCTTCTGACAGAAAATTTTTCGCTTCTTGTAGTCTTCTGGTTTGATTTTTTGAACTATTTGGATTTTATAGGGATGTAATTTTAAGTCTAAGGCCAAAATTCGTTGAATATTTGAACGATGAACATTCAAAGAGGCAGCATGTTTTCTAACTGATCGTCATGGATGCTCCGCGACCGCAGCGGCGACGCGGTCGATGTTTTCAATCGATCGAACAGGTCTAATTCGAGGACCAATTGAATGTTTCATTAAACTTCCTGTCGCTTTGAACTTTTTTACCCACGACTTAATTAACTGAATACTCGGGGCATCACTTAAACGGCGGATTTCATATCGATTACAAAACTTACGCTGTGCTTCCCTCAGCGAAAACTCGTTGCAAAAATACGCCTCTACTGCGTACGCGCGGTGCGCGCCAGACCACTGGGACATAGAGACTAAAAAACCCGCACTAATCACCTACCGAACGCTACCTCTCCCCTCCCGCTAACCCCGCCGGTTACCGAGAAATTCGGCGCTGAGACACCCTTTATTTCTAGCACGAAAGGGTCGGCTAAACCGGGGTATGACTACGCTCTCACAGAATACCAGCGTAAAATGCAGCTTTACGCTGGAGTGTTTCGTATGACGAGTGTTTAAATCCAGAGACCCCTTTTACTGGAAACGAAGCACACCATCTCAATCCTCAGGGTTGACAACTCATCTGCATTTTAATTCTTAATCGAGGGTATTTATGAACGACAGCATCCACTTAGCATCACGTGGACTGTGTGCTCGTTTGTCACCATTAGACCCAATTTACATTGCGGTGGAACGGAATGGAACGGAAGCGTCAGTTTAGCATCGTCGCTCGATAAGGCGCGCGAATTTGCGAGAATGCTCGAGCATTCCCACGACTGCGCCTCCAGGCTATAGAGGACGACGTTCAGTTATTTAGTCTAGATCTTTTATTTGATAATAATGGTTGATTCGTATAATAATCATATTGCTTATTTGTGAGGCAGAAGAAACAAATGATGAGAAAAGAATTCTTCCTTTTCTCATCATTTGCTTCTTCAGACACAAAAGAAAAAGAAGAAAAGAAATATTTGGATTCATGATTTAGGAAGAAACGAAAATGTCACCCTTCGCGCCACTTCTCGCAGATTCCATAGACTGCGCTGGCAATAGCTACGGAATCCTAGAGAATGCGCGAGGATTCCGCGGATTTTTTTTTTGGCTCATATCTAATTTGCACGTTACACAATTAACATAATGCTCATTATACTATATATAATTTCGTTACAAAATTCGCTTCCATACTGTTCCGCGGCAGTGTAAATTGAGTTTATTCTATAAAGATGCTACAACTTTCGTCGTATATTCACTTCAAAAACATGTCCTAAACCGTAGGTGCGAGTGCTATACAGTCCTCTTCACTACGACTACGCGGCGGCGGCGAGGTCTCTCGCCCGCGCATATATGGCTCTTATTCGACACTACACCAACGAGCTCGACGCATCGATCGAAGTCACCGACAATCCACTAGCTTTAGATCTGACCCGTGTAAGTTTGATTCGATCATCTCCTAAAGAATTTATAAAAGTTAATTATGGAGAGTACGTATATATTTTACAACTTTTTTAATTTATAAAGCATTTCAAACACGACGTTTGTATATCTATCACTGTCTAGATTTTTTTTTAATTCCTCCCGTATAGAGTATTAGGTATGCAATCATTAATGGTTGCTCTTGCTTATTGAGTACTATGTACACATCAGAACATAATGTGAAAAAAATCTTCAATAAAGAAAAAATAAAAATAAAAATCTCTCAATTCCGAGATACTATATACACGCACACATAAGCACTTGCTTTCACTTTCATCTCACAATTAGCCAAATATATGGTTATACAGTAATACACAATACAATATACAGTAATACCAATATATAGTACACAATAACGACGCAGGTATCGGTCTTCTCTGTAATCTCTGGCATCTTGTACTGTAAAAACATTGCTGAAGAGTGAAGACAAAGAATATTTAAAAATTTTGCAAAAAACACTGTAAAGGCTTTGGGCTTGGCGAACCCATTTAACTGTTACAACAACCGTCCGGACATGGGGAAAGAAATAAATTCGATGTTCACTTATAAAATAATATGTTTAACTTGAGTTTTAAATGGTAGAGTCACGCTGCAGCTATATTATGGCTGCATTACAAATGTGTCAGCTTGACCGGGGAAGAACTACGCTCCCAAGAACCAGCTTGAAACAGGAGTATAATGCTGCAATGTTTTGTATGGGTAGTACAAGAATCGGAGACCCTTTTTACAACGAGACATTCCATCTTAGCCCTCAGGGGTGACAACGCATTTGCTTTTTTAGGGATTTTAATTTTAATCGATATAATAAATATTGATTGTTGAAGTCATGTGGACTATGTGCTCGTCCGTCACCCTTTCTTCTGTAAAAGAAAACCTTAAGTGGACACTTTAATTAAATATTTTAATCAATTGTAATGCAATTAATTTCAGTTGTTGATATTCGCGGGACAACCTCCTCTACTGGCACAGTTCCTTCTCATTCTTACCATATTACACATAACCCTCTTGCCATCTAAAGAACATGGACTCATAAGACATATGCAGGTACTATCTTTGGCATTTAGTATGTAGATAGATACAGGGGTTGCTTTGAAAATTCATTGTGAGTATTAAAGATGTGAAAATTAATTTTATTTTGTAACCGACTAAAAATAAAATAAATAGAATGGAATAGAATAATTTTTAAATGTAATTTGACTTCTTATAATATAAGCATGTTCATTTTAGTAGTATAATAATTGTACAATACAGATAATACTAATTTATAGATACAGATGATATGCATTTTAATTTGGTCCTGCATATTTTTGGGACTTTGTGGTAAAAGCGTATATATTGTCGTATGAAAGAATATTGCATAATCTTTAGAGGCCTACCGATACTGTCATATAATTAGTTAAAGTATGTATATTTATTTGCTTTTAGTGCCACTCTGCGAACTTTTCACCAATGTGTTACTGGTTCACATTGTTCGTGTACGACTCGGCTATGTATTTCCTCCTGGTGGTTTTGATGACGTCATTACTAGTTGCCACCATTTATGTGATAACTCCGTCTGCACACTTTCATGTCGAAGATTTTGGTAAGCAACATTTTTTTTAAAGGGATAAGGGACTCCCTTCTTCTACAAAAAAATACGAAAAAATCTTTACATAATTTTCCTATATAGTATACTAATTTCTACTACTTAACTTGCTTTTATTGATGATTTATGTGCAAAATTTCATTATTGTTAATCTAAGCGCTCGACGTAAATTTTACAGACGATCAGCCTAGGTTCGATTTCGATCCCTGCCGGCACAAATTCAATAGTTAATTGCAATTTAAGTGCTGATTTACGGCTTGCTCTGTTGTTGAAATAAAACATCGTGAGGAAACAAATATTTCGAAGACATGTGAAGTCCGCTCACACTCTTTGATTGCAGAAATGAGAGGAGACTTATATTGACCTTAACTTGAATTGTTTATTTATTTTTAGCAATACTTGCACTGCTTCTAACTGTTTACGGAATAGGATGCATACCTCAAGCTTATCTCTTCAGTTTGGGCCCCCAAGCCCAACTTAATTCTATGATCTTTATAATAGTCAACATTATATTTGGTGAGTACACATAAAAGTCTTTAAGTGTGATTATTAATAACTATTATCTAATTAAGATTTTCTTGTTATCTATTTAAATATTCCCTTTTTTACTCACTCAGGCGAAACGTCAATCATTGCCAAGATTCTTTACGGCAATGCATTAAACTATGCTCTGCACTTTGTGAGCTTTTCGCCTCAATTCAATATGGCGTATGCTTATGTAAAAATAAAGAAGATATTTCTTTACAACACGGAGTGTAGTATACTCAAAACAAAAAACCTCTGCTCTGCGGAAGCCCTACATAAATGTTGCGGTAAAACTATCAAATATTTTGTTTTTACAACTAGGTATTAATTTACGTGGTAGAGCCATACTGCAGCTATATTAGTGGTATAGTTGTAGCACGAATGGGTTGGTTCGACAGGGGAAGGACCATGTTCTCACAGAATACCAGCGTAAAATAGCAGCTTAACACTGCTGTGCTTCGTATGGTGAGTGTAGAGAACCGGAGACCATTTTTACTGGAAAAGAGGCATTCCATCTAGCCCTCACGGGTGACAACGTATCTGCATTTTGATTCTTTATTGAGGATAGATGTGGATGTCTGTGGGTCTGCAACCACTTACCATCAGGTGGACTGTGTGCTCGTTTGTCACCCTACCCTACAAAAAAAATACAAAATAAATATGCCTTGTTAATAAACTATGCATACACCATATAGTGCGTGACGCTAATAACTTAGCGGTGTATTAGCGCGAAAGAATCTACTAGGAATCACCGATTATGCCGTGGGTATCGTAAGGGGCGACAGTGATATTTAGTAATATATATTATATAGTTTAATAATAAATATATAATATTTTTATATATTTATTATTATTGAGCTGTAAAACAGGAGATGAATACTAAAAAACTACGGTTACCAACCCGCTAGCTAAGCGGAGCAACTAATAACAAATATCCCCTTACGAGCTGACCTATGGTAGAGGTCCATGTTCTTCAGCAGACTTTTAATGATTGGATGAAGAAATGAATAAAATTTTTAATTTGTATTTTAATAAGCAAAGTAAATATTTTGACACTGGCTGCAGGGATCCGTTTCGTGACGAGGTTAGATCGTAATCTCAACAATCGCATCCAAGGCAGTCTTATCTTATCAAGGATAATCAATATTGAAACTGGGTGAGAGGAACTGGGTATCAGTCGGAACAGGCAACTAAAAAAAAGACTGCCGAAAGTAGTGAAAAGTCAATTCTATATATTATATATATATGCACAGGCCGATATACAAGGTGACGCTAGTCTGGTTTGTGCCAGACTAGCGACACCTAGTAGACATGTCGAGGTCATCGGTGACGCGAAACCATAAGTTTTTCCCCTACCAAAAATCGCTCTACGCGACTAAAGAAGTTTTCTTATGTGAAAATAATAACAATTGTTCCAGAAAAATGTGGTGTTCTGCAGGAATGTTTTACAAGACAATCGTATCTTCTAAACAAAGAGACTGGAATTATAATGGAACTGGCAGCTATACTCAGCACGTCTGTTATATTCGTGACACTGTTAATGCTTTGGGAATATAAATTGATACAGCGTGGTTGGATGTACGCAGTGCACAAAATTTACCCGATTAAATATGCACGGGAACCGGATTCATTGGGAGTTCAGAAGGAGAAGGCAAATGTTATGGATAAATATAAGTATCTTCATTCCAGTCAAAGTTAGTTTTTATAAAGTAATAACCGTTATGGTTCCCGCTATCGAAAACAGACCTTCTCTTACTTTTGAGTGGGTATTAGAAAATTTAAAAAAAAAATATTAGGTTGTAGGATTTTTGTTCTGCTTAAGAATCTGTCTGGGAAGGTCCTCTTACCTAACTCTGCCACCAAGCAGCAATGCGTGCACTGATGTGTTCCTATCGGAAGGGTAGGTATAGTGAAACAGTGAAAGGTATAGACTACCGATAGTGAGGCGTTCCATCTTAGTACTGAGAAGTGACAACGTAACTGCTACGTTCTTTGTATTTTTTTATAGGATCGGGTGACAAACGAGCACACAGTCCACCTGATAGTAAGTGGTTGCTGTGGCACATAGACATCTACATCTTTCCTCTATTACGAATCAAAATGCAGATGCGTTGTCACCCGTGAAGACTAAGGTGGAATACCTCGTTTCCAGTAAGAAGTTCTCTACACTCACCATACGAAACACAGCAGCATTAAGCTACTATTTGACGCTGGTATTCTGTGAGAGCGTGGTCCTTCCCCGGTCGAGACGACCCATTCGTACAATAAATATACCAGTAATATATGTGCAGCATGGCTTTAGCATGTAAATTCCACGTAAGTTCCTGTCGTAACAGCTGTCAAAGGGCGATCAGTTTGTTACTTCATCTCTCAAAGTTAGTCCAGAACGAAACTGTACCAGTCCATTCACCAAAGAAAAGTATTTTCTGCGTAGCTTATCGTAAGTCGAGCATCCTGCCCCTGGGCTTTTTGTGCCGATAATGGCGATTGAATTTGAGACGGTGTTACTGTGGTTTTAAGTTGATAAAATAATACCCAAGGTGTTAAACATCCTAAGTAATATAATATAATAGACTATAAAATTTTATTGATCGTTCACAAATTCACAAACATCGTGCAAAGAAAACCGGAAACCATTTTAATCTGCTCTTGTTTTTTTCTTATATTAAGTATATAAGAAAAAAACAAGAGCAGATTAAAATGGTTTCCGCCGATAGACGCCAAAAACTCTGTTAAAGTCGCGCTAATTTTCAACTGACGCCTACAAAAGTGACTCACGGGCAAAACTGAAAACAGTTTAATTTAAAATAAAATAATTGCGTTATAATCATAGTAAAATATTCGGTGACTTGGTGCAGGGTCAAAAGGTGCGAGACGTCGGGCACTGCAATTGTCAAGCGGCCTGCCCAGTGTGTCGATTTGAACATATCTTCTCTACTAAAAGAGGAGACATGTCGTGTATTAGACTTTTACGTGCCGACGATGAAGAGGAAGGCTCTTTAAGCACATTAGCAAATATTGTTATTATTAGAGAACCGGAGACCCTTTTTACTGGAAACTGGCATACCATCTTAGTTCTCAGGGATGACGACGTATCTGCATTTTGATTATTAATCGAGGATTAATGTAGATGCTTGTTGGCCACAGCATCCAATTTAAAGTCAGCAGGTGGACTGAGTGCCCGTTTGTCAATATTATATAAATATACTATAAAAAATATTAGGTTACCATACCTCAAAATATTAGGTTACCATACCTCAAAAGGAAAAAACGGAAACCTTATACAATCGCTGTGTATGTGTGTGTGTGTGTACCTCTGTCCGTTTACCAATACCCTTTTTCTCAGGAACAGTATCAAGTTGAAAATATTAGCTATATACTATACTAAGGTCATTTTGCCCTTGGAAGTGAAAGAAGTCCAAGCTTTTAAGTCGACGAAATGTTTTTTTTATGGAATAGGGGGCAAGCGAGCATGCGGCTCACCTGATGGTAAGTGACTACCGCCGCCCATGAACAACCGCAACACCAGGGGAATTGCAGATGCGTTGCCGGCCTTTTAGAAAGGTCTAAGCTCTTTTCTTGAAGGTTCCTAAGCCCCAAAAAAATAATATTTCCACTGCAATGTAATGATTATCCGTAATCCAGATTTGCCTTTACGTTAGAACAATTTTCGGTATTTACTTTACCTAGAATTACCAGGATAAATGAACTAAATACATACCTAATTATCTTTATATGGAAACGTCAGGGCTCTACACCTACTCCCGCTTGTCTGGCTTTGTAATAACATTTGACACATCATGTTGTTTTTATAGACTTAAAGATGGATAACTTCGGCGAATATCTCCTCGCTATTGATGTAACTAAAGAAGATGTAGGCATTGGTACAATCAGGAACGTATATTTAGGCCTAAGTAAGAGCGAGGTCCAGGCTCTATCGGGGCTGAAAAACCACGGTAGAAGAAAGCTTTGCGAGGTGCTGGCTGGATATAAGTTACCCACCAGCGGTCAACTGTGGGCAATGTCGACTTGGGAAGTGCGAAGACATCCACATAAGGTAGCATATAATATTAAATTTTAAAATTTCTGGTACAAAATTGCATAACTGTTGTTTTGTAATGTCTGTAATTTTTATTCTTGTATCCAGTACGCCTGCCAAATTGCACTTTGTTCAGACCGTACACCTTTACCTCCTTGGATGACCATATTCGACGCACTTGAACTCATAGCGATACTGCGCGGTGTCCCAAATAAATACGTGAAGACTGAAGTTATGAACTACATTGATGCTCTTGGTAAGTTTTCGAGTACTATTAATAGATATACAACATGTAACAAAAACCCTGTGGTTCCCTTTAAGTACGTTATCAGGATCAGTATTCAAATCTATAGAAATAACTTTTTTTTTAAAACTCGACCATATTTTTTTTATATTATGTGGTTTTATTACCTCTTACTGACACTAGCCGATGCTAAAGCTAAGTAAAGCGGCGTCTTTGACAATCCTCTTACTCCCCAGACAATGTAGAGGTAATAAAACCACATACAATTTGCATACAATTATTTTTTTAAATAAAATTAAAAAAAAATTGTTAGTTTGTACAAAAAGTTATTTCTATGCGTTTGAATAATGATCCTGATAACGTACTTAACAGGAACAACAGGGTTTTTGTTACATATTGTATAGTCAAATAAGAATAAATATGGATAGGATTTGTTTGAAAACAATATACTTAGGTTTTTAGAAGTGAAAAGTCTTCTTCAGGCACGTTGGTTCTTTTTGGGATCGGGAAAAAGTACTGAACTCGCGTGACCGTCACATCAGTCGTCAAACTAAGTTTTCACATCTGACGTGCAGTCCTACGACTGACAGTTTTTTTATTTAGTATGAAATAGCAACATAATGCTGCAGTGTTTCGTGTTATGAGTGAGGAAAACCGGAGACCCTTTAACTGGTAATTTGGCATTCCATCTTAGTGTACTCAAGAGGTGACAACGGGTAATCGAGGATTAAACTATAGTTTTCTATACAGGCATTGGCTTGCTATCAGGTGTACTGCTTGTTTGACACCCTTACTCCTAAAAAAAACTTAAAACTAAACGTTGAAATGAAGTTTAATTTTTAATTAGTTTCTAATATTTGGCGGTATAATCTGCCACGGGAAACTGCTTTAAAGTTACGAGACGGCCCTGTGATAGCTAAACCGTTTGCCAATCTTAGTCCTCGGAGATCGCACTTCTTACCCTCTCGTAGGTGTCTTTTTTCGTGTTAGTTGCAAGTGTCCCATGGATCGCAGTGGCTACTTACCATGATGTAGACTTTGTAGACTGTAAACTCGTTCGTCACTCTTTTATAGAAAAAAAAAATATTTACAGAGCTTCATGACAAAGCGGATACAGTAATCGATAGTTTACAACAAACGGACCGCACTAAGGTGCACTTCGCGGCTGCTGTCGTCGGCGCACCCCCTATCCTCGTCTTAGACGAGTTTACCGCCTATCAGAAATATTCAGTAAGACGCGCTATGTACTATATTCTACACCATCTAAGGAAGCGAGGGCATGCCGTTTTCATTAGTTCTTGTAGGTATGTTTACGATTCTATTTGACCGTGTTACTCAGGATACAGGTACCTTTAATATTAGTACTTATAATATTAGTGCAATAAGAATTTGTCCTGTACCGCGGAGTTGTTTTATATACAGGGTTATTTTGCAATAACCGGCCAAATCTGCAGAGAAGGTTCAAAGAAAAATTCTGTCCTTATTATCTTTTAAATTCAAAATGCGTGGTAATGCATTACTTTAACTGATTTTAGTGCGCACGCAAATATTCGTAAGGGTCGATCAGTAGGCAAAAGCGTTGTTGCCCATATATCACATTCAATTTGGGATAAGTTCAAATAAAAGTAGAAGCCTTATTTACTCGTATTTTCAGAAACTGCAATAAAGGTATACCATTATTTATATTATTTGAACTTAAGTTTAAAATTTGGCTTCTCTTTGAAAAATAACCCTGTATACATAAATGCTTTAATTGATTCGTGTGATAACTGAATCCGCGTCCTTACACTTAGTCAAACGTCCGATCGCTGCGCTAAAAAGCCTTCTTTGAAGGTAGGTTCTGTAAGTGGTAGAGCCATGCTGCAGCTATATTAGTAGTATATTTGTAGCACGAATGGGTCGGCTCTACCGGGGAAGGACCACGCTCTCACAGAATAGCAGCTTAATGGTGCTGTATTTCGTATGGTGAGTGTAGAGAACCGGAGACCCTTTTACTGGAAAAGAGGCATTTCATCTTAGTCCTCACGGGTGACAACGCATCTGCATTTCGATTCTTTATTAAGGATAGATGTAGATGTCTATGGGTCATAGCAACCACTTACCATCAGGTGGACTGTGTGCTTGTTTGTCATCCTATCCTATAAAAAAAGGTAATATCATAGTATACGAGAAAAAAAACCGCTTCCATAAACGCCTCCAGTGATATTTTCAATCGTATTTTACGTTTTGATTTATCAAGAGCTCAAAACAAAGAGTGTAATAAGTATAAGGTCAATATATATCGTTAGAAAATCTGCCTGATTGAAATGTACGTGATAGAGTCATGCTGCAACTATATTATTAGTATGGTTGTAGCACGAATGGGTCGGTTCGACCGGGGAAGGACCACGCTCTCGCAGAATACCAGCGTAAAATAGCATCTCAATGCTGCTGTGTTTCGTATGGTGAGTGTGGAGAACCGGAGACCCACCCTATTTACTGGGAACGAGGCATTCCATCTTAGTCCTCACGGGTGACATCTGCACTTTTATGCATAGTCGAAGATAAATGAAAAAGGCCAAAGCAGCCCCTTACCATCAGGTGGACATTTTTTTTTTTGCGGATGGAAAATCATCTAATGACGCCTTTCGCTGTGGGTGGAGCGGAAGGGAGTGTCAGACTTTTACTGACTAAAAACCATCCGTGTTCCTTCAGTGCCCTTACGTTCCGGAGCCGCGGTATCTCTTTCGAACAGCCCGCAGCCCCGGCAGGCGTCGGCCCTTGCGGGCCCCTTCACGCTGCTGACAGCTCTTTGAGGCGCGCGTGGAACAAAACGCGCCGTCGACACGGCCTGTCGTCGTTAGACGGACGGACGGCGAGCTACCCATTGCTCGCCGTCCACAGGCCCGCGCCTACGGTGGCCGGGGGCCACGACGTAGCCCCCGACGCCCGGGGCGTCTCCCGCGGCGGCCGGGAAGGAAAGCTGTTGCTCTTTCCTTCTCCCGCTCTGCCACCTCCTTCGCTAACATCACTGCTTCGCAGAAGGTGGTGACGGCATCCCATTCCGTCTCGCTCCGGACCATGGCTTCGACCAGGGCCGGACGCGAGAGGTCGCCGCCGCCTATCGCCGCTACGAGGACACGGCGGTGCTCCGCCCAAGCAGGGCACACCTCCACGGTGTGCTCCACCGTGTCCTCCGGTCGAGCCTCGCAGTGGAAGCACCCGGGCGTTTCCTCCCGCCCGATTCGGTGCAGGAACCTCCCGAACACACCGTGTCCGGTGAGGACCTGCGTCAGGCGGAAGGTGAGGACGCCGTGGCGTCTCTCAAGCCACTCCTCAAAGAGGGGTCTTATCGCCGCTATTGTGGCGTGCCCAGCACGGGGTTGCGACAGTCGCTCTCTCCATGTCGCCATGAGATCATGCCGGAAGTCTGTCCACTGCGCGACAACTTGCCGCGGCAGCGGGGTTTCCTCCCGGCATAGTGCCTCCGCGCGCCATTCGTGCAGGCGCGCGAGGACTATCGCCTCCAGATCCCATGGCGGCAATCCGGCAAGGAGGCTCGCCGCCTCGCGGGAGATCGTGCGGTAGCCGCGAACCATCTTTACGGCAACCACCCTTTGGGGCGCGTTTAGGTGGTGGACGGCAAGCCGCGCCAAACCACGCGCCCACACCGGGGCCCCGTAAAGGGCCATGGACCTCACGATCCCCGCGTAGAGCCTCCGGCAGGAGGCGTTTGGCCCCCCCAGGTTCGGCAGGAGCCGCCTGAAGGCAGCCCCGGTCCGTTCCAGTTTGGGAGCCAAACGTCGGAAGTGCTCAACGAAGTTCCATCGGCCGTCGAGGACGAGTCCTAGGTACTTCAACGTCGACTCGACGCCGATGGATACCCCTCCTACCATCACTGAGGATCCCGGTGGTGGCCTGTTCCGAGGACCATGGAAGTGCATGGCCTCGGACTTGTGCAGAGCCACCTCGAGACCCAGTTGCCGGATCCTCTCAAGGACTATCGCAACCCCGCGTGTCATAGTTTCCGCCGCCGCCTCGTACGACCCCCCTTGTGCCAGTACCAGCGTGTCGTCAGCGTAGCAAACTACGCTGACGCCAGTAGGGAGGTCGGCGCGCAGCACCCAGTCGTAACCGATGTTCCACAGGGGCGGCCCCAGAACCGAACCCTGTGGGACACCGCACGACATCTCTCGCCGGTTCCACTCACCGTTGCGACCGGGGTAGATGACGGCCCTGTCCGTCAGATAGTCCCCGACTATACGACGGAGATAGGTCGGCACCCGGTGATACCGGAGTGCCTCCCTAATGCAGCTCCAGCGCATGGAGTTGAAGGCGTTGGCGATGTCGAGAGACACCGCCAAGACAACCCCCCTCCTGGCCACTGCATCCCCCGTCGTGAGGGCTCTCACGCGCATGATGGCGTCCACCGTAGAGCGCCTCTTGCGGAAACCAAACTGGTGTTCCGCAAGATCCGGCCCCGTCCCCGCAAGGTGCTCGGCGAGGCGGTTTGCAATTACTCTTTCAAAGAGCTTGCCCACCTCGTCGAGCAGCACCACGGGCCGGTATGCGGACGGAGAGTCCGCAGGGCGCCCCGGCTTCCGAATGAGGACCAGCTTCCCCGTCTTCCAACGAAGCGGGAATTGGCCTCTCTCCAAGCATGCGCTTAGGAGCCCCTCCAGTCGGGGCCCGAGAGCCTCCGAGGCCAGGACCCAGGCTTTGCCAGGCAAGCCATCGGGTCCTGGGGCGGTATTCCTGGCCTTGAGCCTACGTACCGCCACTCTCAGACCATCAGGTGGACTGTGGGCTCGTTTGTTACGTTTATCTTAGAAGAAAAAGGTGAAGTCCGCCAACTGGACCATCAAAATGGACTTAACATCGCAGTCTATGTATAGCTAGTTCCCGGTAGTGTGACGTTATATTTACAATATACTCCTTCTGAGTCAAAATTGAATCCAGGGAGGAACATTTTTAAAACAGGCTTGTGTCCAACTATCCATGGGATTGTCTAACTCGGTCAATCGGGAATTTAATGACCCAAAATGGTTAATTAGAAACATTTGAATATATAATTTATATAGATAAAATATGTAACAGCACACAATATCCAACCCGTACATCACAAATATCCCGCTGTACACAGGACTCCTCACATTTCTGAGGGTTGTTAGCCTGCACAAATATTCAAATTACATGAAATATTTTTTAATCAAAAAAAATGCAAACCACTAATTTCGGTTTGCATTTAAAATGATCATCAAATTAACCTAGTGAGTTTAATTTTATCTGAATTTTCTGTGAAATCGACATCTTCTGCCGACTTCAAAAAGGAGGAGGTAGTACTCAATTCGATTGTGTTTTTTATGTGTTACCTCATAACTTTTTTTCTGGGTGAAACTATTTCGATGATTATTTTTTTATTTGAAAGCTGATACTTCTCATGTGGTCCCATATAAATTTGATCAAGGTCTGTTACGACTGTCCAACAGTTTTCGGTTATTCTTAATAATTTATATTGAAGTCGGTTGTACAAGATTTTTAATTTTTAATTATGATGATCACACACAGTATTTTTCTGCTCAGTTTTAGTTAGTTTGATGTTCATTTCATTGCATTTAATTTATTAACTTCTCAACAATGTTTTCATTCACTTTAGAGCTGTGGTAGCTTATAAGGGCTAGTGGGCGAGTGTCCATTCGCTTTAAATTTCCTGAATAAGGGGGATCAATGATCTTTTCGTTTTCTGCAGCGTGGAAAGTCATATGCCTGTGACTAACCGCCTGGGTATGCTAGTAAATGGTTTGATCTACGACATAGACAATGTGGATAATTTGGTAGCGCGGTACAGCCACAAGGGTTTCACAGTCGTACTGCACCTCAAGGATGAGGTGGATGTGAAGAATATGCTCAGCAGCTACTTTATAACCTTCGTTATTAACGATGTATCGGAAGTAAGCAGTCATTTTACTATAATTATATTAATTTCCGATGGAATAAACAAATTCATACATATTATCATGCCCTCTTCCTAGGTCTTCCTTGTTAGCTTCTCTGACTCCACTGCTGTCTCTGAGCTACAGGACGCAGGGTAGATCTCTCCCTATATATAGATAATCCTGCTTCTCTTCTTTAGTCAGTTAGTTTTAGTTATGTTTCGGATGGATTTCCGCCATCAGACGGCCAGAACCTTGTAAGTCAGTAGGCTGGTTGCATCACAGAGATAAATTTATCAAATGGTGAAAAGTTGAGTTTTTAACTTGGTAGCGCCATGTTGCAGATGTTGCAGCACGGATGGCCCGGCACGAACGGAAAAAGACCATGCTCTCGCCGATTTTCGTATAATGTGTGTAGAGAACTAAATACCTTTTTACATTGCATTCCCTCTCAGGTCTCAAAGGCGACACATCTAGGTTTTAATTTTAAGTTAATAGAGGATGCAGGTACCTGTCACTACATCCACTTACCATCTGTACTTGTTTGTCATTGTCACTAGCACTTGTATAAAAAGCAATATACCATGTACCTACTTCACATGTATGTACTACATCAACCCGTGAAAAACCTACCGCTGAAAATGAGCCAGATTTGCTGTAATCGTCACGCTTATCAAACGGTTTGGGGATTATAATAGTAGCATGCGGTCTTTACTTTGACGCTGCTCAGTGTCACCGTTTTGGGTATTTTAAAGAGACAGACAGTTTTATACCCAACTTTTCATCAACTGTGAAACGAGATTGGGTACTAGAATCTCTTCGCTGCCAACACAGTTTAAGATAAACAAACCAAATGCAAACTTACGGCTCTGTAGCGCAGTGGCTTAGCAATGAGTTGCAGCGCTTAGAACCTCGGTTTCAAATCCCGCACGGAACAAGTATTTGTATGGCTTAAATAATTGTTCCGGGTGTTGATGTTTGTCGCGATACAGGAGAAAATCCTAGTGTGGAGGTAACGTCTTTTACAAAACAAAAAAAAATGTCTTTCGAACCAATGCCTCAACGTACAATTCCAGATTTTATACGCTAAATGTTTTTTACAGGTTCTCGTAAACGTCCAATTACTGGATTTCGATCTCAACTGGTCGACTTTATTTGATAAAATGGAAAAACTCGTGGCAGAAAACCAGACAGTCTATTCGTACATCGTGTCAGCAATTCCTATCAATTATGTGTATAACTGGATTTTGGCAAACGAAAGTGGTCGGCAACCTGTAAAGGAAAAAACACCATTTTCTTTCTTAAAACGTATCTTTTCGCGACCACCAAAGATAAAGCCTAATCAGGCGGCGATAAGCGGACTAATCCCGTTCGAAGAGAAATATAACCTAACTAAATTGAAAGAGTTGCCATGGTCCGTGATATTCCAGAGATAAATCATAATGTACATACATGGCCTAAAGCTCAGGTGAAATTCTTAAAAAGTATACTCGTATAAATACCTAACAATAATGGCACCTTCAATACCTAACATGACGACGAATCACATTCTTATATTAAATATGGAAATATGCAGTTTTGTAATGCACCACAATCCACTTAATTCAAACATGAAAAGTTAGAAGACTAAGAAAAAAGATTTAGAAAGCATTGGTTAAGTTTTGCTTAAGCTTTAAGTTAATAAGGCTGTTCTCCCCAAAAGCAAAAGAAACGTAAGCAGTATTAGTTAGTACTTCATTTATTAATAAAGTTAGATGTACAATATATACATTTATTTTCTAGTACATAAACAGTAAAATGAAATATTAAAATTTGTTATATCAATGAAATTGCACCGATGGAATATGATGGCACCAAGCAAACACAAATACACACTATTATGTAATTGACACACAAAATACACAAAAAAATATATAAAATAATCGGTATACTTTGGCAAGCCAAGGTGATTTGAACAACTATAATGAGAGTCGTACACTGTAAGAACGAAGCAAACGCTGAACCCGTAGCGTCTGCACGTGGTGGTTTCGGCACAAAAAATAGTGACATAACACCTAACTAAACGGGGCTAGTCAAGAAGACTTTCTACAATCGTTAACGCTTATAGAAAACTACAAAAATGAATGAAACCAACGTTAAACAACGTGAAAGTAACGTTTTCCAACATTCATTTTGGCTGACCCCGCAGTACTACCTGTGCCATAAAAGATCTCGCTAGGCTCTTTTGTCTCCAGCATGCTTTAGCGAAATCTACACCGTCGCGTGCTACCATTGCGGTGAGAAACCGCGCTGCCGCTTGCAACGCATCGCGTTGCCTCACTCAGAGTACAGTACCAGCAACTTCAGCCTTTAGCTGGAATTCAGAAACAATCTCGAGTTTAAACTAATACTTTACAATGTCAAATTTGACATTGTGGAGTTTGAGTTTAAACTCGAGACTTTCTCTGAATACAGGGCTTAAGATGTTTTAAACCGCGTTACGTATATCAAAGCGGTATACGCCACGTACTTTTCGTTTATATTTGATAGAACTTATAATGAACGTGATATGATATGAAAGTTCACATTTCTACTATTTTCTTAGACAAGTGTGAGTCATTACTCATTAAAAAAGCTTAATAGAAATTATATATACGAGTAAATATTTTTTGAAATGACTTGTTTCATGATTCTTGTAAGTTAGAAAGATTATAGGAAAATTAATAATTTTAAGATCCACGACAAAATCTCACAAGTACGAGAGCTAAAACACAAATGTTAAATTGGGGATAAAATATGTGCAAGCAAGAGCATAACGTGGTAGAGCCATGCTGCAGCTATATTACTGGTATAGTTGTAGCACGAATGGGTCGGCTCGACCGGGGAAGGACCACGCTCTCACAGAATAGCAGCTTAATGGTGCTGTATTTCGTATGGTGAGTGTAGAGAACCGGAGACCCTTTTACTGGAAAAGAGGCATTTCATCTTAGTCCTCACGGGTGACAACGCATCTGCATTTTGATTCTTTATTAAGGTAGATGTCACAGCAACCACTTACCATCAGGTGGACTGTGTGCTCGTTTGTTACCCTTATCCTATAAAAAAAATATTCATGCGTTTATTTTCATCGGAAATATAAAGAAGTGAAAATTCGCAAAACAAATCATATTGTCTTACCGTTACAGACTATAAAAAGTCCACTGCTGAACACAGTACTTACCACAGATTCCTCAAAAAACCACATGGTTGTATAGGGGATATTAACCATAGTTGCCAAGCTTGGCCAGTGGGAAATCACAAGTTTTAGTTATTAAGAAGACGCTGCTCCCCATCTCCTGGTATGTTTCCCTCTGCCACCTCTTATGACACCCACGGGACATTATGGAGTAATAGATAATCTTACATTGGTACTTCAGGAAACTGAACTTATGGAACTTTTTATTCCATTCTCTGTGGTGCTCATCGGAGGCAGATCCCAGCCATGGTTTGGTCGCTCCTGTAAAATAGCATCACGCTATAAGCAGGAGTGCTACCGGACCTGGGCTGACGCATCAACGTCTCGGGATGTAAACACCAGCGCACTTAAAAAGAAGTATAATTCCGCCTCCAGGTTCTTCAAAAGCGTCATTGCCAAGGCAAGGTCTGAGCACATCAGCAGAATTGGCGAGAAGCTAGTTCGCCTTCCTTCGGGAACCCGTGCATTCTGGTCTCTCGTCAAGGCTGTCCAAGGGAACTTCTGTCAGCCATCTCTTCCATCTCTGCACAGAGAGGACGACTCACTGGCCCATGCCGCAAAGGAGAAAGCCGATCTGTTGAGCTTTCTTTTTGCGTCCAACTCGACTCTAGATGACGGGGGGAACACACCGCCGACCACCCACGATGTGAGTGCTCCATGCCGGATGTGCGGTTTACACAGCGCTCAGTTTGCAAAGCACTTTTCTCCCTGGACGTCAGCAAGTCGAGTGGGCCCGATGGAGTCCGTTCCATTGTGCTGAAGACGTGTGCTCCGGAGTTGGCACCGGTTTTAACGCGTCTTTTCCGGTACTCCTACTCCCAAGGCAAAGGCAAGACCGAGTTCTTTCTGATCGGCTCGATACACTGGCACTGCGTAGAGATGTTGCATCTCTTAGCGTATTTTATCGCATCTATCACGGGGAGTGCTCTGAGGAATTGTTCGGACTAATTCCAGCCGCTCAATTTCACCATCGCACATCGCGACAAAACTCGCGTTACCATCCATACCATCTGCATGATTGGCGGTCGACCACTGTGCGATTTAGAAGAAGTTTCCTTGTGGAATCAATTACCACCAGCGAATTTTCCGGACTGATACGACTTAGGAACCTTCAAGAAAAGAGCTTAAACCTTTCTAAAAGGCCGGCAACGCATCTGCAATTCCCCTGGTGTTGCGGTTGTTCATGGGCGGCGGTAGTCACTTACCATCAGGTGAGCCGCATGCTCGTTTTCCCCTCTCCTATAAAAAAAAAAACACCGCCACTACACTGTAAACTATCATAATATTGCCTTAATGAATTTAAATTGAGGCAAAATTGAGAAAGTTCTTGTGAAGTACTGTAGTGTCTATTCAAGTAATTCTCAAAACTTTGACCAGATGAAAACACATAGAGATAATTACAAGTATTTTAACACAAATAGTCCCTTTACTTATGTGAAGAATAAAGGTATGAATAAAAAAATGTGAAACTATGTTATATTAAATAATTATCAGAAGAAATCATCCTCATCATCATTACTGCCCTTCACAAGTCCACTGCTGAACATAGGCCTTCCACCAAGGAATGCCACAAAGCAACAAATTTTGTGGTCATAAGAAATATTTTAAAATAAAAACAAAGGCTATAATATGTTACAATGCAAACATAATTAATAGAAAGGGGTGCGCACATCATTACATAAAAGATAAAAGAAAATTTAGATGTATTTCCTAGAAGAGGTTAGTGTTTGATGAAGTGGCAATAACAGTGCACGCGAATGTAGAAGGGAGGTGGTTTGAAACTAGTAAATACACACTATTTTACTTGTGCATATGGATCCTACAATATTAATTTTCTTTTCTTCAATATAGTGCAACCAAATAACCAAGTGCGAGCCTGACTCACGAATAAAGGGTTCCATCGTAAAACACGTTTCTAGTAAGGGGAGCCTCCTTTAATTTTGAATTATTATTTGTTGTTACAGCGGCAACAGAAATACACATTCTGTGAAAATTTCAACTGTCTACATATTACGGATCATGAGATACAGTCCACTAACAGACAGATAGACGGACAACGGAGGCTAAGTAATAGGGTCCCGTTGGTTACCCTTTGGGTACTGAACCCTAAAAATTAGTCCAGCGCACTATTTCATTTTACATTTCTACATATTATTTCTCTTCAATAAAAATTAATAAAGTACCAAAATTGTCATAGTGGATAATTTACATAACATGTGGTAAAATGAAAAAAGTTGTATGACCAACATCAATATAAATAAAATGAGAACATCATCAATGTAGTTGACGTCAATTAAATACGCATTATTATGGATAACTCTAAAACTACTGGTCAGATCTAGATCAAATTTATATGGGAGAACACGAGAAGCACCAGCTTTAGAAAAAGTTACAGGTAACAAGGTAACAAACTCCTCCGATTAAAAATCGTAGAACTGGTATAGGGTATTAAACACAGAATTGTAGTTTAGGCTATTGTACAATTCTGATAGGTGACTTGCCAATTATAAATTATTGTTTAATACATACCATGACAATTATCTTATTTCAAAATAACAGCTTTTTATTAAATGCATATGAAAATATATATGGTACTTCTAACAAAAACACAATTTTAAACATTTTTGTCTGTCTGTATGTTCCGGCTAATTTCCGAAACGGTTGGACCGATTTCGACGGGACTTTCACTGGCAGATAGCTAATGTTATAAAGAGTAACTTAGGCTACTTATATTTTAGAAAAAGAATTAGGGTTCCGCGCAGCTTAATTAAAACCCTAAATTACACGCGGGGGAAGTCGCGGGGAACAGCTAGTTATGAAATACAATTTGCATCGGAAATTACTATTGCAATTTTAATGGCACGGTTTAAAGTTTTAATTAATAAGCATGTATCTAGTAATGTCACTTTAACAGCTTTGTAGCTTTATTAAGCGGTATTTACCTCAGGGTACGTACTTATTATGTTACATTTTTACAAATCAGTTGGATTGTAAAGTTTACTTAATAGGGCCCAGGTAACCCATTATTACCAAAGATTTGAGACAAGCACATATAAATACAGAATTATAATAAATATCCAGTGTTCATGGTTCAAGTTTTTAATTTCAGAGACGAGATTGATATCTATTTTATAGAACTAAGGGTGACAAACAGGCACACAGTTCGCCTGATGACAAGTGCATGTTGTGACTCATTGACACATCTATCCTTGACTAATATAATCTATACGAATAGATATGTTGACACCCTTGAGGAATAAAGATGAAATGCCTCTTTACTAGTAAATAGGCTTTATGTCTTCTGACGCTCACGACGTGAAACACAGCTCAGAAGTTCCTTAGCTGTTTTTTTACACTGGTAATCTGAGCATGCGTGGTCTTTTCCCGGTCAATCAGACACATTCATGCAGTAGCGTGGCTGTAAGATTTGCCACTGCTTTTTCCCATTATTATTTAGAAAAGTCTTTTTTGAACAATAGGTACCTAATACAAATTCAACTCTATTTAGTGACCATAACTTTTAAAAATATGCCAAAAAAAGTAGTAACACATGAAATGTCATTAGCCTCTGGAATTACAAAAAACGTTTTATTTGTATGTGGGTAGAAGCAGATCGCTTGTAGCTGACTTGTAAAAACCCAATTTCAATTTGGTTAGTTCATCTTCCTATGCTGTTTAACAACTGTATTGCCTGCATTAGTAGGCAACACAGTTGTAATTGTAAAACAGCATATAATAATACAATAAATTACATCTCAAGACTAATAAACCTAACGACTAGAAGCAAATTTTAAAGTTATGGAGGCGGGTCGTTTCTACTTCCTACAAAGCTACACACAGCTTTATGGAACAAGTTGTATAATACTGTCATCTGGTAAAATATATCTATCTAGCTAACTAAGCTAATAACTAAGTTATTAAAATTAATTAACTTCCCAGTAGGAAGTTACTGTAATGATTCCATTTACCCAAAATGTTTGATACATCTCCACGTTTCTCTAGAATAAGATGGTATAATTTTAGTAGAATGTATGTTTGTGTGTGCAAACGTACATTAGTGGTTAATTTTAGCTTCGCATTACTCAAGAACACAGAATTATATTTACGTCAGACTGGTATCATTCAATGGAAAAGTTTGATACTATATTTAACTTGATAAAAATAAAATATAGTTCAAAACTAATATGCCAGTAATTATAAATATTTTGAAATCCATCACAAAATGACTGAGAAATAGAATATTTAAGATTGCATATTAGCGTGGAATAACTGTGGCCTCTAACTTGCCCGTGACGTCATCTTGCCAATTCAAAATGACAATACAAGGCGTATCATATAATCGGAATGACGTCACACACTTTTGTCATATGGAACAAAATTATTTTTGCACACAAGCTAAGAAAAAAGCTTTTTCTTATATATGTCTTAAAATAATTGAATTAAAAACATGCTAATGCAATGTTGTGTGTGACCTCTGTAGTTCACTATTTGAACCTCTAGCATGGGCCATCATGTGTTCTATTCTATTTGTTGTTTCGCGAACCATAGAGAAATCGGACAAGTCTGGCAAATCTAGAACTATATGAGCAGAGAGACGTTTATAGACTGAATTTGTATCTTTTTTATTTCTCCTATTCTCTTCATATTTCAATTGTTGTTTTAGATAAATAGACTGTTTTAGCAATTCTTGTATGTTTCTAAAACTCGTTGCGGCACCATCCATTGATTTGACAGCACTGAAATATGAATACCATTTCGATTAGATAAAGGTAATTGTACTGTGCTATGCTGTTTAATTTTCTAAGAAGCAGTAGAAAGGACAGTAAGTAAGATTTAGGGTATATTGTAGGTTCAAATCTGCAACTCAATTACTGTTGTGAACCACTCCCAACACAAACATTTACTTACTTGAAGTGGTTCATCATTCATCATTACATCCACTCACAAGTCCACTGCTGGACATAGGCCTCCTGACCTGACATTCCATCTGATGGGAGCCACACCACACTACATACCAATTACCAGTGGTGGATAATATTCTTTAAACCACTTTTTGGACAAATCTAAAAGATGAGCAATGTTTGATGGGCAAAAATAAGAATTTAAAAAAAAGCACACCAAAAAACAAAGAAGGTTTTCTGTAAAGTAACTGACAGCTTCATCATCATCATTATAACTCATAACAAGTACTAAATATAACATATGTGGAAGCCATAAATGTCATAAACCATGGCCCTGAATCAAAATTGAAGTGAAAATTTTAATTTAGATGAATCAAGTTTGATATATTATTGAAAAACAAAAACACACAGATTATGAAAATTACTATTTGTGAAGGCTGACTGGGAGCCAGTATGTAGTGCAGTATACAATGGTATCAAGATATTATTTTTTTCCTAGTTTGGCAACTTCCAATGGATTCTGCCAGCGTCAAGTATTTCATGACAGTCACACAAAGTATAAAAAAAAAAGATGCGCTTACTTAGCTTTATGTTACGAACTTACTTATGTAGTTATTTTTGAATGAATTAACATTATAATATTTTTACAAAATTATTGCTAATATGATATGGAATAATATATAATAATAATATATCAAGATATGAATGACCTTGAGCCATATTGTGACATCTTAGCTGTCAATTCAAACCAGTTAGTTGAGCTTGTTGTTGGCAGTAGGGTGAGCAAGATTAGGTTTTAGGTTTTACAAATTTTATTACAAAATGTCAAAAAAATCACAGCAAATTACTACTACCAAATGTACTTTTCAGGTCACTGTCTGAGTAATCATCATTATTTTTACTATTGCTTCCTCCTAAATTAAGAACTTACTAGGATTATACTAATTTAATTATTTTTAACTGAACACCTAAATTATTTTAAAATAATGGTTTTAACAGATTTAGTAATACTAAGACACGGTTAAAGTGGAAAAAAACGCTATTCATACAAATAATTTAACAGTAAAGGAAACAACATGCTATCTCGCACAAAATCAGTTACTGTAATTTTTACTTTTCAATTATTTTGTACTGGCCTAAAATCGGTCTGTAGGAAAATGGGTAAATTATTTCTGGATTAAAAGAATTTATCTGTTGTTCAACAAGACTTTCTGATGTATGAAAGGAGAAAGGAAAGAGTACTCTCCCAAGATCAACAGTGCAAGTTTTTATTACAATACTCCAATCTGCAACCACAGACTGTCTAAGCCCCTTTCATCATAATTCATCTTTCATTCTTTTAGTTTATAATAAATCAATATTCTAATTTATTATAAACCAAAAGTTAACATATAAATTACCACAGATTACATGTAGATAACATAATAAATGTCTTACCTTAATGCATACTCAACATCATAACATCTTCCTTGCAATTCATGTTGTAATTTGGTAACCTCTACCCTTCTTTCCACCATTGGAGGTAAAGCTTTCCTAACATGCTCCTGTAGTCTATACAATGCAAGGGAGGGCTCATTTGCTACAATATGCATATTCTCTGAGATTCTTTCTGCAGCTGGAATCAATTATAAAACATTTAATTATATCCCATCTAAAACTCAAACAAATAGATAATATTGTATATATCAATAATTGTATTATGATATAACATAAAAGACATACCTTTTCTGGCTTTTGATTCCAATTCAGAATCTCCTTGATAAACAAAAGCCATTTTTATTATTACAAAAGTAATTTGAGTTGGTTAAATCCACAAAATAATAAGTATATAGCATACAGCGGCAAATCTAAAAATTTAATAGATTTTAGATTCTGATTTTGGATTCTGAGACTTCATAAACATAACTTTATTTTAAATTATTCGATCTGTAGCACAGAATACATGTACCCTGACGAGATCTGTCAAAGAGTATAGTTCACAGAACACAATTACTCTCTACCAAGAGGTATAGTTAGTGTTTCTATATAGTTTGTGATATAACTGTCCTATAGCCGCGGCGCCCACCTAAGCTACATGATTTCGACATGGCTTGTAGCATGATTCTGACGATGCTCTGACGTGACAACGAGTGACACTGCTTGCACCAACCTGTGCAACAATAGCATGTCGCAGAATTTATTTTGAGCCAAAATGTCGCCTGAAGAGGATAAACATGCCCTTGCTTTGCTACAGATTTCAAACATTCAAAGTGCCAGCAAAAGATTTTGAGTACATCCCTAAGGGAAAAAATTTGAAAAGTGGTGGTACTTTCAATTTTATAAAGAAATTAGAATTACATTTCGCATAGATTTGCACTACAAGTTGCAAGAAGCATCTTGCGAGTTCCTGTTATTGTAATCGGGTCTAGTATAATCATATAAACATGGTCTTTCATGAACTAAATCAATGAATTTAATAGTTTAATACTAAAAGCTAGGTCGCCTTTCATTTTGCGTATACAAGTCACTACAAGTGTCGTGTTACGCGCCACTTCAATGCGTCACTAGTAGCAAGCTGAATGGCACGTCACGTCATGCGGCGTCACGCCACGCAAATGGGCGCTACTACATACAATCCCTTTGAATGTTGAGGCGAGTGACAAGTTACGCGTCAAATCACGCGTCAGATCACGTGTTACGTTACGTAGGTGGGCGCCGCGCTATACAGGTGGTATTCTGTAGCAAGCAAAGAGTACCTATAGTAACTGTCCTATACAGGAAGTAGCAAGCAAGCTAAACCATAGATAAATATATATGTAGCAAGCTAAGCTAAACAAAGAGTTTTCCTAAGGAAATAACGTAGATAGAGGATTGACCAAAGTCTATGGGAAATAAGGAAAAGTTATCTATGGGAAAAGTTTATAATTTTTTTTAACTGGCTTTACGACTCTGGGTTCTAGCCCTTCTGAGGAAAAGCTTATAAACTAAAACTTTATCAAAGAGTAAGTAGTATAGTAACATAGTGACTGTCTTAGACAGGAACTTTATCTTTATTTTTTATTTCAAATTCATTCTTCTTCTTAATAACTGGCTTTACGGCTCTGGGATCTAGCCCTTCTAAGTCGGAAGTTACAATAAATTATAATAATTATCCTTCATAGTATACAGCTTAACAATATGTTGATGCGTCACATTGTGCAGCCCTTGGGAGATATAGATGGCAACTTGAGTCAGCAGGCAGCAGACGGTTGGTGATGGTATCTGAAGGCGCCTAAGCAGATAGATACCATATTTTGAGAATCACATCACCATCAGAGCACTTGTTTCACAGTTTCCACTAATAGTTCACATGCACCGACACTTAATACACAAAATCGCACAACTTTTACATATCAAAGTCCACTTCAAACCATTATTTAAACAATAATACAGGAGCAGCAAACCACCACCGGTCAAGTTCCCGCCAAAACTCCTTTCAAATTAAATTCCGTATTAACCATAGAGATATATACCTATGAAGAGGGCATATTCCACTATAGAAATAATAGTTATACAAATATCTATAATATCGACACACACTTGTCAAAAACAATTTTTTCTCTTTTTAACAAAGCAGTTACCGCAATAGAAAAGAGAGACATCTACAATTTCTAAAGTGCTTATTTTGGTAATACTTTCGTGTGACGTCATTAGCTCATCCATGCGTGACTGCGCCAAGCACGGAAGACGAAGTACATATATTTCCATGGCGCCAAGTTTTGAGGTAGATCTGCTGTCAAACTGTCAAAAAAAACAGTGAAATAGTGTCGTACACTCTTATCTATAGTGTCGATAGAAATTATTTTAATAAATTAATTTTGTTCAGAAATGAATATATAATAATAATAAAAATAGTTTATAAATCCTGGATATCATATTTCATCCACCGTTTCATGATCATGCCAGATTTTCGAATTTTAAATGAACAAAAATTAATGTACCTGCGTAAATAATAATATTTTTCATTTAAAATCTGATAAAAAAAAATGATATCCGGCAGAACCGAATATGCTTATGTAACTTACCATTTGTGATAAATTATGTGCAGAACGTTCCTATATACCAATTAATAATAAATAAGTATTGATTTTAAGAATAGTTTATATAATTTTTACTCAACTAATCATTATTATTTTATATTAAAAATACTATAGTATGGGATTACATTATGGAATCAAGGATCTACATCCCATCTCCATACATTTGTTTACTGTACAATATTATTGTACAGTAAACAAAGGTATTTGGTATACAAGCAAAAATATTTATTTTCTCACTACTCTGTCAATATTCATTTTTATTGTGTGCGTTATAACTTTTTAACTTTAGTCACATTGATATAAAACAAAACGTGTGTGTGTACTTATGTACGCACGTAAGAATTTATGCTTCTTTAGCGTAACAAAACAAAAATAACTAAAATAAAACACGTTTTATACATTCATATATATTTGAATAACTACCTCGAATACAGTTATCAGATCTCACGAAAACTTAGCAAATGACAGACAATTACCAATTGAACTTGTAAAAAATTCACTCTCATCATTTTTCTCAAACGCACCAAAAGAAGTATAACTTCAAAACTTGAGTAAGCACTTAGCACACTCAAAACATTGTTTAAAACAAGTTGCAAGTTAGCTGCCTGCATACTTAACTCATTCTTTGACTGTGTACCTGACACAAAAAGCTGTAGCAGAGTGTACATTGCGTAAGTGTACATATCCGGTGATGCCTCGTGAAGCAGCTCAAGCGAAATTTAAGGGATAGCAATCCAAAAATAATTTAACAACCCAACAATATCCATTGCTTTATGTGACTGAAAAGTTCACAAAACAAAAACCAAAAACCACGCAATGGATGTTGTTAATTTGTCAAATTGATATGGTTTGCCATTTTAGGTGTGTTACGCAATTAGGCTATGGATTTAATTTCTATAATTGTATGAAATACGAACAAACTCATATTAGTAAAAATATCGATATCAGCTGCCCATATTGTTGAGTTACAACCCTATAAAAGGCGGTCATTTTATGCGCCAGATTTGTTTAGGTAGTCACGCTAATTCTGTAGATATGCCCAGTCCACAATAATAGGAAGAGATGAAGCGTATATACTAGAACAGATCTAGGCACTAGGTATTAAATGAGACTAGGTTGCACCTTATCCAGCTTTTAAATTCACAGATAACTGTATACTAATCAGAGACAGATAGGACAGTTTTCTAGTTGACGGTTAGTTCCAATGAATTCGAGAAGCAAATTAAAATACTTGATCCACCTAGTCTCACTGTGCCTACGCGTCGCATGGCACACGGCACAAAGCGGCGGCCCGCTTGAACCACAAACTAGTAAGAAGTGCTAGCGCAACTTGAATTGAAGAAGTAGAAGTACCGGCACGACAAAACCAGATAGTATTTTGTTGCCATAGTTACTAACTAGTCTGCTTTGCCGCTCACTCGTGTTTGCCTAAATCATTCCTGTGTCAGTCATTTGAATTTGAACTATATTTCAACGTGTATATAAGTAATACGACGCGCACTCGTGTTGTGCAAGAATATATTCTGTCTTTTTTAAAGTACACTATTCCGCAGTCTTTCCATCTTTGTCAGTCAATACTCGAGACTACTCGAGACTAGTCCCGGGGACTTCAACCAAATACTAGGCAGATTTTGTAGACTAGGTACTAGTAAATACTCGATGGGAATGGAGGCCATGTGATGCAGTGTCAAGTGTCTAGTATGGACTCATGCGAATGTGATCTCGGTACCGTATTGAATGATTTCGAAGTTATGTTATGTAGTTAAAGAACTTTCACTTTTTTATTAGACATTAGTATTTATTGTTTAAAAAAAATTGCAGCAGTGTCGCTTGGGGTCATTTTACGGACAAATGCCTACAAATGTCTAAGTGTAACATTTGTAAAATATAATTTAGTTTTAAAAACTCTTAATACTGATTTTTCACGCGTATGTAAAAAACAATCATTGTAGATAGGTAATTAAAAAAACATAACAAAAATAATTTTAAAAAAAATAACGAATAAAAGACAAATCATCAAATCTTAAATAAAAAATGAATTGAAATCTTTTAAATACGCCAACACATCTAGAATGTAGATAAATCTTAACGTTGACCAGTCATAGCCTGTGTAAAGTATGAATGGACGATTGATTACTATTCATTACCTTCACGTATCGGGATCGGCTATCGGCGTACTATATTAATCATTGATATAAGAAAAGTAGAGGATAAGCTGTAAATTGCATATATATTTTTTGGTTATACAAATATCATGCAAACATGAACCTTGCCAACAAAAATATATCTGTCTCATTCTCACACGTTATGATTTTCAAATGTAAAAAGAGATAAGTACATATCTTAGACTTCAATTTTCTGTTGCCAGTTTTCATAAATGTCACCAAGCTCCACCTTGAAGCATGACGCCATTTTAGGATGACGTTCATTTGTGGTAGTTCATCTGTTATCTACGTAGAAAAAACAACATGACAAAGTGTTGCATCAATGGATGTAATTCAAATTCTCGTAAAAATGAAGAAGGATTGTCATTTTTCAGGTTAGTTATAATTTTTTTCCTTAATTGCATATTTTTTCGTGTGAATTGCTTTTCGTGTTCATGTTATGTGTTCTAAATCGTGTTTCCCGCTATTATCTAGAATTTCCAATGACTATTATCATGTAAATTTAAACAAGTAAACATTTTGATTGTTTACATTTTTACATAGTGTTGTCCTTACGTGTTGTCATGTTTTGAAATTATTGATATAAATTTTAACAATATTTTTTTATTAAACTGGCTTTACGGCTCTGGGTTCTAGCCCTTCTGAACCTGTTTAACAATAATATTAATGTAGTCATAATCAAATAACGTTTTAGATACGTAAACTGTATATTTAATCAAACGATCGATTGGGAGCATTTCGTTTAAGAAAATAACTTGAAAATAGTGTAAATCGTAAATTTTCTATAATATTTTTTTACATCAAAAGATTTGATGATGTTAAGATTATTTTTGATTGGTACTTAAGGATGCATAATATTTATTTTAGGTTGCCAAAAATGAAGGCCTTCAAAAATTGTGGATTGAAAATATAGGCCAGGAAAACATAAAACCTGCAGTAGTAAGAAGAAAATGCTCCTTGCATTTTGAAAAAGAATGTATAAATAGAACGCTGGATGTAGTTCGGCTTGAGGGTGATTTGGTTTATGTCTAAAATAAATTTTCTGACTAAATAATATTATTTCGTCACGAACAAATGATTTTAATCAGTATACATTATTGTTATTTTATTTATTTTTAATCCTTACTCTCTCGTTTACCTCCAGTATCCACCACTAATTACGCTACTGGTGGAAGTCATTACAACTTGCAGGTTGTAAACACTATAAAATTGATATTTTGTGGTGTTACACAAATGGGATATAATGAGAAATTAGTATGGAAGTGGAAGTCTGAAGTGGCGCAGCCACCCCTATTGATCGAAATGTTGCATGGAAATTGATTGTCGTATTGTACGAACATGGGATGCTGAAGATTGAGGAATACGTTAGGATAGTTAAATGATTAATGGATTGTGTGAACGGTGGTATGATTAGAAATGGGCTGCTCAACTCGATTAGATTACTGAGATAAATAAATAAATAATCTTTATTATCAAAAAAAAAAAGAGAGACGACGGCTAGTAACTATGTATGAAAGAACACATGCTCCACAAACTTTAAATAAATCAAGATAAAAGTCAGTCCACTGCATGTTCATGGTGACTTGAACTGGTAACCGACCATTATCACGAAAGAAAGGTGTTGTCGAATCTTTATGGCGGCTTGGAAGTTAAGAGCGAGCGCTAGTCCGTGCAGATATAGTTGAAAGAAAACTTGATGGTGTCTCAGATCACAGTACGTAAAGCGAAGCGTGAAGGTACAGGACTTGCGCTCGCAACTAACTTCCCAGCCGCTATAAAGTCTATATATATGATATAATTCACGCAACCTGCACGCATACCGTTGGGGCTGGTTCGATATGGTGCACGACAAAACCACTGGAAAAAACTTAGGGGAGACTTCTCCCTAGTAGTGGGACAGCATGGGCTGGACAAAAAAATCATACGAAGCCTAATACATTGCCTATAGTGGTGGTTTCGTTAATCTCTGCAGAGGAGAAAAAAAATGCATGCGTCGACCCAGGGACGCACGGATGGAGTGCTTATGTGCAGATTGCCGTCGTTACGAAAAAACGTTAGCTCGTTGCACGAACTCAGTATAATATTCTGGTGCACGTCGTATACGTCTTCTGAAAAGAAAGGAAATAAAGCTCCAATCAAGTGCTCTTCCCTTGGTCTCTTCGCTCACTTTTGACTGTTGCTTCACCATATCTTAAAGCAATTACAGTTTCAAAACTTTCCTATTCTGAGTTGAACGTAAGATTTATTTATTTATCATCTCAATACAACTATTATTACATGATTAACCCAATTCAATAGTTTAGTGATCTAATATTTGTTTATTTAATATATACCTATGAGATGGATGGTACGTCATAATTTATATAGCATCGATACTGAAAATATCGACAAAAACAACGCTATTTCTTGTGGGTGGAGTCGTCGCCATATTTGAGAAACACTTGACTTCAGTTCACGTGACCACATGCCATATCCCCTATTTTTCTTATATCTATGATATTAATACACAACACAATACGTCAGTAGTTTGATTTTTAATTTTTTGTACTTTATAATTAAAAAAAAAAGGCTTTTAAATATATTTTATAGTTTTGTTTATTCATTTCTAATGTAATTAATATAAAAATTACCTAATAATACAGAAAGAAACCTTAAAGATTAAATTTTCCGAAGAAATTATCATCCCCGCTATGAAATCTGTCAAATATTTTACTTCACTGTAAGTGGCGCTGCCCTGGTGGCAGAAAAAGTCGTGGATGTGATTATTATACATTGTAACTTTCTCCGCTAGGAATAAAGTATTCTGTGTTTCAGGCTCAGAAAGGCTAGAACCCAGAGCCGTAAAGCCAGTTATTAAGTTATTAAAAAATATATCAAAAATCAAAATACGTATGTACATACATAATATATATATTTTATATATATATATATATATATTTTAGACAATATTCTGTGATTCTGTGGTCGTTATCAATTATTTATCAGGAAGAACCTAATACTTTAATATTTATTATCAGTTATGTTAGCAGCTGTTGTGATGCAACTGAGTTCCGGGCGATATAATTAAAGTTCACCCATATTTTATTTACGAACAAGGTAGTACTATCTTTCGTTTATAAAATTTTATCGATACGTTTATTTTCGTATACAATTTCAAGAGAGTCAAGAGAGTCGTATTAGAGATGGAATTTTTAATAAAAATTGTAAGTATTAATTAGTAAAGAAAGCTAATTGCTAGGTCATATTTTAACAGTTAGCTATGAATTTATCTTGAATTATATAGGACAAGAAATAACACAACCTGAATAGAAATCTTTTTATTTTCAATTTCAGAGATCGCAACTGATGGGGAATACAATCGGAACCGTTTTAAACCCTATGTTCCCTATTAAAATGCTATTAAAAACGTATTCACTATGTATTTTAATGGTCGATGTTGTATGGGTTGTTGTAAACACAAATTATGCAATACTTCAAGCAGCTTATGGTTTTTTTAATCCTCCACCATTAAAGTCTGTAAAACTCGAGACTGCCCTGGTAAGCATAATTTTTTCTTGTTCTCCTTTCATTTTTTGTCTATCTATCCATCCATTACAGCCAAAAAACGTCCCTTTCTGAAAATAGGCCTCCACCACAGATTGCCTCATAAAGTGAATTATGCTTGACAACTGCAGCTTTTATAATTTTGAACTGTTATCTGGAAGAAGCTGCTGTCCACCTCCTGTTTTAATATCCCCCTGTTGTCTCTTACTTACTACACCTAGGGGACGATGTGGGGTAGTGTATATTTTTACACCACCACTACATGGTATTATAATTTTTAATCCTTCACAATGCGGCAGCAGATTTTCTCTACCAGAAATATGCTTATAGCACACAAATTAGTCTATTAAATTTAATGTCATATGATGCCTGCCAATTGTGATAATTATTGCAAAAGGGAAATACTCCATAAACCAGTAGGGGCCTTTGTTCAGTAGTGGATGTTTACATACTAATGATATTGATACCTTTATCTTTATAATTGATGAATAAAATCCCCTCTCAATTCCAAAAAACGGTATTACTTTAGTAATATGTGTCATGAATATATGGTTGCCGAGTGGGCGAGGGACCATTTCGTGGACGTGCTTAGTTTTTTTTATAAATTTTTAAAAATCTCATTTTGAGGTTATGTTTTTGTAATGTTTTTGACAATATAAACCTGATTTGTGGGGGTAGAGAGTTGGAGGAGGGTAGCCCAACGCTACTTAAGGCGGTTGGCGCAGGCAAGGGAAGCTCGGTCGACGGAGCCGGAGAGGATGGTTTATAAAAAATAACCATGAAGGGGGATGGAGGGGTCTGTTCGCTCTCTCGACCCCGCCATCCCCTTCTAACCTAAGCTGTCCGAGTCGGTGTGCCCCAAGTCCCGAGCTTGCTTCGCTCACTCTAGCACGAAATAAAACACCAAAATGTTAACTTTTATAATTACTTTAATAAATAAACATATTTTATTACTTCCGCTATTTCCAAAAACGTCGTAAAATAGCAAGCAATCGGTCTCCAGCACGGCTAGCATGGCCTGGGGACAAAGAATGTATCCCCCGATTATATCCACTGACAAGAGATATAATTATCTTGTCCCTATGCCAAAGCACGGCAACGGGGAGAAACATATCCCCGTTTGACATGACGAATAGACACATATCCCCCGTCCGTAGCATGGAACCAAATGAAATATATTACGGGACAATTTTATCCTAATTTATTGGACTTGGGTTTAAGTTTATATTCATACAAATCATCTATCTAAGTCTAAGTCTATCTCCCATTTTATCTACTGTGGATATTATATGCCCATGCTCGAAGGGTGGATAAAACTAAGCGAGGGGATATACATTTTCTCCTTTTCCCGGGGATAAAATTGTCTCCTGCCCATGCTAGCTGTGCAGAGGGTTCTTGAAAAACAGGAGGCAGAAAATAATAATAAGGAGCACATTCACGTAAACTCGGAAGCAATGGAATGACGCTTATGACGCGAGTCACAAAGTCGAAAATAAATGTAAAACGGAGTGATTATATTCTCTTTGGTCGAGTTTATCTGTGACTGTCAATGTCAAAAGTTCAGTTTTAGGTATTAATTAGTGATTTATGAATATTTTTAGAAAATAATTTTAAATATTTCGACGCAGCTCCGGCAACTAAAATTGACAGACAGTGACAGACTCTCTTATAATTATATTGTTATTTCGTTTTCGTATCATTTTAAAATGGATATGACCTCAAAACTATAATTATTGATATCTCCAAAACTAAAGATTTCCGGCATAAAAAGCAGCTAGATGGTAATCAATAGCATCATTGCCTATCACCTAAAGCTAAAACGATCACTTAAATCGTGCTGCAGATTACTAAAGCCGACCCCTAAATACTTATGCAATAATCTTTCAGCCGATTGTGGCACCTTGAACTTCTTAGGCGGTGCTGCACCTTTTTTATGCCACTGCATGGACTCCTGCTTTGGCTCAGGTCATAACGATGAATCCAAGTTTTATCTGAAAGCAAAGATACTCCAGTCATTTCTGTGATCTGTTTTTTCTATAAATAATTATATGCAAGAACAAGTTTTTAACAATGTCTGAGAAAGTTGTCTCTCAGTCGGCCGGAGCGCTGATCGTCTTGAATTAAATCTCTGCCCTGTTTGAAAAGGCTATGCCATTTATAAATCATTGTTTTTTTAGAGCAAGAGTCCCCGTAAACAGATAACATCTCTTCTTCCTTCTTCATCCATAATGATATGTGGTAGTTTTCCTTGCTTACTGAAGAACTTAAACACGTCTCGAAACTCAGTTTTCTCCAGAGTTAGTGGTCACTTCCACTGACTTGTTTATCTTGTGATATATCTAAGGTTAAAGAACTGATCTGGCTGAAACTTGGTATTTATAGTTGTATGGAGTCACCAAGTAGTGACAGTTTTCCACCATCATAACAGATTAATAGAATTAATAGAAAAAAAAACATTTCATACATTAACAAATTTTGAATGCGTACTAGCTTACTTCTGTTATTTATTTAAATACTAAGATTGTGTATTGATAGAACATTTTTTTTTCTAGATAATTGGTTCAGGAAGGGGAGTAGGTCGTCAAATTGCAATCCAGTTAGCTGAACTTGGTGCAATTGTTCTCTGTGTTGATAAGAATGTTGCAAACAATGAAGAAACAGTTAACATGATAAAGAGCAAAGGTGGTAAAACTTATATTTATGAATGCGATATAACAAAGAGAGCAAATGTGAACGCAATGTCTGAACAAGTAAAAAGAGATGTTGGATTTGTAAGCATGCTATTTTACTGTTGTGGTATTCCAAGCCCTAGGTCCCTGATGACAGAACCACCTCAAGATATACATGAAACATTGGATCTAACTTTGACCTCATACTTTTGGGTAAATATATTTACATTCATGTATAAATAAATAAATCCTGTGAGACTTGCTCAATGCCATGGGGGCTTTAGGACGCTGTAAATTCTACTACAAATGCCAGCTTCACCTCCAATGGTGCACCCTTGGATCTTAGCTGATCATCTTGATGGCTGTTTTTATAAAATTGATAAACAAACTGTAAGTCCACCAGATGGTAAGTGGCTTTAACAGTGGTAGAGCCAAGCGGCAGCTTTTGCTGTCGCACGGATGGGCCAGCTCGAACTGTTGTGGTACTACGACCTCACAGAATACCAGTGTGAAGTAGAGGTTTACCTCTGTGTTGCGCTTGGTGAGTGCAGGTGACTGGAGGCCCAATTCCCCCCCCTCCCCTCATCAACATGGTTGTGGAATTAAATAAAAGACTACCCCAGGAGGGTACCAGCACCCCTGGAGAATCCCTCGCTCAGCATCCACAACCAAACTACTTCACTCCTGAGCGTGGGTGCTCAGGCTGCCCCGCGCGTATTCTAGGGGGGGGGGGCAAATTCAAAACATCAGGGGACTTCGTTCCTTAACCTTAACGCTGTCCATTACCATCTAGAGACGGCGAAGCCGGCCTTGCTCTTTTTAACCGAGACTCAGGTGTCCTCTCCGGCTGATACTTCATATCTCTCCTACTCGGGGTACAAATTGGAACACTCCTTTGAGCCCCGGGCTGGAGTTTGCGTATACGTCAGAGAGGACATCTGTTTTCGATGCCTCGGCAGCCTTGAAGGTACGGACCTGTACATCCTATGGCTGCGCGTAGACAGCGACGACCATCCCCGCGTCTACGGGTGCCTGTATAGGTCCCATAGCGGTAATGCCGACACAGACCGACTCATCGACCACGTCCAATTGGCTGCAGACTCCGTGCTACAACAGGTCCCATCCGCAGAGATCGTGATACTCGGTGATTTTAACGCCCACCACGCTGAATGGCTTGGTTCTCGTTTAACCGATCATGCGGGTAGATCTGTCTATGATATTGCTTTGGCATGTGGTCTAACACAACTGGTTATTTCGCCTACGCGGATCCCCGATGTGGAAGACCATGTACCTTCCCTGTTGGACCTTCTGCTGACCTCACATCTGGCCGGATATCAGGTCTTCGTCGATGCCCCTCTGGGCTTTTCGGACCATTGTCTGATCCGGAGTACGGTTCCACTCACGCTCCAATCGCAGTTGCGATCTGCAGCTTGCCGCCGTGTTTGGCACTATAGGTCAGCCGATTGGGACAGGATGCGGTCTTTTTTTGCAGCCTACCCTTGGGGGCGGGTTTGCTTCTCGCCGGAAGATCCCAGCGTTGTTGCTTGTGGTACTTCAGGGTATGGAACTTTTTATTCCATCTTCTGTGGTGCCCATCGGAGGCAGATCCCGGCCATGGCTTGGTCGCTCCTGTAAAATAGCATCACGCTATAAGCAGGAGTGCTACCGGGCCTGGGCTGACGCATCAACGTCTCGGGATGTAAACACCAGCGCACTTAAAAAGAAGTATAATTCCGCCTCCAGGTCCTTCAAAAACGTCACTGCCAAGGCAAGGTCTGAGCACATCGGCAGAATTGGCGAGAAGCTAGTTCGCCTTCCTTCGGGAACCCGTGCATTCTGGTCTCTCGCCAAGGCTGTCCAAGGAAACTTCTGTCAGCCATATCTTCCATCTCTGCACAGACAGGACGACTCACTGGCCCATGCCGCAAAGGAGAAAGCCGATCTGTTGAGCTCTCTCTTTGCGTCCAACTAGACTCTAGATGACGGGGGGAACACACCGCCGACCATCCTGCGATGTGAGTGCTCTATACGGATGTGCGGTTTACATAGCGCTCGGTTCGCAAAGCACTCTTCTCCCTGGACGTCAGCAAGTCGAGTGGGCCCGATGGAGTCCCTCCCATTGTGCTGAAGTCGTGTGCTCCGTAGTTGGTACCGGTTTTAACGCGTTTTTACCGGTACTCCTACTCCCAAGGCGTACTCCCGAATTCATGGAAGGCAGCTTTGGTCCACCCAATCCCTAAAAACGGCGACCGCTCAGACCCGTCCAACTACAGGCCTATCGCCATCACCTCCTTGTTCTTCAAAATAATGAAATCCATTATAAAGTGCCAGCTCATGAGGTACCTTGAGGATCACTAGCTAATGAGTGACCGCCAGTACGGTTTTCGTCGGAGTCGATCAGCTGGTGATCTTCTAGTCTATCTGACTCATAGATGGGCGGACGCAGTAGAGTCCAAGGGGGAGGCATTGGCCGTTAGTTTGGACATAGCGATGGCCTTCGATCGGGTCTGGCACAAAGCGCTTCTTTCGAAGCTTTCTTCCTATGGGCTTCCCGAGAAATTGTGCAAGTGGATCATCAGTTTCCTTGCTGATCAGAGCATGCAGCGTCTACTACGACCTTGATGCTCCGATCAGCAAGGAAATTGATGATCCACTTGCACAATTTCTCGGGAAGCATCAATGTCGTAGTAGACGCTGCATGCTCTGATTTCAAGCCTATCAACGCTGGTGTTCCACAAGGCTGCGTGCTATCACCAACGCTGTTTCTCCTGCATATCAATGATATGTTGCTAACTGGTAGCATTAATTGCTATGCGGACGACAGCGCTGGTGATGCCTTATATACCGGCCGTGCCAATATTTGTCGGGAAAACGTCGCCGAGTACCGGAACAAACTTGTCTCTGAAGTCGAGTCTTTGCTGAACAAAGTCTCGGATTGGGGCCGACTAAATCTAGTCCAGTTCAATCCCCAGAAGACACAAGTATGCGCGTTTACCTCTAAAAAGAACCCCTTTGTCGTATCTCCTCAGTTTCAAGGCACTCCCCTTGCTGCCTGAGCTAGCATTGGAATCCTTGGCGTCGACATATCGAATAGTGTGCAGTTTCGTGGTCACTTGGAAGGGAAGGCCAATATGGCGTCTAAAAAGCTTGGCGTGCTCAGCAGAACGAGACAGTATTTCCTGCCGGCACTTCGCTTGCAACTTTACAAAGCGCAAGTTCGGCCCCACATGGAATACTGTTCTCATCTCTGGGCCGGGGCACCCCAGTGCCAGCTCCTTCCACTTGATCGCATCCAGCGCAGAGCGGTTCGAATCGTCGACCACCGAGTTCTTTCTGATCGGCTCGATACACTGGCACTGCGTAGAGATGTTGAATCTCTTTGCGTATTTTATCGCATCTATCACTGGGAGTGCTCTGAGGAATTGTTCGGACTAATTCCAGCTGCTCAATTTCACAATCGCACATCGCGACAAAACTCGCGTTACCATCTTACCAACTTCCTTGTGGAATCAATTACCATCAGCGAATTTTCTGGACCGATACGACTTAGGAACCTTCAAGAAAAGAGGTTACACCTTTCTAGAAGGCCGGCAACGCATCTGCAATTCCCCTGGTGTTGCGGTTGTTCATGGGCGGCGGTAGTCACTTACCATCAGGTGAGCCACATGCTCGTTTGCCCCCTCTTTTATAATAAAAAAGTGGCAACATTCAAACAAAGAAAGCTACAGATGCATTGTCACTGAGGACTAAGTTGCATCACAGCCTAATTGTACTGGCTCTATATATTTCAGATTGGAATATGAATATGTATATGTGGTTGCAGAATTAGGTAAGATGGAGGTACCTACCCCTATAGACCACCACCACTATAACCACCTAGAAAATAAAATAATATATCCATTTGAAAATGCTGAAATCAAATGCCTTATGCAGCATACAGATTTCGCAACGTAACATGCAATGTAACATGAAATGAAAGAATTTGCTGTCCACATTAGTATAATATATCATGCAATGTAACACACTTTGTAACAAATTTTCTTAATCTGGATGCCTTGCATGCTTGAACTGTGCATTTCATACTTACGCTACGAGCATTACAAGTCGCGCGAGGAGCAATCCATGATTTGTCAGTTTTTCGGACGAACACAAAGGGGGGCGCAGTGTAGTTGGAGCTTCAGTGTGGACGGGTTGTGTTAAAATGTGGGTGAACACGAACTGAACACGTGCTGAATTCTCATGTTAGTCATTAATTCTGCACTAACTCTCTGTCTATACAACACTACGTCACCAACATCGAGGTCTTTGGCCATTTTTTTTCATACTCCGTTCTCTTCGTGTGTTCTCAGCAGATTGACGGTATGTTCACATGCACGCCGGGAACAGATGCGAGTAGCTACATGTTCAGTTTCGTGCGCGCTCTGCGTCCACACTGATGAAATGCTCCTTTCATGTTACATTGCATGTTACGTCTCGTAAGTCTGTACGCAGCATTACACTACAGTTGGGAAGAGTCATAGATATTGAGTCTGTGCTTACCAACTTACTGCCCAGTCTACGTACTATGCTGTTCAGTTTAAGGCACTAAGCCTAACTATCAATGCTTAAATGACCCAAGAAGTAAGCAGAAGAATAACATAATATGAAAATAAGCAATACAAAACTATGACTCAAACAAATTTGTTCTACTTTAAAAACTCTTTTAATAGCTTTTTGCAAACTGTATTAGTCAAATTAAAACCACTTTCCTTTCAATGATTTAATTTTTTTATAGCTGATTGAGCACTTCATGCCTGAAATGAAAGCAAGGAATCATGGCCACATAGTAGCCCTAACCTCTGTAGCTGGGTTGAGCTACATAAAGGATCAAATGCCTTTGAGTGTAGCGCAGTTCGCTGTTCAGGGTCTTGCCGAGTCTTTGATGGAGCATTTAAGAATCAATAAGACTGATGGTGTATATGTCACTCTAACTCATATATATCCTTTTATTGTGGAAGATAGTTCAAATTTACGATTAAGGTAAGTAATCTACTATTATTACTCCAATAATGAAGAAGAAAATATACAACTACTATATTTGATAGTCGTAAATATTCTACTCGTATGAAGTCAATAGCTATATATATCACTACTGCACATAAGCTTTGTTTAATATTAGATGCTTAACTAAAACAGAAACAAAACAGTTGGTAAAATTGGTAAAAGGTTGTTAGGTAATTACTCAGAAAAAGGAGGCAGAAAATTATTTCACCACCTAGAAATAGTATTGCATTATTAAATTTAAAAAAAGTCAAATAATAGCCTATAATTTTAGGAAAGATTTATTCAATTATTATGAAGGGATAATAAAGCAAATTAGAAACTACCACACTGCTTCAATGTGCATGGGTGATTTTTGTATCAGTTCAAAATATATTTCTTTCATAATTGCAAGTTTTCTCACATTGATTATCTTTTCCCCAAAATACTGGTAATTGTGCAATTAAAAATACAATTAATTTACTAGGAATACATACAGAAAGTTATTTGCATGAAATTTGCTTTCAATGAGGGCATCGACAACTTTTTCTGCCAAACTTGACTTTTTCTTTTTCTGAGGTGAAAAATTTGACAGATTTCATGAGTGTGAATCTAAATTGTTAGAAAAATATAACAGTTACTGTTTCTTTCTATATATTAGTTATGTTTTATATATTAATTAGATTGAAATGGATAAACCAAACTATAAATATTCCTAAAAGTAGAAAAATTAAAAAATAATGTAATACACCAAGGAGCCATCAGTACTTGTCTTTTATTTCTGTTTCCTTTGTTCTTGGTTTTAAGTTTAAATTACATGAAGATGTTTAAAATATATCTAACAAATGTTTTCTTATGTTTGCAGAATATCGAGTTATTTTGGTACGATAACACCTGCAAATGCGGCCAAGTCAATTTTGGACAGTGTACGACGCAACTATCCAGAGGCATCTGTACCTAAACATTTACTTTACCTTGGCCACACTCTTAGAATATTGCCCAGAAAGGCGACAGTACTTATCAGAGATTTACTTGATACCGGAGTAGATTTTGCATGATGTACAAAGAAGAAAATAAACGAGGAAAGACTGTAATAATTTATGAAACAGTTTTATATATATGACAGATTGTTATGTTTTGATTTAAAGTATTTGGGGACAAAATTGACGTATTTTCTCGGTTTGACTCTGATGACATAAAATTGGGTTTTGAAATACAGTGGATTTCATTTATTACGACCTTGGTTGTAGCGACCATTTGCCTATAGCGACGTTAAATCTAAGTCCCTTGAATTTAAAGCATATTTTAGTACGAAATTCATGTGGCTATAGCGACTTCGGATGTAACGCCGGGTTTGGATGTAGCGACTGTTTTTAATGAATCATTTGTAACAAATTCCTAGAAATCCCATGCAGATATTGCGACCGGAGTCGGCCGCCAAAGACACAAAGATTTCTTATCTTTTGTTTACATCCACACAGATGGTCACCAGGTATGGAGACCTTTACCTTTTGTTTATAGATATCAGCTAAGTAGGTAGGGAAGCGTGTAAGTTTCGGAGTTAAATTTATGGTTCAGTTACAAAGTGATATTCTGAGTAGCAACTGTAATGTATTGAATTTGTTACCTTTGCCTGTAACGACTTCCGGATATAAGGACGAAAATAGAGTGGTCCCTTCATCGTTGTTATACCCGAAATCCACTGTATATGAGAAAAAATAGTATGTAAATATAAGAAAGTAACTCCCATAATTTTCTATTAAGTCTTCTCGTTAAGTAATCATGTCAAATAAGTATTATAAATTTTAATGTAAGGACTGAGACAACCCCTAAATATTCAAAATCGCTGTATTTTTATATTGTAATTGAAATGTTCCTGTATTTATAGTAAATGTAAAGAAAATTAATTTAAATATATTGGTAAATCCAATTGGGCATACCTTAAGCGCATTAAAAAAATTACGTATAACATGCTTATACGGAATTATTAAAGTAGTTTAAATACATTTCGACAGCACTATCGGCTTCAACACCCTCGAAAACCATGAAAATGACACCCATGATGAAAAAATTGATACCTATTGCAGCCGCCATCTTGGATTTACATTTCGACAGCACTATCGGCTTCAACACTCGTGAAAACCATGAAAATGACACCCGAGATGAAAAAATAGGTACCAACTTCAGCCGCCATCTTGGATTTACTTTTCGACAGCACTATCGGATTCAACACCCTCGAAAACCATGAAAATGACACCCAAGATGAAAAACTTGATATCTATTGCAGCCGCCACCTTGGATTTACATTTCGACAGCACTATCGGCATCAGCACCCACGAAAACCATGAAAATGACACCAATGATGAAAAAATTTATATCTATTGCAGCCGCCATCTTGGATTTACATTTCGATAGCACTATCGGCTTCAACACCCTCGAAAACCATGAAAATGACCCCATGATGAAAAAATTGGTACCTACATCAGCCGCCATCTTGGATTTACATTTCGACAGCACTATCGGTTTCAACACCCTCGAAAACCATGAAAATGACACCCAAGATGAAAAAAATTGATATATTTTGCAGCCGCCATCTTGGATTTACATTTTGACAGCACTATCGGCTTCAACACCCTCGAAAACCATGAAAATGACACCCATGATGAATAAATTGGTACCTAATTCAGCCGTCATCTTGGATTTACATTTTGACAGCACTATCAGCTTCAACACCCTCGAAAACCATGAAAATGACAGCTATGATGAAACATTTTATACCTATTGCAGCCTCCACCTTGGATTTACATTTAGACAGCACTATCGGCTTCAGCACCCTCGAAAACCATTCGAATGACACCCATGATGAAAAAATTGGTACCTACATCAGCCGCCATCTTGGATTTACATTTCGACAACCCTATCGGTTTCGACACCCTCGAAAAGCATGAAAATGTCACCCATGACGAAAAAAAATTATACTACTTACTTTTAGTACGTACTACTATTATTTATTCTGTGCTTTTAAATATTGTAATAAAAAAATCTCTTATTATTAATATAATCAAGTATTTAAGAAATTTGGTTATTCGAATATTGTGTATTTGTATTTTGTACAGCGATCTTTTTGGGCCGCTGAAAACAACCGAAACAATGTCCACTCCATATAGGAAAGTACTCTGTTGTCCACTCACGACGGCGACTGATTCCTGGTATATAGTGTATTATCTATGGCGACTGAAGCCGAACTAAACTTAATACAAAGGTACTCTGTGAACTAAACTACTCTGTGGCTGTAGATCCCCATTTAGAGAAACAATTTATATACGAGGTAACCAAATCAACGAAAATTTCGCCATTTTGGAGCCGAAAAAAATTAATTATAGCTAAACAAAACAAAATTACACTGCCATTTACATTCAGTGGCTTCCCACGTGATAAATGAAGAGATTAAAAAATAGATTGAGTTAAACAATTGATATTTTCAAAAGTTATAGTGTTTACAAGCCACAGGGACATGATAAATCCACACCATAAGCCACTAAAACCCTTTTTTTTATTTAAAAATAGCAATTAATCGATTTAAAAAAATTATTAATAAGTTCAACAATCATTTATCTTTCTAACAATGTGCTTTTTATATCATTTATATGTATAATATGATTGCTAGATACGATTTTATTCGATAAAATGTTGGAATTTTAATTTTTAGGCGATAGTAGAACATTACCTTGCGCTTTCGCTTAAGGTATGCAATAAATAAATGTATTTTATGTTTGAGTGTATTTCCTTTTTGTGGGTGTGGTTATACATTTTTTATAATATTATGAGCTTTTGTATCCGTCCTAAGATTTATAAACTTAAGTCAATCGCATTGAACTGTAGTAAAAAGTGTACTGCACATATAAATGAAAATAATAACCAAGTGGATTCTGTTTGAAATAGAGTTTGACCCTTTAGACCATAAGGCCAATCTACCTATCTATTGATAGCTTTTTTTTTATAGGAGAGGGACAAACGAACATGTGGCTCACCTGATGGTAAGTGACTAACCCAGCCCATGAACAATTGCAACACCAGGGAAATTGCAGATGCGTTGCCGGCCTTTTAAAAAGGAATAGGCTCTTTCTTGAAAGTCCCTAAGTCGTATTGGTCCGGAAAAATCGCTGATGGTAATCGATTCCACAAGGAAGTTGTGCGAGGAAGAACAACTTTCGAGAGAACAAGTCTTCTAAATCGCACAGTGGTGGACCGCCAATCATCCAGGTGGTATGGATGGTATCGCAAATTTTGTCGCGATGTGCAATGGTGAAATTGAGCGGCTGGAATTAGTCCGAACAATTCCTCAGAGCACTCCCCATGGTAAATGCAATAAAATACGTAGAGATGCAACATCTCTACGCAGTGCCAGTGAGTCAAGCCGATCGGAAAGAACACGGTCGTCTACGATTCGAACCGCTCTGCGCTGGATGCGGTCATGTGGATGGAGCTGGCACTGGGGAGCCTCTGCCCAGAGATGGGAACAGTATTTCATGTGAGGCCAAACCTGCACTTTGTAAAGTTGCAGGCGGTGTGCCGGCATGAAATACTGTCCCGCTCTGCTGAGCATGCCAAGCTTTTTAGAGGCCAATTTGGCCTTCTTTTCCAAGTAACCACGGAACTGCACGTCATTCGATATGTCGACGCCGAGGATTCCTATATTGGCTGAAGCTACAAGGGGAGTTCCTTGAAACCCAGCCCATGAGGAGATACGACAAGGGGGTTCCTTTTAGCGGTAAACGTGCGAACTTGTCTTCTGGGGATTGAACTGGACTAGATTTAGTCGCCCCCAATCCGAGACTTTGTTCAGCAAAGACTCGACTTCAGACACAAGTTTGTTCCGGTACTCGGCGACGTTTTCCCGAGAAATACTGGCACGGCCGGTGCATAGAGCATCACCAATGCTGTCATCTGCATAGCAATGTATGTTACCGACTTGCAACATATCATTGATATGCAGAAGAAACCGCGTTGGTGATAGCACGCAGCCTTGTGGAACACCAGCGTTAATAGGCTTGTGATCGGAGCATACACCGTCTACTACAACCTTAATGCTCAGATCAGCCAGAAAACTGGTGATCAAATTGCACAATGTCTCAGGAAGCCCATATCATGGAAGCTTCGAAAGAACCGCTTTGTGCCAAACCCGATCGAAGGCCTTCGCTATGTCCAAACTAACGTCCAATGCCTCCCCCTTGGACTCGATCGCCTGCGCCCATCTATGTGTTAGGTAAACAAGAAGATCACCAGCTGAGCGACCCCGACGGAAACCGTACTGGCAGTCACTAATCAGCTGGTGCTCCTTAAGGTACCGCATGAGCTGGCAGTTAATTATGGACTCCATTATTTTCGAGAACAAGGAGGTGATGGCGATAGGTCTGTAATTGGACGGATCAGAGCGGTTACCTTTTTTAGGGATCGCGTGCACGAAAGCTGTCTTCCATGAATTCGGGACTACGCCTAGAGAGTAGGAGTACCGAAAAAAAACGCGTTAGTACCGGTGCCAACTCTGGAGCGCACGTCCTCAGCACAATTGGCGAGATTCCGTCAGGCCCACTCGACTTGTGGATGTCCAGGGAGAGGAGTGCTTTGCGTACTGAGCACTGTGTGTATCGCACATCAGGCATAGAGCACTCACACTGCGGGATGATCGGCGGTGTGTTCCCCCTGTCATCAATCCATTACCAGGGCCACCTACACTAACCAAGCGAAGCGCAAAAGCATAGCTTCTACTTTACGTTGGTATTCTGTGACGTTGTGGTACTGCCCCGGTTCGAGCCGGCCCATACATGCTACAGCAGAAGCTGTAGCGTGGCTCTACCACTGTTTTTGAAAATAATATAGGTTTGATACATAATCTAAAAAGGTTCTCAAATAGCGGCCTCGTGTAGCTAGGCGAAGTGTAGGGCGTCCCCCCACTAGATGCAGCGACGACCTGGTAAGACATGCAGGAAGTCGATGGATGCAGGTGGCTCAGGACCGTGCTTTGTGGCATTCCTTGGGGGAGGCCTATGTTCAGCAGTGGACTTATGAAGGGCAGTAATGATGATGATGATGATGACAATGTAATCATGTCGCTTAGAAATTTACCTCATAATGCTATAAATGAACAGCAACTAAAAAGGCATCTCCAAATGCATTTGGGGAGACTTATGCAACTTTAATACAGCTCGTATCGAAGAAGCGATTGAGTAAAACCAAGGCTCTAAAGCTTTTGCCAGAATTCTGTACATCGGAAAGAGCCAACTGTCCAAATTGAAGATCATTTATGGTGGCGTCATCTCAGGGAAACATTTGATTCTCTGTAATATTGGTAGGTTCTACAGACAGCCGTTCAAATAGTCGGAGCCTCACGCAAGTGTGAGTAACGATCCAAGAGAAATGATTACTTATGTTTACGGGAACATTTATTACTTGGACAAGACAAGACAAGAGAAAGTCTCATTCGACACTATTACGATGATATCTCGGAAGTCTGAGCAAGATTACAATGGTTCTCCAGCACCTTTAAAATAACACGGCTCCGGGCGAGGAGAGAATTGCAGCGGAGCTTCTGAAAGTAGGCGGGAAACCGGTACATAAAGTCCTTCAGGAGATACTCCATGGTGGCACAGTCTCTACTCCGGAGGCGAAGAGAAGTGCGTTGTTCTGGTCCTCCAAGAAAGGCTGTATACGGTCCTCCAGAGGGTATTGAGGTTACGGCACGGTGAGCAGGGTAAACCAACGCCGATTAGCCATCTGCGCAGGACAGGAGTGTATGCGCAGATGCAAACTTTTTTTCCCGTACTCTCATAGTCCGATATTCTTCCACGGTGAACAAGAGGAACACGAGAGAGGCTAGCCAAGTGGGTTCTGATATGTTGTAACTCCAAGTAGGCTTGTCGGAAAGTCGCCCCGATTGTGTTGTGCAGGTAGAGCTGGAGGCCCTAGACACTATACAAATGCCAGAAAAATCATTATTTTTATAGGATAAGGGTGAAAAACGAGCACACAGTCCACCTGATGGTAAGTGGTTTTTTTTATAGGAGAGAGGGCAAATGAGCATGCGGCTCACCTGATGGTAAGTGACTACCGCCGCCCATGAACAACTGCAACACCAGGGAGGGAATTGCAGATGCGTTGCCGGCCTTTTAAATAGGAGTACGCTCTTTTCTTGAAGGTCCCTAAGTCGTATCGGTCCGGAAAAATCGCTGATGGTAATCGATTCCACAAGGAAGTCGTGCGAGGAAGAAAACATCTTCTAAATCGCAGAGTGGTGGACCGCCAATCATCCAGATGGTGTGGATGGTATCGGGAGTTCTGCCGCGATGTGCGTTCGTGAAATTTGGCGGCTGGGATTAATCCGAACAATTCCTCAGAGCACTCTCCATGCGGCCCATAGACATCTACATCTATCCTCTTTTACAGATCAAAATGCAGATGCGTTTTCACCCGTGAGGACTAGGATGGAATGCCTCATTTCCAGTAAAAAGGGCCTCCGGCCACCTGCACTCACCAAGCGAAACGTAGAGGTAAACTTCTACTTCACGCTGGTATTCTGTGAGGTTGTAGTACCACCCCGGTTCGAGCCGGCCCATCCATGCGACAGCAAAAGCTGCCGCCTGGCTCTACCACTGTTAATCATGGCGAAAGCATTTACCAACTTTCCCCGCGAGACGAGAATACAACTTGCATTTACCCACGTAAAAAATGACTCAACCGCCTAGGGAACTGACTGGGAGATTATGATAAATTTACTCGTCACGTTTATTTTAAAACTTGAAAAAAGACAATACACAACACATTGTGCAACTAGTGCGTGTCGTTAGTGTTATCATAATATGGATCTTAAACGCGGTTCTTCATTGTTGGCCACATGAAGAAGCTCGTGGATAGAAGCAATGTGATAAGGATCGAGCTTTGTGCCATTACACAGAGGAGACTTATATTCGCAATATACTCGTAAAGGGTTGTACCTAATGTATTAATAAAAATACTTTGCTGTGTAAGATCAAAGAGCTATGGAATCTATTGTAAGATCACCCTGTTTTGTTCAGAGAGTGGGTGGTATAATACATGAAGCTAATACAAAGGGGAGACGGCATAATCAACTGTGCACTGTGATTCTAAGTAGGTCCTGACGTCATCATAGTGGGCGTGGCTTTAGTTAGTATACTGTCAGCGTTCGTCCTGTGCGCTTGTGTTGAAAAAATCGCAAATCGGTGTATTTTAGTAGTATTAAGAAGAAAAGGATGAAGTGTTGTGTTTTATTGTGTAAAAACTACTCAGATAGACGCTCTGATGTTATGGATGGCATCACATTTTATTTGTAAATAATTTTACACCTAATTTATTGAATTAGTTCTAGAAAAATCTCTTTGCGTCGGCTTTCAAATATAATTAAACATATTCGACACTAGATGGCGACACTTTGTGTCACGTGAACTAAAAATAGAAAGGTCCGTAGAGCTCAGTATTGGTAAAATAATCATACGAAGGTGCTGAAATTTGTTTTGTATTCAGATATAAAGAAATTTTAATCGCAAAATATTATTTTTATACTTTATAACATTTTGTGGACATGCCGCCATCTACCGTCAAGGTAGCTAAGTTTCATTGCAACATCGATATGGAAAGATTCGAGTAGTTTTACTATTTATCGGTAGATGTAGATAATGTAAAGTGGGCGGGGCTTTGCATCCCCTCACCCCGCAAATTGTCACGCGTTGTTACATAGTGAAATTTAATTACAACGTCTCCTCTTTGTATTTGCTTCATGGTATAATACTTTTGGTATCTTCAGTTGTATATTTAAGCGTGTGTGTTGCCTATTACGATCCCCCGAACGAAATGGGGTGATGGATTTTTGCTGGCACTAGACGGTACTAATAAACATAGTGTAATCTTTGCTGTGGGTGTCAAAAGACAACTATGGATATGTTGAAAATATCCAAAAGCGATATCCGATAGATGTGCAGCATACAATTTAATTAATAGATGGTTAATCTATTCATTAAATTGTATGTACGTAAGTCATAAATACTTCAGAAAATTAATGATTGAATGATCATTTTATTTGTAGTACGTGGTAGAGCCATGCTGCAGCTATATTAGTAGTATAGTTGTAGCACAAATGGGTAGACTCGAGCGGGGAAGGACCGCGCTCTCACAGAATACCAGCGTAAAATAGCAGCGTAACGCTGCTGTGTTTCGTATGGTGAGTGTAGAGAACCGGAGACTCATTTTACTGGAAAAGAGGCATTCCATCTTAGTTCTCACGGGTGACGAGAGACGACGCATATGCATTTTGATTCTTTATTGAGGATAAATGTGGATGTCTATGGGTCACAGCAACCACTTACCATCAGGTGGACTGTGTGCTCGTTTGTCACCCTATCCTATATAAAAAAGGTGTCTTTTATTGGAATTTTAGAATTGTAACTGGTAATATTTTCTATCAAATGTCAATATAACAATTTTCTTGTTGACTGTGGCGCCACCATATCTGATTTTCGTTTTCGTCGCGACTTGAAAAAACTTTTAAAAATACGAAATTGTACATAAATAATGTGATGTTATGTGTTTGTGTTTTTGTTTTGTGATAAATTTATGTAAACCATAAGTGAGAGTTTTTTTGTTTTTGACTACACTGTGGAGTTATTGAAAGTAAGTTTCTACACCTAAAATTATATTGATACATAAGCGCAGTCAACAAATTCTCGATCGATATAATATGACAATAAAATATATGTTTATTTTGTGATTATTAAGGTAATGCCAACAAAATAAATAAACTGTTTACATACCTTTTACTTCATTAATTTCTATGTTCCACTTCATAGATCATCAGAGCTTTTTGTGTGCTTTCAAAGCTTTTTGTGTGCTTTCAAAGCTTTTTGTCAGCTGTCACATCTTTACATTTTACAAGAATACAAGGCAACATCTAAAATGTTTATAAATTTTATTACACCAAAAATACATGATTGTCAGTCATGTAGCTTACTTTAAAGCATTTATATTTGTATATGTAGCTGTAAATTATTTTTTTAGTAAAGTTATTGACGCAAGAACAGACTAATAAATTGATTCGATACATGTGTACTTGCCTATTAAGTATTTGCTTGCAATTTTATATTTAAGTTAAGTACTAAATCTAGTTACTAGACTTACAAAATTAAAACCTTTTGTTACAGTCTTATAATATAACTCTAGGTAAGCCAATAACCATTTATTACATCATGAAAGGATATTTTTATATAAAATTAATTTTATCACATTAATGGATGTTTTTAAATCTACTGCTAATTTTAAACAAAAATACATATTTTTGTTCAAGTGGTAACAATTGTCAATAGTGCTTATGTTCTGTGTGGAAATTATGTGAAGTAGTTATATCAGCCAAAGTTTTTGCCATTGGATTTTAATTGTGTGCCATCAAGTCGGCTTGTTTGATAATCCAAAATTCTAATAAGTAACCTTATGCAAGTAAATGTTTTTATTACATATTTCTGTTGAAACTGTGAGAGTCTTATTAGATTTTGAATTATTTTATTATTTTGATGGTAGGGTAGGTAGATACTGTGGCCCATAGATATCTATATCTATCCTCGGTTAAGAAATAAATTGCAAATGTGTTGTTATCACTGAGGACTAAGAGGGAATGCCCCATTTCCAGTAAAAAGGGCCTCCAGTTCTTTACAATCACCAGATGAAACACAGCAGCAGTAAGTTGCTATTTTATGCTGTTATTCTGTAAGAGCATGGCCCTACCCTGGTCGTTCCAACCTATTTGTGCTACAACTACAATACAGCTGTAGCATGGCTCTACCACGATGAAAATGTTTATAACTGATATTGGTACACATGTTTTATAGCCTAGCATTGATCTTTTAATCTTTTTAAACATAAATGACACCACATCTAAATTGAATCCATGTGAAGCTGGGGTGGGTAGCTAGGTAATATTATAAATGTGAAAGTTTGTTTGTTATGTGTTCACTTAAAAACTGCTGTATGGATTTGTATGAAATATTGCATATAGATAGAGCTCAACCTGGTTAGGACATAGGATACTTTCATCCCGATAAAAGGATACTGTGGGATAAGTTTCAATGTTGGTCCATACTGTGGACGTCTATACATGGGAAGGCCGTGGTGTCCCTTGAGCCTGGTTCCGAAGGGCACTGCCCCGCCTTGCCTTAAGGTAGCTAAAAGCTACACCACTGCCTGCTTACCAAATGTGGCAACTATGGCAATTATCCTCATAAATAAGTACTAAATTTATATTTCTTACTTTGAATTGATGTCTTATCTAGCATAAGTATTGCACCTTTTATTTAAATGTTGACCGGTTACCGGTTTATATGTGGGAGTCTACCCACAATATCAGCCCGTGGGTATCTTAGGAGGCAACAAAGGCAAATGAAACGGGGCATGTGCAACAGCATCTTTCTGATAACCACTCAAAATAAAAATAACACTTGTCATTCCCAACCTGCTAACCAAATGTGCCAACTACGGCGAATATCCCCATATATAATTTCTAAATTTATGAAGCAATCTATGGGGGAAGCCTATGTTTAACAAAAGACTTATGTAATTAAAGGATGGGTTGAAATTTTTTTGTAAGTTCATATGTCTACAGTGGAATCCGTTTATAATGACATTGAAGGGAAATAACAAAAACATCATACTAAGCGGACATCATAAAAAGCCTTTTGTAGAAAATCTCCAGTTTTTGTTAGTATGTATTTATTTTGATAGACAGAAACAAAATAGAGATAAATAAAAATAAAAATTGTACGTAATAAGTACATGTACTTTATTTTTTCATTCGCAATCCCAACCTCAAAGTCATTTTTCAAAAATTTCTGACATTATCCAAGCTTTACGATAGCTTGCATTGTCGACAGGCAACAATTTAACACTGCTAAATATTGGTTTTTGTGACCTTCTAATAACAAGCAATTTCTTTTTCTCTGTGCCGCTCTTATTTGCTGCTACTATGACAGTTATTCGGTCTTTCGAGAACTTGCATCCACTACAATATCTCCCCTTTAAATTTTAAAGTTCTGTCCGGCATTAATTTCTAAAATAGCATCCGGGCAATCCGAGAGGGTTGGGAACCCTAGGTATCGGTATATATACCACGTGCCTCTCCCGAACACTGCCAAAGATGTTAGGAATCATGTCGGTCACTATAACCGGACACAATTTATTAAAAATGGGTCACAATAAGCGAAGTTATTATATCCAACTTTGTTATAAAGAATTTTATATGAAAACAAAACTTCACTGTGTAATTACTTCATAATAAGCGGTTGGTTAATATAGGCGGAGTCATCATAAAGTATGCTACTGTATTTTTATTTCATATGAAATTATTGTGACAATGAAAAGTTATTTAAAAAACCAAAAGTAATTTTATTAGTAGTGTTACGCGCCACTATTAATGTTTCGTACATGGTAACACTAGTTACACTAGCGCCCTCTAGTGTCGAGTAGCAGAACTAGGAGAGTCAAGATCCTTCCAGAAATTTCGGGACCGATGTGTACTCGAACATTCTAGATATCGCTACAGTAGAATGTTCTGGAAACTATCTGAGGCCCTATATAAGGCTGGTATAGACCACGACCGAGTGAGTATTGAATTGGCGATACAAGAGAATACTTCGAAGCGAAATAACTGCAAACTAAAGTGATTGTGTTTTATTATTAGTGTGGTAATTAAAGTGTCAATTTTAGTAATTCAATCGGCAGTTTTTAATTGTCTCGAACACCAAGCTCGTAACAGTAGTAATAGATATTTGAAGTTCACATGGTAGACATCTGTCATTCATTAATTTCAGTGTTCGTCAGTGTTATCATTCATTAAGTTCAGTGACCCAATTATTCAAGTATTGATTCGTTTAACAAACTGGATCATTCGGGTTGATCATTCAAATGGATCATTTTGAGTTTCAGTACTTTGTGATCCCTGAGACCCACTCGATAATGTCGGTCGTCGGACGTTACTATACTCTGGTTGTAGATCCTGTCAATCGTTTGATCCGGAACATTCAAAAAATTTAATTGCAACATCAATCATTTGATGCGACCCAGGTCAAATTAATGAATCATTCATGATTGACACATGTCTATCACATGGGTAATGAGTATTGACTGTGACGAAGGTAGGTGCTAGTCACCCTGGAAACGAAACTCCAATACAACGTAAACAACTAATATAAAAATAAATAAGCAATTTAATAATAAAAAAATGTTATAATATCCATCTTGAAGAAAGTGTCCACAGAATCCAATCTCCACAGAATCCATAGAACAATCTAACAGTATCTTGATGTCTTGTGGTAAGCCGGGGTTGGATTTAATTTTATTTATTATGGGGTGGTAGCACCCAACCATCTCTATTAATTGAATTTTTGGTTTTATTGTACATTTGTCTCATGAACAGCAGTGTGAAACATGTATTTTTATTTATAATTTGTAGAATATGCTTCACCTTATAGTTATTTATTGCATTTGTTCATTTATTGCAACCAATCAGAAGTCCACTGTCGAACGTAGGCTTCCTCATACATTGCTTCATGGGGGTGCCATCATAGTCACCACGCTTATCAGCGGGGTGGACAACTCCAGTTTTTTATTATTTGAGTATTATCAGGAAGATACTGCTGCTCCCCACCCACGGGGATTATATGGGATAGTGGATTCTTTTACGTTGCCACTACACGGCGCTTTTCCATATATTTAGATATAGAGATTTGTTACTGTGCAATTTCATTGCTTCTGAGTATTTTTTAAATATTTTGCTTTTGTAACAAGGAATTGACGTAATTTTATTTTTACCCAGTCTTTACAAAATTCGTTAATATTTTCGGCGAATGGATCGTTTGTTGCTCTCGTCGATTATCTGTATTTCATAAAATTCCCCGCCTTATGATTAATTGCTTCTAATGATTTGAACCATTAGCGGGAAGTTTTTTGTTAATTTATGAGAAAGATGCTTCGGTTGCGTTGGAATTATTCGCGATTTTATTATAATGAACAATAGAACATTTCGATTGTAAAGCTCTTTTTTGCATAAAAATGTAAAAAATACTCGGGTTCATTGAATGGTTCACAATACATTTGTTTAGTATCGACGGAATCAGTATTAAATTTATCAATAATGGATCAGAGTTGTTGCGGTTTTCGTAGGCTTTGAAAGTGATCGGCTAATAGAACTATTATACGCGCAAGAAATCTATTATTACTTAACGTGTTTATTTTTACCTTCATTTCGGGCTGATATTTTTATCCTCAGATAAAATTTCTATTAACTAAATAACGAATAAAATTATTTCGATGATTAAGTGTCGAATTTAATTTTTTTTAAAAGGTCGGTAAAGAACCTGCAATTCCCCCGCTATTGCAGTTGTTCATGGGTGGCGGTAGTCTCATCGTCAGGCTTTCAAATTTTCAGGCACCAGCTTTCAAATAAAAAAAGAATCATGGAAATCGGTTCACCCAGTAATAAGTTATGAGGTAACATACTTAAAAAAAAACATACAGTCGAATTGAGTACCGGCTCCTTTTTGAAGTCGGTAGAAAATAAAAGTAGCTTAACCCATACACTGTCCCGTGTACTACATAATGGTTCATTGCTATTGTCTTATTATTGTGTCTGGAAATCGGGCAGTGAAAGTGTTAAGTTATTCCTTATAATATCAGCTATCGGCCAGTGAGTATCGTTAAAATTGGTCCAGCCAGAGACCAGAGATAGAAATATATTCTTTTAATGTTGTGCCGTACTTATAACAAAAAATGTTATTTTTTGTTATAAGTACGGTACGTATATATACTTTCATATGCATTTAGTAAAAAGTTGTTATTTTGACAGCCACTTCAATTTTATTTATTTGCATAGATGCAAAATCAATAAAATAACACTTAAAAAGACATGTTTAACCGGTTCAGTGCAAGTGGCACGCCAGGCGTGCTATGGATTACTTTTGTGTGTGGCGTGACACGACACACGACTCGCGTGTGATGATCGCATGTGTGATTTCTAGTAATTTCTTTCAATGAAATATCGATATTTTCGTACACACCATATCTCTTCGTTCGCGATGTACTTTTAGGATATTCTTTAGATATTTTTCTTTACACCGTCATTTTATGTGAGTAAAGTAAATCAAAAGAGACTTGAAGATATTTTTTGATTTTTTTAACATGGTGCAAAATACCCTATTAATACGACTGTGAGCCCATTTCAATTTATGAAAATGATATTTTGGGTATCACTCTGAGTGATATCGAAAGAAGAGTGAATGCAGGAAACATAGTGAATGGAGCTTTGCACTCCTTTATGAGCAGTCGGAAGGTGTCTAACAAGGCTCGTTTGGCTGTGCATGAGGGGGTGTTGGTTCCGACACTCATGTACGGAAGTGAAAGTTGGGTATGGCAGAAGAAACAAGAAAGCAGAATAAATGCAGTTGAGATGAGAGCATTAAGAAGTATGATAGGAGTTAAACTGAGTGACAGGATAAGAAATAGTGAGATAAGGAAACGTTGTGGTCTGAAAGAAGATGTAGTGACAAAAATTGAGAAAGGTATGCTGAGATGGTTTGGCCACGTCGAGAGAATGAATGAAGAACGATTGACGAAAAAAATGTATAAGGCGAGTGTGAATGAAAGTGTTGGAAGGGGTAGACCTAGGCGGACATTTCTAGACCAAATTAGGGACGTCTTGAAAAAAGGCCAGGTTAAGAGTACCCTAAACCGTAGAGCATGTATGAAGGGAATAATGAGAGTGGACGAAGCGAAACAAGTATGTAAGGATCGTAGCAAGTGGAAAGAAGTGGTCTCTGCCTACCCCTACGGGAAAGAGGCGTGATTATATGTATGTATGTATATTTTGGGTACAGTGATCTAAGCCTAAATACTTCAAATAGTATTGTGGCCTAGTGTAATGCTGAAATTTTATCATTTTTGCTTTGTTCATAAAAGGAGTGACATAACAACGAGGTGGAATTGTAAAACAACAACGAACGCACGCATCCTGAACGTTTTGTAGCAAATACTCCATATGAGATAGAAGGCATGGACCATAAACAACATCATTAAAATTGAGCTTTGATAGCACCAGAGACTCACAGAGCCTTATACTGAGTTCCTAATTTAAGTAAGGCCCAATTTTGTACAACACTTTTAGTCTATAAAAACAATAATTATGGGCAGCTTCTAGAACATGTTCAAAATTCATGTAACTGTTCCAATTCCAAACCTAGATTACGAACTTCTGACTCATAATTTAAATTTTCCTTTAAAATAGAAACCTGTAGGTGCCGAAACATAATGTCATATAACTGATTTTTTGTTCCTAGAACCGTGTATTTCGATTCATCATAAAGTATTTCTTTTTTACGTATTTCTTCATACTAGTGGAATATGTGCTATATCGGCCCTTACAATTGCAATTAACCATGTTATTGATGTCAGTCAAGATCGACGTCAATGGTGCTCCATCCGGGATAGTATGGCGTCTACGCTCTCTTCTCAAGAAGGCGCGTCAGGTATTCGCAATGTGAGCTCTGCATTTAGCAAGCAGCGTCTCTGAACAAACGTTAGAGGAACGTGCATGCCCGACGAACGCTAGTTTAATCTTGGCCTTTTGTATCTATTACTATAAAAAAATTTGGCCATCTTAGTGTATAAAAATGCAAGAGATCTATACAGTTGAAAGGTTTGTATGAAATTATGAGAACAAACATATCTCGTAATACGTATTTATGATTGGTTTTGTAAAAATTAAACGAGAAATATTGATTTCTATTCATACAAATGCATTATAAATTTTATAATTCAATTTAAGAATATTTTTTAAAAAAATCTGTGATTCAAATCTCCAAAACGCTATCCGCCATATTAGATTCCGTCGTGACGTCACTGATAAAGTAAACAAGCTAATGTGCTGTGTGTTATTTTGAAAATTTTCAAGTTATCATCACTGTTGTTTTTTATTCTATTTATTGTTGACTTTATCCCACATTTTATTGAAATGGCATCATGGAAGACGGGTCCGTAAAAGCAGAAAGTACTAATCTACCAAGAATAAATATTAAATACATTGATGGTGGCAAATTTTTTTGGATGCGGTCCCGTTTATTAATCTGCCGCATTGAGGAATTTTAAAACATCTATGTAAATAACTATTAACAACTTTATACAATGACACAATACCAGGTCAGTGTCTTTTGTTAATACATAATTATGTTAATCTATGATTGCAATCATTAGCAATCATTATTGTATCTAAAATAACTTAATCTTTTACAAAATTTGACTTTCAATATTTATCACCTCATGATGTTTTGTTCTGTATAAAGAATAGTTAAATAACTAAAAAAAATTTTAACAGTGGTAAAGCCACGCGGCAGCTTTTGCTGTAGCACGGATGGGCCGGCTCGAACCGGGGTGGTACCACGACCTCACAGAAAACCAGCGTGAAGTAGAGGTTTACCTCTGCGTTTGGCTTGGTGAGTGTAGGTGGCTGGAGGCCCTTTTTACTGGAAATGAGGCATTCTATCTTAGTCCTCACGGGTGACAACATTTTGATTTGTAATAGAGGATAGATGTAGATGTCTATGGGCCGCAGCAACCACTTGCCATCAGGTGGACTGCGTGCTCGTTTGTCACCCTTATTCTATAAAAAAAAATATAAGTCATACTTACATCAAAGTGATCTTCAGAGTGAAGTACGAGTATAGTCTAGTTTTTGTAGACGTGTTCGGGTCTCTTCTTGCCAGTTTTAACCAAGTATTTCTCATATTTAAATCAGTTTGCACTTGAATCCATAACTTCCCCATCATTGTTATGCTCGCATTTTTGTATTCAGGCACAACATACCAACGATAAAGATTCATTATTAAACATCCAAAAATATCTTATTCCTTTGCAAAATCGTTTTATTTACTTAATTGATGACGTCATGAGCTGAACAGAATAGCGGCTACCGTTTTCGCGCGAAATTTTAAAATGATAAATATAAATTAATTTTTATGGTACTATTCGGTTTTATAGATAATTATATAAAAATTGTAGTGGTTTATTATCACTCTAGGATTACTTTAAAACTCTATTTGAAAATGTTTGTAAATACCCTATTAAATAAATAAATAAGATACGTGCATCATCGTATTTGATTTTATTACCTAAACATATATCTGCAGCGTTTCCAGGTAGTTTTAGGTTTACAGCGTCCTAATGCTGGAATGATCTGACACTGTCATTGAGGACCTGCAAACAGAAAAAACATTTAGAAGGCATATGAAATTGTAGCTGATAAGTGTACAAAATATAGTTAATTAAGAAATAATTGTATTTACCAAACCTCTTACAATTTTAAACGCGATTACATAAGTAGCTAGCTGAAAAATAAACTATTTTTTTTACTTAGATTCTACTTCGAAATTATGGTTTCCTTAATGTTAGTAATACTCCTCGCACCCTCTCTCCCCGTTTGTATTCTTAAAAAAAATTACAAACTAGACGTATTCAAATATTAAAGATAGCGTGACTATAATTGAAAACAGTTGTTTTGTTAATATTTTTATTAATTAATTTTTCGATTTTCTTTTTAATGAGCAAACTGAAGTTAACTTTATACTAACGGAACAGCTTGGTCAAATTTGTGCAGTCGCTATTATAAACAATAATAATATAAGAATTGTGATATCCATACATCTACATTGAAGCACCATTTAAAAGAATTGTCTGAATCGTCACATCTTTTACGTGGTAGAGCCATGTTGCAGCTATATTAATAGTATAGTTGTAGCACGAATGGGTCGGCTAGACCGGGGAAGGACCACGCTCTCACAGAACACCAGCGTAAAATAGCAGCTTAATGCTGCTGTGTTTCGTATGGTAAGTGTAGAGAACCGGAGACCCATTTTACTGGAAAAGAGGCATTCCATCTTAGTCCTCACGGCTGACAACTCATCTGCATTTTAATTCACAAACCCTTATAATATAGATATCGAAACCCTTATTCTATAAAAAAAAAGAATGGCAAAAGTATGTTACAGTTGGTAAAAAGTTACCTCGCGTACATCCGCTCGATAAAATAAAATGATGTGTCTTACCTAGTTTGAAGAGCACCTCCCGCCCTTCCTCAACTGAGTGCACTATCCCCGTCACCACTAATCCCAGCACTACTACTACCAACACCACTACACTAGGAAAGACCTACGACAATACGACACGTATTTCGCGTATCACGAGACATCTTCAGGTGATGTAGACTCTGCGATGGCTGACCGCAAATTTTTTACCAACTTTTTAATATAATGAATTTCCGCAAAGTAACGCCTGATTCTAACAAAATTATGATTGTTTTACACAGGATAAAAATAATTACTACTAGGTAGCTTGTAAGTACATAAGCCTGCATCCGAGAAATGGATGGTGCCTCAGTCTATAAATTTGAATGGAGGCACCAGTTTCAACTTGGTATAATTTTTTTTCCTCTGAGTTGTACAAATTTTTGAATACGTATCTGTACAAATTCTAACCCTTTATATGGACTAATCATCTATATCCTAATTCATAACATGTTTTTTTTTGAAAATTCCATGTTTGCACCTCAATCTAAATACATCATATTATTTTCTGTACAGTTTTATAGATTATGTCGCGTAGGTGTATTACGGTTACGGTACAATCGCTTTCAATAGAACGGTTTAGTAACCTTATATACCTTTTTTTTTATATGATAAAGGTGACAAACGAGCACACAGTCCACCTGATGGTAAGTGGTTGCTGCGGCCCATAGACATCTACAATTATCCTCGTTTGCGAATCAAAATGCAGATGCGTTGTCACCCATGAGGACTAAGATAGAATGCCTCATTTCCAGTAAAAAGGGCCTCCGGCCACCTGCACTCACCAAGCGAAACGCAGAGGTAAACCTCTACTTCACGCTGGTTTTACATTCGTATACTGTATTATTTCACTTAGTCTTGAAATACATAACTTCTAAATCTCTCAAAAGCGTAAGGACGAAGAGTTAAATTACTTTTCATTTATTTTCTCAATACTTCACAAGTATAAACGTAATATTATGTACATATAAGTATATAATTTTTTAACAGTCCTATCACTATACTATAACTGAGTTCAATTCTCGTCGTCATTAATGAAATTGATTGTTTTATGTGTTGATTTACCAAGTCTTTGGCAGTGGACGAAAATATCGTGCGGAAATTTCATGTCTGAGGGACTGAAAACCCCCTCAGAAATATGAGTAGACCTGTAGAAGAGGCACTTATGTAGGCTGTTATATTACATTAGGACGTAGTTATACAAAAACGTTCCAACCCACAAGTCATTCATTGTTGAAGTCAGTCATTATTGAATAAATTTTATTCAATAACAATTAATGTCAGTGTTTGTTGAAATAACTTTAAAGTATAGTAAGGGACGCTTTACCGTGTAGTGACAGTGTATTAATATCTAAACCATATGATGCCGTGACAGGTGACGGAGGGAAAAAAACCAGCGTGGTAGCTATGACAAATATGAGGCTATTGGGAGGCCTATGTTCAGCAGTGGACTTCTGATAGGCTGTAACCGTAATGGGCGCTTTAAAAATTACTAAAAAGGCAAAAAAATAGGTTTTTTTTTTTACTTATTATAAGCCAGTGCTTGACCACAATCCCACCTGGTGGTAAGTGGTGATGCAGCCCTAGATAGTAAATCGCACTGTCTTAGCGTAACAAAAGCCTATTCACTCTTGCCTTGAAGACGCCCAGATTGTATTCGGATGGAAAGATACGCGCCGGCAAATTATTCCACTCCTTTGCTGTACGCGTTACAAAAGACGAAAGACGTAAATAGTTCCTTGTGAAAGTTTGAAATATTGTGAAATATTTCGAAGCTTTTTCTCTCATCAGTAGGATTACTAGTATTGTCCAAATTCCCTGTTGGATCTTTCTGTGATTAAAGCCGGTATTGATTCCACACGAACAAGACGCATTGTTTCAGATTGTTTTTATTACTTTCTCTGATATTAGCCGATCGCGAGAGACGATTTTGGGCACTAGTAAAAATCTGTCATAAACCTATTTACAACCTTCGTTATTTTGTGATATATAAAATAAAATATTTAATCAAAGTACTTTACCGAGTTATTACAGATATAAATGAAGAATCTGGTTAAGAAGTTAGAGTTTTATTATAGATATTTTCATTTTTCAGTAGCTTTCTGGCATTGTTAAGGGGGTAGGAAAAATATCAGTTTATTTCATCCTAAGGAATTCTTGGAGTTTCTAAAGACTTACTACTAAGATAAATATTTTGAAAGTTTTGGAAGTATGACGAATAAAACATCACATCAAATGTCAGACCTAGATAGAAGTATCCATGATGACCGATGACAGCAAGGATTAGGAATCGACGGTCAGGTATTACGATCTCTAATCGGTATCTGTTCGCCAAGATAGTTTAGGTACACCCGGAGGCGCACTTATTATTTTGCTTTTATTTTATTATTTTTTAATGTTTTTCTATTCTAAGAAAAAATATAATATAATTTTTTTTATGGTTATTGTAACATAAGAATATAAATAATAAAAAAGCTAGGTAGCAAAAAATCTTTCACTATGGCGCTTTGTTTTCAAAAGCCTCTGGGTGTACCGACTAGATATGAGCGTCGAAGGCCAATTCCACGGCGGCGGCGTTGCCTGAAAATTTTCTCGGCGCGGCGGCGTCGCGGCGGCGTCGCGGCGGCGCGGCATGGCTGGCCATAGGCCTTAGATATTGTTTTATCAGGAAGAGATTTCTTAAAAGAAACTTAAAGAAAACCATATTATTGGTACCAAAAACAGCATTATATTTTTCAATAAAGCCCTGGGAACCTCCAGCCCAGTGATGGAAACAGTATTTCATACGAGGCCGAACCTGCTCCTCGTAAAGTTGCAGGCGGTGTGCCGGCATGAAATACCTACTGTCCCGCTCTGCTGAGCACACAAAGCGGCTTAGAGGCCAATTTGGCCTTCTCTTCCAAGTGATCACGAAAGTTGCATGTCGCTCGATATGTCGACGCCGAGGATTCCGATACCGGCGAAGCGGGTAATTCGAATTATTCGAAAAAAAAAATGATCGGTTTTTTAAGCATAGCTTTTTCATTTTAGGTGATAGAATTTTTTTTTCCAGAAACGATTTTGTAGCGCTTTTCAGGAGCTTTAAGACTATGTGAATTAAATTACTTAAGATCCCTTAATCTTTAAATGGGGAGAGTTTAAAGCGCTTGATTAAGGTGATGTTCGATCGTAAATGTAGGTGTTAAACGGCTATATCCCGCCGAATATTCACTTTACAAAAAATCTGCACACAGGGAAATTTTTGTTATTAAAAAAGCTACAATTTAGTACTATTTCGTTTTTTTCGTATCTTTAGTATTTTGGGAAAAGGGTTAAAAACACGAAATTGAAAAAAAAAATAGTTTTCTCTTTAAACTCCAATTTTTCAAACTTCGTGGGTGTATTAATAGTACATATATAAAGAGAATCACAGAAGGGTGGCGATCAATTTTAATTAGGGGGTACTTTGGGGGGTTGATTACACATATTTTTTTCGTAGAAAAAAGCGGGTACCGATCTTATTTTGATCATAAGTTGGTCAATTTTAATGCTAGAGACATTTTTTTTGTTTGAAATCTCTAATTAAATACTTTAAAAAAGATTCTATGAGCTTTCTTCGAATAATGCAAATTTTTCTCGTTATTTCGTTTTAAATCTTCCAATTTATGCATTTGACGAAAAAAGCTAAGCATTAATTTCCTGTATCTCAGTTCGTATTTGTCGTAGAAAAATTATAAAAAAGCATTGTTTTTGTTTTTTAAAAGCTACAATTTGGCTCTCCACACTTTTTTTGATAAACTGCATATTTTTAGAGTTATTCGCAAAAAAACCATTTAAAAAAGACGATTCTTTCGTCAAAAAACTGTTACTTTCAACTTTGAATAACTCAAAAAATATTAGTGTTAAGAAAAAAACGTATATTATAACATTTTTTTCTTAGAATTACTTTTTCCGTGGATTTCTATAGTTAAAATGTAATAAAAAATTTCCACCTCCGAGATGGGGTGGCAACCACCTCCAGGGCTCTAGCGTACAGCGGCACGATATAGACAATGATCCTTGAGCTATTCCCTACCTTCTGTGAAAATTTCAAGTAAATCCATGGCGGACGAAAAAATTGCGAGCCAAAATGCTTCATTTCCTGGACTAAATGTATTTATTACTGTCTTGAATTCTGGTTGTGGAATATGTCAAGGTTTGTGCAAAAAAACAAAATAGTCTTTCAGCTATATATTGTGATGATTATCACCGTGTCTTTGACATTGCATTCGAGGAATTTTAGCCGACCTTCGATTTTATATATATTTGTAGCATTTCATCAAGATATTATCCGTATTCACGTTACATCGGATAGGGATGCCGTAGAAAAAAATGAGTGTATGTGTTATCCTGCATTTTTTGGCACTCTAGTAGGTATATTTTATAAGCAGTTAATCATTCTGATGTAAGAAAGGTGTCAACATTATCATAAACGGCAGGGATAATATTATTTATTGACATAAATGATTTTGCCGAAAGCATAGAATTTAAAATGAAATCTCTTCAGTCGTGTAGTTTATTTAGTATATATTTTGTTTGTTCAAACATGTAAATCACGTAGTTTCTACAAACAAAATGAAATATTTATCACAGTTTAATATTAGATCAGACCCGTAGATTAGTTTTCCAAATTCAAATAACAAATTTGTATTCACGCGCGTGACTAACAAAAACATTGAAACACGTGAATTGCGAAAGGTTTTGCTAGTTTTATGTTGTTGAAGAGTATGTTTTAAATTATTTTAGGCTATCCCACTTTAAGGTTGTCGGTAATTTAATAATTGAAGATTTTCTTGTAGTCCAGAATTTAATTATCTGTATTTATGTTAACAAATGTTCTTGGATTTAATTTTGCGAAAGTTTAACAGCATCGTGGATTACACATTTTGTCTAGTAAGACTAGGTAGCTAGCAGGTAGCAGCGGAAAACGATCGTTCTGCTTATACGCCGTATTTATGAGTTAAAGGCAAATTGGAGATTTGTGCTATTTAATCTACTCGACTTAAAATAATTCATCTCCTTCCGTAACAAAACCTCAACATTGCTATTGCCTGCCTGCTTTGCCTCACTTGCCTGCCCTGATTCAGGTTGAGGTGTTTCAGGAGTCTTTAAACTAATCAAGGCTACTTGAAGTTCGTCTTGACGTGGCATTGATGCTGCTGATGATGCTGAATCTTACTTCATATTGGCGACAGGTACGTTTACGGTACGGTTTTGGTAACATTCTTAGAAAAATCTTTGTGTACAGTTTCCGACATAATTATCACTATATATAAGCTAACTAAATTTAAACAAATTTAACTCAGTGCATCATTCGTTGCGTTGCATCATAATTACAAGAAGAAACTTTATAAAAAGACATTTAACAACTTCGGGCGAAAAAGTTCCCCTATTCGCCCTTATGCTACGCTACTTTAGTACGCAACGCTATACATTTTTTTGTATACCTAACGTAGGTATATCAAAAAATCAAATTTCATCATTGACGCATGCCCGGTATTATTAATACGATACTTTTGCCCGCGCACAGGGTGACACGCATGACCATGCATCTTTGTTTTTCATTAATACCGCAAATCCCACAAGAGTCCACACTATTTACGAGCGAGATTATTCCCGCATATTGCATGCAGGATTGCGGTATTTTGGAATGCCGATATCCTGGTATTGTATTCTTAAGTCTTACTCTGCAGCTATTTGCATAGATTACCGTGGTACATTCTTCTTGTAAAGTATTATAAGTTCTTTTATCACGACATACATCTACTATACTAGTTAGATTTACTATATATGTAATGTCTATCAAGAGCGTTCGATCAGTGACTATTAATATATTATATTGGTCGGAATTGATGAGTATCGTGTCAAACTATTCAATAAGAGTAACATTAGCAGCTAAAACAAGTTGTAAAATTAAAAACTTTGTACAACCGACTTCTATATAAACAAGTGGTAAAATAAAAATAAAATTGTACCACCGACTACAATATAAATTATTAAGGATAACTCAAAAACTACTGGTCAGACCTTGATCAAATATATGGGGCCACCTGATACCCTACACTACCTTTCAAATAAAAAAAAGCATCGAAATCGGTTCACCGCGAAAAAAGTAATGCGGTAAAGATATAGTAAAGTGAAGTAAAGTTGCAGCCTATTTACGTCCCACTGCTGGGCACAGGCCTCCTCTCATTTCTGAGAGGGTTTTAGGGCAAGGAAATGTCCGCCGCGCTGCCCCAATGCGTGTTGGCGAACTTCGCATGTGTTCGAAATATTTTTTTTTAATTCTCAGACTTGCAGGTTTCCTCACGATGTTTTCCTTCACCGCCGAGCACGTGGTAAATCAGCACTTAAAATTGCAATTAACAAAGCTACCACGACTCGATGAGGGACCAGGTAAAGATATATCATATCAAAAAAAAAAAAATATATATATATATATATATATATATATATATATATATATTTAGTATTTAAATTTTTAGTTAGTATTAATAAAAAAAATCTTGTATGTCCTCGTCCCTCGAACGTATAAAATATATTCCTTTTTATGTGATAATCTAAGTCCCAGCTTCCGACTTTGCATCGGAAACTTTCGAGACTGTTTGAACATTCATTCTCTCGTCACATGTTTATATAAAACTTTGGCGTAATATAACTATACATTTTAAATGCTTAATATTTCTACTAAAGCCGGGTTTGTAAAATTTGTCACATAGAATTTTGATTGAAGTTGTGGGAAGAATGAATTGATGAAAATTAACATTTAGTTCTTGAAACTCATCCCAAGTCCACTATTGATGCTTTTTCTAGTTAAAGTCACAGCCTATATAAGTTCTACTTGACACATGCCTCCTTCTCATTTCTGAGAGGGTTTTAGGGCAAGGAAATGTCCACCGCGCTACCCCAATGCGTGTTGGCGAACTTCACATGCCTTCGAAATATTTTGTTTTTTCTTATTTCTCAGACATGCAGATTTCATCACGTTGTTTACCTTCCCCGCCGACCACGTAATAAATCAGCACTTAAAATTGCATTAACAATTTCATTGGTGCTGGTGGGGATCGAACCCGGGTTGCTCGCGTACTGTGAAATTTACAGTCTTCAGCAACTTATATTCAGCGACGTCCAGCGTGTTTTACAAATTCAACGAGGTTGACTTAGTGTGTGAACATACACACTAAGTCACTTTCTAAAATTGTTGACAAAAGAAGATGAAATCACATTTGTATTTGTATTTTTATTTTCTAAGAATTTTCTGATTCCATTTCATTTTATTTTCTTAAAAAGAAACCGTTAAATTAGAATTTTCTCATGTATTTTGGAGGCACTTAACATGTATGAAGTTCACATGTAGAAACGTACAATCAATGATGTTTTATAGGTCCAGATACCGTGTTACTAACACACCGCAACGTTCATAGTGAAGACAGTCTTTGATTAATGTGTGCGTGAGTACCACGTGACGCGCATATCTTACGCACCATGGCTGCATTAATGTGCGTGACTTCGGTAATAACAGTGCGAATCGATTAGCCAAAAAATGTGGGAGATTTTATATTTCATTCATATTGACGTACCTATTGATTCTAAGAATATAAAATGTGTGTGCGTGGCGTGTGCATTTGTGTGCGTGTGTGTATGGGGATATGGTTGCTTATGTGTGTTTTATGTAGGTACGAACATCGCACTAAAATATTGAAGATATGTAATAAAACCTATAATTAATGTAACAGTTAAAATAAATAAAAAAGCACAGTAGATATTTATGTATGTAACATATATTTATAATCTATTATTACTAAACTAAGAGTACTAAACTTTTGTACTGTAGAACACAAAATATTGCCGCTTTTTACGAAGACATTAAATTATTTTTCACTCCTAAGTAAAATGACGAAGAAAAGTAAGTTTGGTTAAGCGTAAACTTCGGCCAAGAGATAGCAAAATGTTTGATTTTTTTAAATTGCTCTGTTCCGTTGCTGCGTGAAGGAAGGACAAAAACAAATAAACAAAAAATCACACTTTCACGTTTATAATATTATATTAGTATGGATTGTCAAGAATGATAGATAAACATTTAAAACCGGTTTACAATCGGCTTTTTGAGGGTGGAACTATACACTCGCGCTCTCTTTCTCGCTCTAGTAAATAACGGTTCTGAATGACCAAAAAGGATAGAAGCACAGGAAAGTGCAATTTCATGCTGCCAGATGTAGTTCAACGCTAACCCTTAAACGGTTAAACTCTATAGGTTGGGTAAAATCTGTAAAATTAGACTGTTTAAAACCCCTATACAGACAACCTTTGCCGTTGATCATGACATTAAAAAATGGTAAAAACATTTCATAGACTAGGCAACACTCGAATATTATTGCGCAGTATTATTACTTGTATTGACATTTAGCTTTCGTATTCTTTTATAAAGAAATACACCATAAAATTGTATAGTTACTTATGAAAAGTGATGTTCTTATCCTTATCTTTTTTCCAAGAGTAATTTTTAAATGATTACACAGCACAAACAGTCATTTTGCGAAATTAAACACACCGGTGCGTGATGTATGTTCACAGTGAACGTCGCTGGCGTAATGGCGGAACGATCGAACGAATACGCCAATATTGGCGCCTTAGAAATAGAAGCGTTTTAGGCGCGCGTACACGGTATCTGGACCTATAAAACATCTTTGCGTACAATACAAACATACAAACATTTGTTCCGTTCGGGATTCGAACCAGCGGCTCTGTAGCGCCGCAGCCATTAGTTACCAAGCCCTAGTGGACGGCTTTTAAATGTTACCTTAAATTTATAATAATCATGACATCAATAACTGTCACCAGTTTAGCCAGATGATATATATAGAGATATGATTCTATCAATAAAATCTTTTCCGACCACTTTAACTCATTTCGAAACATCCTTTACAATAAATACATTTATCAAGAAAAAAAAAGTGAATGCCTTTTGTACAGTGGGGTTTTTAAAATGTGCTTTGAGTGTGGCCGCAGGTGCGGCTCGCGATCGTTTCCAAGCAGCGGTTATCCAGACCTGAATATAAATAAACCATTATTCTGCTAGATTTGAAATAAGCTTTTTGTCTCAAGCCGGGCTCGTTCCTTCTGAATCTCCATTTGTTTTTACGATATCCTCTATATTTCACAGGTTTTTAAGTTATGCCATTATAATAAATTGTGTATTATGCTGATTTTGATTCACAGATGCTATCGTCTAGGTAAGATATCGTTTCTGCTGAACAATCGATAGGTCTTCTCATATGCCTCATGAGGAGGATATTTGCCAGGTGCCATGCTTTGCAGGCGGGTTGGCACCCATAGTTTTTTATTTTCTAGTTGTTATTGGTAAGATCCTGCTGCGTATCTCCATTTTTGTATCTCCATGTCGCATTTTACGGCACCCACAGAACGGACGTTATGCGGAAGTATAGGAGCGATGTATATGTAGATATAATTTTTATTCATTACAGCCCGTCACAAGTCTATATATTATAATACGAGATATTTTATGTGTTGTATTATATGTAGATATAATACAACACATAAAATATCTCTGATATTATTTAATTCCCTCCGTTTCAACTTGAAGTTGACGCTGAAGATTTTATTTGAATTTCGTTCCTTGTTTCATCTATTAGTTTGGATGGTTTGAATAAAAGATTAGACATCTATACTTATTCTATACTTATAATATAATAAAGCGGAAGAGTTTTTTTGTTTGTTTAAACGCGCTAATCTCTGGAACTACCAGTCCGATTTGAAAAATTATTTTTGTATATTATAGCCAAATTCATGTGGAATAGTATAGATTATATAGCATTAAGCTATATTACTCAGCTAGCCTTAAATATGGATATTTGTTAAGCAAGTCAGAAGAAAAAGCACTCTCGAAATGATTTATCCGCGTACGCTGGTGTTATCGTTAGGGATACGTAAATACAATGTTCTAGAAAAATATAAACCCTTACTCCGTCTAAAAAAAAGTTCGCGATACCATATGTCTATTTCTTATACATAAGCCATAATTTTGTGAGAAAAAATACTGAAAATTTAAAAGTGATTTATGAGCGTTATTATTAGGCATGGCCTATTTATCCTTACGAACGAAAGTTACTTCATCATCAAGACAATTTTATGAAGATAAACTTTGTTCTTTATACCATGATATTTGGACGCATAGTTTAAGAGATAATGTAAACTTAAAATAATTCAATACTTGCCTGGGCGCGCGAACGACGCTTAAACCCTAGCCGTTATAAAATGCTTGAATTAGGTCATGTTGCGCACCTCGGACACGTGATGACGCGGGTGAAACCGGTAGTACATTATATAACGTCAATCTTTGCCAAATATAATGGAAGAGGAAACAGTTTGGTATTCAGTTATAATTTGTGTGTAATATTATTGATGAATTGGGATACGTAATGGTTTAACTTCTATTCCATAATCGCTATGGTAACATGATTAATAGATTCGGTAAGTGAAAGCGGTGCGTTGCGGTTCAGGCTTCAATAACCTGGAACGAATTAAACATTCACCGCGTCTCCTTCTACATTCACTGTGTGTTTATCCTGCGAGTCATTCTCATGCAATTAAAGTTTGTTTATTGTTTGCGAGTTTAAGAATGTTTGGACTCAAACAGATGTACCCAGTCCAGAAATTGGTTTCAGTTTAGATATACATTTAGTAGGTGATAGGAGTAACGGCACTGTCAATACTCCACAATAACAAATATGACAAAATGACCAAAGAACAATCAAAGCATAAATCACGCTATTGAAATTTCCAAACGACTATGCCATAAATATACAAAACACATGAAGCTCCGTACTTCATGTGGAGTGTTGGATTTGACTGTTACACGTGAACACTTTGCCTGGCGGTAGATCTCCCTTATTATTTTCGGTGAATCCTTTTTCGTCTTCAAAACCGCAGTGGTCACTGTGTTCATTACGGTTTAAAAATTAAGAGCGCAATCAATAATTACTGGTTGGAATATTCCATCCTTGTCGAGACTCAAATTAGTTCTGCGTATATATATGTTAGAATTGATGGGGCTTTAGGTCTGAGTCTCTTCAATGCTGTTAGCATTGGTGGAGTTGTGCGACATAATTTTTGTTTAGGCCTGGATGTATTGCCGTATTTCTCCTTAATATAACACTGTTTCAAGTTATGTTCTGGTGTTATCCTTAAGTAATCAATCATGACACGTGAGGATGATATCATGGCAGGTGATACTTTGGGCTGCGCAGCAATACTTATATCTTTGCGGCACTATAATAACACAGTGCAGTTGCCAAATTACGATGGTATTATTGTTTAGTTCAAAGAAAATTAGTCAAAGTTACTTACATAGGCTGCACTAAAAGTATCGGGAATGGAATATTCCCACTGTTAATGTCATATTAAAATCTTTTTAATTGAAAACTCCTTGGTTTTAAAAATCGAATACCATTTATTTATTTAAAAAAAGATTCTCGGTCTTGTCACAAGGTTTTGTCAAACTTGTTTAGTCGTTCAGAAAATGGAATTGACTCGAGAAAATTCAAGAGCGATGATTTATTATGACTTTCGAAGTGGTTTAACACAAAAACAGTGTGTTGACCGGATGATTTCTGCATTTGGTGATGAAGCCCCATCCAAAACCACAATTTATCGCTGGTTTGCTGAATTTCAACGTGGACGTGTCAAGCTCAGTGATGACCCCCGTCAAGGTCGTCCAAAAACTGCAGTCACCCAAGAAAACGTTGATGCTGTGCGTAAGCTGATTGAGGAAGATCGACATGTGACATACCGCGAAATTCAGGCAACTTTGGACATTGGCATGAGTCAAATACAAAGATTATTTAATCTTGCATAAACAATTAGGTGTAAAAAAGTTGTTTTCCCGATGGATACCGCATTTGCTCTGTGAAGAGCAAAAAGTGGCTCGCATTACTTGGTGCGTTAGAACTCGAAAGATTCCATGCAGGATCCTCAAATGCTGTATACAACATCGTATCAGGTGACAAATCCTGGATATACGCTTACGAAGCCGAAACAAAAACCAGTCACGTGTTTGGGTGTTCGAAAATGAGTTAAGGCCAACAAAAATTGTTCGTTCACGGAGTGTTGCAAAAAAATGGTGGCCACGTTTGTCTCCAAAACCGGCCATGTTACGACTATTCCTCTTGAGGGACAAAGAACGGTTAATGCAGAATGGTATGCTAGCATTTGTTTGCCACAGGTCGTTTATGAACTCCGTAAAGAGAACTGCAACCGCCGCATCATCCTCCATCACGACAATGCGAGTTCTCACACCGCACACAGAACAAAAGAGTTTTTAGAGCAAGAAAACATAGAATTATTAGACCATCCGCCGTACAGCCCCGACTTAAGCCCTAATGATTTCTATACTTTCCCGTACAACAACTATGGGATGAAATTGGGTATGAAGTTTCCTATAGCCGCCAAATAACTCGTGCGGTTTTGTTATAATAGATGACAATGGGTAATGCCAGAAAATAAATGGCATAATATATTAAATACACATGACGTGAAATAACCAGACCAGCGATGTGGAGCAGCGGTAAAGGGGTGAGAAGTCTGTTACTGGGATATTAAACCCCTTGACTCAAGACAAATCGGTCCATCAATAAGAAAGGCCCATGTACAGCAGTGGGCTGATAATGATGTCATCATATATATATAACGTACTAAATCCTCTTTATCCTGTGATAAAGACTATAATTATCTAGAATATAATTATGTATGTATATTTTAAGTGGCGTGACGTGGCGTTCCCCGTGTAGTGGCGGGTAAGAATACTCACTACCCCATACCTTCCCGTGGGTGTCGTAAAAGACGACAGAGGGAAACTGAGGCAGAGGATGGGCAACAGCATCTTTGTGATCTTGCACAGCAAAACAACAATAAAAAAACTGCGGTCGCTAACCCGCTCGCAAAGCGTGGCAACTATGGCAATATACCCCCCATGATAAAAGTTAAAAAGGTTCTCGAGTGGCGGCCTCGTACCGGCGGACGAAGTGTAGGGCGTCCCCCCACTAGATGGAGTGACGACCTGGTAAGATACGCAGGAAGTCGATGGATGAAGGTGGCTCAGGACCGTGCTTTGTGGCATTTCTTGGGGGAGGCCTATGTTCAGCAGTGGACTTGTGAAGGGCTGTAATGATGATGTTAAGTGGTATGCATTGAGTTATATGTACTACGTACTAGAGAAGCCATTCCAAACATTGACTATGTTCAACCGAACTGTACTGCAATCCGTACAAACTAAATATTGCGTAAATTGAAGATTTGTGAATTCCATAAAAAATTATTATTACATTTTATTTAGAAATATGTTTGTTTAGATTAAAATAAGAGTATGTATTTTATATTAAATTCTTATATTAGTATTTTATATTAATATCTTATTTTATATCAAATTAAAGTCGTCGCGTATGCGCGACTACTATAGTTCGGCCGTTCAGAGAATGCGTTCCTGACACGTCGCGATTGAACTGACGACGTAACTTTGTAATGGCGTTGCAGATACGATAAGAATATTTTTGCTGGTTGTTTACCGTTTTAACAATTGATGAGCATTAAAACAACATTATTATATCAATAATCAATGAATGTTATAATTTTGTGCCAAACTGAGTGTCAAATAACTTGGTAAACAATATTTTTCTAAATCTATACTGCGCTATTACAAGGTTATGTCAGCGCTTTATATTTGTAGTGCTGTGCTAACAATAACAGCAATAACAGTATCGTAATCTGTTCTTATACAGTTATACTTTATAAAATAATACGTTTTGTTTTTCTTTTTAAGAATTTGAAAATAATGGACTATAAGATAACTTTTATTAAATATAAAAATAAAACTACGACCAAACCGATAATATTTTACGTACTCCGAAGAAGAAACGTAGAACTAAACCCGTGACAGATATTGACACCTTTGACGCCGATGCAATCAGAAATCATATATATGGTTACTATTCGAGAAATGAATATCTCAACAGGAAGAAGCTTTTGGCATTGTTAAGAGAAGCTGGACTGTTTAGCGGGGGTAAAATTGCTTTAACCAAAATCTTAAAAGATATTGGTTTTTCGTATAAAAAAACAGACAAAAAAATTTTTATTAGAACGATACGACATAATTTTAACGGATAAGTTCTTTGAGAGAAGCAAAAATATTGATAACTGGGATAATGTCGTGTTCATTGACGAGACATGGCTAAACGCCAATCACACGGTTTCCCGTTCTTGGACGGATGATACACAAGCGTCGACGTCGAAAGTACCAATGGGTAAGGGGGCCCGTCTGATAATATGCCACGCAGGTTCTGCAAAATACGGTTTTCTGGAGAACGCGTTACTGGCATTTCACTACAGTGGTCCCAGAACGTGCTTTTGCTCAGCCTACCAGAGCCTTCTGTAATATTCATGGATAATGCCTCCTATCACTCGGTTCAAATACAGAAACCACCTACCCAAGCTAATAAAAAAAGAAGAAATGGTGGCTTGGTTACAAGCAAAAGGCATTGACGCAAATATGCAGATGCTAAAACCAGAGCTAATTAAATTAGTTAAAGAAAATAAAGCGGCAAATGTGCGATACGAAATCGATGAACTGGCTTTGGAGTACGGTCATCGCGTTCTAAGAATTCCATCGTATCATTGCCAATATAACGCGATTGAGCTAATCTGGGCTCAAATAAAAGGTTACACTGCCCGCCACAATACTTCCCCGCCATTCAGCATGAAAAAGATGATGACCCTATTAAAAGAAGCCTGCGGGGAAGTCACAAGAGATGACTGGGCAAAGGTTATTGAGAAGACTAAAAACCTGATTGTGGAATATTTTGACCGAGATATCAGAATTGATTCTGTTATTGATAATAATATAATTATACATGTAGGCGAAGATGATGATGAAGACACCACCTCCTCAAGCGAATCGGAGTCTGATTAATATTCTGTACGCACATTCAATTCAATGTACTTTATTGCATAGAAATACAGATTGTAACTTTGTAACAAAGAATAAATAAAACAATTTTATTGTATTAATATTACCTTTTTTTGGTTTCCACTTAAATTACTAAAATATAAATTTTAAATGATTCCGCCAATTTAAAACGAAAATAATCTTAAAAATAAGGCGGCGGTTCATTTTGGAGGAACGGTAACGAACTCAGTGTTATGTTGTGCCCATCACTAGTCGTGACTAACTGATAGGTGTCAGGAACGCATTCTCTGAACGGCCGAACTATACTGCCGCGCATGCGCGAAGACATAGAGTAGGACACAATTTTTGTTTGGAATGGCTTCTCTAGTACGTAGTACATATAACTCAATGGTGGTATGCCTGCCGCCAAATAGCAGTGTTTTGCTTAGAGAGCCAGTATAATTACAAACTGCAAGTTCTCGGAGCTAATAACGCATCTGTAACTGTCTTTGTTTGAAGTTGGCTGCAGGTGTCCATGGACTGCAGCAGCCACTTACTACCTGGTGTACTGTTAGTTCGCTGTCACTTCATAAGTTTTATAAATATAATAAAATTTATACAAAACGTTCACCCGTTTTGTGTACGTATTTGTTTCAACGCCATCAAACATTTTTCATCATTCATTTCATTCATCTTTATAACATAAATGGTGAACATTTATTCTTGCAAAGGCAATTAATTAAAGCTTTTATTTAATTGTCTTAGTTTAGTATTTGTAAAGCTATTGTTAGGTAGGTATAGTTTTGAGGATCAAATGAATAAGACAGCGGTGAGCGGTTCCCTTGGCGGTTTGATAAATTGTTGCTTCCATCAGCGAGATTAATAGTTGTGAAGCTTTTGACGCGTGTTGAGACAGAACAACGTTGGAGTTTGTAAACAAAATAATTCGCTGTGGTTAAATGTCTTATGAAATGACGTTTTATTGTTTTGAATGTAACAAAGTCTAAATTGACACAATACAAAAATGTTTGATGTTTAACTGTTTTGTGCAAAAACACAGTTACTTAAGCCTAATTCGATTTTGGTCAGAATAAAAAAGAAATTATCATATAAAGAAGAATCTTACATCATCAAACTGCACATGTTCCTAGTATAAAATTAAAATGTTTCGTGGCGTAGTTTACTTTTATGTAATATTATTTTTTTTAGAAAAAGCAAAGGTTCTTAAACTTTTTAATCTTATATAAATTTTGTCATTTTGTTGTAGTAGTCTTGTCATTTTGTTTTTTTTTTGTTGTGGATTTGTAAATCGCTGTAATGATGATGATGTTGTTTGTGTAGCAAAAAAACAAAATCATCTCCTCAGTGTCGCAAGAGGTGATAGGGAATTGAAACAGAATAGCAGCAACATCTTTCATCTTCATTCCATCTGCACTATAAGTAATAAAAAACTGTAGTTGGCAACCCGCTTGCTTAGCGTGGTAACTATAGCAAGTGTCTCCCTTATGAGGATGGAGGAGGCTGTTTTATTTAATTTATTTTAAACCCATGCGTGCGAAACCAAAGTGTTAGAGGTTCAGAAGTTATAGTTAACCTATAGGGCTACCTTAATATTTTAATTTTGGCGCGATCTACCCAGAAGATCGTTCATTATGCAGAAGTTTATTCTAACTTGAAGTCTTGCAGTGGTATATTTGGGTTTCTTTGCATTAATAGCAAATAACCTCGTAAATCATCTCTAGTAGAAATAACCGATTATTTTTTGGATTTGTGCAAACCCAAATCTTTCCTGTAACCCACTGTATTATTAGGTGTTTAAAATAAATAATTTTAAACTTAGATTGTGTACATTTTAAACGTAAGATAAGAACAGTATAATTTCAGCATTCATAGTGTAGATAATAATAAAAATATGTATTCGTCGTCGTCATAATAATAGCTGTGATAAAGATCCTAGCATGCCGCGATCGCGGTTCACGCTTCATTAATGAAATTAAGAATTGATGTCATTAACGTAAGATTGATAGTTACAAAGCTACCATCCATTACAAGACGCAATTACTGATAACGGGGCATGCCATTAAACTTCTTAGGGGTGACAACGAACCCAGACCACAGTGTTGTTATTAAAGTATTCGGTGCCATCCCTTTATTTGCATAAGGAATGTGTGTAATTTAATTTAAGCTAGATTTTTTCGCAATGAGATTCTTATTCATTAGACCGTAAATTTCTGCCAAAGCTTCTCCTTAAATATGGGATTTTCCCAATAACACTTGTTACATTGTATTAAAACTAAGTATATATATCTCGGAAATTACAACAGGAGATCCCACTTCTGATCGCGGAAATTCAGCAGAGGAGCCCAATTTTGATCTCGAAAATACATCAGGATAGCGTTAATTGATAAAAATAATAAGTAATCACCATACAAAACATAGTATCATATGCTGCAGTTTTTCGTTGGTATTCTACGAGAGTATGGACGGTACCCGGTCGAGTCGACCCATTCGTGCTGCATGGCTCTGCCACGTACTATGGCAAAATTACAGCAATTTATTGAAGATTTTCTTTTTGTATAATGATTTCTTGACGCGAATGCTTATACATGTAATAAAACCAATTTTACGGAATTCTAACACGTTTAATTTTAACTTTTTCATTTCCCGACGTCTCGGATCCTTTACAGTACAGTAGTGTCTGTGGTATTTGACGTTCTGATGTCATATTTAACTAAGGCTACCTTCAACTTTTAATTATTAATTTTTGCTCTGATTTACACAGAATTAGCTTAGGGAGTCCCCACATTTGTCGATGCGGAATCGGCTTAACACGAGTGCGTATCACCACTCTACTCGGCTTAACGCCGATCAGTTCGCAGCCATCGGCAGTCAACTCCTTCGAAAGGCCGTTGCTACGGCTGTTCTCTTACGTTCGGGCGTCGACTCCTCCGAACGGTCATCGCGACGGCTGTTCTCGTTCGTTCGGCAGTCGACTCATCATTCATTATTCGACTGTTGTCCTATGCCGTTCGGCCGTTTCCTGCGCTGTTCGGCTGCCGTGCCGTCAGAAATTCAAACACGTCGACGTGGCTACTTTCAATGCCGTAGGGATGCGATCAGCTAATTGGCAAACCGCCCGTTTTGCCGTCGGCCGACGCGGCGACTCGTCGTACGAGTCGAGCCGATGAGAATGGCATGGAATTACCAACACCCACATTTCGTTGACATAAAAGTTTTTCTGACCGGCTGAAGCCGATTCCGCGTCGATAAATGTGGAGACTCCCTAAGAGTATCTTGAAGTCCTGCAGTAGTATGCTTGGGTTTGGAATTTGGATTAAATTTTGTTGATTACGGGATGCAATGCAAGCAGATGTTTTTGATTTATCGCGATCAATCCTCGCGAATCATCCTTGGAAGATAGATATCCTGATATAATGGTTGGGACGATGCTGCACATTTTGACATACTGCAGACTTCCCGGAGTGTCGGTGCTTCAAATCAGCGATATGCTCCTTTACTCGGGTTATTATGAATCTTTTTGTTTGTCCTATGGAAGAGGGGCCACACTTACAATCAACTTTGTACAACAAATATTCCTGCATCTTGTAGAGGGGAGTCTTCTCTTTGTTTTCATACACAAATTAAAATAGATAGTGTAGTTAATTTAATTAGAAATTCGGATGACAATGCAAGAATATGATAAAAAAAACGTGGTAAAAAATAAAAAAATATTTTACAAAAGTTACATGTTTAATTTAGGGTAATTTAACTTTGAGCTTGTTTTCTTAGTCCACTTAAAAGGGTCCAAAATTTAAAAATAAAATTTTAAACGTAGTATGTAAAAGTAATGCGAAACAATCACTATTAATCTATTAGATTAATAGTGATCCTATCCTAATTTAACTAAAAGAAGTAAACGTTAACTTAAAAGGACTAAAAATGATAACATAATTTCCACATAACAGCTTCTTAAGTCGAGACTTCTATTCTACTATACATTGTCTTAGCACCTACTTTTGAAGCTGCTTAATCCTTTGAAGTAGGATTTTAGTAAAAGTTGAATTTTGAATGGTATTATTTGTTGACCTACTTTTCTGTCCTCAAAATCACATGTTAGGAGCTCGGTACATAACTACTTCCTTTAGTTTTTTATATGGTTTTGACTACCAGCTGCCACAGACATTTTTTTCCAGAGAATTAGCGTTGATTTATTATTTTAGTTGTGAATGGTAGCTAAAATCATATTGGCAAAGGCTCATAATCTTAAAGTAGTTCATGCAGACAGACAGTTTTTATGGCACCTAGTATTCAAACTAGCAGTCCCAGGCGTTCTCCCAGAAACGCGTACATTAACTGCACGAACATGCAACACGATAAAACTGTTTCAATTTGAATATCTGAATTTTTACACTACTCGTTCCTAGTAGCTAGTGACAACGGATCCATGGTACAGTGGCTTAGCCTTGAGCTGCGGCGCCGAGAATCACGCACGGATCAAGTATTTGTATGATCTAGAGACAATTGTTCCAGGTTTGGATGTTTATCCTTGTACAATTTGTGTGTAAACTGCCTCGACGATGCAGGAGTAGGTAGTAAACTATTTTTAATCAATGAAAAACACCGGTCTTCAATAATGTGTGTGGTGTGTTAGACCAAATACGTAATTATTATTAATCTTGCTGCAACCACACGTGATACTGACTTCAGTGTTAAGACGCCTAACCACACGAAACACCACTTTTATGCTATAGATTATATTCCGTTGTGTTTCGTATTTCATATTCCAAGAGCATATATTCTAAATTTATATAACGATATGTATCAATTGCAAATCTTCTAAAATATAAAACTTATAAGCACTCATTTATAATTCTCCAGTCTTATCTGGTTTAAAATTCAGTCTTTATTTCACGCTTACTGATATTTTAAATAAATTTGACTTCGCTCTTATTTTCTAATACAAGTTACTTTTACCTCTGTAGAGACAAAAACTATTTTGAACATTCGTTCCCTCGGTGCACGTTCATAAAATTCCAACAAACTTTGAAGTAATATAAAATGACTGCAAAGTTTTAAGCGGGGAGGAATTTTAGAAAACACCTTGAGGAGTTGTTATGTCAGGTGTTTAAGACTTTATGCTTAATATTTATAATTCAGCTTAAAGGTTTGTTTTAAGGTCTGAACTAAATGTACTAGTCCCTCTGCTACATCTGTGTCTGTACTGTACACCTCACCCCACGCTGGACATGAAAACGAATTAGAATTAAAAATTAAAATGAAATAGAATTAATTAATTAATTAGAATTAAACTTTAACAAAATAATTGTGTTTTCCTTAGATGTTGGTATTTAAAACCCCTTTACATGTTCGCTTATTTTCTGTTTTGTTGGTACCATTGTCTAAAAGGAACCTAAGTACGGGGAGCTCAAAAAGTTTGCTGACAAGGACAAATGTTGTAATAAAATATGAAATGTTCCTTTTCAATTGTCCCTTAACCTTACCACGTTTTTCAGATCTATCGAATAACATAATATTAATACAGTCCAAAAATTGATTTTCTTTTTTCTTTATGAGTGGTCCGTGACCGTGATAAACGTGGTCCTTTCCCGGTCGGGCAACCTGAACATGTAGGTATAGTAGGTAGCGAGTGCTACAGCTGTGTTACGGATGTTACCAATTCTACTCTACCCAGGGAACATTGCGCTCGCTGGACTCTGCCACGTAAAACATTATAAAATGACGTGTTATTATCTAAGTATGTATGTCATAAAAACTTACTACTATTATTACTCTGTGTATTATACCGCGACAGTAACAATAATCAATGTTTTTTGAAGAATTCCGTACATGAAAAGGATAAAGCGGAAGCCTTACAGGATAACTTTGTTGTCCGTCCGGCCGTAAGTCCGTTCCTGTGTTTGTCAAGACCGTTTTCCTCAGAAATTGGTGGAGGTATCAGGTTAAATATTTCGGCCAAGGAATCTAGGCACTGTTTCCACGTTTAGCCTTCAAGTGATCGCCGTAGAAAAAGACTAGGTCCAGCAATCTGTCAACCTCATCAGTGCCTTTGTGGTAGAGGCGTCGATGAGTTTGGGCTCCATGGATTTTCATGTAAGAAAAGTGCTGGTAGGTTGTCCCGTCACGGTTTTCTTAACGATCTAATCCGGAGGCAAAAAAGTTCTAGGGATAGTCAAATAAGATATAAATTTTTAAAGGGTCACCAATTTAAAGGTATTACTTAGGTTTTATTGCGCTTTTGAGTGATATTATTTTCATAACCCTTATTTTTGTTTTTGTTTTTCGTTTTATGACGTTTGAACCGCGACTCAAATTGTTGCTTGTAAGGCGGGCAGTTAAGTTTTTAATGTTTTCCCCCAGTCTCCTGAATTGCTGTGTGTCAAAAATTTTATGGTAAACATTTATTAACGACAAGCGAATTTTAATGGCGGTCCCATTAAAAGCTTGGTCATTCATTATTACCTACAGTTTATTTTCCGTAATAGTATATAATGTAGTTTCTTTGTTATTTTTTTGTTAATTGCAATGTAAAGTGATTATTTATCGAGTGCTTGCCGGTGTAGGAAGATGTCGCGGGCAATGTGTAATAAATTTTAAAAAATCGGGGTCATATGAAGTTGCCCACATGCTTTGGGGCAGCGTAGCACATACTTCCTTGCTCTAAAACCAATTATAAAAATTACGTGGTTGGCTCTACCACTGCTACCCTTTTACTGCTGCTGCAGCTATATTAGTAGTATAATTGTAGCACGAATGGGTCGGCTCGACCGGGGAAGGACCACGCTTTCACAGAATACCAGCGTAAAATAGCACCTTAATACTGCTGTGTTTTGTATGGTGAGTGTAGAGAACCGGAGACCTTTTTTACTGGAAATGAGGCATTCCATCTTAGTCCTCACGGGTGACAACGCATCTGCATTTTGATTTTTTATTGAGGATAGATGTAGATGTCTATGGGCCGCAGCAACCACTTACCATCAAGTGGACTGTGTGCTCGTTTGTCACCCAATACTATAAAGTAAAAGTACTTTTGTACTGAACAATGAACGCATATTTGCAGTATTAAATTTTACTTTGTTTATGCACAAGTTTTTTTTTTTAAATTAATTTGATTTAAAACTAATCACAATCCAGAGCTGGTAAGTGATTCCCGCCGCCCACAAACAACTGCAACACCAGCGCAATTACAGGTGCGTTGCTAGACTTTTAAAAAGCAGTAGGCTCTTTTCTTGAATTCGTATCGGTCCGCAAAAATATTGTTGGCAGCCGATTCTACAAAGTAATCTGAAGTCGGGGCTTAAATTCTTCGATACACTATGTCTTAACACCAACTTCAGATAGCTATTATGTGAAATATATTCTGTTTTGTTTTTGGTAGCGGTTTTCACTTTTTTAAAGTTTAATTTTTACTTAGTTTCCTGAGAAGAGCGTTTAGTGAAGCGAGAGCGTTCTTACGTGCGAAATCTAGTGCATTTATTGTCAATTGATAACAAACAATTTATTTCTTTTTTTTTTCTCTTTCTCAGTTTTTTATCTTTTTCATATTTCTTGAATTATGTTTCTTTATCTTTTTTTCGAGAAGCCTTGATGGAATTATTCTTTTTTTGAGTCAAATGAAAAACCAACAAGCTGGCAGTTGTATATTTTATAAGGTATTATATTAAATAATTAGGACGAATTAAACTTTGTCTTATATCTCAACTGATGTACTGAGATAAATTGTTAGATTAAAAGAGTTAGGTCGGCAGTTAGTAAAGTAAAACAAATAAAAGAAATTATCATAAAAGAGTTGAAGTAGCAAAAGAAATTTCTTTAGGCTAATATTTTAGGCACCTTTGAGAGGATGAACAAGTAAAATTTAAATTGAAACATTAATTTAGTTAAAAATTTGACATAGATATATACACAGTCAGGTCATAAGTATTGTCACACAGTAAAAACTTTTCTTTTAGAATGCTGGTCACAAAAAAGTTTATTGAATTCGAATTTCGAATTGTTCATGAAAATAAAACTCTATACTTTTTAGAATTTTACTCATTTTTAGGGTTCCGTACCTCAAAAGGAAAAAACAGAACCCTTATAGGATCACTTTGTTGTCCGTCTGTCTGTCTGTCTGTCAAGACCCTTTTTCTCAGGATCGCGAAGAGGTATCAAGCTGAAATTTATATTAAATACTCAAGTCTACTGTCCCTTGGGGCTCTGAAAAAATCAAACTTCTAAGCCAACGCAATCAAAAGATACAGCCGTTTATGCCGCAAATTTTCGATATTCGCAAGGGAATCAAAAGTCAAAACCTACAGGGTACTTCCCGTGAACTGAGAATCTTAAAATTTGGCACGAAGCAACGTATTATAGCACAGATAAAGGAAAAATTGCGAAAAGCATAAATTTTTAGTTACATCATATAATAAAAATATTTTTAATAATTTTAAACTCATATACCTACGGATTTGTTCGGAACCCTCGGTGCGCGAGTCCGACTCGCACTTGGCCGGTTTTTTTAAATATGGAGAAAGATTCGTTTATCGTACCATCAAACGATACAATGAAGACTCTAGTGTAGATGACAGGTCAAGAAGTGGTCGCCCTCGGTCTGTTAGGACTCCAGCAGTGATAAAAGCTGTGAAGGCGCGAATTCAAAGAAATCCCAAACGTAAGCAGAAACTGTTGGCCCTTCAGATGGGTTTAAGCAGAACCACGGTGAAAAGGGTGTTAGATGAAGACTTAGGGCTTCGGGCATATCGAAGAAAAACAGGACATCGTTTGAATGCTCGTCTAATGGACCTGAGACTGAAGAGATGCCACGCTTTGTTGAAGCGGTACGCGGGAAAGAAATATCGGGAAATTCTTTTTTCGGATGAAAAAATTTTTACCGTAGAAGAGAGCTACAACAAACAAAATGATAAGGTGTACGCACACAGTAGTGAAGAAGCGAGCAATCGTATTCCGCGTGTCCAACGAGGTCATTTTCCATCCTCGCTCATGGTATGGTTGGGAGTTTCTTATTGGGGCTTAACAGAGGTACATTTTTGTGAGAAAGGTGTAAAAACGAATGCAGTTGTGTATCAAAATACAGTCCTGACGAACCTTGTGGAACCTGTTTCTCATACCATGTTCAATAACAGGCACTGGGTATTCCAACAAGATTCGGCGCCAGCTCATAGAGCGAAGAGCACACAAGACTGGCTGGCGGCGCGTGAAATCGACTTCATCCGGCACGAAGACTGGCCCTCCTCCAGTCCAGATTTGAATCCGTTAGATTACAAGATATGGCAACACTTGGAGGAAAAAGCGTGCTCAAAGCCTCATCCCAATTTGGAGTCACTCAAGACATCCTTGATTAAGGCAGCCGCCGATATTGACATGGATCTCGTTCGTGCTGCGATAGACGACTGGCCGCGCAGATTGAAGGCCTGTATTCAAAATCACGGAGGTCATTTTGAATAAACTTTAGTGTCATAAGAATCTATGTTTTGTTAAGTTCATTTTGGTATATAAATGGTTACATAATGTATAAACTTGTTTCAATTATTTTATATTAAACATGTGACAGGATTTATGACCTGACTAGGTATGTGTAAATTAACATTATCGCGGCCATAGTAAATGTTATTTCCAACTTATCGTTACCGTGACTCGATCTTTGCTCCCCAATTAGTAAACACGTCGGCTTGCATTCTTTTGACTTCGTAATAAATTGTTTTAGGAAACATCCACAAGATTAATAGCTGTGCAGCTCTTGACATGTGTTAGTAAGAAAGGAACCGCTCGATTTTATGGAATAAATTGTGTAGAACTTTTAGATTTAAGAAAGAACTACGGATAATGTAAAATTGTTAGAATCAAACACTATTTTTCCATGAATTATTTATTTTTTCATAGTCTATTTATTATATTATTTATAATTGTTTTTTTTAAAGTGGAAACACTTTTTATTTTAAATCCTGTTCAGAACAACTTCGTTTGTCCTCAATGTAAGTAACTCTTTTTAGGCGGTCGTAAAAGTACACCTCACGAAGAATTTTGTCTAGACGATATGTCTAGACAAACTAGTAGTGGAATGTTTATAGGTTGATTATTAATAATGTGACCCTTCAGTATAATATTAAAATCTTGTCTGGTGGCTGTATTCCTGGAAGTAACTTATTGCAAAATATTAGGTGTTAAATATCTAATATTTAACACCTACCTAAGTAACTTATTGCAAAATATTAGGTGTTAAATATCTAATATTTAACACCTAATATTTTGCAATATGTTACTTCCAGGAATACAGCTACCAGACAAGATTTTAATATTTATCACGTAAAAATAGGTCTAATTTGTTTTTTGTTTAAACAAAATACTTTACATTTGAAGATTTTTTCCAAATTATTAACTCATATAAGTAATTGTGTTGTTGTTTCTTTCGCATTGGAAGCTAAAATCTCTGAATGAGCTGAACGGCTTCACTTAGAAGTGTTCTACTTGATAGAGTAATAAAATAATATTAATAAAATAAGACTAATCGACACAGTCCAACGGGCTATACCAAGCTGAAATGGAAATGGCCGGCCCATGTGGGTAGCATTATGGTTTTCGTGTTACAGTTTGGTACCGGAAAATGCAGTGTAATGTGGATTAAATGAAGCGATGACCTCAGAAGACATAATAGCGGTCTATGAATACTAGTGCAGCATTGCGCCTTGAGGCAATCTCTTGGAAGACCAGTTCGTAATTTCGCTTGGAAAGCTATTGCAAGATAAAATTGCTTTTGTTTTTACAGTATTTAGGGTATAAATGTATTTGTTTTCCCTGTCATCCCAAATATATCCCCATTGATCTTGTCTCCGACTCAATAACATACATAATCGCGAGTATACGTAAACTATTTACCCATGGGCTTATATACCAACAAAATACGAGCACCACTTGTTTGACCTTTGTTATATTTAACAAAATTTTAGGACTCAAGTTGTTTCACACATTTTCAATGTAACATTACATCCGCATTTTTTTACGTCCGTATTTTTAACATAATATAAATTTTATACCAAGTATGTGTAGGTGTGGGGGGGGGGGGGGGGAGTGAGCGCCTTCCTTTGCGAATGATGTACAGTCGACGATTTCTGGTTACTACTACTTAAAGTTGTTCCTGACTACTATATATACTATATACATCTATACAAATAAATAAATTTGAAGTCTCTATATCGTTCATTTGCTGCAACACTGTTTTATCTCAAAAACCCTGACTTTTCAGAAAACGGGTCTAAAGGTTTCAATTGAGTGTGTTATCTTAGTTTTTAAAATTCTATAGTAAAGTTTTATGTGAATTTTTTTTTCAAGTAATGTAATTTTAATAGAGCTGGAAGTAAACTATATTCTTCATACATATTTTACGAGAAAAAACCTTTTCAATAATAAAAAGTGTAAAAAATTATGATTTATCACGTTGTTCCTGAAAAAACCTAAAATAAATATGTAACTTTATAAGATAACACATTTTAGATGATATTGTGTTTTTCTTTTGTTAGGTGTATCTGATTAAAATACTTTTTTGTAGATTTATATAATCTTTTTTAATTTTAAACTAAACTGTAACACCGTGACTTGAACACAATAATAGTCTTTTCAGCAGCTTTTCTTATTCTACAATAATAAAAATATCTTCTTTTAATTGACATAACTTAGGCTATAGTAACTACTTGAATTTACTTAAGATGTTTTCTATTATAATATTAAAAACTATATGATCATAAAATCAGTCATAATTTATGTATCGCCATACTATTATTAATTATCACAATAGTTCGAATCGTTTTGAAAGTAAAACTAAAAGTAATTTAAAAATAGCTACCAAAAACAATAAAAATTAAAATAAACACGCAAAAAATTATAAAGTTTCAAAGAAGGGCCTATAATATCTTGGAATGAGATTTTTTCTACTAATTCCATGAGATCTGCTATTTTTCTCTCTGATATTCCGGGCTTCGCCTCATATGCTTTTGATACGATAACATCGACTGAAGTTCATTTTTCAAGAGCTTTATTATCATCATCTCACCAATCTTAGCGAGATGGTTTTCATCATTTTTCTACAGCATTACACCCATTTGTGTACATACGTTTTTCCAGTGTTAGATGTCGTCATAATACATTTCATTTACTCGAAAAGGTTCACTCTTCTCTCTGGCTGCCTTGAAGAAGTGAAGACACCACATCTTCCACAGAATTCGCAATAAAACTCCATTCCTTTTTATTACTACCCAACTTCCAGTAATCTTCATTTAGTTGCAGCCATTGACTTTTAGTAATATTTGTTCCACATTTGAACTTACATGAACCTTTACAGGGCTCCTTCAGATGACGTTCCGATATAGTTCTTCTTGTTTTGCTTGACTCGTATTCTTTTCCATTATTCCAATATCTTTTAGCGATGTTTCTTTTCCAGCCTTCTACATTTCTCTGTCTCTTTCTTCCTCTTTTTGTTGGAGTTAGAGTATTTGTAGGTGCTGGTTCTATCGTTATGTTAGTTGAACTCGATATCTCTTTCATTGTAGAGGGAGCTATGACTTCCGAAGTTGTAGATGTATGGGCATCTAGTATTACGTTTTTGTCTGATATGATGGATACAGATAAAATTACCGAGGGAGATTCTGATGTCCTTTTTGGAAATGTATTCGTTGCCTCTTCTGGCGGACAGTATTCTTCTGCAACAGAACTACTATCAATTTGTATGTTACGTTGTGGTATAATTATATAATTTGAGTCTTTAACTGAATCATCAGAGTTCTGAAAGAAAAGTAATTTGCTGATTATTATTTATAGTTATTTATTAGTTGAACCGAAATATACTTTAAAAATCTAAGTTAAATACCTTCTTAAATTTATGTACTTGATAATGAAAAACTGCTGCTAGAGGTGATGCTCGAAGATCTAACCAAAATCCTGAAGATCTAAATAAAATCGAGATTTTCTAGCGTTTTTCTCTAGTTCATCACCTTTATCTGAAAATAAGTTTATTTTCTCACAACTTTTTCTTTACTTTTTTAGGGATTTAGTCAAATCACACTACGTACCCCCGTAATTCTAGCAACTCTTGTAAATACTTACCAACGTAAATACATAATTACATGTTTTTCTTACATTAGATAGGTATTGTTTTAAGTGTATTAATAATGCAGTGCTATTAGGAAAACAACCAATATTTTGTTGATCTTTTGACCTTGTCTTTCCTGTGTATTAGGCTGACTAAGCTGTAAAGATATTATAGTTATTGAGCAAGTCTACTATTCAAAAACATTTCCAAGGTCCTAAAGAAACTAATAACCAATAACCTTATAGTCGTGCGCTCACCACGACTATACGTCATTGGTCATTAGTTTCTTTAGCACCTTAGTTTCTTAACAGGTTGTATGTTTTCTTTATTAATATCTTTTTCAGATCCATTTTCATTAATTAAGGCCATTATTTTCTTGGACCGCGACCACATCTGCAACAAAAATAAGATCATATTTTTATTCCGTTTATCATAAACAACGCGACAGTATGGATATCATTGGCACCTAACAAATTATTTATCCAAAACAACGTTATATTAGCAGATTACTCACATTAAACAATCTATTTAATGTTTTGTGTTGACACCTACAACGATTCATTGGAATATGGCACACAAAATATTTTTATTTTTGTTGCAATAGTGCGATAATTAGGTCATTAATACAACAATATGATACTAATATTTTTCAGCAAAGGTGTGCTAAGTTAGAATATAGCGCTATAATTTTAAATAATAAGTTACAATTTCTACTTACCTTTGCAACAACAGCGTGACGAAATCGTATTAGCGCGTTTTTGTGCAAATCCGGGAGCACTTCCACCTCTGACTGCTCTAATATAACTGAGATGGCGCGTTTTCGAAATAACTCGACAGAAGACGGAGACAGCGGTACAACGCATTAATTACGTCTCTTTCTTTGATTGAATGGCGTAAAAATAACGCGTTTTTGCAGCAAATAGATCGCATTACGGCGATTCTTTCTACATTATTAGTTAAAATCACCACTTTTTCGAGATAAAACATTGTTGCAGCAAATGAGCGATATGTAATGTGTTTTTTTTTTCACTTTATGCACATGTAAGTATATACGGTAAGTACCGTACAAAAAAAACAATTTTTGAAATTTTTGTCTGTCTGTCTGTTTATTTCGGCTAATGGCCAAAATAGATGAACCGATTTTGACGGGGTTTTCTCTGGCAAATAGCTGATGTTATAAGGAGTACCTTAGACAACTTTTTTTACTAATTTTACTACACACTACAACTTTGTTAAAACCTATGAAATCATAATGAAACCCACGCGGGTGAAGTTGCGGGGAACAGCTAGTATTTTAATATTTATTATACGTGGTAGAGCCTAGCTGCAGCTTTATTATGCTTATATAACGAATGGGTAGGTTCGACCAGGGTAGGACCACGCTCTCATAGAATACCAGTGTAAAATAGCAGCTTAATGTTGCTGTGTTTCGTATAGTGAGTGTAGAGAACCGGAGACCCTTTTTAATGGAAAAGGGGCATTCCATCTTAGTCGTCAGGGGTGACAACGCATCTGCATTTTGATTCTTAATCGATGATCCACTTACCATCAGGTGGGCTGTGCTCGTTTGTCACCCTTATTCTATAAATATATATATACGTTATTCGCACAGTAACAAATGGCTTGTATATTCATGTTCAAATCCATTGGCTTACGCAAACTTCTGTCTTTATTAGCAAAAAGATAATGGTAATTATTAAACTTTCTCGCATGTACTGCGCAGCCATTATCTTAATTTATGTAAAGAATTTCCTTTCGCCGGCTATCCCAACGTAACGAATAAGGTTTCAAGTAATTGGTAAGAAATACAGGACCAGGTGGCGTACCTCCGGGCGATGGCGATAAATAACGTCTAAATAATTTCGTCTTGAAGGTTTCACAGAATTATATCGTTCATTTTAATATGGCGAAATTCATCCATCGTCACTGCTTGGCTTACTGATATAAAAAGTAGTAAAATAAAAAAAATTATACGACCGACGTCAATATAAATTATTTAGGATAACTCAAAAACCACTGGTCAGACCTTGATCAAATTGTATGGAACCACATAAGAAAGCATCAGATTTCAAATAAAAAAAGAATTATGGCAATCTGTTCACATAGAAAAATGTTTTGACGTAACACACATAAAAAATGCAGTCGAATTGAGTACCACCTCCTTTTTGAAGTCGGTTGAAAATATCATTGCGAGCGTCTGCCTTATCCTTGCATTTTACATATATTTACTGTGATTTTACTTTGTAAAGTATCGTTTTGTTGTCTAGCGTCCGCCCTTAGATGGGCGCTTTTGTTAGGTATGATTTTACATATTGTGGGATCAGAGCAGTGAACCCAAATAAATCATGAAAGTATTGCTAGCTTCAAAAATTACCAACTTAAAGACAAACGTAAAGAAAACACATTAACTTACGACTATGCGTCTTGAGTTGTAAATAATTTAAAATTAAAAATTTTGTACAGCCGACTTCAATATAAGCGACTTCAATATAAGTTATTTAAGAATAACTCAATAACCATTGGTCTGACCTTGATCAAATTCATATGACACGAGAACTATCAGCTTTCATATAAAAAAAGAATCATCGAAATCGGTTCCCCCAGTACAAAGTTATGAGGTAACACACATAAAAAAGAAACATACACTCGAATTGAGTACCGTCTCATTTTTGGAAGTCGGCAGAAAACTCATCTAAAACTGTTAAGTTATCAGCGATGGAGTTACAATATTATGTGAGTTAGTACGAAATATTGCGCCACGTTGCTCGCTCGCCTTTCCTTTGAAGTAATACTTCTCTGTTTTATTTACGTTCACAACTTTATCTATGATGTGGTAAACTGACTCTATGTTTTTAATCCACAGACAAAACGGAGGAGGTTAATAATTTGACTGCATGGTTTTTTGTATCTATGTTACGCGATATCGAAATATACCTAGTCAGGTCATAAATTCTGTCACATGTTTAATATAAAATAATTGAAACAAGTTTATTCATTATGTAATCATTTATATACCAAAATGAACTTAACAAAACATAGATTCTTATGACACTAAAGATTATTCAAAATGACCTCCGTGATTTTGAATACAGGCCTTCAATTTGCGCGACCAGTCGTCTATCGCAGCACGAACGAGGTCCATGTCAATATCGGCGGCTGCCTTAATCAAGGATGACTTGAGTGACTCCAAATTGGGATGAGGCTTTGAGCACGCCTTTTCCTCCAAGTGTTGCCATATCTTGTAATCTAACGGATTCAAATCTGTACTGGAGAAGGGCCAGTCTTCGTGCCGGATGAAGTCGATTTCACGCGCCGCCAGCCAGTCTTGTGTGCTCTTCGCTCTATGAGCTGGTGCCGACTCTTGTTGGAATACCCAGTGCCTGTTATTGAACATGGTATGAGAAACAGGTTCCACAAGGTTCGTCTGGACTGTATTTTGATACACAACTGCATTCGTTGTTACACCTTTCTCACAATAATGTACCTCTGTTAAGCCAATAAAACAATCACATCTACTGTTTGTCGCCTTCGTAACCTTTAACGTAACCTTTTCACCGTGGTTCTGCTTAACCTCATCTGAAGGGCCAACAGTTTAAAAAAACCAGGGTTTTGATGGAATATTAGTTTGGACTTTGGAATAGTATTTACATTTTAAAAGTTTAGACTGATGCCAGATACTTTGCCATGTAGACAGAAGGCTGGCTCCAGCCTTTGGTAGGAGGTCATATGCATAGAGGCATTGTTTAGGGAGGGAGCCAGATTTGGTGGCTTCTTTAGCTAAATGATCCGCAATTTCATTACCCTGAATCCCGCAGTGGCTAGGGATCCAAGCCAAGACAATTTTCAGCCCTTTTTTATGGCAGTTGTACAGAGACTTTCTAATATTTAAAATTAGGGGATATCTTATCTTAGAGTGGAAAGGACTGGATGCTATGCTTTGAAGGCAACTGAGCGAGTCTGAGAAAATGAGAGTCCTTTCCAGATTGTGAGATTCTGCATATAAGTCAGCTTCTAAGATAGCTAAAGACTCACCTGTGAATACAGATGAATCAGGTGGGGAGTTAAAATTTAAAATAATCTTGTACTTGGGGATCCACACTACGGATCCAACTAATCCCTCGTCACTTAGCTTTGAAGCATCAGTGTACATAATTAACCAATCATGCTAATTTTCGAGGAGAAGCATATTTAATTTGTTATTTACTTCAATAGTATTCTTATCTAATCCGAAATTTAGAATGATGTCTGGGTTGAAAATTAGAGCTTCGTATGGGATATTGAAAAGTGGATTGCTAGGGGATTGATAAACAGGAGAGTGAACATTGACTAATTTAATGTAACTTTTTATAATACATGGCAAATCTTTGTGGGATCAATATGAAGATTCCCTGACCGACTGATACAAGGAAAGAAGTTTGGAGAGGAGAGGATGGTGTAAATAACAAACAGCTTTGAACAAAAACCTATCTGAGAGATATTGTCTACGTAGAAATAAGGGGGGCTCAACCATAGAGATAATATAGATAGAGTGGAGATGCCATATGCTTTTCTGCAAGTGTAACTGACGCGCTGTTAGAAAGAGAAAGAAGATGAGAGTTGCTGTCTGTCCTTCTCTAACAACAACAGAGCGCATGCGCGGTATTATTTTGTCATGTTAGGTTAGCTTGACAACATGCGTAGTTAGAGAGAGACAGATAGCAATCTTGATCTTCTCTCTCTTTCTAACGAGAAGTCACATTTGCGGCTGGCTTCTCTACTCTATCTATATTATCTCTATGGGCTCAACACATTTCAAAAGTTTTTACTGTGTGACAATACTTATGACCTGACTGTATATTATTTTATTTTAAATGACGCTTCATTTTAATAGACGCCATATAGACGCTATTTATTATATTTTATTATTGGTATTTGTTAATCAATAATATAATACGTTTATTAATAATAATATACTACTACACTATTTACTACTTAATTTGAGATTGTAATATTCCTTAATTTTTAAAATAATGTCATGTTAGGATTACTAAATTAACGCGATTACAACACTTCTGAATCAAACTAAATTGTACATTAGCGCTTTACAAGTGTAGAGGTGTTTAACTTATTTATCTTCACATTCTGAAGTCGGGCCTTTCAGTAGTACTTTTACAAGACCCTAAGGTCTTGAAATTATTTTATTCTTTAGTTGTTTGAAGATAGCTTTTAAATTTTTAACAGTGGCCGCAGCAACTACTTACCATCAGGTGGTCTGTGTGCTCGTTTTTCACCCATAAAAAAAATTTCTATGACAGTAATTTTTTAATATTAATGTCCCCAATGAAATCGTTTATTGCAATTTTAAGTGCCGATTTACACAACGACAAGCACGATGGAAGCAAGGAAATAATTGTGAGGGAACCTGCATATCTGAGGAAAAAATATATTCCGAATACATGTGAATTCCCCCAATACACATTGTGGCAGTGTTGAGTACTCTTATAAATGAAAAGTGGCCCAGCGGTTTTTTTAATAGAATTAGTGTGACAAGCGAGCACACGGTCCACAAGTTGGTAAGTGGATGCTACGGCATAAAGACATCTACCCTTATCCTCGATTAGAACCAAAATGCAGATACGCTATCACACCTGAGGACTAAGTTAGGATGCCTCGTTACCAGTAAAATGGTTCTCTGGTTCTCTATGTTGACCATACGGAACACCGCATTATTTTGCTGTTTCACGCTGGTATTATATGGTATTATACTTTGCTAATAAATGTATGCTTGCTCAACTGCATCGATATCGTATTGAAGGTGTTCTAAAGAGTAATTAGTACAGAATAAAAAGTATTCTGTGACAGTATTACCCTTGATAAATAAATGTCGAGAATCGAGGTACTTATACCCACTGATGAAGACATTTATGTCATTATTTATAAGTAAGTATTGCAAATAATCGTCAATTTAACTTATCTTCCATCATCAAGTAGGTAAATTGTGGGTAATTAAGCAGCGCAGCTATATGAATTATAACGATATACTTATCTCTTGTACGTGGTAGAGCCATGCTGCAGCTATATTAGTAGTAGTATATTAGTGTAGTAGTAGTTGTAGCACGAATGGATCGGCTCGACCGAGGAAGGACCACGCTTTCACAGAATACCAGCGTAAAATGGCGGCTTGACGCTGCTTTGTTTCGTATGGTGAGTCTAGAGAACCGGGGGCCCATTTTACTGGAAAAGAGGCATTCTATCTTGGTCCTCACAGGTAACGACGCATCTGCATTTTGATTCTTTATTGAGGATAGATGTAGATGTCTATGGGTCACAGCGGCCACTTACCATCAGGTGGACTGTGTTTTTTTTTTTTTTATAAGATAAGGGTGACAAACGAGCACACAGTCCACCTGATGGTAAGTGGTTGCTGCGGCCCATAGACATCTACATCTATCCTCTATTAGAAATCAAAATGTAGATGCGTTGTCACCCATGAGGATTAAGATGGAATGCCTCATTTCCAGTAAAAAGGGCCTCCGGCCACCTGCACTCACCAAGCGAAACGCAGAGGTAAACCTCTACTTCACGCTGGTTTTCTGTGAGGTCGTGGTACCACCCCGGTTCGAGCCGGCCCATCCGTGCGACAGCAAAAGTTGCCGCGTGGCTCTACCACTGGGTGTGCTCGTTTGTTTCCCTTATTCTATAAAAAAAAAATCTCTTCATCTAAATCAAATCAAATCATCAAAGATACACATATTTTTTCATAGATATTGTACCCTTTAAGTAAGGTTTATTGTGCGTTAAGCTATATAGAGGCCCAACTAAAACTAATAATATGATTGATGATACACTTAAATAAATGTCCCCTGCTTTGAGATATAGCTGTAGCGGGCGAGCGCTTCCCGTTTTACCCGTTTCATCCGGGTTAATCACTCTTATTTGAGTGCAAAAGCTTGTCGTTTAATCGTAAAATTTGCTATTAAGCTATTTATATCATTGGTAAGTTTATTAATAACTTGCTTCTCCCTCATATTAAATCAAATTATGGATGTATAATAAAAAAAAAAAACATTAATAATCAATTTTGCATGAAAATTAAGAGATGGGAGATAAAGTATAAGTACCGTTTTTTTGTGGTAAATTGCATACCATTTTAACAGTGGTAGAGCCACGCGGCAGCTTTTGCTGTCGCATGGATTGGCCGGCTCGAACCGGGGTGGTACCACGACCTCACAGAATACCAGCGTGAAATAGAGGTTTACCTCTGCGTTTCGCTTGGTGAGTACAGGTGACCGGAGGCCTTATTTTACTGGAAATGAGGCATTCCATCTTAGTCCTCACGGGTGACAACGCATCTACATTTTGATTTGTCATAGAGGATAGACGTAAATGTCTATGGGCCGCAGAAACCACTTACCATCAGGTGGACTGTGTGCTCGTTTGTCACCCTTATCCTATAAAAAAAAACCAAAACATTTGTTCGATATATAAATTATGTTTTGAAACGGTGTAATTTATAACAAGAATTTTGCACACGACGTGAGTATTATTGCTTATCAGTTTTGTTCCCATTGGGTTATGATTTGTTATGGTCTCAGATTATGAAATAAAAAGACTTTTGTTCTGTAATCTGCTACAGTGATATATATAATAAACGACATAACCTAAATGTATAATAGCAGATAAATGCAGCTGTGTTTCGTATGCTGAATGTAGTGAATCGGAGACCCTGTTTTACTGGATACGAGGCATTCAATCTCAGTCCTCAGGGGTGATAACGCATTTGCATTTTGATTCTTAATTGAGGATAAAATGTAGATGTCTATGAGCCACAGCATCCACTTATCATCAGGTGGACTGTGTGCTCGTTTTTCACCCTTATTCTATAAAAAATGACTATTAATTTTATTGTTCGTACCAAACCTAGAAACGTTAAAAATATGTAAATGAAATTTTTCTTCGTATCTTTCTATTTTATATACAAATTCAAAACTCTTTCTTCTTATTTTATATACAAAGTCAAGACTTTTTTTAAAGTTTAATTATATTATGTATGTGCCATTTTGTTCGATAACTTGTTTCCATCTTGTAAACAAAGACAATCCCGGTGCTGTAGAAATCTTGGGAATTTAGATGAAAAATTTGCGACAAGTAATTTTGACAGTCCTCTCTTGATGTTAACCTAACAACCCCAAAGAATTCTCAAGAGACCCAAACAGGGAAAATTGTTAAAAATATTGTAGTAATTTTTTCGTGTCGGCAATGGACTATTTAGTGGCTGCTACATGTGCAGTATCATTCTTCATCGAGGATAAATGTCTATGGGCCACAGAATCCACTTACCATCAGGTAGACTCTGTGCTCGTTTTGCACCCTTATTCTATAAAAAACTATTAGTACTTAGAATAATAGTCACTATATTCTAAGTACTAATATAATTACAGGGGAAAAACGGGCATGCGTCTCACCTATTGGTAATTAACTACCGCCACCTATGAACAAGTACAACTCCAGGGGAAGCGTTGCAGTTGCGTTACCGGCTTTTTAAAACAATAATAGGCTTTAATTTGATTTAATTTATCATTTAATTTTAAGGACTTATTAAAAATCTTAAATGTAGAATACATTCACAAATTTTCTTGATGAGGATGCTAAATGCCTCGCATTACTTAATCTTCCAAATATACCGCCCTCAATATTGGCCTTTTTTTCGCACTCGATACAAAAGTGAGTCCACTTTAGTCCGACGATCTGGAAAATTGCGCACTTTATTGGTTCTGGAACAATTGCCAACAATTTTAATGGCTTCTCCATGATATTCCTTTTTCTTTTACTTAGTACCTGTAGGGATATTTTTTTAATGTTGCCAATATTATCACGTACCATTTATTATTTTATTATATTTAATTTTTGCCATAGGTGCTGTGCAATTTGTTGAGCTTTTTCATTAATTTCGATTCATCATCATTACATCATCATTATAGCCATCTCTACAAGTCCACTGCTGTATATAGGTTTCCACCTAGCATTCATCTGCAACTTCCTCTATTTCTTACCAGCTTGTCACTTCATCTAGTTATATTTTCCAATATTTTCGAAACCTTTAGAAAAACTGTTATGTTTCGATTATTAGTAGAATCGAGCGTTAATTTGCGAAATGCATTATATTACAGATGTTGAAATTAAAATATATCTTACTTAGTTTGAAGAGCACCTTACTCCCTCTTTAAACTAGGTAAGACACATCATTTTTATTTTATACGCGGATCTTACCTAACTATTATTAACATATTTTAATGTGTTGTGTTTTTACTTTGGAGGAAAAGTTTGTAAGAGAAGAGAGCTAGTATAATTGCGTACCTGCTATAAGACACTATATCTTCCTTAATGTTAAAAGTGGATGGCAGCACACCTGTGAAGTGCTTTTTTAGAGTTTGCTTCAGTTGTCCATAACTGCATTTGGAAGTTGAAAATTTCGAAATATCATATAGATCTTTCGACTTTTGTGAAATGTAATTTGTGTATGTATTATAATATTCTAACTAACTAATAATTTAAATCATTCCTACACTTGATGATAGATGATAATATATTAAGATTATTAGATTATAATTATTAAAAATAGTGATGTACATTCTGTAAGTACTATGAAGAAAAACAAATTAGTTATACCAGTTACTCGACTCCAAAGAGCCAGTAATTCCTTCATGGGGCTATATAGACGCTTTTACAATAAAACACCAAAAAATATGCAGATCTTATCTATCAAAAGTTATTATACTACTAAAGTTGTACATGACTGATGATGGTGGTGTTTCTAAATGTTTTGGTATAATCATAAAATATTATATTGTAAATTGTGATTTAAAAAAGTAAGTCCCGCTGGGTTTCGTGCTGGTTCTTCCCAGTTCGAACCAGTGGTAAAAGTAAAAAAAATTCTTTCAATAAGTATTATGTACTGTAATCTATATTGAATAAAAACTGATTCTATTCTATAAAGTTGCTATGCTGTGGAAATTGATATGATGTTAGAAATTAGAATGATAAATAAATGATCGCTTCGTAAAAGTGCAAAGACAATACTTATGTAATTTTGTAAAATAAATGTAAGTCATCCATTGATATACAAAATACCCTATCCATTGATATATAGAAAAAGGTTTTTTTTGTATATATACAAAACTGAAACAAGAGATGGTCAGCAGCAACATTTTCCTGAAAGTAACTCAAAATTTAAAAAATATCTGCGGCTGCCAACCCCAAACCTATGAGGCAATCTAAAAATCTCAATATGTAAAATTATATAATGACTACATTGTCATGTTGTATATCAATGAAGTCATCGTATAATTTTAAATATTAAGATTTTTATATTGCCTCATAGGTTTGGCGAGCCGGTTGGCAGCCGCTGATTTTTTTAAATTTTGAGTTACTTTCAGGAAGATGTTGTTGTCCATCTCTTGTTTCAGTTTTCCGCTGTTGCGTCTTACTACATCCACGGAACGATATGGAGTAGTGTATATTCTTACACCGTCACTTAACGGTTTTGATTACATTTTTTTTTATATAGCGTAAGGGTGACAAACGAGCACACAGTCCACCTGATGGTAAGTGGTTGCTGCGGCCCATAGACATCTACATCTATCCTCTACTACAAATCAAAATGTAGATGCGTTGTCACCCGTGAGGACTAAGATGGAATGCCTCTTTTCCACTAAAAAGAGTCTCCGGTTCTCTACACTCACCATACGAAACACAGCGTTTACGCTGGTATTCCGTGAGAGCCCTGCCTCGGTCGAGTCGACTCATTCGTGCTACAACTATACTGTATATAGCTGCAGCATGGCTCTACCACGTATAAAAATATGTAATCTATGCGTACAGATTATGTATGCCTATTGTGGTTGTAACTATCTTGTATACTGCACTCGTTGGCTTAGTGGCCATAAGCGCGACTGCTTATCATGTAGTCCCGGGTTTGAATGCCTCTCCCATTAGACAACACAATCTATTCCGAATTGTTTTGCACGCCTCAGCGTGCTCTACTCTCGATATGTGGCCATACCTCAATTTCGCTACATAAAATTGTTCTTATACTTTTAGCTCAATACCAAATGCATATTATTATTAACGTTACAATAAGTACAGACATTGAATTATAAGAACAGTTTATTTTCTAATTGATTCACTTTAGATTACATAACAAAATAAAAAACATGCATGAGTGTCGTGGAACACACGGTTGGAACGAAGTTTCATTTCGTAGCATATTATTATCGACAAACGTATTGTATTATTGATTAACAAATACAAATAAATAAATTACAAGCGTCTATTAAAATGAATTTCATCATTTAAAATAATATTTCTTTCATGGCAAGATAAGTAAAAGTGCGAAGGAGGTGGATATTTTTCCATTTCATAGGGAGGGGATCGTGACGAAAAAATGTTACCCGTCAAATTCGTACAGTGCGATAAGGAACTTCGCTTTAAAATGTAATTGAAAAAATATATGAATGCCGTCCGTTGGTCTGTGCGTCCAGTTAATATTAAATAAGATTCCATATATTCGTTTAAAAGTTATTATTGAAAGTCGATTAGATTCTGTTTTTTTTCGTGTAAAAATTATCGTCATTATTTTTTTTTCATCAAAATTAAATGAAACGCTCATGAGACGTGCACTTTTGGATTTTCCAAACTATTACAATTTTATGCTAGTAATCAATCAATCAATCAATATATTCTTTATTGTACACCAATAGACATTAGAACGAGACAAAATGAAATAAATACCCACTACCCACCTACTTGACTACCGGGAACAGGCGGTTTAAAATATTCGTTACCCCATATTGTACCGTTGGTGTCTTAACATGTGACAGAGGAAAACAAATCGGAATATGGGCAGCAGTGTCACTTTGTATAATATAATAAAGCGTTAATAATAGAAAACGAAACGTTCTGTTTATATAGAATCCGTTATAGTAAACATATGAAAAGGATTTCTCTAGAGGAGAGTTTTACAATAATATGTACAATTAGTTTGATAATTTGTGAAGGAAATAAATTTTGTTTTTTATTTACAGGTACCAATTTGCTTTTGGGGATTTTGAAATAAAAAGGTAAACAAGAAATCTAATTACTAATAAATTTAGGACGCTTATGATTTCTGATGTTGAAATTGTAAAAGTAATAACTTGGAAAATAGCCTGTTTTAAGCGACGACTCGGGCTTAAGGCTTCATTTGCTTTGAAATGTCTCTGCATTAATATAAACATAATTGTTCATTTTCCCGAATAAAATTTTTTTGAAGGTTTGATTTATAACTGAAACGTTGTTTAGTTGTTACAAAGTTGTTTTTATTTACGTATCTTCAGTTTTTTTTTAAAAACGTTACCCCGCACACTAGGATTTTCTCCTGTGTCGTGGAGGCAGTTAACTAACATAAATTGCACAAGGACAAACATCTGGACCTGAAACAATTATTTGTAGGCCATACAAATACTTGTTCCGTGCGGGATTCAACCCGCGGCCTCCAGCGCAACAACTGATTGCTAAGCCACTGCGCCACGGAGCCGTTAGTTTGAATTAATTACATGCTTTTTTATTTTTCTAAAATATTTTTTTCTAAATTATAAATTTTGAATGCCCCGTGGTTTAATTACTTGTATTTTATATCCCGTGGTTTAATTCGATCCAATGACTATAAAGATCGAGTTTGGATTGCAATTCAACCGAAAAATGCAAAATCATGTGGATTATTTAATCATCATCATCATCATTACAACCTTTCACAAGTCCACTGTCGAACATAGGCCTCCCCCAAGGAACGCCACAAAGCCCGGTCCCGAGCCACCTACATTCATTAAATTCCTGCATTTAATACGTCGTCACTCCTGGTTATTTAATACGTCATTTAAATTAAGTCCTTCAAAGTTATTCACAACTTTTTATCATTTTATTTACTAGTATTTTCTAAAACTGCAATAACGGTATATCATTATTTATATATTTGAACTTAAGTTTAAAATTTGGCTACTCTTTGAAAAATAACCCTGTATATGGCCAGCCCAATGCAACTTCAGATCCTTCTTCCGATCTAACGGTCCATTTCGTTCCGCTCGGCTATGTAAGTTACTTAGGTCCTACTGCGGATATCCTCATTACGAAGTTATGAGTCCATTAAAGAGCAGTGTATTAATAGGACTCTAACAGGTTTTGTCAGTGCTGCTTTTCTTGTGTGTTCTACAGCTTGAACAAGTTAAAACAGTAATTAAAAAACCGACGAAGTTAAAAAGTTTACTGAAAAAAACCTTCCCCACCCTTTTTATATTTGCATTTACTATATATATCTTCTTTATATATATAAAAATTACGTGTCACGTTGTTTGTCCGCGATGAACTCCTAAACTACTGAACTGATTTCAATGAAATTTTACACACGGTGTGCAGTTTGGTCCAACTTGAGAGATAGGATAGTTTTTATCCCGATAAGTGACCCTCAATTTATTCATTGCTTATCTTCGGAGTTTTTTTTTAGGAATGCAAATGGTCGTCGGAAAGGGCAGAACAACGTCTGCCTGGTCAGCTAGTGTATATATATATATATGTGTGTGTGTGTGTGTGTGTGTGTGTATACAACCTATGTCATTTCCACAATTAAGAAGCATCTATCGAGAACTCATACGTTCAAAACCTACAAGGCTACAGAGGGTGCCGAAGAAATAGCCATCCATACTCTCGACAAACAATACTCTTCCTTCTGGAGCAGCCGGGTAAAAAGGGCGACTTTCTCAGTACTACGTAGTACGTAGAGACACCTTATTTAGGTTAATATGCCTTTCCCATTTTGTAGACAAAATCAATAAAGATAAAGTGAGTTTGAATTGGATATATTCGTGTATAACCTAAATTGTTGTGACTTACACTTGCGTGACGATAATTTTAGACCTAGAAGCTGCCTTGGAAAACAAAACAAAATTTTTTTCTTTTGTTTTCCAAGGCAGCAATTGAATTCTATTTCTGCCGGCACTTAGCCTCTTTGCCTTTCTCGCGCTTAGACCACAGTGTGCGGTTTAAGGCTTTCACAAGTTTGAAACTTACTTTAGTTATATGTTTGAGTTTCCCGATTTCAAACTCATATACGATATTGACTTACATATACATATGTAGTGTTTATGTTTGCAATTATAAGCTTATCTTAAATTAAGCTATCCAATACCTCATGACAGTTCACGAAATAGATTGATATCATCTACCACAAGCAGAAATCCATTCAGCATCAGAAACTACCTTCATGCCACACAGTACATATATAAAGCATTTATTTAGCTTATCATTATAATTGATACCTTGTTAATTAAGAATACTCCAAGTAATACATAGTGTAACGTATTACGTAGGTACATACTGTGTACGTTACACAATTTCTTTTAATATATGCTTTTGGAAATTATGTCCTAAAAAGATTCCATGAGCATGTTTGATTGATCACGTACATTGATAATATAATTATTATTTACGATTTTTATTACGTACATTTTAGCCCATTTTAAATGCCCGATGTTTCGTGTGGTTTTCAGCACTCATGGTCACTAGGGGACGGAGGTGTTTAATAACATCGTGATGCCATATAGTTATATCATTTTAGCTAAAAAATTGGCAAAATTAACGGAGTACTTTTATCTATCGGCACTCTATAGAGTGAAGTTAAATTTTAACCACTCTTTCTCTTTCTCCCGGGCGAGCGTAACTGTAAAATAAACAATAGAATATGCTTTTAAAAAGAGGTATAATCTATTTCTAAACTCTTTAGTTTCACGTTGCAATTCTATTTTTAATGTTTAATTAGTTCGGCCATTCAGCGAAATATAAATAATTGTATTTTAGCTAAAAAATGACAAAATAAATGGAGTACTTTTATCTGTCGACATATTATGTACGTTATAGAGCAGTTAAATTTTATCCACTCTCCCTCCCCCTCCCGGGTGAGCGCCCCCCCCCCCCCCCCCCCCGCCCGTGCTCCAGATAGTGTCCCGAAGCGCGGTTTTTTCCAGTTTTAGAGAAAACTGTACACTATACATGTATTAAATGATCCTTGATAAAATTGCTATCAATCTTTTAAACATACAAAAGCGATAGGCACTTATAGTTTCGTCTGCCACATAATATAAATTTTCTATAATTTATCGTTTTTTTTGCTCAAAGTTTAGTTTTATCTAAAATTTTTAACTCTACCGTCCAAATATGTATGTAAAAATAAAGAGTAGAACATGCTCTTTAAAAAGAGGTATAATTTATTTCTAAGCTCTTTAATTTCACATTACTATGCTATTTTAAAAATTTAAGTAATTCAGTCAGATTAATCAACGAGAGTAGCTCACTTGAAGAAGCTGAGCAATTTTAATTTTTAATTTTATTTAAATCGTCAGTAGCCTAATGGCAGGGCGCGGACCGCGAACTCGAAAGGTCGTGGGTTCAAATCCGCCATTCGACTACTGTCGTTAACCACTTCTAACAAGCATTTCAAGCTTACCAGAAGTGGTTAAAGGGAATATTAGTAGTGTTTAAAAACATTACTAGTATTTTTTAAATAAAAATAAAAAAGAATATTTAAATTAATTAATTTATTTAAGTCGCTTAAATGGCGGCAATTCATTTTAACCAATTTTAATTTTTTTTTACTTATAAGTTTAAGCAGTGCTTGACTACAATCTCATTGCTGGTGGTAAGATGTAATGAAGCCTTATATGGTAAATCGCAATCTTAACGTAACAAAAGCCTATTCACTCTTGCCTTGCTATTTTATTTGCAGTTGCAGTTTTGTGATGCCATCAAGACAACGACAACTGCCCGAGTAGTAAATTGTTAATTTTTGTATCCTTAAAATTGATTAATAACACATTTTTCGAGGGCTCTATGGCGCAGTGACATAGCAATGAGTTACGGCCCTTAGAGTTGCGGCTTCGAATCCCGCAACGAAACAAGTATTTGTATGGCCTACAAGTAATTGTTCCAGGTCTGGATGGTTTAACCTCTTGTAATTTATGTAATTAAAACTGCCTGCCTCCACGATACAAGAGAAAACCTTAGTATGGGGGTAATGTTTTTTAAATGAAAAAAAAAAAGAAAAATATAAATTTATTTTATATGCATATTAAACAGATTTCGTCGTCAACCACGGATAAATTAACACAAAAATAAAAATAAAATAGTACCGGGAATTGTAATAAACAAAGAAAACTAGAGTTAGGAGTGACCTTAGAACACACGCCGTGTATGTTATTTTTTTATACTTCGTTTACAGCAAGGTCGAGAGAAGGCACAGCGTAGTGGCACTTCAGAATGCCAGCACTTTGTTCCACCGTAAAAAAAGTAAAAAATATACATGAAATTCGCGCGAATATTGTTTCACGGCTATAAACGTTTGGAAAGACTTTTTACAGTGTAGATACAAAATGTATAAATAAGTGCTGATTTTGTGATATTCCATTACAGTACTTAATAGCTACACAATTAAACGTAGCCCCCTCCCCCCTGTCCCACCATTGATTTCACCATGGTGCAGCTATATGTATAATGTTTGTAGCATGTATGGGTCGGCTCGACCGGGGAAGGACAACGTTTTCACAGAATACCAGTGTAAAATAGCAGGTTAATGCTGCTGTGTTTTGCATGGTGAAAGAAAGGTGAAAGAAACGGAAACCCATTTTACTTGAAACGAGGCATTAAATCTTAGTCCTCAGGGTGACAACGCATCTATCTTTTTTTTATAGGAGAGGGGGCAAACGAGCATATGGCTCACCTGACGGTAAGTGACTACCGCCGCCCATGAAAAACTGCAACACCAAGGGAACTGCAGGTGCGTTGCCGGCCTTTTAAAAAGGAATAAGCTCTTTTTTTGAAGGTCCCTAAGTCGTATCGGTCCGGAAATACCGCCGGTGGTAAATCTGTAAAACTCCTAGTGAAACGTGTGGACCGCCAAGCATCCAGAAGGTGTGGATGGTATCGGGAGTTTTGCCGCGATTTGCGTTCGTGAAATTTGGTGACTGGGATTAATTCGAACAATTCCTCAGAGCACTCCCCGTGGTAAATGCAAAAGAAAATGTAAAGGGATGCAACATCTCTTCACAGCGCCAGTGAATCAAGCCGATCGGTAAGGACTCGGTCGTCGACGATTTGAGCCGCTCAGCGCTGGATGCGGTCAAGTGGAAGGAGCTGGCACTGGGGAGCCCCAGACCAGAGATGTGAACAGTATTTCATCTGAGGCCGAACCTGCGCCTTGTAAAGTTGCAGGCGGTGTGCCAGTGCCGGCATGAAATACTGTCCCGCTCTGCTGAGCACGCCAAGCTTTTCAGAGGCCAATTTGGCCTTCTCTTCCAAGTGACCACATCACTCCATATGAATGTTACCGCTTCGCAATATATCATTGATATGCAGAAGAAACAGCGTTGGTGATAGCACACAGCCTTGTGGAACTCCACCGTTACTAGGCTTGTAGCCGGAGCATGCACCGTCTACAACGACCTTGATACTCCGATCTGCAAGAAAACTGGTGATCCAATTGCACAATTTCTTGGGAAGCCCATAGGAAGAGAGCTTCGAAAGAAGCGCTTTGTGCCAAACCCGATCAAAGACCTTCGCAATGTCCAAACTAACGGTCAACGCCTCCCCCTTGGACTCTACTGCCTCCGCCCATCTATGTGTCAGGTAGACCAGAAGATCACCAGCTGATCGACCCCGACGAAAACCATACTGGCGGTCACTAATCAGCTGGTGATCTTCAAGGTACCATATGAGCTGGCAGTTTATAACGAATACCATTATTTTGGTGAACAAGGAGGTGATGGCGATAGGCCTGTAGTTGGGCGGGTTTGAGCGGTCGCCTTTTTTAGGGATCGGGTGGACCAAAGCTGTCTTCGATGTTTTCAGGACTACGCCTAAAGAGTAGGAGTACCGGTAAAAACGCGTTAAAACCGGTGCCAACTCCGGAACACACGTCTTCAGCACAATGGGAGGGACTCCATCGGGCCCACTCGACTTGCTGGCGTCCAGGGAGAAGAGTGCTTTGCGAACCGAGCGCTGTGTAAACCGCACATCCGGTATGGAGCACTCACATCGCGGGATGGTCAGCGGTGTGTTCCCCCCGTCATCTAGAGTCGAGTTGGACGCAAAGAGAGAGCTCAGAAGAGCTCAGAAGAGATGGCTGACAGAAGTTCCCTTGGACAGCCTTGGCGAGAGACCAGAATGCACGGGTTCCCGATGGAAGGCGAACTAGCTTCTCGCCAATTCTGCCGATGTGCTCAGACCTTGCCTTGGCAATGACACTTTTGAAGGACCTGGAGGCGGAATCATACTTCTTTTTAAGTGCGCTGGTATTTACATCCCGCGATGTTGATGCGTCAGCCCAGGCCCGGTAGCACTCCTGCTTATAGCGTGATGCTATTTACTAAATCACAGCCGAGATCTGCCTCCGATGGGCACCATAAAGGATGGAATAAAAATTTCCAAACCCTGAAGTAATACATATGCAACAGAATCGGCAACAACGCTGGATCTTCCGGCGAGAAGCAAACCAAACGAAGCAAACAAAGGGTAGGATGCAAAAAAAGACCGCATTCCGTCCCAATCGGCTGACCTATAGGGTCAAAGACGGCGGCAAGCTGCAGATCGCAACTGCGATTGGAGCGTGAGTGGCACCGTACTCCGGATCATACAATGGTCCGAAGAGCCCATAGGGGCATCGACGGAGACCTGATATCCGTCCGGATGAGAAGTCAGCAGAAGGTCCAACAGGGAAGGTACATGGTCTTCCACATCTGGGATCCGCGTAGGCGAAGTAACCAGTTCTGTTAGACCATATGCCAAAGCAAAGTCATAGATCTACCCATGATCATAGCATGATCGGTTAAACGAGAACCAAGCCATTCAGCGTGGTGGGCGTTAAAATCACCAAGTATCACGATCTCTGCGGATGGGACCTCTTGTAGCACGGAGTCTGCAGCCATTTGGACGTGGTTGATGATTCGGTCTGTGTCGGTATTACCGCTATGGGAAACACGGTATTGACTCAAAAGTATCTAGTACTCATGAGCAGTATCGTATAAAGTATAAAGTAGTTATATATTTTACAGTAGTGGAAGGTTGAAGGGGAGCCACACACTATAGAAGCACCCGTAGACGCGGGGATGGTCGTCGCTGTCTACGCGCAGCCATAGGATGGACAGGTCCGTACCTTCAAGGCTGCCGAGGCGTCGAAAACAGATGTCCTCTCTGACGTATACGCAAACTCCAGCCCGGGGCACAAAGGGGTGTTCTAATTTGTACACCGGATGGGAGAGATATGATGAAGATGAAGTACCAGCCGGAGAGGACACCTGAGTCTCGGTTAAAAAGAGCAAGGCCGGATTTGCCGTCTCTAGATTGTAATGGATAGCGTTAAGGTTGGAATGAAGTCCCCTGATGTTGCAAAAATTCACGGATAGCGTGACAGGGGTCACCTTGGTTGTATTGCTCCGCTTGCCCCGAGCAGCATTAGTCGCGAGACTTTTGCCCCCCCCCCCCCCCCCCCCCAGAATACGCGGGGCAGCCTGAGCACCCACGCTCTGAAGTGGAGTAGTTTGGTCATGGATGCTCAGCGAGGGATTCTTTTATTCGATTAGAGGAGTCTTTTATTTAATTCACTACCATGTTGATTTGGGGGGGGGGGGGGGGGGGAAATGGGCCTCCGGCCTTCACACACCAAGCGCAACGCAGAGGTAAACCTCTACTTCACGCTGGTATTCTGTAAAAGCTTAGCAGCAAAATCTGCCGCTTGGCTCTACCACTGTTACACCGTGACCGTGTATTGGCTGTATAAGTATACCCACTAGCCCATATCGTCCCGCGGGTGCCGTACGAGGCGACAGAGGGAAACAAACCAGGAGATGTGCAGCAGCCTCTTTCTAATGAGAATTAAAATATAAAAAACTGCGGTTGCCAACCCGCCTGCCAAGCGGGTCAATTGAGGCAAATCAGGTTATCAATGGAGAAGACTTAAATTCAGCAGTGAACTTTTGATATGCGGTGACGGTAACGGTAACGGAGGACCGTTCTATTGCCACTACAGCTTACTGATAGGTTATTGAATGGGATGGCCATATAACATTTGCAAAAAAACCGAGAACCAATGGGAAAGAAATTTTCTCATGTGGCAGCCTCGTATCTGTAACCGGAAGATAGAGCTGCTCTCCATTATATGTGTTGAAGGCTTTGTACGAGTAAGACTTGCAGGAAATTATGGATATACATATGTATGTCATACAGATAGCTCAGGACCTAGTCTTGTAGCAATGCTTTTTAGAGTACATACATACATACATATAATCACGCCTCTTTCCCGTAGGGGTAGGCAGAGACCACTTCTTTCCACTTGCTACGATCCTTACATACTTGTTTCGCTTCGTCCACTTTCATTATTCCCTTCATACATGCTCTACGGTTTAGGGTACTCTTAACCTGGCCTTTTTTCAAGACGTCCCTAATTTGGTCTAGAAATGTCCGCCTAGGTCTACCCCTTCCAACACTTTCATTAACACTCGCCTTATACACTTTTTTCGTCAATCGTTCTTCATTCATTCTCTCGACGTGGCCAAACCATCTCAGCATACCTTTCTCAATTTTTATCACTACATCTTCTTTCAGACCACAACGTTTCCTTATCTCACTATTTCTTATCCTGTCACTCAGTTTAGCTTTTTAGAGTACTGTACCCAAATGGTAAATGAGACCCTATTACTAAGCCTCCGCTGTCCGCCTATCTGTTAGCGGGCTGTATCTCATGATCCGTAATACGAGTAGTTAGACAGTTGAAATTTTCGCAGAATGTGTATTTCTGTTGCCTATAAAAATTAAAATAAATTAAAAATTAAAAGGGGCTCCACTGCTATAAACTTTTATTACGATGGTACGGAACCCTTCATGCGCGAGTCCGACTCGCTCTTGGCCGTTTAATCGGCTCTACCTATGATAAGGTTTAGTATTATTGATTCCGTTTTACATATCACTATGGCAACGTCTCCTTTATGCTCTTCTTTAATCCATTGCTGGATATAAACTTTTTCAATAATGCCTCAACTAACATAACTCGAGGGCAAAAAGGTCAAGGTTTAGTGCCTTTTTCTTGGAAACCAGAGGATTATCCCTATTAAAACTGTTAACTGCAAAGGTTGGATAAAAAGCTGCCACAGTCATTATATTCTTCAACGTCTGCCTTTTAAATATCCTACAGTATACGTAAGTCTTTCGAAAACATTCATAATGGTTTTACTTCGTATGTAGGGATTTTATCTCTTGAGTGTTTTAACCATGAAGCAAATATAAAGAGGAGACGTTGTAATTAAATTTTACTATGTAACAACGCGTGACAATTTGCGGGGATGCAAAGCCCCGCCCCCTTTACATTATCTACATCTACCGATAAATAGTAAAACTACTCGAATCTTTCCATATCGATGTTGCTATGTAGCTTAGCTACCTTGACGGCAGATGACGGCATGTCCACAAAATGTTATAAACTATAAAAATAATCTTTTGGCGATTAAAATTTCTTTATGTCTGAATGCAAAACAAATTTCATCATCTTCGTATGATTATTTTATCATTACTGAGCTCAACGTACCTTTATATTTTTAGTTCACAGGACACAAAGTGTCGCCATCTAGTGTGAAATATGTTTAATTATATTTGAAAGCCGACGCAAAGAGATTTTTCTAGAACTATTTTAATAAATTAGGTGTAAAATGACTTACAAATGAAATGTGATGCCATCCATAGCATCGGAGCGTCTATCTCATGAAGCAAGTACATTCAGACAAAGAAATTTTAATCGCCAAAGTAATATTTTTATAGTTTTCATAATAATTTTGGGAACAAGCCGCCATCTATCGTCAAGTAAACCTCTTAAAAAAATAACAAAAAGACAGGGCCGCAGTTAGAATTCAATTATTTTTCCCAGTAACCCAACATTCAATATTAAAATGAAGGAAATTGTACTTGGCTGATTTTATTTAATTTAAATTTAATTAAAAATTAATTAAATTATAAAATATTCGTAACCTATACGAAAGCCCTCTAACAATATTTTTATGTTCACGCTTCACGTATACAGTTCTTGTCAATAGTAATAGCACGCTCAATGGCAGTCGTCAAATAGTCAAATATTTCGAATAGTGGAATGTAAAAACTCCAAGTACTCGTATGTCGAGGACGATAATTGCGGGGAGTGGTTTAATAACACATACATAACTCTCTCATTAAACGAGTATCTTTAACTTTCATCCACTGAGTGATTTGTATGAAAATATGATCTTAAGGGGACGTTGCAGTACTTTTTAACTTTTTTGAACCTGTATCAATATACTTAAATTTAATTATTGCGGAAAACCTAATCTTTATATATAAAAAGTACGTGTCACGTTGTTTGTCCGCGATGGACTCCTAAACTACTGAACTGATTTCAATGAAATTTTGCACACTGTGTGCATTTTGGTCCAACTTGGGAGATAAGATAGTTTTTATCCCGCTAAATGACCCTCAAAATGTTTTATTGCGAATTTAAAGATTTTTTAATAGGACAAAGGGTCGTCGGTATGGGCAGAACAACGTCTGCCTGGCGAGCTAGTAATTTTATAAATATTAAACATACGGACAAGAGATGTGTGAAGGCAGACAAGACTCGATAAAAATCAATCAAAAAGATGACACTAAATTGCTATTTTAACGGGGTATTACGCGTATCTTGCAAAGATTCCATAATGAAACCGAAAAAAGATGTACCAAATGAAAAAGGCTTATTAATTTTAGGCTTAGACCTTTTTTACTGGAAACGAGGTATACCATCTTAGTCCTCAAGGTTGTTTCATTTTGATTATTAATCGAGGATAGGTGTAGATGTCTATGAGCCTCAGCAGCCATTTACCATCAGGCTGACTGTGTTGTGCTCGTTTGTCACTCTATTCTATAAAAAAAGGTCATATTTAGAACACATTACTATAAATTAATTTTTGTTATTAGCTTGAGATAAAATTAACATAATCTAAAATTAAACATTTCGTACAACCGACTTCAATATAAATTATTAAGAATAACTCAAAAACTGTTGGTCAGACCATGATCAAATTAATATGGGACTACATGAGAAGCACCAGCTTTCAAATAAAAAAAGAATCATCGAAATCCGTTCACCCAGCAAAAGCTATGAGCTAACACACATAAAAAAAAGAACATACAGTCGAATTGAGTCTCTTTTAGAAGTCGGTATAAAAAATCTATTCAAGCGCATGCGCCAAACCAGTGCTCGCTGAGACATATTAGAGCTTGGTCGTACCTCGTACGTTGTTTTTTCTCAAACTCTTTTCGCTTTACAGCTAATTCATTAAAAAAATTGGTAGCATTTTATATTGGGGAATGAGGAAGCATTTTATACTTACACACCATAGTACAAGACGGCGTTAATATAAATAATACGAATATTTTACAATGAAATACAAATTAGTCGCTCGACTTCATTTGTACTCGGATGAAAATCCAGCAATAGTCTGCGACATTACTTATTAATTTGCATAACTAAATTATGTAAAGAATCGCTTTAATGCACAAGAACATAAGTTTTCTCTCATTTTATATTCCATTTTGTCGTTAAGTTTTAAGTAAGTTAAGTCAAACTTGGGGAAATGTGGTTTGTTAGATGGAATGAGTTGTGAAAGCCAGTTACCCAATTGAGATTCTTGAAGGTCATCATCATCATCATTACAGCCTTTCATAAGTCCACTGCTGAACATAGGCCTCCCCCAAGGAATGCAACAAAGCACGGTCCTGAGCCACCTGCATCCATCGACTTCCTGCATGTCTTACCAGGTCGTCACTCCATCTCGTGGGGGGTCGCCCTATCCTTCGCCTACCGGTACGAGGCTGCCACTCGAGAACCTTTCTTCCCCATCGGTTGTCGGTTCTTCGAGCTATATGGCCGGCCCACTGCCACTTCAGCTTACTAATCCGTTGGGCTTTGTCGGTTACTCTAGTTCTACTGCGGATATCTTCATTCCTAAGTTTATCACGCAGAAAATCTCCGAGCATAGCCCTCTCCATAGCTCGCTGAGCGACCTTGAGCTTCCTCATACGGCAGCTGTGAAGGACCACGTCTCAGTTCCGTAAGTCATCACTGGCAACACGCACTGGTTGTACAATTTCGTTTTAAGGTTTTGAGGTATGTCTGACGAGAAGATGTGTCGTAGCTTCCCGAACGCTGCCCAGCCGAGTTGAATCCGTCGATTGACCTCTCGATCGCAGTTGCACTTACCTAGTCGGACTATTTGTCCCAGGTAAACATACTCGTCAACAACTTCGAGCTTAGTGTTCCCAACAAGTACCGACATAGGTTTGACATGGACGTTAAACATGATTTTTGTTTTGTCCATGTTCATCTTAAGACCTATCCGTTGGGAAACACTATTGAGGTCATTGAACATAGCATAGTGCTTAGGTCCTCCAGCGATTCTGCCATAAGGACTATATCGTCGGCAAATCGAAGGTGAGTGATGTACTCGCCATTGATGTTAATACCGCATCCTTTCCAGTCCAGTAGCTTGAAAACGTCTTTCAATGCAGCGGTGAAGAGTTTTGGGGATATAACGTCACCCTGTCTTACACCTCTCTGCAATTGGATAGGTTTCGTACTCTGATTCTGTACTCGGATAGCCATCGTAGCTCCACTGTACAAACACTTCAGCACTTCGATATACCGACAGTCAACTTGGTACCCCTGAAGGGACTGCAGCACCGCCCAAATTTCGACGGAATCAAAGGCTTTCTCATAGTCCACATACGCAAGGCAAAGTGGCAGATTGTACTCCTCTGTCTTCTGTACAATTTCCCGAAGGGTCTGTATGTGATCCATGGTACTAAAGCCATTTCGGAAACAGGCTTGTTCGGGTTCAAGTCTGCGTGCGAGACGATTCGTAATGACTCTCGAAAACAGCACGTAGACGCGGCTCAGAAGGTAAAACGGTCTGTAGTTCTTCAAGAGAGCGTTGTCGCCTTACTTGAAGAACAAGACCACCGCACTTCTGCTCCACGCCTCCGGAGTAGTGCCACCATGGAGGACAGAATTAAAGAGCTTCTGAAGGACTTCAAGTACCGGTTTTCCACCCGCTTTCAGAAGCTCCGCTGTAATTCCATCCTCGCCCGGGGACTAGCCGTTTTTAAGGTACTGGAGAGCCATTCTAATCTCGCTCAGACTGACGTCCGAGATATCTTCGGAATAGTTTCGAATAAGTCTCGCTCTTGGATCGTTACTCACACTTGCGTGTGGCTCCAACGATGACGTGTACAGCTGCCCATAGAACCTCTCAATCTCAATCAAAATCTCAGGTGTCCCGAAAACGATGCTGCCACATTCGGTCTTCAGCTTTGACAGTTGGCTCTTTCTGGCACACAGATCTCTGGCAACGCCTTACGGTGCTCAAATGGGGTTCTTCCTTCCCAGAAGCACTTTGAAACCGATCAAAGTTGCGGAGAAAGTGAACTTTAAAAAAATTATCATCTTTAATTGCATTTTTGTTACGGATGACGAAATTCAACTTGTGATAAAAACATTTTTTGTTATAGAGTAAGGTTGACAAATGAGCACACAGTCCATCTGATGGTAACTGGATGCTGAAGCCCATAGATATCTTCATTTTATCCTCGATTAAGTACCAAATTGCAGATGCGTTGTTACCTTTAAGAGCTAAGATGGAATGCCTCGTTTCCAGTAAAACGGGTCTGCGGATCTCAACACTCACCATACGAAATACATTAAGCTGGTATTCTTTGAGAGCGTGGTCCTTCCTCGGTTGAGCCGAACCATTCGTGCTATAAACATAGTATAGCTGCAGTGTGACTCTACCACGTATAAAATTGAATTTCACCAAAAATTACCTTATCCAATATATGAGTTCTTAATGTTTAAAAAATAATACAATATATGAGTTTCTAATATTTAAAAAATAAAAAGTTGGAAATTTAAAGTGTGCTCAGGAATTGCTTAATTTAATTCCTCCCTCTCCCTTCCACCATCGGACAACCAGACGTTCTGCCAGTCTCCATCCTTTCGTTGTTGACTTACCACGCATTCGAGTCAAACGGTTTGCTACATTATAATCATGTGTACAACAAAGGAGTGGAATAAATTGCCAGCAATTGTGTTTCTATCCGATTACAATATGGGTGTCCTCAAGGGAAGAGTTTTTTTTTTGAGGCTTTTGTTAAGTCAGGCTTCACCATCTTAGGCTACATCACCACTTACCATTAGATGGGATTGTAGTTAGCACTGGCTTAAAATGATATAAAAAAAATCAGACATTTGTGTGCGGCCAGGAGCGCAGTATTTTCACTGTGCCATATGTCCTTGGTTCAGTCAAAGGGGTTGAGAACTTTAATTAACTAAAAATAATAAAATAATGTCCATATAACACACTCTAAGCCCTTTAATTCTTCTGTGGGCAATGCTTAGCATTAATATATCTAGAATTTATTTTGTTCGTATTAGTTCTTCTAAATCGGTTTTCACTTTTTATTAAAATTAAATTATAAATCAATCAAATCAGTCCTCTTTTCAGTGGAAAGAGTATCAATGGTTATACATAGATCGTGGACAACGCATGGTCCGAGCTGATCCAGCGACTTTCTTGATATTTGTATTAGGTCTGAAAAATTATAATTCTGAAAATGGTTGTATAGTCGCTTGAAGCAATTCTCGTATTTTTGTGGCATTTTCCTTATAAGCCTTGCGTTGTGTTATTTCCTCGTAAATATATCATTCAGTTAACGTTTATTGACTTCCATATCGCATCCATATAATATCTGAAATAGATGGCAATAGATTACTAGATCTGGCAATTTCTTCATCTCACTTGTACTTTTGTTGACTGAATACGTAATACGTAAATACATACTATGTACTTTGCAAAATGAATAATTTTGTTTCATTTTTCACATCGTACGCCTTTTTAATTACGTGACCTGGTTTTGGTAGGTGTCGGTATCCTGTTTCTATGTAGACAGGCGTCTCTCTAGGTCAGTATCAACCTTTTATTTATGGGTGCCGCCAAGCAGCAGTGCTAGTTACCGGTTGGTAGGATAAGAGGACAAGTAATAGAGTTATGAGGCATTTGCTTGCTGACCCTTTTTACTGGAAAAGAGGCATTCCATCTTAGTCTTCACGGGTGACAACGCATCTGCATTTTGATTCGTATTCGAAGATAGATGTAGATGTCTATGGGCCACAGCAGCCATTTACCATCAGGTGTGTTCTATGTATTCTGTGTGCTCGTTTATCACCCTATCCTATAAAAAATATCCCCACTATGGGGCAATCTATAAAGGAAGCCTACGTTCAGCAGTGGACTTTTAATAGGCTGTAATGATGATGAAGATGAAAACTATCGCATAGTTTGTTTTTCTTTTGAAACTTAATGTTAAGGGATGAAATCTACAAGAGGGATCGAAATTAAAAAGGGTTTCGTTACACGGGCACTGGTCACGCTTACGATCGATTTCTTGCCGACAGCCTGGTCTGCACTAGCGGTTACCTTTTTAACTTGAGCGTGGCGTTAGGTCATTCGTCGGTTAACGTTCCGAACAAACTCAAACAGCAAATGTTTTCGCCTTTGAAGGTAAGGTTTGGTTTATTTTACAGAGAGTATTGAAGATACAGATTGAATTGGAAAGATCTCAGAAGTAATTTCAACATTCAAAAATGTTAAAAATTTCACTAACATCACGCGAATTTTACCTAATGGATTTTTCAACATCTTTAACATAATGGATTTCCGCAAAGTAAGACCTGATTCTATTAATTAATTTCAACATTTTTTAAGTCTTAGTATAACATTAAAAGAAATTACTTTATCCTGTCAATACATTTTTACGTGGTAGAGCTGCAGCATGCAGCTATATTATGGTTGTAGCACAAATGGGTCGGCTCGACCGGGGAAGGACGAGGTGGACTGTGTGCTCGTCTGTCATTTTTTCATATAAAGAAAATTTCACACAAAATAATTTTGTAAAAAGGTGTACATATACATTGTGTAAATATTAGGGACAGATATTAGCTAGTAATATCCTAGACCCAAGTAATTCATTCATAGGGCATTGTAATCGCGTTTACAACAAATACCAAGCTAATTTATATCACCAAGTTCAAAAACAAATATTTTACAAAATGTTTTATTGTAATATTAAATACATGGTCGATGATGATGATGACAACCCTGCTAATAATATTTTTTTATAGGATAGGGTGACAAACGAGCACACAGTCCATCTGATGGTAAGTAGGTGCTGTGGCCCATAGACATTACATCTTCCTCGTTTGCGAATCAAAATGCAGATGCGTTGTCACCCGTGGGGACTAAGATGGAATGCCTCGTTTCCAGTAAAAAGGCTCTCCGGTTCTCTACACTCACCATACGAAACACAGCAGTGTGAAGCTGCTATTTGACGCTGGTATTCTGTGAGAGCGTGGTCCTTCCGCGGTCGAGCCGACCCATTCGTGCTACAAATATACTACTAATATAGCTGCAGCATGGCTCTACCACGTATAAAATATTGATTGACAACAGTGATTTTTTGTGTCAGATTCTTGGGATTTAGTTTTAGGATTATAAAAGGTCCGTAATGTCGTGTGGTACTGTCACCCCTGTCACAGAACGTGTAGGCAGAGACTACGGACTTCCATTTGGCAAGATCCTGACATATTTCTCTCGCATCTTTATATTCACAAATCTACCCATGCAAAATTGTCGGTTTTTCAAAATATCGTCAACTAGGCCGATAAACTCTCGTCTAAGACATCCCTTGCCGACTCTGCCCCTTACTTCTGCCACAGTTTAATGAGAGTCTAATCTTTAAACTGTCCTTCTGCAGTATAAATTTAATAAAGTATATAAAAAATAAATTTATAAAAAAGTAGTTTGTAGTAAAAGTAAAAGTTCGAATGTATCACCTTTTGTAAAATGGTTGGAACATTTTAACTTTTAAGTGATGTCGATGATGTAGTTAGGTAACTGCATTTTATAACTATGCCAAAATTAAATTATCCAATATATTCAATTATAAAGGTATTCTCAGTGAAAATATCATATCATAAGTGTGTACTTTTGCTGAGTTTGGCACGGAACTTCAAAAAAATAGATACATTGAATAAAATTTTTGGTATTTATTCAATGTATCTATCTGTACAAACTCATTACCCTATACGTAGGCAAAATCACGACCGGAACTCAAACGCCCGGAATGTTATCTCGCGCAAAGAACGCCCCCCCCCCCATCCGTTGCTCGAAAGTTCTATTCACTTTGCATGTTTTAACGAAACAATAGGAACAGCTTGCAAGCGAGAATCATTGATGAGCGTTTTGGTGTCCATCTGTTCAGCTATTGTCAGGAAAACTTAGCTTTCAAGTTTTTTCGGAACCTGCTTTTTTATTATGAAACACAATCGAGAAATTACCATATGTGTAGTCTGTTCTGAGGTAATACTATTTATGTATGGTTTTTTCCATTAACAATTAGCTCCCAAGTTTTTTTTTAACTTACAGATTAAAGATACTTGCAACCAACTTCAAATGACAAGGAAGGCCACAGATTCCTTGTTGACGACTGAGAAGAAATTCTTCACAGCCTGATTATACTGACTAAGTGCGAGTCGGACTCGCCCATGAAGGGTTCCGTAGCAGCTAGTAAAAAGTAGCAGCAAGTAACATAATATAAAAGTTCTTGTAGTTCGTTGCAACTTTGATCGATGTTTTAATAATAATATATTTTTTTATTTTTATATTTGAGTTGATTGAATGAAAGGTAAATTGCGGTTTACGATTTATGACGTATTAAAAAAAACTACTAACTAGATCTCGTTGAAACCAATTTTCGGTGGAAGTTTACATGGTAATGTACATCATATATTTTTTAGTTTTATCATTCTCTTATTTTAAAAGTTACAGGGGGAGGGGACACACATTTTACCACTTTGGAGTGGTAGAATGTGTGTAGAAAAAATGATATTAGAAACCTCAATATCATTTTTGAAGACCTATCCATAGATACCCTACACGTATGGTTTAGATTAAAAAAAATTTGAGTTTCAGTTCTAAGTATGGGGTACCCCCAAAAGTTATTGTTTTTTTTTCTATTTTGTATGAAAATCTTAATGCGGTTCACAGAATACATCTACATATCAAGTTTCAACAGCATAGTTCTTATAGTTTCGGAAAAAAGTGGCTGTAACATACGGACAGACAGATAGACATGACGAACCCATAAGGATTCCGTTTTTTGCCATCTGGCTACGGAACCCTAAAAAGCAGCGTTGTGATTTCGCCACAACTTATGTTGAGCGATGGCCTCTTTTGGCATACCGTCGACGTACAATCTTAAATGTATTAAATAGATGTATTTAATATTTATATTATAAACTACGATCCGCCCAGGCTTAGCACTGGTGATTTCTAGATCCCAACAACAGCGTCATCTATCCCATTGTAAATATAAACCATCTCCCTGGTTGGACCAAACAAACACAAAAAATCGGTCTAGCAAGTTTCGAGTTTTTTCGGTCTAGCCAGTTTTGAGTTTTAGCGAGATTAACCAACAGCAATTGATTTTTATATATAGAGATTAGTATATTGGTGGTATAACGGTTTTAGCCAAAATAAGGTGTTTCTTTCTTTCTTTCAAACCAGGACACAGTATTGATTGCACTGCCTTTAGCAGAAATAGTTATGACAATTTCTAAAATTGGAGTGAAGAGATTTTTCCCCAAATATTTATATAAGTTATTCATTGTATCCAGATGTATGACCATATTAATATATTTTTAAAATTTAAGTACTCACATAATTACCCTCTAGAAGTCTCCAACAAAGCTTTTTAGGATACAAGGACATGTTTGGAAATGTAATTTAAACTATATTCGTAAGTTTAAAGTAATATAAAACTATTATTACAAAACTGCGCTTTTACTGTTGTTACATTGTTTTTTGAACTCTTAAATCTTAATATAATAATGACAACGCATCTGCATTTTGTTGCTCTTAATCAAATATATCTATCGAGGTCTATGGGTCCACTTATCATCAGGTGGACTGTGTGCTCGTTGGTCATCCTTATTTTATAACAAAAATATTAAATACATATGCCAACTATTTTCTGCAAGTGTAAACATACCTCCATGTGGTGCTTCCTTCTTATTGTTAGACGTGGTGAGCGCCCAACGGTGGAAATCAATTTTCTCTGAGTGGAGCAGCATTACTCGTTCGAGGGTATTCATTACTACTCCTAATTGGAAAGATCCATCCGTGACTTGATACGGCCACAGCCTAAAGTGTGACGTGAATATTGGAATATATTAGGAAAATTTCAGGAGGGTCATCGTGTTGAAGGCTCTCCATTCGTTTTTATCGCCACTTCAGCGGCGATGTTTTATCGCTTCAATAGCGTTTTTTAACGATCGTCATCTTTTTAGCAGCGTACTCGCTGAAATTATATTCTTTGATATAATAAATTTTTAAATGGCTATCGTTTATTGCTAAGTTAAATTTTATCATAAGCTTTATGGATGAAAGAGACGGAGGTCGTAATCGGAGAATGTTTGCGTGTCATCATCACCATCAACATCATTACAGACTATTAAATTCCACTAATGAACAAATGCCTCCCCCATAGATTGTCTATGTCGAAAAAAGTAAGGGGGATATGGTAAAAGCTAAAGATGACAGTGTACATCTCTTGTACAGTAGATATCAAATTTCCAGACCGGTGATGGGACAAGTGCAACAGCGGCAAAGATGGGAACAGTTTGCTTATTAGTAAAATCCTTGAGAATATCCACTCACCCATATTGTTTTGTGGGTTTCATAAAAGGCGACAGAGGGAAATTGAAATGTCTCCCTGATAACAACTCAAAATAATGAAAAAAAAAAAACTTCGGTAATCAACCTTTTACCAAAAGGGTCTCCATTTTTCTGCAATCACCAAACTGGTACTCTGTGAGAGCGTGGTCCTTTCCCCGTCGAGCTGACCCATTCGTACAACAATCATAATTTAGCTGCAGCCTGGCTTTACCACGTAAAGATATAATATAATTAGATTATGGTATACTAAGCTTTACCCCGCAGTTTCACCCGCGTATGATTTAAGAAATCGCTATCCAGTATAGACAAAATTTTCTAGTGAAATTTTCACGTGGTATTAAAATAATATATTGTTTCTCTCTGTTCTCTTTAAGTGGCTAGGGTAATACGTCGTTTGCGCGCCGAGCCGAGTGTTGAATTATTTTAATTTTTCATTATCACTTAAACTATGTGTCCAAACAACATGCTATAAAAAGCAAAGTTTATCTTCATAAAATTGTCTTGATGATGATACTTTAAAACTTGAAAAAATAAAGGTAATATTGAAAAAAAAGAAAATAAATATTTCATACTTTAGTTCCTTAGGCTTATCATCATCATCATCATTACAACCCTTTACATGTCCACTGCTGAACATAGGCCTCCATCAAGGAATGCCACTAAAGCTTATAAATCACTTTAATTTTCAGTATTTTTCTGTCACAAAATACCTTATTGTGGCTTATGTATAAGAAATAGGCCTATGGTATCACGGATTTTTTTTAGATGTAGTAAAGATCAATATTTTTGTAGAACAATGTGTAAGTAATACAATGGTATTTACGTTTCACTAACCATTAAGCCAGCGCATGCGGATAAAGCAGTTCGGGAACGGTTTTCCTTCCGACTTGTAATGCAAACATCAATATTTATATCTAGCGGAGACGTCTAGCCTGATGCTATTCTGATTACTATTCCTCTTGAAAGAATTTTTGAAATCGGAACATGCGAATTCCAGAGATTAGCGTGTATAAACAAACAAAAAACCTCTTCCACTTTTTTGTACTATAGTATAGATAGTATAGATTTATAATTGACAACTCAATAACATGAGGTTTACGGTATATTTATGTGTCTCAAGTAATTTACTAGACTCCCTGCTTGAATAACGTGGTGTGTACATGTACAAGTTGACCGGCAACATCGATAAACGATAATAGTGAAAGGTTAGCAATTACCATTGAGTGCTCTTGCCTAGCTGGCCATAAAATATAGTCGTAATTTAAAAGTTTTATTTTAAATACTTTTAAATAATATAAATTAATAAAAATAACTTCGATTATTAAAATTAAACAATAGTAACTGCGAATAACATTACATTAAACTTTATTTTATATATGTATAAACAGTAGTAACTGCGAAGAATTTTACATTAAACTTTAATTTCTGTTGTGTCGTGTACGCATACATTAATTGAATATGGACAAGCATCCAGACCCTGAACAATTATTTGTAGATCGTACAAATACTTTTGAGGGATTCGAACCAGCCGACCCGCAGAAATGCAAGCAAATTCTTTTAAAAATGATTTACTTTTGTTAGTTGTCAACTGGTCGTCATAATGAAGTCAATCTCATTTTTTTTACGAATCGTCAGGGCTCGACCAGCTCCATTTCCTGTGGGGCCGCTTCTGGAAGAAAGAGTTCATCATAAAGAGTCTCTCTTTCTCCATGAAGTCGGCCAGCTGCTGGCCCCTTCCGACACCTCCTTGGGACAGGTGGTCGCCCTCCCGGTGATAGAACAAGTTGCCGGATTCGAGGATTACCATATCCTCGTCCTCTCTTTGGACCTCAGGTAATCCTATAATATTCCAGCGCAACTGGTCTGTCTCTTCTTCCAGCTCCAGAATCTTCTCGTCAATCCTCAGAGTGTGTGTGTTATATGTTGCCAGGTCATGTCGTTTTAGGTGGCACCCAACCTCCACCGGAGATTCTTAGTACCCCCTGCCCCGCCGTTACCATGGTCGCTACCGTAGCCAGGAATAGCGGGGCCGCCGGGGACTGGGGGCCGTCGCTTCATAACTTTAATCATAGGGGGTATATTGCTGTAGTTGCCACGCTTGGCGAGCTGGTTGGCAACCGCAGTTTTTTATTGTTGTTTTGTTGTTATCAGAAAGATGTTGCTGCCCATCTTCTACCTCAGTTTCCCTATGTTGCCTCTTACGACACCCACGAGAAGATATGGGGTAGTGGATATTCTTACCCACCACTACATGGGGATACATGTATATTCATAGTTAATGAATTTCAGACATAAACTAGCGTCTTTTTGCAGGCTGGCGCTGGCTCTAGAGAGCCTGAAAATTAAGCAGAATTTTTTCCTTTAAGGTATTTCTACAAACAGGTTTACGGATCAAAAATAGTATGATATTTGCACTTATTTCTTTTATTTGAACTAAGTAAACTTTGATGTACTTCACTGGTTTGGAGAAAACGCTTTCGGCTATCCAAATAAATCTAGCGAGTGTACGTTTGAGATCCAAACATATATTTCGCGTAGACGAACTGCTGATTAAACTAGGATTGTGTTAGTGTGTGTATAGTGCCTAAGCTTGTTATTTTAGAGGTGGGCGGTGTACAATTCAATTTCAATTTTAATATTGGCTTTTGAAACATTAAATAATTACGTACTGATATACATGTTGCTCACCGTGTAGTGGTGGTGTAAGTATACCCTATATCGTCAGTGGCCCAATAACAACTTGTCCTAATAACAAAAGAAATTTACATTGTCGTGTTCCAAGTGTGGCAACTATGGCACCCCTCCCCCCATGAGGCAATCATAAGGTAAGGCATTTGCTCAGCAGAGTGGTCTTTGACAGACTGTAACGGTAACGGTAACGTATGCATGATGCGAATGTTAAAAGAATTTATGTAGATTAAATGTCTACAGCTTTAAATTAGTAGTAGTAATTAGTAGTAGTAGAGTTGATAGAAATAATTGGTGCGCACTTTACGTGCGGTTTGTCTTCGAAATCAAAGTAATATGACGAACGACAACTTGTCTATCATTAACTGGGTCGAAATACCGACTTATAAATAAAAACAAAAATTGACGGTAGCAAGACATTTCCTCTTACTCAACGGTATGTCGGTACTTATTAAGAACATTTTACCCCGTTCTTTCTATTTATATTATGTTCTGTTCTATGGTCCAATATTGACGACGACAATAATTATACGCTTACAAAGTTGTCAGCTATACAAGGCATGTACTTTATTATTATTATTTATTTGCATCTTTCTACTTTAATTAAAACTGTTAGACCAGTTACATTAACTAAAGACAACATATACATTCTTCTCGCTCACAATATTTCAGGCATTCCGACTATATTACCTTCCATTCATGCGCAAATAGGTCGCATTCAGGATTTGTGTCCAGGAGAGCATCAAGTGCATAAGTAATAGTACCACTACCATATAAATACCACATGTAGTCACAGAGACAGAGCAGAGGCACTCAACTAAATCTACCCTCATCCGATGTAAACATTAAGCTATGCGAGACCGAAAGTGGACTCGGGCACTGTGTTAGAGATACAGATATTTGTAAGCCGAAAATTTGCGTTTTGATAAAATGTTGATTCAGTGACTGACATTGTAAATCACTGACAAAGCAATGACAGCCTGTCTGCCTCTTGAAAGTGGCTTACTTCCAAAAAGGTAAATGCTAGTTTTTTTGTCAATTCTTTACACCATGCTGTTCGAAGTGCTATAATCAATAGTTTCTGGCGATTAACTGCTGCCGGAAAATCCATTCAAAAATGATAAGCCTATATCTAAGTGACTGTTGATGGTAAACACCAGTGCGACGGTATCAAGTCTGCGTTCACTGAACCTAGTGGTGGTGGTGGGGGAGAATTCGCTGTGAGTAAAAACCATTTTTTATAGGATAGGGTGTAAAACGAGCACACAGCCCACTTGATGGTAAGTGAATACTGTGACCCATATACATCTACATCTATCTTCGATTAAGAATCAAATTGCAGATGCGTTGCCACCAGTAAAAAGAGTGCACGGTTTTCTGCACTTACCATACAACACAGTAGCAATACGCTGCTGTTTAACGCTGGTATTCTGTGACGTGATCCTTCCCGGTCGAGCCGACTCATTCGTGCTACAACTATACTACTAATATAGCTGCAGCATGGCTCTACTACGTGTGATGTTCAAGGATAATAAATATTATGAGTTATCGTGTATCTTTTTACTCTAACGATGGTGCATCCTAATACAGTTATGTTGTGGGGAAAGTATCGTGTATTACCCGCTCGCAAAACGGTTTATGCGAAACTAGTATAGCTGGTTTCATGCAGCTGTAGCCGATGGCCGAGATTAACTCAGTTAGCTATACGGTTCACGAGCTCGTTATCGAAGTCATAACAGTTTCTGCTTTGCAAACGAGACTTGAAATAGCGTAAATTTTTCAAATCACGTATACAAGTAATGTGAATGTAGGATTTTTTCATTCATTTCTTACTGCCTAACGAAGTGCACATTAATTGCCTCATGAGGAGGATAGTTGCCACGCTTGGCAGGCAGGTATACAACCGCAGTTTGTTATTATATAAGAAATTGGTTTTAGCGATAAGACCACACACTGCACTACCTTTTAACATTTTCTGCCGACTTCCAAAAAGGAGACGGTACACAATTCGAGTATATGCTTTTTTTTATGTGTGTTACCTCATAACTTTGTACTGGGCGAACCGATTTCGATGATTCTTTTTTTATATGAAAGCTGATAGTTCTCGTGTGGATATGAATTTGATCAAGGTCAGACCAATGGTTATTGAGTTATTCTTAAAAAACCTATATTCAAGTCGCTTATATTGAAGTCGGCTGTACAAAATTTTTAATTTTAAATTATGTACTTTTTGTCTCTTATTTTGTGTTTTGGTGTGTGCACTAAAGAATTATCTCTATCTATCTATCTATTAGTAAGCTGAAGTGGCAGTGGGCCGGCCATGTAGCTCGAAGAACCGACAACCGATGGGGAAGAAAGGTTCTCGAGTGGCAGCCTCGTACCGGTAGGCGAAGTGTAGGGCGACCCCCACGAGATGGAGTGACGACCTGGTAAGACATGCAGGAAGTCGATGGATGCAGGTGGCTCAGGACCGTGCTTTGTAGCATTCCTTGGGGGAGGCTTATGTTCAGCAGTGGACTTATGAAAGGCTGTAATGATGAAGATGATTATCTATCTATCTAAAGAAGCTACTGCCCATATCAAGTTTTCCCCTCTGTCGTTTCTTACAACATTCACGGGACATTATGGAGTATTGGATATTCTGACACCGTCACTATACGGTAATGTAGACGTAACAAAGTAAATGTTAATTTTAAGTTTACTGTGCAATGTAAAGTATAGTTTTTGAAAAGCACGCATTAGTTTGATTAGTTTCGTTGCCTTAGGTTAACTTTGTTCTTAACTCAGGTACGAATTATTAGAGCGCATTGTTCACAGAAACTCCGCTCGTTTAGTAAGCGAGTTGTTCGTCGTACTGTTGGCCGCTACGACCAAGTTGTGCGGCCGTTTACACTATTTATATTAATTACATTTGAATTGTAATAATATTCTTATTTGTTTTATGTAGATAAAAAATCATCACCATTAGCCTGCTCCTGATGTACCTGAATACATAGATTTGTATCTCTTACCAAGTCGTCACTTTATGTAGTGCTGGGTCGTCCTTATGCTTCGCTTAATGGTACGAGGCTGCCCAAAACCTTTCTTCCCCATCGGTTTTCGGTTCTTCGAGCTATATAGCCGGCCTATTGCCACTTCAACTTACTGATCCGTTATCCGTTAATTAAAGAATAAAATTCATTAGAATTAGTAATTTTTGTAAGTTTATTCTGTGAGGCTTTTTGTTTTTTATTTCCTTTACGTAATATAATATCTATAACCTTATTGGAAATGAGAGACCTGTGCCTAGCAATAGGACGTACCTATATAGGAGGAAGATGTCTGGTGCTACTATTTACTTGAGATCCCATAATTAATAAAATTAAATTCAAACCCAAGCATAGCACTGCAAGATTTCAAGATACTATAGGCTTGTTCTGCGTATACATTACAAATATTAATATTTAAAAGTTGAAGGTAAGCTTCGTTAACTATGACATCAGAACGTCAAACACTTCCCTCGTAAACATAAGTACTGTAAAGCGCCCGAAACTTCGGGTATTAAAAAAGTTAAAATTAAACGCGATAAAATCCGGAAAATTACTTTTATTCAAGATAAAGCTATTCTAGATACACATGACGCAGTCTCTGTTGTTTAGTGTACATAATGTAGACCTGCTTAATTTTGTCACGAACGTTTCAGGCGAAGAAAGTTTAGCTCTCGAACAACATCGTGAATTCAACGATGTTATTTATCTACATTTTACTGTATGCATTGAGCGTGAGTGGAGTGTTTGGCGGGGCGTGTGGCGTCGCGGCATGATCGGCATATATTTTGAGCGACTCCTACTCGAGAAACTTGTATTACAACTAGAGCCCAATGACTTCGTCAATCTTACTTAGCGGTACCATGTAGCGACATCTATGGAAATGTATTAAATAAAGAACGATGTATTTAGCGCGTCAAATTTTCATATCGATATACATCGCAACCGCTTCCGTAGATAGATAATAGATGGCGCTAGAGTAGTCAAGTGAGCTCGGCCACGGTCCTTATTGCTTTGTAAGAGAGATAGCGTGTTTATCAAGCATGCTGAAGTTTCTCTCCGCGTTACGCTCTTCAATGAAGTCATATACTCATACATTGTTCAAGTAAAAATTTTGGGGTTTTGGCTCGCCGCTCAATTATTGGTCAGCCATCGCCGAGTCTATTTCTCTCGATGATCGTTTAAAAGCGAACGTCGTGTGTGTCTTTACTAGTGTAGAGGTGTTAGGATTTGTAGTGACGGTGGTAGTGCACGCAAGTGAGAGAGGGCGGAAGTTGCTCTTCAAACTAGTTAATACACATCATTTTCTTATATAATCGATTTCACTAAAGTAAGGCCTGATTGTATTTTTTTTTGCTTGTTTTCGTGCTTACTTTAGCCGCTGGCCGTTATGGCGGATGTATTTGCTGGAAGGGGTTTCGACGAAGAATTTTGATGCAAAACTAGTAGTCGTGTAAAGGTAGAATATATATGTATGTCATTTAAACAGATATAAAACGATATACTAAATTTAATTTCTTGTCAAATGGATTTAGAGTAATCCTCTAAGAACTTTTCGATATACTAGAATGTCCGTCAACTGTTTTGATTATTCCTGATCTAATGATACCATCTGAACAGCATTGTTCGTGTCATCTTTAATACGAGCCACGCTGATACACGTGACCGTGTAGTGTCGATGTAAGAATTTCCGTTACCCCATATCTTCCCGTGTATTTAGTAAGAAGCGTCAAAAAAAGCGTGCACTTGTGTACACACGTACGAAGTTAAACTTCTTTACGACATATCATTCTTATTTTATTTTATGTTTACATAAGTAGGTTAAATAAAATAATACTCATGGAGCCCCAGCGGTGAAACGTTACAAGAAAACGTGACGATGTTTTTTAAGTACCGTAGGTACTAAATTTCTTCACTACATCGTAAGTTTCACTTCAATAAAAGAGCGTGGCAACCATGAAGCAAATACAAAGAGGAGACGGCATAAGCAACTGTGCACTATGATTCTAAGTAGGTCCCGACGTCATTATAGTGGGCGTGGCTTTAGTTAGTATACTGTCAGCATTCGTCCTGTGAAATCACAAATCGGTGTATTTTCGTAGTTTCAAGAAGAAAAGGATGAAGTGTTGTGTTTTATCGTGTAAAAACACTCAGATAGACACTCTGATGCAATGGATGGCATCACATTTCATTTGTAAGTAATTTTACACCTATTTTATTAAAATAGTTCTAGAAAAATCTCATTGCGTCCGCTTTCAAATACAATTAAATATATTTGACACTAGATGGCGACACGTTGTGTCATGTGAATTAAAAATATAAAGGTACGTAGAGCTCAGTATTGATAAAATAATCATACGAAGGAGCTGAAATTTGTTTTGCATTCAGACATAAAGAAATTTTAATCACTATAATATTATTTTTATAGTAATTTTGTGAACAGGCCGCCATCTATCGTCAAGGTAGCTAAACTACATTGCAACATCGATATGGAACGATTTGAGTAGGTTTACTGTTTATCGGTAGATGTAGATAGTGTAAAGTGGGCGGGGCTTAACATCCCCTCACCCCGCAAATTGTCACGCGTTGTTACATAGTGATATCTAATTACAACACCTCTCTGTATTTGCTTCATGGTGAAATCTAATTACAACAACTCCTCTCTGTATTTACTTCATGGTGGCAACTAATAAACTACGTGGCCTATTTTACGACTATGGTAGGCTGTAATTAGAGACTCGCTAGATCGCAATTGTGGATAAGGCTGAAGGGGAAAATTTACAAATCGATCATCCGACCTGTCGTCATGTATGGAAGTGAATGCTGGGCCGTCAAGAAGAAGGATGAAAATAGACTGCATGCGAATGAAATGAGAATGTTACGATGGATGTGTGGTGTGACAAGGATGGATAAGATAGGGAATGAGTATATAAGAGGAAGCCTGAAAGTAGCGCCAGTGGTAGAAAAGGTGAGAGGAAGCAGATTGGCATGGTTTGGGCATGTGATGCGGAGGAATGAAAGTCATGTCACAAAACGAGTGTTGAATATGAATGTGGAGGGACACACGGGCAGAGGAAGGCCGAATAAAAGATGGATCGATTGTGTGAAGAGTGATATGAGAATGAAAGGAGTAAGTATGGAAATGACGGCTGATAGAGAGGAATGGAACAAAAAGATTTACTGCGCCGACCCCAGATAATGGGAAATGGTTTAGAGAATGATGATGATGGTAGGCTGTAATTAGAGACTCGCTAGATCGCAATTGTGGATGCAGTACGTATGGGTCAGCTCAACCGGGGACAATCAGTGTAAAATAGCAATATGATGCTGATTTGCTTAGTGTGGTGTGTGCTGATATCCGGTAAAGATACGAGGAAAAATTTGATATGTAATTTGTAAGTCAATAATAATAAACCGGTAACGTCGATACGTTGACATGATACGATATGGTTAACTCCTACGAGTAGGAGCGTCTTTTAACATGATACGACTATTGATACAATATGAGCGAAATGGGCGGCCATACTTTGGATACAAGTTCTCGATACGATACGCATGTGACCAAGATACGTTAAGGTGATTGAATGTGAACCCGGCTTGTCCAGATTATAATATTTTGATATTTCGTGTACACGTCTAAGCCTGCTCCCGTCATTGTTGAACAAGCAATGAATTTAAAAAGGATATTGAAAAGCTACTGAACAAGTTTTACTGCTTTAACTGTACGTAAAATTAGATTGTACATATCAACAGTAAAACTAGTGTACTTAAAATATGCAATTGTTGTAGTTAAATATCATGTTCGAAGTAAATACTTTTCGCAAACGACCTTTTATAAGTTTTTACTTTCAAGAAGCCGTAAGATTTATTAAAAAAAAAACAACCGTAACCGGAATTTCTCCAGGATCAATGTTTAAAAATAATTCATCATCATCGTCCTTGTAGCCTATCACAAAATTAGGTACTCCTACATACTACAACAGGCCTCATCAAAGATTGTCATTGACACAATTCATGATCCTAAGCTACCTGCATCTATCGACTCCCTGCATGTTTTGTATGGTTGGCGCCCCATTTAGTAGAGCCTACCCCCATACTGCGGTACTACAGGCGTTACTTTTTCCCGCAAATACGTGTATAATTAAAATTGATTATATGACAGGATACCCGACGGTATGACATTGGTCCCTTGGAAGAGAGCTAAAGACCTAGTGTTGGATGCTACTTGCGTCGACACTTTGAAGTAACTTCGGTAAAGTTCTTAAATGAACTGTGTCCGCGACTGGTCGTCGCTGCTGGTGATAAGAGGGCTGGTTCTTTTATCGCTGAAAAGCTAAGTATAGCCATTCAACGAGGAAAAGCAGCCAGCGTTCTTGGCACGATACCACAGTTAGTAGTTAGTAGATAATTTAATTTTTAGTTTTAGTTTTTTTTATTAAAGCTTTTTTGTATATACATATTTCAATGTTACGTAAATAAATGCTAATTAAATTACAATTTTCCTATGAAATTACATATATTAAATGAATGACTGTGTCTAAAAGATTTTCAACCAATTCTATATTAAATGGATGCCTGAAATTAATTAAATGAGTACAGATTAAATTAAGATTAAGTAAGAATGTATTAAAAAAAATATTTTAACGTTCAGTGTATTGCCAACGACATCAGCTGATTATAGAGTAGTGGACGTATAAAAACATTCAAAACACCATTTTATTAAATTGAAAGCTTAATTCTAACAAGAAACCTTTGTACTTGTTACAAAAACATTAGACAAGGCTTTTGAAATGTATAAAAGCGACCGGCAACTTGAGCTGGAAATTATATACTTTTTACACTAAACTTTTAAAGAACGTGATGATCATATTATATATATATATATATATATATATATATATATATATATATATATATATCATCATCATCATTACAGCCCTTCACAAGTCCACTGCTGAACATAGGCCTCCCCCAAAGAATGCCACAAAGCACGGTCCTGAGCCACCTGCATTTTTTTTTTTTATAGTAGAGGGGGCAAACGAGCATGCGGCTCACCTGATGGTAAGTGACTACCGCCGCCCATGAACAACTGCAACACCAGGGAGGGAATTGCAGATGCGTTGCCGGCCTTTTAAAAAGGAGTACGCTCTTTTCTTGAAGGTCCCTAAGTCGTATCGGTCCGGAAAAATCGCTGATGGTAATCGATTCCACAAGGAAGTCGTGCGAGGAAGAAAACATCTTCTAAATCGCGCAGTGGTGGACCGCCAATCATCCAGATGGTGTGGATGGTATCGGGAGTTCTGCCGCGATGTGCGTTCGTGAAATTTGGCGGCTGGGATTAATCCGAACAATTCCTCAGAGCACTCCCCATGGTAGATGCGAAAGAAAATGCAAAGAGATGCAACATCTCTTCGCAGCGCCAATGAGTCGAGCCGATCGGAAAGAACTCGGTCGTCGACGATTCGAGCCGCTCTGCGCTGGATGCGGTCAAGTGGAAGGAGCTGGCACTGGGGAGCCCCTGCCCAGAGATGGGAACAGTATTCCATGTGAGGCCGAACCTGCGCCTTGTAAAGTTGCCGGCATGAAATACTGTCCCGCTCTGCTGAGCACGCCAAGCTTTTTAGAGGCCAATTTGGCCTTCACTTCCAAATGACCACGAAACTGCACGTCACTCGATATGTCGACGCCGAGGATTCCGATACTGGCTGAGGCAACCAGGGGAGTGCCTTGAAACTGAGGAGATACGACAAAGGGGTTCTTTTTAGCGGTAAACGCGCAAACTTGTGTCTTCTGAGGATTAAACTGGACTAGATTTAGTCGCCCCCAGTTCGAGACTTTGTCCAGCAAAGACTCGACTTCAGACACAAGTTTGTTCCGGTACTCGGAGACGTTTTCCCGAGAAATATTAGCACGGCCGGTGTATAGAGCATCACCAGTGCTGTCATCCGCATAGCAATGAATGTTACCAGTTAGCAACATATCATTGATATGCAGAAGAAACAGCGTTGGTGATAGCACACAGCCTTGTGGAACACCAGCGTTAATAGGCTTGTAGTCAGAACATGCACCGTCTACAACAACCTTGATGCTCCGATCTGCAAGGAAGCTGGTGATCCAATTGCACAATTTCTCGGGAAGCCCATAGGAAGGGAGCTTCGAGAGAAGCGCTTTGTGCCAAACCCGATCAAAGGCCTTCGCAATGTCCAGACTAACGGCCAACGCCTCCCCCTTGGACTCTACTGCCTCCGCCCATCTATGGGTCAGGTAGACCAGAAGATCACCAGCTGATCGACCCCCACGAAAACCGTATTGGCGGTCACTAATCAGCTGGTGATCCTCAAGGTACCGGATGAGCTGGCAGTTGATAATGGATTCCATTATTTTGGAGAACAAGGAGGTGATCGCGATAGGCCTATAGTTGGACGGGTCTGAGCGGTCGCCTTTTTTAGGGATCAGGTGGACAAAAGCTGTCTTCCATGAATTCGGGACTACGCCTTGGGAGTAGGAGTACCGAAAAAGACGCGTTAGGACCGGTGCCAACTCCGGAGCACACGTCCTCAGCACAATTGGGGGGATTCCGTCAGGCCCACTCGACTTCTGGATGTCCAGGGAGAGAAGTGCTTTGCGAACCGAGCGCTGTGAGAACAGCACATCCGGCATAGAGCACTCACACCGCGGGATGGTCGGCGGTGTTTTCCCCCCGTCATCAAGAGTCGAGTTGGACGCAAAAAGGGAGCCTAAAAGGTCGGCTTTGTCTTTTGCGTCATGGGCCAGTGAGTCGTCCTCCCTGTGCAGAGATGGTAGTGATGGCTTACAGAAATTCCCTTGGTCAGCCTTGGCGAGAGACCAGAATGCACGGGTTCCCGAAGGAAGGCGAACTAGTTTCTCGCCAATTCTGCCTATGTGCTCTGACTTTGCCTTGGCAATAACTCTTTTGAAGGACCTGGAGGCGAAGTTATACTTCTTTTTAAGTGTGCTGGTGTTTACATCCCGAGTCGCCGAAGCCGCAGCCCAGGCTTGCTAACACTCCTGCTTACTGCGTAATGCAGTTTTACAGGAGCGACGAAACCAAGGCTGAGATCTGCCTCCGATGGGTACCACAGATGATGGAATAAATAGTTCCATTCCCTGTAGCACCACATCAGTGACAGAGTCAGCAACAGCGCTGGGATCATCCGGCGAGAAGCAAACCCGCCCCCATGGGTAGGATGCAAAGAAAGACCGCATTCCGTCCCAATCCGCCGACCTGTAATGCCAAACACGGCGGCAACCTGCAGAACGCAACCGCGAAGGGAGCGTGAGTGGCACCATACTCCGGATCAAACAGTGGTCCGAAGAGCCGAGAGGGGCATCGACGGAAACCTGATATCCGTCCGGATGAGAGGTCAGCAGAAGGTCCAACAGGGAAGGTGTATGATCCTCCACATCTGGAATCCGCGTAGGCGAAGTAACCAGTTGTGTCAGACCATATGCCAAGGCAAAGTCATAAACAGATCTCCCCGCATGATCGGTTAAACGTGAACCGAGCCATTCGGCATGGTGGGCGTTAAAATCGCCAAGGATCACGATCTCTGCGGATGGGACCTGTTGTAGCAAGGAATCTGTAGCCATTTGGACGTGGTCGATGAGTCGGTCTGTTTCGGCATTACCGCTATGGGACCTATAGAGGCACCCGTAGACGCGCGGATGGTCGTCGCTGTCTACGCGTAGCCAAAGGATGGACAGGTCCGAACCTTCAAGACTGCCGAGGCGTCGAGAACAGATGTCCTCTCTGACATACACGCAAACTCCAGCCCGGGGCACAAAGGAGTGCTCCAATTTGTACCCAGGGTAGGAGAGATACGAAATATCAGCCGGAGAGGAAACCTGCGTCTCGGTCAGGAAGAGCAAGGCCGGCTTCGCCGTCTCGAGATGGTAGTGGACGGCGTTTAGGTTAGAGTTAAGTCCCCTGATGTTGCAGAAATTCACGGATAGCGTGGCAGGGGTCGCCTTGGTATTGTTGCTTTGTTTACCCCGAGCAGTTATGTTTTTGAGCGGAATTTTGCCCCCCCCAGAATACGCGGGGCAGCCTGAGCACCCACGCTCAGGATTGGAATAACATGGTCGTGGATGCTCAGCGAGGGATTCTCCAGGGGTACTGGTACCCTCCTGGGGTAGTCTATTGTGTAATTCCGCTACCATGTTGATGGGGGGGGGGGGGATTGGGCCTCCGGCCACCTGCACTCACCAGACGAAACGCAGAAGCAGAGCTTCTACTTCACGCCGGTATTCTGTGAGGTCGTGGTACTAACCCGGCTCGAGCCGGCCCCTACGTGCAACAGCAAAAACTGCTGCATGGCTCTACCACCGTTAAAATGCATCCATCGACTTCCTGCATATCTTACCAGGTCGTCACTCCATCTAGTGGGGGACGCCCTACACTTCGCTTGCCGGTACGAGGCTGCCACTCGAGAACCTTTCTTCCCCATCGGTTGTCGGTTCTTCGAGCTATATGGCCGGCCCATTGCCACTTCAGCTTACTAATCCGTTGGGCTATGTCGGTCACTCTGGTTCTACTGCGGATATCCTCATTTCTGAGTTTATCACGCAGAGAAACTCCGAGCATAGCCCTCTCCATAGCTCGCTGAGCGACCTTGAGCTTCCTCATACGGCCAGCAGTGAAGGACCACGTCTCAGTTCCGTAAGTCATTACTGGCAACACGCACTGGTTGTACAATTTCGTTTTAAGGTTTTGAGGTATGTCTGACGAGAAGATGTGTCGTAGCTTCCCGAACGCTGCCCAGCCGAGTTGAATCCGTCGATTGACCTCTCGGTCGAAGTTGGACTTACCTAGTCGGACTATTTGTCCCAGGTAAACATACTCGTCAACAACTTCGAGCTTAGTGTTCCCAAAAACTACCGGCATAGGTGTGACATGGACATTAAACATGATCTTTGTTTTGTCCATGTTCATCTTAAGACCTATCCGTTGGGAAACACTATTGAGGTCATTGAGCATAGTGCTTAGGTCCTCCAGCGATTCTGCCATAAGGACTATATCGTCGGCAAATCGAAGGTGAGTGATGTACTCGCCATTGATGTTGATACCGTATCCTTTCCAGTCCAGAAGCTTGAAAACGTCTTCCAATGCAGCGGTGAAGAGTTTCGGGGATATGACGTCACCCTGTCTTACACCTCTCTGCAATTGGATAGGTTTCGTACTCTGGTTCTGTACTCGGATAGCCATCGTAGCCCTACTGTACAAGCACTTCAACACTTCGATATACCGACAGTCAACTTGGCACCGCTGAAGGGACTGCAGCACCGCCCAAATTTCGACGGAATCAAAGGCTTTCTCATAGTCCACATACGCCAGACATAGTGGCAAATTGTACTCCTCGGACTTCTGTACAATTTGCCGTAGGGTATGTATGTGGTCTATGGTGCTAAAGCCTTTTCGGAAACCGGCTTGTTCGGGAGGCTGGAAGTCGTCAAGTCTGCACGCGAGACGATTCGTAATGACTCTCGAAAACAGCACGTAGACGCGGCTCAGAAGGGAAATCGGTCTGTAGTTCTTCAAGAGAGCGTTGTCGCCTTTCTTGAAGAACAAGACCACCGCACTTCTGCTCCACGCCTCCGGTGTAATGCCACCATGGAGGACGGAATTAAAGAGCTTCTGAAGGACTTCAAGTACCGGTTTTCCACCCGCTTTCAGAAGCTCCGCTGTAATTCCATCCTCGCCTGGGGCCTTGCCGTTTTTAAGGTGCTGGAGAGCCATTCTAATCTCGCTCAGACTAACGTCCGGGATATCATCGGAATAATGTCGGATAAGACTCGCTCTTGGATCGTTACTCACACTTGCGTGTGGCTCCAACGATGACGTGTACAGCTGCCCATAGAACCTCTCAATCTCACTCAAAATCTCAGGTGCCCCGGAAACGATGATGCCACATTCGGTCTTCAGCTTTGACAGTTGTCTCTTTCTGGCAGACAGATCTCTGGCAAAGACTTTAGAGCCTTGGTTCCGCTTGATCGCTTCTTCAATACGAGCTGTATTGAAGTTGCGTAAGTCCCGCCGCATGCATTTGGAGATCTGTCTGTTCAGTTGCCTGTATGCTGCCAAATCTGTTGAAGAATGTAGCTTCATCTCCCGTCTAACAGCCATGAGATTAAGAGTGTGATCGGAGAGTTTTTGTGTTCTTCTGCGGCGGGTCTTGCAGAACTTAGCTCCGACCGCAGACAGTTTCCACGAGCTTGTCATTCAAATCGTCCACTTCATTGCAGTCTTCTAGGCACTGAAAACGGTTTTGTAACTCGAGCTGAAAGGTTTCGGGACTTTGGATTAGAGCACGAGGGGGACGGAGCTTTGACTTCATTAGACGAGACCTCTCCAACTTAACGTTTAGGTTCAGTGTGCCTCTAACCATTCGGTGATCGCTGCCGGTTTTCACCCTCGCGATCACTGAGACATCACTGAACAGTTGTCGTTTGGTCGTCATAATGAAGTCAATCTCATTTTTTGTCGAACCGTCGGGGCTCGACCAGGTCCACTTCCTGTAGGGCCGCTTCTGGAAGAAAGAGTTCATCATAGAGTCCCTCTTTCTCCATGAAGTCGGCCAGCTGCTGGCCCCTTGGGTTCCGTTGCCCTATTCCAAATTTCCCCACTTTCAGCTCACCGTTCTCTCTTGTGCCTAGTTTTGCATTGAAGTCTCCCATTAACACCGTATATTGGGTTTTGGAGGAATGCATGGCTCTAGAGATATCCTCATACATTTCCTCCACCTCCTCATCGGGGTGTGCCGAGGTTGGTGCGTAAACCTGTATGACCTTCAGCGAATACCGTTTGGTGATTCTGAGTATAAGGTACGCAACCCTCCTCGACACACTCTCAATCTTTACAACGTTGTTAACGAGAGACTTGTGGACGATAAATCCGACACCTCCTTGGGACAGATGGTCGCCCTCCCGGTAATAGAGCAAGTTGCCGGATTCGAGGATTACCGTGTCCTCCCCCTCTCTTCGGACTTCGGATAATCCTATAATATGCCAGCGTAACTTGTCTATCTCTTCTTCCAGCTCCACAATCTTCTCGTCAGTCCTCAGGGTGCGTGCGTTGTATGTTGCCAGGTCAAGTCGTTGTAGGTGGCAACCGAACCTCCACCGGAGATTCTTAGCACCCCCTGCCCCGCCGTTACCATGGTCGCCACCGTAGCCAGGAATAGCGGGGCCGCCGGGGACTGGGGGCCGTCTCTTCGTAACTTTCATTATGGGGGGTATATTGCCATAGTTGCCACGCTTGGCGAGCGGGTTGGCAACCGCAGTTTTTTATTGTATTTTGCCGTTACCAGGAAGATGCTGCTGCCCATCTCCTGCCTGTGTCCCTTTGTCGCCTTTTACGACACCCACGGGAAGATATGGGGTAGTGGATATTCTTAACCGCCATTACACGGCACGGCTATATATATATATATATATATATATATATATATATATAAAAATATTCTGGTTTATTCGAACTTCGTTACCTTTTTTTCTTATTATTACTTTACTTTTGCTGCACTACCTTCCATATGTTTATCTTTGCTTAGCCTAATGATTGACTGGGAGAGAATGCCTTAAGGCATTAAGTCCACCACATTTACGATTTTTCTTTTGTGCATAAGTTTAAATAAATTAAAAAAAAATACATTGAAATTTAATGTATTTTTTTAAATTTATTTAGCAATATTTTTAAGCAATATGATTACTCCCTTTAGATCTTTGTTTTGTAAGGCTCAGCGCAAACGTATACACTTTTGTGGGTGTGTGGGTTACAAGCTTACCAGTGGATATTTTATTTTGATATGATCAATGTGAAATCAGCCACTCCCTGCGCAGACGCAGATACATTTTCAAACCAGTTTCTCTCACTTGACATACCGATCGCTATCAAAAATGTTTCGGTGTAGGTAACTGGAAACTTATTGCCTGTAAATATTGACGGCGACGACGTATACGTCGACGTATACATCGACGTATAATCAACACAACAAGCAAAGGTAATATTTCTTCATCGACATCCATCGTGACACTGACGGAATACAAGCAACGAATGAGGGCTAATAATCTTCCACTCACCAGATGTCGCTACTAGCGACTGAGGTAAAGTTTTTTGTTACACAGTGTTATTTAATTGAGAAATTAGTTTTAAATAATAGTTAATCATTATAGAGAGTATTATATTAATATATAACACAATGCGTCAATGGTTTGAATTTTAATTTTTTGCACATTATAACTCTTTTTTTTTAAAAGTCGTCTTTTAGTTATATTTATAGTTTGGTTTATTCATTTCTAATGTAATTAATATAAAATATAACTAATAATACAGAAAGAAACCTTAAAGATTACATTTTCCTAAGAAATTATCGTCCCCGCTATGAAATCTGTCAAATATTTTAACTCACTCGAAAGTGGCGCCGCCCTGGTGGCAGAAAAAGTCGTGGATGCCCTCATTGTTACCAGTGACCAGCGACCGGCGACTGTGTCCGATTGCCGCTACTGAATACAGCACTTACGGTTTCCTGTGATGGTGTGCCGTGTCGGTAACAAAAAGTTCCACGTTTACTCAGCGCCTAAAGGTATTGTATAACGACCGGTTGCTAGGCTTGGGTAAAAACTATCGATATTTATTTTAGAGTATCGAAATCGTATCAACTTCGATATATTTCAAAATGTTGTATTAATGGGCAAAACATGAAACACAACAAAAAGAGCTACAAAAGTATTCATATGTGGTTGTCGTTTTTTTTTCTTCTTTTTCGTCGTCCAATCTTCAGTAACGTTAAATTTTGGGCCTTAATCTTACATCATCCAAATGATGCCGATATATAGATATATTTTTTCCCTTGCCCATCCCTACCGGTTGCTAAGTTTTAGATAATCATAATTATTTGGTGGGACTACTCCGAAGGCGTGGAGCAGAAGTACGGTGGTCTTGTGCTTCAAGAAGGGCGACAACGCTCTCTTGAAAAACTACAGACCGATTTCCTCCTGAGCCGCGTTTACGTGCTGTTTTCGAGAGTCATTACGAATCGTCTCGCACGCAGACTTGACGACTTCCAGTCTCCTAAAGAGCTTTAGTACCATAGACCACATACATAACCTTTGGCAAATTGTACAGAAGACCGAAGAGTACAATCTTCACTTTGCCTTGCGTATGTGGATTATGAGAAAGCCTTTGATTCCGTCGAAATTTAGGCGGTGCTAGAGTCCCTTCAGCAGTGCCAAGTTGACTGTCGGTATATCAAAGTGCTGAAGTGTTTGTACACTAGGGCTACGATGGCTATCCGAGTACTGAATTAGAGTACGAAACCTATCCAAATGCAGAGAGGTGTAAGACAGGGTGACGTTATATCCTCGAAACTTTATAACGTTGCATACCTATACCATCCTTGGGACAGATGGTTGCCCTCCCGGTGATAGAATAAGTTGCCGGATTCGAGGATTACCGTGTCCTCCCCCTCTCTTCGGACCTGGGATAATCCTATGATATTCCAGCGCAAATTATCTATCTCTTCTTCCAGGTCCAGTCCAGTCTTCTCGTCAGTCTTCAGGGTGCGTGCGTTATAAGTTGCCAGGTCGTCGTAGGTTGCAACCGAACCTCCACCGGATATTCTTAGTACCCCCTGCCTCGCCGTTACCATGGTCGGAACCGTATCCAGGAATAGTGTGGCCGCCGGGGACTGGGGGCCGTCTCTTCGTTACTATCGTGGGGGGTATATTGCCATAGTTGCCACGCTTCGTGAGCGGGTTGGCAACCGTAGTTTTTTATTGTTGTTTTGCTGTTATCAGAAAGATTCTACTGCCCATCCTCTGCCTCAGTTTCCCTCTGTCGCCTCTTACGACACCCACGGGAACATGTAGGGTAGTGACCCGCCACTACACGTGGATTCAAATATCGAAATCACGGCACATCTTCTAGTCAGGTATACCTCAAAACTTGAAAATGAGACTGTACAACCAGTGCGTGTTGCCAGTGATGACCTATAGAACTTAGAGGTGGTCCTTCACTGCTGGCCGGATGAGGAAGCTCAAGGTCGCTCAGCGAGATTTGGAGAGGGTTATGCTTGGAGTTTGTCTGCGTGATAAATTTAGAAATGAGGATATCTGCAGTAGAACCAAAGTGACCGACATATCCCAACAGATTAGTAAGCTGAAGTGGCAATGAGCCCGCCATATAGCTCGAAGAACCGATAACCGATGGGGAAAAAAGGTTCTCGAGTGGCGGCCGCGTACCGGCGGACGAAGTGTAGGGCGTCCCGCCACTAGATGGAGTGACGACCTGGTAAGATGTGCAGGAAGTCGATGGATGCAGGTGGCTCAGGACCTTGCTTTGTGGCATTCCTTGGGGGAGGCCTATGTTCAGCAGTGGACTTGTGAAGGGCTGTAATGATGATGATGATGATGAGAGCCGAAATTCCAGAAAGATGTTATAGTGCGCGACTGATCGTGTAATACCTTGTGTATACCAATGTAAAATAGTTAGATATAAAATACGTAGTCCGGCGACGAAGATCAGTTGCGAGTACTTTGATGGTCAATCCGCCCGCCAAACGTAGCGATAATGTCATGTCCTTCCTGTAATAAAATTGCAAGATCAAATAGAAAAATCAATGTAACCAGAAAGTTTTCTACACTTTTACATAAAAATAATTTATTATTAAAAAATAGAATGAAAATTTGAAATAAGAATTATTATATTCTAACATTTCCAAACAAACACAACATAATAAAAAAGAACATTGAGCACGAATTATTACACACCCTCGTTCCATCTTCACATCCACTTGGAAGAAATGTGTTGAATCGAATTTTTATTGTCGTCAAATGTAAGCACCAATTTTGTTGGTTTTCTTATGAAAACTCCTCTGTGAAGTCACAATAATTGTAAAATTTATTCTCTTGTTATTAATATTGTTCTCCTAGTAGTAGCAGAACGCTTATATTTAAACGAAACTTAAATGATTCAAACAGAGTAAAGTATAAAATAGGAATGGGCAAATGAAAAGAATATATCGATATTTATCGTATCGATATTTTTAAACAGTATCGATAATTATCGCGTCATAAAAATCGATATATCGTCATGTTTTGCATGATGTAGTAAAATGAGGGCCTACATTTTAGTACTCGCTGTGCGTTTTGAAGACGAAAAAACAATCGATATATTGATATTTTTTTCCCAAGCCTAGTATAAAACATGACATATATATTATATATATTACTAGTATAAAAAATGACATATATATTATATACATACGCGAATAAGCTGTTCTCTTTGCACCCTACCCCTTTATATTACGTTTACTCACGGGCTTAGAGTGAAGCGATGCACTGAAGTGTATCTAAGACCTTCTGTACTAGGCCTGGTAATCGAATCCTGCTGGTACGGATAACGTAGTACAGCTTAACGTAGTTTATTTTAGAATCATAGGTATGCACGTTGTTTTCTTTTGAGGTATTAACACGTCCAGACGACGCGCAAATACAACGATAGGACCTGAATTGAATTCATGTTAAATCTTATACGAGATTCTTAAGTGATGGAATTTTGACATTAAATTATTATTTTGAATGATCTTGTACGTGTACGTTGTAGAGCCATGTTGCAGCCAACACGAATGGATCGGCTCTACCCGGGACGGACCACGCTCTTACAGAATACCAGCGTAAAATATCAGCTGTGTTTCGTATGGTGAATGTAGAGATCCGGAGATCAATTTTACTAAAAACGAGGCATTCCATCTTAGTCCTCAAGAATACCAACGCATCTGTATTTTGATTCTTAATCGAAGGCAGATGTAGATGTCTATGGGCCACAGCATCCACTTACTATCAGGTGGACTGTGTACTAGGTTGTCACCCTTAATCTACATAAAAAAAGACTAACACTGCCTTTGAGTTATAGTTTAATAGCAGCAGAAAAAAGATAACAAGAATGAATGTGTGAAAGGTGGCCAGAACCAGCGATAGCTTATGCCTACCACTCGTGTTAATCGTATTTTCTGGGCTTGACATAAAATAGGGTTCTAGACCTTTTATGGTGTTCAATCGTGGTTTTGCCGCGTCATCATACCAGGCAATGTTTTGTGTTCAAAACATTATTTTCAGCAATTCTTCAAAAAATGAGACAACATCGCTTTTTAGAATTGATAATAAGTTTCATAGATATATTTTAAATAGTTTAGTACAATATTAATGGCCAAATACTCAAACCGTAATAGTTCTATGACTCAAACGCTATCCAATTTTAAGATATCGTTTAGTCACGTGGTATCACAGTCACTTTGACTTAAAGTGATCAAGATAGCACGTGACTTAAGGCATCTTAAAATTGAACAGCATTTGAGTATTTAGGCATAAGTTAGTAGTTTAGTCTGTATAATTATTTTAAATAAAAGATTATAAATGATTTTAAAATATGTGACCTTATGTATCTGTACAGTGACGAGATGGAATGACGAATTTGTTAGACATGCAGGAAGTCGATGGATGCAGGTGGCTCAGGACTACACTTCGTGGCATTCGTTTGGGGAGACATGTTCAGCAGTAGACTTGTGAAGAGCTGTAATGAATATTTCTGTGGCCTCTTTTGTTTAAATTAATGAAAAGTAAATGGGCAGGGGCTCCCCAGTGCCAGCTCCTTCCACTTGACCACATCCAGCGCAGAGCGGCTCGAATCGTCGACGACCGAGCCCTTTCCGATCGGCTCGATTCATTGGCACGGCGAAGAGATGTTGCATTCCTTTGCATTTTCTTTCACATCTACCATGGGGAGTGCTCTGAGGAATTGTTCGGATTAATCCTAGCCGCCAAATTTCACAAACGCACATCGCGGCAGAACTCCCGATACCATCCACACCATCTGGATGATTGGCGGTCCACCACTGTGCGATTTAGAAGATGTTTTCTTCCTCGCACGACTTCCTTATAGAACCGATTACCATCAGAGATTTTTCCGGACCGATACGACTTAGGGACCTTCAAGAAAAGAGCGTACTCCTTTTTAAAGGGCCGGCAACGCATCTGCAATTCCCTCTCTGGTGTTGCAGTTGTTCATGGGCGGCGGTAGTCACTTACCATCAGGTGAGCCGCATGCTCGTTTGCCCCCTCTCCTATAAAATAAATAAATAAATAAATAGGTGTCCATGGGCTGCAGCAGCCACTTACCATCAGCCATCAGGGACTGTTGATTGAATGTCACTAGTATTGTATTAAAATAATATACGATGAAGTTTACTAGGTGATTGGGACATTGATGATTATTAGATTTTATATGTATTGTACTTATAAAATCCTCTTTATGTGGTGTAGGTATGTACTCGTCAAGTCTTTGAGCACAAAGTCCACCTGATGGTAAATGGTTGCTGTGACCCATAGACATATATATTTATGCTCAATATAGAATCAAAATGCAAATGCGTCGTCACCCGTGAGGACTAAGATGGAATGCCTCTTTTCCAGTAAAATGGGTCTCCGGTTCTGTACACTCACCATACGAAACACAGCAGTATCAAGCTACAATTTTACGCTGGTATTCTGTGAGAGCATGGTCCTTCCCCGGTCGAGCCGACCTATTCGTGCTACAACTATGTTACTAATATAGCTGCAGCGTGGCTCTACCACATATGAGGTCTACTAAGGTCTACGGTATAGTTATAACTTTATTTGGATATTTGTTTATAGAAATATCTACACTGTTTACTGATATGCGCTTTGTGGACGTTTTCAAAGCTTTCAAAGTTTTTTCTCGAGTAATGCTTAATATAGTAATTTTGTTATAAGTTTTTGCTCAGAAGTTAAATATATTTTTTGTTGTTCTTTTGACGACTGAAATAAATACTCTTCATAATTATAAATACAAAATGACCCCACTCGGAATAAAAGCGGAAAACCACGTCGCCGCGCCGTGGCGCTTTTGTCTACACCGGAGCCCTAATGGCTGAGGGCTTTAATATTTAAGCGCTCTCAACTTCAATTTGGTTAAGTTGACTAGTCTTTAATGTAATGATAATTACGACTTCTTGATTAACATCGTATAACACTATACTTTGGCATCTGTCTTTTTTGCTTTAAGCTAAGTAATATAACATTAAGAAAAAATCTCAGTGTTTTAAGACTGTAAAATGTACCCTTTTCTCAGTATATTATATGACCATAATATTTTCTGAAAATAACAGAAATTTGATCGCACGCTATTAACAATAAAACTGGTAAGATAAAAACTTATTAAAATAAAAAAAACAACTTGTGATGAGTTTTCGAAATTTTTGCGTAAAATTAGGGTGACAAACGATCGCACAATGCTGCTGGCAAATTACCCATAGACATATACATATATTTTCGATTAAGAATCAAAATGCAGGTTCGTTGTCACACCTGAGAACCAAGATAGAATGCTTCATTTCCCGTAAAAAAAACTCTACAATTGTCATACGAAACACAGCAGCATTAAGCTGCTAATTTACTCTGGTATTCTGCGAGGTTTTATTTTCACGGTCGTGCCACAACCATAATATAGTTGCAGCCTGGATCTACCACGTATAAAACTCGGAAATTATCGTCATCAGACATTAAAATATCTCTTTTTCATCAACAAGTTACTGTTGGACTTGGGCTTCTCCTGTAAGGAAAGGTTTACTTAAAATGCCATGATTCCCAGAATTATTGGCGATTACAGAACTAACCGTCTCGCACGTTTCCCCGCATCGCATATATTTTTTTACACACACACACTTAACAACTATCCTTACAGGCTAAACAAACCCAATACGATAGTGTCACTAATTTACTTAAATATACTATGTATTACAACTAACTTACATAACTAACTATGTATAAAACTACCTTAGCGAGTTCACTCAGATTACTCGAAAATATGTCAATCCTCTCATGAACTTTATTCACTACAAGGATTGTTCGGACTATAGGTGAGTTACTAAGCAACTTGGTCCTGGCCACGGGCACCGCGAGCAGTGGCGGGCGGCGTCGCCTCCACACGTACCGGTCCGGTGCGCACAGCTGCAGGTGGCGCAGCACCCCCGGGTTGCATGTGGCGCCACGAAGCAACTTCACTACTTGTGCAGCCAGGGCAAACTCCCGTCTTACTCTGAGCTGGTTGTACCCGACCATCCCGAGCACGAACAATGTGGGGTACCTCAAAGGGTAAAACGGATATACGCCATACAGTTTGAAGTATATGTGCCTCATAAATTTGTTTTGCACACGTTCCAGCATTAGGCTGTACTTTTCTTCATGCGGAGCCCATATAACAGCACCGTACTCCAAGTGACTCCTGACTAGAGCATCGTATAGTACTTTCAGTGTGGTAATATTTTTAATATCTCTTGACTGTCTCAGGACAAAACCCAGGTTTCTATACGCCCTTTGACAAGTTTTAATTATATGTTCGCGAAACGTTAGATCGGAGGTGAGATGGATTCCGAGATCTCGTACCCGAGACACACGGGTCATCGGTGTCGCTTCCATCTTGTATTCGAAGTGCATCGGCTTACGCGCACGGGTGAAAGACAACACCGAACATTTGGATACATTAAAATACAATTTATTTTCGTGGCTCCACTTCACCACTCTGTTTATATCCTCCTGTAGACATTCACAATCAGATGTAACCCTAGCTGGAAGCAGCAATTTAAGGTCATCTGCAAATAATAAACAAGTACTATCTCTGACGACTTCTGGTAAGTCATTTATCATTATTAAAAATTCAAGAGGCCCCAAATTGCTGCCCTGGCTCACACCGGATCGTGTATAGTATAGTCTTGATTCATACCCATTGTATTCCACGTACTGCTGTCGATCTTTCATGTAGCTGACGAAGAACTGGAGCATATACGAAGTACATCCGACTTGAGCCAACTTTTTTAATAAAATATCATGATCCACCGTATCAAACGCCTTTTTAAAATCAAAGTAGGCTATGTCTACTTGTACTCCAGCATCAACTGCCGGTACTACATGCGCCATAAAGTTCTGCAAATTGGTGGCTGTACTGCGGTCCGGCCTAAACCCGTGCTGCGCGTCGGAGAGATGAGCGCTTATTTGTGACTGCATCCGTCGGTGGATAGCTGACTCGAACACTTTCGCTGCCGTCGACAGTACAGCCACAGGTCTATAACTGCTCACATCAGAACCTGACTTACCTTTCGGAACCGGAATGACTCTCGTGATCTTCCATCTCAAATCAAACCACATTATAATACATTACATTACCAAATTATACCGCAGTGTATCTGAATCTCTATGAGAATTTTCTTTTATTTTCTGACTAATGACTGATTTGACCTAAGAAATTATCTGTGCAATCACTTAGACAGGTAATTACTGGCTAAAATCTTTCTTAAAAAGGAAACAATTTCAGAGGGAAGATAATCTCTCGTTTCTGGTCATTTGGGAGCCGTAATTTTAACAATTCCGGGTTGGCGTTAAGAAAGCTTTTAGTTGAACTTCATTAAAACATCAACAAGTCACAGAAACTAGCGAATTATCTTCCTATTAATAAAGTTTATATAAGATTGTTTATTTGGGAAACCGGAAAAGCAATTTCACAGTTATAATTGTGCTATTAACTTTCATTAACAAATTTTTGTACGTTCTAACACAACATACTTAATAACCAGCCAAGTGCGTATCGGACTTGCACATGAAGGGTTCCGTACCATTGTAATACACGTTTCTAGTCAGGGAGCCCCTTTTAATTTTTAATTTATTCGACAACAGAAATAAACATTCTGTTAAAATTTCAACTGTCTACTTATTACGGCTCATGTGATACAGCCCACTGACAGACAGACGGACGAATGGACGGACGGACAGCGAAGGCTTTGTTATAGGGTAGGGTCCTTGAAGTTAGTACCATATGCGTAGGTCATGAGGTATCAGATTTTTTGTCGTGGTTTGAGTGCATTTATTATTATAGGTATATTTGTATTATTTTAATTATTTGCTTTTCGAAGTAATTGATTGTAGTTTGTGGTACGCATATTTTTGAATGACAGTAGTTACCTTTTACCTAATTTGTTTGACATAAATGTCTTTTCCAATTAAAAAAATATCGTGAATTCCTTCCTTTAATTAAAATATAAATTGCAGAATTTTCAACTCTATTGTAGAATATAAAGATTTTTGTTCACTTTTGTCCTTTGTCCTGACTGTGTCTATTGTCCCTTATGCAATTGTTATAAATAGCAATTAAGCAAGACAATGGTCTATTTAAAATAAATGTGAAAATAACGTAGCACCGTGAACTTTTATGGAATTTCTGTCATGATTGTACCAAACATAACAACTGTCATTACCGAGTATTGGTTTTAGAGTGCTTAAGATATTTAAAAGAATCGAGTATTACTTTGCTTAATCCGTTTTATAAGAGAATCACAATTTTTCAGGCATATATTATTAACTAGGTGGTTCCTTTTCTCCCTTAGAGTCCGTTGGGTTGGTACCACTCCCTTTTTTATAGTATAGGGTGACAAAGGAGCACACAGTCCACCTGATGGTAAGTGGTTGCTGCGGCCCATAGACATCTACATCTTTTCTCGATTACGAATCAAAATGCAGATGCGTTGTCACTCTTGAGGACTAAGATGGAATGCCTTGTTTCCAGTAAAAAGGGTCTCCGGTTCTATATACTCACCATACGAAACACAGCAGTGTTAAGCTGCTATTTTAAGCTGGTATTCTGTGAGAGCGTGGTACCACCCCGGTCGAGCCGACCTATTCGTGTAAAAGTAAACATGAAAATAGAACTAAAACGAGAAGTTACCTTTTTGAATAAACATTCTAGAAAATTCTTATTTTGTTTTGGAAAAGTTGTTCTTTCCTGTTCATAAAATTTAGGCTCTCTTGTACCTTTTGGATTGCGATTGTTGCAAACATTTACCTAGTTTCTGTAACTCGCTTTTTTAAATTAAATCACAAATTATATAAACTACACTTGAACCAGAATATAAAAAGAAAGCTGGACTAACTACTGTGCCAAGTCAATTGTTAAAATATTTTTTGTACGAGCAAGAGATCCATAGCATTTGGACGTACAGTCGAACAGATATACAAACAGACAGCAAAGTGACAAAGGCCTTCGGAATTGAATGGAAGTGGATCCTTTGGGTGCGTAACCCTAATAAATATGTCGTGATCCATCGCTACCCAGCGTTGTGGTAACGTTGATAGTAATTAAAATATTTTGCAAATTAATACGGGCCACGTTATAATATTACGTTATAAACATTAAATTAATAATTTCGCCACATACTTCGTCGTCATCACGATATTGAAACGACAGGATATTACATATTAAGCCCCGAGTTTACGCACTAGTGCACGTGCGGCGCTTTTTTACATTTTTAAAATAAAATAAAGCTAATATGTATATTGTTAATATTTAATTAGTATTTATACTTTAAACTTTCAAGGTTTGAAATGTGAAAGTTTGAAATGTGGTAAGGCTGCGGGACTAGACAGAGTTACTGCTGAAATGCTCAAGTATGGTGGGCCTCGCGTCTGGGACAGCTTTTGTCTGCTGTGCAATTTGTGCTGGCGGACAGCGGATGTCCCGGATGATTGGCGATCCACAGTCATTGTGCCTTTATATAAAGGTAAAGGTTCACATTTTGACTGCGGGTGCTATCGGGCGATCAGCTGTAGTGTTATGCTACTTACATATCATTTTACATTTATTTTTCCATTCTGTTTTTGATTTTCTGCATTCATATTTTACATCACCTTTATTTCCATAGGATCCTGTAACGTTTTTAGACCATAAGAACACAATAACAAATCATTTTCACTTCGTATTTTCACGCTACCAGCACTTTTTAAATCGGTGTCAATGGAGTCTACCTTTTTCGATCTTTTATTTAGTTCTCCGCAACTCTGCAATTTCGGGTTTCGTGCGCGCTGTTGCGCTACCTTTTTTCCTATATCAATAATATCTCATTTCTTACTTAAATCTTGCCGTTTTTCAATTATGAGCCTGAAACCAAAAATTGACATGTTTTGACATCGTTGTTTATCTGGTTGTCATGGCAATTTTTATTCAAATTCGTTACCGGTCTGATGTTTTTACTTCAATATTTCCACATAAATACTCTTTTCCTCTGGGCCATTTACAAAAAATTGCTTTTAATTTGAATAATTTCCCGTTCTCTCTAAAAAGGTATAAAAGCCGAACAATCGGTCAATACGGGAGTCTCGTTTCAGCTTCCAAACTTGAAGCATCTCCTAAAGGCCTTATCCCGGGGCCGCACTGCCCCGGGATCCTGCAAGCCCTTGTCTTCACCTGAAGTCGTCGCCTAGCCTACTCCAAGCGCGGGGCCGCACTGCTCCGGGATCCTGCAAGCCTCTGTCTCCACCTGAAGTCGTCGCTTAGCCTACTCCAAGCGCGGGGCCGCACTGCTCCGAGATCCTGCAAGCCTCTGTCTCCACCTGAAGTCGTCACCTAGCCTACTCCAAGCGCGGGGCCTCACTGCTCCGGGATCCTGCAAGCCTCTGTCTCCACCTAAAGTCGTCGCCTAGCCTACTCCAACCGCGGGGCCGCACTGCTCCGGGATCCTGCAAGCCTCTGTCTTCACCTAAAGTCGTCGCCTAGCCTACTCCAAGCGCGGGGCCGCACTGCTCCGGGATCCTGCAAGCCTCTGTCTTCACCTGAAGTCGTCGCCTAGCCTACTCCAAGCGCGGGGCCGCACTGCTCCGGGATCCTGCAAGCCTCTGTCTTCACCTGAAGTCGTCGCCTAGCCTACTAGCGAGGGGCCGCACTGCTCCGGGATCCTGCAGACCTTTGCCTTCACCTGAAGTCGTCGCCTACGCCTCCACCTACTAGTGCTCGTGCTATCTTTAACCGCTGTGCGTGCTTGCTCCAAGCGCTGCGAGCGTTTACTCCAGGCGCTGAGAGCGCCTAATCCAGGCGCCGCGTGTGCCTACTCTGGGCGCTGCGTGTGCCTACTCCAGGCGCTGCGTGTGCCTAGACCAGGCGCTGCGTGCCACCACCGCCAAGCGCGGTGTGCCACTTTGATCTTCAGGCTCCGCTTCAGTATTCATCTTATTTGTATTTTCTATTTAATTGTAATTCACGTCACCCATCACCATCATCATACTTCATTTTTTTTATATAAAATTGTAAATATCTTTTTAAAATTTTAAATATATTATTTTCTTGTTCTATTTTTGTTATTTCGTTGTTGTTAGGTTAGGTTCTTTTTTTAATGTAGTTTCACGACACAGCTTGACCAGTTTAGGAAGTAAAGTTTACTCGAAGGTTTTGACACGTAGGATGCAAGAGAAATCGGAAAGATTTCTATGGGAGGCACAATGCGGATTTAGACCTGGAAGAGGATGCACGGATCAAATCATGGAAAAGCTTCTGGCTGCTAACCAGAAGATTTTCTGTGCTTTTGTGGATCTTGAGAAAGCATTTGATAAGGTTGTAAGGAAGAAAATGTGGGAATTGTTGCCGGGGTACGGTGTGGATGGTCGATTGCTAAGGGCTGTGCAGTCACTTCACTGTGACTGTAAAGCCTGTGTGCGGCTAGGGCATGACCTGTCACCCATGTTTAGCGTCCAAACGGGCGTAAAACAGGGTTGTGTCATGTCTTCCTGGCTGTTCATACTGTATCTCGACAGCTGTTTACAGAAGCTGAAAGATAGCTGTTTGGGTGTGAAATTGGTTGACATAAAAGTAAATTGTCTGCTGTATGCTGATGATGCAGTGCTTATTGCACCATCAGAGGCAGAACTGCAGGCATTAGTCACGTGTATGAAAGAGGAATGTGAAATTAAAGGTCTCCGTTTGAATGCTAATAAAACTAAGGTTCTGGTATTTGAAAGGGACGAAGAGAGAACGAAGTGTGAAATATGGGTAAATCAGGAATGTCTAGAACAGGTAAATGAAATTGTATACTTGGGGAGTGCTTTTAGCCAGGATGGAAGATGTGATTTAGATGTGGACAGGCGTGTCGCTGCCGGGAACAAAGTCAATGGTGCCCTGACTACGTTAGTCAAAAGGCAAGGCGTAGTGAAGAGTGCACGCCTTGCAATACATAACGCAGTGTTGGTACCGACTTTGTTATATGGCAGCGAAACCTGGGTATGCCAGAAGAAGCATAAAAGCAAGTTGAAAGCAGTGGAGATGCGATCTCTTCGTAAAATGTGCGGCGTTACAATGGCCGACTGAAAGCGAAACGAAGAGATTCGCAATATGGCAGGTTTGAAAGATGACCTTATCACAAAAATTGATAAGGGCGTGCTTCGATGGTTTGGGCACATTGAGCGAATGAGTGAAGACCGAATGGTGAAGAAAATATATAGCGCGAAAGTTAATATTAAAAGGTGTCGAGGTAGACCGAGACTAACTTTCGAAGACCATGTGAGCAAACTGCTCGAAGAGGGGAGGGTCAATAGTACTCGGATACCTAGACGTGCATGTATGAAGAAGATAATGAATCTGAAAGAAGCGAAAGAGGCATGTAAGGATCGTGACACTTGGCGATCTGTTCTCTCTGGCTACCCCGTCAGGGATTGTGCGTGAAGATAAGTTAACTTTCAAGGTTTGTTAATTTAATTATGGCAACTAAAACAAGGATTGTGGAAGGAATGCCATAAAATATGTTCGACTTTTTATGCTTGCAGAATTTTTTACCAGGTGTGGTGATTACGACAAAATTCCCTTGTGGTGAGGGCCATGTTTAGCAGTGGACTTTTGAAAAGCTGCAATGATGATGATGGTAATGTTCATAATTGAATTTATGTTATGAACTAAACCAGATAACTAAAACAGGTGGCTTCAATTATTTTTTTCAATTTTAACATCCAAACTACATGTTCCGTTCCATACTATTATAATCCAATCGCAAATATTTAATTTCGAAAATTCAGAAATGCTGTCAGGGCCAAGTTCTTAGTGAAAGTAATTTATCAAAGAATCCATTACTTCAGTAGCCAGAAGGTATCTATGGGTTCGTCGATGCATTGGAGAAAAGACAACTGTGATAAATTGACGTAACAATAATTTGTCACACTTAGTCTATTGAGAAGAAAATGGAATACTCGTTTACCTTAAAGGGGTGGTTGATGGTGCTTGTTTCGGTGGCAATTTTAGTTTTATTATTATCGGCTTTTTGTAGATTTTTTTTTCTATAGGATTAGGGTGACAAACGAGCACACAGTCCACCTGATGGTAAGTGGTTGCTGCGGCCCATAGACATCTACATCTATCCTCGTTTGCGAATCAAAATGCAGATGCGTTGTCACCCGTGAGGACTAAGATGGAATGCCTCATTTCCAGTAAAAAGGGCCTCCGGCCACCTGCACTCACCAAGCGAAACGCAGAGGTAAACCTCTACTTCACGCTGGTTTTCTGTGAGGTCGTGGTACCACCCCGGTTTAGAGTGACAAACGAGCACACGGTTCAACTAATGATAAAGGCATGCTATGGTCAGTAGATATCTACATCTTATCGCATCCTCAACTAAGAATAAAAATGTAAATATGCCGTCTCCTTTGAGGACTAAGATGGACTGCCTCCAAACCATTGAAATGGGCCTTCAGGTTTTGCCCTTCTTTATACAAAACATGTAAGCATTATAAATGTATTTTACGCTGGTATTTTGTGCAAGCGTAGTGATTCCTCGATCAAGATAACCCAGACGTGCTGTAGCCATAATGCGCTGCAGCGTGTCTCTACTACTTGTTATTGCTGCTTTACCATGCCATAGTTTTAGAGTCCTTAACCCTAAACCCCTATGATGCTCTCGCTATTTTGGTAATTGGTACCCGTGGTGCAAATACTCGTAATAGTCGAATCACCAGTAAAATACAAAACCTATTTCTTATTTGACGTGGTAAACGATGCACTGCATCACCTTTCCGTGTATTGCGCTCCTGACTTAGAAGCTGCTGTCCAGTCGTGGACTGTTTACGTGCTCATGGTTGTAAAATACGGTAAAAGCACTGACAATTTTTTGTGGCCAAATATTATCTTTTTTTCTATTAGGATCAACAAACACTTTACACAATATTTCTTAATCTAGAATACATTTACTACAAAAAATATAATATAATAGTACAACCAACAACGTTGACCACCAATTACTATTAATAAAAGCTGAGATTGAGATTAGCGCATTTTTCATCTGATACAATATTTGTGTCTTCAACTAATAAAATGATGAAAAATAATTATTATTCCAATAACCAATTACACAAACTCATTCTCCTCTGAGTACTGAAAGTAACTCCTTTTTATAAATACCTACCTTATGAGCAAAAATATCAATGTTATTGAAATTATTATTATAACAATTTACCAACATATACATAGGGGCTCTTTTTTACCTATGTTGGTTCGACATTTATTAGTAAATAATGTATGTTTGGTATGAACTCTGCGACACAATGGCCTATATGGTACTCTGTATTGTTACATATTAACTTGTTCCATACTATCGTACCTGTTATGACAGATATCATACAGTAACAGTAATCTTATCGACAGTAACAAATTTTGTAATATGTATATCCCTATGAAAAGTGGCATATCAACTGTAATACCGTGTAGTTTATAGGTTTATCTAGATTAGCTTTAGACATTCTATCAACATAATATGTATATTATATGTTTTATTGTTCGAGTACTAGTAATATATCTATGCTAGTAATATTACTAGTGACCCGCCCCGGCTTCGCCTTGATAGGATCTATTAATTTGGCCTTATTAAGTGGCGAAGCTTGCGAAGTCACTTATTGATTTCACGATGTCTGTCCGTTTGTCCGTCTGTCCCACGATTATCTCGAGAACGGTTTTGAATTTTCAAATTCTGTTTTCAGCAATCGATTACTGATCACCCAGGCATCTGAACCTCCTATTTTGAAACTGATTGCTCAACGGCAACCGTCAGAAACCGCTACAAAGCAGATTGCTTCGCCACTTTGCTATGCTGTTAGCTTACTAGGTTTATTTAGATTTAAGATAATCAAAGGAGATTAAAAAAAAACCGGCCAAGTACGAGTCGGACTCGCGCACCGAGGGTTCCGAACAAATCCGTAGATATATAAGTTTAAAATTATTAAAAATATTTTTATTTTATGGTGTAACTAAAAATTTATACTTTTCGCAATTTTTCCTTTATCTGTACTATAAAATGTTGCTTCGTAACAAATTTCAAGATTCTGAGTTCACGGGAAGTACCGTGTAGGTTTTGATTCCCTTGCGAATGTCGAAAATTTGCGGCATAAACTGCTGTATCCAAGGGACAGTAGACTTGAGTATTTGATATGAATTTCAGCTTGATACCTCCACGCGTTCCTGAAAAAATGGGTCTTGACAGACAGACAGACGGACAACAAAGTGATCCTCTAAGGGTTAATTTTATCACAGTCGGTTCAGCCATTCCGAAGATTAGGGACAGATAGACAGACGGACGGACAGACAGAGACACAAAATTTTTAAATATGGTTATCTATGTCGTAATATTATGCAATAAAACCGCCTCAGCCTAATAGGATCCAGTTATTAAGTGGCGAAGCTTGCGAAGTCACTTATTGATTTCACGATGTCGGTCCGTCTGTCCGTCTGTCCCACGATTATCTCGAGAACGGTTTCGAATTTTCAAATTCTGTTTTCAGCAATCGATTACTGATCACCCAGGCATCTGAACCTCCTATTTTGAATTTTTTTTTTCGTTAGAGACCGCTACAAAGCTGATTGCTTCGCCACTTTGCTATGCTGTTAGCTTGCTAGGTTTATTTCACTTTACTCTATTGTGTATGAAAATTGCAGGTGTCAAGAGAGAAAGAGCATTGCGAAATTCATTTATAAAGTACTTTAAGTTAAAGAGACGGTAATGGATCTTTCAATGCTGTGGAGAAAGTGTCTACCCGTACCGCAGATAGTGCACTTTACAATTTCTAAATCATTTTGCGGTTCAATTTGGTTACGGAAAATTTACTTTGATTGTTTCATAATGCTATTTAAACAGCATAATATACTCTTAGGTTTTAATCTTCCTGATCATGTGCATAGTTTGTAAAACTGCTATGAAGTGTAGCCCTTCGTAGGGTTGCCAAATTATTTTTTTAAGTGAAACATAGTATTTTCAAGGCTTACTAATTAAATTGAAGTAGATGGTGAAAAAACATAAAATATATATTACGTTAATGTTCACTAGCTGATACCAGCGACTTCGTCCTCGTCGCTTGATATATTAACAAAGTTTGCATATGTGCGAAGGAAAAAACATCAAAAAGACAATTCTTTTGTAAACAATTTTATTCGTTTGCTCCGTTTGTAGTTAAAATATACAAATTATCTGGGTTAGTAACGCGAGAGCAAGCGACGTACAGTTGACCGTGTGAATAACCCCGTATAAAAATCGTTGCTTCTCAAAACTTTATATTAAATTAAGATATCGCAATATTTTTTTTTTAATAAGGGCCAAGGGCCTAAGAAATAAAACTTATTAAACCTAATTAAAATCTATCCAGTAGTTTTTCCGTGATGCGCGCACAACTGCAAACCTCTATCATTTTATTTATATATACATAGGATTTGACTTCAAAACACAATGTTATAGGCGGTCTTAATGACCCATCCATTCTCCAGCAGTGATCCTAGAGTGGTGTAGTGGTAACATCAGGTAGGTGTAAGAAGAAGTTGATTTAAGGGCAATAAAAGGAAGTTTCATGGGTACCTAAGTAACTAGTAGGGCCATAAATAATAGTCCTTTTTCTGAAGTATATATATATATATATATATATATATATATATATATATATATATATATATATATATATATATATATATATTTAGTTTAGTTTATTATAGTATAACAAACTTCGAGCTAGGCGTACTATCGACAGGTATATGAACAGTTAAAGATTATTAAATATAGGTGCGGATTCATGCTGTTATCAGCATGAATCCGCTTCTAACTTCTATTATATTAGGATCAGAAGAGTTCCTCTCAAAGAAAGACTTTAAAGACACCCAAAATATAAGAAATCGAAATGTTGAATTAGAACTAGAGATTAGGTACTTACCGTCGATACACAGGACATGTCTTAAATTAGAACGAGAGTAAGATTAGTCGATTGCGTGTTGTCCTGAAAAATATATCGCAGATTTTCTAGTAAAAATAAAAGATTTTGAGCAGTACAAGAGGACATGGCCTACTCACAACGTTACTCCGACATTTAATCTCTTAAAAATCTAGATTCGGGGCCAAAGAGATAAGCCTTAATCAAAGTCAAAGGCGGCCACTACCAATAGAATTGTTTTTACTTCGATAAATACACATGAGCTTTATTCTTATTACACTGTTTCTTAAGAAAAATATGTACATGTCAATGGTTAATAGAATTTATGCGCATACTAAGAATGTTTTAAATTAATATTTTGCCTTCATTTATTAACAAATATATTGTTAATCAAATATATTATTATATATATATTCATTAAAAAATAACAACCTCCCGAATATATTCAGCCTTTGTTCAAAAATAGTAGTTTCGCCTACTATATTTTCTTTTAAAAATATGGTTATTGGTGCCCAAATATCCCATCTATCCCCATCAATCCATCCATTACAGCCTATAAAAGTCCCCTGCTGAACATAGGCCTCGCCCATAAATTGCCCCATAGAACAGATTATGCGATAGTTGCCACGCTTGGCTGGCGGTTAGGTAACCGTAGTTTTTTTTATTATTTAGTGATGTTGTTATCACGAAGATGCTGCTGCCTATCACCTGTTTTTTATAGGATAGGGTGACAAACGAGCACACAGTACAACTTATGGTAAGTGGTTGCTGTGACCCATACACATCCACATCTATCCTCAATAAATAATCAAAATGCAGAATGCGTTGTCACCCGTGAGGACTAAGCTGGAATGCCTATTCGGCAGTAACAAGGGTCTCAGGTTCTCTACACTCACCATACGAAACACCAGCAGTGTTAAGCTGCTATTTTACGCTGGTATTCTGTGAGAGCGTTATTCAATCCCTGTCTAGCCGACCCATTCGTGCTACAACTATACAGTTAATATAGCTGCAGCATGGCTCTACCAGGTTTAATTTCCCTCTGTTGCATGTTATGATAACCACGTTATGCCGATACGGGGTAATGGATAATCTTACACCGCCACTATTTTTAGTAGAATAATTTATTTAAAACAAAATAAAAGATCATAGCCAGGCGAAATCGGGTTATGATCGCTAGTCTAAAATGCTATAAAATTTGCTGTTTTTCTTTTTTTGTCTTGTTTACTGTTACACCCGACAGTATCTCATCGATATTTGTCTCTGCTTCTGCTTTAATCAAATACACGTAGAATGTTTTTTTTGTGTTTAAAATAAATAAAAGCTACGGAGCTCAGGAAAAGATCGTTAATACCGTCGCTCTTCGTTAGCTCATGTTAAATGTATTTTATTTATAAGAATCCATTTATCTTGTAGATAAATAAAAAACCAGCCAAGTGCGAGTTGGACTTGCGCACCGAGGGTTCCGAACAAATACGTAGGTATATAAGTTTAAAATTATTAAAAATATTTTTATTATATGATGTAACTAAAAATTTTTGCTTTTTGCAATTTTTCCTTTATCTGTACTATAAAACGTTGCTTCGTAATAAATTTCAAGATTCTGAGTTCACGGGAAGTACCCTGTAGGTTTTGATTCCCTTGCGAATGTCGCAAATTTGCGGCATAAACTGCTGTATCCAAGGGACAGTAGACTTGAGTATTTGATATGAATTTCAGCTTGATACCTCCACGCGTTCCTGAGAAAAAGGGTCTTGACAGACAGACGGACGGACGGACGGACAACAAAGTGATCCTATAAGGGTTCCGTTTTTTCCTTTTGAGGTACGGAACCCTAAAAATGGCACTGGTTTTTTCTTTACGTAGTACGAAAAAGCTCTTTTGATGTAATTAATTACTTATTTTATGGGATTGATTGAAATCTAATATATCTTGCGGAAAGCCAAAGACAATATCAGTATTTCTGAGAAAAAACATTGTGGTTAGTTTTTGGATTAAGAATTTTGTCAATTTTTATTTATTCATTTATTACAGCTCACCAAAGTACACTGCTGAACATTGACTCTTCCTTAAATTGCCTCACAAGTGAGGTGTTTGCCGTAGCAGTCACGCAAGCAGGTGGGTTGACAACACGACATTTTCAATTTTAAATACCGTTAAATACATCAAAACGGCAATTGTGTAGTAGTTGTGTAAGAAGAATATCCACTACCTTACAAATTCGCGTAGCCGCAATTAGAGGCGACAGAGGGAAACTGAAACAGGAGATGGGCAGCAGCATCTTCCTGATAACACCTCAAAATAATAATAAACTCCGGTTGCAAACCCACCTGCCAAGCGTGGCAACTATGACAAAATCCCCTATGACGTAATCTCCTTGGATTACCTTAGGGAGACTATGCTCAGGAGTGGACTTTGTAGCCTGTAATGGAGAGATGGATGGATGACAATAAAACATTACAGAGCATTCAGGAATAGTAAGTGATCTCTCTTTTTTTAAATACAATTACAGGCTGGAATAGTCGAACGTACATTTACAATAAATATAATGTTTTCTGACGTTGTAAGAATATTCATTACGCCATACTGTCGTGGGTTTCATAAGAGGCAACAGACAGAAACTGAAACAGGAACAATGTCTTTCTAATAACTAATAAAAATTAAAAAATACAGTTACTGATAGGCCTGCTAAGGGTGAATTCGACCAAATATCATGTTAATCCAGAGTAGCTAACCCTCGAATAATTTTATTCTTTGCTCTTACTCTCAGATAACTTCGTTTACGTTTTTCCAACACAAACGTGGAGTAGCTAATACTGGGTATTGTTACTCTAGAGTTGGCGAATGAAAAATGAATGAATTTTTATGAAGAATAAACCTAGCAAGCTAACAGCATAGCAAAGTGGCGAAGCAATCAGATTTTTTTATTGAGCTATCAGTTTCAAAATAGGATGTTCAGATGCCTGGGTGATCAGTAATCGATTGCTGAAAACAGAATTTGAAAATGCGAAACTATTCTCGAGATAATCGTGGGACAGACGGACAGACATCGTGAAATCAATAAACCTAGCAAGCTAACAGCATAGCAAAGTGGCGAAGCAATCAGCTTTGTAGCGGTTTCTAACGGTTGCCGTTGAGCAATCAGTTTCAAAATAGAAGGTTCAGATGCCTGGGTGATCAGTAATCGATTGCCGAAAACAGAATTTGAAAATTCGAAACCGTTCTCGAGATAATCGTGGGATAGACGGACGAACAGACGGACAGACGGACAGACATCGTGAAATCAATAAGTGACTTCGCAAGCTTCGCCACTTAATAAGTGTCTTCGCCACCTTAATAATCGTGGCAATAATGGAAAGTATCTCTTCTAATCTATGGATGGGTCTTTTGACTTTTGATGGGCAGTAAAGGCAAGGTAAGGTAAGGATCTTCTAAACCGAAATTAGTTGCATAAAAATGCGTACATACAATATACCTACATTGTTTTACTAACATTTATTTTATTTGCAAACTTCAGCCGAAGAAAGCAAAAATATATAACCTTTTCTTTCAATATTTTTACACGATATTAAAATGTATTAAACGATTAAGCGAATTAGCTGAAGTGTCACTGAGCCGGCTGCAAGGTTCAAAGAACCATTTTTTTCTAGACTATGTTGAGTTATGGACTTGTGTTTGGCTGCAATGATGATTTTAAAATAAAAGTAAAATATCTTTATGTTGTTTAAATCGCATTAAGTAAAATACTGAGTTAAATTTACCTTTGTCAAATTGAATTGAAAAGTAATTTAGAAATTGTAAAGTGCGCTTTTGGTAAATGGAAAGAGCGAGCACTTTACGAAATTCGTACATCAAGGACATTGTCTTGTTAAATGAGACAGTCGCAATTTATAATTTTGAAAATGTTGTTGTCGTTTACTTACTTTTAAATACTTTTTATTCCAATTATAACATATTATTGATACATTTTTTTAAATGTTTATTAAACGTACTTACCTAATTACTTATTGCTGGCGGTGGCTTAAAATGTGTGCTTAACCTTCAAACAAAGATTTTGTCATCTTTCCCGAGATTTCGTTGTGTCGCCCCAATTAGTTGCTAGCAACTAATTTATCAATATCTATTACTTCAGATGTCTGGAACTTGCCGTCGAGCGTCGAACATTAGAAAGTAGAATGATACTTCCGTTGCCTTTCTATAGTTACCCATCCTTTCTTTTATAAAATGGAACAACAATAATCGAACATTCGAACTTTCAATCCACCTGATGGTGGCTACTGCAGTCCGTGGTCACCTGCAGTCAATTTGAAACAAAGAAGGCTACAGATGCATTGTCATCTCTCAGAACTACTCCTCATTAATAACGATGCGTTTCAACCAGCCGTTATGGCCACGTTTAAAAACTGTACCGTGATTTGTTATATTTGCAATTCAAGTGATGACTCATCGTGACGATTGTTCCTGCGAATCCCATTATCCGTCAAATATTTCGAACTGTAAATTGTATTTGAACTCAATTTGCTGTAACAGCGTCTCACTCGAATCTCAACCTTCATGATGCTATCGCTTTTGTAAAAAAAATCATCTCAAATGTGGAAACAAGCAAAATGGTTAAAACTGTAATTTAATCTTTCCCTCCCTTTTTAGTATTTGCAGATGCTATATAGAATAGAATATTTTTTTTATTAAATATACATTACAGGTAATTCAAGTAACATATTTTTTTACTTTACCACTGGTTCGGAAAAACCTCTGTCCTGCAACCAGCTAGAAATCCAACGGGACTTTATTTTAAAGTAAATTATACAATGTGAAAGTTTACTTTACAATAACCCATATATATATATATATATATATATATATATATATATATATATATATATATATATATATTATTTAGCCTACCACTCCCACAATTAAAGAAATCTATCGTCACCTCATATGTTAAAATCCAACAATCCACTTAGGCTAAAGAACGTACCAAAGAAATAGACATACATACTCTCGAAAAACATTTCCCACCTTTTGGGGCAGTCGGGTAAAAAGAGTTTGGAAAGAAGAAATTGGCATAAGTATTCAGTCAAAACAAAGAATCATGCCCACTTTCCATACATTTAAAAACCTGATAGTGAAAGTTGATGTATAATTATAAAGTATAGTAGAAAAACTACATGTAAGCTTAGAAAATAATGTCATATAGTCATTTTTACGATTTAAACGCTACGAATCCCAAAAAATACTGATGTCACTTTTTAGGTTAGGATTTGCCGTAACCAAATAGGTAATAAAGAAATAAATGTGCTATAACTTATTACTAACGCTCCAAGTTAAGTAATACTTATCTAGTTATGGTCTAAAACGTCTTTTTTACTTTGTGAATTTCTCGAAACCAACTGCCCTTAAGTCACCACTTACTCTCGATGATTGTCACCATAAATTGAGTGTCTAGCTCTATCTGCTATTTATTCAGCACACATAAATACTTACTAACTACATTTATTTCATCTTGTATTGTCAAAATGATCACTTATCAACTAAACACATTTCATTGGCCTATGGTACATACATACATACCTGATGAACAAAATGGGATAAACAAATAAAACACTATGTTAAAATGGCATGGTTTATTAATTATCATCATTTTCACTTAAATATCTCACCACTAAGTCATCCAGAAATTCTGCTGGAGCAGGGATATTTTCTTGATACCATATAGGGTTGTAAAAAGAAGTAGGTAACACAAACAAAATGGCATAGTACACAACGAGACGCAAACCCAACAACGAAGAACTGCGCCGATGCCAATTGCAGAACTGTCAAATGTCAAAAAAAAATCCGTTTCAATCGTCCGTACTCGATAACATACTGAATGATTAATTTATTTTATTATTATATTATTTTATATTAATATGTACTATACCAATACAAATAAATAAATACTTACTGATTAAATGAAACATAAAATAATGTATAAAACTCAGAAACAAAGTTAAATAAAGTAAAGCAGCAGTGTATAAAATGGAACGTCCTAGAAAAAGGGTAGTTGAGATGCGTTCAAATATATAATACGTTTACCCTTGACGTAGAATAAGCTTATAGAAATATGTAAAAATATTTTTTTCCTGCGTTTCTGTTAACATTGTGATAAGCGTAATTAATTTACAATTCAATTAGCTGAATTTTAAGATTTATTTCATTTCTATACATTGTCAGGTGAAAAATGGGCATTGTTCTTTATCACGTGGTTCGTTGAAAATATCTATCAATAGTAGATGTCAGTTTTTATTCGCTACAGATGTCAGATTACACACACGAATTCCGTCAAAGTGTAAGATGATCCGCTGAGTTCTGCCCGTCCACCGTTCGCCGTTTTCATTTAACCCTGACTGTTGTACCGTGAAGTGAAATCGGATTTTCGCCCCCTGTTCACAGAGATAGCTCTCAGCCTTTGTTTTGAAAGCATTGTGCAATTCGTACAGCTTTACTGATCCTCTATATTTTTGCTTACGTTTTAGTGAAATTTTATGTGCCTTGTATTTTCATTATTATTAATGTGAAATTTACTGTTTTTTTTTTAGGAAAGGGCTACCCTCTGGGAAGCGAGGAAGGGAGGTGATGAATGCTCTAAGCATACCACGACAGCTGGCTGTCGTGGTTATGTGGGACTCACTGCAACTAACCTAAGTGCCTACCCACTAAACACCACCTGTGAGACTGGCATTGATTTTTTTTTGTGGCCTTTCTACCGAATCGGAAGCGAAGTAAGAACTTTATATAGTCACCAGTTGCCACTTCCGGCAACGAATTGACGATGGCAGCATCCATCTGAACGAAAACTGTTACAGGTTTCAAATTGATGATCTGGCAAATTTTGAGATCATACTTCTGTCATCTAACGGTTGCTATAGGGTTATTCTATAGTTGATCTTTATTGTATTTTATAACAGGCATATGATGGACAGGTGTGGTGGGATGACAACACTTCTGTCTGCCTTACACCGCGCCGCACCATGCGTATTAAAATACAACGAAAGTTGCCCTCGATAACTAGGGCCTGGATAAGTCGAAAACGTTTGTAATTTGGATTGAACGTTGAGCGTGATATTTGTACACTGAATAACATTTTTTTTATTATCTATCTTTATTTAAAAAGGCTTTTATCCTACAAGGATATGTCAGCCTTATCGTAACCTAGCTTGTTCCTGTTTCACAAATGCTATTTGGAAAGGGGGAATATCATTTATTAGTGGAATTAACACCTCTATAAATTTTTTCTTAATATTTTACCCGATTACACTATGTAAAACAATGCACAGAGTTTTTCTTTAAAGGTAAGGCATCATTGTAGAAAGCGTTTAGCAGAGCATGCAGCGTCGCATTATAACAAAAAAACAGATCTAATCCTGTGTCCCAAGTGGCAGTCGTTTGAATTGTATGCCGCCCGACGAACGCGAGTGTCCGTATTACTTTGCATCTTTTCCCCTTCCTACGTAACGACGGACTTTCCGTGGTTACTAAGGGCTGTTAACAAACAGTAAAAAAATAAATCATGAAATGGTAAGTTACTTAGGTAAAGTACCTATTCTGACTATAATCGACCATATTTCCGAACTTTGCGAGTTCTGTGAGGTCCAACGCATGCAACTTGCAAGGACATTCGTAGGGAATCGGGAATCCTGGGTTCGTAAGAAATAGGTAGATAGATAACAACAAATAAACCCGAACTACGATTTCTAACAAAAATGTGATCGTATTCTACTTAGTTAAAAATGTTGTAAACAAAGTTTTAGTTTCAGTATTTAGTGTTATTATAACTTAAAATATTTTAATTATAAAGGCCTCGCGATGGTAGGTAATTATTTCACGCATTTAGCAAGAGTGACAGAGGCCTGGTATTGTCTCTTATAGTTTATTATAGCTGGGAGAAAATACGCGAGAAATTTAACATAGGAGGGATGTTGGAGGGTGCCGAGTCATATATAAAATACATATTTAAAACAATTGCAAAAAGGAAAAAATGGGTCTATACTCTATCTATTTCTATGTTTGTTGTTACCACTTCTAGTTTTATGGAGCTCGGATGAGCCAAGTGTAACAAATATGTCATTAATTGCAATTATTGCTACCTTCCCTTTGTCGAACGTAGATTTTGGATCAAACAAGGACAACGCGAGATTGAAAATCGTTTTAAAATGAATTTACTTAAAGTGATTTTAGTCCGTTCTTGTGATGTTTTGATCATAATGATACATTTAATTAAGGGACGTTAGTTTATGTTATGTTATTATTTGTAGAATTTTTATTCGTATTGATCATTGATTTGAAATAAAGCATTTGTGTTATTTTTACTAAATTCTTGGGCTATTTCTTATTTTTGAATTATTTCCTTGTTCTCAGGTAAGCTTGCTGCTGTATTTGTCATTTGAAGACCCTAAGCTGGTATGAGTTTGAAGTTTCTTGTAGATATTTATTTTATGTTTATTTACAAAGTAAACTATGTTTAACTGTACAGGCTACCCAAGACACTTCATTGTCGATCCCTCCAAATTTATTCACGTATATCGTACACACAAATTTATTCACGTATATGTATTCAAAACTTAATAAAGTAAATTTATATGAAAGAACATAAAAGTATAAAGTAAATTAATTAAAAGAAACTAAGTTTACAGCCATTATATTATGTCCCACTCCTGGACTCGTCATGCGTCCTCATTACTGAGAGGGTTTTAGGGCAAGGAAGTGTTCACAGCGCTACTCCAATCCGTGTTGGCGGACTTCACATGTCTCCGAATTTTTTTCCATTTCTTAGTCTTGCAGGTAAATTAGCACTTAAATTTGCAATTAACGATTTTATTAATGTATGGGGTAGACCCCGGAGTACTCACGTACTGTAGGCTAAAATATTTTATGATAAAGTTGATCCCAGATTAAAAAAAAGAACATGTATAATCGTTAGAATTTGCTGGGGAAATTTACATGTCCGTCTGCCCCTTAGCAGATAATACATTATACATATGAAAGCTATGCTTACGTATACTTTAAGATTTCTTCATCATTGTTACTCCTTACTATCCATCACAAGTCCACTGCTGAATATGAGCATAGATAAGTATAAATTATATATAGATCCTAAGCATATATTGACTACCTGAATGTTTCACCAGAAGCACTTCTTTCACCAGAAGAAGTGGCAATGGGAAAATGGGATTGCAGAAATAACAAACGATTGGAAACAAGATTTTTTTCCAGTGGCAGCCTTGTAATGGCAAGCATAGTGCTGGACGGTCCCTCCTCTAGATAGAGTGACTACTTAATGAAACAAGCGTCTTCATTACAACAATTTTATTGCCGTTCTGTTCTAAAACCACGAGAGTATGTACTTTAATTATTTCTCTTTAGTAGTAATTTTGCTGATGAAGCAGTTTAAGAATTTGATGTTATTATATAGTGCTTTAAAGTAGAAATAAAAAAAATCGCACAACACAATTTCCTAGAGCTCTTCCTCCATTTTTCTGAGCATTTTATTACAGTCAGTGACGAAAACAATATTCTATGCGCGTTTGCAATTTAATTTAAAAGTAGAGTGTTCTTAGTAGTTTACTTGAGAACACTTTGTGAACTCGCCTAAGTAGGTCCTATTGAAGGTGGTAATAGCGGGTGCAATGAAAGAAAGGAATTCCATAAAGCTAAAGTAATCAGACTCTGTTCATAGTAAAATTATTAAAACATGCATTTTAGTACGAAAATTTGTTCAATTTTAACCGACTTAAAAATAAGTAATTTATTGATTCCATTGTATCTTTATAGAATAAGGGTGACTAACAAAAACACAGCCAGCCTGATGGTAAGTGAATGCTGTGGCCCATAGACATATGCATTTATACTCGATTAAGAATCAAAATGCAGATGCGTTGTCATCACTGAGGACTAAGACCGAATGCCTCGTTTCTAGTAAAAAGGATCTTCGATTCTCTACACTCACTATACGAAATACGGCAGCATTAAGCTGCTACTCTACACTGGTATTCTTTTTTTTATATAGAAGAGGGGGCACACGAGCATGCGGCTCACCTGATGGTAAGTGACTACCGCCGCCCATGAACAACCTTAACATCAGGGGAATTGCAGATGCGTTGCCGACCTTTTAGAAAGGTGTAAGCTCTTTTCTTGAAGGTTCCTAAGTCGTATCGGTCCGAAAAACTCGCTGGTGGCAATTGATTCCATAAGGAAGTTGTGTGAGGGAGAAAACTTCTTCTAAATCGCACAGTGGTGGACCGCCAATCATCCAGATGGTATGGATGGTAACGCCAGTTTTGTCGCGATGTGCGATGGTGAAATTGAGCGGCTGGAATTAGTCCGAACAATTCCTCAGAGGACTCCCCGTGATAGATGCGATAAAATACGCAAAGAGATGCAACATCTCTACGCAGTGCCAGCGTATCGAGCCGATCAGAAAGAACTCGGTCCTCGACGATTCAAACCGCTCTGCGCTGGATGCTATCAAGTGGAAGCAGCTGGCACTGGAGTGCCCCGGCCCAGAGATGAGAACAGTATTCCATGAGGGGCCGAACTTGCGCTTTGTAAAGTTGCAAGCGATGTGCCGGCATGAAATACTGTCTCGCTCTGCTGAGCACGCCAAGCTTTTTAGAGGCCAATTTGGCCTTCCCTTCCAAGTGACCACGAAACTGCACACTATTCGATATGTCGACGCCAAGGATTCCAATACTAGCTGAGACAGCAAGGGGAGTGCCTTGAAACTGAGGAGATACGACAAAGGGGTTCTTTTTAGCGGTGAACGCGCAAACTTGTGTCTTCTGGGGATTGAATTGGACTAGATTTAGTCGCCTCCAATCCGAGACTTTGTTAAGCAAAGACTCGACTTCAGACACAAGTTTGTCCCGGTACTCGGCGACGTTTTCCCGAGAAATATTGGCACGACCGGTATATAAGGCATCAACAGTGCTGTCGTCCGCATAGCAATGAATGCTACCAGTTTGCAACATATCACTGATATGCAGGAGAAACAGCGTTGGTGATAGCACGCAGCCTTGTGGCACACCAGCGTTGATAGGCTTTAAATCAGAGCATGCACCGTCTACTACGACCTTGATGCTCCGATCAGCAAGGAAACTGGTGATCCATTTGCATAATTTCTCGGGAAACCCATAGGAAGGAAGTTTCCCCAAGCTTTGTGAAGGAAGCTTTGTCCCAGACCCGATCGAAGGCCTTCGCTATGTCCAAACTAACGGCCAATGCCTCCCCCTTGGACTCTTCTGCCTCCGCCTATCTATGAGTCAGATAGACTAGAAGATCCAGCTGATCGACCCAGAAGAAAACCGTACTGGCGGTCACTAATCAGCTGGTAATACTTTTAGGGATCGGGTGGACCAAAGCTATCTTCTATGAATTCGGGACTACGCCTTGGGAGTAGGAGTATCGGAAAAGACGCGTTAAAACCGGCGCCAACTCCGTAGCACACGTCTTCAGCACAATGGGAGGGACACCATCGGATCCACTCGACTTGCTGACGTCCAGGGAGAAGAGTGCTTTGCAAACCGAGCGCTGTGTAAACCGCACATCGGGCATGGAGCACTCACATCGCGGGATGGTCGGCGGTGTGTTCCCCCCGTCATCTGGAGTCGAGTTGGACGTAAAGAGAGAGCTCAACAGATCGGCTTTCTCCTTTACGCCATGGGCCACTGAGTCGTCCTCTCTGTGCAGAGATGGAAGAGATGGCTGAGAGAAGTTCCCTTGGACAGCCTTGGCGAGAGACCAGAATGCACGGGTTCCCGAAGGAAGGCGAACTAGCTTCTCGCCAATTCTGCCGATGTGCTCAGACCTTGCCTTGGCAATGACGCTTTTGAAGGACCTGGAGGCGGAATTATACTTCTTTTTAAGTGCGCTGGTGTTTACATCCCGAGACGTTGATGCGTCAGCCCAGGCCTGGTAGCACTCCTGCTTGTAGCGTGATGCTATTTTACAGGAGCGACCAAACCATGGCTGGGATCTGCCTCCGATGGGCACCACATAGGATGGAATAAAAAGTTCCATACCCTGAAGTACCACATCAGCAACAGAATCGGCAACAACGCTGGGATCTTCCGGCGAGAAGCAAACCCGCCCCCAAGGGTAGGATGCAAAAAAAGACCGCATCCCGTCCCAATCAGCTGACCTATAGTGCCAAACACGGCGGCAAGCTGCAGATCGCAACTGCGATTGGAGCGTGAGTGGCACCGTACTCCGGATCAGACAATGGTCCGAAGAGCCCAAAGGGGCATCGACGGAGACTTGATATCCACCCGGATGAGAGGTCAGCAGAAGGTCCAACAAGGAAAGTACATGGACTTCCACATCTGGGATCCGCGTAGGCGAAGTAACCAGTTGTGTTAGACCATATGCCAAAGCAAAGTCATAGACAGATCTACCCGCATGATCGGTTAAACGAGAACCAAGCCATTCAGCGTGATGGGAGTTAAAATCACCGAGTATCACGATCTCTGCGGATGGGACCTGTTGTAGCACGGAGTTTGCAGCCATTTGGGCGTGGTCGATTAGTCGCTCTGTGTCGGCATTACCGCTATGGGACCTATAGAGGCACCCGTAGACGCGGGGATGCAAACTCCAGCCCGGGACACAAAGTAGTGTTCCAATTTGTACCCCGGGGAGGAGAGATATGAAGTATCAGCCGGAGAGGACACCTGAGTCTCGGTTAAAAAGAGCAAGGCCGGCTTCACCGTCTCTAGATGGTAATGGTCAGTGTTAAGGTTGGAATGAAGTCCCCTGATGTTGCAAAAATTCACGAATTTCGTGACAGGGGTCGCCTTGGTTGTATTGTTCCGCTTACCCCGAGCAGCATTAGTCGCGAGCGGAATTTTGGCCCCCAGAATACGCGGGGCAGCCTGAGCACCCACGCTCAGGAGTAAAGTAGTTTGGTCGTGGATGCTCAGCGAGGGATTCTCCAGGGGTGCTGGTGCCCTCCTGGGGTATTTTTTTATTTAATTCCACTACCATGTTAAAGGGGGGGGGGGAGGGGAATTGGGCCTCCGGCCACCTGCACTCACCAAGCGCAACGCTGAGGTAAACCTCTACTTCACGCTGGTATTCTGTGAGGTCGTGGTACCACCCCGGTTCGAGCTGTCCCATCCGTGCGACAGCAAAAGCTACCGCTTGGCTCTACCACTGTTAAAATTGCATGTCTTGTCATGTCATGTATTCTGTGAGAGCGTGGTCCTTCCTCGGTCGAGCCCATTTGTGCTACAACTGCAGCGTGATTCTGCCACGTACAAATAAAAGCCATGTGACATGTAAAGATATCGCCAATTGACAATCAGTGCAATAGCAACTTTAGTGTAGGTGATGTTGTAAAACTTGAAGATGTATAAAATAGATCCAAGGGGTACAGCCACAAGAAGATTTATTTATTGTACTTAATGTAACACGATATCTTCGAGGTTATTGTTAACTGATGTAGGTAGTCAAGTTGCGGGAGCTGCCGAGAGCTTTTTTAAAACTAAATACAAACTAAGACTTAAAACTAAATAAAAACTACGTGTTCACAGAGAGAGATGTGAATTTATTCTGACCATTGTCTTTTACAATCCTTAATCCTATGCTTACAGTCTACTTAAATTACTACATATTCAGCGTTATGTATTTATGCTGATGGATGCTTTATCTGTATTACGGGTGGTGCTGGTGTAACCATAACGCCTCCCTCCTCAACTGCAAAGTTATCGGCAAAATTTGGATTCCGATAATTTTGCATACAATGTAAGAGCTTAGACTTATTTTTCCAAGTTACAACAATAAGACTAATTAAGACTAATATATCATAGAGTAGTACAGTAGCTAAACTAACACTTTTCTTATATATAAAACAGCTTTCACTTTGACTTTCCACTATTTTACTTTTCAGTTTGTACGAGAGATATTTTAGTTCATCCAAATTAACGCGATTTAAATTCACTGTTTTCTCCGTATTTGTAGGCTGCTCTATCAATTTGGGTAGAGTTAAAATAGGTGTCACCTTATATTGCAGTTTTCCTGAATAGTATCGTTTCCGGTGTAATTAAATATTGCCTAATTTATCTCACAGTTTTCATCGATTTCCAAGAGGTAAGTGCCCTTTACAGCATTTCCTTGAGTGTCATCGCCCCACGTTTTTGTAAGCACTATTTCATTTTGTGTAAATAGGATCCAGTTAATAGGACCAATAGACTGTATCTTAACACTTTCCAGCTCTACTATTAATAATTTACAGAGGCTTAGATTTGATGCGAAGTTCATAAGTTGTTCGATGCATGTGTTTTCAGGATACTGCACGATATCAATTTCTTCACACAGGAACTGGTTTGCTGCTATCTCCTGACATGGGCCATTTGAGGGTAAGTACGTGTGATCTTTCACCATGAGGTAAGGATATTTGGGAAAAATAACAGTTGTTCTATTATAGGTGGAATCAAACATAGGTAAAGTATATGTTTTAAAATAACTGTAGGTATGTAATATTATCAGTCAGAGGGATTTCCATAATGAACGGTATTTGGTTTTCTTTTACATAGGCCTTAATAGACATAGATCTTTCTAAATTAACTAAATTGTTTTCAGTAATAGGATACAATAAACTGTTTGTTTGAGATATAGATTTTTTTTTTATAGGATAAGGGTGACAAACGAGCACACAGTCCACCTGATGGTAAGTGGTTGCTGCGGCCCATAGACATCAAACGCGCATTAACGTTAAATGGACTGCAAATGAACGTTTGTTTTATATGTATCGGCTAATATACACAAATACAATGATAAATCATGTATAAAATAATTCTGAATAGTGTTAACTGTAAACTAAACTAAACTAACAGTTTTAAATATTTTAATATTACCTACAACCTCGTTATGGTTAAACCAGCACCACCCGTAATACAGATAAAGCATCCATCAGCATAAATACATAACGCTGAATATGTAGTAATCTGTAAGCATAGGATTAAGGATTGTAAAAGAGACAATGTTTTTTTTTTTATAGAATAAGGGTGACAAACGAGCACACAGTCCACCTGATGGTAAGTGGTTGCTGCGGCCCATAGACATCTACATCTATCCTCGTTAGCGATTCAAAATGCAGATGCGTTGTCACCCGTGAGGACTAAGATGGAATGCCTCATTTCCAGTAAAAAGGGCCTCCGGCCACCTGCACTCACCAAGCGAAACGCAGAGGTAAACCTCTACTTCACGCTGGTTTTCTGTGAGGTCGTGGTACCACCCCGGTTCGAGCCGGCCCATCCGTGCGACAGCAAAAGCTGCCGCGTGGCTCTACCACTGTTAAACTAATATTTACTAAGATTCTAATATTACTAGTAATTTGGTGGAATTAACAATGGGTTGATGTAGAACGTGAAGTGTAGTAAATGCTAATTTCGTTTCTATTTCGCTTAAAATTAAGTATATAGTTCTAAAATTATTGACAAAAATTTTAAACATACTTAGAACATATGTGGATGTGTGCTGTTATCGTCTTTAGTAATTATATATTTTACAATTCTTTCTATACGTTTCGTTCGTTCATTTACAGTTTTCATATTTTCCTGTAGAGATCCAGTACTATTTATAAGAGAGTCAAGCATCTCCGAGATTATTGTTATTTTCTTATTAGTGTGCGTTTGCTGGGTCTTTAATTGAGATATGAGATTCTCGTATTTTACTGCATCATTGTGGTATCTAAGTTTCCTGTAAGCGCTCTGATAACACAATCTAATGGATTAATCAGACCGCGCTTGAAACGTAACGAAGGTATGAGTTGTTTAAACTTTTTTACAGCAAAGTTACTTAAATAATTTACTTGTGTGTTCATATTTTGAAATTCATTTACGTACTTTGTATAATTGTAGTGGCATAGCCATTCTCACGTTTAACCAATGCAGAAGGCATGCGCACTCCATCACAGAATCGGGTATAATTTGATATTCCTTGGCCATAAAACATGTTAGCAGGTAATTTTGCTCTAACTTCAAAACCAGGTGGAAGTATTACAGCATATTCTAAGCTATTGTGTATTATATGTATTCAAGAAGAATTTGTGGTAAGTACTTGTTTCTTTAAATCTATTACAGCTTCCAACTGCTTTAATAAATCATTCCCATTTAACCCATCATAACGTGAATCGACATTATAAAGATAAAATTTATGTTCGTCATTATTTTGAAATATAGAAAATAGTGGAATTTTAATTACCTGATTGTGTTTGTTAGATGCATGAGTGCTTATAACTTTAAAGGGTTCAGTTGTTATATAATGACGGTACTATTAATGTGCTTTATCGGGGCTTATAAAAGAACTTAAAAAGAAAAACTTGAAAAAACTTAAAATAAATTAGGTATATATATGTATGGTAGTTTTAGATCTATGTCGCAATTCAATTCTGTTATTTCAGGTGGTTTTTGGAGGCTTTTACTTGAAAATTTTCAGTCTGTGCAGGCATGTCATTATTCTCTGAATCATTGTTTTCGTCGGCGTCTATAACAGAATTTTCTTGTATAGATTCATCTTCATAATAACTGTCGTATGTGTCCTCATACTTGTAATTTTGAGGAAATTCGTAGGGATAGTATGATGGACAAATTTCCAATTCGTTTAGGCGGAAACCTGGTTGAAAAGGCTTTGGAGGGGCAGTTCTCATAGAAACATCAGTATCATTAAAAACCGGCTTGTTATGCAAATTATTATTATTAAGATAATTAAAACGCTGAGGATTACCAGACTGTTGTGGTAACATTGGTTGCATGGGGCTATAGTCCGGGGGTCTAGATCCAAAGTTTGGTCGGTATCCAAAATTAGGTGGGTGATATTGCTTAGGGAAACTCATTTGCTGTTGAGGCTTATTTTGTGGTAACAGAATTCTCATTTGTCTACTATTGGGAATGCCAAACTTAAATTGAGGTGGTGTTCCGAAATTCTGCCTAAGGGGTTGGTTTGGTGCTAACATTGGTGTAAAACCTGTAGGCTGTGTTGGCATTGCGAACTTAAACGATGGTTGTTGCACTAGTATACTACTAGACTGTGGCTTAGATGTATGGCTAGACTGTAACATTTTACTACGCATCTGATATTGGTCATAGAAGTTTACTTCTTCTAGAACTATACTTAGTGCTTCTTCTAGTGTACTGGGTGTTTTCAACCTAACAATGCGCACCATATTTTCGGATAAATTATATAGGAAAACCTGCAGAGCGGTGTTATTATAAATAATAGTTTTACTTATTTTTAAGTTTTTATCACCAATTTGATTAACCTTCGATAATAACACTGATTTAACGGATTGTATACGACCACAAAAATCTGTATAATTTTCATATTGGTGTTTCTTTAAAGTTTCTAATTCTATGGTTAAACATTCCTCGCTACGTGGGTCGCCGAAGTGAGTTAAAAACAATTCCTTGAATTCGGCCCACGTCTCTATATCTTCCCGTTCACTGATAAGCGACGTAGCCTCGCCCGTAAGACGACTATAATGATTTGCATTATATACTCATTTTGCACATCGGATGATTTAAAGTTTCTTATTATATATTCACATTTACGCAAAAATAAATTTAAATGGTGTTTATCGCCGCTAAATGTTGGTATTATTTTAGTTAATTCATTAGGGATAAGTTTAATTTCCGACATTTTTAATAATTTATCTACTGGATCTACACAAAAAATAAAATAAAATAATTATTATAACTCTACCAGTTCCACAAATGTTGTAAGGAAAATTCGAGTATAAGTAATAATCTACTAGGTATTAACGTGTCGAGTAGTCTTTAAATTAACAAACAAATGTAGACACAATAAGAACTTAATATAATGTATAATACTTAATATAATATACTCTATAACCTTATTGAGTAATATGGGACTTAATATTATGTACGTTTTACAATTCAATTAATATTATTTTAATTTTTATTTAAGTAATAGTTATTTGTTGCACTTAATGCTTAATGCTAATAAAATTTACGTAAGATTAGTATTTGAAACCCAAATAACAGTCAAAATGGAAAATGTCTAATTCCAAGTTTACTAAGGGATATGAAGGAGGTGAAGAGTCGTACTTACCAGCCCGCAGTGCCCATCATCAGCTTCACGGCTCCTTATTCTCGACGAATTTGTTTTGGTTCGTTGGATCACCACGCTGTATGGATCGTCCGCCGATGCGCGAAAATAGGTAAAATTGTATACGCGATATTCACGAACGGTGGCACAGCTTTTCCGGTGATCCTACCGGCTGCGCCAGTCAAGTTGCGGGAGCTGCCGAGAGCTTTTTTAAAACTAAATACAAACTAAGACTTAAAACTAGAGATGCGCCGAATAGTGATTTTGCCGAATAACCGAATACCGAATACTATTTGGTTTAACCTGTACCGAACCGGATATTCGGCCGAATTATTCGGTTTGCTATTTCATTGTTTTGCCGCGTAAACAGGTTCTTACATGTCCGCTGCGTGTCGCTACTCGCTAGCTAGACGACGAGCGAGCCGTACCTCACCACACCGCCCGCTACCCGTGCGCACCGCGTTCTGTCATTTTGCTTTGAAACATTGCACGATTATACGAGGGTGGATTGAAAAGTACTCGGCCTAACCAAGAAAATAAACACATACTAAATCAGTTATATTTTTATTTTTCTACATAATCACCATCAAGTTCAATACACTTTTGCCACCTCCCCTTCCAAGCATTTAGACCGTTGAAAAAAAATGATTCTTCCTTAGAGTCAAAATATGCGTCTACAGCTGCTTTGACCTCGTCGTTTGTCGAAAATCTTTGACCTCCCAAGTGCTTTTTTAGGTTAGGGAACAGAAAGAAGTCTGATGGTGCCAGATCAGGTGAATACGGCGGATGTGGTAACAGTTCAAAGCCACAGTTGTGAATTTCAGCCATTGACTGTACTGACGTGTGAACACGGGCGTTATCTTGATGAAACAGGACTTTTCTTCTGTGCATTCCTCGACGTTTTTCTTTTTTTTCCTCTCCTAAATGACGTAGTAAGGTGCAGTAGTAATCAGAGTTTATAGTCTGACCCCTTTCAAGATAATCAATCATAATCACACCTTTCGAGTCCCAGAATACTGAAGCCATCACCTTATTTGCCGACAAAATCGACTTAGCCTTTTTAGGGGGTGGTGAACCAGGTCTTCTCCACTGTTTTGATTGTTGTTTTGTTTCCGGTGTACAGTAATGAACCCATGTTTCATCTATAGTAACAAAACGATTCAAAAAATAATCTGCATCGGCTTCAAATAACTCCAAACAGTCGCGTGAAATAGTCAATCGCGTCCTTTTTTGTTCAACTGAAAGCAGTCGCGGAACCCACCTCGCAGACACCTTGTGGAAACCCAACTCGTTGACAATGATGTTTTGAGTTCGTTCATGAGAGATGCCTACAATCTCGGCTATCTCTCTAATTTTTAATCTGCGGTCTCCCATTATTAAATCAAGTACTTTTTTAATATTTTCGTCAGAAGTTGACGTCGAAGGCCTTCCAGAGCGGGGTGCATCTTTCACACTCTCTCTACCACGCTTAAATTCTGCTATCCATTTTTTGACGGATGAATATGACAGAGCACAATCGCCTAATGTACTGACCATGTCATCATGGATGGCTTTTGATGATAGCCCCTTCTTATGGAGGTACTTAATGACGGCACGCTGCTCGATTTGCTCCATTCGCGGAAATTATGTCCGATTACTTTGTTGATAAATTTATAAAATCACAACTAATTATCGCACACGTTTCGAACTTCACACAATGAACTAGTCTGAACTGAATTAAATAATGTGGGTAGATTTGATTTTTAGAATTGAATAGATCTGTGTTAGGCCGAGTACTTTTCAATCCACCCTCGTATTATAGTTAATAACAAATGTGTTTATTATAATAAAAATATTGATTATATTGACTATATTGTGTTTGCAACATGAGTGGACGTAAAAGATCACGTGCATGGGACTTTTTTAACGAAATAGAAGATGACAAAACAAAAGTGAAGTGCACTTTATGTAGTTGTGTTATTTCTCGCGGTGGATCAGGCCGCAGCGCTTCGACGAGTGGTATGACAAATCATTTGAAGCTAAAGCATAAAGAACAACAGCCAGCAACCACATCTACTTCTGTAAGTGCTTCTGAACATAGCTCAGACACTTTGCCAATAACATCGAGTGTAAAATCACAACAATCTATAGAGCAGGCATTTCTAACAAATTGGGACATAACAGACCCTCGATCAAAGGAAATTCATAACGCCATCGCTGAAATGATTGCCATTGACAATCAGCCAATTTCGATTCTGGAAAATAAAGGATTTAACAGGTTATTGCATTTATTGAAGCCTAAATATAAGTTGCCTGGAAGGAAGTATATGAGCGAAGTAGTGATTCCGGCGATTTATGAAAGAGTGAAAAAATTGATCAAGGATGAAATCTCAAAAGCCAAGGCTGTTTCGATTACATCTGATATGTGGACTTGCTTGAACAACATACTTAGCTTTCTGAGCTTCACTGCACACTGGCTTGATAAGGACTTTGTTTTACAGCATAGAGTTCTGCAAATGAAACATTTTACTGAGTCTCACTCAGGTTACAATATTCGTTCTGTTTTAGAAGAGTTATCTGCAACTTGGGACATAACTTCACTTATCCACGTGGTTATGAGAGAATGGTCCCAATATGGTGAAAGCCATTAATGAAAGTATGTTTGTAGGCAAGGGGTGTTTTATACATACGTTGCAATTGGCGATTAAAGCTTCATTACAGGTTGAAAACATAAATGATGCTTTGACCTCTGCTAGAAGAATAGTGACACACTTCAACCACTCAAGCACGGCGCAAGAAAAGCTGAAAAATATCCAAAAAGAACTGAATCTTGCTGAGCATCAGCTTGTACAGGACGTCACAACGAGGTGGAACAGCACGTATTATATGTTGGAAAGAATCGTTGAACAAAAACGTGCGATTTCACTTTACATTTCCGACAATTCTGGCACAGTAAATATTCGAAACTGTACTGAAAGGCAGTGGCTGATTCTCAAAGTCTAATTTTATTAAAACCGTTTGAAGAAATCACCAAAATTACCAGCTCTACATTTTCGTCAATTTCTGAAGTGATTCCCCACAGTAACACTCTGATCAAATTTTTAACAAAGCCCGAAATTTCACAAATATGTCCCAATATACTAGCAATGGTACAGAAGCTACAAGAAGAACTTCAGAGTCGTTTTCGAAATTTGGAAGAAGACAAATATTATTGTTTGTCTACATTGTTGGACCCCAGATTTAGAATGAGATTTTTTGCTCCTGAAAAATACGAACTAGTAAGGAAAAACCTTTTTCTAGAAGCCATTCAAAGAAGCGACACTAATGCTGAAAGTTCAAGCGAAGATGAAATTGAAACAAACAGAGGAAGACCTCTACAAGATGTTACAAATTTTTTAGAGGAATCACATATAGCATTTTGGAATTGTTATGATGAACTTGCCTCGACGAACCCTGTCATTTACGAAGATCCTAAAAGCCCAGTTGCCGTGGAATTAGACAGTAATGTAGCTGAACGTCTTCTAACTAGAAACCAGAGTGCTTTTGATTGGTGGGCAAAGCATAAGTTTAAGTACACACAGTTAGCTAATTTAGCCAGAGTATTTCTAAGTGCTCCTGGTAGCAGTGTCTACAGCGAAAGATTATTTTCAGAAGCAGGAAACCTTTACGAGGAGAAACGCAACAGACTATTGCCAGAGAGGGCTGAGAGCTTGGTGTTTCTGCACCATGACTTACCCTTGATAAATCACAAATACTAAAACATATTAATTTTTCTTTTGATTATTTTTTTTTTTATATATGATCTCACATAAGATTATTTCCTTGTCAATTAGCCACATAAGCGTGTTCATTAAAATAAATGTTAATTTGAGGTTTAATTGTTTATTTTATTACCTTCTCCAACACATTCTTCATACAATGCAAAAGTAGGGATAAATCTAGCATTTTTGCTTTAACATAAATTTTACTACAGAAATTATGTGTTCTTGTTCTATACTGTGTAGTCTGTGTACAATAAATAGATAATAAAATTGAAATATTTGAACCGAATATATTCGGCACCAAAACCGAATAGTTCGGCCGAATACAAATAGTGAATAAGGTGCCGAATACGCCGAATACCGAATACCAAACGAATATTCGGCGCATCTCTACTTAAAACTAAATAAAAACTACGTGTTCATAGAGAGAGATGTGAATTTATTCTGACCATTATATATTAACAGTGGTAGAGCCAGGCGGCAGCTTTTGCTGTCGCACGGATGGGCCGGCTCGAACCGGGGTGGTACCACGACCTCACAGAAAACCAGCGTGAAGTAGAGGTTTACCTCTGCGTTTCGCTTGGTGAGTGCAGGTGGCCGGAGGCCCTTTTTACTGGAAATGAGGCATTCCATCTTAGTCCTCACGGGTGACAACGCATCTGCATTTTGAATCGCTAACGAGGATAGATGTAGATGTCTATGGGCCGCAGCAACCACTTACCATCAGGTGGACTGTGTGCTCGTTTGTCACCCTTATTCTATAAAAAAAAAACCATTGTCTCTTTTACAATCCTTAATCCTATGCTTACAGATTACTACATATTCAGCGTTATGTATTTATGCTGATGGATGCTTTATCTGTATTACGGGTGGTGCTGGTTTAACCATAACGAGGTTGTAGGTAATATTAAAATATTTAAAACTGTTAGTTTAGTTTAGTTTACAGTTAACACTATTCAGAATTATTTTATACATGATTTATCATTGTATTTGTGTATATTAGCCGATACATATAAAACAAACGTTCATTTGCAGTCCATTTAACGTTAATGCGCGTTTGAGAAAGTGATCTTTCGATTTAGTCACGCCATTAATTGCAGTTGCAGCGTGTTCGATACAAGCTTATTCTTAATCTATTATTATATATTAGACCATTAATTAAATTGTAATAATTGTTATAGAACAAAATAATTTCTGAGCTTATTTTCACTTTCTATTATTTACAGAATAGGGCCCTCCCTTCACTTAGTTTTCAATTCCTGAGGTATTTTACATTTAAATTAAGTACGCTGAAAATTGTTTATTATGTTTCCGTTTTATTTATTTTCTGTACCACGTAATTTCATTATTTAAAAAGTATTGTATAATTTTCTGTAAATGAGAAGGTCAAGGTCACATTAATATCTATATTTTTTATTGTTTGTTCGTTACTTCCTATAAAATATGGCAATAACAATGAATAATCGGTAGTGATGTACCCCTAGCCGAATTCGACCACGATATCAACCCAATTTTCTCGGACGCTATTATTTTCATTGGTGATATTATAAGTATACGCGTTTAAACATACACTACTCTCCATAATCAGAAGTAAATGTAAAGCTTCAGCTTTTTTATAAGATCTTTTTTATACGTGGTAGAGCCACTCTGTAGCTATATTATGGTTGTAACACGAATGGATGGGCTCGAACGGGGAAGGACCACGCCCCCACATAATACCAGCGTAAAATAGCAACTGTTTCGTATGGTGAGTTTGGTGAGTGTAGAGAAGCGGAAACAGTTATTACTGAAAATGAGACACTTCATCTTAGTCATCAAGGGTAAAAATGCATTTGCATTTTGATTCTTGTGTGATTCTTTCGTGTTTATGGGTCACTACATTCACTTACTATACATTCCACCTGTGTGTTCGAAGGTGACAACAACCTTATTCTAAAAAAAAGTAGAATTCGATGTCCATCGTAGTTCTCAGAAGTGACAAGGCATCTGTAGCCTTTGTTTGAAGTTGGTAGCAAGTGTATTTGAGCTACAACCGCTTACCGTCAAGTAGACTGTTCGTTTGTTACTTCAAAATAAAGATTATAATATTTAAACTTAATTACAATAAATCTTTGTAGTTAATATAATTTCTCTCATCTTCTCCAAAATTTACTACACCAATTATACTCTTAGGAAAGAAAACATTAAAAACAATGAGGAATATTTTTGCTATCATTAACAAAGCGCAAAAAATAGAAATAAAACGTAATAAAACCTTTGCGGTTATTAAAACAGAACAAACAAATTGGCCGTAATTCCTTTTTAATGTCCGCTTGTTATGATTGTTGAATGTCAGCAAGTAATAAATTTTCCTTTGCGAAAATTTTCGTTTCTACTGTACTGAGACTTCTGAAATTAATACTCATATAGCTTCTGTTTATATGTCTGCTTTGTGTTTGTTAAGTTTATGATGCATCCTAATTTGTGTTTTTTTTTTGTTATTTACAATTCTTGACTCGTATATTTTTAAGCAACTTATCCCAGATATTTAAAGTTGAAGTACGCTCACACCTAGGTTTAGCTGGCTACAATTAGATTCAGCTGATTGCGGTTGGTTAAATTTAGATTTATTCGATTTTTCAGGGTTAAAAGTAGGTGTGGTCGGTCGCTATCAGGTAAAACTGGTTATAGTGAAATCCGAATAATAAGAAATAATAAATTTTGTCAAAATTACGAAAGCTTTATATCAAGTCATACTAGCGACAGTAGTTAATAGCCGGCACAACCTTTGTGTAACCTCAATTCGGCGGAAGTTTGTATTTTATAGGTAAAAATCTTATAATTTTTTTTTATAGGAGAGGGGGCAAACGAGCATGCGGCTCACCTGATGGTAAGTGACTACCGCCGCCCATGAACAACTGCAACACCAGGGAGGGAATTGCAGATGCGTTGCCGGCCTTTTAAAAAGGAGTACGCTCTTTTCTTGAAGGTCCCTAAGTCGTATCGGTCCGGAAAAATCGCTGATGGTAATCGATTCCACAAGGAAGTCGTGCGAGGAAGAAAACATCTTCTAAATCGCACAGTGGTGGACCGCCAATCATCCAGATGGTGTGGATGGTATCAGGAGTTCTGCCGCGATGTGCGTTCGTGAAATTTGGCGGCTGGTATTAATCCGAACAATTCCTCAGAGCACTCCCCATGATAGATGCGAAAGAAAATGCAAAGAGATGCAACATCTCTTCGCAGTGCCAATGAATCGAGCCGATCGGAAAGGGCTCGGTCGTTGACGATTCGAGCCGCTCTGCGCTGGATGCGGTCAAGTGGAAGGAGCTGGCACTGGGGAGCCCCTGCCCAGAGATGGGAACAGTATTCCATGTGAGGCCTAACCTGCGCCTTGTAAAGTTGCAGGCGGTGTGCCGGCATGAAATACTGTCCCGCTCTGCTGAGCACGCCAAGCTTTTTAGAGGCTAATTTGGCCTTCTCTTCCAAGTGACCACGAAACTGCACGTCACTCGATATGTCGACGCCGAGGATTCCGATACTGGCTGAGGCAACTAAGGGAGTGCCTTGAAACTGAGGAGATACGACAAAGGGGTTCTTTTTAGCGGTAAACGCGCAAACTTGTGTCTTCTGAGGATTAAACTGGACTAGATTTAGTCGCCCCCAGTCCGAGACTTTGTCCAGTAAAGACTCGACTTCAGACACAAGTTTATTCCGGTACTCGGAGACGTTTTCCCGAGAAATATTAGCACGGCCGGTGTATAGAGCATCACCAATGCTGTCATCCGCATAGCAATGAATGTTACCAGTTAGCAACATATCATTGATATGCAGAAGAAACAGCGTTGGTGATAGCACACAGCCTTGTGGAACACCAGCGTTAATAGGCTTGCAGTCAGAACATGTACCGTCTACAACGACCTTGATGCTCCGATCTGCAAGGAAGCTGGTGATCCAATTGCACAATTTCTCGGGAAGCCCATAGGAAGGGAGCTTCGAAAGAAGCGCTTTGTGCCAAACCCGATCGAAGGCCTCCGCAATGTCCAAACTAACGGCCAACGCCTCCCCCTTGGACTCTACTGCCTCCGCCCATCTATGGGTCAGGTAGACCAGAAGAGCACCAGCTGATCGACCCCGACGAAAACCGTACTGGCGGTCACTAATCAGCTGGTGATCCTCAAGGTACCGGATGAGCTGGCAGTTAACAATGGATTCCATTAATTTGGAGAACAAGGAGGTGATCGCGATAGGCCTATAGTTGGACGGGTCTGAGCGGTCGCCTTTTTTAGGGATCGGGTGGACAAAAGCTGTCTTCCATGAATTCGGGACTACGCCTTGGGAGTAGGAGTACCGGAAAAGACGCGTTAGGACCGGTGCCAACTCCGGAGCACACGTCCTCAGCACAATTGGGGGGATTCCGTCAGGCCCACTCGACTTCTGGATGTCCAGGGAGAGAAGTGCTTTGCGAACCGAGCGCTGTGAGAACAGCACATCCGGCATGGAGCACTCACACCGCGGGATGGTCGGCGGTGTTTTCCCCCCGTCATCAAGAGTCGAGTTGGACGCAAAAAGGGAGCCTAAAAGGTCGGCTTTGTCTTTTGCGTCATGGGCCAGTGAGTCGTCCTCCCTGTGCAAAGATGGTAGTGATGGCTTACAGAAATTCCCTTGGACAGCCTTGGCGAGAGACCAGAATGCACGGGTTCCCGAAGGAAGGCGAACTAGTTTCTCGCCAATTCTGCCTATGTGCTCTGACTTTGCCTTGGCAATAACTCTTTTGAAGGACCTGGAGGCGAAGTTATACTTCTTTTTAAGTATGCTGGTGTTTACATCCCGAGTCGCCGAAGCCGCAGCCCAGGCTTGATAACACTCCTGCTTACTGAGTAATGCAGTTTTACAGGAGCGACCAAACCAAGGCTGAGATCTGCCTCCGATGGGTACCACAGATGATGGAATAAATAATTCCATTCCCTGTAGCACCACATCAGTGACAGAGTCAGCAACAGCGCTGGGATCATCCGGCGAGAAGCAAACCCGCCCCCATGGGTAGGATGCAAAGAAAGACCGCATTCCGTCCCAATCCGCCGACCTGTAATGCCAAACACGGCGGCAACCTGCAGAACGCAACCGCGAAGGGAGCGTGAGTGGCACCACACTCCGGATCAGACAGTGGTCCGAAGAGCCGAGAGGGGCATCGACGGAAACCTGATATCCGTCCGGATGAGAGGTCAGCAGAAGGTCCAACAGGGAAGGTGTATGATCCTCCACATCTGGAATCCGCGTAGGCGAAGTAACCAGTTGTGTCAGACCATATGCCAAGGCAAAGTCATAAACAGCTCTCCCCGCATGATCGGTTAAACGTGAACCCAGCCATTCGGCATGGTGGGCGTTAAAATCGCCAAGGATCACGATCTCTGCGGATGGGACCTGTTGTAGCAAGGAATCTGTAGCCATTTGGACGTGGTCGATGAGTCGGTCTGTTTCGGTATTACCGCTATGGGACCTATAGAGGCACCCGTAGACGCGCGGATGGTCGTCGCTGTCTACGCGTAGCCAAAGGATGGACAGGTCCGAACCTTCAAGACTGCCGAGGCGTCGAGAACAGATGTCCTCTCTGACATACACGCAAACTCCAGCCCGAGGCACAAAGGAGTGCTCCAATTTGTACCCCGGGTCGGAGAGATACGAAATATCAGCCGGAGAGGAAACCTGCGTCTCGGTCAGGAAGACCGAGGCCGGCTTTGCCGTCTCGAGATGGTAGTGGACGGCGTTCAGGTTAGAGTGAAGTCCCCTGATGTTGCAGAAATTCACGGATAGCGAGGCAGGGGTCGGGGTATTATTGCTCAGTTTGCCCCGAGCAGTTATGTTTTTGAGCGGAATTTTGCCCCCCCCCCCCCAGAATACGCGGGGCAGCCTGAGCACCCACGCTCAGGATTAGAATAACATGGTCGTGGATGCTCAGCGAGGGATTCTCCAGGGGTACTGGTACCCTCCTGGGGTAGTCTTTTGTGTAATTCCGCTACTATGTTGATGGGGGGGGGGGGGGGGGAATTGGGCCTCCGGCCACCTGCATTCACCAGACGAAACGCAGAAGCGAAGCTTCTATTTCACGCCGGTTTTCTGTGAGGTCGTGGTACCAACCCGGCTCGAGCCGGCCCATACGTGCAACAGCGTAAACTGTTGCGTGGCTCTACCACCGTTATCATTGTACGTCGTACAATTTGAATCTACTCTCCACTCACCAGGCCGAAATTTTACGAGCGGGATGGCTATACAGTTATCTATTTGAAACCATAAGAAAGACCTTTCTGGAATTTCCAGTAATCACCTCTCACAGCATCTTCGAGAAGAAAGGAGGTATTAGATTCTCTTTATCGAAAACTAACGTTTTGGTCTCCATTAGTTTTCTCTGAGCTCATATTATATATGTACCAAACTGCACATTGACCAAAAATTTAATTGAAATCAGTTCAGTAGTTTAGGAGTCCATCGCGGACAAACAACGTGACACGTACTTTTTATATATAAAAGATATATATATATATATATCTATATATATATATATATATATATATATTACGTGTCACATTGTTTGTCCGCGATGAACTCCTAAACTTTTAAACTGATTTCAATGAAATTTTGCACACTGTGTGCAGTTTGGTTCAACTAGAGAGATAGGTTAATTTTTATCCCGATAAGTGACCTTCAATATTTTTTTATTGCGAATTTAAGGATTTTTTTATAGGAAGGGTCGTCAGAAAGGGCAGAACAACGTCTTCCTTGCCAGCTAGCATATATATATCGAAGTAACTTAAAGCTCCCTTTTGGACTTTTTAGATGGGGATATATAACCATTTCCACCAGAATTAAATTACACAGACCGGTGCCGCGCAATGATTGACGTAGGGACGCAAAATAACCAGACGCGGCTTCTTCGGAATGTGTACTGCAATGCAATGGGAGGCTTATTTTTATCACTGCAGTGTTACGGGCTGATAAAGATATTATGCTATAGGACATGGAATAAAACTAATTTTACGGATTTACGTTTAATTTTTACTTGTTTCATTCCCGACGTTTAGGGCACTTTAAGCAGCCGTGGTAATTGGGGGGATTGATGTGTTTGACGTCCTGATATCATAGATAACGAAGGCTACCTTTAAATTTTGAATATTATATGGTTATTTCACGTATTACGATGCTTCAAGATCGTTCCAACCTTTATATCAGATTTAATTGACCTCGAATGCCGGCAATAACTACACCGATTCCTACCAAATATGATTCGTCATTCTATTGAAATCAAAAAGCATTCTTATGTTAATAAAGAAGATGTCTGGGCACTATTATGTGCTTGGGATCCCATAATTAATAAAATTAAATCCAAACCCTAGCATATTACTGCAAGACTTCAAGGTACCGTAAGTTCATTCTGTGTAGATCGGCTCAAAAATTAATATTAAAATTTGACGCGATAAAATCCTTAAAATTAGGTTTATTTCATATAAGAACGGGAATTAAAATAAATAATATTCAGTAATTTTGAAAGAAAATGCATCTGTTCTACAGTTATTACGGTTTATGATCTATTTTATAATGCACTTTGTACGGTTCGTATAGGACGCGTCGCATGATTTTGAGCGAATTTCTTGAAACAAAGATGCATTGGTGTTTCCCGTCACAGCTCTAAACCGTTTTATATTATGTTGCCGCTGAACCCGTGACGTTGCTGATATATTTTACAGTCGTCGCTTCTAGGGTTGCTTGTAGTGTTTGAAACATACTTTACTTTCGTGTTAAATCCTGTGCGTTTGTTGTTTGAATTTAAAAAAGCTGGTTATTGACTTTTTAATCGACTTCATAGAAGGGGAATCAATTGAACTTTTTTTGTTATTGCGATTATATCGGGAATAGTTACACTATTTTCTTATTTACCAATTGAGTAAACTTTCACAGTAGTACCAGTCAGATTTAATCAGATCTTTATAGATATTTTACTAAAATAATGCAATTTACGTGGTAGAGTCATGCTATGCAATATATGCTATATTGATAGTACACGAATGGGTCGGTTCGACCGAGGAGGACCATCTCTCAAGGAAGGATATCTGCCAATGAAAGTTCCGTAAAAATCGGTCCAGCCGTTTCGGAGATCAGCCGGAACAAACACATACATACAGACAGACGTGGTAGAGTCATGCTGCAGCTATATTTCTGGTATAGTTGTAACACGAATGGGTCGGCTCGACCGGGGAAGGACCACGCTCTCACAGAATACCAGCGTAAAATAGCAGCTTAAGACTGCTGTTTTTCGTATGGTGAGTGCAGGGAACCGGAGACCCTTTTTACTGGAAAAGAGGCATTCTATCTTAGTCCTCACGGGTGACAACGCATCTGCATTTTGATTCTTTATTGAGGATAGATGTAGATGTCTATGGGTCACCACTTACCATCAGGTGGACTGTATGCTCGTTTGTCACCATACACTATAAAAAATATATATTAGTCGTGGGTTCTGGTGTCGAAACTCACAGCCTATGAGTATGTCAATATCGTAAAATAAATATTACTTTCAATTTTGAACGAAGCCACCGTAGTACACTGTGCCAATTCTGCTTCCCTTCCTTTCACCTGCTTAAGCGCTCTATTAGTTATTGAAAAATAGGGGCAATTTTCTAATGTATTTGTCTTTAGTGTGTGAAGTTATGCAAAAATCAAGACTACATATATGGTGTCATATTGTGTACAATACAATTTCAAAAGCAAAATGTTTAATGACGACCGACCGTACTAGCAATTTTTCAATTATGTTAATTTTTATTAATAGATTTCCTTCTTTTAATAAGCATACGGATATTAGTGGTGATGGTAGCAATTTTTAAGCGTTCTTTTCTAAAAATGTGTAGAAAAATTTATCTTAATATAAATTGCTGAATTTCAAGCTTCAATAAACATTAATTCTCCACCCTACACGACGTCCTTGAATGGTTTTTCCCAATTTACAGTGAGAAATTAATACTCAGAATAAAAATTCAACTTTTTATACTTATTTTACGTCTATATTTGGTCATCGTAAGCTCCAAATATTACGCCTGTGCAAATAGACGGATGGAGAAACGGAGGGAAGCGGAAGTTATTTAAAGTATTCTGTTTTGGTAATTTCAACAAGAAATATTAGAATTTTTTTTTGTGTAATGAGATGATCGATTATTGAATGATAGTAATTGCAGCTCATTAATATCCATATAGACAATTCCAATCAAAGGAGATACATGAAAGCCTTACAGCCCAAAACAACTTGCTCGACTTCTCAAAATGGAAAAAACAATATATGTTTGGTTATCAGCCCGGTAAGAAGTCAAAGCTACTTGTGTACATAACCAAGTTTCTTTATTTAGCAGCGTCGTAATATATACGTCCCATTGCTGGGAACAGGTTTCCTCTCATTTCGGAAGAGATTGTTAAACAATTTGTCCTCCGTGCGACTCCAGTGCCAGTGAGATCATTCTTCAGACATGCAGGTTTTCTTAAGGTGTTTTTCAAACATGATGAAGTGATAATTTATTCAATGTTATTTTAATTGTATTTTCAAATACAAATAATGGCAACCCTTACGACAAAACGAGAAGGAATTTATTCCGGTTGACGGACACACTCCCCAAGATTTATTTACCGCTCGTACGAAAAATATGCCGTCGTCGCAGAGTGGAGAGGTTATTTTATCAAGCAGATGTGAAAATCGTGATGGTGGTATGATTTTTTTTTCGCAAACAATAACCTCAACACATTTACGAACGAAGAGCTTACCATTAATGACCAAGAGTATCCTAAAGAAATAGAATCTTTGTTTTTTCGAAACTAAATACTTATATATTATGCATCAAAACATAGCAAGTTTACTGAGCAAGTCGGATGCCTTGATGGTAAATTTGGAAGAACTACTTGACAAACGTATAAGTGTTGACGTTGTTTGTATTACGGAACATTTTATGAAAGCAGGATTTGAATATTTTTTAAATCTTCCAAATTATGTCCTGGCGGAGTGCTTCAGCAGAGAGAACATCAAAAGAGGTGGTGCTTGCATTTTAGTTAAGAACGGACTCAGATGGAAAGTACTTCTTGAATTTAAAAAGTTATCAATAGTAAATGTATTTGAATGCTGTGCCATTGAATTAACTGACTATAAAATTGCAATTATATGTATTTATCGCGTTCCAAATCGTAGAAACGATTTTGATGTATTCTTTAACAAGTTAGAGAAGCTTTTAGTGTGGGCTTCAAAATTAAAATGTAATAATGTCCTAATTGCTGGTGATTTCAACATTGACATGTTAAAAAATAATAATATAACGTCTAACCTAGAATGTTTACTATCAAGCTATAATTTTAAATTAGCTCTTAAACAACCGACTAGACTTACTAGTAAGACTTGTATAGATAACTTTGCACATAACTGTGGAAAGGCATGTAGGACTGAAGTGTTGGAATTTGCCTTGTCTGACCATACTGCACAATTAATAAAACTCCCGGTCAAAAAAATAATTAAACTAAATCACTGGTACAAAACAATACGAGATTATAGTAAAGACAACATACAAAAATTTAAAATGTGCATAGAAAACCTATCCTTTTCTGAAATGTATAATATTAATGACCCTAATTTGGCATATAATTATTTCTTGCAAGAATATAGACTTTTCTATAACTTATGTTTCCCATTAAAACAAATTAAAATTATAGTAACTTATAAACCAAAATGGATATCACATGGATTAAAAATTTGTAGCAAGAAGAAAAGAGCTTTATTGTGGAAATATAGAAAATCACCAACAAGTGCTAATAAACTTAATTACAAAAAGTATACAAAACTGTTTAAAAAAATTATATATCTGACTAAACGAGCACAAAATAATTATAAAATAAAAACAAGTGATAACAAGTCCAAAACTACATGGCAAATAATTAATAAAGCTAGATTAAATATACCCACTCAGTCCATATCACAAATAAGAGTAGGCAATGAGCATGTAACTAATCCTGAAGAAATTGCAGAGGCATTTAATAACTACTTTATTGACAAAATTAAACCATTGGAAGGTTATGGAAAAAGTGTTGATAAAAACCTCAGACGCATGCTCGGTTCTATGTTTTTGGCTCCAAGTCTACCGCTACAAATATTTGACATCATCAAAAATATGAGAAACACAAGTAGCGTAGGGCATGACGGTATTGATACAAAAATAATCAAGTCCGTAAATAAAGCAATCTGCCATCACCTAAGCTATATCATCAACCTGAGCATAGAAAAGGGTATTTTTCCTGATGAACTTAAAGTCACCATCGTGAAACCGGTATTCAAAAAAACTGACAAAGAATCTATGGAATGTTATAGACCTATAGCCTTAATACCAATATTCTCTAAAATATTTGAAAAATATCTTTATAATAAACTTAATGATTATAATACCGGTGTGTTCACTATACTGTGATATGACTCAGGCTTTTGACTATGTTGATCATAACATTTTAATTCACAAACTCGAGGCATATGGCATTCGAGGCAATGTATTGAGTTTGTTCCAGTCTTACCTACATAACCGTCGTCAAAAAACGGAAATATGTAGGTTAAATCTAAGGACCAAATCTGAGAACATAAGCTCTTCGACAGAGCGTTTGGTAAAATACGGTGTACCACAGGGTAGTGTCTTGGGGCCTCTCTTATTTATAGTATATGTTAATGACCTACCAAATGCCACTAAGCAACCTATGACCTTATTTGCTGACGATAGTACTATAACTATAAACTGTGATGACATCTTTTCTTATAAAAATGACATAAATGAATCATTAATATCAATAATAACATAGCTAAATAATAATAATTTAAAAATTAACCTAAATAAGACACACATTATGCATTTTAGCCAAAGACCAATAACCTCATCTAACATTGAAGTAAATTACAATGACACTGTTATTGCTGAAGTAGATACAACCCGATTTCTCGGCTTACAAATTGACCAAAAACTAAATTGGAAAGCCCATATACTAGAACTAAATAAAAAAATAAGTAGTTCGGCTTATGCACTGTTTAGACTTTCTTCTACAGTTAACATTGACGCACTTCTAACAGCTTATTATGGACTAGTCGAATCTGTCCTTAGATACGGAATCATTTTCTGGGGTAACTCAACTGACAGAGAAGTTACGTTTAAAAGTCAGAAAAGATGTATCCGCGCTATGTTTGGTCTTCAGACTGCCGATAGTTGTATGCCATATTTTATTAAACATAGAATTCTTACACTTCCGTCCTTATACATATTGAACATGGCTCTCTTTGTCAGAGCCAATCCTAATCTATTTCCGCGGTTGTCTGACAAAGTAAAGCGCAACCGTCGTGATGGAAGTAAATTGTGCTTGCAACAAGCAAGAACGGCTCTGCTAAGAAAGAGTGTAGTATGCATGGCTCCTAAAATCTATAATAAAATTCCTCAGATGTATAAATTACTGAACAGCAATCTTTTTAAAAATAAATTCAAAAACCTTTTAATTTAAAAATGCTACTACACTGTAACTGACTTTCTTAATGATAAATTTTGACATTATATAATTGCCTTATACATACATATACTTTTAATTATAATTGTTGTAAGTAATAATTTCACTGACTTTGTATATTAATAGACTGCTAATGTTAAATGAAATCTAACAACCTAACACTTTAAATTTTACACACCTAATATCGGTAAGACATGTTGATACTAATAACACTAACACCAGGAATATATATCTGCCCATGCAATGTATATCTCACACATGTTTTAGTAAATAAAAATATCTTATCTTATCTTATCTTATCTTTATCTGTATTTGCAAATTGACCAAATCTATGACGTAGATGATACAGACAGTTTTTACAGCTTTTTGTGTTTCTATTTTCTACCAACTACTAGTTTTGTACATTGAGCTATAGTTATATATGTATATTTCCAGAGATAATAAAATAAAAATCGGACTATAGTAAGTTCGTCATACAATAAAAATATACATACACAACATATAGATACCCTGTCGGACGTGGGCAACAGTTTGTTATGTGAGGCAGACATCCAATTTGCCTTTTTTAAATATCTCTAATACGTTTGTTTTTTTATTAAAATTATCTAAATTTTTTTAATGAATTTTTTTCATAAGTTTGGGTGACAAACGAGCACACAGTCCACCCGATGATAAGTGGTTGCTGTGACCCATAGACATCTACATATATCTTCAATAAAAAAATCATTATGCAGATGCGTTCTCACCTATGAAGGCTAAGATGCAATGCTTCTTTTCCAGAAAAAGGGTCTCCGGTTCTCTACACTCACCATACGAAACACAGCAGTGTTGAGCTGCTGTTTTACGCTGGTATTCCGACCGACCCATTCGTGCTACAACTATACTACTAATATAGCTGCAGCATGGCTCTACCACGTATAAATGAATGAATGTTTTATAGTTTTCTTCCCTTATTATGTTTAATGGTTTTATTATAAACTTTTACAGACAGTTAAGGCAGAACTCTGTAATTTTAATTTAGAACGATACTTTATACCCACCTCATCATTCATCATCATCATTACAGCCTTTCATAAGTCCACTGCTGAACATAGGCCTCCCCCAAGGAATGCCACAAAGCACCTGCATCCATCGACTTCCTGCATGTCTTACCAGGTCATCACTCGTGGGGGGTCGCCCTACACTTCGCCTACCGGTACGACGCTGCTACTCAAGAACCTTTCTTCCCCATCGGTTGTCGGTTCTTCGAGCTATATGGCCGGCCCACTGCCACTTCAGCTTACTAATCCGTTGGGCTATGTCGGTTACTCTGGTTCTACTGCGGATATCCTCATTCCTAAGTTTGAGAACGCAGAGAAACTCCGAGCATAGTCCAACTTCGACCGAGAGGTCAATCGACGGATTCAACTCGGCTGGGCAGCGTTCGTCAAGCTACGACACATCTTCTCCGTCAGACATACCTCAAAACCTTAAAACGAAATTGTAAAACCAGTGCGTGTTGCCAGTGATGACTTACGGATCTGAGACGTGGTCCTTCACTGCTGGCCGTATGAGGAAGCTAAAGGTCGCTCAGCGAGCTATGGAGAGGGCTATACCCACCTAGACTAATAAAAATATTATAATTAAAAAAATCCTTAAGCAGAAAGAATTCTTACGTGCATTAAGTTTAAAATTTACAAAATAGGGATTTAACTTGGAACAGATTTCTCCTTCGCAATGAATGGAACCCACAAATCAACAGTAATCGAGTTAACCGGTTTGTCGCGCACCGGACTATTGTGTTGTTGACACGCCCGCTAGCGAAACCAACGATGTTCCATTCAGTACATTACATAGATAATCCACTATATAAAGCTACAATGTGGTTCTTGTCTCACTCAGCGTTATTTTATTTACAAATAAATTATATGTTAGTTAATATACTCCAGGACAAATTTAGAGTAACGCAAAAAAGTGTGTACATACAAAATATTAGGGATATTTATGATAATTAAGTTCATCAATTTGAATTTTGCTTATTTGTTCATTAATTTGAAATTGTAAATGTCGAAAAAACGAACGATCAAGTGACAAAAATTAACCAAACTAAGAAAAAAAGAAAAATTTAGAGGTAAGATACATTTTGTACTTTACATTTTACAATTTTTTTCATAAATTCTTAGGAAAGGCTAGTATCAGTAATTAGTGTTGCCCTCTCTAGCTCTTCGAACTGCTTCAAGTCTCTTTGGCATACTAAGTTATCAATAAAATCTTGAGAGATTGCGTTACATTATTCCTGTAATGCTTTTAAAATACCTCTTAAATTACCAGGGCCAGGATTTCTTTTCGTAATTTGTCTTCCAAGCTTATTCCAAACATGCTCTATAGGGCTCTAAGCCGAGCGAGCACGCTGACCACCCCATAGCATTGATTTCAACGTCTCGAAGAACAACTACGGCCGCAGTATGAGGGCGTACATTATCATAAATAAAAACACACCTATCACCTAGAAACGGGGCAAATGACACTATAATTTCATCCAAAATCTCAGTTACATATCGTGCCGGTGTTCGGCCCATTCTCCATGACGCGGAGTTCCGTACGTGTCCCCATACAAATACCTCGCACCATAACTGAGCCTGCACCGTATGCCTCTTTTCCAATGATGTTACACTGAGCGTACCTCTCTCCCGAGCGTCTTTATACTTTAACCGTTCCAACATATGGCTTCAAGCAAAATCTGGAGTCAACTTCTATTCACTCATCTGTGAATAGAACTTAACTCAAGTTACTCGATGGCATGTGTCAAGAAAGAGGTCTCTAACACGCAAGTGTAAATTTATTCCTGCCGATTTCAGTCTTTTTCTCACAGTTTTTGTGCTTACTGCAACCCCTTGAACTTCTCTGAGCTTCGTTCTTACCTCAGAAGAGGTTAAGGTCCGGTGTCTAAGCTCGATGGTAACGTTGAATTACGTTCCTTTTAATTTGTCCATTAGTGTATAATTATATATAATTTCATTAATCATTAAATTTTTATTACTTTTATGAGATATGTTTATGTTTCTTTTAGGTTTTGCGCCACGCTTGGTGTGTGTATTAGCGATCATCAGAAGTAGCAATAGAAACTTTTTTGATCAATAAATATTATTAATAATACTTATTGAAAGTCATTCTTCTTTAATTTACCACTAGTTCGGATAATACATACGGACATTTTTTGAACAAAGGAACAGCTTACAGTCTTAGTATATTACACAATTAACTACACTAAACATAAGAAATAGCCTGGTAGAGGTCATCTCATTCCGAGGGGTTATTATCATCCATAAATTTCTTAATATTATAATAACCTCTTTTCACACAATCTTTGTCAAACGTCTCGTGCCTTTGACGGTACTATCTGTCGCTCATGCGTAAACGGTAAGATTATGGCAGCATTCATAGAAAGTCATGGGATATTTCTAGTATTTATTTAAAAACGCCTTTTATGTCCCACAGGATGAAATGGGATGAGAGAATGATGGAATGAGAGTAACGGAATAAATTCCGTACGACATTTTTATTAGTGTATTGAAGGTGTAGTCATGCCGCTATCATAAAAAAACGAGAACCGTGACATATTTTTTTAAGAGTACATCAGTTGACAGAGTGATACAGTACGTTCTTTGTACAACACTGACGTGCAATCACTCAAAGACCGTTAAATGAAACTGTATGACTTTGGGATATGATAAAAAAATTCTTCAATTTTTTTTTACATAAAGGCGAACTTCCCCAACATTCCTTGCCAGCTAACTATGTACTATGTCTCAAATGATCGATGCAGTATATTTCTCTCTTCCATAACTCTCCATTTTCAAAGTTTTTAACTTTTCGTTCGTTACTCAGAAGCAGATATGGCAAATGAATTTAAACTTGTCTCGGAACACTCATCAAACAGTCAACCTAACTTTTCGGCGACAGTGCTAATGATCTTTAATAACGCTTTCAAACGGATATGCGTGGAGTCGTGCGACGGATTGGATAATTCCAGACGAAACTTTGTTGTACGGTGTTTTGTAAATAACAAGTAATATTGCGAGCTATGTCATTCCGTGGATTTCATCGTAAGCCACTGCTTATGTGTATAAACTACTTGTATATATTGTATAACTTGCATACATTTTAAATATCGTCTATAATATCGTTTCCTTGCTGATCGGAGCATCAAGGTCGTAGTAGACGGTGCATGCTCTGATTTCAAGCCTATCAACGCTGGTGTTCCACAAGGCTGCGTGCTATCACCAACGCTGTTTCTCCTTCATATCAATGGTATGTTGCAAACTAGTAACATTCATTGCTATACAGACGACAGCCCTGGTGATGCCTTATATGTATACCGGCCGTGCCAATATTTCTCGGGAAAACGTCATCGAGTACCGGGACAAACTCGTGTCTGAAGTCAAGTCTTTGCTGAACAAAGTCTCGGATTGGGGCGACTGAGTCTAGTCTAGTTCAGTCCCCAGAAGACACAAGTTTGCGCGTTTACCGCTAAAAAGAACCCCTTTGTCGTATCTCCTCAGTTTCAAGGCACTCCCCTTGCTGCCTCAGCTAGTATCAGAATCCTCGGCGTCGACATATCGAATAGTGTGCAGTTTCGTAGTCACTTGGAAGGGAAGCCCAAACTGACCTCTAAAAGCTTGGCGTGCTCAGCAGAGCTAGACAGTATTTCATCCCGGCACATCGCTTGCAACTTTACAAAGCGCAAATCCGGCCTCACATGAAATACTGTTCTCATCCCTGGGCCGGGGCACCCCAGTGCCAGCTCCTTCCACTTGAACGCATCCAGCGCAGAGCGGTTCGAATCGTCGACGACCGAGTTCTTTCCAATCGGCTCGATTCATTGGCACTGCGAAGAGATGTTGCATCCCATTGCATTTTCTTTCGCATTTACCATGGGGAGTGCTCTGAGGAATTAGTCAGATTAATCCCAGCCGCCAAATTTAACGAACGCACATCGCGGCAGTACTCCCGATACCATTAACACCATCTGGATGATTGGCGGTCCATCACTGTGCGATTTAGAAGATGTTTTCTTCCTCGCTCAACTTCCTTGTGGAATCGATTACCACTAGCGATTTTTCCGGACCGATACGACTTAGGGACCTTCAAGAAAAGAGCCTACTCCTTTTTAAAAGGCCGGCAACGCATCTGCAATTCCCCTGGTGTTGCGGTTGTTCATGGGCGGCGGTAGTCACTTGCCATCAGGTGAGCCGCATGCTCGTTTGCCCCCTCTCCTATAAAAAAAAATAAATAAAAAAAACTTATATTTTTAAAAGAACGGTTTAGCCTGCTTAGGGGTTGATAGGGGTGTTTTCTACCCCTAAAAAGTGAATTTCCGCAGTGCTACAAGAAAGCAGACATAATTACGAGTATTTAAAAAAATATTTTATTTGGATTAGATTTACTGCCTCGTACGTAGTTTTGATCGTTTCCGTGACGGCTCCGTGGCGCAGCGCCTTAGCAATGAGTTGTTGCGCTGGGGGTCGCGGGTTCGAATCCCGCACAACAAGGGATGTATTTGTATACCGGAACAAGTATTTGTATGGCATACAAATAATAGTCGGCTGTACAAAAAAAATCTCATAAAGAGTTATACAAGTGTATTATTTGTATAGCGGAGTTGACTAGCGCAGACTGTTGTATCAAACTTTATCGATAACGATATAAGAATATAAGAAATTCTGATGATATAATTGTCAAAAACTTATTTTAAATTATATTTTTGGAGGCGAAAAATCGGTTGCAACGTAAAATTTATATTTTAGGTTCGTCAAAAATATTTATTATAAGTTCGCCTTTATTTATTTGTTAGGTATTGAACGAATGCATTTGTTAATAATTTAAAATTTTGTACAACCGACTTCAATATAAATTATTAAGAATAACTTATAAACTATTGGTCAGACCTTGATTAAATTTATATGGGACCACATGAGAAGCACCAGCTTTCAAATAAAAAAATTTTTATGAGGTAACACACATAAAAAAAAGAAAAGTCATACAGTCGAATTGCGTTCCTCCTCCTTTTTGGAAGTCGGTAGATAAAGTATTGACATTTTCATAATTTGAATTAGTCAAAAAGTAAAATAAATTCAGTAATATTAGTTACATTAATAAAATGCGGCCTATTTAATTAACATACTTTAAGTAAGTTTTCGATTCGTGAAAGAACACTTAAAGCCATTTCTGTTGCAGTTCAGCCAAACGAAAATTCGCCTTTTGAAAATCCGTGGCTTTAAAGTGAATTGAGGCAAGATTATTATAAACAGTAAATCAAATACTTTAGCCGCTTTCCGTGAGTTTGCTAATTCTATCAACATTGAGAGATTTATCATATAACTATATATAAAACGGTTTTAATAGGATTAGATAAAAAATTACAAATGTTGTAGTATAATCTCATGACATGTTGTAATTTACAATGAAGCTAGAATTTTCGACAGTTAGGTGTAATAACTTTCGAATCGTTTTATGAAACAAAAACTAGACTAGACTATCAAGTTTTGTCAAAAAGGAAAAAAAGTAATACAATATATAGTAATATAATACAATATAAATAAAAAGTATACCGGACAGCCTCAGGCCTAAAATAAACCACAATATTAAATAGTATTACGTCTTTTATTTTAATTAATAAATAATTGAAATATTTTGAGGTCTTAGGTACATAGCAAGCTTAGAATGCTTTATTAATGTCAAGCGTCCCGACACGACATCTCTGTTTTGATGACTGCATAATACGAATTAGGAATCACAGCCTGCTATTGTATAATTAATAACCCAGATTTACATATTATGGCACGCTGTATTAAAACATTGCTTTGTTTGGAAATATGAATCAGCACCAAGATGTTTCTTAGTGAGGTTTCGTTTTATTAATCACCTCATTTTAAGTAAAATGTAGCTGTTTAAATAAAAGATAAGCCAAATGTTGAATATAATGCGAGTCGTAATGTTGTTACTTTAAACAGAAATTAGGTCGCTCAAAATATCATGCTGTTCGTTTTAAATAAATGGTAAATGATTTTTTTTACTATTTTAAGTATGCGCTTAACTATTATCCTACTGCATACGATATGGTAAGTGGTGATGAAGCCGAAGATGGTGAAGCGTACTGACTTAACAAAAACCTATTCACTCTAGCCTTGAATGTGGGTGTTCCAGCCCCGCACATTGAAATCGGATGGAAAGATCGATACTGATGGATGCTGGCAACTTATTCTTTGCTGTACGCATAATGGACGAGGTAGATTAATAATTATTATTAATTACAGACGGTTAGAGTTTATCAGTTGCTTTTTTCTGACTTTGTACTCTCACGTCCTGCAGAGTGAACGAAAGTGTGGAATCTTCATACGAGCGCCGCCCGAGTTGGCAGTACTAAATATCGCGTTCATAGATTACTGTATGTACACTAGAGATACTCGTAGATGCGCGACTCGAATTTAATTTTCTTTACTGTCGTGCTTTGCATAACAGACAGCGCTTACAAAAGAAGGAACTTGAAAAAAAGGAAAAAAATTAACACATGTGCTGGACGCGATCCGGGGTCTATAGATTTCGGGACCGCCCGATTATCCACCTGAGCTATTATAAACTTGTGTGTTGTGGCGAAATTTACCTTCGTATTCTAATAATATTTCAGCAGTTTTTCATTGACTGAAAACAGATAAAAAGGCATTTTCTAAAAATAAATAATGTTCAATAAATGTTAATAACAATTTAAGCGTAAGCAGTGACCGCTACTAACTGCGTAGTGCGCGTGGATTATTGCGTATGCATAGACTTAATATATAATATAATAAATAATATTGCCCTCTCGTGCAATTAAATTAAGTCTAGCCTCATCATCATTATCATTACAGCCCTTCACAAGTCCACTGCTGAACATAGGCCTCCCCCAAAGAATGCCACAAAGCACGGTCCTGAGCCACCTGCATCCATCGACTTCCTGCATATCTTACCAGGTCGTCACTCCATCTAGTGGGGGGACGCCCTACACTTCGCCTGCCGGTACGAAGATGCCACTCGAGAACCTTTCTTCCCCATCGGTTGTCGGTTCTTCGAGCTATATGGCCGGCCCATTGCCACTTCAGCTTAATAATCCATTGGGCTTTGTCGGGTACTCTGGTTCTACTGCGGATATCCTCACTTCTGAGTTTATCACGCAGAGAAACTCCGAGCATAGCCCTCTCCATAGCTCGCTGAGCGACCTTGAGCTTCCTCATTCGGCCAGCAGTGAAGGACCACGTCTCAGTTCCGTATGTCATCACTGGCAACACGCACTGGGTGTACAGTCTCGTTTTCAAATTTTGAGGTATACCTGACGAGAAGATGTGCCGTAATGTCCCGAACGCTGGCCAACCGAGTTGAATACGTCGATTGACCTCTCGGTCGAAATTGGACTTACCTAGTCGGACTATTTGTCTCAGGTAAACATACTCGTCAACAACTTGGAGCTTAGTGTTTCCAACAACTACCGGCATAGGTGTGACATGGACATTAAACATGATCTTTGTTTTGTCCATGTTCATCTTAAGACCTATCCGTTGGGAAACACTGTTGAGGTCATTGAGCATAGTGCTTAGGTCCTCCAGCGATTCTGCCATAAGGACTATATCGTCGGCAAATCGAAGGTGAGTGATGTACTCGCCATTGATGTTGATACCGTATCCTTTCCAGTCCAGAAGCTTGAAAATGTATTCCAATGCAGCGGTGAAGAGTTTCGGGGATATGACGTCACCCTGTCTTACACCTCTCTGCAATTGGATAGGTTTCGTACTCTGGTTCTGTACTCGGATAGCCATCGTAGCCCTACTGTACAAGCACTTCAACACTTCGATATACCGACAGTCAACTTGGCACCGCTGAAGGGACTGCAGCACCGCCCAAATTTCGACGGAATCAAAGGCTTTCTCATAGTCCACATACGCCAGACATAGTGGCAAATTGTACTCCTCGGACTTCTGTACAATTTGCCGAAGGGTATGTATGTGGTCTATGGTGCTAGAGCCTTTTCGGAAACCGGCTTGTTCGGGAGGCCGGAAGTCGTCAAGTCTGCGCGCGAGACGATTCGTAATGACTGTCGAAAACAGCACGTAGACGCGGCTCAGAAGGGAAATCGGTCTGTAGTTCTTCAAGAGAGCGTTGTCACCTTTCTTGAAGAACAAGACCACTGCACTTCTGCTCCACGCCTCCGGTGTAATGCCACCATAGAGGACGGAATTAAAGAGCTTCTGAAAGACTTCAAGTACCGGTCTTCCACCCGCTTTCAGAAGCTCCGCTGTAATTCCATCCTCGCCTGGGGCCCTACCGTTTTTAAGGTGCTGGAGAGCCATTCTAATCTCGCTCAGACTGACGTCCGGGATATCTTCGGAATAGTGTCGGATGAGACTCGCTCTTGGATCGTTACTCACACTTGCGTGTGGCTCCAACGATGACGTGTACAGCTGCCCATAGAACCTCTCAATCTCACTCAAAATCTCAGGTGTCCCGGAAACGATGCTGCCACATTCTGTCTTCAGCTTTGACAGTTGGCTCTTTCTGGCAGACAGATCTCTGGCAAAGACTTTGGAGCCTTGGTTCTGCTCGATCGCTTCTTCAATACGAGCTGTATTGAAGTTGCGTAAGTCCCGCCGCATGCATTTGGAGATCTGTCTGTTCAGATGCCTGTATGCTATCAAGTCTGTTGAAGAATGTAGCTTCATCTCTCGTCTAACAACCATGAGATTAAGAGTGTGATCGGAGAGTTTTTGTGTTCTTCTGCGGCGGGTCTTGCAGAACTTAGCTCCGACCGCATGGACAGTTTCCACGAGCTTGTCATTCAAATCGCCCACTTCATTGAAGTCTTCTAGGCACTGAAAACGGTTTTGTAACTCGAGCTGAAAGGTTTCGGGACTTTGGATTAGAGCACGAGGGGGACGGAGCGTTGACTTCATTAGACGACACCTCTCCAACTTTACGTTTACGTTCAGTTCATTCGGTGATCGCTGCCGGTTTTCACCCTCGCGATCACTGAGACATCACTGAACAGTTGTCGTCTGGTCGTCACAATGAAGTCAATCTCATTTTTTGTCGAACCGTTGGGATCGACAAAAAATGAGATTGACTCTAGGGAAGTCCAGCCTAGTCTAGGAAGCACATTAAACGTATCATTTTGTTCGTAAAATAATGTTCTAAGTTGCATGCCCATGATCGCGTTAATGATTCCTTATATTATTCCACTCACCAGATGTCGCTACTTGACACTGAGGTAATTTTTTTTTGTTACACAATGTCATTTATATGAGTACTAAGTTTTAAATAAAAGTTTATCAGTTTCTAGAGTATTATATTAATACACAAAACAATGCCTCAGTTGTTTGCTCTTTAATTTTTTGCATTTATATTTAACTTTTTTTTAATTTTTCTACTTCTATGAATATCTGCGGTTTGGTTTTTTTAATCATATTAATAATAAAATATAGCTAAAAGTACAGAAAGAAGCATTAACCTTTCAGTTTCCAAACAAATTTACTTCTCCGCTATGAAATCTGTCAAATATTATACATCACTTTTAAGTTGCGCCGCCCTGGTTGCAGAAAAAGTCGTGGATGTACTCACTTCTCTGCGTTGCTGAATACTACTGTAGGTGAACTCTGCGCTTGCTTGCGTGCGTTGTGAAACGCCTGTTAAGGCTTGTGTACTTCTCGTTCACTCTGCGGCCAGTCGTTCACTTAGTATATTAATAACCAGTATTAATTATTTTTTAAACCTCAAATTTGAACTGAGATTCCAGTTTAGTTACGAGTATAGATAGTTCGTATTTCTAGAATATTGCATAGCCGGATTTAAGGATTAAGTTAATTTGACAAACGAGCACACAATCCAAATTATGGGGGGTGGATTGTATGCCCGTAGACACCTACATCCGTTCTTTATTAAAAATAAAAACGCAGAAGTATTGTCCCGTCTCAGGACTATTAGTATATTATTTAAATGTTATTAATTAAATTCATAAACTAGAATTTTGTTTAAAAAAGGTTTTCAAGTCGACTTCAAATAACTAAAAACAGTAAAAATTTCTACAGATTAATAGCTTCAGAAGTCAGCGATTTTTAATATACAAATCCTCTTTAATAAAAAACAAGTATTAAAATCTTTTCATAACTGACAAATATATCGTGGTAGATACAAAAGAACATGGCAGAAAAATAGTTGACAAAAATTATCGCGTCTAGAAATAAGTTATATATAAAATTATAATTATTTTATTATTTTTCTATGATTTTTCAAATAAAAATGTATTTTAATAAAAGCCACAGAAAAAAACAAACATTTTTGGGAATATCAAATGACTTTAATCATTTTACTCTATTCAAGTGTTGCCATTTAGTATATTCATACTATTTTCTTATATACTTTGTAAGACTACCAACACAATACACAAAATATTTTTATATTAAGTTATCATTAGTAATAACTGTACTATCAGTAATAATCAGAATAAAAGTGATATGGCTGAGAATAAGTCTCTTACAAAGAATTTCCTACAATAATACATTATCTTATTCATAGTACTATGTAACAATTCCATTTAATGTCATGCCAATACTAGCTAAAACAAAATGTCACTGTTTTTTTTACTGGCTTTACGGCTCTGGGTTCTAGCCCTTCTGAGAATGTCACTATGATACAAAGGCCCTGGAGCCATGCCAGAAATATACATTTATAGTATGCAAATATATAATAGAGATACAGTAATATAAAAACTCTCAATTATATATTATGTATTGAGGTAACATCAAACAACCACAGGAAGCATGACTTTTTCCAAGTGACATAGGATATAACTTAAAAAGGTTCAAATGTAAACATCTTTTTTTTCACGCCTTCTCAGGACAAAATTTTTTAACAGAGGAGAGGAGGGACTGACGCTTAACATTTTAAGATATTTTTGATATATAGACGCTACCATTTCTTCTCAACTAATTTTATGTATGAATGTCAGCCATTGTTTTTTTTTTTATACAACCTTCTAATTTTTGAAAATAGGGCTATAAATATAATCCAGAACTCTCCTATCATGGCCTTCAACCACCAAGCTTCATGATCGACGAAAAAAGTATAAAATATATTGTTCTTACATTGTAGCATTTAGTTGGCCACTCGGTGGGTGGATTTGCATGACAACGATTCGTTTTGTAATCAATGTCAGTGCATCAGGCAATAAGCGAGAGCAGTGCCTGTTACACAATGCAGCTGCTTTTTAATTAATCCCGCTGCACAGTGCAATAAAAAGCTGCTCTCGAGGGAAAAGCACGTTGCGATGAATGTTCTTTCAGGTGTATTCTGATGATTATAAATGGTTTCAATCCAACTTGTTAACAATAAAAACATACAAAACAGCAAACATGATATTTAAATCCAAAAACAAAAAAAAATACCTAGGTTTTGTGCTAGATGAAACTGGGTATATTTTTGGTTGTTTCGATGACTTCCTTATCGTATATGAATACTATATGGCGATAAAATAGGAATCTTATGAATATTTATCCAACTTATTGCTTTAACATTTTGTATCTAAAAAAGGAAATTTTACATAAAAAATAATACACTCAAATAAAATTTATAACGTACAAACGAAAAAAGGACTTCTTAATGCTAATAATATTTATATGTACTTAAGGTTTGTACAAACTACGGTAAACATAGAGGTATTATATTGAACGTTGTACTCGTTACTTGCCATAAGTGAAATGTATATTGTGTATAAACATTAAACACCTTTAACCAGATTATTGTGAATGCTCTGGTATCGATAAATGTTTGTCAAATGTTTATTAGTTCATTCATTACAGCCTATATATATATTATATTAGTCCACTGCTGAAAGTAGGCCTGCCCGTAGATTGCCTTGTAGAGTGTTGCCATAGAGGCCACGCTTGGCAGGCTTGTTGGTAACGGCAAAAACGGCGGTTTTTTTTCTGGTTGTTATTAGGAAGACGCTGCTGCTGTCCATCTCCTCGTATTTCCCTCTGTCCCCTCTTAAGATACCAACGGGTCGATATGAATTAGTGGATATTCATATACAGCTACTAAACCTTAATTATATTGATTTTGTGTTATGAACCGAAATGAAATATCTGTTTAAATAAAACAAGTTTTACGGATTAACTTAGTAAGTTAATATATGCGATAAAATACGTAAAAGTAGTTTTATTTAAATGTGTACTTCTTTTATATGATGATGAGGGTGACAAACGAGCACACAATCCACCTAATGGTAAGTGTGGTCCATAGACATCTACATCTATCCTCAATAAAGAATCAAAATGCAGATGTGTTGTCACCCGTGAGGACTAAGATGGAATGTCTCTTTTCCAGTAAAAAAGGTCTCCGGTTCTCTACACTCACCATACGAAACACAGCAGTGTTAAGCTGCTATTTTACGCTGGTATTCTGTGAGAGCGTGGTCCTTCCCCGGTCGAGCCGACCCATTCGTGCTACAACTATACTACAAATATAGCTGCAACATGGCCCTACCACGTAAAACGTGTCCGCGTAAATATAAGAAATCAATATGAAATATCTGTATTTCTTTGACGTGAGAAATCAAAACTTCGTTTTCCAAAAGTCGTTTTTTAGTTTACTACCGTTTCAATATGATGTTCATCTGAAAGAAAAAAACGGTGAAAGAAACTCCGCAAATATTAATCTTACTTGTAATATCGATAGAAGTCATTTCCCGCCGCTCCGCCATCGCACCTACCCTGTTCGGAGCTTTTTTTTTATAGGAGAAGCGGCAAACGACCATACGGTTCACAAGTGACTACCGCCGCCCATAAACAACTGCAACACCAAGACAATTGCAGGTGCGTTGACGGCCTTTTAGAAAGGAGTAAGCTCTTTTCTAGAAAATCCCTAAGTCATATCGGTCCGGAAGAATCGCCAGTGTTGTGGCAGAGAACTTGTTCTGACGGTTATCAGAAATCATTATTTTTATTGGAGATATGTAATATCATTTCATTTGTTCCCATTTACTAATTCAATCTATTTAAAATTAAAAAGATTACATAGTGATCTTGTGATTGTAATTTTTCATCACATTGCATAGTCTATTTTTAGAAATTTTGCGAAGTATGTAAACTATCCATAAGATTGCTGTGTATGAGGGCGTAAGAAAATTATATGGCTATTGGCTACGAGAGAAAAATCTCATTTTTTTATAGGGTAGCTTGACAAAGGAGCACACAGTCCACCTGATGGTAAGTGGTTGCTGTGGCCCATAGATGTCTACATCTATCCTCGTTTGCAAATCAAAATGCAGATGCGTTGTCACCCGTGAGGACTAAGATGGAATGCCTCTTTTCCAGTTAAAAGGGTCTCCGGTTCTCTACATTCACCATACGAAACACAGCAGTGTTAAGCTGCTATTTAACGCTGGTATTCTGTGAGAGCGTGGTCCTTCCCCGGTCGAGCCGACCCATTCGTGCTACAACTATACTACTAATATAGCTGCAGCATGGCTCTACCACGTAAAAATGGCGTAATGGCGTCCATTAAAGGTGTTATAATCATCTTCAGCGACAACGCCTACCAAGCGTATAACTATTATAGCTGGTGTAATATCTACTAAGATAACTACAACATTTTGATGTTAAATGTTAAGAACATTGCGCTTAAACTTTCAGTTCATATATTTTATCTGAGTAACAGAACGCAGAAAGTTTATCAAAAGTAAGTTCTCCAGGGTAGGAGCCTGTATTAATGGGTGTTTCTTAGTTTATTCTATACCAGCGGCCATATCGGCTTTCCCCAGGTTGAAGAAATAATTTTTATATTATCTCTCCAGCGCCGACTTTAACGCCACCTCCACGCAGATAAAAATGCTTACTGTGAGTTATCCTTAGAAGATATATGACATATGCTGTCGCAGCTTTTTTTTTTGAATTTTTCAGGAAGAACAATTCAATCGTACATTATGTTCGTGCAACTTCATTATTGTAACGGCGCACGCTATGGAAGCTCTCAAGAGGCACGACTTGTTTCGACTCAGTTGACAAATATCATTATAACTTTTAGCCATAATTTATAGCCTATTTTCATCTAGAATAATTTACCTTTCAAATAGTCAAAGAATTTTTCAAATAGGTGCAGTGGTGTCGGAGATTACCTTCCACATATATACAAACTCACAAAATTCGTACTCTCTCTCTCTTTATAATATTAGTATAGACTACTGTAGAGGGTGCATGACCAGCAGTGGGCTGATAAAGGTAGTTTGAATAATATAATGATGGAAAGGCGTTGAAAAATAATTAGATTCTAAGTACAGTTCAACGACAGCGTAATGGTTACTGTCATTTGTACGCAGTAGTATCGAGCTGAGTGCGAAGCGCCGTCGACCCAATGAGGCGTACAAATCCGCCTGCCCCCTGCAGACGCCTCTGACTGTCTGCAACAGATATCTGCAGTCGTATTAAGGTCGCAATGGATAAGCACATAGTGATGTTGACAGAAATGTGACGACTACAAAACATATATTATGTGGGTTGAGAAGCAATTTAATTAACTTAGTGTTTGTGGCTGTGCATACTTCTCTGTTACAATATCACAAACATGTTTAATTTAGTACTTTGATGTTTGACATGTTTGTATATTATTAATCGTCAACAAGCCCAATGGTTAACACAGTAATTAAAAAAACCGGATTGCGTTAAACGTCTACTGAAAAGATAATAAACTATTCATCACAAATCTCTCAGATCGTAAACTAATAAGTAAAAAGTAGTATACAGATAAAGAAGTAAAAAAGGCGATGAATGTCACCTATATGGCTCAAGACGGGTTAGCAAACTTAAAACATGTGGTAATTTTGTATTTAATGTATACCTTCTCCCGGGACGTTAGTCATTGTTATCCTCTATCAAGTACGCGGTAAATCATTGAGAATTTCATTTATTCATTTGTTATGTGTTGACGCCACGCGCACGCCCAAACCTTTAAATGTCGGGATCGAGGTCATTTATTCAGTTGAATTATGCCAAAAAATTAAGATATATACAGTTGAATAATTATTTGTTTTTGTTGTAAGGCTACCTTTGACTAAGGCAGAGTGATGGTGGGGTCTGCGGCGCAATGGTTCGTTTCTGAATTTCTGATACTTACAACTTGAGCGGCCTCCACTCAAACATTGTGATTCAACAGCGTGTATGTGTATGACTTCACGTCCGGCCCAATGCTTCCTACTGAAACCTTACCCTTAGATTTAGAGATACTTTACGCCGTATATCTATCACGACAATATACCATTGAGCCTTATATTCGGGAACGTGATGCAACATGCAACTGGCTGTCGTAAGAACATGCATATATGACTACCTGCCTCGCGGGGACAATGACGGGTTATATGGGACTAGCATCAACTCCTCTTTTCTTCTGAGTCCGTAATAAGGAATCAATAGGGAACAATAAAAAATTGAGCACTCAGAAGCGCCAGATTTAGCGCCCCCAGCAGCGAATATATAACAATAAAAATATTAAATTTCCATTTATTAATAATAATAATCCTATTAAGCACTCGCTGTAAATTACGTAAAACGCGAGCAACCCGGGTTCGAACCTCCACCAGAACCAATGATATTGTTAATTGGAAAATGTTAATATACCACTAAGTTAAATTTTTCAATGGAGGTACGGCTGCTCCATATATATGAGATTAGCCATACAATAACTTTACTGTCACTTACTGAAACTTTACCCTATGGCTAATCTCATATATATGGAGCAGCCGCAGCTCCATTGAAAAATTTAAATTTAACTCAGTGGTATATTAACATTTGCCAATTAACAATATCATTGGTTCTGGTTGAGGTTCGAACCCCGGTTGTATATAAAGAATATACAACATATAAATATATATATGAACGTATTATCTGGCGCTACTAATTGGATAATAAACTCAAGCACACCATAATTTTGATGACGCGTGGTGCTGAAGTGCGAGTTCGAGTGCATAATTAATGACTAACATTTGCATATTACTGCCCTCGAAATTAAAATATAGCTTCATCCATCGAGAGCTGAAGTAGATGTTCATGGATATGGAAAATTTATTATGAACTTTTATGTTACTTGAGATGTATTCAATGTTGTGTAATAAACAACGACGCTTTAGAGAAACAGGGCGATTGTGTAACACTGTTGTGAATCGTGGACGACTTCGTTTCGACGTTTGACTTTTGTAGTTGTTAATGTATCTGTATCGAATATAAACCGATGTTTGTTTTATATTAATATCTTCTTGTATCTTACTATTGCACTGCATTACTATTGCATTTTCTATCGCATTTACCACGTGGGGTGCTCTGAGTAACTGCTCAGATTAATTCCAGCCGCCAAACCTTAACAACGCACACCGCCAAATTTCAACAATCCACATCATCTGGATGCTTGGTGGTCCACTACTGTGCGTTTTAGTAGGAGTTCTCTTCCTCGCATGACCGATACGACTTAGGAATCTCTAAGAAACGAGCTCACTCCTTTTTAAAAGATCGGCAGCGCACCTTCGATTCCCCTAGTGTTGCAGTTGTTCGTGGCGGTGGTCGACACTTATCTTCAGGTGAGCCGCATGATTCCCCCCCCCCTTCTATAAAAAAGAATATTACATTTGAAGCTACTGTTTTTATACTTATCAGTGTTTCTATCCATCCAATACAGCCTATAAAAGTCCACTGCTGAAAATATGTGTCCCCCATAAATTGTGTCAAAGTTTTGCCATAGTTGCCACTCTTGACATGCGGGCTGGCAACCTTAGTTTATGTAATTACGGTTCCGTACCTCAAAAGGAAAAAAAACGGAACCCTATAGGATCACTTTGTTGTCCGTCTGTCTGTCTGTCAAGATCCTTTTTCTCAGGAACGCGTGGAGGTATCAAGCTGAAATTCATATCAAATACTAAAGTCTACTGTCCCTTGAAGCTGTGAAAAATACAAACATCTAAGCCAACGCAATCAGAAGACATTCGCAAGGGAATCAAAACCTACAGGGTACTTCCCGTGAACTGAGAATCTTAAAATTTGGGACGAAGCAACGTCACAGATAAAGGAAAAATTGCGAAAAGCATAAATTTTTAGTTACATCATATATTAAAAATATTTTTAATAATTTTAAAGTTATATACCTACGGATTTGTTCGGAACCCTCGGTGCGCGAGTCCGACTCGCACTTGGCGGGTTTTTTTTAGTTTTTATCACAAAGATGCTTCTGTCCATCTCCCGTATCAGCTTCCCTTTGTTGTATTACGACACTCACGGGACGATGTGGGGTAGTGGATATTCTTACACAGCCAGTACACGGTTAACTCCTGGTTATTTGTCTGTGTTTGCTTATGTGTTACGTGGACATAGACGAAAATTTTACACATTTTAAGAACGTATGTGCAGTAGGATACGTATATCTGGTGATAACAGTTTATTTATAAGAATCACGACAGATAATTATAGTCCCCACATACGAGTATAGTTGTTACGGCCTGGCCACGGGGATCGGCGGCACGAACGGCGAAGCGGCAGACGGGGCGACAATTCGCGCGGCGTGGTTTGAGGGCCACGGGCAGTCAGGTTCGCCGCCACGACTAGATAGGCGAAGAGCGAAATGTCTTTATCAAAGTTATCTCGATATTGCTTAGAAAGTAATCGTTTTTGGTTCAAGACATAATATTTGGAAGAGATTGTGGAGTACATGATTTGAATAGGAATCGGGTGATAGATAGAGAACTCCACAAGAAGTACGAGAAGTACAGAATGTACCCAGAATTTTTTTTTTTTGAATATACCAGAATGAGTGTCGAAACCTTCGAGTATATTCTTGTTAAAACTACTATTTCCAAAGCTGCTAGCAGGCCTAGCATACTTGCCGAGATACTTCTCGGCAATAAAAGTTTCACTATTCATTTTTCGCCGCGAAAACAACTAAAATATTTTGTTTCCTATACTATTCGCCGCGTCTGCCGCTCGTTTCCGTGGCTTGCATCGTGCTAATTCATGCCTTTGTTTCAGTCGCCCGCCGCGCCGCCAGTCGCCCGTGCGATTCGCTCGGTAAATTTCGCCGGTCGCTTCGCCACTCGCCGCTGCGCGTGGCTTGATCCGTACATTTCTATACATTTATTTTAGTCGCTAGACGCCTCGCCGTTCGCACCGCGCGAATTTTCGCTATGGCGAATGTCCCGTGGCCAGGCTGTTACAGCGGTGCAACGGTGACTCATCTCGACTGCCTGTCGTCAATGGGAACCATTGATAATGAAATTATAAAGCAACATAGTTGGCGCGAGTTAACCGTGTAGTGGCGGTGTAAGAATACCCACTTACGACACCCACGTCGCGTGGGTGTCGTAAGAGGCGACAGAGTGTAGCTAAAACAAGAGATGGGCGGCTGCATCTTCCTGATAACAAAAAAAAAATAAAAAAATGCAATTGACAACCCGCTTTCTAATTCTAAGCGTGGCAACTATGGAAAAATTCCCCCTATGAGGCAATTTATGGGGGAGGCTTATGTTCAGTAGTGGACTTATGTAAGCTGGAATGGTAATAGTAATCGAGTTGTTTTCGCATCGATTTTGTTTCATAACAAATTAGTCAATTATTTATATAAATAAAATGATAGAGGCTTGCAGTTGTGCGCGCATCACGGAAAACTACTGGATAGATTTGAATTAGGTTTAATAAGTTTTATTTCATAGACGCTTGGCCCATATCTAAAAAAAATATTGCGATATCTTCATTTGATTGTTTTAAAAAAAAAAGACGGTTTTTATAAGCACTACGTGTTCAGTGATGTGTTTTTTTTATATATCAAGCAACGCGGACGAATTCGCGGGTATCAGCTAGTTATTGAATAAGGTGTCGCTTTGCGGAAATTCGACATATTGAAGATGTTAAAATTAATGCACTAATATACAAGTGAAGACTTAAACGGTGTATATTGCCTAGTTTAATAGTTGTTGCACAAATGATTCGGCACGATCGGGGAAAGACCAAGCTCTTAGAATACCTTCGAAAATTAGCAGCTTTATGCTGTTGTGTTTCGTATGGTGAGTGTAGAGATCTGGAGCCCCTTTTTACTGACAACGAGGCATTCCATCTTAGTCCTCAAGTTTAACAACGCATCTGCATTTTGACTATTAGTCGGGGATAAATGCAGATGTTGGACCACAGCATCCACTTACCACCGAGTTAACTATGTGCTTGTTTGTCACATTAATTCAATGTTTTTAAAATAATTTTCTATTTCATATGGATCACCCCATTTTTTATCTTTAATAAATTGACAGTAAAGTAATCGCTGATGACAATTAACGGTACCTTGCATACATCATGTTTATAATAGCTACATATATCTGCTCAGAATGAACCCCTTAACGTTTTATTTAGAAGGTAAACCTGTTTTGACATATCAACATGCGCACGTAAACAAACTCTTCACTGATGAATATATTGGCTTGAGAGGATTTACGCTACCGTTACCGCTACGTTTGACAGGTGTATTGGCAGTGCAAGTATCTATTAACTCACTCGTAGGTACACCAATTTCTCCTGTAACTTGATTAGACATCTTTTGTTTTAATAAATTTTAAAATAACTATCCTGCCTCTGTTAGATGTTTACACCTGGTAGAGCCATGCTGCACCTATATTAGTAGTATAGTTGTAGCACGAATGGTTCGGCTCGACCGGCTTCTTTTTATATTTTCTTGTTATATCCTGGTTCGAGTGTCAGTGTAAGTTTATATAATTTGTGATTTAATTTAAAAAAAGCGAGTTACAGAAACTAGGTAAATGTTTGCAACAATCGCAATCCAAAAGGTACAAGAGAGCCTAAATTTTATGAACAGGAAAGAACAACTTTTCCAAAACAAAATAAGAATTTTCTAAAATGTTTATTCAAAAAGGTAACTTCTCGTTTTAGTGTTATTTTCATCTTTACTTTTACACGAATATGTCGGCTCGACCGGGGAAGGACCACGCTCTCACAGAATACCAGCGTAAAATAGCAGCTTAACACTGCTGTGTTTCGTATGGTGAGTGTAGAGAACCGGAGACCCTTTTTACTGGAAACAAGGCATTCTATCTTAGTCCTCACGGTTGACGACGCATCTGCATTTTGATTTGTAATCGTGGGTAGATGTAGATGTCTATGGGCCACAGCAACCACTTACCATTAGGTGGACTGTGTGCTCGTTTGTCACCCTAGCCTATAAATAACACTGCTGTGTTTCGTATGGTGAGTGTAGAGAACCGGAGACCCTTTTTACTGGAAACAAGGCATTCCATCTTAGTCCTCACGGGTGACGACGCATCTGCATTTTGATTTGTAATCGTGGATAGATGTAGATATCTATGGGCCACAGCAACCACTTACCATTAGGTGGACTGTGTGCTCGTTTGTCACCCTAGCCTATAAAAAATGTTTTGAGTTATTTCTTCAGTTCACTCACTTAAGTGGACTTAGGGGACATTCACGTTAGAGATAGTTTTTGAAACCACCGCTTGACATTATTTTTTATTTGTGTAAGTACTTATTTATGCTTCACGACACAGGTGGTCGAGTTCTATATTGTTTGCTTACAAAGGAATTTAATAAAGCCTCCAATGTAAGACGTATTTTTTTATAAATCCAGCGTTTTCTCTAAATTATTTTACCTAAATAAATAATATATGCTTTTGTATCCATCGAATTGGCATAGGCATTCACATCAGTCCTTCAACAGTCCACCGCTGGACATGAGCAAAACAAATACCTAAATACCAAACAGCGATTGTATTAGTTACCTCGATTTACAGCGGCTAGGTGCTCACAGTACCAGACGGTAAGGACAAGTGCGATACTTTTAAGAGGCTACTTACGTTAAAGACATATACACTATAAACCACCCCTTATTTTTACGTTATTATTGTTATTAATTTAATTACCGACATTATTCTTAGAACTAGACAATGGTTTCTTTGATCCATTTCGCAAAGTTCAAATGTTATCTTATGAATAAGTATGTCTTATTACACACATACATGTTTTGGCTTTATTTTTTTAATATCCTTTCAACCCTAAACCCCTTCATTTATGCCGTAATCGCTTGCGTAAATAGTACGCACATATTATAGAGTTAAATAGATTCGTTTTTCTTCGTAATTGTACACGTCTAACAAAGCTTGCCGTCAGTTAAGCACTAAATGCTTGGCCTCGACCGACGATCAGGACGTACCGTCAGCGCGTACGGTACGTGCTGACGGTCGGTCGAGCACTAAACCCAGCCTAAGTAAGGCTTTGTTGCATTGCGACGACTTGCGATTGTCTCCCACTACCATATCCGGGATGGAACAAAGACATTCAGTGTTTAAAATAAATATAAAAGGATATTGTCGGCTACTTTAGACATACTAAACGTATTAGTAATTAGTTGTCTCTTTATATTATAATGTAAGTAAGGGTTTTATAAATAAATATTTTTTAAAGAACTTCCCATCGTTTCCAACAACAAAAAAAAGTGTCCTACAACGGACGTGATAAGGGCTTAGAGTATTCATTTAATACTCTAAGGATAAGGGTGATGGTTTTTCAGCAGTCACCACACGTTCGATAAGATTTATAACGGAAGATATATCTATGTTTATATGGTTTAATATTGATAGTACAGGTTATTTTTGATCTGTGCTATCAATATTATTGGATTTTTCCACAAGCTCATTCGTACCGGAAAGACCACAAAGGAGTCAGTGTAATTCAGTTAACCGCTTTATCGCGCAGAGATATTCTGCGGGTGACATCCGTATTATCGTTTATAAGATGATATTCCTTTCACAATTTTATATATTGCTTCTGCGAAGATGTTAAATTATTTATAATGGTTGACTATTATAATTTTTTTTTATCAATTTTGTTTGTGTAGTGTAATTTAAAATTAGCGTAATTTTTTTTTAGTTATATTGCCCTATAACTTACTTATTGGTAAGTTATAACATAGTCCGTGTAGTGGCGGTGTAAGAATATCCACTACCCTATATTAATGTCCCGAGGGTCTCGTAAGAGGCGACAGAAGGAAAATGAAACAGATGACGGGCAGCAGCATCAACTCAAAATAATGAAAAATATTGCGGCTGCCAACCCACCTGCTAAGCGTGGCATTTATGGCAAAATTCAGCTGTGGACTTTATAAGCTGTAATGGATTGGGCATGGGAAGTTACGACATCTGTTAGTTTCGCAATTTGACGATATATGTCGGTAATCATAGAGCTTACATTACTTAGGTAAGTAATGTATATTCTTTAACGGTAATTAAAATGGTTTATCTTAAGACCTTAACGACCGGCTTATATTCTGTAAATAGTTTTAATGTGTTTGCGCTCCGGATCCTGCTGAAATGTATTTCGTTTTCTTATCGATTAGAACATTCTGTGAAGATAAGACAAGCAACCCGGGTTCAATCACTGCTGGCCACATATAAATTGTTAATTGCAATTTTAAACGTTGATTTACAACGTGCTCGGCGGTGAAGGAAAACATCGTGATGAAACATGCATGTCTGACAAATAAAAAATATATTTCGAAGGCATGTGATGTCCGCCAACACGCATTGGGGCAGCTTGACTGACATTTCCTTACCCTAAAAACCTCACAGAAATGAGAAGACGGCCTCTGCCCTACATGGGGACGTATGTAGACTGTAACCTTACTTAACTTTTGCATAGCATATGCGTACAGCTGCAGTTTTACGAGCTATTGAATATTACGAATACCCAAAATCAAGAAATTAGGTTAGAAGATACTCTACGTTATTATTATATATTTCATATTTCGAATTTTTTAAATGAATCGAATTTTATTTGCAAAAGTAAAAAAGAATGTAAGAAATTATTGGGAGAGAGCATTTTATAGTATGTACTTTGACCGCACTGATTGCCTTCGTTTTGAAATGTCATGTCCCGTCCTCCTACTCTTCAAGCGATAACTGATTGATATAGGTTTCGTCGTGGCTGTGGAATGCAAATCCATTTCATTTCAAACTTGGTCTAGTTGTATAGTAATCGGGACACCATCGGTGCACCTATACCGGCTTCACCCACTTGTGGGCGCTGGGGAAATTTCTGTTTACTCGTGCACTCATTGCATTTCATTTTTTATAGACACGCACACAGTCTACCTGATGGTACGAGGGTGCGTTTTAAGTTCTCGGAATGGGGGGTAAGAAGTGGAAATAAAAATCCAAATTTATTTTTCCTTTTCACTATATTCACCTGCTACCCTAATACATTTTTCGGTTCTTTCAATTAACTTATGTATGCCCTCAAAAAAAATGATTTGTCTTTGTCAAAAAAATACGCCGAAACTGCTTCCTTCACTTCTTCATCACTTAAAAACTGTTTCCCACGAAGTTCTTTTTTTAAGTTTGGAAATAAATATTAATCACTGGGGCCAGGTCAGGACTATAGGGTGGGTGTGGCAAAATTTCGAAGCCCACCTTCTGCAAGGCTGCCATTGCAACATGGCACTTGTGAACTGGTGCGTTGTCGTGCAGAAGAACGATTCCTTTGGTCAATTTTCCCCTTCTTTTCTCCTTAATGGCTACCTTCAATTGTTCTAGGATTAAACCGTAGTAATTTCCAGTTATGGATACATCTTTATCTTTATAATTAATCAATAGGATTCCTTCTGAGTCCCAAAAGACTGTCGCCATGATTTTCCCAGCCGATTGTGCCACCTTAAATTTCTTGGGTGTGTGCCGCTGCATAAAGTCCTGTTTGGACTCAGGTTCATAACTATGAACCCAAGTTTCGTCACCAGTAACAATTCGAGCCAACACTCCATCTTTGTCTTCCATACAGAGGTCCAAAAATGCACGAGAACACTTCACGCGCTGATGCTTTTGAGGCGGAGTGAGCATTCTAGGCACCCATCTAGCGCTGACTTTAGTCATGCCAAGATGGTCATGAAAAATTTTGAAAATCGTTGTATCTGATACTCCAACCATTTTTGCGAGCTGTTTTTTCGTTAGGCGGGCATCTTCTAATATTAATTTTTTGGCTTGTTGAATAATGTCCGAAGTGGTCACCTCGATCGGCCTTCCTAGCCGCGGGTCGTCTTCAAGTGACTCTCTGCCGTGTTTAAAAAGGGTAAAAAGGGTTGTAAACCATAGTTTTACTTGGACAAGAGTCTCCGTAAACGGACGACATCTCTTCCAGTATAGTCTGAACTGATTTTCCGCGCTTGGTAAGGAACTTTATAACGGCCACGGAACTCGATTTTCTCCATATTTCACAATTTATTCCCGATTGTCCCCACTTATTATCTACCTACCCATTTCACGAACTTAAAACGCCCCCTCGTAAGTGGATGCTGTGTCCCATAGACATTTATCCTCGATTAAGAATTAAAATGCAGATGCGTTGTCTCTCCTGAGGACTAAGATGGAATGCCTCGTTTCCAGTAAAAAGAGCCTTCAGATCTCTAAACTCACAGTACAAAACACAGCAGTATTATGTTGCTATTTCACGCTGGTATTCTATGAGAGCATGGTCCTTCCACAATCGAACCGACCCATTCGTGCTACAACCATAATATAGCTGCAGCGTGGCTCTACCACATAACAAATTGTTGTGTCTAATTTATACACTATTACAGTTGTCAAGACAGTAGGTTTCCCCCTGCGTTCACGGGTGGGTGAAGCCGGTGAGGGCACGGATCGTGCACTAAATAGTCTGACATTTTCTTTTATAGCAATATATATTTTTAAATACGCATGCTAAACGTGAGGTTAAAAACTAATTTTCTTACAACAAGAGATGCCCATGCTCAGGTGCATGAACTTTTACGGGTCGATAATAATTTTAAATTTAAAATTTTGCAACTGACTTCATTATAAATTATTAAGAACAACCCAAAAAACTGTTGATCAAATTTATATGGGACCACATGAGAAGCACCTGCTTTCAAATAAAAAAAGAATCCTCGAATTCGGTTCACCCAGAAAAAAGTTATGAGGCAGCACACATAAAAAAAAACATACAGTCGAATTGCGTACCTCCTGCTTTTTGAAGTCGGTAGAAAAATAAGGAAAAATTTCTAAGAAACATCTTCATTCCACCCTCATCATCTCGATTATTAGCAATCCACTATCGTGCGTTTCTCCAGGAATTTTCTAACTTGCATCTGCATTGACCGGAGACAAGTCAAACTTGCTCAGAATACCAGCGTGAGATAAGTACAATACTGTTGTGTATCAGGTGATAGGAACGAAGACCTTTTTCAATGGTAAGGAGGTATTCAAACTTAGTCTAGTTTGCTTAGTGGAGTTGGAATAATTTTCCAGCATCTGTCTTTCCATCCAATCACAATGGTGTTATCTAAGCAAGAGTTAATATAGGCTTTTGTTAAGCTAAGCTTTGTGCGCCTTACCATTTTCGGCTGCAACACAATTAACAATGAGGGCTAATAATCTTCTACTCACCAGATGTCGCTAGTTGTGACTGAGGTAAAGTTTTTTGTTACACATTGTCAGTTAATTGAGAAATTAGTTTTAAATAATAGTTTATCATTATCTAGAGTATTATGTTAATAATACACAACACAATGCGTCAGTGGTTTGATTTTTATTTTTTTTTACTTTATAACTCATTTTTTTGTAAATCCGCTTTTAGTTATATTTATAGTTTGGTTTATTCATTTCTAACGTAATTAATACAAAATATAACTAATAATACAGAAAGAAACCTTGAAGATTACATTTTTCTAAGAAATTATCGTCCCCACTATGAAATCTGTCAAATTTTTACCTCACTATACAGTGGCGCCGCCCTGGTGGCAGAAAAAGTCGTGGATGCCCTCATTGAGTAATTGAGCTTACTTATATAAAAAATGGAACTTATATAGGTATCGAAATTTAAAATTTATTCAACCTTTTATCACTGAATATAATATTTTGGTATTCATTTCGATATTCAGTAATTAGGTAATTTAGAAAAAAATCTATGTACCTGACTTTAGAACCTAGTTGAATTTTAATCCCATCGATTATAGAGATCCATGGTTTTTATCTTGACCTCTCGTGAACAGTTGTTCTCCGTTTTCTATTTTATTTTTACTATTCTAAACCAGTGTTTACCTTCAATCCCACCTGATGGTAAGTGGTGATGGAGCCTAAGATGATGAAGCGCACTGACTTAAAAAGAAGCCTATTCACTCTTGCCTTGAAGGCACGCACATTGTAATCGGATGGAAAGACATATGCTGGCAACTTATTCCACACCTTTTTAACTGTTGTCAACATAAGAAATGAACATTATTTTAGCACAATCCGATTTGAGCCTGCTTAATATACTTAAATATAGTTATGTATGTATATATAGTTTGACACTATTATTTAAAATATCTTGTACCAAATTTCTCTTCGTACAGTGTAAGTACAAATTTCGTTGTCGCGTAGTAGTTGCGAGCTGGAAGGCTTGTCGTGCCAAATGGAACGTGGCGCTCAAATCGGCTTGCCTTTTGTTATATGCCTCGCTGCCGGTAACTGAGATGCCTATGGCTGTGTATACTGTATAAGCGATTTTAATATGGTTGAATACGTCGCATTAAACGGAATAACATTTTGTATCAATATAATTAGAAATACAATATTACCATCCACGGTAAATTGATAGAATTATTACCTACGTTTGTGCATTAAGATTGTAGAGGTGTTAGTTAGTGAATTATTATTAAAAATGAGCAAGTTTATTAGGTGGCAGGACTTCTTGTCTGACTTTTTGACCCTTTTACCTATTTCTGCCGCAAAATATCAATGCGTGCACTGTTGTGTTTCAGTCTGGGTCTACTCAGTTTAATTACAGGCAATTCCATCTTAGTTCTCAGAGGTGATAACGTATCTGCATTATGATACTTCATCGAGGATTGATGTAAATGTCTATGGGCCACATTATCCACTTATCATCAAATGCCCTGTGTGCTCTTTTGTCACTCTTATTGTATAAAAAATATTACCTGCACACTAGTATTTTCATGTACCGAGGTGTTGATTAAATTTTAAATAGTACATGGTAAAAATCTAGACCATAACAATTATTTGAAGACAATCTAAATTAAGAGTCCGTGGCGCAGTGGCTTAGCAATGAGCTGCAGCGCTAAGGGCCGCGGGTTCGAATCCCGCACGGAACAGGTATATTTGTATGGCCTACATATAATTGTTCCAGGCCTGGATGTTTGTCCTTATGAAATTTATATGTAAACTGCCCCCACGATACAGGAAAAAATTATAGTGTCGAGGTAACTAAAAAAAAAGACTGTCAATAAAACTCGTTTTGTAATAAGGCCGAATAAATTTTAACCATTGGCTTTTGTTTCAAGGTGATTGACATTCAGGCATGAAGGGTGGAATGCAATACATTTATACCTAGATCGTATAGGCTAGACTAACCCTTCGCTCTGACCCCTCTTATACGGTGTGAGCTGGATGGACTATTGCAGTCACATTTCGATTTGAATTTAAATTACTAGTTTTACTTTCCGCTCGCTACTTACTGGGTAATACCCATTCACATTCATTTCAACGTTCTTGCGGCCGATTTCAACAGCTACAACTTTATGCATTATGTAAATTGAAAAGCCCTTTCACCACATTGGGACTGACGCTGACGATAACCTTCATTAGTCAGGGAACTTGATGATCGACATCTATTCAGTAAATGTGGCCTATGGCACACAAATGTCTTAGATTTTCACCCTAGCTAAAAGCTTTATGACTTCAATATCGAGGATATAGAGTGGCATGACGAAACTTCTGTCCACTGCTGAACATAGACCTTCACCAAGGATGCCACAAAGCACGGTTGAGCCAACTGCATCCATCCACTTCCTGCATCTATTACCAGGTCGTCATTCCATCTAGTGGGGGACCTTACCCTTCGCTTACCGATTCGTGAGCCAAAAAAAAAACAGTTTTTCCCATCGGTTGTCGGGTTTTTGTGCCATATGGCTGGCCTGTTGCCACTTTTCCGTACTGATTCGTTGGACTATGTTAGTTATTCTTTTTTTTATAGGATAAGAGTGACAAACGAGCACACAGTCCACCTGATGGTAAATGGTTGCTGTGGCCCATAAACATCTACATCTATCTTCGTTTGTGAATCAAAATGCAGATGCGTTGTCAGCCGTGAGGATTAAGATGGAATGCCTCTTTTCCAGTAAAAAAGGTCTCCGGAACTCTACATTTGCCATACGAAACACAGCAGTATTAAGCTGCTATTTTACGCTGGTATTCTGTAAGATCGTAGACCTTTTCCGGTCGAGCCGACCTATTCGTGCTACAACCAACAACTATACAATTACTATAGCAGCAGCATGACTCTACCCACCACGCTTCTACTGCTGATAACTTTATTTTGAATTCTATCACACAGAGAAACTTCAAGTCCGTTTCGTAGCCCGCTGAGCGACCTAAAGCTTCCTCACATGGCCAGCACTGAAGAACCTCGTCTCCGTTCCATATGACTGGCCACACGCACTGGTTGTACACACTTGTTTTTTATATTTTAAGGTATACTTGACGTGATGTGTCGTTATCTCTCGAATGCTGCCCAGCCGAGTTGAATCTGTCAATTGACCTCTCGGTCGAAGTAAGATTTACCTAGTCGGAGAGTATCTACTACGTAAACATACTCATCAACAACTTCGGGCGTAGTGCTCTCAACAACTGTGCGTAGAGCTATATGTAAGGAACTACTATTGAGATCATTGAACATAGTGGTGTGCCCTCCAGCGATTCTGTTATAATTACTATATATCGACAAATCGATGATGAATAATGTACATGCCATTGATGTTGATATCGTATCCTTTACGGTCCAGCATTATGAAAATCATTCAAAGTAGCAGTGAAGAGTTTCGGAGACATAAAGTCATCCTGTCCTACACCTCTCTGCGGTTCATCATCATCATCATCATCATTACAGCCCTTCACAAGTCCACTGCTGAACATAGGCCTCCCCCAAAGAATGCCACAAAGCACGGTCCTGAGCCACCTGCATCCATCGACTTCCTGCATATCTTACCAGGTCGTCACTCCATTTAGTGGGGGGAGGCCCTACACTTCGCCTGCCGGTACGAGGCTGCCACTCGAGAACCTTTCTTCCCCATCGGTTGTCGGTTCTTCGAGCTATATGGCCGGCCCATTGCCACTTCAGCTTACTAATCCTCTGCGGTTACCAACAGTTTAAGACACAACTGAGGAGCACCGCCCACCTTTCGACGGAAGCCAAAGGTTTCTGTCATAGTCCGCATACGCAAACTGGCAGATTGCAGAATATTTCCCATTGCCAGTTTCGATATTTTACATCTGGCGTAAACAAGATTGTTATACGGTCATTTATCGCAAGTCATGGGATATTTCTGGGGTTAGTAATAGTCGCCTTTTACTACACCCATAGGCCAAAACGGGGGTATTGATTTTTTATGCCTCCACCACACGGCCTTACTTATTTTTTTCTTGTATTGAATGTTATAACTTATTTTTTTAAATTGTTCAATTTATACTGAACAAGTCGAAATTATTTTCACTCGAATACTTCTTAAAATGAACGCGATGTAGGCATCGGAAAGCTGCCGATGTTATGCAAGAAATCATTTAGATTTAAAGCCTGTTTCATACAATCAGCTTTTTTCATTCTACATAGTAGAATCGTGGCAGTCGACGCGCGCTTCACACTCGATTGCTTTATTTAAAAGCTTTTCAGAATGTTTATCCGATATGAGAGAAACGCGTGTATCTCGGAAGTGGGTTGGAGATTCTTTCGTCATATGTTTTCTACTTTAAAACGTAATCCTTTTAACCAGTTTATATTTTGATAGGAAATATTTAAAATAAAATACAAAACTCTTTCGTGTACCTATTTATTTTAAAAGTAACGTTAGAAATAGTGCGACACGAGAAATAAACTATATTTACTTCTCGTGCGCTCAGCAGAGCGAGACAGTATTTCATGCCGGCACATCGCTTGCAACTTTACAAAGCGCAAGCCAGGCCTCACATGGAATACTGTTCTCATCTCTGGGCCGGGGTACCCCGACCGAGTTCTTTCCGATCGGCTCGATACACTGGCACTGCGTAGGTATGTTGCATCCCTTTGCATTTTCTATCGAATCTACCACGGGGAGTGCTCTGAGAAATTGTTCGGATTAATTTCAGCCGCCAAATTTCACAAACGCACATCGTGTCAAAATTCACGATACCATCCTCACCATCTGGATGCTTGGCGGTCCACCACTGTGCGTTTTGCTAGAAGTTTTCTTCCTCGTACAACTTCTCTGTGGAATTGTTAACCACCGGCGATTTTTCCGGACCGATACGACTTAAGGACCTTCAAGAAAAGAGCTTACACCTTTCTAAAAGACCGGCAACGCATCTGCAATTCCCCTGGTGTTGCGGTTGTTCATGGGCGGCGGTAGTCACTTACCATCAGTCATGGTAGTCAGTTACCATGGTTACGTGGGAGGGGGGGGGGGGGTTTGACTGAGGAGTTTGAGGTCCCTGTAATTTAATTAATTATAGAATCCCAAGCACATCGAAGCCCCCAGCCATCTTCTCTATTGAAATTAGGATGTGTTTCAATAACCTTGCGAATCATCCTTGGAAGCAATGTTAGCGTGTTCGTTGTCCATATTTTTTTTATTTTTAAAGCCAATGCGTATTGCTCAATCTAGTGCAACATGTATAGACAACATTTTTACAAATGTGAATCCGTTGCATAAATGTATAATTCAAAAATTAAGTTCTGATCACTGTGGACAAGTAGTATCGTTACTTTATGTTCACAAAAAGCAAGTAGATGAGAAAGTTGTGTTTGTTCCAGTAAATGCACATTGCTTGGAGAAATTTAGAAGTAACATAGTGAAAAAACTTCCATCACTTTCATACCAAAATGATCCAATTTTTTTGTATGGGACATTATTTAAGCTTATTTGCAATGAATTTAATAATACTTTTACTTCTAAAACATTCTCCTTGAACAGTTGGAAGTCATTTAATGAATGGGCGACGGTAGGAGTCAATCGATAAGAGCAGACATAGGTTATATGATATTTACCATGAAAGGTCATATAATCATAGCGTCGAATTTAGGGAATATGTAAAAAAATATTCAAAAATATTTAAAAGAGTGTGCTCCACAGCCAAGTCTTTGTATTTTAGCAACAAAATTAAGACGGCTTCTAATAAAATTAAAATGACATGGAGTATAATTAATAGCGAAACTGGTAAGATCAACTCTCGCAATCCAAACTACCAGTTAAGTGTTAACAACAAATTAACTGAATCAGATCAGACGTTGCAATGGTTTTTGAGAAATATTTTACTGTTATTCCGATATTAACCACTAAGTCACTGAATTCTTCTCCTGCCGTCGCCGAATCATTACTTAAACAAAATGTAAATGCGTGTACAAAGAATTTTATACTTCATGAAGTATCATCAAAAGTTATTGTAAAATATTTTAAAACTATTGATGTTAAGAAAACTGCAAATCTGTGGGGGATTTCCGTTAAAGTTATTGCGTCTATAATAGATACAATCGCGCCTCATTTAGCTATTATTTTTAATACTAGTATCGAATCTGGTGTGTTTCCTGATTTAATGAAGCATAGTAAAGTAATAGCTCTATTTAAATCTGGTAGTACATTAGACCTCGCCAATTTTAGACCTATTTCTATGCTACCAACACTCAGTAAGATTTTGAAAAAATTATTCTTGATCAAATGTTAAATTTCTTTCATCATCATCATCATTACAGCCCTTCACAAGTCCACTGCTGAACATAGGCCTCCCCCAAAGAATGCCACAAAGCACGGTCTTGAGCCACATCAAATGTTAAATTTCTTTAATATAAATAATTTACTTCATAAAAATCAATTTGGTTTCACAAGGGTCGCTCGACAACTGATGCCGGTGTTGAGCTGATTAAATATATATTTAATGCATGGGAGAATTCACAGGATGCTTTGGGTATATTTTGTGAACTATCCAAAGTCTTCGATTGTGTTCACCATGAAACATTAATCAGGAAACTTCAACAATACAGTGTAAGAAGTGATGCTCTTAAATTAATTATTTCATATTTAAGTAAGAGAACGCAAAAAGTTGTCATTAACAGTAGGAGTTCTTCCGGGTCGATGGTACAAATGGGCGTGCCTCAAGGCTCAATTCTCGGCCCCTTTCTGTTCCTTGTATACATTAATGACTTACCTTACATAGTAGGAGATAACCATGATATAGTATTATTTGCAGATGACACTTCTTTAATTTTCAAATTAAGTCGACAATTGCTAAAATATGACGAAGTAAATAATTCTATATTTAAATTAGTAAATTGGTTCAATGTTCATAATTTGCATTTAAATGGCACTAAAACGAAATGTATGAAATTCATGACTCCAAATGTCAAACAGTTAAATACTAATGTAATTTCAAATGGGAAGAAACTGAGTCTTGTAGATACCACTTTTTGAAGATTTTCCTTGAAATCACATTAGACGCGAAGCTTTAATGGAGCCCCCATATATCAAAACTAGCAAGCAGACTTAGTTCTGCAGCATATGCTGTAAAAAAGATTAGAAGTCTTACCAGTGTTGAAACAGCTAGACTAGTTTACTTTAGCTATTTCCATTGCATAATGTCGTATGGTATTTTACTATGGGGTCACGCAGCTGACACTGAAATTATATTTGTTTTACAGAAGAGGGCCATTAGAGCAATTTATGATTTAATGCCTAAAGAGTCGCTGCGACAAAAATTTACGGAAATTAGTATATTAACCTTGGCCTCTCAATTCATTTATGAAAATGTAATGTACGTACACAAAAATAAAAGTAGTTTTACAAAAATAAGTGATATTCATTCTGTAAATACTAGGAACAGACACAAGCTATTAGTACCAGCTACTCGACTTTATCGAGTCAGTAATTCATTCTTGGGGTGATGTATACGTTTTTACAACAAAATTTCAGAAAATATACAAAATTTGACCTGCTCAAAGTTCAAAAACTTTATTAAACTAAGTTTGTATAAGAAGGGTTATTATAATATTAAAGAATTTATAGATGATAATAACCCCTGGAAATGAGGTAATCGCTACCAAGCTATTTCTAATTTGTTGTGTTGTTAATTTGCGTAACATTAATGATTGTAAGCTGTTATTTAAAAAAAAAGTCTCGCTGGGTTTCTTGCTGGTTCTTCCCAGGACAGAGGTTTTTTTTCGAACCAGGGGTAATTAAACAAAAGAGTGAATTTCCATAAGTATTGTTTATAATCTATATTGAATAAAAAAGTTTCTGTTTCTGTTCTCTAGCGATACTTGTGGTCTCTCCAATCTAATGTAGTGATAGGGGCGTAGGTACGTGTTTACAGACTGCAGACTTCCCGGAACGCCGATTCTTCACATCAGCTATGTGTTCTGTAATGCTTAACTTAATAAAGATCAATAAAGACCCGCACTATTTCTCACTAGTATTTTCTTCTGTACCGTTGGAATGTTTTTAGTAGACAAATAATAAATAGATAACATCAAGAATAGAAAAAAACTATACAAAGTCCTGATCCCTGCAGTCCCTGAATTCCTGCGGCCCGCAGCGTCGAGGCCAAGTACTTAGTCACTATCAAGCGCTACCGAGCCGTAAAATATTTAAACGCAATTAAACAACGGTTAGAAACAGAATTAAATCAGCATATAGCGCTAACTTTCAAACTCCTTTAAAATTGTTTTGTTAATTGCGATAGTTTTCTAGTTTAATATTAAAAATCTTTTCTATCTTATTTCCACAGTTTTCTGCAGCGTCAATGCTCTCGTATATTTTATCAGTACGTTCGGAGTAGAATTAACGACACTTATAACTTGATAATTTATCTTAAGGCTTTAGTTTAATCACGTACGAGACATCTGGTACAGTATCGATAATTCGCCTGACAAGCATGTCTATTATGTTAAAATTGTCCCTACAGTAAGGAAACTCCGTGTTCAGCTTCGGATTGATACAGGCTAATGAAGAGAGAAGGATAGCAATCACGTAAGTTTTATAATGGAATTTAGCATTTGAATGTGTGAAAATCTGATGAAAATGAAGGCTGCAAAACATGAAAAGTAAACGTCGACTTCAAAGAAGTAAAAAGCAACATCTGCAAATATATCTATATTATAGCTTCAGAAGTCGTTGCTTAGATGTGGTATTTTTTTTATAGAATATAGGTGACAAACGAGCACACAGTCCACCTGGTGGTAAGTGGTTGCTGTAGCCCATAGACATCTACAACTATATTAGTCTGCGAATTAAAATGCAGATGCGTTGTCAGCCGTGAGGACTAAGATAGAATGCCTCTTTTCCAGTAAAAAGGGTATCCGGTTCTCTACACTCAGCATACGAAACACAGCAGTGTTAAACTGCTACTTTACGCTGGTATACTGTGAGAGCGTGGTCCTTCCCCGGTCGAGCCGTCTCATTCGTGCTACAACTATAACATTTATATAGCTGCAGCATGGCTCTACCACGTACAATTTTTTTTTTATTCAGAAGTATTAAAGCCTCCACTACAGAAGTAATGTGGAAACTATTTTATTCCTTTTAGTTGTTTAAAATTGGATTTCACTTTTTATCAAATGTCTAATTTTTTACACTTTTGAGCGAAGTATTTGATTAAAAATAAACAATTAAAAAGAATAAATAAAATAGGTGTAGGTATATTCTATTTTTTTTTCTTTTAACCGCTCAAATATTTTATGCTAGCTGACATAGTCGTTTTGTTGAAAAATGTAATGCAGCATCGTGCTTACAGAAAGCTCACTTGCAACACTGTCGTATCTCATTTTTATTTTATATAACCACAACAAAGTACGATGACACGGAAAATGCAACTAAGCATTTAAAAGTATACAAAGATTTTCTTTTAGATAATACGCCAGCTCTATATATAAAAATCAATTGCTATTCGTTAGTCTTGCTAAAACTCGAAAACGGCTTGAATGATTTTCATGAATTTTTCTTGTGTGCGTTTAAGTTTTGAACCCGGTAGGTGGCGCTGTTGTCGAGATCCAGAAATCATTCGTGCAAATCCGGGGCGGATCGTTAGTTTACGTTAATAATGACGTTGTATCAGGATAGCTAAGGAGAACGTATAATTTTTTTTTTATAGGAAAAGGGTGACAAACGAGCACACAGTCCACCTGATGGTAAGTGGTTGCTGTGGCTCATAGACATCTACATCTATCCTCTATTACAAATCAAAATATAGATGCGTTGTCACCCGTGAGGACTAAGATGGAATGCCTCATTTCCAGTAAAAAGGGCCTCCGGCCACCTGCACTCACCAAGCGAAACGCAGAAGTAAACCTCTACTTCACGCTGGTTTTCTGTGAGGTCGTGGTACCACCCCGGTTCGAGCCGGCCCATCCGTGCGACAGCAAAAGCTGCCGCGTGGCTCTACCACTGTTACAAATATCAGGCAGATTCGAACGATTTAGTTTTTCAACTTTGTTCTCGGTATTTAGAAATCGAAAGTTTGTAGGTAATACATTTTATTTTTGCTTTTCCGAACTAATTCAGATAAAAAGGATTAGGTTATCTATTTTAATACTAGGTGCAGACTGTGTTAATCCAAGTAACATTCCGTTCACGAAGGGGACGAGGGATTAGTCTGGCCGATCTAGGTAGAAACACGATTCTAATACTAAACCTACGTCGTAAATATCATTCACCGTAAACACTTTTATATATATAGGCATTGTAGAAATAATGATATTGTATTATAACCTTTATTTAAATCCTTACAAAACATTTAATTGGAATTGGATTGTATTCCTTACACTCGAGACTAACAAAGAAAGATAGAAGGGGAGTTGCGTACATTTCAAATGACGCAAAAACCAAGTCCAAAACTATTCTTTAATTATTGTAAGAACATGCACTCGCGTACACATTTGTATCTAAAATCATTGCAACAAAGTACGTGGTTTTGGGTACATATGTGTGCGTCCAGCATTGAGATTTTACGGGCTGATAAAAGAGGAAAGAAAAAAGATATATGCGTGAGTGAGTGTCAAGAAATTGAGCATAGAAATGTGGTAGAGCCACACTGCAGCTATATTATGGTTGTAGCATGAATGGGTCGGTTCGATTCTGGAAGGACCATGCTCTCATAGAATACCAGCGTGAAATAGCAACATAATGCTGTGTTTTGTACTGTGAGTTTAGAGATCTGAAGGCCCTTTTTACTGAAAACGTGAATCTCCACGCTCTCACAGAATACCAACGTAAAATAGCAGCATAATGTTGCTGTGTGTTTCGTGTGGTGAGTGTAGACAACCGGAGACCCTTTTTACTGAAGACGAGGCATTTCATCTCAGTACTCCGGGGTGACAACATCTATGGGCCACAGCGTCCATTTAATCAGGTGGACTATGCGCTGGTTTGTCACCCTTATTCTATAAAAAAATAGTTTCGTTGACACTTGAATTGTTTCTTGGTTAGTGAGAGGAGTCGTATGGCAACGCTCGATTCGAGACGTGTACCTACTGCGATCGTCAACCCGCGTGCTATACGTGATTACGACGAATCTTCTCTACAACAGTAGAGACCCATGTCCAGCTTTTACGGTCTGATGATGATTGGATGAGCAATAAGAATATTGTGATTTTGCACGAAACACGTGACGAAAAATGTGTAAGTTCCTGTGACTTAATTAAACACAGTGATGGAGTGTAGACACAGTATTTTACTGCCCGGGGGAATTCATTTACTTATTTCGTGTTTTCTTTAAATATATGGATATAATGTTATGGTTTATACAATAAAATATAATAAACAGTTTTTCTGATCTAATGTTTTTATTCTAAAACTAGTTACTTAATTATCATACAGTCCTACTACCCGCGGTATCGTGCCAAGAACGCTGGCTGCGCTTCCTCGCTGAATGGCTATACTTAGCCTTTGAGCGAGAAAAGAACCAGCCCTCTTATCACAAGCAGCAACGATCAGCCGCGGACGGAGTTCCTTTAGGATTTTCACCGCACGTGGACCCCACCGACCGATAGTCTATACAGCAAATGGCATATATATCTTTATTAATAATACAAGTATACTACAAATATGTATTATAATGTGCAATGTAATATAAATATTCAATATAACACAATATATTACAAATACTAAGATATAAATTTATATATTATTATAACATTAGTGGTAGATGCAAAGTATAATAGTAGGTTCCAGTAATTTAAAAAAAATGGCGGAAAATGGCGAGAATTGACCGCCCCGATTGATGACAGTTAGAGATTGTCAATATTGGAGACATAGCTGTAAGGTACAGTAGTAATAACACCCCGAGTTCAGAAGATATTGTGTCACAATTATTTTATTATTTTCAGTTCCTTAAAGCCGGTATTTACTTTAAATAAAGTCAATTTTTTTACCCATTAGAGTTGACTAAGGAATATCGTAAACTCGAATGTCGTCTAAATATTTAAATTTCACCTTCATTTTACCTTATATTTTACGTATTTTTTAGTTCACCTTATATTTTACGTACCTAAAATTAAGTTTATTTATTTATTTTATTTTATAGTTTATGTACACACATACTTTAATAGGAAAATGGGAAAGAACACCCCATGTACAAAAGCACTGCTTATTCATTATTATTATTTATTGAAATTTCTTCCAGCAGACAGAACTATTGAAGAATTGTTGATGGAAATAGAGGTAGTCTAAATGTGCACTTACATACTATATATAAACATATAATATAAATAAATATCAGATATTATATATTACGATATTATATATATATATATATTAATTATAGTATATTAAGTTTATTATTATTTAGTCGACGAATTTTGATACAATTCATAAAATATTGGGAGGCTAAGATCTAAGTCTCTCTAGTTATTATTTATTAGATCTGGATCTCTCTAGTTATTAGATCTCTTCACATAGTACCAGAAATATTCAGCTTAAGCTAGACGCACCTTTGTCCGCACCGTCCGCGCCGTACGCAAATATTTTGTATTGCCAACAGCTTTTGCAGCTTTTCCAACCACTGGTGTGAAATTGTATAATGACATTGTACGCTCGAAATCACTATGGAAAAAAATATAGTAATAGCCCGCTTATTGGTATAGGAAGAAGAAATTAAAATTCTGAGAGAAAGAAGATTTTGGATTCATAATATTATTTTGAAAAGGCAATTCTATGGAGAATATTATACTTTATTTAAAGACTAATTAGATGATGATAAACGACTTTTTAGATATTTGCATTTAACATACAAGAAATTTCAAGAATTGCTACATATATTAAAACTTTTATAATATAAATAAATTTTATAATAAATAAATAAATAAAATATATAGTATAAATAAATTTTTTATGTAAAACTCAAGATTTAGAAGGCCAATCGAACAAGACAAAAGATTTCTTGTATGTTTGAAGTAAGTGTTTTATTGATAATTAAGTAATCAGGTATAATTGGGTTTTTGAATTAAAATTAACCATCAATATTTTTTTAGTTTAGTATTTAAATAATTTATCACTAAGTATTCATATTGATAATCGATGCAAAAAAATCAATTTATGTATAATTAATTACGAATTAATTAAAAGTTATAAAAATACAAAAATTATCACGTAAGTCGAAACCATCAGTTTTAGTGGAAAATCCATTAAGTTGGCAACATTAGACAACACTGAGTATCAGCACGCGCCGAACGCGTGTTGCGTCCTTCAATATTCGAATACCTACTCGTATTACCTACTGCATTTTATAATATTCGGCGCGTACGATGCAGGTGTAATGTGCGAGGTTTCATATGATTTCATACAACAAATTCTAAAATTCGACGCGTACGGCGCGTACGGTACGGACAAATGTGTGTTCAGCTTTAGTAATTCCTTTAGAAATTTTGTGAGAACGTGGTGTCTCACTAATAGAGTCAACTTAATTCTGAGTTACCGTCATCATTTAACAACGACTTGGACAAGAACGACGTCATTTAAATGTTAAGACGAGACTATGACTTCAATTTTTTTATAGAAATTCATAAATTTACAAAGTTAGGCACCACATCATAGGAACGAGTAATTGAATACACAAATAATAATTTCTGTATTATTTATTTTAAGAATTCTCGTAAAATGATTTTGACAATTGCCTTTTTTCTATTCGTAATAGAATCCCTTACAAGAAATCCCTTACATTTTATGACATACTCTAGGTAGCAGTGGAACTCGTTTTTGTGTTTAAGAATCGGTTGATTAGGAACAACCCTCTTACCAATTTCTGCTGTCAAGCAGCAGTGCGTGTACTCCTGTGTTCGGCCTGAAAGGTATAGAGAGCCAGTATAATCACAGACTGAGGGACATTCCATCTTGGTCCTCAGTGGTGACAACGAATCTGTGGCATTCTTGGTTTAAACTATGTAGCAGGTGCTCATTTACTACCTTATGGACTTTTAGTTAGCTTGTCCCTTCAATTTTGGGTATATAGATTATAAACATAGTAATAATAAATATAAATATAAAAATATTTTGTCATTTTTATAGGATAGGGTGACAAACGAGCACACAGTCCACCTGATGGTAAGTGGTTGCTGTGGCCCATAGACATCTACATCTAATCGTTTGCGAATCAAAATGCAGATACGTTGTCACCCGTGAGGACTAAGATGGAATGCCTCTTTTCCAGTAGAAAGGGTCTCCGGTTTGCTACACTCACCATACGAAACACAGCAGTGTTAATCTGCTTTTTTACGATGGTATTCTGTGAGAGCGCGGTCCTTCCCCGGTCGAGCCGACCCATTCGTGCTACAACTATACTACTAATATAGCTGCAGCATGGCTCTACCACGTATGAAATGTCTGCAACATATACACTGAAAAATAAAAAAAATACACAATAAACTGAATAAAAGTTGCAACAGCATCGAAATTACAGACAAGGGAGTACGTTGACCCATTGTGGCGTGTTTCATAGACATGAATTTTTATCTCCTTCCATAATGGATATTTATTTTGCGATACTTGCACGTAAATTTATAGATAAAATAAATTTAAAGAAAATAAACAGTTCTTTAATAATATTTTCCGTGCATAAACATTAAGGGCAAAAATGTGTGTTAAGAATTTGTGTCGTTAAATATCACGAAAGAACATTATAGAGTATGAACGTTTAACATGATTAGGGTGACGAAAAGCGCACATGGTAAGTGGATACTGTACACCAACATCTTTCTCATCATCTATATGCAGGTGCGGTCACACTTGAAGAATAATATAACTATTCAATACTTATTAGTGCTGGATTTCATACTATTCTTATAGTATTTATACTATATTTTCACTATATTTACATATATTTTAAAACAAAACTCAAATGCTATGATTTTTCGTCTTTTAAAAACGGAAGTTCTATTGCACGTTTTAAAAACATAACAGTCTGCATTTATTTATTTCTGTAACTGTGAGTGCGATGCATGATGTATTAGTTTTCTGGCTGAATATTCCTCAATAATGTGTAAGTAATTTTATTCACAACCTAAGACTTTTTTTTCAGTTGTATCGTAGATTTCTTGCACACTATCAACATCTATATTATTATCTGTTGCCAAAATGTATCACAAAGTACCATTAAAATCTTGTGAAATGACTGTTAGCGTAGCAGTATCAGGAAAGGGGACTAAATTTCATTAACATTGGCGTAATGAAAAATTTTATTACGGCCACACAAAACGTTAATGTATTAAACTAAGGCGGTTAATTATATGACGACCTAGAAGTCTTACCGGCAGATTAATCAGTCGAGCTGCGAACTATGATGAATTGATGAACAATAAGAATATTACACACACAACTTACATATAATTTAAACTAAAACGACTTTATAAGACTTTTGTTTTTAAGTTTAATTAGTTTTTACCCTTTTGAGTGTCTAAGGTTTACCAGAAGTTCAAGGTTTTTTATTTATTTATTCTTCATTGCATTCCTTAAACAAACGAATACAAGGGCGGACTTAATGCCTTGAGGTATTCTCTACCAGTCAACCCAAGCAGTGGTGAGAACTTGACATAGATTTAGCAATATATAGAATTTAAAAAAATCAAAAATGATAATTAATAACAACAAGAATTCTGCCTAAATTTATTCTTAAAATTTATAAGGGACTACCCCTGAAATATAATCTATTTTATACAATGTGAGTCACTGAATTGATTCAACCATAGAAATATTAAATAGAGGAGAAGTGGCAAGGGGGCGTGTCTGTGTCCGCACGATATGATCAAAATGCTCAGGTTCTATTCAAATGGCTGTCTTTGCGTATTAGTATACTTTCAACCGTAATCGTGAAACAATATCAGAATGCCGTGTTATTCAGCGGTTTCTTGTAAACATCGAAGCCAAAACAAAATCTTTGTAGATCATGGAATCACTTACCATATGTAAGAATAAGTATTTGACTATCTTTATCTTTAAAATCATGAAAAACAACAAATCGTAAAATATTTTTTGCTCTTAATGCGTTATTTTTGTGTTCAAATATCACTGCAACGGTACTATTTTGTAGTAAATACATTGCTTCTTAACTATAACAAAACGATACTTTATTTATGGGGATGCATCGTGTAGTACGGCCACTGTATCTTGCGATAAGTTAGTGTTGTGCTTGCGCAGATCCACTAACGTATGCTATCGACAACAATGTCGATTGGCGAATAGCTATTATAGTTTATTCTTTCAATTTGTCAACCGTTTCAGCCCGGTGGGAAGATTGATGTGACATAACGGTATTTAATTATTTTGATTATTTTCACCGTTTACTACAATGAATTCGTAACTAGCGATCATAAAGTAAGTTGCTTAAATAATTAGGTTAATCATCGGTGAAGTGTTTTGGGTTGAATTATAGTATATTATGCCTTATCTTCGTGTTAATTCCATACTTTTATGTTTTCAAAAGCTTCGAATGCGTTATTATACCTAATTGGCATGGTTCAGAATTCAGAGAATATTATAATAGTACCTTTTGCTAAAAATAAGTCAACATAACTCTCCTGGCTATTTATTTGTTATGCATAAGTGTGTGTTTGTTTTCATATATTTAACAATATTTTAACCAACCAGGGGTTTTTTAACAAAGGCTTGCCAGGTACATGGTGAGGTTAAGAAATTGCGTAGGATATATGTAAATGATAAATACATTATTATCGTACATTTTCAGCTTCCCAAAAGATGCTAATTTAAAAAAGAAATGAATTGATGCCACAGAAAGGCCACCAAACTGGTTACCTACAAAAACTAGTAACATATGCCAAAATACCTACTTTTTCAATACGCTATGACAATCTAAACCAACAATACCGGATTTTTTTATTGTATTTGTTAGGTAGGTTAGGTACTTAATAATTTACGTTTAGCTACATATTGTTTATTTTTATTATATAATTTCCTGTGCGTATCGTTTTTTAATTTATTTTATTTTCAATTTTAATGCAATTTTAGTATAAATGGAAGAGAATCGATAACTTTCCAATTTAGTCAATCACTAATGTATATGTAAAATAAATGGCTTTTGTTTTTAAAATGCACAGCACAACGATAGCGACTGATATTTTTGTGTGAGTAAGTAGTACGGTGCATGGTAAATGCACGCTGTTTCTGTATGGATACGGTTTATAATTGATTGTGTAGTACGTTCTGATTTATAAAATGCGGGTGTGTGCGCGACTGCGTATCTATTGCTTTTACTGATCTGCAAGTGTAGTAGTAGGCGGGTGGTAGGGGCCAACTGGAGACACCGGGTTCCGATACATTTTCAACTACCGGGCATATCTCCTTCTATTATTATATCTATGGATTCAACGATACTCGTTAAACCGGTAAACACACATAAAAATATTCGCATCGAATATAGAACCTTCCCGTTTTATGAATTTTTTTTTTCGTTTTTAAATTATTATCAGTTATCGTGCAAATATAATTTTCTACCGACTTTAAAAAGGAGACGGTACTCAATAAGAAAGACTATGTTTTTTTATGTGTGTACGTTCGTGGTGTTACCTCATAACTTTTTTCTGGGTGGACCGATTTTGATGATTCTTTTTATTTGAAAGCTGGTGCTTCTTATGTGGTCTCATATAAATTTGATCAAGCTCTGACCAATAGTTTTTGAGTTATTCTTTATAATTTAGATTGAAGTCGGTTGTACAAAATGTTTAATTATTATTTATTAAATATTTAATTCCTTTTCGTCACTAAAGTTTTATGACGTCATTAGGGTGTGCTACTCATATGTGATCATGAATAATCTTGTATTTCATCAGCTAATCAAAAACCTTTCCTTGCCATCTTCTTCTTAAACCAACAAAGTCTACTGCTGGCATATCGCAGCATCGACATCTTGCTAATTTTGCCCATAGTCGACTCTTGAGACCTAAGCCCCTTTTTCCCTGTATCGAGAAGAAAGAATTTTGATCTATTAATTAAAGACGCATTTTACTAATTTTTAGTTTTTGTGTTTTGAATTATGCATAATAATAAGTCAGCATTTTATTGACATGTATTTATTTTGTTTCTAAACTTTAAACATGTTTATGTTGTTGCCCGCGGGCGATCCCCGAGCGATAATCAACGCTATCATTTTGTTTTCACTTCCGCACCCTATACAACGAAGAGAACACCCATGTGATAACCCCTCCGAGATTTTTAATGGATGAGATGTAGATTTTAATTTTGCATTTCTATTTTGTATTGTTTTAATATGATGCAAGAAAGTCTTCATTTACTTTATTTACTGGCTTTATTAACTGGTTGCAGTAGAGAAAATATAATACAATAAGGGCGATAAACGCACAGTCCACCTGGAGATGGTGTGGTCCATAGACATCGACATCGATACTCAATTACCCCCCCTGAGGACTATGATGGAATGCCTCGTACGAGTATCCATTTAAAAGGGTCTCCGTTTATCTACACTCACCATACGAAACACAGCAGTATTTACCTGTTATTTTACGCTAATATTCTGTGAGAGTGTCACACCTATGCCGGTAGTTGTTGGGAGCACTAAGCTCGAAGTTGTTGACGAGTACGTTTACCTGGGACAAATAGTCCGACTAGGTAAGTCCAACTTCGACCGAGAGGTCAATCGACGGATTCATTTCGGCTGGGCAGCGTTCGGGAAGCTACGACACATCTTCTCGTCAGACATACATACCTCAAAACCTTAAAACGAAATTGTACAACCAGTGCGTGTTGCCAGTGATGACTTACGGATCTGAGACGTGGTCCTTCACTGCTGCCCGGATGAGGAAGCTCAAGGTCGCTCAGCGAGCTATGGAGAGGGCTATGCTCGGAGTTTCTCTGCGTGATAAATTTAGAAATGAGAATAACTGCAGTAGAACCAGTGACCGACATAGCCCAACGGATTAGTAAGCTGAAGTGGCAGTGGGCCGGCCATGTAGCTCGAAGAATCGACAACCGATGGGGAAAAAAGGTTCTCGCGTGGCGGCGTCGTACCGATAGGCGAAGTGTAGGGCGACCCCCCATGAGATGGAGTGACGTCTTGGTAAGACATGCGGGAAGTCGATGGATGCAGGTGGCTCAGGACCGCGCTTTGTGGCATTCCTTGGGGGAGGCCTATGTTAAGCAGTGGACTTATGAAAGGCTGTTATGATGATAATGACTCTGTGATAGTGTAGGCCTTCCCGGTAGAGCCAATCTATTCGTGCTACAATTCTAATATAGCTGCAGTATGGCTCTACCACGTATAAAAGCTTAATCCTATGTTTTCCCTAACGCGTGACTTTTTAAGAGATGTCTTCCCCAACATGGTCCAAGCTAGCTTATTTTGTGGGTTCACCTCTTGTTCGAAGCAGGACTTACGTATTCTCACTATTTTTGTTTTTTATAGAATAGGGTGACAAACAAGCACACATTCCACCTAATAGTAAGTGGTTGCTGTGGCCCATACACATCTACATCTATCCTCGTTTGCGAATCAAAATGCAGATACGTTTTTAAATAAAACTAATTTTACGGATTTTATCGCGTTTATTAACTTTTTTACATTCCCGACGACGGGGGGACTCCCCCCCGTGACCATGAGTGCTGTAAAGTGCTTGAAACGTCGGGAATGTAAAAAAGTTAATAAACGCGATAAAATCCGTAAAATTAGTTTTATTTAAATGTGTAGTGTTCGCGTAAATATAAGAAATCATTATGCAGATACGTTGTCAGTTGTCATCCGTGAGGACTAAGATGGAATGCCTCTTTTCCGGAAAAAAGGGTCTCCATTTAAGGTTTATTCTATGCAACTCGATGAACATGCAGCAGTTATCAAAACGTGCGTCTTTTAAATGCTCTAATTTATATCCAAAATTACTGTAAAACGTAAAGTAGAAAAATTAAATATTCTTTTAATATTCTATCGGAACCTATGTCAACTTATACCCTGCTTTTTGAGTTTGGTTTAATATTTTTTTAAATATCTCACCTAAATTTCGTACCCAATATACTCCGTGCATGCATTACTGTGTACTCAATCATCTCGATCGATCTCCGCAGACAGTAAATGTTGACGATGCACATATGCTTCCACGCTAATAAAGTGCTCGCATCAGAAGTTTCTGTTCATAATTGACTTCAATATAATAATTAATACTGTAGCTATTAACTATTATTTTGAGGTTATTTTTACAGCCTGTTTAAAGTATACTGCTGGACTTCCCCGTACGCAATGTACGGGTGATATTTTTGTCATAATTGCCACTATTGCAAAGCGGGTTCTAATTTGACATGACTATTCAGCTATTGTCTATTATAATATTATTCCATGCGGTCCAAGTTTGCCATTTTAAAGTTGCTTTTATGATAAATTTTCAATAAAAGGAGTCCAAAGAGCAGTATACAGTTTAGCCAAAAAAATGGGTCAAGATGGAAAACTACGTAAAATAACTTATTACCTACGATAATACAATCATAAACAAACTTGCACCGTGCTGGATTTGAACTGCGCTATCTAATCCTTCATTGCACCATCAATTTAACAAATGTCCAGTAGGTAACTGTAAATTTAATATTAAAAATGTTTCGTTTACAGCAAATTTAAAGCTTAAAACATAAATTTAAAAAATCCAACAGCGTAAAAGAGTTTACCGAAAAGAGAAAAATTTTATATCCTATGTCGCTTCCACAACTACGACGAATCTTACAACATCCCATATGTTATATCCATCAGTCCGTTTAGGCTACAGAGCGGGCAAAAGAAATTTACATACATACCTAGTCAGGTCATAAATTCTGTCCCATGTTTAATATAAAATAATTGAAACAAGTTTATTCATTATGTAACCATTTATATACCAAAATGAACTTAACAAAACATAGATTCTTATGATACTAAAGTTTATTCAAAATGACCTCCGTGATTATGAATACAGGCCTTCAATCTGCGCGGCCAGTCGTCTATCGCAGCACGAACGAGGTCCATGTCAATATCGGCGGCTGCCTTAATCAAGGATGTCTTGAGTGACTCAAACTTTTTCTTCAAGTGTTGCCATATCTTGTAATCTAACGGATTCAAATCTGGACTGGAGGAGGGCCAGTCTTCGTGCCGGATGAAGTCGATTTCATGCGCCGCCAGCCAGTCTTGTGTGCTCTTCGCTCTATGAGCTGGCGCCGAATCTTGTTGGAATACCCAGTGCCTGTTATTGAACATGGTATGAGAAACAGGTTCCACAAGGTTCGTCAGGACTTTATTTTGATACACAACTGCATTCGTTTTTACACCTTTCTCACAAAAATGTACCTCTGTTAAGCCCCAATAAGAAACTCCCAACCATACCACGAGCGAGGATGGAAAATGACCTCGTTTGACACGCGGAATACGGTTGCTCGCTTCTTCACTACTGTGTGCGTACACCTTATCATTTTGTTTCTTGTAGCTCTCTTCTATGGTAAAATTTTTTTCATCCGAAAAAAGAATTTCCCGATATTTTTTTCCCGCGTACCGCTTCAACAAAGCGCGGCATATCTTCAGTCTCAGGTCCATTAGACGAGCATTCAAACGATGTCCTGTTTTTCTTCGATATGCCCGAAGCCCTAAGTCTTCATGTAACACCCTTTTCACCGTGGTTCTGCTTAACCCCATCTGAAGGGCCAACAGTTTCTGCTTACGTTTGGGATTTCTTTGAATTCGCGCCTTCACACCTTTTATCACTGCTGGAGTCCTAACAGACCGAGGGCGACCACTTCTTGACCTGTCATCTACACTAGAGTCTTCATTGTACCGTTTGATGGTACGACAAACGAATCTTTTGGTTATATTCAAATTTTTCAGTATGTCAAAAATTTGAATTTCGCGCGTAACTGCAACGATGCAACGCAATAACTGCAACACGGTCTTCTTTAAGCGTCCACTCCGTATTTAAAAATGAGTAAAATTCTAAAAAGTATACAGTTTTATTTTCATGAACAATTCGAAATTCGAATTCAATAAACTTTTTGTGGCCAGCATTCTAAAAGAAAAGTTTTTACTGTATGACAATACTTATGACCTGACTGTGTACATGTAACTTAAGAGACTAAAAAGTTTCACCTCTCGCCTTACTGTCTCCAAGTATGATGAGTACATATTGAAGAAAATTTTACATACTGACCAAATATCTGATCAGCGTGTCAATCTCTGTATTCTCACGTATATTTTCTTACGTGATAGAGCCATGCTGCAGCTATATTAATAATTGTATAGTTGTTGTAGCACGAATAGGTCGGCTTGACCGGGGAAAGGCCACGCTCTCACAGAATATCAGCGTAAAATAGCAGCTTAATCCTGCTGTGTTTTTTATGGTGAGTGGAGAGAACTGGAAACCCTTTTTAGTGGAAAAGAGGCATTCTATCTTATCCTCACGGCTAACAACGCATCTGCATTTTGATTTGCAAAAGAGGACAGATGTAGATGTATATGGGCCACAGCGACCACTTACCACCGGGTGAACTGTGTGCTCGCTTGTCAGCCTTATCCTATAAAAAGAAAAATAAATTCTCACACTTGTTTGTTTTCATGTTACACTTCCTTCGCTATAGAACATATTGTAATTTGGTACATAACTTAGCCTTCTTAATTTAAGAGCATATTCGAGCTGCAAGGAATTTGATGAAACAGTTTTTTTTACGACTTATTGCTGTCGAGTGGTGCCAGAATGAGCATGCAGAGCAGGCATTCTATCTTAGTCCTCATTAGTCCTCTTAGTCCTCAGGATGACAACGCATCTGCATTTTAATTCGCAAACGAAGATAGATGTTGATGTCTATGGGCCACAGCAACCGCTTACCATCAGGTGGACTGTGTGCTAGTTTGTCACCCTTATTCTATAAAAAAAATGCAGCTCGGACTAATTATACCTATGTAAAATTAACAAAATCCCATAGTGCCCTGTTTCCGGTTTTATCTTTTTTATTAACCATATGAAAAGGATAGTAGCTACGGCTATATGTTTTTCTTTTACATTTTATGTTCGTTAAATTTGTTTGCTGATTTTTTTTTAAAACGGCATTATAACTGGATAATTTCAGTTATTTTTGAAAATATCAAATTTTTTAAATAATTCATTTTTGAAAAATGCAAATCATACGTATATCGCGGTTGTAGATACATATTGTATCGTCTTTCAGACCTAATTTTAGTCACGGCGCCCAGTTTCAATGGAGATTAGCCATACGGTCATCTGGACATCTCCATAGGAAAGGGTTATAATATATTTTTTAATATTACATACTATTTCCTCACTCTCATACGACGGCAATTTAAAACGACTGAATAGAGATTAGGCGAAGGACCACCGACTTCATGTGCTTAGTGAGACATACGGATGAAAGATCGCTAAATACCTAAATCCGGGCAGTTACCGTGATTTTCTTGACAGAGAAACTCAATAACTGACTATGGCCGAATCCGGGATTCGAATTCGGGACCACTCGATCAACATTCCCGCTTACGACCACTAAATCCATGAAGCAGTCATTTGCTTGTAAAAAAAATATTTTTTTCACGTCATTATCCTGGGAGAAAACCGTGAAAATTTATATTTGTATGGATGGAATGAACTCCACCTGGATATCTTCTTAATTTTATTCAACATTCCTCGACATAGCAGCGAGCAAGAGGAAGCGCTGCAGCTGTGAGATTAACTCGCTCCATATGCGCGACGCGGATTGATAACACCGCTTAGTTCCCGTAATTGCTTTATTAATCAAACCCATTTCCCATATTATGTGGTATATTGTATAAGACAGATAGCCTCAGGCTTAACTCATACCTACCGCAGCACAACTGCAGATACGTAAAAGGTCTTTCAATGGGGACGCCCGAAATTTGAAGTTATTTATTTAATTCAATTTATTTCAGGCAGAGCCTATATGAGTTTTTAACAAATTAAAATTATAACTAGGGTTATTAAAAATACATTAAAACATATCTATAAAACAACAGAAAAATTCAAACAGTTGTGAGATAGATCCACACAACAACATATTATACACTATTATGCTTTTGTGTGGACCCGCACCCACACTTGTAGAAGTGGCAAGTCCCACCGATCAACGAATACCTCATGGATACTATTGGTACGGTTGTTATAACGGCCATTTTATTAACTAACAGAGAGATGGGTTAGGTGGTTAGGATCAGTCTACGAATATGTTGAAGGTCGTTCCCGCCATTACATCCAATATAAAAAGACCAAAAAGCCTCGCAAAAGAACACTGATTTCTACCAAGGCCGATTCGCGAGTCTATTGAAATTTAAAAAAAAACATCCTAATTTCAATAGAGAATATGGCTGGGTGCTACCATTTGCTTGGTACCATATAATTAATAAAATTAAATACAAATCTAAGCACTGCAAGACTTAGGGATACTGTAAGCTTGGTCTGCTTAGATCGGATGAATAATTAATATTCAAAAACTGATGTTAGCCGGGCTACGTATGATATCTGGACGTCCTTAGTCCCCCTCGTGACCATGAGTGCTGTAAGGCACCCGAAACGTCTGTCATTTTTTTTTATTTTTTTTTTAAAAACGTTACCTCCACACTAGGATTTTCTCCTGTATCGCAGAGGCAGTTTACAAACATAAATTGCACAAGGACAAACATCCAGACCCGGAACAGTTATTTGTAGGCCATACATATACTTGTTCCGTGCGGGATTCGAACACGCGGCCCCCAGCGTTGTAACTCATTGCTAAGCCACTGCGCCACGGAGCCGTCAATTAAATCTTTAAATTCAAACGCGATAAAATCCGTAAAATAAGTTTAATGTAATGTGTAGTGTTTGAGTAAATATAAGAAATAATTTGTTATAAAATGTCAAGCAGTCTATCGCAAATCACCGGGAGAGTAATATCGTCGGATAACGTATGCAAATAATCAAATTTTATTATCAAAATCTGTGCTCCTTTCGAGAAACGTTGTGCGCATCACGTGATTTTTATCACATCTACCACTGCACAACTGCAGATACGAGTATTTATAAGGGAAATACGAGTGTCAAATTTTTCTGCTCACCAACAACAGATTATCAAGTTTTCTACTTTTTAAATAGGATTGCTAGAATCCCTCTCAAAGAAAAGGAGAATGCCTGTGCTTATCTATTGAACGTACGTTGTTACTTTAATTAATATATTGACTAAATACGCGACGCAATTAACTACAAGTCAATTAGAGAGTTTCATTAATACAAACATTTCGGAGAAGTAATTGCGGACATTACTGGCTCAGGTCGGTGTGCTGTCGTCGGTGGATTTATGTGTAGCAATACAGTTTATTGGCCGTTGCACGGCTGGACGCTGGCGGATATCGCGACGTGCCGACAGACAGCGAACAATGCGAAATAAAACCTTATCAGGACTCCTGGGCTCTGTGTAAAGGCATCGGATTAAACAACAGCCATAGTATTACGGAGACTTTGGCTCTGCTCTGTTGTATTGGCGAATAAAAAGACTTGATGTATTGACTGTCTATAATACGCACTGTCTGAAATTGGTATTAGGAAGATTAGAGAATGAAGGGTAATATAACTGGCAAAAATAAACAACTTTATAAAAAAATAATAAGTTTTCTAGTACTACATATTTGTGTCTTCTATTGTAAGTGCATTTTAAGTAAACGTCGAAAATTAGTTTCTTTTTATTCAAAACTTTACCCCCACACTATGATTTTTTCGTGTGTCGTGGAGGCAGTTTACAAACATAAATTGCACGAGGACAAACATCCGGACCCGATACAATTATTAAGAGACTAAAAGAACAATAAATTATCAATACTAAGTAAGGATTAATTAAAGATTTATTTTGATATTAAAATGTGAAAACATGGACTAAAATATTACCAAAGGCAAAAGTATTACACACACAAAAATATATAGAAATACAAGAATTCATCGCAATGAGAGAATTACTAGCTTTCAAGTTGCGAACGGCGTAGTCTAGCTAGGCTTTGTAAGGTTCTCAAACAAATCCATTACTTTGCTATTGTGTCTGTGTTCCACGTTTTTAAATATAGTAAAATGGCGGACGTTCTTGTCATTAGCATTGCAAAATTACACATTTATGGTATGTATTTAATATTACACATATTACATATGTTATCATTTATATAATAGGTCGGGGAAAAAGTTTCGTCGTATTTTGTTTGTATAAAATTGAAGAAAAATCTCTTCGGTTGCAGTGTTTGTATCTGGCTAGTTTTAATATCAATACTTATAGGACAATAAGAATAAGAAAAAGTAAAAAACCCTTTCCCGCCATTTTTCAATTGTTTTTCTGTCCGCCAAAATGAGTAACCTATACAACCAAACCTAACCTAACGAAGAAATTCGATACATTCTGAAGTTTTATTACAAAAAAGGGAAAAATGTGACTCAAGCCGCGAAAAAAATTTGTGACGTTTATGGACCTAATGCAGTGACAGTAAGAGTAACACAAAGTTGGTTCAAGCATTTTCAGTCCGGGAATTTTGATGACAAAAATGCAGCTCGCTCTGGTCGCCCTAATAGGGATAAAGTAAATGCCATTTTTGAAAAAGTGGAGCAAGATTGATATGTTAGTAGTTACGACATAGCCGAGGAATCGAGGATTAACCACAAAATAGTTTTTACCCATTTTAAAAAATCTGGCTATATAAAAAAACTCGATATTGTCGTACCACACGAGCTCATTGAAAGAAACCTAATGAATCGTGTACTCATTTGCGATTCTCTATTGAAACGTAATGAAACCGAACCATTTTTTAGAAGATTGATTACTGGTGATGAAAAGTGGGTCATCTAAGAGAAGAACGTGCAAAAAAGATCACAGTCAAAGGGTAGTCAAGCTCCACAAACTAAGGAAGCTCGGATTAACACGCAATAGGGTGATGCGGTGTATATGGTGGGATTGAAAGGGCAGCGTTTATTATGAGCTTTTAACGTCGGGCAAAACCATGGATTCGGATCTCTAATGCCAATAACTAATGATACTCAAGCAAGAGATTGAGAAAATAACTGCCGGAATTGTTTAACAGAAAACGAGTGGTCTTTAATTGTGATAGCGCCAGACCACACACACATCTTTGGCCACTCAGCAAAAATTGAGAGAGCTTGGTTGGGAAGTGTTAATGCATCCACCATATATTCCTGATCTTGCACCCTCAGATATTCACCTGTTTCGGTCTCTTCAGAAGTCTTTGGGTAGTGTTAGGTTAACATCAAGATAGGACTGTCAAAAATACTTGTCGCATTTTTTGATCAAAAATCACAGAATTTCTACCGCAACGCGATTATGTCACTACCTACAAGATGGCAAAATTTATCGAACAAAATGGCACATATCGTCGTTGCGCCTGCATAAATCGCTATGTGTTTTTTTTATGATTTCATGTTTTTAATACCAATTTGATTCTTATTTCAATACTCACAATCTGTAAAAACAGATATGTGAAAGTTCGATATTCACGGAGTTATAAAATTTAGACGTTCATACATTAAATATTCCTTCAAAACCACCACGTGTCACAAATCACATAACTATAAAAGTTTACTATAGATTAAACTCATCGATTGCGCCTGTTATGTCACAAGTTTTATGTCACAAATCGACATTTTTAGACCAGTTTAGTCCTATTTCATTATGCAAAGCATAGGTTTGATGATCACATAATATTATATTTATATATTTTCTACGAAGTTGTTCAGCTTGCTTTTGGCGGTTATCGAAGCGGTTATGCAATTGTGAGTGTTTGTTTGTTAAGAATATGAATAATACTTATTTGCTGTAACATTGAGATATATACAATATTAAAAATACTATGATAAAAAAGCTCAAATTATAAACTTAAACTATCATACAGTCCTACTCCCCGTGGTATTGTGTCAAGAAAGCTGGTACACTCTTTCTTAGAAAGACAATAAAATTCGCTGCCACTCAATAATATCACACCAAGTCACTACCTGATGATGCTACAATTAAACGAACAAAGTTGTCAATTTGAGCTTGTAATTCCTGAAAAGGAAAATATTTCCAATAATATCTACGTGGGAGACGAGGTTGTATAAGAGATACCAAAAAAGAAAGAAAAATCAGAAGTTGAGACTGTTAGCAAAGAATTATACAGAGCATAAGATCGTTAAAGTTTACGAGACTTTGATATTATAAGAAATTACAAAAACAAATAGAAAAATGAAGGATGAGCCTTGTAATCATGGAGCAGCTAAAAATTCAGGCAGAAGCTATTCATGTGCTATTTATTAGAAATGATGAAACGCGGCAGGATATTTTTGTCAGTTGGCAACATGGGATGCAAAGAAATCGTACATCAATGAAACCCTACTTGCACCGTAATTGTCACCCATTTTATGATAATTTAAACCATTGATTAGATCTCATTATCATAGTACAGTACCTACTTATTTCATTTAAATACTTACTGTTTTATTTTTAATTGAATTTATTTATTTTATTATTATTATTTTAATTATTAATTTATTCTAGCTCCTATTATTAGTCCAAATATCAATACTGTGATACTAAGTTATTACAACGAGTATCTATTAAGTTTGGTTTGGTCAATACAATAAAATTCATTTAAGTTTTTATATTTTTTAAGTTTAAATTAATAAGTGACATGGACATTTTTATGTGATTAAAATGTTATAAAACTTTAATAAAAAGATAACCTTGTTTTATTAAATAGTCATGTCATTTCAGAATGCCAGCGTAAAATAGCGGCTTAATGCTGCTGTGTTTCGTATGATGAGTGTAGAGAACCGGAGACCCTTTTTACTTGTGTACGAGCTGCTGTGCTGTACAATCTTAGAAGTTGATAAAAATGATAAAGACTTGAACTGATTATGTAATTTATTCTGATATTATTGATAGTGAGTACAATGCGCGACGGCGAATGATTGCGTACTGAATGGATGAGAATGAAAAATGATACAATATGGTAAAAATGCTTAAGTGCAAAAATGTGCGGTTTGTAAAGACCGTACATGCTGCGGGGAGAGAGAGAGAGAACAGATGATGATTGATAGGCGATTACAAATTGATACTAATTGATAACGATGATTATACTATAAAAATTAGCTTATAAATTTCAATTAAAAAACTTATAAATTTCACACTTCACTACACTGCACTAAGATCACAAAAACGTTTGCAAACTGTAGGCGACGTCGACTTATCCAGTGCGCGTGCACTCAGTTCACCCGATGACGTAACTGCGATACCGCGGGGCTCGACCGATGTTGCTTGCTCTGTGTTTCGGTTCGTGCCAGTGAACTGTACATTCAAGCCAGCTGATCTTTCGCTTTGAGAGGGACCTTGTATACGTGCGGCGCATCTGCGGCGTAGACTCCGCAAGGCGATTAATGTTGATGCTAGTATAGCTGCTCCCAGCAGAAGATAAATAAGCACATATTGATGTAGGTCGTGGTTTGATAACTGATTTACCATCTCTGTATCAGCGTTGCTTGTCTTCAGCTGCTCTATTTGGTGTCCAATACTTGACAAGTGTTTTCGATTCTCCTCATTTTCTGACTCGTCGAATTTCTCGAGCCTTTGGAGAGGAATAGATAGGTTGATGACATCATTGATTGGAGGTATGTCTATCTTTGCAAGGTCGGGCTTGATATTATAATTAGTGACCTGCTTTCTGTGTGAAAATATTGTCAATGTTTCACTTTTAATGAAACAGCCGTCCTCGAGAATGATAATACCGGCCTTGCTAAGTCGTTGCGCTGTAACATGATGCTCGCATATTATTCTTATCATCCTTTGATTACAGCAAAAGTACAGGTACGTATTTAGTTTGTTAAGTTCAACCCATATATCCTTGCAGGGCGAAGTTTTGATTTCACACTGACCTGTGTCTTCATTTTTGATGCAGAGAATATCGTCCGAATTCATATGGAAAATAGGTTTCTGTAGCGGGCAAAGGTGAGTCTCAGCGTTGAACTGTGTACATCTTCGAACTTCTTCTTCTGATAATGGTACGTACGAGTCCTTTTGGATGTTGATCGCGATATGATCTGCGATAGGAGTGATGCGGACCATCTGTTTTTGTACTTGCTGCGGGATAGATATAAGCCTGTAAATCTCGTAGGTATCCCTGCTTACCAACGGGATTTTGATCTCGAAAATAAAGTATTGGCTTGTCATCCTTGCTTTTACTTCCAGTAAATGATAGAGTCTGGATAAGTTGTTTTGGATGTTGTTTATAGGCAGAGCTAATTCCTTTGATAATTGGCCAGAGATAATATTTAACTCTTCATTCAGTTGTTCAGGCGTTAATAAATAAACATTAAACTGCCCATAGTGGATGTCTGTGATGGTCTCCACCAACGTTTCTTGAATGTTTTTAAGATTGGCCAAAATGTTGTTTGCTATCATGGATGAGAGAATAAATTCATTGATGATTTTTTCGGTCTGAATTTCCTTTGTTATGATGTTGGCTTCTTTTTCTAGCTCTATGATGTGGGCATTGAAGATCTTGTACTGCTTGTTAATAGACTCTTCGATTCGACTCAAAAGGTTATATTCAGCTTCAACCACGGATGTTTGATTTTTCCATAAAAGAGCAAGATGTTTCTGATTCATCCTGATTATATTGATGTCTCTCTCGTATTTTTGAGCAAACTCTTCGTCTAACACACCGAACAAGCTGTGCGCTAGGTATCCGACACCGTTGATAAGCCCGCGCCGGCGTCTCGAGCGCGTGTATTGCTGACCGAGCAACATATGATGATAGTAGTCCAGTTCAGTGGCCTCATGACGTAGTTGTGACAACATTACGTCACATTTTGTTTGTTTGGATATCTTGGAGCATATGTTATCCAAATAATCGAAGTACTTGCGATACAATTCAATGCCTTGCCAGTACGGATTCATTTCGTAGTAGACAATGAGTTTCCACTGATCTCTGACAAGGTGCATGTGGGAAATTTTGTCCAAATAAATGCTCTGATTATTGCTTAGACTAAGTAGGTTGAAGGCACACTGAACGGGTGAAATGATGGTAAGTAAAGTCAACATTGCTAAAGCTATGAAGTTGCATGATTTTTTGCTTCGCGTTCTTTTTGCTTTGGTGCTTTTTGCTGTAGACTCCTTATTGCTTGATTCCGAATTTTGCTCGCTACCAACGTAATCATCTGATAGAAGTGGTGATATTTTTGTAATAGGCCTCTTGATAATGTTGTTTTTAGTTTTCAGGGACACCACTCGGACCAGATCGTCCTTTCCAGGGTGAAGTTCAACAACTCTAGCGAGCGCCCACTTGCCGGGAGGTAAGTTGACGTCATGTATGACGACAACGTCACCAATTTCCATGTTTCTTTGCTTCTGTTGCCACTTGCTTCTAGCTGATAATTGGCACAGGAACTCGGACTGCCATCTCTTCCATATGTCGTAGAAGATTTTCTGTACCAGTTGCCAACGTGTGCGCTCGTCCCTTTCGGTTTCGATGATGGTGAGGGTGGGGCCACTCGCCAGAAAATGTGACGGGGTGAGGAAGTTGATGTCCTCGGGATCTTCGCTCAGGGCGCACAGTGGCCTTGAGTTCAGGCACGCTTCCAGCTGTGACAACAATGTTGATAGCTCCTCAAATGTAAGCTTTTGTGCTCCGATGACTCTTCGTAAGTGGAATTTTAGGCTTTTCACCGCCGCTTCCCATAGACCTCCTGCACTAGGCCACGAGGGGGCGTTGAAGTGCCATTCGATCTCCATGTCTGATATTGCTGCGAAGAAATCATCGTCCAAGGCTTGTCGAAGATTAATGAATTCCTGCTGTAAGTGTTTGTAGGCGCCGACGAAGTTGGTCCCGTTGTCGCTGTACAGGTGACGCGGTGCTCCACGGCGCGCTGCCATTCGTCGGAGTGCTGCGAGGAATGCTGATGAGGAGAGGTCTGATACCATTTCCAGGTGTACGGCCTTAGTGACCATACACACAAAAACTGCGACGTATCCTTTCGTCGTTTTTATGCCTCGTCCTTTGTTTGCTTTCACGTCGATGAAACCGGTGTAATCGGTACCAACGTGGTAAAATGGCCTGGTTGGGTTACATCTTGCTGACGGTAGGTCTCCCATGATTTGAGTCTGTTTGATTGGGTTGTGTCTTCTGCAGACAACACATTCACGGATGCGTTTTTTGACAGCCCTGTTGCCGCCAATAATCCAGTAATGCTGTCTCAGATGCGATAGAGTCAGGCGGGCTCCACCGTGGAAGGTGGCCTTGTGTGCCTGATCGATTATGAGCTCAGTGAAGTGTCCGCTGTGTGGCACGATGAGAGGATGCTTCATGTTTTCATCGATGCTTGCATTATTGATCCTGCCACCAACTCTTAGAAGATCGTTTTTATCCAAGAATGGATTAAGGGACAGCAGTTTGTTGTTACGCTTCACTTTCCCCTGCTTCTTGATGGTAAGTATTTCTTCATAAAAATACTTTTCTTGTATGTGCTTTATAATAATGTATTTTGCTTGTTTGATTTCAGGTGCAGTTAGATACGGCGTCTTCGGTTTGGAATTCGACACCGCCCGCAATACCCAGGTAAGTATACGCGTCACTCGCGTCATACAGCTATGTTTGTTTATCAACGCTTCGATTACGTCAGAGCTGTGACGTTGAATAGTGACGTTGGTTTGCATTGCTTTCTTCACTTCTTGATTCGTAGTGTATGTTTTTGTGGTGGTTTCTTTTTGATATGTTTTCAGCCATGATGGGCCTTGCCACCACAAGGGATGATTTTTGAGGATTGCTGTTGATACCCCACGGCTGGCGCAGTCTGCTGGATTATCAGTCGACTTGACATACTGCCAACAGTCCGCAGGTATGATTTCTTTGATTTGTTGTACACGGTTGGCGACGAATGGCTTCCAGCGATTGATGTCGCCTTGGATCCAGCCGAGCACAGCTGTTGAGTCTGACCAGCCGAAGGTCTTGATGTTTTGCTCTGATAGACTGTGTTTGACTGTCTGCATGAGTCTTGATAATAAGTGAGCGGCACACAGTTCTAATTTCGGCAATGATATGATTTTTGATGTCGGAACTAGTTTTGATTTTGCTGCTATCAGAACTACTGCTTGTTCACCTTGTTTCTTGCTCTTGATTTTGCTGTAGATAACACAAGCGTAGGCGCGTTCTGAGGAATCGCAGAACCCGTGTAGCTCAATGTCGTCGTTCTCATAACTTTGAAGCCATCTTGGTACTTGGATTTGATTGATGCCTTCGAGGTCATGTTTGATCTTAGACCACTCTTCTTCAATGCTTAGTGGAAGTTGGTCATCCCACTTCAAATCTTCTTTCCAGACTGATTGGAATAAGAGTTTCAATCTTGTTGTTACAGGACAGAGCCACCCGGCCGGGTCGAAAACCTTTGAGATGTCTGAAAGTAGTGACCTTTTTGAGGCTGGTTTGTCTGTTGATGTGTTGATTTTGAGCTCAAAGGTGAAGACGTCCTTCTGAGGGTTCCAGCGCAGTCCCAGGGTCTTTGTTGATTCTTTCTGCTTGAAATCAAACCCAATTTGATGATTGCTATCTGTGTCTGATCCTGCTGCTTGTAGTAACTCATTGCTGTTTGAGCACCACCTTCGTAGATTAAACCCCCCTGATCTGAGTAGGTTGATCAGATCTGTTTTTAATTTTAGAGCAGCTGGGATGCTGTGCTGACCGCTTAAGACATCGTCCATGAAAAAGTCTCTCTTCAACACCTTAGCTGCTTCAGGGAAATGCTGTCCTTCGTCGCGTGCTAATTGCTTTAGTGTGTTCATTGCCAGGAACGGCGCTGCTTTCGTCCCGTACGTCACAGTTAATAGTTCGTATTCTTGAAGTGGCTGATTTGATGATTCACGCCATATGATTTTTTGTAGATGTTTGTCGTTATTATTGCAGAGGATCGCTCGAAACATTTTTTCGATGTCTGCAGTGAAGGCGACCTTATACTGTCTCCAACTTATGATCAATGATAGTAAGTCTGCTTGCAGATTGGGTCCGTTGTACATCAAGTCGTTTAGGCTGTAGCCTGATGACGTCTTTGATGACGCGTTAAATACGACGCGTAATGCAGTTGTAAGCGATTCGGCGCGCTGTACACAATGATGTGGCAGGTAGCAACTCGTTGCCGGGATCGTGTTTCTGTTACGAGTACATTGCTGCATATGTTCTAATTCAATGTATTCGCGCATAAAGTTTTTATACATTGCTGCGAGGTCTTCGTTTTTGGCGAATTTCTTTTCCAGCTGATAAAGTTGTGCCACGGCCTTCTGCTTTGAATCACCCAGCTTTTCTTCGAAGCCTGGTTTCATGGGCAGACGTACAACATATCGACCGTCTTCTCGTCGTGTTGTTGTGTTGTTATAATGCTCCAAGCAGTATTGATCCTCGGATGATATTGTTATTTTGTTGTCTGCTATGTCTTCGATTGTCCAAAACCTCTGAATATTTTGTAAATCGTGCAGAACAACATTACACTGATAAGACTTCAGGTTGCCGCAGATGATCCAACCGAGTCGTGATTGCTGAACAATCGGTTGATTTTCATCTTTTCTGATGATTCCACTCATGATGATGTTCGAGTAGATGTTCGCACCCAGTAATATGTCTATGGGACGGCTGATATTGAAGTCTGGATCAGCAAGCCGTATGCCTTCAAGACGTTTCCATGACGGTTTGTCAAAGGATCTGTTCGGTAGATTGTTTACCAAACTTTTCATGATGATGACGTCAGTATTGAATGTGTATTCTGAATTCATAGATGATGCTGTTATAGTGATGATACCTTTGCAGTTATTTTCCTTTGTGCCAATCCCGAAAATAATACCCTTGCAACGTTGTCGTGGAAGGCCAAGTCTTTGAGCGGCATTTTCGCTTATAAGTGATGTTTGTGACCCTTGATCAATCAGCGCTCGCATCGTCAGATAGCTTCCATCAGCTGATAGCACCTTGATTTGGGCTGTTGCCAGGAGGATTTCGGCGACGTTTTCTTGTGAAACATGTGTCACGTTTCTTTGCTGTGTAACTCTTTTGTTGCTGTCTCGCTCGCTCGCGTTGATATTTGATGCGTATGCTTCGTGCAATAAAGTATTGTGACCGCATTTGCAATGCGCGCATCTTTTGTCGGAAAAACAGTCCTTGCCTTTATGATCAAAAAGACAGTTTTCGCATAAATTCAATTTTGCCACTGTTTTTCGTTTTAATTCTGGTGTCTGACCTAGAAACGATTTACAGTGGAAAATTCCATGTTGTTCATTGCACAATGGACACGTGTATTTATTCCTTGCTAACGATTTCAATGACTTCACATTTGTATGATTGATAAATGCCTTAGTTGATGCACCCGGGTATGCCTTGGAATATTGAGCTTTTTTGGAATCTTGATAGGTAGCTTGCTGATTGCTCCGCGGCGCTTCTTGCTTGCGTCGAGACGATTCTAATGCTGTGAATCGCATTTCCAAAAAAGTTAGAAATCCTGATAGCGTAGGCAATTCCCTCGGATCTTCAAGATATTCGAAGTAGTCATTGTGTGTATCAGTGTCCAATTTCTGCATCAACAAATGTACCACCAAAGGATCCCAACTTGATGTATTCACGCCTAAGTTTTTTACGGCACTTAGACACTCTTTTGTGGTGTCGTGCAATTTTTTCAGGGCAAATGATGATTGGTGTTGTATTGTTGGCAAGCCAAAAAGCGTGTTCATGTGAGAACTAAAAATCAATCGTTTGTTGTTATACCGATGATTCAGAATTTCCCAGCATGTTTCATAGTTTTCTGAACTAATATTTAGATGTTGTATTAGTTTCTCGGCTTCTCCCTTGACCTTGCTTTTTAAATGTTGCATTTTTTGCACATTTGAAATGAATTTATTCTTGTGGATCATTTCCATGAAGAGATCTTTGAAAGATGACCACTGCTGATAGTTGCCGCTGAACGTAGGGATTTCCATTTTTGGCGTAGAATGCTTTTGATGAGATACGGACCACATCTTGCTGTTGATTGATTTTTTGATCTTTTTGTAGCTGTCTTCGAACATGTAGTATGTTTTTTCGTACTGCACATCTTCTGTGGTAAGCTCGCTGTCGATCTCCCAGTGTAAGGAGTCCACGGCATTCCAGCGAAGTTGTAAGTCACGTAAGCTGTCCTCGAGCTCCCACTTTTCGGTAAGTAACTCGAGATTAGTGGCATTGATTGCTCGTTCTAGTGCTTTAAAATTGCTTTTTTGTTTCCGGTACATCTCGTCAAGTTTGCTGTGGTTACCTCTGTCTACTCGGCTGGTGCTGGCCTGACCTGATGGGGACGCTGTTGCAGCCGTTGATGGTGGACGCCAATCTGTAGTCACGCCGGCTAAAGGAGTAGCAGGTCTCAGAACTGACTTCTTTTCTTGATCAGTAGATAGGTGTTGCTGAATAATTCTCCGACAGTCGGTGTAATATGACTTTGCTTTTTCGAAGTGATTTTCCAAGAAATAAGTGTAGTCTTGGTCCTCGTACTCACACAACTTGACATGATTGGCTTGGAACTCTCTCCAGTACTGATCCAGAGTCTCTAGTCGCCTTGATATGTAAGATGGGGTTTTTCTTTCAGCTCCATCTTTCTTGAAGTTGGTGAATAACTGCTCCATTGCTTGAAGAAGTTGTTGCTGAGTTGATAGTAAATCTTCCATTTTTATTTGATTAATGGACGATTTGATTGATAATCCGGTGACGGATGCTTCCGAGTCACGGAGGTGATGCTGTTGCTAAGTGCTCCGGTATCCTAATGCAATATATGCGCCTTCTCAATCTCGTCGGTGAGACCCGCTTGTGGGAGGCCGACTCGACCGAATCGCTATTGCACTTCAGACACAGAAACACAAGACAAAAAATGTTTTTCGTGAGTGATGGCGTGATGTTTACCAATCACTGCTGCTGGTGATGATGTATGCGGTAGCAGAAAATTGTTCACTGCGCAATAGCTTTTAAAAATAACTTGTAGCGTTTTTGCTAAGTAGGCGGTAATACGTGGGCAGCACTAAACGGCGAAACGAAGTCACGTTGTCGAACCGCGTGGTCCCGCTTTTCTCTTACCGGCACTAGATCAATGCTCGAAGGACCATTAAGATGTACGAGCTGCTGTGCTGTACAATCTTAGAAGTTGATAAAAATGATAAAGACTTGAACTGATTATGTAATTTATTCTGATATTATTGATAGTGAGTACAATGCGCGACGGCGAATGATTGCGTACTGAATGGATGAGAATGAAAAATGATACAATATGGTAAAAATGCTTAAGTGCAAAAATGTGCGGTTTGTAAAGACCGTACAACTTGAAAACAACGCATCTGTATTTTGATTCGCATACGAGGATAGATGTATATGTCAATGAGCCACAGCAACCACTTACCATCAGGTGGACTGTGAGCTCGTTTGTCACACTATCCTTTAAAAAAATGAAAGCAAAAAAAGAATATTTTAACGGTACATATAGTTGTGAATCGTGTGATCTCCCTGGCCAATTTTCGACCACGCAACCGAACAACCGGAAAACGTAGATATTAGACCTAACTAAAGCTACAGATGCGTTGTCACTTCTGGGGACTAAGACAGAATGCCTCTTGAACCTGGAGTTGTACTGGCTCTCTATACCCTTTAGACCGGAACACAACAGTGCACGCACTACCGCTTCGCGAAAAAGCAGGCAGGAAAAGTCCTATTATCTATTAATCAACATCATAAATCTCTTTTTCTTCCTAAATTATATATCACCAATATAAAAATGTTTACAGTTCAGCCGGCCACTTACGAACGTTTGATTGCAAATTCGAAGATATACGATTTTAAAAATGAAAAAAAAAATGATAATTTATCGGTCAGCATTGAAGGTCCACGTCTCAGTTGTCATCACTGGCAACATACACTGACTGTAAACTCGTGGGGAAAAAAAAGAGAAGATGTGTCGTTATCTCCCGAACGCTCCCAGTCAATTTGTTTCTATAAGAGTTTTATTTTAATAGACTGATTTGTATTCTACTACTCTGTATTATACTGCTAGCTAGTGCAGTACACAGCAAAGTATCAAGCGAGCAAGCAATCAATTTCGTTTCCTTTGCAGTATATAACGAGGTTACGGTGTGCTGCTTCATTGCCCGGTTCAATATTCTCTTTAGGGAAAATATTCATGTAGTGGGCTGTGCTCCTTGCAGCGTGCAACTTAAACGCTAACAAGTTTACTTTTTATCCTTTTTGGATTAAATTGCACAAGTAATTATTCGTTGAACACTTTGTATTTATTATCTATGACATAGCATGTTTTATCAAGAAGTTTAATAAAAAAAAATTAAATACATCTCCCTTATATTTTTTCTCTAAATGCCAACCTCATGAAAATAATATAAACTCACGCCTATCACCAGACTACAGACTTCCATTTGGCACGAAGCTAACATATCTCAATTGCTTCTTTCACATCCATAAATCTACGCATACATGCGCGACCGTTAAGGGTATACGTACGTATATGTACATAATTTGGCCTATATTACATAAATATTTAGTCTATAAATTTGCGTCTAGGATGTCACTTGCCGACTCTGTCACTTCTACTGCATATATTTGCTTTGTCACTTTTTCCGCAATCATTTTTTCTACTTTTCCAAACCTACCGAAATATTATTTTCTTAATGTTAATGCCAACCACACTTACTTGCTATCAGTTTTATTTTCTGATCTTTTAATGATGCTATCATCAGTGTCACTATTAATCGTAACTCAACCGCCAACAATGCAAATATAATTTGATCTTCGGCATACAAGTGACATTTGACGACTAATTCACCCATTCTCAACACATTTTTCGTCTTATAAAGTTTCCAAACAACTGTTGATAAACGGATTAATCTGCCTCGGGGAAACTACACAACTCTGTTTGACAGCTTTCTGGATGCTAAACCAGTTCGTGTAGGCCGGACATAATTGTTGATCATGACATAAGTACTTAAGTCCCAATAAAGAGATCCCTATATTGTGAGTAGGCAACGTAATTATAGCGGGACATAATAATAATTATCTTCTTTCGTTTATCGGTGTTGATCATCTGGGGTTGGGCACGTCCTCTCATGCTCCACTGTAAATGCGCCTTTGCCTGATAAAAAACTATTTAAATCAAATTTTAAAATTCTTCCATCCATTTGGTTTTTCACTACTCAGCGGTCTGTCATTTAAGCACGTGAATAAGCTAAAGGCTTAATTAAAGCTAACAAAATAAAAAGATTTTAAAATCGGGCAATGCTTAAATGATTTAATTTTAAAACGTAAACTGGCAGAAAATTAAAAAGAAATATTTTTAAATAGACAGAAATTAAAAATGTTCCTTTACAGTTTCATTCTATAGGACGTTCGACTTATTATTTTGCAAAAGATATAAACATTGGCTTGACGACTTTATTCGACTAGTTTTGTCCCAGGTACGCTAATGATGCTTGATGTTTTTAGCAACACTACTAGTAGGTACACCTACTATTATTTATTCTGTGGCAAGATATTAAGTGTCATAATAACTTCGTTTCTATTTTGTGCTTTCATATTTTGCGGTGATGTGAAAAATTTCTCTTATTAGTTAATTAAACCATTAATTTTTTAAATCTTAAAATTTTTACATTATTTTTATACAACTTATTTCTGTTCTTATATTTATAGCAGACGTACCTTATTCATTCGTCGGTATTTTGCGCAATTTCGTTTAAAATACATATATGGAACTTCTTGTCGTCCAGATGTGGCGGTTTAAATAATACAAATGACACCAATATCGGAACCGAGCGATGGCGTAGCGGGGTGTTCAGTAGAAGAAATGTGTTTCTCCACGAGGCACGTGGACTGAACGTTAAATACGGCACGACGGGATCCCGGGGTTGAAACAACCGGGTTGGCCTTGAGAGTGTATATGCGAAAAGTATATTAAACATTTAAAAGATTTCATTATCATAACAGCCATTATCAGTCAGCTCCGACGCGTGACTTGAGTTTCCTGAAAATTGATTGTCTTAAAATATATACAATAGTCGAAGCAAGTAAATGAAATCACATAATTATTTATTTTAATTTTATAAAATATGTTACATAAAAATATATGACTTATATTACATTATTCATTATTTTATTAAATGAGATGCGCGAATATTTTGCGCGGAGTCAAACCATAACGGCTTCACTTCTTGTTAACGCTTGATTTTACCACCCATCTATTTTTCATACCGTGCGCTATATTTGAAACGATTCTTTGTGAAGTGCCGATACGCGGCGCGAGTAGGTATTTTCAAAAATGTTATCTGTATTCATACCGCTCGCTCCTGGTATCGCCGTATCGTACGATAGTGAGAGTTGCAAGTCTTGGAAGCAATTGCCTACATTTCTGTTTTGAAATATTTTAAAGTTTTGTGCGATAACGTTTGCATCCCCCTAAACCTTTAGGAAATCAGACATACACCTTTATCTAGATTTTTCTTTTTTAGTAATTCAGTTTAGTTTAATTAAAAAAAAATCATATCGTACGAAATACGCTACACATTCCCATTTCCCAGTAGTAAGGTATTTTATAAAGTGTTACTGTACTTTTATATGCTTTCCTCATGTTATTTCATGCCTTAAGCGCTACGCATGCAGGAATGTTCTACTAGCGCCTAAAAATCAAGATTCCAACGTTTTGTCTGGAAAGCTACTGGATCTCCTCGAAGAGTAGAACTAGGTGTGCCGTGTTTTGGCCTCGTTTTGTTAGTTATGATGAGACCTTATCTCCGGACTTGATAGAATGACCTGAAGGTGTACTTCGGTGAATGCTACTGGAACTCCTCGAAGAGTAGGACTAAGTGTGCCGAGTTAGGTCTCGTTTTGTTAGTTACGATGATACCTTACCTCTGGACTTGATAGAGTGATCTAAAGGTGTACTTTGATGACTGCTACTGGAACTCCTCGACGAGGAGAACTAGGTGTCCCGTGTTTGGGCTCGTTTTGTTAGTTATGAATAGACCTTACCTCCGGACTTGATGTAGTGACTTGAAGGTGTACTTTGGTGACTAATACTGGAACTCTTTGACGAATAGAACTACATTTTTTTTAATTATCACGATCATGTTATCATTATGAGTCGTGCACTTTTGGCTTGTTCAAGCTCTTTTTTTTTAACTGAAATTTGACATAAAATTATCGGAAAATTTGAAGTATAGTAATAATCATAAGGTTTTTAGTAAAAACTTGTGTGTAATTAAACTACTTTCAAATTTTACGTATGATCATGTTATACGTAATCGTTTAAAAGCGCATGCGGCATGCACAATTGAATTTACCAATACTTTTTATTTTGTCTTACCTTCACGCAGTAAATCAATTTACAAAGTCGCAATTACAAATTAAGGAAAGTCGGAACCAGTTATCGAACGCAGGTCTGAAAGTTAATCTCCACTGCTGTTGAACTCACAGCTGCTATGGCTTCGATATTAGAATAAGTTATATTTATCTTACATTCTTCTGGTTAAATTGGGTATGTTTCGATTCCAGTTTTTCTAGACACTTCTGTCTTTAGCCTTGTCGTGTTCCATAATATAACTCGGTGTATCTATGTTTTGGGCCGCCTCCAATTTAGTGTATATATGGATTATCTTTCTGCAAATATATAATTTATAGAAGATTAATTTTTCTGACCTTTAACCATTCATCTTAAAATTTTGTTTAATTATTTCCAGGTAACGGTATGAGGAAGCTCAAGGTCGCTCAGCGAGCTATGGAGAGGGCTATGCTCGGAGTTTCTCTGCGTGATAAACTTAGGAATAAGGATATCCGCAGTAGAACCAGAGTAACCGACATAGCCCAACGGATTAGTAAGCTGAAGTGGCAGTGGGCCGGCCATATAGCTCGAAGAACTGACAACCGATGGGGAAGAAAGGTTCTCGAGTGGCAACCTCGTACCGGTAGGCGAAGTGTAGGGCGTCCCCCCACAAAATGGAGTGACGACCTGGTAAGACATGCAGGAAGTCGATGGATGCAGGTGGCTCGGGACCGTGCTTTGTGGCATTCCTTGGGGGAGGCCTATGTTCAGCAGTGGACTTGTGAAGGGCTGTAATGATGAACGGAGCTTACGCTAACATAATTAAGATATTTCGGCATTGCGTCACCTATGCAGGATTGTCAAGTAAGTGTTCAATTAAGTAAACGAATAATATTATGTCTGATTGCATTAAAATTGCTAAGACGATGACAGTAATATAAATTCGCCCACGTATTACGAGAATTGTTTTTACAACCTTTTATTATTAGTTTATTTCTTATGTCCTTCTGGCCCAAAACATGTAGTCAATTGGTGAAGTACTTGCATATATGTATAATAAACCTAGCAAGCTAACAGCATAGCAAAGTGGCGAAGCAATCAGCTGTGTAGCGGTTTCTAACGGTTTCCGTTGAGCAATCAGTTTCAAAATAGGAGGTTCAGATGCCTGGGTGATCAGTAATCGATTGCTGAAAACAGAATTTGAAAATTCGAAACCGTTCTCGAGATAATCGTGGGACAGACGAACAGACGGACAGACGGACAGACATCGTGAAATCAATAAGTGTCTTCGCAAGCTTCGCCACTTAATAAGTGTCTTCGCAAGCTTCGCCACTTAATAAGTACGACGGTGCGTTTTTAAGTTCGCGGAATGGGTGGGTAGGTAATAAGTGGGGACTTCGCTGAATTATGTGCTAATTGAACAACTCATTATTAAGTGGCGAAGCTTGCGAAGACACTTATTGATTTCACGATGTCTGTCCGTCTGTCCGTCTGTTCGTCTGTCCCACGATTATCTCGAGAACGGTTTCGAGTTTTCAAATTCTGTTTTCAGCAATCGATTACTGATCACTCAGGCATCTGAACCTCCTATTTTGAAATTGATTGCTCAACGGCAACCGTTAGAAACCGCTACAAAGCTGATTGCTTCGCCACTTTGCTATGCTGTTAGCTTGCTAGGTGTATTGATTTCACGATGTCTGTCCGTCTGTCCGTCTGTCCCACGATTATCTCGAGAACGGTTTCGAATTTTCAAATTCTGTTTTCAGCAATCGATTACTGATCAGCCAGGCATCTGAACTTCCTATTTTGAAACTGATTGCTCAACGGCAACCGTTAGAAACCGCTACAAAGCTGATTGCTTCGCCACTTTGCTATGCAGTTAGCTTGCTAGGTTTATTAGTATAAATACCGGTTTTTATTGTAATTACATCATTTAGTCTTTGAGTTATCAATCAACCAAGCATGTCAATCGGGAAGAAATTGTGAAATATGGAGAAAATCGGGTTCCATGCTGTTATAAAGTTCCTTATCAAGCGCGGAAATTCAGTTCAGACCATACTGGAAGAGATGTCATCCGTTTACGGAGACTCTTGTCCAAGTAAAACTATGGTTTACAAGTGGCATACCCTTTTCAAACAAGGCAGAGAGTCACTTGAAGACGACCCACGGCCAGGAAGGCCGAGCGAGGTGACCACTTCGGAAATTATTCAAAAAGTCGAAAAATTAATATTAGAAGATGCCCGCCTAAAGAAAAAACAGCTCGCAGAAATGGTTGGAGTATCAGATATAACCATTTTCAAAATTCTTTATGACCATTTTGGCATGACTATAGTCAGCGCAAGATAGATGCCTAGAATGCTCACGCCGCCTCGAAAGCAACAGCGCGTGGAGTGTTCTCGTGCATTTTTGGACCTCTGTATGGAAGACAAAGATGGAGTGTTGGCTCTAATTGTTACTGGTGACGAAACTTGAGTTCACCATTATGAACCTGAATCCAAACAGGACTCTATGCAGTGGCACAAAAAGGCACACCACCACCCAATAAATTTAAGGTGGCACAATCGGCTGGGATCATGGCGACAGTCGTTTGGGACTCAGAAGAAATTCTCATTGATTAATTACAAAGGTAAAGGTGTCTACATAAATCCGGAAATTACTACGCTTCAATCCTAGAACAATTGAAGGAAGCCGTAAAGGAGAAAAGAAGGGGAAAATTGACCAAAGGAATCCTTCTTCTGCACGACAACGCGCCTGTTCGCAAGTGCCATGTTGCAATGGCTGCCCTGCAGAAGTTTATAATCCTTTCGGTCTCATGGGTACGTATGTAAGACTCGACTTTTCTAATAAATAAACTGAAAGTTGGAAGGTTTTCTGTTGAACAAACAATTTTTCATTGGTTTTCTAGCAGTTTTAGTGCGGATATTATTATGCCGTATTTTGTACTGATTATTTCAACTAGGGACTGAAATCATTATAGAAATGAAAAAAAAATTACATTATTACGTTTTTAAAACACACTAAAGGTATTACATTATTTCTTTTAGCCCCATACGGATTTCTAATAGCATACAGATAAAGCAAAAACGTGGACCCCATGCAACATAATAATGAATGCATAAATAGTTCACCGAGGTGACAAAAAAATTTGTTGCACTGCAAATGATATGAACTGCTTTGTAAGTTTTCTTAACGACAGCTTCTCCATATTTCTCACTCCTTATTTTACCTTATTAATTTCATCATAATTTTTAAAACGTTTTCAGTTTATAGTTGTTATTCCCACAACTTGAGGTACCTACTGCGGTATATAATACAGATGCATTGTAAATGCTGAAGACTAATGTGCAGTGTCATGTTCTCATGCCAGTATATCTCATTCATTACAGCCCATCAGTATTCACTGCTGAACATAGGTCTCCCCTTAGATTGCCTCATAAGAGGGATATTTGCCATAGCTGCCACGGTTGATAAGCGGATAAAAACCCGCATTTTTTAAATTTCTGCCCGTCTTCTGGTTCGTTTCGCTCTGTCGCATCTCTTACAATACCTACGGGACGGTATAGGGCAGTGGATGTTCTCACACCGCCTCTCAGAGTATCTGACGGAAAGATTTTTGGATTCATACCCAAACAGATACACTGATCGTGTAGCCTAATGGTGTTATAATGATTTGTGATTGCCATTTTATATTTTTAATGCACGTAGTTCTAACGGACACGCGCCTTTTTCCGTAGCAATATCGCTCCATCTATCATCGAAATAGTACAGTTTACCCTCTCGCACTTCGATAACCAAATAAACGACCCACAACAGAGACATACACTGGAACTGGCTGAGGAAATATCAGCTATTGTATTTTGGGTACACTGGCCTGAATTAGTTTTGTTCCCACTTAGGTGACGTAACACACCACCCGACGTGTATGATGCAACAGTAAATAAATAATATATATGATGCTGGTGCCTTGTTACGCATGAGGACTAAGATGAAATGCCTCGTTTCCAATAAAAAAAGGTTCTCTCACCACTACGAACATACGAAACACAGCAACATTAAGCTGCTATTGACGTATGAAGTAATGAATGATAAAAATATAGGTTTATGATAACTATATTGTTCTAAATATATTAGGAGGCTATTTTAAAAATAATAACAGTGTGCGAGCGGATGTTCAACTTGCTCTTTTGCTTACGCAAATTATCATTGGTAGTATTCAACCACACCGTAATACGTCACTAGGATAATTACACGTAACACATTTATTACATGATAACATCAAAATAGATAAATTATGCAAACCAACAACAATACTCTAACCGTACTGTTTTAACCCATTAAAGTTCACTGCTGAACATAGGCCTTCCCCATAGTCTGCTTCATAGGGGGTATAATTGCCATAGTTCTGATCGGCTCGATACACTGGCGCTGTGTAGGGATGTTGCATCCTTTTGCATTTCCTATCGAATCTACCACGGGGAGTGTTGTGAGGAATTGTTCGGATTAATTCCAGCCGCCAAATTTCACGAATGCACATCGCGTCAAAATTCACGATACTTGGCGATCTGGTGATGGATTCACGGCCATCTGGATGCTTGGCGGTCCACGACTGTGCGTTTTACTAGGAGTTTTCTTCCTCGTACAACTTCTCTGAGGAATTGTTTACCACCGGCGATTTTTCCGAACCGATACGACTTAGGGACCTTCAAGTAAAGAGCTTACACCTTTCTAAAAGGCCGGCGATGCAAATGCAATTCTCCTGGTGTTGCGGTGGTTCATGGACGGCCGTAGTCACTTACCATCAGGTGAGCCGCATGCTCGTTTGCCCCCTCTTCTATAAAAATAAAAAAGGTTGCCACGCTTGGCGAGCGGGTTGGCAACCGCAGATTTTTCATTGTTATTTTGCTGTTATCAAAGATGCTGCTGCCCATCTACTGCCTTAGTTTCCCTCTGTCGCCTCTTACGACACCTACACTGCTTATTTCGACGTAACACGAGCATACTCTCCACCACATAGCCTTATTCACTTGTATTATAATTAAAAACCCTAGAAACAAAAAGAGCTTATGATCTTCAAACGGTTGAACAGATTTTATTGAATTATAGCTAAGAATACTCTCGATTAAGACACCATTCAAACGAAAATAAAAACTTAATGAAATCGGTTCATCCTTTCAGGAGGTATGATGCTACAGACCAACACACGGACACACACTAAAAACTTATAACACTCCTCTGTTTTCATCGGGGGTAAAAAAGGAATACCGTGTCAGACAAAATCACAACACCGATTAGGATTCTTAGAAAGAATTTGATCAAAATTAGTCATTGATGCTTCACCTGCGCCGTAATATACACACTCGGTAATATACATACATATATACATATGTATGTATATTACCGAGTGAGAGCTTAGAGTTTTTCCGTCATTCCTTGATATTTTCTGTCATTTTCTACCTTATTTCCTAACAATATAATACGATATATATTTTAATAGCACCTGCTTAGATTTATCTACTTAACACGCGGCCGACTGGTACAGAGAGAGATTTTATTTTGCATTGGTATACTTAATACCTTTCACGAAGTCTGCAAATTGCACATTTTATGTCGAAAAGAAATTCATACAAGTAAATATACGGTGGTTAAGTCGCGACCAATAATATTTCGTAATTTACCGTAGCCATATTTTACGACACCCTAGGGTAACAGTGGATTCGCTTACACCTCCTACAAATAACGTTGTGATTTATCTACTCTTTGGGCAGCAAATGGCAACTTCTTTAGCTCAAGTTTGTTGTTGTGAGACAAGGTCGAGCCCTATGATATATGGTGAAAAACTGCGGGCCGGTTTGCATAGCCCACATTTTTAAAGTATATTAAACCAAGAAATACTTCAGTTACAGTTGAGAATCCCGTGTAAAATATTTATAGGTGTAAAAATATTTACTACACCATATCATCCCGTATCCCCCGTATAAGGCAATCTATGGGGGGAGGATTATATTCGCCGTGGACATTTATAGATTGAAATGGATGGATGGATAGTTGATAATGGTGAAGAAAATCTGAAGCTAAAGCAAAATCACTTAATACCATTTCGCAAGAATAATAAAATAATCGGGTATATTAAAATGTTAAAAAATTAAAATTAAAATGTAACAACCGATGGGCGAAAAAAGGTTCTCGAGTGGCAGCCTCGTACCGGCGGACGTGGACCTGGTAAGACATGCAGGAAGTCTATGGATGCAGGTGGCTTAAGACCGTGCTTGGTGGCATTCCTTGGGGGAGACCTATGTTCAGCATTGGACTTGTGAAGGTCTGTAATGATGATAATGATTAAAATGTTCGAACATTTATAACTTCGACGTCAAATCGTCTCCTAAAACGAAAAATGCAGGTAAGGGCTTGATTACAAATTTAAACTGTAAATTTTGTCTTTATCAACTAGGCAATTTTGTATTTAAAAGTTGGCTTAATTATATCGTTTAAAATTTTATTTATAAGATTATAATTATAATTCGGTAAAAATTATGCTATTGTTAAGATGAGAGTCAAGTTAATACTTAATTAATCGTAAAAATCCATGTCCGTTTGCGATCGTCGTGGCTTAAAATACAGCCTACATATAGTACTGTTAAAATTTCAAACAATCACAAACTTTCCGGTGCAGGTATCATCAATTTAGCTACTCTAGGGATTTCCTTTCAAATACCTTCGTATCATCGCCCCCGACAAACCCCTGAAAATCGTAATATTGTTGTTTACGACACCGCCAAGATATTTTCTCTTCCCTTTAGGTTTTTGCCCTTTTAGATGAGTTCTAAAATTGGCAATATCCCCCTCGTACTTTGCAGCATTTCTATGTACGTTCGGTCCTAGGGTTGCTACCGATAGTATATTACGAATATAATATTTTAATTCTCTTGAATATATTTAAGGTGTAAATTATTCTGATGAATAATTAAAACTAAGTATGTTAAACTTTTTTTTTACAATCGTCAAATCTTGTACGGGAGGAATTTTATAAAACTTTGAAAACTTTAATGACCGTGAGTGGCGTATCCACTACCCCATAATATAATCTCGTAGATGTAGTGGGAGGCAATAGAGGGAAACAAGCCAAGACATGCACAGCAGCGTCTTTTTAATAACACCAATAAAATACAATAAAACTACTGTTGCCAACTTCCCGCCAAGCATAGCAACTATGACAATAAGTTCTCCTATTTGGCAATTTCAGGGGGAGGCCTATGTTGAGCAGTGGACTTTTAACTATTTTAAAACTATTGGTATATATCCAAATAACAGAAGGGGATTTCCTGAAATAGCACATATTTCACAAATAGTTTAACTTCTACCAAGCGAACACCCACATACTTTATCTAAAAGTCAATTAAAAGTTATAACCTTTGAAAAAATTACCTCCTCTCCTAAAGTAGGTGGCAACCCTATTCGGTCGCAAATTAAAAATCGTCCATACTTGGTATTTTCCTGTGACTTGGTAAAAGAAAAAAGTATAAACGCTAAGTTATTAGTCGCACGCGTCTGCAAATTTCGGAATCTATTTTTCGGATTCTAACACGTTTAACCTGTGTAACCGGACCCTGACTTCGAATCTCAGCCAGAGTAATGATGTACTCTTTCTCTGACTTCTTCAAAGCGTACTATCGATCATATTGCATAAGAGGTTCATTAGATAAAATGGGCTGGTCAAAATAATTGTCTTTATGTTAAAACAGATACAATCATATTATAGTAGTGGTTCCTTGGGCCGGGTCCGTATTGGATGATACACCATGATGTTGAAATGTCAAAAGTCCCTATGTGTAAAATGTCAAGTAAAGACCTTTTTATGTGATAGAGCCACTTTGCAGACGAATTATGGCTGAGGCCTGAGGCACGATTAAGTATGCTCGACCGTGGTATGACCATGCTAGTGATATGTCCCTCACTCATAAGTTGCCTCGTTTGAGGTCCTCGTGACGGCAAATCGAAAGAGTTACTCGAATTTTAACATTGAAACACCTCACTCACTCGTTCACGACCTCGCTTATGACTGACAATATGAATCGTGTCCCGAGTGAGTGAGCGAACGACTCTATTAAAAATAGTTCAAGTAGGTATCGAGATTATGTATTTTGCAGCAAAACTAAATGAGTGAGGTGTGGTATTGAGGAAAAAGGTTAATAAACAACAAAAATATTTTATGAGTAATGGAATTTGAAACAATCAAGTCACATATATGAGTGTGAAATCAAAATCATTCGCACTTTTTTGTTTGCGTCCACTGATAACGCCCGTTGTAACATGATAATATTGTAAATTTAATGAATATGGTAACAGTATTTCCTGCTTTCAAAAAACTATTGGAAGGAGGTGACTCGCCTTGTGAGATGAATACACCGACTAGTGATTCCTCATCCCAAATGAGGGATATCTCATGAGTACCTCGTTAGGTAAAATGAGGTAGGTACTCCCTCATCCTGAAATAAAATAGATGAGTAACCCATGATTAGACCATGCCCTCATGCAATACTAGCGTAAAATAAGAGCATATTATAATGCTATTGTTCTTCATATAGTGAGTGACAAGAAACGGAGGCCTTTTCACTGGTAACGGGGCATTCTCTCTTAGTCCTTTAGGGTGACAACGCATACTGCATTTTGATTCTTAATCGAGTATGGGTTTGTGTCTATAGGCCACAGTATCAAGTTGCAATAAGGTAGATTCCCTGCACGCTGTCATACTTGTTTGTATTAAAAAATAACTTTTATATACCTTTATCATTATTATCAAGTACACATTACGCGGCTGCCACTCTGGAATCTTGTTCCCCATTGTATTATGTACTGCACTCTGTGACTGCCTTATTGGTTTAGTGGTCGTAAGCGTAGCTGTTGATCATGTGTTCCCGGGTTCTAATTCCAGGTTGGGCCAAAATCATTTATCGTGATTTCTGTCAAGAAATTCTCAGTAGCAATCTGGACTCTGGAATCAGGAAGTTAGCGGTGTTTCACAACGTGCCTCGGAAAGCACTTTACGAACACTTCGTTGAGACTAGCAGTCATGAGTGGAGTGTTCGGTATTATTTCTATTTTATTTTATATATATTATTATTTTTGTACTGCACAATGGTTGGAATTAGAAGACTCAACTTCAAATAACTTTTAGTCCAATGAATATTTCATTTATTCATTACAGACTATCAAAAATTAACTGCTGAACATAGTGATTTCTTATATTTACGCGAAGACTACACATTAAATGAAACTATTTTTTACAAAAACGTTTTTTATATTAATTTACGTAAAAATTAGTTTCATTTAATGCTGAACATAGGTCTCTTCCTTAGATTACCAAATAGGAAAATTAATAGTATAATTGTTACGATTGGCAGGCAGGTTGGCAACCTCAATTTTTTATTCTTTTAAGTTATTACCAGAAAGATGCTGTTACGCATCACCTGTCACCTCAAAGAAAAGAAATGTCAATTTTCCCTTTATCGCCTCTTACAACGCCCATCTGTCAACGATACGTGATAGTGAATTCTTTTAAAACGCGACTACACGTTGATTAACATTACGGAACCTTAAATGTACACAAGTACGTTAGAATTAACTCGATAAGTACAATTTATTAATATCCCTTACCGCCCTACTTCGAGGTATTTCGCTATATACTTCGGGGGGTGCCCTCCCTTTTACGCCCTGCATTAAAAAGTAATTAAAAATCCTGTCATAATTTATGAAAGCTTTGGAGGAAATTCACCTTAGCAGGCGTTCATTAACTCGTAAGTTACTGTTCTGGGTAATAGCTGGACTCGACGAACGCATAATGAAGTGGAGCTCGCCTTTGTGCGGAGGCTTGAAGTGTGGAGTTGTGTTTGCGATTACTGGTGAGAGCAATCCTTTTTGATGAAGTTGCCAATTTTAAGCGCTGAATTTATTATCGACTTGAATATTGGTAAGGTAAATTAAAATTCATATGAATTGTAAAATCAATAGTGTTTGTATTTTATGACGTTTACAACATAAACATGTGTTTGGTTCAGAATCAAAATGTTATACCTTACAAATGAAAACATTATTGTCTATGAGGGTATGCTATGCCTATTGATTGCGTTCTCTTTGTTATTGAATTATTGTAACTTATTGACTTTAAATAAATATAAAAATAAATCAAGAGAGTTATATTAAGTTCTTTTATTTTAAAATATTATGATTAATGAAAAAAAAAACGTAATGATGATGATGAGATGATCATGATTTCAAAATAAAAATAAAGTGAGATATCATCTGCCAGCCGCAGCTCTCAAATATTGCGACAGATATTGAGAAGTGACGGTAGCTGCTTCTCTATATGCTAGACAGCTCTATTTCACCAAGGTGCACTATTACGCCACGGTTACGTAACTGGTTAATCGTGGTCGCTTCCAATCGAAACACCAGAGCAGACACAAGAGTTTTCAACAGTTTCAGTGGATGTTGAAGAGTTGGTACTGTATACTTACGATGTAGAAAGTTCACCAAAGGTAAAAAGAAACCGTTATGGGTACATCATTAAACGATATGACATTAACAGTGTACACCACAAAACATGCTTGTACACGTTTGAATAAACTATGATTTAGAAAGAAATTCATCATTTCATAGCCGATTCGGCTACGGAAGGACTAATCATCAACTTAAACTTCTTTCTGTGTCGTTATTATTTCTTGGATGTAATTAAACGATATGACATTGACAGTGTACACCACAAAATATGCTTGAGGGTGTACACGTTTGAATAAACTATGATTTAGAAAGAAATTCATCATTTCATAGCCGATTCGGCTACGGAAGGACTAATCATCAACTTAAACTTCTTTCTGTGTCGTTATTATTTCTTTAATGTAATTAAACGATATGACATTGACAGTGTACACCACAAAACATACTTGAGGGAGTACACATGTAAACATTTGAATAAACTGTGATTTTGAAAGAAATTAATCATTTCATAGCCGATCGGGCAACGAAAGGGTTATTCATCAAATTATACGTCTTTCTGTATCGTTATTATTTCTTAGATATTATAAGTTAATCGATATGACATTGACAGGGTACACCACAAAACAAGCTTGAGGGTGTACTTTGAATAAACTATGGTTCAGAAAGAAATTCAACATTTCATAGCCGATTCGGCTACGGAATGACTAATCATCAACTTAAACTTCTTTCTGTGTCGTTATTATTTCTTGGATGTAATTAAACGATATGACATTGACAGGGTACACCACAAAACATGCTTGAGGGTGTACACGTTTGAATAAACTATGATTTAGAAAGAAATTCATCATTTCATAGCCGATTCGGCTACGGAAGGACTAATCATCAACTTAAACTTCTTTCTGTGTCGTTATTATTTTTTGGATGTAATTAAACAATATGACATTGACAGTGTACACCACAAAACATGCTTGAGGGTGTACACGTTTGAATAAACTATGATTTAGAAAGAAATTCATCATTTCATAGCCGATTCGGCTACGGAAGGACTAATCATCAACTTAAACTTCTTTCTGTGTCGTTATTATTTTTTGGATGTAATTAAACAATATGACATTGACAGTGTACACCACAAAATATGCTTGAGGGTGTACACGTTTGAATAAACTATGATTTAGAAAGAAATTCATCATTTCATAGCCGATTCGGCTACGGAAGGACTAATCATCAACTTAAACTTCTTTCTGTGTCGTTATTATTTCTTGGATGTAATTAAACGATATGACATTGACAGTGTACACCACAAAATATGCTTGAGGGTGTACACGTTTGAATAAACTATGATTTAGAAAGAAATTCATCATTTCATAGCCGATTCGGCTACGGAAGGACTAATCATCAACTTAAACTTCTTTCTGTGTCGTTATTATTTTTTGGATGTAATTAAACAATATGACATTGACAGTGTACACCACAAAATATGCTTGAGGGTGTACACGTTTGAATAAACTATGATTTAGAAAGAAATTTATCATTTCATAGCCGATTCGGCTACGGAAGGACTAATCATCAACTTAAACTTCTTTCTGTGTCGTTATTATTTCTTGGATGTAATTAAACGATATGACATTGACAGTGTACACCACAAAATATGCTTGAGGGTGTACACGTTTGAATAAACTATGATTTAGAAAGAAATTCATCATTTCATAGCCGATTCGGCTACGGAAGGACTAATCATCAACTTAAACTTCTTTCTTTGTCGTTATTATTTCTTTAATGTAATTAAACGATATGACATTGACAGTGTACACCACAAAACATACTTGAGGGAGTACACATGTAAACATTTGAATAAACTATGATTTTGAAAGAAATTAATCATTTCATAGCCGATCGGGCAACGAAAGGGTTATTCATCAACTTATACGTCTTTCTGTATCGTTATTATTTCTTAGATATTATAAGTTAATCGATATGACATTGACAGGGTACACCACAAAACAAGCTTGAGGGTGTACTTTGAATAAACTATGGTTCAGAAAGAAATTCAACATTTCATAGCCGATTCGGATACGGAAGGACTAATCATCAACTTAAACTTCTTTCTGTGTCGTTATTATTTTTTGGATGTAATTAAACAATATGACATTGACAGTGTACACCACAAAACATGCTTGAGGGTGTACACGTTTGAATAAACTATGATTTAGAAAGAAATTCATCATTTCATAGCCGATTCGGCTACGGAAGGACTAATCATCAACTTAAACTTCTTTCTGTGTCGTTATTATTTCTTGGATGTAATTAAACGATACGACATTGACAGTGTACACCACAAAATATGCTTGAGGGTGTACACGTTTGAATAAACTATGATTTAGAAAGAAATTCACCATTTCATAGCCGATTCGGCTACGGAAGGACTAATCATCAACTTAAACTTCTTTCTGTGTCGTTATTATTTCTTTAATGTAATTAAACGATATGACATTGACAGTGTACACCACAAAACATATACTTGAGGGAGTACACATGTAAACATTTGAATAAACTATGATTTAGAAAGAAATTAATCATTTCATAGCCGATCGGGCAACGAAAGGGTTATTCATCAACTTATACGTCTTTCTGTATCGTTATTATTTGTTAGATATTATAAGTTAATCGACATGACATTGACAGGGTACACCATAAACATATACTTGAGGGTGTACGTACACAGCACTTCCGACGTTTGGCTCCTAAACTGGAACGGACCGGGGCTGCCTTCAGGCGGCTCCTGCCGAACCTGGGGGGCCCAAACGCCTCCTGCCGGAGGCTCTACGCGGGGATCGTGAGGTCCATGGCCCTTTACGGGGCCCCGGTGTGGGCGCGTGGTTTGGCGCGGCTTGCCGTCCACCACCTAAACGCGCCCCAAAGGGTGGTTGCCGTAAAGATGGTTCGCGGCTACCGCACGATCTCCCGCGAGGCGGCGAGCCTCCTTGCCGGATTGCCGCCATGGGATCTGGAGGCGATAGTCCTCGCGCGCCTGCACGAATGGCGTGCGGAGGCACTATGCCGGGGGGAAACCCCGCTGCCGCGGCAAGTTGTCGCGCAGCGGACAGACTTCCGGCATGATCTCATGGCGACATGGAGAGAGCGACTGTCGCAACCCCGTGCTGGGCACGCCACTATAGCGGCGATAAGACCCCTCTTTGAGGAGTGGCTTGAGAGACGCCACGGCGTCCTCACCTTCCGCCTGACGCAGGTCCTCACCGGACACGGTGTGTTCGGGAGGTTCCTGCACCGAATCGGGCGGGAGGAAACGCCCGGGTGCTCCCACTGCGAGGATCGACCGGAGGACACGGTGGAGCACACCGTGGAGGTGTGCCCTGCTTGGGCGGAGCACCGCCGTGTCCTCGTAGCGGCGATAGGCGGCGGCGACCTCTCGCGTCCGGCCCTGGTCGAAGCCATGGTCCGGAGCGAGACGGAATGGGATGCCGTCACCACCTTCTGCGAAGCAGTGATGCTAGCGAAGGAGGTGGCGGAGCGGGAGAAGGAGAGAGCAGCAGCTTTCCTTCCCGGCCGCCGCGGGAGACGCCCCGGGCGTCGGGGGCTACGTCGTGGCCCCCGGCCACCGTAGGCGCGGGCCTGTGGATGGCGAGCAATGGGTAGCTCGCCGTCCGTCCGTCTAACGACGACAGGCCGTGTCGACGGCGCGTTTTGTTCCACGCGCGCCTCAAAGAGCTGTCAGCATCGTGAAGGGGCCCGCAAGGGCCGACGCCTGCCGGGGCTGCGGGCTGTTTGAAAGAGATACCGCGGCTCCGGAACGTAAGGGCACTGAAGGAACACGGATGGTTTTTAGTCAGTAAAAGTCTGACACTCCCTTCCGCTCCACCCAGAGCGAAAGGCGTCATTTGATGATTTTCCATCCGCAAAAAAAAAAAAAAAAAAAGGGTGTACGTACACGTTTAAATAAACAATGATTAAGAAAGAAATGCAAGTATGCGAAGGAAGAGGGCTTCACTGGCAGCGCAACTGTCCATACTTCATACATCGGTTATATATTTGACTGGTTTCACGACCAACGCGGTTGAGCTACCAGTAACAATGTGTGCTGGTTGCTTGACAAAATTGCTTGCGCAACAAAACGCACGAGACATATAGTACTCGTCCAACAGCTGTATACATTTTGTTAGCAGCGCCATCTGCTTCCACCGCGAAGGCGTCTCGGTGTAATAGAGGTTTGGGTACGGATACGGTGTGCGATACTAAAAAGTCGTGAGTAAATTTTAAGCTTAGCCGGCGTATTTCTAATAATATAAGTTACTCTGACCTGACCATTAACTAACTACTATACGAGTGAAGGAATAGAAAACTGTACACTACTAAAAATTCATTAGTGTTGTACTCGTATGTCCACACATTTGTGCATATGGGTACTGATAATTTTCATTATGTATTCCGTTAGAATCTTATCGATACGTCCTTAATATCATTAACATCGCAATTTGTTGTCCACCGCTGCACATGCCCGAAATTTTTATGCCTGGTAGAGCCACGCTGCAGCTATATTAGTTGCAGCATGAATGGGTCGGCTCGACCGAGATAGGGCCACGCTGTTACAGAATACCAGCGAAAAATAGCAGCTTAAGGCTGCTGTGTTTTGTATGGTGAGTGTAGGAAACCGGAGTCCCTTTTTACTGAAAACGAGGCATTCTTAGTCCTCAGGGGTGACTACGCATCTGCATTTTGATTCTTAATCCAGGACATGTAGATGTCTATGGGCCACAACATCCACTTACCTTCAGGTGGACTATGTGCTCGTTTATCACCCTAATTCTATGCAAAAAAGTTGTCATTGCAATCCCACAGATATGTAGTACTCTACTTGATGTTATACTCCGCTTCACCAAAGATTGTTACAATTCTATACTTTTAATTTTATAGTCTTTGATGTAGATATAAATAAGCCGGAGCCTACGGAAACGGATACATAATATAAAACTGATACGTCGCATTTTCAGATCCTAGAAAGTGAAAACTACTTGTGAACAAACTAGATATTTTATATTTCTGAATAAATATCATGGGGAACGAACATGGTTGCTTGTGAAATTAAAGCAAGCGTCTAATTTCTGATTTACCATGACTCACTAATAAACTGAGTGTTTTTAACATTTTTAATATCTTCTGCAAGTAAGAAATATTGACGCTGAGATTGCATAAATATAAAGCCGCGGCATATATGCGTCCAATGCAGGGCACTGGGGTCCGTTCATATCTTAGAAGAACTCGTTGAATTTGGCTGCCTCGTTAGTCTAATGGTCGAAAACGTGATTGCTGATCATGTAGTCCCTGGTTCAAATCTAGAGTCGGGCTAAAAATCAATTATTAAGTTTCAAAAAATTCTCAGTAACTTCCCGGAGTCAGGAAGTTGGCGGTGTTGCAACACCCTGCCTCAGAAAGCAAGTAAGTCGGTTTCATCTGGTCGGTTTCATCGGACTTAAAGGTTGAGAGAATAGAGAGTGAATATCGAGTGTATATCCTCTCCTGCTCAGATGGCTAGTCTGGATTAAGGCTGGCCACCGTGAACGAAATTCGGTTTAGAGGACGTTATAATCTAGAAATCTTAGAAAATTTTTGAATCAGAAAAAAGACCCACGCTGTTTCTATACGTGTTGGAATACTTTACATGTCCCCAATTATTTGAATTTTTTTAGACATGCTGATTTTTTCGCATTGTTCTTTTTTATAGGATAAGGGTGACAAACGAGCACACAGTCTACATGATGGTAAGTGGTTGCTGCGGCCCATAGACATCTACATCTATCCTCTATTACAAATCAAAATGCAGATGCGTTGCTACCCGTGAGGACTAAAATTGAATGCCTCATTTCCAGTAATTAGGGTCTCCGGTTCTCTATACTCATCATACGAAACACAGCAGCGTTAAGCCGCTATTTTACGCTGGTATTCTGTGAGAGCGTGGTTCTTCCATGAGCCGACCCATTCGTGCTACAACTATACTACTAATATAGCTGCAGCATGGCTCTACCACGTAAGAAGTAGAAGAAGAAGTGTTCTTCTGAACTGCTGAGCACGTATGGTAAGTCAACGAATTACATTACAGTTAACAATTGCATCGAGCTCGGGTTGCTTACCTCATGAGTTATCCCGGCTCGATAATATAAAGTTACCAAACAATATCTTAACTAAGATAGATGCCTTTATAAAAGTCTTTTTGTTTCTTAAATTTTTTCGAAGGAACTTATTTTGTTGAGCAAAAAGCCTTCATATAGAAGTTCAGTGAGTATTCTTCGTACTGGTATTGGCGACATACCCAAAAGAAAATATTCCCTTCCGTCTGGGGCCTTGACCCTTTAATGGATCTATCTGAACTTTGCACTGTCTTCCAGAGCTGTAATATATTTTGATTAACGAATACTTCGCGGTTGGCATTCTTTAAGAGGGTAAATGTTTTATAGTTATTAAATTTGTCAGCTTCTACTTTTTAATTGCATTTTATTGAAATAAACTTTGATGTCTATAGTAATTTTAATAATATGATAACTTTTTTTCTGATTAGTACTTGTAATTAAACATTTCGTTTTTACGGTGTAGTTGTGAGATGTGATAAATAAAAAAAAATACTTTCAACGCTTAGTATTTGAAAATAATCTATATTGAATAAAATATTCTAAATCTATAAATATATATTAGTAGTATAATTGTAGCACGAATGGGTCGGCTCGACCGGGGAAGGACCACACTCTCACAGAATACCAGCGTAAAATGGCAGCTTGACACTGCCGTCTTTCGTATGGTGAGTGTAGAGAACCGGAAACCCATTTTACTGGAAAAGAGGCATTCCATCTTAGTCCTCATGGGCGACGACGCATCTGCATTTTGATTCTTTATTGAGGACTAGCTGCTCCCCGCGACTTCGTCCGCGTCAAAGATGTTTTATAGGTCCAGATACCGTGTTCGCGCGCCTAAAACGCTTCCATTTCAAAGGCGCCAATACTGGTGTATTCGTTCGATCGTTCCGCCATTACGCCAACGACGTTCACTGCGAACGTACATCACGCACCGGTGTTTTTAATTTCGCAAAATGACTGTTTGTGCTGTGAATTCATGTAAAAATTACTCTTGGAAAAAAGATAAGGATAAGAACATCACTTTTCATAACTAATTATACAATTTGGTGGTATATTTCTTTGTAAAAGAATACGAAAGCTAAATGTCAATACAAGTAATAATACTGCGCAATAATATTCGAGTGTTGCCTAGTCTATACCATTTTACCATTTTTTAATGTCATGATTAACCGCAAAGGTTATCTGTATAGGGGTTTTAAACAGTCTAATTTTACAGATTTTACCCAACCTATAGAGTGAAACCGTTTTAAGGGTTAGGGTTGAACCACATCTGGCAGCACGGAATCGCACTTTCCTGTGCTTCTATCCTTTTTGGTCACTCAGAACCGTTATTTACTAGAGCGAGAAAGAGCGCGAGTGTATAGTTCCACCCTCAAAAAGCCGATTGTAAATCGGTTTCAAAAGTTTATCTATCATTCTTGACAATCCATACCAATATAATATTATAAATGTGAAAGTGTGATTTTTTGTTTATTTGTTTTTGTCCTTCCTTCACGCAGCAACGGAACGGAGCAATTTAAAAAAAATAAACATTTGCCATCTCTTGGCCGAAGTTTACGCTTAACCAAACTTACATTTTTTCGTCATTTTACTTAGGATTAAAAAATAATTAATGTCTTCGTAAAAAGCCGCAATATTTTGTGTTCTACAGTACAAAAGTATAGTACTCTGTATATACATATTTAATAATAATCTTTATATATAAAAATTACGTGTCACGTTGTTTGTCCGCGATGGACTCCTAAACTACTGAACTGATTTAAATGAATTTTTGCACACTGTGTGCATTTTGGTCCAACTTGAGAGATAGGATAGTTTTCATCCCGCTAAATGACCCTCAACATTTTTTATTGCAATTTTAAGGATCTTTTATAGGGAGGGTCGTTGGAAAGGGCAGAACAACGTCTGCCTGGCGAGCTAGTAGATTATAAATATATGTTGTATTTATTTTTAACTGTTACATTAATTATAGGTTTTATTACATATCTTCAATATTTTAGTGCGATGTTCGTACCTACATAAAACACACATAACCGACCACATCCCCATACACACACGCACACAAATGCACACGTTTCGCACACGCATTTTATACTCGTAGAATTAATAGGTACGTCAATATGAATGAAATATAAATTCTCCCACATTTTTTGGGTAATCGATTCGCACTGTTATTACCGAAGTCACGCACATTAATGCAGCCATGGTACGTAAGATATGCGCGTCACGTGGTACTCACGCAAACATGAATCAAAGACTGGCATCACTATGAACGGTGCGGTGTGTTAGCAACACGGTATCTGGACCTATAAAACATCTTTGGCCCGCGTGTTATTTGCGGTTTTAATTTTTTACGCGGAACCATAATTCTTTTTCTAAAATAAAAGCAGCCTAAATTACTCCTGGTGACATCAGCTATCTGCCAGTGAAAATCCCGTCAAAATCGGTCGAGCCGTTTCGGAGATTAGCCGGAACAAACAGACAGACAAAAACTTTAAAAATTGTATTTTTGTTATTAGTATCGTATATACTTTCATCTGCATTTAGTAAAAAGCTGTAATTTTGACATTACAAACAGACACTTCAATTTTATTTATTTGTATAGATAAATCTAGATATCTATGTGTCACAGCAACCACTTACCATCAGGGCTCGTTTGTCACTCTATCCTATAAAAAGAAGAATATTATAAAAAATACTGTTTTCCGCGATCGTTACTCTTGCCAAGAAAACGATGAATAGTAGACTTTAAATTTTTTTATCAAGTTGGTATTTATAAATAACAGTAAACATTATGCCGTTTAATCACTATATGAACTAAGTGATGTCCAAGACAAAACAAACGAAAGAAAGGGAGGAAACTTCTAGATAGGAGGATGATATTCAGATAATAGCTAGAGTTACTTGGAGGAGGATGACCCAGGATTGGTTAAGCGCGGCAAGCACTAGGGTAGGCCTTTGCGGAAACGCAAGACAATCACAATACCGGTGTCACATAATAATAATTAATGAATGTAACTATAGTATGTGCCAAATCGATTGAGAAAAACGGACAATGACCTTTCGGTCGTTTAACCAGGGGTTACAAACCTTCAATATATAGGCACATTTTATATGTAGTACTTTCTTTATTTATAATGATTTTTTTATAATGATTGATATAATATATATTTATTAACTATTATTAAAAAGTTATGTGAAAGATCGCTGTAGAAGAAAAATCATCTATTGTTATAAAGTACTTTATTCATTTAACAACAAAAAACATTAATTTATAACACATATAAAGATTCGAGTGATAACGACACCGAATAAGTACGTACTTATGCAAAAGATAAAACTTTATTTTTAATATTATATAAGAACTTTATTTTTATTCGGTGCAATCATCACTCGTATCTTCACTTGATGAACTATCTGTAACATTAATTATAAAGCGATCTGCAGTTTGGTCAATTCTATCATCCATGCCACGCATTTTTTGTTCAACCTTAAGGACATGCTGAACACAGTTTTTCCATTTATCTGGCGTGATTTGAGTTAAACCATCTTTAAGTAAATTTTTAACATCTTTTAACTTGAAAGTTGTATTTTTTCGTGCAACGTACCCTTTCACATCTGCCCACACAAGTTCAATGGGGTTAAGCTCACAGTGATAAGGAGGTAACCTTACCACTGTGATGCTTTTTTCTTTTGCCATCTCGTCGGTGACGTAACTTCGATAGTTATCTTTAACTGCCTTTATTTTTTCCATTAAGTGGGTCTTTGTGTCCGAGGGCACGTATGCGATCTGTTTAGATTCTAGCCATTCCTGCATATTTTGTTTCCGCCAAGACATTGTTGGGGTTTTTTCTAAACGTCTGGAGTGGTAACTAGCGTTATCCATAACTATGACATCGCCGCTTTGCAGTTTTTCTATTACTTTTCTAAACCAGTCCTCGAAATGGAGAGCGTCCATACTCTCATGGTAGTCACCAGTAGATGATGATTCAAATACCCAATCACATCCCTCCAAAAAGCCATTTTCATTGCCAACGTGTACAACTATTAATCGCTTTCCTTTACCCGAAGGGGCTTTCGCGCCAGTAGAGTAGCCTTCTAACCGTGATTGACGAGAAGATTCAATTGTGGTGTCTTCCCATACCTTTCCCATAGTACGACCTGCGTTAATCCATGTTTCGTCAAGGTAAAAAATGTTACGTCCCTCGTTTCTTAATATTTGTATTTCTCTCAAATATCTGGTACGCCACAGAACTATCTCTGGGCGATCTATTAGACCACTTTTTCTGTTTCTCTTTATATATTTGAATTTTAAATGGCGCAACACACGTCGCAGGGAAGTTTTGCTCAAGTTTGGCAACTGGTCATCTTGATTTATACTGAGCAAAATTTTGTCTAAAGTCGGTAATTCTCCTGCAAGAAAGAACTGATGCACTTTCGCTCTTATAGCCGATTTATCAAAATCGTCCAACTTGTCAATTACAGACTTTTTTCTTTTATTAATTATTCCCTTTTCTGGTATTTTATGGGAATCTCTATACACGCTTAATACGCGATATATAGTGCTCTTGCTGACTCCTGAGATCTCCGAAACCTTTTCTACCATATTAACGTTTGAAGGATACACGTCTTCGGGCCAGGTGTTTTTGACATATTTGTATACATTAATGATAATCTCTTGTTCCCCGACCGACAAAGTGGTAGGTTTTCTCTTTTTTACTGGTGACGTTAAAGGTGCTCCAGAAGATGGGCCTGTAAATAAATGACAAAAATATACTACCATAGTACTACATCACATAAATACATATTGTTTTAGAAAATAAATACCACATGGTCACATAAAAAGAGCGCTTTAAGAAATAGAAAGGCTACGTCGTCGCATTTGTACCTATTTGTACGTACCTGCTACGTTTATTATGGGTCGGCGACGTCTCTTTCCACTTGATGTTGAAGGACCGGGTCCTTCACCAAATTCTCCTGAACTCATGTCGATTTAGTAACGACCGTCACAGTAAAACTTTCAAAAAACAAAAACTTAACGATATAACAAATTTAACAGTAAAAACTCAACTAAAACAATGCAATGAATGCTATGAATTACCCGAGACGTACACACGCAAGCGCTATCCGAACACGAATGAAAACAAAATGGCGGACCGGCCCAAAAAAGGTGACGCATCTCTGGCTGCCATTGTCACGTTTCTTTTAGAACGAACTGACGTAACGCGCGTTTTGTTTATTTTAAAGGGATGAATTTGCAAAAGCTCAATATGGTGATTATATTGCTTCAAATATTTTTTTAATATGAAACTGTTATTAAATGAATTGCTGCGTTACTTACCATAAATTGAAATATAAAATATAACACATTTTTCGCGATGTACCGTAAGATTTTACTATGTTTATAGGAACCACAGACAATATTATTTAAGAAACAAAAAAACAAAACATATGTGCTGACCTAGAAGTGGGAATAATATCAATATTTAAATATTGTTATCACATCTAAATTGAGATTTTGTAAGTTACGCCTTTTGACACTCGGCTCATATCTGAGGTCATTGTCCGTTTTTCTCAATCGATATGGCACATACTATAAGTTTAAGTTACTTCATTTTATATTATACATAATATAAATATACTTACTTATATTTTTTTTTTCTTTTTGCTTCTGAATTTTTTGTTGTTGAATATTTTTCATTGAAGGCTGAGGTCGACGAACACATAATGGAATGATGCGCAACTTTCTGTATAGGTTCGAGGGTTGGAACGAGGGGATCCTGTATGTGATTACGAACGACGGCAGTCAAAGGGTTAGCGATGACGCAGGTTGCCGATCATGGCTTATCTTCGACAAGAGTGATCAATGAATGCTTCAGTTTTATGAAAAAAAAGTATTGTTTTGATTAATTTTTTTTATTGCCTACCATATCGTTATCAGCATGATACATCTTAAGGTTTCTCAGACATGTAGGTTTCCTCACGATATTTTCCTTCACCGAAATCGTGGTCAATCTAAAATTCGCCTGAAAGGTGGAAATATATTTTTTTTAATTGCTCAAACATGTAAGTTGTTGATTAGCTATGTTTTCCTTCACCGCGCATGTGGTGAACCAGTACTTATAATTACAATTCACAATTTTATTGATACTGGCGGGGATCGAACGCTGGTTGGTCGCGTACTGTGCGAGTGCTTAGCCCCTGAGCTACCACGACTTATATCTTCAAACAGCGGCAGTAAACTAAATAATAAACGTAAAAAACTTAGTCCTCTATTATAATGCCACGGATTTTCAAATCATCCAGGGTTGACTGGTAGACTGGTTTTTAACAGTGGTAGAGCCACGCGACAGCTTTTGCTGTCGTACGGATGGGCCGGCTCGAACCGGGGTGGTACCACGACCTCACAGAAAACCAGCGTGAAGTAGAGGTTTACCTCTGCGTTTCGCTTGGTGAGTGCAGGTGGCTGGAGGCCCTTTTTACTGGAAATGAGGCATTCCATCTTAGTCCTCACGGGTGACAACGCATCTGCATCTTGATTTGTAACAGAGGATAGATGTAGATGTTTATGGGCCGCAGTAACCACTTACCATCAGGTGTACTGTGTGCTCGTTTGTCACCCTAATCCTATAAAAAAAAAAAGTGAATGCCGTAAGACATTAAGTCCGCCCTTTATTTACCTTATTATAAGGTGTAATAAAGATTAAATAAATAAAAAAATCACGATATTTTGTGCACGTGTGAACTATGTGCTGGTACCGTTATATAAAACGTCCTGTAATATACAACCATTGGCGGCGCGGCGGTGCAGCGCTTACGCTGCTGTGGAGCGGTGACGATGCGGCCTGTACGCGATTTTTATTTGTATACGTTAATTTTCTGTGCACCTTACGGCTTCGGCTCCTTGTATAGGAAGCCTTACACAACCTAAAAGTGGTGTAGGTAGAATCTAGGTTGTAGTAGGTAGGTCTACATATATTTTGTTAAAATAGATTTTAGTAAAAAATAGTTGTTGTGAAAACAATTTGTTGTATAAGTGGTAGAGCCATGCTGCAGCTATATTGGTAGTATGGTTGTAGCACGAATGGGTTGGCTCGACCGGGGAAGGACCACGCTCTCACAGAATATGTACCAGCGTAAAATAGTAGCTTAACATTACTGTGTTTCGTACGGTGAGTGTAGAGACCCGGAGACCTTTTTTACTGGAAACGAGGCATTACATCTTAGTCCTCACGGGTGCCAACGCATCTGCATTTTGATTTTTTATTGAGGATAGATGTGGACGTCTATGGGTCACAGCAACCACTTACCATCAGGTGGACTGTGTACTCGCTTGTCACCCTATCCTACAAAAAAAAGAAAAACGTAAAACTGTTTTAAAAGCCACGCTATAGCTATGTCTGGTTTACATTGCTGCAGCACGGGTGGGTCGGCTCGACCGGGGTAGAATAACGCCCTCTCAGAATACCACTGTAAAACATAAGAATGATGCTGCTGTGTTTTGTGTGGTAAATGTTAAGAACCAAAGCTACCTTACCCTTTTTATTTGAAATAAGTTAGTCCTCAAGGGTGACAATATATCTGTATTTAGATTTTTAATCGGTAATGGTAGAGAGCCATGATTATTAATATTCTAGAACACATTCTCCCCGCAATCACACATATTGTTAATTTTTCGCTTGACTCGGGTCAGTTTCCAAGTCAGTGGAAAAAGGCATTCGTAAGACCCCTTCCTAAAGTATCCAATCCTACACTTACCAATCACTTCCGTCTCATATCAGTTTTACCTTTCCTATCTAAAGTTCTGGAAGCCTGTGTTCATAAGCAAATTTCCAATTTCATATATAAACATAACCTGCCAAGTACTTTTCAGTCCAGGTTTCGTCCTGGTCACAGCACTACAACTGCCTTACTTAAAATAACTGAAGATATTAGAGAAGGAGTGGAAAACAAGAAAGTTACACTTGTAGTGCTCGTTGACTTTTCTAACGCTTTTAACACAGTTGACCATGATATCTTTCTTGCTATCCTTTCTTATTATAGGTTTGCACCGTCAGTCCTGGAATGGTTCTCATCTTATTTTCGCGGACGTCAACATTCTGTCCACGTGGAGCAAATCACTTCACAGTGGGCTGACCTGATTTCTGGCGTACCGCAAGGCGGTATACTTTCTCCATTAATCTTCTCTATTTTTATTAATTCCATTACATCTAATATTGATTGTTCGTACCATCCGTATGCTGATGACCTACAATTTTATATACAGTGTGACATTTGTGACATCAATGCGATTAACAAATTGAATTCCAATCTCAAGTCAGTCCGTGATTCCATGCGCTTTGGAGTGTCTGTCAACCCTATGAAATGCCAAGCGGTGATTATGGGTAACTTAAGGATGCTTGCACAAATAGATGCCGCTAGCCTACCTCCCGTCTATTTTACACAGTCAGGTCATAAGTATTGTCACACAGTAAAAACTTCTCTTTTAGAATGCTGGTCACAAAAAAGTTTATTGAATTCGAATTTCGAATTGTTCATGAAAATAAAACTGTATACTGTTTAGAATTTTACTCATTTTTAAATATGGAGTGGACGCTTAAAGAAGACCATGTTGCAGTTATTGCGTTGCATCGTTGCGGTTACGCGCCAATTCAAACTTTTGACATACTGAAAAATTTGAATATAACCAAAAGATTCGTTTATCGTACCATCAAACGATACAATGAAGACTCTAGTGTAGATGACAGGTCAAGAAGTGGTCGCCCTCGGTCTGTTAGGACTCCAGCAGTGATAAAAGCTGTGAAGGCGCTAATTCAAAGAAATCCCAAAGGTAAGCAGAAACTGTTGGCCCTACAGATGGGGTTAAGCAGAACCACGGTGAAAAGGATGTTACATGAAGACTTAGGGCTTCGGGCATATCGAAGAAAAACAGGACATCGTTTGAATGCTCGTCTAATGGACCTGAGACTGAAGAGATGCCACGCTTTGTTGAAGCGGTACGCGGGAAAAAATATCGGGAAATTCTTTTTTCGGATGAAAGAATTTTTACCGTAGAAGAGAGCTTCAACAAACAAAATGATAAGGTGTACGCACACAGTAGTGAAGAAGCGAGCAACCGTATTCCGCGTGTCCAACGAGGTCATTTCCATCCTCGCTCATGGTATGGTTGGGAGTTTCTTATTGGGGCTTAACAGAGGTACATTTTTGTGAGAAAGGTGTAAAAACGAATGCAGTTGTGTATCAAAATACAGTCCTGACGAACCTTGTGGAACCTGTTTCTCATACCATGTTCAATAACAGGCACTGGGTATTCCAACAAGATTCGGCGCCAGCTCATAGAGCGAAGAGCACACAAGACTGGCTGGCGGCGCGTGAAATCGACTTCAACCGGCACGAAGACTGGCCCTCCTCCAGTCCAGATTTGAATCCGTTAGATTACAAGATATGGCAACACTTGGAGGAAAAGGCGTGCTCAAAGCCTTATCCCAATTTGGAGTCACTCAAGACATCCTTGATTAAGACAGCCACCGATATTGACATGGATCTCGTTCGTGCTGCGATAGACGACTGGCCGCGCAGATTGAAGGCCTGTATTCAAAATCACGGAGGTCATTTTGAATAAACTTTAGTGTCATAAGAATCTATGTTTTGTTAAGTATAAATGGTTACACAATGAATAAACTTGTTTCAATTATTTTATATTAAACATGTGACAGAATTTATGACCTGACTAGGTAATGATCGCCTGATACCTTTCTCTTCCTCAGTTAAAAATCTTGGTCTCCATATTGATAGTACTCTGTCCTGGGGGGTTCATATCTCCGAAACATGTCGTAAAGTCTCTTGTTCTATACTATACGTCTCTTTATCGCTTGAAAAATGTTCTCCCCTTTAAGGCTAAAATTATGCTTGTACAGTTACTTATACTACCGATCATTGATTATGCTGACGTGTGTTACCCGGATTTAAACCAAAGTCTTAACAAGCTCGAGCGCCTACTCAACAATTGCGTCAGATACATTTTCAATCTTCGTAAATTTGATCATATCTCTCACTATCGTTCTCGCATTAAATGGCTCATTATTAAACAGAGGCGTGACTCTAGACTTTTGCTTGTTCTCTTCTCTATCTTAAATGATCCATCCACTCCTTCTTATCTCAAGGAGAAATTTCAGTATATTTCCTTAACGCATGATAGAACTCTGCGGTCCTCATATAATAATAAACTAAGTATCCCACTACATTTTACTAAATTTGTTGGTAAATCCTTCACCATTCTGCACTGCTGCACTGCTCTGGAACTCCTTGCCCGATGACGTCAGAAAAACATCTAGTAAGGCTGCTTTTAAAAAATTGGAACAGGCACTTTATGAAGATATTAGATGATAGTTAATATGGTCAATTTGGTTACTTTTGTTGTTATTTTATTGATAGGTTTATGTAATATATCTATTTGTATTTATAATATGTATATATGTATTTGTATGTAAATATAATATATTGTCTGTATTATATTTTATAGTATATAAGTTTATTGTATTTATATATATAATTTTAGTTTATTTTTAAGTTCATCAATAGTTTTTCCCTTGATTTACTCTATTGTTCATTTTATTTTGTCACCTATCACTTAATTTCCACACGTACCGGGTTGACTGGGAGAGAATGCCTAAAGGCATTAAGTCCGCCCTTTTGTAATCCTTTTATTAAGGTGCAATAAAGTGTAAATAAATAAATAGATTGCCTTGTCCATGGATCATAGCATCCACTAACCATGAGGTGGAGTATATGCCCGTTTGTCACCCTTATTTCGTAAATATACGATACATGCAATGTTCTGTGTGACGTTGCATGTTAAACGTACGCAATCACAGGTAGGTCAGCGTTGGAATCGATGCCCCGGCGCCGCGCCGACGACCACCCAACCCCCCGCGCCCTCCCTCCACTGTGCATGCCATATTAATTACTCCGAATACGATCTACTGATAGTCGCAAAGTGCTTCACCGCATTATTTTATACTGAAGCGAATATTCTATAAAATGATCAGACTCTTGACTGAATCGAAACTTGTTTTTCGTATAGACTTTAAAGAGATAATATTTCGTTAAGCGACTATTGAATGTTGTGGGAAATAGAGGTTATCAAAGAAAGTTCAAGATGTGCAACTGAAATGATTTGAAGGATACAACCCGGGGTGCTACCCGCTTTGCGACATACGAATCGTATCTCGAGAGACGCACATTACTTGCCCGGGGCTTTTTCCTGTTTGTTTGACTCAAAAGACAACAATATTACATAGTTTAACTCCATAAAAAATTTCTCTGTTCCGTCCCTTATCTCTACTTATAAGAAAGATTGCCTCGTTACCAGTAAAAAGGGTCTCTGATTCTCGTCTTACAACATACGAAATACAGAACGTATTTCCGCTATCGCCCAATTACGAGAGCCTCATTCATTTTCAATGGATGAGGGTAATCATATGTATTAACTTATTTAACTTCAAATAAATTTTACAGTGGCCAAAGTAAGCTATCGCGTTACCGACATCGCAGTCAGGCATTAGGCTTATTGAACCCATTTGTCAGGTTAATGACACAGAAATTCTTTTTCCAATCATTTGCCAGGCTGCTTGTGCGTCTGTATTTTGCAAACGCATCGCCGCGTCGCGGTGATTTGTTGCTCTTTGTGAATATTTGATGAAGAATGAAACGGTCGTAATGATACGATGTCATTGTGTAATAAAAATAAAAAGTAAAAAAGTAAGTAAAAATATAAAGTATACTATCAAAATTTGTCTGTATTAGTATTATCCTTGAGATTTTTTTTCTAACGCCGTGTAAAGTAGCTACTATAATTTGAAAGTGTTAATTTACCATGTGTTTGACGGCGAAGAAATATATCGTGAGGAAAGTGGAAACACGCATGCCTTAGAAATAAAAAAAATCGAGGGTATGATAAGACCGTCAGTAAGCATTGAAGCAACTACATTGAAAAAATTACAGGAAACCTGTGTTCTACAGGAAGACGTACGTGGGCTACTATTTTGCTTTAATTTTAGAACGCAATTAATTTATTTTGGAAGATTGCGACCACAGCAACAACTTTCAAACATTTTTGGTTAAATTTACGTTACATTAATATGTGCTACTGAGCCGTTAAAATAGTGTGATGTCCTAATAATATAAAGAACGCATTATATTTATATTGTAACTCACTCCTGTCACCCAGTGGGGTTGGCAAGGACTACAGACTTCCATTTAGCTTCTTTCGGTCGGTTAAGGGTGTGGCGGCGCTGTCGTCGCGCCACTAGCGAAACAACATTGAAAGTCTAAATCGCGCTATTAAAGTTCCGAAGTAAAACAGTATATATAGAACATCTCCGAACTACCACTTGGATCTCCCACCGGGCAGGGTGTTCTGCCCGGGGAGCGGCCAGAACACCTTGCCCGGTGGAAGATATCTCCCCTTTTTTCATCCACGCCCTAAAGGGTACTGTTAATTTGGCTTTTTTATACAATTTGTTTGATAATCTTCCATCTAGGTCGTCCTTGGCTGATTTTGCCTCTAACTTCTGCAAACTGCTTCTGTAAATTTGCTATAAATAATGCATGTCCAACTGACATATAAGGATAATATATCCAACTCGATGAAATTTACCAGTAATTTAACCAATGATTTTTTTAATATGACAATTCAATTCAATTTATTTGCTATTCTTGTTGTACTAGGTCTTAATTTTAAAAAAAATTGTTCAAAACAAGAACCCTGCGACGGTACTGCAAATATTGCCAAATATTAATATCATTATTACAATAGTATTGTTAATAAAATTATCATTTCATGAATATTTACAATTAACTTAAATATTAATATAATACACTATATATACATATATATTTTTTTTTTTTCATTTATTCAAAATATTAAAAAAAGAACAAAATTATTTTTTTAGCCCTACAGCAGAAACCACACACGGTTTAGTTGCTGTGGTCTATTAACTATAAACTATTTTCTTATACTAAATACTATTATAGATAATAATGGTAAATTTATATATTTATTAACTAATCACTAAGTATATTATTAATATGTAAATGTGAGATAAATCAGGTATAAACACATTAGATCAGGCAATTTACAGTAATTATGTTATCATTTAAGATACTATTAATAAATTATACTAACTTATAATAATACAAATACACATACCATAGCGACCATCTAGTTATTTAATTAGAAACTCTTTTAGTGTTCTTTTAGCTAATTTTACTTTATAATATTTTACTTTATTTAAGACAGTGAGAGGAAGTTCGTTGAGTAAAGAGGGGAGCAGGTATTCCCACGTGCGCTTACCATAAATATTTTTGTAAGTTGGAAGATTAAATGTCGGTAACCTATTCAACTTACGTAGTGTTACAGGTCTACTTTATTTTTTAATTTATTCAACTGTTCCCACTCACACTATACTATACATACACACTATACACATACTATATTATTTATTCCTATTTCCTATTTCCTACTCAATCACTAAAATACTCCTGCAACGAGTAATAACATTTTTTCGTTAAATATGTATTAACTTCCTTTTTAAACTTTTTTATGCTTTTAATGCTTCTGATACGTTCTGGACTTTTGTTATATATTTTTATTGACATGCCATAGGGGCCGATGTAATTTACGATTTGTAATTTTCATGTAACTGTGGATAATTTTATTTATGGTCTTAAACTTTTAGGGCGAAAAAATCTTTATATAGAGAAATACTTTATTAGCGTCTGTGCTGTTACCCCAAAGTACACCGTAGCGTAGCCAGGCGTCTGCGTACGCGTAGTAGACACAGGTTTCTGTTTTTAAGTCGGTGGTTTTTTAAGTTCTATAAGAGCGTACGTAAAAGTAGATAATTTTTGACAACTTTATTAATGTCTTGCTTTCAATTTAAATGTGCATTTATACCTAGGAGACAGTGAGAGTTAACAGAGTCTAAGGTAATATTTAGGCATTGGTAGTTAATATGTAAGGTGCGTTTTTGGTACGGTCGGAATCGCAAGACTTTAGTCTTTTTTAAATTAATCTCGAATCTTGGAGCCAGCAATTTATTACATTTAAATTAGAGGTTAGGAGTTGGTGTAAATCTGTGATATTGAGACAGGGAAGAATTAATGAAATATCATCAGCAAAAAGAACACAAAGGATATTACATATATTCGGAAGATCATTCACATATATTAAAAATAGCAAACAGCTCAGCACGCTATCCTTCGGGGCACATTGTGTGTTTTAAGAATTTTTTTTCCGACCTTACAGTCTCAATAATTCTGGTTTGTTGGTCATTGTAGCCTATATCTATATATTGGAAGCGTTGATTAAGTTAAGATTAGAACCATTCGTGGGCCAGACCTCTCGCACCTATATTATAAGTTTTATTTAAGCTGAACGCACATTTGTTCGCACCGTACGCGCCGATTTTACTGATGGCCTCGCACATTTGCTACATATACTAAAACCATATCTTTCTATGAAAAACTCAAGATTTAAAAGGCCAATTGAACCAGAGATAAGACTTGTTGCATGTTTGAGGTAAGTATTTTTATTGATACCTAATTAAGCAATCAGGAATAAAATTGGGTTTTTGAATTAAAATTAACCATCAATATTTTTTTAGTTCAATATTTAAATAATCTATCACTAAGTATATATTGATAATCGATGCAAAAAAAAATTAAATTATGTATAATTAATTAAAAGTTATAAAAATACAAAAATTATCACGTAAGTCGAAACCACCAGTTTTAGTGGAAAATTCTCTAAGTTGGCAACATTAGACAACACTGAGTATCAGCACGCGCCGCGTTATATGACCTCAGCAGCATGTATCGTTCAATATTGGCATACCTACCGCATTTTATAAAATTCGGGGCGTACGGTGCGGGTGTAATGTGCGAGGTTTCATATGATTTTATACAACGAATTCTAAAATTCGGCGTAAACGGCGCGTACGGTGCGGGCAAATGTGCGATCGGCTTTAATAGGATCGCGTAAGAAATCCTATCGTATGCCTTGCTCATATTTAAATGACGGGAGGCAAACGAGCATGCGGTTCACCTCATGATAAGTGACTACCGCCGCCTATGAATAACTGCAACACTAGGGGAATTGCAGATGCATTGCCGGCCTTTTATAAAAGCGCTATTTTTTTTGAAGGGACCTAAATCGTTTCAGTCCGGAAAAATCGCTGCTGGTAGTCGATTCCACAAGGCAGTCGTACGAGGAAGAAAATTTCTTGTAAATCGCACAGTGTTAGACCGCCAGTCATCCAAATGATGTGGACGATGTTGCGAGTTGTGTCGCGATGTGCGATGGTGAAATTGAGCGACTGAAATTCGAACAGTTCCTCGTGATTCATTTTAAGTGCCTATATTTTATTAAGTGGCGAAGCTTGCGAAGTCACTTATTGACTTCACGATGTCTGTCCGTCTGTCCGTCTGTCCGTCTGTCCGTCTGTCCGTCCGTCTGTCCATCTGTCCCACGATTATCTCGAGAACGGTTTCGAATTTTCAAATTCTGTTTTCAGCAATCGATTACTGATCACCCAGGCATCTGAACCTCCTATTTTGAAACTGATTGCTCAACGGCAACCGTTAGAAACCGCTACAATGCTGATTGCTTCGCCACTTTGCTATGCTGTTAGCTTGCTAGGTTTATTTCAATGTAAGATGCGCGTCCAAGCATTGTTTGCTCCTTGGTTATGTTAGTTTTTTACAAGTATATTGTATTTTGTTTATTTTTAGAAATAAAAATTGCGTTTAAGTGAAATAATTCGATATATTAGTGTACGCCTAGGATAAGATTATTATTTGTTTGTATGTATTTAAACTTTCTCATGTAAGTGAAATTCTTATGAGAAATAAAGATAATATCTCAAACCTTAAAAATTAAACGAATAACTCGTCAATGTAAGGGCGGCTATTTTGTATTAATAGTGTTTTTTTTTTAATTTTTAAAGTCCATTGTCAGAAATTTTTTCACGCTACTATAATGAACTGCAAGAGTAGGTCGAGGGAGTCTTTTATCCCGTCTCATCTCGCTGTACAAACAGTGCTCTGTAGCTTTATCATTTCTAGCAAGAAGCGATATAATAATTGCAACGTGCGCTATTGTTACAAAGGTGCGGACTATTTTCCAGGGCTGCCATCCATTTTGTTTTTAATTAGGTCGCATGCTAGATATGAAAAGATCGAATTATGCACAGACAAGAATACCATACGTGTTTACGTGAATGTTTCCTGTAGTGTGTACTTAATTTACCTTTGACTATCCGTTTATTAGTCTGTATTATAAAAGTAAAGTAAAGTTGCAGCCTCTTTACGTCACACTGCTGGGCACAGGCCTCCTCTCATTTCTGAGAGGGTTTTAGGGCAAGGAATTGTCCACCGCGATGCCCTAATGCGTATTGGCGAACTTGACATGTCTTCGAAATATTTTTTTCTTATTTCTCAGACATGCAGGTTTCCTCACGATGTTTTCTTTCACCGCCGAGCACGTGGTAAATCAGCACTTAAATTGCAATTAACAATTTCATTGGTGCCGGCGAGGATCGAACCCGGGTTGCTCGAGTATTGTGCTTACAGTTAGTCTGTATTATCTATTATGTAAGGTTTCTTACTCTTCATTAGTTCGTAAATGTCCACTGCTGGACATGGGTCCCACCAATTTTTGGGAGGATTTACCGGATTGACGATCGCTGGGTCAGAGGTCTTCAGCCGGCCGCTGTTGCCCGCCGCGGTGTTAGATGTTTTGCGACCACTGTAAACGAGATGATTATACCCCCATCAATTAGAAACCATGCGATCCCCATAGTCGCCTCTTACGACACCCACGGGACGAAATGCGGCGATGGATTTCTTACGCCGTCACCATACGGCAATTTTGTTTTTTAACTGAAAGTATAAATTATCAACTAAAAAGTGCTCCTTTTTTTTCGCCTAGGAGTCAGTCTAGGTAGGTACCACCTTCCTATCTATTTCTGAGGCAATATTTTATAGTTTTTGCACCGCTGATCCGGTCTAACGATGAACCAGTATAATTAAATACTGGGAGGCATTCCGTCTTTGTCCTTGGATCTGAAAACCCATGTATAAGTCTTACTCGTATTTGTTTGAAGTTGACCGCAGACTTCCATGGACTGCAGTAGCTTATTACCATGATGTAGATTGTAAGTTACGTTTGTGATTTCAGTTTTATAAAAAAGCCTTTAAGTAGGATGTCAGAGCATGGCGGTTGAAGCATGTGTCGTCAAATGGGCCAACCCATTGTCTCATTTTTGCCTATACACAAGAACAAGGGTGACCAAAAGCACACAGTCCACCTGATGGATTTTTTATACGTGGTAGAGCCTTGCTGCAGCTATATTCTGGTTGTAGCACGAATGAGTCGGCTCGATTGGGGAAGAACCACGCTCTAACAGAATACCAGCGTAAAATAGCAGCTTAACGCTGCTGTGTTTCGTATGGTGAGTGTAGAGAACCGGAGACCCTATTTACTGGAAACGAGGCATTCCATTTTAGTCCTCACGGGTGACAACGCATCTGCATTTTGATTCATAATCGAAGATAGATGTAGATGTCTATGGGCCACAGCAACCACTTACCATCAGGTGGACTGTGTGCTCGTTTGTCACCCTTATCCTATAAAAAAAAGTTAAGCTGCTATTTTACGCTGGTCTATGAGAATACCATTTTCCAATGTATAAGACTCAGGTCTCCCTCTTGAATTGTTACACATAATGGTTACAATAGTGTCGTTTCCACAAAAGGTAATATAATATATGAGTACTTTTCTTGTGAACCTGTATGTCCATAGCACGACGGTAGAAGTAAGTCGTGTCGAAAGTGCCAATCTATTTTCTCCTTTTTAACCTCCGATGCAAACAGACGGGTGTTATATGTTTATCGTGTGTTTCTGTGTATCTGTGTGTATGTCTGTGGAATCGTAGCTCCCAAACGGATGAACCGATGTAGATTTAGTTTTTTTGTTTCAAAGGTGACTTAATCGCGAGTGTTCTTGACTATGATTCAAGAAAATCTTTTCAGCCGTTTGAAGATACGTAAGCTTCTATTGTTTCGGGTTTTTTTTTAATTTTTAATTTAAGTTATTGCACGAAAAAACCATATCTAATACAAATGCGTTTTTGTCAAAGGCGAAAAAATGTTTCTCTAAATCGTTTAGCCCCAATACTTATAGGTACATTTGACAAATAATGCGTTTCCCTCTTGAATTGTTACATAATGGAAACTATAATGTCGTTTCTACAAGAGGTTAAATAATACCCCCGTGTCCCAGGTAGTCCTACGGAAGTGGGCTGAAATCGATTGCACGGCGCCGGGCCGACGACCGCTGACCCTTTTGCGTGCATGTCGTATTAATTCCACGAATACATTAGTGATTTCATTAGTAAGGTTATATTAACCAAGTTTGCTCTGTGTCAACAAAGTTCAAACTTAATCATACCCCCGTTCGAACTAAACAAAATTTTACTTCTTAATTTAGTCGGTTTATATGTTTAAGTTTTAAATAGTTTTCATTAAAAACAAAATTTACCACCTTCGCACGTTCCACTACTGGGCTCTCTCTTATTTTTTCTCTCATTAATGATAAGGTTTTGAAGCAGGAAAAGTCCACCGTGCCGTCCCAATGCATGTTGGAGGACTTAACATTTTTTTTATTTTTAAAATTGGACATTTTGGTACGGTGGCAATGACAAAGGTTTTCTCTCATGGCTACATTCATAAATTACATATTTAAAAAACCTAATAAAGTTCTATTAGGAACAAGTTTTAGATAACATTGATAATAACAGCTAATCTAAATAATTTTTATACGTGGTAGAGTCATGCTGCAGCTATATTAGTAGTATAGTTGTAGCACGAATGCGTCGGCTCGACCGGGTAAGGATCACGCTCTCACAGAATACCGGCGTAAAATGGTAGCTTAACATTACTTTTTGTATGGTGAGTGTAGAGAACCGGATACCCTTTTTACTGGAAAAGAAGCATTCCATCTTAGTCTTCACGGGTGCTAATGCATCTGCATTTTGATTTTTTATTGAGGATAGATGTGGATGTCTATGGGTCACAGTAACCACTTACCATCAGGTGGACTGCTTGTTTGCCACCCTATCCTATACAAAAAATATAATTCTGAGTCCTGGAAGCAAGATTATGGTTAACTTTAAAGTAAGGTAGGCTTAGTCTGGTTTTAAATGGAAAAAGGTAAAATTTTTATTATTTAATACAAAATTAAAAAAAAATCGTATTTGATAACGTACATTTTGATAACCCTAAATCTTATAGAAAATTGAAAAAGAAATTGCCGGTTTTTTTTTATAGGATAAGGGTGACAAACGAGCACACAGTCCACCTGATGGTAAGTGGTTGCTGCGGCCCATAGACATCTACATCTATCCTCTATTACAAATCAAAATGTAGATGCGTTGTCACCCGTGAGGACTAAGATGGAATGCCTCATTTCCAGTAAAAAGGGCCGGTTTCATAAATGTTGTAAAAAAGAAAATTCGTCACGCAATGATGGTATTATTTTATGATAGATTCATATTGAATAAAAAAATCTATTCTATTCTGTGTGAAAAAGGGCAAAAATATAAGATGAGACTTTTCTAAAGACTTTCTTGACCTACTATCTCAGTTCTCAGTTCATTATTGTAGTATTACAGTAGCGCTGAAAATTCCCCGAGCAAAATGTTTTAAAGCTAACATCATGTCATGGAGCTCTGCAGTGCCCGGCGAAAAGAAGACGACGGCCTTTAAGTTGTATTATTAAAAAAAAAGTTTTTCTGAGTCAGTTAAAAATAAATAATAATGTAATTATTACGTCTTTGGAACTTTCGCCTTGTATTTTTTTTATAGGATAAGGGTGAAAAACGAGCACACAGTCCACCTGATGGTAAGTGCTTGCAGCGGCCCATAGACATCTACATCTATCCTCTGTTACAGATCAAAATGCAGATGCGTTTTCACCCGTGAGGACTAGGATGGAATGTCTCATTTCCAGTAAAAAGGGCCTCCGGCCACCTGCACACACCAAGCGAAACGCAGAAATAAACCTCTACTTCACGCTGGTATTCTGTGAGGTCGTGGTACCACCCCGGTTCGAGCCGGCCCATCCATGCGACAGCAAAAGCTGCCGCGTGGCTCTACCACTGTTAAAATATATGTATACCAGCCCGCGATAGCCCACCGCTGGACTTGAGTTCCTCTCATTATACGAAGAATTTTCCGTAATCCCCACGCTTAGAACGTGAATGAGATAATTATTATATCAGAAGTCTCGCTGATTTGATGCGATGACTATATGAGATGGTGACCTTCCCTGGCCATAAAGTCTCTGGTATTTCTCACAGTCAAACTTTACGACACGTACGCTACGATACGAAATGGAGTCTTGGATGTTTTTACACCCTCATCACGCCTTCATTCGCTTTGTTCCATTCATTGTATAGTTTTAATATTTTACCGTGAATAAATAAACGAAGTTTCTTATGATATAGAAAATATAAACGCTATAAACTACATCCTAAGCATACGACGTGAAGGTTGATTTAGAAATGGATTTCTATGTCACTGATTCGAAAATGAGGTCGAGTAAATATATTTGCACTGGATTATCGCGTTTTGCTTGCTTCTTAAGTTAAAATTTTTAAGTTCATATATTATATAGTTTAAAGAAATTCCTATAGTTTTAATTGCTAGATTTTCCGCGTAAAAATATGCAAAGCTTATAAAAGCTTGTACAAAATTTCTACATGAAATACGGCTAGCAAGAAACCTACGAGTATGTTTGCATCCGTCCCATATGTTTGCTTTTGGATATTCACAATCGAGGCCGTTGTCTGAATACTAAATGCAAACTGTCCATCAATCTTTAACTATCAAGTTATAGATAGTTGAATGAAACAAGACTCTCAAAAACCATAACTTCATGTTTTCATGAAGCGTAGATATGAAATTTTCTTAATTTAGCTTAGCTTAGCCTTAAGTATAATTTGTTTACTGCTACGCTAATAAAGGAAGTAAAAACTACACATTATGAATTGTACTTATATGTCAAAGACTCAATTAACTAAACTATCAACCAAATTGCTACATCAAAGTAAATCCGATTGGCCATAGTCGAAAACTTGCCCATGAGGAATAAATTTTGTTAGTTCATGCTTTCAATTAATCGAGCACACCTTGTTAAAAATGTCAGCCTGTTATTATTTTAAACCACTGCCCAACATTCTGTTTATTCAATTGAAAATATGCGTATTAAAATGTACAACGTATTTTTCAAATTAAATATTAAAATTATATGTTTTTACTAAAGCCGAATTACATTTTATAAAAATAAGACTTTGTCATTATTGAATGCTATTTCCCAACATGTTTATTTAATTCAATGTACTATGCACATCAAAAATGTCCGACGTATTTTTCAAGTTGGATATTTAAATTGTAATAGTCATAGAACAACACGGGCCACCAACGTTGAACCAGAAGTGAGTAGCCATAGCCCATAGGGTTTTCCCGATACAGAACTGTCTGTATTTTTATTTAGCGGGGTGAAATCTGCGCACACAAAAGCAATCGTCTGTAACTACGAAACCCACATATAAGCAAATAAAACAATAAACTATCAACTTCACACAAACGTGGATGATTTCCTTCATCAGTAAATGTATGTTCAAAGTTCTTGACGGGGATTTTCGCCATCAGTCATCACTAGGTTCACTGGCAGCTGAGGTAAACTCTTGAGTAAAAAAAAATATTTACCTTAAGCACCCCAACATTATAAAAAAATTAAATAAAACAAGGGGGATACATAATTACCATAGATAATTGTTTAGATGAACACTGTCACTCGCTGGTACAGGTAGGTCATAAGATTGCGGAATCGATGTCCCGAAACGCGTCGCCAGGCCAACGACCCCACAAGTTATAGGCATAGTATCGCTCCGACAAATTTATTTGAAAGTTATATATCATTCAACTTCAATTAATGTATTATCATTCCTAATTAAAAAATATAACTCTTCCAAATTTAAAACGATATTTCCATAATTATTTTTTCTGTGACAACAACGCGCCGAGTGTCAGCTAGTTACCAATAAATTTAAAATTACTTTTAAAATTTATACCTCGTTTATACGAGTTGCCATGCTTGGCAACTACGTCTACTTAATTTTGAGTTGTTATCAGGAAGACGCTTCTGCTCATCTCCTGGCTTGTTTCCCTCTGTCACCTCTTACGACACCCACGGGACGATATGGGGTAGTGGATATTCTTACACTGTCATTACACCGCTACTACACGGTCAAATACAATAAATACGTCCTCCTTATTTGGAGTGTCTTGAAAATAGTCGTAGTTTTACAATTTAAGTACTTTTGTTTGACCACTTATAAATTGCGCGATGTAATTGCGGAGGACCGCTTCAACAGTGCCAAATGAGATATTTCAAAAATCTCGACCTACTCTTGCAATCACAGTTGCGTAATGATGGCTCTAGGATTTAATTGAAAATTTGCGCGTCCAGTATACAATGAACAATGTTATAAGAGCCAAGCTACATACACTTTGGGACAAAAGATGACACATAGTTTTCATTATCTTCGAGGTTCATCATACTTCATTACGGACGGACAGAGTGCGGATAATCCATTGTAAAATATCTGCTCATTGATTTATTCATTATAGCATTTCATAAAACTATAAATATCTAAAAAGTGCTTAACCTCCGATTGCGTACATCTTATTAGCATTAAGTTTTGAATTTTGTGGGGTTGTTTTATTAATGTTGCAATAAATTGATATTTATTTATTCAATATCCAAAGGTTACAATGAAAGCAGTGTATATATACGCGGCCTGTTGGTATATCAAGCCTAGCAATTTGAGTCAACGTAAACGGAGTGTATTCCCAAGGGGAGGCCTTTGTTTACCAACTGACTATTCCAGACTGAAGTAGATAATGATAATGACTTAACAAAGGGAAATCCTAAATTAATGGCGATTAACTTAAAGACAACAAATATACATAATTATGGATATTAAGGAATGCATTCTTCGGACGCTGGACCACGTAAAAAGAATGAATGAGGAAAGCTCAACAAGCGAAAAAGCAACTTTATGCTGCAGAAGTGACAAAGTCGACAAATGACGTCATTATTTCCTCATTCATTCTTTCAGCACGACCAAACCACCGAAGCATTCCTTTCTGAATCCTGGTCACAACATCATCTTGCAAACCACACTCTTCTCTTATCACACAATTTCTCACCTTGTCGCTCAGATTCAGTTCTAACATACTCCTTAATGACTGCATTTCTACTGCATTTATTTTACTTTCGTGCTTCTGCCACATCCAACTTTCACTATCATACATTAAAGTAGGGACTAACAAAGCATTATGAATAAGTGCCTTTTTAGGGTTCCGTAGTCCGCGGTTTTGAGCAGAGACCCTAGGTGCTACAAATCTGTAATTTGGCACTGTTTTAGATATTAATCACGTCTAGAAAACTGTAAAATAAGATCTTAAAAAACATTTTTATTTTAGGTACTTCCCATACAAGTAAATGGAGGATGATTTTTTTTACCCGTCTATTCCATTATGTGGGGTATCGTTGGATAAGTCTTTCAAAACACTGGGGGGGGGGGGGGGGTGGAACAACATCTTTTTGATCCACGGTCCGTTTGCGAAATATTTAGCTTTAAATTGGTATTTTTCATTAGAGGCAAGTGTCCCATCACCCCTCTTTACCAACTAAACCGCTGTTTTGGGAAATCTGAAAAGTTTACACGATAGTAGCATATATAATGAAGTTAAAAGGAAAACTATCACAGCTAAGTAGAATTAAGAAGTTAACGAGTAATGTAAATTTCGTTACAAGTCCATAGAAAATGACCTAAAACAAACTGCATTATAACTTTGTAATGTTGTTGTAAACTGTTAAAAATAAACATTTTATATGAAGAAAACGGCTTATATACGTTACTACTACAGCTTCACTTTTTCATTAGCGGGATAGGCAGGGAGGATCTTTCTTACTTACTTACTATTACTATTGTCACTTATTTTTTAGTTGCTAGTTATTGTAGGCCTCATTCAAAGTATTCATACAAGCATATAGTCTCATACAGTGTCATTCCTCACACTCTTGGTTTACGCGGGCGACCGCAGGGTAATTTAAGGCAGTGGTGGTTTACGTGAGGGTTCGTTACGGTCATATATGTATATTTTAGGGTTGCACTGCTGGGAATATATAGATAGATAGTCAACTATGATCATCTTTGTATTTTAGCATGTGAATGATTTGATGTAAATTGTATTATTTTCAAAATCGAAAAGTTTTTTTAATCTTTTTTGAATACCACTCCTTATAAGTCTGATTTGTAAATAAGTCATTCAGTTACGATCTTCCTATTTGGGCCCATTTTGGTCGTTATAGCGCTCAAACTGCGAACTCGCTTATTATGCTCACTATCAAAAAAGCCCACGTATTGTGGACGGGCAACTACGGTAGCCTACCTCTAAATTGTGCGTGGCCCGACACGCACTTGACCTGTTTTTTTGACACATTCTGACTTTCCACAATAGAGTGTAGATTCCCATTTACTCTATTTTCTGCGTTTACTCGTCGTTCTATATTCTTATCATATCTATCATCCCTGCTAAATACACGTCCCAAATACACAAACTCATCCACTTTCTCGATAAAATCCCCGTCTATTCTTATTTCACATAGCGTTTTACTTTCTTTTTAAAAACCATCACTCTCGTCTTACTTGTGCTTACGTTCTAAATTTTTAAGTTCTTTTCAGCTCAATTTTTTTGTCAATTGACATTGGCAGTATAAATGTAAACAATTAAACCATTAATGTTTTTTTTTATGGGATGTTTATTTTATTTTATTTAATGTATTTGTAACACATTTTTTTATAGGATAGGGTGACTAACGAGCTCACAGTCCACCCGATGGTAAGTGGTTTCTGTGACCCATAGACATCTACATCTATCCTCAATAAAGAATCAAAATGCAGATGCTTCGTCACCCGTGAGGACTAAGGTGGAATGCCTCTTTTCTAGTAAAATAGGTCTCCAGTTCTCTACACTCACCATACGAAACAGCAGTGTCAAGCTGCCATTTTACTTTGGTATTCTGTGAGAGCGTGGTCCTTCCCCGGTCGGGCCGATCGATTTGTTTTACAACTATACTACTAATATATCTGCAACATGGCTTTACCACATATCTTTATATATAAAAATTACGTGTCACATTGTTTGTCTGCGATGAACTCCTAATAGTTTAAGAGTCAGTGAGAGGCAGACTTACGGTATTTTAATAAGCTTTACGTTTTTTTTTCAGTTAATCCTAACCTATACCTGAGCTACTTGAAATGGGGACTCTTTAGTTTGACTGGCGGTTGATATAGACACGCTCAAGTGTGAAAGGTGTAAATAAAATTACCGAAAAAAATGTGAAAGTAATAAATCTGCCGACATTTACATCTTGACATCTTGATATATTCAATAAAAGTTACTTAATAATAACATTGGCACCTATGGCGGGTCCAAGGTCATAGCAGATAGGTTGATAGATACAATTTTTTCCGCATCCCAAGCGTGACGATTGTGGCAAACGCTCCCTATAACAGGAGAGGCCAATGTCCAGACGTGGACATTTACGGACTGACAAAGAAGAAGAAAGTTTATTGACTGCTTTTAATTGCACTGTTTTATTTTCGTTCTGTTTACTGAGCGATTTTATTTAACTTCGTACTTTTTCGAAAACTATCAACAATCGTATAATCATACAAAGAGAGTCTCTTTGTTCTTAATTAAGCCCGCAAAGTGCAGGTAATCGGAGGCTAGGTACTTTTTATGCCGCGTACAGACTTACGCAACGTAACATGAAACGTAACTTGAAATGAAAGAATTTGCCATCCTAGTGCAATATACCATGAATAGAATAGAATAGAATAGAATAGCACTGAGCGGTCTGTATTTTGTCGTTTTTCAAATGAACACAAAGGTGCACCTGCACGCTCTATGCTCAGAGCGCCAGTGCGGATGGGTTGTGTTGTGTGATCCTTTAATGCAACCCAAAAAATACGCTCTCTCATCTCATCTCAAGTCACACACGAGCCTCTCTCCTTTTTGAGAGGATTTACCTCTATCGTCTCACTTGGCAGCCCGATTGACGATATTAGTACTAGACGTCTCGCACTTTTGATGTTGTTCTACGTCACTGGTCTGGGTACTTTACGTATAGCGTGGAGTTGGCTATAGCGCCATCTGTCGTTAACCTTTCGTTCTTTCTAGTGTTTCCCACGTAGTTGTCATTTAGGACACTCATGGAAAGAAATAGATTGATGGCTTCTCTTACTCAACCACCAAACGGTAAAGTTACTCGTCTGCCCGTTCAAAATGTAACGCTGCTGCGCTATAGAAATAACAAGGTAGGCTTGGATGCATATTCAATAACTGCGTTATATTTTTTCACTATGATGATTAATTTGTGTTTTTGCGTAAAATGTTGTTATCTACTTTTGTTTGTTTTGTCCACCACTCGAATGGACTTTGGCATATATTGCAATGAACTTTACAATTAGTGGCCAAATAACAAGCGACTGATAGGTGCAAACGGGGCAGGGGTGCGAGCCGAGATGTATTGCTCGTACAGCTGCGCGTTGCATCTCAAGCATAGTTATTTAATCTTGTTTTCGCATCTCAAAGCTGCGTTTGCGCTGAACCGAGTGATTCGGCCGAATGCTCGGTTTGGCTAACATTAAACCGATTATTACTCGGTACTCAGTTACTCGATATAATTGTACTCGGCCCATCTTAAAGTGTAAGATGTCGATAAAATTGATGCATTTACTGACATAAACGCAAAATCTGAGTTGATATTGCCATAATATGCTGGTAGGTTTTACTACTTTTTGTACAAAACTATAAATTTTAATATGTGAATATAATAAAGTGCAAAATATGTACAACAAATTAATTCAACATTGACAGATAAATGCCTTGTCAAGTAAATTGTTATTAGCGTTGATTCCTAGTTTATTATGAACGTGAAATTGTGCTTTATTTGCTGTCGGATGCATCCAGCCAACAGCTTTTGTTGAAGTGAAAAAGCAATTTATCTTTTGCTTGGTTTTGTTGATGAATTATGCAAGAAAATTATATTACAAGCTCCAAATATTAAAATTTTATTTTATTAAATAAATTATAGAACTATTTTTTACGTAGTCATTAATGCTTTAGTTGGTCAAATTCTTCCTACAAAAGAAGCACACGCACTTTCTATTATTTACACTTTTTTCTCTCTCATTTTGATGAGAGAAATTTTATGTTTCATACGATCCGAGAATAGTTTTGTAAAATGATTCGACAAATGTAGCGCAGCGCACACCCGATTTTGTTCTAACGAGTTGAAGCGAAGAACGTTCGTTGTAAACTTTCTACAGCAGTTACATTGAAATTTGTTAAATCCCGAGTTTGTTACGTCGTATACAAAGAACGAGTAGAGAGTAACACCACTGGAAAACTTTTATGCCCGTGCGGCTTAGGATAACGTTGCTCAGATTATTTTATGTCGGAGAATGTTTTAACACCACTTGACACAATGAACCGCATCATCTTTAACGTAAAAGTCAACTGAATATTGAGAAAATGACTTAAATTCAAATATATTGTCGTTATATTTAAAAAGAAAAGAAATTTTGAGGTCTGCTATTTTAAAATTAAACTGCTCTAAGTGGTTTAAGACGAAAGGATATTGCATTTTCACTTAAGTACCTATAGGATTTAAATATATTTATCTTAACATTAAGATCTATGAAACAGTTTTACTGCGAAGAATCTGTTCGCTTACAGCTTTTGACAATACCCGCATCCCTTTGAATGAGAACACAATAATAATATATTATTATAGCGGATTTTCATATACTTCTTTTTTTAATTTATTTTTGGGTTCACCAGCATTGTACACATTGTAGAAATGCTTAAAACAACAATTAATATATTCAAGACTAAAATCAATAATTTGTAATTGTGGAAAATTATAAATCACGGCATGCACAGATTAAAAGCACATATAAATTTTATATTGTGAAAATGAAACTAAACAAGAAAAGTACTATACAGATTGATTAAAAATTTTAATTAATCCTTAAACTGGAGTGCAAGGTTAAGTTTAGAGTTACATTTTTTTCCCATTGAATTTTTGGAGATTATTAGAACTTACTCTAAGAATGTATTTTTCATATACATGTAGCCCGCGGTATACAAATCAGATGGAGATCGAGTGTTATCAAAAAAATATCAATCGTTATTCCGTTAAGAATAAAATAAAAATAACTCTAAATTGTGAATACAGTATAATTAATTCAAAATGATTCTAGAGTTTGTCAAGCAGTAAAATCGTCGCGCGTCGGAGCTGACTCGCACCGTTTTTTATAAGACTGAAGTGACAAACACAGACATGACTGTCCTATATTCTGACTACTATCCACCTGATGGTAAGCGCCTACTGCAGTCCATTCTGGACATAAAAAACATACATTAACAAAGCAAGAGATCACTCAGAAATTATAAAAGAGAATTTACGTCTTAGTTTTACTAATAATTTATATATTTGGTTATTTATTACACAATACAAACTGGTCTGCAATATAAATTCTTTGGGATCAAATTATTTAACTATTTGTCACCGGGGTTGCCACCATAGACTAGTTTAAATGACAGAATCGATTAAGACGAACATAATTTAACAAACAGCTATTAGAGAAATATCCAGCAATTACCAAGTACATAATAGCGTTCCGTCTCAAAGGACAATGTCCAAAATCGCCCTGTGTAATAAAAACATCGGACATACACGATAACTATTTGTCTATTTTATTACATCAGTTGCAAATATTTTTATAACACGGACTAGCTGCGTCAAAAAATTAAAATTAAAAAGTATTCTACTCGACTAATAACATTAATCGCCGTCATCTTCGCCAAACATCATGTGGTGTCAAAAGATGATTAGGGATGCCCAATTGATTGTAATCGATTTTTGAATTTTTAGTTGCATATTTTTTAATCTGAATTACATTCTGAATTTATTTCGAACAAAATTGCAAAAATAAACTACAATAAAAATATTAAATTACCATTTCTTTATATTGCATACCTTAAGCGGAAGCGCAAGGTGTGTTCTACTATCGCCTAAAAATTAAGATTCCAACATTTTATCGAATAAAATCGTATCTAGCAATCATATTATACATATAAATGATATAAAAAGCACATTGTTAGAAAGATAAATGATTGTTGAACTTATTAATATTTTTTTTAAATCGATTAATTGCTATTTTTAAATAAAAAAAAAGGTTTTAGTGGCTTATGGTGTGGATTTATCATGTCCCTGTGGCTTGTAAACACAATAACTTTTGAAAATATTAATTGTTTAACTCAATCTATTTTTTAATCTCTTCATCAATCATGTGGGAAGCCACTGAATGTAAATGGCAGTGTAGTTTTGTTTTGTTTAGCTATAATTAATTTTTTTCGGCTCCAAAATGGCGAAATTTTCGTTGATTTGTTAGCCTCGTATACAAAAATATTTCTCTAAATGGTTGTTGTTGTTGTTTTTATTATTCGCTCGAGAGAGCAGGCAAAGGAACTATGCCATACAGCCTTGTCTTCATGTATAATTTTCCTTCATATTTCACTGCTTCACAATATGTTGATGCGTCACATTGTGCAGCCTTGGGAGATTTTGACGGTAACTTGAGCCAGCAGGCAGCTGACAGTTGGCGATGGTATCTAAAGGCGCCTATGCAAACAAACAGCTTATCTTGAGATTCCATCACCATCAGAGCACTTGTTTCACAGTTTCCATTAATAGTTCACATGCGCAGACACTTAATACACAAAATCGCACTACTTTTACATATCAAAGTCCACTTCAAACCATTATTTAAACAATAATACAGGAGCAGCAAGCCGCCGCCGGTCGAGTTCCCGCCCAAACTCTTTCTCTAAATGGGAAGCTACAGCCACAGAGTAGTAATGAGTAGTTTAGTTTGGCTCACAGAGTACATTATATATAGGGAATAATGTAAAATAAATAAATTATACTAAAAATTTAATTACAAATTTGTTTTGTAACAAAATAGTAAGTTAGCAAGGTTCGATTGTATTTTAAACTATTCATTAATTTGTTTGATTGTTAATTGGCCAAGCATGGCTAAATTTAAAAAAGCGACATCTACTGCAACATGGACAAACTGTCATGACATAATAATACCTCTAAGAAAAATTATAGTATGGACTGTATGCCACTGGTTTGGTAGTGTTTCTATATAGTTTGTGCTGGTTTTTTTTGTTTTTTTTTTCTGTGGTTTGGCTTCAGTCGCCTTCGTGAGTGGACATTGTTTCGGTTGTTTGCAGCGGCTCAAAAAGATCGCTGTACAAATACACAATATTCTAATAACCAAATTTCTTAATTATAATAATAATAAGACATTTTTTTATTACAATATTTAAAAGCACAGAATAAATAATAGTAGTACGTACTAAAAGCAAGTAGTATAATTTTTTTTGTCATGGGTGACATTTTCATGGTTTTCGAGTGTTGAAGCCGATAGTGCTGTCGAAATGTAAATCCAAGATGGCGGCCGAAGTAGGTACCAATTTTTTCATCATGGGTGTCATTTTCATGGTTTTCGAGGGTGTTGAAGCTGATAGTGCTGTCGAAATGTAAATACAAGATGGCGGCTGAATTAGGTACCAATTTTTTCATCATGGGTGTCATTTTCATGGTTTCCGAGGGTGTTGAAGCCGATAGTGTTGTCGAAATGTAAATCCAAGATGGCGGCTGCAAAATATATCAATTTTTTCATCTTGGGTGTCATTTTCATGGTTTTCGAGGGTGTTGAAGCCGATAGTGCTGTCGAAATGTAAATCCAAGATGGCGGCTGCAACAGGTATCAATTTTTTCATCATGGGTGTCATTTTCATGGTTTTCGAGGGTGTTGAAGCCGATAGTGCTGTCGAAATGTAAATCCAAGATGGCGGCTGCAATAGATATAAATTTTTTCATCTTGGGTGTCATTTTCATGGTTTTCGATAGAGTTGAAGCCGATAGTGCTGTCTAAATGTAAATCCAAGATGGCGGCTGCAATAGGTATCAATTTTTTCATCATGGGTGTCATTTTCATGGTTTTCGAGAGAATTGAAGCCGATAGTGTTGTCGAAATGTAAATCTAAGGTGGCGGCTGCAATGGGTATTATTTTTTTCATTATGGGTGTCATTTTCATGAGTTTCGAGGATGTTGAAGCCGATAGTGCTGTCGAAATGTAAATCCAAGATGGCAGCTGAAGTAGGTACCAATTTTTTCATCTTGGGTGTCATTTTCATGGTTTTCGAGAGTGTTGAAGCCGATAGTGCTGTCGAAATGTAAATCCAAGATGGCGGCTGAAGTAGGTACCAATTTTTTCATCTTGGGTGTCATTTTCATGGTTTTCGAGAGAGTTGAAGCCGATAGTGCTGTCGAAATGTAAATCCAAGATGGCGGCTGCAATAGGTATCAATTTTTTCATCATGGGTGTCAATTTCATAGTTTTCGAGAGAGTTGACTCCGATAGGGTTGTCGAAATGTAAATCCAAGATGGCGGCTGAAGTGGGTGCCAATTTTTTCATCTTGGGTGTCATTTTCATTGTTTTCGAGAGAGTTGAAGCCGATAGTGCTGTCGAAATGTAAATCCATGATGGCGGCTGCAATAGGTATCAATTTTTTCATCACGGGTGTCATTTTCATGGTTTTCGAGGATGTTGAAGCCGATAGTGCTGTCGAAATGTATTTAAACTACTTTAAAAATTCCATATAATCATGTTATACGTAATTTTTTTAATGCGCTTAAGGTATGCCCAATTGGATTTACCAATATTTTCTTATATTAATCCCAAAATGTATAATTTAAAAAAAAACCTACTATACCTAATTAATGAGGTAATATACTCGATTTTGGATAAGTAGTTAGAATAATACTGAAGAAAAATATTCGTAAATATAATTATTCATAATTTCTAATGATCGTTTAGAAATGAGTGTATTTTACGTCTTACTAAACGATAAGTGACGAGTTACTTTCGGGACTATATATTGAAAATTATGACTTGGCTATTTTAACTTACTCTGATTGCTTTCAAGAACGACTTAACGTGTTGTGATTTTTGGAACTGTGTACCGCTCAAACAATAACCTAGGAATTCATAAACGGACTTACGACTACGCAATTGAAAGTTTATTTTGTGTAAATTCTCTGTTTGTGGTTCAATATTGTTAAAAGATGAAAAGAGAAGAAATCGTGCAATGTTACTGTAATTGCGTCGTTGTAATCAGAACCATCGGTTGCTGCGCCCATGTTATGACCATTATTTGGTACTTGAGCTTTACGAGACATCAAAATAATATCAACATCCCTGCAAAATTTTTAGACAGTATTTTAATATCTAATTTAGAAGATGAGCAATAAACATGAAATTAATCTGTGTGTTCAAACATAATATGTTAATGTAGGTGTAAAAACAACTTATACTACTAATTAGGTACTGAGTTGGTAAGGCTGGTTGCATAGTCACACGTTTGAACAGCGCCGTCCAGACGGACACGCTTGCAAATGCACAAGATAGTAGTCGCTGTTCAAGCGCACGCTGTTGAAACTTAGTTGAAACAGTGGTTGATACGCTCGCTGTACGACGGCATGTCTAGCCTATGTCCTTATACATTTAGGTACTAGGTATCTTACCGTACCGTATATGCTAATATATATATATATATACATTTTTAATTTTATATTCATACACAAACATTATCTCTCATTTAAAACCAATGCTATGAAAGCAGGTTTGTTAACTAGATTCTATGCATTTATACGTTGCACTTACATAAACTTATGCTTTAGAACAATAACTGCATACCTAATTATCTAGATAGGCACTAAAAATAGCTAAATGTTTTAGGACATTGTTTTTCACTTTGTTAAAAATCACTCGGAGCTATGAAATACCGTAATATTCGTGGTTCGATTATAACCTCAAAATCTGATACTTTTTTTGAAATATATCTACTATGCAGCTAGTCCGCTATAAAAATAAGATAATATAGGAATTTACTAATGATCGACAATAAAATACATAATTTTCCGATGGTCTTGGTTCCAGGGCGAACAATGTATGGGCGTAGAGCAATGTCCTTTAGTCGCTATTATCTTTCAGTAAAACAGCATTTTGGAAGATTGTGGTGACCACGCGGTCAACTTAGTAGCCAGTCCGTTTAGGTTCTGAATGTTCGATTCAATTTGAATACACAAAAAAAAATAACCAATAATTTTTTTTGAGATTTGGTTTTTGAATTGTGTTGCCAATATCTAAAGATATTAAGCCTCGAGTTTCTAAGGATCTTGTTTAACTGAGGCTTTAAGCTAAACGAACGAGGTCGTCTTTGTTACACCGGACTCGGGTAGTTTAATAGTAAGCTTTGTGTTAAAAGCTAACTATTATTACCAACTGGAAATTATAAAAGTATATTAAGATGTTAAATTTTTTAAATTTTAGAGACCCCTAAAATTTGGTTACCGTGTAGATGCGGAGTAAGTATTCCACTATATACGAATATCGACCTTTGGTTATCGTAAGAAATGACAGTGGGAAATAAATCCGGAGACAGTCAGCAGCGTCTTTCACTAACAACTAGAAAATGAAACACTACGGTTGCCAATCCACCTGCCAACCGTGGCAACTGTGGCAAATAACCCCTATGAGGCGATCTATGGAAAGATTCAAAAGTGAACTTTGATAGGATTATAAGGATTTCAATTAATGAATGATGAATCATTTGGTATCCCAAGTCTCAATATTGTTTATGATGGTCCTGGTTGTTACTGTAGTCGGTCGATTAGGAAACGATGATCATCATTATTATCATCAGAAGGTATTCCGACAAAAATCTCCATCGAGTCAGCAACCCTCTGTCGGGTTAGAAAATTATATTTTGTACATTTCATTTTATAAAACCCAAAACCTTACAGTAAGGAGTAAGTTTATTAAATAAAAAACCGGCAAAGTGCGAGTCGGACTCGCGCATCGAGGGTTCCGAACAAATTTGTAGGTATATAAGTTTAAAATTATTATAAATATTTTTATTATATGATGTAACTAAAAATTTATGCTTTTCGCAATTTTTCCTTTGTCTGTGCTATAAAACGTTACTTCGTACCAAATTTCAAGATTCTGAGTTCACGGGAAGTACGCTGTAGGTTTTGATTCCCTTGCAAATGTCGAAAATTTGCGGCATAAACGGCTGTATATTTTGATTGCGTTGGCTTAGAAGTTTGATTTTTTCACAGCTCTAAGGGACAGTAGACTTGAGTATTTGATATGAATTTCAGCTTGATACCTCCACGAGTTCCTAAGAAAAAGGATCTTGACAGACAGACAGACAGACAGATAGACAGACAGAGAGACAGACAGACAGACAGACGGACAACAAAGTGATCCTATAAGGGTTCCGTTTTTTCCTTTTGAGGTACGGAACCCTAAAAAGAAGAAAAGATTTGAACTGGTCCCACAAGTTCTTATCTTAAATATGGTGTCAGTTAGTATTCAGTATGTGAAACGTTTCACTTGCATAGTAATCAAATATTATAATTAATATATATTCTAAATCCTACCGTGCGTGCGTGTCACAGATAAAATTTATTAAAAATATTTCGACTGACTTTAACACAAACACACACAGACACATACACCACAGTTGGATGAGTATAAGAATAATTCATTATCATAAAATAATAAATAAAACATTACTAAAAGTACCTTCAAAAAGTTAAAAAGATTTATAGTAGAATAGCAGAGTTTCCTGGCGCAGGCATACTATATATAGGCAAGGAGACTATTGTTATAGCTGTGAATTACGTCTTTATGACGAAAATAATCAATTAAAAAATATTGACACGTGATAGTGGACATTAGAGTCATCGATCATTGACTTTTATTTTTTAGCCACTAAACCTTAAAAGCGTGACGCAACAGAATATAATAAAATGTGAAAAAAAATATAATAGAGAAGTGTTATAAATGTTAAGAGTTCAAAGTAAATAGCAAAAGCTCTCTCCGATGTAATAAATTGACAGTTATTGTCGGATGATTCCGCATCGCCGTTTTTGCGAAGAGTTTTATTCAGTTTCAGTCTAGTAAAAACTTATTGGTGAAATCGAGATATTTAAGAAAAATTGTATTGTGAAGTTATTTGACGTTAAAAATGCATTTTTCTGAAAATACCTGTGTGAATACAAACCTCACACTGATTGTTATATTGGCTGATGTTATATCGTCTTAAGAAGAGTATTTTAATGTGCTTAAGTAAAAAAGAAAAATGACGGCCTAATTACGTCTCTTGCCGGACACAGGCCTACTCTAATTTCTGAGAGGGTTAGGGAGTTCGTGTTTGAGGAATGATTTGTTCTCGAAATATTTTATAAGTCACTATGAATGCTGTTTCCCTTCACCGGCACGTGGTGTGTCAGCCCTTAAAATGTCAAATAAAAATTTCATTTTTGCCGGCGGTAATTGAATTTGAGGTGTTTGTCAAGCACTCTAATATTTACAAGTATTTAACCTACCAGCTACCAAGTATATTTTATTTTTCTTTTCGTTTAAAATCTTGAATTCGATTTTTTAACTCACGCGCTGATGCAGTGATTAATTTCACATTATATTACTTACTCACGGAGAGGGCCTATGCATAGGACCGTACGTAAAAAGCTTACGGTACGTCGGTACATACTCCCATGTCATAAAACTTTACACACAGTTACAGGTAAATGTTTAAAGTATTAAATACTTCACAGTATGTCACATGCTTTGTAAAAATTTTAAGTTAGTTCATTTGTAGCTCGGGAAATCTGTCACTAGTCAAGCCTGTAACTATTGTCATTTATCACACACATCGATGTCCAAAGGCTTTTTGTCGAAGACTTATCTTAGTGAGAATAAATCGAGAATTAAAATATTCTTCTTCATCATTATTGTCACCATTAAAACTCATCAGGAGTCCTCTGCTGAACATAGACGTTGTCAATGAATGCCACAAAGCACGGTCCTGAGCCACCTGCATCTATCGACTGCCTGCATTTCTTAACAGTTCGAACTCCATCTTGTGGGGAGCCGCGCTGACGAGGCTGCCTCTCGAGAAACTTTTTTTCCCATCGTCGGTTGTCGGTTATTCGACATGGCTTCTTGGTCATTTAAATATTTTATATTTAAAATGTCGGCAGCATTTTCCGTTACTTGCGGAATAATTGCAGCGGATCGCTCGTGGAGCGTCAAATGAGGAATTCCATGTTTTGACCTTCGCTTACAATCTATCGTTGACTTTCCTTAATATGATATACATAACATGATATGGGCTTATTGCCATAAAAATGTATTTTTTTTTCGTTTTTTAATAAACATTACCCCAGACTAGGATTTTCTCCTGTGTCGTGGAGGGAGTTTACGAACATAAATCGCACAAAGACAAACATCCAGACCCATATATATATAATAATAATATCTTTCAAATCTGAGAATATTTTCATGATTTGGGGGTTGAAACATTTTGTTCAACACGATCCAATTGCATTTATGTGGGTCTTTACACTAAAATATTATTTTTATATAAGTGCAACTATGATATACAGGGTTGTGAGAAGTGTTCTCACATCCAGATAAACGTCCCTTAATGTGTTGGCGTGTGGAATTCGACCACTATGCGGGGAACGTGTAAGAAATGTGGAATTATTTTTACTGTTTGCTCACGCGGCGTTAAGTTGTTTTTATAATTCACACACGAGGCTTTTGTTTGTAATTGGAAATCTGCCGTGTAAATAGTGTGTTAAGGGGTTTTTTTTATTTTGTAGAACAAGGTACAAACTTAACTAAATTCTCACTTTTGTTTTATGTTGTTTGTTTCTTCTTTTATCAATATTTTTGGCCAGTTTATAATAATTTATATTCTTCTGCATTTTAATATATTAAATCTACCATCTTATAATGTCATATGCTACTTGGCTTCAGTAATATTCGAGTATTACTGCATCTACTGGTGTGATCTTAAGTGTGAAGGGAGTCAGTTAAATTACAAACGTTCTATTTTGTATGATCATTCATCCTTAACGTTATTTATTACATGTGTCTATAACCTGTGTAATATCTAATTATCATCAAGTCGGCTTTTAGCTCGCTTGTTATTTATTATAAAAAAAAATTAAGAAGTAGGAAAAGCCATCCACTTGTTTATGTTATTTAAAGACCGATTATATTTTTTTTAATATAAAATTGAATATTCGTGCTTCGCACATATCGGCATTCGGAAAGCGATGGAAAAAAAGAAAGAAATGGTTTGACGCGACCATTATGCGAATCCATCCCCTACGCAAGGGGTGTCACGCATGCGCGCCCTGTCGCCGCCGCCCTCCGCAGTCCGTCGCCCTAGAGTCGCGGGGACGCACGTAGCGTCGCCCCACAGTGCAAACGTCTGTACCCAACACCGCAGTGACGTTAAGCGGGTTATGTTCAACGTGCTGTAACGTGGATAGCAGTGCTATAGTGATGCGGTGACTGCTGTGCGTTGATGGATGCCATCGCCGTTACATAGACCCAGTGTCGTCGGATTGAGTGATGTAAGTTGGCTCTATTTGGTATTCGGGTCACCTGAAAACCAGAATTTGTATACGATAAAGTGACAAAATTGTTTGTTATAAAATTATTTTTTACGTCCGATTGAGTAACGTGGTTATTCTGACGTGTCTGCTATCTATATCAGTGACATAACACGTTGTCTTTGGTGAAGGTTTTTCCGACGATTTTATGTCACGCGATTTGTTGTGAATCAGATGTTTCCGACTTAAACAATATATTTTAAGGGAATTAGGTGGGTGGACTTGTTATTAATTGTAATGATATTTCTCTATATGTCATATGTTATGAAAGTTGCGCGAATATTCTAAGTTTTAAATCTTCTGTTACAAAAAAACCCATTTAAAAGAAAAATATATATTTCTATTTTTCCTTCATTTTAATATTTCCGTAAAATGATTTTAAATAGAATTTACTTATTTTATCCAAATCACTTTAATGTTCGTTTTAATAAGGCTCATTTTTATTACAAGGTTACAAATTACGTCGATTTCAATTCTTGTTTAAAGTAGAAAAAAAAGCCTATATCATAATACTATTAAATATGCTTATAAACCTGACATGTAAAAATAGGTCTTAAATTAACAACACTAAGCTCCTTAGTGAAATCAGATTAAGAAACTAAATTGTACGTAAAGAAGTACTAAAAAAACTACGCCTTAGAAAATGAACGAGCGTGACCTTATTTATGTTCTCGCCACGATCGCGAACGGAAAAGGGTCGCTCGGAATACGAGTTCTCATAAAGTCAAATGCGGTATTTCTTTCTTATCAAATATTCGCATGCCACAGATAGTTTATATTGTTCGTGCTTGATTGCTTTTATAATATTAGGAGTGTTGCAAGTCCATCTTATATATAATGTAAATAAATAGCTATTGCAGCCCACGGTCACCTGAAACCAACTTTAAATAATTAAACATTCTGTACAACCGACTTCAATATAAATTATTAATAATAACTCAAAAGCTATTGGTCAGACCTTGATCAAATTTATATGGGACCGAATGAGAAGCACCAGCTTTCAAATAGAAAAAGAACCATCGAAATCAGTGGACCCAGTAAAAGTTATGAGGTAACACATAAAAAAACATACGAATTGAGTACCTCCTCCTTTTAGAAGTCGGTAGAAAAAGGCTACAAACATGTGCATTGTGTTCCCTGAGGACTAAGATGGAATGCTACTCAGAATAATTAATAAATTAAATGTGATGAGGAGTCGGCACTAAGACAAAGCGTATAGAAGAAATAAAGCCGTGACTTCAGAAGTTGTAATGTGAAAATTATTGTTTTCTTTCTAGTTCTTTGAAGTTGGCTTTTCATTTTAGTAAAAGTTTAAGTTTTGACTGTGACCCTTTTATTTGTACTCATTGCAATTTACGAATCATCATCATCATCATCATCATTACCATTACAGCCCATCACAAGTCCACTGCTGAACACAGGTCTCACCTAAGGAATGCCCGAACCACATGCGTCCCTCGACTTCGATTCGATTGCATTTCTCATCAGGTAGTTGCTCCATCTAGTTACAACTTGAATGTCGTTTTAATACTTACATTTTAAACTAGGTACCTAGTTTTTTTTGTAATTTTTGTTACTTTTTTTTTAAATTGCAACCCCTAACCAATTTAATAAAAGAAGAATCATTAAAACCAGTTCACAATAAGTGTGTATCAATAATTGACGAAGATATCGCGTAAAATACATGCAAAAAAGAACGTAGAGTCTAGTTCAGAACCTCCTCCTTTTTTTGAAGTCGGCTTAAAAGCAAATGTCATTAGTTTGTCTTATGGCCTAATACTTAAACACTACTCAATTTTAAGATGTCGCTAAATCTCGTGGTGTCACAGTCACTTTGACTTAAAGTAATAGAGACAGCACGAGACTTAAGTCTTTTATCTCTATCTATTTTGTTAACAGTCGCATTTTCTTACTTTCTACCGATTCTAATAGTATTTGTGTACTTGTAACCTTTACCTTACTGCCTTTTTTTATAGGATAAGGGTGACAAACGAACACACAGTCCACCCGATGGCAAGCGGTTGCTCCGGCCCATAGACATCTACATCTATCCTCTATTCCAAATCAAAATGTAGAATGCGTTGTCACCCGTGAGGACTAAGATGGAATGCCTCATTTCCAGTAAAAAGGGCCTACTAAAAATGCACTACTAGACATAGGTCTTCCCCATAGATTGCTTTATAGTGGAATATTTGCCATAGTTGTCACGTTTGGTAGGCGGGTTGGCAACTGCAGTTTTTTTTTATTTTTTTGTTGTTTTTGGATTGCTGCCTATCTCGTGTTTATTTACATCGGTCGCCTCTTACAACAGCCACGGTACGATGTGGGGTAGTAAGTAGTATATGTTCTTACACTGGCACTACAAACATTTTTGTACCTTTTTTATAAAATGGGAGTGACAAACGAGTTCACCTGATGGTAAGTGGATGCTGTGGCCCCTAGACATCTACATTTATCTTCGACTGAGAATCAAAATGCAGATTACCCTGATGACTGAAGGAATGCTTCGTTTCCAGTCAAAAGGGTTACCGGTTTTCTACACTCACCATACGAAACACTTATCACCATTAAGCTATTTTACGCTGGTGTTCTGTGGTTGGTCGACCCATTCGTGATACAACCATAATATAGCTATTCGCTTGGCTCTACTACGTAAAACCTAAATGTACTGTTAAATAAGTAGCGCTGACAGATGATAGCGGGCCACAGTATGAACATTATTAAATCAATCAACAGTCATTCCTTTCACTCCTCGAACTAATCGAATTGTATCGCTGGCGTCCGTCGTTAATTGAATGATCGTCAGCGTGGATTTTATACTGCATTGGATTTTTTTTTAAATTTAATAAAGCTGTACGATAATGAATAATGAACGATCCTTTCATAAAGTGACAAGTAGACAAAATTGTGTTAACAAAGGCCAATCTATGGAGTTTGTGTGTAAATTAAAGATAGCGTAATTTATTTTTATATGAATAAGCGCTCTTTTTAAATTTCACAGTACACGAGCAACCATTGTTCGATCCCTGTCTGCACCAATGAAATTGTTAATTGTAATTTTAAGTTCCGATTTACTACGTGCTCGGCAGTGTAGAAAAACGTCGTGAAGAAACGTGCATATTGGAGAAATTAAAAATATTTTCGAAGACATGTGAAACCAGCAATCACCTACAATCGAACGTCACGCATTTGGATAGCGCGGTGGATACTTGCTAGCCTAAAACCATCCCAGAATTTTACTCTTTTACTTTTAAATGAAAATCTGTTTACGAAATTGAATGTAAGGCTAAACCCAAATCTTCAACGGGAAGGTCGTCAAACCGCCTGGAAATATAATGGTCTCTTATATTTATGAGAATATTACAACATTGAACAAAATTATGACCATGGGTGCTGTGTCCGAAAAATTACTTTTATTCAACGCATAAAATGAAAATATGTTTGGCAGACGGATTGGCAATGACGTCCAGCAGTTTACGGGCTGTAGTAGAGCCTTAAAATAAAAAAGCTTGAAGCGTATTTGAGGATTTTGGGTAGAGCATATCTTTCTCTTTACACGAGATTAGGATCGTACTTTGTGGAAATCTGTTACTTGTCCCTTGTTTTTGAAAATAATTTATTTGCTTTTCGATAGACAAAAGATAATTATTTAATTTGTCATTTGTATTTGTGAAGTAGGTAACAGTTAGATACTACTGCGACCGTACATACTATAAATAAAGAAAAATAAAATATTACGTGGTAGAGCCATGCTGCAGTTATATTAGTAGTATAGTTGTAGCACGAATGGGTCGGTTCGACCGGGGATGGACCACGCTCTCACAGAATACCAGCGTAAAATGGTAGCTTAACGCTGCTGTGTTTCGTATGGTGAGTGTAGAGAACCGGAGACCCATTTTACTGGAAAAGAGGCATTCCATCTTAGTAATCACTCCTTACTGAGGATCAATGTAGATATAGACATTTATATGTCAGGGTCACAGCAACTACTTACCATTAGGTGGACTGTGTGCTCATTTGTCACCCTATCCTATAAAAAAATATTGATGAAAAACACGCATATTTGTAGCCGAGCATTGACCCCAAATAAGTTTATATTAGTCATCTACATCCCGTCTACAGTCCACTGTTGAATATAGGTCCCTCCCTTTATTGAGAGCCAAGTGGCAATTTGGCATTTGGCTCTTGGCAAACGGATTGACCGATCGCAATATCTAACAGCTCGAAACTTTTCCGTCGCTTTTCTGCGCCATGTTATGTTACATACATCTTGTGTATTATACTAAATACCTTAATATTTTACATATGAATAAGAAATGGATGGGTTGGCCCCAAAATATATTGAGTACATGAGATTTAGCTATAATTGCCCTTAGGCGCCTCTTATGCGACCCATAGGAAAAGGAAAATTGTACCACCACCACGAGTTTTTTCTAGAATAAGGGCGACAAATGAACACACAGTTCACTTGATGATAAAGGGATGGTGTGGCCCATAGAGATATACATTTATCCACAATTAAGAATCAATATGGAGATGCTTTCTCGCCCCCGAAGACTAAAATGGAATGACGAGGTATTCCAGTAGTAATTTTAAATTAAAAATGTTGTACAACCGACTTAAATATAAATTATTAAGTATAACTTAGAAACTATTGGTCAGGCGGTGATCAAACTTAACTGGAAAGCATAAGCTTTCAAATAAAAAGAATCATGGAAATCGGTTCACCTAGAAACAAGTTATGAGGTAACACACTTAAAAAAAGAACATACAGTCGAATTTAGTACCTCCCTTTTTTTGAAGTCGGTAGAAAAGGGTCTCAAGTTCTATACACTCGCCATGCAACATGAATACAACAATTAAACTGCTATTTTACGCTGGTATTCTGTGAGAGCGTGGTCCTACTCGTGCTGTATTCGTGCTACAACCATAATATAGCTGCAGCGTTGCTCTACCACGTGTAAAATGTAATTTCATTTTGCTTTAATATTATTTAACGAGCATTATACGTGGTAGAGCCATGCTGCAGCTATATTAGTTGTATAGTTGTAGCACGAATGGGTCGGCTCGACCGGAGAAGGACCACGCTCTCACAGAATACCAGCGTCAAATAGCAGCTTAACACTGCTGTGTTTCGTATGGTGAGTGTAGAGAACCGGAGACCCTTTTTACTGGAAACGAGGCATTCCATCTTAGTCCTCACGGGTGGCAACGCATCTGCATTTTGATTCGCAAACGAGGATAAATGTAGATGTCTATGGGCCGCAGCAACCACTTACCATCAAGTGGACTGTGTGCCCGTTTGTCACCCTATACTATAAAAAAAAATGTTTCAAACCGCCACGTTTCATTATTTACTACATGATAGTATTACTAATACTTCGCCATTAAAATGCAAATAGCTCTTAATTCTGCGGGTCCTTTCTTACGGCATGCATAGTAATGAAAGAGACAAAACAACAAAACAGCGAAGGGCAACTAAGGTGCTTTTCCTTAATACTCTTATCGTTACATATGTCACGTCTTGTTTCACCCTAATTTAGAGACCGACCGCCCTTGTCTATCAATCGATTTCGTGTGTTGTATTAGAAAAGTAAAATTACCAACCAAATTTTGTCAAGACCTGTTTCCATTCATTACTGAGAGGCTCACTAAGTCTGCCGCGCTTGTCCAGTGCATTATGTCTGAGTTCCATATTTACTCCTCAGACATGCAGGTGTGTCCACGATATTTTCATGTATCGCCGAGTACGGGGTAAATTAGCGCTTAAAATTCTAATTAAAAATTTCAATGTTGAAGACGGGGGGATCGCATCCAGTTTGCTCACGTATTGTGGAATTCATGGCGAATGCTCTCAGCTACCGCGGCTATGGTATCCTTATCGTATTTTATTGAATACCTATGAAAGTTATTGGATATCCCGACGCTTTGTTCCTCGTTCGGTTGTCGATCCTTGTGGTAGGTACAATATGCTATGACAAGGTATTTTGTTGTTATATGATGCTATATTATAGTTCTAATACGACTCGGTTGGCTCGACTGGGGAAGGACCACGTTCTCACAGAATACCAGCGTAAAATAGCTGCTGAATGCTGATGTGTTTCGTATGGTAAGTGTCTAGAACCGGAGATTCTTTTAAGTGGAAAAGAGACATTCCGTCTTAGGCCTCAAGGGTGACGACGCATCTACAATTAGATTCTTAATCGAGGATAGATGTAGATGTCTATGCCCAGAGCGTTCATTTACAATCAGGTGGTACAATTTTACACGTGGTAGAGCCATGCTGCAGCTATATTATGGTTGTAGCACGAATGGGTCGGCTCGACCAAGGAAGGACCACGCTTTCACAGAATACCAGCGTAAAATAGCAGCTTAACGCTGCTGTGTTTCGTGTGGTGAGTGTAGAGAACCGGAGACCCTTTTTACTGGAAACGAGGCATTCCATCTTATTAGTCCTCACGGGTGACAACGCATCTGCATTTTGATTCGTAATCGAAGATAGATGTAGATGTCTATGGGCTACAGCAACCACATACCATCAGGTGGACTGTGTGCTCGTTTGTCACCCTTCTCCTATAAAAAAGGTGGGCTGTGTGCTCTTCATCTTTATTCTATAAAAAACACTCACTAAAGAAAGGTCCGACTGATTCTAAGTAGTATTAAAACACATTATGTTTAAAGCACATTTAAGTAAACCTTTCAAACGACGGTTCTACATCGATTGAATTACCACCGGCCTCGACACCGACACCGATATCATAGGATGCGGTCACACACACCACATGTTCGTGGATGCACATAAATACATAATATCTCCCCTTCGGTTTCGACCGACAACGCTACCCATATTTTTCGTACATATTTTGCATGTGGGCGTGCAAATGACCGTGGCCTTCATTATTCTTTATTTGTATTCGGCGACGTTAGCGCTCGGTGCCGTGCTATGTATAACTACCGAATCATAAATCTAAATCGTGGTCAAACCACTTTAATGAAAAAACGTAACGATTGTTTGAATTCGGAACTTATTCCACAATTAAATCAAATAAAACAGGAAAAACTGTATTCATTCATTGAGGTTTACACAGAAACTAAATATTTTGGTACAGAGTAGGTATATGTTTATCGTATTATGATGAAAAGCAAAAGCAAGGACTGTCATTACCCAATTAACTTTCGATTTAGATAGTTTCAAGGTAAAATGCTTTCAGCTTTTTTATAATACAATATCATGTGTTTATAGTATCGATCGATCCGTATTCTTTCATAGTCTAGACGTTGCATTCTATTGTATGTAAGAGCCTCTTTTGTGTCTTCATTTTTTATAACCTTCATGTTCCCTTTATACATATAGTATAAAGTGTGTAAATAGGAATTTCTACACAAAAGCCAGTTTAACTTTTAAAAATTAAAGGATTGGAAAAACTATTCTTTTAAATCTATTAATCAATATCCAATTAAAAAAATAATAATAACTGTGACAATGGTACTTAGAGATTTTTTTTAAAGAGTTGAAGCTAACAGCTAATAAATATTTATCAATGACTTAATAGATAGTAAACAACAACAATAAGTGGCAGGACTCCATGTTTGCCAATGAGTCAGTCTGTGTAGGTACCACCATCTTACCTATTGGCAGAAAAGGTATAGGGAGGCAGTATAATTACAAGCTGCGAGGCAATTTATCTGAATACTGAGAGGTCACAACTCGTCTAGCTGGCTACGAATCTTTCGGTATCTGGACATTTTTTTTATAGGATAAGGGTGACAAACGAGCACACAGTCCAACTGATGGTAAGTGGTTGCTGCGGCCCATAAACATCTACATCAAACAAAATGCAGATGCGTTGTCACCCGTGAGGACTAAGATGGAATGCCTCATTTCCAGTAAAAAGGGTCTCCGGTTCTCACCATACGAAACACAGCAGCGTTAACCTGCTATTTTACGCTGGTATTTTGTGAGAACGTGGTCCTTTCCCGGTTGAGCCGACCCATTCGTGCTACAACTATGTATATTACTAATTTAGCTGCAGCATGGCTCTACCACGTAAACAAAATATTAATCAATTTTAATTACCTCGTTGGTATAGTGATGGTACATTCGATTGCTCGATCATTTCGGATACAAATCCCGGGTCGGGGTCTAAATCAGTTATTGGATTTTTCTGTAAGAAATTATCAGTAGCAGGGATACAGAAAGGTGGCGGTGTTTGCCTTGGAAAGCACGTAAAGCCGTTGGTGCTGTTGATCTCTCTGGTCGCTTCGGTGTTTTGGCAAAAAAGAGGATCTGTTTAACCATTGATGATGTGTAGCAAAAACCGAACATAAACCCTTTTTGAGATTAGATGGTGTGTTTGGGCCACAGTGTTCACTTACCATCATTTGCACTGTGTGCGCCTCTGTCACCCTCTCTACTCTGTACGTCTGTTACTTGTATAAAAATATCTTTGTCTACTATAGATGGCGCCATATATAAACATAATTAGTATGTAAGTATAAATAAAATTTAGGCATTTTTGGAATAACAGTCTATAATCAAGGCCATCTGTTGTCAATAATATTTATGACAGACAGGACAGTGTTGTAAAAGTATGTTTTATTTTCAACTTTGTTTATAAAAAAGTAAAAAATTAAGACTGAAAAATTTCGATGACGTTTATTCAGTTAATCGAAATAATTACAAAAGCTTAAGTAAAAAATAGTCATCTTTCAGTTTTATTTTAGTGGGAGCACTTATTTTATGAAGTCCGATTCGCTGTCGACCATTTTATTATTATTAGCCATATGGTTCATTTCATTCGCTTTCAACCTCTAACAGACTACGACATCCCCACGGAGTTAGATCATGTCCCCTTGTCGGGGAGCAAATCAAACTAGCGAAAGCGTGAGTAATCATAATTTACAACGTTTTCCTAGAATTGTTCTGACGGTGACTCAACAATTGTGAATCGACTCCAGCGTTTCAATTAACTTAACAAACTATTATTTCAGTTCCTTCAACTGATATATTTTGATGGTGTAGTAAAACGGATCAGTTATGAATCGGTACGTAATTACTGTCAAATTTAAAGTGCGGATTTACCATGTGAAGTGAAGAGAAACAGGGGAAAACCTGTTTGACACGCATTAGGGGAGCGCGGCTGACAATTAGCTGCTTGGAAAACCCTCAGAAATGTGGTATTATTTGCTTTATATTATTCACTAACATTTCCTCTTTAGAAGTGCTGTATCTGTAGTCTGGGTAGTCTCCAAATAGTAATGAAAGAATGAGCTTGGCAGAAAAGTGTCGGTTTGGAGGGTAAGAGAGCCTTTGTACTTATTTTATGTTGGTTGAAGATGACAGTAGCTCGATTATGTAATAACTGCGGGCGGAAAAAACAAATAAAGGCACTAAGTATTACATTAGCGTCTACAGAAAACGATACGTATCGCTTCCATACATTTCTTTGTCACTTACGCCTTTTACCGCGTTGCGAAGTACAGGATGAGGTGAGCGACGTGATCATTCAGAGGTAATACACCTGTTTTAGTAAGGCCACTCATCGACAATCAAAGTTTATATATATGATTGCTAGTTTTTCTTATGATTAATTATATTAATTAATTTATTATGATTAAACATATTTCCAAATAAAGGAAATTTATTTGTGTAGACGCTCACGACAATCTTGTTAAAGTATGCCATAGTATTCTGTCTGATTGTTGAAACTGAGCAAAGGGATTTTCGCCATTCATTACCAAAACACAGACATAGACGTATACATACTATAGACATTTAGCAGTAAACAGAAACATCCAAGATAAAGGAAACATAAAAAAAATCTCAGCAAGAAAACTGTTTTCCGTGAGTGATACCAAAAAGGATTCCGACTCAAAGTATGATACCGCAGGTACACTGCAGCAGCGCTCATTTTCTGCAGAGCCCTGATAAATATTGCTATTGATATCGGCTACCATTGCTATCGGTACTAACTTTCCATTTAAAAATAACGTACATACACTTCGAATTTTTAATTTGGCAGTATGTCGCCCCGATTCCTTTGTTTTATAAAACCGAAGTAAACAACCAAATTACAGTCCATTTAATATTAAGTGGCTACTGAAGTCAAGTCTTCAAAACTGAAGGACACCTGCAGCCAAGTTATAACAAACTGGGCTATATACGTATTATAATAATAATAATATAATAATAGTCATCTTTATTCAGGCAAATTACACCCATAGTCTCCAAAATTTTGCAATAAATAAATCAGTTTCAATACAAAATAACAATTTTAAAATAATAAATCCAGTCAGTGTAAATAGGCAGTAATGTCAGTATATAAATAATATAATGAGATAAAATAAAATAAAATTTAAATTAATAAATAAATAACAGAATTACACACATTTATCAGTCAGGAGACGAGATCAATAATTCAAACTTTCTCTGAGGCAACTGTGCTGCAATAAATGAATTTAAAATCGTTAATCGAAAAAATCGAATTTAAAATTATGCGTTGTCACTCCTAACCTCCTGAGATAGATGGAATGACTCAAGCCTGTAAATAAATTAACTATCTATACCCTGCTGAAACTTGAAATCCCAAGCATAGCTATTTGGCGAAAGAAATAGTAGTTTAGTGGTGCCTACACAGACAGAATCCTCGGTAGAAGAGGAATTTCACCACCTAGTGAAACGGAGATTTAGATCCGCAAGCTCGTCACAAGTTTCTAGGTATTTACACTTAAATTGAACGTGCGAATGGACCGTTTGCAATCGCAGATCAAGTTAGAGTTAGGTTTGTTCAACGTGCTTCGCTTGCCCTTTGACGAGGTTTCCTTTGACATATTACGTGTTACACATGTATATACACAAAACGACTGATGCTATTCTTTAAGGTCATGTTTTGCAACATAAGTTGTTAACAGGATTGACTGGTAGAGAATACCATAAGGCATTAAGTCCGCCCTTTAGATATATGTATCTCTTATGAAGTGGCGAAGCTTGCGAAGAGACTTATTAAGTGGCGAAGCTTGCGAAGACACTTTTTGATTTCACGATGTCTGTCCGTCTGTCCGTCTGTACCACGATTATCTCAAGAACGGTTTCAAATTTTCAAATTCTGTTTTCAGCAATCGACTACTGATCACCCAGGCATCTGAACCTCCTATTTTGAAACTGATTGCTCAACGGCAACCGTTAGAAACCGCTACAAAGCTGATTGCTTCGCCACTTTGCTGTGATGTTAGCTTGCTAGGTTTATTGATTTCACGATGTCTGTCCGTCTGTCCGTCTGTCCCACGATTATCTCGAGAACGGTTTCGAATTTTCAAATTCTGTTTTCAGCAATCGATTACTGATTACCCAGGCATCTGAACCTCCTATTTTGAAACTTATTGCTCAACGGCAACCGTTAGAAACCTCTACAAAGCTGATTGCTTCGCCACTTTGCTATGCTGTTAGCTTGCTAGGTTTATTATAAGATGGTTATTATAAAGATTAAATAAATAAATAAAAAATAAGTCTTGCTGTTTAATATCAAATTTTATTTGCACACATGCCTACCCCATAGATTACCTCATAGGGGATAGATTGTAAAGATTACCGCATAGATTGGGACATATTTGCCATAGTTGTCACACTTGGTTGGTGGGTTGGCAATTCCGGTTTTTGTTTGGAACTGTTATCAGAAAGTTGCTGCTGCCCATTTCCTGTTACATTTACTTCTATTGTCTCTTACAACATCCACGTGATGATGTCGGGTAGTGGATTTGTAAAACAATCGATGAATGGAGCAGCCTAGTTCGTAACGCCTGTTTTTCCTTAAAGTCCGCTTGGGCAGGTGACATATTTCTGCTGTGACACAGCAGTACTCCCATCATTTTGTTCAGTTTTAAACATAGGAAAACCAATGCCAAAAATTAGGAGACCACAAAGTACTTTGGCTTTTTGTCTTGAGTTGGCTACAGGTGTCTTTGAGATGGTATGGTATGTGACCATCAGACTCATTAGGTGGGCTACAAGTAAATTTTTCACTTAAATGTTACATACTTAGTGCTCTTTCGTAATCATAAGTCTTATTAATGGATTTTTAAGTAATAATTTTCGTTGCTGAATATATTTTTGGAAATAAATTTAAAACGTTTAATATAAAAAAGACCGTGTGGTGGCGGCGAAAGAGAATACATAACATAATAACCTCATTTCCTTCTGTGGGTGTCGTAAGAGGTGACTAAAGGGAAAAATCTAATAGCTTCAATTAAATAAAATTTATTTGAAGCTATTGGATTTTATTATTTTATTATATTTATTATAAAGACAACAAAACAGATAACAATTAAAATACATTAAATATATTATATTCTAAATATGTTGTCACATCATTTTTATATTAACTACAGGAGAGATCAACTTTACGCTTTGCAATTTTTATGACATACATAACTACATTATATAAAAAATATAAATATACAAATAACAAATATAAAACCTTTGTGATATGGCAATGAGTGTACATAAGTGTAAGGTGTTTAATGAAGGGCGACTGAAAATGACGATATACATCACCTTTACCCCTCATTTAGCTAGACGTAAAATATCCAGACTGTCGAGGAGCAGCAGCATCAAAGTTGTTAGTTCATACTTCTACTTCTTTCTACAACGGGAGTTTCTCGTGTCCTGTAGCGGACTTCTACGGGGTGATGAAGAAGAAGAATACCAAAAGGAGTGTAAGGGTTAATATACAATATTTTACGCTGTGTAGTGAACCTAACACACGCAACTTTAATTAGGTTGAACCCAATTGATACAGACGTTTTTATGTGAAAGAGCCATGCTGCAGCTATGTTACCTATGCCTAGCTGCAACACGAATGGTGTAGGACTTTGAACGGGGTAGGATCACGCTCTCATAGAACACCAACCTGAAACATTACATTACATATTAACAGTGGTACAGCCACGCGGCAGCTTTTGCTGTCGCACGGATGGGCCGGCTCGAACCGGGGTGGTACCACGACCTCACAGAATACCAGCGTGAAGTAGAGGTTTACCTCTGCGTTTCGCTTGGTGAGTGCAGTTGGCCGGAGACCCTTTTTACTGGAAATGAGGCATTCCATCTTAGTCCTCACGGGTGACAACGCATCTGCATTTTGATTCGCGAACGAGGATAGATGTGGATGTCTATGGGCCGCAGCAGCCACTTGCCATCGGGTGGACTGTGTGGTCGTTTGTCGCCCTTATCCTATAAAAAAAAACAGTAGAATAATGATGCTATCTTTCGTATAGGGAAGGTAGAGAACCGGAGATACTTTTTATTTGTGACGAGGCATTCCAACTTATTCCTCAGGGGTGACAACGCGTCTGCATTTGATTTTTAGTCGATGCAGATGTATATTTCTTTGAGTATGTGCTCGGTTTTGTCACATACTAATTCTATAGAAGAATCTGTGATCGAGACGAGCATTACAAGTGCTAGTACTAGGGCAAATAATACAACTACTATAGTTACTATACCACTATTACTAGTAGTCTGAAAGTTCGGTTGTTCCTCTAATATTATAAAGAATTCAAGAGAATATGATACATTGAATAAAACTATTTCCACCACAGAAGAAGGAAGTACGAGGGGGATCAGTTGCAAACGGGAAAAGTTATAGTGACAGTATAATGTTGGGTAATATACTGCACTGTAACCGGACACTGCCAACAGCAATCGAGCTATTAAAGAAACCCCGGGAGCCGTGCATAGAGAGGTGAATGCTGAAACCTACAATTGCAAAGCCGTATCCTCCAAGTACGTTCTTTGTTTTGTTGAAATATAATGAATTGTACACACTAGCACGTGAGTACTACTTTTAACAGTATACACATCAGCACCATTAAAAGGGATAGTTTTTATTTGTGTTCAAACAGACGTCTTAGTTGGAGGGGTGTTTAGGTTGTTTTCGAAAATGGATATTAATGCTATAGACTTATGTGCAAACATTTTTAACCAGAGCTTTATTATTTCAATCAGTCTTTTAAGGATTTTATTTATACTTGTGATTTTTGTCACTTGGTGACACTTCGCCTTCATTTTTGTGTTTAGAATTCACATGTTCTTGTTTCACTAACATTTTTTTTAAAGTTTTCACTATAAAAACTGACCGATTTCACCTCAACACTACTCAGGTTGTATAAATAGTAAGAATAATTATAAAAAATATTAATTATGGTTTTAACTCTAGTATACTCTAGTATGGTAAATGTGTGTAGTGGCCTTTAGGCACATACATCTTTAACCAATTAATAATCAAAATGCAGATGCGTTTAGTGCTCATAAGGACTATGATGGAATGACTAGTTACCGATAAAAATGGTCTCGCGTTTTCTTTATTCACCATAAGAAAGTAATATCATTATCAATATGCTGCTATTTCGTGAAATTGTGGCAGTCATGTAATTAATCTTTATTTGAAAATTAAAACTTTGTTTCATCCTATTTGAATATTAGATTTACTTATACATCAAACATATGGAAATTTAAAAAAGTTCACTGTTTATGTTTCCGTCTGACTAGATCACTTTAACTACTAAAGCTATCGGGGTGTAAATTAAACTTTAACTAACTTTGTCTTTGTTTTATTTAATATGAAAGCCGTCGAAAAAAATACGTCTGTGAAAACATTGTGTTTTTTTTTACAAAAACTGTTAATTATAACCTTTTTTTAAAACAAGCCAGACATTTCAAAACTTTAATTTAAAAACGGAATAAATTATGCTAATGGCCCGTTATACTTTCTAAGACAGCCTGAACGTAATTTCTTTGGCAGCACCGCTGCGGGCTCTGCGTGTCCAAATTAATAAATTTGATTTTGCGTTTTATTTTGTACTTTCCTGACAATAATTATACTGGAATCAATTTGCAGGTCGCGTTAAATAATTATAATAATTTGCTTTTCTTTAGATACATAAATACAAACTATTCATCTATACTTCTATACAAATAAATAAAATTGAAGTGTCTGTTTGTAATGTGAAAAGAACAGCTTTTTACTAAATTGACATAAAAGTATATTCGGTATTAAAAAAAATGTCTCTGTTTTTCTGTCTGTTTATTGCAGCTAATCGACGAAATGGCTGAGACTAATTTTGACGGGGCTTTCCCTGGCAGATACCTGTTATAAAGAGTAACTAAGGCTACTTCTATTTTAGAAAAAGGATTTGAGTTTATCGTGAAGCGACAATTAAAAGAGAAGGAAAAATATAACCTAACCTAAGAACAGCAAAACAACAAAAGTAGACCAAGAAAATAATATATTTAAAGTTTCAGAAAAGTATTTACAATTTTATAAAAAAAATGAAATATGAAGATGATGGATGAAATGAGATTACAATTAGGTTTTTTTAAAAAAATAAAGATAGGAGAATAGGACAATATAGTTTTATAGTGGAGCCTGGAGCCTCGCTGTTTTTGTAGAATAGGCACACGCAGAGCTTGAGGTTTCTCAGCGGCGACGGCACACAGCGCCTGGACTGGGCACACGCAGCGTCCGGAGCCGGCGCACGTAGCGCCTGGGGTAGGTGCGCTCAGTACTTGGAGAAGTAGTCGCCGCGCCCAGAGGTAGCGCGGGCAATAGGTGCACACGGCGCCTGGAGCAAGCAGTCGTAGCGTGCCCGAAGGTAGCGCGGGCAGTAGGTACACTCGGCGCCTGGAGCAAGCAGTCGTAGCGCGCCCGAGGGTAGTGTGGCCCCGCGCTTGAAGTAGACTGCCGACGACTTCACGTGTAGATGGAGGCTTGCAGGATCCCGGGGCAAAGCGGCCCCGGGATAAGGCCTTTAGTAGATGTTTCTCGTTTGAGAACTGAAGCGAGACTGTCCTGTATTCTCCAATTGTTTGGCTTTTATACCTTTTTAGAGAGAACGAGAAATTATTTAAATTAAAACGAAATTTATTGTAAATGACCTACAGCCAAAGAGTATTTATGTAGAAATAACATCATACCAGAGACGAATTTGAATAAAAGTTACCATGACAACGGTATAAATAGTAGTTGTCATATTTACCAATTTTTGGTTTTTGGACTGTTATTAAGAAACTATTACATTAAAGTAAGAAACGAGATATTATTCATATAGGAAAAACTGATGCGCGACAGCGCGCCGAAGCCTGAAATTGTAGAGTTACAGAGAATTCAATAAAAGACCAAAAAAAGGTAAGACTCCATTGACAGATATTTTAAAAAAACTAAATAGTGTGAGAATACGCAGTAAAATGATATGTTATTGTGTAAAAACGTTACAGGATCCTATGGAAATAAAGGTGATGCTAAATATAAATGCAGAAAATCAAAAACAGAATGGAAAAATAGTATAAAGTGATGCAAAACATGAATGCAGAAAATCAAGACCAGAATGGAGAAATAGTGTACAATGAAATGTAAGTAGTATAACACTACAAGTTCCACGTAAAAATATTAAAACTCAAGAAATTTCATCGTAATAAATTCTACGAGAACTAAGTCACGAAGAACAGATAGTATATAATAATTTTCAACGGCTTTTCAAAAATTTTTTACTTTAAAATGTATTTATGAACGAACTTAGAGTCCACCTTAATGATAAGTAGCTACAGCAGCCCATGGACACATGCAGCTTCATACAAAGATGGCTACAGATGCACTGTCTTCTTGGTTGTGTAACATTTTTACCGTGAGTTGCAGCTGCAGTATAGCGAAGCGTGCTGCATATAGTTTGAGTGATTACACGCAAGACAATGCAATACAAAAGCATTTTTTATGGAATAAGTTTTAAAAACAAGTACACAGTCCACCTGATGGTAAGGGGATGCTGTGGCCCATGGACATCAACATCTATTCTTGATTAAAAATCAAAATGCAGATGCGTTGTCATCACTGAGGTCTAACAGAGAAAGCCTCGTTACCAGTAAAACCTTCCGTTCTATAGAACGGAAGACCCTTTTTACTGGTAAGTGTATAACTTACCATACAAAACACAGCAGCATTAAGCGGCTACTTTACACTGGTGTAAAAGCGTGGTCCTTCCCCCGGTCGAACCGACTCATTAGTGCTACAACTATAATAAAGCTGAATGAAATCAAATGTTTATCATGGACACCGGACGCCCCTTCCTGCTGCACGCTTGAACAGAACAGATCCTCAAGCGGTACCCTCAGGGTTGATTGCTTTGTGTACCCACACATTGCTACAGAAAATCTTGTTTAATAATCGGAATTCATCAAAGACCATTGACCACTGAGCTCTGATCCAAATAATATAATGGAAGTAATCGCCCTCTAATTTACAGTTCTACTTTCGCGTTGATGTGTCCGTTCCCTCGGTATTTCATCAAATATAATCACTACGAAGCCAGATTATTGTTGTCCCCTCACTAGGGATTTAAATTAATCATGTCATTTTCGAAGTACCCTCGGTTTGATTATTTTAGAGTGCCTCCATTGCGAAATTTTTAGAATTAAATTTGATGTTATATATCATAATTCCGCAAAATTGAATATCCACTACCCCATATCCTCCCGTGGGTGTCGTAAAAGGCGACAAAGGGAAACAGGCAGGAGATGGGCAGCAGCATCTTCCTGGTAACGGCATAAATACAATAAAAAAACTGCGGTTGCCAACCCGCTTGCCAAGCGTGGCAACTATGGCAATATACCCCCCATGAGCAATGACAATAATAAACGGCCCCCAGTCCCCGGCGGCCCCGCTATTCCTGGCTACGGTGGCGACTATGGTAACGGCGGGGCAGGGGGTGCTAAGAATCTCCGGTGGAGGTTCGGTTGCCACCTTAGACGACTCGACCTGGCAACGTACAACGCACGCACCCTGAAGACTGACGAGAAGATCGTGGAGCTGGAAGAAGAGATAGACAAGTTGCGCTGGCATATTATAGGATTATCCGAAGTCCGAAGAGAGGGGGAGGACACGGTAATCCTCGAATCCGGCAACTTGTTCTATCACCGGGAGGGCGACCATCTGTCCCAAGGAGGTGTCGGATTTATCGTCCACAAGTCTCTCGTTAACAACGTTGTAAAGATCGGGAGTGTGTCGACGAGGGTTGCGTACCTTATACTCAGAATCACCAAACGGTATTCGCTGAAGGTCATACAGGTTTACGCACCAACCTCGGCACACCCCGATGAGGAGGTGAAGGAAATGTATGAGGATATCTCTAGAGCCATGCATTCCTCCAAAACCCAATATACGGTGTTAATGGGAGACTTCAATGCAAAACTAGGCACAAGAGAGAACGGTGAGCTGAAAGTAGGGAAATTTGGAATAGGGCAACGGAACCCAAGGGGCCAGCAGCTGGCCGGCTTCATGGAGAAAGAGGGACTCTTTATGATGAACTCTTTCTTCAAGAAGCGGCCCCACAGGAAGTGGACCTGGTCGAGCCCCGACGGTTCGACAAAAAATGAGATTGACTTCATTATGACGACCAGACGCCAACTGTTCAGTGATGTCTCAGTGATCGCGAGGGTGAAAACCGGCAGCGATCACCGAATGGTTAGAGGCACACTGAACCTAAATGTTAAGTTGGAGAGGTCTCGTCTGATGAAGTCAACGCTCCGTCCCCCTCGTGCTCTAATCCAAAGTCCCGAAACCTTTCAGCTCGAGTTACAAAACCGTTTTCAGTGCCTAGAAGACTGCAATGAAGTGGACGATATGAATGACAAGCTCGTGGAAACTGTCTATGCGGTAGGAGCTAAGTTCTGCAAAACCCACCGCAGAAGAACACAAAAACTCTCCGATCACACTCTTAATCTCATGGCTGTTAGACGGGAGATGAGGCTACATTCTTCAACAGATTTGACAGCATACAGGCAACTGAACAGACAGATCTCCAAATTCATGCGGCGAGACTTACGCAACTTCAATACAGCTCGTATTGAAGAAGCGATCGAGCGGAACCAAGGCTCCAAAGTCTTTGCCAGAGATCTGTCTGCCAGAAAGAGCCAACTGTCAAAGCTGAAGACCGAATGTGGCAGCATCGTTTCCGGGACACCTGAGATTTTGAGTGAGATTGAGAGGTTCTATGGGCAGCTGTACACGTCATCGTTGGAGCCACACGCAAGTGTGAGTAACGACCCAAGAGCGAGTCTTATTCGACACTATTCCGAAGATATCCCGGACGTCAGTCTGAGCGAGATTAGAATGGCTCTCCAGCACCTTAAAAACGGCAAGGCCCCAGGCGAGGATGGAATTACAGCGGAGCTTCTGAAAGCGGGTGGAAGACCGGTACTTGAAGTCCTTCAGAAGCTCTTTAATTCCGTCCTCCATGGTGGCATTACACCGGAGGCGTGGAGCAGAAGTGCGGTGGTCTTGTTCTTCAAGAAAGGTGACAACGCTCTCTTGAAGAACTACAGACCGATTTCCCTTCTGAGCCGCGTCTACGTGCTGTTTTCGAGAGTCATTACGAATCGTCTCGCGCGCAGACTTGACGACTTCCAGCCTCCCGAACAAGCCGGTTTCCGAAAGGGCTTTAGCACCATAGACCACATACATACCCTACGGCAAATTGTACAGAAGTCCGAAGAGTACAATTTGCCACTATGTCTGGCGTATGTGGACTATGAGAAAGCCTTTGATTCCGTCGAAATTTGGGCGGTGCTGCAGTCCCTTCAGCGGTGCCAAGTTGACTGTCGGTATATCGAAGTGTTGAAGTGCTTGTACAGTAGGGCTACGATGGCTATCCGAGTACAGAACCAGAGTACGAAACCTATCCAATTGCAGAGAGGTGTAAGACAGGGTGACGTTATATCCCCGAAACTCTTCACCGCTGCATTGGAAGACGTTTTCAAGCTTCTGGACTGGAAAGGATACGGAATTAACATCAATGGCGAGTACATCACTCGCCTTCGATTTGCCGACGATATAGTCCTCATGGCAGAATCGCTGGAGGAGCTAAGCACTATGCTCAATGACCTCAATAGTGTCTCCCAACGGATAGGTCTTAAGATGAACATGGACAAAACAAAGATTATGTTTAATGTCCATGTCACACCTATGCCGGTAGTTGTTGGGAGCACTAAGCTCGAAGTTGTTGACGAGTATGTTTACCTGGGACAAATAGTCCGACTAGGTAAGTCCAACTTCGACCAAGAGGTCAATCGACGGATTCAACTCGGCTGGGCAGCGTTCGGGAAGCTACGACACATCTTCTCGTCAGAAATACCTCAAAACCTTAAAACAAAATTGTACAACCAGTGCGTGTTGCCAGTGATGACTTACGGAACTGAGACGTGGTCCTTCACTGCTGGCCGTATGAGGAAGCTCAAGGTCGCTCAGCGAGCTATGGAGAGGGCTATGCTCGGAGTTTCTCTGCGTGATAAACTTAGGAATAAGGATATCCGCAGTAGAACCAGAGTAACCGACATAGCCCAACGGATTAGTAAGCTGAAGTGGCAGTGGGCCGGCCATATAGCTCGAAGAACCGACAACCGATGGGGAAGAAAGGTTCTCGAGTGGCAGCCTCGTACCGGTAGGCGAAGTGTAGGGCGTCCCCCCACAAGATGGAGTGACGACCTGGTAAGACATGCAGGAAGTCGATGGATGCAGGTGGCTCAGGACCGTGCTTTGTGGCATTCCTTGGGGGAGGCCTATGTTCAGCAGTGGACTTGTGAAGGGCTGTAATGATGATGATGATGAGTCGTACAGATAATATAATATTAGGGTGAGCGGAGGCAGGCTCTCTCAGTAATGTATCGAAACCCTATTTAAGTTTGGCGTAGTGCAGTTTGCGAATTTTAGTCCCACATCGGGTAATTATTCCATTACGATGATAAATCATCATCATCATTACAGTACGCTCACAACTCCACTGCCGAACATCGGTCTCCCTCAAGGATTTCCACAAAGCAAGTCCCTGAGCCACCTGCATACGTCTACTTCCTGCATATGTTGTTAGGTCGTTACATTTATTTATTTAGACTTTATCAAAAGTACCTAAAAAGACGGACAAAACGTTACTTTATTGAGTGTGGGACAGCACTCCACTCTGCCACAGCTTAAACAATGTTACTACGTAAACTCTGTCTACCAGTACGAGGCTGCCACCTGATATCGTTTTCCTGATTTTCGCCGGCTCATTGCCACTGTAACTTACTAATCCGTTGGGCTATGTCGGTTACACCGGTTCCACTGCGGATATCCTCATTATGTTTTCTATCACGTAAAGAAATTCTGAGCTCTCTCCTCCCTATAGTTCGCTGTTATTTAAATTCTAGAAGATAATAAAAGTTTAAACAATGTTTCTATCTAAAACGAACGATAATTCATACAACGGATGTTAAACGACATCTTTTTCGATTTAGAAAAAAATGTGTATTTCTTAGTTTCATTAATTTAAAATTTAAAATTTTGTACAACCTACTTCAATATAAATTATCAAGAATAACTCAAAAACTATTGGTCATACCTTAATCACTTAATCACTAAACTTTATATGGGACCACATGTTGTGAAGCACCAGCTTTCAAATGAAAAAAGAATCATCGTAATCGGTACACCCAGTAAAAAGTTATGAGGTATCACACATAAAAAAAACATACAGTCGAATTGATTACCGTCTCCTTTTTGAAGTCGGTAAAAAATCTAAACTCATTTAAAATCTGTTTACGGAAAATTTACGTCATATAAATTTAGCGCTGAAATATTTTACATGGAAAATTTGTAAATAAGGGTTGAATATCTAAACATTGTTTACATTGTTTGGAATTGGATTGAAACAGACAGCTTATAATGTTTTAAATATTAGTATAGGTATAATATTTTACGCATGTAAAATGTTTTGTTAGTAAGAAACTTCTTATCCTATCAGAAATCCAACCAAACGGCAATCCATTAGACATGGGAATTTAAAAATATTTCATATAGATACCGCAAGCCGTTGTAAATAGATTTAATATTTTACATCCAGACAATGTGACGACCAAAGTGAAACGTAACAAAACTGTTCTGTTACGAAACTTTCTAAAATTCGTTGTTTACCAAATAACTAAAACGAAATCAGTAATAATGTATTTGTTTGTTGTATTCTTGCGTGACAACTTATGCTATAACGTACAATAATAACGTATGTATAAAATGAATATCTCTTTATATTTTTCTTTAAATTCTCTCTAAAGTTATAAACATTACCATAAATTGCACAACGATAAACATCTAGACCCGGAACAATTATTTCTAGGCCATAAATATAAATATGTTCCGTGCGGGATTCGAACTCCCTCAACGAAATTCAATTTAGTCAATTCTAAGGCACTGCGCCACGGAGCCATCCATCTATCGTTCGTATATTTTCATTTACATTACTTCATTTAATTGTATTTATTCTACATTCGTACTGAAACTTTTACATTTCTTGAATAGAGGCCGTTTGTTTTAAGATTAGCATGTGGAAATGAAATAACATTTTATATTTTATACCAAATGGTGGATCGCAGCACCGTTGAATTTCTTCCTTGTAAAACACCATATAATCTGTCAATCACAATGAAATTGATTTGATTTGATTTGACTTGGTATCATTTGAAATCTTTTACAATTTCTAAACATGAAAAATAAACAATTATCTCTTAATAAAAAGTAAACCCGACTAATAATTAAAAATTAATAAAATTGTACAATTGACTTCAATATAAATTATTAAGAATAAGTCAAAAACTATTGGTCAAACCTTGATCAAATTTATATGGGATATATAAATTATATTCTACGAAGCACCAGCTTTCAAATAAAAAAAAATCATCGAAATCGGTTCACCTAGAAAAAAGTTGTGAGGTAACACACATAAAGAAAAACATACAGTCGAATTGAGTACCTCCTCCTGTTTGAAGTCGGTAGAAAAACTAAAAAGAATAAAATATTTTCCACCTAGAAAAGTCACATGTCACCGACTAGCTAAGACAATGCATATACCAATTATATCCCCGATTTCAGAAGCCGTTATGTGGAAATTATTTCAGTCTTTTTAGTTGTTTAATGTTTTCGACCCTTATGAGTGGTCTGAGGAATGCCATAATTTCAACAAAAACACAATGTAACAACTACCATGTCGTCTAGTTAGAAAGATAGATGAATAAAGCATTTATTTGTTTGTCCAATCACATACGTATATTCGGTGACTAAACTAGGTACAAAGTAACGTATTACAAAAAATCTTAAGATCTAAATGTACATGCGTGTTGCAGTTTCACAAATGGGTCATAACTCAACGATTAATCTTTATATATAAAAATTACGTGTCACATTGTTTGTCCGCGATAAACTGCTAAACTATTGAACTAATTTCAATGAAATTTTGCACACTGTGTGCAGTTTGGTCCAACTTGAGAGATAGGATACTTTCTATCCCGATAAGTGACCTTCAATATTTTTAAATTGCGAATGTAAGGATTTTTTATGGGAAGGGTCGTCGGAAAGGGCAGAACAACGTCTGCCTGTCCAGCTAGTATTGCTATATAAATGGTCATATTTAATACTTAATCGTATTTTCGCACCGTTAAGAACCTTTCCTCAAAAATTATATGGGACTACCCCTTAAATATAACCTATTGAATAAAAAAAGAATTATTGAAATCGATTCACAAATAATAAAGATATCCCATAACATACATCCAAAAATAAAACTCACACTCAAACCCTTCAAAAAATGAGAAGATTGCCCCAAATCTTCTAATTTTTTGATGTCGGGTAATATAATAAAGACGTTACTTAACATATTTTCCATATTGCGTTAAAGAAACCCTAAGCTTTTAATTTGGACGAATTTCAAAAGCAAGAATATGAAATGGTACCTAATTTAAGAAGCGAGACAATTTATTAATACGATAAGCCAGTAGGATCACCGCGCAAAAATATTGTTCAGAAACGCGCAATATTTTCATTTTTACGTTCTTTTACTTTGTAATTCGCAAAAGAGAATTTATTGAGTTTGTAGTGAGCGAATTCGGCACGGAAGGGGAATTGCTAAATCAATACCCGATCCGTTTGCTTCGTTACCGTGTATTTGTGTGTGTCTTTGTGTGTGTTACAAGTATTGTTAGGGTGAAGCTGTAGAAATTATTGTCTATCGCATAGCTTTATATTATATTTTCCAAGTTATTTTTGAGTGGGGGAAATAATATCAAAACAAAGCTCCCATACGGATTTTATTAAATACGAGTATTGCTAAACAGTTATTTCTAATCACAGTTCACTCCTGCTCAAAACACACTTTATGCTTATAGTAATAATATCCTCGAGACTAAATTGAGGTCACGGCGGCTAGTCTGTACAGAAACTAGCCATCTGTGCAGTGCATGATTAAAGTACCCGAGTGTATGCACAAGCACAGGTGCATTCTCTATTCCCTCACTCTCGTTGTCCGATGGGACAGTAATCCGAAACGACACGACGAAACACTGCTAACTTCCTAATTCTCAGCTCATACTGAGAATTTCTTCGCAGTGAAGCCCAATAACTAATTTTGGCATGACACGGGATTAGAACCCGGGACCTCGTGATCATCAACTGCGTTTACGACCACTAGACCAACGGAGCAGTCAATACGAGTACAATCATAAGAAGAAAGCATAAACTTTTACAGATTATTCAATATTTTTTTTTATAGAGTATGGGTGACAAATGAACACAAAGTCCTCCTGATAGTAAGTGAATGGACCATTGACATCTACATCTATTCACGATTAAGCAATCAAAATTCAGAATGCGTTGTCACATCTGAAGACTAAAATGCAGACAGCAATGCCTCTTTCCTGTTAGAAAGTGTCTCAGGTTATCTACACTCATCATAAGAAACTCAGAGCATTGAGCTGCTATTATACACTGGTATTCTGTGAGACCGTAGTCCATCCCTATCAAGCCAACTCATTCGTGCACACGTGAAAAAATATTATAAATTTTTGTTATAAAAAATTTAAACATTCTTTATAGCAACAAAAACAATTTATAGAATACCAGAATATTTGCAGAATACCAGCGTGAAATAGCAGCTTAATGCTGCTGTGTTCAGTATGGTGAGTGTAGATAACTGGAGACCCTTTTCACTGGAAACGAGGCATTCCATCGTAGTCCTCAGGGGTGATAACGCATTTGCATTTTGGTTCTTGGTCGAAGATAAATGTAGATGTCTATGGGCCGCAGCAACCACTTGCCATTAGGTGAACTGTGTGCTCTTTTGTCCCATTCTTGAAAATAAATACGTTTACAAGATAGATAGTAACATATAAAAATATATGTCATGATTAAATAGTTTCGTTTTTTAAACAAAAACCTTTCTGAAAAGTATAATGAATCACTTTCGTCTAGAAATAATTTGTTTAATATTCTGCTGTAAAACTTGCTAATTACTACTAATGCTTTGCTATTATTTCTTCAACAAATTAAATAAACCCGAGAAGATTTTAATAACAGTTTATTTTATAGGTAGAGAGTGAAAAGTTCATAATACGAATAGAGTTTTTTTTTAAATATTGAAATGATAAAATAATTTTTACAGTCCAAGTGATGGTAAGTGGTTACTGCCGCTTGTGGACACCTGCAACCAATTTGAAATAAAGAACTCGACAGATGCATTGCCACTTCTGAGGATTAAGATGGAATGCGTCAAAACCTGTAATTATACATCTGTTTCTCTCTCTACACAGGCTACTCAGACCGCAACACAGTAGTGCAAGGGCCTATGCTTTTTAAATGGGGAACGCCTACGTATACCCGCCTCGTGGGCACAAGTACGAGGTATAACGGACTCGCAATAACTAAAACTCCATGGTGTTCCACCTTCGCCGCATATTGGCAAAGCCACGGGAACGCTTTCGCACACATCCACGTCTACACCAGCGTCGGTCGCTCCATGTGGCCCCTTCTATCGTGAAAGGACTACTCCTTCCTTATCTCCTTTTTAGGTAAGGCGCACCAGATCACATGAAGCATCTTCCTCCGCGGCCTCCTACTTCACATGCGCAACTGACGAGCCCGTGTCTGATGCGCAAATGCCATGGGGCCAGGAAAAACGAACATTCAGAAGCACAAGGCTTCCTGACCCCAGCGGCGGATCTGGTCTATGGATCCGCTGCGAACCAAGATTCGGCTGCAGAGGGTAGGGAGAGCAGTGCCTCACAATACCGTCAATTCTCTCCCCCGGCAGTCCCAACACCACCGCATCAACGGTGCGGTCCATATTCCTCCGCGACTCCACCGCATCGGTAGGGGGTGAGGACATCCCTATCACCGCAATCCACTCACACATACTGCAGTGGGTACGCTAAGCCTACTTGAAGTGGTCACCTCGGGGCTGCCATGTGAATTCCTCTTTATTCACAGTGGGTGACCAATTCACGGATTTTAAACCCCCCGCCATGTCAAGGCGGGAACCCATTCGGATGGGAAGAGGGTTGTGTCTAGTGGTTCGTGTAAGCAGCATGTTTCACATTTAAAATTACGTTATAGACTTACACGAAAACATGTTCCAAAAAATAAGAAATTTAAATTTTATTAATGATATAAATGTTATAGATGATTTTGTTTTGTGTTAATAATGTGCTGGAAGTTACTAGAAATTATTACTTCGTGTTAACTAGATTAAACAATAAATACAACACTTCAAGAATTGTGTAACAGTACGCAATCTTTTTTACTCCGTTTTAATAATGGTCTAAATTAAATTATAACATTAACAGTTTCCGTGAAAAACCGCAATAGTTAAACAATCGAAATGTTCATATAAGGACTCACGGGTATATATAGTTAATCTTAATATTATGTCGCTAACTTAAAACTTTACGGATTACGGGAATAGAGTTTAACACCAATACAAGTTATTATACCTATCTCGTCCGCTCCCTGTCTTCAACTGTCGTAATTTAAAAAAAATGTGAACTTTAGTTCGAAAATAAATCCCGAAATTTAAAAATTAAGAGAGAATAAATTATTCTAACAGCTTTAATACCGTCCCAGATATACTAAATGTATTTTTTTCGTTATGAGACCTAACCGCTGACTCCTATGTATTTAAATGAGTTTATTTAATTTTGTCGTTTATATTTCGCAACGATATTTGGATTGCGTGCAAATAAGTTTTAGGGAATATAGACATTAATTTAAAGATCTATTAGGGGAGAAGTGGCATGAAAGAGCCAGTTTACTAAACGGAGCAAAAAAACATACTTTTAGTGAAAGAAATGATGATATTTTTTTTTCAATTATTATTTATTTATTAAAGTAGGTAATTGCATACGAAAAAACCTTAAACGCTATGAAAAAATCAACAAAATATTCATTTAAATAAAATGTGTCTTTTGGCTCTTTCATAACACTTCGGTATTGAAAGAGCTACTAAAAGTTATGAAAGAGTCAGTCTGTATTATAAAGTGTAATTGTGAAAATTAAGCAAAATAATAATAGTTCCACTATTAAAAAATAAAAAGACAGTACTAACAAATCCTTTTTAAAAACTAATGACATTTTGAAGAAATTTTTAATTCTATCAGTCAATTTAAGTGATTCTGACAACGCTTAAATCTTAATATATATATATATATATATATATATATATATATATATATATATATATATATATAATCTTAACATATTAGAGGCGTATTATTTTTTATTAATAACAATCTTAAAATTTAAACAAAATAAACATCTATCAAATCAACATAGTAAAAAAAAATAAAAAAAATATTGCTCACTTTCTTCGAGCTTCAAAGTCTTTACTATCTATTTGCTTAAGTTTTAGATTCAGACTTTATAGGAACTTTGGAATATATAATGTAATTTGCTTAAAGTTGAAAACATGTCTTTCAAAAGAAATTAAACTTTCCCTTAATGCCGCAGGATTCATGATTCCAATCAGGATAAATTTTGCACTAAAACCAATCTTGATCACTGTTTTCACATGATTTGCTGCAATGATTTCCCTCCATTTATCTGTAGTGATATAATTAGCCATGGCATAATCAAATGCCAGCTTCTTAGTTTGTTACCTTGTTAGGCCATAGCACATTTTAGAAGCAGTCTTTAAATAATCCGCAAACATATTTTCTTTGTCTGTTGTGAAAATACGCTTATTTCCTATATTAGGACAGCAGTGTTTAAAAGCTGATTCACCAGAAGCCTTTACTTTTTTAACTATTTCAGCTAAGTATGCCCTCAATATATTAAAGATGCGTGCAGTTTTGTTTATTGGTTGATGTTTCTCCAAAACATCACTAACTCTGCATCTTCAATTACCGATTTTTCTGGTCAATTTTCGTTTTTTTGGACCAGGCTTCCCTATAATGCAATATCTGAAGCAAATAATTTAATAATATATGAAAAAATGCATATTTACTATTATTTTAATTTTATTTACAATATTTAAATTCAGGGTTATGAAAGAGCTGGTTATGAAAGAGCCAGCTCTTTTAAGGCCCATTCACCCGGCTCTTTCATAACTTATTCTTTAAAAAAATATAACATTAAAAATAACAACAATATCAAAACTTTTGCGGCTCAGTTTTTACGCAGTTGCAAGGCCAAGTATATGCACAAACTCAATCTACGATCCATTTACCTATATCTCTTTATAATAAAATACCAAAAAACAAGTTAAATGAAGCAAACTCCTTACTTTTTAGTACCAAAAACTTTGACTCGATGTACCGGCGTCCGCTGGTTTCGGCGGACTGTCAAATGTTTGTGGGTGACGGGGAATCAATGTAGCCACTTAAAAATAAAATTACCAATCAAATCCGTTCATAAACTAGCAAAATAATGTAAGTGGCTCTTTCAAAACCTGGCTCCTTCATGCCACTTCTCCCCTACTATTACCAAAGATTTGTAAGATATAATTTTAAGTATAAGTTTTTACGTGGAACCACGCTGCGGCTCATATTACGGTTGTAGCATGAATGGGTTGGCTCGACCAGGGTAGGCCCACACTCTCACAAAATACTAGCGGAAATACCAGTTTAATACTGCTACGTTTCGTATGGTGAGTGTAGATAACCGGAGACTCTTTTTACTGACGTATCTCCAGTTTGATTCTTAATCGAAGATAAAATGTAGATGTCTATGGGCTATGGATACCATCAGGTGGAGTGTGAGCTCGTTTGTCACCTACAATCTATGAAAAAAAAACAAGACCATATGACAAACAATTACACATTCCACTTGATGTTAGCTGAATACCGTGATGCATAGATAGATACTTTGAAAATGCAGATGCACAAGCAGATACGTCGTCAGCCTTGTGGACTCAGCTGGAATGCCTCGTTACCAGTAAAAGGGATCTCCAGTTTTCATCACATACCGTACGAAGCACAGTAGCACAGTCTAAACTTCTCCTGTTCTTCTTATACATTAGTATCATTGTAAACGTTTAGCTATATGTATTCACTGTGGTAGTGTTCTGCTTACAATTTATAATGGTACTCCGTGAGTGCTATATTTTCCTGGTCAAGCAGACTCATTCGACCTTCAGGCATATTACTGTACCACACTCTCAGAGAATACCAGGGTGCAATAGCTGCCTAATGCTGCTGTGTTTCACATGGTGATTGTAGAACCGGAGATCTTTTTTACTGGAAACCAGGCATTCCATCTTAGTTCTCAAGAGCGCCAACGTACCTGTATTATGATTCTCAATCGAGAATAAATGTAGAAATGTCTATGGGTCATAGCTCCTCTTACTTAACTATGTACTTACTTGATTATGTACTTGTTTTCATATAACATAAAAATAGCTATATTTTATTTTATAGTTATTGAGAATTTCCGAATTTAGCCCATTTTTCTATAACATTGCATGGCTTTACTTCCTTTTTTTTATAGGAGAGGGGGCAAACGAGCATGCGGCTCACCTGATGGTAAGTGACTACCGCCGCCCATGAACAACTGCAACACCAGGGAGGGAATCGCAGATGCGTTGCCGGCCTTTTAAAAAGTAGTACGCTCTTTTCTTGAAGGTCCTTAAGCCGTATCGGTCCGGAAAAATCGCTGATGGTAATCGATTCCACAAGGAAGTCGTGCGAGGAGGAAAACATCTTCTAAATCGCACAGTGGTGGACCGCCAATCATCCAGATGGTGTGGATGGTATTGGGAGTTCTGCCGCGATGTGCGTTCGTGAAATTTGGCGGCTGGGATTAATCCAAACAATTCCTCAGAGCACTCCCCGTGGTAGATGCGAAAGAAAATGCAAAGGGATGCAACATCTCTTCGCAGTGCCAATGAATCGAGCCGATCGGAAAGGACTCGGTCGTCGACGATTCGAGCCGCTCTTTTATTTCATTAATTCGGTAAAGGATTTAATTAAGTGAAGACAAAACTATTTGTAAACAGGCTTCACTATAGTTACATTACTAGCTTTCAAGAACCTATTATTATTGGGAGACATAACTTTGCTAATGCGGTGCAAGTTTGTGCTTGGCGGTTTGTTATTAGGTCAAGCGTCCCGACCGTCTCACATGTGTTCGCTTGCAGTAGTTATCTAGTAGGTCGTTTGAGATTTAATCACTCCTTCGTCTGTGGTAAGTATTGCTTGTTGAGCGCTTTAAGAGTTTGGTTGCTCAGTTATTTTGTTATTGTTTTGTTTATGATTTCACTGTTGAACATAGGCCCCAGCATCCATTGACTTCCTGCATGTCTTAGCAGGTCGTCACTTCATTTCCGTGACCGAAATTCAGTCTGGAAGATATTATAATTATAAATAAAACAACAAATTAATACTGAATACATCGATACAATATCTAAAAAACGCTATTAGAGCGAGGCTCGAATCGCACTTGGCCAGCTTTTATATAAGTAGGGTAATCACCATCAGATGGACTGTGTGATTGATTTGTACAATCGAGCACATACTCCACCTTATGGTGATTAGACGCTGTCATCTGTAACATCTATCACCGCTTCAGAATAAAAAATCCAGATGTGTTCTCAATATCACCATTATTAATAATTAGTCCTTTTTGTTACAGGTAAGTTGAGCGATAACATACATACATATGCACGCCGCACTCCTTAAAAGGTAATTTCACACTACGTTGATTTCATTAAGTTCACACGTGAAAAAGGTAAAATTACAGCCTATGTACATTGCACTGTTAAGCATAGGTCTATATTTCTGAGACGGGTTTAGTACAAAATTACAGTCTATTTTCGTCCCGCTGTTAAGCATAGGTCTCCTATCTAATCTGAGACGGTTTTTAGTACAAGAAAAAGTGTTCGCCGCTCTGCCCGAATGCGTGTTGGGTCTGACGATGTCTTCAACATTTTTCGTTTCACACATATGGAATTTTCCTTGCGATGTTTTCCTTTACCGCCGAGCAAGGGGTAAGTGTACTCTTAAAACTACTATTAACAAATTCATTACAACTTACATAATGATTTCTTATATTTACAAATCATACAAACAATCCTGTGTTGTTTGTGTACTGTGTTATTTAAGGCAAGGACTTAACCTCTGAGGTACCACAGCTTTTATCAAATAATAATAATAATTTTAATGTTCTCATGACCGAATTTCAATCACGGCGGCCAAATTATTAGTGCACGAGTGTATTTACAAGTACAAGTAAGTTACACTCTCTGTTCCCTCACTCTTATAATCTGATGCGGTGCCTTATATACATAATTAGTGTAGATAAAAAAAGATTTCGTGCTGTTACTGAGAATTTCTTGAAGAAGAGAATTCCAGAAAAACCCATTAACTGATTTTGTCCAGACCCGGGATTTGAACCCAGGTCCACATAATCAGCAATCGCGTTAACGACCACTAGTCCAACGAGGCAGTCAAATATTTCTTATCGTATATGTATTTAGAGTATAGATAAAAGTTAATCTCATTACAGATATAACATTTATCAGAAAAAAGGGCCGCTATAAAGCTGTACGGTTATGGTGTAATATTGCGCATGTAAAATATTTGCTTCATAAATGGAGGTCCCCTTCTACCCTCTTTATTTTATTCAATAATTTTTGTACACATTTCGTTTGTCGTTCTCAAAATACACACGTACATGCGTGCACCATCTGAGCTACCACATGAGCCGTGGTAACTCAGATGGTTAGCGCTCGCTTTAAGCTTCACAGTACTCGAGCAACCCGGGTTCGATCCTCGCCGGCACCAATGAAATTGTTAATTGCAATTTTAAGTGCTGATTTACCATGTGCTCAGCGGTGAAGGAAAACATCGTGAGGAAACCTGCATGTCAGAGAAATAACAAAAAAAAAATATTTCGAAGACATGTGTAGTTCGCCAACACGCATTAGGGCAGCGCGGTGGACAATTCCTTGCCGTAAAACCCTCTCAGAAATGATAGAAGGCCTGTGCCCAGCAGTGGGACGTAAATAGGCTGCAACTTTACTTCACGCATGGAGGCACGCACGACCGACCGATGTCATACGCTGTATAAAGACACTGCTTATTTGATCGTCATCATCATTGCAGCCCTTCACAATTTTTCTGCTGAACATAGGCCTCTCCAAGTAATGCCACAAAGTATGGTCCTGGTTTCTGATGTCTTACTAGGTCGTTGCTCATTTAGTGGGGGATACTAGCCTGCCACTTTAAATTCATCGTTAAGGATACTATCACGCAGAGAAATTCCAGTATTCCTGTTCATAGCTCCCGAAGCGACTTAAAGTTTCTTGATACGACCAGTAGTGAAGGAGTACATCTCAGTTCCATGCGATTTTCTTTACAAAATTCCAGTGACAAACAAACTTAAAGTTCACTATAGTAAGTGGCAACTGCTACTCATGAAGACCCGCAACCAACTTAAATTAAGAAAAGGCTACAGATGCGATATCATATCTGAGGATAAAATTACATACATACTAGTTCTCTATACACTTTAGAGACCGGACCACAGCAGTCCTCGCACTGCTATTTGACGGGTGAAATAAGTCAGGATATTTTACCTACCCAGACAAACTCGTAGGCAGAAAAGTAGTCCTTCCATCTAATCTTTATACGTGGTAGAGCCATGCTGCAGCTATATTAGTAGCATGAATGGGTCGGCTCGACCGGGGAAGGACCACGCTCTCACAGAATACCAGCGTAAAATAGCAGCTTTAAACTGCTGTCTTTCGTATGGTGAATGTAGAGAACCGGAGACCCTTTTTACTGGAAAAGAGGCATTCCATCTTATGTCCTCACGGGTGACAAGGCATCCGCATTTTGATTCGCAAACGAGGATAGATGTAGATGTCTATGGGCCACAGTAACCACTTACCATCAGGTGGGGACTGTGCTCGTTTGTCACCCTATCCTATAAAAAAAATCTACGTAATTGTATCCCACCAGTGCTTCTTGCCATCACTGGTGGTGGTGGTACCTTTTACCTCTATGCTAACATCTGAACGTAACGAACCTTGCTAGTAATAGCTATAGATTTGGCCGCCACATTAACTAAAAGTAACAACCAACAAATTGTGGTAAGTCTAATCTAATAAAGTATTATAAATCCCCAATCCAAACCTTTAACACTAAAAATATATGAAATCAAACTGTAATTCATTCGGGTACTTAATATTCATTCCCAGAAAAAGTACAGTGATTAGTTACGTAAATGCATGTCTAGAATCTTACGCTTGTTACGCATATACAGGGACTAAGGACTCAATTGGCACGATCCTAACACATCTCTCATACAGTGATAGTTTTAACACGTTATTAAACAAAGAACCAGTTTATAGAAAGAGTTATTAACATTAAAGAATATATGGATGATAAGTCTATGACAATAAGGTGTTGTTTCTAAAATAATGTATATGTTACGCTTGGAATTGTTTCCCGTTTAAACTTCAAAACTCTTTTTGACCGACGAAAGCAGTCAAAACAGTCAAAAGTGCTTTTTACTCTACCTAGCCTTTGTTAAAAAGTATTTTCGACTAAAGTTCGTGGACATGTAGTTGATTCTGTTGGGCTTATGAACAATTAGTTTAGTCTAGGAAAAATCGATTGGCTATAAACTTTTTTTTTGTAAATCATCAAACACTTTTTTAATAAATAGTCCCGGTCAATAGTGATTATAACTATCGGTCTTTGTCAAAATTACTTTTAACTGATATTTTCCAGTCGAAACCTCTGAACAATTTCGTTTGCAAAATGTCGATTAGTGTTTACAATTTTATTTTTTCATAATGATTTCTTATATTTACGCGAACACTTCACATTTAAATGAAACTAATGACAATTAAAAATCCGTAAAACTAGTTTCATTTAAATTTATATTTTCATTCCAAATATGTTCTCGTTTATATACATGTATACAAAGATAAAGAAGTGCCAAGTTATTAAAGTTCTGTTTACTCCATCTCTCGTAGGCTGCATCTGGCAATACGCCACGCCCTTGAATGTACCTCGATGGTGTACTTATGTTAATATAACGTCATAATATGGCCTGTTAGCAGAAGCGGTTAAAATGTTTGCCGGAGGTACACACGTGCCGCGCACTCTACTAAGGGCTGATTTTTCAATTAGGGATAAAAGTTAACCATAAAAGAAAATATAATACGAACAGTTGTACTAACAAAATAGTTTAAAAGTCTTCATTTTATATTCAAGCAGGTACTATTTGGTACTAGTTGTTCCCCGCGACTTTGACCGCGTGTTATTTGGGGTTTTAATTTTTTGCGCGGAACCCTGATTCTTTTTCTAAAATAAAAGTAACCTAAGTTACTCCTTGTGACATCAGCTATCTGACAGTGAAAATTCCGTCAAAATCGGTCCAGCCGTTTCGGAGTTTAGCCGGAATAAACAGACAGACAGACAGACGGACGGACAGACAGACAAAAATTTATATATATATATTATATATATATATATATATTTGAGAAAAAGAATTAGGGTTCTGAGCAATCTAATTAAACCCTAAATTACACGCGGGCGAAGTCCGCGAAGTCGAATAAAAACATCTATTTATATTCCATTATCGGTCAGATATGTAATATTTTGCTGTGATATTCTTTCTTTCTTTATTATTGTATTCCGTCGTTGAAAGCGTCAAAATTTATCACTCAGTGATGGTAATAATGATGATACAAATAAATGTTCACTACATATAGGTGATGATAAAGTGTTCAAAAATATTATTAGACGCTCTTAACGCTTGAAGGGAAACACTCGAACTTATCCCCTCGTAATAGCAGGTCCACAAATTGCGGTTTACCGGGAATGTTTTTCTGATACTTTTTTCAGTGATGTGCCGTGTGTGCGATCATATGGTTGTATTCGTGGTACGGTTAAACCTAATGAGCTAAAAACACGATTCGCTTATTTTCGCTGCGTATTAAGCCACTAAAAACCATGAGCGGCGTAGACTTTAAAAATCGTTTTACAGTGGTCTTAGTCTTAGACCAAGGATTTTAAGTAGTTCGGGTTTTTGTACCATTCGTCGAGCGCATCTGTATGAGAAAACCGATACATAAAACTTATAAATGTTATGTAAACGCTTTAGATTTTAGCGTATACGGCTAAACTATTAAAAACTATTAGAAAATAATGATTTGTTACATTTACGTGAACACTACACATTGAATAAAACCCACCTCAGTCCTCCGTGACCATGGGCGCTGGAAAGCACCCGAAACGTCGGGAATTTAAAAATAAGTATAATTAAAGAGTCCGTAAAAGTAGTTTTATTCAACTATGAGCAAAGTGAATAAAATAAACCTTGCTAATGTTTACTTATTATCTTCAAATAAATGTTAATATTGTAAAAAAAAACTAAAATAAAATTATGTTAAAAATAACAATATTAGCTTTTTTAAATGTTGTACACAAGTGTAAGTACTTACTCATTTTCTAGTGGCTCATGAAATGTTAATGTACCGCTACGCAAAATGAGTTTTTATACACATCTTTTTAGAAAAATAAATAATTCTACATGTGGACTGTTAAAATATATAATTACACTAACTGTTCTTCGCGACTTCATCCACTTGAAATTTATTACTTTTGGATTACGTGCATTTTATTTGTGCGAAACCTTAATTATTTTTCTAAAATAAATGTAGCGTAAGTTACTCCTTATAACATCAGCTATCTGCCAGACTCGTCAAAATCGGTTCAGCGAGTTCGGAGTTTAGCCGGAACAAACAGACACACAAAAATTTAGTAAAAATCTTTTATTTTTACATTACAAACAGACTTCAATTTAATTTATTTGTATAGATTACCTTACTATTTTTATCAAAATTTGGTTAATATTGTTTTTTTTTCTCTATCGTAACAGAACACGTAATACCTCCACACTTTTTTATTTTAACTAATAATAAGGTACACAAATTTTATTATAACTATTAATAAAATTAATACTTGTTACATTATTTTACAATACAGTTTTTACAGTAGCCATATCTATAATTTACTATCTAAACTTACAGACAAATCAGCATGCATATTTTATGTTAATTACAGTTAACAAGCTACTTACATTAAACTTTGAAATAAATATAAGGTTTGTATAACATCATGTTTCAAGCAGCACTGCTAGCACTAAGGTAAAACTAAGTGACCTCAAAGCTAGTGGGAGGTTGCGAAGATCGTTATACGCCCTGCGGTGCAACAACAACGGTAAAAGCAAACTGCGTATTTTAGCAAGAGCCTTTACTGGAAATTGCTTTTTAAAAAGCACATGGATCTTGGGACTAAGCAACTCAAAGATGTGCCGAACCATCACTCTTAACTAATTGCCGACCCTTTATATACAAACATAACGCTTACCTGAGAAATTACGTACTTATCCCAAAAGAAGTGAAAATGCTCACATCACATGCTTAAGTTTAGAAACAAAGAAACACAAATGTACAAAGGACACTCGAGATTAATACTATAATAATCTACACAATAGCTATAATTATAAAGTTGTATACATGTCTAACATTTATGCAACTTAACAGGTGGCTCAGGACCGTGCTTTGTAGCATTCTCTTGGGGAGGCCTATGTTCAGCAGTGGACTTGTACAACTTAATATTTTATTGTAAGTTTATTATAAGATTATTATTCATTAAATGCTAACAGAACAAAACAAAAAAAATGCGTAAAAAAAATGTTAACTATCACAGAAACTATAGTAACTACTAGTACAATTTCAATCGTATTTCCAAAGTAGATACTCCTTCAATTCATTGAAGATATATGGCTTAGTAGTGAACCATAGCCATAACAGCGATCACAATTTTTTTTTTATAGGATAAGGGTGAAAAACGAGCACACAGTCCACCTGATGGTAAGTGGTTGCTGCGGCCCATAGACATCTACATCTATCCTCTGTTACAGATCAAAATGCAGATGCGTTTTCACCCGTGAGGACTAGGATGGAATGCCTAATTTCCAGTAAAAAGGGCCTCCGGCCACCTGCACTCACCAAGCGAAACGCAGAGGTAAACCTCTACTTCACGCTGGTATTCTGTGAGGTCGTGGTACCACCTCGGTTCGAGCCGGCCCATCCGTGCGACAGCAAAAGCTGCCGCCTGGCTCTACCACTGTTAACAATGGATCGTACTATTCGAAATGGTCTTGTTAGACTAATTAGGTTTTTTAGGTGCTTTACTATAGATCTGTATTGCTGTTCACATAAAAAACATCATCATAAATTACAGAATTTATGTAGCGAATTGTAAAATATATCTGTTACGTTATTATCTTTTACCTGTAGCAATGCTTCAGACCGGACAGGGCAAGAGGTTATTTAATTTTGATGCACTAATGTTTTTAAACTTGAATGAAGGTTTAGTTAAGCCGTTTTCTTAGTCCAACCCTCTTCGTAGCGTTCTCGGTTTACGCATGAAATACGGACCATTTTAGAAATGAATAAGCTTTAATTTCTGTTAAAAGAACAAGACAAAATTTTGTGCGTTCATTTTATTCAAAGCTTTTAGGATTTCAAAATATATAAATCTTTAAGGCACGTGATGGCCCCGAGGCTTTAAGGACGGAGGGCTGTGAGTACGATCAAAGCGAGTTTGAAATTTTTATGGATTTTTTCGATCACGCTTGTCTTATTCACCTTAATGGAATTTCGAGCATACCTTTAGTGTATAAAATTTGTTATAAATTGAGCACATTTTTGTTTTCAATTTTATAAAACGAATTTGATGTGCTCGTAGTTTTATTTAGTTTTTAATGAAAATAATGTAAAATACCAATATACATGCACGTATAAAATATGTACATTTTATACGTGCATGTAAAGATTAACTTAGCATTAGAATTAGTATTAAATTAGCGCATCTATAAGCACCAATACCGGGTACAGACTCTCCTCAATCTAATGTATCAAAAAATGAAACCAGGTAGCTTAGGGACAGCATTTGTACGTGTAACAAATACAATAATTATAAATTTCAACAAAAAGTAAAACCCAACTTCAAATTGCTAAAAAAGAAGTTAATTATTATCCTTAGGGGTGAAGTTTTTTCTGCAAATTTATATGGGACCACCCTTAAAGTATAATCTGTTTAATAAAAAGGATTAATCAAAATTGTTTCACAATCTACGAAGATATCGCGAAGATATAACATACATACAAAAAACGTGCACTCGAAATGAGAACCTCCTCTTTTTTGAAGTCGGTTAAACAGCCTGTAATTCCTCTATAAACTTAGATGAAGATCTCGTACAGTTATCTTGTTATCATAATGGCTCTATCCTTATTACCTTTTAAAACTGACCACATATGGGGTGCACTGGTGATTTCCGACATAAATAGGTAAAACAAAGTCAGTACATACCCATGGTACCCCACTCCTAAGTAGTATGTAGGTCTAGCCTCCAAAGTAGAAAACATCTTTGAACATTGTTTGCCAATTTATCTAATAAATGTATATTTATATTAAATTAAAAGCCACATTTACTGCTTTTCAAAAACTGCAATAACTGAATATCATTATTTAAATATTTAATTTAAAATTTGGCTACTCTTTGAAAAATAACCCTGTATATAGTGCGCGGTATGAAACAGATGGCTATAGTAAAATCAAGCTTAGCAAAATTAGCTTAGCTTTCTTTCTCGCTTTCCTCTATCTATCCCCCTCTCACTCACTCTTTCTTCTTCTTTGGCATCCCTCTCTATCTCTGTGTCTCTTTCTCTCTATTTTCCTCCCCCCGGTCTCTCGACCGCTCTCGTGGGGAGTGTTATACTAAAACTAGCGTGCCTATGGAGCGTGTTTGTAAAGTGCTATAAGTGCAGTTTAATGTTGAAGAAGACGTCAAAATAAAACACAATTAAATATTTTTGTAGGATGACGGTGAAAAACGGGCACTCAGTCCACCTGATGGTAAGTGGTTGCTGTGGCCCATAGACATCTAAATTTATCCTCGTTTGCGAATCAAAATGCAGATGCGTTGTCAGCCGTGGGGATTAAGATGGAGTGCCTCTATTCCAGTAATAAGGGTCTCCGGTTCTCTACACTCACCATTCGAAACACAGCAGCATCAAGCTGCTATTTTACGCTAGTATTCCTTAATTTTAGTTCTATTTGTAATAGTATAAACCTTAAATTATATCGTTCAAAAGCTCATTACAGCACAAAACACACAAAGTGCGCTAGGATTAGTACTAGTATTATTCGGAAAGCGTACTCGAATTAACCGGTTGTTCAGATATCGTGTGCGCAATACAGATAAAGGCTAATCTCATTTGCGAGATAACATTTATCCTGAAGAGTACAGTGTACTTAACCGCCAAAATGTTGACATAATTCGTAGAGTGACATTTAGTTTAAGCGGAAAAAGTAACTTTTTTCCATCAACATTTTGTCTAAAGCGCTCATTTTAGACAATATTTACAAGTAAACATATTTTTCACGTGACAACGTCTTATAATTCGATGAAGCTAGCTGCACGCACGAAAAAACATGACTCATACGGCGTTACCTCGCTCTGAGGCGTTCCATTTAAGGCTTGAAGTGCAAGCGAGAGCGCGGAACGAGCGACAAGGAGGCACAATCGGCGTTGTCACGTTCAACTATCGTCAGTAAACCGACTTTACAGATAACCGATTTTTTTTCCGTGTCTTGGCGGTCCGGTGTAAGAATGTCGACTTCGTCCCGTAGTCGTTGTAAGAGGCGACAGAGGAAAACATACCAGGACATCAGCAGCAGCATCTTACTAATAACAACTTAAAACATAAATACTGCCGTCGCCAACCTGCGTGCTAAGTGTGGTAACTATGGCAAGTATCCCCCCAATAAGGCGATCTTTGGGAAGTCCTATGTTCAGCAGTGAACTTTGATGGACTGTGATGATGTTAATGAAGATAGGGCAGATGCATAGGCAGGGACCAAAACAAAAAGACCATCTCAGATTCAGTGTCAAAGCCAATCGTACCTTTTTTTATAGGATAGGGTGATAAACACAGTCCACCTGATGGTAAGTGGTTGCTTTGACCAATAGACATCTACATCTTTCCTCAACAATGAATATATATAATATCCTCAATAAGGAGTGAGGACTAAGATGGAATGACTCTTTTCCAGTAAAATGGGTCTCCGGTTCTATACACTCACCATACGAAGACAGCAGTGTCAAGCTGCCATTTTACGTTGGTATTCTGTGAGAGCGTGGTCGTTCCCCGGTCGAGCCGACCCATTCTTGCTACAACTATACTACTAATATAGCTGCAGCATGGCTCTACCACGTACAATTCTGAGAAAAAGTATGGGACCCCCACCAAACACCAACACAACAGTTTTAAGCTGCTATTTTACGTTGGTATTCTGTGAGAGCGTGGTTCTTCCCCGGTCGAGCCGACCCATTCGTGCTACAACTATACTACTAATATAGCTGCAGCATGGCTCTACTACGTATAAAGCCATCATAGTGTTTTTGCATAAAAGTTTGCTCGAATTAAGGTTTGAGTCTATGACCTCAGACCAACTTTTGACATAGTACCCGGTAACTTTCCATTTGACGTGCGATCGTCAAAGCGTAATAGTTTCGTCGTATTCCAACCACAGGGTGCCGGAACTCGAAACAAAAAAGGAGTGTTCTACAGAAGTCGGATCCGCCATTAAACTAAATTCATGAATTGCTCCTAGGGTAAGCATTTCTAGCTTAGTCGAAGTGGTTAGGAATACAGGTAATGTTAATAACGTGTTTTAAATAGAAGAGATTCTAGATTTACTTTAATACAAAAGTTTACTAGAAAGTCGCAGTCTGGATTTTTATACTTATAAACTTTATTTTATTTACTAGGTTTACTAACGTTTGTTCGTTTTAATACATTGTAGGGTTATTATAAAGCTAGTACTACAAACTAGTACATCAATATCGAATATATAAAAAATAATTTTTGTTTGTTTATTGTATATGTTACGTATCATCGGAATATACCTAAACGTCTTTTTTTTTAATGTCATCGTAGTGGAGAGATGTGCCTAATAAAGTTAGGTTTCGATTAAATCAAGGTTACCAACCTTGATTTAATCGAAACCAATTTTGTTTGTCTCGAGCACAGGCGCATAGTAGCCAGCCTCTCCGTATTTTATTGGATGCATTTCGGAGAATGTGCACAGGAATTACATTATTTAATTCCTCTTTCTTCTTTCCACCACAGGACAACCAGGCGGTCGGTGGGTTTCTACTTTGCTTCGTCTTCCGTAGGACGTACAGCAAAGGAGTAGAATAATCTGACATCGTCTGTCTTTCTATCCGAATACAATCCCAAGGAAAAAGTGAATAGGCTTTTGTTACGCTGAGATTTCGCCAAGCAATGGCGTGTAATAATAAAAAAAAATATTTGATTATATCCCTTAAAAATTGTATCTCGTGCGTATTCAGCTGTAGACTTTGTTTTGTCTGAAATCCACACGTTGTCGTTTAATAACGCCAGTAAATTGCGTACCAGTTCGCGATAATTACGCGTTTTAATCTTATCCGTTATGCAAATTTTTACGTGATAAGCATGCGAACGTGGTGTTCTGGGTTAAAGAGCGACGTTGCGGTACTTTGTAACTTTTTTAAACATGTGTATATCTATTAAAATGTAGTCATTATTGCGTAAAATCGAAATGATTTTGTATGCGGTAAGAGCCATGCTGCAGGTATATTGATATTGCAGTATATTGTACCATGTTATAGTTGTAGCACCAATGGGTCGGCTCGACCGGGGAAGGACCACGCTCGCACAGAATACCATCGTAAAATAGCAGCTTAATGCTTTTGTGCTTCGTGTGGTGAGTGTAGACAACCAGAGACCCATTTTACAGGAAACGAGGTATTGCATCTTTGTCCTCAGGGGTGACAATGTATTTGAATTTTGATTCGTGATTGAAGGTAGATGTAAAGATGACTATGGGCCACTAGCACTAGCACTACCACTGAGCACACATTCCACTTACCATTAAGTGGAATGTGTGCTCGTCTTACCCTTATTCTATAAAAAAAATTATAAAAATTTAAAATACGGACCAGTGACGACAGGTGAATGTGGAAACGCAAATCGTAATAATTGACTCTATAAAAAAATACTAAATCGCCATTTAAACATGTACCTTGCAGAGATTCTATAATGAAACCGTATAAAAGTTATATCTAATGAAATATCTTATTATTTTGTAAGTCATCTTGAAAACACATTTTGAAAAAATAGCAGAATAACAAGAAAATTAAATACACCGCAGAGACATCTTCGAGGTTGGAGGTACGTTGTTTATTCTGAAATTTAGTACTAATCCTCTCGGCAATTTCGGGGAGTGTGGTTAAGTTTCATACATACACATCTTACTACAAGACTGTCTTAAGGTCGGAGCACACCAAGTGCAATTGCGAGATGTGTGCATTGCGGTACTAGTTTGGGTAAATGAAACTGAAACGAGATTGAACTGAAAGTTTGATAAATGTATTTATAAGTACCTATCATTTGTCTTATGTATTATGAGCCTGTTTACAGTCCAGGCCTCTCCCGTAGTAGGACGGATTTGTCATAAGCGTCATGCTTGTCAGCAGTAATATAATAGTATTCCAGTAATTCGGTGGTTATTTTCAATAACAGAAATTTACTGCCGCGCTGGTTTATGTTCGAATTGCGGGTCGGCCTGTAATCAGTTACTGGGTTTTTCTACCAAGTAATTTTCGGAGCCCGGAGTCGGGAAGTGGGCAGTGTTTCACCCCCATGCCCCGGAAAGCACGTAAATTCATTGTGCGCCGTGTGTGCGTTGTGTAATCCTGCGCCTGATCCGGTCGTATCGGATTGCAATCCCATGAGACTATGAAAGTGAGGGAATTTATTAATAGTGGTAGAGCCACGCGGCAGCTTTTGCTGTCGCACGGATGGGCTGGCTCGAACCAGGGTGGTACCACGACCTCACAGAAAACCAGCGTGAAGTAGAGGTTTACCTCTGCGTTTCGCTTGGTGAGTGCAGGTGGCCGGAGGCCCTTTTTACTGGAAATGAGGCATTCCATCTTAGTCCTCACGGGTGACAACGCATCTGCATTTTGATTCGCAAACGAGGATAGATGCAGATGTCTATGGGCCGCAGCAACCACTTACCATCAGGTGGACTGTGTGCTCGTTTGTCACCCTATTCCTATAAAAAAAATAGATTCTTTCCTGCACAGATGGCTAGTCTGTTTTGAGACTGGCCGCCATGACTGAAATTCTGTCTGGAGAACATCACATTAACAGTAAAATTATGCACCTTTGACTTTGCTCTTCGTTGGGTATTTTAGATCTGGTTGAAACGAGATGATTACATCTATCGTATCATATACATACATATTATATTACATATATCGATGTGTGATTGTAATTCGCACATTTAATGGTATATTTGAAATGTAATTGCGCTAGCTGAATCAGTTGTACGTTACGCTAGATTATTTATGTTAATGATCAATTGCGTAAGTATGAGTACAATTGAAAATCCGCCAACAGATTCAGCTCTACTCCTTCCCCCCTAATACCTTACGTAATTAATGAACGCCCCCTTATTCCCTACTGTTACGAGGGTGGATTGAAAAGTACTCGGCCTAACACAGATCCATTCAATTCTAAAAATCAAATCTACCCACATTATTTAGTTCAGTTCAGACTAGTTCATTGTGTGAAGTTCGAAACGTGTGCGATAATTAGTTGTGATTTTATAAATTTATTAACAAAGTAATCGGACGTAATTTCCGCGAATGGAGCAAATCGAGCAGCGTGCCGTCATTAAGTACCTCCATAAGAAGGGGCTATCATCAAAAGCCATCCATGATGACATGGTCAGTACATTAGGCGATTGTGCTCTGTCATATTCATCCTTTAAAAAAATGGATAGCAGAATTTAAGCGTGGTAGAGAGAGTGTGAAAGATGAACCCCGCTCTGGAAGGCCTTCGACGTCAACTACTGACGAAAATATTAAAAAAGTACTTGATTTAATAATGGGAGACCGCAGATTAAAAATTAGAGAGATAGCTGAGATTATAGGCATCTCTTATGAATGAACTCAAAACATCATTGTCAACGAGTTGGGTTTCCACAAGGTGTCTGCGAGGTGGGTTCCGCGACTGCTTTCAGTTGAACAAAAAAGGACGCGATTGACTATTTCACGCGACTGTTTGGAGTTATTTGAAGCCGATGCAGATGATTTTTTGAATAGTTTTGTTACTATAGACGAAACATGGGTTCATTACTGTACACCGGAAACAAAACAACAATCAAAACAGTGGAGAAGACCTGGTTCACCACCCCCTAAAAAGGCTAAGTCGATTTTGTCGGCAAATAAGGTGATGGCTTCAGTATTCTGGGACTCGAAAGGTGTGATTATGATTGATTATCTTGAAAGGGGTCAGACTATAAACTCTGATTACTACTGCACCTTACTACGTCGTTTACGAGAGGAAATAAAAGAAAAACGTCGAGGAATGCTCAGAAGAAAAGTCCCGTTTCATCAAGATAACGCCCGTGTTCACACGTCAATACAGTCAATGGCTGAAATTCACAACTGTGGCTTTGAACTGTTACCGCATCCGCCGTATTCACCTGATCTGGCACCATCAGACTTCTTTCTGTTCTCTAACCTAAAAAAGCACTTGGGAGGTCAAAGATTTTCGACAAACGACGAGGTCAAAGCAGCTGTAGACGCATATTTTGACTCTAAGGAAGAATCATTTTTTTTCAACGGTCTAAATGCTTGGAAGGGGAGGTGGCAAAAGTGTATTGAACTTGATGGTGATTATGTAGAAAAATAAAAATATAACTGATTTAGTATGTGTTTATTTTCTTGGTTAGGCCGAGTACTTTTCAATCCACCCTCGTATTTCGGGTACGCGAACAAGTACCCGAAATAACAGCCCTTACGATCTTGATCGTTAAGTTTTATATATGTTCCGCGAATAATTTTTATTTAACGTGCCGTAATGGTTAAAACGTGTGTGTTCCTTTTTGTGTTCGAGATATTTTTATTAATGTAACAAATTATTATTCTCATTCTTTACGTTTGTATTGTAGTTAGATATTGTAATCGACTAAAGGTCAACATAAATTGTGTTATAATATTGTATTACATTATTTTCATTGTACAATATTGTATGGAATTTCACAATGGGAGAATCTACTGATATTGAAACTTCTTAATATAATATTTCCTTTATTCCTTACTTAAGGAAATATAACATTAACAGTCCTAAACATAAATTTTAACAGCTCACTGAGAAAAGTGAACAAAAACTCAGGTAGTGGCGAATACCCACTATCTTATATCGTGCCGTGGGTGTATAAGAGATGACGGAGGGAATTGGAACAGGTGATAGACATCAGATCTTCACTCAGAATAATAAAAATAAATAAAAAACATCTAATTGCTAAGCCAACTGTAACTGTAATGGAGGGATAATGAAATGGATGACACCTTTGTAGACAGTAAAAATATACATTTACAAAATACTTTAAAATTACAAATTTTGTACAACCGACTTCAATATAAATTATTAAGAATAACTCAAAAATTGTTGGACCTTGACCTTGATAAAATTATATGGGACCACATGAGAAGCACCAGCTTTCAAATAAAAAAAAGAACCATCGAAATCCGTTCACCCAGAAAGAAGTTTGAGGTAATACGCATTAAAAAAAAACATACAGTCGAATTGAGTACCTCCTCCTGTTTGAAATCGATAAATATATATTTTCGCACATTATCCAGACGCTGATACCTACTTACCCCGATGTTGTTAAATGACCCATCTGTTCGACTCGTCCATACATACAAATATCTGTGGTTTCTCGCGGCGCGAAAACGGTAAATGAGCTTGGAGCGCCGCCAGTAGATTACACGTTGATATAGATACTATGTGAACGGCGTTTTGTGTATCTTCAAAGTTTTTATAAGGTTAAGCTTAACTTTGGTTGTGGTTTTGACCCCAAAAAGGAGGTTTTTAATCCGAGTGTATGTTCTGTTTTGTATGTTATGGTTAAAACATATATACGTCCCACTACTGGGCACAGGCTTCTTCTCATTTCTGAGAGGGTTTTAGGGCGAGGAAATATCCGCCAAGCTGCCCTAATGCATGTTGGCGAACGTCGCATGTCTTTGGAATATTTTTTTAGGGTTCCGTACCTCAAAAGGAAAAAACGGAACCCTTATAGGATCACTTTGTTGTCCGTCTGTCTGTCAAGACCCTTTTTCTCAGGAACGCGTGGAGGTATCAAGCTGAAATTCATATCAAATACTCAAGTCTACTGTCCCTTGGAGCTGGGAAAAAATTTTCGACATTCGCAAGGGAATCAAAACCTACAGGGTACTTCCCGTGAATTCAGAATCTTAAAATTTGGTACGAAGCAACGTATTATAGCACAGATAAAGGAAAAATTGCGAAAAGCATAAATTTTTTGTTACATCATATAATAAAAATATTTTTAATAATTTTAAACTTATATACCTACGGATTTGTTCGGAACCCTCGGTGCGCGACTCCGACTCGCACTTGGCCGGTTTTTTCTTATTGTTTAGACATGCAGGTTACCTCACGATGTTTTACTTCACCGGCATGCACGTGGTAAATCAGTACTAAAAATTGCTAATTATCATTTTCATTGGTGCCGGCGGGGATTGAACCCGGATTGCTTGCTTTCAGTAAAGTTAACAGCGAGCGCTTAGCCCCTGAGCTACAACAGCTTTTTGTATGTATATTACGCGATTTCTTCGTCTATTATTGTGAAATTTGTCCAATAAAAATTCTAAGAAAAAAATTCAGCCTCTGAGGAAAGAAAATTGGGGATTAATCCACTCAAGGGTTAAAATTTGAACTTAAAACCCGACCTCAATGAGCTAAAATATTAAAATAATTTCCACATATTAGATTCAAAACTTGGGACTTTAATACTTCTATATAGCATATTTTTATACGTCGTGGATACATGCAGCTGCTATATTATGGTTGAAAACGAATGGGTCGGCTAGACAGGAGGAGGACCACACTCTCACAGAATACCAGCGTAAAATAGCAGTTCAATGCTCCTTTGTTTCGTATTTTAAAGATATTTTTGTGTTGCTTCAATTCTTTTGGTGTTGCTGTTGTTCATGGGGGGCGATAGTAATGTAGAGCCGCATGCTCGTTACCCTCCTTTTTATATGGAAAAGGAAATTTAAAAATGGCATGCAGATTTTCTCACAATATTTTCCATAATTGCCGAGCACGTGATAAATTGATGGATTGCTACTAACATTTTTATTTGTGCTGGCAGACATTGAACTCGAATTGCAAATAGCACAGCTTACGTGTGAGTATTTATTGCTCTAAGATTGGTTTTGTGGTTGGGTTGGATTAATTCTTATCCTTCTAGTATTAACTTACTCGCTTAACAATCTTGGATTTCTAATTCATATAATGTATTTAAAACTTAAATTTCTACTTCGTTCTCCGCCTTCGTATTGTTTTCTAAATTATTGTTTTTTTCGATGACTGTTTCCTTGGTTGAGTTTCCGGATTTGAATCCCTGGTCGGTTCAAGATCAGGTGTCAGGAAGTTCGCGGTGTTTCAAACCTGTGCCTCGGAAAGCACATAAAGTCGTTGGTCTTGTGCCTGATTTATTTCCAGTCGTGTCGGATTACCCTACCATCGGACTATGTGATGGACTAACAGTGAGAGTGCACCTGCACTTGCGCACACATTCGTGCACTATAATCCTGTCTTATTATAATTATATAAATTATGATTAAAAACCCTCTTAAAAATGAGGGGAGGCCTGTGCTCAGCGGTTGGACGTATGTATATAGGCTGTAACTTTATAAACTGTCCTCTTATTAAATATATTTATAAACCATCCCAACTATAAGCGATCTACGTGCCATGAAAATGAGAGCAGTACGCCAAATTTAATCAAGTCTGCTCACAAATTATATTTGCTTGTTTGAAACAACACAAGTTGTTGAATTTACCCATTAAAGATGTGTATTACGGATGTTTGCTTTTCATCTACGCGGACATATTTTGCTATGGGAGACTAGAACTACGCTGTTAGTGAAGATATTTTGCGTAATTATTTTAGAATAATCAACTTGAGCGTAGCTATACGCAAATTCGGCATGTTAACGATGAAGATAGCTAAGGTCCGCGTGAAAAATTAAATCGTGTCCATTATCAGCAGCCGCGAGTATCGTACTTGCTCTTACAAAAGTTAATGCTGATTGCAAATTTATGATTTGCAAACGGTCCTTAATTACTCCTCTTATGAGGAAGCTCAAGGTCGCTCAGCGAGCTATAGAGAGCGCTATACTTAGAGTTTCTCTGCGTGATAGACTTTGTAATTAGGATATCCGCAATAGAACCAGAGTAACCTACATAGCGGAACGAATCAGTAAGCTGAAGTGGCAATGCACCGGCCATTAAGCTCGAAGAACCGTGCTTTGTGGGCATTCCTTAAGGGAGGCCTATGTTCAGCAGTGAACTTGTGAAGGGCTGATGAAAATAATAAATACCTGTACCTCTATTGTCTCGTCACTCACTTGGTGGTTGCCTGTCGCAGTCATATTTATCCTGATGATGTCCGTCGTAGTGGTTCGAGTGGCGTGGGAGATAGTGTTGTTGGGTTTAGTAATGGCAGTACACGAAATCGTGGGAGTGAGAAGTGGGATGTTTTATATTATACACTATTTTATTTTTCACGTTGATCTTAGCTATTCTTTAATCGTTATAAATTGTATTTTTTTTTATTATTTGTTATTTACTTTTCAGACTGTAACAGAATAATTAAAGAAACAAAAAAAAAATTATCAGGCCAAAATAATCAGAGAGCTATTATATTTAAAGGTTGTATTCAGATGTGACTATGCGTCTGCAAAAATTATCCAAATGTTTTAATGTAAAAGCATATAATTCTGTTAGGGTCTTGATTGGTAACCAACTTTTTTCACCTCTTGCTGGCGTCCATTTCAGAGCTCGGAGTTAACAACAACGCATCTGTGTTCTTCTTATTTTCAAGTTGGTTGTACTTCTATATTATCTCACTTTAATATTATATAAAAAAAATAGCACGCAACTGAGAGCTCGTTTCTCTCTCTTTTTAACATAATATTAAAACGCTTATATCTGTAATTTTTTAATTAATAGTTTTTGTGTTTACTGCGATCAGATTTAAAATGTACGAATGAAATTAATTCAGTTAATTAGATAAAATGAAAAATATATCAAAACAGACTGATAAATATATCAATGTGTCGGAGAATCTATCGCTTTGATTTCGTCAAGCTGGTGTTGTAAGTGGTGACTGGGAAATGTCCGAAAGACCACATGACCTGAGCCAGATGTAGATATACCGTCCTATATATCCAAGATGTACACTATAGTATACAAGACATCTGGTATTGTCGAATCTTTTCTACAATGAGATAGATCCAAGTTCCTCATCAGAGTTATGCGAGCTTATAAAGTAGGAGAAGAATATGGAGGAAAATGTTTTATAAGAACATTTTTCATTCTTACGCGACGGAGTCTAATGATCTGCGCTTGAATTGTAACAACTTTACGCGATGAAGCCACACTGCAGATATATTATGGCTGCATTACATATGAGTCGTATGGGCTATTGTAAGATCCAGCCCTCAAAATTTGCCGGCGTAAAATAGCTGCATAACACTACTGATTCGTATCGTGAGTGTCAGGAACCGTATACTCTTTTTAATAGTTAAAGTATCATTCTCATTCTCAGGAATTCATTTTAGAGCTCAGGAATAACGCATTTGCTTATTCATAATCAATGGTAGCCTTGGTTTCTTTAGACTACAGCCTTTTCGTTACCGTTACCGTTATAGTCTATTAAAGTCCACTGTTGAACATAGGCCTCCCCCATAGATTACCTCATAGGGGGATATTTGCCATAGTTGCCAGGCTTGGCAAGCGGGTTGGCAACTGCAGTATTTTTTGTCGTTATTAGTGAGACGCTGCTGCCCATCTCCTGACTTGTTTCCCTTTGTCGCCGCTTATGGTACTCACGGGATGATATGGGGTCGTGGATATTCTTACACCGCCATTACACGGTACACCTCAATCACTTACCATCAAATAGACAAATTTTTTTTCTTCTTCAAATTTATCTTATATATAAAAATTAATTTTTGTTTGTTCGTATTTATGCATTGCCATACCTTTCATCAGATTACGCTAAATATTTATCAACTTATTGCTTGGTTATAGTCACAGTTAACTTACAGTAGGTGGCGCGCGTGTCGACAAATTTATTTCAGAATCATTCAACTTAGATGAAAGTATTCGTATTAATTATCATTCCTATTATTCCTATTAAAACAATATAACTGTTTCAAATTTAAAACGATATTTCCACAATTATTTCGTGTGAGGCAGAAACGCGCCGGGTACCAGCTACATAGTACATTATAACTATTCTTAACGTTTATTAATAACTTGTACATACAATGCAAATCCACATACTGGCTGCGGATGAACATGTCTCGTGCAGTATGCAGCTTTTCTCGGGTCAAGCGGTCGACCGTGTCAAGGACTGGCGGCCACATTGTTCGGAATAATTAATACTGCAACGATTTCATAACGTAGCTTTATCTATTTGGTATACATTATTTACATCGAGTTTGTTTCCTAAAAAAATACGACAAAAACCTTTGCATCGATTCGTTCTGTGATTTCTACATAAACGCGATCTTTTTTAGCGACAATAGCTTATCGGTTAAGAATGCGATCTGCAATCTCTGAAAATTGTTGGTTCGAATCTGCCATTCAACTACTGTGGGTTTTATTAAGATATGAATACGTCAGTGTGCTTTACCATCATCACTCGCCGTCAGGGGAATAGTTGTCAAGCACTGGCTTATACTTATTTCATTTATTTATTCATAAGACACTAGCAGTGCACATATACATACCTATACCTACAAGGTTATTTTTCATAGAGTAGCCAAATTTTAAAATTATGTTCAAATATATAAATAATGATATACCGATATTGCAATTTTTGATAATACGAGTAAATAAGGGTTCTACTTTTATTTGAAACTATCCCAAATTTAATGTCATTCATGGGCAACAACTACGCGTACGCCCGCTCCTATGTATGCTAAAATCAGTTAAAATAATGCATTAATTATTTTGATTTAAAAGATAAAAAGGACAGAAAGTTGGAGATTTTTTTAAATTAATTTCTCTTCACCATTTGCTTATGTATTACTTATTGTGAACATTCTGTGCAAATATGGCCGGTTATTGCAAATTAACCCTGTATATTTTATTTCATTTTATATTAATTTCGTAATAGTAAAAAAAAGGGACGAAGAAAACTAACTCCAATCCGTTATTTCTGATTTGAACTACTACTAGAACTATCTAAAACATATACGTGCAGATAAATTGTAGTTGAATAAGGAATCTTCTATTTTTTATCTCTGTGCCTAGTTTATTTACCCACTCAAAAGCTCTACTCAGTTCATTGCACATTAATGGAGCGGATCAGACTTTAAGCCGGAGTGCTCTGAAAGCGATCAGTTTGAACAGGGCTTTGCCGTGAATGTTATATGAAGATTTATCATAGACGATGACGTCGATGTCATTATGCGTGTTTCATCGGGTTTCTTTAATAATATCTTAGGGAAATGCTTGTAACAAATTTGTGGTCATGAAAACTTTCTAAATCGTTGTTATCGTGGTTGAATACGATTATTATATTGTTGGATGGAGGTTCGTAAATAATATTTACGAACCTCCATCTAATTCTCTATCTAGTTCGTAAATATTAATGATATTAATAGCAGTGCAATCTGATGATGATGATATCATCCTCCTCATAATCGTAACATCAATACCACCCATTACAATGTGATATAGGAAGTGTGTCAATGAGAGAGAAGACGTGTTGATGCTTCTATAACTTTAATTATAATGTTCTTATTCTATCTTAACACTAATATATATATAGTCGTGGGGGCTATACTACACTACACCTCCCACCGACAAAAAAAAATAAAAAATAAATGAATACATTTGTTTTTTTTTAAACTTATAAAATAAATATAAAATATGTTTATTATTAATAAAAATTACAAAAATTCAAATGTAATTATATATTATTTGCCCTAAATATAAATTACAAAAATAAAATATAGGTATATTCTATGGGTAATTCGGGTGGCCAGATCCCTCTACCCCATAGTAATTTCAAGGTCATAATAGGATTGGTATGATGTATCATGCATACATACAACATACTTATTTGACATAGTTAGGTAATTCGCGAAGTTCTAGAATAGTTGTACATTCATTTATATTTTAAAATTCTCTGCTCTTATATATTTATTCATACTTTTCATCTCATTCCTTATTTTTGATTGATAAGCCTTTTTACTATCTTCTTTTTTCATAATTCTTGTACGTACTTTTTTTTTCTCAATATTCTGACCTTTAGCTAGCTTTATTTCTCTCTATTCACTTATATATTTATTTATTATTTAGATACCGAGAATCGGAGTATTAATTCATTTCATTTATATTTTATTTCGCGATATTTATCACGCGGGTACTTTAAAAATATGGGCCCCCCATTTATTTGGGTATTATATTACATTTTCACTGCATTTATTTCATTTTATTGGTACATAAACATTTTTTATCATACTATATCAAGGTAATAGTGTACCTTGGGTTGTGCACAACCTTGAGGTCTACTTTAAGTCATTTTAAAAGGACTCCAACAATTGTCACGGAGGAAAACTAAATTCACACTATGATCCAATGAAGGATATGACCTCTACGTACCATTATTAAGGGTAACAAATTTAAGACTTCTCTGGTCCCCAACAGTACTGATATGAGTAAACTCGTTCACATCTCACTTGTACCGAAGGTATTGTTCCCTAGTACCCGTTACACCCGATTTTATCATCCAATCATGGAAACATACCCTGCTCGAGGACTATATGCTTTACCAGTGATGGACGTTCCCGTATCTCTCCATTATTTATTTGTCAAGGTCAACTTTTGTTTTATTTTTATTTATTTCTTTACATTTATAGTATTAATTTATTAACCATTTTTTAATTGAACCATAATTTTCACGTACACGGCTCGCGTACATACATGATTAAAATTATGGATAATATTCTTATACAATTCAAAATAAATTCTCATTTACCTTATTAACAATACATTAAAACTTATTCCGTATTTAATAGTGTCAGAACCACCTTAAAAATTAATCGGTTATTAGGTTTTCCAAACTCTCAGCTGATCGAGCCGATTGTATGTGGATATGCTAACCTCCGATAATTTTTCTTTACCTTACTGTCACACTTACACACTATTAATATTTTTCATTTACAATTACGTATTCCGTAACTCAGCCAAACATTTACTCGCGTCTTTTACAAATTTATATCATAAAATAGTCTCGTATAATATTTAGTTACATCGTTGTCGGCCAGGGATTGAGGCTCACAATATGGGCACAATAAAATTTAAATTAATTAATTGTATACATAATATTAAGAGTTCCAAAATTGAATTAAGTAAAGCAGTTATTTCCATAATCCACAAAATAAGCTAGATATTCCAACAGTTATCCCAAAAAATAATGAAATAGTTAAAACCTTATGATATGAAAGTTTAATCAATATTAAATCAAAAATAAATTATTGCATTTCATATTAAGATATAGAACAAAGAAGTCATAGCAACGGAATAGTTTTCAATAACAATAACATGATCGCATTGTAATTCCACTCTTAGCAGTGCAAGCGATTTGAGACACTTTTGTTTTAATTAACAAAGTACGTATATGGCAACGTTTGCGATTACATCGTATTATGATCACCTAATTTAAACGTAACTTATACAATGTTATTATTACATACATAATATGTGGATACAAGTAAAATGATAGTTTTAAATTCCTTATTTACACAGAACTTTAGACACATTACTTTTGTTTAGATCGAAAAAGATTTCTAGAAGTATGGTATTTACTATATCGTTTACAGAAAATGATTGAATAATTACTGTAACAAATATCAACTTTACACAACAAAACATTAATTACTTACTTAATATTTGACATTCAAAGAAAGAAAGAAAAGTTTTAATTTTTAAGTAGGTTAATATATAACTTTAAAGTCACTGCCTTTATAAAAGAAAAGAAAACCTAACACTTATTAATACCGAATTATTTTTAACCCTTTTCAAATTGAATATTTACATTTAAATAAATTTTACTATAGAAAAAAAAAACAACGAAATATATCATATTTAACAATATATCTGTATTATTTTAATTATACGAAAAATTTATTTATGGTAAACTATGGTAACTTTAAGTACGTAAAAATGTAATCTACTATATTATTTCAATCATTTTTGCATGACACAGTAATAAAAATAATATAAAGCAGAAAAAATAACTGAATTAAATTTAATATAAAATCGTCTCGTGCCTTAATACATACATGAGTGCTTAAAATGGTAACTTAATTTTTAATATTGCATTATGATTTATTTTTTTTAGATACATTAAGAAATATATTAAAATATCAATTAAATCGTGGAGTATCTGATTAATAAACTCGACTTTACCATATTATATTAAATACAAGATGTTAAAAACATTAATTTTTTTTTATAATAGTTAAAACATTTTAAAGAAATCTTAAAAAGAAATGACAAAAAAAAAATACGCTGATTCGATGTTACCTCAAATTTTCCTCTTTGTTCTTCTTGGCTCAATTTTGACATTCTTCTGGTTCTGGACGAAGCTTTCAAGATTACAACCGCGTCTTTCCTTTTTAAATTAATCTGCCGCTTCTTGAATAATTTTAGTATTTGGTCATTATACAAAAAAATCCATAATTTATTTTCCTCACACTTTGTAGTTGTTGTCTGTTGTCTTCAGATACTATACGTACTTTTTAATTTTTAATTATTGTGGCCTCTTCTTTTATTCATATTCATTTAATTTTCGTCAGATCCGGTATTGCGTCCACTCCGTTGTAATATACATAATTGTTTTTAAACGATCAATCCATGATAATTTACATTATTTATTTATTTTGTAAAATTTTCTCTCTTTATGTAGGCCCGGCGGTGCGCGTGGAATGTAGCAGCGCACCGCCTGGCAGGGTCGCCATGTAATATAGGATGTGTGTCAATGAAATAGAGACGTGTTGATGCTTCTATAACTTTAATTATAATGTTCTTATTCTATCTTAACACTAATATATATAGTCGTGGGGGCTATACTACACTACAACAAGTAAATCGTTGAACATAGGCCTCAACCATTGATTACTACAAAGTATGTTTCTAAACCACTCATAGACTAATAGATGCAGATTGATTCCCTGCATATTTCTTCAGCACGTCACTCCTTCTAACGGAGTCTCTCACCCAACACTGCGCTTTTTAGTATGAAGCTGCTACTCGAGAACCTTCCTCCCCATCGGTTGTAAGTTTTCGATATATATAGCCAGCCCATGACACGGCATTCTTTGAAGGCCTATTTTCAGCAGTGTAATTATAATGGGATGTAGTGGTAATGAATCGATAACGAGCTATTCAGAGTTTGCAAAACCAGTACCACTGACCTGAATGATTCACTGTGAACCCTGTTATAACTATAAATCACAACACCTCTTCTAGGCTCAGTATGAACTTAGCCAGATAGGTGTTGCATTTTCGTATTAATGGTCCGCATTCGGTGAGAATGTATGACGTGTTCTGTTTGTTTTGGAACAGAATCTTAACATCCTTAAATAGCCCAGTCCTACAAGAATTTTAAGCCATTGTGTTTAGTTAGAGTTCTAACAAAAGTAAACGTAATTTTACGGCCTTTATCCCATTGCGAGATGCAGGCATTCTCTCATTTTTGAGACAGTGATTTAATTGCGTGTTGACGGAATTCGTAAGTCTTAGAAATATTTTTATTCTTTAGGCCGGTGGATAACTTTCACAAGACGTTTTTCTTCACATGGTAAATCAACACTTCACATTGCAATTACGTGGGGCACACTGAAATTATCGGGAATAAGAAAAACCACATGCACGATATAGCTAAATTGTTTTTTATTGTTTTTCGAAAAATTCTCCATTCAACTTAATGCAGTTTTCCATTCGTGCAAACCAATCATTAAAACAGTAATTCCAGTCAGAAGCTGATGTTGACAAAATGGCTGATTTCTACGCTTCCACAGCTGCTTCGGGGTCTTCAAACCGTTGACCGCGTAATAAATTTTTCATTCTAGGGAATGTAAAGAAATCATTTGGGCTCAGGTCAGGACTGTACGTAGGATTGCTCATCAGCTCAACGTTTTCCTGCTTCAAAAAATCATATGTCTTCCGAGCCGTATGGAAGCTCGCATTATCGTGATGGTAAGATGATGCGACGTTTCGGGTTATTTTTTCGGAGTTCGGCTATAATTTCTGGCAAACAAACCGTGATATACCACTCAGCGGTAACCGTAGTGCGTTCCTGTAAAGGAGTTGTCGAAACATGCCCCTTTTTCGAGACAAACGTAGCAACCATTTTCTTTGACACGCTGCGGGAGCGAACCACTTTCGTTGGTTTGACCTCGTCTTCGAAGACCCAAACTGCTGACTGAAGTTTTCTTTCAGGTTCGTATGAATAAATCCATGATTTGTCACCTGAGACGATATTATAAACGGCATTTGACTTCCCTCCGTTGAAGCGTTGCAGAGTATTCTGGCACCAATCTACACGAGCCGCCTTTTGCTCTTCGGATAAATTGTGGGGAACCCAGCGGGAATCTAGCTTTCTTACACACAGCTCATTATGTAATATCGACTGAATTGCAGTCATTCCGATACTGATAACAGCCCGAATCTGCTCGTATGTCACATGACGGTCATCTAATGTAATAGTTCACACAGCTACGATGTTTTCAGGCGTGACCGCTGTTCTTGGTCGATCTGCAGAAGAAACAGTGCTGAGCGACACACGACCGCGTCGGAACTCGGCATACCAGCGGTATATTGTCGTTTTACTCGGTGCTTCATAAATCGATCGAAATTATAAATCGAAACAACGTCGCTGAGACATTTATCTTGAGATAAGCCGCGACGAAAATTGTGATAAATTATGGCACGGAAATGTTCACGCGTGAGCTCCATTCCTGTTATCGACGTGTCAACTCTAAACCTACATGGTTTTTGTTTTTAAACATTTTTTTAATTGTTTGAATGTCATTAAGATTTTAAGAGGCCAGTATTCAAGTTCTTAAAAAGGTTTTATTGTTACTCATTCCGAAATATTTTATTCCCGATCATTTCAGTGTGCCCCACCGTACAGTAAGAAGCGCGGTTATATATCATTCAATTTCAATGAATGTGTTATCATTCCTAGTTCCTAATTAAACGACATAACTTTTTCCAAATTTAAAACGATACTTCCCGATTATTTCTTTTGCGGCAGCAACGCGCCGAGTAGTGCCAGCTAGTATTTTATAAATATTTATTAATAATCGAATATGTTATCAAAAGCTGACTGAGGAGTCTACTAAGGTTACATGTATTGAAGTATGTCATATACTTCAATACATGTAACTGGGTCAAGAAGTATGATAGCTCACTTTTTTCGCCCGTTCTGATAATTTTAAAGTGTGCCGTGCAAGATTAAGTGACCATCTTCAGCTGGAGAATCGTGGCCGCCAAGTTTTATTTTATATTTTGGATATTTTATATTGTTTTATAAATATTTAAATCAACATAATATATTATTTTGTTAACGCAAAAAGTTTGTGATGGCAGTGTGAGAATATCCGCTACCTCATATAATCCCGTAGGTTTGGTAAGTCGTAGGGCAGCAGCATCTTCCTGATAACAACTCAAATTACTAAAAAAACTGGTTTTCAACCTGCCCACCAAACGTTACAACTATGGCAAACATCCCACCACTATACTATAATGATCAAGAAATGATCAAGAAATGTAATCTTAGTTCGATTGATATATTTGTAATATTTTCTTTTTGGTTTTGAGTTTGTTTTATTAATTTATTATAACTTTGTTTAAAAATGTTTAAAATATTATAACAGTTCCTTTCCAAATGTTCCTGCTGGAAGGATTACGTGCTAAAGGTCATGGTAATAATGCTCCTAGCAAAAGTCGCTGTTGCTTTCCAGCATCCATGGTCACGGGAGACTGAGGTGATTGACGTCCCGATGTCAGAGTTAACCCGGAGTACCTTCAGCTTTTTAATTATTAGTTTTGGTCTGATCTACGCAGAATGAACTTACTGTGTCTTGAAGTCTTGCAGTGGTACGCTTGGATTTATAAATACATATAATTAAACTCGATAAAATCCGTAAAAGTAGTTTTATTCAATGTGTAGTGTTCGCGTAAGTATAAGGACTCATTTTTTGATAAATAGTTTATACTTCAATTTAAGAAAAATCCACACCTTTGTATACGTGGTAGAGCCATGCTACAGCTATATCAATAGTACAGTTGTAGCACGAATGGGCCGGCTCGAACGCGGAAGGACCACGCTCTCACATAATAACAGCGTGAAATAGCAGCTTAATGTTAATGTGTTTTGTTTGGTGAGTGTAGAGAATCGGAGACCTTTTTTACTGGAACATTAATTGGTATTCCATCTTAGTCTTCACGGGTGACAACGCATCTGCATTTTATTCGCAAACGAGGATAGATGTAGATGTCTATGGGCCACAGCAGCCACTTATCATCAGTTGGACTATGTGCTAGCTTGTCACCCTTATCCTATAAAAAATCTTATAAAAAATCAGATCACTGAAGTTATAGATGTTTTTATTTTTTAATAAAATATTTTATTGTACAAAAATGTTTGAGTTTTTTCAAACAAACCGTAGTTTCATATATTCTGTCCATATTTTTTATAGAATTTCAGCTGTTTGTATATTTATAGTAATTAAATCAATCGTTATTTTAGGTTTCAATATGAAAAACACAAAGTACAACCTAATCGGTGCTAAAATGTTGTAACTTTTAGCTTTTTTAGATCCTTTTCAATATATTTATATAATCTACCTTCCATACAAATTCAAATAAAGTGCACGGCAGTTGCGCTGTTTTTGACAGCGACAAGGAGGCAGCAAGCGGTATTGGACGTCATTGTCAGGCAAATTGGCTGAGTTTTAAATGAAATTCTAAGTATTTCTACTGGATTCATAAAAATTCTTCAGTGCAAATTATTGCAATTTACATTGACAAGTACCAAGTTTATTATTTTTTGTTATTATTAACAAAGTAAAAAACGGTTAATAAAGTAATTCACCATTATGTGAAATGTTTTTAAAATGGAGTGCTGTTGAAGCATTTGAAGCAAATGTTGAAGTTTTTATTATTTATTTATCTTCACATATATTCATTCAGGGACTTAATGCCTCAGGCATTCCCTACCAGTCTGCCTTAGAGTAGTGCACAGATAAAAAGGTAGGTGTTAATAGGAGTACTAAAAGTGAAATAAATATGGAAATGCATATCTATATAAATACAAACTTATTGATACAAACATATGAACATACATGTATATACAAATAGAGAAAATAGTACAAGAAATATGTTTTTGCAAGAGTTGTTAATAGTATTATTATCATAAAAATTTACCTGTAAAGCGTGCACATCGGAGATAAAAAAGAATCTAGCTACACACTTGTTAATTCAAACTTCGTCGAATTGTAACCCGTAGGGACCCAAAGGACACACTAATTGGAAAAATACTGTGAACATGAACTTCAATATATTGAAATTTTCCATAATCAATTTGATACTCAAGGGAAGTCGTGTCAAATTAATTGAAATAACGATATTGATATGAGTTAGCGACGTTATAAACATATATTTATAAATTATAAGGATCTTGTTAAAAGTTTTGTTTACGTAGTAACTATTAGTTAATCTGTGGTTTTGTGACGAGCGAAATTGCTATTGATAACTTAAATTGAACTCTTATTCATTGCATATGTAGATATGCATAGCAATGAAAACGGAGCGCTTCGTACATTTTAAGTATTGCCTAAACCATGTTCAACTTTTTGGCACGCACTCACGCACACATCTTTCTTCTTTCTTTAAAAGCCTGCAAAGTTTTATTCCTGGACGCTCACATACTTTTTTATAGGATAAGGGGTGACAAACGAGCACACAGTCCACCTGATGGTAAGTGGTTGCTGTTGTCCATAGACATCTACATCTATCCTCGATTACGAATCAAAATGCAGATGCGTTGTCACCTTTGACCCTAAGAAGGAATGCGTCGTTTTCAGTAAAAACTGTCTCTGGTTCTCCATCCTGACCATACCAAACACAGCAGCGTTAAGCTGCTATTTGACGCTGGTATTCTGTGAGAGCGTGGTCTTTTCCCGGTCGACCCGACCCATTCTTTCTACAACTATACCAGTAATATAGCTGCAGCGATCTACGATGTAAAAAATCACCATCAATATATGCACCTAAACCCATTATGTTGGTTGCAAATTAATTTATTTGGATGTGTGCGTGAGTGCGTGTTCTTACAATACGTCAAGCATGGTTTTGGCGTGGTTTCCACGTCACTTAAAATACACGCAGACTTCCGTCCTTCTTCGTTGTGATATTTTGTAAAACTCAAAATTAAAAGCGGACAGTATTGGTAAGTATTCTATCGACATAACAAATAATAATTCACCATATTTGGAGTATTATTCTAAAGAATCTAAAGTATATAAGTATCTAATTAGACGTAATAAAATCCATAAAAATTACTTTGATATAATGTTGTATTTTCTTTAAAATTTCAAACGTAAGAATATTCCATAAAGCAACACAGGATAACAGAAAATTTCCAGTGCTTTTGGCAAGTTTTTTCACGTATGTCTTGTTTCTTTTTTACATGGTAATGCTATTAACGGTCACAATTCTCGTTTATTACTGTCCAGTCAATAATAGTAATGTAGAAAGGAATAATAATGTATAATAAGTTTTAACGAGGCGACGGTCGTTATATCAGATACGACTTAGTTATGGCTAAAATTTTGATGCTTGTTGTTGAAGAACAACAATTATTTTTAGTACGTGTTTTTAGTTCGTATATAAATATAATTATTTCAACTGTTTGTTCTGTTTTGTATGAATGTTTATTTGTTTATTTGAACTTTATTGAACCTTACATATTAAGTACAGGAACAAAAGGCGGACTTAATGCTAAAAGCATTCGCTGCCAGTCAACCTTAGGGCAGTGATAGAACTTCGAAGGCGGTTACAAAGAAATATACATACACACATACATATACATATTTTATATATATATATATATATATATATATATATATACATACATACATAAATACATACATCAATATACACGAGTATATAAATGTATATATATATTTAAGAAAATATAATATAACACAAGATACGTAATATACTCGATGGCTCCGTGGCGCAGTGGCTTAGCAATGAGTTGCTGCGCTGGGGGCCGCGGATTCGAATCCCGCACGGAACAAGTATTTGTATGGCCTACAAATAATTGTACCGGGTCTGGATGTTTGTCCTTGTGCAATTTGTGTTTGTAAACTGCCTCCACGATACAGGAGAAAATCCTAGTGTGGGGGTAACGTATTTAAAAAAAAAAACAAAAAAATACTGATGAAAGTTATATACAGAGATTACCGAACGATTACGATTCCGAACTTTCTTCTTAAATGTTTGTTTGCAGGTAGGTTGTCTTAATTTTTCAGGTAGATTATTCCACAGGCGCGCGGCTTGGACAGCAAACGATGAAGATATGAAAGTCGAACGGTGGATGTGTTTAAAGAGAGCAAGAGTCTCCGATGAACGAAGCTGTCTGTCATGAGCGTCCCGCAGAAATTGAAACTTATGTTTCAGATAATTTGGATAGTGGTTATCAAATAAAATAGAAAAAACTATGTTAAGTATCTTAATGCGTCTTCGCTGACGAATTGAAAGCCATTTAAGCTGAGTGCGGAATGAGGATACATGACCAAACTTGCAAAGACGAAAAATAAAACGGATACAGTTATTGACAAGACGATCCAGCTTATCAAGGAAAATCTCATTGAGATCAGGAAAACATACATCAGCATAATCAATAATAGGCAAAATAGGAGATTGCACCAGAGGTATCTTTATCTTGACCAGAAGAAAGCTCCTGTGACGGTTCAAAGCACTTAGCTTAACAAAAACAGAACCACTGATATTCTAAATTTGGGTGGACCAAGTTAAGGTTGTGCCAAATTAGACATTCAGATTTTTGACGCTATCAGAATGCGGTATGATAGAATTATCAAACGTGACAGGTGGAACGCAATGGACGTTAAGCTTACACAATAAATGAGCACTACCAATTTATTATAGCTTAGCATTTATTGGTGTTCACGCTAATACCAAACTTACGGACCAACTGTGGAGATTCGTTAAATCCATATTGAGTCTAACAATAGCGTCATATAAGAATTGACGTCTGTTTGAACATATATTTGCAGGTCATTAGCGTAAAGACGGGTAAGAGCAGCTAAGTAGAGAAGAGATAAAGTTAATAAAAATGGAGAACAGAAGTGGGGATAATATTCCACCTTGTGGCCAGTCAGATATGTCACGACCATTAATGACAGATTGCTGACGGCTACAAAGGTAGTAAAAAACCTTTCTACAGCAGTAGAGGAAAATTTGAGATTTTGAAACATGGCAAGGAGGATATAATGGTCAACCATGTTGAACGCATTTGTAAAATCAATCAATACAAGTACTGTGACCTTTCTTTTCTCCATGTCCTCCCGAATGTACTCTGTACACGATATCTTCTTTTTTTATAGGATAGGGTGACAAATGAGCACAGAGTCCACCTGATGGTAAGCGGTTGCTGTGGCTCATAGACATCTTCATGTCTATCCTCGTTTGCGAATCAAAATGCAGATGCATTGTCACCAGTGAGGACTAAGATGGAATGCCTCTTTTCCAGTAAAAAGGGTCTCCGGTTCTCTACACACACCAAACGAAACAAAGCAGTGTTAAGCTGCTATTTTACGCTGGTATTCTGTGAGAGCGTGGTCCTTCCCCGGTCGAGCCGATCCATTCGTACTTACAAGTGTACTATTGATATAGCTGTAGCATGGCTCTACCATGTATAACAAAGGTGTAAAAAATTCGTCAATTGTAAACCTTGTGAATTTTAATTATTATTGCTTATTTAATAAATATATAATAATTGTCCTGCAGACCGTATTTTATCTTTTATTAAGCCGACTTCTGAAGTCTGGTTTTTAATACTTCTATACGACTTTACACTGACTTCTGTAACTCTTACGAGTTATTTATTTTTTAGGGTTCTATAAAGTCAGCTTTTATTTTTATTAAAAGTTTAATTTTACTTACTATCTCGTAACACTACCTCAAAATATTTTAATTTATGTAGAAAATATTCGAAACATAGTGGTGTTGTGGCCCAACATCATGACAGGCCGCATTCGTTACGCGGTCTTTGACCCCGGGTACAATGCGGTGGATATACACACACAACCTGCGACACCGCAATTGTACTCCGGATCACACTTATTTTACTCCAAGCGTATTATTCTCGACGCGTTCGCTAATGAAGTGGAATACATTGAAGTTACTCCTCATGATTATGGAATTATACTCGCGGAGTAGAGAGGTTTTTGTTTTTCTGTTACTTATGTCGCGAAAGCTTTCAGTTTGTGTCGTGAAATGTTTGCTTTAGATTTAACTATAAAAGAATCGTTCATTTTTATAAGAACATTTTTATTTGACTTTTTCATTTAATTCTCGGCAGTTTATCTTATTTTATTTAAAAAAAAACGTAAACACCGCACTAAGTCTTTCTCATGTAACGCGTTAAAATCATAATTGCGTTTTACATACATAAATCGCACAAGAAGAAACAAGCAGGTGCAGAAAAATTATGTGTAGTCAATACAATGACTGGTATGAAGATTGAGTTATCGAAAATTACATCCTAATGTCAGCACGGTCGGCTCATTCGACACAACTTTATACCTGGTAAAGCCACGCTGCAGTTACATTATGGTTGAAGTACGCATGGGTCAGTAGTCAGTCGACGGGCTACGACCACGCTCTACTATACGAGTGTAAAATAGCAGCTTAATGCAGCTGTTTCGTGTGGTCATTGTAGAAAACCGGAGACCCTTTTTACTGGAAACAGAACATATTCCATCTTAGTCCTTAGGGGTGACAACGCATCTGCATTCTTAATCGAGGGTAAATCTGTTCAACCCGTTTCGACGTGTTATATCGGGTGGTTTTTCCGTATTTTCTGTCTTCTAACTTTATCTATAATTTCGTTTTGTAACTCTTTTTTGTTTTAAATGGTACAGCAACACTGTTATTACTACAACTTATCAAATTTCACTCCTGAACAAGTTATATATACCGGGATTCTTTGCGTAACCTAACAAAGGCTTTTCATTTGTTTCAGGTACGTAATCTAAGAGACATAAACTTCAGCATCGAGGAGAAATAGTGAACGGTATTCCTAATATTGTAATAAGCAAAATATAATTAGTCTTCATATCGTTTTCTTATAGTGCATGACCTTATATTTAAAAATCCCCTTAAGCATAAACACTTAAAAGAAGAGCGTCGAACACAAACGCCAAGCTTGAAGGTTCATGATAGCTGTTTGTCGCGGGGTCGTCGATTCATGTCAGACAGAAGCTAGCAGTTGAAAGCAATGGTTTCTGATCTTCACTTATATTTTTGTTTTTGTTTTAATCCACCTTAAATTTTGTAATGTTTTTTACATAACAATTACTCAAGGAAAACGTTAAAGACCTATTATGAAAGCAGTATAAAATGTTGTTAAAAAGTAAAACGGCACGCAATCAAAAGGGTTATATACAAACAAAAGACCAGATTAAAGAATAAAGTCGTTTTTATGTACACAGACTTAAATTATTTTGTCATATATTTATTGCTATGTTTGAATTTAATATTACTTAATTTTTAAAGTAGGTAATAAGGAAAAAGATAAGCTTTTTTCCCTTATATACTTCTTTAGGTATGGTTGTATACATGGTTTTTGCTGGAATAGAGGCATTCCATGTTAGTTCTCACGGCTGACGACACATCTGCATATTGATTCGCAAACGAGGTTAGATGTAGATGTCTATGGACCACAACAACCATGGTTTGTGGTTTGTAGTCTTACTGTAGTCTTACCATCAGGTGGACTGTGTGCTCGCTTACCACCCGTATCCTATAAAAAAACCTATGTACTGAATATTAGTATAGAAGATGTTATAGATTAAGGCGCTGCTTAAACGTGGACACTTTTTGTTACCGACTTGGCACACCATCACAGGAAACCATAGTTATCGTGTCTGGTATCGGCAATCGCACACAGTCGCCGCTTGCTACTTCTGGACACTGGTAACAGTTCGTTGCTTGTTTTCCGTCAGTTTCACCATTGAAGTCGATGGAGGAACATTACCTTTACTTGTTGAGATTACACGTTGACGTAGACGTCGTCGCCGTCAATATTTACAAGCAAATCACTAAACGTATAATTGTAAGGAAATTTGCTTTGTGTTGCTTATGTATTCAACTGATGACTTAGAGTTTCCAGTTACCTACACCGAACTCTTTTTCTTTGGAGGTCGGTATGTGTCAAGTGGAAGCAAATGAACATATAGTGTCTGCGTCTGCGCAAGGAATGGCTGATTTCATATTGATTACATGAAAATAAAATATTCACTGGTAGCTTGTATCCCACACAAGACACAAAAGTGTCTACGTTTGTGCAGTGCCTTAAAGTTCTTAGTAGGTTGAAAAATTATTAAAAAATATATGTGTACATTACTCTATAGTACAAATATATAAGTGTTTGAACTGTAGTAGACAAGAAATATTCGGCTTAAGCTATAGTGTACATGAACTATCGCGTGAAAATTCGTGAATAATTTTTATTCAACATACATTATGAGTAATTCTTATTGAAAGGAATTTTTACTTTAACCACTGTTTTCACTTTAACAAGGAACCCAGCGAGATATTTTTTACAAAATAAATTATACAATAAGAACATAGGTTGTACAAACTACTTACAAAACTTAATTAAGAAAGAGCTTGTAAGCGACTACCTTATTCCCAGGGGTATTATCAACCATGTATTCATTTGTTTTCCCTTTTTATACAGGTTTTGTTTAAGAAAATATTTAAATTTAGTAAGAGACCGGTTTAATACAATATTTAAATTTGGTAAGCGAGAACTGGTATATTTTCTGGAACTTGTTGATGACGTTGCTAAAGAAAACGTCGTGCGGAAACTTATGTATTCTAAGTCTGCAGAATTCAAATATCTTTCGCAGACATATGAAGTCTGCCAGAAGGCACAGAGTCTGCGCGGCGAACTCTTATGCTCAAAATTGCTCTCAGTGATAGGAGGAAGCATGTGACGATCGCTGAGAAGAGTGTAGTAGGTTATACTTTAGTTTAAATAATTCTAAAGTAAAATTGAACGTTATATGTTAGCGGGGATGTAAGCAGCATATTTACGAACCAAATATCAAGGGAACTCTTATAAAAGCAATCATAAATTTCGCTCACGCGCCGCTACGCCTGGTCTAGACTACACACAGCGAAGTTACCGAGCCGTTTAATTAAGCCCGATCGCAATATCGCCGCTGAGACCAGAAAGTTAGGCCATCGTCTACAAATGCTGCCGTCGTAACGGCTCCTATGTGTGTCAGGGGGAATTTTAAGGCAGTTTCGTCCTCATGCCCATTTTCCCGCAAAAACAACTCTTCTTTGGGTATAATTATTTTATCAATAGGGTTATGAGAACCGCTTTGTTTTCCCAAAAAATAATTTTGACAGTTTTATTTTATCATCATCATCATCATCATTACAGTCCTTCGCAAGTCCACTGCTGAAAATAGGTTTCCCCCAAGGAATGCCACAAAGCACAGTCCTGAGCCACCTGCATTCATCGACTTCCTGCATGTCTTACCAGGTGGTCACTCCATCGAGTGAGGGGACGCCCTACAATTCGTCCGCCGGTTCGAGGCCGCCACTCGAGAACCATTTTTCCCCATTTAAATAGTTATATGTTTAGTCGTTTTTATATTTAAGGGCAAAACGAACTTACAGTGCCGGCAGTGTCTGACTATATGTAATCTTTGCAGACAACGGACTCCTGCATCAAACTTTAGGCAAATAAAATCACAGATGCGTTGTCATTCCTGAGGACTAAATTAGAAACGTCATTGTTTACAAATGGACGTAACAAAATAAAATAAAATACGGTCGCTGGTAAAAATGATATAAGGACTTGCTAATACCTTTGCTGGTACAATGGTAAGACCTTTTAAAAGAAGATTGCCGCTGGGCGCCCCCTGGTGCCTTGTTTTATACCGCAGATTATTAGTCGGTGTTGCCGCAACACTCATAGTCTGTCATTATTCGGGCTCTCTTATCATGCAGACCCGTAGCACACACTGGTGTTTGCAAGCAGTAATATAAAGTGGGTCATTGGCACCACCCTCTTCATTGTCGCATCCGAATAAACTAAATATATTAACGGTTATTCGCTCAACTGATCAGACTAATTATTTATCTGCCTATGTGCATCACAAATTTTACCTATGTATATAATTCTATCAATACTTTTCATTCATAATTACGTGTAACTTAGACAAAAATTACTCACGTAGTTTACAAGAAAATATTATTGACATAATTTTTGTCAGGATTTGAAGAGAGGTTCACAATTTAATCATATATAGCATAACGTGTATGAGTAGGGGGCGGTTCGTACCACCCTCTTCATTGCTAGTTGAATTGGTATTCAGACGGACCCCTCGGCAGAATAGTAACATCATCGGTCATATAGTGACCTCAGATTTTCCCTATCTGCTGCCGTGTGTTTAGTTAGTGTGGAATACGAAATAATATGCCTCAAAGATCTCAAATAAATGACAGTGTCATCATGTTGTATATAGGTAGATGTAAAATAAATAGTAGTAGTAATAATAGAACAAGCCCGTAATGCTTTCTTTAAGCTAAAGTCACTTTTGTGCAATAAAATGCTGAACATCCAGATACGAGTACGATTAGCACGATGTTATGTTTTCTCCATTCTTTTGTATGGCGTTGAAGCATGGACCCTCACAGAATCGAACTGTAAGAAGATTGAAGCCTTCGAAATGTGCGTATACAGAAGAATGTTAAGGATATCCTGGAGAAACAAAATAAAGAACGTAACCGTGCTAAGACGCATAAAGAAAAACCCAGAAGTTGTATATTTAGTAAAGAAAAGAAAGCTTGAATATCTCGGCCACATAATGAGAAACCGAAAATACGAATTACTACAACTCATCATACAGGGATCCAAGGAAAACGAAGTGTGGGTCGAAGAAGAACATCTTGGCTGAAAAACCTACGCCAATGGTTTGGAAAGAGCACCCGTTCCTTATTCAGAGCAGCGGCATCAAAGATTCAAGTTGCCTTAATGATAGCCGACTCTTGAAAGAAGATGGCACTTTAAGAAAAAGAAGAAAATAAATAGGTGACGGGGGAGTCGAAGGTCCGAGGCCTTCTTATTCGAGTCTTTATTGTTAAATTTTCCATGCAAGCACCTCTAAAGAATCAATTTTATTATGGAAGAACCATTAATATCAGTTCAGTCGTTTCTCAGAATTCGGTAAATATACATACGCGTCGAAAATATAATCTTCTCGCTTTTGGAACTAGTTGAAAACAAAGAGCTACCGAGCGGAATAATTATTTGTGTTCCTATGTAGAGTAATATAGCCAGCGAGGCGTGAAATAAGACAATCGTTTTTGGGCCCATTAGAAACTTTAACGTAACTTAATTTTACTACACATAAAAAAGATACCAATTTATTATAGTAAACGGCCTAAAGATTTTATGAATATGTAACTGGAATCATAAAATCTGAACAAAAAAAATATTTTGATATTCGTGAATTGACTAATATAATATAAAAAACTGCGTATAAAGAACTAACTACTAAAATAAAATTCCATCAACCTTAAAGTATCTATAATTGCTGAATGTGCCTACAACTTTCTTTTATACTATTAATTATTGACCAGTGCACTATTTTGACTTAAAATACCGGTGGAAACTACTAGACGCTACTACTACGCTTTTAGTTTGTTTTTAGATTATTGTGATATACAGATTTTAATTGTTAATTTCTCAGTATTCCCGTTAGATACGGTTAAAATAATATTACTATTGTAATCTATTGGTTATAAGGAATAAATCGACATGTGTTTCATTAAGTTACGGTGGTGGGCCCATTCTGCATACAAAAAGAAATCTGCTTTGGGCTATCGTCTACAAATGCTACCGACGACACCGATTCCCGCGTTAGAGAAGGAAACTTTTGCCGCATGTTTTCAGGCAAGCGCCACCTAGATTGATACCTTACATTTTAATGTGTAATTATGTCGTCTGGTTATTTAATGTTTACTAAGCGAGCCGCCTCGGCTTCGCATGGGTAGGTTGTACTAATGTGGCATAATTTAAATTTAAGATAATCAATGACCATTTTACTACACATTTTTCGACAATAACGACGACATTTCATCACTAAAGGGCTCGTAAACGGCCTTCTTGCAGGAAATCTTGCTGAGAATAATAGCTTATAAGTGTTGCCAGTGATGCTTTGCTGCAATGTTTTTGTGCAACACCTCGCAGAGTATATTCCGGTAACGTTATTTCAACTGTATCGCTGAGCAATTGAGTATATAAACGGGAAACATGGAGGCTATAGGGTAGCAACATTGCACTGCGTTGTGCTATTTAGACAGCAGCATAGCATAGCATTGGATCCGTTACGAGCGTTTTTTTTAGAGGACACGCATAGTGACTAGATAAAATTTTTACGTTGTTTTTCGTTTAGTAATGCAAAATTTACTGCTAACAATACAAGTCAAGCGAGTCCATTTTTCATGTAGTAGGCTGAACGATCGTGAACTCGTGCCTTAAATCAAGTTTTAATCGAAAAAGTTTATCAATATTGACTTCGGTTTCGACAAACGCGACAAAGTTTAATTTTGTATATTAATTTTGAAAAGTTTCAATTAAACATTAATGACTTATTAATTTTATGGCTTATTGATATTTTATTAGTGTCAGCGCGGTTTCTGATGATAATTTATTTGATTGTGTTGATATATTGGCGTTATTGAGCGAATAAATTATGAATATAATTAATTTGTATTAAAATTGCACCGTAAATGTTTTTAAGAAACTTTTTCGTACGTATGATTTGAATTCAACATGCGTATAGGGGCATATTTTCAATAGTGACCACGGGTTGGCAACCGAAGTTTTTTTTTCTATTAGTTATTAGAAAAACGCTGCTGCGCATCTCTTGGTTTGTTTATCTGTGTCGCCTCCTATTACACACATGGAACGATATGGGGTAATGGATATTCATACTCGTACATCGCCACTACACGATTAGTGTACGATGGATGTGGGAGTTGATTTAATGCTTCCGTATTGTGGTTACTTGTCATCACAGCTTAATAGCGAGCATATCTTCGTATTTATCGTATCTTTAAAGGTACCCATTTTACAGATTTTTCAGTATTTCTGTAAAATTTTATATAACCTAAATAAGGTTATATAAAATTTCTTCAGCACCGTTTTTTTTATAGGATAAGGGTGAAAAACGAGCACACAGTCCACCTGATGGTAAGTGGTTGCTGCGGCCCATAGACATCTACATCTATCCTCTGTTATAGATCAAAATGCAGATGCGTTTTAACCCGTGAGGACTAGGATGGAATGCCTCATTTCCAGTAAAAAGGGCCTCCGGCCACCTGCACTCACCAAGCGAAACGCAGAGATAAACCTCTACTCCACGCTGGTATTCTGTGAGGTCGTGGTACCACCCCGATTTGAGCCGGCCCATCCGTGGGACAGCAAAAGATGCCGCCTGGCTCTACCAAACCGTATTTTCTTTTTTTTTTCTAAGAAGATAAAAGAGATAATTTACTCTTGCCTATCTCCTAAGTTGTGATAACTTAAGGGCTAATTTCCCCATTACTCTTTCAGAAATGATAGGTGTGTCAGCTTTGGGACGTATAATTATATACGTGTCGGCTGTATATAAATTTACTTTGCTTTTAACTTTTTTTTTTCTAGTGCGCAATGAGGAGCGAAATATCAGTTTGATAGTCCTATTCTTATTGTGCACTTAAAGTATTTCGTTCTTTTGATTCGACTACGAAGGCCTTATGAATATCGATAGTCGTTTATTTTTTATTATGCCCGCAATATACAATCAATAGAAATAAAACATGCTTAGTATTTATTGAGCGTATAATTTTAAGTTCTTGCTTTCTTCTTTTTCTGAGAACCTTCCTTTATACCAACGGTTGTTTCCTTGAAAATAAAAGTCGTAAATACGAATTAACAGCACGCGTAAAATAACCGAGTCGGACGAAATAATGTAATTTTATTAAGGCTATTGAAACAATAAACCCAGTTGGAGGAAAAGAGCATTTAGAATAATACCCTTTTGTTTTTTAATAGGTAAAAGAAATCAATACATTTGAACAAAGAAGAGCCTATATATACGCTCAATTGCGCCATCGTTCTCAGTCACTTGAAAGGGAATTACAAACGGGCATCTTAAAAGCTTGGTGTGGTCAGCAGATGAGACGGTGTTACATGGCGGCCCACTACTAGCAGCTTCACAAGCGTAGGGTCGGCCTCACATGGAATACTGTTCTCATATCTAGGCCAGGGAACCGTAGTGTCAGCTCCTTATAATTGCCTGCATTCAACGAAGTGCGGCTCCAATTATCGTAGATCAAATTCTTTCCAATCACTGGTCTTGCGTAGAGTCGTTTCATCTCTATGCTTCTTCCATCGCATATACCACGGTGACTCCTCTGAGGAATTGTTCCAGCTGCTGAATTACACCATACTCTGCAACAAAACTCTAAATTCCATCCCATTTCAGAAGCTAAACAATAAAGTATTAATTTCTAGTCTCCCCAGCAGATTGCCTTATGTCAGGACTTTCCCATAGTTGCCAACAACCGGCCAACTGGCATTTGCCAACCACAACCGTTTGCTGTGCACTGGCGGCGTAAAAATATTCACTGCCCCATATCATCCCATGGGTGTCGTAAGAAGCGACAGAAGAAAAGTTAAACAGAAGATGTACAGCAACATATCCCTGATAACAATTGAATAAAAAATACAAAACAAATAATAAAGAGTAAAAACGTGGTATTAAAAATTAGGACTAATGTGTTAAAACTTAATATGGGTCAAACCTATGTCAATGTGTGTTGCCATAACATACAATGACATAGGTTAACAAAAGTCTATTTACTTTTCAGCGTAACAAAACATAAACAATTAAATCAATATATGTACAACGACAAACAAAAAAACATCAGCCTGGGGCGTCACGCACCGCCTCCATGTACACACTTAGATTATAATTAATTCCCTTACCGCGCTGAAAGCACTCTTTTCGTTCAAAACCATCCAAATGAAGCAAAGAAAAAAAAACACGCCACAATCTCTCCGACGCGCGTAATGTACGTGTTAGGTGGCTTTTCATTCGACGCTCGTTTGCTTTTTGTTTTTGTCGGTGCGATTAAACCGGCGCTGTTTTCGAAAGATACATTTCGAATTGTTACGGGAAAATTCACATAAAGGACGCTCAAAATATATATGATTTTCTTGGCGAAGTCGCTATTTTAAAGATTCATAAAACAGTTTGCAGTCACTAATAGAAAATATTTTGTGAGTAGGTATAATATTGTCCTCCAGATCGGATTTCGGTCACGACGGCCAGTCTCAACGATACTAGCCATCAGCGCAGAATAGGATTATAGTGCCCAAGAGTACGCGCAAGCATATGTGCACTCTCTATTCCCTCACTCTCATAGTCCGATGGGACGGTAATCCGACACGGCCGGAGAGAGATCAGGCTCAGGACCTACGGTTACCGCCAACTTTCTGGCCCCTGATACTGAGAATCGACAGAAAAACTTGGCAGGAAAACCCAATAACTTATTTTGGCTCAACCCGAGATTTGAAGCCAGGACCTCATGATCAGCAACCGCGTTCACGACCACCAAATCAACGAGATAGTCAAGATAAGTCAAGTTAAGTAGGTATACATGCATAAGAACTAGATCAAAAACCCAACTGTATGCACACAGCAGTTATTTTTAAATTACTAATAGGTATTATTATAATGGTTGATAGAAAGGTCATAGATGGTAGACGTGGCCTAAATGTAGCGCGTCACTGAAAGAGATAACTCGAAGTTTTGTTAACTTTGTACGGCAAACTATGCAAGTTTAATTAATGATGGCTCTATTTCTGGGACAAGTTTTTTTTTTAAAATCAATTACAGTTTTTTTTAGGTTGAAGACTCAATGCATGTGTCTAAATCGTTATTATCAAAACATTCATGTATCAAATGGATGGTAAGGAGCTGTCAACATCTCCAATTTTTATTGTAATAATTAAAATCTCATTAATTTTTTCATCGTGGTTCGTTGCAGCTGTACGAATACGGCGTCTACACGAATAAGTCGTTAATCCACCATTGCGCAAGGGCTCTCTCATAAAATATAGCTTAAATTATGCATGCTGCTGTATTTCATATATTTTTTTTATAGGGTAAGGGTGAAAAACGAGCACACAGTCCACCTGATGGTAAGTGGTTGCTGCGGTCCATAGACATCTACATCTACCCTCTATTACTAATCAAAATGCAGATGCGTTGTCACCCGTGAGGATTAAGACGGAATGCCTCATTTCCTGTAAAAAGGGTCTCCGGTTCTCTACACTCACCATACGAAAAACAGTAGCGTCAAGCTGATATTTCACTCGAAAGACCCAACTGTCAAAGCTGAAGACCGAGTACGGCAGCGTCGTTTCCGAGCACCTGAGATTTTGAGTGAGATTGAGAGGTTCTATGGGCAGCTGAACACATCATCGTTAGAGCCACACGCAAGTGTGAGTAACGATCCAAGAGCAAGTCTTATCCGACACTTATTCCGATGATATTCTGGACGTCAGTCTGAGTGAGATTAGAATGACTCTTCAGCACCCTAAAAACAGTAAGGCCCCAGGCGAGGATGGAATTACAGCGGAGCTTCTGGAAGCGGGTGGAAAACCGGCACTTGAAGTCCTTCAGAAGCTCTTTAATTCCGTCCTCCATAGTGGCACTACTAGAGGCGCGAAGCAGAAGCGTGGTGGTCTTGTTCTTCAAGAAAGGCGACAACACTCTCTTGAAGAACTACAGACCGATATCCTTTCTAAGCCACGTCTACGTGCTGTTTTCAAGTTTCATTACGAATCGTCTTGCATGCAGATTCGACGACTTCCAGCCTCCCGAACAAGCCGGTTTCCGAAAATCACCATAGGTCACATACATAGCCTTCGGCAAATTGTACAGAAGTCCGAGGAGTTCAATTTGCCACTATGTCTAGTGTATGTGGACTATGAGAAAGCCTTTGATTCCGTCGAAATTTGGGCGGTGCTGTAGTCCCTTCAGATATGCCAAGTTGACTGTCGGTATATCGTAGTGCTTAAGTGTTTGTACAGCAGGGCTACTATGGCTATCCGAGTAGAGAACTAGAGTACGCTACCTATTCAACTGCAGAGAGGTGTAAGACAAGGTGACCTTATATCCCCGAAACTCTTCACCGCTGCATTGGAAGACGTTTTCAAGCATCTGAACTGGAAATGATACGCTATTAACATCAATGGCGAGTACATCACTCACCTTCGAATTGCCGACGATATAGTCCTTATGGTAGAATCGCTGGAGGACCTAAGCACTACGCTTAATGACCTCAATAGTGCCTCCCAGCGGATAGGTCTTAAGATGAACATGTACAAAACAAAGATCATGTATAACGTCCATGTCACACCTATGCCGGTAGTTGTTGGGAGCGCTAAGCTCGAAGTTGTTGACGAGTATGTTTACCTGAGACAAATAGTCCGACTGGGTAAGTCCAACTTCGACCGAGAGGTAAATCGACGGATGTAACTCGGCTCTGCAGTGTTCGGGAAATTACGGCACATCTCATCAGGTATACCTCGAAACTTGAAAACGAGACTGTACAACCAGTGTGTATTGTCAGTGATGACCTATGAAACTGAAACGGTCCTTCACTGCTGGCCGGATGAGGAAGCTATGAAGAGGCCTATTGTCTGGGAGTCTCTGTGTGGCAAACTTAGAAATGAGGATATCCGCAGTAAAACAGAGTGACCTACATAGCCCAACGGGTTAGTAAGCTCAAGTGAGAATGGGCCGGCCACATAACTCGAAGAACCGACAACCGATGGGGAAAAAAGGTTCTCGAGTGGCGGCCTCGTACCGGCGGACTAAGTGTAGGACGTCCCCCCACTAGATGGAGTGACGACCTGGTTAGACATGCAGGAAGTCGATGGATGCAGGTGGCTCAGGACCATGCTTTGTGGCATTCCTTGGGGAAGGCCTGTGTTCAGTAGTGACTTGTGAAGGGCTGTAAATATTATGAATGATGATAGGTGTCTATGATCGTAAAATTACTATCACTAACTATATTGTTCGATTGTTACCATTACTTATTAAAAAATATTTAAATGTTGATATTGACAATAGATCTCGTTTGTTGTCCGCCCCGCCAAACGCTCTTTTTGCACACCTTATTGTAAGATAAGCGCCTCTGACGAAGTATGTATATTACTACACGGCACTAAATGTACTCAAAAACATTAGACTAGTCTAAATTTCTTTAACAAAGTAAATATATTCTTTATTGGCCTATATAAGGCCACCGCTTGACATAAGCCTTTCCCGGCTTTAGAGAATATTTGCCTTAGTCGTCAGGCGGATTAATTACCAGACGAGTCGCACCACTGATTCTGCAGCCCGTCGCTCATCTCGTCGTCATCTCTCGCGTTTGTATAAAGTGCTTAAGTTTGTATAATAAAGGTAATTGTGATTCTTTTTGAAACATTATACACATTGAATAGTTATTATTATTGAATAATTTTTCAACGTGTACACAGCTGTACACAGCGTAAATATTAGGAATCATTTCGGTTTACGCAACCAACCAATATACATAGGTACTTCGCTTGAGGAAATCCAGGGTAAATGTACCGTACACTACAAAGTTTTCATTTAATTTTTTCAGTGTAATATTTTTTCGGTATTTTCTCGAGGCCTTGTAAATTCGATTTTAGCTTGTATTTTGACTGTGTTATAAATGTTTACGAAAACAACAGTTTTCCGAAATGTGGCATAATGTTACAATAATTTTTCAGATTAGTAATATAAACAATGAAAAAACACGCTAATATTGACTGTTGTCGTTTTGCTTTATACATACATTCTTTCTATCCTATCAATAACAATTCCTGTGAAAATTGTAATTCTTGCTTTACGAAAATTCATTAAAATAAGCATGCTTAATAGTATAGAGAGCAAGAATAATTACATTATGTGAAGCATTCTTAGTCTTCAAAGTTGAACAACTCATCTGTAGCATGTAGGTACATCAAGTTCGTTGGCACTACAATATTTTTTAAATAAAATAAATACGGAGGGGCACACTGAAATAATCGGGAATAGAATATTTCGGATTGAGTTACAATAAAACCTTTTTAGAATTTGAATACTGGCCTTTTAGAATCTTAATGACATTCAAACAATTAAAAAAATGTTTAAAAACAAAAACTATGTTGGTTTAAAGTTAGCACGTCTTTAACAGAAATGGAGCTCACGCGTAAACATTTCCGTGCCATAATTTATCACAATTTTCGTCGCGGCTTATCGCAAGATAAATGTCTCAGCGACGTTGTTTCGATTTATAATGTTGAAGCACCGAGTCAAATGACAATATACCGCTGGTATGCCGAGTTCCGACGCGGTCGTGTGTCGCTCAGCACTGTTTCTTCTGCAGGTCGGCCAAGAACAGCGGTCACGCCTGAAAATATCACAGCTGTGCGAACTATTATATTAGATGGCCGTCATGTGACATACGAGCAGATTCGGGCTGTTATCATTATCGGAATGACTGCAATTCAGTCGATATTACATAATGCTGTGTGTAAGAAAGCTAGTTTCCCGCTGGGTTCCCCACAATTTGTCCGAAGAGAAAAAGGCGGCTCGTGTAAATTGGTGCAGGAATACTCTGCAACGCTTCAACGGAGGGAAGTCAAATGTCGTTTATAATATCGTCTCAGGTGACGAATCATGGAATTATTCATACAAACTTGAAAGAAAACATCACTCAGCAGCTTGGGTCTTCGAAGACGAGGTTAAACCAACGAAAGTGGTTCGCTCCCGCAGCGTGTCAAAGAAAATGGTCGCTACGTTAGTCTCGAAAAAGGGGCATGTTGCTACAATTCCGTTACAGGAACTCAGAACGGTTACCGCTGAGTGGTATATCACGGTTTGTTTGCCAGAAATAATAGCCAAACTCCGAAAAAATAACCCGAAACGTCGCATCATCTTACATCACGATAATGCGAGCTCCCATATGGCTCGGAAGACAAATGATTTTTTGAAGCAGGAAAACGTTGAGCTGATGAGCCATTCTCCGTACAGTCCTGACCTGAGCCCAAACGATTTCTTTACATTCCCTAGAATGAAAGATTTATTACGCGGTCAACGGTTTGAAAACCCCGAAGCAGCTGTGGAAGCTTACAAATCAGCCATTTTGTCAACATCAACTTCAGACTGGAATTACTGTTTTAATGATTGATTTGCACGAATGGCATTAAGTTGAACGGAGATTACTTCGAAAAACAATAAAATACAATTTAGCTATACCGTGCATGTGGTTTTTCTTATACCCGATAATTTCAGTGTGTCCCACGTATCATGTGACGTTATAGGAATTCTTATAATATGTTTCATATTTGGTTGAACTAGAAGTCTGAAGTACTATTGTACCGTTGCCTTTTTGTATGCTTTATGGCGTGTATAATTTATTTAGAATAAAACATTGTTGGCTTATCTGAATGTAAATCAATTTCATGACATTACGGATCTATTGTTCAAAAATTAAACTAAATGTAATTTGTATTCTTTTTATTTGTGATTTTATTTCTTTTCATTTGATTGCTTTGTAGAAGGGGGGCATTCAAATATTACGTAAGCAAGCTTTCTATGATTTTAGACCTTCACCGTCCCTGTATAACAAAAAATAATAAAATTGCGAACTCACACCTCCTCCAAAGAATAAGATTTTTTTTCATTCAATTCTCAGAAAACTCATTTATTTATTTTTAGTAAGAACATTATCATTATCATTACCGCCCTTAGCAAGTCCACTGCTGAAAATAGGCCTCTCTCAAGGAATGCCACAAAGCACGGTCCTGAGCCACCTGCATCTATCGACTTTCTGCATGTCTTACCAGGTCGTCACTTCATCTAGTGGGAGGACGCCTTACACTTCGTCCGCCGGTACGAAGCCGCCACTCGAGAAACTTTGTTCCTCATCGGTTATCGGTTTTTCGAGTTATATTGCCGGCCCATTGCCACTTCAGCTTACTAATCCGTTGGGCTATGTCGGTCACTAGTTTTTTTTGCGGATATCCTCATTTCTAAGTTTATCACGCAGAGAATCTCCGAGTATCGCCCTCTCCATAGCTCGCTGAGCTACCTTGAGCTTCCTCATCCGGCCACCAGTGAAGGACCAAGTCTCAGTTCCATAGGTTATCACTGGTAACACGCACTTACACGTACAGTCTCATTTTCAAGTTTTGAGGTATACCTGACGAGAAGATGTGCCTTAATTTCCCGAGCGTTGCCCAACCAAGTTGAATCCGTCGATTGACCTCTCGGTCGAAGTTGGACTTACCTAGACGGACTATTTGTCCCAGGTAAACATACTCGTCAACAACTTCGAGCTTAGTGCTCCCAACAACTACCGGCATAGGTGTGACATGGACGTTATGCATGATCCTTGTTTTGTCCATGTGCATCTTAAGACCTGTCCGTTTCTCGGTCCTCCAGCGATTCTGCCATAAGGCCTGCCGTATTTTATGACTGCCGTATGCATTCCCGTATGCCTTAACTTAATACTCGTACTTAATACTCGAACGCCCTCTAGGTTAAATTATAAATTGCACGTGCATGTGTTATCAATTTCAAATTGGATGGTTTGATGGTACATGGCGCTTTAAGAATTGTACCTTCCCTATCTATCCAAGTCTTAAGCAAATAAATCTAATAAATAAATAAAAAATCAAACCAAAATAGTACATTTACAATATGCACAATATATTATGCAGTAGAGCCACGTTGCAGCATATTATAGTTACCGTATGAATGGGATCTGCTTGACCAGGGAACAACTACGCCTACACAAATTCTAGCGTGAAATAGCAGCATAATGTTCTAAGGCATGGTGAGTCACAAGAACCGGAGACCCTTTTCAATGGTAACGGGACATTCTATCTTGGTTCACTGGGGTCCAACGCATTTGCTTTTTGATTCTTAATCAGAGCCATTCATTTACCGTCTGGTGGACTGTATGCACATTTGAAACCCTAAGTTCTTTAAAAATGTAACTACAATCGATAATAGTCCAGAAGGAGTCGGCGCATTTGTACCGAAAACTATTTCACCTCATGCGATTCTCTTCAAATTGTCCTACTGATATTTTTTTTATATTCTTTGATGAAATACGAATAAAAAGGTCGCATGATTTTTTGCGATAAAGTTAATATTTTCGAAGTTATGGATTTTTTTAATATTTCAATAATCCCGAATTCGGATACTTTTGACTCATTAAAAATATATAAAGAAAAGTAATTAAATATAAAAGTTATTATTTTTATATTCTTTGATGAAATACAAATAAAAAAGGTCCTAATCCTTGCGATAAAAAAATCGGTAAAAAAAACTTGCATTTATATCATCATAATTTGAAGAGAATCGCATGAAAAAAATTGAGGAGGAATAGTTTTCGGTACTCATGCGCCAATTCCTCCTGAACTATAAATGTAAAACACATTAATGTAGCCTTGTCCACAGGTGATATTCCCACCTGACAATGACATTTGATTTTGATAGCATCGGCCGGTGGTTTTTGTACCGCAGACTGTATGTGGGCGATATTACAAAATATCTATTCGACGTTAGCAACATGCGTTTAGTAAACGTCATTTTGTTTGTAAAATTATTAAATCCCCAAACAAACGCTAGGCATAATTAATTTAATATTTTCTGTAGGGGTTTTCGTTTACATAATTGATAATTATGACGGCGCATAGTCCTTTCATCTCAGACTTCGATGCAATGCAGTTGTTATTGTTACCTCCTGAGAAACTAATTTTCTAATTTAGAACTGTGAAAACTAATAACTTTTAAAATTGTAATTATTTATCAGCCGTGTTTGAGTGTAATAGCATAATACAATTTTAGTTACCCAAAATTTTGGTATTTAATTAAATAGGTATAATATCAAATATTGCTCATCCCATATCCCAATAATGTTTAATTTAAATTATATAGAGTAATGAATTTTATTATGACTCAGACTCACCTTTGTCCGCAGTACGGACCTAGATAAAGGCCGAATGATGTTCAAAATATTATCAAGCGTCTCAATTTTGCTATACCAGTTAATAAGCGCTATAAGGTAGCGTGTACTCGTAAGCCAAATCCAAGTAAGTTTTTGTCAGCCAGTTTGCTTATTTTTAATGCGTTTTTCTGCATTGGGACGTTTATATTGAATAGTTTGTCTTAGAACAATAATAGTAATTAAGAAATAACAAGTGAATAAGCTTCTTCTTTTAATTAACGAACATCAAAATTAATGTCAGTCACAATAAAAAAGTTTAAGACGTGTGAGTAAACCACGTTTTTTAGAAAAAGTGTTAAATATGGCGATTACTGCAAATGCTTCGTAAAAGACAGGAGTCATGTTACTAACAAATCTACTGCCATAATTTTAAGCACGATATGTTGAAAAAATCAAGGCAAAATAATTGACGGCTCCGTGGCGCAGTGGCTTAGCACGGAACAAGTATTTGTATGGCCTACAAATAATTGTTCCGGGTCTGGATGTTTGTCCTTGTGCAATTTGTGTTTGTAAACTGCCTCCACGGTACAGGAGAAAATCCTAGTGTGGAGGTAACGTTTTTTGAAAAAATGATTTAGGACAAATTTAATTCAGTAAAGCACAGAAGCAGTCTGCAAAACTACTTCAGGAAGCAAAATTATTTTGATTAAAAAAAAATTTTAAAGAAAAAGAATGCAATACAACGTCTATTATTAAAAAGCGTCAAATCGTCAAAGCAGATGTTAATTTTGGTAATATAGTTTAAACTTAGCTCGTCCTTGGCACGGTCGAACTCTTGACGCGACGAACGCTGCACTGCTCATCTGCATTATTTTTTCTAAATAAGAAGAAATTTGTAAGAAGTTTCAAAGTTAAAAATAACTGTTAAATGATTAAAAAAAATCACAGTCACCATCATATTCGTCATCATCATTACATCCTATCACAAGTCCACCGCAGTCCTGAGCCACTTGTTACCATCGATCCTTCATCACGAGTGACAGCCTCGTAATGATGAGCGAAGTGATGTCGTGGTTAGAGATGCAGGAAGTCAATGGATGCAGGTGACACAAGATCGTGCTTTGTAGTATTCGTTGGAGGAAGCCTATGTTCAGTAGTGGATTTCTGAAGGACTGTATTGATAATGGAAATTATCATCATCTCTATCTCTATCGTCCCTAACTCACTTGGCAGACCTATTGCATCCATATATCTCCTGATGATGCCTCGGTCAGTGACTAAATGTGTAGACACGTGGTGTCTTCAATGGTGGACCGATTTTGATGAAAGGAGATGTATGAAATTGGGTTATTGACATCGTTTGTAACAGTTATACAAAAATATGTAGGTAATATGACGATAAATTATAAGCATAAATAAATGGTTTTTATTTCTGTAGGCCTTGGGACAATCATAAAAACTTTTTTTTTAAACTGAAATAGAAAGCTAATGCTTTTGCTTTAGCAAAAACGAAACGTTTTTAAATATCTTTCTGTTCTGTTTATGGCAATAGATAATGAAGGCTATTTTTATAATAAAATAACCTTCCTTACCAAAAAAATCATAATATTGAAACATTGACTTGAATCTGTAGTTGTTAATATTGAATAAAATAATATATTTAGAAAACGATTGAATAGGCTATGTCATTATATCAAAAAACATTTGAATATTATCCTACACGACTGAATAGGCTGTATGGTTATAGATCATTGCGTATTCCGAGGGAGACTTAACTTGGTAACTTCAAGTTTCAGCTTGTCATGAGGTATGCGCATTTGGCATTGTAGCTGTTTTTTGGATAGATTTCGTGTTTTTATTTTCGTGGATTTATTTAACTTGACTCTTGGATTTTCTCTCGGATCACAGGACAGTAGTGTGTTGCGCCCATATAATGAAAATAATGTGATACTTAAGTTTTGAGAGGAATAGAACAGAAAATTTACAGCCTCCGGCTGTTTTTTTAGATGACATTTTATTGATAATTGTAGAAAATAGTAAAACAATTAAAAAAGGTTGAGTTTTATTATACTTTATATAATAATAACTACAAAACTGCATTCTTTTGTGTTTTTTCAATTTATTCAAACAACCTATCACAAGAATGAATGATTTTACTACATAACCTACAAATCATAAAACAAAATAAAAACAAAAATCCCAGGCCCGGCAAAAATATGATTTTTGGATATAAGTAGCAAATATTTAAATTTCCAAACTAACACATATTTTAAGTTTGTTCACGCCGGGCCCAAGCTTGTATGGGATCAAGTTCATCTCCTTTGTGTGTGATTAAGTTGATTCGCGGATGGTTTATTGGACGAGGTAGGTGACATTATTGTCGAGATCCCGAAATTGCCCGGGCGAAACTGGGCCGGATCGCTAGTATGTCTATAGAAATATAATTCTACCGCATGTGTGCTTGCTACTGAACACCTCTTAAACCGCTGAAACGATTTAGATGAAATTTTTGTGTATTTAAGTGGGTCCCTGGATGGTTTAGGTTCACAGTTGGATCCGATATGTGGCGCTGTTGTCGAGATCCAGCAATAACCTGTACCAAGTTGGGGCGGATCACTAGTCCTTAATATAATTTTTGAATAGTTTTCCATAACGCGCTGCAGTTGCCATTTATCGGCGTCACAAATCGTTTACGATCGTCGAGTCGTAACTTTCAAATAAATCTGTTATAAAAAAAAAATTGCTCTTTACATATTTTAGTACCTATCTATTTTTATATAATTCTAAACATATATATTTTATCTTCGCACACGACTCTGCCCTCTCTGACTCGAGCTAATAGCCCACCTGGCGATAAGTAGCTACTTCAGCCCAAATACAAATGCAGCCAACTTCTAGAAGAAATTAATTTATTTATGCTTTATTTGCACACCAAGTACAAAAGGCGCATTTAATGCAACAATGCATTCTCTGCCAGTCTACCTCCAAGCTAAGCAGAAGATATTGTGGGTACAAAGTGCAAACAGCTATGTTAAAAATATCTATGTCTACATAATATTACTATAACTACTACTTCATACTAAGATAGTTATTATAAATATAATTACACAAATATATTATATAGATATACATACAATATACATAAATATCTACACATATATTCATGGTACATACATAATTAAATATAGCAGTTTCTGATTGAAACTTCTATAAAATAATATGTAAAATAAAAACAGGAAAAGGTAAAAGTTGGAATTTAAGTACATAAAAAGTAATGGAAATCCACAAACTACCCCTCAAACGTTATTAATGAGCGAGACCTTGTTCGTGGCTGCGCGTACACTGCCCGGTAACTCGTTCCATAATCTTACCGCATGGGGAGTAAAAGATTTGTGTAAAAAGCTAGTGTGACAGAGTAGGGGAACATGGAGGTTAAATTTTTCCGCAGAACGGAGACTACATATATGGGAATCACTCTGTTACAGAAATAAGTGTAAGTAGTTTTTATGTAAAGTTTCATATAACCTTCGAGAGCTGAGCTGACGTGCCTCACAGCCTGCAATTATAAGGGTCTTTAGACCCTTTAAACCGGGAAACAGCAGATGCATTTTTGCTTATGGGCAGTAATCGGTCAAAAGATGATAATATTCTTCGACCGTGTGGCCTAGTCGTCAGATAATGTGGCTACCAGTGTTTCCTAATAAATATGATTTTTCGTCATAAAAGCAAGTATGAACCGTGGTGGTGGCGGTGTAAGCATATCGTGACACCCCCGGGTATCATAATGTGCCGTGGGTGTCGTAAGCAAACAAACAAAAAGAATCAAACCAGGAAACGGCAGCAGCGTTTTCCTAAAAGCAACCCGGATGCCAAGAGTGCAACACTTCCTACTGAGAAGTTTCAAGGGCGCACCTCTTGGAAAGCATCTTTATAAGTATTCAGTCAATGTCCTTCGTTATTAAAGGAAAACATTTTGACACAATTTACTTCTATGTATTTACCCGACGAGCTCTTATGAAAATAATAACAAGTGAAATCCTTCATTACTAACTACGATAAAGCGCACGCGACGTCAATCACGCTGACATGACATCTCACAAAAGGCATACAAATTCCGCGATATCTTAAATGATAATTATTTTTTCTTTTTTATACTTTTTTTATTTAGCATAAATTTTTTGAGAACATTACGGTACCAATGAAATGGTTAGTTGCAGTTTTAAGTTCTGATTTACAACGTGGTCGGCGGTGTAGGACAACAACTGTACAACAACCTGCATTACTGAAAAATTTAATAAAAATATTTCGACCATATGTTAGGATATGAAGTCCGTGAAACGCTCTCAGAAATGAAAAGAGGCCTGTGCCTATCAGTGGTAGAGGAGACCGGGGCCGCAATTAACGAAAATTGCATTTTTAGTTGTACCTTCGAAATTATTTAATATTAAGACTTCATTTTAATGTGACATGATGCTTTAACTATTCAAGTATCATGTTTTTAACAAAAAAATCAAACATAGAATAATTGATGTCTGAAATGGAGCATTATTTCTCAAAAAAGTCAGTTGTTAATTCATAACCCATCAACGGGGCTAGAATTAACAGCTCTGGGGTAAGTATTAACAATATTTTATGCCTACTATTCTAGAAGAAAACAAATATATGCATGGAATTATTCTTTTATTAATAAAAGTGCTATTAATACAGACGTGTTGGGAGCATCTTTTTATATTAATTGGCATTACAAATCACAACATATCTAAAGAGGAAAAAAAATAAACCCGTTTAATTAATCGTTAAACTTTTTTAGATATCAATATTTTTTGGTCACTTTTTCTTAACATTTATCAGTTTTGCACCGGTCATCAGTTATAGTTTCTATGCGCAGAATTAAACAATTATGCAAACAACGAGATGAGATGAGGTGAAAAATGGTATTTTCCTTTAACTTACACAACATGGATAAAATGTAGTTTTTTATAAAATCAAAAAATATTAAAAATATCAACGATTAGGAACTAAATTAAGTATAACAAAAGGATATCTATTCGTACTCATCATCCAAACTACAATTCAGGCAATTGAATGATGTAATGTCACTTTTGATACACCTAGCTTGGGCTCAGACAATGCAAGAGATATATTAAATCCTGTTACCATCTGATAAATCTTAATTATACCAGACGCCACAAACAATACATAACTTTCTTTCCTTGAGTATCGGTGAGAATGGCAGATTTTTAGCCCACATTCGATTAAATTGAGCTTGTGGAGGAGCTTTTCAGTCAAAGGTCTTACAATTTCCAAGAAATCACTAGCATCTATTTAGCTTAGGGCTAGGTTTTTTTTACCTAACTCATTTTCGCTGGTGCACCCGCTGTTTTTTTTTACAAAATGGAATAGTGAAAATAGAGAAACGTGGCAGGGCCCAAATTCTTTTGCTACGTTTCGGTAATTTCTGTTTTGCTCCATTACTTCTAGCACAGTCAACTCGTAGACCCATAGATTTGGTACCTCGAGTAGTTTTTCGTTTATACGTTCTCATGCTGTCATAAAAACATAAAATTATTACTTATACACAAACAGTCAGTTTCCTTGTTAATACTAGACCTCGCATCTGGGGTTGGTATTAACACGTTAATACTAACCCCGCCGATTGGTTAATTATAACCCCAAAGGCACATTTTTGGTCTTAAATAATATAACCAAATATTGGTTAATAAGTTGGTCAAATTAACAATGACGCGTTATTAAGTATTAAATATGCATCTGAGGAAACAAAAAACATAATCATAACAAAGTTTATTTTGAGCATAAATCAAGAAATTGTGGAGTTAGAAATGTTCGTTACTTACGTAAATAAGAAGTCTGGTACGCAACTCAGTCACACGATGCGCGGAGCACAATTGACCAATCCCGAGGCATGCGGCGTGATCTATTCGGCGTTTTAAAACACACGCTGAAGGTTTAATATGTATAGTTTTAGAGAAATTCGCTTGTTAATACTTACCTCTGTTAATTGTAGCCCCTGCTTTCCCTACCTGTAATGTTACTGTTACTAAAAGATCTATGAAATATACTATTTGTTACGTTGTGCACTTTGTACTATTTTTTATCGTTTAATATCAATAAAATCTGACCTTATTTTTACCATTTTCTGTCAGCAAATAGCAGAGCTGGCACTACTGTGTTCCGGTCTAATGGGTATAGAGAGAGAGAGCCAGTATAATTACGGATGGTAAGGCATTTCGTCGTAGTTCTAACAGATGAAATCAAATTTGTAGCCTTTTTTGTTTGAAGTTGCTTGCAGGTAAGGATTACAATCCAGCAAAGTGGAATCCAGCGGAACCCAGCATAATTTTATGAACTGCGGGATCCCGCAACAACTTGCGGGATCCACATGGGGATTCGAGCTAACGTTTCACATGATAGACGTGTACTACTGTAGCCTGTGGCAACTTGCCAACCAACTTACGACGAAGAAGGCTACATATGCGTTGTTATCCATGATGTCTAATATGGTGTTGCTCAACCTGTTACTATACTGGCTTTCTTGCGAAAGTAAATAATAAAAGCTTATCGCAAATTGTTCAGTTATTGCACAGGTATCACTAACAAGAAAGTTAGAGATCATGAACATGTTTAATTAAATTTTGTAGTATTCATCGCACGTAGGAACACAAGTTTATGACGTCACATTTCAGGATACAACATTATTTGTGTAATGAGACTCTCTATCTCTATTGCGTAAGCGAGTGTGTTTTAAATTTGAGTATTTTCATTGCTTATCAGATTATGTAAGTTTATTCATCTATTATATATGCATGCAACTTTGTATGTTAAAAACATATTTAGCAATAATAATTTTTGGAATAGCTTTTACATATGAATATGGTGACGAATAATCAGTGCAAATTAAGCATAATATATTTTATGCCATTAATTTTTTTCAACTTACCAAAAGTCCACTGTTGAATATGATCCACCATCATAACTTGTCTCATAAGGGGATTTGCGTAGTTGCCACGCTTGGCATCTGGGTTGGCAACAGCAGTTCTTTATTATTTTGAGTAGTTATCAGCAAGATGTTGCTGCCCGTTTGCTCTTTCAGTTTCTCTCTGTCAATTCTTGCGACACCCCACGTTATGATATGGCGCTGTGGATTCTCTTCCGCCGGCCCTACATGGCAGAAATTTAATACAGTACTCTTTGTTGTGCACACAGGAAAGTTATAACAATATACAGATATTAAAGAAAAGCAAAAGGTGGTTATTTATACATAGTAATTTCTTCCAGAAAACCCAAAAGAGAATAAAATAAAATAAGAACCCTTTCAGACTTAAATCGCGTGTCTTTGTGCAAAGAAATAGAACAATATTTCGCAAAAGTCGCAAAACTACTGGAACTTTGCAATATTTACGAGTACTTACTCATATATCGCTTAAAAGTTTCTCCCCGCCAATAATAAGATCCTACTTGTCCAGTCAATTTTTCTGCCGATTATTTATTATGGCGATGTATGTTGTCCAAATTTTTCTCAACATCATCGTCTCCTTAACAACTGAATCAGGTACATTTATGGTCTTCGTATATACGGCCGTGTTTTCGTATTTGTCTGAATTGGCTGCCTATGTTCGAATACTCTGCACTCTTTTCTCAATTCTGTACGATCCATGTGCTCTTGAGTATTTGAAATCCAAATTTCAATGCCTGGGAGATTCTCCTAATTGTTGTCTCCGTTCTTCGGATGATCTTAAGTTGCTGACGTCTTTACACCGTACTGGTTACTTATCTCACTCTTTCGCCCTCACGGCCATCAGACTCTGAAACGACATCCCTCTTGACATTAAAAAAGCTCCCAACAAGTTTGTTTTTAAAAATAAAGTCAACAAGTTTGTTCTTAAACATAGTTTAGTACTACTTAGTGTATTAAAGTATAAATAAATAAAAATTTCGATGTAAAATTGCACTATAAAGAAATCGTCGTTGTCGCTGTAAAGGGGCTAACCTCAATTTTTCAAAAATTACAGGAGAGCAAGAAAACATTTATTACTCTCCGATTACTAGCTTTTTTCATCAGAAAATTAAATATATTAGGCCTCTGTCTTTAATCTTGCTAGCAGCGGGGCGGCGGGAGTTTGCTCCACGAAAAAATTCACGCCAATACAAAAGTTTAGAGTGAGACAAAAAATTAATCAAGCTCTTCTATACGAGTTAAGTGTAAATGAAGGCATGTACCCTTCTAATAAATCATATATGTATGGGTATAATACTCAGCACTAGGTATATCAACCATATAATAAAAAATATTGTCAAATAATAACAAATCTGTGATTGTAGAAATAACTAATCATCGTACTTCGATATCGTAATTTCGATAAATTTCGCCTTTTCTTCCTTGCCCTACAGTGGAGATTCACTTATTTTATCCACAATAAATCGAGCGTTAGGAATAAATTTGAATCAAAAAGATGTTGTTGCTTTTGTTCAGACATTTCGTTCGCGAATAAAAACAAATATCTCGACAACACAACCATGAACACATCACTACGCCGCTATAGTGTCGCGCGATCTGCCCGCTGGTTTCGAGAACGGGTCTACGTCATAGTATAAAGAGATGGGAAGTACGTTATCTTCATACAAACGCACTGCGCGCGCCTTGTATGTGTGCGCCATAGTATCTATGAGGCGCCGCACGCACACTTAAACACAATCTCGAAGTATTTCTCAATGCGCCAGTCGAGGCTAACACCGCACCAGGTTCGCGCGTCACGTAAGCGAGTCACTTATTATAGCATATAATTTTTACTTGACGATGAGATACCTACTTACTTATTTTTGTTGTATTAGTTGTCTATCAGACAGAGGAAGAACAGTAACTAAGTACCTACTTACGGTTATAAAACCGTAATTAAAAATAAGTAATTGACTAATTGTGAATCAGATAAATAGAGCAAAGTTAGAATAATAACAACAGAATAAAAAATTAATTACAGTCTAAGAGGCAGGCGTTAGTAATTTTATGTTATTGTACGATGTTTTTTTTTTTACAATATTTTAGTCGCTTTATTAATTTTTTTTATTATTATATATATTTATTATACTGCTCTGAATCTTAATACATTTCTGTATTTGTTAGGAAAACCATTGTTGAACTTTATCGACTAATGATCACTGAATTAGTTATACAGAGATGTATTATCTTTGGCAAGGGCCGGGTTTTAAACTAATGATTTGGTGACAGTGACAACCCTGAGACAGTAGGCAATTATATCGCGATTAGGCCGCAGATAACCTACTTGTCCTCTCTTTATACTATGTCTACGTTGCCCGCCTCGCTCCCGCGCCGCCGCCGCTGTCGCCCCGCTCCCGCGCCGCCGCCGCTGCCGCCCCGCTGCCCGCAAAATTCAAGGCCTTAGACTTAATGGAAAAACTACAAATAAGATTATAAATGTGAAAATAAATGTTTTCTTGCTCCCCTCTAATTTTTTCAAAAATTGAGGTTCGCCCCTTTACGGCGTCAACGACGAAATTATATATCATCGACTACAAATAATCATATCACGGTTAGGATTTAAATTTTAACTTTCGTTATGGAAAAAAATTGCCCTCGTGTTATGTCGTATTATAACTCGTATTTTTGAACAAACATTTGCTATATACAACGCGTAATGTTTAAAAGAGACTTTTAGACTTTACGCGACGAGATAGGACAATGATATAAGCTCAACAAATTTTGTCACGCGAACAATTTCAAAGGCTGCTCAAACTTTTATAATTAACACGCATCAATTCATTAACTTTACAACAAACAGCCATAAACTGAGAGCATCGCACAACATTACGGGACTTGATACCGAGAGATATTGATTTAATTAAAGTTTGTTACAGGCACAGACATTGACTTAATATATAATGTCATCAATATATAGATAATTTTAGTTTTTTTTTATAGTATAAGTGTGACAAACAAGCATACAGTCCAAAGAATGGTAAGTGGATGATGTGGCCCATAGATATCTACATTAACCCTAGATTTAGAATCAAAATGCAGATACGTTATCACACCTGAGGACTAAGATGAAATGCCTGGTTTCCAGTAAAAAGGGTCTCCGGTTCTCTACACTCACCATACGGAACACACAAGCATTAAGTACTATTTCGCGTTGGTATTCTATGAGAAAGTAGTCCTACCTGGTCGAGTCGAATCATTCTTACTACAACTATAATATAGCTGCAGCTTGGCTCTAAAACGTATATATAGCTATAGATCAATGTCGATGATGAAAAAAATATTTGATTATTTTGTTGTTGATTATAATAATTACCAATAGTAATAATATAATAATAATAATAAATATAATAATAAAAAATATTTATTTCATTTCCAATTACACATGTTTACATACAGGAACAAATATGATTACAATTAAATAAAGTACCAATAAGTCTAACAAAAATAACATGCTATGATAAAATTAAAACTATGTGTAGCTTAATAATGAAGAACCTACAAAAGAAAAATAGAAAAATCAAGTTTATAATATTGGCTGCCTGCCTGAACTAGGTTGAGTACACAGGTTTCAGACATCACTTACACAATGGGTTTAATAATGTAGGACACTGGATATTTAAATAATTAAACTATATTATATAATAAATAAAATAACTAAATAACAAGTATTTGTTACCTACAATTAATACAAACTATTTTAGAATTTATAACAACTTCTCTGTGTCTTTGTAATTTAATTTATTTAGAAATTCCCTTACACTTATATTACAATGGGTCTGGTCTCCCAATTTTGTTAAGGGTATCAAAAAATTGTATAAAAAATTACGCTTAGCCCCGCATCGCGATGTGACGTCACAAATCGACACGTCAAAGCCACCAGTAGTCTTTATTGTTATACTTTTCTTATTCTCTCCATATTTATTACTCCATATTTTTCTTGTCATGTTATTTATTTATCAGTAACCATTATTTTCTGTTTTTTTTTTTAATTTCTGTTATATCACGCTCCTTGGGAATAAAAGTCCGATATGAGAAGATAAAATCCTGTAGATCAAATTATACCGTAATGCAAAATTTCATCAAAATCAGTTTGCCTTTGACGTTTGACGTTGACCATTGCATTTTGAAAACAGAATAGATACCAACTACCAACGTAATACCGTAATCAGTTTATTCAAAAGTAAGTCAAAGTAAAACTGGGACCATATGTTTGCAACCACTGACGAACTACGTAACCAACAAAATTTCTTCACGTGTCACTAGGTACTAAATAACAGTACGAATTGATTAATACTCACTGCATTAGTAAGTTTAAGTAAGTTTTTTCATTTTATGTCGTTGTAAATCATGTGCAACTTCGTGGTTCGGTCAATTAATACCTACCTATGTATTACTGCCTAATTACTAATCAATGGTAAAGCTGTATACTTTTCGTAATCTTTTATTAGTAACTTACCTTTAGAGCTTTATTTCACGCATTTCTGATGATAATAAATCATAATTTTGTGAAAAATACTGCGCAACCATAAAAATATCCACTTTTGACAGTTTATCTGTCTTTTTTCAAAGCCCGCTTCTATTTTCTTTTTTTTACAGCACTACACACCGTGACTAAACATATAAATATAATCATATAAAAGCTAAATGTTCAATACTTTAGTATATACATCAAATCAAATTAATAGCTTATTTGTGATTCACAGTTTTTTTTTATAGGATAGGGTGACAAACGAGCACACAGTCCACATGATGGTAAGTGCTTGCTGTGGCCCATAGACATCTACATCTATCATCGCTTGCGAATCAAAATGCAGATGCGCTGCCACCCGTGAGGACTAAGATGGAATGCCTCTTTTCCAGTAAAATGGGTCTCCGGTTCTCTACACTCACCATACGAAACACAGCAGATTTAAGCTGCTATTTTACGCTGGTATTCTGTGAGAGCGTGGTCCTTCCCCGGTCGAGCCGACCCATTCGTGCTACAACTATACTACTAATATAGCTGCAGCATGGTTCTACCACGTATAATAACATAGTAGTAAAGTAATAATAACAGTTTACAAAAAGGTCTTATTTAAACACAAATAAAGTTCAGTCTGTGATCAGCCTCAAGGGCATACAAATGTCAAATATTATTAGTAGTTCATTGATTACATTATTCATAATAATAGATTAGATTATTAGGTTAAATTATTCGTCATAAATAATATTGATTACATTGGATTACATTAGATTATTCATAAATTATTAGTTCAAAATTATTATATAGTTGGGTTTGTTATAAGTATTATGTCATCTAATACAGTCAACCGGACATTAACTCTGACATTCGATGTAATATATAGGTAAACGACCGTATACTTCCGAGCGCGCGGTTAGTATTGAACTTAGCAAGATTATCTACTGCGCGTTCGCTCTGTCGGATTGTGACGTCACGTCATAGAGAACGAGCGGGTAAAAATTAAAAAAAATTGTGAAACTGCAAAACGTTATAACTTTAGTATTTCTGCACCAATTTGGATGAAACAAAAACTATGGTTATTTTCATAAACATAGCTTTAAAGCTATATTTTAGGTTTTATTGTCAAATTAGAACATGTTGGTGTGACCCATTCTTATAACTTAGACTATATACCTTTAGTGACTTGTTGAGCTTGTTATATAGAAATAGTCCTAAATATATGTAAAATCTGTTCACCAATGCGTGTTTAGTTTGAGGGTTTACACAAACTAAGTTCATTCTTCTCCTGTCTATGGATTTTAAGTTAAATGGAAGTTCGGTATGCTGTTTTAATATGATGTTCAGGATAAACAACTGACGGACAGTTAGTACACTACATGCCAAGTAAAGTTTATGTGTAGAAAACATGAATGGGCGGAAAGTGGTTACCTTTCGAACTGTTCTCTGAGCAAGTTCTAGTGTAATGCCATAGCTTTTTTATAGAAGGAAGAGTAACAAACAAGCACACTTTCCGCCTGATAGCCAGTGGAGGTTGTGGCCCTTAGACACATCTATCTTCAATTAAAAACCTTAATGCAGACGCAAATGTTTACGCTGTGTTAGTAAAAAGTCTGCGGTTCTCGACACATATCATACGAAACACAGGAGCATTATGACGCTATTTCACGTTGGTATTCATTCTGTGCGAGCGCGGCCCTTTCCTGGTCGAGCCGACCCATTTGAGCTCCAGCCATATTACGTACGCAGTATGGCTTCACCACGTAAACACACACGGAAAGGTTAGTGCGAGTGATTGACTCTTTGTATGTAGTGCATATATTGTTGACATTTTTAATTATTTTAATGTAGTCGACCATAATATTCTTTTTATAATCCTTTCCGATCTTAGATTTGCACCGTCTGTCTAGGAGTGGTTCTCATCTTATTTTCGCTGGTATGAGCATTCCGTACGTGTGAATAAAATTAATTCACAGTAAGTTGACCTTGTTTCTAGCGTACCGCAGGGCGGTATGGTACCCTTCACTAACATTTTTATTAACTCTAGCACATTCAATATTGATTGTATTGATTATCTGTACCATCAATATGCCGGTGACCTACAAATTTATATAGACTGACATCAGTGACATTCATTATGCGATTGACAAATTGAATTCCAATCTAAAACCAATCCATGATTGGTCCATGCGCTGCAGAATTTCTAGCAATCCTATAAAATGCCAAGCGATGAATATAGATAGCTCATGTTTTCTTCTTTACTTAAAAATCTCTTTATATTTATAACATTTTGAGTCAAGGGTCTAAATCTCAGAAATGTGTCGTAAAGTCTCTCGTACCTTACGTTCACATTATCCCTTCAAATTAAATAAATTCCTTCCCTTTAAGAACAAACTTATGTTTCTACAGTTACTTACATACTACTGATTATTGGTTATGTAGACGTGTGTTAACCACATTTAAACCTTTCAAGCTTTCAACAATTGCTTCATATATATTTTCAGTCTCCGTAAATATGACCATTTTTCTTTACATATATCGCTCTCGTCTCAAATGTAACTATAAAACAGAGACGTATATTATTTTGCTTGTTCTTTTCTCTATTTATAATGATCCAACGACTTCTTATAATAAGTTAAAATGTTTGCTTTTTACGCATTATATGACTCTTTGTTTTCTCGTCTAATTATATAATTTAAAATTTTGTACAACCAACTTCAATACCATCAGTACCGAAGTCAGACCTTGATGAAATCAAAAATAAAAAAAAGAGTTATCGAAATCGGTTCACCCAGTAAGAAGTTATGAGGTAACACACATAAAAAAAACATACAGTCGAATTGAGCACCGGCTCCTTTTTGAAGTCGGTAAAAAATAAGTATGTCTCAACATTTAACCATTTTTTTTGGTAAATTTTTTTGGCTGCACTTCTCTGCAACTCCTTGTCGATGATATTCTCGGGTGGCATATGCCCCTGTAACTGTGTATGGCTATGTTATAGTAAATGTGTCAATAGTATGTCATATAAATTTGTATGTAAAAACTAGTACTTTTTCCATTTTAACCTAGGCTGTAAAGATAACTCACGACTACGCTACTCTGGCGTATGATCAATACAGTAACAAATCACTATAATGGTGTAGTAGGTTGAGCTCAAGTTGTAACCGTTAATCTACTAAAACGATTTTTTTAATAGAATGCGTGTGACAAACGAGCATACATACAGTCCACCTGATGGTACGTTACAGTGGTAGAGCCACGCGGCAGCTTTTACTGTCGCACGGATGGGCCGGCTCGAACCGGGGTGGTACCACAACCTCACAGAAAACCAGCGTGAAGTAGAGATTTACCTCTACGTATCGCTTGGTGAGTGCAGGTGGCTGGAGGCCCTTTTTACTGGAAATGAGGCATTCCATCTTAGTCCTCACGGGTGACAACGCATCTACATTTTGATTTATAATAGAGGATAGATGTAGATGTCTATGGGCCGTAGCAACCACTTACCATCAGGTGGACTGTGTGCTCGTTTGTCACCCTTATCATATAAAAAAAAACGTGGATGGTGTGGCCCTTAGACATCTACATCTTTCCTTTATTATGAATCAAAATGCAGATGCGTTGTCAATCCTGAGGACCAAGATGGAATGCCCGATTCCAGTAAAAGGGGTTTCCGGTTCTCTACACTCACCATACGAAACAGCAATGTTAAGCTGCTATTTTACGCTGGTATTCTGTGAAGGCGTGGTCCTTTCCCGGTCCAGCCGATCCATTCGTGCTACATTCTACTATAATTTGGCTACGGCTCTACTACGTTAAAAATTTGCAATGTTTTATTTGGATAAAAAAAATTAATTGAATTTAAAAAAATATTAAAAAAATTGAAAAAATCATTTGTCTATAAGAGTATTGATTTCTAAGCATTCTTGATCATTGATCATAGGCCACCGGCGGAGGGGAGTAACCATACTCAGGCGTTCCCTTCTGTCTAATTATTAGTTCACGCGGTCCTATGCGTACAATACAACTAGTTGCAGCCGCACTGCTTACTAGACTAACTGAGTTGACGTCTTACAAAAATTGTTCAGTTTATTGCTGCAAAAAAATTATAAAAAAAGATGGCATTACCTTTCATATATAAATATTTAATTTAATCGCATTATTGCTATTTTCTTTTTTAAAATTACTTATCGTCACGCACAATCCCTGACGGGGTAGCCAGAGAGAACAGATCGCTAAGTGTCACGATCCTTACATACCTCTTTCGCTTCTTTCAGATTCATCATCTTCTTCATACATGCACGTCTAGGTATCCGAGTACTCTTGACCCTCCCCTCTTCGAGCAATTTGCTCACATGGTCTTCGAAAGTTAGTCTCGGTCTACCTCGACACCTTTTAATATTAACTTTCGCGCTATATATTTTCTTCACCATTCGGTCTTCACTCATTCGCTCTTCACTCATTCGCTCAACATAAAATAAATATTTTTAAAATTAAAAATGACAATAATAAAGGTCGTGTTGTTTCGGATTTGTTTACCAACACAGGCCGCTCGCCCTCATACAATATGCAGGTCGGTCAAACGACGGATCCGAGTTGTCGCTATCATCGAGTAGCAGTGTCGTAGTGACAGACGATTGTTTTTGTGTGCGCAGATTTCCACTGGCAAAAAATGACAGACAGTTCTGTGTCGGGGAAAAACGATATGGCTACTCCGGTTTACCGGTGAACCGCGTTGCTCTATGTTTTTGATTGATAATTAATAGAATCGGAGGTTACTTTACTGGAATCGATAATAAAATATTAAAGATTAGCTAAAATCCGCGTAATAAAATAAAATGATAGTGACATGCAATTGAAAAAGGGCGGATGGTGCACTTCAAACTAGGTAATACAGATAATTTTTAACATCATTAACATGTACTGTCTTAAATAGGTCTCACTTCATGCAGATTAACTTGGCGTTTGGAGAAGATGCGATGAAAAAAAAATAAAAGGCCGTATAGTTATGAAAATACGTATAAATTTATGTAAAAATATAATATTAGAGTTGGACACACTTAAAGGGAACAGTCTTCATACAGCATTCGTAAAGTACGGAGCCCAAATGAGATCACTGAGCCGAAAAAAATTTACTAGATTCAATCAGCCTCTCAAAACCCATTATAATATTCATATTTTATGATCAGCCATTTGAAAAAGTGTTATAACTTTGACTTTGTAAACTGTTTTCATTGTTTTATGGGTAAACGTGTAGACAAAATCTTAAAGGAATGTTTAATTTTAATTAAGTAAATTCATTTTTGGTAATTGTAATTAGCTTAAGCTTCGATGGTAAGCTGCACAAGACTGTGTCGTTGCAGCTCAGGGGACCAGCGCTAGCATTACAATGTCATAATACGTGAGCAAACCGAGTTCGCTAACCGCCGGCACCAATGAAATTGTTAATTGCACATAAAGTGCCGATTTACTACGAGCTTTGCGGTGGATGATAACATACGGCAGGACGAAGAATTAAAATGTTTCGAATGAGGGTAGAAAATACAATAAAATAAAATAATGTGGCGGATTGGGATTATTTTATTAGATATAGTGGACTATATTGAGATTCTAAATACCCTGAAACGTTCAGTCACCGCAGACACCAAACTACACCAAAAACAGCAACAAACTACTCACGGTATTACTAGCCAGCCTCCCAAGTTCAGAAAACATTGACAGCTCCTGGTAGCTTCTTCTACACGGTAGAATACACTAGCAACTAGATTGTACACGGTACACTCTGGAGTAGTCTTTTTTATAAGCTTTTTGGAGAGATATTCACATCACGGTAACACAAAGATAATGTATATGGCTTTTCCCGCTTCCTACCTACCCTCTTCTTCGTTTTTTAAATCCACAGATTATTACAACGCATGTTACGTAAATAAAGGCCGGCAACGCATCTGCAATTCCCTCCCTGGTGTTGCAGTTGTTCATGGGCGGCGGTAGTCACTTACCATCAGGTGAGCCACATCCTCGTTTGCCCCCTCTCCTATAAAAAAAAAAACGTTGCAATGTTGCCACTAGGTATAACCATCGAAGATCGCAGCAGATCATTGTACCTCGGTATAAATTTTGTGAGTTGCGGTTTATTACTGAACAAATAAAATACAAAAAAGTGAGGGTAGAAATCTAAACTTCCACTTCTTCTAGCAGTCAGCCATAAAGCGAGTCAATCGGTGACTTTATTCTTTCCGTCTTAGTACTCTTAGTTATTATTCGACTTCAAAAAGGAGAACGTACTCAATTAGCCTCTATTTTTTTATGTGTTTTACCTCATAACTTTTTTCTTGGTGAACTGATTTTGATGATTCTTTTTTTTATTTGTAAACTGGTGCTTCTCATGCGGCCCCATATAATTAAAGAACTTGATCAAGGTTTTACCAATAGTTTTTGAGTTATCCTTAACAATTTATATTGAAGTCGGTTGTACAAATTTTTTAATATTACGACTTAACAAGCGAAAGAAGGCATGTTGCGGAAATGCTGCTCGGTTTGCATACTTAGCCTTTTTGGGGTTCCGTACCTCAAAAGGAAAAAACGGAACCCTTATAGGATCACTTTGTTGTCCGTCTGTCTGTCTGTCTGTCAAGACCTTTTTTTCTCAGGAACGCGTGGAGGTATCAAGCTGAAATTCATATCAAATACTCAAGTCGTATATATATACATGTATGTACATGTATGTATAGTATGATAGGCTGTTTTATTGCTGATAATGATTAATTGCTTAAGCAAGAGAGCTAATTGACTATTAGCTCTCCCACTGTTATTACTTAAAAAAAATTACCTAATATAATTAACATCAAAAGTAGGATAATTTTTAATAATAAATTTTAAGGAAATGTGAAGGATTTCAACCCGCACTGATGTAATGTGGCTGATTCTCTCCTAATCACTTCCCTCTTGTAGCGAAAGAGGAAAGAGACTGCCCAGCGTGGAATTTGGTTAGGATGGTATTTTACTTTTCAACACGATTCTATCACCTTAACCTGTATGTACCTATGTGTGTATGAATAGTATGAATAAATTGAGATGGGGTCACGATCTGACATGCAGGAAGTTGATGGATGAAGGACGCTTAGGACCGTGCTTTGTGATGCCTATATTCACCAGTGGACTGGTGAAGGGCTGTAGTGACGATGATGATGATTAAATATTATGTGCAAATTTTATAATTCAGTTTTCACCTACAGACCTTGACGTACAACTAAGTGCTTAGTCAATACGCTACCGAGCTATCAGTATTTTTTTTTATTAATTATTATAATAAATAATAGAGCGAAAAAGATTTTTCAGCTATAGCCTATTACGATTGCAGCATAATTGAGTCGGAACGACCGGGAACGCCACACACGCACAGAATAGCAGCGTGAAATAGTAGCATAATATATACATTATTTATGCATCTGATACTTAATCATGGGCTATAAGTATCTACTAATATCAGGCGTACTGTGCGCTCGTTGTTCACGCTCGCTTGTATAAATAAATATTATAAGAAAAAAGATTTCTTTTTCTTTATCTTTTCATAAAAAAAATTGCAAGCTTCGTATAATAGTGCTTTCTTTTTTTTTACTAAATCTACAATACGTGACACATTTCAAATGCAGCGCCAGCAAAAGTACATGAAGCTTTCGCAGAGAGCATCATATATAATATTCATACATACTTTTAATTCATTGCAACGCCTTTTATATTTGGCACGTCATCGCCGGTCGCCGCCTCCTGAATATATGCGCCATGGATTGTAATTTTCTTTAAAATAACGTTATTTTTACTTTCATCAGTATGAAACTGAATATTCTATAAATTTTTAGCAGACTATAATAAAGAGGGAGACTTACAATTCGACCGTATGTCTTTTGTATATATTTTAGGCGATAACTTCGTCAATAGTTAATTTTACGTGGTAGAGCCATACTGCATCTATATTAGTGGTATAGTTGTAGCACGAATGGGTCGGCTCGACCGGGGAAGGACCACGCTCTCACGGAATACCAGCATAAAATAGCAGCTTAACGCTGCTGTTTCGTAAAGAAAAAATCCATCTCCGAGGTTGGAAAAACAGAAAATGAAGATTTAAATGTACCTTGAACTTGTAATATTCCGTAGACCTCTCAAAAGAGTAAAATAAATAAAAAATTCAAAAGTCCCATAATGGGCTTTCTTGTAATTCTTCGATACACTATGTCTCAGCATCGACTCCAGAAGTTAATATTATGTGCAAATAATATTATTTTATCTTCAAATTTTGGAGTGGATTCTACTTTTTTTACGGCTTATTTTACAGTTCACATTTTAGATGAAGTGGGTCCGGCCCCTCTTTATCGCGGCTGTTTTATTTAGCACGTCCTAATTTATTTACTTTGACGGTCAGATATAAAAAGCCCCATTCGCTTAGCTCATTAAACCGTCTGTCATTTGTTACCCTAAATGACATTCATAAAATAACATTACTGTCCTTTATTCTTAATTAAAGAGGAAGGGTTCCGTGCAGTTAATTTGTATTAACGTCTTAAATGTCAAAAGAAATAACTTTTCGCTTAATTTTACGTAAATATTATAATTCTTTTCAGCTCGAGTTAGCCTCGTGCTGTAGATTTCATTTGCATACTTAAGGGTGATTAATACCAAAGTGTGACGTTTGGAAGCGAAATTGGCAATCGATGTAAACTTAGATTGTTGCTTGTACCCGTAATATGGATAATATATTATCCATATTACGGGTAATATACGGGTGCCTTTAAAGTACCTCAGGCCAAAACATCGTACATGAAATGGTGGTTCTTAAACCGCTGGACATTAATTGTTATGAATTACATAAAATATTTTAAAATCTTCAAATTCACCAATACGAATCTAAACAAATAAATAAAATTGAAATGTCTGTTTGTAATGTCGTAATAACAGCTTTTTACTCAATGCATATGAATGTGTATGTGATACTTATAACAAAAAATATTTTTTTATAATTTTCGCCTGTCTGTGTGTCTGCTTGTTACTGCTAATCTCTAAAACGGCTGGACTGATTTTGACGGGACTTTCACTGGCAGATTGCTGATGTTGTAAGGAGATACTTAGGCTTATTTTAGAAAAAGTATAAGGGTTCCGCACAAAAAAAAACATGAAATCTAATCGTAATAAATTCCACGCGGGCGAAGACGTGGGGAACTGCTACGGTATGGTATATAACCCATATATAACCCAGTCGTTATAATCTGTATAGTTTCATTACAGAATAAATAATAGTACTACGTACAGAAGTTGGACTCTTCTGATGTTGACTGCTTGCCGACGTTTTACTAACCTACATTATTATTATTATATAGAGAAATCGCGCACGAAAAACTAAATAAAACAAAAAAAAAAACTAAAACTTTATCACTGCGCGTGAGTGTCCGTATTACTTTGCATCTTTTCCCCTTCCTAAGCTATGGGGGACTCTCCGTGGTTACTAAGGGCTGTCAATAAAGAGTAAAAGAATACATTGCGAAATGGTAAGTTACTTTAGGTAAAGTACTTATTCTGACTACGATCGACTGACCATATTTTCGCTACTGAGTTCTGTGATGCCTAACGTAAACTACTTGCAAGGTCATTCGTCGGGAATCGCGATGCTTGGTTCGGAAGAAATATATATAATAAGGTAGATAGCGTAAACAACAAATAAACCCAAAATACGATTACTAACAGAAATGTGATCGTATTCTACTTAGTTAAAAATCTTGTAAAGAAAGTTTTAATTTCAGTATTCTGTATTAATATAACATAAAATATTTTAATTACAAAAACAAGTTTAGTTATGTAATTATAGAAGTGTAGTTTGCAAGTATAGGTGTGTACCTAAGTAGGTACTTGGATAGTGAAGTAAATTTCAACTTTATTTTGTAATAAAGTACTTAGTTTGTAATAAAGCACTTAGGTATTACTTCTGCAGTTAAATTATTACTTAATTCTTTTTTCGCTATAAGTACCCATCTAACAAAAAAAAATTCGTGGTCCTTCGGTAACTTAAAAAATGATATATCTAAATACTTCACGCAGATAGCAAGAGTGACAGAGGCCTGATTTCATGCAATCGTAAAATGTGTAACAATATTCTCTAGACGTGGGAATAAAAGTTGGTCAAAATGTCCTGTCATTATTTTTCTTCGTAAGTTCAACTTCAATCTGCTATACAGGTATATGACACTGCCCGGTCACTTTTTATATACAGGTGTCAACACCGACTTGCGAACTCTTTATATTGTTCTTCTTAAGTTTTTTTTATATAAAATTGAATTGACAAACGAACTTAAGTCCAGCTATCTACTAGTAAGTGGCTACTGCAAAGAAAGCAGGCTACCGATGTATTATCACCTCTGAATACTATAATGGAATGCCTCACAGCATTTACTAGCTGTCTGTCTATACACTTCAATCGTGCAAATAATCGTCGGCTGAAAAGATTGGAGAAAATATTTAACATTATTTCTTCTAGCGATATGAGATACGGAAATACTTCATTTACGTAATGAACGTGCACGCTCACATTCAGGCGTCCTCGCTTTACCATCTACTGGCTGACGAACACGTCTGGAAAGTATAGGGAGTATCTATTATTGCCGCCAAATGTGTGCAAGCACACATTTGGCGGCAATAATAGGTAAGAGGATGGTTCTGACTCAGACGGACTGCCAGCAGCAAAAATAGAATTAATAGTAGTAGTTAATAAACCTAGCAAGCTAACAGCATAGCAAAGTGGCGAAGCAATCAGCTTTGTAGCGGTTTCTAACGGAAAAAAAATCAAAATAGGAGGTTCAGATGCCTGGATGATCAGTAATCGATTGCTGAAAACAGAATTTGAAAATTCGAAACCGTTCTCGAGATAATCGTGGGACAGACGGACAGACGGACGGACAGATGGACAGACGGACAGACGGGCAGACGGACAGGCGGACAGACGGACAGACGGACAGACGGACAGACGGACAGACATCGTGAAATCAATAAGTGACTTCGCAAGCTTCGCCACTTAATAATTGTTCTTATTTCTTAATTATTATTGATTGTTTTACCGTGGAAGGGAAAGGGGATATCTCCCGCTGAACAAGGTATTCATACCGGGGTGCGATTAACGCTCCTGGTGTCGATACGAAGCATGTTCGATATATAAGGGAGCAGTTCGAAAACATTAATAGCGTGATTAAGATGTCGCGTAGGTTTGTTGATGCTTGTGGCGCAACGACAGCGCCGTACTATTGTATTTGTGTTTCATTTCTCGCTGCCTTCAGTTTACCATAAGGTTAATTATATACGATAGAATTGATTATTTATCGAACTATAGCTAAACGTCTGCTATTAAGGTTAACTATTTCATTTGTTACTTTCTTTTATTGCACCTTCACTATTTCATACCCATTTGTCTTGGCTTGTAAACCGCTGCGATGTTGGAGTCGCCCTACCTTCCTCCTGTGACGCATCGGTTTTTTAATTCTTAATTTTTTTTATATAGAATATAGGTGACAAACGAGCACACAATCCACCTGATGGTAAGTGGATGCTGAGACCCATATACGTCTACATTTTTCCTCGATTAAGAATCAAAATGCAGATGCGCTGTCACCCCTGAAGACCAAGATGCAATGCCTTGTTTCCAGTAAAGAGGGTCTCCGGTTCTCTACACACACCATACGAATCACAGCAGCATTAAGCTGCTATTTTACGCTGGTATTCCTTGAGAGCGTGGTCCTACCCTGGTCAAGCCAACCCATTCGTGCTACAACCATAATATAGCTTCAGCATGGCTCTACGACGACCCTTTTTCACATTCACATTTCACTTCACATTTGTTTGTTACCCTTCTGTAAAACAATTCCGATCACGTGGCCTAGTGGTCAGACTACCTGGCTACTAGTTTGCTGATATTGGGTTCGAATACCAGCCAGTACACACATTTACCAAAAAGCAAATTATTGGTTTTCGGGGCTGTATTTATTTTTCTTGCATGTCTACCGTGTAGTGGCGGCGTGCAAGAATCCACTACCTCATATCATCCCGTAGGTGGCGTAAAAGACGACAGAGGGAAACTGAGCCAGGAGATGGGCAGCAACATCTTTCTGATAAACACGCAATGATATTGTGCTGTCAATCCGTCTGCCAGGCGTGGTAGCTATGGTAAATGTTGCTCTATGGCGCAAACTATGGGAATGTCTATTTTCAGCTGTGGACTTGTGATAGACAGGATAGTATCGAATAAATAATTAATAGAATCAGGCGTTACTTTGCAGAAATCCATTTTATTAAAGTTAGGAAACTACTTTACCTAGTTTGAAGAGCACCTCTAGCTCTCCCTCAGTTGCGTGCACTATCCCCGTAACTACTAACCTCAGCACCACTACCCCCAACACCACTACACTTGAAAAGACAATCCTAAAAACACTTTTAGTTATACTGTGTATAGGATAAAGACTCATACCAACTGATATTTAGATGGTGAATCACTAGTTCAACACCACTACACTAGGAAACTCACACCATCGATGATAATACGAGACGTGTTTCGCCGAGACATACGAGGCATCCTCAGGTGAAGTAAACTCTGCGGTGGCTGACCTCTAAGTCTTAGGTTAAGTAGTCAGGCTCTTTTCATGCTTAGGAGTTCATATAAGTTGGTCTTTCCTATTTTTGGCGCCAAACGTAGTGCACCTTGTACTGTTTTCCAGCTTAAAAGATGTTAGAGCTAATGAGATATTTCCTTTTAGTCCTCAAAGATAACGTCGCATTTGTATCCTGCCGTGTTTAAAGTGGGTTAAGGTATCCATGAGATACAATCAACTGAACGATATCCTCGTTTAAAAAAAATATTTCTTTTGTTATATTTAATAACAGAGCTCATTCCAACCACCAACACATACCAAATGCTTGGCAGATTATTTACTACAAGCTAAACCCAATTTCAAGAATATAAAACTTCTTTCACGCTGCATATTTCATTCAAAAAGGACCGCTAACAAATATAACGTAAATATAAAAGATAAGAGGAATAACATATAACATTGTAACATAAGAAGAAGGGTCCAAAAACATTCCTTGCGAAAATCCTTTCAAAGTAAGTGCTGAAATATAACAAGGCGCGACAATCTTTATCAAGGGGAAAGAGAAAAATGATACTATCACCGACAATTTATTTTTACTAGTATTGCCTGTGGTCAAAATTCTACCATTACCGTTACAGCCTTTTAAAGCCCACTGCTGAACATTTGCCATAGTTGCCACGCTTAGTAAGTCGTTATTAGGAAGATGCTGCTGCCCATCTCCTGATTTGTTTCCCTCTGTCGCGTCTTACGACATCCACGGGATGATATGGGGTAGTGAATGTTATTACAACGCCACTACACGGATTAAAAATCTACCAGTTGTTAGAAAACAGTGCTAAGTATGTGTGACCCATGGACACGATAAAAATACTTTCATTTAATTGGTTGAAATAGTTTGTTTGAAATAACACGTGTGCAATATTTACTTTATTTCACCTACCCTAACGGCAACATACACAGATTATTATCTATTTTTGTGCACAACCGGCGAAGGTAATCTCGTCGTCAAACTGGTATGTTTGGTACTGTAATCGTCAATTCGCCTTCCGACTGTTGACAGCTCCTAAATAGTGTCTAAATTACAAGTAGTAAAATTAAAAATTTTGTACAACCGTCTTCAATATAAATTATTACTAATAACTCAAAAACTAATAATCAATTTTATATGGGACCACATCAGAAGCACCAGCTTTCAAATAAAGACTTAATTTCACTCAAAATTGCAATTAGCTATTTAATTGCTGTTGGCGGTAATCTTTTTTTTTATTGAAGAGGAGGCAAACGAATATACAGTTCACCTGACGGTAAGCGATCACCGTCGCCCTTGATCATCTGCAGCATCAGTGTAATTGCAGGTGCGTTGTCGGCCTTTTAAAAAGGAGTAAGTAACTCTTTTATATGAAGGTCCCTAAGTCATATTGGTTGTCGGTGTGGTCGTGCGAAATAGAAAATCCTTGAAAATTCCATAAAAGAATCGAGTTAAGTTTCCTGGTTCTACAAAATTTCAGACGAGCGGTTATCTTTTGAGCAACCATGGAACAAAAAACCAAATATATAACTACTTTTTTGTATTTTTGCGTTATTTATGTAAGAGATTACAATTCAATTTCCCACACTATCGTAAATTCTCGTTATTCTAGCTGATCCCAGTCCGACGCCGCAAATTTCGGATAATCCCCGTCCGTTTCACCGCTGCTTATTTTATATTTATTTTTTTCATATCTGCCGTCGACGTGTTTAATACTATCCGAAACTATTTCAAAGTTCAAAAATCTATATGATTCTTGACCATAATTAGTTCGGAGCTATAATTTATTTCTGTAATTTCACTTTATAAGGTTTGCTGTCTCTAAATGTCTGTAACCTTTCCTAAATTCGCTTCTTACGACTCCCAACAGTACAAAATGATGTTATGGTTCTCGTAAGCCGTCATCGGATAAAAATAAGTGCTTTTTTTAATTTATTTCTTTAAATTACTACGTTTTTTTAATTATATTTTTGCATTGTCGTCCGAATTTCAGCTATATTCCAAATTCAAGTTCCACCTCCATCCAAGATATGAAATAAATAAATAAATAATCAGCGGTGAACGAGATGGGGATTGTACCGTCGCTGCTGAACGCCTTGCTTACTGCCTTTCCAAGGTATAAATGCAAAATGTGACAAATTCCGTATATGAATCAGTAACCTTAATATACCCTTTCCTCCGTTTTCTGTGTCCTATCTTAAAAATTGTGAAGTTTTTAAAATCACTGTCAATGCCGCCCGGGCTCCTAGAACCAAAAAGTCTTTATGTTATCTTTATATATAAAAAGTACGTGTCACGTTGTTTGTCCGCGATGGACTCCTAAACTACTGAACAGATTTCAATGAAATTTTTGGTCAATGTGCAGTTTGGTCCAACTTAAAAGATAGGGTAGCTTACATCTCAATTTATAGTCGCAATACAATATTATTTTATTGAAAATTATTTGTCTATTATTTGACAGTCACAATTATCTGTTAGCTTCAAACGATTCTGTCAGATGACGATATCTGTTGACTGGATTGAGTAAATATTTAATAGATGGCGCTATGTTAAAAATACAAACGTTTAATATAAGCTACAGTTTAGTAGTATAACCACCACGTGTTGCTGTAAGTATTCAACAGATAGAACCGAATTCAAAAAAAATTGCAGATTGTGTTCAGTTTGGTCCAACTTGAGAGATAGGATAGTTTTTATCCCGATAAGTGACCCTCAATTTTTTTATTGCTAATTTCAGGGGTTTTTTTGGGAAAGCAAATGGTCGTTCGGAAAGGGCAGAACAACGTCTGCCTGGTCAGCTAGTTTTAAAATAAATAGAACAATAAAATTTATATTTTATATCTTTGACAAGTGCGTGTGTTGAGATTAATTCTATTTTCAGAACTTCTAATGCTAGTCGTTCGTGATAACTTAATCAAAAGTATTCAACAGCATCTTATTTTCATTATTTAAAGATTTTTATAAGCATAATTGAAAAGGATAAGGCGGGCATTGACTTTGATTCCAAAAATGCCATCCCCTTAAATCTGACGTGCGGCGCTATGACCGACTTGGCCTTGCCTCACCACTGGTTTGAATAAGCGATCTAAATTGGTACAGTCATTTGTTTTGTGGCCACAGACTGTTACATATAATTAGTTTTAAATCGAGTATGTTTATCTAAATGTATTTGTACGATGGATTCTAAAAGTTGGCATTGCGTTCCAGTATTTATAAATGTAACGCAGACGCTACTTATGTTTCCTTTAGACAGCAAGCGGCAAATGCGCTTGGAACGACGCCATTAGCGAACATGTTTTAGATTCTTGCGGGAGGTAATTGTATGAGAATCATTTGCTACATTGTTAGAGGATTCGCTGTTTTAACTAATGTACGATTACACGAAAAGACCGTCTAGACCAAACTGTTCACACTTGGTAATTAATTCTAGAATTAAACAATAGTTGAAGCTGTTGTGAATGCCTTATCTCAGTTTATCGTTTTAATTGATGCCTTTAAGGCTATTCTATATAGCACTACCATTAAGGTAGCGTTTTCAGTTATTGTTATCACTACCAATAGCCCACTTATGAATGTTAGGCCTCTGCTGTAGATTGCATCGTATAGATATTTGCAATTGTAGCTACGCTTGGCAGTTTTTACGAAGTGATAACTTCTTTAGAGTCGTTGTGATTTGAAACTTCATGAAATGAAAAAGCGACACTAAAAAGAGACAAAAATATACACTTATAGGATTTAGCCTGCGAGAGAATGAGATATAATATAATACACAGTATACAGTGTTTCCTATTATCACGGTCTTCTTTTCTGTAGGTATCACTTCTGCCGCGTGTGAGAACATGTTTTTTTTAAATTATTATTTAGATTTTGTTAGGAAGACGCTCCTGCCCATATCTCCTGGTTTGTTTTCTTCTGTGTGATATGGGGCAGTGGATATTCATACACCGTCTCTACACGGTCGACGATGACGGAGTTTTGAATGGTTAATCATTCCACCTAAAACGTTTGTGGTTGTCGATAAAAGAGTTGAGATCTGAGAAGGCGTCAGTCTCCATAGCACTAGCTTAAATCATAGGATCTATAGACAGAAATATATAACGTTTATTCTGTCCGCCAAAATGAGTGAAACTAACGAAGAAATTCAATACATTCTGAAGTTTTATTACAAAAAAATAAAATTCGAAAAGAAATATACGACTCAAGCCGCGAAAAAAATTTGTGAAGTTTATGGACCTACTCGTATTGCAGTGTCAGTAAGAGTAGCACAAAGTTGGGTCAAGCGTTTTTAGTCCGGGAATTTTGATGTTAAAGATGCAGCTCGCTCTGGTCGCCCTCATACGGATGAAGTCGATGCTATTTTTGAAACAGTTTAGCAAGATCGGCATATTAATAGTTATAACATAGCCGAGGAGTTGAGGGTTGACCACAAAACAGTTTTGACCCATTTGAAGAAGTCTGGCTATACAAAAAAGCTTGACATTTGGGTACCACACGGGGTCACTGAAAGAAGCCTAATGAATCGTGTACTCATTTGCGATTCTCTATTGAAACGTGATGAATTCGAAACATTTTTGAAAAGATTGATCACTGGTGATGAAAGGTGGGTCACTTGCGACAAGAATGTGCGAAAAAGATCATGATCAAAGGGTAGTCAAGCTCCACAGACTGTACCGAAACCAGGATTAACACAGAATAAGGTTATTGATGCTGTGTGTATGGTGAGATTGGAAGGGCATCGTTTATTATGAGCTTTTACCGTCGGGCAGAACCATCGATTCGGATCTCTATTGTCAACAACTAATGAGACTCAAGCAAGACATTGCGAAAAAACGGCCGGAATTGATCAACAGAAAAGGAATGGTCTTTCATCATGATAACGCTAGACCACACAAGTGTTTGGCCACCCAGCAAAAATTGAGACAGCTTGGTTGGGAAGTGTTAATGTAACCATCATATAGGTAGTTCTGACCTTGCATCCTCAGATTGTCACCTGTTTGGGTCTCTTCAGAATTTTGTGTAGTGTTAGGTTAACATCAAGAGAGGACTGTCAAAACTACTTGTCGCTTGTCAAATTAAAAGAAAGAGTTATAAAGTGCAAAAAATTAAAAATTAAACCATTGACGCATTGTGTTGTATATTAATATAATACTCTAGATAATGATAAACTATTATTTAAAACTAATTTCTTAATTAACTGACACTATGTAACGAAAAACTTTACCTCAGTCGCAACTAGCGACATCTGGTGAGTGGAAAATTATTAGCCCTCATTGAACAGGATAAAAATCTCAGAAACTCAATCAATAAATAGTGCGTCGAAATTCTAAGTAAATGTGAAAAAAAGAAAGCTGAAACATGGCGCTTAATGGTTGTTGATATAGAAGACTAGAGGAAAAACTGAACGTTTTTTTTACGTGGTCGAGCCATGCTGCAGCTTTATTTCTGGTATAGATAGTTTTAGCACGGATGGGTCGGCTCGACCGGGGAAGGACCACGCACTCACAGAATACCAGCGTAAAATAGCAGCTTGATGCAGCTTTGTTTCGTATGGTGAGTGTAGAGAACTGGAAACCCTTTTTACTGGAAACGAGGCATTCCATATTAGTCCTCACGGGTGACAACGCATCTGCATTTTAATTCGTAATCGAGGATAGATATAGATGTCTATGGGCCACAGCAACCACTTACCATCAGTTGGACTGTATGCTCGTTTGTCACCCTTATCCTATAAAAAAAGGAAAAAGCCAATACAATTCCATTTAGGTGCATATCTGTACATCTACATATGTACCAGAATATATGTGTGTATCACCATTTCCAGAGTGGTATATATAGTAAATCCTGGGGAAGGACGTAAGGAACAACAGTTCAGCTTCGTTTATTTGATCATGCGAACACATGTCGCGTATTTACAAGAATCGCAGTTAATTTAGATTTGCTGTATTCAGACGCGTCATTTTCTGTAGAAAAAGTCGAACAGTAAACATAGTAATTCACAAGTTACGAAAATGATCTAGTTCTAATGAGCCTTGGCCCTAAGTGATGAGCATTCGGCGGGACGTGTGACATAGCGGCATGTTCAGTATTTTATTTGTTGGACACGTCACTCAGGACAATACAAGGACGTGTGTTGGGCCCCTTTTTTTAGATCAAGATTTTTTATAGAATAATAGTGACTAACGAGCACGCAGTCGACCTAATGATAAATGGATGCTATTAGACTTATTTATCTATCCTCGATAATGAGTCGAAATTAAGAATGCGTTGTCACTCCTGAGAGTTAAAATGGAATGCCTTGTTTCCAGTAAAGTCTTCGGTTTTCTTCATTCACCATACGAAACACAGCAGCATTAAGCTGCTATATCACGCTAGTAATCAGTAAGAGCGTGATTTTTCCCCGGTCGAGCCGACCTATTCGTGCTACAACTGCAATATAGCAGCAGCGTGGCTTTACCACGTACAAAGTTCTTATAAAGCACTGAGTTTCTATACTTGAGTCCGATTGGCAAACGTACGGCATACTTAGAGCCGCCGACACTCAGGGCTCAAGAAAATGCTTATCATGAACGCCGAATGCTCTGTCTCGATGCACGCTCTGAGATTGCAGGCAGTCAGGCGTTACCCTTAGAAAAAATACAAAATGTGTTTGTACTGAATAGAGTAATTTAGTCATGACGTCTTTTCTAACGAGTCGTATTGACATACGAAAACCGAATGCGCTGCCATTCTATGAAATGTAGGGTAAATACATGATTACCACTAAGAACAAAATATGTATCTAAAAATGCTGTTTTGTGTTCTTTGGTTTCGAATGAAGTTATAATGGTTTTTTCTGTTCTTATATATAAGTGAACTTAATGCCTATTTGCATTGTCTACCAACTAATCTTGAAAGATATGCAAAAATCCTATTTGGTGCAAATTTATTGCTAAGATGTTTTATTATTTAATAAGAAATATAGTATTACTGGTGAATTACTTTACAAGTAAGCACACAGTACACCTGTTGGTGAATGGATCCTGTGGCACGTATGCTACGGTCACACTACCTTACCGTCTACCGCCCATTTACCGCAATAATTATGGCATTAAATTACTGCCTAAATTACCGCGTGAAATAGTGTGGTTACCTAGATACGACAATGAACTAGGAAAAAAAATGTCATATTGAAGCTGCAGCGGTGTTGTACTTTATGAGTGTCAGTTACTATTACAATACAATACAATATTATTTTTTAACATTTTAGCAAAGTTGAAACAAAAGAAATCTTAAAAGAAGATTGTGGATAATAAAAATGCACAGAAAGCCGTTCATTTCCGTTGAGCTCATGTCGCATACTGAACTAACCGTAGTGTGCCCACTGGACGCAAAAATTACCGCGGTAATCGTCTTTGATATGCAAAAAAAGACCGCCACCGGAGCTATTGCCTACCGTCATATTATGCCATATTGATTGATATTGGAAAATTATGGCCGTAAATCGTGGCTACACCTAGGTGATGTTTCAATTATGGCCATATTTATTGCCATATCACGGTACTGTGGCTGTACCAATAGACATCTGGGTAAAACCGGGAAAAATTGTACATTGGTTTTTTTATTGCTTGTCCCCATTTTATTTTTCCTAAAGCATTAACGTTAGTCATTTGATATATTATGAGATTTTTTGATTATTGTACTGAACGGTGTGCATATGTTGTTTTGAATAATTCCACAAAATTATAGCTATGTCTTATAGTTTTTCTGCTATTTTTTAATTTTTTCATTGGTATTACTTTCATACAAAAATAATTTGTCCAACTATCACCCTTGTATCAAAAACTGTTTTCACTTTCGAAATGTAATGATTATCTAGTATTTTTAAGTTAAGTTGAAGTTTTATGATAGGTATGTATCCAATAGCGTATTAATTACTATTGTATTCATTTTTAAAAATATGTCCAGAAATTGGATGTGTGTGTTACTTCATGAAGATAACTCGTATTACTGCCTCACTTTAAGAATGATCCAGCCGCTTCTAATACTCGTACTTTCTTGACACCATTGAACATGATGCCAAAATTAAAAAAATAAAAGCCCCCAATAGGGCAATCAATGGGAGAGGCCTTTGTTCAGCATTGGACTTTTGATAGGCTGTTACGGTAATGGAATCACGGCTTTATCATGTACATAATAATTTTATTATATTTTACTTCTACTTAAAACATTTCTGATTTACCGCATACTTAGCAATTAAAGTAAAACATCATAAGAAAAAACTTACACTTTCTGAAAAAATATTTGGAAGTCGTACTAAATGCTCCGTAATCTTCTCAGAAATGCGATGCCAGTGTCCAGTAATAGAACGTATTTAGGCTTGAACTTTACTTATAGAATACATTTTTACTCTGTGTATTTGTGAACAGCTGTCATAGATTGATCGCAGTGTTAATCTTGGTGTTTTCTTTCTTTTCAGGTAAGCGATTGGCAAGGCAACGTTTAACAACTTTCATAACCAAGTATAGTATTGAAAATACTTAACACTATTTAATTTTCTTATTTCCTATACGTAATTACGCCAGTACTAAAAATTTAATAATTTTGCCTTTTTTTGTCACGTTTATTATATCACGCTTAACAAAAGTAAATATTACTTAGTAACTTAGTTTTAATGTCCGAAGTTTAGAGTTATTTACAGAATCAATGGTCACTTTTTTAAAGAATTGAAGTGGCAAACGAACTTGCAGTCACCGTGAAGTGTGACTTCTATGACTATGATACTGCAGTTACACAATTAAACTTACACGATCACTGGATACTGCAGTACATAGACCTGCAACCAACTTTAAACAAAGAAATATACTGATGCGTTGTCACCTTTGAAGACTCTAGGGGTGGTTTTATTCGATGCACATGTTTGTTATTAGAACCTGTTTAAGTTGTCATTAAATTCGCTCCAGCGGATTTTTGTTAAAAATAATTAACTAAGGAAATGGCAAACTAACCGATTTTACGATTGCTAAGCTGTACTGTTAACTCAGTATTATCAGAGCAATTACTTATTTTTTTTATTTTAAATTCTATGTTTTCCATTTTTATCACTCTCTATTAAATTTTTTGTAGTGTGGATCACCCAGGATGAGGTCTCTAACGACTGCTGCAGAGCATTATGAACCGCAGTTGTGAAATATGAGAAAATAAGTAAACAATCAGTGGTAAGGCAGACGGAGATTATGGAGCGAAGTGCACGGGCCGGACGGGAGTCTGTGAGGATTCTCGCAAATAGCCCCGATATTTAAAATTAATTTCTGATATCTGGTTTAACCTAAAACTATTTCTGCTATAATTTTTAATTTTTATTTTTATCATAACGTACTTTTGTCTTGCATATTTCATTTATTGAATATATTTCATTATTATCATCATCATCATCATGACAGCTGCTGAATAATGTCACAAAGCACGTTCGTGACGTACCTACATCCAACGACTTCCTTCCTGCATGTCTTAGCAGTTCGTCACTCCATCGTGAGAGAGGCCGCTTTACAATGTTGAGCGTTAAGAGGCTGCCATTCAGATTACTGATTCATTGCATTTTGTCAGTTACTTTGGTTATACTGTGGATATCTTCATTACTAGATAGTCTATCATTTAGGGGAACTCCGAGCATAGTTCACTCCATAACTCGCTGAGCGACCTTGAGCTTCCTCATACGATCAGCAGGCACGTCACGGATCCATATGTTATGACATTCACTTGTATATTATTCATAAAAGTAAGAAGTAAAATATCAAGTATAAAAACGTCTTCGTCTTTTAACTCGTTTAAGTTAAAATTGTTAAAAAATAAAATGAAGAACCGCACTTCATCACACTCGTTTATGGCTGCTTACTGATATCCGTTTTGCAGCTGAGCATAGGTCACACGCCTCCCATTTCTGAAAGGGATTTGTTTTATGGTTGTTCCTACATTAGTATTAATTGGAATGAGTTTATTAATTTTTTAAGTAATACATAGTCATAAACACTCACGCTTGTCACCCAAAGGCGTAGAGAATACAGACTGCCATTTGGCACAATCCTGACACACTTTGTCCTTGTGTCCTTTACATCCATTTACAGTTATGGATACTCTTAATTTGGCTCATGTTCAATATTATAGAAATAATTTGAAGTAAAATTGTAAAAAAAATGTAAATGTTATAAATAATCTCTAACCATCTGAGCCATTGTAGCTCAGATGTTTAGCACTCGGCGAGCAACCCGGGTTCGATCGCCGCCGGCACCAATGAAATTGTTAATCGCAATTTTAAGTGCTGATTTACCACGTGCTCGGCGGTGAAGGAAAACATCGTGAGGATACCTGCATGTCTGGGAAATAAGAAAAAAAAATTCAAAGACATGTGAAGTTCGCCAACATGCATGGGCAGCGCGGCGGACATTTCCTTGCCCAAAAACTCTCTCAAAAATGAGAGGAGGTCTGTGCGCAGCAGTGGGACATATAGGCTGTAACTTTTTTAACTTGAATACTTATTTGAATGAAGTTATGTTTTTTATAGAAGAGAAGGGAAAACGAACATTCGATCTACAAGCCCGTGGCAGAAGAATTGTTGGTGGGTAGCAAGTCTTGCTACCCACCTACTACTACTTGTGGGTAGAAAGACGTAGGCTATTTCTGAAAGTCTGCAAGTCATGTCGGAAAATCCGCTGGTGATAGTTAATTCCACAATGTCATCGTACGCGGCAGGTGTTATCCTAGGGGTGCTAACGAGCGTGGTGTACGCGTAGCGGGTACGTGTCGTCGGAACGCGGCCTAATGAAGTTTTATACATGGTAGAGCCACGCGGCAGCTTTTGCTGTAGCACGGATGGGCCGGCTCGAACCGGGGTAGTACCACAACCTCACAGAATACCAGCGTGAAGTAGAAGCTTACCTCTGCGTTCCGCTTGGTGAATGCAGGTGGCCGGAGGCCCTTTTTACTGGAAATGAGGCATTCCATCTTAGTCCTTACGGGTGACAACGCATCTGCATTTTGATTCGCAAACGAGGATAGATGTAGATAGCTATGGGCCGCAGCAACCACTTACCATCAGGTGGACTGTGTGCTCGTTTGTCACCTTTATCCTATAAAAAAAAAATTAAGGTTGTAGCACGAATTGGTCGACTCGGCTGAGTTACTCTCTCCCAGAATACCAGCGTAAAATGGCAGCTTAAAGCTGCTGTGTTTCGTATGGTGAATGTAGAGAACGGAGATCATTTTTACTCCTCAGGGGTTAGTCTCAAGACTGAGTAATAAATGTAGATGTCTATGGGCCATTGCATCCACTTACAGGTGTGGACTGTGTGTTCGTATGTGTTACTTTTATTAAAAAAAAAAGATATAGACGATAAAAATGAAAAAAGATGCAGTGAAGTTAGTGAAACTGTATTTTTAATCATTCATTTATTCACTTCCTACTGGCCGATAGAAGTTTAATCATCATCATCAACAAATTATAAAGTCATCACTGGCGACACGCACTGGTTGTACAATATTGTTTTCAAGTTTTGAGGTATACCTGTTTAATGCCTAAGTTCAAATATCGGCCATCGGCCATGTATTGCCACATAGGGGCCATAGTTGCCGTGCTTTACACCTGCAGTTTTCTTATTATTAGGGGGTTCTTATCCGGAAGATACTGCTGACCAGTTTCAGTTTCCCTCTGTCGCCTTTTACGTCACACACGGGATGACATGGGGTAGTGAATTCTCATACGCCACTACATGACACATAAATTGTGTACCTCACTAAATATTGTATTAAATGAGGCAGCTCTTATACTCGCTATAATCCAGCAGTGCCTTATAGTTATTTGGAAAACCTTTGCCGCATCAGTTACTCGATAAAAAGCAATAAACTTTTACGTTTACTATCTACACTACGTTTTTCGTGAGCTTTCATACAAGAATTATTGAGTGTATCATTGGTATTAGTGTAAAGGTTTTAAAGTAGTATGTGTCAAATATGTATGTATGTAGCAATATCAATATCAAATTTGATGTAATCGTTAAACGGCTGAATAGATAAAATAATATTTTTTTGTTTTTGTTTTTAATTTTATTTACCACTAGTTCAAAAAATGCCTCTGTCCTGGGAAGAACCAGCAATAAACCTAACGGGACTTTAATAAACAACAAGGTATTTTAAAGGAACTACCTTAAGGCCAATTGGAATTGTAATTTTTTTATTTATTTTTTTAACATTTGTACGCCATAGAGGCTAAACATGTCGAGATATTTTCTTTTAACATCTTGCATGCATATGTATGTATACTCATGTTTGAACAAATAAAATGATCTTTATCTTTATCTTTATCTCTTTATTTTTAATCTCAGGAACAATTGTCAATCATGTAATCAGACAAATTTGCGATTACAGTATTAAGCGTCACGTAGGTAGGTACATAAAAGAATGCTTGTTATACGCTTTCATTTTAAAATAGTATATTTTGAGGCGGTTTGATATTCGATTAATATTTTTTTTTAAATTACTCGCGTATTACAATTAATAATAAATCATAAAAAATATCGAAAATAACTGCTGTGGTGACGTGGTGGTAAGAAAAGCCATCACTCCGTTTCATCGCTTTTGTGTCGTAAGAGGCGTCTGGGAAAAATGCCACAAAAGTCTAATAGCGGATAAACGTCTCGTTTGTGTTACGCCTGACGTTAAATACCCATAACCAGGACGTCTGTTACGGCAAACGTCGTAACATAGAACTCAGCAATAGGCACACCGCAGACCCCTATTTCTGCCACAGCAACAGTGCGCCTATTGCTATGTTCCGATTTGAAGGATAAGAGAACCAGATTATATACTGTTAAGAATTCTATCGCAATTCCCAGTAGTGATGACGACGATCGCTTTCATTTGAGCATGGGCAGTAGTACTAACTGCAGAAGTATAAGCCTTTACCATCAGTCTAAGGATGTACAAAATATCTACAAACTATACTTTTTTCACGTTTCTTGTACACATTTGAAGCTAACAATTCCCCCTGGTGGTAAGTGTTGAGGAAAACCAAGATGGTCAATCTCACTGTCTCAGCGTGATTAGGCTTTGTCTTAGGGGGGAGGAAATCGTGTAATTCCTGCGCATACACATATTAAATTCTTACATGAATTTACGGCTAACCATGGAATGCCGCCGTATCACGTTTAGGTCAATCTTTAAATACATTGGCTGTGCATAACTTGCGTATATGTTCTTCTTTCATAGTTCTTTTAAACCGTATAACATATGTTTTCAATTACGAGTATCTTTTACCAATACACCATACGTTTCTATTATATTACCCGTGTAATTACATATTTGCTAGTGCTAATTGTGGGAAAGTACTGGCATCAGTACATGTGTTTATATGTTATTTTATACCTGGTAGCCACACTGCAGCTGTATTATGGTTGTAGTACAAATGAGTCTGCTCTAACGGTAAAGAGGCACGCCCTCACAGAATACCAGCGTAAAATAGCAGCTTAATGTTGCTGTGTTTCTTATGGCTAGTGTAGATAACGAGAGACCCTTTGATTCTTAATCGAAGATACTATACATCTACACACAGTATCCACTTACAATCAGGTGGACTGTGTCCTCGTTTGTCGCCTTTTTTCTACGAAAAAATTTGCATGACACTTTGATTTCGTTTTAACGTTTAGTTTAAATGCAATATATTTTTATTTTTGTTTTTTCAATTATCTAATTAATTTATGCTTCTTTGTTTAATGAACCTTCAAATAGTTTATTTTAGAGAATAGAACAAAGTTTGATCAATTTTTTAAATTAAATTTAGATTACTTAACTTCATTAGAATTATTTACATTTCGTTTAAAACTGTTTGTCAGTTGTGCGTTTATAATTTAATTCACTTGTTGACTTTCCACTTAGGTCTAACGCGAAACAAAGTTGGCAGTTGACAGTCGATGCTAAGTTAAAAAGAAGGAATTTTTCTTATATATTTTTATAACTTTCATCTTATATTTTTTGTTCCCCTTTGAGAATTGCCTCAATCTAAATTCTTTTCGTGCTTTTGTACGAGTTTAATCAAGCATAGGCAGTATAAGTATATAAGGTTTAGAAATCGTATTTTTTTGTGAAGATTCATATTCATTCTTAAATTACTAATTAAAATTACATTATTAATTCTGTTTGTTCACTACACATAAACATCTAAAGTTCTAAATAAATCGTATGACTTGATTGATACGACAGTACAATGCAAAGCTTAAAATCTGTCTCACATTAATCGCGACACAAAATTTGCACAAAATCAAAGCAAAGTGGTTTTTGGTTATTTTGAGCCCCTAGGCGTGTAATAAGAACTTTTTGCCCCTATTCAACCATGACCCCCATGACATCCTATACATGATAGGTTATTCAAACTAACTAGGCCTAAAGTTCGAGTCACCCCCCAACTCATTTCTAGTATTTACTTCCAAAGACCAAAATAATAACATAATCAGTTATTGAAACGACCAAAATGAAGTTTACGGTTTTCATAATTAAACGGCTTTTAAACAAAGGATCACCACGAAATTACAAATAAAACCAACCTATTTGTCTCTGTATCACAGTTGCAAGATCGACTCGATCAAGAGCCTCGTGTCGACTTAATTATGTCGCTTACGGTTAATCCTACCTACTTTTCTACTTATTATGAGCCAGTGTATGACTACTATCCCACCTGACGGTGAGTGGCTTTACAATAGCCTATTCAGTCTTGCCTTGAAGAAATCCACATTAAGAAGTAACCTACATACCGGTGCCGATTGAAGATGGAGTGACTTTAAGTGTGTATTACGCTTGTCGCCGTTACTTACGGTGTTAAAGAATTCATTATCCCATTTGTTCCTTATGTAAGAGGCGACTAGGAAATGCTAATAAGACCCCACGACTTCTAATGGATATGACCATACCGTTTGACATCAGTGTGCAGCATTAATAATTAGAAAAATTGGAAATACTGCGGTCGTCAATCTACCTACATGGTAGAGCCATGCTGCAGCTATATTAGTAGTATAGTTGTAGCCCGAATGGGTCGGCTCGACCGGGGAAAGACCACGCTCTCACAGAATACCAGCATAAAATAGCAACCTAACACTGCTGTGCTTTGTGTGGTGAGTGTAGAGAACCGGAGACCCTTTTTACTGGAAAACAGACATTCCATCTTAGTCCTCACGGGTGACAACGTATCTGCATTTTGATTCGCAAACGATGATAGATGTCAATGGGCCACAGCAACCACTTACCATCAGGTGGACTGTGTGCTCGTTTGTTACCTTGTCCTATAAAAAAACCCTGCTCAACGTGACGAGTCCCCCCTACATCAGGCGAAGTTACATCAACAGCAACTTGCGGGTTTATGTAGAAGAAGAAACCTACAAAAAAATATCCAAAATCGCACAACGTTACTTTGGATTTATAACATAAATTGTAGGTCGAACATTGCTATTTTCGTGGAATATATTAATTTTTATTTTCTAAGAATCTGAAGAAAATGGAAAATATATACTTAACCTTTGCAAAAGTTATAGAGTTTACAAAATAGCGCAGCAGTTACGAGAGTCAAGGAAAAACAAAACTGCCTAGAACAACTTTCGTTTTTTTGTACTTAAATATTTGGTAAATATTAATGTTCTTTCTACTTAAACGTGTGGAATGAACGTGTGTGAATAAGATCTTTTTAACTCCAGAGTAATGTTACTACTGATAATTGTGTTTTGTCATTGTTGCATTGTGGCTTTTTAATTAACATAAAACGGATTTCATTTTTTTTACCCTATAAAGAATAATTATTATAAGTAATATACGTACTAATATAAGATACAAAAGTATTAAGTAATTTAGGAGCGATTTTTTAATTCTAAGATAAAAGTTATTCATATGAGTAAAAAAAGTAAACAAATTGAAAATTACACTTTTACGAATAAAATACTTCAATTGTTTCGTTGTTATATTTGATTAGGTCATAATTTATTGTAGTCCCACCAACTTATCTGTGAACTGACAGCTGCGGCAAAATTGTGAACTACAGCCGCCATTTAATCAAATGTCACTCGATACGTCATTGTTTTGAGAGTTTATAGAAAAATAAAAATTGCCGAAAACCATTAAAAGTGATGCTCGAAACATTATTTTCAAAGTATTAAACTTTTGTGAGCAAGAAGCTCGAGGGCAAGCACCGATAATGCCTTTCAATCAGGTCTATAATAGAGTATCAGCTGCTACAGGTCAGTATTGCTATGTTTTGTTCCTTCCTTTCGTATTTCCGATAAATAGATTGGTTAATGCAATTCATTTCTTTTTCAGATGTTAGTCATTTCCAAAATAGTTAAAGAACCGGAAACCGCATAAACCACAGGAACGCAAATTACAACGCCCGGTAAAAAAGGCATAAAGGCATATTATTTAATTAAAGTTTAATTTGTTCAATTATGATATTTTTGTTTCTTCTTGTTCTTGGACATATATTCCGTGACTAATTTATTACCTTCGTATGTGGACTCTATCTAGGAATATAAGACCCTTAGATGGGAATATTCCCGAACTGGCAACACTCCAGCGCAGAAGCGCCAAGCTGTCAGTTCACTAAGTTAGATAAGTTGGTGGCACTATAGAATGAAGTTTTTATCTGACAATAAGGACACCCACGACTTTTTCTACCACCAGGACGGCGCCACTAGAAAGTGAGGTATAATATTTGACAGATTTCATAACGGGGAAGTTAATTTGTTCGGAAAATTTAAAAGTTATTGTTTGTTTTTGTACTATTAGCTATATTTTATATTGATACCATTAAAAAAAATTAGGCCCTAGCAGAACATACCTGCGCGTTTCGCGCTGGCATGCAATAAATAAACCAAACCACAGATATACATAAAAGCAGAGAAATTTAAAAAAAAGTTAAGAATGTGCAAAAAATTAAAGAGCAATCCACTGCATTGTTTTGTGTATTAATATTATACACTAGAAACTGATAAACGTTTATTAAAAAACAACTTCTCAATTAAATTACATTGTGTAACAAAAACTTTACCTCAGTGTCAACTAGCGACATCTGGTGAGCAGAAAATTATTAGCCCTCATTGAAAAATCGGCCCTCAGTAAATAAAAGTAAGGTTACAGTATATGTCACACTGGTGGGCTCAGACTCCTCACATTTCTAATAGGGATTAGGGCAAAGAAATGTCTGCCGTCCTGCCTTAATGCGTGTTTTTTTTTAATCATTCAAAGCCACTGCTTGACTGCTATCCCCCATAATAGTAGGTGGTGATACAGCTGACTACTTAATACTTTTTTACTTAGTTCCTCCTATCTCTACAAACAATAAATAAATATTTTCTCCACACCTTTCATCCGACGATTATTTATATTATGAATATCTGATGAACTCTTTTTTTTAATTAAACTTACTCTGTAAAGTACACAAGTTACACTGTGTAAGTTGTGTACTACACAAAATAAAGTTAAGAGTTTGATAAATCACTATATTAAGATAGTGGTTAACAGCGTTAAACAACTTTTGTTATTATTTATTGAACAAAATATTTTTTAGATAAGACTGAGACTGAGGGGACAAGTACGCTACGACTACGAGTACTGAACTAGTCATATTCTTAATTATGATATTTTAGAAAAGTAACAAAACTAGAATTAAGCAATTCATGCGAGCGTCTTATTGCGTTTGTAGATTACTTTATAAATACAAACGCTTATAAATACAAATACACTACCGGCGGGACACTGGCAACGAATTGACTAAATTTTACAATCTCATATCCCGTTTGCGGTATTTTCAATACAGCGTCTTGCGCTTTAGAATTTGGTAGTGACGCAAATTTCCTCCCGAATAGTACAAAGATGTACGACATTTCTTAAAATAATATTAAATAGGGGAGTGACAAAAGAACTAATACCACCTGATGATATACGAGTATGTAGCACATCTGACAATAGCTTGTAGTGTTATACTACTTACATTTCATTGTACACTAATTCTCCATTCTGTTTTGATATTCTGCATTCATGTTTTGCATCACTTTATACTATTTCTCCATTCTGTTCTTGATTTTCTGCATTCATGTTTTGCATCACTTTATACTATTTTTCCATTCTGTTTTTGATTCTCTGCATTTATATTTTGCATCACCTTTATTTATATAGGATCCTGTAACGTTTTTACACAATAACATATCATTTCACTTCGTATTTTCACACTATTTATCACTTTTAAAATAGCTGTCAATGAAGTCTTACCTTTTATGGTATTTTATTGAATTCTCTGTAACTCTACAATTTCAGGCTTCATGCACGCAGCCGTGCATAAGTTTTTCCTATGTGAATCATATCTCAATTCATACTTAAATGTAATAATTTCTTAATAAAAGTCCAAAAACCAAAAATTGGTTTTTATGACAACTACTATTTATACCGTTGTCATGGCAATTTTTATTCAAATTCGTTACCGATATAATGTTTTATCTCGATATTTTCACATAAATAATCTTTTGCTCTAGGTCATTTACAATAAATTTCCTTTTAATTTAAATAATTTTTCCGTTCTCTCTAGAAAGATATAAAAGCCGAACAATCGGTGAAGAAATTCAGTCTTGCTTCAGTTCTCGTATCGGAAGCATCTTCTAAAGGCCTTATCCCGGGGCCGCTCAGCCCCGGGATCCTGCAAGCCTCTATCCTGCCTGAAGCCACTGGACTCTACGATCCGTTGCTCTGCCTGAAGTCGCCGGATCCTACAAAACGTTGCTCTGCCTGAAGTCGCCGAGATCCCACAAGTCTCTACTCTACCTGGAGTCGCCGGAACCTACAGACCTCTGTTCCGCCCGAAATCACCGGAACCTACAAACCTCTGTCCCGCCTGCAGTCACCGGATTCTGCAGGCCACTGCGCTGTCTGAAGTCGCTGAGGATCCTGCAAGCTCCTGTCTGGGCTGAAGTCGCCGATCCTGCAATCGCCGCATTCACCTGAGGTCGTCCCCTAGAGGCGCCCACGCCTACCCACCTACGCCGTGCGTGCTCGTTCCAGGCGCTGAGAGCACGCTTGGGATCTTCGGACTCAGCTACGACATAAATCTTTTTTTTATTACCTTTTTTTTAAAAAATAATTTGTAAATCACATCATCCATCCTCACATTCATACTCCATTTTTGATATATAAAATTGTAAATACTCTTTTAAAAACTTAAATATATTATTGTCTTGGTCTATTTGGTTGTTTTGCTGATCGTAGGTTAGGTTTTCCTTCTCTTTTAATTGTCGCTTCACGACAGTTTGGCGCCCAACGTAAAAGTCCTCTTTCTCTCTTAATTCTTCACCTTTACTGCGCCTTGTCTAGTTCCTTTTGATTTAATTGCTTTCCCTTTTGTTCTTAACTTACTATTCATCATTCATTTACACATCCTTTTCATACCTTCAAAATTCTAAAACAAAACTTCTTCTAGTTTTTCAACTTATCTGGATTGTATTTAGGCCTACATATAACACTTCATTTACATTCATCACTCTAAGTTACATTCATCACTATAATATTTTTTATTCTAGATAACTTAGAGGTACGATTTTTAATAATATTTTTATTTCTTAAACTTAACTTTACACGTAATTATAACAATGAAAAGGGTTATTAAGTACGAATTCCTTAACAAGGCCGAACTTGAATACGAAGTGAAGATTAGATGTGAGGAACCAGCTAATACTGTTTTGCTTCTAAAAAAACAAGTTTTACGTTTAGTTGCGAATTCTCACCCTGAAGATATTCTGACTTCTCCAATTCCGATCGAGGATGACTTGTCTCAAATTGATTCTACATTGACCTATCTGGACTGTAAAATTAAAAAATTTTTACAAGGTGAAACCAAATATTTACGACTAATAGAAACTTTTTTTAACCATGTTTTTTACAGATTAGAGCGAATAGATACTGACTTATATCCAGACTTTAAAGCTAATTTCGAGACTTTGAAGATGAAATATGACGCTATGGCTAAACAATTCCAATCCTTGACTCCACCTTCAACTGAAAATGACGTTCCATCACTTGACCCTCCTGTTGACCCGACTGTTACGGTTGACCCGACTGTCACGGAACTCCCTCTTGTTTCTCAAACTTCTATTCAGGTCCATACCCCGTATCCTCCACCACCACCTCAATCTTTTTCTCCATCCAACGTCTTCAAAGATCTGAAAAGACACACCTTCAATGGTAAAAGCTGTCCAAGATCCTTTCTTCAAAAACTGGAAGAATACTGTATAGCTCGTGGCTTGTCCAAAGACTTGTTGATTTCACAAGCGTTTGAAATTTTCACTGACAATGCTCTTCATTGGTTCAGATTTAAATATAATCAGAATCTAAACTTAACGTGGAACGAACTTTCTTCATTATTAATCAAAGACTTTGGTGGTTTTGATTATGATCACAAACTTTTAGAAGCGATTAGGAATCGAACTCAAGGTCGAGATGAACCTATTGTCATCTATATTTCCATCATGTCTGGAATGTTTTCTCGTCTTTCGAAGAAACTTTCTGAAACAGAACAATTGAAGATTATTTTGAGGAATATTCGCCCATGTTATTCTGTCTTCGTAGCTCTAAAAGACATTGACTCTATCGACTCTCTTTTGGCTACTTGCCAAAACTATGAAAAATTCCTAGACAGAGACAAACAATTTAAAGAACCAAATGTACAACAAAGTCCTCTTATTTCTGAATTCAACTACAAGCATTCCACTTCAAGTTCAGTTGACTCTTCAGATTTTTCTAATAACTCAAGACCTTCTCCTCCCCTCATGAATAAATTCACTTCATCCTACAAATACCCTTCTAGGCAAGTTAATAGTCTCTCTCAAACCAAAGCTCCTCAAGAAAGCTCCTTTTGTGTTCGCTGTCGTAAACAAGGTCATTCTTTAAACACCTGTACTCAACCACGATTCGTAATTTGTTTCAAATGTGGTCTTAAAGGTTTTAAAACTGCAGATTGCCCTACTTGTTCTCCCAAACCTAATACTAGTTCAAAAAACTAACTACTGACTTGAAAAGTAACTTAAACTTTGATAACGACGATTGGACTAATTGGATTAAAACAATTCAAAACTTCTTTTCTTGTTACAAAATCTCTTCTACACTCTACTCCAAGGAACAAGATCTTAATCGTCCATTCGTTAATGTCAAAATTTATAACTTAACTTTATCTGGTTTACTAGATTCTGGCAGTTCAGTAACTATTCTGGGTAATAATTCTCATTTGGAAATTCTTAAACTGGGCTGCAAACTTTTCAAGTCAGATCTTATTACTGTCTCTACTGCTAATAATCAAAAAATTAATTCCTTGGGTTATTTTGACTTACCTGTTCATTTTAATAATCAAACTCATTTAATTAAAGCTTATGTTTTCCCTGAAATATTTCCTTCGCTAATATTAGGTATTGACTTTTGGAGAAAATTTAATCTTTTACCTAGTGTTTTATCTTCTCTTAACTTTACAGAATCTAAATGTTCTGCTATCGAAACTAAAGATACTAAAGTTTTACCTTATGAGCATTTAACTCCTAACCAAAAGAACATCGCTAACGACATCATCCAACGCTTCAAAACAATTTCTTTTGAGGAAAAAGGTATCCTGGGAAGCACACATTTAATCACCCACAAGATTGATACTGGTGATTCTCTTCCAATCAAACAAAGATGTTATAGACTGTCTCCTGAAAAACAAAAGGCGTTAATTAATGAAGTTGACAAGATGCTGGGATGGAAGGTCATTGAACAATGCGAAAGTCCTTGGTTATCTCCAGTTCTCATCACTCCGAAGAAGAATGGTGAATGGCGTTTCTGTGTTGACAGCAGGAAGCTTAACTCAATTACACGTCGTGATGCTTATAAGTTGCCACTAATAAGCGAAATTTTGGACAACCTGAAGAATGCCAAATACTTATCAAGCATTGACATTGCGAAAGCATTTTGGGAAATTCCCTTGAATCCTGCGGATAAAGATAAAACTGCATTTTATGTACCTGGAAGAGGTATGTTTAGATTTAAAGTAATGCCTTTTGGCCTCACCAACTCACCTGCAACTCTACAAAGATTAATGGATATGCTGTTTACTCCTGAATTTGAGAACAAGGTATTTTGCTATCTGGACGACATTGTTATTATTAGTGAGACTTTTGATGAACACATATCGCTTCTCATGAAAGTTCATGAAAAACTATCATATGCCAATCTAACTATTAACTTTGAGAAGAGTCAATTCTTCAAGAAAGAACTGAAATACCTTGGTTTTCTTGTGGACGAGTATGGTTTACGTGCAGATCCAGATAAAATAAAAGCTATTTTAGAATATCCTGTACCTACTTGCAGAAAAGAAGTACGAAGATTCATAGGCACCTGCAGCTGGTTCAGAAGATTCATTCCAAACTTTAGCACTATTGCCTCTCCACTCAACCAACTAACCTGTTCCGGGAAGAACGCTCCTAAATTTTTATGGAATTCACAAGCTGCAGCTGCTTTCCAGAAACTTAAAGAAGCCTTGGTAACTGCTCCTGTCCTTGCTTGCCCTAACTTCGAACTACCCTTCTCTGTACATTGTGATGCATCAAATTATGGCATAGGAGCAATGCTTACCCAACAACAAGATGATAAAGAAGTCGTGATTGCTTACATGAGTAAAGCACTAAATAAAAATCAACGGAACTACTCAACTACTGAAAGAGAAACATTGGCTGTAATAACTGCATTAGAACATTGGCGATGTTACCTAGACAATGGTAAAGAATTTACAATATATACTGATCATGCTGCGCTTAAATGGTTTCAGAATTTATCAAACCCATCAGGAAGACTTGCTCGCTGGACTTTACGCTTATCATGCTTTAACTTTGTCATAAAACATAAAAAAGGAAAGGATAACGTTGTTCCAGATTTATTGTCAAGACATAAAAATCAAGAACGTCCTAATACACGAGAAACTTCACCTCAAGGCGTACATCCCATTACGATTGAAGAACCACCTGATCGTAGACTTGAACACTACAACAAAATTTTTCTCGGATGTTCCAACAATCCAGACGCATATCCCAACTACACTATCAGGGATAACAAACTTTACCGCTGTATCCATTCTCCCGATCGTCTAAACGATGACTTTATTTGGAAAGAAGTTCCACTACCTCAAGATAGACAGGCACTTATTGAAGCTAACCATGGTTCCCCTTCAGAACTCCATCTTGGTATCTTCAAAACATTCAAGAAAATATCATTAAAATACTATTGGCCTGGTATGTTTAAGGACATTGCTGAATTAATCTCGACTTGTGAAACCTGCTTAACCTACAAACACCCTAATCATTCTCCCTATGGTCTTATGGGTAAACCCAAACTTTGCTCCAGACCTTTTCAAACTATATCCTTAGATCTTATGGGTCCATTGCCAATGACTCGAAGACGAAATCAGTATATTCTAGTGATTAACTGCAATTTTACTAAATATACTATGATTTTTCCCCTTAAACGTGCTACTTCAGCTAATATTATTAATGTTTTGGAAAATTCAGTTTTTCTAGTTCATGGCATTCCTCAAACTATTATAATGGACAACGCTGTTCAATTTCAGTCGCGAGAATTCCACTCATTTTTAAATTCTTATAATGTTCCTTGTATTTTTCACACAGCTTTATATTGTCCTCAGGTTAATCCTACGGAGAAGTTTAATAGCACAATTATTACAGCTCTAGCATCTCTAGTAGGAGACGATCATAGATCCTGGGACAACCATCTTGCTAAGATTCAGTACGCAATGAACAGCGCTACAAATGTAGCTACTGGTTTTTCTCCAAATTTTTTAGTCTTTGGTAGGGAAACAATACCTTGTGGTTCCTTCTATACTCCAACTCAGAACCTCGAGGAATTGGTATTTATGCCTCGTGATATTTACGCGTCTAATGCTGGTCTCCTCTCATCTATATTTCACAAAGTTCAAACTAAACTTCACATAGCTCACGCTAAAAATAGCGCTCGCTATGATCTTCGTCGGTCTTTTAAAGAATTCAATGTGGGAGACACTGTTTGGCGTAAAAACCATGTTTTAAGCGATGCCGGCGCATACTTTAATGCTAAACTTGCCCCTAAGTTCATCAAGTGCAAAGTGATAGCTAAACTGTCACCACTAGTCTATGTGCTTGAAGACCCTAATGGAGTTAGAGGCAAGTGGCACATTAAAGATGTAAAATCATAAATTTTCTTAACTTTTATTTACTATTAATTTGTATATATGTATAAATATCACCATCATTTTCACCTTATTATTTTTATTTCTTTTAATTTGTTTGTTTGTTTGATGATCCAGTGTTCTTCAACACATCTTACTTTAGGACCTCGAACTTTCGTTGGTTAATCGTCACTTTTTATTTTTATTTCAGACACATCTCGTTGGTGATGTTGCTGATCTCTGGCTTTGAGCCCTACCGCTCTGGCCGTTCTTAATCTTTACTTAAGTCATAGCGACTAAAGCTTACTTGAGGTATTTCTTTACCTTTATCTTCACTTGGGAGCAGCTGACTACTCCCTTAATTTTTATCTTCACTTAGGAGCGGTTGACAACTCCTTAAATAAGCCTGAATGTCCTTTTGAAAACACACTTCTAAGAGTGGTGTTTCTTCGACTAATTTTTTTTTCCCACACAGGAGCGGTTGACTACTCCTTAAATAAGCCTTAATGTCATTTTGAAAACACACTTTTAGAGTGGTAGTCATTGAATGTGAACTCCACCCTTACCTGAATGCAGATGATGAATGTAAGAGATAGTATATCTGATTTTGACTGGTGATGTCTGTTTCTGCAAAGCTGTGTTTTTATGGTTTATTTTAGAATGTATATATCAAAATTTTTGCTGAGTCAAAAATTTTCCAGGGTCGGGGGGAAAATGTAGTGTTATACTACTTACATTTCATTGTACACTAATTCTCCATTCTGTTTTGATATTCTGCATTCATGTTTTGCATCACTTTATACTATTTCTCCATTCTGTTCTTGATTTTCTGCATTCATGTTTTGCATCACTTTATACTATTTTTCCATTCTGTTTTTGATTCTCTGCATTTATATTTTGCATCACCTTTATTTATATAGGATCCTGTAACGTTTTTACACAATAACATATCATTTCACTTCGTATTTTCACACTATTTATCACTTTTAAAATAGCTGTCAATGAAGTCTTACCTTTTATGGTATTTTATTGAATTCTCTGTAACTCTACAATTTCAGGCTTCATGCACGCAGCCGTGCATAAGTTTTTCCTATGTGAATCATATCTCAATTCATACTTAAATGTAATAATTTCTTAATAAAAGTCCAAAAACCAAAAATTGGTTTTTATGACAACTACTATTTATACCGTTGTCATGGCAATTTTTATTCAAATTCGTTACCGATATAATGTTTTATCTCGATATTTTCACATAAATAATCTTTTGCTCTAGGTCATTTACAATAAATTTCCTTTTAATTTAAATAATTTTTCCGTTCTCTCTAGAAAGATATAAAAGCCGAACAATCGGTGAAGAAATTCAGTCTTGCTTCAGTTCTCGTATCGGAAGCATCTTCTAAAGGCCTTATCCCGGGGCCGCTCAGCCCCGGGATCCTGCAAGCCTCTATCCTGCCTGAAGCCACTGGACTCTACGATCCGTTGCTCTGCCTGAAGTCGCCGGATCCTACAAAACGTTGCTCTGCCTGAAGTCGCCGAGATCCCACAAGTCTCTACTCTACCTGGAGTCGCCGGAACCTACAGACCTCTGTTCCGCCCGAAATCACCGGAACCTACAAACCTCTGTCCCGCCTGCAGTCACCGGATTCTGCAGGCCACTGCGCTGTCTGAAGTCGCTGAGGATCCTGCAAGCTCCTGTCTGGGCTGAAGTCGCCGATCCTGCAATCGCCGCATTCACCTGAGGTCGTCCCCTAGAGGCGCCCACGCCTACCCACCTACGCCGTGCGTGCTCGTTCCAGGCGCTGAGAGCACGCTTGGGATCTTCGGACTCAGCTACGACATAAATCTTTTTTTTATTACCTTTTTTTTAAAAAATAATTTGTAAATCACATCATCCATCCTCACATTCATACTCCATTTTTGATATATAAAATTGTAAATACTCTTTTAAAAACTTAAATATATTATTGTCTTGGTCTATTTGGTTGTTTTGCTGATCGTAGGTTAGGTTTTCCTTCTCTTTTAATTGTCGCTTCACGACAAGCTCTAGTCCTTCGGACGTGGAAGGAAAAGGGGATATCTCTCACCGGACCTGTATGGTAGTATGGAGTTGTTATATACAGTACAGAGTACAGTACAGAGTAGTATATACAGAAATAGTATATAGAGATAGTATATAGAGTATATAGAGGTAGTATATAGAGAGAAGATTTTCATCTTTACTTCTGTGGCACGACGACATTGCCACCACAGCTCTTTGGGACCTCTGTAGCCAGTAATTGACAAAAAAGGTCCATTGTGCGTTAGCATCCTTGAGGCTGACATTAAGATAAAATGCCTCATTTCGAGTAAAAAGGGTCACCGGTTCTGTACACCCACCACACGAAACATCAGCAATAACCTACGAGTACTAACCTGTAGAATTTAAAGGTTGTCTTACCATTCAAACCGGAATACATGGGTGTTGAAGTTTGGTGGTAAAAATAGGTAAGAAGGTGATACAAATCCAGGCAAACTTCTAGTCATTACCACATGTAAGTAAAGCGATGGTGCCGTGGCACAGGGGGTTAGCATTAGGTTGCGGCGCTAAGGCCGCAGGTTCGAACCCCGCACGGAACAAGTGTTTGTATGGCCTACAAAAAATTATTTCGAGTCTGAATGTTTGTTCTTGTCCAATTTATGTATGTCAACTGCCTCCACGCCTGTAAAATTTACTAGTTTTCTTACCCTTCAAACCGGAATACATGGGTGTTGCAGTTTGGTGGCAAAAATGCGTAAGAAGGTGATACCGTATCACCTTTATATACACTTTATATCGTATCACTTCTTACTTACTTATATGACTAGTCATAACCAGATGTAAGTAAAACAACGGTACCGTGGCACAGTGGTTAGGCACGATACAGAAAAAATCCTGTTGTCGGCGTGACGTTTATTGTTAATTAGTAAGCTGAAGTGGCGACGTACAAAATACATATATTTTATATCGATTGGAGGCTTGTACTGTCGGAAATAAAATGAGTATCACTTACCACCAAGTGGGATTATGGTCCAGCACTGGCTGATAATAAGTTAAAAAAAAATTAAGTATTCAGGTGACTCACGACCGTGGTCTAAATGTGTTTGGTGAGGTTTATTTATCAGTGGGTTAATTATTATATCTTGTCAAGATCATGATTATGAAGTGATGGATATATTTGCAATGATTTTAGAACGAATGCTTCGTTGGTTTGAACCCGTAGAAGGAATGAATGAAGAAAGAATGACAAAGCAAATTTATCCTATAGAAGTGAGTGACAGAAGCAGCAAGGGTCGACGTAAGCAGAAGTTTTTCGACCGATTTGGCGATATATTGAAGATTGGCCAAATATAGAACAAATTTAACCGATGATTATGTATAACCTAGTTATATGGATGTTATAGAAGAAAGAGTAGTAAGTATGTCAGGTTCGTGCCAAACGGAAGTCCGTAGTTTCTGCCTATCCTTCTTGGCAGCAGGCTTTTATAGTTATGATGATTTTAGAATGTACTCCCTCATTTTAGTAAAATATTATATATTTAAAGAAGATTTTTGGCGTGTCTTCATGGCGTACTTCGTTTTAACGTTATAAATATGTTTTATGATACAAGCACGATTTTGGGAGATTACATTAAATAACAATAGGCAGTTAATTTTATTATAAGCAACGTTTTGTTGCTATGGTTATGCAAAACCTGCATTTAATTACTCCTACTACAGACAGATAAGTAACAAAGCGTTACAAATTCCAGTCGTATAGAGATGTGTGTCAAGAATGTGCAATGCTATTGATGTAGATCAAAGGCATTCCGGCATATCGTCACACACTTACAAATATCCCTTGCATTACTAATTTCAATTTTGTTTAGGTATACATAAAGTTGTAGTACATTTAGTTGTGAAAAGTACGAGTATATTCGCCCCAAAGCGTGTTGTCGAATTTTACATATTTAATTTTTTTTTATAATATATTTTTCTTCACCGCCGTACTTAAATTTACAATTGCTATTATTCAATGGTGGTGTCAGGGATCAAATTCTGCTTGCTCGTGTACTATGAAAAAAAGCAAGTGCATATCAGCCAAGCTACCACGGCTATTAAACCTTAACTTGTATATTAACAAACCTTAATTTTACATATGATTTAATTTTTTAACTTAGATCCGCGTGAAAAATAAAAATAAAAGAGCACCCACCCTCCTTTCCTCCATCAATTGTTCGCACTATCACCTTCACCACAAATCCCAACACCACCACATTGTTATAATATTAACTAATTAATTTTAACATATTTGATATGATGGATTTCCGCAAATTAACGCCCAATTTTATTAATAAATCTTTATTTGCAATACAGTCTATTTTAATTACTTTAATTGAAAGGTCTTAAATGAGTACACTTTGTGAGAGGTTTTATTAAAGGTCATGGCTCTACTTGTTACTCTACCCGTGTGTAGATACGTCCTAATCCTTTTAACGCCTCTCTTAAAAGCCTCACTTACCTGCATTTAACCCCTTTAAATAAAGCAATAACTGTGGGGTAATATCTGTGTCATACTCTCCTTTTATTTACACAATTTTATTGTCTTTTTATGTATCATTCTACTTTTTTATAGGATAAGGATAACAAACGAGCACACAGTCCACATCTACATCTATCCTCGATTACGAATCAAAATAAAGATGCGTCACTCGTGAAGATTAAGATGGAATGCCTCATTTCCAGTAAATCCGGTCCTCTATACTCATTATACGAAACATAGCAGCGTTAAGCTGCTATTTTATGCTGGTCTTTTGTGAGAGCGTGATCCTTTCCTGGTCGAGCAGACCCATTCGTGCTACAACTAGGTATACTGTGTAAAAAAAACTTGGAAAGACGCGTAAGTACACATTCTGCTGTAATGTATGTAGATTTAAATCCTTTGTCGGGGCACTTCAGGGCCTAAGCTCTTGCTGTCAATTTTTCACAGTAAGCGAGTAACCCGGATCCCCGCCTGCACCAATAAAAAAATAGTTTCATTTAATGTAGACAATGAAGCTTGATGATTGCAAATTTAAGTGCTGATTATAAATAACTACTTTCTCGGCGGTTACGGAAAATATCGGGTGGAATCCTGCGTGTATGGGAAATTGAAAAAAAATATAATCATCATCATTACAGCCCTTCACAAGTCCACTGCTGAACATAGGCCTCTCACAAGAATGCCACAACGCACGGTCCTGAGCCACCTGCATCCATCGACTTCCTTCATGTCTTACCAGGTCCTCACTCTATCTAGAAGGGGATCGCCCTACACTTCGCCTACCGGTACCAGGCTGCCACTTGAGCTTTTCTTTACCCATCCGTTGTCGGTTCTTCAAGCTATATCGCCCGATCATTCCGTCATGTCTGGCCCATTGCCACTTCAGCTTACTAATTTGTAATATATATATATATATATATATATATATATATATATATATATATATATATATATATATATATATATATATATATAGCGAGAGAGAGAGAGAGATATATATTTGAAATCCGCCAACAGGTATTGAGGCAGTGCGGCGGATATTTCCTTGCCCTTGTAATGTTGTGAATAAGCGGGTAATTGGTATTAATTGGATATTGTCAAGGAGCGAACGAATCGATGTTAGACTAGAACATTATTATACGGAATAACAAACGTACGTCTTTTATTTCGCACTGGCGACGCGGAAAATATATTTGTGCTATTGTTTTATTTTAAAACGATAGTAGTGACAATAGGATAAAATTATTAAAAGCAAATTTTCCAGTCAATCGGCCATTACAAGATTCCGGTACAGAGATACACACGCGAAGTTTATAAAAGCGTGTTAATAAAAACAAACCCTTTATTAGGTCTCATATCCAAATCGCTGAAAGACTTCCCTGCCAAATATTTATTTGGAGGAGCTACCTAAAGTTTACAAGCTACATAATGTCGGCGTAATGAACAAGAGCTCTTCTCAGGCGTCTTCTCAGGCAGTATAAAGTGATGCCGGCGAAGTCAAAAGTGGTTTTATTCAAATAAACTTTTAATTGCTTAGCACTATAACACTGTTCGACTGAGTAAATAGGCATATTCAAAGTTCATTTTCAAACTTAGTTAAATGTTGAAAATTTAAGTCATAATTAGGAACACGGCAAACGTTCTGTTAATTTTCTAAATAACTTTAAACAGTAATGGAAATATGCAAAATTAATTTTCTAAAAATGCTGTAATTGAAAGGCTGAAACTCTGGTGTAATTTCAGAATTAACAACAGCTTAAATCACTCAATCAACAACTACAGATTAAATATCTGATTTCTTAGTTTTTTTCTTACGTTACAATCTATTTTCTGCTCCTGGCGCCTAGGTAGTCCTAGGGCTACCTCAGTGGTATATAAAAATAAATGAAGACATATTTTTCGCTTTTGGCTAATTTAATTGCGAGCGTGACTAGTATGGTAATATTGTGTGTATGACCTCATATGTTGATACGTGCGCGAGCATAACTAATTAGACAGAGACTTAAAATGTTATCTATGTCTCCAAACTCCATGCTTGCTCTCAGAACTTATAATATTATATACCTATATTTAAATCTGGTAGTATAATAGACCCCGCCAATTTTAGACCAATTTCTGTACTACCAACATTAAGTAAAATTTTTGAAAAAATTATTTTAGATCAGATGTTAAGTTTTTTTAATATTAATAAATTGCTACATAAAAATCAATTCGGTTTTACAAGGGGTCGCTCGACAACTGACGCTGGAGTTGAGCTTATTAAACATATTTTTTGTGCATGGGAGAATTCAGAGGATGCTTTGGGTATATTTTGTGACCTTTCCAAGGCCTTCGACTGTGTTCACCATGAGACATTAATCAGGAAGCTACAGTACTATGGTGTCAAGAACACAGCGCTTAAACTTATTATTTCATATTTAAGTAATAGAAAGCAGAAGGTTATTATCAATGGTAAAAGTTCTTCCGGGTCACCTGTACTAATGGGTGTTCCTCAGGGCTCGATTCTCGGCCCATTCCTGTTTCTGGTGTATATTAATGACTTACCTCACCTTGTAGGGGATAGTCATGATATAGTATTATTTGCTGATGATACTTCCTTGATTTTTAAACTTAAACGTCAATCATTTAAATGTGACGAAGTGAATAATGCTATATCAAAATTAGTGCATTGGTTTAACGTTAATAATCTGCATTTGAACGGAAATAAAACTAATTGTGTTAAATTTACAACAACGAATGTTAAAAATCTGAATACCAATGTGTTTTTAAATGGGGAAGAATTGAGCCCTGTTGTATCTACTGTTTTTCTTGGCATCACTCTTGACGCAAAGCTTCAGTGGGGCCCCCATATATCCAAATTAGCAAGCAGACTAAGTTCTGCAGCCTATGCTGTAAAAAAGGTTAGAGGTCTCACTAGTGTCGAGACAGCTAGATTAGTTTATTTTAGTTATTTCCATAGCATAATGTCTTATGGGATTTTGCTATGGGGAAATGCGGCTGATTCAGAAACTATTTTTGTTTTACAGAAGAGGGCCATTAGAGCTATTTACAATCTAAAACCGAGAGAGTCTCTTAGAGATAAATTTAAAGAAATTAATATATTAACTTTGGCCTCTCAGTATATTTACGAAAATTTAATGTATGTTCACAAAAACAAAGATAGTTTTAGTAAAAAAAGTGATATACATTCTGTAAACACTAGGAACAAACACAAGCTAGTGATGCCAGTTTCTCGACTCCACAGAGTCAGTAATTCATTCTTGGGGCAATGTATACGCTATTACAACAGGGTCCCGGAAAGTGTACAGGTTCTCTCTATTACCAAGTTTAAATGTTTTATTAAGCTGAAACTGTATAAAAAGGGTTATTATAGTATAAATGAATACATGGTTGATAATAACCCCTGGGAATGAGGTGGTCGCTTCCAAGCAGTTTCTAAAATAAATTTTGTAAATAGTTCGTAATCATTTATATTGTAAAATTTATTTTAAAAAAATTGTCCCGCTGGGTTTCTTGCTGGTTCTTCCCAGGACAGAGGGTTTTTTTTCGAACCAGTGGTAAAGTAAAAAATGACTTTCAATAACAATTACACATGTAATGTATATTGAATAAAATTATTCTATTCTATTCTATTCTATAATATATTAAGGACAAGCAAGGGCTACAGCACATTGTAGTTTTTTATGGAGTAAAGGAGACGAAAAAACGCACAGTCCACCAGATGGTAAGTGGATACCGTGGCACATAGACATCTACATCTAACCTCAATTAAGAATCAAATACAGATGCGTTGTCACTTCTAAAGACTAAGATATAATGCCTCGTTTCGAGTAAAAAGAGTTTTCGTTTCTCTAGACTTACCATACGAAACACAGCAGCAATAAGCTGCTATGTTACGCTTGTATTCAGGGAGAGATTACTAGAACATACTATAATATACCTGCAGCTTGACTCTACCATGTAAGAAAAAGATGACGTTCTATAAGTAACAATTTATGTAAAACACTAATTAACAAAGTGTAGGGCGGCCCCCTACTAGATGGAGTGACGATCTGGTAAGAAATGCAGGAAGTCGAAGGATGCAGGTGGCTCTGGTACGTCTTTGTTGCATTCCTGGAGGGAGGCCAGTGTTCAGCAGTGGACTTGTGAAGTTCTGTAATGATAATGATGACATAATAACTTTATTCTGCAATAATTTATTACTTAATTAGTTATAGCCTATAAACACCCTACAGCTGGTCACAAGACTGCTCTCATTTCTGAGAGAGATTTTGGGCAAGAGAATATTCGCTGCGATGCCCCAATGTATGATGGAAGACTTACGTCTTTAAAATATTTTTATTATCCAGGCATGCAGGTTTCCCGATGTTTTCTTTTACCGCCGAACACGTGGTAAATCAGCATTTAAAAATTGCAATTAGGTTACACTGGTGCCGGGGGGATCAAACTCGGGTCGAAACCGGTAAAATTCACAGCGTGCGTTTCACTTTTGAGCTAGCGCGTGTACCTCATAATATTTATTCAGTATAATCGCAAATATCTCAAAAAAGTACTAAAAACTACAATTCGGTTTGTAATTCGAAAGGCACGCTAACGAGAGCTGAAATAAGAAATTTAAAGTCTGTACACAGTATTGCACCATTAACCTAGATTACACTGCACTCCTCATTAAACTTTCTTTTTTAAAACTTCTTTTTCCGCTGTTAAAAAGCATTTACTTCATAAGCAATCTACCCATTAAAAATTGGAAGGTTAACTTTAAAATACAGATAGGTAAAGACTTCCCATTACTTTTTAAACATTGTTTGGTTCTCGCTCATAATCATTTCCAAATCCAAATATAAAATTTGTGTTGTTTTGTTTTTAATTTCAATAAAATATTTTTTAAGTTAAACCAAAATACGATTTAGAAAATCAATTTTAAATGCAAAGTATTGGTATTGTCGAGTCGAAAATAAAAAAATATAATTTTTATTGGAAGAAACTTGTACGATAGCCAAAAAAACCGGCCAAGTGCGAGTCGGACTCGCCACCGAGGGTTCCCAACAAATACGTAGGTATCATCATCATCATTACAGCCCTTCACAAGTCCACTGCTGAACATAGGCCTCCCCCAAAGAATTCCACAAAGCACGGTCCTGAGCCACCTGCATCCATCGACTTCCTGCATATCTTACCAGGTCAAAAAAAATAATACAAATACGTATGTACACAGTCAGGTCATAAGTATTGTCACACAGTAAAAACTTTTCTTTTAGAATGCTGGCCACAAAAAAGTTTATTGAATTCGAATTTCGAATTGTTCATGAAAATAAAACTGTATACTTTTTAGAATTTTACTCATTTTTAAATATGGAGTGGACGCTTAAAGAAGACCGTGTTGTAGTTACTGCGTTGCATCGTTGCGGTTACGCGCCAATTCAAATTTTTGACATACTGAAAATTTTGAATATAACCAAAAGATTCGTTTATCGTACCATCAAATGATACAATGAAGACTCAAGTGTAGATGACAGGTCAAGAAGTGGTCTCCCTCGGTCTGTTAGGACTCCAGCAGTGATAAAAGCTGTGAAGGCGCGAATTCAAAGAAATCCCAAACGTAAGCAGAAACTGTTGGCCCTTCAGATGGGGTTAAGCAGAACCACGGTGAAAAGGGTTTTAAATGAAGACTTAGGGCTTCGGGCATATCGCAGAAAAACAGGACATCGTTTGAATGCTCGTCTAATGGACCTGAGACTGAAGAGATGTCGCGCTTTGTGGAAGCGGTACGCGGGAAAAAAATATCGGGAAATTCTTTTTTCGGATGAAAAAATTTTTACCGTAGAAGAGAGCTACAACAAACAAAATGATAAGGTGTACGCACACAGTAGTGAAAGAGCGAGCAACCGTATTCCGCGTGTCCAACGAGGCCATTTTCCATCCTCGCTCATGGTATGGTTGGAAGTTTCTTATTGGGGCTTAACAGAGGTACATTTTTGTGAGAAAGGTGTAACAACGAATGCAGTAGTGTATCAAAATACAGTCCTGACGAACCTTGTGGAACCTGTTTCTCATACCATGTTCAATAACAGGCACTGGGTATTCCAACAAGAGTCGGCGCCAGCTCATAGAGCGAAGAGCACACAAGACTGGCTGGCGGCGCTTGAAATCGACTTCATTCGGCACGAAGACTGGCCCTTCTCCAGTACAGATTTGAATCCGTTAGATTACAAGATATGGCAACACTTGGAGGAAAAGGCGTGCTCAAAGCCTCATCCCAATTTGGAGTCACTCAAGTCATCCTTGATTAAGGCAGCCGCCGATATTGACATGGACCTCGTTCGTGCTGCGATAGACGACTGGTCGCGCAGATTGAAGGCCTGTATTCAAAATCACGGAGGTCATTTTGAATAATCTTTAGTGTCATAAGAATCTATGTTTTGTTAAGTTCATTTTGGTATATAAATGGTTACATAATGAATAAACTTGTTTCAATTATTTTATATTAAACATGTGACAAATTTTATGACCTGACTAGGTATATAAGTTTAAAATTATTAAAAATATTTTTATTATATGATGCAACTAAAAATTTATGCTTTTCGAAATTTTTCCTTTATCTGTGCTATAAAATGTTGCTTCGTACCAAATTTCAAGATTCTGAGTTCACGGGAAGTAACCCTGTAGGTTCTGATTCCCTTGCGAATGTCGAAAATTTGCGGCATAAACGGCTGTATCTTTTGATTGCGTTGGTTTAGAAGTTTGATTTTTTTTTGTGGCTTGGTCACCCACGGTGAACAAAGAGGAACCCCTTGGCTGGCCCGTGGTGTAGGGCCGGCCCGAGGTGGCCAAGTGTGCGAAAGCGTTCCCGTGGCCCTGCCAATATGCGACAAGGGTGGAACACCATGGGGTTTTAGTCGGTGCGAGTCCGACATAACCCGTCCTTGCGCCCGCGAGGCGGGTATGCGTAGGCATTTCCCCATGTAAAAAAAAAAGGTACGGAACCCTAAAAAAGGAGAAATATTATGATATCATTATGAGAGAACATATAATATACATATTACAAATACTCGTATTACGAAAACCTTAAATTTAGCTAAACGGAATATGGATATTTTGTCAATGCATCCTTATAGTAAGTAGAAGTTCATCATGCCTCAGTTATAAAAATCCAGGGGACAGGAATCGATGAGTTCTTTGTTGTGATAATTTGTTTTCACGGCGGCCTTTAAATATTTTCCCTGTAAAATGTTACCTAAATTTAAAATAATAAATGAGTAGGAGTGAGACCCGGTGAGTACGGTAGAGTATGAATGAAAGTTTTAATTCGAAAATCCTTTAATTTTAATTCTGTTAAGGGGAGTATGGAAGTGTGTTGTAGTAGGAGAGCCCCTGACAGCTTGGCCATCATAGTTTGTAATTCTTGTTAACAATGTGCCGTTTCGACAATCTATACATCTTCTATACAAATAAATAAAATTGAAGTGTCTGTTTGTAATTTCAAAATTACAGCTTTTTACTAAACGCATATGAATGTATATACGGTACTAATAACAAAAATACAATTTTTAAAGTTTTTGTCTGCCTGTCTGTCTGTCCGTCTGTCTGTCTGTTTGTTCCGGGTAATCTCCGATTGACGGGATTTTCACTGGCAGATAGCTGATGTCACAAGAAGTAACTTAGGCTACTTTTATTTTAGAAAAAGAATTAGGGATTGCCAGTTTTACAGTGCTCCAGTGGTATAAAAAAAAACTAACCGCGGAATAACAAATAAACATAAAGCAAAGTTATATGAAAATTTAATTCGCGTTTGGAATTCCAAGTTCAATATCAACACGACAACGAAATTACGCTAATTTCGGAAAATTCCGGAAATTTGCTAAAAAGGCATTCTAATAAATATGGATGATTTTACTAAATAAAAACAAATGTTTATTAAAAACAGAGTAGACTTGCAGGTTTGTGTAAACTCAAAAATATGTTGGTAGTGTACAGTGCGTGAAAGAACCAGCAAAACACAAACAAAATAAAGGACGATTTTAAGAAATGATGTTTTAGTGAAGTCATTCAGATAAATCTTTCGCGTTTTTAAGACATTTTAATTAAGGTTATTTTTTAGCAAGACCTTTAAGAGTCAATTTTGAGTAAAGTTTCACATAAAAAGCTATTGATATGCGTACGTTTTCATTTTTAAAGTTCGCATTGTATATAAGTACTTTAAATCTTACCAACAAACGCAATAAATTTGCTATAAACAGCTATACAAAGCACAGCAGTGTCTATTAAATTTTAATTAGTGACTAAGCCTTTATATGAAATTTGTAACGGCATAGTTGAGGGCTCTACTGGCAAAGTAAACAAGGTAATAATCCGGGCTTATCCCAGGAACAGTGGCAAATATTAAAATATTCCCGCCGACTACGTAATAAAGCAATGTTTGACCAGCAAGCCAAGTGCGTACGCCAACATGCAGAAAATTAGGCCACTTCATTGTGGTGTAACCAAGAGGCGATAGCGTCTTCCATTAAATTATCTTCAGAAAAATCGTTAAACATTGCTGAGTTCTCAGCTCTGCTGAAAGAATACAACCCGTAAGAAGCATGATCAATGTAGCCCAACGGTAATTTCAAATGTCAATGGGCCGGCTATTATATTGGTTTATTGACTATATTGGTTTAGCCGTACTTACTGAGCTGACAACCGATTGGAAAGAATTTTCTTTATTGCCAGCTTCGTACCGGCAAACGCAGTGTAGAACAATACTTCCATTTGGTTGTTTTTTTGTTTATACTAGTACTTGTGATTGTAAAAAAAACCATTCTATTTTCAACAGAGAAGATCGCTGGGTGCTACCATCTGCTTAGGATCCCATAATTATTAAAATTAAATCCAAACCCAAGTATACAGCAGGACTTCAAGATACTGTAAGCTCGTTCTGCGTCGATCTGACCAAAAATTAATATTCAAAAGCCCGGCTAGGACTAACTATGATATGTCACGTCATTACGTACGGGACGTCAAACACCTTAGTCCCACCCATGGATGCTGTAAAACAACCGAAACGTCGGAAATTAAACGCGTAAAATTAGTTTAATTTGATGTGTAGTATTCGCGTAAATTTAAGAAATCATTCAGTTGTAGACTTACAATAGGCTGCGATTATCACGAAGAGGGTACTCGTAGGTATCGTAAGAGGCGACTGGGGAAATGCCTGGGAAAATCTTATGGCTTGTTTTTGACGGTATACCATCTTTTTAAAGACGTGCGTAAAATATTTAGACTGATGCAGCAGAGTCAAAGGTACGAGATGTCGTACTGCGATCATCAATCCACTTGAAAACCAAGCATGAAGATTAAGGCAAATCCTTCCTACAAGGAGAGAGACCCATTTCTAGCAGCAGACTTCTATAGGTTGGTGACGACGAAGAAAATTATGACGATTTACTTATCTGCGTTCTAGGTTTCATCGTCAACCTTACGTGTATAAAAAAAAACAGTGGTAGAGCCACGCGGCAGCTTTTGCTGTCGCACGGATGGGCCGGCTCGAACCGGGGTGGTACCACGACCTCACAGAAAACCAGCGTGAAGTAGAGATTTACCTCTGCGTTTCGCTTGGTGAGTGCAGGTGGCCGGAGGCCCTTTTTACTGGAAATGAGGCATTCCATCTTAGTCCTCACGGGTGACAACGCATCTACATTTTGATTTGTAATAGAGGATAGATGTAGATGTCTATGGGCCGCAGTAACCACTTACCATCAGGTGGACTGTGTGCTCGTTTGTCACCCTTATCCTATAAAAAAAAGCTGATAATCAGCTTTTTTTATTGAACTAGGGTGACAAGCGAGCACACAGCTAATGATAAGTGGATGTTGTGGCTCATAGACATCTACATCTATCCTCGAATAAGAATTAAAACTGAGGACGAAGATGGGAATGTCTCGTGTTCAGTAAAAATGGTATCTGGTTCTCTACACCCACAATACGAGACACAGCAGCATTAAGCTGCTATTTTGTGAGAGCGTAGTCCTTCCCCGGTCGTGCCGACCCATTTCTACTACAACCATAACATTATAGCTTCATGTTTTAAAAAGCTTTCTTGTCTCTTGTGTGTTAGTCCAGATAATCGATTTAAATACATATCTCTTTTGCATTGTAGCCCAAAAATACCATGTATATTTTGTTACCCTTGCCTTTTATGCTTAAAGTTTAATTAAACACCCATTTGCTATTGTCTTCATTATTATTATGAAATCTGTTCATTAAGTCATATTGAGTTTTGTCTTTATGATTTCTTATTCTGGAAGACCTTCTCCAACGAAACCTCGGCAGACAGTCCTGAGCCATCGGCCTCGATCAATTATCTGCATGTCTTGCCAAGTAGTAGTCCAACTAGAAAGAGAATAATTAATAGAATCAGGCGTTACTTTGCGGAAGTCCATTATATTAAAGTTGGCAAAAAATTACTGTGCGTACATCCGCTCGATAAAATAAAATGATGTGTCTTGCCTAGTTTGAAGAGCACCTCCCACCCTCCCTCAATTGCGTGCACTATCACCGTCACCACTAATCCCAGCACCACTACTCCCAACACCACTACACTAGGAAAGACACACCACTGACTACAATACAATAATTTTTTGCCAACTTTAATAGAAAGAGAATGTCCTGCCGGCCAGTTACCATTAGGAGGCTGCCACTCGAGATCCTTTCTTCTCCATCATTCAGCTTTTCTAGGTAGTGGGCACTTTGCCATAGGATTTTCTTGATGTTGACAACAAAATACAGATAATGTTGAAACCGATCTGCGTTTTATTACCTAGGCGCTAGTCAGCATTACAGATCAATAATTACTGTGAGACATTCCATTTTAGTCTTCAAAGGTAACAACAAATGCCTTCACTCAGTTGCCACTTAAGTAGCAAGTGGACTGCAATTTCGTTTATCACGTCACTTATTTATATATACTTATAAAAAAAATTGTTCGTGTAATTGTATACACACGTACGAAGTGAAACATCTTTACGACATATCATTCCTTTTTTATTTTGTATTTTACATAAGTAGGTTAAATAATAATATAGGTACTCATGCAGCTCCGGCGATGAAATGTGACGTTTTTGTTTTTTATACCGTACTAAATTACTCCACTACGGCGATAAAGAAGTTACACTTCAAAAGCAAAAATTTATCGCTGTACGTCCCTTTTCCATTGAGCCCGATTTCAATAAACATCACAGTGTTTATTTGAAAGAGCGATTCAAAGATCCCTAGGGTCGAAATTGCTAAAGGGAATAACAAAGTATTCCTTCACATCAACACTATCAAGTGACTTTGTATATTATTCATAATAAGCACCGCCTTTGACACGTGCTCTGTACGCAAAGTGTTTCCTTTTTGAAGACTCTTCGAGAGTGTGCTACGAAAAGTGAATTTCCACGTGAAAATTGTCGCACATGGGCTCTTGTCACGGTATCTTGAAGCACAAAGCGCTGCATTCCCCTTTTCACTACCTACTTACTATGCGGCTTATTCAAAGTTTCAACTCGCACAGAACCCGACTTGGTGAATTTGCATCTAAATTTAAAGCGCGATCTCCGCATCAAGGGAATGTCGGTGCTGCATTTGAAATTGGGACGAGGCGACATAAATGCCTTATGTTATTTCCCTCTGCAGATTTTGAGTCCTTTAGTAAAGACGTCATTTGTTCTAGACGTCTTTACTAAAGGACTCATAATTTTAGGGGAAGGAAGGAAGAAGGAAGAAGAAAGAAGGAATCAAAACTTTTTTATACGTGGAGAGCCATATTGCAGTTATATTAGTAGTATAGTTGTAGCACGAATGGGTCGGCTCGACCGGGGAAGGACCACGCTCTTACAGAATACCAGCGTAAAATAGCAGCTTAATGCTACTGTATTTCCCATGGTGAGTGTAGAGCACCGGAGACCCTTTTTACTTGAAATGAGGCATTCTATCTTAGTCCTCACGGGTGACAACGCATCTGCATTTTGATTTGCAAACGAGGACAGATGTAGATGTCTATGGGCCACAGCAACCACTTACCATCAGGTGGACTGTGTGCTCGTTTGTCATCCTATCCTATAAATATAAACGTTTGTGTTAAGCCATCGGCTATTAGATTTAATGTTACATATACATATACTTTACTTTGTTTCTAAATAATAAAAATATGTAAAATTGTGATTTTTTTGTTTCAGGTCTAGAACAGAAACAATGCTGAAAAAAGGTTAGTATTGTGTTTAATAGATCGGTTGAGTCCTATATTTTAGTTGTTCGTATCTGAATGTTTCTTTGTTTATAAAAGAGTTCCTCTACTGTATTTTTTGAAGAAACTAACAGTCCATCTAATGGTAACTGGCAGTCAACGGACTTTTAAAAAAAATAGCTACAGATGCATTGTCACCTCCGAGGAGTAAGATGGAATGCCTCACAGCCTGTGATTATACTGGCTAGTCTATACCCTTTAGAACACAGCTCCGGAACCATGGTTTACTCCTCGGAGGTGACAATGCATCTATAGGTATTTTTTTTAAAATCCGTGGACTGCCAGTTACCATTAGATTAGAAAACAAGTTGTTTTTTTTTTATATTCCGTGGTTATTTTTTATATTGTCTTGTTTTTTATGTTCCGTGACCGGAACGCAGCAATGCACGCTCTGCTTCTAGGGGGCAGAAATAATAGAGTAACTAGACCGATTTCTAGGTAGAAAAGAAGTCATACTACCTACTGTATATATTAAGTTAATTTAGTTTATTAGGTTAGTCAGTTAATAGTTTATTATTTTATTATATTGACAAATTTTAACAGTTGTCAACATCTTTAAAACTGACAGTTTTAATTTCGAAATTGATAAAACTAAACACCGTATAGTGGCATTGTAAGAATATTCACTGACCTATATCATCCCACGAGTGTTGTAAGAGGCGACAGATGGAAACAAATACGGAGATAGGCAGCAGCGTCTACCCAATAACGAGTGAAAATAAAAAAAGCTGCGATTGCCAACCCGCGTGCCAACAGTGGCAACTATGGCAAATATCCCCCCTATGAGGCAATCTATGGTGGAGGCCTATGTTCAGCAGTGGACTTTGATAAACTGATACGGTAACGGTAACGTTAAACACCACAAATACACAACAAAGGGAGGCTCATTAACATTCATACACATACACATGCACTAGCGCTAACCTAATGCGAAGTTCCCATTATTTTAAATAAAAGTTCGCGTTTCTATTCGCACTATTTTCCGCAAACAATTTCCTTGAAGTTTCACATTTGCTACAATTTCCTCGGCGAATTCTTAAAAGAACTCCGTCGTCTAAAGTGGATTGCTATCGAAAGTGACGCGTCAGGCTTATATTTGCTGAAGCATTGAAAATTGATCTTGATCCTTGTGCCTGTAAGTTTTCGAGCAGCTTAGTGCAACTGGTATTTAGATAGAAAAAAGTTCATTAACAATTATGTATGTAGTTGACAAAATTATGAATAAATTACTACAACATATAATTTGAATTTGATTATTTTGGAAGTGCCTCAAAACTTGGTATATTTTCCATTTTAAGTGTAGGGTGGCCCCCCACTAAGTGTGATAGTGGCTAGGAGTGACTTGGTATCTTTTAATTATTTTCTTAACTTTTTTAATTATTTAGTGGCGAAGCTTGCGAAGTCACTTATTGATTTCACGATGTCTGTCCGTCTGTCCGTCTATCCGTCTATCCGTCCGTCTATCCGTCTATCCGTCCGTCTGTCCGTTTGTCCCAAGATTATCTCGAGAACGGTTTCGAATTTTCAAATTCTGTTTTCAGCAATCGATTACTGATCACCCAGGCATCTGAAACTCCTATTTTGAAACTGATTGCTCAACGGCAACCGTTAGAAACCGCTACAAAGCTGATTGCTTCGCCACTTTGCTATGCTGTTAGCTTGCTAGGTTTATTATCTTTTATAAAAAATGCTATAAACGGAATACACACAACATTACAGATCAACAATAAGACGTAATTCATTTATCTTTAACTTTAATAAAAAGAATTTAAATCACTTTTTATATCCTTAATAATACTTAAAATAGTAATAGAAAGCAGCAAGGCCTATATATAATATTTCTCCATGGAACACGTTTTTTTTTTGTAGATAAATAATAATTAAGTATGTCTACAGAAAATAAAGGTCTGTTCAAATTCTGTGTTCTTTTCTTCACACGTTTTCCTTCGCCGAACATGTTTAATCTTCACTTAAATTGCAATGTCGGCTACAATGAAATTATTAATTATAATAATTTCATTGTAGCCGACGGTGATCAAATTCTATTTGCTCGAGCACTAAACATACTTTAAGGCGAGTGCTTATCACCTAAGCTACCTCAGCTTTTGCGGACGCAATATATTTTATACCATGCGCACCCAGACGAACCGCTAGAGTAATTTATTTTGTTCTCCAAAGAATATTTTACGGATAATTGTACTAACTTCACACAAGAAACGAGAAACAAGGGACTAATAAATTTGTTTTGCATTATCTACGATCACGCCCGACTCTACCCTTAGTTTCTACCCTCTCTTCCCTTCCCCGCGAACTCATATGCGAGTGGAATAAATTATTACGTTGCATCCTTGTCTGTTAGCATTCAAAATTTAATTAATTTAACATTCAGACTTACTTGAAATGTAAATTTATAAATTAGTTGTTATTTATATAAAAACCGTTGTAAAAATCCATATTCTATGTATCTTCTTTATGTATATAAAGATATATCAAAGAGGATGTCCTGAGAGACTGCTTCATCTACATGCACAGCCCAAACCGTGAGACGTAGAAACCTGAAATTTGGACACTAGCTGTCTTTTATAACGTAACCATCCACTAGGAAAAGATTTTGGAAAATTCAACCCCTAAGGGGTTAAAATAGGGTGTTACAGATTGAATAAAACTTTTTATATTATGGGGCGATTGACTGGCAACTTACTAAAGTTCTGTGTAAATCAAGTAAATGAATTCGGATTTAGGGATTTTTCAAAACAACCCCTTACCGGGAGCCATAAGATATTTAAATTTGTATGGAAAAAAATAATTAATGTATTTTTCAATTTTTTAATTGTTGCATATACTCTTGAATTATAATAATAAAATTCACCTTTTTTTATTTTTCCAAAGTCTACCCGGTTTTAAAACAAGAAGGTCCAAGTTGTAAATGAAAAATATTATATGAGTGACGCACAGTTCAAACTGCTCAACGTAGAAGTATGAATTTATGACATTATAGCTTCCTTTTTTTTAAATTAGGCATTAACAAAGATATGATTTTAAAAATTCAAACCTTCAGTGTGAAATAAGGTGTAGGGTAGGTGTAGGTGTAGGGCGATTTCATATATATATCATAGATATCATATATATGGTGAAAAATTATTAAATAATTTTTGTAACTTTTGGTTTAAAATAAAGAAATACTATTTTTTTTTATTTTTCGAAATTTTAACCATAATGTATAAGGGTTATTATGTTTACGTGTAGGCGGAAAATAGCTTTATAACTTGCGTGGTAGTAAGGATACACATAAAACGAAATTATGGTAATAATGGATAGTATCTACATATTTTAGAATTTTACAAAATCTGCCCCTATTCTTAAAATTTGGAACGATAAAATTTGTATTAAGGCTTAAAATAAAAATATAAGAAACATGTATTTTAGTATTTTTGACAATTCTACCCGTGAGGGGGTAAAATTAAAGATAAATATCGTTGAGAACATTATTTTATAAGTTTTAGTTATTTTATTTTTTATTTTTATTAGCATTAGAAACTTAGTTACACATATTTTAAGATTTTGGAAACTCCATACCTAACGGTAAAATAGGGGAAGCTATGTTTATAAAGCGATTTAGCTCTTTTGTTTTTTTTTTTGCTTTCTCTACACTACTCGCGAAGTAACTTCGACGAAGTGCTCGACGAAGTCGATCGCAGTCCGAAGAACGTGACCACACACTCGTGCTACTTCGCGAAGTGCTCAGTCGTCTTGTGTCTCCCGCACCCTTAACATGAATGACGTTCAAGAGGCAGCTTGTATAGGTACCTAATTGTGTGAACAGTACGACGTCAATGCGTTAACTAAATGAATAATTATGTAGAAAGTTACATATTTAATATTTATATATATAAAAAAATCATAACTGGCGTACGCCGAGTAGTGTAGTGAGACGTTTCGTGTAACTTCGGGGTACTTCGCGAAGTCCTTTGACTCTGGCGCAAAAAACCGACAGCGATTGGAAGTCGCCCAAGGCGAAGCGAGGTTTGACGAAGTGATTCGAAGTACCTCTCACTATTCGCCTCGTCCAACTTCGATCTACTTCGCGAGTAGTGTAGAGGAGGCATTTAAGTTGACTTATAAGAGTTCTAAGTAGTAATCTTTGAGAAGATTTTTGAAAGAAAAGTTGAGCACTGCTAATATGTAGAGGGAAGGAGTTCCACAAGTGTACAGGTGTAATAAAAATGATTCATTGGAGAAGGAGGATTGTTCATGAGTACAAAAAGACAGTGGAGCCGTTTTCACTATTCGAAAAGCCTTAGCGTAACTTAAAATCTGCGATCATTATCATTCCGAAATTTGAGAAACTTTCGATGTGATAACTTGTTCTTTCCGTATTATGATATCAGATATCCGTATCAGATAATAAATGTGTGTCGTGACTGTCTGAACGCTATTACATGGACGCTGGTAACTGCTGGTAACGATATAAATTATATTTATAGCTATATAAAAAAGTATCGTAAGGTACATAAGTATAATATTTCGTAATACTTGTTTAAATTGATAGATAATGGCTAAGGACGTAAGGGATGAGTTTATCGGTATCAGGACGTTACCATCATTGACTTTGACTCGATACTGGGTGTAGAAAGGTTGTCAGTTAGACTGTATACAGTGTGGAGGCGGTGTCATCGCACTGCAAACGATATGTACTGAAACCTAAATCACGCTATCAAAGTTGCGAAATTCTGCGGTATGTATTGAATTGCCCCGAATTACCACACGGAGCGTTGGCCTTTCCTTGGGTTGATCACCTTGCCTGGCGAAGGATCTCTCCTTTCCCAGTCACGGCCAAAGATAGTATTAGTGTGTTAATTTTTATATTTAGTAAATTTACAAAATAATAATATTTTTAGAGATTTCAGAATACGTAGTTATTTGGAACAAAAGAAACGACAATTTTTTTTTATAGAATAGGGGGCAAACGAGCATTCGGCTCACCTGATGGTAAGTGACTACCGCCGCCCATGAACAACCGCAACACCAGGGGAATTGCAGATGCGTTGCCGGCCTTTTAGAAAGGTGTAAGCTCTTTTCTTTTCTTTACAATTTAAGTAATGCTTAAAGTTGCTCTCACTCTCTTCTCTGAACGACAATATTGTAATGTGAATGATTAAATATTTGCAAAAAAGAATCAGCCAGTCAAATTTATTTTAGACTAGCTGTGCCCGCGGCGTAGCTCGCGTATATAGATTTTACATAAAGAATTTGTCGTTTAGGTAAGAGAATATTAAACGATTTATATCATTACTGTATCAATAAGTGGTAAGAAAATAAATCATTATCATCAAAGTTCTAAGTAGTTTATGATAGAGCTTCGGTGTAAACGATGTTAGAAGTAGACTTAGCCGGGGTGTACACAAAAAGGTTACCGGGACTACTAACGCGGGAAAAAGCAACATAGAGTTGGCCATGTGCAAAACAGTCAGTACTGAGGTCCACTCCTATAACGCGTAAATTTTGACCTTGCGCTTTATTTACGGTCATCGCATAACACGCTGACTGTAAATGGGAACTGAACGCGCTTAAAACTGAAAGGAAAGTTACTTCTTAATGGAGGGTTGTTTGGCAGTGCTGCTAGATCAAAAAAACTCATTCAGCGCTAGGACAACACAAAAAGCGCTAGATTTCATGAAAACAGCGCTTTAAAAAAGACCTACATTTCGCGCTAAATTAACTACAAACAAAGTTGGTGTTTTTTATTATAATTTATAATTCAAGAAAATATAATCATAATAAAGAAAACAACATTAAGTTTTTTTCTGGCAATATTTTTTGATGTATCAATACTTCGCAGGACATCGACTTATAATTATGGCAATTGCTGTCAACAGTAGTTAGTACTATTCTAAGTAACTTTTAACTTAGCTGTGCTCTAAACAACTGACTGAAACTGAATAAAGCAAAATAAATGCGTTGCCAAAACCATGAACGAAAACTTTAATGAAGGGGATTTCCCCGCTTAAAGTGCATTATTATATTTATTACGAATTATCACTCGTTGCTTAAATATAATTATACTGAAAAACAAAGTAAACAAAATTAAAATTGGGCTGACGACTTCACAATGGCCATTTTTTTAAACAGTTATAGTTTTTATTTAAAATATGATTCGATTTTACACTTGGAACTGTGATATGTATACGTAATTATAAAGCCCAAATCATCTAGTTTTCTATGATGTATAATAATCTAAGAAATATTAAATAAAACTAAATGACTTACGACACTACAAAAACACAAAACACCGAGTGTAAAGGCGACTGAAGCACTGAAGTGAGATAATTATTTGTTCATTCGTCAAAGTTTTTTACACTGCCATCTCTTATTTAATACGTAAAATAGTTCGTCAGCTATCGATTTCATAACCAAAACTCACAAAAAGAACCGCAGATGGCCCTTAGATGTCAGTTTTATAAAATTTGACGCTATGGATACTATAGTATCCAGGACGTACAACGCTACTTTTATTTTGCAATTTTGGATACCGTAGTATCCATGGACGTGTGAGTGGTCATAGTCGTCGGTAAAAAAATCAAGTTGATCATCCTAAAGGGGAAGCCGGGAGATCCATAGCACAGGGTATCCTAGTTTGGACTCGTCTCCCATGCTCTTTGTTTTGTGGAAAAAATATGTTTGAAAAAGATAAACTGCAATGTACTATTTGTGGAAAAAAAATAATAAAGGTCATTATTATTATTATCGGTAATGTGGACTAACAGTGCTGCTATAAAAGAGTTAATAACCCGCTAGTCGCTACAATTTTGAAATGTGTGCTAAATACACCAAAAAGCGCTGGATGAAGTGCTAGGTGCTAAAATTTCGAAATGCGCGCTATACATTCCAAAAAGCGCTAAATCTAGTTCCCAAAGCGCTAAAATGGCAGTACTGATTTTGCGTATATTATAAATACAATATCACGACATTTCGTTGCAATTTTGTTATGTTTGGTCGGGTTCCGTTGTATGGCTTCGATAGATACAAATTTCTTCATTAAGTATCAATACGATTCATCGGCGAAAAATCTCAACACAGCAAATCAGAAAAGGTTGTAATTTGTACAACTCCATCTATTACGTCCTTTGTGTGAGAAAACATCCTTTTTTAAATCTCTTTTTATGTTTTAAGTATAAATATATTAATTATTATGGAACTTTTTTTTTACACACAATTACTATTTCTGAGATTTTATGGCGCCATAGAACAAATTCGAATCTACATTTCAAAATATTAATGATTACTTTCGATAGAATTAACTCGAACATACGCTTTATGATTTTCTTAACGATTTCTTTGAAAAAAAAAAGATGTTTACTTTAGACGTGATGCGTTCATATAAACACAGATAAACAGACAGACAGACAATTCTAAAAATTATAAAAAATTACTTATTTAATTATTTTTAGTTCCTCATAATGATTTTAGTCACCAAAATATATATACAATGTACAGAAAGAGACACAACATGAGATGGCGCTGCTAACATCAACTTGATGACTCAAACAAAGCCACCGTTGAGCAGATTCCCTACCCATACTTCAGAATATTTATCATAACTTTTGATGGAATGAACCGATTTTAATGAAATAAAGACTAAACGTAACCCGAAGGTAGACTTTATAATTTCCTTAACAATTCTTATGATATATATTAGTACTTTAAACGTGATACGTTAACAAACAAACAGACAGACAGAAAATTCTAAAAATGGTAGAAATGTATTTAATTACTTATTTTTAGTACCCCTCAACCACTTTCATTACAAAAATATAAAATGTACAGACATCTGCTATTTACAGTTTTATTATATGTAATTTTATTATATGTATAGATATGATTAGTATAATTGTCGGGCGAACAATCAAAATTTCAAATTTTCGAGAACTAAAACTGTAAGTGCATGAAAATACTACTAGTAGTATTTTCATACACAGAGGAAGGCACTATGTTATGAAAGATCGTGGATAAATAGATGATTTATAAGCTAGCTAGTCTGAAAACAAATTCACGCCTACTCGTACATAGACCGCAGTAATAATCATTATAAAAACTGAATTAATGTTTTAGTAGAATACATTTAAGCATAATATAATATTTTTAAAATAATTCAATATCACAAACGTTTACTCGATTGTAAGTAGATGCTGTGGCCCATAGACACTTAGGTACCTCTATCAATTCAGATGCGCCATCACTATTGAGAACTGAGATAAAAAGTCTCTTTGCCTATAAAACTTATTGCCGATTATCATTAGACGCATATTATGTAACACATCAGCATTAAGCTTTTATTTTACGCTGATATTATATTTTCTATTCTTCCGTATACATTTAAAACAAAGTAAAACTGTTTAATATCGTTTCCTATTTTTTTCCTCGCTTAATTTTTTTTGTTATCCCTAGACAGTATAGTCATGCTCCATTTACTTTGCCATTTAAATGTTTCAACGACCCTTATACGAGTATGTATATCATGGCAGTAGATTATGTTTTAGACCTTTCTATTGTATTGATACGCCGTTACACAGCGGCCACGACTCTTGAATTTGGTCGTTTCTAACCCTATCTATAGACTTCTCGTGCGCACATTTGCCTGGATAAATTTGACAATTACTATCCGAATTTTATGTATGCTTCATCCAAATATTTTAGTAATTTAACGGTGTTGTTAAGTCAGTGCGCTTCACTATCTTAGACTATACATCACCACTTACCATCAGGTGGGATTGTCGTTAAGCTCTGGCTCTAATTATTAAAAAAAATAATTGGTGACACTACCACATACCACATGTATTTAATATCAAGAGGAGACATCAGCGGCGTTAGCCACGTTAACTTTCTACATTCGCCAATAGAAATCTATAAAAATTAATGAAATCAATACATTCACAAGTACACTGCTGAACATAGTCCTCCCCAAGGAATGCTACAAAGCACGGTGTTTAGCCACCGATGGTCAAGAAAGGGTTCGGAGTGGCAAACTCGTACCGATAAGCGAAGTGTAGGGCGGCCCGCTACTGTATGGAGTGAAGACCTGGTAAATCCAAACGATAACGATTTTAGAAAGTCGATTACCTAACCTCGCTGGTATTGCAATCGCCATCCCTCCCTTCCTCTTAATATTTCTATAGTGGAAAAAGAGAGAGCAACATTAAGCATTTCTTCCATAGACGTCAATTTTTAACCTCCTTGACTTTAAAGATATCTCGGCGGGAATGGACCTGGGTGCTCGCAAGTACTTGAACTACATGATTTTGTTAAATTTGTCGAAAACTCATTAGTAATATGTGTTCTTAACATATTTTATATTTATTTTACATAAAAATATTTTCATTTTGATGTAAGTTTTACACTGTTTCCGTATGAAGGTACACCTTGCAGAGACTTCATACGGAAACATTTAACGTTTTACTTCTCTAAAGCGCAGGTTTTTGAATACAGAACTGAATACAGGTACTGCTCGTAACGTTAGTACCTTTGCTTTGTTAATGTTGTGTATCGTCACTAGTGTGTGAGGTTGGTGTTACCCGGGCGCCAGACACGTTATATATTTAAACGTTAGCAAAGTCTAAACCATAGACTTATTATACTACTGCATATATCGATGGTTTAAACCATAGACTTATTATACTACTGCGTATATTGATGGTTTAAACGATAGACTTATTATACTACTACGTATATCGATGGTTTAAACCATAAACTTATAAATTACTGCGTATATCGATGGTTTAAACCATAGACTTATTATACTACCGCGTATATCGATAGTTCAAACCATAGACTTATTATACTACTGCGTATATCGATAGTTTAAGCCATAGACTTAGTATATTACTGCGTATATCGTTGTTTTAAACCATAAACTTATTATACAATTGCATAAAACACATATTTTCGAAACATTTGAATAAAATTTATGATCTCAAATGGTTAAATACCAATAGAATGACCTACTTATGATTTTTTATCTACCCATTCGCGTTACTGTCTTCACACAAAACGTGTCCGTGTTTTCGATATTTTTATAAAATGACTAGCTAATAGGTGTAGCCTATACTATTCCTCATGAATCTGATTATTATATAAGAAAATAAATTTCCAAATCGGACTGGTATTTCCAGAGATTAGCGTATTTAAAAAACAAAAAAACAAAAAAAAAAGCTTTATTATATTATTAGTAGACCTAGATATTGTTATTGCGCAGTAATTAAATTAACTATATTTTTTTATTTAAAAGGACAACCAACAAGACGAACACTAATACATGGATTTAAATATCAAACTAAAGCTAAGCGTCATCTTAATTATACGCTGCCACGACATGCAAAAGTGGACTATGCAAATAAAACTTCAATAGGTTAGTTAATTACTAAACAAATGAAAACTTAAACATTTTAAACCTTATTTTTTATGTTAAAAAAATCAAACAATAGATATAGATACTTCTACTACTCTACTATAATCAAACAGACACCATTGACTCGAGAAACTGACCGAGCTTGCGTCTAAATTTCAACGGCTTGTCAGATAATTTAAAATTAAAAATTTTGTTCAGCCGACTTCAATATAAGTTATTTAAGAATAACTCAAAAACTATTGTTCTGACCTTGATCAAATTCACACGAGAACTATCAGCTTGCATATAAAAAAAGAATCATCGAAATCGGTTCACCCAGTACAAAGTTATGAGGTAACTAACACACATAAAAAAACAAAAAAAATACAGTCGAATTGAGTACCGTCTTCTTTTTGGAAGTCGGCAGAAAAGATGTATGATATATATACCGGGAATAAAAAAACAGTTTAAAATTACTGTAACGTCACCTTAATATTTTAAAATCATGTTGTTCAGCTGAAATTGTACCTTTTGCAAATGCACAGCGTCCGAAAGTCCTCTGCTGAATATAGGCCTCCACATAAATTGCCTCATAGGCGGGTTAGCAACTGTAGTTTTTATTTTTAATTGTTGTTAAGAAAACGATACTTCACATTACCTGATTTGTTAACTTTTGTCCCTTCACAAGCACTCATGAGACGATATGAGGTAGTAGATAATCTTACATCGCAACTACTTGGCTTAAAGTAGATATACTGAGGTTCACAAAAGTTAAAAAGTACTATAAAATCACCTTAATTATTTTAAAGTCAGGTCTTCAGCTGTAATTCTACCTTTTATGTTACTACTTTATATTTATGACATACTAGGTGTAACCCTTGTTTCGTTAAGCGTATATGAAACCGTAATATAGGGAATGGAGTAAAACATAAAATACGGCTGCCTCGACCGGGTTTCTATCCCAGATTTTGCTATTACTTCGTTCGCTACGTGTTGTCGAAATGAGATTTTTTTATGATCAAACGTAAATGAAGCGAAAACGTTCGACGTTAGTATAAATCTTGATATATTTAAATTGTTATTATTAAATCATGACTATCCCCATCACAGCCTATCACAAGGCCACTGCAGAACATCACAAGGCCACAGTTTCTTTAATCAGATATGCAAGAATAATTTCAATGTGAGTTTTTATTGGTGCTGATACGCGAAACTAAATTTACGTTGTTTGCTTACAGTGAATATTTTTACTAGCGCTTTTATGAGTACTTTTAAATTAATAAGTTTTTCATTTGTAAGAAGCGAAGCGATAGCGTGATAGGATTCATTTTCAGCCCAGGTGTCCATCTAGGTAGGCACCATCCTCTTACATATTTCTGTCGCAAATAGCAGCGCCTGAACTGATGTGTTCGGTATGAAGGTTATAGATAGCCAGTTTAAGTACAGCCGGTGACGCATTCCATCTTGGTCCTTATAGATGAGAACGCATTTGTAACCTCCATTATTTGAAGTTGGCTGCAAATATCCATGGGTTGCAGTGGCCACTTTTATAAGAACAACAACCTTTAAGTTTTAATTCGAAAATTTAAAATAAAAAATTTTGTACAGCCGACTTCAATATAAGTTATTTAAGAATAACTCAAAAACTATTGGTCTGACCTTGATCAAATTCATATGGGACCACACGAGAACTATCAGCCTTCGAATAAAAGAAGAATCATCGAAATCGGTTCGGTTCGAAATCGAAAAGTTACGAGGTACAGGTAAACATAAAAAAAAACATACAGTCGAATTGAGTACCGTCTCCTTTTTGGAAGTCGGCAGAAAATAGTTCGCATGACATTATTTTCACTGTTGGGTTTATGCGCAGTATTTACCGTTTCTCCCAGACAAAGAAAAGCGTTATTATTTTATACCTAATTTTATTCATTCTAGTTATGTTTATCTAAACTATACATGAATTAACCTTAAAACTAGAGAAAACAGTGGTTTACATAAATTATTATACACAATAAATATAGGAACAATTATAAAGATTGCATAATATTAATAGAATATATTTTATTTGTCGTGAAAATTTAATTGTTTTATATTTTAAATTTCATTTTAATAGCTTTTCATTCTGGTTCCGTAAATTTTGAAAAACATTACAAAGTAAAATTCTGGAAAAAATTATACGCTTTGATATGTTTAATTCCATCGTTACTATTCCGAATGTTATTTCAATAGTTACGAAAATTCTGGTGCTGCGATAGCTATTCTAGCCATTGACTTATATGTTACTAGTTCTAGCATATTATCTAACATCTAGGTCTGTCCTATACATTCTAACTGTTAGAAATGCTTGTATTTACTTAATCTTCGTTTTAAAAACAAATAAAACCGTAATATTAGAGGTCAAATATCTCAATTTCATAATCTGAAAGAGACTTCACTCCGTTCAGCATAAAGGGCATTCAGGTGAGGTCGCTTAAATTGCTTACCGGTGATATATTGGAACCTTTAAATCCCATTGATTTACTTTTTTATGAGGTAATATTATGGATCATAAAATATTCCATTTATTTTGTTTCGAATGTGGCAGATTGCTGTACGATCTCATGCGATAAACTTAAAGAATAAATCGATCAGGTACATATATATCGTATGTTTATCTGGTTTTTAAATATGCGCACAGTTTTACTGTGTATATTATAATCTTTCCTTAATTCTAGATGCTACCAAAGCTATAGCCAGTGTTTAAATATAACTGTTTAGTCAATACACGATTAGAAAACTCGCAGATTTCCCAAAGTGCAAAATGCGAATTTTGATATTTATGGCATAACATTCCTTACCATCAGGTGAACCGTGTGTTCGTTTGTCACCCATATTATTATACAAGTATATGTATAAAAGGTGCGCTGAATACATGTCGACTACATTTCTATTCTCAATTAAGAACCAAAATGTAGATCCCTTGTTACGAGTATTTTAAACATACATTGAAAAACAGATAAAGATACGAAATATGTTGATTATAGATTCTACTTATCGTGTCTGTTGATTCTAGATTCTACGTTAACCATAGCCAGTTCATAAGTACAAGTGTTTAGCCAATGTATAATTAGAGAAAACTCTTATACTTCCCAAGGTGCGGAATGCGAATTTTACGTCTCTGTGCCGCAGCGTTCCCTTACCATCAGACAAACTGTGTGTTCGTTTGTCACCCTTATTCTATAAAAAAATGATGCGCTGATTACATATCGCCTACATTTCCATATTCGATTGAGAACCAAAATGTAGATCCCTTGTTACTCTTGTAAAGTACGATGGAATTCCTCGTTACCAGTAAAAAGTGTCTCAAATTTTCGTCAATAACTACTGGGAATACAGCAGGATAATGCTGCTGTGTTATGATGTTGTTTTATCCTGGTATTCTGTGCAAGTATGCTTCTTTCCCGGCCAACTCATTCGTGCTGCAGCTGAAGTACTTTGCAACTGCAATGCCTCTACTACATAATAGAAGTTAAGAATCCAAGGAGTATTAATTACTGCAATACGTACTCATCAATGTCGAGAAAAATTACTTTCATTCTCCTTTTTTTTTCATTTTGAATAATATGCAATATGCAGTGAACACAAATAAAACAGAAAGCACAATATTTCAAACAAAGTAACAAATTGTTATTTTATTGGTCCCTTATTACTAAATGTTCCTCAACTCTAGTAAACGCACTTAGGAACAATCTTGAGGTTGTGATCTTATTAATAAACGTACCTCAAGCACACTCAAGTTGCTTAAGTTTACGTTATCAGCTGAGTCACGCACTGTTTAATAAACGAAACTCGACTCTCAATAGTACACAATAGGTGTGTGTACTTGAGATACTAATATCCGAGTGCAGTCGGTCCGTAAATTGAGATCGTGATTGTAGTACCCCGAATAATGGAGTTTGAAAATATTTGAGTGAAATTAATTATAACGATGAAATAGCGTACTGTTATGATATTTTACGAACGATTGCATAATATAAGGGATGCCTCGAATCCTTTTCAGTTACCATCCTTTGGAGACGCGCTATCAGTATTCTTGTTTTCCACCACAGCTCTATTTTTTTTTAAATCAAGAAAGCATTTGTTCTTAATCTTTTCGTCATAGTTTTTTTTGTAAATAAATTTATAACGCGAGATTAGTGATGTTATAACTAAACCAGCAAAGAAAAGTATTTTGGGAATGAGGGTAAAAAAATAAAAGGATATACGAACAAATGAAGGTAGAATGGTAATCTCTCACTAGTTTTAGCTAGCAGTATAAAGTATCGCACGTATCACACAGAAGTGGAATAATTTCTTACAGTATAACGTTTTAAACAAGCAGATGTTGTTTGGTGTGGTCTCTTTTCTCGCTGTCGCTTTAATGCGTCAGGTTATTTGTACATATTTGTATATTGAGTTGAGTAGTGAAAATTTAAGTCGTATTTGGAAATAGAAACACAACAGTTTGAATAATTTAAGGCTTTCTTAAATAGAAAACAACTTTATAACGCGAAATGTGATGTATTATATTCAAAACTTCTGCTTCTGTGTCAATGTTACGTAATCGTTCTCGAGATCAAGCCGTCAAATCACAGAACTCTATCTCTAAGTACAGCGTCTTGAGGAGCTGATCTTTGTAACTCTGATACTGTTTATAGGTGTTTTTTTGCTTATAACAATCTTAGGATGCTGTATCGTAATGATTACGCACTTGAGTTCGTCGTTGAGGAACGTCTATTAATACAGACCTTAGTTTACTAAATTTTATTAAGTTTTTGGACGCACAGATAAAAGTTGATATTGTTTCCCGATCGTTTCTTATTACAATCGCCATAAATCATGTAAGTTGCAACGTTTTATATAGCGCCATTGTGCTCGTCAATCGTCGGACAATCTACGTAATAAGGTGTAATGCAAATTATAGTTAATGGCTATTTTGATACCAACGATATTCGAATTAAACCCGTTCGCAGCGCAATCACAGCTTAATTTGCGTTGGGTAATTTTTTGACTTAAAAATGCTTTCATGTTTTATTTGCGCTCACTGCCAACATTAAATGATTGGTATTTCATATTAATTTCAAATACCCCACCTTTTACGACACTCTTATTTGAAATAATCAAATATAAGATGTCTAGGCCCTTCGCTCTCATAAACGTACTTTTAATTACGGGGGATCGTCTGCCATTCTTCGAAACCCATTAGGTAACTTGAATTTGGTCGCGCGCGTTTTAATTGGTGAAACGAAGAAAAGTTCACGAATCCCTTTAAAGGTTCTAACGCCCTTTCACTTTCGTTAATTAAAGATAATTAAAGGATGGTGAATTCTATTGTGAGCTTTTTTAAATGTGATTTCCGATCGGCGCAAAGATGCTTTTGTGCTCGAAGCCAACATATTGTAAGATTTCACAGAATTTCTCGCTTCAAATAATCGATTTATAGGTTATGTTACGGCACTTTTCAATGTAATGTGGTAGAACGATCACGTACCTATGAAGTGTTGCCAGAATAGCAAGAAAATTCGATATACGAAAAATCTAATAATCGTTAAATGATGAAAGTTAATTTAGTCTCCAAACACGTACATACAAAGACATTTTATATAAGATTGACTTGTATATGTGAATGCAATGAAATTTTTTAGTTCAGTTTTCATTAAATTCCAAACGTCCGAATAATATGAAAATTTGGAGGCGTATTAACAACAAATGAAAATACAATAATTTCATGTTCACTTTTGTAGAATTTTGGAATTACGATCGATGCATGTTGATCATGGTCCGAGTAAGATTATAAAAAAGTAGAGAGTATAAGATGACTTTAATATCATCATCATCACAGCTTTTTATAAACACTAAATTATTTATTTATGATTTAGCTGACTTTTTTATGACTTATGGCAAAATCGCTGGAGGACCTAAGCACTATGCTTAATGACCTAGTGATTATTCATCACTACATCATCATGTGTCTCCCAACGGATAGGTCTTAAGATGAACATGGTCAAAACAAAAATCATGTTTAACGTCCATGTCACACCTATGCCGGTAGTTTTTGGGAACACTAAGCTCGAAGTTGTTGACGAGTATATTTATCTAGGACAAATAGTCCGATTAGGTAAGTCCAACTTGAACCGAGAGGTCAATCGACGGATTCAACTCGGCTGGGCAGCGTTCGGGAAACTACGACACATCTTCTCGTTAGACATACCTCAAAACCTGAAAACGAAATTGTACAACCAGTGCGTGTTGCCAGTGATGACTTACGGATCTGAGACGTGGTCCTTCACTGCTGGCCGTATGAGGAAGCTCAAGGTCGCTCAGCGAGCTATGGAGAGGGCTATGCTCGGGGTTTCTCTGCGTGATAAACTTAGAAATGAAGATATCCGCAGTAGAACCAGAGTAACGGACACAGCCCAACAGATTAGTAAGCTGAAGTGGCAGTGAGCCGGCCATATAGCTTGAAGAACTGACAACCGATGGGGAAGAAAGGTTCTCGAGTGACAGCCTCGTACCGGTAGGCGAAGTGTAGGGCGACCCCCCACTAGATGGAGTGACGACCTGGTAAGACATGCAGGAAGTCGACGGATGCAGGTGGCTCAGGACCGTGCTTTGTGGCATTTCTAGGGGGAGGCCTATGTTCAGCAGTGGACTTATGAAAGGCTGGAATGATGATGATGATGATGATGATGATGACGACTTAGCTAATGTCTAAAAAAATATAACGGTTCCATTAGCATCGATTCTCAACATTGAAAACTAACATGATCTGAATGGAAGTACTAGTAGTGCTTCAGCTCGACGTTTGTGTCGGAGTCGTCAAAGGTCGTAATTTCAGTGGTGTTGGTGAGTGTAATACCCACCGTATAGGGATGGCATAAGAAAATCCACTATACTATAGTCCCGTTGGTGTCGTAAGAGTCAACAGAATAAAACGGAAACGATGAGCTGAAGCACAAGTTAAAATAATAAAAAAACCTGCGGTTGCCAATCCTACTGCCAAGAGCGGCAACTTTGACAAAATCCTTCTTAAGACACAATCTAAGGGATGCCTATGTTCATCAGTAGCCTTTTGATAGGCTGTCATGGATGGACTGAAGGACGGTGGATGTAAAAATGAGTTGGTGTCGTCTATACAAGCTTAAAGCGAAGCGTTAGCTAACACGACTAAAAAAAACTACATTAATGCTCTATGTATGAGGGAGTAATGTACTCAATGTTATTAGACCACCTATAACTATACTTTCATCTATAGATTATATATTTTTATACGTGGTAGAGCCATGCTACATATCACTGGTATAGTTGTAGCACGAATGGGTCGCTTCGACCGCGGAAGGACCACGCTCTCACAGAATATCAGCGTAAAATAGCAGCTTAACTTTGCTGTGTTTCGTATGGCGAGTGTAGAGAACCGGATAACCTTTTTACTGGAAACGAGACCTTCCATCTTAGTCCTCACGGGTGACAACGCATCTGCATTTTGATTCGTAAGCGAGGATAGATTTAGATGTCTATGGGCCACTTACCATTAGGTGGACTGTGTCGGTGCTCGTTTGTCGTCACCCTTGTCCTATAAAAAATATTCTTATCGGGATCATTGAAAAAAATATTCACTTTAAACAGTTTACGTGATGCTTAAATTATGTCATTAGATAACGATCCTCAATCAACGTAATATGCTGGTTTTATATATTATTTATATATAATCAAAATAATTATATATAATCTTCCTTCTTTCGTTAGAACCATTTGTTGATACTACGCTCCGGAACCCATACAAACGTATTGAAGAAACACACACTAATGACCTTAATACAACATCAGATTTCACAAGACAGGTTAACGTTAATGTTTGAAAAATAATAGCAATAAAGTTGAACAGCGGAAACGTAACTAAATTACACGTTTAACACGTAAGTATAAAACGGAGTAGTAGAGTGGCGAAGTCCGTCATAGCGTCCGAGGCAATAAAACCGTTCGTATAAATCTACCCTCGCAAAGAGCCCTGACGGCGTGCCCCTTTGGGCATTGCGTGTTGACGCTTTTGTAGTGGAGCCAAGAAACATATTAAGTGATACGTCAGTCTCATAAAATCTGATCTGCCCTTTACATTATTAATGTTTTATGGTTTGCTTTGTTTAATTTTTCTTCGATTTGTCGGATTTTGTAGGTTTATAAAGAAAATTTGGTAACGAGTACTGCCGGTGTATGAATATCTACTACCGCATATCGTCCCGTCGGTATAGTAAGAGGCGACTGAAGGGAAATGGAAAAAGGTGATGGGCAGCAGCGTCTTCCTGATAACAACTCAAAGTAATAAAAGTCTGCGGCTACCAACCCGCCTGCCAAGCGTGGCAACTATGGCAAAATCCCCCCCATGAGACGATCTATGGGCGAGGCCTATGTTCGACAGTGGACTTTTATAGGTAATATATATACATACATACATACATAAACACTCACGCCTGTCACCCAGAGGGGTAGGCAGAGACTACGGACTTCCATTTGGCGCGATCCTGACACACCTCTCTCGCTTCCTTTACATCCATATATCTACGCATACACGCTCGTCGGTTAAAGGTACTCCTAATCTGGCCCATTTTTAATGTATCGCCGATTTGGTCGATAAAACTTCGTCTAGGGCGCCCCTTCCCGACCCTGCCGTTCACTTCTGCAATATAAATTTGCTTTGTCACTCTTTCCTCGTTCATTCTTTCTACATGACCAAACCACCGAAGCATTCCTTTCTTAATCCTTGTCATAACGTCAACTTGCAAACCACACTTTTCTCTTATCACACTATTTCTCACCCTGTCATTCAGATTCAGTCCTAGCATACTCCTTAAGGACCGCATTTCTACAGCATTTATTCTACTCTCATGCTTCTTCTGCCAGACCCAACTTTCACTACCATACATTAAAGTAGGGACTAACACAGCATTATGAATCGCCATACGTGCCTTATGTGACACATTCTGGCTCCTCGTAATATATATATAGAGATAATTTTATAGGTAATACTGTAACAGATAGAATAGATAAAGAAAACAATTGCCACGTTATCCTTCAATTACGGTTGAAATGTTTTCTACAGCTATTACTGGGTGAGAAGACTAACTTTCTGTCTAGAAGTCAGTCTGGATAATTCTCTTACATATTTCTGCCGTCAAATAACATTGCTTGAACTGCTGTGTTCCGTTCTGTAATGTGTCATCCATCTTAGTCCTCAGAGGAGACAGCGCATCGCCTTGTTTGTATTAAGATGGCCGCTGGTGTTGATGCACTGCAGAAGCCACTTACTATCAGGGGGACTGTGAGCTCGTTTGTCACTTCAGTTTTAAAAGTAAAAGGTAAGGGTGTTAAACTAACAACACATTGCACCTGTAAGTGGATGTTGTAGTGTAGCCCGTAGATATATGTATACTCTTTGAGGTGAATGGCAGAGTCGGGAAGGGTCGCCCTAGGCGAAAGTTTATCGACCAAATTGGCGATATATTGAAAATGGGCCAAATTAAGAGTACCTTTAACCGACGAGCGTGTATGCATAGGTATATGGATGTGGAGGAAGCGAGAGAGGTGTGTCAGGATCGTGCCAAATGGAAGTCCATAGTCTCTGCCTACCCCTCTGGGTGACAGGCGTGAGTGTTTATGTTATGTTTATGTTTTTTTTCTTTGATAAAGAATTACACCTCTGAGAACTAAGATGCCTAACTGTTAACGAAAATCACTGTTTCTTGCCCCGCATCATACGATACACAGCAATATTATGCTATTAGTTGCGTTGATATTCTGATAAAGCGAATTCCTTTTCCCGTCCACCGGCGCATTCGTAAAGCCCTCTTACCTCGTTACTTTACCCTCGTTATAAAAATGGTGTTATGTTTTAACTGTAAATAGCAAAATCGCTATAAGTATAGCATACTTTGTAAGGGATTAAAGTAATTACAAATCGCTCCGCTACCTGCTTTCGATATATATCTCTCGGATTTACTGGCCGCGTCGCTAATGTTATATCGATCCGTTAGTTTGGCAGCGGTTACAGTCGGTGCCATGCAGCACACGTCACTCGTTCCCGCTCCCCACCTACAGAACTTGCCGACTAATGCCAAATCGCATCTACAGCTCGTTTGTGAACGAAAGAGGACGTAACTTTGTATGGGAGCGCTGCTGCTGAATTCGAAACGATATCGTTAGTTCAAAGCGCACATTTAGCTTTTAGGTTCCGTTGCTCCATTGCTAATAAAACGGTACTTGATTGCTCCTGAAATTCTTTGATTGCTCCGTATTGTACGGGAAATATGGTAGAAATAGCATTAATCATTAATTCAATCATTCTTTACTGCCTATCAAAAGTCCACTGATGAACATTAGCCTACCCCATTGATGGCCTCATAGGTGGGATATTTGCCATTGTTGCGATATTTCGCAGGCGGGTTTGATACTACAGTTTTTATATTAATTTAATATTATTTATTATTCGGAAGATGCTGCAGTCCATTTCCTGTTTTATTTCTCTCTGACGCCTTTTTTTATAGGATAGGGTGACAAACGAGCACACAGTCCACCTGATGGTAAGTGGTTGCTGTGGCCCATAGACATCTACGTCTATCCTCTATTACTAATCAAAATGTAGATGCGCCGCCACCCGTGAAGACCAAGATGGAATGCCTCATTTCCAGTAAAAAGGGCCTCCGGCCACCTGCACTCACCAAGCGAAACGCAGAGCTAAACCTCTTCACGCTGGTTTTCTGTGAGGTCGTGGTAACACCCCGGTTCGAGCCGGCCCATCCGTGCGACAGCAAAAGCTGCCGCGTGGCTCTACCACTGTTAGAAACTGCTACGAAACCCACGGGATGATATGGGGTATTCGATTCTCTTACGCCGAGACTAAACGGGAACAATCGTTCGCAGTAAATGATTAAGTAGTACTTTTTTATTAATTGTATATTATATAAAATTTTTAACCGACTTCAAAAAAAGGAGGAGGTTCTCAACTCGTCGGAATTTTTTATTATGTTCACCGATTACTCGAAGACGCCTTAACCGATTTGGAAATTTTGTTTGTTTCAAAGGGTATATTTCCCAGGTGAGTCCCATTTAAATTTTATCGAAATCGATCGAGCGGTTTTAAAAAAAATATCAACAATAAATTATTTACTTAAAGTAGATTGTAGGAAGTTATGGCAAGAGTATATTGATGAACGCTCACTTAGTAAGGAAATATGGTACAAGACAATTCAGTGTCAACCTCCTTGTTACCCATGGTTTGAAAAAGATGAAATAAGCAGGAAGAATGTTATAGAGCTTTTAAGACTTCGTTCAGGACACATCCTGTCAAATATATTCCGATTTCTGATGGGAATATCAGATTCTCCTAACTGCTCAGAGTGTGATAATGTAGAAGATGTACACCATGTTTTGACGGAGTGTGTTCGGAACGAGGTACATATGCAAGATGCACACCATATATAGACCACATAGACCACAATGTAGGCATTTGCAATTCTATTCTATCCTCCCCACTTTGTGAAGAGGCCAAAATGCTAACAAATTTTATTTATATGTAGTATGAGATTAGAAAGATGTAATATTATCCACCTATGAGGGTGATCGTATCACCGGATTGAATTGCAACATATATATTTTTTGTGATTAAATTTATCTTGATTGTATGTAGTTGTATTACTGTCGATATTATTATGTGTTCAATCGTTAATTTCCTGTTATTATTTGTGTACACGTTGCGGGGGTGACATAGTCACTGTGTGTAAAACCCCTTTTTAGAAAATAAATATTTAAAAAAAATATTTATATTGAAGTCGGTTGTACAAAAGTTTTAATTTTACCACTTGTTATTACTTTTATGTTATAGCTTCTTTTTTTTTATGATTATCCCGTAAAGGTCCATTGGGCGGCTCCCGTTGTAGGGAAGAGTTGCCTTAACTGTCACGCTGCCTCCCGTCTTCGGTCTGAGTATTTAACGCCTGATGTTAATAATACTGCTATCTAGAAACAATAAGATATTTTTGTCATATCCATAGTAGACTCCTACGACACTCATGGAACGTAATGTGGTGATAGATTACGCCGCCAGCACATTACAATATTATGTAGCTTGGTTATAGCTTAATAGGTATATCCAGTTTATAAACCGCGGCCCATTAATTTGATTTCTAGTCCATTCGTTAGACGTCGGGATTCAACTAAATATCTGTTTTGCATTCACTAAATACTTATTTATAAATATTTGAAAATTTTACTTGTTTCAATTCCCACTGGTAACGATTCCTATCGGAATCATATTATCGTTCTGCAAGTCTTGATTTCGAGGTCTTAATTTTTTTTAAATCAAACTGAAGTAACAAGTAGAACTATACAGTCCACCTGCAGCCAACTTCAAATAAAGAAAGCTACTGAAGTTTTTTTTTATAGGATAAGGGTGACAAACGAGCACAGTCCACCTGATGGTAAGTGGTTGCTGTGGCTCATAGACATCTATATCTATCTTCTATTACAAATCAAAATGCAGATGCGTTGTCATCCGTGAGGACTAAGATGAAATGCCTTGTTTCCAGTATAAAGGGTCTCCGGTTCTCTACACATGACCATACGAAACACAGCAGCGTTAAGCTGCTATTTTACGCTAGTATTCTGTGAGAGCGTTATCCTACCCTGGTTGAGCCGACCCATTTGTGCTACAACTACACCAGTAATATAGCTGCAGCATGGCTCTACCACGTATAAAAACGTGATGTGTTTTCAGTTCTGAGGACCAATATGGATTCCATATTAGTCCTTAGAAGTGTGAGGCATTCCTGTCCTGTCATTATACTGGCTTTTTATACCCGTCAGACAGGAATACAGCAGTGCAAGCATTGCTAGTTGGCGGTAGGAATAGGTAAGAGGGTCGTACCTCCCAAACGGACTCCAGACTAGACAATTATTTAAAATTAAATATTTTGTACAACCGACTTCAAAATATATTATTAAGGATTACTCAAAAACTGTTGGTCAGGCCTTGAACAAATGGATCTTTATATGGGACCACGTGAGAAGCATCAGCTTTCAAATAAAAAAAGAATCATCGAAATCGGTTCACCCAGAAAAAAGTTATTAGGTAACAAACATAAAAAATATACAGTCGAATTGAGTACCTTCTCCTTTTTGAAGTTGGTAGAAAATGAGTCAAATCACCTAGTAAACATTAGACATATTAATTCAGATAGGAACTTATTATACAGCTCAATGACATCAGTTCGTGTCGTGTGTTAAACATTGGCATTGAGCCAAATATGAATATATGTACGACTATCTTAATCGCACCAATATTCGATTGCCTAGATTTTTTATTTCTAGATTCAAATGTAACAGTTTTAACAGGTTTAATTTTAGATTTAGGTGTGTACCTATTACCTTGCTTGTGTTTTCACTTTTTTATCTACGTTATAGAAATATAAAATAGTTTCATTGTTGAGTAAACAATTGTTAAAGTTGTTTTTGAAATAATTACTTTAGTGAAGCTAATTTTATATATCTTCAACTGTTAAGCTGATTGATCACTTTGACTTAGTTGGTAGCGTAAATTGTACTTTAATAGTACTTTGCGCAGATGCTTAGAATTGAGTTACGACGCTGGGGGCCGCGGGTTCTCATCCCACACGGAACATGTATTTGCATGGCCTACAAATAGTTGTTCCGAGTCTGGAAGTTAGTCCATGCGCAATTTATTTATTTAAACTGTCTTAACGACACAGAAAATATTGTGGGTACAACGATTTTTTTTAAATAAAAATGTTCTATGAGTATGAGCCATGCTGCAGCTATATTAGTAGTATAGTTGTAACACGAATGGGTCGGCTCGACTGGGGAAGGACTACGCTCTCACAGAATACCAGCGTAAAATGCCAGCTTGACACTGCTATGTTTCGTATGGTGAGTGTAGAGAACCGGAGACCCATTTTACTGGAAAAAAGGCATTCCATCTTAGTCCTCACGGGTGACGACGCATCTTCATTTTGATTCTTTATTGAGTATAAATGTAGATGTCTATGGGTCACAGCAACCATTTACCATCAGGTGGACTGTGTGCTCGTTTGTCACCCTATCCTATAAAAAACAGTATAATAATAAATAGAGCTTTTAAAGTTTTCATAAATTTATCATAATACATAAAAAAGTTTTCGCTAAGTTTTCGTGTTATGACGATGGTGGTGGATGATAGATATTATATGTTTGTGGTTTCATATTGTTCTTTCATTTACTTGTTCATTTATTTATTAGTTAATTTTTTTTTCAGTTACATAATGAATTATTTATTTCTTTATTCTTTTTCGAACCTTGCATAATGTATAGGAACAAAAAGGGTGGATTTCATGCTAAAAGCTTTTTCTAACCTTCCTTAGGGCCTCGTTAACCGTAATATATAGTGATATAACATCAAAGGAAAAGATAATGGATTACCAAAAAATCAAATCGATAAAATTCTACCTTCTAGTTCTAATTGTGTCTACTATTTATATATTATTAAAATATAATAATTAGAACAAATGACGGACCTAATGCCTAAGGACATTCTCGGTCCATTACGCTAAGCAAAGATAAAGGAGGGATGTAGCAAAAACTAAAAAGAAAAAAGAATAATTGAACAGATTATAAATAAAAATTATTAAATAAATTAAAATTGCATAGGTATTCTATTTAATAAATCTTAATAACATACCGGATGACATTTTTTACCGAAAGAAAAAAAATTGGGTGTAATAGGTGAACGAAACAGAACCTATGTCATAGATATTTTTTAACTTTTATTATTAAAAAACCTTTAATTTGAAAAAACTGGATTTAATTTGGAAAAAAACCCTACTTTATGCGTGGTATATATCAATGAATTTGTTACGTCTTGATCTTAAAGTGACTGCTAGATAGAAAGTTTTCTTCAAATTATTGTTATTTATAGATGGATCAATTTGGTAAAATGTCAATGAAAGAACAATAAATTTGATAAACATCTATGCCATAGGCTTCGACTTCGTTCACTTACTACAACTATTTTTTTCTCACGGTAAAAAGTCAATCTGTATATCTATAAACATATATCATCTATTTATTAAATACAAAAAAAAATAGTACGTGTCAACTCCGACGCGCGACTAGAGTTTACTCCTTGAGAATGTTCAGTTCATGTCAAATGAGTGCGTTTAAGCTATCCAGCATCTATTTTACGTAATACTGTCTATCACCTTGAGAATCAGATCAACCTATATGTTCGGTTAAAAAGACCTATGGATGTATGTAGATTGCGCTATTTACACGCGATCAATATAAGATGAGCGAATGTAATGATTTCAAAGTTTACGCAAACACTAAACATTTGACTGAAACTAGTTTGCCTGTTATGACACCCACGGGACGATATGGGTGGTAGTAGATATACTTACACCGCCACTACACGGTTTAAAAAATCCGTAAAAAAAAATGCGCGAATGTGTTGCGCGGATGTGGAACTTAACGACATCACTTTTTGTTATCTCGATTTCGCTCCCCGTCTAATTTTTGTTCCGCGGGCTATTTAAGAAAATCGATTCTTAAGGAGTAAGCTCCAGTAAACTCAACAAAATATGAAAACATACGCTAAGTGGGTGGCGTGTGCCGGTAGAGGCGGCGGCGGCTTGACCGCGGCGGCGCGATGAGCGCGGGCGCGCTGCGGGCGGGCGGCGCGGGCGACTCCACGCCCGGCTCCGACCTCGGCGAGCGCATCACGCGCCTCTTCCCCAAGTGCCGTCCCAGGAACATGCAGCACCAGCACGATAGGTACGCACCCTGTTCCGTGTAACAGCTACACAGCAACAGCTACAGCTAGCCAGTACGCCTGCCGCGCAATGTTTATCCAATCGTGTCACAGCCAGCCAGTACGCCTGCCGCGCAATGTTTATCCAACCGTGTCACAGCTAGCCAGTACGCCTGCCGCGCAACCATGTGTCAAACCGTGTCACAGCTATACAACTATAGCTAGCCAGTACGTCTACCATGCAATCGTGTGGTTAATATATATAAATGAGTAGAAAACGGTGCACGGAGATGGTAAGACTCGCCTGTTAGTAAACACTAGAGTCTTTCGTAAAGGTATTTTATACTAGATATTATGCTATTCGCAACATTAAACCTTCTATTTTTCAATACAATATATTTAAAGGATGGCGGAGAAGTAATTTCATAATGTGAATTGGTTGCTATTTTTTAGATATTAAAAAAAATTGGCTCTGTTTTCACGTAAAGTTTATTTGCACATTCGCGCTTGTTTTATGACGTTTTGAAGGTTTGCGCTTTGTTATGGTAAACGCGAGATTTCAAAAAATACCAATGGAAGTAGTCTGGCGCGGTCAGATCTAGTGATCTGGCCGGCCAATTCAAATCGTCAAAACGGGAGGTCACGCGGCCCGGAAATTGGTGTCGTATAATCCCTATCGTTGCCCTAGCTATATGGGAGCGGTGGCTCTGTTCTGTCCTGACCAACAACGCTCGAGATCCAATCACTGACTTGCGGCAAAAAAAAAAACTCTCAACAGTTACGGTTACGTGGGTGCCACAGTAACGGAGGTTTCCTCAAAAAATAAGTGCTAATTACTTTTCACTGCAAATGCACCAAATAGTAACTTCAAGAGGATTCAATGGCACATTAGTGGAAATGTGCTTTATTGCTCTTCATAATTTTGAATACGAAATTATCCTCTTCTTGCACCAGGTTTAACAGAACGCGGGAGTCAGTTCCAAATTCAAATTCGTTACAAGTATTCTAGGCGCCATTTGCAAACATAATGGCGCATTAACATTATGACATTACTTTTGCGCCATTCTATATATGAAATAAACCTATTTTGCCTTGTCAATTAATTGATAAACTTTTGTCACTTACTAAATGGTGAAAATAAATACGCTTTTCCGCTTCTGTCTGTGTGTTCGCTTAAAATTTTAAAATTAGTTTATGGATTTTTATAATAAATTTTTTTTTAATCACCCATACGAATTTGGGACGTGTCGCAGGTATATTATGTAAGCTGAAAAAAGATACTTCAAAAAAACTATCATGTTTGCCGCGTAAATTATAGACTATTATAGGTTTACCGCCTGTTCTAAGATACTGAGACACTTTATATACATATATTCATATTATACATTATATAATATAATATTATATACATACACACACACACACACACACACATATCTATATATATATATATATATATATATATATATATATATATATATATATATATATATATATAAATTTGGTTTTACCGCCGCAAATAATATAAGCAGTTTGGTATTACAAGTTCACAAAAGTTAAAATTAATATAGGATATTTAAATAACATCAAGGCCTGCAAATTATGTAACTGACGCATATTGTGATATCAATAACATCTTTAAGGCTGGACATAGACCATCCGTGTACCTTTTCAGCCCCTAAAGTCTTTTTTTTATAGAATAAGGGTGACAAACGACCACACACTGATGGTAAGTGGATTCTGTGGCCCATAGACATGACATCTAGATTTATTTTATCCTCAATTAAGAATCGAAATTCAAATGCGATGTCACCCCTGAGGTCTACGATGGAATGCCTCGTTTCTATTAAAAAGGGTATCCCGTTCTCTGCATTCACTAACGGAACACAGCAGCATTAAGCTGCTATTTTACGCGTATATTCCGTGAAACTCGTTCTTTCCCAGTCGAGCCGAGCAATTCGTGCTACAACCATAATGTAGCTGCAGCGTGGCTATACCACGTGTGTGTGTGTGTGTGTGTGTGTGTGTGTGTGTGTGTGTGTGTGTGTGTGTGTGTGTGTGTGTGTGTGTCGTATCCCTTGACGCTGCTTCTCCATCTCCAGTCGGTCAAGTCGGACGTAAAAGAGATGGTTAACTGCCATAATCGGTCCAACCGACGAAGAAGTTACCACGGCTTTTTGTAATTATATTCAATGTCATTTTGTCCTAACATTAATAATCACTGCAGTAATGTTACATGCCAGTTTTAAAATAAAGGTTGGCCTAATGTCATTTATAATAATTATGCTTCCACATAGAAGAACAACTCCGTTTGTTAGACGCTTTGAATAAGTAATGTTGCACGCAATACGCTTTTTAGTCGATTCCAGCCTTTCATCTACATAATTATGTAAGTATATTGCTTTGGGATTTCTGCACAAACAATGCTATAAACTTTGCTTCGAACACAAAAACAATTTAGAAATGAATTAAGCTCCTGGTAAACTTTAAAAGTTTCGATATTATCTGCGATTTGATTTTTAATCGAGGATAGATGTTGTGTCGGTGTACGGTCTTTACAAACCGCACATTTTTGCACTTAAGCATTTTTACCATATTGTATCATTTTTCATTCTCATCCATTCAGTACGCAATCATTCGCCGTCGCGCATTGTACTCACTATCAATAATATCAGAATAAATTACATAATCAGTTCAAGTCCTTATCATTTTTATCAACTTCTAAGATTGTACAGCACACCAGCTCGTACATCTTAATGGTCCTTCGAGCATTGATCTAGTGCCGGTAAGAGAAAAGCGGGACCACGCGGTTCGACAACGTGACTTCGTTTCGCCGTTTAGTGCTGCCCACGTATTATCGCCTACTTAGCAAAAACGCTACAAGTTATTTTTAAAAGCTATTGCGCAGTGAACAATTTTCTGCTACCGCATACATCATCACCAGCAGCAGTGATTGGTAAACATCACGCCATCACTCACGAAAAACATTTTTTGTCTTGTGTTTCTGTGTCTGAAGTGCAATAGCGAATCGGTCGAGTCGGCCTCCCACAAGCGGGTCTCACCGACGAGATTGAGAAGGCGCATATATTGCATTAGGATACCGGAGCACTTAGCAACAGCATCACCTCCGTGACTCGGAAGCATCCGTCACCGGATTATCAATCAAATCGTCCATTAATCAAATAAAAATGGAAGATTTACTATCAACTCAGCAACAACTTCTTCAAGCAATGGAGCAGTTATTCACCAACTTCAAGAAAGATGGAGCTGAAAGAAAAACCCCATCTTACATATCAAGGCGACTAGAGACTCTGGATCAGTACTGGAGAGAGTTCCAAGCCAATCATGTCAAGTTGTGTGAGTACGAGGACCAAGACTACACTTATTTCTTGGAAAATCACTTCGAAAAAGCAAAGTCATATTACACCGACTGTCGGAGAATTATTCAGCAACACCTATCTACTGATCAAGAAAAGAAGTCAGTTCTGAGACCTGCTACTCCTTTAGCCGGCGTGACTACAGATTGGCGTCCACCATCAACGGCTGCAACAGCGTCCCCATCAGGTCAGGCCAGCACCAGCCGAGTAGACAGAGGTAACCACAGCAAACTTGACGAGATGTACCGGAAACAAAAAAGCAATTTTAAAGCACTAGAACGAGCAATCAATGCCACTAATCTCGAGTTACTTACCGAAAAGTGGGAGCTCGAGGACAGCTTACGTGACTTACAACTTCGCTGGAATGCCGTGGACTCCTTACACTGGGAGATCGACAGCGAGCTTACCACAGAAGATGTGCAGTACGAAAAAACATACTACATGTTCGAAGACAGCTACAAAAAGATCAAAAAATCAATCAACAGCAAGATGTGGTCCGTATCTCATCAAAAGCATTCTACGCCAAAAATGGAAATCCCTACGTTCAGCGGCAACTATCAGCAGTGGTCATCTTTCAAAGATCTCTTCATGGAAATGATCCACAAGAATAAATTCATTTCAAATGTGCAAAAAATGCAACATTTAAAAAGCAAGGTCAAGGGAGAAGCCGAGAAACTAATACAACATCTAAATATTAGTTCAGAAAACTATGAAACATGCTGGGAAATTCTGAATCATCGGTATAACAACAAACGATTGATTTTTAGTTCTCACATGAACACGCTTTTTGGCTTGCCAACAATACAACACCAATCATCATTTGCCCTGAAAAAATTGCACGACACCACAAAAGAGTGTCTAAGTGCCGTAAAAAACTTAGGCGTGAATACATCAAGTTGGGATCCTTTGGTGGTACATTTGTTGATGCAGAAATTGGACACTGATACACACAATGACTACTTCGAATATCTTGAAGATCCGAGGGAATTGCCTACGCTATCAGGATTTCTAACTTTTTTGGAAATGCGATTCACAGCATTAGAATCGTCTCGACGCAAGCAAGAAGCGCCGCGGAGCAATCAGCAAGCTACCTATCAAGATTCCAAAAAAGCTCAATATTCCAAGGCATACCCGGGTGCATCAACTAAGGCATTTATCAATCATACAAATGTGAAGTCATTGAAATCGTTAGCAAGGAATAAATACACGTGTCCATTGTGCAATGAACAACATGGAATTTTCCACTGTAAATCGTTTCTAGGTCAGACACCAGAATTAAAACGAAAAACAGTGGCAAAATTGAATTTATGCGAAAACTGTCTTTTTGATCATAAAGGCAAGGACTGTTTTTCCGACAAAAGATGCGCGCATTGCAAATGCGGTCACAATACTTTATTGCACGAAGCATACGCATCAAATATCAACGCGAGCGAGCGAGACAGCAACAAAAGAGTTACACAGCAAAGAAACGTGACACATGTTTCACAAGAAAACGTCGCCGAAATCCTCCTGGCAACAGCCCAAATCAAGGTGCTATCAGCTGATGGAAGCTATCTGACGATGCGAGCGCTGATTGATCAAGGGTCACAAACATCACTTATAAGCGAAAATGCCGCTCAAAGACTTGGCCTTCCACGACAACGTTGCAAGGGTATTATTTTCGGGATTGGCACAAAGGAAAATAACTGCAAAGGTATCATCACTATAACAGCATCATCTATGAATTCAGAATACACATTCAATACTGACGTCATCATCATGAAAAGTTTGGTAAACAATCTACCGAACAGATCCTTTGACAAACCGTCATGGAAACGTCTTGAAGGCATACGGCTTGCTGATCCAGACTTCAATATCAGCCGTCCCATAGACATATTACTGGGTGCGAACATCTACTCGAACATCATCATGAGTGGAATCATCAGAAAAGATGAAAATCAACCGATTGTTCAGCAATCACGACTCGGTTGGATCATCTGCGGCAACCTGAAGTCTTATCAGTGTAATGTTGTTCTGCACGATTTACAAAATATTCAGAGGTTTTGGACAATCGAAGACATAGCAGACAACAAAATAACAATATCATCCGAGGATCAATACTGCTTGGAGCATTATAACAACACAACAACACGACGAGAAGACGGTCGATATGTGGTACGTCTGCCCATGAAACCAGGCTTCGAAGAAAAGCTGGGTGATTCAAAGCAGAAGGCCGTGGCACAACTTTATCAGCTGGAAAAGAAATTCGCCAAAAACGAAGACCTCGCAGCAATGTATAAAAACTTTATGCGCGAATACATTGAATTAGAACATATGCAGCAATGTACCCGTAACAGAAACACGATCCCGGCAACGAGTTGCTACCTGCCACATCATTGTGTACAGCGCGCCGAATCGCTTACAACTGCATTACGCGTCGTATTTAACGCGTCATCAAAGACGTCATCAGGCTACAGCCTAAACGACTTGATGTACAACGGACCCAATCTGCAAGCAGACTTACTATCATTGATCATAAGTTGGAGACAGTATAAGGTCGCCTTCACTGCAGACATCGAAAAAATGTTTCGAGCGATCCTCTGCAATAATAACGACAAACATCTACAAAAAATCATATGGCGTGAATCATCAAATCAGCCACTTCAAGAATACGAACTATTAACTGTGACGTACGGGACGAAAGCAGCGCCGTTCCTGGCAATGAACACACTAAAGCAATTAGCACGCGACGAAGGACAGCATTTCCCTGAAGCAGCTAAGGTGTTGAAGAGAGACTTTTTCATGGACGATGTCTTAAGCGGTCAGCACAGCATCCCAGCTGCTCTAAAATTAAAAACAGATCTGATCAACCTACTCAGATCAGGGGGGTTTAATCTACGAAGGTGGTGCTCAAACAGCAATGAGTTACTACAAGCAGCAGGATCAGACACAGATAGCAATCATCAAATTGGGTTTGATTTCAAGCAGAAAGAATCAACAAAGACCCTGGGACTGCGCTGGAACCCTCAGAAGGACGTCTTCACCTTTGAGCTCAAAATCAACACATCAACAGACAAACCAGCCTCAAAAAGGTCACTACTTTCAGACATCTCAAAGGTTTTCGACCCGGCCGGGTGGCTCTGTCCTGTAACAACAAGATTGAAACTCTTATTCCAATCAGTCTGGAAAGAAGATTTGAAGTGGGATGACCAACTTCCACTAAGCATTGAAGAAGAGTGGTCTAAGATCAAACATGACCTCGAAGGCATCAATCAAATCCAAGTACCAAGATGGCTTCAAAGTTATGAGAACGACGACATTGAGCTACACGGGTTCTGCGATTCCTCAGAACGTGCCTACGCTTGTGTTATCTACAGCAAAATCAAGAGCAAGAAACAAGGTGAACAAGCAGTAGTTCTGATAGCAGCAAAATCAAAACTAGTTCCGACATCAAAAATCATATCATTGCCGAAATTAGAACTGTGTGCCGCTCACTTATTATCAAGACTCATGCAGACAGTCAAACACAGTCTATCAGAGCAAAACATCAAGACCTTCGGCTGGTCAGACTCAACAGCTGTGCTCGGCTGGATCCAAGGCGACATCAATCGCTGGAAGCCATTCGTCGCCAACCGTGTACAACAAATCAAAGAAATCATACCTGCGGACTGTTGGCAGTATGTCAAGTCGACTGATAATCCAGCAGACTGCGCCAGCCGTGGGGTATCAACAGCAATCCTCAAAAATCATCCCTTGTGGTGGCAAGGCCCATCATGGCTGAAAACATATCAAAAAGAAACCACCACAAAAACATACACTACGAATCAAGAAGTGAAGAAAGCAATGCAAACCAACGTCACTATTCAACGTCACAGCTCTGACGTAATCGAAGCGTTGATAAACAAACATAGCTGTATGACGCGAGTGACGCGTATACTTACCTGGGTATTGCGGGCGGTGTCGAATTCCAAACCGAAGACGCCGTATCTAACTGCACCTGAAATCAAACAAGCAAAATACATTATTATAAAGCACATACAAGAAAAGTATTTTTATGAAGAAATACTTACCATCAAGAAGCAGGGGAAAGTGAAGCGTAACAACAAACTGCTGTCCCTTAATCCATTCTTGGATAAAAACGATCTTCTAAGAGTTGGTGGCAGGATCAATAATGCAAGCATCGATGAAAACATGAAGCATCCTCTCATCGTGCCACACAGCGGACACTTCACTGAGCTCATAATCGATCAGGCACACAAGGCCACCTTCCACGGTGGAGCCCGCCTGACTCTATCGCATCTGAGACAGCATTACTGGATTATTGGCGGCAACAGGGCTGTCAAAAAACGCATCCGTGAATGTGTTGTCTGCAGAAGACACAACCCAATCAAACAGACTCAAATCATGGGAGACCTACCGTCAGCAAGATGTAACCCAACCAGGCCATTTTACCACGTTGGTACCGATTACACCGGTTTCATCGACGTGAAAGCAAACAAAGGACGAGGCATAAAAACGACGAAAGGATACGTCGCAGTTTTTGTGTGTATGGTCACTAAGGCCGTACACCTGGAAATGGTATCAGACCTCTCCTCATCAGCATTCCTCGCAGCACTCCGACGAATGGCAGCGCGCCGTGGAGCACCGCGTCACCTGTACAGCGACAACGGGACCAACTTCGTCGGCGCCTACAAACACTTACAGCAGGAATTCATCAATCTTCGACAAGCCTTGGACGATGATTTCTTCGCAGCAATATCAGACATGGAGATCGAATGGCACTTCAACGCCCCCTCGTGGCCTAGTGCAGGAGGTCTATGGGAAGCGGCGGTGAAAAGCCTAAAATTCCACTTACGAAGAGTCATCGGAGCACAAAAGCTTACATTTGAGGAGCTATCAACATTGTTGTCACAGCTGGAAGCGTGCCTGAACTCAAGGCCACTGTGCGCCCTGAGCGAAGATCCCGAGGACATCAACTTCCTCACCCCGTCACATTTTCTGGCGAGTGGCCCCACCCTCACCATCATCGAAACCGAAAGGGACGAGCGCACACGTTGGCAACTGGTACAGAAAATCTTCTACGACATATGGAAGAGATGGCAGTCCGAGTTCCTGTGCCAATTATCAGCTAGAAGCAAGTGGCAACAGAAGCAAAGAAACATGGAAATTGGTGACGTTGTCGTCATACATGACGTCAACTTACCTCCCGGCAAGTGGGCGCTCGCTAGAGTTGTTGAACTTCACCCTGGAAAGGACGATCTGGTCCGAGTGGTGTCCCTGAAAACTAAAAACAACATTATCAAGAGGCCTATTACAAAAATATCACCACTTCTATCAGATGATTACGTTGGTAGCGAGCAAAATTCGGAATCAAGCAATAAGGAGTCTACAGCAAAAAGCACCAAAGCAAAAAGAACGCGAAGCAAAAAATCATGCAACTTCATAGCTTTAGCAATGTTGACTTTACTTACCATCATTTCACCCGTTCAGTGTGCCTTCAACCTACTTAGTCTAAGCAATAATCAGAGCATTTATTTGGACAAAATTTCCAACAGGCACCTTGTCAGAGATCAGTGGAAACTCATTGTCTACTACGAAATGAATCCGTACTGGCAAGGCATTGAATTGTATCGCAAGTACTTCGATTATTTGGATAACATATGCTCCAAGATATCCAAACAAACAAAATGTGACGTAATGTTGTCACAACTACGTCATGAGGCCACTGAACTGGACTACTATCATCATATGTTGCTCGGTCAGCAATACACGCGCTCGAGACGCCGGCGCGGGCTTATCAACGGTGTCGGATACCTAGCGCACAGCTTGTTCGGTGTGTTAGACGAAGAGTTTGCTCAAAAATACGAGAGAGACATCAATATAATCAGGATGAATCAGAAACATCTTGCTCTTTTATGGAAAAATCAAACATCCGTGGTTGAAGCTGAATATAACCTTTTGAGTCGAATCGAAGAGTCTATTAACAAGCAGTACAAGATCTTCAATGCCCACATCATAGAGCTAGAAAAAGAAGCCAACATCATAACAAAGGAAATTCAGACCGAAAAAATCATCAATGAATTTATTCTCTCATCCATGATAGCAAACAACATTTTGGCCAATCTTAAAAACATTCAAGAAACGTTGGTGGAGACCATCACAGACATCCACTATGGGCAGTTTAATGTTTATTTATTAACGCCTGAACAACTGAATGAAGAGTTAAATATTATCTCTGGCCAATTATCAAAGGAATTAGCTCTGCCTATAAACAACATCCAAAACAACTTATCCAGACTCTATCATTTACTGGAAGTAAAAGCAAGGATGACAAGCCAATACTTTATTTTCGAGATCAAAATCCCGTTGGTAAGCAGGGATACCTACGAGATTTACAGGCTTATATCTATCCCGCAGCAAGTACAAAAACAGATGGTCCGCATCACTCCTATCGCAGATCATATCGCGATCAACATCCAAAAGGACTCGTACGTACCATTATCAGAAGAAGAAGTTCGAAGATGTAAACAGTTCAACGCTGAGACTCACCTTTGCCCGCTACAGAAACCTATTTTCCATATGAATTCGGACGATATTCTCTGCATCAAAAATGAAGACACAGGTCAGTGTGAAATCAAAACTTCGCCCTGCAAGGATATATGGGTTGAACTTAACAAACTAAATACGTACCTGTACTTTTGCTGTAATCAAAGGATGATAAGAATAATATGCGAGCATCATGTTACAGCGCAACGACTTAGCAAGGCCGGTATTATCATTCTCGAGGACGGCTGTTTCATTAAAAGTGAAACATTGACAATATTTTCACACAGAAAGCAGGTCACTAATTATAATATCAAGCCCGACCTTGCAAAGATAGACATACCTCCAATCAATGATGTCATCAACCTATCTATTCCTCTCCAAAGGCTCGAGAAATTCGACGAGTCAGAAAATGAGGAGAATCGAAAACACTTGTCAAGTATTGGACACCAAATAGAGCAGCTGAAGACAAGCAACGCTGATACAGAGATGGTAAATCAGTTATCAAACCACGACCTACATCAATATGTGCTTATTTATCTTCTGCTGGGAGCAGCTATACTAGCATCAACATTAATCGCCTTGCGGAGTCTACGCCGCAGATGCGCCGCACGTATACAAGGTCCCTCTCAAAGCGAAAGATCAGCTGGCTTGAATGTACAGTTCACTGGCACGAACCGAAACACAGAGCAAGCAACATCGGTCGAGCCCCGCGGTATCGCAGTTACGTCATCGGGTGAACTGAGTGCACGCGCACTGGATAAGTCGACGTCGCCTACAGTTTGCAAACGTTTTTGTGATCTTAGTGCAGTGTAGTGAAGTGTGAAATTTATAAGTTTTTTAATTGAAATTTATAAGCTAATTTTTATAGTATAATCATCGTTATCAATTAGTATCAATTTGTAATCGCCTATCAATCATCATCTGTTCTCTCTCTCTCTCCCCGCAGCATGTACGGTCTTTACAAACCGCACATTTTTGCACTTAAGCATTTTTACCATATTGTATCATTTTTCATTCTCATCCATTCAGTACGCAATCATTCGCCGTCGCGCATTGTACTCACTATCAATAATATCAGAATAAATTACATAATCAGTTCAAGTCCTTATCATTTTTATCAACTTCTAAGATTGTACAGCACACCAGCTCGTACAGTAAACACTAGAGTCTTCGTAAAGGTATTTTATACTAGATATGCTATTCGCAACATTAAACCTTCTATTTTTCAATACAATATATTTAAAGGATGGCGAAGAAGTAATTTCATAATGTGAATTGGTTGCTATTTTTTAGAAATTAAAAAAATTAGGCTCTGTTTTCACGAAAAGTTTATTTGCACATTCGCGCTTGTTTTATGACGTTTTGAAGGTTTGTGCTTTGTTATGGTAAACGCGAGATTTCAAAAAATACCAATGGAAGTAGTCTGGCGCGGTCAGATCTAGTGATCTGGCCGGCCAATTCAAATCGCTAAAACGGGAGGTCACGCGGCCCGGAAATTGGTGTCCTATAATCCCTATCGTTGCCCTAGCTATATGGGAGCGGTTGCTCTGTTCTGTCCTGACCAACAATGCTCAAGATCCAATCACTGACTTGCGGCAAAAAAAACTCTCAACAGTTACGGTTACGTGGGTGCCACAGTAACGGAGGTTTCCTCAAAAAATAAGTGCTAATTACTTTTCACTGCAAATGCACCAAATAGTAACTTCAAGAGGATTCAATGGCACATTAGTGGAAATGTGCTTTATTGCTCTTCATAATTTTGAATACGAAATTATCCTCTTCTTGCACCAGGTTTAACAGAACGCGGGAGTCAGTTCCAAATTCAAATTCGTTACAAGTATTCTAGGCGCCATTTGCAAACATAATGGCGCATTAACATTATGACATTACTTTTGCGCCATTCTATATATGAAATAAACCTATTTTGCCTTGTCAATTAATTGATAAACTTTTGTCACTTACTAAATGGTGAAAATAAATACGCTTTTCCGCTTCTGTCTGTGTGTTCGCTTAAAATTTTAAAATTAGTTTATGGATTTTTATAATAAATTTTTTTTTAATCACCCATACGAATTTGGGACGTGTCGCAGGTATATTATGTAAGCTGAAAAAAGATACTTCAAAAAAACTATCATGTTTGCCGCGTAAATTATAGACTATTATAGGTTTACCGCCTGTTCTAAGATACTGAGACACTTTATATACATATATTCATATTATACATTATATAATATAATATTATATACATACACACACACACACACACACACATATCTATATATATATATATATATATATATATATATATATATATATATATATATATATATATATATATAAATTTGGTTTTACCGCCGCAAATAATATAAGCAGTTTGGTATTACAAGTTCACAAAAGTTAAAATTAATATAGGATATTTAAATAACATCAAGGCCTGCAAATTATGTAACTGACGCATATTGTGATATCAATAACATCTTTAAGGCTGGACATAGACCATCCGTGTACCTTTTCAGCCCCTAAAGTCTTTTTTTTATAGAATAAGGGTGACAAACGACCACACACTGATGGTAAGTGGATTCTGTGGCCCATAGACATGACATCTAGATTTATTTTATCCTCAATTAAGAATCGAAATTCAAATGCGATGTCACCCCTGAGGTCTACGATGGAATGCCTCGTTTCTATTAAAAAGGGTATCCCGTTCTCTGCATTCACTAACGGAACACAGCAGCATTAAGCTGCTATTTTACGCGTATATTCCGTGAAACTCGTTCTTTCCCAGTCGAGCCGAGCAATTCGTGCTACAACCATAATGTAGCTGCAGCGTGGCTATACCACGTGTGTGTGTGTGTGTGTGTGTGTGTGTGTGTGTGTGTGTGTGTGTGTGTGTGTGTGTGTGTGTGTGTGTGTGTGTGTGTGTGTGTGTGTGTGTGTGTCGTATCCCTTGACGCTGCTTCTCCATCTCCAGTCGGTCAAGTCGGACGTAAAAGAGATGGTTAACTGCCATAATCGGTCCAACCGACGAAGAAGTTACCACGGCTTTTTGTAATTATATTCAATGTCATTTTGTCCTAACATTAATAATCACTGCAGTAATGTTACATGCCAGTTTTAAAATAAAGGTTGGCCTAATGTCATTTATAATAATTATGCTTCCACATAGAAGAACAACTCCGTTTGTTAGACGCTTTGAATAAGTAATGTTGCACGCAATACGCTTTTTAGTCGATTCCAGCCTTTCATCTACATAATTATGTAAGTATATTGCTTTGGGATTTCTGCACAAACAATGCTATAAACTTTGCTTCGAACACAAAAACAATTTAGAAATGAATTAAGCTCCTGGTAAACTTTAAAAGTTTCGATATTATCTGCGATTTGATTTTTAATCGAGGATAGATGTTGTGTCGGTGTCTACGGACCACACACTATTTTTGCTGTATTGCTCCAATATGTCGATTCCAGTTATAGTATGAATGGAAAAAAAAGTATAGCTTCATTTATTTGATACATACATTAACAACACAAACATATAAACACATGGGATTAAAATATATGCACTCATCAGTCTTAGGCTGTTTGTACATTAACACATAAAAACAGCAGGAGCGGTTAGTGTATCAAATTAAAAAAAAATATGATATCAAATAACTTATTTCATCACATTTTGGTATCCAACTCACCATATTGCTGTAAAAAGCCAGCAGCGCTCGTAACGGTGATTGGATTAAAGTGGTCGTAGAGAATGTAGAATTTATGCTTTTAGTAAAATTGAAAGGATAACGGGGTAAGTAGGTAGTAGCAACTTGGTGGTGCTGTGTTTCGTATGATTAGTGATGAGAACCGGATACCCTTTTTACTGGAAACGAGGCATTCTATCTTAGTTCTCAGGTATAACAACGTATACACATTTGGGTTATTAACAGAATATATGTAGAGCCACAGTAGTCATCACCATCAGGTTGACTGTGTGCTAATTTGTCACTAATGTTATATAAAACTAAAACAATCGAACCGAAGAACTCCTTTACTGGAAAATAGGTATTTTATTTTATTTCTCAACGCATATTGATTCTTAACCAAGAATAGATGTAGATGTCTATAAGCCACACCAATATCTTACCATTAGTTGAACTGTAGTATGCTCATTTGTCGTTCTTATTCTATAAGAAAGATAGATGTCGCTGTTGACGAATACGGTCGAGTGCCGTCCCTAATCCAATGAGGTTAGGACTTTAAAATTGCATACTACTCAAGCAACCCAGGTTGGTAATTTCACCGGCATCACTAACAATTAGTCGCAACTCAAAAATAATTTGACAAATCCAAAAGTGCACACCTTGAGGGCTCAGGTAATGTTTTGAATAATCAATTTACTTCTATTAATTACCGAAACACGTATTTCGTTCAAAGCCAAAACAAATTTCCTGTTTAATTAACACGAAATGTTTTTGACTGCTTGATACCGGTGATTCGTATTTTGTTACCGAAACAAAAAGTCAAATAATTAATAAAAAAACATGCGTGAGTGTCGTGGAGGACTCGGTTGGAACGAAGTTCCTTATTATTGATAAACGTATATTATTGACTAGCTGTTCCCCGCGACTTCGCTCGCGTGTTAGGGTTTTTATGTTTTCGCGCGGAACCCTAATTCTTTTTCTAAAATAAAAGTAGCCTTAGTTACTCCTTACGAAATCAGCTATCTGCCACTGAAAGTCCCGTCAAAATCTGTCCAGCCGTTTCGGCGATAAGCCGGAACAAACAGACAGACAGACAAAAATTTAAAACATTGGATTTTAGTTGTAAGTACCGTATTTTACTTAGGTACATATTATGCATTTAGTAAAAAACTGTAATTTTGACATTACAAACAGACACTTCAATTTTATTTATTTGTATAGATTAACAAATATAAATAAATTTATTATGTACTAGGGGCTATTAAAATGAACCGTCATTTAAAATAAAATACAATATGACACAAGGGGTAATGACGAAAAAACCTTCACTTTTGTCACCTAGCTCCCATCCGCCAAACCCCAATAGCGTCCGATAATGAACTTCGTTCCAAAAATAAAAAATAAGTATTAATAAACGGGAGAGTTTACAATAGTGAAATTCAAATGGCATCCCCTAAGGATTAAAATCTAAATCTAATAAAAGAAAATTAACGTGATAAGTTCAGTTTTTCGAAAGATATCTTGTTCACATCTATACCGACCAACTGACGTCCAAGTGAAATTATTTTCAATTGACATTTTTAAATAATAATAATCGAAATAAATAATCCTATAACTACGTCAGAAGTATTAACTGAAATGAAATCTCCTCTTGCTATTAGTGTACTTTTTTATTGTATAAGTGCAATATAAAGCTTGTGGAAGTGATTTAAGTTGAGTGGATCGCGTTTACAATTGTGAAATTCACAGCAAGCAGTGTGGCAGGATCCCATTTCTGCCTTACCTTATACAAAAAAAGAACGCTCAGCCCTATAACTTCTTAGAATTGCGAGGAACTGTGTAACTTTTGTAGGTTGTTCCTTTACGTTAATTCTAACATAGAAGTGCACGCACTTCGGCTTAATGGCAAAAATAGTAAAGATGGTGGTGCCTATCCAGTCGCGCTCCGAGGCTCTAAAATGATCCTACCACATAGGAGTCCCTACCATTTAACATTGGACGGCTCCATGGTGCAGTGAATTAGCAATGAGGGCCGTGGGTCTCATCTTATTGCTCTATATGTGGTAGAGCCATGGTGCAGCTACATTAATAGTATGGTTGTAGCACAAATGGGTTGGCTCGACCGGGGAAGGACCACGCTCTCACAGAATACCAGCGTAAAATAGCAGCTTAACACTGCTGTTTCGTATGGTGAGTGTAGAGAACCGGAGACCCTTTTTACTGGAAAAGAGGCATTCAATCTTAGTTCTCATGGGTGACAACGCGTCTGCATTTTGATTCGCAAACGAGGATAGATAGATGTATATGGACCACAGCAACCACTTACCATCACGTGGACTGTGTGCTCGTTTGTCACACTGTCCTATAAAAAAAATCCCACACGCAACAACTATTTGTTTAGCCAACAAATAATTGTTCCGGGTCTGGATGTTTGTACTTGTGAAATCTATGTTTGTAAACTGACCCCACGATACAGGAGAACCTCTTAGTGAATAAAATGTTTTATTTTATTCATCAACAACTCGTTCCAGAAATCAGTCGCGTCCATACACAACGCCACGAAATCACCAGTTCGCGTGCTGGAACGGGCTCCCGCTAACTTATTACCTTTGAACCGCTCACGTGATCGCGGCTTAATTACGAAACGCCACTGTTGTTAAACGAGGCCGTACGTCTCGCTCCTTACGTCGTCTACACGTGAAATGGGTCGTGGAAGTCGTAAGGTTTTCGTTTATTTACATACCAGAGACGAGGAAATTTATATATTCAAATGTGAGTGACGATTATTAGACGGAATTCATTACTTTACGTTAGTTATATGATACCGCTCTAACAAATTCCTTAGGGTCTAGTTATACCAATGATTCTTGAAATATATCCGTTTCATGCTGCTGTAAAATAATATCGTATGCCGATGATACTACACTAACTTTTTATGGGGATTCATGGGAAGTTTTTAATATTGCACAAGGTTTTAATACCGTTTGTTAGTAGTGGCTAGCCATAAATTCATTTTCACATAATGTTGATAGAAGCTAATATATTACGTTTTTCGATTTGCAAATTACCAAAATATATTTACAATTTTAAAATATTAGCTCATTCATGTTATCAATTTCCTAGTTCAAACTGCAACTGCTTTAATATAATAAATACACAAGAAATTAAATACTTAGGTATAACAATAGATAATAATCTAAAATTCAAAGCACACATAAGAAATTTAACCCAAACGTCAGAAAACTTATTTACATTTTTAAAAACTTAAGACATGTCACAAATTGGACTTTGCAAAAAACTGTTTATATATATCTTTATGCCAATCTGTATTAACCTACGGTATTACTATTTGGGGAGGTTCCAATAAAACACACATACTTGAACTGTAAAGAGCTCATAGTGTTGTATCAATATATTATATACTAGAGCCCAATGACTTCGTCAATCTTACTTAGCGGTACCATGTAGCGACATCTATGGAAATGTATTAAATAAAGAACGATGTATTTAGCGCGTCAAATTTTCATATCGATATACATCGCAACCGCTTCCGTAGATAGATAATAGATGGCGCTAGAGTAGTCAAGTGAGCTCGGTCACGGTCCTTATTGCTTTGTAAGAGAGATTTAAACATTAATTTTAAATAAATAGCTATATAATAATATCAACACGCAATTTTGCGCTACGCAAAAGAAATAATACAACCACCATCGCTTTTTAAGGCTTTATCAACCTTTTACAGTCGAGTGTTGTGCGTTTCAACTCGATTGACAACGCAGTACCAAATGTCTCGCATCTTTGACGTCCCCTGACGTCGTTATTTTACATCTTGCTTTGCCTCTACAACACCCACGGGAATAAATGAGGAGGTGACTTCTCTGAAGACACCACAGCACCACAACTAACCCCCATCTAACAGCTGATGAGGGCTCTGTGGCGCAGTGGCTTGGCAACGAATTACGGCGTTGAGGGCCGCGGGTTCGAATCCCGCACGGAACAAGTATTTGTATGGCTTACAAGTATTTGTTCCAGGTCTGGATGTTTGTTCTTGTGAAGTTTATTAATGTAAACTGCCTCCACGATACACGAGAAAATCCTAGTGTGGAGTAATGTGTTTTTTTAAACAAAGTAACAAACAGAACATAATAAATTTATCTAGTATATGTTAATTATCATAATATTATCTTGATCAAAAATAATTAAATAAAAATATATCAATAGCTAGGCTACGTTGATAATGAATAATCCAAGCTTAAGCACTTTAAGCACCATTAAGCACCTCTTGTTAAAAAATTTAATTACTTCTTCCGTATTAAAAAGCAATTAGTTCTTCTCTTCTTACTGGAATAATTTTAAATCACAGTTTTAATCTTGAACATTTCTTTTAATATTTTTTTTGCTTCGCCTCTTTTATTATAAATACATTATGTGTTGTTTCCTGTGTATTACTGGTATACGGTTAATGTATTACTTCTTCATCAGTGTAATATGTATTTAAGCTTTTTGTGTGCTCTTTTTTTCTTTTTTCCATTGTAGCCTTATTAAAATTTGGCTGTTTCACGCTGTTCAGTACGCGATCAACCAGAGCTTAGCAATTTTAAGTGCATATTCACCACGTGTTAGGTTATGTAGGAAAACATCGTAAGAAAACCTGCAAGTTTAAGAATTAAAAAAAAACGAAAACATGTGAAGTCCATTATCATGCAGGAAGTCGATGGCTGCGGGTGGCTCAGGTCCGTGCTTTGTGGCATTCATTGGGGGAGGCCTATGTTCAGCAATGCACGTGTTGTGGAAGCGCGACGGATACTTCCTTGCCCTAAAAGCCCTCTAAGAAATGTGAGATGGCCTGTGCCCAGCATGCATATATAGGGAAAGGACCACGCTCTCACAGAATACCAGCGTAAAATAATAATTAATAATTCTTAATAGAGGATAAATGTAGATGTCTATGAGCCACAGCATCCACTTACCATCAGGTGGACTGTGTACTTTTTTGTCGCCCTTATTCTATATAAAAGAGGTTTATAAACCGTCAAATAGTGAATAGTACGGTGGCCAACCTTATGAGTTTGTTCGAGACAATCCCGCAATAGCATTGTTGAATTATTTTTCATTATTAAGTTAATGAAATACTCCTGCAAGTTCCTTAATGCGTCGTTTTTCCCTTACAAAAATACTGTTCTATCCATTTTCATTTCTTTACGTTGATCAATACTGAAAAATGGATTTTTTTTTTATAAAACTGAAGTGACAAAGGAACTTGTAGTGCACCTGATGGTAGGTAGATACTGCAGCTGACTTCAAACAAAGAAGGCTAATGATGCGTTGTCACCTCTTAGTACCAATGATTGAATGTCTCACAGCCTGTTATTATACTGTTATTTGAAGTTAACACCGTATGTGTGTAAGAATATCCACTACACCATATCTAATAGGGAAGCTGAAACAGTAGATGGACAGCTGCATAACAACTTAAATTATAATAGAACTGTGGTTGCTACCCCGCCTACCCAACGTGGCAGCATACCATAGTTAATGGAATGGATTGTAATTAAATGTTATGCAGTAAGAACTGCCTTAATAATCTGAATTAAACCTACGATTCATAAAAAATGCCACCGATTTTTAGACTCATAAAGTAGACGTATATACCTGGTAGACGTATAAACGTTTATACGTGGTAGAGCCATGCTGCAGCTATATTAGTAGTATAGTTGTAGCACGAATGGGTCGGCTCGACCGGACCACGCTCTCGCAGAATACCAGCGTAAAATAGCAGCTTAATTCTGCTGTGTTTCGTATGGTGAGTGTAAAGAACCGAAGGCCCTTTTTACTGGAAAAGAGGCATTTCATCTTAGTCCTCACGGGTGCTAACGCATCTGCATTTTGATTCTTTATTGAGGATAGATGTAGATGTCTATGGGTCACAGCAACCACTTACCATTAGGTGGACTGTGTGCTCGTTTGTCACCCTATCCTATAAAAAAAGACATCTTTACGAATGAGATTTTTATGAATATAAAAAAAATATAAAAAATTAGCTAACTAAAAAATAATGGATACTGGAATTTTTATTACAAATCGTATTATAATAGAAATATCATATTGGCTTGCAGGCTGAACTCCGGTGTGGAGGGCCGAGAGATGAACAACGTGAACAACGTGTCCTCGGACGAGGAGCGCGGCACCGACGGACAGCTGGTCATACTGAACTCCAAGGGAGGCACTTACAAATTGAGAGATTCGAGGTGTATATATAATTATATAATAAATTATAACCTGTCAAAAAATCTGGACGACACGAGAGTTTTTACTCTCGAAAGGTATGAATTTCGCAATAACACCGCGAAGAAGTCCATATGAAGACATCTGTAGTGTTGAGGATTGTCTGTGTAAAAATAATATTGGTAAAGAAGATTCAGGGGCCATACGTCAAGGCATTTCGTTTATGTCACGTACGGCATGATCTTTGTTATGTTTTGTCCATGTTCATTTTGAGACCTATCCGTCGACAAAGCTCAAGGTTGCTAACATAAGGAGTACCTTAAAATTAAAATAACATATTTTGTAATAGCAAGTACTAGGATTTATAAGCCTGGGCAAAAAGTATTTTCACGCAACCACTTTCTTCTTCGAGTATTATTTTATTTTAGTTAATTTTTGTACGGCTACGTTCGATGTCATTTGGCGGTCATTTGAGCCTACGCCCAGACCGTATGAGGAACCTCAAGGTCGTTTAGTGAGCTATGAAGAGTCCTTACAGTTACAGTCTACTGAAGTCTACTGCTAAACAAGCCACCTCCATAGGGGGATATTTGCCATAGTTGCCACGCTTGGCAAGCGGGTTGGCAACCGCAATTTTTATTTTTATTTTTAGTCGTTATAATGAAGACGCTGCTGCCTATCTTCTGATTTGTTAGCCTCTGTCGCCTCTTTCAACATCCAGTGGATGATATTAGGTAGTGGATATTCTTACATTGTCATTACAAGGTTGATGAAGAGCCTTATGCTCGGATATCTCGGATGCTGAAAAACTAAAGTAACCGACGTAGCGCAACGGATTAGTAAGCTCAAGCGTCAATGGGCCGGTCACTAAGAGCCTACAACCGATGATAAAGAAAGGCGAGTGGGCCTCGTACCGGTAAGCGAAGTGCAGGAAAATGGATATTGAATGGTAAATGGCTTCCAAATATTTAGCTTGGTAAAACCCTAAATAGAAAAAAAATATAACAACAGACAACCCAATAATTATTTAAAAAAATGTTATCAATTAATTTTTAGAACGTTAACACGGCTCAACTTAATTTTAAAATTATACGGTGAAATCTGTGCGAATTGCAGTTTTAAATAGGTGGTTTAATGTTCAATTTACGTTTCTGTATTTAATATTGTACTAGGTGAAGTAACGTCCGTCATTGATGAGATGATTAATGTGGTGCAGGAAGTCAATCGATGCTGGTGACTCAGGACCGTGCTATGTGCATTCCTTCGGGGAGGCCTATGTACAATAGTGGAATGGTTGTAGTAGAAGGGCTGTAACGGTAACGATGAGCTGTAATGATGAGGATGATGATGATTATTGTACGCTGCGACGTAATGTCGTTGCGGCGGCATGAATGTATTAAGTTGACTGGGAAAGAACCACACTCGGTCCGGGTGTGTGAAACACATAAAACGATTATCATATCCTTATTAAATAATATTAATTTTATAAACCATTTAAGTAGACTAAGGAAAAACAATCTCAATGTCGTCTATAGCTGCATTAGAAACTTTATCAGCTATTTTGCCACCATTAACCATTATAGCCGGGATATTTTCTTCATTTTTTTTATTTAAATATGTTCACATCATGGGAAGTCTCCCGTCAGTGAACATGTTCAAGATCATCTGCGCCATTCCATTAGATTTGATAGACCACAAAACCTCGCAAAAGAACACCGATTCCTATCAAGGATGATACGCGAGACTATTGAAATTAAAAACATCCTAATTTCAATAGAGAAGATGGATGGGTGCTACCATCGGCTTGGGATCCTATTATTAACAAAATTAAATCCAAACCCAAGCATAACACTGCAAGACTTTAAGATATCGCAAGTAAGCTTATTCTGCGTAGAATCGAACTAAAATTTAATATTCAAAAACTGAAGGTAGCCGGGCTAACTATGCCATCGGGACGTTAAACATCTCATCCCCCCCCCCCCCTCCTAATGACCATGGGTTGCTGTAAAGCATCCTATACGTCGGGAATTAAAATAAGTAAATTAAACGCGATAAAATCCGTAAAAATAGTTTTATTCAATGTGTAGTGTTCGCGTAAATATAAGTAATTATTAAGTATACTTTAATTTCAATCCAATTTTTAATTTGAAGAAACAGTTTCAACCAGTTCGTACCTAATAATGATTGTTGGCTGTTTTATTTTGATTTATTATTATATTTAATGATTTCAATCGGGTTTAGGATAATCGAGATAGCGGGCGGTCGGGAACTGTACTCCCAGAGCCGCGCGAAGGCGGTGCGCAAGCTTCGACACAACAACACGCACAAGCAAAACCTGAGAAACAAGCGCCCGCTGACCAAGGACTCCAACGATTATACGGACAATATTAACAATGAGGTATGTTCTTACCCTGGAAAATGTAGAAGATACTGTGTAAAACTGTGTGTTCTTAGACTATAGTCTTCCGTATCTTGAAAAAGCATTAAAGATACTGTGAAAAAACTCCAATTTCTATTACGTATCGTTTGGAACTCTTCCTGGCAGCCAGTCTCTTTGGATACTAGCCATCTGCACAGAACAGGAATATATCGCACGAGTGTCTGCGCAACCACAAGCGCACTTTCTATTCTCTCTGTTCTATTGGGACGGAAAAATGACACCACCGGTGGGAGTTCAACCGCAGGACCAACGGCTTTACGTGCTTTCCGAGACACGGGGGTGAAATATCGCCAAGGCTCCACACTCCAGGCTGCTACTAAGAATTTCTTGACAGAAAAAGTCAATAACTGATTTTTGCCGACCCGAAATTCAAACCCGGGACCTCATGATCAGCAGTCGCACATACGACCACTAGATCAACGAGGCAGTTATACTCGGTATGTCACAGTCAAAGCTCATAACCGGTTAAAACTACTCTTGACTGCAAAAATCAGGCAGAAATGGTATTGACCGATGTCCTTAGTCAAAAGCGGCCCTTAGTTAAAAGCGGTTTTATTTAATTATCGGCGCTTACATTATAATGATATAAAATATAATATCGAAGTAATTGAACTTTTTAAATTCAGAAATTCAAAAATAATAAGTCAAAAGAAATTTTGACTAACATTGTTGGTCAAAACCAATTTATCCGATGTTATTTGGTCAAAATCACTATTACCCAGTATTTTTGCAGTTAAAAGTGGATTTGACCAACAGCCTTAGTCAAAAATCAGATAAAAGTGGTATTGACAAACGTCCTTAGTTAAAACTACGTTTGCCTAATGTTTACAGTTTAAAAAGGTTTTGACCGGTTATGAGTGTTGACTATAACACTATCGATCTTGACATCGTAAAATACAATTAAAATCTAAAATACAATGTTGTTTTGATCGTAACCTTAATAATTTGCATTTAAATGACACTAAAACAAAGTGTATGAAATTCATAACTCCATAAATACTAATGTAATTTTAAATGGAGAGGAGCTTAGTCTTTTCGATAACACAATTTATTGGAATCACACTAGAGGCGAAGCTTCAAATTCAAATATATCAAAACTAGCAAGCAGACTTAGTTCTGCAGCATATGCTGTAAAAGAGATTAAGAATCTTACCACTGTTAAAACAGCTAGACTAGTTTACTTTAGCTATTTCCATATCATAATGTCGTATGCTATTTCCATATCATAATGTGTATGTGTCAAGTGGTGGCTGCTGGATCAAACCAGATACTCAGAGTTTGACTCTGCCGCTGGGGATATTAGTCTCGACACAGCAGGCAAGTCCGTCCAAGAGTGCTGGAAAACCATTCAGACAGCAATCACAAAGACGGCAAAGCGAGTTCTCGGCGTGGCGAAAGGGGGCCGCAAAATCGACAAGGAGACCTGGTGGTGGGACGCCACAGTCCAAGGTTCATTACGGGAGAAGAAAGCACTCTTCAAGACGTGGCAAGCGACCAAATCTCCTGAAGATCGCGCATCTTACAAGACAGCGAAAAGAGCTGCCAAGAAAGTTGTAGCCAGAGCCAGGCGCGACCACTTGCAACCATTATATGCTAAGTGGGACGGGGCACAAGCTCATATATAAACTGGCGCGCTCTAGGGCCAAAGCAGCGCAAGATATTACTCGCTGCTGCAGCGTCAACGGCCCTAATGGCGAGCTCCTGTACGATGATCGTGCGGTGAATGAGAGATGGCGCTCTTATTTCCACGTTTTGCTGAATACTCAGCACCGGGAGGTGCACCCTCCCGAACAACTCCCGAACCATGGACTCGTGCCACCGATTACACCTGACGAGGTCCTCGCATCTCTTCGTCACATGGAGAATCGGAAAGCTGTCGGACCAGACGAGGTGCCAATTGAAGCGTGGAAAGCGCTGGGGGCTCGTGGTGTGTGCATTCTTACCAACCTTTATAATAAAATCCTGAGCGACCGAATAATGCCCGATCAGTGGCAGCTTAGTATAATAACGCCGGTCCACAAGGGTAAAGGGTCCGTTCAGGATTGCGGTAATTACCGCGGTATAAAGGTGATGTCACACACCATGAAGCTCTTCGAACGCATTATTGACACCAGGATCCGACAGGAGTGTACAGTGTCGGACTCCCAGTACGGTTTCCAACCAGGACGCGGTACCATGGACCCTATATTCGCCCTAAGGATCCTCATGGAGAAGCACAGGGAAAAGAATATGCCTCTGCATTTCTTATTCCTAGACCTGCAGAAGGCCTTTGACTGTGTTCCAAGGGAGATGATCTGGTGGGCGTTGCGGTCGAAGTTGGTACCAGAGACCTACGTGGAAATCGTACGTGACATGTACCGCAACTCCGATTCAATAGTCAGGACCGCTGTTGGTGATAGCGCCCCCTTCCCCATAACCGTAGGCGTGCATCGGGGCTCCGTCTTAAGCCCCTATCTCTTCAGTGTGATATTAGACGAACTGTCAGCCAGCGTACAAAAACTACCGCAGCCTTGGCTGCTTATGTACGCTGATGATATCGCACTGGTAGATGGGGACAAAGGACGGCTTACCAGACGCGTGCACGCATGGAGGGAGGCGCTTGAGAACGGCGGGCTGAAGCTAAACGTGGCGAAGACGGAGTATATGGCCTGCAACAGCACAGATCTGACGTCTCTCCGTATAGGCGACGACACCGTCGAGCGCACGGACAATTTCAAGTACCTCGGATCTGTGCTTGATGCGTCCGGAGACATCGATCGCGACATCAAAGCCCGTATATCAGCGGCTTGGGCGAAATGGCGCCAGGTGACGGGTGTCATTTGTGACCCCAAAATGCCGGTCAAGCTGAAGGGACAGGTCTATAAGACCATCATAAGGCCTGTCCTTACGTACGGCAGTGAGGCGTGGCCGGTGCTGGAGCGACACCGGCAGTTGTTGCATGTCACGGAGATGAACATGCTGCGGTGGATGTGTGGCGTCACGCGGAAAGACCGTGTACGGAATAGATACATCCGCGGCAGCCTCCATGTCCGTGACATTGCTGACAAGCTGCAGGAAAGTCGCCTCCGCTGGTACGGCCACGTCTTACGACGACCGGCAAGTTACGTGGGAAACAAATGCCTGGATATGACCCTGCCTGGTACCAGGAGTAGAGGACGACCCAAGAAACGCTGGCTTGATGTCGTGCAGGATGACATGCGCGCCAATGGGCTAGTTGTGAGGGACGCCGAAGACCGGGCAAAGTGGAAGTGCAGGAAAGCGGACCCTGGGTTCTCCCGCGCTGGGCGGGATGAGCGACCGGGATAAACGCTAGGTAGAAGAAGAAGAATGTCGTATGGTATCTTGCTATGGGGACACGTGACTGACACTGAAATTATATTTGTTTCACAGAAGAGAGCCAGAAGAGCAATCTATGATTTAAAACCTAAAGAGTTGCTCCGATAAAAATTTAAGGAAATTAATTTATTAAGAGGTGATCGCTATCAAGCTATTTTTTGATTTGTTTTGTGTTGTTAATTGTGTAACATACATGATTGTAAGCTGTTTTTTTAAAGTTTCGCTGGGTTTCTTGCTGGTTCTTCCCAGGACATAGGTTGTTTTTTTTCTGAACCAGTGCAGTGGTAATTAAACAAAAAGTGACTCAATAAGTATTATTTATAATCTATTGAATAAAAAAGTTTTTGTTAATGTTTCTGTTTTTAACACAATCTTTTTTTAGTATTTTCTCAGCGATGTCATTCCTTTAATGTGTCTATTTGATATTAACAAATATTTAAACGAACATTTGTTTTTCCAAGGTATATATTGTACTTTTCAGCAACATGAGGGGAGTTTATTTGAATTTTTACAGATATCTCTACACAGAATTATCAATGAGCCGAAAAAAATGATATCACGCCATACGTCCCCCACCTATACGAATAGTGACCGGGAGGCGATCATTGAAGCGAACACCATGGCCATACCTAAAAACAGTACTCCAATACTCGATCCCCATAAAAAAATCGATGTCAGCACCAAAAGTAGTCCCATAGCCGTAGTTGCTGATGGAGAAGTCGTGGTGTTAGACGATAACGACGACTGGAAAGGTAAATTTAAATTTTAACTTTTAAACATTATGTACATAGAAATCATAATTTTTTTCATTTAATAAGTGAGATAAAATTAGTATCA